>HG996554.1:119991643-122503644 GCA_905340355.1 Rhagonycha fulva
AACAAATTAAAATTAAAGACGCGCGTAAATGGACTATCGAAATTCCCTTTGACCAAGTAAAACAATTGATTAGTACTAATGAATTTCAGGGTAAATAAGTTCATTGATCGAACAACGAGATTAATAAATTGGCAGGCAAACAAATTAAAATTAAAGACGCGCGTAAATGGACTATCGAAATTCCCTTTGACCAAGTAAAACAATTGATTAGTACTAATGAATTTCAGGGTAAATAAGTTCATTGATCGAACAACGAGATTAATTAATTGGCAGGCAAACAAATTAAAATTAAAGACGCGCGTAAATGGACTATCGAAATTCCCTTTGACCAAGTAAAACAATTGATTAGTACTAATGAATTTCAGGGTAAATAAGTTCATTGATCGAACAACGAGATTAATTAATTGGCAGGCAAACAAATTAAAATTAAAGACGCGCGTAAATGGACTATCGAAATTCCCTTTGACCAAGTAAAACAATTGATTAGTACTAATGAATTTCAGGGTAAATAAGTTCATTGATCGAACAACGAGATTAATTAATTGGCAGGCAAACAAATTAAAATTAAAGACGCGCGTAAATGGACTATCGAAATTCCCTTTGACCAAGTAAAACAATTGATTAGTACTAATGAATTTCAGGGTAAATAAGTTCATTGATCGAACAACGAGATTAATTAATTGGCAGGCAAACAAATTAAAATTAAAGACGCGCGTAAATGGACTATCGAAATTCCCTTTGACCAAGTAAAACAATTGATTAGTACTAATGAATTTCAGGGTAAATAAGTTCATTGATCGAACAACGAGATTAATTAATTGGCAGGCAAACAAATTAAAATTAAAGACGCGCGTAAATGGACTATCGAAATTCCCTTTGACCAAGTAAAACAATTGATTAGTACTAATGAATTTCAGGGTAAATAAGTTCATTGATCGAACAACGAGATTAATTAATTGGCAGGCAAACAAATTAAAATTAAAGACGCGCGTAAATGGACTATCGAAATTCCCTTTGACCAAGTAAAACAATTGATTAGTACTAATGAATTTCAGGGTAAATAAGTTCATTGATCGAACAACGAGGTTAATTAATTGGCAGGCAAACAAATTAAAACTAATGACGCGCGTAAATGGACTATCGAAATTCCCTTTGACCAAGTAAAACAATTGATTAGTACTAATGAATTTCAGGGTAAATAAGTTCATTGATCGAACAACGAGGTTAATTAATTGGCAGGCAAACAAATTAAAACTAATGACGCGCGAAAATGGACTATCGAAATTCCCTTTGACCAAGTAAAACAATTGATTAGTACTAATGAATTTCAGGGTAAATAAGTTCATTGATCGAACAACGAGATTAATTAATTGGCAGGCAAACAAATTAAAATTAAAGACGCGCGTAAATGGACTATCGAAATTCCCTTTGACCAAGTAAAACAATTGATTAGTACTAATGAATTTCAGGGTAAATAAGTTCATTGATCGAACAACGAGATTAATTAATTGGCAGGCAAACAAATTAAAATTAAAGACGCGCGTAAATGGACTATCGAAATTCCCTTTGACCAAGTAAAACAATTGATTAGTACTAATGAATTTCAGGGTAAATAAGTTCATTGATCGAACAACGAGATTAATTAATTGGCAGGCAAACAAATTAAAATTAAAGACGCGCGTAAATGGACTATCGAAATTCCCTTTGACCAAGTAAAACAATTGATTAGTACTAATGAATTTCAGGGTAAATAAGTTCATTGATCGAACAACGAGATTAATTAATTGGCAGGCAAACAAATTAAAATTAAAGACGCGCGTAAATGGACTATCGAAATTCCCTTTGACCAAGTAAAACAATTGATTAGTACTAATGAATTTCAGGGTAAATAAGTTCATTGATCGAACAACGAGATTAATTAATTGGCAGGCAAACAAATTAAAATTAAAGACGCGCGTAAATGGACTATCGAAATTCCCTTTGACCAAGTAAAACAATTGATTAGTACTAATGAATTTCAGGGTAAATAAGTTCATTGATCGAACAACGAGATTAATTAATTGGCAGGCAAACAAATTAAAATTAAAGACGCGCGTAAATGGACTATCGAAATTCCCTTTGACCAAGTAAAACAATTGATTAGTACTAATGAATTTCAGGGTAAATAAGTTCATTGATCGAACAACGAGATTAATTAATTGGCAGGCAAACAAATTAAAATTAAAGACGCGCGTAAATGGACTATCGAAATTCCCTTTGACCAAGTAAAACAATTGATTAGTACTAATGAATTTCAGGGTAAATAAGTTCATTGATCGAACAACGAGGTTAATTAATTGGCAGGCAAACAAATTAAAACTAATGACGCGCGTAAATGGACTATCGAAATTCCCTTTGACCAAGTAAAACAATTGATTAGTACTAATGAATTTCAGGGTAAATAAGTTCATTGATCGAACAACGAGGTTAATTAATTGGCAGGCAAACAAATTAAAACTAATGACGCGCGAAAATGGACTATCGAAATTCCCTTTGACCAAGTAAAACAATTGATTAGTACTAATGAATTTCAGGGTAAATAAGTTCATTGATCGAACAACGAGATTAATTAATTGGCAGGCAAACAAATTAAAATTAAAGACGCGCGTAAATGGACTATCGAAATTCCCTTTGACCAAGTAAAACAATTGATTAGTACTAATGAATTTCAGGGTAAATATTAAATTAAAGACGCGCGTAAAGGGACTATCGAAATTCCCTTTGACCAAGTAAAACAATTGAGTAGTACTAATGAATTTCAGGGTAAATAAGTTCATTGATCGAACAACGAGGTTAATTAATTGGCAGGCAAACAAATTAAAACTAATGACGCGCGAAAATGGACTATCGAAATTCCCTTTGACCAAGTAAAACAATTGATTAGTACTAATGAATTTCAGGGTAAATAAGTTCATTGATCGAACAACGAGATTAATTAATTGGCAGGCAAACAAATTAAAATTAAAGACGCGCGTAAATGGACTATCGAAATTCCCTTTGACCAAGTAAAACAATTGATTAGTACTAATGAATTTCAGGGTAAATAAGTCCATTGATCGAACAACGAGATTAATTAATTGGCAGGCAAACAAATTAAAATTAAAGACGCGCGTAAATGGACTATCGAAATTCCCTTTGACCAAGTAAAACAATTGATTAGTACTAATGAATTTCAGGGTAAATAAGTTCATTGATCGAACAACGAGATTAATTAATTGGCAGGCAAACAAATTAAAATTAAAGACGCGCGTAAATGGACTATCGAAATTCCCTTTGACCAAGTAAAACAATTGATTAGTACTAATGAATTTCAGGGTAAATAAGTTCATTGATCGAACAACGAGGTTAATTAATTGGCAGGCAAACAAATTAAAACTAATGACGCGCGTAAATGGACTATCGAAATTCCCTTTGACCAAGTAAAACAATTGATTAGTACTAATGAATTTCAGGGTAAATAAGTTCATTGATCGAACAACGAGGTTAATTAATTGGCAGGCAAACAAATTAAAACTAATGACGCGCGAAAATGGACTATCGAAATTCCCTTTGACCAAGTAAAACAATTGATTAGTACTAATGAATTTCAGGGTAAATAAGTTCATTGATCGAACAACGAGATTAATTAATTGGCAGGCAAACAAATTAAAATTAAAGACGCGCGTAAATGGACTATCGAAATTCCCTTTGACCAAGTAAAACAATTGATTAGTACTAATGAATTTCAGGGTAAATATTAAATTAAAGACGCGCGTAAAGGGACTATCGAAATTCCCTTTGACCAAGTAAAACAATTGAGTAGTACTAATGAATTTCAGGGTAAATAAGTTCATTGATCGAACAACGAGGTTAATTAATTGGCAGGCAAACAAATTAAAACTAATGACGCGCGAAAATGGACTATCGAAATTCCCTTTGACCAAGTAAAACAATTGATTAGTACTAATGAATTTCAGGGTAAATAAGTTCATTGATCGAACAACGAGGTTAATTAATTGGCAGGCAAACAAATTAAAATTAAAGACGCGCGTAAATGGACTATCGAAATTCCCTTTGACCAAGTAAAACAATTGATTAGTACTAATGAATTTCAGGGTAAATAAGTTCATTGATCGAACAACGAGATTAATTAATTGGCAGGCAAACAAATTAAAATTAAAGACGCGCGTAAATGGACTATCGAAATTCCCTTTGACCAAGTAAAACAATTGATTAGTACTAATGAATTTCAGGGTAAATAAGTTCATTGATCGAACAACGAGATTAATTAATTGGCAGGCAAACAAATTAAAATTAAAGACGCGCGTAAATGGACTATCGAAATTCCCTTTGACCAAGTAAAACAATTGATTAGTACTAATGAATTTCAGGGTAAATAAGTTCATTGATCGAACAACGAGGTTAATTAATTGGCAGGCAAACAAATTAAAACTAATGACGCGCGTAAATGGACTATCGAAATTCCCTTTGACCAAGTAAAACAATTGATTAGTACTAATGAATTTCAGGGTAAATAAGTTCATTGATCGAACAACGAGGTTAATTAATTGGCAGGCAAACAAATTAAAACTAATGACGCGCGAAAATGGACTATCGAAATTCCCTTTGACCAAGTAAAACAATTGATTAGTACTAATGAATTTCAGGGTAAATAAGTTCATTGATCGAACAACGAGATTAATTAATTGGCAGGCAAACAAATTAAAATTAAAGACGCGCGTAAATGGACTATCGAAATTCCCTTTGACCAAGTAAAACAATTGATTAGTACTAATGAATTTCAGGGTAAATAAGTTCATTGATCGAACAACGAGATTAATTAATTGGCAGGCAAACAAATTAAAATTAAAGACGCGCGTAAATGGACTATCGAAATTCCCTTTGACCAAGTAAAACAATTGATTAGTACTAATGAATTTCAGGGTAAATAAGTTCATTGATCGAACAACGAGATTAATTAATTGGCAGGCAAACAAATTAAAATTAAAGACGCGCGTAAATGGACTATCGAAATTCCCTTTGACCAAGTAAAACAATTGATTAGTACTAATGAATTTCAGGGTAAATAAGTTCATTGATCGAACAACGAGATTAATTAATTGGCAGGCAAACAAATTAAAATTAAAGACGCGCGTAAATGGACTATCGAAATTCCCTTTGACCAAGTAAAACAATTGATTAGTACTAATGAATTTCAGGGTAAATAAGTTCATTGATCGAACAACGAGATTAATTAATTGGCAGGCAAACAAATTAAAATTAAAGACGCGCGTAAATGGACTATCGAAATTCCCTTTGACCAAGTAAAACAATTGATTAGTACTAATGAATTTCAGGGTAAATAAGTTCATTGATCGAACAACGAGATTAATTAATTGGCAGGCAAACAAATTAAAATTAAAGACGCGCGTAAATGGACTATCGAAATTCCCTTTGACCAAGTAAAACAATTGATTAGTACTAATGAATTTCAGGGTAAATAAGTTCATTGATCGAACAACGAGATTAATTAATTGGCAGGCAAACAAATTAAAATTAAAGACGCGCGTAAATGGACTATCGAAATTCCCTTTGACCAAGTAAAACAATTGATTAGTACTAATGAATTTCAGGGTAAATAAGTTCATTGATCGAACAACGAGGTTAATTAATTGGCAGGCAAACAAATTAAAAATAATGACGCGCGTAAATGGACTATCGAAATTCCCTTTGACCAAGTAAAACAATTGATTAGTACTAATGAATTTCAGGGTAAATAAGTTCATTGATCGAACAACGAGGTTAATTAATGGGCAGGCAAACAAATTAAAACTAATGACGCGCGAAAATGGACTATCGAAATTCCCTTTGACCAAGTAAAACAATTGATTAGTACTAATGAATTTCAGGGTAAATAAGTTCATTGATCGAACAACGAGATTAATTAATTGGCAGGCAAACAAATTAAAATTAAAGACGCGCGTAAATGGACTATCGAAATTCCCTTTGACCAAGTAAAACAATTGATTAGTACTAATGAATTTCAGGGTAAATATTAAATTAAAGACGCGCGTAAAGGGACTATCGAAATTCCCTTTGACCAAGTAAAACAATTGAGTAGTACTAATGAATTTCAGGGTAAATAAGTTCATTGATCGAACAACGAGGTTAATTAATTGGCAGGCAAACAAATTAAAACTAATGACGCGCGAAAATGGACTATCGAAATTCCCTTTGACCAAGTAAAACAATTGATTAGTACTAATGAATTTCAGGGTAAATAAGTTCATTGATCGAACAACGAGATTAATTAATTGGCAGGCAAACAAATTAAAATTAAAGACGCGCGTAAATGGACTATCGAAATTCCCTTTGACCAAGTAAAACAATTGATTAGTACTAATGAATTTCAGGGTAAATAAGTTCATTGATCGAACAACGAGGTTAATTAATTGGCAGGCAAACAAATTAAAACTAATGACGCGCGTAAATGGACTATCGAAATTCCCTTTGACCAAGTAAAACAATTGATTAGTACTAATGAATTTCAGGGTAAATAAGTTCATTGATCGAACAACGAGGTTAATTAATTGGCAGGCAAACAAATTAAAACTAGTGACGCGCGTAAATGGACTATCGAAATTCCCTTTGACCAAGTAAAACAATTGATTAGTACTAATGAATTTCAGGGTAAATAAGTTCATTGATCGAACAACGAGGTTAATTAATTGGCAGGCAAACAAATTAAAACTAATGACGCGCGTAAATGGACTATCGAAATTCCCTTTGACCAAGTAAAACAATTGATTAGTACTAATGAATTTCAGGGTAAATAAGTTCATTGATCGAACAACGAGGTTAATTAATTGGCAGGCAAACAAATTAAAACTAGTGACGCGCGTAAATGGACTATCGAAATTCCCTTTGACCAAGTAAAACAATTGATTAGTACTAATGAATTTCAGGGTAAATAAGTTCATTGATCGAACAACGAGATTAATTAATTGGCAGGCAAACAAATTAAAACTAATGACGCGCGTAAATGGACTATCGAAATTCCCTTTGACCAAGTAAAACAATTGATTAGTACTAATGAATTTCAGGGTAAATAAGTTCATTGATCGAACAACGAGATTAATTAATTGGCAGGCAAACAAATTAAAGACGCGCGTAAATGGACTATCGAAATTCCCTTTGACCAAGTAAAACAATTGATTAGTACTAATGAATTTCAGGGTAAATATTAAATTAAAGACGCGCGTAAATGGACTATCGAAATTCCCTTTGACCAAGTAAAACAATTGATTAGTACTAATGAATTTCAGGGTAAATAAGTTCATTGATCGAACAACGAGGTTAATTAATTGGCAGGCAAACAAATTAAAACTAATGACGCGCGTAAATGGACTATCGAAATTCCCTTTGACCAAGTAAAACAATTGATTAGTACTAATGAATTTCAGGGTAAATAAGTTCATTGATCGAACAACGAGGTTAATTAATTGGCAGGCAAACAAATTAAAACTAATGACGCGCGTAAATGGACTATCGAAATTCCCTTTGACCAAGTAAAACAATTGATTAGTACTAATGAATTTCAGGGTAAATAAGTTCATTGATTCCCTTTGACCAAGTAAAACAATTGATTAGTACTAATGAATTTCAGGGTAAATAAGTTCATTGATCGAACAACGAGGTTAATTAATTGGCAGGCAAACAAATTAAAACTAATGACGCGCGTAAATGGACTATCGAAATTCCCTTTGACCAAGTAAAACAATTGATTAGTACTAATGAATTTCAGGGTAAATAAGTTCATTGATCGAACAACGAGGTTAATTAATTGGCAGGCAAACAAATTAAAACTAGTGACGCGCGTAAATGGACTATCGAAATTCCCTTTGACCAAGTAAAACAATTGATTAGTACTAATGAATTTCAGGGTAAATAAGTTCATTGCTCGAACAACGAGGTTAATTAATTGGCAGGCAAACAAATTAAAACTAATGACGCGCGTAAATGGACTATCGAAATTCCCTTTGACCAAGTAAAACAATTGATTAGTACTAATGAATTTCAGGGTAAATAAGTTCATTGATCGAACAACGAGATTAATTAATTGGCAGGCAAACAAATTAAAATTAAAGACGCGCGTAAATGGACTATCGAAATTCCCTTTGACCAAGTAAAACAATTGATTAGTACTAATGAATTTCAGGGTAAATATTAAATTAAAGACGCGCGTAAAGGGACTATCGAAATTCCCTTTGACCAAGTAAAACAATTGAGTAGTACTAATGAATTTCAGGGTAAATAAGTTCATTGATCGAACAACGAGGTTAATTAATTGGCAGGCAAACAAATTAAAACTAATGACGCGCGAAAATGGACTATCGAAATTCCCTTTGACCAAGTAAAACAATTGATTAGTACTAATGAATTTCAGGGTAAATAAGTTCATTGATCGAACAACGAGGTTAATTAATTGACAGGCAAACAAATTAAAATTAAAGACGCGCGTAAATGGACTATCGAAATTCCCTTTGACCAAGTAAAACAATTGATTAGTACTAATGAATTTCAGGGTAAATAAGTTCATTGATCGAACAACGAGGTTAATTAATTGGCAGGCAAACAAATTAAAACTAATGACGCGCGTAAATGGACTATCGAAATTCCCTTTGACCAAGTAAAACAATTGATTAGTACTAATAAATTTCAGGGTAAATAAGTTCATTGATCGAACAACGAGGTTAATTAATTGGCAGGCAAACAAATTAAAACTAATGACGCGCGAAAATGGACTATCGAAATTCCCTTTGACCAAGTTAAATAATTGATTAGTACTAATGAATTTCAGGGTAATTAAGTTCATTGATCGAACAACGAGATTAATTAATTGGCAGGCAAACAAATTAAAATTAAAGACGCGCGTAAATGGACTATCGAAATTCCCTTTGACCAAGTAAAACAATTGATTAGTACTAATGAATTTCAGGGTAAATAAGTTCATTGATCGAACAACGAGGTTAATTAATTGGCAGGCAAACAAATTAAAACTAGTGACGCGCGTAAATGGACTATCGAAATTCCCTTTGACCAAGTAAAACAATTGATTAGTACTAATGAATTTCAGGGTAAATAAGTTCATTGATCGAACAACGAGGTTAATTAATTGACAGGCAAACAAATTAAAACTAATGACGCGCGAAAATGGACTATCGAAATTCCCTTTGACCAAGTAAAACAATTGATTAGTACTAATGAATTTCAGGGTAAATAAGTTCATTGATCGAACAACGAGGTTAATTAATTGGCAGGCAAACAAATTAAAATTAAAGACGCGCGTAAATGGACTATCGAAATTCCCTTTGACCAAGTAAAACAATTGATTAGTACTAATGAATTTCAGGGTAAATAAGTTCATTGATCGAACAACGAGATTAATTAATTGGCAGGCAAACAAATTAAAATTAAAGACGCGCGTAAATGGACTATCGAAATTCCCTTTGACCAAGTAAAACAATTGATTAGTACTAATGAATTTCAGGGTAAATAAGTTCATTGATCGAACAACGAGGTTAATTAATTGGCAGGCAAACAAATTAAAACTAATGACGCGCGTAAATGGACTATCGAAATTCCCTTTGACCAAGTAAAACAATTGATTAGTACTAATGAATTTCAGGGTAAATAAGTTCATTGATCGAACAACGACGTTAATTAATTGGCAGGCAAACAAATTAAAACTAATGACGCGCGTAAATGGACAATCGAAATTCCCTTTGACCAAGTAAAACAATTGATTAGTACTAATGAATTTCAGGGTAAATAAGTTCATTGATCGAACAACGAGGTTAATTAATTGGCAGGCAAACAAATTAAAACTAATGACGCGCGAAAATGGACTATCGAAATTCCCTTTGACCAAGTTAAACAATTGATTAGTACTAATGAATTTCAGGGTAAATAAGTTCATTGATCGAACAACGAGATTAATTAATTGGCAGGCAAACAAATTAAAATTAAAGACGCGCGTAAATGGACTATCGAAATTCCCTTTGACCAAGTAAAACAATTGATTAGTACTAATGAATTTCAGGGTAAATAAGTTCATTGATCGAACAACGAGATTAATTAATTGGCAGGCAAACAAATTAAAATTAAAGACGCGCGTAAATGGACTATCGAAATTCCCTTTGACCAAGTAAAACAATTGATTAGTACTAATGAATTTCAGGGTAAATAAGTTCATTGATCGAACAACGAGGTTAATTAATTGGCAGGCAACCAAATTAAAATTAATGACGCGCGTAAATGGACTATGGAAATTCCCTTTGACCAAGTAAAACAATTGATTAGTACTAATGAATTTCAGGGTAAATAAGTTCATTGATCGAACAACGAGGTTAATTAATTGGCAGGCAAACAAATTAAAACTAATGACGCGCGTAAATGGACTATCGAAATTCCCTTTGACCAAGTAAAACAATTGATTAGTACTAATGAATTTCAGGGTAAATAAGTTCATTGATCGAACAACGAGGTTAATTAATTGGCAGGCAAACAAATTAAAACTAATGACGCGCGTAAATGGACTATCGAAATTCCCTTTGACCAAGTTAAACAATTGATTAGTACTAATGAATTTCAGGGTAAATAAGTTCATTGATCGAACAACGAGGTTAATTAATTGGCAGGCAAACAAATTAAAACTAATGACGCGCGTAAATGGACTATCGAAATTCCCTTTGACCAAGTAAAACAATTGATTAGTACTAATGAATTTCAGGGTAAATAAGTTTATTGATCGCACAACGAGGTTAATTAATTGGCAGGCAAACAAATTAAAACTAATGACGCGCGAAAATGGACTATCGAAATTCCCTTTGACCAAGTAAAACAATTGATTAGTACTAATGAATTTCAGGGTAAATAAGTTCATTGATCGAACAACGAGATTAATTAATTGGCAGGCAAACAAATTAAAATTAAAGACGCGCGTAAATGGACTATCGAAATTCCCTTTGACCAAGTAAAACAATTGATTAGTACTAATGAATTTCAGGGTAAATAAGTTCATTGATCGAACAACGAGATTAATTAATTGGCAGACAAACAAATTAAAATTAAAGACGCGCGTAAATGGACTATCGAAATTCCCTTTGACCAAGTAAAACAATTGATTAGTACTAATGAATTTCAGGGTAAATAAGTTCATTGATCGAACAACGAGGTTAATTAATTGGCAGGCAAACAAATTAAAACTAATGACGCGCGTAAATGGACTATCGAAATTCCCTTTGACCAAGTAAAACAATTGATTAGTACTAATGAATTTCAGGGTAAATAAGTTCATTGATCGAACAACGAGGTTAATTAATTGGCAGGCAAACAAATTAAAATTAAAGACGCGCGTAAATGGACTATCGAAATTCCCTTTGACCAAGTAAAACAATTGATTAGTACTAATGAATTTCAGGGTAAATAAGTTCATTGATCGAACAACGAGATTAATTAATTGGCAGGCAAACAAATTAAAATTAAAGACGCGCGTAAATGGACTATCGAAATTCCCTTTGACCAAGTAAAACAATTGATTAGTACTAATGAATTTCAGGGTAAATAAGTTCATTGATCGAACAACGAGATTAATTAATTGGCAGGCAAACAAATTAAAATTAAAGACGCGCGTAAATGGACTATCGAAATTCCCTTTGACCAAGTAAAACAATTGATTAGTACTAATGAATTTCAGGGTAAATAAGTTCATTGATCGAACAACGAGGTTAATAAATTGGCAGGCAAACAAATTAAAATTAAAGACGCGCGTAAATGAACTATCGAAATTCCCTTTGACCAAGTAAAACAATTGATTAGTACTAATGAATTTCAGGGTAAATAAGTTCATTGATCGAACAACGAGGTTAATTAATTGGCAGGCAAACAAATTAAAACTAATGACGCGCGTAAATGGACTATCGAAATTCCCTTTGACCAAGTAAAACAATTGATTAGTACTAATGAATTTCAGGGTAAATAAGTTCATTGATCGAACAACGAGGTTAATTAATTGGCAGGCAAACAAATTAAAATTAATGACGCGCGTAAATGGACTATCGAAATTCCCTTTGACCAAGTAAAACAATTGATTAGTACTAATGAATTTCAGGGTAAATAAGTTCATTGATCGAACAACGAGGTTAACTAATTGGCAGGCAAACAAATTAAAACTAATGACGCGCGTAAATGGACAATCGAAATTCCCTTTGACCAAGTAAAACAATTGATTAGTACTAATAAATTTCAGGGTAAATAAGTTCATTGATCGAACAACGAGGTTAATAAATTGGCAGGCAAACAAATTAAAATTAATGACGCGCGTAAATGGACTATCGAAATTCCCTTTGACCAAGTAAAACAATTGATTAGTACTAATGAATTTCAGGGTAAATAAGTTCATTGATCGAGCAACGAGGTTAATAAATTGGCAGGCAAACAAATTAAAATTAATGACGCGCGTAAATGGACTATCGAAATTCCCTTTGACCAAGTAAAACAATTGATTAGTACTAATGAATTTCAGGGTAAATAAGTTCATTGATCGAACAACGAGGTTAACTAATTGGCAGGCAAACAAATTAAAACTAATGACGCGCGTAAATGGACAATCGAAATTCCCTTTGACCAAGTAAAACAATTGATTAGTACTAATAAATTTCAGGGTAAATAAGTTCATTGATCGAACAACGAGGTTAATTAATTGGCAGGCAAACAAATTAAAACTAATGACGCGCGAAAATGGACTATCGAAATTCCCTTTGACCAAGTTAAACAATTGATTAGTACTAATGAATTTCAGGGTAAATAAGTTCATTGATCGAACAACGAGATTAATTAATTGGCAAGCAAACAAATTAAAATTAAAGACGCGCGTAAATGGACTATCGAAATTCCCTTTGACCAAGTAAAACAATTGATTAGTACTAATGAATTTCAGGGTAAATAAGTTCATTGATCGAACAACGAGATTAATTAATTGGCAGGCAAACAAATTAAAATTAAAGACGCGCGTAAATGGACTATCGAAATTCCCTTTGACCAAGTAAAACAATTGATTAGTACTAATGAATTTCAGGGTAAATAAGTTCATTGATCGAACAACGAGGTTAATTAATTGGCAGGCAAACAAATTAAAACTAATGACGCGCGTAAATGGACTATCGAAATTCCCTTTGACCAAGTAAAACAATTGATTAGTACTAATAAATTTCAGGGTAAATAAGTTCATTGATCGAACAACGAGGTTAATTAATTGGCAGGCAAACAAATTAAAACTAATGACGCGCGTAAATGAACTATCGAAATTCCCTTTGACCAAGTAAAACAATTGATTAGTACTAATGAATTTCAGGGTAAATAAGTTCATTGATCGAACAACGAGGTTAATTAATTGGCAGGCAAACAAATTAAAATTAATGACGCGCGTAAATGGACTATCGAAATTCTCTTTGACCAACTAAAACAATTGATTAGTACTAATGAATTTCAGGGTAAATAAGTTCATTGATCGAACAACGAGGTTAATTAATTGGCAGGCAAACAAATTAAAATTAATGACGCGCGTAAATGGACTATCGAAATTCCCTTTGACCAAGTAAAACAATTGATTAGTACTAATGAATTTCAGGGTAAATAAGTTCATTGATCGAATAACGAGGTTAATTAATTGGCAGGCAAACAAATTAAAACTAATGACTCGCGTAAATGGACTATCGAAATTCCCTTTGACCAAGTAAAACAATTGATTAGTACTAATGAATTTCAGGGTAAATAAGTTCATTGATCGAACAACGAGGTTAATAAATTGGCAGGCAAACAAATTAAAATTAAAGACGCGCGTAAATGGACTATCGAAATTCCCTTTGACCAAGTAAAACAATTGATTAGTACTAATGAATTTCAGGGTAAATAAGTTCATTGATCGAACAACGAGGTTAATTAATTGGCAGGCAAACAAATTAAAACTAATGACGCGCGTAAATGGACTATCGAAATTCCCTTTGACCAAGTTAAATAATTGATTAGTACTAATGAATTTCAGGGTAAATAAGTTCATTGATCCAACAACGAGATTAATTAATTGGCAGGCAAACAAATTAAAATTAAAGACGCGCGTAAATGGACTATCGAAATTCCCTTTGACCAAGTAAAACAATTGATTAGTACTAATGAATTTCAGGGTAAATAAGTTCATTGATCGAACAACGAGATTAATTAATTGGCAGGCAAACAAATTAAAATTAAAGACGCGCGTAACTGGACTATCGAAATTCCCTTTGACCAAGTAAAACAATTGATTAGTACTAATGAATTTCAGGGTAAATAAGTTCATTGATCGAACAACGAGGTTAATTAATTGGCAGGCAAACAAATTAAAACTAATGACGCGCGTAAATGGACTATCGAAATTCCCTTTGACCAAGTTAAATAATTGATTAGTACTAATGAATTTCAGGGTAAATAAGTTCATTGATCCAACAACGAGATTAATTAATTGGCAGGCAAACAAATTAAAATTAAAGACGCGCGTAAATGGACTATCGAAATTCCCTTTGACCAAGTAAAACAATTGATTAGTACTAATGAATTTCAGGGTAAATAAGTTCATTGATCGAACAACGAGGTTAATTAATTGGCAGGCAAACAAATTAAAACTAATGACGCGCGTAAATGGACAATCGAAATTCCCTTTGACCAAGTAAAACAATTGATTAGTACTAATGAATTTCAGGGTAAATAAGTTCATTGATCGAACAACGAGATTAATTAATTGGCAGGCAAACAAATTAAAATTAAAGACGCGCGTAAATGGACTATCGAAATTCCCTTTGACCAAGTAAAACAATTGATTAGTACTAATGAATTTCAGGGTAAATAAGTTCATTGATCGAACAACGAGATTAATTAATTGGCAGGCAAACAAATTAAAATTAAAGACGCGCGTAACTGGACTATCGAAATTCCCTTTGACCAAGTAAAACAATTGATTAGTACTAATGAATTTCAGGGTAAATAAGTTCATTGATCGAACAACGAGGTTAATAAATTGGCAGGCAAACAAATTAAAATTAAAGACGCGCGTAAATGGACTATCGAAATTCCCTTTGACCAAGTAAAACAATTGATTAGTACTAATGAATTTCAGGGTAAATAAGTTCATTGATCGAACAACGAGGTTAATTAATTGGCAGGCAAACAAATTAAAACTAATGACGCGCGTAAATGGACTATCGAAATTCCCTTTGACCAAGTAAAACAATTGATTAGTACTAATGAATTTCAGGGTAAATAAGTTCATTGATCGAACAACGAGGTTAATTAATTGGCAGGCAAACAAATTAAAACTAATGACGCGCGTAAATGGACTATCGAAATTCCCTTTGACCAAGTAAAACAATTGATTAGTACTAATGAATTTCAGGGTAAATAAGTTCATTGATCGAACAACGAGGTTAATTAATTGGCAGGCAAACAAATTAAAACTAATGACGCGCGTAAATGGACTATCGAAATTCCCTTTGACCAAGTAAAACAATTGATTAGTACTAATGAATTTCAGGGTAAATAAGTTCATTGATCGAACAACGAGGTTAATTAATTGGCAGGCAAACAAATTAAAACTAATGACGCGCGTAAATGGACTATCGAAATTCCCTTTGACCAAGTAAAACAATTGATTAGTACTAATGAATTTCAGGGTAAATAAGTTCATTGATCGAACAACGAGGTTAATTAATTGGCAGGCAAACAAATTAAAACTAATGACGCGCGTAAATGGACTATCGAAATTCCCTTTGACCAAGTAAAACAATTGATTAGTACTAATGAATTTCAGGGTAAATAAGTTCATTGATCGAACAACGAGGTTAATTAATTGGCAGGCAAACTAATTAAAACTAATGACGCGCGTAAATGGACTATCGAAATTCCCTTTGACCAAGTAAAACAATTGATTAGTACTAATGAATTTCAGGGTAAATAAGTTCATTGATCGAACAACGAGGTTAATAAATTGGCAGGCAAACAAATTAAAATTAAAGACGCGCGTAAATGGACTATCGAAATTCCCTTTGACCAAGTAAAACAATTGATTAGTACTAATGAATTTCAGGGTAAATAAGTTCATTGATCGAACAACGAGGTTAATTAATTGGCAGGCAAACAAATTAAAATTAAAGACGCGCGTAAATGGACTATCGAAATTCCCTTTGACCAAGTAAAACAATTGATTAGTACTAATGAATTTCAGGGTAAATAAGTTCATTGATCGAACAACGAGGTTAATTAATTGGCAGGCAAACAAATTAAAACTAATGACGCGCGTAAATGGACTATCGAAATTCCCTTTGACCAAGTAAAACAATTGATTAGTACTAATGAATTTCAGGGTAAATAAGTTCATTGATCGAACAACGAGGTTAATTAATTGGCAGGCAAACAAATTAAAACTAATGACGCGCGTAAATGGACTATCGAAATTCCCTTTGACCAAGTAAAACAATTGATTAGTACTAATGAATTTCAGGGTAAATAAGTTCATTGATCGAACAACGAGGTTAATTAATTGGCAGGCAAACAAATTAAAACTAATGACGCGCGTAAATGGACTATCGAAATTCCCTTTGACCAAGTAAAACAATTGATTAGTACTAATGAATTTCAGGGTAAATAAGTTCATTGATCGAACAACGAGGTTAATTAATTGGCAGGCAAACTAATTAAAACTAATGACGCGCGTAAATGGACTATCGAAATTCCCTTTGACCAAGTAAAACAATTGATTAGTACTAATGAATTTCAGGGTAAATAAGTTCATTGATCGAACAACGAGGTTAATAAATTGGCAGGCAAACAAATTAAAATTAAAGACGCGCGTAAATGGACTATCGAAATTCCCTTTGACCAAGTAAAACAATTGATTAGTACTAATGAATTTCAGGGTAAATAAGTTCATTGATCGAACAACGAGATTAATTAATTGGCAGGCAAACAAATTAAAATTAAAGACGCGCGTAAATGGACTATCGAAATTCCCTTTGACCAAGTAAAACAATTGATTAGTACTAATGAATTTCAGGGTAAATAAGTTCATTGATCGAACAACGAGATTAATTAATTGGCAGGCAAACAAATTAAAATTAAAGACGCGCGTAAATGGACTATCGAAATTCCCTTTGACCAAGTAAAACAATTGATTAGTACTAATGAATTTCAGGGTAAATAAGTTCATTGATCGAACAACGAGGTTAATAAATTGGCAGGCAAACAAATTAAAATTAAAGACGCGCGTAAATGGACTATCGAAATTCCCTTTGACCAAGTAAAACAATTGATTAGTACTAATGAATTTCAGGGTAAATAAGTTCATTGATCGAACAACGAGATTAATTAATTGGCAGGCAAACAAATTAAAATTAAAGACGCGCGTAAATGGACTATCGAAATTCCCTTTGACCAAGTAAAACAATTGATTAGTACTAATGAATTTCAGGGTAAATAAGTTCATTGATCGAACAACGAGGTTAATAAATTGGCAGGCAAACAAATTAAAATTAAAGACGCGCGTAAATGGACTATCGAAATTCCCTTTGACCAAGTAAAACAATTGATTAGTACTAATGAATTTCAGGGTAAATAAGTTCATTGATCGAACAACGAGATTAATTAATTGGCAGGCAAACAAATTAAAATTAAAGACGCGCGTAAATGGACTATCGAAATTCCCTTTGACCAAGTAAAACAATTGATTAGTACTAATGAATTTCAGGGTAAATAAGTTCATTGATCGAACAACGAGATTAATTAATTGGCAGGCAAACAAATTAAAATTAAAGACGCGCGTAAATGGACTATCGAAATTCCCTTTGACCAAGTAAAACAATTGATTAGTACCAATGAATTTCAGGGTAAATAAGTTCATTGATCGAACAACGAGGTTAATAAATTGGCAGGCAAACAAATTAAAATTAAAGACGCGCGTAAATGGACTATCGAAATTCCCTTTGACCAAGTAAAACAATTGATTAGTACTAATGAATTTCAGGGTAAATAAGTTCATTGATCGAACAACGAGATTAATTAATTGGCAGGCAAACAAATTAAAACTAATGACGCGCGTAAATGGACTATCGAAATTCCCTTTGACCAAGTAAAACAATTGATTAGTACTAATGAATTTCAGGGTAAATAAGTTCATTGATCGAACAACGAGGTTAATAAATTGGCAGGCAAACAAATTAAAATTAAAGACGCGCGTAAATGGACTATCGAAATTCCCTTTGACCAAGTAAAACAATTGATTAGTACTAATGAATTTCAGGGTAAATAAGTTCATTGATCGAACAACGAGATTAATTAATTGGCAGGCAAACAAATTAAAACTAATGACGCGCGTAAATGGACTATCGAAATTCCCTTTGACCAAGTAAAACAATTGATTAGTACTAATGAATTTCAGGGTAAATAAGTTCATTGATCGAACAACGAGGTTAATTAATTGGCAGGCAAACTAATTAAAACTAATGACGCGCGTAAATGGACTATCGAAATTCCCTTTGACCAAGTAAAACAATTGATTAGTACTAATGAATTTCAGGGGAAATAAGTTCATTGATCGAACAACGAGGTTAATAAATTGGCAGGCAAACAAATTAAAATTAAAGACGCGCGTAAATGGACTATCGAAATTCCCTTTGACCAAGTAAAACAATTGATTAGTACTAATGAATTTCAGGGTAAATAAGTTCATTGATCGAACAACGAGATTAATTAATTGGCAGGCAAACAAATTAAAACTAATGACGCGCGTAAATGGACTATCGAAATTCCCTTTGACCAAGTAAAACAATTGATTAGTACTAATGAATTTCAGGGTAAATAAGTTCATTGATCGAACAACGAGGTTAATTAATTGGCAGGCAAACTAATTAAAACTAATGACGCGCGTAAATGGACTATCGAAATTCCCTTTGACCAAGTAAAACAATTGATTAGTACTAATGAATTTCAGGGTAAATAAGTTCATTGATCGAACAACGAGGTTAATAAATTGGCAGGCAAACAAATTAAAATTAAAGACGCGCGTAAATGGACTATCGAAATTCCCTTTGACCAAGTAAAACAATTGATTAGTACTAATGAATTTCAGGGTAAATAAGTTCATTGATCGAACAACGAGATTAATTAATTGGCAGGCAAACAAATTAAAATTAAAGACGCGCGTAAATGGACTATCGAAATTCCCTTTGACCAAGTAAAACAATTGATTAGTACTAATGAATTTCAGGGTAAATAAGTTCATTGATCGAACAACGAGATTAATTAATTGGCAGGCAAACAAATTAAAATTAAAGACGCGCGTAAATGGACTATCGAAATTCCCTTTGACCAAGTAAAACAATTGATTAGTACTAATGAATTTCAGGGTAAATAAGTTCATTGATCGAACAACGAGGTTAATAAATTGGCAGGCAAACAAATTAAAATTAAAGACGCGCGTAAATGGACTATCGAAATTCCCTTTGACCAAGTAAAACAATTGATTAGTACTAATGAATTTCAGGGTAAATAAGTTCATTGATCGAACAACGAGATTAATTAATTGGCAGGCAAACAAATTAAAATTAAAGACGCGCGTAAATGGACTATCGAAATTCCCTTTGACCAAGTAAAACAATTGATTAGTACTAATGAATTTCAGGGTAAATAAGTTCATTGATCGAACAACGAGGTTAATAAATTGGCAGGCAAACAAATTAAAATTAAAGACGCGCGTAAATGGACTATCGAAATTCCCTTTGACCAAGTAAAACAATTGATTAGTACTAATGAATTTCAGGGTAAATAAGTTCATTGATCGAACAACGAGATTAATTAATTGGCAGGCAAACAAATTAAAATTAAAGACGCGCGTAAATGGACTATCGAAATTCCCTTTGACCAAGTAAAACAATTGATTAGTACTAATGAATTTCAGGGTAAATAAGTTCATTGATCGAACAACGAGATTAATTAATTGGCAGGCAAACAAATTAAAATTAAAGACGCGCGTAAATGGACTATCGAAATTCCCTTTGACCAAGTAAAACAATTGATTAGTACTAATGAATTTCAGGGTAAATAAGTTCATTGATCGAACAACGAGGTTAATAAATTGGCAGGCAAACAAATTAAAATTAAAGACGCGCGTAAATGGACTATCGAAATTCCCTTTGACCAAGTAAAACAATTGATTAGTACTAATGAATTTCAGGGTAAATAAGTTCATTGATCGAACAACGAGATTAATTAATTGGCAGGCAAACAAATTAAAACTAATGACGCGCGTAAATGGACTATCGAAATTCCCTTTGACCAAGTAAAACAATTGATTAGTACTAATGAATTTCAGGGTAAATAAGTTCATTGATCGAACAACGAGGTTAATTAATTGGCAGGCAAACAAATTAAAATTAATGACTCGCGTAAATGGACTATCGAAATTCCCTTTGACCAAGTAAAACAATTGATTAGCACTAATGAATTTCAGGGTAAATAAGTTCATTGATCGAACAACGAGATTAATTAATTGGCAGGCAAACAAATTAAAATTAAAGACGCGCGTAAATGGACTATCGAAATTCCCTTTGACCAAGTAAAACAATTGATTAGTACTAATGAATTTCAGGGTAAATAAGTTCATTGATCGAACAACGCGATTAATTAATTGGCAGGCAAACAAATTAAAATTAAAGACGCGCGTAAATGGACTATCGAAATTCCCTTTGACCAAGTAAAACAATTGATTAGTACTAATGAATTTCAGGGTAAATAAGTTCATTGATCGAACAACGAGATTAATTAATTGGCAGGCAAACAAATTAAAATTAAAGACGCGCGTAAATGGACTATCGAAATTCCCTTTGACCAAGTAAAACAATTGATTAGTACTAATGAATTTCAGGGTAAATAAGTTCATTGATCGAACAACGAGATTAATTAATTGGCAGGCAAACAAATTAAAATTAAAGACGCGCGTAAATGGACTATCGAAATTCCCTTTGACCAAGTAAAACAATTGATTAGTACTAATGAATTTCAGGGTAAATAAGTTCATTGATCGAACAACGAGATTAATTAATTGGCAGGCAAACAAATTAAAATTAAAGACGCGCGTAAATGGACTATCGAAATTCCCTTTGACCAAGTAAAACAATTGATTAGTACTAATGAATTTCAGGGTAAATAAGTTCATTGATCGAACAACGAGATTAATTAATTGGCAGGCAAACAAATTAAAATTAAAGACGCGCGTAAATGGACTATCGAAATTCCCTTTGACCAAGTAAAACAATTGATTAGTACTAATGAATTTCAGGGTAAATAAGTTCATTGATCGAACAACGAGATTAATTAATTGGCAGGCAAACAAATTAAAATTAAAGACGCGCGTAAATGGACTATCGAAATTCCCTTTGACCAAGTAAAACAATTGATTAGTACTAATGAATTTCAGGGTAAATAAGTTCATTGATCGAACAACGAGATTAATTAATTGGCAGGCAAACAAATTAAAATTAAAGACGCGCGTAAATGGACTATCGAAATTCCCTTTGACCAAGTAAAACAATTGATTAGTACTAATGAATTTCAGGGTAAATAAGTTCATTGATCGAACAACGAGGTTAATTAATTGGCAGGCAAACAAATTAAAACTAATGACGCGCGTAAATGGACTATCGAAATTCCCTTTGACCAAGTAAAACAATTGATTAGTACTAATGAATTTCAGGGTAAATAAGTTCATTGATCGAACAACGAGATTAATTAATTGGCAGGCAAACAAATTAAAATTAAAGACGCGCGTAAATGGACTATCGAAATTCCCTTTGACCAAGTAAAACAATTGATTAGTACTAATGAATTTCAGGGTAAATAAGTTCATTGATCGAACAACGAGATTAATTAATTGGCAGGCAAACAAATTAAAATTAAAGACGCGCGTAACTGGACTATCGAAATTCCCTTTGACCAAGTAAAACAATTGATTAGTACTAATGAATTTCAGGGTAAATAAGTTCATTGATCGAACAACGAGGTTAATAAATTGGCAGGCAAACAAATTAAAATTAAAGACGCGCGTAAATGGACTATCGAAATTCCCTTTGACCAAGTAAAACAATTGATTAGTACTAATGAATTTCAGGGTAAATAAGTTCATTGATCGAACAACGAGGTTAATTAATTGGCAGGCAAACAAATTAAAACTAATGACGCGCGTAAATGGACTATCGAAATTCCCTTTGACCAAGTAAAACAATTGATTAGTACTAATGAATTTCAGGGTAAATAAGTTCATTGATCGAACAACGAGGTTAATTAATTGGCAGGCAAACAAATTAAAACTAATGACGCGCGTAAATGGACTATCGAAATTCCCTTTGACCAAGTAAAACAATTGATTAGTACTAATGAATTTCAGGGTAAATAAGTTCATTGATCGAACAACGAGATTAATTAATTGGCAGGCAAACAAATTAAAATTAAAGACGCGCGTAACTGGACTATCGAAATTCCCTTTGACCAAGTAAAACAATTGATTAGTACTAATGAATTTCAGGGTAAATAAGTTCATTGATCGAACAACGAGGTTAATAAATTGGCAGGCAAACAAATTAAAATTAAAGACGCGCGTAAATGGACTATCGAAATTCCCTTTGACCAAGTAAAACAATTGATTAGTACTAATGAATTTCAGGGTAAATAAGTTCATTGATCGAACAACGAGGTTAATAAATTGGCAGGCAAACAAATTAAAATTAAAGACGCGCGTAAATGGACTATCGAAATTCCCTTTGACCAAGTAAAACAATTGATTAGTACTAATGAATTTCAGGGTAAATAAGTTCATTGATCGAACAACGAGGTTAATAAATTGGCAGGCAAACAAATTAAAATTAAAGACGCGCGTAAATGGACTATCGAAATTCCCTTTGACCAAGTAAAACAATTGATTAGTACTAATGAATTTCAGGGTAAATAAGTTCATTGATCGAACAACGAGGTTAATTAATTGGCAGGCAAACAAATTAAAACTAATGACGCGCGTAAATGGACTATCGAAATTCCCTTTGACCAAGTAAAACAATTGATTAGTACTAATGAATTTCAGGGTAAATAAGTTCATTGATCGAACAACGAGATTAATTAATTGGCAGGCAAACAAATTAAAATTAAAGACGCGCGTAACTGGACTATCGAAATTCCCTTTGACCAAGTAAAACAATTGATTAGTACTAATGAATTTCAGGGTAAATAAGTTCATTGATCGAACAACGAGGTTAATAAATTGGCAGGCAAACAAATTAAAATTAAAGACGCGCGTAAATGGACTATCGAAATTCCCTTTGACCAAGTAAAACAATTGATTAGTACTAATGAATTTCAGGGTAAATAAGTTCATTGATCGAACAACGAGGTTAATTAATTGGCAGGCAAACAAATTAAAACTAATGACGCGCGTAAATGGACTATCGAAATTCCCTTTGACCAAGTAAAACAATTGATTAGTACTAATGAATTTCAGGGTAAATAAGTTCATTGATCGAACAACGAGGTTAATTAATTGGCAGGCAAACAAATTAAAACTAATGACGCGCGTAAATGGACTATCGAAATTCCCTTTGACCAAGTAAAACAATTGATTAGTACTAATGAATTTCAGGGTAAATAAGTTCATTGATCGAACAACGAGGTTAATTAATTGGCAGGCAAACAAATTAAAACTAATGACGCGCGTAAATGGACTATCGAAATTCCCTTTGACCAAGTAAAACAATTGATTAGTACTAATGAATTTCAGGGTAAATAAGTTCATTGATCGAACAACGAGGTTAATTAATTGGCAGGCAAACAAATTAAAACTAATGACGCGCGTAAATGGACTATCGAAATTCCCTTTGACCAAGTAAAACAATTGATTAGTACTAATGAATTTCAGGGTAAATAAGTTCATTGATCGAACAACGAGGTTAATTAATTGGCAGGCAAACAAATTAAAACTAATGACGCGCGTAAATGGACTATCGAAATTCCCTTTGACCAAGTAAAACAATTGATTAGTACTAATGAATTTCAGGGTAAATAAGTTCATTGATCGAACAACGAGGTTAATTAATTGGCAGGCAAACTAATTAAAACTAATGACGCGCGTAAATGGACTATCGAAATTCCCTTTGACCAAGTAAAACAATTGATTAGTACTAATGAATTTCAGGGTAAATAAGTTCATTGATCGAACAACGAGGTTAATTAATTGGCAGGCAAACAAATTAAAACTAATGACGCGCGTAAATGGACTATCGAAATTCCCTTTGACCAAGTAAAACAATTGATTAGTACTAATGAATTTCAGGGTAAATAAGTTCATTGATCGAACAACGAGGTTAATTAATTGGCAGGCAAACAAATTAAAACTAATGACGCGCGTAAATGGACTATCGAAATTCCCTTTGACCAAGTAAAACAATTGATTAGTACTAATGAATTTCAGGGTAAATAAGTTCATTGATCGAACAACGAGGTTAATTAATTGGCAGGCAAACTAATTAAAACTAATGACGCGCGTAAATAGACTATCGAAATTCCCTTTGACCAAGTAAAACAATTGATTAGTACTAATGAATTTCAGGGTAAATAAGTTCATTGATCGAACAACGAGGTTAATAAATTGGCAGGCAAACAAATTAAAATTAAAGACGCGCGTAAATGGACTATCGAAATTCCCTTTGACCAAGTAAAACAATTGATTAGTACTAATGAATTTCAGGGTAAATAAGTTCATTGATCGAACAACGAGGTTAATTAATTGGCAGGCAAACAAATTAAAATTAAAGACGCGCGTAAATGGACTATCGAAATTCCCTTTGACCAAGTAAAACAATTGATTAGTACTAATGAATTTCAGGGTAAATAAGTTCATTGATCGAACAACGAGGTTAATTAATTGGCAGGCAAACAAATTAAAACTAATGACGCGCGTAAATGGACTATCGAAATTCCCTTTGACCAAGTAAAACAATTGATTAGTACTAATGAATTTCAGGGTAAATAAGTTCATTGATCGAACAACGAGGTTAATTAATTGGCAGGCAAACAAATTAAAACTAATGACGCGCGTAAATGGACTATCGAAATTCCCTTTGACCAAGTAAAACAATTGATTAGTACTAATGAATTTCAGGGTAAATAAGTTCATTGATCGAACAACGAGGTTAATTAATTGGCAGGCAAACAAATTAAAACTAATGACGCGCGTAAATGGACTATCGAAATTCCCTTTGACCAAGTAAAACAATTGATTAGTACTAATGAATTTCAGGGTAAATAAGTTCATTGATCGAACAACGAGGTTAATTAATTGGCAGGCAAACTAATTAAAACTAATGACGCGCGTAAATAGACTATCGAAATTCCCTTTGACCAAGTAAAACAATTGATTAGTACTAATGAATTTCAGGGTAAATAAGTTCATTGATCGAACAACGAGGTTAATAAATTGGCAGGCAAACAAATTAAAATTAAAGACGCGCGTAAATGGACTATCGAAATTCCCTTTGACCAAGTAAAACAATTGATTAGTACTAATGAATTTCAGGGTAAATAAGTTCATTGATCGAACAACGAGATTAATTAATTGGCAGGCAAACAAATTAAAATTAAAGACGCGCGTAAATGGACTATCGAAATTCCCTTTGACCAAGTAAAACAATTGATTAGTACTAATGAATTTCAGGGTAAATAAGTTCATTGATCGAACAACGAGATTAATTAATTGGCAGGCAAACAAATTAAAATTAAAGACGCGCGTAAATGGACTATCGAAATTCCCTTTGACCAAGTAAAACAATTGATTAGTACTAATGAATTTCAGGGTAAATAAGTTCATTGATCGAACAACGAGGTTAATAAATTGGCAGGCAAACAAATTAAAATTAAAGACGCGCGTAAATGGACTATCGAAATTCCCTTTGACCAAGTAAAACAATTGATTAGTACTAATGAATTTCAGGGTAAATAAGTTCATTGATCGAACAACGAGATTAATTAATTGGCAGGCAAACAAATTAAAATTAAAGACGCGCGTAAATGGACTATCGAAATTCCCTTTGACCAAGTAAAACAATTGATTAGTACTAATGAATTTCAGGGTAAATAAGTTCATTGATCGAACAACGAGGTTAATAAATTGGCAGGCAAACAAATTAAAATTAAAGACGCGCGTAAATGGACTATCGAAATTCCCTTTGACCAAGTAAAACAATTGATTAGTACTAATGAATTTCAGGGTAAATAAGTTCATTGATCGAACAACGAGATTAATTAATTGGCTGGCAAACAAATTAAAACTAATGACGCGCGTAAATGGACTATCGAAATTCCCTTTGACCAAGTAAAACAATTGATTAGTACTAATGAATTTCAGGGTAAATAAGTTCATTGATCGAACAACGAGGTTAATAAATTGGCAGGCAAACAAATTAAAATTAAAGACGCGCGTAAATGGACTATCGAAATTCCCTTTGACCAAGTAAAACAATTGATTAGTACTAATGAATTTCAGGGTAAATAAGTTCATTGATCGAACAACGAGATTAATTAATTGGCAGGCAAACAAATTAAAATTAAAGACGCGCGTAAATGGACTATCGAAATTCCCTTTGACCAAGTAAAACAATTGATTAGTACTAATGAATTTCAGGGTAAATAAGTTCATTGATCGAACAACGAGGTTAATAAATTGGCAGGCAAACAAATTAAAATTAAAGACGCGCGTAAATGGACTATCGAAATTCCCTTTGACCAAGTAAAACAATTGATTAGTACTAATGAATTTCAGGGTAAATAAGTTCATTGATCGAACAACGAGATTAATTAATTGGCAGGCAAACAAATTAAAACTAATGACGCGCGTAAATGGACTATCGAAATTCCCTTTGACCAAGTAAAACAATTGATTAGTACTAATGAATTTCAGGGTAAATAAGTTCATTGATCGAACAACGAGGTTAATTAATTGGCAGGCAAACAAATTAAAATTAATGACTCGCGTAAATGGACTATCGAAATTCCCTTTGACCAAGTAAAACAATTGATTAGTACTAATGAATTTCAGGGTAAATAAGTTCATTGATCGAACAACGAGATTAATTAATTGGCAGGCAAACAAATTAAAATTAAAGACGCGCGTAAATGGACTATCGAAATTCCCTTTGACCAAGTAAAACAATTGATTAGTACTAATGAATTTCAGGGTAAATAAGTTCATTGATCGAACAACGAGATTAATTAATTGGCAGGCAAACAAATTAAAATTAAAGACGCGCGTAAATGGACTATCGAAATTCCCTTTGACCAAGTAAAACAATTGATTAGTACTAATGAATTTCAGGGTAAATAAGTTCATTGATCGAACAACGAGATTAATTAATTGGCAGGCAAACAAATTAAAATTAAAGACGCGCGTAAATGGACTATCGAAATTCCCTTTGACCAAGTAAAACAATTGATTAGTACTAATGAATTTCAGGGTAAATAAGTTCATTGATCGAACAACGAGATTAATTAATTGGCAGGCAAACAAATTAAAATTAAAGACGCGCGTAAATGGACTATCGAAATTCCCTTTGACCAAGTAAAACAATTGATTAGTACTAATGAATTTCAGGGTAAATAAGTTCATTGATCGAACAACGAGATTAATTAATTGGCAGGCAAACAAATTAAAATTAAAGACGCGCGTAAATGGACTATCGAAATTCCCTTTGACCAAGTAAAACAATTGATTAGTACTAATGAATTTCAGGGTAAATAAGTTCATTGATCGAACAACGAGATTAATTAATTGGCAGGCAAACAAATTAAAATTAAAGACGCGCGTAAATGGACTATCGAAATTCCCTTTGACCAAGTAAAACAATTGATTAGTACTAATGAATTTCAGGGTAAATAAGTTCATTGATCGAACAACGAGATTAATTAATTGGCAGGCAAACAAATTAAAATTAAAGACGCGCGTAAATGGACTATCGAAATTCCCTTTGACCAAGTAAAACAATTGATTAGTACTAATGAATTTCAGGGTAAATAAGTTCATTGATCGAACAACGAGATTAATTAATTGGCAGGCAAACAAATTAAAATTAAAGACGCGCGTAAATGGACTATCGAAATTCCCTTTGACCAAGTAAAACAATTGATTAGTACTAATGAATTTCAGGGTAAATAAGTTCATTGATCGAACAACGAGATTAATTAATTGGCAGGCAAACAAATTAAAATTAAAGACGCGCGTAAATGGACTATCGAAATTCCCTTTGACCAAGTAAAACAATTGATTAGTACTAATGAATTTCAGGGTAAATAAGTTCATTGATCGAACAACGAGATTAATTAATTGGCAGGCAAACAAATTAAAATTAAAGACGCGCGTAAATGGACTATCGAAATTCCCTTTGACCAAGTAAAACAATTGATTAGTACTAATGAATTTCAGGGTAAATAAGTTCATTGATCGAACAACGAGATTAATTAATTGGCAGGCAAACAAATTAAAATTAAAGACGCGCGTAAATGGACTATCGAAATTCCCTTTGACCAAGTAAAACAATTGATTAGTACTAATGAATTTCAGGGTAAATAAGTTCATTGATCGAACAACGAGATTAATTAATTGGCAGGCAAACAAATTAAAATTAAAGACGCGCGTAAATGGACTATCGAAATTCCCTTTGACCAAGTAAAACAATTGATTAGTACTAATGAATTTCAGGGTAAATAAGTTCATTGATCGAACAACGAGGTTAATTAATTGGCAGGCAAACAAATTAAAACTAATGACGCGCGTAAATGGACTATCGAAATTCCCTTTGACCAAGTAAAACAATTGATTAGTACTAATGAATTTCAGGGTAAATAAGTTCATTGATCGAACAACGAGGTTAATTAATTGGCAGGCAAACAAATTAAAACTAATGACGCGCGTAAATGGACTATCGAAATTCCCTTTGACCAAGTAAAACAATTGATTAGTACTAATGAATTTCAGGGTAAATAAGTTCATTGATCGAACAACGAGGTTAATTAATTGGCAGGCAAACAAATTAAAACTAATGACGCGCGAAAATGGACTATCGAAATTCCCTTTGACCAAGTAAAACAATTGATTAGTACTAATGAATTTCAGGGTAAATAAGTTCATTGATCGAACAACGAGATTAATTAATTGGCAGGCAAACAAATTAAAATTAAAGACGCGCGTAAATGGACTATCGAAATTCCCTTTGACCAAGTAAAACAATTGATTAGTACTAATGAATTTCAGGGTAAATAAGTTCATTGATCGAACAACGAGATTAATTAATTGGCAGGCAAACAAATTAAAATTAAAGACGCGCGTAAATGGACTATCGAAATTCCCTTTGACCAAGTAAAACAATTGATTAGTACTAATGAATTTCAGGGTAAATAAGTTCATTGATCGAACAACGAGATTAATTAATTGGCAGGCAAACAAATTAAAATTAAAGACGCGCGTAAATGGACTATCGAAATTCCCTTTGACCAAGTAAAACAATTGATTAGTACTAATGAATTTCAGGGTAAATAAGTTCATTGATCGAACAACGAGATTAATTAATTGGCAGGCAAACAAATTAAAATTAAAGACGCGCGTAAATGGACTATCGAAATTCCCTTTGACCAAGTAAAACAATTGATTAGTACTAATGAATTTCAGGGTAAATAAGTTCATTGATCGAACAACGAGATTAATTAATTGGCAGGCAAACAAATTAAAATTAAAGACGCGCGTAAATGGACTATCGAAATTCCCTTTGACCAAGTAAAACAATTGATTAGTACTAATGAATTTCAGGGTAAATAAGTTCATTGATCGAACAACGAGGTTAATTAATTGGCAGGCAAACAAATTAAAACTAATGACGCGCGTAAATGGACTATCGAAATTCCCTTTGACCAAGTAAAACAATTGATTAGTACTAATGAATTTCAGGGTAAATAAGTTCATTGATCGAACAACGAGGTTAATTAATTGGCAGGCAAACAAATTAAAACTAATGACGCGCGTAAATGGACTATCGAAATTCCCTTTGACCAAGTAAAACAATTGATTAGTACTAATGAATTTCAGGGTAAATAAGTTCATTGATCGAACAACGAGGTTAATTAATTGGCAGGCAAACAAATTAAAACTAATGACGCGCGAAAATGGACTATCGAAATTCCCTTTGACCAAGTTAAACAATTGATTAGTACTAATGAATTTCAGGGTAAATAAGTTCATTGATCGAACAACGAGATTAATTAATTGGCAGGCAAACAAATTAAAATTAAAGACGCGCGTAAATGGACTATCGAAATTCCCTTTGACCAAGTTAAACAATTGATTAGTACTAATGAATTTCAGGGTAAATAAGTTCATTGATCGAACAACGAGGTTAATTAATTGGCAGGCAAACAAATTAAAACTAATGACGCGCGTAAATGGACTATCGAAATTCCCTTTGACCAAGTAAAACAATTGATTAGTACTAATGAATTTCAGGGTAAATAAGTTCATTGATCGAACAACGAGGTTAATTAATTGGCAGGCAAACAAATTAAAACTAATGACGCGCGTAAATGGACTATCGAAATTCCCTTTGACCAAGTTAAATAATTGATTAGTACTAATGAATTTCAGGGTAAATAAGTTCATTGATCGAACAACGAGATTAATTAATTGGCAGGCAAACAAATTAAAATTAAAGACGCGCGTAAATGGACTATCGAAATTCCCTTTAACCAAGTAAAACAATTGATTAGTACTAATGAATTTCAGGGTAAATAAGTTCATTGATCGAACAACGAGATTAATTAATTGGCAGGCAAACAAATTAAAATTAAAGACGCGCGTAAATGGACTATCGAAATTCCCTTTGACCAAGTAAAACAATTGATTAGTACTAATGAATTTCAGGGTAAATAAGTTCATTGATCGAACAACGAGGTTAATTAATTGGCAGGCAAACAAATTAAAACTAATGACGCGCGTAAATGGACTATCGAAATTCCCTTTGACCAAGTAAAACAATTGATTAGTACTAATGAATTTCAGGGTAAATAAGTTCGTTGATCGAACAACGAGGTTAATAAATTGGCAGGCAAACAAATTAAAACTAATGACGCGCGTAAATGGACTATCGAAATTCCCTTTGACCAAGTTAAACAATTGATTAGTACTAATGAATTTCAGGGTAAATAAGTTCATTGATCGAACAACGAGGTTAATTAATTGGCAGGCAAACAAATTAAAACTAATGACGCGCGTAAATGGACTATCGAAATTCCCTTTGACCAAGTAAAACAATTGATTAGTACTAATGAATTTCAGGGTAAATAAGTTCATTGATCGAACAACGAGATTAATTAATTGGCTGGCAAACAAATTAAAACTAATGACGCGCGTAAATGGACTATCGAAATTCCCTTTGACCAAGTTAAACAATTGATTAGTACTAATGAATTTCAGGGTAAATAAGTTCATTGATCGAACAACGAGGTTAATTAATTGGCAGGCAAACAAATTAAAACTAATGACGCGCGTAAATGGACTATCGAAATTCCCTTTGACCAAGTAAAACAATTGATTAGTACTAATGAATTTCAGGGTAAATAAGTTCATTGATCGAACAACGAGGTTAATTAATTGGCAGGCAAACAAATTAAAACTAATGACGCGCGTAAATGGACTATCGAAATTCCCTTTGACCAAGTCAAACAATTGATTAGTACTAATGAATTTCAGGGTAAATAAGTTCATTGATCGAACAACGAGATTAATTAATTGGCTGGCAAACAAATTAAAACTAATGACGCGCGTAAATGGACTATCGAAATTCCCTTTGACCAAGTTAAACAATTGATTAGTACTAATGAATTTCAGGGTAAATAAGTTCGTTGATCGAACAACGAGGTTAATAAATTGGCAGGCAAACAAATTAAAACTAATGACGCGCGTAAATGGACTATCGAAATTCCCTTTGACTAAGTTAAACAATTGATTAGTACTAATGAATTTCAGGGTAAATAAGTTCATTGATCGAACAACGAGGTTAATTAATTGGCAGGCAAACAAATTAAAACTAATGACGCGCGTAAATGGACTATCGAAATTCCCTTTGACCAAGTTAAATAATTGATTAGTACTAATGAATTTCAGGGTAAATAAGTTCATTGATCGAACAACGAGATTAATTAATTGGCAGGCAAACAAATTAAAATTAAAGACGCGCGTAAATGGACTATCGAAATTCCCTTTAACCAAGTAAAACAATTGATTAGTACTAATGAATTTCAGGGTAAATAAGTTCATTGATCGAACAACGAGATTAATTAATTGGCAGGCAAACAAATTAAAATTAAAGACGCGCGTAAATGGACTATCGAAATTCCCTTTGACCAAGTAAAACAATTGATTAGTACTAATGAATTTCAGGGTAAATAAGTTCATTGATCGAACAACGAGGTTAATTAATTGGCAGGCAAACAAATTAAAACTAATGACGCGCGTAAATGGACTATCGAAATTCCCTTTGACCAAGTAAAACAATTGATTAGTACTAATGAATTTCAGGGTAAATAAGTTCATTGATCGAACAACGAGGTTAATAAATTGGCAGGCAAACAAATTAAAACTAATGACGCGCGTAAATGGACTATCGAAATTCCCTTTGACTAAGTTAAACAATTGATTAGTACTAATGAATTTCAGGGTAAATAAGTTCATTGATCGAACAACGAGGTTAATTAATTGGCAGGCAAACAAATTAAAACTAATGACGCGCGTAAATGGACTATCGAAATTCCCTTTGACCAAGTTAAATAATTGATTAGTACTAATGAATTTCAGGGTAAATAAGTTCATTGATCGAACAACGAGATTAATTAATTGGCAGGCAAACAAATTAAAATTAAAGACGCGCGTAAATGGACTATCGAAATTCCCTTTAACCAAGTAAAACAATTGATTAGTACTAATGAATTTCAGGGTAAATAAGTTCATTGATCGAACAACGAGATTAATTAATTGGCAGGCAAACAAATTAAAATTAAAGACGCGCGTAAATGGACTATCGAAATTCCCTTTGACCAAGTAAAACAATTGATTAGTACTAATGAATTTCAGGGTAAATAAGTTCATTGATCGAACAACGAGGTTAATAAATTGGCAGGCAAACAAATTAAAACTAATGACGCGCGTAAATGGACTATCGAAATTCCCTTTGACCAAGTTAAACAATTGATTAGTACTAATGAATTTCAGGGTAAATAAGTTCGTTGATCGAACAACGAGGTTAATAAATTGGCAGGCAAACAAATTAAAACTAATGACGCGCGTAAATGGACTATCGAAATTCCCTTTGACTAAGTTAAACAATTGATTAGTACTAATGAATTTCAGGGTAAATAAGTTCATTGATCGAACAACGAGGTTAATTAATTGGCAGGCAAACAAATTAAAACTAATGACGCGCGTAAATGGACTATCGAAATTCCCTTTGACCAAGTTAAATAATTGATTAGTACTAATGAATTTCAGGGTAAATAAGTTCATTGATCGAACAACGAGATTAATTAATTGGCAGGCAAACAAATTAAAATTAAAGACGCGCGTAAATGGACTATCGAAATTCCCTTTAACCAAGTAAAACAATTGATTAGTACTAATGAATTTCAGGGTAAATAAGTTCATTGATCGAACAACGAGATTAATTAATTGGCAGGCAAACAAATTAAAATTAAAGACGCGCGTAAATGGACTATCGAAATTCCCTTTGACCAAGTAAAACAATTGATTAGTACTAATGAATTTCAGGGTAAATAAGTTCATTGATCGAACAACGAGGTTAATTAATTGGCAGGCAAACAAATTAAAACTAATGACGCGCGTAAATGGACTATCGAAATTCCCTTTGACCAAGTAAAACAATTGATTAGTACTAATGAATTTCAGGGTAAATAAGTTCATTGATCGAACAACGAGGTTAATTAATTGGCAGGCAAACAAATTAAAACTAATGACGCGCGTAAATGGACTATCGAAATTCCCTTTGACCAAGTTAAACAATTGATTAGTACTAATGAATTTCAGGGTAAATAAGTTCGTTGATCGAACAACGAGGTTAATAAATTGGCAGGCAAACAAATTAAAACTAATGACGCGCGTAAATGGACTATCGAAATTCCCTTTGACCAAGTTAAACAATTGATTAGTACTAATGAATTTCAGGGTAAATAAGTTCATTGATCGAACAACGAGGTTAATTAATTGGCAGGCAAACAAATTAAAACTAATGACGCGCGTAAATGGACTATCGAAATTCCCTTTGACCAAGTTAAATAATTGATTAGTACTAATGAATTTCAGGGTAAATAAGTTCATTGATCGAACAACGAGATTAATTAATTGGCAGGCAAACAAATTAAAATTAAAGACGCGCGTAAATGGACTATCGAAATTCCCTTTAACCAAGTAAAACAATTGATTAGTACTAATGAATTTCAGGGTAAATAAGTTCATTGATCGAACAACGAGATTAATTAATTGGCAGGCAAACAAATTAAAATTAAAGACGCGCGTAAATGGACTATCGAAATTCCCTTTGACCAAGTAAAACAATTGATTAGTACTAATGAATTTCAGGGTAAATAAGTTCATTGATCGAACAACGAGGTTAATTAATTGGCAGGCAAACAAATTAAAACTAATGACGCGCGTAAATGGACTATCGAAATTCCCTTTGACCAAGTAAAACAATTGATTAGTACTAATGAATTTCAGGGTAAATAAGTTCATTGATCGAACAACGAGGTTAATTAATTGGCAGGCAAACAAATTAAAACTAATGACGCGCGTAAATGGACTATCGAAATTCCCTTTGACCAAGTAAAACAATTGATTAGTACTAATGAATTTCAGGGTAAATAAGTTCATTGATCGAACAACGAGGTTAATTAATTGGCAGGCAAACAAATTAAAACTAATGATGCGCGTAAATGGACTATCGAAATTCCCTTTGACCAAGTAAAACAATTGATTAGAACTAATGAATTTCAGGGTAAATAAGTTCATTGATCGAACAACGAGATTAATTAATTGGCAGGCAAACAAATTAAAATTAAAGACGCGCGTAAATGGACTATCGAAATTCCCTTTGACCAAGTTAAACAATTGATTAGTACTAATGAATTTCAGGGTAAATAAGTTCATTGATCGAACAACGAGATTAATTAATTGGCAGGCAAACAAATTAAAATTAAAGACGCGCGTAAATGGACTATCGAAATTCCCTTTGACCAAGTAAAACAATTGATTAGTACTAATGAATTTCAGGGTAAATAAGTTCATTGATCGAACAACGAGGTTAATTAATTGGCAGGCAAACAAATTAAAACTAATGACGCGCGTAAATGGACTATCGAAATTCCCTTTGACCAAGTAAAACAATTGATTAGTACTAATGAATTTCAGGGTAAATAAGTTCATTGATCGAACAACGAGGTTAATTAATTGGCAGGCAAACAAATTAAAACTAATGACGCGCGTAAATGGACTATCGAAATTCCCTTTGACCAAGTAAATCAATTGATTAGTACTAATGAATTTCAGGGTAAATAAGTTCATTGATCGAACAACGAGGTTAATTAATTGGCAGGCAAACAAATTAAAACTAATGATGCGCGTAAATGGACTATCGAAATTCCCTTTGACCAAGTAAAACAATTGATTAGTACTAATGAATTTCAGGGTAAATAAGTTCATTGATCGAACAACGAGATTAATTAATTGGCAGGCAAACAAATTAAAATTAAAGACGCGCGTAAATGGACTATCGAAATTCCCTTTGACCAAGTAAAACAATTGATTAGTACTAATGAATTTCAGGGTAAATAAGTTCATTGATCGAACAACGAGGTTAATAAATTGGCAGGCAAACAAATTAAAACTAATGACGCGCGTAAATGGACTATCGAAATTCCCTTTGACCAAGTAAAACAATTGATTAGTACTAATGAATTTCAGGGTAAATAAGTTCATTGATCGAACAACCAGGTTAATTAATTGGCAGGCAAACAAATTAAAACTAATGACGCGCGTAAATGGACTATCGAAATTCCCTTTGACCAAGTTAAACAATTGATTAGTACTAATGAATTTCAGGGTAAATAAGTTCATTGATCGAACAACGAGGTTAATTAATTGGCAGGCAAACAAATTAAAACTAATGACGCGCGAAAATGGACTTTCGAAATTCCCTTTGACCAAGTAAAACAATTGATTAGTACTAATGAATTTCAGGGTAAATAAGTTCATTGATCGAACAACCAGGTTAATTAATTGGCAGGCAAACAAATTAAAACTAATGACGCGCGTAAATGGACTATCGAAATTTCCTTTGACCAAGTAAAACAATTGATTAGTACTAATGAATTTCAGGGTAAATAAGTTCATTGATCGAACAACGAGGTTAATTAATTGGCAGGCAAACAAATTAAAACTAATGACGCGCGTAAATGGACTATCGAAATTCCCTTTGACCAAGTTAAATAATTGATTAGTACTAATGAATTTCAGGGTAAATAAGTTCATTGATCGAACAACGAGATTAATTAATTGGCAGGCAAACAAATTAAAATTAAAGACGCGCGTAAATGGACTATCGAAATTCCCTTTGACCAAGTAAAACAATTGATTAGTACTAATGAATTTCAGGGTAAATAAGTTCATTGATCGAACAACGAGATTAATTAATTGGCAGGCAAACAAATTAAAATTAAAGACGCGCGTAAATGGACTATCGAAATTCCCTTTGACCAAGTAAAACAATTGATTAGTACTAATGAATTTCAGGGTAAATAAGTTCATTGATCGAACAACGAGGTTAATTAATTGGCAGGCAAACAAATTAAAACTAATGACGCGCGTAAATGGACTATCGAAATTCCCTTTGCCCAAGTAAAACAATTGATTAGTACTAATGAATTTCAGGGTAAATAAGTTCATTGATCGAACAACGAGGTTAATTAATTGGCAGGCAAACAAATTAAAACTAATGACGCGCGTAAATGGACTATCGAAATTCCCTTTGACCAAGTAAAACAATTGATTAGTACTAATGAATTTCAGGGTAAATAAGTTCATTGATCGAACAACGAGGTTAATTAATTGGCAGGCAAACAAATTAAAACTAATGACGCGCGAAAATGGACTATCGAAATTCCCTTTGACCAAGTTAAACAATTGATTAGTACTAATGAATTTCAGGGTAAATAAGTTCATTGATCGAACAACGAGATTAATTAATTGGCAGGCAAACAAATTAAAATTAAAGACGCGCGTAAATGGACTATCGAAATTCCCTTTGACCAAGTAAAACAATTGATTAGTACTAATGAATTTCAGGGTAAATAAGTTCTTTGATCGAACAACGAGGTTAATTAATTGGCAGGCAAACAAATTAAAACTAATGACGCGCGTAAATGGACTATCGAAATTCCCTTTGACCAAGTAAAACAATTGATTAGTACTAATGAATTTCAGGGTAAATAAGTTCATTGATCGAACAACGAGGTTAATTAATTGGCAGGCAAACAAATTAAAACTAATGACGCGCGTAAATGGACTATCGAAATTCCCTTTGACCAAGTAAAACAATTGATTAGTACTAATGAATTTCAGGGTAAATAAGTTTATTGATCGAACAACGAGGTTAATTAATTGGAAGGCAAACAAATTAAAACTAATGACGCGCGTAAATGGACTATCGAAATTCCCTTTGACCAAGTAAAACAATTGATTAGTACTAATGAATTTCAGGGTAAATAAGTTCATTGATCGAACAACGAGATTAATTAATTGGCAGGCAAACAAATTAAAATTAAAGACGCGCGTAAATGGACTATCGAAATTCCCTTTGACCAAGTAAAACAATTGATTAGTACTAATAAATTTCAGGGTAAATAAGTTCATTGATCGAACAACGAGGTTAATTAATTGGCAGGCAAACAAATTAAAACTAATGACGCGCGAAAATGGACTATCGAAATTCCCTTTGACCAAGTAAAACAATTGATTAGTACTAATGAATTTCAGGGTAAATAAGTTCATTGATCGAACAACGAGGTTAATTAATTGGCAGGCAAACAAATTAAAACTAATGACGCGCGTAAATGGACAATCGAAATTCCCTTTGACCAAGTAAAACAATTGATTAGTACTAATGAATTTCAGGGTAAATAAGTTCATTGATCGAACAACGAGGTTAATTAATTGGCAGGCAAACAAATTAAAACTAATGACGCGCGTAAATGGACTATCGAAATTCCCTTTGACCAAGTAAAACAATTGATTAGTACTAATGAATTTCAGGGTAAATAAGTTCATTGATCGAACAACGAGGTTAATTAATTGGCAGGCAAACAAATTAAAACTAATGACGCGCGTAAATGGACTATCGAAATTCCCTTTGACCAAGTAAAACAATTGATTAGTACTAATGAATTTCAGGGTAAATAAGTTCATTGATCGAACAACGAGGTTAATTAATTGGCAGGCAAACAAATTAAAACTAATGACGCGCGTAAATGGACTATCGAAATTCCCTTTGACCAAGTAAAACAATTGATTAGTACTAATGAATTTCAGGGTAAATAAGTTTATTGATCGAACAACGAGGTTAATTAATTGGAAGGCAAACAAATTAAAACTAATGACGCGCGTAAATGGACTATCGAAATTCCCTTTGACCAAGTAAAACAATTGATTAGTACTAATGAATTTCAGGGTAAATAAGTTCATTGATCGAACAACGAGATTAATTAATTGGCAGGCAAACAAATTAAAATTAAAGACGCGCGTAAATGGACTATCGAAATTCCCTTTGACCAAGTAAAACAATTGATTAGTACTAATAAATTTCAGGGTAAATAAGTTCATTGATCGAACAACGAGGTTAATTAATTGGCAGGCAAACAAATTAAAACTAATGACGCGCGTAAATGGACTATCGAAATTCCCTTTGACCAAGTAAAACAATTGATTAGTACTAATGAATTTCAGGGTAAATAAGTTCATTGATCGAACAACGAGGTTAATTAATTGGCAGGCAAACAAATTAAAACTAATGACGCGCGTAAATGGACAATCGAAATTCCCTTTGACCAAGTAAAACAATTGATTAGTACTAATAAATTTCAGGGTAAATAAGTTCATTGATCGAACAACGAGGTTAATTAATTGGCAGGCAAACAAATTAAAACTAATGACGCGCGTAAATGGACTATCGAAATTCCCTTTGACCAAGTAAAACAATTGATTAGTACTAATGAATTTCAGGGTAAATAAGTTCATTGATCGAACAACGAGGTTAATTAATTGGCAGGCAAACAAATTAAAACTAATGACGCGCGTAAATGGACTATCGAAATTCCCTTTGACCAAGTAAAACAATTGATTAGTACTAATGAATTTCAGGGTAAATAAGTTCATTGATCGAACAACGAGGTTAATTAATTGGCAGGCAAACAAATTAAAACTAATGACGCGCGTAAATGGACTATCGAAATTCCCTTTGACCAAGTAAAACAATTGATTAGTACTAATGAATTTCAGGGTAAATAAGTTCATTGATCGAACAACGAGGTTAATTAATTGGCAGGCAAACAAATTAAAACTAATGACGCGCGTAAATGGACAATCGAAATTCCCTTTGACCAAGTAAAACAATTGATTAGTACTAATAAATTTCAGGGTAAATAAGTTCATTGATCGAACAACGAGGTTAATTAATTGGCAGGCAAACAAATTAAAACTAATGACGCGCCTAAATGGACTATCGAAATTCCCTTTGACCAAGTAAAACAATTGATTAGTACTAATGAATTTCAGGGTAAATAAGTTCATTGATCGAACAACGAGGTTAATTAATTGGCAGGCAAACAAATTAAAACTAATGACGCGCGTAAATGGACTATCGAAATTCCCTTTGACCAAGTAAAACAATTGATTAGTACTAATGAATTTCAGGGTAAATAAGTTCATTGATCGAACAACGAGGTTAATTAATTGGCAGGCAAACAAATTAAAACTAATGACGCGCGTAAATGGACAATCGAAATTCCCTTTGACCAAGTAAAACAATTGATTAGTACTAATAAATTTCAGGGTAAATAAGTTCATTGATCGAACAACGAGGTTAATTAATTGGCAGGCAAACAAATTAAAACTAATGACGCGCCTAAATGGACTATCGAAATTCCCTTTGACCAAGTAAAACAATTGATTAGTACTAATGAATTTCAGGGTAAATAAGTTCATTGATCGAACAACGAGGTTAATTAATTGGCAGGCAAACAAATTAAAACTAATGACGCGCGTAAATGGACTATCGAAATTCCCTTTGACCAAGTAAAACAATTGATTAGTACTAATGAATTTCAGGGTAAATAAGTTTATTGATCGAACAACGAGATTAATTAATTGGCAGGCAAACAAATTAAAACTAATGACGCGCGTAAATGGACTATCGAAATTCCCTTTGACCAAGTAAAACAATTGATTAGTACTAATGAATTTCAGGGTAAATAAGTTCATTGATCGAACAACGAGATTAATTAATTGGCAGGCAAACAAATTAAAATTAAAGACGCGCGTAAATGGACTATCGAAATTCCCTTTGACCAAGTAAAACAATTGATTAGTACTAATGAATTTCAGGGTAAATAAGTTCATTGATCGAACAACGAGATTAATTAATTGGCAGGCAAACAAATTAAAATTAAAGACGCGCGTAAATGGACTATCGAAATTCCCTTTGACCAAGTAAAACAATTGATTAGTACTAATGAATTTCAGGGTAAATAAGTTCATTGATCGAACAACGAGATTAATTAATTGGCAGGCAAACAAATTAAAACTAATGACGCGCGTAAATGGACTATCGAAATTCCCTTTGACCAAGTAAAACAATTGATTAGTACTAATGAATTTCAGGGTAAATAAGTTCATTGATCGAACAACGAGATTAATTAATTGGCTGGCAAACAAATTAAAACTAATGACGCGCGTAAATGGACTATCGAAATTCCCTTTGACCAAGTAAAACAATTGATTAGTACTAATGAATTTCAGGGTAAATAAGTTCATTGATCGAACAACGAGGTTAATTAATTGGCAGGCAAACAAATTAAAACTAATGACGCGCGTAAATGGACTATCGAAATTCCCTTTGACCAAGTCAAACAATTGATTAGTACTAATGAATTTCAGGGTAAATAAGTTCATTGATCGAACAACGAGGTTAATTAATTGGCAGGCAAACAAATTAAAACTAATGACGCGCGTAAATGGACTATCGAAATTCCCTTTGACCAAGTCAAACAATTGATTAGTACTAATGAATTTCAGGGTAAATAAGTTCATTGATCGAACAACGAGGTTAATTAATTGGCAGGCAAACAAATTAAAACTAATGACGCGCGTAAATGGACAATCGAAATTCCCTTTGACCAAGTAAAACAATTGATTAGTACTAATAAATTTCAGGGTAAATAAGTTCATTGATCGAACAACGAGGTTAATTAATTGGCAGGCAAACAAATTAAAACTAATGACGCGCGTAAATGGACTATCGAAATTCCCTTTGACCAAGTAAAACAATTGATTAGTACTAATGAATTTCAGGGTAAATAAGTTCATTGATCGAACAACGAGGTTAATTAATTGGCAGGCAAACAAATTAAAACTAATGACGCGCGTAAATGGACTATCGAAATTCCCTTTGACCAAGTAAAACAATTGATTAGTACTAATGAATTTCAGGGTAAATAAGTTCATTGATCGAACAACGAGGTTAATTAATTGGCAGGCAAACAAATTAAAACTAATGACGCGCGTAAATGGACAATCGAAATTCCCTTTGACCAAGTAAAACAATTGATTAGTACTAATAAATTTCAGGGTAAATAAGTTCATTGATCGAACAACGAGGTTAATTAATTGGCAGGCAAACAAATTAAAACTAATGACGCGCGTAAATGGACTATCGAAATTCCCTTTGACCAAGTAAAACAATTGATTAGTACTAATGAATTTCAGGGTAAATAAGTTCATTGATCGAACAACGAGGTTAATTAATTGGCAGGCAAACAAATTAAAACTAATGACGCGCGTAAATGGACAATCGAAATTCCCTTTGACCAAGTAAAACAATTGATTAGTACTAATGAATTTCAGGGTAAATAAGTTCATTGATCGAACAACGAGGTTAATTAATTGGCAGGCAAACAAATTAAAACTAATGACGCGCGTAAATGGACTATCGAAATTCCCTTTGACCAAGTAAAACAATTGATTAGTACTAATGAATTTCAGGGTAAATAAGTTCATTGATCGAACAACGAGGTTAATTAATTGGCAGGCAAACAAATTAAAACTAATGACGCGCGTAAATGGACTATCGAAATTCCCTTTGACCAAGTAAAACAATTGATTAGTACTAATGAATTTCAGGGTAAATAAGTTCATTGATCGAACAACGAGGTTAATTAATTGGCAGGCAAACAAATTAAAACTAATGACGCGCGTAAATGGACTATCGAAATTCCCTTTGACCAAGTAAAACAATTGATTAGTACTAATGAATTTCAGGGTAAATAAGTTCATTGATCGAACAACGAGGTTAATTAATTGGCAGGCAAACAAATTAAAACTAATGACGCGCGTAAATGGACAATCGAAATTCCCTTTGACCAAGTAAAACAATTGATTAGTACTAATAAATTTCAGGGTAAATAAGTTCATTGATCGAACAACGAGGTTAATTAATTGGCAGGCAAACAAATTAAAACTAATGACGCGCCTAAATGGACTATCGAAATTCCCTTTGACCAAGTAAAACAATTGATTAGTACTAATGAATTTCAGGGTAAATAAGTTCATTGATCGAACAACGAGGTTAATTAATTGGCAGGCAAACAAATTAAAACTAATGACGCGCGTAAATGGACTATCGAAATTCCCTTTGACCAAGTAAAACAATTGATTAGTACTAATGAATTTCAGGGTAAATAAGTTCATTGATCGAACAACGAGGTTAATTAATTGGCAGGCAAACAAATTAAAACTAATGACGCGCGTAAATGGACAATCGAAATTCCCTTTGACCAAGTAAAACAATTGATTAGTACTAATAAATTTCAGGGTAAATAAGTTCATTGATCGAACAACGAGGTTAATTAATTGGCAGGCAAACAAATTAAAACTAATGACGCGCCTAAATGGACTATCGAAATTCCCTTTGACCAAGTAAAACAATTGATTAGTACTAATGAATTTCAGGGTAAATAAGTTCATTGATCGAACAACGAGGTTAATTAATTGGCAGGCAAACAAATTAAAACTAATGACGCGCGTAAATGGACTATCGAAATTCCCTTTGACCAAGTAAAACAATTGATTAGTACTAATGAATTTCAGGGTAAATAAGTTTATTGATCGAACAACGAGATTAATTAATTGGCAGGCAAACAAATTAAAACTAATGACGCGCGTAAATGGACTATCGAAATTCCCTTTGACCAAGTAAAACAATTGATTAGTACTAATGAATTTCAGGGTAAATAAGTTCATTGATCGAACAACGAGATTAATTAATTGGCAGGCAAACAAATTAAAATTAAAGACGCGCGTAAATGGACTATCGAAATTCCCTTTGACCAAGTAAAACAATTGATTAGTACTAATGAATTTCAGGGTAAATAAGTTCATTGATCGAACAACGAGATTAATTAATTGGCAGGCAAACAAATTAAAATTAAAGACGCGCGTAAATGGACTATCGAAATTCCCTTTGACCAAGTAAAACAATTGATTAGTACTAATGAATTTCAGGGTAAATAAGTTCATTGATCGAACAACGAGATTAATTAATTGGCAGGCAAACAAATTAAAACTAATGACGCGCGTAAATGGACTATCGAAATTCCCTTTGACCAAGTAAAACAATTGATTAGTACTAATGAATTTCAGGGTAAATAAGTTCATTGATCGAACAACGAGATTAATTAATTGGCTGGCAAACAAATTAAAACTAATGACGCGCGTAAATGGACTATCGAAATTCCCTTTGACCAAGTAAAACAATTGATTAGTACTAATGAATTTCAGGGTAAATAAGTTCATTGATCGAACAACGAGGTTAATTAATTGGCAGGCAAACAAATTAAAACTAATGACGCGCGTAAATGGACTATCGAAATTCCCTTTGACCAAGTCAAACAATTGATTAGTACTAATGAATTTCAGGGTAAATAAGTTCATTGATCGAACAACGAGGTTAATTAATTGGCAGGCAAACAAATTAAAACTAATGACGCGCGTAAATGGACTATCGAAATTCCCTTTGACCAAGTCAAACAATTGATTAGTACTAATGAATTTCAGGGTAAATAAGTTCATTGATCGAACAACGAGGTTAATTAATTGGCAGGCAAACAAATTAAAACTAATGACGCGCGTAAATGGACAATCGAAATTCCCTTTGACCAAGTAAAACAATTGATTAGTACTAATAAATTTCAGGGTAAATAAGTTCATTGATCGAACAACGAGGTTAATTAATTGGCAGGCAAACAAATTAAAACTAATGACGCGCGTAAATGGACTATCGAAATTCCCTTTGACCAAGTAAAACAATTGATTAGTACTAATGAATTTCAGGGTAAATAAGTTCATTGATCGAACAACGAGGTTAATTAATTGGCAGGCAAACAAATTAAAACTAATGACGCGCGTAAATGGACTATCGAAATTCCCTTTGACCAAGTAAAACAATTGATTAGTACTAATGAATTTCAGGGTAAATAAGTTTATTGATCGAACAACGAGATTAATTAATTGGCAGGCAAACAAATTAAAACTAATGACGCGCGTAAATGGACTATCGAAATTCCCTTTGACCAAGTAAAACAATTGATTAGTACTAATGAATTTCAGGGTAAATAAGTTCATTGATCGAACAACGAGATTAATTAATTGGCAGGCAAACAAATTAAAATTAAAGACGCGCGTAAATGGACTATCGAAATTCCCTTTGACCAAGTAAAACAATTGATTAGTACTAATGAATTTCAGGGTAAATAAGTTCATTGATCGAACAACGAGATTAATTAATTGGCAGGCAAACAAATTAAAATTAAAGACGCGCGTAAATGGACTATCGAAATTCCCTTTGACCAAGTAAAACAATTGATTAGTACTAATGAATTTCAGGGTAAATAAGTTCATTGATCGAACAACGAGATTAATTAATTGGCAGGCAAACAAATTAAAACTAATGACGCGCGTAAATGGACTATCGAAATTCCCTTTGACCAAGTAAAACAATTGATTAGTACTAATGAATTTCAGGGTAAATAAGTTCATTGATCGAACAACGAGATTAATTAATTGGCTGGCAAACAAATTAAAACTAATGACGCGCGTAAATGGACTATCGAAATTCCCTTTGACCAAGTAAAACAATTGATTAGTACTAATGAATTTCAGGGTAAATAAGTTCATTGATCGAACAACGAGGTTAATTAATTGGCAGGCAAACAAATTAAAACTAATGACGCGCGTAAATGGACTATCGAAATTCCCTTTGACCAAGTCAAACAATTGATTAGTACTAATGAATTTCAGGGTAAATAAGTTCATTGATCGAACAACGAGATTAATTAATTGGCTGGCAAACAAATTAAAACTAATGACGCGCGTAAATGGACTATCGAAATTCCCTTTGACCAAGTAAAACAATTGATTAGTACTAATGAATTTCAGGGTAAATAAGTTCATTGATCGAACAACGAGGTTAATTAATTGGCAGGCAAACAAATTAAAACTAATGACGCGCGTAAATGGACAATCGAAATTCCCTTTGACCAAGTAAAACAATTGATTAGTACTAATAAATTTCAGGGTAAATAAGTTCATTGATCGAACAACGAGGTTAATTAATTGGCAGGCAAACAAATTAAAACTAATGACGCGCCTAAATGGACTATCGAAATTCCCTTTGACCAAGTAAAACAATTGATTAGTACTAATGAATTTCAGGGTAAATAAGTTCATTGATCGAACAACGAGGTTAATTAATTGGCAGGCAAACAAATTAAAACTAATGACGCGCGTAAATGGACAATCGAAATTCCCTTTGACCAAGTAAAACAATTGATTAGTACTAATAAATTTCAGGGTAAATAAGTTCATTGATCGAACAACGAGGTTAATTAATTGGCAGGCAAACAAATTAAAACTAATGACGCGCGTAAATGGACTATCGAAATTCCCTTTGACCAAGTAAAACAATTGATTAGTACTAATGAATTTCAGGGTAAATAAGTTCATTGATCGAACAACGAGGTTAATTAATTGGCAGGCAAACAAATTAAAACTAATGACGCGCGTAAATGGACTATCGAAATTCCCTTTGACCAAGTAAAACAATTGATTAGTACTAATGAATTTCAGGGTAAATAAGTTTATTGATCGAACAACGAGATTAATTAATTGGCAGGCAAACAAATTAAAACTAATGACGCGCGTAAATGGACTATCGAAATTCCCTTTGACCAAGTAAAACAATTGATTAGTACTAATGAATTTCAGGGTAAATAAGTTCATTGATCGAACAACGAGATTAATTAATTGGCAGGCAAACAAATTAAAATTAAAGACGCGCGTAAATGGACTATCGAAATTCCCTTTGACCAAGTAAAACAATTGATTAGTACTAATGAATTTCAGGGTAAATAAGTTCATTGATCGAACAACGAGGTTAATTAATTGGCAGGCAAACAAATTAAAATTAAAGACGCGCGTAAATGGACTATCGAAATTCCCTTTGACCAAGTAAAACAATTGATTAGTACTAATGAATTTCAGGGTAAATAAGTTCATTGATCGAACAACGAGATTAATTAATTGGCAGGCAAACAAATTAAAACTAATGACGCGCGTAAATGGACTATCGAAATTCCCTTTGACCAAGTAAAACAATTGATTAGTACTAATGAATTTCAGGGTAAATAAGTTCATTGATCGAACAACGAGATTAATTAATTGGCTGGCAAACAAATTAAAACTAATGACGCGCGTAAATGGACTATCGAAATTCCCTTTGACCAAGTAAAACAATTGATTAGTACTAATGAATTTCAGGGTAAATAAGTTCATTGATCGAACAACGAGGTTAATTAATTGGCAGGCAAACAAATTAAAACTAATGACGCGCGTAAATGGACTATCGAAATTCCCTTTGACCAAGTCAAACAATTGATTAGTACTAATGAATTTCAGGGTAAATAAGTTCATTGATCGAACAACGAGATTAATTAATTGGCTGGCAAACAAATTAAAACTAATGACGCGCGTAAATGGACTATCGAAATTCCCTTTGACCAAGTAAAACAATTGATTAGTACTAATGAATTTCAGGGTAAATAAGTTCATTGATCGAACAACGAGGTTAATTAATTGGCAGGCAAACAAATTAAAACTAATGACGCGCGTAAATGGACTATCGAAATTCCCTTTGACCAAGTAAAACAATTGATTAGTACTAATGAATTTCAGGGTAAATAAGTTCGTTGATCGAACAACGAGGTTAATAAATTGGCAGGCAAACAAATTAAAACTAATGACGCGCGTAAATGGACTATCGAAATTCCCTTTGACCAAGTTAAACAATTGATTAGTACTAATGAATTTCAGGGTAAATAAGTTCGTTGATCGAACAACGAGGTTAATAAATTGGCAGGCAAACAAATTAAAACTAATGACGCGCGTAAATGGACTATCGAAATTCCCTTTGACCAAGTTAAACAATTGATTAGTACTAATGAATTTCAGGGTAAATAAGTTCATTGATCGAACAACGAGGTTAATTAATTGGCAGGCAAACAAATTAAAACTAATGACGCGCGTAAATGGACTATCGAAATTCCCTTTGACCAAGTTAAATAATTGATTAGTACTAATGAATTTCAGGGTAAATAAGTTCATTGATCGAACAACGAGATTAATTAATTGGCAGGCAAACAAATTAAAATTAAAGACGCGCGTAAATGGACTATCGAAATTCCCTTTAACCAAGTAAAACAATTGATTAGTACTAATGAATTTCAGGGTAAATAAGTTCATTGATCGAACAACGAGATTAATTAATTGGCAGGCAAACAAATTAAAATTAAAGACGCGCGTAAATGGACTATCGAAATTCCCTTTGACCAAGTAAAACAATTGATTAGTACTAATGAATTTCAGGGTAAATAAGTTCATTGATCGAACAACGAGGTTAATTAATTGGCAGGCAAACAAATTAAAACTAATGACGCGCGTAAATGGACTATCGAAATTTCCTTTGACCAAGTAAAACAATTGATTAGTACTAATGAATTTCAGGGTAAATAAGTTCGTTGATCGAACAACGAGGTTAATAAATTGGCAGGCAAACAAATTAAAACTAATGACGCGCGTAAATGGACTATCGAAATTCCCTTTGACCAAGTTAAACAATTGATTAGTACTAATGAATTTCAGGGTAAATAAGTTCATTGATCGAACAACGAGGTTAATTAATTGGCAGGCAAACAAATTAAAACTAATGACGCGCGTAAATGGACTATCGAAATTCCCTTTGACCAAGTAAAACAATTGATTAGTACTAATGAATTTCAGGGTAAATAAGTTCATTGATCGAACAACGAGATTAATTAATTGGCTGGCAAACAAATTAAAACTAATGACGCGCGTAAATGGACTATCGAAATTCCCTTTGACCAAGTTAAACAATTGATTAGTACTAATGAATTTCAGGGTAAATAAGTTCATTGATCGAACAACGAGGTTAATTAATTGGCAGGCAAACAAATTAAAACTAATGACGCGCGTAAATGGACTATCGAAATTCCCTTTGACCAAGTAAAACAATTGATTAGTACTAATGAATTTCAGGGTAAATAAGTTCATTGATCGAACAACGAGATTAATTAATTGGCTGGCAAACAAATTAAAACTAATGACGCGCGTAAATGGACTATCGAAATTCCCTTTGACCAAGTAAAACAATTGATTAGTACTAATGAATTTCAGGGTAAATAAGTTCATTGATCGAACAACGAGGTTAATTAATTGGCAGGCAAACAAATTAAAACTAATGACGCGCGTAAATGGACTATCGAAATTCCCTTTGACCAAGTCAAACAATTGATTAGTACTAATGAATTTCAGGGTAAATAAGTTCATTGATCGAACAACGAGATTAATTAATTGGCTGGCAAACAAATTAAAACTAATGACGCGCGTAAATGGACTATCGAAATTCCCTTTGACCAAGTAAAACAATTGATTAGTACTAATGAATTTCAGGGTAAATAAGTTCATTGATCGAACAACGAGGTTAATTAATTGGCAGGCAAACAAATTAAAACTAATGACGCGCGTAAATGGACTATCGAAATTCCCTTTGACCAAGTTAAACAATTGATTAGTACTAATGAATTTCAGGGTAAATAAGTTCGTTGATCGAACAACGAGGTTAATAAATTGGCAGGCAAACAAATTAAAACTAATGACGCGCGTAAATGGACTATCGAAATTCCCTTTGACTAAGTTAAACAATTGATTAGTACTAATGAATTTCAGGGTAAATAAGTTCATTGATCGAACAACGAGGTTAATTAATTGGCAGGCAAACAAATTAAAACTAATGACGCGCGTAAATGGACTATCGAAATTCCCTTTGACCAAGTTAAATAATTGATTAGTACTAATGAATTTCAGGGTAAATAAGTTCATTGATCGAACAACGAGATTAATTAATTGGCAGGCAAACAAATTAAAATTAAAGACGCGCGTAAATGGACTATCGAAATTCCCTTTGACCAAGTAAAACAATTGATTAGTACTAATGAATTTCAGGGTAAATAAGTTCATTGATCGAACAACGAGATTAATTAATTGGCAGGCAAACAAATTAAAATTAAAGACGCGCGTAAATGGACTATCGAAATTCCCTTTGACCAAGTAAAACAATTGATTAGTACTAATGAATTTCAGGGTAAATAAGTTCATTGATCGAACAACGAGGTTAATTAATTGGCAGGCAAACAAATTAAAACTAATGACGCGCGTAAATGGACTATCGAAATTCCCTTTGACCAAGTAAAACAATTGATTAGTACTAATGAATTTCAGGGTAAATAAGTTCATTGATCGAACAACGAGGTTAATAAATTGGCAGGCAAACAAATTAAAACTAATGACGCGCGTAAATGGACTATCGAAATTCCCTTTGACTAAGTTAAACAATTGATTAGTACTAATGAATTTCAGGGTAAATAAGTTCATTGATCGAACAACGAGGTTAATTAATTGGCAGGCAAACAAATTAAAACTAATGACGCGCGTAAATGGACTATCGAAATTCCCTTTGACCAAGTTAAATAATTGATTAGTACTAATGAATTTCAGGGTAAATAAGTTCATTGATCGAACAACGAGATTAATTAATTGGCAGGCAAACAAATTAAAATTAAAGACGCGCGTAAATGGACTATCGAAATTCCCTTTAACCAAGTAAAACAATTGATTAGTACTAATGAATTTCAGGGTAAATAAGTTCATTGATCGAACAACGAGATTAATTAATTGGCAGGCAAACAAATTAAAATTAAAGACGCGCGTAAATGGACTATCGAAATTCCCTTTGACCAAGTAAAACAATTGATTAGTACTAATGAATTTCAGGGTAAATAAGTTCATTGATCGAACAACGAGGTTAATAAATTGGCAGGCAAACAAATTAAAACTAATGACGCGCGTAAATGGACTATCGAAATTCCCTTTGACCAAGTTAAACAATTGATTAGTACTAATGAATTTCAGGGTAAATAAGTTCGTTGATCGAACAACGAGGTTAATAAATTGGCAGGCAAACAAATTAAAACTAATGACGCGCGTAAATGGACTATCGAAATTCCCTTTGACTAAGTTAAACAATTGATTAGTACTAATGAATTTCAGGGTAAATAAGTTCATTGATCGAACAACGAGGTTAATTAATTGGCAGGCAAACAAATTAAAACTAATGACGCGCGTAAATGGACTATCGAAATTCCCTTTGACCAAGTTAAATAATTGATTAGTACTAATGAATTTCAGGGTAAATAAGTTCATTGATCGAACAACGAGATTAATTAATTGGCAGGCAAACAAATTAAAATTAAAGACGCGCGTAAATGGACTATCGAAATTCCCTTTAACCAAGTAAAACAATTGATTAGTACTAATGAATTTCAGGGTAAATAAGTTCATTGATCGAACAACGAGATTAATTAATTGGCAGGCAAACAAATTAAAATTAAAGACGCGCGTAAATGGACTATCGAAATTCCCTTTGACCAAGTAAAACAATTGATTAGTACTAATGAATTTCAGGGTAAATAAGTTCATTGATCGAACAACGAGGTTAATTAATTGGCAGGCAAACAAATTAAAACTAGTGACGCGCGTAAATGGACTATCGAAATTCCCTTTGACCAAGTAAAACAATTGATTAGTACTAATGAATTTCAGGGTAAATAAGTTCATTGATCGAACAACGAGGTTAATTAATTGGCAGGCAAACAAATTAAAACTAATGACGCGCGTAAATGGACTATCGAAATTCCCTTTGACCAAGTAAAACAATTGATTAGTACTAATGAATTTCAGGGTAAATAAGTTCATTGATCGAACAACGAGGTTAATTAATTGGCAGGCAAACAAATTAAAACTAGTGACGCGCGTAAATGGACTATCGAAATTCCCTTTGACCAAGTAAAACAATTGATTAGTACTAATGAATTTCAGGGTAAATAAGTTCATTGATCGAACAACGAGGTTAATTAATTGGCAGGCAAACAAATTAAAACTAATGACGCGCGTAAATGGACTATCGAAATTCCCTTTGACCAAGTAAAACAATTGATTAGTACTAATGAATTTCAGGGTAAATAAGTTCATTGATCGAACAACGAGGTTAATTAATTGGCAGGCAAACAAATTAAAACTAGTGACGCGCGTAAATGGACTATCGAAATTCCCTTTGACCAAGTAAAACAATTGATTAGTACTAATGAATTTCAGGGTAAATAAGTTCATTGATCGAACAACGAGGTTAATTAATTGGCAGGCAAACAAATTAAAACTAATGACGCGCGTAAATGGACTATCGAAATTCCCTTTGACCAAGTAAAACAATTGATTAGTACTAATGAATTTCAGGGTAAATAAGTTCATTGATCGAACAACGAGGTTAATTAATTGGCAGGCAAACAAATTAAAACTAGTGACGCGCGTAAATGGACTATCGAAATTCCCTTTGACCAAGTAAAACAATTGATTAGTACTAATGAATTTCAGGGTAAATAAGTTCATTGATCGAACAACGAGGTTAATTAATTGGCAGGCAAACAAATTAAAACTAATGACGCGCGTAAATGGACTATCGAAATTCCCTTTGACCAAGTAAAACAATTGATTAGTACTAATGAATTTCAGGGTAAATAAGTTCATTGATCGAACAACGAGGTTAATTAATTGGCAGGCAAACAAATTAAAACTAGTGACGCGCGTAAATGGACTATCGAAATTCCCTTTGACCAAGTAAAACAATTGATTAGTACTAATGAATTTCAGGGTAAATAAGTTCATTGATCGAACAACGAGGTTAATTAATTGGCAGGCAAACAAATTAAAACTAATGACGCGCGTAAATGGACTATCGAAATTCCCTTTGACCAAGTAAAACAATTGATTAGTACTAATGAATTTCAGGGTAAATATTAAATTAAAGACGCGCGTAAATGGACTATCGAAATTCCCTTTGACCAAGTAAAACAATTGATTAGTACTAATGAATTTCAGGGTAAATAAGTTCATTGATCGAACAACGAGATTAATTAATTGGCAGGCAAACAAATTAAAACTAATGACGCGCGTAAATGGACTATCGAAATTCCCTTTGACCAAGTAAAACAATTGATTAGTACTAATGAATTTCAGGGTAAATAAGTTCATTGATCGAACAACGAGGTTAATTAATTGGCAGGCAAACAAATTAAAACTAGTGACGCGCGTAAATGGACTATCGAAATTCCCTTTGACCAAGTAAAACAATTGATTAGTACTAATGAATTTCAGGGTAAATAAGTTCATTGATCGAACAACGAGGTTAATTAATTGGCAGGCAAACAAATTAAAACTAATGACGCGCGTAAATGGACTATCGAAATTCCCTTTGACCAAGTAAAACAATTGATTAGTACTAATGAATTTCAGGGTAAATAAGTTCATTGATCGAACAACGAGGTTAATTAATTGGCAGGCAAACAAATTAAAACTAGTGACGCGCGTAAATGGACTATCGAAATTCCCTTTGACCAAGTAAAACAATTGATTAGTACTAATGAATTTCAGGGTAAATAAGTTCATTGATCGAACAACGAGGTTAATTAATTGGCAGGCAAACAAATTAAAACTAATGACGCGCGTAAATGGACTATCGAAATTCCCTTTGACCAAGTAAAACAATTGATTAGTACTAATGAATTTCAGGGTAAATAAGTTCATTGATCGAACAACGAGGTTAATTAATTGGCAGGCAAACAAATTAAAACTAGTGACGCGCGTAAATGGACTATCGAAATTCCCTTTGACCAAGTAAACAATTGATTAGTACTAATGAATTTCAGGGTAAATAAGTTCATTGATCGAACAACGAGGTTAATTAATTGGCAGGCAAACAAATTAAAACTAATGACGCGCGTAAATGGACTATCGAAATTCCCTTTGACCAAGTAAAACAATTGATTAGTACTAATGAATTTCAGGGTAAATAAGTTCATTGATCGAACAACGAGGTTAATTAATTGGCAGGCAAACAAATTAAAACTAGTGACGCGCGTAAATGGACTATCGAAATTCCCTTTGACCAAGTAAAACAATTGATTAGTACTAATGAATTTCAGGGTAAATAAGTTCATTGATCGAACAACGAGGTTAATTAATTGGCAGGCAAACAAATTAAAACTAATGACGCGCGTAAATGGACTATCGAAATTCCCTTTGACCAAGTAAAACAATTGATTAGTACTAATGAATTTCAGGGTAAATAAGTTCATTGATCGAACAACGAGATTAATTAATTGGCAGGCAAACAAATTAAAGACGCGCGTAAATGGACTATCGAAATTCCCTTTGACCAAGTAAAACAATTGATTAGTACTAATGAATTTCAGGGTAAATATTAAATTAAAGACGCGCGTAAATGGACTATCGAAATTCCCTTTGACCAAGTAAAACAATTGATTAGTACTAATGAATTTCAGGGTAAATAAGTTCATTGATCGAACAACGAGGTTAATTAATTGGCAGGCAAACAAATTAAAACTAATGACGCGCGTAAATGGACTATCGAAATTCCCTTTGACCAAGTAAAACAATTGATTAGTACTAATGAATTTCAGGGTAAATAAGTTCATTGATCGAACAACGAGGTTAATTAATTGGCAGGCAAACAAATTAAAACTAATGACGCGCGTAAATGGACTATCGAAATTCCCTTTGACCAAGTAAAACAATTGATTAGTACTAATGAATTTCAGGGTAAATATTAAATTAAAGACGCGCGTAAATGGACTATCGAAATTCCCTTTGACCAAGTAAAACAATTGATTAGTACTAATGAATTTCAGGGTAAATAAGTTCATTGATCGAACAACGAGGTTAATTAATTGGCAGGCAAACAAATTAAAACTAATGACGCGCGTAAATGGACTATCGAAATTCCCTTTGACCAAGTAAAACAATTGATTAGTACTAATGAATTTTAGGGTAAATAAGTTCATTGATCGAACAACGAGGTTAATTAATTGGCAGGCAAACAAATTAAAACTAGTGACGCGCGTAAATGGACTATCGAAATTCCCTTTGACCAAGTAAAACAATTGATTAGTACTAATGAATTTCAGGGTAAATAAGTTCATTGATCGAACAACGAGGTTAATTAATTGGCAGGCAAACAAATTAAAACTAATGACGCGCGTAAATGGACTATCGAAATTCCCTTTGACCAAGTAAAACAATTGATTAGTACTAATGAATTTCAGGGTAAATAAGTTCATTGATCGAACAACGAGATTAATTAATTGGCAGGCAAACAAATTAAAATTAAAGACGCGCGTAAATGGACTATCGAAATTCCCTTTGACCAAGTAAAACAATTGATTAGTACTAATGAATTTCAGGGTAAATATTAAATTAAAGACGCGCGTAAAGGGACTATCGAAATTCCCTTTGACCAAGTAAAACAATTGAGTAGTACTAATGAATTTCAGGGTAAATAAGTTCATTGATCGAACAACGAGGTTAATTAATTGGCAGGCAAACAAATTAAAACTAATGACGCGCGAAAATGGACTATCGAAATTCCCTTTGACCAAGTAAAACAATTGATTAGTACTAATGAATTTCAGGGTAAATAAGTTCATTGATCGAACAACGAGATTAATTAATTGGCAGGCAAACAAATTAAAATTAAAGACGCGCGTAAATGGACTATCGAAATTCCCTTTGACCAAGTAAAACAATTGATTAGTACTAATGAATTTCAGGGTAAATAAGTTCATTGATCGAACAACGAGGTTAATTAATTGGCAGGCAAACAAATTAAAACTAATGACGCGCGTAAATGGACTATCGAAATTCCCTTTGACCAAGTAAAACAATTGATTAGTACTAATGAATTTCAGGGTAAATAAGTTCATTGATCGAACAACGAGGTTAATTAATTGGCAGGCAAACAAATTAAAACTAGTGACGCGCGTAAATGGACTATCGAAATTCCCTTTGACCAAGTAAAACAATTGATTAGTACTAATGAATTTCAGGGTAAATAAGTTCATTGATCGAACAACGAGGTTAATTAATTGGCAGGCAAACAAATTAAAACTAATGACGCGCGTAAATGGACTATCGAAATTCCCTTTGACCAAGTAAAACAATTGATTAGTACTAATGAATTTCAGGGTAAATAAGTTCATTGATCGAACAACGAGGTTAATTAATTGGCAGGCAAACAAATTAAAACTAGTGACGCGCGTAAATGGACTATCGAAATTCCCTTTGACCAAGTAAAACAATTGATTAGTACTAATGAATTTCAGGGTAAATAAGTTCATTGATCGAACAACGAGGTTAATTAATTGGCAGGCAAACAAATTAAAACTAATGACGCGCGTAAATGGACTATCGAAATTCCCTTTGACCAAGTAAAACAATTGATTAGTACTAATGAATTTCAGGGTAAATAAGTTCATTGATCGAACAACGAGATTAATTAATTGGCAGGCAAACAAATTAAAGACGCGCGTAAATGGACTATCGAAATTCCCTTTGACCAAGTAAAACAATTGATTAGTACTAATGAATTTCAGGGTAAATATTAAATTAAAGACGCGCGTAAATGGACTATCGAAATTCCCTTTGACCAAGTAAAACAATTGATTAGTACTAATGAATTTCAGGGTAAATAAGTTCATTGATCGAACAACGAGGTTAATTAATTGGCAGGCAAACAAATTAAAACTAATGACGCGCGTAAATGGACTATCGAAATTCCCTTTGACCAAGTAAAACAATTGATTAGTACTAATGAATTTCAGGGTAAATAAGTTCATTGATCGAACAACGAGGTTAATTAATTGGCAGGCAAACAAATTAAAACTAAAGACGCGCGTAAATGGACTATCGAAATTCCCTTTGACCAAGTAAAACAATTGATTAGTACTAATGAATTTCAGGGTAAATATTAAATTAAAGACGCGCGTAAATGGACTATCGAAATTCCCTTTGACCAAGTAAAACAATTGATTAGTACTAATGAATTTCAGGGTAAATAAGTTCATTGATCGAACAACGAGGTTAATTAATTGGCAGGCAAACAAATTAAAACTAATGACGCGCGTAAATGGACTATCGAAATTCCCTTTGACCAAGTAAAACAATTGATTAGTACTAATGAATTTCAGGGTAAATAAGTTCATTGATCGAACAACGAGGTTAATTAATTGGCAGGCAAACAAATTAAAACTGGTGACGCGCGTAAATGGACTATCGAAATTCCCTTTGACCAAGTAAAACAATTGATTAGTACTAATGAATTTCAGGGTAAATAAGTTCATTGATCGAACAACGAGGTTAATTAATTGGCAGGCAAACAAATTAAAATTAATGACGCGCGTAAATGGACTATCGAAATTCCCTTTGACCAAGTAAAACAATTGATTAGTACTAATGAATTTCAGGGTAAATAAGTTCATTGATCGAACAACGAGATTAATTAATTGGCAGGCAAACAAATTAAAACTAAAGACGCGCGTAAATGGACTATCGAAATTCCCTTTGACCAAGTAAAACAATTGATTAGTACTAATGAATTTCAGGGTAAATATTAAATTAAAGACGCGCGTAAAGGGACTATCGAAATTCCCTTTGACCAAGTAAAACAATTGAGTAGTACTAATGAATTTCAGGGTAAATAAGTTCATTGATCGAACAACGAGGTTAATTAATTGGCAGGCAAACAAATTAAAACTAATGACGCGCGAAAATGGACTATCGAAATTCCCTTTGACCAAGTAAAACAATTGATTAGTACTAATGAATTTCAGGGTAAATAAGTTCATTGATCGAACAACGAGGTTAATTAATTGACAGGCAAACAAATTAAAATTAAAGACGCGCGTAAATGGACTATCGAAATTCCCTTTGACCAAGTAAAACAATTGATTAGTACTAATGAATTTCAGGGTAAATAAGTTCATTGATCGAACAACGAGGTTAATTAATTGGCAGGCAAACAAATTAAAACTAATGACGCGCGTAAATGGACTATCGAAATTCCCTTTGACCAAGTAAAACAATTGATTAGTACTAATAAATTTCAGGGTAAATAAGTTCATTGATCGAACAACGAGGTTAATTAATTGGCAGGCAAACAAATTAAAACTAATGACGCGCGAAAATGGACTATCGAAATTCCCTTTGACCAAGTTAAATAATTGATTAGTACTAATGAATTTCAGGGTAATTAAGTTCATTGATCGAACAACGAGATTAATTAATTGGCAGGCAAACAAATTAAAACTAATGACGCGCGTAAATGGACTATCGAAATTCCCTTTGACCAAGTAAAACAATTGATTAGTACTAATGAATTTCAGGGTAAATATTAAATTAAAGACGCGCGTAAATGGACTATCGAAATTCCCTTTGACCAAGTAAAACAATTGATTAGTACTAATGAATTTCAGGGTAAATAAGTTCATTGATCGAACAACGAGGTTAATTAATTGGCAGGCAAACAAATTAAAACTAATGACGCGCGTAAATGGACTATCGAAATTCCCTTTGACCAAGTAAAACAATTGATTAGTACTAATGAATTTCAGGGTAAATAAGTTCATTGATCGAACAACGAGGTTAATTAATTGGCAGGCAAACAAATTAAAACTAGTGACGCGCGTAAATGGACTATCGAAATTCCCTTTGACCAAGTAAAACAATTGATTAGTACTAATGAATTTCAGGGTAAATAAGTTCATTGATCGAACAACGAGGTTAATTAATTGGCAGGCAAACAAATTAAAACTAATGACGCGCGTAAATGGACTATCGAAATTCCCTTTGACCAAGTAAAACAATTGATTAGTACTAATGAATTTCAGGGTAAATAAGTTCATTGATCGAACAACGAGATTAATTAATTGGCAGGCAAACAAATTAAAATTAAAGACGCGCGTAAATGGACTATCGAAATTCCCTTTGACCAAGTAAAACAATTGATTAGTACTAATGAATTTCAGGGTAAATATTAAATTAAAGACGCGCGTAAAGGGACTATCGAAATTCCCTTTGACCAAGTAAAACAATTGAGTAGTACTAATGAATTTCAGGGTAAATAAGTTCATTGATCGAACAACGAGGTTAATTAATTGGCAGGCAAACAAATTAAAACTAATGACGCGCGAAAATGGACTATCGAAATTCCCTTTGACCAAGTAAAACAATTGATTAGTACTAATGAATTTCAGGGTAAATAAGTTCATTGATCGAACAACGAGGTTAATTAATTGACAGGCAAACAAATTAAAATTAAAGACGCGCGTAAATGGACTATCGAAATTCCCTTTGACCAAGTAAAACAATTGATTAGTACTAATGAATTTCAGGGTAAATAAGTTCATTGATCGAACAACGAGGTTAATTAATTGGCAGGCAAACAAATTAAAACTAATGACGCGCGTAAATGGACTATCGAAATTCCCTTTGACCAAGTAAAACAATTGATTAGTACTAATAAATTTCAGGGTAAATAAGTTCATTGATCGAACAACGAGGTTAATTAATTGGCAGGCAAACAAATTAAAACTAATGACGCGCGAAAATGGACTATCGAAATTCCCTTTGACCAAGTTAAATAATTGATTAGTACTAATGAATTTCAGGGTAATTAAGTTCATTGATCGAACAACGAGATTAATTAATTGGCAGGCAAACAAATTAAAATTAAAGACGCGCGTAAATGGACTATCGAAATTCCCTTTGACCAAGTAAAACAATTGATTAGTACTAATGAATTTCAGGGTAAATAAGTTCATTGATCGAACAACGAGGTTAATTAATTGGCAGGCAAACAAATTAAAACTAGTGACGCGCGTAAATGGACTATCGAAATTCCCTTTGACCAAGTAAAACAATTGATTAGTACTAATGAATTTCAGGGTAAATAAGTTCATTGATCGAACAACGAGGTTAATTAATTGACAGGCAAACAAATTAAAACTAATGACGCGCGAAAATGGACTATCGAAATTCCCTTTGACCAAGTAAAACAATTGATTAGTACTAATGAATTTCAGGGTAAATAAGTTCATTGATCGAACAACGAGATTAATTAATTGGCAGGCAAACAAATTAAAATTAAAGACGCGCGTAAATGGACTATCGAAATTCCCTTTGACCAAGTAAAACAATTGATTAGTACTAATGAATTTCAGGGTAAATAAGTTCATTGATCGAACAACGAGATTAATTAATTGGCAGGCAAACAAATTAAAATTAAAGACGCGCGTAAATGGACTATCGAAATTCCCTTTGACCAAGTAAAACAATTGATTAGTACTAATGAATTTCAGGGTAAATAAGTTCATTGATCGAACAACGAGGTTAATTAATTGGCAGGCAAACAAATTAAAACTAATGACGCGCGTAAATGGACTATCGAAATTCCCTTTGACCAAGTAAAACAATTGATTAGTACTAATGAATTTCAGGGTAAATAAGTTCATTGATCGAACAACGACGTTAATTAATTGGCAGGCAAACAAATTAAAACTAATGACGCGCGTAAATGGACAATCGAAATTCCCTTTGACCAAGTAAAACAATTGATTAGTACTAATGAATTTCAGGGTAAATAAGTTCATTGATCGAACAACGAGGTTAATTAATTGGCAGGCAAACAAATTAAAACTAATGACGCGCGAAAATGGACTATCGAAATTCCCTTTGACCAAGTTAAACAATTGATTAGTACTAATGAATTTCAGGGTAAATAAGTTCATTGATCGAACAACGAGATTAATTAATTGGCAGGCAAACAAATTAAAATTAAAGACGCGCGTAAATGGACTATCGAAATTCCCTTTGACCAAGTAAAACAATTGATTAGTACTAATGAATTTCAGGGTAAATAAGTTCATTGATCGAACAACGAGATTAATTAATTGGCAGGCAAACAAATTAAAATTAAAGACGCGCGTAAATGGACTATCGAAATTCCCTTTGACCAAGTAAAACAATTGATTAGTACTAATGAATTTCAGGGTAAATAAGTTCATTGATCGAACAACGAGATTAATTAATTGGCAGACAAACAAATTAAAATTAAAGACGCGCGTAAATGGACTATCGAAATTCCCTTTGACCAAGTAAAACAATTGATTAGTACTAATGAATTTCAGGGTAAATAAGTTCATTGATCGAACAACGAGGTTAATTAATTGGCAGGCAAACAAATTAAAACTAATGACGCGCGTAAATGGACTATCGAAATTCCCTTTGACCAAGTAAAACAATTGATTAGTACTAATGAATTTCAGGGTAAATAAGTTCATTGATCGAACAACGAGGTTAATTAATTGGCAGGCAAACAAATTAAAATTAAAGACGCGCGTAAATGGACTATCGAAATTCCCTTTGACCAAGTAAAACAATTGATTAGTACTAATGAATTTCAGGGTAAATAAGTTCATTGATCGAACAACGAGATTAATTAATTGGCAGGCAAACAAATTAAAATTAAAGACGCGCGTAAATGGACTATCGAAATTCCCTTTGACCAAGTAAAACAATTGATTAGTACTAATGAATTTCAGGGTAAATAAGTTCATTGATCGAACAACGAGATTAATTAATTGGCAGGCAAACAAATTAAAATTAAAGACGCGCGTAAATGGACTATCGAAATTCCCTTTGACCAAGTAAAACAATTGATTAGTACTAATGAATTTCAGGGTAAATAAGTTCATTGATCGAACAACGAGGTTAATAAATTGGCAGGCAAACAAATTAAAATTAAAGACGCGCGTAAATGAACTATCGAAATTCCCTTTGACCAAGTAAAACAATTGATTAGTACTAATGAATTTCAGGGTAAATAAGTTCATTGATCGAACAACGAGGTTAATTAATTGGCAGGCAAACAAATTAAAACTAATGACGCGCGTAAATGGACTATCGAAATTCCCTTTGACCAAGTAAAACAATTGATTAGTACTAATGAATTTCAGGGTAAATAAGTTCATTGATCGAACAACGAGGTTAATTAATTGGCAGGCAAACAAATTAAAATTAATGACGCGCGTAAATGGACTATCGAAATTCCCTTTGACCAAGTAAAACAATTGATTAGTACTAATGAATTTCAGGGTAAATAAGTTCATTGATCGAACAACGAGGTTAACTAATTGGCAGGCAAACAAATTAAAACTAATGACGCGCGTAAATGGACAATCGAAATTCCCTTTGACCAAGTAAAACAATTGATTAGTACTAATAAATTTCAGGGTAAATAAGTTCATTGATCGAACAACGAGGTTAATAAATTGGCAGGCAAACAAATTAAAATTAATGACGCGCGTAAATGGACTATCGAAATTCCCTTTGACCAAGTAAAACAATTGATTAGTACTAATGAATTTCAGGGTAAATAAGTTCATTGATCGAGCAACGAGGTTAATAAATTGGCAGGCAAACAAATTAAAATTAATGACGCGCGTAAATGGACTATCGAAATTCCCTTTGACCAAGTAAAACAATTGATTAGTACTAATGAATTTCAGGGTAAATAAGTTCATTGATCGAACAACGAGGTTAACTAATTGGCAGGCAAACAAATTAAAACTAATGACGCGCGTAAATGGACAATCGAAATTCCCTTTGACCAAGTAAAACAATTGATTAGTACTAATAAATTTCAGGGTAAATAAGTTCATTGATCGAACAACGAGGTTAATTAATTGGCAGGCAAACAAATTAAAACTAATGACGCGCGAAAATGGACTATCGAAATTCCCTTTGACCAAGTTAAACAATTGATTAGTACTAATGAATTTCAGGGTAAATAAGTTCATTGATCGAACAACGAGATTAATTAATTGGCAAGCAAACAAATTAAAATTAAAGACGCGCGTAAATGGACTATCGAAATTCCCTTTGACCAAGTAAAACAATTGATTAGTACTAATGAATTTCAGGGTAAATAAGTTCATTGATCGAACAACGAGATTAATTAATTGGCAGGCAAACAAATTAAAATTAAAGACGCGCGTAAATGGACTATCGAAATTCCCTTTGACCAAGTAAAACAATTGATTAGTACTAATGAATTTCAGGGTAAATAAGTTCATTGATCGAACAACGAGGTTAATTAATTGGCAGGCAAACAAATTAAAACCAATGACGCGCGTAAATGGACAATCGAAATTCCCTTTGACCAAGTAAAACAATTGATTAGTACTAATGAATTTCAGGGTAAATAAGTTCATTGATCGAACAACGAGGTTAATTAATTGGCAGGCAAACAAATTAAAACTAATGACGCGCGAAAATGGACTATCGAAATTCCCTTTGACCAAGTTAAACAATTGATTAGTACTAATGAATTTCAGGGTAAATAAGTTCATTGATCGAACAACGAGATTAATTAATTGGCAGGCAAACAAATTAAAATTAAAGACGCGCGTAAATGGACTATCGAAATTCCCTTTGACCAAGTAAAACAATTGATTAGTACTAATGAATTTCAGGGTAAATAAGTTCATTGATCGAACAACGAGGTTAATTAATTGGCAGGCAAACAAATTAAAACTAATGACGCGCGTAAATGGACAATCGAAATTCCCTTTGACCAAGTAAAACAATTGATTAGTACTAATAAATTTCAGGGTAAATAAGTTCATTGATCGAACAACGAGGTTAATTAATTGGCAGGCAAACAAATTAAAACTAATGACGCGCGAAAATGGACTATCGAAATTCCCTTTGACCAAGTTAAATAATTGATTAGTACTAATGAATTTCAGGGTAATTAAGTTCATTGATCGAACAACGAGATTAATTAATTGGCAGGCAAACAAATTAAAATTAAAGACGCGCGTAAATGGACTATCGATATTCCCTTTAACCAAGTAAAACAATTGATTAGTACTAATGAATTTCAGGGTAAATAAGTTCATTGATCGAACAACGAGATTAATTAATTGGCAGGCAAACAAATTAAAATTAAAGACGCGCGTAAATGGACTATCGAAATTCCCTTTGACCAAGTAAAACAATTGATTAGTACTAATGAATTTCAGGGTAAATAAGTTCATTGATCGAACAACGAGGTTAATTAATTGGCAGGCAAACAAATTAAAACTAATGACGCGCGTAAATGGACAATCGAAATTCCCTTTGACCAAGTAAAACAATTGATTAGTACTAATAAATTTCAGGGTAAATAAGTTCATTGATCGAACAACGAGGTTAATTAATTGGCAGGCAAACAAATTAAAACTAATGACGCGCGAAAATAGACTATCGAAATTCCCTTTGACCAAGTTAAATAATTGATTAGTACTAATGAATTTCAGGGTAATTAAGTTCATTGATCGAACAACGAGATTAATTAATTGGCAGGCAAACAAATTAAAATTAAAGACGCGCGTAAATGGACTATCGATATTCCCTTTAACCAAGTAAAACAATTGATTAGTACTAATGAATTTCAGGGTAAATAAGTTCATTGATCGAACAACGAGATTAATTAATTGGCAGGCAAACAAATTAAAATTAAAGACGCGCGTAAATGGACTATCGAAATTCCCTTTGACCAAGTAAAACAATTGATTAGTACTAATGAATTTCAGGGTAAATAAGTTCATTGATCGAACAACGAGGTTAATTAATTGGCAGGCAAACAAATTAAAACTAATGACGCGCGTAAATGGACTATCGAAATTCCCTTTGACCAAGTAAAACAATTGATTAGTACTAATGAATTTCAGGGTAAATAAGTTCATTGATCGAACAACGAGGTTAATTAATTGGCAGGCAAACAAATTAAAATTAATGACGCGCGTAAATGGACTATCGAAATTCCCTTTGACCAAGTAAAACAATTGATTAGTACTAATGAATTTCAGGGTAAATAAGTTCATTGATCGAACAACGAGGTTAATTAATTGGCAGGCAAACAAATTAAAACTAGTGACGCGCGTAAATGGACTATCGAAATTCCCTTTGACCAAGTAAAACAATTGATTAGTACTAATGAATTTCAGGGTAAATAAGTTCATTGATCGAACAACGAGGTTAATTAATTGGCAGGCAAACAAATTAAAACTAATGACGCGCGAAAATGGACTATCGAAATTCCCTTTGACCAAGTAAAACAATTGATTAGTACTAATGAATTTCAGGGTAAATAAGTTCATTGATCGAACAACGAGGTTAATTAATTGGCAGGCAAACAAATTAAAACTAATGACGCGCGTAAATGGACTATCGAAATTCCCTTTGACCAAGTAAAACAATTGATTAGTACTAATGAATTTCAGGGTAAATAAGTTCATTGATCGAACAACGAGGTTAATTAATTGGCAGGCAAACAAATTAAAACTAATGACGCGCGTAAATGGACTATCGAAATTCCCTTTGACCAAGTAAAACAATTGATTAGTACTAATGAATTTCAGGGTAAATAAGCTCATTGATCGAACAACGAGGTTAATTAATTGGCAGGCAAACAAATTAAAACTAGTGACGCGCGTAAATGGACTATCGAAATTCCCTTTGACCAAGTAAAACAATTGATTAGTACTAATGAATTTCAGGGTAAATAAGTTCATTGATCGAACAACGAGGTTAATTAATTGGCAGGCAAACAAATTAAAACTAATGACGCGCGTAAATGGACTATCGAAATTCCCTTTGACCAAGTAAAACAATTGATTAGTACTAATGAATTTCAGGGTAAATAAGTTCATTGATCGAACAACGAGGTTAATTAATTGGCAGGCAAACAAATTAAAACTAATGACGCGCGTAAATGGACTATCGAAATTCCCTTTGACCAAGTAAAACAATTGATTAGTACTAATGAATTTCAGGGTAAATAAGTTCATTGATCGAACAACGAGGTTAATTAATTGGCAGGCAAACAAATTAAAACTAATGACGCGCGAAAATGGACTATCGAAATTCCCTTTGACCAAGTAAAACAATTGATTAGTACTAATGAATTTCAGGGTAAATAAGTTCATTGATCGAACAACGAGGTTAATTAATTGGCAGGCAAACAAATTAAAACTAATGACGCGCGTAAATGGACTATCGAAATTCCCTTTGACCAAGTAAAACAATTGATTAGTACTAATGAATTTCAGAGTAAATAAGTTCATTGATCGAACAACGAGGTTAATTAATTGGCAGGCAAACAAATTAAAACTAATGACGCGCGTAAATGGACTATCGAAATTCCCTTTGACCAAGTAAAACAATTGATTAGTACTAATGAATTTCAGGGTAAATAAGTTCATTGATCGAACAACGAGGTTAATTAATTGGCAGGCAAACAAATTAAAACTAATGACGCGCGAAAATGGACTATCGAAATTCCCTTTGACCAAGTAAAACAATTGATTAGTACTAATGAATTTCAGGGTAAATAAGTTCATTGATCGAACAACGACGTTAATTAATTGGCAGGCAAACAAATTAAAACTAATGACGCGCGTAAATGGACTATCGAAATTCCCTTTGACCAAGTAAAACAATTGATTAGTACTAATGAATTTCAGGGTAAATAAGTTCATTGATCGAACAACGAGGTTAATTAATTGGCAGGCAAACAAATTAAAACTAATGACGCGCGAAAATGGACTATCGAAATTCCCTTTGACCAAGTAAAACAATTGATGAGTACTAATGAATTTCAGGGTAAATAAGTTCATTGATCGAACAACGAGGTTAATTAATTGGCAGGCAAACAAATTAAAACTAATGACGCGCGTAAATGGACTATCGAAATTCCCTTTGACCAAGTAAAACAATTGATTAGTACTAATGAATTTCAGGGTAAATAAGTTCATTGATCGAACAACGAGGTTAATTAATTGGCAGGCAAACAAATTAAAACTAATGACGCGCGAAAATGGACTATCGAAATTCCCTTTGACCAAGTAAAACAATTGATTAGTACTAATGAATTTCAGGGTAAATAAGTTCATTGATCGAACAACGAGGTTAATTAATTGGCAGGCAAACAAATTAAAACTAATGACGCGCGTAAATGGACTATCGAAATTCCCTTTGACCAAGTAAAACAATTGATTAGTACTAATGAATTTCAGGGTAAATAAGTTCATTGATCGAACAACGAGGTTAATTAATTGGCAGGCAAACAAATTAAAACTAATGACGCGCGTAAATGGACTATCGAAATTCCCTTTGACCAAGTAAAACAATTGATTAGTACTAATGAATTTCAGGGTAAATAAGTTCATTGATCGAACAACGAGGTTAATTAAGTGGCAGGCAAACAAATTAAAACTAATGACGCGCGAAAATGGACTATCGAAATTCCCTTTGACCAAGTAAAACAATTGATTAGTACTAATGAATTTCAGGGTAAATAAGTTCATTGATCGAACAACGAGGTTAATTAATTGGCAGGCAAACAAATTAAAACTAATGACGCGCGTAAATGGACTATCGAAATTCCCTTTGACCAAGTAAAACAATTGATTAGTACTAATGAATTTCAGGGTAAATAAGTTCATTGATCGAACAACGAGGTTAATTAATTGGCAGGCAAACAAATTAAAACTAATGACGCGCGTAAATGGACTATCGAAATTCCCTTTGACCAAGTAAAACAATTGATTAGTACTAATGAATTTCAGGGTAAATAAGCTCATTGATCGAACAACGAGGTTAATTAATTGGCAGGCAAACAAATTAAAACTAGTGACGCGCGTAAATGGACTATCGAAATTCCCTTTGACCAAGTAAAACAATTGATTAGTACTAATGAATTTCAGGGTAAATAAGTTCATTGATCGAACAACGAGGTTAATTAATTGGCAGGCAAACAAATTAAAACTAATGACGCGCGTAAATGGACTATCGAAATTCCCTTTGACCAAGTAAAACAATTGATTAGTACTAATGAATTTCAGGGTAAATAAGTTCATTGATCGAACAACGAGGTTAATTAATTGGCAGGCAAACAAATTAAAACTAATGACGCGCGTAAATGGACTATCGAAATTCCCTTTGACCAAGTAAAACAATTGATTAGTACTAATGAATTTCAGGGTAAATAAGTTCATTGATCGAACAACGAGGTTAATGAATTGGCAGGCAAACAAATTAAAACTAATGACGCGCGTAAATGGACTATCGAAATTCCCTTTGACCAAGTAAAACAATTGATTAGTACTAATGAATTTCAGGGTAAATAAGTTCATTGATCGAACAACGAGGTTAATTAATTGGCAGGCAAACAAATTAAAACTAATGACGCGCGTAAATGGACTATCGAAATTCCCTTTGACCAAGTAAAACAATTGATTAGTACTAATGAATTTCAGGGTAAATAAGTTCATTGATCGAACAACGAGGTTAATTAATTGGCAGGCAAACAAATTAAAACTAATGACGCGCGAAAATGGACTATCGAAATTCCCTTTGACCAAGTAAAACAATTGATTAGTACTAATGAATTTCAGGGTAAATAAGTTCATTGATCGAACAACGACGTTAATTAATTGGCAGGCAAACAAATTAAAACTAATGACGCGCGTAAATGGACTATCGAAATTCCCTTTGACCAAGTAAAACAATTGATTAGTACTAATGAATTTCAGGGTAAATAAGTTCATTGATCGAACAACGAGGTTAATTAATTGGCAGGCAAACAAATTAAAACTAATGACGCGCGTAAATGGACTATCGAAATTCCCTTTGACCAAGTAAAACAATTGATTAGTACTAATGAATTTTAGGGTAAATAAGTTCATTGATCGAACAACGAGGTTAATTAATTGGCAGGCAAACAAATTAAAACTAATGACGCGCGTAAATGGACTATCGAAATTCCCTTTGACCAAGTAAAACAATTGATTAGTACTAATGAATTTTAGGGTAAATAAGTTCATTGATCGAACAACGAGGTTAATTAATTGGCAGGCAAACAAATTAAAACTAATGACGCGCGTAAATGGACTATCGAAATTCCCTTTGACCAAGTAAAACAATTGATTAGTACTAATGAATTTTAGGGTAAATAAGTTCATTGATCGAACAACGAGGTTAATTAATTGGCAGGCAAACAAATTAAAACTAATGACGCGCGTAAATGGACTATCGAAATTCCCTTTGACCAAGTAAAACAATTGATTAGTACTAATGAATTTCAGGGTAAATAAGTTCATTGATCGAACAACGAGGTTAATAAATTGGCAGGCAAACAAATTAAAATTAAAGACGCGCGTAAATGGACTATCGAAATTCCCTTTGACCAAGTAAAACAATTGATTAGTACTAATGAATTTCAGGGTAAATAAGTTCATTGATCGAACAACGAGGTTAATTAATTGGCAGGCAAACAAATTAAAACTAATGACGCGCGTAAATGGACTATCGAAATTCCCTTTGACCAAGTAAAACAATTGATTAGTACTAATGAATTTCAGGGTAAATAAGTTCATTGATCGAACAACGAGGTTAATTAATTGGCAGGCAAACAAATTAAAATTAAAGACGCGCGTAAATGGACTATCGAAATTCCCTTTGACCAAGTAAAACAATTGATTAGTACTAATGAATTTCAGGGTAAATAAGTTCATTGATCGAACAACGAGGTTAATTAATTGGCAGGCAAACAAATTAAAACTAATGACGCGCGTAAATGGACTATCGAAATTCCCTTTGACCAAGTAAAACAATTGATTAGTACTAATGAATTTCAGGGTAAATAAGTTCATTGATCGAACAACGAGGTTAATTAATTGGCAGGCAAACAAATTAAAACTAATGACGCGCGTAAATGGACTATCGAAATTCCCTTTGACCAAGTAAAACAATTGATTAGTACTAATGAATTTCAGGGTAAATAAGTTCATTGATCGAACAACGAGGTTAATAAATTGGCAGGCAAACAAATTAAAACTAATGACGCGCGTAAATGGACTATCGAAATTCCCTTTGACCAAGTAAAACAATTGATTAGTACTAATGAATTTCAGGGTAAATAAGTTCATTGATCGAACAACGAGGTTAATAAATTGGCAGGCAAACAAATTAAAATTAAAGACGCGCGTAAATGGACTATCGAAATTCCCTTTGACCAAGTAAAACAATTGATTAGTACTAATGAATTTCAGGGTAAATAAGTTCATTGATCGAACAACGAGGTTAATTAATTGGCAGGCAAACAAATTAAAACTAATGACGCGCGTAAATGGACTATCGAAATTCCCTTTGACCAAGTAAAACAATTGATTAGTACTAATGAATTTCAGGGTAAATAAGTTCATTGATCGAACAACGAGGTTAATTAATTGGCAGGCAAACAAATTAAAACTAATGACGCGCGTAAATGGACTATCGAAATTCCCTTTGACCAAGTAAAACAATTGATTAGTACTAATGAATTTCAGGGTAAATAAGTTCATTGATCGAACAACGAGGTTAATTAATTGGCAGGCAAACAAATTAAAACTAATGACGCGCGTAAATGGACTATCGAAATTCCCTTTGACCAAGTAAAACAATTGATTAGTACTAATGAATTTCAGGGTAAATAAGTTCATTGATCGAACAACGAGGTTAATTAATTGGCAGGCAAACAAATTAAAACTAATGACGCGCGTAAATGGACTATCGAAATTCCCTTTGACCAAGTAAAACAATTGATTAGTACTAATGAATTTCAGGGTAAATAAGTTCATTGATCGAACAACGAGGTTAATTAATTGGCAGGCAAACAAATTAAAACTAATGACGCGCGTAAATGGACTATCGAAATTCCCTTTGACCAAGTAAAACAATTGATTAGTACTAATGAATTTCAGGGTAAATAAGTTCATTGATCGAACAACGACGTTAATTAATTGGCAGGCAAACAAATTAAAACTAATGACGCGCGTAAATGGACTATCGAAATTCCCTTTGACCAAGTAAAACAATTGATTAGTACTAATGAATTTCAGGGTAAATAAGTTCATTGATCGAACAACGAGGTTAATTAATTGGCAGGCAAACAAATTAAAATTAATGACGCGCGTAAATGGACTATCGAAATTCCCTTTGACCAAGTAAAACAATTGATTAGTACTAATGAATTTCAGGGTAAATAAGTTCATTGATCGAACAACGAGGTTAATTAATTGGCAGCCAAACAAATTAAAATTAATGACGCGCGTAAATGGACTATCGAAATTCCCTTTGACCAAGTAAAACAATTGATTAGTACTAATGAATTTCAGGGTAAATAAGTTCATTGATCGAACAACGAGGTTAATTAATTGGCAGCCAAACAAATTAAAATTAATGACGCGCGTAAATGGACTATCGAAATTCCCTTTGACCAAGTGAAACAATTGATTAGTACTAATGAATTTCAGGGTAAATAAGTTCATTGATCGAACAACGAGGTTAATTAATTGGCAGGCAAAAAAATTAAAATTAATGACGCGCTGAAATGGACTATCGAGATTCCCTTTGACCATGTTCAAAGTTTTGGGATAACATTTAAATAAAAATCTGCCCCTTTGGACATTGGTCAAACTTACAAATCACTTTTTACCTACAGCACAGGTGAAAGATTAATTTTCACCTACCTTACTTGCTGCCAAGCCATCCACCATTACGACCCTACCTGCATTAAACAGAAAATTATAGTTTAAAATTATTTATAAATTACTAGTTAGTAAACATTTATGTTTACCTTTAATCCTGATGTCCTTGTGCCAGATGCCAGTCCGCGGCACAGCTCCAGCACCACCATCTCTTCTTTCCATCATCATCGCGCGCAAAACCAACACTTTCCACTACTTTTTAACTAGGAAAATTATAAACCAAAGCGATTCGCGAAATTTAAAGCTTCCATCAAGCTATTCTCATAACATTCGAACTCGACACTTTTCACTCCCGACCGCGAAAATTAGAAGCGAAAACGAATCGCGAGTTTTAGAGCTTCCAACAAGAAGTTTTTCACTATAAAATACGTACTCGACACAAATCACAACCGACCGCGGGATTTCGAAATAATTATCGCGAACACGCATTTTTATTTAGAAAAAAATAATCCTGTAAATAAAAAAAATAAAATAAGAAACGGTCGGAGAGCAATGGTCAAGCGAGTCGACTACGAACGCTCAATACCCGGTTCGAATCCGAATAAGTAACAACTTATTCTGCCCGTCGCGTTTGGTCCTCCAGGTTGGGGGTTCTACTGACGGGCTGGCTCCTCGTCGTAGGTAAAAAATGTGAAATGCTAAAAAAAACCAAGCGCCAATACGAAAGGTTGGTAGTTTGGTATCGGACAACGTCGCAAGACGTTTAAAACCGACTATATATGAGGCATTTCACACCAAATCGACCACTTTTGAACCCGACCCCTTTTGATTTTCTTGAAATTTTTACATATTATACTATCTCACCAAAAACAGTTCTGTGAATTTTTTCAAAATTTTTTACTCAACCCAAAAAAAGTTACGGATTTTTAGAAAAACTGATGTTTTTTTTCTTCAAACGATCGTAACTATTTCAAAAATTGACTAATCGGAACGGTTTTTTTTGTTTGTCTTTAAACGTACTTTTCAGGAAAAAATACAAAAAAAATATTCAAACTTGGATTCTACAAAATTTTTTATTGTTTCGGAGAAAATCATTGATTTTTCAAATTTTTCCACTTTTGATTTTTGATTTTTTTATTTCAAAAAAAAACTTCAAAAAAAAAACGCAAACCCCATAATGGGCCGACATTTCTTTCTATTTTTTTTATTATTAAAAAATAATTTTGTTTTATTTTTACGCAAATAATATTTTTCAATTAAACAAAAGAAATAGAAATAAATGTCGGTCCATTATGGGGTTTGCGTTGTTATACGCGGAATAAATCAGAGTTTTTTTTTTAAATAAAAAAATCAAAAATCAATGATTTTCTCCGAAAAAATGAAAAATTTTGTAGAATCCAAGTTTGAATATTTTTTTTGTAATTTTTCCTGAAAAGTACGTTTAAAGACAAACAAAAACAAAAAAAACGATCCGATTAGTCAATTTTTGAACTAGTTACGATCGTTTGAAGAAAAACAACATCAGTTTTTCTAAAAATTCGTAACTTTTTTTGGGTTGAATAAAAAATTTTGAAAAAATTCACAGAACTGATTTTGGTGAGATAGTATAATATGTAAAAATTTCAGGGAAATCAAAAGGGGTCGGGTTCAAAAGTGGTCGATTTGGTGTAGAATGCCCCATATATATAAATAAAAAAAATAACAAATAACAGCTCGGCCCAAAGAAGCGACTTAAAAATGTCCTCTCAATTTAACTCTTATAAATCTTGCGTATTTGGTACTACATTTAAAAACCGCTGTTACTAAAATACAAACACTTACTCAAAAATTGTTCCTTGAGAAGAAAATTCGCAGGAGGCTTCCGCTTGAAATGAAACACTTACACCAAAACATCACAAACTTCCATTATTACACTTACTTAGAATAAAATACAAAATAGTCAATAAACAAGTAAGCGCTTCTAAAATGAATAAAACCTTTAAGTGTTCAATTCGAATATAATAAATTAAAATGCATCTTTTTCGAATCAAATTCTAAGAAATACGACCGCTAGGCACCCGTTGCTAAGCGACGACTTCAATTCTGGCGAAATCCTCCGAACACCTGCACGAGTGCACCGATTTGAACAAAATTTAAAACGATAAGATTCCTACTTTTTAATAATTATTTCACTAAATTAATATAATTTACACTTCTTTGGTTTGTTCAATCACTAATTCACGTCGCGTACAATAATTAATTATTAACTTTTTAATTTTATAATTGTACGAAACGAAACCTGCAAAACTACACTGCCCAACGTATAGTTTATGAAAGTTATCGAACACACTTGGGCGTCTGATTTAAATTTATAAAATTACAAAGTTAATTAAATTATGCATTAAAACGTAATCGCAATGAATTTACGTGCAGCTCATGCAAAAGTTACAACGAAACTGAATAAATTAGACTTGCGGTGCAACAAATTGCGCCTTTTTCAAATCAAATTCTAAGAAGTACGCCCGCCAGTTACCCGTTGCTAAGCGACCACTTCAATTCTCCGAACACATGCACGATTATGCACCGAGATTTGAACAAAATTTAAACACTTTTAAAAAATAATCTTAAAATTTGTGTAAATTAGTAAATTTTTAACTAGTAAAGCTCAAAATAATTTTTTATTAATTAATTTTTAATCAAAATTAATTTTTAACTCGGTAATATTTTAAAATTAATTTATTAAAAATAAATTTTTTGTAAATTGATTATAGGTACAATTTAAAAAAAAGAAACTTTTTTTAGCTGAGAAATAAAATGAAAATTTGAAAATGGAATTAAATCATCTAAAAATTTACTCTTTCAAAGAATTAAAAGTTAGGCAAGTTAGCATTCTTCTGTAAGATGAAACACATTATTTCAAAATTACATTAAAAAATAATAAATTATTTACATTACTAATTAAAGAAGTGAGACTTAAACGCCCTTACGCCACGGTCCTTCAAGTTGGTCTTGTAGGTAATCCCCCCTCAATTTAAATATTGAGATTGCTTCAGCTTTCCCAAACTGAAGAAGAAAAGTGAAACCATTCCTCCAATTAGCCAATACATAAATTACACAATAGAAAAGACAACACAAATTGCTACCCCACATCGGAGGAAACAAAATGCAACTAAAGGGTTCATCTCTGAAAGACCCTGTTACGGTCATCCCTCAAATGCCATCCCCTGATATCCTAGCTACAATAATTACTAAACACAATATTAACGTTTGATTATTACAAAACTGGACCCAAAAAAAATATCCCTATAATAGGGCCCACAGACGCTCAACTTGGTGTTCAACTTAGTATGCAACAACTTTGTAAAATCGAAAAAGCCGACACGAGCACGTGTGTGGTCGATTCTTCAAAGTGGTTGCAAGTTTTGGTTGCATACCAAGTTGAGTGTCTGTAGGCCCTTTTAGTAGTTTCAAACTGAACTGCATCGAAGCCACCCCCATGCCACCAGCAGTTTGACCGAAAGAACATAAAAATTCCCTCACAATTTGACTCTCATAAAATGTTACGTAACTGATACTACTTATAATAAATTAAAAATTAATATTATTAAAATAAAAAAAATAACTCAAGAAAGTTGCTCCTTTAGAAGAATATTCGCTGGGAAGCTTCTGCTTGAACAGGAAACACACTCACTAAACTTGAATTATTACATCATAACAATAAAATTGTTAATAAACAAATAAGCGTTTTTAATTTAAATAAAAATTTAAAGTGATAAACTCGCATAATTAAATTTTATAATTTATTATTAAAATTAAAATTCATTCACGCATATTAAAATTCATCTTTTTCAAATCAAATTCTAGGAAATACGACCACTAGTTACCCGTTGCTAAGCGACGACTGCAATTCTCACGAAATCCTCCGAACACCTGCACGATTGCACCGATTTGGACAAAATTTAAAACTATTAAGACCGTACTTAATTTATTTTAATAATAAATGTTTTTATTAATTAATTTAATGAAATTAGTAGGTACCTACAATTTGCACTTTTTGTAATTTATTGTTTAATCACTATCACATCACTTACATTAATTAATTGACTTTTAATTATAAATTTATATTAGTATTCACGAATTCAATTATTATTTACCTATGAGAAGTTATAGGTGTTAATCCTTTAGAAGAATTTTTAGCTGTGAAAAATTTTTCTATTGTTGGACAACTTGAAAATTTTAAAACGGTAAGAGAGCTAAAATATTAAAAATTGTTTTTCATTCAAAACATTGATTAAATAAGCAACAAAAGGTTTGTTTGTTATGATTGTGAAAAAATATTTTGAAAGCACCCTGTAGTAGTTATTGAAATTTGTAAATTATTTTAGATAAACTTAAAAATATTAAATAAAAAATAATTATTTGAGATATTCAAAAGTTTTAGCTTATAGTATAAAAAGATTTCGTAAGCACCCGGTAGGTAAAAAGCAAATAATTTTTAAATGCGGTTTTGTCTAGCAAAATAAAAAGTCCAATATTTTTTAGAACGGAAATTCTTATCGGTCATTCTAAATTATAAACAAAAAAAATTATTTTGGCAATTCAAATTTTCTTAACTATTAGTAATTTATACGAAACAAAAAATTTTTTTAGATTACACACGAATTAAAATTTATCATCTACAAATTAGTAAGTATAAAAACTTTGATTGCAAAAAGTAAATCAAGCACGACTTTCAAAAGAAAAATATTGGTAAATTCGAAAAAATATTAGTAGGTACAGAAAATAATTGCAATTCAAGTGTGCTTATGTTCCTACAAGGCAATCAACGCGATGACTCACCATAAAATATTTCAGGGAACCACTGGGTCCTGTTATAACGCAAGCGCATTAATTAACCATCATGCTATGATTTTCAAATTTTGCAAAAAAAATACTTTTAATTTAATGCAATCAACTTTATTTATGCTTGCGATTTGTTAGTTTTGCAATATTAAATTTAATTTGGCTTCCACTGCAATAAGGGACGCTAAGCCTTAAAGCAAGATGGCGACTATACAAAATTGGAAGTTTATTTTTCAAACATCGGCTAAACGGCTAAAAAATTTTTAAAAATTTTAACGGAAAACCAATTAGAATAATGTTGTTCACGATATAAATATAGTAATTTGTTCCGAAATGCTTTTTGAATTTTGAAAATAGGAAAAAAGGTAAAGTTATATACATAAAAAGTTTATACTCTGATCTTTCTTTTGGGGGTCATCATTAACAATCCTACAACACTTCACTATACACTACATCGATAATCACAATATACACATAATTAAATTAATCACAATTTATTAATTAGAAACTTGAAAATTGCGCATCCAGAAGATGCGCGTTCTAATACAACGGTACAATACATGAAACTGAGCGAACAATACATGAAAACGCCCGACGATTCTCGAATGTACGAACCTAAGAAATGCAATTCGGGTAAAGTCGTTATTAGATATAAAAAATTGATAATTTTTTTAAACCATATTTATGAATGAATTATTTTATTTGTTACTATTATAAATAATAATTATGTAGTAGGTATTTATTAAAACATCAATTTAAAAAAAAAATTTCGGGTAGGGTTTCGCAGTAACACGCCGTGTTTTTAAAATCATAAAATTTTATTTGAAATATATAAATAGAATGTAGACTTCAGTATTTGTAAAATAATTTTGGAAAATATTTTTTACTTTTATTGATAATACCTAGATGGGCAGATCAACTCAGAATCAACTGAAAAAAGAAAGCTCACCATGAAATGAGATTAACTTCTCTCGAAAATGAAAAAAATGAAAATCTAAAATGATCTTTTGATACAACGTAAATGTTTTTACTTAACTGAGAATTTAAATAGAACATTTAAAAAATAATTAGGTTGTTTTTGTTTAGCACACAGTAGTTAATAATTGTAGTACCTTATTTTCCCACCTAATTAGAAGAGAGCAAGACTGTGGCTCACCGATTTTCTTCAAAATTGGCAAATTGTAAATAAAAGCTTAAAATGAATTTTTTTTGCATGGTGGGGACAATGCTGATGGTCTCCACCCACATAATATAGTAATGTTCCACATTTAAAGAAAATTGGTGACCTTATTAGCGCCCAAGTAGGTACCTAAATTGAGTAAAATTTTCCAATAACAAAATCGTTAAAAAGGTAAAATTTATTTTAGAATGCAATCTTTTAAAAGGATTTTAAAGGTTTTAAATTATTGGAAAAAAATTAAACAAAAACAAGTTTTAGGCCTTTCATAAAAAATGTTTTACATTTAATCAAATTATTACAAAAAATTAACTACTTACCATCTGCTAACTTGAAGTTGGATAAGCTGGATAAGTTGATGAAGCAATGAAGGAATGGTCACCAAATCTTGTGATGGTGATCACTGATCACAAAGTCACCCAGCTGCCAGCTAATGCAATGGTCGTATGCTTGATGGTTATAAGATGCTTTGAATTGCTTCCTCACTTGAGGTTAAAATTCCACTAGAATAGAAAACTCAGTATTATAAATCAAAATCTATAAAAGGTTGCTGATGGAAAAGTGTGAAAATTTTAGGACGATGCTACAAATTGATTAAAATGCAAGTAGCTACAAGAAATTTGCAAGATAAGCGCCCACGCATCCCAAGTTTTAAAAAAATTATTTTTATAAAAATTTAATTTTACAACAAAAATATTATAACATTATTAAAAACAATTAACCAGAAATCATTAAATAGGGGTAGATGATGGTTCATAAGTTCGATTTAAACAAGAAATTACAAGTTGAACGCCCACGAATCCAAAGCTTTAAAGAAAATTTAATTTTATAACAAAATATTATAAAATTATTAAAGAATTATTATCCACCACTTAAAATTATATTTCAATAATGGTAGATGCTGTTCTAAAAGTTTTATTAAGTTTGATTAAAACTGCAAGTACAAAAGTACCTATAACAAAATGGACACCCAAGCGTAGCTACTTTTGCGTTGCAAATTTTTATAACCTCAACGTGCAAAATTACAATATTATAAAATCTCACCATATTAAATTTTATTTCAAATTAATCTTTCATCACCGTAGAACACGTTTACAAAAAATTTCAGCAAAACACTAAGTTTTTCTATAATTTTCTTTAAAATACCGAGAGCGTCGTGAAACGCAGAAAAATACAAGCTGCAGAAAATTGCATCAAAGTGGCTACACATATCGCCACATCTGGCCACATCCAATTACGTTAATCTAAAGATGCGTTGTAATTGGCCAAGGTGATTACGTCACATCACCACCTGAGGTTTGATGATGTACTACAAACTACACAACGGCCGATCACTTACATGAACTATTAACTTTTTTTTTATAAAAAAAATTGTAAAATAAATTTAAGCTTGATGATAAATTTTTGTTGAAAATTATGAATTTTCGAACCATTTCTTAGTTTGAAAGGAAATTTTGTAAAGCCCCTCGAAAATTTTTATTCTATTATTAAAAGTTGCTAAAAATTATACCAAAAAAATTACTCACCATGAAAATATTGGATGAGTTGATTGATCGATGAAGGAATGGTCATGAAATCCAGCGAAGAGATGAATTATTCGCTTTTCCAAGTTCCTCTGGTAATTTTCAAACCTTTGAAAGAAAAATTATACATTAGATACAAGAAAATGTAATTTATCAGAAGTAGATAAGTAGATGCTACAACTTTAATTAAAAGTCATTAAATATTATAAAAGTTATTGTCTACCACTTAAAAGGGTGGATGACGCATAAAAAATTCGATTAACATTGATTAAAATGCATCAAACACAAAAAATTGCAAGATGAACGCCTACGCATCCAAAGCATTAAAAATATTTTTTAAAAATTTAATTTTATAACAAAAAGATTATAAAATTGATGGATGATGCTCCGAAAATTCAATTAAGATTGATTAAAACTACTGCAAGCAAAAAAGAACACAAAATGGACACCAACGCTTCTTTTTGCGTTGCAAATTTGTTTAACTTGAACGTGCAAAATTACATAAAATCTCACCTCATCGAATATTTCAAATTGATCTTTCATCACCGTAGAACACGTTTACAAAAAATTTCAGCAAAAACACTAAGTTTTTCTATAATTTTCTTTAAAATAACCAGAGCGTGGTGAAACGCATCTTCAAGCTGCAGAAAATTGCAACAAAGTGCATATCGCGTATCCGCCACATCCAATTACGTTAATCTAAAGATGCGTTGTAATTGGATAATGTGTGATATACGTCACATCAAAGCCTTAGGGATGAAGATGTACAAATAATGGCCACCAAGTTAAATGCTTAAAATGCACTTATTTTTCAATAAATAAATTGAAAAAATCGTAAAAAAAATTTGACTTTCCTTATGAAAATTTTCTGCAAAAACGATTTTTCGGCTAAATTTTGATTGTGATCTCATATTTTTATAAGCGATTTAAAAAATCTCATTAAAAAATTTAAAATAATTAGGTAGGTAGGTAGGTAGTACTAAACTAAAGCAAGCCGAAGATGATGAAAATTTTAAATTATAATCGACTTACCACGGAAAATACAACTGGCACAGTTTCACTAAAATGAAAAATAATTTCCGATTGTAGGTACCAATTAATAATCCAGTCGAAATCATCTGATCGTTGTCCATCACTAACAAAATTTAAAAATCTTATCCAGAAACTTGGAAAAACTATAAATTTTTAGTTACAATTTGAACGAAAATAAATCACTTTGATAATTTAAAACCATAAAAGCAATTTTATGGTATTGCGATGAATACCATAATAATTGAAACGATTTAATTCCAAAGAAAAATTATTTTAAAGTTCATGTTCTATAATTTTCTTTTCTTGTCAAAGTTAATTAAAACTTGTAAGGCAACGAAAAGGTTATAAAATAATTAAAAACATTGGAAAACTTTCATAAATGAAAACTTAACATTCCAGAAATTCACTTTGTTTATACAATAATTTGGATGATCCATAATTTTTCAGCACTTTATTTTAAATAACCACACAAAAGAAAACATAAAATTTATCGAGACCACAGCGCTGGTGAAAATTTAAGATGCAACTGAACACAATACAATCAAAATAAAGTTCGCCAACAGCGCCAATTACCAGATCTTTTCAAGTTACTTTCATTCTGATACTAGTATAATTTTAGATCAAACTATTGAATTTAAAATTTTAAAGACAAATCCATAGAATTTTGGATTAAATGATTAGCTACCAAGTTTGTATTGTTACGTTTAAAATACCTAATGATTTGTTTGATATAAAATATATTATACAGGATAGGTCAAAATTTATTAATTTCGATGCTAAAAATGCGAAAATGTTGTGTTAAATTGAAGGAGGTTTGTTTGAGTTTTAAAAAGTTTCATTTCCCATCATTTTAGCGCCATATTTAAGCGCTAAAAAGTTGAGGATATTCGAAAGGTTTGGAAACTCCAAGCAAGTTGCGCGCGGTAAAATTCAACTTTTAGCCTTTTGGCGTCACATTAAAAAAAAAAGAATATATATTTAAGTAGCAAATGTGGTAGGTACATAATTATAAAATTAATTTAGAAAAAAAATTTAGAAAAAAATTTTCATGAACCAATAAAAACTGTAGGTAGGTACTTAATTCAGTAAGCTAAAATTAATTAAAATAATTTAAAGATGCTGGATGCAAGTTGGTAATTTAAGCTAAATTTAAATCAAACAAATTATTCATAAAGTCTTCTTTGTAGGAACCTCAGGCTCGCGTCTAGGGCCCTATAAATCAAGGGGACCTCAAAATTCAGCTCTCAAAATAAAAAAAATTATTTTATTTAATTATTAAAAAAAATGAAAGATAGGGAAATAACGTTGAAAATTAACCAATATAAAATTATAACTGCTTGGCTATATTTAAAGGTTTGCTGATGTATAAGAATTATTACTTAAAAGTTTATTAGGTAAAAGAGTTAAAAATAAAAAAATTTAGAAAAACCAACCTTTAAAATTCCATTAGGAATTTCTGGTTAAGTAACAACATTTGATGAAAATTTGAAGGATCTAATTGTTTGAAAAATTACATAATATTATAATAATGTAAAAAAATTGGAATAAATTTATTAATATCTAGTAGCAGAGTAACAACTTGTATTGCCACACGAGTCACAGTTAGCTCAAAGGACTATAATAATTAAGTACACTTTTTTTGCCTGACAAAGATGGTAATTTTTGAGAATCTACGGAGATGATCTTGCGTCATCAATCATCATTAAAAGTGCCTGTATTTGACGTATCGTTTATTTTTTAAATTATTATTTAATCTTAAATTGGAATTCAAGAAACTGATATAGGGACCTGCTGATGGGGGGGGGGATGAAGTGGGAGCTTCCCCCCCTTCCAATGTTGCAGAAAGTTGGCAAAAAGTTGACAAAAACACCCAAAAGTTGATCAATTTGGAATTTTTTTTTGTCTAAATTTACTAAAAACTGCAAAACTTACAAAAAGTTGGCAATTTTGAATTAATTCAGTTGGCAAATTTGCAAATAAGTTGGCTGGGCACGTCCCTGACTGATAAAACCCATTTTTATAGGAATCAGTCGTAACTTCAAGAGTTGGTCTGAATTTTATATTAATTCGGCATCCGAAATTAGCTCGAATTTTACGTATCGTTTATTTTCTTAATTATTATTTTTATTTAAAATTAGAAGACAAGAGTCTAATAAACCCCATTTTGTACTTGTATTTGTATTTAGTTACTCGTAACTTCAGATGTTGGTCTGAGTTTTATTTTAATTTATGATTTGGCATAGGAGAGGTGGCCGTATTTTACGTATATCTTTTTATTAAAAGCTTTTATTAAAAGCTTTTATTTAACTTGAGGAGAGCGTTGTTCGTCGTTCGTCGTCCATCGTTCGTGTGGGTGGATCACTTTGAGGCCATTTTTAAGCAACTTCCCGACGTCTTAGAGATCTGAAATTTGGTATACAGCTTCCACTTGCCGAAAATTTTCATCTTTTAATTTTGTTTTTTTTGAAAATCTAAAAAATAATCTAAATAATAAAATAAATTTTTTACTTTTTAGTGCACTTTTGGTAATTTTAAATAAAAAGTTTTTTTTATATTACTATATGATAGCTCTATAGGCCTAGAAGGCCCTAGGCTTTATTCCCTGCCTGCCTAACCTGTCTTGTAAACTCTCGTGTGTGACGCAGCCGTATCAACGGTATAATGACGTCGGCACAAATATCAGGGATCATCACAGAGTGTGGATGCCCATCGGAAGGCCGAGCCAAGAAATTCTGTGCAATCCGTAATTTGAACCCAGAATTTCCGCTCTATACTCAACCAGCGATCACATCACTCCACTGCCCACTGCTGTAGCTTGTTTATCTTTTTAATTGGTATTTATATTTTAAATTGGAAAGCAAAAAACTGATAAATCCCATTTTTATGGGAGTTACTCGTAACTTCAGAAGTTGATCTGAATTTTATATTAATTTTAAATTTGGTGTCAGAGAAGTGCCTGAATTTAGGTATCGTTTATTTTTGATGTGAAACATCTATAGCCGCACTTTGGGGGTAATTTTCTTGAAACGGCGTGACCATCATGTGACCAGCTGCTCCCGAACTTTTGCGATCAGTCACGAGTCGCGACGGTTAAATTTTGTCTCTATTTTTGTTACTGCATTTTTATTTTTATAAGCGTAACAAACCACAGATAAATAAGTAGTAAGTAGTTCAACTCTTTAATCTGTGGTAGCAAACCCCCGGATGAAAAAATACTATTGAACTAATTACGAAAAAACTGTTGACAAAACTATTTTAAAACACAAAAATCGATGATTTTACTATTGGCTTTCAATACTCGCATTGGGATGCTTCAACAGTGCACTTCGAGCGAAAATCATGGTTTTCAATAGTAAATTTTCCACCTTTTTCCTTAACCCACGGGCCTAGGGGTATTTTTATAATGAGTGTAGTAATGTGTAGAAAAAGTAATGAGAAAATTTATATCGCTGCGACTATTTTGTATAGGCGCACACGTACCGAGAATACAATGCATTGATTCACCAATCACGAGTGACTTAACTTGAAAATTGCTATGAAAATCGAGCTTTTTTAAAATCGATTTTTAATCTCTTGCTCTTTCTGTGCTCTTTCTCTTGCTCTTTCAGAATTCATCGAGGTTTCAATCGTAAAATTTTTATTTTAGGGTCTACGTTTCTTACCTTTCCCCAAAATTGATAATTTTTTTAAACCATAATCATGAATGAATTATTTTATTTATTTATTATAAATAATTAACTCTATTTATTAAAACATCAATGTTAAGAACATTTTTCTAGTAGGTTTTCGCAATAATATGCAGTGGTTTCAAAAATCACAAAATTTTTCTGAATAAAAAAATTAAAAATTTAAAAAGAAAACTTTTATTTAAAATTACAAAAGTGCACTAAAAAGTAGAAAATAATTTTAATAAAAGCAAACAAAGCTTCGTGAAAACATCAATATAAAAGCTTGGGGCTATTTATAGGTTGATAAACAGGCTAACTCTATTGGTGTACAAAATTCATAACCCCATAAATTTAAAATAATTTAAAAAATTTAAAATTCATAAATTTAAAATAAAAAATTTTTTTTGTATATAACTAGATACAAAAAAAAGTTTAAATAGTTTTTTATTCAACTCCAAATTTTCTATTGGAAACTGCCAAAGTATACTTTTTTATTCTTTAAATTCAACCGGAAGTAAACATAATTTTTTTTTTCAAATAGCAACATGTCTTTTTTAACATTTTTGCAAACTGCAATTTTTTTTCTATAAATACCTATAAAATTTTTATAAGGTTACATAAGAAAATATTTGAGAAAATGTAAGACTTAAACAAGCAATAATAATTTACTAATTATTTACACGTAGGTATGTAGAGTGTCTTGAAAAACAAAACATCACGACACCGAAAACACAACATTTCATTTATCTGATAAATTTTTCCAAATTGCCACCGTTTTGTTCAAGATGTGATTGTAATATTCGCAGAAGTTTTGGTAATTTGGTGATAATTGATAGCATGCTAAATTAATTTTGGTTTTTAAATTTTCTAAATTTAAAGATAGATTTGCGTCAACTACCGTTTTTAAATGACTCCATAGAATAAGTCTAATGGTGTTGAATGATATAATAGTGATTTGTTTTTATTAGCACCATACATATCTAATTAATAAGTTTATTATTGTTTGTTTAAATCTTGTGTTTTCTCGAATATTTTTTTATGTGACCTTATGAAAATTTTATGTCTCAAATTCCTTCGTCCTACGAAAGGACATAGTGACATTGTTCTCTAGGCAAATTACATCTCGGTGGTTTGCCGTTGCCTTTCGAGTGGAGACGGTCAGAATAATATTCTTACTTCACCCGGAGTCGAACCGGATTTTCTGTATTAGCAGTCTGTGCGCTTAATCGCTATGCTAACGACCGTCTCAAGGTCGTATATAAGGGAGTTGTTTTAAGGGGTTCACCCCTCCCCATGGATTAGCTAAAGAGTAAAAAAAGGGTCTAAAAACTATTTTCTTTTGTAACCTCCTTCACCCATGGTATAGAAAAAAATTTTTTAGGTAAAACCCCTCCCATGACTTATGTCTAGCTACGGCCCTGGTCTAAGCTTGGCAGAAATTTTTTTATCAATTTAACTTTATCTGGATTTTCATGAGATTATACATCTGCAACAGATGTAGTACACAAGAAACTCCTACAAAGTTTAATAGAACGTTTGGCTTGAAAACTAACATCTCCGATAGGTAAACTAGTAATCAAAGTGGAACAGTAAATGAGCTTGTTTGCGAAATGGAATGCGAACATTTGCATGGTAATATTTTTCATTGCGTGAAGAACCCACAAAAAGTAAATATCCATGTCTCCTCTGATACATAATGAAAGTAGATCTTCGAAAAGATGGGTACAAAAAATTAAGGCTTTTGTGTATGGACCGGGAAAAGAAACAAATGGTAATTAAAAAAATAGAAGGGCCCTTCTGTATAGCTTACTCCGGCACTGCATATCCGTATTTTCCAGAGGCAGAAAAAAAGATTTCTGGAATCGACCTTCAAACCAAAATTGCTTTGGATAATAATAATTTCTAATCTTTCACTTTGTTAAAAATTAAATTGTTTGTTTTATTACAACTAATAATTAAAATAAGATACATAATTTTACAAGATTCAATTTTTTAAATTGCCTAAATGTAATTTTACAATTTAAAATTGTCGCACGAAAATCTGCTAATTTCATTGGTCGACATAAAAACAATTGACAATCGGATGATGGTGATGTTGCCGGGCGCAAGCTCTTCCGCTGCGATTTTAAGGTGGTGCGCGTTAGTTCAATATCGGGGTGGTGATTATTACTTCAAAATTGTAATTTTATATTGAATTATATATTTAAAAATGTTTATAAACAATCAAATTACAATTATGTTGTTATAAAACGAATCGACATTGTTTTTCATCGTGTAAATTAAGTGATTTTGTGGCGTCATCCTAGGAATGGATAGTGACGCATTTTTCTGCAATCCGAGGACTTTTATCAATGCAACGTAAGTTTTTTTAATATTCCTTTTTGGTTGCGAAATTTTAATCTAACCTAAGAACATTTTCACCGATTTTATAATTATTATGCGAACAAACGTAATTTGTTGTGGGAATAACTTCCCGCGCAATCGGCTAACCTTTCGGGTCACTATCGTTATGCGACGCTAGATGGCGCGATACATCATTTTTTATGATTTGATTTTTTGAATTTTTAAACGCAAGCCGGTGTTTTTGAAATAAAAGCTTAAGAATAAAATCGAATAAAGTTATAAATTGTAAGCTTAAGTTGTAAATTTTCATTATGATGATATGTGGCTGAAATTGAAAACTAAATATTTTCGTCGCTTTCTTGGTTATGATGACAATTTAAAATTCAATTATAGGGCAAAATTTAAAATGTAATGCTTAATTCATATTTTTTTAAATCCCTGTAGATTTATTTAACATAATTTTATTTTATGTCGTAATTCTAGGAATTTCAACTATTTATTTTCAACTTGGAGAAAATTTAAGCCGTTGCTATGGATTGTGATTAATAACCTAATAATAAGTTTAAATTATGTTTTCAATTTAACGATTCAGTACTAATTTGAATTTGATTTGATAGTTTGTACGGCTAATAGAAAACTAATGTTTTCCTTCATATATCGTAAAGAACTTTCTGCGGAAGGAAAGCTGAGGTTGTCTTAGCATCCTTTGTAAGAAGGTATTTAATGTTTTTTTCTTCTTTTTAAGGAGGTTTGCGTTGCGGTATAGCAGAGCCAGTGACTTCTCAACAAGTAGTAAGTGACCAAATTTTATATTAGCTGTAGCAGGTCCACCTTAGTTTTAGGGATGCCCAATCGGTGACAACAAACTGGTGAATTGTTTCAATAAGCAGTAAAATTTTCACGTGCGCCCCGCGTAGCCAAAGTGGACCTTCTGTTTTAACCCTCGTATAATTTTATAGACCCCTCCGTGTCTAAATGTATGTAATCTAGATAGTCCATTCACGCGCGTCATTATGTTTAAATTTTTTTGCGTGCCAATTAAATTTTTGTTCGATTAATTAACTTCCAACTTTGCAATTCTTTAGTAATAAATCAATTTTTTTACATTGGCAAAGGGAGTCACGATAGCCAAAATAGGCACAATAAAGCAAAAAAGGCATAAAAAACTTGGTGCCAATTGATCACATCCGCTCTTTAATCATAACTATTTCCGAGATTGACTAATCGGGACGTTTTCTTCGTTTTTAAATGTGCTTTTCAGAAAAAGATAAAAAAACTGGGTGCCTCGGTGATCAGCCGGAGGCACTTGTTTTGGACTCTTTTGATTATTTGAATGTTTGAGCAGGCCGCTCTGTTTCAAATGGGTGAAGCGTAAAGAAGTATGGGTTGGATCATTAATTTGTAGAGTTGGAGTCGTATTTTAGGATTTAATTTGTTTCTGGAGTTTGGCAGCGTTTAGAGGTCATGCATTTCATAGGTGGTGTCTGAAAGTGAGTCACTCGTTCAGGTGGATCCTCAGGCACTTGGTTGTTTTTGTTGAGTTTGTTATTTGTTCATTATTGATTTTTTTGTTAATTTGGTCTCGTATTTGTGAAAATGTGGTTACTGTAGTTTTTGTGTCGTTGACCTTTAATATCCAGTCGTCGCAGTAATCCAGTAGTAAGTCGGAGTGGATTTGAAGTTTGTCGATGGTGGAGTCTAAATTTGTTTCATCGGTTTTTGATACGAGTACTTTGCGGTACTCCTGCTGGGATGGGTTGGGGGTTAGATAGAGAATTTTTAATTTTGAGTTGAAAGGTTCTGTCCTGTAGGAAGCTGGAAATAATTTTGACAATATGGAGTGGGAAATTTAATTTAAGTAGTTTGTGGGGTAAGCCTTTGTGCCAGACGGTGTCGAAAGCTTTTTCCAAGTTGAAAGTGGCAGTTGTCGTGGTTTTGTCATGATTAAAATTTATTGTAACGTATCATCGTTGATTAAGATGTCTAGTTGGAGGGAGGTGGAGTGGTTTGATCAGAATCCAAATTGTTCGGGGTAAGGAGGTTATTTTGTATTTCAAAGTCAATAATTCGGTTTAAATTAATTTTTTCTAAAACTTTGGAGAGGGTGGGGAGAAGACTGCTGGGACGGTAACTGGATAGTTGGTTTTCGGGTTGGTGGATGGGGATAACTATGGTGGATTTCCAGTTATTTGGGAAATATTGATTGATTAAATATGAATTAAGAATGTAGTAAATTTGGACAATGACTTTTTTTAGGAGGAATGCAGAGATGGAGTTACGGTCTGGGGCTTAGTTTTTGAACTTTTTGATGATTTTTTTAATTTTGGCCGGAGAAGTGAGTCGGATTCGGCGGTAATGGCTTTGGTAATTTGGATGTGGTTTATGGATTCCTGTACTAGAACATTTATATCGGGATTAAGGGATTTATTTGTCAATAATTGCCAGGTTGTGATGTTTTAGGTATTCCTGGGCTTTTGCTTTTGTTTTGTAAAGGCCTAAAAAGGCTTGTCCTTGAGGAGTTTGGATGGAAGGAAAGTTTTTGTTGGATTGGTCTTGGTTTAGTGTTTTGGCAATTTTCTATAGTTTTGTACGTGGCTGAAGTTGTACACGAACTCAAACTCAAAACTAAGTGTCTGAAAAACCTACCCTTAGATAACAAAAGTAAATTTTATGTACCAGCCGCATCTTTTAAGATCCCCTCATAAATTTTGGTAAACATGTTTAAAATATAATCACCAACAACCATGTCAAATTTCATTAGCCGCATTAGAGGCTAAGGGTTTGAAAATCGTACATTTTGATAAAAATCGGAAGTAAATTTCGTGTACCAGCCGCATCTTTTAAGATCCCCTCATAAATTTTGGTACACATGTTTGAAATAACACTACCAACAACCATATCAAATTTAATTAGCCATAAATCATAAACATGTGCACCAAAATTTATGAGGGGATCTTTAAAGATGCGGCTGGTACACGCAATTTACTTCCGATTTTTATCTAAAGGTAGGATTTTCAAACCCTTAGCCTCTAATGCGGCTAATGAAATTTGACATGGTTGTTGGTAATGATATTTTAAACATGTGTACCAAATTTTATGAGGATATCTCAAAAGATGCGGCTGGTACATAAAATTTACTTTTGTTATTTAAGGGTAGGTTTTTCAGACACTTAGTTTTGAGTTTGAGTTCGTGTACAACTTCAGCCACGTAGTTTTGTGGCGTTATGTCCATGAGGGTTTTTTCCCAGTTTGCGTTCTTAATTTTGGTAATGTCTTTGTTGATGTCTCTGGTTAGTTTGTTGATGTGGCTTTTTAAGTCGGGGAATCGATGTTGTTCGTAAATTTTTCGAAGTTTGTTTTTATTTTTTTGTTATTCACGGTGTACCTATGCAAGTTGAGTTGGATTATTTAGAATGAATGTAATCTGGACTTATGTGTATATTTTCTACTTTGCAGATTTAAAACATCCAAGAGCCATTCAAGGAGGATCTACAATCTCAGAGGCTGAAAAGGGTTAGTTTAAAAAGATGTTTGTTGACATGGACATAATTTTTTGATAGAAAACTTGGTCCAACGAGATGAAGAAAAACGAAAATCGAAGTGGAATTCTGCAAGAGCGCTGTTTCATTATATTTAAAATAAAGGTAAGTGTTTTATTTTTTTGCATGTTTGCCGTTGTTAAAATTAATCAGCTTGATGTCAATCTTGTAATTCTGCCACGCTCAACATGGCATTTTCGTATTTTGAGGAGTTTCCTTTCGACAATTTAGCTACAGCGACACCATTTATAATTTATTATTAATAACTACGTTGTTACCAACAGCTGCAGTTCACCATAAAATTGACAATTAGAGATTTTTATAAGAACTGTTGACACCTACAGTGATTACTTTCAACTAATAACCCGTTTATACTTACCGACAATTACAGATTTCTTTTACTTGTCAACATCTCGTACAGGACAAATTACCAATGACGTAGCATATTATAACCTCACATTATACAAGTTACTAATTTTTGAATTAGAAATAAATTATTTTGTGATTAAAATATGTAATATTATGTATTTGTTATAGATTTTCATAGCGAACAAGAAGAATGGTGAAATGAACCTGCCGTACCATTTCAAAACGAAAGGTCAGTTTTGACTCTTTTTCAATTCAAATCCACATTTAGTTTTTCTCTCATAAAACCATATTATGTTGTAAACAAGTTTTTTCTACAAATTGCCATTATAAACTGCCATGTAAGAATATAAACAAAATGTAAACTTTTGTTGATGAACTAAAATCGGTCAACTGAACTTGAAACGTGAGAACGCACGTGGCTGAAGTTGTACACGAACTCAAACTCAAAACTAAGTGTCTGAAAAACCTACCCTTAGATAACAAAAGTAAATTTTATGTACCAGCCGCATCTTTTGAGATATCCTCATAAATTTTGGTACACATGTTTAAAATATCATTTCCAATAACCATGTCAAATTTCATTAGCCGCATTAGAGGCTAAGGGTTTGAAAATCCTACATTTAGACAGAAATCGGAAGTAAATTTCGTGTACAAGCCGCATCTTTTAAGATCCCCTCATAAATTTTGGTACACATATTTAAAATATCATTACCAATAACCATGTCAAATTTCATTAGCCGCATTAGAGGCTAAGGGTTTGAAAATCCTACATTTAGATAAAAATCGGAAGTAAATTTCGTGTACAAGCCGCATCTTTTAAGATCCCCTCATAAATTTTGGTACACATGTCTAAAATATCATTACCAAAAACCATGTCAAATTTCATTAGCCGCATTAGAGGCTAAGGGTATGAAAATCCTAGATTTAGATAGAAATCGGAAGTAAATTTCGTGTACAAGCCGCATCTTTTAAGATCCCTCTTAAATTTTGGTACACATGTTTAAAATATCATTAACAATAACCATGTCAAATTTCATTAGCCGCATTAGAGGCTAAGGGTTTGAAAATCCTACATTTAGATAAAAATCGGAAGTAAATTTCGTGTACAAGCCGCATCTTTTAAGATCCCCTCATAAATTTTGGTACACATGTCTAAAATATCATTACCAAAAACCACGTCAAATTTAATTAGCCGCATTAGAGGCTAAGGGTATGAAAATCCTAGATTTAGATAGAAATCGGAAGTAAATTTCGTGTACAAGCCGCATCTTTTGAGATCCCCTCCTAAATTTTGGTACACATGTTTAAAATATCATTAACAATAACCATGTCAAATTTCATTAGCCGCATTAGAGGCTAAGGGTTTGAAAATCCTACATTTAGATAAAAATCGGAAGTAAATTTCGTGTACAAGCCGCATCTTTTAAGATCCCCTCATAAATTTTGGTACACATGTTTAAAATATCATTACCAAAAACCATGTCAAATTTCATTAGCCGCATTAGAGGCTAAGGGTATGAAAATCCAAGATTTAGATAGAAATCGGAAGTAAATTTCGTGTACAAGCCGCATCTTTTAAGATCCCCTCATAAATTTTGGTACACATGTTTAAAATATCATTACCAATAACCATGTCAAATTTCATTAGCCGCATTAGAGGCTAAGGGTTTGAAAATCCTACATTTAGATAAAAATCGGAAGTAAATTTCGTGTACAAGCCGCATCTTTTAAGATCCCCTCATAAATTTTGGTACACATGTTTAAAATATTATTACCAAAAACCATGTCAAATTTCATTAGCCGCATTAGAAGCTAAGGGTATGAAAATCCTACATTTAGATAGAAATCGGAAGTAAATTTCGTGTACAAGCCGCATCTTTTAAGATCCCCTCATAAATTTTGGTCCACATGTTTAAAATATTATTACCAATAACCAAGTCAAATTTCATTAGCCGCATTAGAGGCTAAGGGTATGAAAATCCTAGATTTAGATAGAAATCGGAAGTAAATTTCGTGTACAAGCCGCATCTTTTAAGATCCCCTCATAAATTTTGGTACACATGTTTAAAATATCATTCCCAATAACCATGTCAAATTTTATTAGCCGCATTAGAGGCTAAGGGTTTGAAAATCCTACATTTAGACAGAAATCGGAAGTAAATTTCGTGTACAAGCCGCATCTTTTAAGATCCCCTCATAAATTTTGGTACACATATTTAAAATATCATTACCAATAACCATTTCAAATTTCATTAGCCGCATTAGAGGCTAAGGGTTTGAAAATCCTACATTTAGACAGAAATCGGAAGTAAATTTCGTGTACAAGCCGCATCTTTTAAGATCCCCTCATAAATTTTGGTACACATGTTTAAAATATTATTACCAATAACCATGTCAAATTTCATTAGCCGCATTAGAGGCTAAGGGTATGAAAATCCTAGATTTAGATAGAAATCGGAAGTAAATTTCGTGTACAAGCCGCATCTTTTAAGATCCCCTCCTAAATTTTGGTACAAATGTTTAAAATATCATTTCCAATAACCATGTCAAATTTCATTAGCCGCATTAGAGGCTAAGGGTATGAAAATCCAAGATTTAGATAGAAATCGGAAGTAAATTTCGTGTACAAGCCGCATCTTTTAAGATCCCCTCATAAATTTTGGTACACATGTTTAAAATATCATTACCAATAACCATGTCAAATTTTATTAGCCGCATTAGAGGCTAAGGGTTTGAAAATCCTACATTTAGACAGAAATCGGAAGTAAATTTCGTGTACAAGCCGCATCTTTTAAGATCCCCTCATAAATTTTGGTACACATGTTTAAAATATCATTACCAAAAACCATGTCAAATTTCATTAGCCGCATTAGAGGCTAAGGGTATGAAAATCCAAGATTTAGATAGAAATCGGAAGTAAATTTCGTGTACAAGCCGCATCTTTTAAGATCCCCTCATAAATTTTGGTACACATGTTTAAAATATCATTACCAATAACCATGTCAAATTTCATTAGCCGCATTAGAGGCTAAGGGTTTGAAAATCCTACATTTAGATAAAAATCGGAAGTAAATTTCGTGTACAAGCCGCATCTTTTAAGATCCCCTCATAAATTTTGGTACACATGTTTAAAATATCATTACCAAAAACCATGTCAAATTTCATTAGCCGCATTAGAGGCTAAGGGTATGAAAATCCAAGATTTAGATAGAAATCGGAAGTAAATTTCGTGTACAAGCCGCATCTTTTAAGATCCCCTCATAAATTTTGGTCCACATGTTTAAAATATTATTACCAATAACCAAGTCAAATTTCATTAGCCGCATTAGAGGCTAAGGGTATGAAAATCCTAGATTTAGATAGAAATCGGAAGTAAATTTCGTGTACAAGCCGCATCTTTTAAGATCCCCTCATAAATTTTGGTACACATGTTTAAAATATCATTCCCAATAACCATGTCAAATTTTATTAGCCGCATTAGAGGCTAAGGGTTTGAAAATCCTACATTTAGACAGAAATCGGAAGTAAATTTCGTGTACAAGCCGCATCTTTTAAGATCCCCTCATAAATTTTGGTACACATATTTAAAATATCATTACCAATAACCATTTCAAATTTCATTAGCCGCATTAGAGGCTAAGGGTTTGAAAATCCTACATTTAGACAGAAATCGGAATTAAATTTCGTGTACAAGCCGCATCTTTTAAGATCCCCTCATAAATTTTGGTACACATGTTTAAAATATTATTACCAATAACCATGTCAAATTTCATTAGCCGCATTAGAGGCTAAGGGTATGAAAATCCTACATTTAGATAGAAATCGGAAGTAAATTTCGTGTACAAGCCGCATCTTTTAAGATCCCCTCATAAATTTTGGTACACATGTTTAAAATATCATTCCCAATAACCATGTCAAATTTCATTAGCCGCATTAGAGGCTAAGGGTTTGAAAATCCTACATTTAGACAGAAATCGGAAGTAAATTTCGTGTACAAGCCGCATCTTTTAAGATCCCCTCATAAATTTTGGTACACATGTTTAAAATATCATTACCAATAACCATGTCAAATTTTATTAGCCGCATTAGAGGCTAAGGGTTTGAAAATCCTACATTTAGACAGAAATCGGAAGTAAATTTCGTGTACAAGCCGCATCTTTTAAGATCCCCTCATAAATTTTGGTACACATGTTTAAAATATCATTACCAAAAACCATGTCAAATTTCATTAGCCGCATTAGAGGCTAAGGGTATGAAAATCCAAGATTTAGATAGAAATCGGAAGTAAATTTCGTGTACAAGCCGCATCTTTTAAGATCCCCTCATAAATTTTGGTATACATGTTTAAAATATCATTACCAATAACCATGTCAAATTTCATTAGCCGCATTAGAGGCTAAGGGTTTGAAAATCCTACATTTAGATAAAAATCGGAAGTAAATTTCGTGTACAAGCCGCATCTTTTAAGATCCCCTCATAAATTTTGGTACACATGTTTAAAATATCATTACCAAAAACCATGTCAAATTTCATTAGCCGCATTAGAGGCTAAGGGTATGAAAATCCAAGATTTAGATAGAAATCGGAAGTAAATTTCGTGTACAAGCCGCATCTTTTAAGATCCCCTCATAAATTTTGGTCCACATGTTTAAAATATTATTACCAATAACCAAGTCAAATTTCATTAGCCGCATTAGAGGCTAAGGGTATGAAAATCCTAGATTTAGATAGAAATCGGAAGTAAATTTCGTGTACAAGCCGCATCTTTTAAGATCCCCTCATAAATTTTGGTACACATGTTTAAAATATCATTCCCAATAACCATGTCAAATTTTATTAGCCGCATTAGAGGCTAAGGGTTTGAAAATCCTACATTTAGACAGAAATCGGAAGTAAATTTCGTGTACAAGCCGCATCTTTTAAGATCCCCTCATAAATTTTGGTACACATATTTAAAATATCATTACCAATAACCATTTCAAATTTCATTAGCCGCATTAGAGGCTAAGGGTTTGAAAATCCTACATTTAGACAGAAATCGGAATTAAATTTCGTGTACAAGCCGCATCTTTTAAGATCCCCTCATAAATTTTGGTACACATGTTTAAAATATTATTACCAATAACCATGTCAAATTTCATTAGCCGCATTAGAGGCTAAGGGTATGAAAATCCTACATTTAGATAGAAATCGGAAGTAAATTTCGTGTACAAGCCGCATCTTTTAAGATCCCCTCATAAATTTTGGTACACAAGTTTAAAATATCATTCCCAATAACCATGTCAAATTTCATTAGCCGCATTAGAGGCTAAGGGTTTGAAAATCCTACATTTAGACAGAAATCGGAAGTAAATTTCGTGTACAAGCCGCATCTTTTAAGATCCCCTCATAAATTTTGGTACACATGTTTAAAATATCATTCCCAATAACCATGTCAAATTTCATTAGACGCATTAGAGGCTAAGGGTTTGAAAATCCTACATTTAGATAAAAATCGGAAGTAAATTTCGTGTACAAGCCGCATCTTTTAAGATCCCCTCATAAATTTTGGTACACATGTTTAAAATATCATTCCCAATAACCATGTCAAATTTCATTAGCCGCATTAGAGGCTAAGGGTTTGAAAATGCTACATTTAGACAGAAATCGGAAGTAAATTTCGTGTACAAGCCGCATCTTTTAAGATCCCCTCATAAATTTTGGTACACATATTTAAAATATCATTACCAATAACCATTTCAAATTTCATTAGCCGCATTAGAGGCTAAGGGTTTGAAAATCCTACATTTAGACAGAAATCGGAAGTAAATTTCGTGTACAAGCCGCATCTTTTAAGATCCCCTCATAAATTTTGGTACACATGTTTAAAATATTATTACCAATAACCATGTCAAATTTCATTAGCCGCATTAGAGGCTAAGGGTATGAAAATCCTAGATTTAGATAGAAATCGGAAGTAAATTTCGTGTACAAGCCGCATCTTTTAAGATCCCCTCATAAATTTTGGTACACATGTTTAAAATATTATTACCAATAACCAAGTCAAATTTCATTAGCCGCATTAGAGGCTAAGGGTATGAAAATCCTACATTTAGATAGAAATCGGAAGTAAATTTCGTGTACAAGCCGCATCTTTTAAGATCCCCTCATAAATTTTGGTACACATGTTTAAAATATCATTCCCAATAACCATGTCAAATTTCATTAGAAGCATTAGAGGCTAAGGGTTTGAAAATCCTACATTTAGACAGAAATCGGAAGTAAATTTCGTGTACAAGCCGCATCTTTTAAGATCCCCTCATAAATTTTGGTACACATATTTAAAATATCATTACCAATAACCATTTCAAATTTCATTAGCCGCATTAGAGGCTAAGGGTTTGAAAATCCTACATTTAGACAGAAATCGGAAGTAAATTTCGTGTACAAGCCGCATCTTTTAAGATCCCCTCATAAATTTTGGTACACATGTTTAAAATATTATTACCAATAACCATGTCAAATTTCATTAGCCGCATTAGAGGCTAAGGGTATGAAAATCCTAGATTTAGATAGAAATCGGAAGTAAATTTCGTGTACAAGCCGCATCTTTTAAGATCCCCTCATAAATTTTGGTACACATGTTTAAAATATTATTACCAATAACCAAGTCAAATTTCATTAGCCGCATTAGAGGCTAAGGGTATGAAAATCCTAGATTTAGACAGAAATCGGAAGTAAATTTTGTGTACAAGCCGCATCTTTTAAGATCCCCTCATAAATTTTGGTACACATGTTTAAAATATTATTACCAATAACCAAGTCAAATTTCATTAGCCGCATTAGAAGCTAAGGGTATGAAAATCCTAGATTTAGATAGAAATCGGAAGTAAATTTCGTGTACAAGCCGCATCTTTTAAGATCCCCTCATAAATTTTGGTACACATGTTTAAAATATCATTCCCAATAACCATGTCAAATTTTATTAGCCGCATTAGAGGCTAAGGGTTTGAAAATCCTAGATTTAGATAGAAATCGGAAGTAAATTTCGTGTACAAGCCGCATCTTTTAAGATCCCCTCCTAAATTTTGGTACAAATGTTTAAAATATCATTTCCAATAACCATGTCAAATTTCATTAGCCGCATTAGAGGCTAAGGGTATGAAAATCCTACATTTAGATAGAAATCGGAAGTAAATTTCGTGTACAAGCCGCATCTTTTAAGATCCCCTCATAAATTTTGGTACACATGTTTAAAATATCATTCCCAATAACCATGTCAAATTTCATTAGCCGCATTAGAGGCTAAGGGTTTGAAAATCCTACATTTAGACAGAAATCGGAAGTAAATTTCGTGTACAAGCCGCATCTTTTAAGATCCCCTCATAAATTTTGGTACACATGTTTAAAATATCATTCCCAATAACCATGTCAAATTTCATTAGACGCATTAGAGGCTAAGGGTTTGAAAATCCTACATTTAGATAAAAATCGGAAGTAAATTTTGTGTACAAGCCGCATCTTTTAAGATCCCCTCATAAATTTTGGTACACATGTTTAAAATATCATTACCAAAAACCATGTCAAATTTCATTAGCCGCATTAGAGGCTAAGGGTATGAAAATCCTACATTTAGATAGAAATCGGAAGTAAATTTCGTGTACAAGCCGCATCTTTTAAGATCCCCTCATAAATTTTGGTACACATGTTTAAAATATCATTACCAAAATTTATGAGGGGATCTTAAAAGATGCGGCTTGTACACGAAATTTACTTCCGATTTCTATCTAAATCTTGGATTTCCATATCCTTAGCCTGTAATGCGGCTAATGAAATTTGACATGGTTTTTGGTAATGATATTTTAAACATGTGTACCAAAATTTATGAGGGGATCTTAAAAGATGCGGCTTGTACACGAAATTTACTTCCGATTTCTATCTAAATCTAGGATTTTCATACCCTTAGCCTCTAATGCGGCTAATGAAATTTGACATGGTTTTTGGTAATGATATTTTAAACATGTGTACCAAAATTTATGAGGGGATATTAAAAGATGCGGCTTGTACACGAAATTTACTTCCGATTTTTATCTAAATTTAGGATTTTCATACCCTTAGCCTCTAATGCGGCTAATGAAATTTGACGCGGTTTTTGGTAATGATATTTGAAACATGTGTACCAAAATTTATAAGGGGATCTTAAAAGATGCGGCTTGTACACGAAATTTACTTCCGATTTCTGTCTAAATGTAGGATTTTCAAACCCTTAGCCTCTAATGCAGCTAATGAAATTTGACATGGTTATTGGGAATGATATTTTAAACATGTGTACCAAAATTTATGAGGGGATCTTAAAAGATGCGGCTTGTACACGAAATTTACTTCCGATTTCTATCTAAATCTTGGATTTTCATACCCTTAGCCTCTAATGCGGCTAATGAAATTTGACATGGTTTTTGGTAATGATATTTTAAACATGTGTACCAAAATTTATGAGGGGATCTTAAAAGATGCGGCTTGTACACGAAATTTACTTCCGATTTCTGTCTAAATGTAGGATTTTCAAACTCTTAGCCTCTAATGCGGCTAATGACATTTGACATGGTTATTGGTAATAATATTTTAAATATGTGTACCAAAATTTATGAGGGGATCTTAAAAGATGCGGCTTGTACACGAAATTTACTTCCGATTTCTATCTAAATGTAGAATTTTCAAACCCTTAGCCTCTAATGCGGCTAATGAAATTTGACATGGTTATTGGTAATGATATTTTAAACATGTGTACCAAAATTTATGAGGGGATCTTAAAAGATGCGGCTTGTACACGAAATTTACTTCCGATTTCTATCTAAATGTAGAATTTTCAAACCCTTAGCCTCTAATGCGGCTAATGAAATTTGACATGGTTATTGGTAATGATATTTTAAACATGTGTACCAAAATTTATGAGGGGATCTTAAAAGATGCGGCTTGTACACGAAATTTACTTCCGATTTCTATCTAAATGTAGGATTTTCAAACCCTTAGCCTCTAATGCAGCTAATGAAATTTGACATGGTTATTGGTAATGATATTTTAAATATGTGTACCAAAATTTATGAGGGGATCTTAAAAGATGCGGCTTGTACACGAAATTTACTTCCGATATCTGTCTAAATGTAGGATTTTCAAACCCTTAGCCTCTAATGCGGCTTATGAAATTTGACATGGTTATTGGGAATGATATTTGAAACATGTGTACCAAAATTTATAAGGATATCTCAAAAGATGCGGCTGGTACATAAAATTTACTTTTGTTATCTAAGGGTAGGTTTTTCAGACACTTAGTTTTGAGTTTGAGTTCGTGTACAACTTCAGCCACGTGAGAACGCTCCTTTAGCTACTCGAAAAAATCATCAACGCAACTTACAAAATCAGATTAAAAACTTGCCATTTTCTTGTGACATTGTTAACTTTGCAAAAACCTGATCCTTTTGTACCTCAATGAATTGGCTCATGTTTTAAGTGCGTTAATTTTGGTTTTTCAATTTATTGTGATAATTTTGTAACTGTGTTATTGTTGTAGATTCATGGACAGTAATTATTTTGTGGTCCTCGAAGGAGGCGGACTTAGATCACCTTGGTTTTGGTCACTTCAGAATATCGTCGATGAAGATGGTGGAGCCCAGTGCCACCTTGTCATTTTAAGTGGGGGAATCTTGGAGGTAAGATTTTTTATTATTATTTTGATTAATGTGTTTCAGGTATTAACTTGTAGACGAGAACTTTTTGGTCTTCAAAATTTTAATTTTACTTGGACTTCGTTCTAAGTGCAATTTATATTGGAGTGTTTTCTTTTCTTTTTTTAGGATTGTTTTCCTCTTTCTGGCCAACATTTTCTGTTAAATGCTGTCTTGTTATCTTTTCTTGGGACGCCCCACTCTTCTTTTTTCTGGACGGCCATCTCTTGTCCTTTTTGCTAGTCTGGTTTCACTTTAGTCACTTACTGTGTTGGCATTTCAAAATGTACACAAATCGGAATTGCTTGGGACCGAAAACTATTCTATTTTAAGCAGGCTTTCAAGTGTAGATAAATCGTCAGTAACCAATTTAAACTTAAATTTCAACAGCAAAAATGTAGATTTAAGCAGTTCCTTACGCGTGCTGTTTGTTACGAGGGTCAAGCTGAATTTATTGAGAATAAAATAGATCTGTTAATTTGTTAAAAATAAAACATACGGTATTATTTAAAGTAACTCTTTATCTGTCATTTGAAGTTTAGAAGTTGAAAATACGTTTGTTATAACTCAAGTTATTAATTTTTTAAAGTGACATTGCAAGAGAAAACATGGAATTAACAAGAGAATCATGATTTATTATGATTTTAAAAAAGATTTAAGCGCTTATAAGTGCAAAGAGAGTTTAGATTCAACTTTTAGTGAACAAACACCTTCCTTGGCTACAATTTACCGATGGTATAAGGAAGTTTGAACAAAAAGGAGCAGGACGTCCTTCTACCGCTGTTACCAATAAAAACATTGCTGCTGTTAAAAAAATAATTAAAGAGGACAATAAATCCACTTATGGGGTAATAGAGCATCAACTCAAGATTGGATCCTCAGCTGTTAAAACAATCAAACACGATCACCTACATTTAAAAAAAGTGGTCAGTCGTTTTGTGCCGCATCACCTTTTTGATTTCCAAAAAGCAGAGCGTGTAAGAATTTGCCATGAAACTCAAAATTTGTTAAATAATGGCGGACACCAAATTTATTCCAAAATCGTGACAGGTGACGAAACTTATATTTCCTTTTTCGACGTACCTACTCCTCGTCAAGAGAGTCGCGTATGGATTGACAAAGATGAGGAAACTCCAACAATGATCGAGAAACAGCGAGCTATGAAAAAAGTTATGTATGCGGTATTCTTCAGAAGTACGGGCCTAGTAAATGCCATTAAGCTAGATGGACAAAGGACAGTTACAGCTAAATGGTACACTGAAAAATGTTTACTTAATGTGTTCAGTAGAGTTCTAGCCAAGGGAATTATGCTCCATCATGATAATGCGTTATCCCATTTGGCAGCTTTAACTCGCCAGTTTTTGGCTGAAAAAAATATAAAAATCATAGAACATCCGCCGTACTCACCTGATTTAGCAATGTGCGACTTTTGGCTATTTTCTGGGCTTAAAAAAAATTTGCGGGGCAGAAGGTTTTCGTCTGAAGAAGAGATTGATACCGCACTTCACACTTATTTTGAAGGTGTTCCGAAAGAAGATTGGTTGGAAGTTTTTAAGCAGTGGAAAGTAAGAATGGTCAAGTGTATCATTGTTGGAGGGAATTACTTTGAGCATATTTAATATAAAATCCTAGAAAGTATTAACCGTGTTTTTTATTCTCAATAAATTCAGCTTGACCCTCTTATTTACATACATGTAAATAATTCCAGACACGAAATATTTACTTTATGCGAGTCTAGCTTATCTTATGTAGGGCTAATGTCAAACATTAACAAATTATTCTGTTGAACACTGTTCACTCATATGAGAAATTTTTTTATATTATAGAAGTCATGGATTTTATGATGGTATGATTTTAGCTGTGACTTTCCGTATGACTAAGTCACATGAGAAATCATAGTGTGAACAGGGATTTAAGAGTTCTGTCTTGGAATTACGTAAATGACAAAACTAATAATAATTATTTGTTCCAGTCTTCCGCCTTTGTAAATTATCGGATGGTACTTCATTGCATAAAATTGGAAAGCAGCAACTGAAAATTACTCCAACCGCAGCACTGGGCAGAAAGCAGAAAAAGTTTTACTACCTTTATTAAAGGTTAGTTGCATGATTATTTAAAAAAATTAAGTTTCTTTCTTTAGTCCAGTCTTGAGCGGAGTCTTTCATTTTTCTTGTATTTTCATGGTTACAAAAATATTTTTGAGTACAAGATGGATTTTAAAAATTTCACTAGTTATACGTGGGTTGCTCGAAAAGTTTCCGGAATATAGTATTTTCTAATGGTGTCAATTTTTTTAAACTATCATATTCGTAAAATTCAACATTTTTTACATTATACTTCTGTTGAAAGTTTGTACTTAAGGTGGCCGAGAAATTCGTTTTTCTTGTTCGACGCAAATCTTAAAAACGAATAAATTTGAAGAAATTCTAAAAACAGTATCAAAAAGCCTGACTTTCAAACTACAAGATGAGTGTTTTTCAATAAAAAATTTTGAAAAAATTTTTTTTTAAAAAGCATTTTTTATCAATATTTTTTTTATTCTAAATTTTGAAAGCCCAAATTTGGATTCTAGTTGTAGCGTCAACCTTGGAGAACATTATTTCACATAATCCTTATTTTAAAATTTTCTATTTTTTGAGATCTGCGTCGAACAGAAAATGTCTTGAAATTCTTCTAGTCGTACATGTATGTAGGCAACCAAACACCCCGGCTCCGTATATTTAAGAGCCCTCTTTCAAAATCAGGTAACTTATCAACGACAAAGAAACGAAAGTTCAGAATAGGATAAACAAATATAAATAGAACTAACTTTTAAACAAACGTTTTAAAATTATGTACTTGTAGTTTTATGACTTTTTATACCTGTAGTTTTTTGACAAAAGAAATTTATCTCTTTCTGAACTTTTGATTTTTGTATATTTATGATTCATGAAATATGAAAATGAAAGAATAAGTTTACATTTCCAAAATTTATTGAAAAAATGTCTTTATTCCAACCGCAGTTAAGGTGCATATCGCTGCCCCCCCCCCCCAAATCAAATTTTTGGGTAAAATTTAAGTAAAAAGTTTGAGCATCAATGAGCTTCTAATATTTTCGTTTGAACCTCAACCGTCGCGGAGTTATTTGCGAAAACTTTTGGGGGGGGGGGGCGTAGACATGCTAACATGCTAAGTGGAATTTTAGAACAAAAATAGTGTCAAACGTTTAAGCATCGTTTAAGCATCAATTAGCTTCTAAAAGTTTTGTTTGAGCCTCAACCGTCGCGGAGTTATTTGCAAAATTCTTGGGGGGGGGGAAGGGCTGTAGACATGTTTTTCTATTTTCGTTCTTATTTCAAATTTTTTTTGTGAAATTGATGTCTATCGATAGAGCTTCGTTTGAACTTGAATGAGCTTTCATTCCCATCATTTTAATTTCATTATCTGCATAGTTACGAGAATTTTCAATTTTGAGTACTCCGAGCAAGTACCGTACAAACACTTTCAATTTTAATTTAATTTTATCGTCTTTAAATTTTCGATCCGATTAAAAGAACTTAATCCTGCTTAATTACCATCATCATTTTAATGGAATAATACGGATGTTGTAATTTTAGAAAAGAATTTAATAGAATATCGTGAACTAATAAAATCGAATACTGTTATAAGTACGTGCACCAACTATACCGAGTTTCCCAAATTCAAAATTTTTTTTGAATGGCTTTGTAAAATTTTTAAAGAAAAAGCAAACGCTAAATTAAATATGCAAGACTCTATTTTAAAAATTAAATAAATCGTGTATAAAAACAAAGAAAAAGTAATTGAAGTTTTTCTGTTATTGCCACAAATTGGCCGAAGGTTGATGTAAAAACAGGTGTGTTGAATTGGTAAGAAAAAACACCCTGTCATTTATGATCTTCAAATTTCTACTACAGTTGTTTTTATTACCAATTCTCAGTGTCAAGTGTAAAAATGAAAAAAATTAATACTAATGCCTCTACGAATGAAATTACAAAAAAAATGAAATACGAAATTTTACAAATTAAATCAAAAATTCTCGTTAAAACTGTCGTCGTGTTGGTTTTGTTGTGTGGAACGCTGATGTTGTATGGAAGTTGAAGTAAAACGCTCACCCTTTTTGGTTGAATTCTGGATTCTTATAATGAAACTTGTGGCTCCAGGAATCTTCTTCCCAGGTTTTTCTAGTTGGATTTTCCACGTTGGTTTTTCTTTCTTGTACGATCGCACTTTTTATTAAGAAAACTTTTAATTGATTCGTGGTCGTTAGCCACTTCACAACCAAAGCTCAACTTTGTTACCCAAAAGGTGAAAGGTAAACCAGCAGTGTGGTGTTAAGCATATACTGGCAGGCTAGGAAGCGGAAAACCGCAGTTCTATTCCTAGTCGCGCCACATGCACTGCTGGGAAATCGGAGGTAGTACAATGGGCCCGGTTTTAGAGGCCTAAGTGCGTGCAAGCTTGTCTTGCCCTCCACAATAAAATCCAAATCCAAGGTGAAAGGTAACTGACCAAAAGTCACTTCCTCTATAATTTTTGTTGTTCACATTATTGTTCCCTTCCCAACGGCACTTCAACCAATCACGTCTTCCAGACTCCCACTCTATTTTTAACAATAAACCAGGAACAATCTTTTGCTCTCTCTCTAACACACATAGTAAAATGGTCTTTAATAAAATTAGTGTAACAGTTGTGTTAAAAAGAACAAACCTTTCCCTTCCTTTTGTATAAATTTCAATTACGATTAAAATATTAACAAAATTTTCTTTAATGAGGGTAAATAAAATTAAAATTGCTGCTTTCCTTCCTTTTAAAATCATGAATAAATAATAACATTTTAAATAAAAAAAATTATTGGGTTCGTTTCACCACAATATATAGATAGATAGAAGATAGATTATTATATTCTACTTATTGTCACATGGCATGCTGTTGTGACATTTTGAATTGCAAATAATTTCTCTTTTTAAAGAAAGGCAACGCTTTGAGGTGCAATTTTTTTTGCAACAACAGCGGACAACCCTTGTCCAGATTCAACGGCAGCTTTTTGCGCTGCAGTCCTTAGGCAAATTTCTTCATCTGGCACTTGTTTTTGAGTCAAAAAACTTTAGAATTTTTTAAAATTTTTTTGGCATTGTCACTTTTAAAGTAACTGGACCAATGAGAGCGCTCCTGTATGATCGGATAAACGTACGAACGGATACATGGAAATTGAGCTTAATCCCCCCATTTGGTAACTTTTCGAGATTATTTGTTATGGACTATCGTTATCGAATCGTTAAAAATCTTAAAGTTTGGTTACCATTACTGTCTAATGCAATTCTGAACAAAAGTTAAATTTACCTATTTGAAAGTGACGATGACAAAAAAAAATTAAAGAAAATTCTAAAGTTTTTTTAACTCAAGAACAAGTGCCAGATGCACTTTACGATTCAAAATGTCACAACAGCATGCCATGTGGCAATAATTAGAATATAATAATAATAATAATGTATAAAATAATTGCTTAATAAAACAATTTTTATCTAATTAAGTCTACTTTTACTTAATTCTAGTTTTAACTAAACTTATACCAGTTAAAACTAGAATTTACTAAGGCAGTTAGTTAAAACTAGAATTTACTAGTTAGATCGGGTTTTAACTGATTTCGAGTTTTAACTGTAACAGATCCATCAGTTTCTTCAAGAGCTATGTGATACACGAAAATTGTAAGTTTCCCCAAGTTTATAAATTTGGTCTGACCCTCAAAGTCAAGTAAACCTTCCATCCCTGGTGTATGCAAGTTGAGTTGGATCAGAAGAAATTTTATCTGGACTAATGTGTTTATTTTCTACTTTGCAGATTTGAACCATTCAAGAGCTATCCAAGGAGATGAGTTTTGAAGGAAAACTTGGCCTAACGAGAAGAAGAAAAACATAAATTGAGGCGAAGTTCTGCAAGAGCGCTGTTTTATTATTTTCAGAGGAAAGGTAAGTGTTTTATTTTCTTGCCCGTAAATAAACAGTTTGCCGTTGAAATTGAAATTCCGCGACGGTTACTATCGGATTTTGTAGTGGATTCGTTTTGACAAGTTTGTTACAGTGACACCATGTAAAACTACTGATAACTATGATCTTACCGGTAGCTGCAAATCTACTAACAATTACAGATACGATATTCTCTTTTAACCCTATATCACCAACCATATTTTCGAGTTACACCATCACTAAACATTTGTGTTTATTAAGAGCGAAATAAAAAAATTTATTAATAATTTTTATTAATTAAACAGTATATTATACGAAACAATATTATTTATTAACAGAAATAGAAATTTTCGGGCATAGGGGGACGCAATCAATCAAACGACGAGTAACGTCGACTAGTTAGTTTCGCTTTAATTTTGAAGCATTCTCAAGACTCGTGACCCTGATGTTGAAATGTTTGAATAAGCGTATATAGACAACATAGATGTTTGGCGCAGGTAGTAGAACATCAGCAATGTTAAGCAACTACAAAGATCATGTCAAACATTTCAACATCAGGGTCACGAGTCTTGAGAATGCTTTAGAATTAAAGCGAAACTGGTAGACGTTACTCGTCGTTTGATTGATTGCGTCCCTCATATGTCTAAAAATTCCTATTTCTTTATTAAAGTTAATGAAATACTATTAGATAAACGTAGATATAAAGATAATTTAAATTAAAAATTTGAAAGATTATTAATAAATTAATACATATTATTTAAACGTGCATTATGGATAATTTAAAATTATTGTTAATTTAATCTTCTATTTTTGTAATAATTTATTGCAAATCTTGTTTATAGTATTTTAAATAAATTATGTTGACCCCTCCGTGAAAAAATTCTACGGACGCCTAAGCCTGGAATCACAATCGTGTGCGGTCGTGTGAATATTATTAACTTCGTTTTCTGTTCGTACATCGATGAAAGTTATTATTACTAGGTACCTAGTTTTTGAATTTAACAGTTTAAAAATGAAAATTAATAAATAATTTATGTACAAATGTGCTCCGGATGAGTGGCGGTAATCATTTAATGATTTTATTCCATCTGAAAATGCCAATAAGTTGTAGTACTAGGTAATTTTGTTTCAATTATATTATAACCTCACAAAATGGCGTCGCCGTTTAAACAACTTACTAATTTTTAAGTTAGATGATTCATTTTTTGATATTTATATTCAAAATATCTAATGAATATGTATTTCTTACATACTAAACCTCGAAATCTGTCGCGCGTTTAAAAATATCAGGTCAGTTTATCTTTTCTTTTTAAATTTAGGTTCCACCATCCTTCGTAGCTACCTTAGTGAAATTTATGTTTTTTTGCTCGTAAAATTAGTTTTAAATTAAATTAAAGTTCCACCTGACGTAACCCTAGATCACGAATTTGTAATGTTATCTGGACTATCTAATGTGTTTATTTTCTACTTTGCAGATTTGAAACATTCAAGAGTAATTCAATGAGATGAGTTTTGAAGGAAAACTTGGCCCAACGAAAAGAAGAAAAACATAAATGGAGGCGGAGTTCTGCAAGAGCGTTGTTGCATTATTTTTAAAGGAAAGGTAAGTGTTATATTTTCTTGCCTGTAAATATGCAGTTTGCCGTTGAAATTTAAAAGCATGATCTCCATCTTGTAATTTCGCGACGGTTAATATTGGATTTTGTAGTGGATTCGTTTTGACAAGTTCGTTACAGTGACACCATGTAAAACTACGGATAACTACGATCTTACCGGTAACTGCACATTACTATACATCTATTGACGATGACTTTAACCCTAGATCACTAATCATATTTTTGAGTTACACTATCACTAAACATTCGTGTTAATTCATTCGTGCAAAATAAAACTTCAATATTTTTTTTATTAATTATTTTTATTAATCTGAAAATAGTGTACATGAATCTGAATTTCTTGGAACTAAAAAATATTCCATGTTACTTAGCTGAAATTGTATACGAACTCAAACTCAGATTACCAAAATTATCACCTCAAACCTTAAATTTTGACTTAATTGTGTGCACCGGGCGCACCTTTTCAGATAGCATCCTAAATTTTGGTGCACAAGTTTAACATATCATTACCAATAACCCTACCAAATTTCATAAACCTCACTAGAAGCTAAGGGCTTGAAAAACCTACCGTTAGATAAAAATATCAACTAAATTTTATACACAGTGTACATCTTTTCAATTTCTCGACACATGTTTAAACTACCATTATTAACTGCCGTGCTAAATGTCATCAACCGCATCAGAAGCTAAGGGTCTGAAAAATCTACTAGTGAATGCAATACCGGTATTTCGTATTGATTTGCATGTAATATCGGAATACCGCTATTATACCTATAATAATTTGGTTTCACAAATTGTTGGGAAAAATGTGTAACTAGCGATGGAAATTACTTTGAATGAAGCATGGTTTTTAGTATTTTAGAGTGACGTAAGGGACTGCCGTTCTCAAACGTGCAGTTGATGATGAAGAATCAGAAATTTCTTTTCATTAAATAAACCCGGAAATTGATGTAATACATGGGTGGGTTGTACCAATGTCGGTTCAACTTTTAGTTAAATACGGGGTTTTTAAGCATGTCGATTGGCTGAACTGAGTTCAAAGAGCAACGAGGTTTAACCGACTTTGGAACAACTCGCCCAAGATTAACAAATTATTCTGTTAAAATAATTCTGTTTCAAAATTATATAAATAACAAATGTTTTAGAAAATCATTCATTCATTACCAATAATAATTTGTTCCAGCCTTCCTCCTTAATAAATTATCAGATGGTACATCACTGCACAAAATGGGAAAGCAGCAATTGAAAATTATTCCAACTGCAGCAAGGAAAGATAAATCGAAAAAATACCACGCTTTGAGGACCAGAACAGCTTTAGTAAATTTATTACAGGTTAGTTGCATGACTATTTTAAAAATGAAAAAGTTTCTCTCTACAGCATAATCTTCACCCAAGTTCTTCAGATGAATTTTTAATTGTAAAAACCGTGAGTCCTGCCCTGTAATTAAAACTAGAATTTACTAAGGAAATTAGTTAGAAATCAGTTAATTCTAGTTTTAACTAAACTTATTTCAGTTAAAACTAGAATTTACTAGTTAGATCGGGTTGTAAAAACCAAAAATGCAAATACGGGAGACTTCAGGAGAAGTTTTGGCCTTCAGAAAACCTCAATATTTTAGGACCTTTCTTTGTAACTCCTTGCCTGTAACTCCTAAACAGTACATCCTAGTAAAAAAGTTACGATATAGAAAATTAAAAATCGTTAAATTCTGCGTCGAATGAGTACCGCCACTTGATAATTTGGTTAAGTGGTATGGTCAAAAACTACGGTCAAAGAACGACGATTTTTGTCAGCTTTGTTAAAAACTTGGATAGAGTACTGTACATATATGAGTCTGCAGGTTTGAAATGAGTACTCTAAGAGAAAAAGTTAAAAATAAAAGTTGTAGAGCGTCAAATTCTGCATCTAATGAAAATAAAACATTTTTAAATTCGGTCAAGTATTAGGTATACCTCTCTAAATTGGCAATCTCTCGATGTCCGGCAATTGGCGTATTGCAGTCTTGCAAGGTCCACTTTTTTCTTGGTCACTGTTCGTGTAAACGTGGAGTGGCGCAATGCATGCAGGGCTACGTTGGTAGAGTCGCCGGTGTAGAGGGTCGCGAAAACGCGCACAAGTCTCAGCAATTTCATCACGTCTTGGATGAGTGGGCTGTGGAAGCGTCAGGAAATGTCCTTAAGTTCTTTCGAAAATTTGATTATACTGCTCAACTTCATTTTTCTTTAGCCACAAATAACAGATATCGACGAAATAACAGATGGGGACGGATATGGATAGACCAAATTTGAAATATGTTGTCGAATATAGCACAGCAGCAGCACCTTCTCTTCCAGGCTTCAGAAAGATCAAATTGCTGCATGGCTCTCCAAACCCTATCTTAGCATAAGAAGGTCTATGTTCCCAATTATTTTGACATTTTCGTGCTTTTTGATGTTAAAAATGCGGGAGTTAACAGTGACCAAGTCGGCATCTTCTTGGGCCTGATTTACTTTAATGTCGCAATCCTTGAAAGTGACTTTTCAGAACTTCAGTGGGACTACTTTTATTTTGCAAATTGGCCAAAGACTTTTCCTAAGCAACTTGGTTAATTCTATTTTTACCAAAGATCACTTCGGGGATTAGTGAAACTTGATGAAGCTTTGAAATTGATGCTGTAATCGTTTGGATCATTTGATGGCACTCTGAGCAGACCTATAGTGTCTTTTGAAAAAAGAGAAGTAGCTCTTGGCGATGGTTGCGAAGGAACAATTGCGAGACCAAAGGACACAAAACGGATACGTGAAAATTGAACTTGAGGTCTGTTGTCTCTCTTTTTGAGGGTGACAGTTTTGAAGTTTTTATGATTATTAATCTTGGCTACCCCTTCGAGGTCGATTTCCTGAGACAAGTTTTGTCTTACTTACATTGACTTCTTGAACGACACCACTGCTTAAACAAATTACGGCAGCCGAGTATGAAAATGGGGTGGTGGGTGCTGTGTAACCACTCCTTTAGTTTGATTTGCGTCTCTATGGGCACGAGAACTTGGAGAATCCATCCACATGATGTTCTAATGTTTCAAACGAGACGTGGCAGTAATCTTCAACAGCATCACAGACATCTTGCTGTCTGCAAGATTATATTCAACTGTATGCAAGATATCATTGCCAATGTCCATTTCGGCAAAGCAGTCTCTTGAAATCCTCCCCTATGTGTGATACCTTCTTGGACTTTTATTGTCCTCGTTACTACGTGCTCTATAGTAAGATGGAAAGGTTGTGACTGGATATGGATTGGTCGAATTTGGCAGATGTTTGCAAATAATGCTATACTGCCGTGTTAATTCTAAAGGGCGTATCTGCAAAAAGCTAATTGTTGGGAAATCGTGTTTTTATAAATTTCCGTGTGCCATCACATGGTTTGAATTAAACAGAAAACTAGTGTTTTAGATTCATATTATATCTGTGGCAGAATCTAATGAAATAAACCGTTTTCTTAAATATTTATTATAAATGGGACTTTTGATACATACGCTCTTTCTGACTAACACATATTAATAAAACTCATAAGAAAAAAAGGCGTATCTGCAAAATGAGACACTGTGTGAACTTTTTCCTAAATAACTGATAACCAAAAAACTTAAAACACGTAACAATATTTAAATTATAAAAAACAAACAGAACTTCACAAGTGTAACCATCAAAATTTGAATTGTATCTGCCAGTCACAGAATAGATAATTTTTGCTAGTCAAATAATGGAGTGTTACAAAGAAAGGGCGTATCTACACAAAATAGTAGTTGTAGATACGTCTTTTAAATCTAACATTGTTAGTTACGTCTCTTTTATCTAAAATTATACATTAAACTGCAGATACGCCGTTTCTTTAAAGATGTATTCTAGCATATCTATACATAGTTTAGCCTTCTGAACTTAACGAAATGATAGATTTACATGCAGGGAAGCGTTTGCCAGCAATAACTCAAAAAGCCAAAAATTGCAGATACGCCCTTTAGAATTAACACGGCAGTATAGGTACCTTCATACGACAATTCGGACATCAGGAGATTGCCAATTTGTACAGGTTTACATGGATTTTAAAAATTTTGATATTCAGTAGACGAAGAATTTTACTCTACAACTTTTATTTTATGAGTTCTTCTCTTGGAATAGTCATTTCCAAGTTGCAGACTTAAAGCTGTTCTCTCGCAACCACTTTTTTATTTACAATTTTCTGACTTTATTTTTGAAAATAACGAGTTAAAATTTTTACAGTATGTCTGAAATGTTACTTACAATATTATGTCGAAGCGCTTTTATCGCAAATAAATTTAAAATAAATTTTGGCTTCGACATAATATTAAAAATAACGTTTTAGACATACTGTAAAAATTTGAACGCGTTATTTTCAAAAATAAAGTCAGAAAATTGTAACTAAAATTAACGCTAAAATGCGCGTATCTCTTGCATTCGCGATTTTTTTTACACATTACTTTATTTTCTATTATACGTTTTTGGTCAGCTTATTGGTGTTATTGTACACCAAATAGTCCATTTTCTATTTAAAATCGAATTTTCATTCTAAGTGAGAACACAGCCTTAATATATTATTTTTATTATAGGACTATATCTTTTTTTTGATAAAGTTGGAAAAAATTGTCCTTTTTTGACCGTAATTTTATTAAGTTGTGGTACTTATGCGACGCAGAATTTAATGATTTTTAATTTGTTATGTCTTAACTTTTTCGCTAGGTTGCACAATTTATGAGTTATAAGCGAAAATACAATAACGTCTCGAAATTTTGAAGTTTTTTAGGCCAAAAATTTTTCCGATATCACTCGTGTTAGCATTTTTGTTTTTTACGTTTTGGCACTTATGTGTGGGGCATTCCACATCAAATCGACCACTTTTAAACTCGACCCCTTGTGATTTGTCTGAAATTTTTACATATCCTACCTGCATATTATACTAACCCACCAAAAACAGTTGTGTGAATTTTTTCAAAATTTTTTACTCAACAACCGAAAAAAAGTTTTGAATTTTTAGAAAAACTGTTGTTTTTTTCTTCAAACGATCATAACTAAGGTCCCCTAGGGTAATAAGGTCCACTATTGGTTTTCGATACATCCGTAGCACAATGATTGTGCTTGCGCTATCTACACATTGCCACCCAAATATATTAGCAATACAAGCCGGTAAAGTTGATGAAGTTTGTGTAATTTTCCATTGAGAGTGTTTTTGTTCTTTGTAGCTTACTTTACCGTTAAAATTACAAAATTTAGTAAATTTCAAGGGTCCCCTTGTTACATAAACGTACGTTTTTCATCAGTTTTATGACGGTAAGTTGTAGGTCCATTAGTCCTACATCTAATAACACAAGATTTACAATTTTCAAATTTTTTCTTCTAATAAAATCTAACTTAACAATTAATTTACTATAGTTAAGGTAATAAGGCCCATCAAAATATTTTGTATTAAAATATATTATATTTATAATAAAAAAAAGTCTATATCTACAACCAGTATTGCCAGGCCTAACACAAAGGATATTTTAGAGATATTTTTTATTTTAGATATATAAGTATTTTAGTACCTAAATCAAGAGTATTATCAAAGTTACAATTATTTGAAGTTAAGTAGATAACCTTTGACATTGTTTTGCTAATTCTTATTTTTCACAGTAGATGATGGGTTAAAAGGTTAATATAAATTTTGCGAATACAAAAGATGCTTTTTTAAATTGATATTTGCTTTGTATGGTAATTAAAATTTTAATATAAAATTTCTTCTTTAAACTTTAAGATTATCGAGCCGGAAACTTTATTTATTTTAAAATATTTAATTTTAATACACTGCTTTGCTCCGAATTTACGACAAAAATTGCATTTAATTTTGATTTATTAATTAAATAATAATTTACCCTCGCAGAACGTATGTATTTCTGGCTGCGCCACTGATCTACATAATTAAAAAATTTAAAAAAAAACCTTTTATTTAAAATTACAAAAGTGCACTAAAAAGTAGAAAATAATTTTAATAAAAGCAAACAAAGCTTCGTGAAAACACCAATACAAAAGCGTGGGGCTGTTTATAGGTGGATAAGCAGGCTAACTATTGGTGTACAAAATTCATAACCCCACGCTTTTATATTGATGTTTTCACGAAGCTTTGTTTGCTTTTATTAAAATTATTTTCTACTTTTTAGTGCACTTTTGTAATTTTAAATAAAAGGTTTTTTTAAAAATTTTTAATTTTTTATTTAATTTTTTATTTTCTAATTTTTTAGTCATATCTTTTCAAATACAACTTATGTATTTTAACTAATATAGGTTGATACTATCAGATTTCTTTATTTATGTGTTTTAGATGTTTGATACTTCACCCTGTATAAATCATTACGACGAAAAACTTTACCCTGAATGCGGTTTTTAAAAATGAGATTTAGAATTCTAAGTTACTTTCCACCCTGTATGATAAAATTGTCCAATGCGCATCGACGCATGCGCTTAATGGTTTTCAGTTTTTTCCCGATTTTTTGCTTATTTTTCAGAATTTTAGAAAAACAAAATTAAAATATGAAAATGCTCTGCAGGTGAAAGCTGTGTACCAAATTTCAGATCTCTAGGACGTCGGGAAGTTGCTTAAAAATGGCCTCAAAGCGGTCGACCCACACGGACGACGGACAACGGTCTTCCCAAGTTAAATAAAAGCTTTTAAAAAATAAAACCTTCTGCAATGTTCAATGTAGATATCAACTGACCTATTGGCAGGGATGGGCAAATATATTTGGATTTTGTAATTCAAATATGAAAAAAATGAAAATTGTCCACCCGTGATTTCACATTTAGAGTAGAAAATGCAAAATATTTTGGAAATTTTTTATTTAAAATATGAAATATAATACATGAGACTGTGCACCTTATTTTGAAGAAAAAATTCAAAGTTATCTACTAATTAAATTTCTTCAAGAATTTACCAACTGCAAACAAAAAGTAAATAAGAAATTGAAAAAATTTGTATAATCGTTCCAGTATCCCCTCACCAGCCGCCACTGCTTATAACTCATTTTTAAAAAATGTCCCAATGGATCCCTAAAGAAACCTAACTGTTACATTTTCGCGACAATTAGCGGATTTAGTTTTTAACGTGAAATTCTCGGCAATCTTGAGGGTTTAAGGAATAGAAGAAACTCGGGCTGGAGGGGGTGTAATAAAACCAAACAAACGGTTACGTCGATCAGTTTTGAATTTAATCAATTCTTCCTCAGGACTCGTTGTAACTAAAAAATGGAGATACACAAAGCTCGGGGCTGTGTAATCGTAAAATATGGAAGATGCCCCTTTGGCTAGCTGGTAGATGCAAGAGATAAAATGATGTGCCAATTATTCCCTTACCTGGATGATAAGTGGATAATACAGGGGGCGGCGGCGCCGTAAAGTTATGCTTCACGAAGCAAAGGCGATAAAAGATAGTAGAATGGACGCCACGTAGTTTATTAACCACCCTGTATATCACCGCAATAGTACCCACTAGAAAAACGACGAAAATATGGCGCACTAAAAGAAAAACTGTAAGGGAAATTGGGTAAATCACTTTTGGTATCAAAAGCGTGCTATCTCGTTTCACTTTCAGGTTTAATATTAAGTAAAATTTACAAACTTTGTGCAGTAATATTGAGCGATCAAAAATATTGAGTATGGTAAAATTATATTCAAAATTACACGTAATGAAAGTTATGAAAATAACTTTTTGAATAAAATCACCGCGTATATTTGGCGTACAGTTTTTATACACGCTTTTATGTGAAATCCACAGATATCGCAAACACAATGATCGAATTAAAACTCTCAAAATAAATAAGCTCAAAATACCACGCGCAGTAATAAAAAATTGTACACAGACAAAATAAAAATGAGGTACGGCACAAACAGATATCTTATCTTGAAGATGTCTTCTGGTTTTCGATGTTGATGGAGGGAAAGATGTCAAACAGCAGGACGAATAATTGGCAGGTGTAAGACCAACTTGAGACGGGGTGGTTGATGTCTCCAAGATTACAATGCAATAAGTAATGACACAAAAGGTTGATTCTTCCAACTGAAGTAAAGAGTTGTCAAATTTGGAATGGACTCGTCCAACAAATAAATTGTCCATACGATACAAATAAACGTTCATAAAAAAAAAACCCTAAACGAAATATAGTTGAAAACTGGAGTTTTGAAAATGATTTAATTACCTCAAGGTGTTAGTCGAGGGTCCAATGATATCCAGATAAAATTTGCAACGATTTCCATAAAAGATGTTAAAAATTTCCAACTACAAGATCCTTGTAATGAAGATAAGATTTCCTCAGCAAATACTTCACAAGAAGCCGGTAACCAAGGGTAATCTTAAACTCGAGGTGACTGAAATAATCCCAAATAATTGTGTTGGAAAAAACCACTAGTCCAACAAAAATCAGATCACTCAAACGTTCAAAAACAATGCGAAATACGAAACGTATAAATTACAATGTCGGACAATCGTTTACTAAATTTTAACTTTTTTTGTAAAGATAAACCTTTTCAACCAAGTCAGGTGATAATTTTAAATTTGCAATACAATGCATGTAATGCCATTTAGCGGAAATTAACCAAATTTGCATATAGGAATCTTTAACCTATTGATAACCAAAATTTAAAATTCAATAAATGTTAACATGTTAAATTTGAACCGTAACATCGTAACCCTCGTAATAATGGAAATGTTTGAATTACAAAAAAGATGGTGAATGGCACGAGTTGTTCAAAAATTTAATGCCAACTACAAAAGTCATGGTCAAAAACCTAAAAATTAAAATTTCTACAGCAATTTTCCTGGTTACTGTCACAAATATAAACCCCAAATAAAAAAAATATAAGAGGTTTTATGTTTGTTTTTGATGAGAAAAATTGCTGTACAAATTTTCCTTTTTATTAGAATTTTGATGATGATTTTTCTAGTTGGCATTAAATTTTTGAAGAACCTCTGCCATTCACCATCATTTTTGTAATTCAAACATTTCCATCTGTGTTACTTATCCTGAGAGGATGAATTGATTAAATTCGAAATTGGTGGACGTACTCGTTTGTTTGGTTTTATTGCATCCCCCTACAGCCGGAGATTCTTCTATTTCTTACAACATTTTTGGGGTGAGAAAATTCTTGTTGCTTGAGGGTTTACATTAAATTAAACTTTCCCTTTGTTATGTTAATTTAAGGTCTTTTGGTTTCATAATTGTAAAAAAACTCCAACTCTGTCCTTTTTGACCTGTATTTTGTCCTGTACTTTGGCGGAGAGAAAATTAAATTTGTTTCTTTTCTGCAATTTGTAGTTGTCATCAAAAGGTGTCTTATTTAACATTCATATTTTTATCAATTTTCTATTTAAACCGTTTCAGCTAAAATTTCAATATTTTTTTTTTTTTATATCTTCTCAACTATAAATTACAAGTCACGTGTTTTTCAAAATTATTATTACATATTGGTTACAATAATATACATAATTTAGCTTTAATTTAACGGATTTCATAACATAAAATAACTTTAGATCAACCCTCAAATGGGGTATTCTCATTCATACCACAAAAAATAGGTACATTTCTTAAATTTTATTATATGTCGTAAAATATTAGTACTTACGAGAATATTTTTTGCGTTACATTTACTAAGATTTGAACTGACATCATGATAATCCTTCCCGAGTTTATAAGTTTGGCTTGATAGCCAAAATCAAGTCAACTTTTCCATCCCTGGTGCATGCAAGTCGCGTTGGATCAGAATTAATGTCATCTGGACTAATGTGTATATTTTCTACTTTGCAGATTTAAAACTTCCAAGAGCTTTCGAAGGAGGATAAACAATCTTGGAAGCTGGACAGAGTTAGTTGTTTTAAAAAGATGCTTGCTGACGAACGAAATGTTTTAATTAGAAAACTTGGACCATCGAGATGAAAATAAAAAAACATAAATTAAGGCGGAGTTCTGCAAGAGAGCTGTTAAAGAAAAGGTAAATTATATTTTATTTCTTTAAAATAAGTAGTTTTCTGTTGAAATTAAAAAGCATGATCGATAATGTTATAATTTTGTTTCGCATTTTGTGAATTTGTTTTGACAAGTTGGTTAGAGCGACACCATGTAAAATTACGAATAACTACGATATTACCGACAGCTACAGATATCTGTACATTTATTGACAATTACAGGTATCTACTAGCCTTGATACCGACATTGAACTGCGGACATCTACAGTGACTTCCTTCAACTACAGACTCGTACGTACTTACCGACAATTACAGATTTCTATTACTTACCTTACAGATTACAATTTTGTAGTTCAATGTCTGTCCAATAGTTTTATTTCATTTATAACCTTAAATTATAAAAATAATAAACTTGCCAATTTTTAAATAAGATGCAAATTATTTTGTGTATAAAATACGTAATATTATGTGTTTGTTATAGATTTTCATAGCGCAAAAGGTGGATTGCGAAGTGGACAATTTTACAACGGCAATTGGAAAATTGCGGAAACAAAAGGTTAGTTTAGTCTTTTTTGTTCAATCCATTTTCCGATATCTTTTTTTAGTCACTTTAGAGTAATTTAGATTTCTTCTTATAAAAACAAATGTGACCTGTGACGAGGAAAGGTACTTAGGCTTGAAAAAATCAATTTTTTGTTTTTTTGCAGTCTCCGAAACTGCATGTTTTCTTTTTTGTAACGGCGTAAACAAAAAATTTGTTTGCCGTTTCTTTAGTTATTTCAAATAGTCGTAAAAAAAATTCTCACTATCTACGCTCTATCAGTAGCTACGGTTGTTTTTGGCTTCCATGTAAAATTCTTCAAATAATCTTGCTTACGTAAAGAAGGTAGTAATATCCAACGTTGAACAAGGTAGTAATATCCCTCATTACAAAGGACCTAAGGGACTCTTCTAATAAGTTTTAGTTTACTCGCAGTTTCTTTGTTTTGTGCGTGTCTAATAAGTTGTGATGGTATTATAAAAATTTAAAGGTGAAGAAAGAGTTAAATGGAAGTGTAAAAGATGGTTTTAGACTATTGTCGAGGTAAGCTTGGTTGATTTTAAATAATTTTGATGTAAATTTGAAAAAAATAAAAAATGAAGTTGTTTTTATTATGAAACCCATTCCTGATTTTATTATATTATTGTTATATTGTTGAGAAGTGAAGAGATGCGGCAGTTTTTATTTTACTCTGGAGGAACTACGTGATAGTTGAAAATTATTTAGGAAAGCTTATCTGAAGTGTCAAAGTGGTGCTTGTAGCCGTCAATGGTTTTAGAGTCACCCATCAAGCAGAAGCTGATTTTAGAGCGACTGCACTAGGGAGTAATTCACGCCTCAACCTGGACCTTGAAATGCACTCGTTTTACCAGCAGATATTATTACATTAAATATATTTTATCATATAATTATAAAAGAATACAGAACAGCATGGAGGGAACATCTGGATAGAATAGAAGATAATGGAATGCCAAGGAAGCTGTTCCTATATAAGCCTAGAGGAAGAGGTGGCGAGATCAGTTTTGAGTGATGCAAACGACCGCTCGTGTCAAAAGTGTAGTTGATGATGGTGATATTTTATGATTATGTCTGTAATTAAAGGTATAATAGTACCTCTTCAATTTTCATATTTTAATTTAAACTAGCCGTAATCGAAAAAAAAAGAGGGGTTCCATATTACTACCTTCTTCTCTATCTTTCCTCATGACAGGTCACATTTTATGCCATAAATAAGTTTTTATTATAAATCAAAAAAATCGCCATGTAGAATGCAAATGAAATTTTTTGCGTTTTTGCTTCTCATAATTGTCAAATTGGAACTGCGGTTTAGGTAGACCATCGTTACTCGAAAACTCAACTCAACCTACAAAATTAGATTGGAGATTTATCATTTTCTTGCGATTTCTCCACAAAAAACGTGTATTAATTTTTCTTTTTCTGTTACTGTGATAATTTTATAATTGTGTTATGTGTTATTGTTCTCTACACCACTATTCGATCTCTACTGGCTAGGACAGCATCAACGGCGTAGGATGTCCGGAAAACCATAGATTTCTTTATTTTTGTTACAAGTGAATTTTTAAGAAATTAGGTTGCCTCAATAATTTACGTCAACATTGAGATGTTACCAATCGCAGGTGAATCGATGATTCTTGTTTAATTATTGCAGCTTTTGTTATTTTTAGTTTTTTGTTTCCTAGATGCGCGATTTATTGTTTTAGAAGCTGCCTTCGGATGGCAACTCATGTGTATTTTTTAGTTTTTTTATTTTGATTTGATTGTCCCAGGGTATCCCTTCAGGATATCCTGGATTTTACTTACTTTGTTATGTATTTGTGTGTCTCCTATATGGACTTTTGGAGTCATGAACCCCACCTTTTATTGGGTTCAGATTTTGTCATCAGAAGACAACTCGTCAAAAAAATAAATTACGCATCTAGGAAACTGCCCAGCAAAGACATAACGCGTCGGTAAAATTGACTGCAAATGCACATTTACAAGAGATATCATAAAGGAAAATTAAATACCTACAGTAACTGCCTCTCAACTTACCTTTCCACCACAATCGTTTCGATTCAACATCTCTATTTTTTTGGAACCTCTGGAATATCAATGCTTAATTGTTCAGAGTTTCAGGTTTAAAGCTAAAAATAACAAAAACTGCAAAAATTAAACAAGCAATAATTCAGCAGCGAACGGTAACATCTCAATGTCGATGTAAATTATTAAGGCATTTTTTAAATGCGCTTCTAACAAAAATAAAGAAATTTATGGTTTTCCGGCCATCATACGCCGTTGATGCTGTCCTAGCCACTAGAGGTGGAATTGTGTTGTAGGTTCAAGCTACCGTTCCGTCTTCCCATAGATAGACACCCCATAAATACAAAAACCGAAAAAGGCAGACATTTTACTGGACGGCTAAAAAAGTAATTCGCGTTTTCAAATTTTAACACGTTGTAGGGCAGCGCGGAAGCCAAGGGGTGGTAAACCAAATGCTTATCCGTTAAGCTGCATTCACATAGGAGATTGTATTTGGATGGTAGAATCCTGAACTGCTGATAGGTTTGAAAATAATCAATCAAGGTTGCTAATCTTACGTTTTCGAACCTATCAGCAGTGTCGGATTCTACCATCCAAATATAATCCCTTATGTGAATGCCACTTTACGGGTACACTCTCTCCAGATCTAAACATTATACACCTCATTCCATCGTCTGACGAGAGCGGTAATTTTTCAAAACACACGTTGCTCCCTCCCCACACACGGCTGTGTGATTTCAAAAAATCACACGGTCGCTCGAAAAATTCCCGTTCGAGTGTACCCGTAACGGTTACCTTTTTACCATCCCTTGGCCACCGCGCTGCTGCTACAATTTTTAAACGTCTGCCAATTTCGGTTTTGTATTTATGAGGTGTCTATAAGCCATGAAATTTTCACCACTCTTAAAATATGCGATATAGCGGTTCCTTTGGTTTAATAATTATTGTAAAAGTTGCGAATCCGCCCCTGTATTATTATTGCTTTGTTTTAATTTCACAATTTATTATAAAAATCACGAGCGTCCGTCTCTGTCTTTACGCGTCGATTTCTAAAATTGCACCTTGTAGTTTTGATTTAATTAATGCCCAGGACCGACGCCGGTCCTGTATTACGCGTAGAATAGCAGATTAAATTTTTGGTCTTGTAATTTTAGATTTGCAATCGTAAAAAACACCGACGCCGTCCCTGAATTGCGCGTAAAATAGTAGATTAAACTTTGGTCTTGTAATTTTAGATTTGTAATCTTAAAAAACACCGACGCCGTCCCTGAATTGCGCGTAAAATAGTAGGTTAAATTTTGGTCTTGTAATTTGGTTTTGTAATCGTAAAAAACACCGACGCCGTCCCTGAATTGCCCGTAAAATATTAGATTAAATTTTGGTCTTGTACTTTTAGTTTTGTAATCGTAAAAAACACCGACGCCGTCCCTGAATTGCGCGTAAAATAGTAGATTAAACTTTGGTCTTGTAATTTTAGATTTGTAATCTTAAAAAACACCGACGCCGTCCCTGAATTGCGCGTAAAATAGTAGATTAAACTTTGGTCTTGTAATTTTAGATTTGTAATCGTAAAAACCACCGACGCCGTCCCTGAATTGCGCGTAAAATAGCAGATTAAATTTTTGGTCTTGTAATTTTAGATTTGTAATCGTAAAAAACACCGACGCCGTCCCTGAATTGCGCGTCAAATAGTAGATTAAACTTTGGACTTGTAATTTTAGATTTGTAATCGTAAAAAACACCGACGCCGTCCCTGAATTGCGCGTAAAATAGTAGATTAAACTTTGGTCTTGTAATTTTAGATTTGTAATCGTAAAAAACACCGACGCCGTCCCTGAATTGCGCGTAAAATAGTAGATTAAACTTTGGTCTTGTAATTTTAGATTTGTAATCTTAAAAAACACCGACGCCGTCCCTGAATTGCGTGTAAAATAGTAGGTTAAATTTTGGTCTTGTAATTTGGTTTTGTAATCGTAAAAAACACCGACGCCGTTCCTGAATTGCGCGTAAAATATTAGATTAAATTTTGGTCTTGTAATTTTAGTTTTGTAATCGTAAAAAACACCGACGCCGTCCCTGAATTGCCCGTAAAATATTAGATTAAACTTTGGTCTTGTAATTTTAGATTTGTAATCGTAAAAACCACCGACGCCGTCCCTGAATTGCGCGTAAAATAGCAGATTAAATTTTTGGTCTTGTAATTTTAGATTTGTAATCGTAAAAAACACCGACGCCGTCCCTGAATTGCGCGTAAAATAGTAGATTAAACTTTGGACTTGTAATTTTAGATTTGTAATCGTAAAAAACACCGACGCCGTCCCTGAATTGCGCGTAAAATAGTAGATTAAACTTTGGTCTTGTAATTTTAGATTTGTAATCGTAAAAAACACCGACGCCGTCCCTGAATTGCGCGTAAAATAGTAGATTAAACTTTGGTCTTGTAATTTTAGATTTGTAATCTTAAAAAACACCGACGCCGTCCCTGAATTGCGCGTAAAATAGTAGATTAAACTTTGGTCTTGTAATTTTAGATTTGTAATCTTAAAAAACACCGACGCCGTCCCTGAATTGCGCGTAAAATAGTAGATTAAACTTTGGTCTTGTAATTTTAGATTTGTAATCGTAAAAAACACCGACGCCGTCCCTGAATTGCGCGTAAAATAGTAGATTAAACTTTGGTCTTGTAATTTTAGATTTGTAATCTTAAAAAACACCGACGCCGTCCCTGAATTGCGCGTAAAATAGTAGATTAAACTTTGGTCTTGTAATTTTAGATTTGTAATCTTAAAAAACACCGACGCCGTCCCTGAATTGCGCGTAAAATAGTAGATTAAACTTTGGTCTTGTAATTTTAGATTTGTAATCGTAAAAAACACCGTCGCTGTCCCTGAATTGCGCGTAAAATATTAGATTAAATTTTGGTCTTGTAATTTTAGATTTGTAATCTTAAAAAACACCGACGCCGTTACTGAATTGCGCGTAAAATAGTAGATTAAACTTTGGTCTTGTAATTTTAGATTTGTAATCGTAAAAAACACCGACGCCGTCCCTGAATTGCGCGTAAAATAGTAGATTAAACTTTGGTCTTGTAATTTTAGATTTGTAATCGTAAAAAACACAGACGCCGTCCCTGAATTGCGCGTAAAATATTAGATTAAATTTTGGTCTTGTAATTTTAGATTTGTAATCTTAAAAAACACCGACGCCGTTACTGAATTGCGCGTAAAATAGTAGATTAAACTTTGGTCTTGTAATTTTAGATTTGTAATCGTAAAAAACACCGACGCCGTCCCTGAATTGCGCGTAAAATAGTAGATTAAACTTTGGTCTTGTAATTTTAGATTTGTAATCGTAAAAAACACAGACGCCGTCCCTGAATTGCGCGTAAAATATTAGATTAAATTTTGGTCTTGTAATTTTAGTTTTGTAATCGTAAAAAACACCGACGCCGTCCCTGAATTGCGCGTAAAATAGTAGATTAAACTTTGGTCTTGTAATTTTTGATTTGTAATCTTAAAAAACACAGACGCCGTCCCTGAATTGCGCGTAAAATATTAGATTAAATTTTGGTCTTGTAATTTTAGATTTGTAATCTTAAAAAACACCGACGCCGTTACTGAATTGCGCGTAAAATAGTAGATTAAACTTTGGTCTTGTAATTTTAGATTTGTAATCGTAAAAAACACCGACGCCGTCCCTGAATTGCGCGTAAAATAGTAGATTAAACTTTGGTCTTGTAATTTTAGATTTGTAATCGTAAAAAACACAGACGCCGTCCCTGAATTGCGCGTAAAATATTAGATTAAATTTTGGTCTTGTAATTTTAGTTTTGTAATCGTAAAAAACACCGACGCCGTCCCTGAATTGCGCGTAAAATAGTAGATTAAACTTTGGTCTTGTAATTTTTGATTTGTAATCTTAAAAAACACCGACGCCGTCCCTGAATTGCGCGTAAAATAGTAGATTAAACTTTGGACTTGTAATTTTAGATTTGTAATCGTAAAAAACACCGACGCCGTCCCTGAATTGCGCGTAAAATAGTAGATTAAACTTTGGTCTGGTAATTTTAGATTTGTAATCGTAAAAAACACCGACGCCGTCCCTGAATTGCGCGTAAAATAGTAGATTAAACTTTGGTCTTGTAATTTTAGATTTGTAATCGTAAAAAACACCGACGCCGTCCCTGAATTGCGCGTAAAATAGTAGATTAAACTTTGGACTTGTAATTTTAGATTTGTAATCGTAAAAAACACCGACGCCGTCCCTGAATTGCGCGTAAAATAGTAGATTAAACTTTGGACTTGTAATTTTAGATTTGTAATCGTAAAAAACACCGACGCCGTCCCTGAATTGCGCGTAAAATAGTAGATTAAACTTTGGACTTGTAATTTTAGATTTGTAATCGTAAAAAACACCGACGCCGTCCCTGAATTGCGCGTAAAATATTAGATTAAATTTTGGTCTTGTAATTTTAGATTTGTAATCGTAAAAAACACCGACGCCGTCCCTGAATTGCGCGTAAAATAGTAGATTAAACTTTGGACTTGTAATTTTAGATTTGTAATCGTAAAAAACACCGACGCCGTCCCTGAATTGCGCGTAAAATAGTAGATTAAACTTTGGTCTTGTAATTTTAGATTTGTAATCGTAAAAAACACCGACGCCGTCCCTGAATTGCGCGTAAAATATTAGATTAAATTTTGGTCTTGCAATTTTAGTTTTGTAATCGTAAAAAACACCGACGCCGTCCCTGAATTGCGCGTAAAATAGTAGATTAAACTTTGGTCTTGTAATTTTAGATTTGTAATCTTAAAAAACACCGACGCCGTCCCTGAATTGCGCGTAAAATAGTAGATTAAACTTTGGACTTGTAATTTTAGATTTGTAATCGTAAAAAACACCGACGCCGTCCCTGAATTGCGCGTAAAATAGTAGATTAAACTTTGGTCTTGTAATTTTAGATTTGTAATCGTAAAAAACACCGACGCCGTCCCTGAATTGCGCGTAAAATAGTAGATTAAACTTTGGTCTTGTAATTTTAGATTTGTAATCGTAAAAAACACCGACGCCGTCCCTGAATTGCGCGTAAAATAGTAGATTAAACTTTGGTCTTGTAATTTTAGATTTGTAATCGTAAAAAACACCGACGCCGTCCCTGAATTGCGCGTAAAATAGTAGATTAAACTTTGGTCTTGTAATTTTAGATTTGTAATCGTAAAAAACACCGACGCCGTCCCTGAATTGCGCGTAAAATAGTAGATTAAACTTTGGACTTGTAATTTTAGATTTGTAATCGTAAAAAACACCGACGCCGTCCCTGAATTGCGCGTAAAATAGTAGATTAAACTTTGGTCTTGTAATTTTAGATTTGTAATCGTAAAAAACACCGACGCCGTCCCTGAATTGCGCGTAAAATAGTAGATTAAACTTTGGTCTTGTAATTTTAGATTTGTAATCGTAAAAAACACCGACGCCGTCCCTGAATTGCGCGTAAAATAGTAGATTAAACTTTGGTCTTGTAATTTTAGATTTGTAATCGTAAAAAACACCGACGCCGTCCCTGAATTGCGCGTAAAATAGTAGATTAAACTTTGGACTTGTAATTTTAGATTTGTAATCGTAAAAAACACCGACGCCGTCCCTGAATTGCGCGTAAAATAGTAGATTAAACTTTGGTCTTGTAATTTTAGATTTGTAATCGTAAAAAACACCGACGCCGTCCCTGAATTGCGCGTAAAATAGTAGATTAAACTTTGGTCTTGTAATTTTAGATTTGTAATCGTAAAAAACACCGACGCCGTCCCTGAATTGCGCGTAAAATAGTAGATTAAACTTTGGTCTTGTAATTTTAGATTTGTACTCGTAAAAAACACCGACGCCGTCCCTGAATTGCGCGTAAAATAGTAGATTAAACTTTGGTCTTGTAATTTTAGATTTGTAATCTTAAAAAACACCGACGCCGTCCCTGAATTGCGCGTAAAATAGTAGATTAAACTTTGGACTTGTAATTTTAGATTTGTAATCGTAAAAAACACCGACGCCGTCCCTGAATTGCGCGTAAAATAGTAGATTAAACTTTGGACTTGTAATTTTAGATTTGTAATCGTAAAAAACACCGACGCCGTCCCTGAATTGCGCGTAAAATATTAGATTAAATTTTGGTCTTGTAATTTTAGATTTGTAATCTTAAAAAACACCGACACCGTCCCTGAATTGCGCGTAAAATAGTAGATTAAACTTTGGTCTTGTAATTTTAGATTTGTAATCGTAAAAAACACCGACGCCGTCCCTGAATTGCGCGTAAAATAGTAGATTAAACTTTGGTCTTGTAATTTTAGATTTGTAATCTTAAAAAACACCGACGCCGTCCCTCAATTGCGCGTAAAATAGTAGATTAAACTTTGGACTTGTAATTTTAGATTTGTAATCGTAAAAAACACCGACGCCGTCCCTGAATTGCGCGTAAAATAGTAGATTAAACTTTGGTCTTGTAATTTTAGATTTGTAATCGTAAAAAACACCGACGCCGTCCCTGAATTGCGCGTAAAATAGTAGATTAAACTTTGGTCTTGTAATTTTAGATTTGTAATCTTAAAAAACACCGACGCCGTCCCTCAATTGCGCGTAAAATAGTAGATTAAACTTTGGTCTTGTAATTTTAGATTTGTAATCGTAAAAAACACCGACGCCGTCCCTGAATTGCGCGTAAAATATTAGATTAAATTTTGGTCTTGTAATTTTAGTTTTGTAATCGTAAAAAACACCGACGCCGTCCCTGAATTGCGCGTAAAATAGTAGATTAAACTTTGGTCTTGTAATTTTAGATTTGTAATCTTAAAAAACACCGACGCCGTCCCTGAATTGCGCGTAAAATAGTAGATTAAACTTTGGACTTGTAATTTTAGATTTGTAATCGTAAAAAACACCGACGCCGTCCCTGAATTGCGCGTAAAATAGTAGATTAAACTTTGGTCTTGTAATTTTAGTTTTGTAATCGTAAAAAACACCGACGCCGTCCCTGAATTGCGCGTAAAATAGTAGATTAAACTTTGGTCTTGTAATTTTAGATTTGTAATCGTAAAAAACACCGACGCCGTCCCTGAATTGCGCGTAAAATAGTAGATTAAACTTTGGACTTGTAATTTTAGATTTGTAATCGTAAAAAACACCGACGCCGTCCCTGAATTGCGCGTAAAATATTAGATTAAATTTTGGTCTTGTAATTTTAGATTTGTAATCTTAAAAAACACCGACGCCGTCCCTGAATTGCGCGTAAAATAGTAGATTAAACTTTGGTCTTGTAATTTTAGATTTGTAATCGTAAAAAACACCGACGCCGTCCCTGAATTGCGCGTAAAATAGTAGATTAAACTTTGGTCTTGTAATTTTAGATTTGTAATCGTAAAAAACACCGACGCCGTCCCTGAATTGCGCGTAAAATAGTAGATTAAACTTTGGTCTTGTAATTTTAGATTTGTAATCGTAAAAAACACCGACGCCGTCCCTGAATTGCGCGTAAAATAGTAGATTAAACTTTGGTCTTGTAATTTTAGATTTGTAATCGTAAAAAACACCGACGCCGTCCCTGAATTGCGCGTAAAATAGTAGATTAAACTTTGGTCTTGTAATTTTAGATTTGTAATCGTAAAAAACACCGACGCCGTCCCTGAATTGCGCGTAAAATAGTAGATTAAACTTTGGTCTTGTAATTTTAGATTTGTAATCGTAAAAAACACCGACGCCGTCCCTGAATTGCGCGTAAAATAGTAGATTAAACTTTGGTCTTGTAATTTTAGATTTGTAATCGTAAAAAACACCGACGCCGTCCCTGAATTGCGCGTAAAATAGTAGATTAAACTTTGGTCTTGTAATTTTAGATTTGTAATCGTAAAAAACACCGACGCCGTCCCTGAATTGCGCGTAAAATAGTAGATTAAACTTTGGTCTTGTAATTTTAGATTTGTAATCGTAAAAAACACCGACGCCGTCCCTGAATTGCGCGTAAAATAGTAGATTAAACTTTGGACTTGTAATTTTAGATTTGTAATCGTAAAAAACACCGACGCCGTCCCTGAATTGCGCGTAAAATAGTAGATTAAACTTTGGTCTTGTAATTTTAGATTTGTAATCTTAAAAAACACCGACGCCGTCCCTGAATTGCGCGTAAAATAGTAGATTAAACTTTGGTCTTGTAATTTTAGATTTGTAATCGTAAAAAACACCGACGCCGTCCCTGAATTGCGCGTAAAATAGTAGATTAAACTTTGGTCTTGTAATTTTAGATTTGTAATCGTAAAAAACACCGACGCCGTCCCTGAATTGCGCGTAAAATAGTAGATTAAACTTTGGTCTTGTAATTTTAGATTTGTAATCGTAAAAAACACCGACGCCGTCCCTGAATTGCGCGTAAAATAGTAGATTAAACTTTGGTCTTGTAATTTTAGATTTGTAATCGTAAAAAACACCGACGCCGTCCCTGAATTGCGCGTAAAATAGTAGATTAAACTTTGGTCTTGTAATTTTAGATTTGTAATCGTAAAAAACACCGACGCCGTCCCTGAATTGCGCGTAAAATAGTAGATTAAACTTTGGTCTTGTAATTTTAGATTTGTAATCGTAAAAAACACCGACGCCGTCCCTGAATTGCGCGTAAAATAGTAGATTAAACTTTGGTCTTGTAATTTTAGATTTGTAATCGTAAAAAACACCGACGCCGTCCCTGAATTGCGCGTAAAATAGTAGATTAAACTTTGGTCTTGTAATTTTAGATTTGTAATCGTAAAAAACACCGACGCCGTCCCTGAATTGCGCGTAAAATAGTAGATTAAACTTTGGTCTTGTAATTTTAGATTTGTAATCGTAAAAAACACCGACGCCGTCCCTGAATTGCGCGTCAAATAGTAGATTAAACTTTGGACTTGTAATTTTAGATTTGTAATCGTAAAAAACACCGACGCCGTCCCTGAATTGCGCGTAAAATATTAGATTAAATTTTGGTCTTGTAATTTTAGTTTTGTAATCGTAAAAAACACCGACGCCGTCCCTGAATTGCGCGTAAAATAGTAGATTAAACTTTGGTCTTGTAATTTTAGATTTGTAATCTTAAAAAACACCGACGCCGTCCCTGAATTGCGCGTAAAATAGTAGATTAAACTTTGGACTTGTAATTTTAGATTTGTAATCGTAAAAAACACCGACGCCGTCCCTGAATTGCGCGTAAAATAGTAGATTAAACTTTGGACTTGTAATTTTAGATTTGTAATCGTAAAAAACACCGACGCCGTCCCTGAATTGCGCGTAAAATATTAGATTAAATTTTGGTCTTGTAATTTTAGATTTGTAATCTTAAAAAACACCGACACCGTCCCTGAATTGCGCGTAAAATAGTAGATTAAACTTTGGTCTTGTAATTTTAGATTTGTAATCGTAAAAAACACCGACGCCGTCCCTGAATTGCGCGTAAAATAGTAGATTAAACTTTGGTCTTGTAATTTTAGATTTGTAATCTTAAAAAACACCGACGCCGTCCCTCAATTGCGCGTAAAATAGTAGATTAAACTTTGGACTTGTAATTTTAGATTTGTAATCGTAAAAAACACCGACGCCGTCCCTGAATTGCGCGTAAAATAGTAGATTAAACTTTGGTCTTGTAATTTTAGATTTGTAATCGTAAAAAACACCGACGCCGTCCCTGCTTTGCGCGTAAAATAGTAGATTAAACTTTGGACTTGTAATTTTAGATTTGTAATCGTAAAAAACACCGACGCCGTCCCTGAATTGCGCGTAAAGTAGTAGATTAAACTTTGGACTTGTAATTTTAGATTTGTAATCGTAAAAAACACCGACGCCGTCCCTGAATTGCGCGTAAAATAGTAGATTAAACTTTGGACTTGTAATTTTAGATTTGTAATCGTAAAAAACACCGACGCCGTCCCTGAATTGCGCGTAAAATAGTAGATTAAACTTTGGACTTGTAATTTTAGATTTGTAATCGTAAAAAACACCGACGCCGTCCCTGAATTGCGCGTAAAATATTAGATTAAATTTTGGTCTTGTAATTTTAGATTTGTAATCGTAAAAAACACCGACGCCGTCCCTGAATTGCGCGTAAAATATTAGATTAAACTTTGGACTTGTAATTTTAGATTTGTAATCGTAAAAAACACCGACGCCGTCCCTGAATTGCGCGTAAAATATTAGATTAAATTTTGGTCTTGTAATTTTAGATTTGTAATCGTAAAAAACACCGACGCCGTCCCTGAATTGCGCGTAAAATAGTAGATTAAACTTTGGACTTGTAATTTTAGATTTGTAATCGTAAAAAACACCGACGCCGTCCCTGAATTGCGCGTAAAATATTAGATTAAATTTTGGTCTTGTAATTTTAGATTTGTAATCGTAAAAAACACCGACGCCGTCCCTGAATTGCGCGTAAAATATTAGATTAAATTTTGGTCTTGTAATTTTAGATTTGTAATCGTAAAAAACACCGACGCCGTCCCTGAATTGCGCGTAAAATAGTAGATTAAACTTTGGACTTGTAATTTTAGATTTGTAATCGTAAAAAACACCGACGCCGTCCCTGAATTGCGCGTAAAATATTAGATTAAATTTTGGTCTTGTAATTTTAGATTTGTAATCGTAAAAAACACCGACGCCGTCCCTGAATTGCGCGTAAAATATTAGATTAAATTTTGGTCTTGTAATTTTAGATTTGTAATCGTAAAAAACACCGACGCCGTCCCTGAATTGCGCGTAAAATAGTAGATTAAACTTTGGACTTGTAATTTTAGATTTGTAATCGTAAAAAACACCGACGCCGTCCCTGAATTGCGCGTAAAATATTAGATTAAATTTTGGTCTTGTAATTTTAGATTTGTAATCGTAAAAAACACCGACGCCGTCCCTGAATTGCGCGTAAAATAGTAGATTAAACTTTGGTCTTGTAATTTTAGATTTGTAATCGTAAAAAACACCGACGCCGTCCCTGAATTGCGCGTAAAATAGTAGGTTAAACTTTGGTCTTGTAATTTTAGATTTGTAATCGTAAAAAACACCGACGCCGTCCCTGAATTGCGCGTAAAATAGTAGATTAAACTTTGGACTTGTAATTTTAGATTTGTAATCGTAAAAAACACCGACGCCGTCCCTGAATTGCGCGTAAAATAGTAGATTAAACTTTGGACTTGTAATTTTAGATTTGTAATCGTAAAAAACACCGACGCCGTCCCTGAATTGCGCGTAAAATAGTAGATTAAACTTTGGACTTGTAATTTTAGATTTGTAATCGTAAAAAACACCGACGCCGTCCCTGAATTGCGCGTAAAATATTAGATTAAATTTTGGTCTTGTAATTTTAGATTTGTAATCGTAAAAAACACCGACGCCGTCCCTGAATTGCGCGTAAAATAGTAGATTAAACTTTGGACTTGTAATTTTAGATTTGTAATCGTAAAAAACACCGACGCCGTCCCTGAATTGCGCGTAAAATATTAGATTAAATTTTGGTCTTGTAATTTTAGTTTTGTAATCGTAAAAAACACCGACGCCGTCCCTGAATTGCGCGTAAAATAGTAGATTAAACTTTGGACTTGTAATTTTAGATTTGTAATCGTAAAAAACACCGACGCCGTCCCTGAATTGCGCGTAAAATAGTAGATTAAACTTTGGTCTTGTAATTTTAGATTTGTAATCTTAAAAAACACCGACGCCGTCCCTGAATTGCGCGTAAAATAGTAGATTAAACTTTGGACTTGTAATTTTAGATTTGTAATCGTAAAAAACACCGACGCCGTCCCTGAATTGCGCGTAAAATAGTAGATTAAACTTTGGTCTTGTAATTTTAGATTTGTAATCGTAAAAAACACCGACGCCGTCCCTGAATTGCGCGTAAAATAGTAGATTAAACTTTGGTCTTGTAATTTTAGATTTGTAATCGTAAAAAACACCGACGCCGTCCCTGAATTGCGCGTAAAATAGTAGATTAAACTTTGGTCTTGTAATTTTAGATTTGTAATCGTAAAAAACACCGACGCCGTCCCTGAATTGCGCGTAAAATAGTAGATTAAACTTTGGTCTTGTAATTTTAGATTTGTAATCGTAAAAAACACCGACGCCGTCCCTGAATTGCGCGTAAAATAGTAGATTAAACTTTGGTCTTGTAATTTTAGATTTGTAATCGTAAAAAACACCGACGCCGTCCCTGAATTGCGCGTAAAATAGTAGATTAAACTTTGGTCTTGTAATTTTAGATTTGTAATCGTAAAAAACACCGACGCCGTCCCTGAATTGCGCGTAAAATAGTAGATTAAACTTTGGTCTTGTAATTTTAGATTTGTAATCGTAAAAAACACCGACGCCGTCCCTGAATTGCGCGTAAAATAGTAGATTAAACTTTGGACTTGTAATTTTAGATTTGTAATCGTAAAAAACTCCGACGCCGTCCCTGAATTGCGCGTAAAATATTAGATTAAATTTTGGTCTTGTAATTTTAGTTTTGTAATCGTAAAAAACACCGACGCCGTCCCTGAATTGCGCGTAAAATAGTAGATTAAACTTTGGTCTTGTAATTTTAGATTTGTAATCTTAAAAAACACCGACGCCGTCCCTGAATTGCGCGTAAAATAGTAGATTAAACTTTGGACTTGTAATTTTAGATTTGTAATCGTAAAAAACACCGACGCCGTCCCTGAATTGCGCGTAAAATAGTAGATTAAACTTTGGACTTGTAATTTTAGATTTGTAATCGTAAAAAACACCGACGCCGTCCCTGAATTGCGCGTAAAATATTAGATTAAATTTTGGTCTTGTAATTTTAGATTTGTAATCTTAAAAAACACCGACACCGTCCCTGAATTGCGCGTAAAATAGTAGATTAAACTTTGGTCTTGTAATTTTAGATTTGTAATCGTAAAAAACACCGACGCCGTCCCTGAATTGCGCGTAAAATAGTAGATTAAACTTTGGTCTTGTAATTTTAGATTTGTAATCTTAAAAAACACCGACGCCGTCCCTCAATTGCGCGTAAAATAGTAGATTAAACTTTGGACTTGTAATTTTAGATTTGTAATCGTAAAAAACACCGACGCCGTCCCTGAATTGCGCGTAAAATAGTAGATTAAACTTTGGTCTTGTAATTTTAGATTTGTAATCGTAAAAAACACCGACGCCGTCCCTGCTTTGCGCGTAAAATAGTAGATTAAACTTTGGACTTGTAATTTTAGATTTGTAATCGTAAAAAACACCGACGCCGTCCCTGAATTGCGCGTAAAGTAGTAGATTAAACTTTGGACTTGTAATTTTAGATTTGTAATCGTAAAAAACACCGACGCCGTCCCTGAATTGCGCGTAAAATAGTAGATTAAACTTTGGACTTGTAATTTTAGATTTGTAATCGTAAAAAACACCGACGCCGTCCCTGAATTGCGCGTAAAATAGTAGATTAAACTTTGGACTTGTAATTTTAGATTTGTAATCGTAAAAAACACAGACGCCGTCCCTGAATTGCGCGTAAAATATTAGATTAAATTTTGGTCTTGTAATTTTAGATTTGTAATCGTAAAAAACACCGACGCCGTCCCTGAATTGCGCGTAAAATATTAGATTAAACTTTGGACTTGTAATTTTAGATTTGTAATCGTAAAAAACACCGACGCCGTCCCTGAATTGCGCGTAAAATATTAGATTAAATTTTGGTCTTGTAATTTTAGATTTGTAATCGTAAAAAACACCGACGCCGTCCCTGAATTGCGCGTAAAATAGTAGATTAAACTTTGGACTTGTAATTTTAGATTTGTAATCGTAAAAAACACCGACGCCGTCCCTGAATTGCGCGTAAAATATTAGATTAAATTTTGGTCTTGTAATTTTAGATTTGTAATCGTAAAAAACACCGACGCCGTCCCTGAATTGCGCGTAAAATATTAGATTAAATTTTGGTCTTGTAATTTTAGATTTGTAATCGTAAAAAACACCGACGCCGTCCCTGAATTGCGCGTAAAATAGTAGATTAAACTTTGGACTTGTAATTTTAGATTTGTAATCGTAAAAAACACCGACGCCGTCCCTGAATTGCGCGTAAAATATTAGATTAAATTTTGGTCTTGTAATTTTAGATTTGTAATCGTAAAAAACACCGACGCCGTCCCTGAATTGCGCGTAAAATATTAGATTAAATTTTGGTCTTGTAATTTTAGATTTGTAATCGTAAAAAACACCGACGCCGTCCCTGAATTGCGCGTAAAATAGTAGATTAAACTTTGGACTTGTAATTTTAGATTTGTAATCGTAAAAAACACCGACGCCGTCCCTGAATTGCGCGTAAAATATTAGATTAAATTTTGGTCTTGTAATTTTAGATTTGTAATCGTAAAAAACACCGACGCCGTCCCTGAATTGCGCGTAAAATAGTAGATTAAACTTTGGTCTTGTAATTTTAGATTTGTAATCGTAAAAAACACCGACGCCGTCCCTGAATTGCGCGTAAAATAGTAGGTTAAACTTTGGTCTTGTAATTTTAGATTTGTAATCGTAAAAAACACCGACGCCGTCCCTGAATTGCGCGTAAAATAGTAGATTAAACTTTGGACTTGTAATTTTAGATTTGTAATCGTAAAAAACACCGACGCCGTCCCTGAATTGCGCGTAAAATAGTAGATTAAACTTTGGACTTGTAATTTTAGATTTGTAATCGTAAAAAACACCGACGCCGTCCCTGAATTGCGCGTAAAATAGTAGATTAAACTTTGGACTTGTAATTTTAGATTTGTAATCGTAAAAAACACCGACGCCGTCCCTGAATTGCGCGTAAAATATTAGATTAAATTTTGGTCTTGTAATTTTAGATTTGTAATCGTAAAAAACACCGACGCCGTCCCTGAATTGCGCGTAAAATAGTAGATTAAACTTTGGACTTGTAATTTTAGATTTGTAATCGTAAAAAACACCGACGCCGTCCCTGAATTGCGCGTAAAATATTAGATTAAATTTTGGTCTTGTAATTTTAGTTTTGTAATCGTAAAAAACACCGACGCCGTCCCTGAATTGCGCGTAAAATAGTAGATTAAACTTTGGACTTGTAATTTTAGATTTGTAATCGTAAAAAACACCGACGCCGTCCCTGAATTGCGCGTAAAATAGTAGATTAAACTTTGGTCTTGTAATTTTAGATTTGTAATCTTAAAAAACACCGACGCCGTCCCTGAATTGCGCGTAAAATAGTAGATTAAACTTTGGACTTGTAATTTTAGATTTGTAATCGTAAAAAACACCGACGCCGTCCCTGAATTGCGCGTAAAATATTAGATTAAATTTTGGTCTTGTAATTTTAGATTTGTAATCTTAAAAAACACCGACACCGTCCCTGAATTGCGCGTAAAATAGTAGATTAAACTTTGGTCTTGTAATTTTAGATTTGTAATCGTAAAAAACACCGACGCCGTCCCTGAATTGCGCGTAAAATAGTAGATTAAACTTTGGACTTGTAATTTTAGATTTGTAATCGTAAAAAACACCGACGCCGTCCCTGAATTGCGCGTAAAATATTAGATTAAATTTTGGTCTTGTAATTTTAGTTTTGTAATCGTAAAAAACACCGACGCCGTCCCTGAATTGCGCGTAAAATAGTAGATTAAACTTTGGACTTGTAATTTTAGATTTGTAATCGTAAAAAACACCGACGCCGTCCCTGAATTGCGCGTAAAATAGTAGATTAAACTTTGGTCTTGTAATTTTAGATTTGTAATCTTAAAAAACACCGACGCCGTCCCTGAATTGCGCGTAAAATAGTAGATTAAACTTTGGACTTGTAATTTTAGATTTGTAATCGTAAAAAACACCGACGCCGTCCCTGAATTGCGCGTAAAATAGTAGATTAAACTTTGGTCTTGTAATTTTAGATTTGTAATCTTAAAAAACACCGACGCCGTCCCTCAATTGCGCGTAAAATAGTAGATTAAACTTTGGACTTGTAATTTTAGATTTGTAATCGTAAAAAACACCGACGCCGTCCCTGAATTGCGCGTAAAATAGTAGATTAAACTTTGGTCTTGTAATTTTAGATTTGTAATCGTAAAAAACACCGACGCCGTCCCTGAATTGCGCGTAAAATAGTAGATTAAACTTTGGTCTTGTAATTTTAGATTTGTAATCGTAAAAAACACCGACGCCGTCCCTGAATTGCGCGTAAAATAGTAGATTAAACTTTGGACTTGTAATTTTAGATTTGTAATCGTAAAAAACACCGACGCCGTCCCTGCTTTGCGCGTAAAATAGTAGGTTAAATTTTGGTCTTGTAATTTGGTTTTGTAATCGTAAAAAACACCGACGCCGTCCCTGAATTGCGCGTAAAATAGTAGATTAAACTTTGGACTTGTAATTTTAGATTTGTAATCTTAAAAAACACCGACGCCGTCCCTGAATTGCGTGTAAAATAGTAGGTTAAATTTTGGTCTTGTAATTTGGTTTTGTAATCGTAAAAAACACCGACGCCGTCCCTGAATTGCGCGTAAAATAGTAGATTAAACTTTGGTCTTGTAATTTTAGATTTGTAATCGTAAAAAACACCGACGCCGTCCCTGAATTGCGCGTAAAATAGTAGATTAAATTTTGGTCTTGTAATTTTAGTTTTGTAATCGTAAAAAACACCGACGCCGTCCCTGAATTGCGCGTAAAATAGTAGATTAAACTTTGGTCTTGTAATTTTAGATTTGTAATCGTAAAAAACACCGACGCCGTCCCTGAATTGCGCGTAAAATAGTAGATTAAACTTTGGTCTTGTAATTTTCATTTTGTATTCGTAAAAAACCTGGAGTCGGCTTCGGAAATTACAAAACTTAGGACATCAGATCTTTCCGGCAAATGTAGAACTCGCTACGCGAAAACTGTAAGTCCCTTCGTGGATGTCATCCATCCTTATCTTTACGGATGACAGCATCCCGAAATCAAGTCTTCCAATTTTTTCTGACAGTAGGGTCCGATAGCCCTTGAGTACGTGGTTCGAATAACAAATGAGGAATTCAAATCCGGTAATTCCCTTCAAGCCCCTCGATCTGAAAAGATTTTAGATCCCGCTCATAAAACCATAAAAGAATTAAGGGCAGGGCTTTTAATTCTTTCTCGCGTCCTAGTGACGAAAAGAGTGTGTCCCGTTTCTTACGTTATCGAGTACTAAAACAGTCATTCACGGCCGGGTTAGCAAAATAAATAGCCGTTAAAAATCCAATTTTTTGGGGGGGCTTGGCCCCCTAGCCCACCCTTAGTTGCGCCCATGCTTTTAGTTAGGGAGTAAAATAGTGATTTTGATTTCTAATTTCAGATAAATTCCGGGGCCGCCCATCCGTCACCCACTGATTTGGACCGCAGGATTGGAAAAATGAAATGGAAAATATTGCGTTGCCTTGTACTTATTTTTACAATAAAATTTAAAATATCGTTTATTAGTATCATTGATCAACAAAAGCTGTGTTAACGGCTGCTATTTTTAGATAACGAAAACATTGTGCCATTTTTACCTCTTTCAATTTCTGCTTTCCTGATAAATAACTTCACAGTAGCGGAAAAATTATGTAAATAAAACATCCATGTATTAGGAGAACATCTCGATGTAAGTATCACAAGTAAATAAAAATATACCTCCTTCAACTTCTGTGATCCTGGTCGAAAACTTAAAAATTTTAAGATTTTTACAAATAAAAACTTACAAGTATTAGGAGCACAAATATAAAAATATACCTCTTTTAACTTCTGCGATCCTGGTAGCAAAACAGTAAATTTTTAAAAATCGTTACTTATCAGGAGTGCATGAGTTGTAAGAAATAAATTTGAAAAATATTCTAAGTTCAATTGTCAAAAAATGTTTTGACACTCGCGTGACGATGAAGTAGAGGTGGAAAAATGCGATTCGAGTTCGGTATGCATTCGGAAACCGACCCCACTATTTTTGATGCTAGAGTGGGGAATTTTGGGTATATAAGTAATGTATCTCGTTAGGGCGGGTGGTTGGGACTACGCGAGCGAAGCGAGCGACGGTGGACTGGAGGAGCCCAGGTTCAGAGGCTTAAACCGAAAGGCTGTCCATTTCATTTTTGAATATTTAGTATTAAATTATTGGTGGTATGACACTTGTAAATAAAATTCTGTTGTACTTTACTTTTCATTTATTCACATCAGCATAATATTAAATATTACAAAGTATAATTTATTACAAGTATAAACATATAATATCAACAAACACCACGACACTTGGAACGACTGGATCCGACCGCACACCAACTCTGCCATCCGCCATTGCCGTCGACTCCTCGTTGTAGTGGGCCCATCATTTCGAATCTGCAAAGTAGAAAATACAAATTATAAACTCATCAACACTTTATAAAAATTCGTCGACATCTGCGACTACAAATAAACACCCGTGACCCACGCCATTACGGGGATTTTCAAAATAGAACACCACGAGGTAGGTGGTGAACTACGGCGATGGCATTAACAATGCCAAATTTTTAATTAAGTTCCGCACCGTAATCGCGTTTTCCATGTTCAACTTATCACCCCAACGCCTACTGAAATTTACCACAAAAATTAAAGAAGAGGTGGGTGATTTATATTTTACACATGACGCGCTCCAACAATTTCTCCACAGGGCAAGACAGGACCGGCGTCGGGGTTTTTTACGAATACAAAACTAAAATTACAAGACCAAAATTGAATCTACTCTTTTACGCGCAATTGAGGGACGGCGTCGGTGTTTTTTACCATTACAAAACTAAAATTACAAGACCAAAATTTAATCTACTCTTTTACGCGCAATACAGGACCGGCGTCGGTGTATTTTACGATTACAAAACTAAAATTACAAGACCAAAATTTAACCTACTATTTTACGCGCAATTCAGTGACGGCGTCGGTGTATTTTACGATTACAAAACTAAAATTACAAGACCAAAATTTAACCTACTATTTTACGCGCAATTCAGGGACGGCGTCGGTGTTTTTTACCATTACAAAACTAAAATTACAAGACCAAAATTTAATCTACTGTTTTACGCGCAATACAGGACCGGCGTCGGTATATTTTACGATTACAAAACTAAAATTACAAGACCAAAGTTTAATCTACTCTTTTACGCGCAATACAGGACCGGCGTCGGGGCTTTTCTACGATTAAAAAATTAAAATTACAAGACCAAAGTTTAATCTACTCTTTTACGCGCAATACAGGACCGGCGTCGGGGTGTTTTACGATTACAAATATAAAATTACAAGACCAAAATTTAATCTACTCTTTTACGTGCAATACAGGACCGGCGTCGGGGTGTTTTACGATTACAAAATTAAAATTACAAGACCAAAGTTTAATCTACTCTTTTACGCGCAATACAGGACCGGCGTCGGGGTGTTTTACGATTACAAAATTAAAATTACAAGACCAAAGTTTAATCTACTCTTTTACGCGCAATACAGGACCGGCGTCGGGGTGTTTTACGATTACAAAATTAAAATTACAAGACCAAAGTTTAATCTACTCTTTTACGCGCAATACAGGACCGGCGTCGGGGTGTTTTACGATTACAAAATTAAAATTACAAGACCAAAGATTAATCTACTCTTTTACGCGCAATACAGGACCGGCGTCGGGGTGTTTTACGATTACAAAATTAAAATTACAAGACCAAAGTTTAATCTACTCTTTTACGCGCAATACAGGACCGGCGTCGGGGTGTTTTACGATTACAAAATTAAAATTACAAGACCAAAGATTAATCTACTCTTTTACGCGCAATACAGGACCGGCGTCGGGGTGTTTTACGATTACAAAATTAAAATTACAAGACCAAAGTTTAATCTACTCTTTTACGCGCAATACAGGACCGGCGTCGGGGTGTTTTACGATTACAAAATTAAAATTACAAGACCAAAGATTAATCTACTCTTTTACGCGCAATACAGGACCGGCGTCGGGGTGTTTTACGATTACAAAATTAAAATTACAAGACCAAAGTTTAATCTACTCTTTTACGCGCAATACAGGACCGGCGTCGGGGTGTTTTACGATTACAAAATTAAAATTACAAGACCAAAGATTAATCTACTCTTTTACGCGCAATACAGGACCGGCGTCGGGGTGTTTTACGATTACAAAATTAAAATTACAAGACCAAAGTTTAATCTACTCTTTTACGCGCAATACAGGACCGGCATCGGGGTGTTTTACGATTACAAAATTAAAATTACAAGACCAAAGTTTAATCTACTCTTTTACGCGCAATACAGGACCGGCGTCGGGGTGTTTTACGATTACAAAATTAAAATTACAAGACCAAAGTTTAATCTACTCTTTTACGCGCAATACAGGACCGGCGTCGGGGTGTTTTACGATTACAAAATTAAAATTACAAGACCAAAGATTAATCTACTCTTTTACGCGCAATACAGGACCGGCGTCGGGGTGTTTTACGATTACAAAATTAAAATTACAAGACCAAAATTTAACCTACTATTTTACGCGCAATTCAGGGACGGCGTCGGTGTTTTTTACCATTACAAAACTAAAATTACAAGACCAAAATTTAATCTACTGTTTTACGCGCAATACAGGACCGGCGTCGGTATATTTTACGATTACAAAACTAAAATTACAAGACCAAAGTTTAATCTACTCTTTTACGCGCAATACAGGACCGGCGTCGGGGCTTTTCTACGATTAAAAAATTAAAATTACAAGACCAAAGTTTAATCTACTCTTTTACGCGCAATACAGGACCGGCGTCGGGGTGTTTTACGATTACAAAATTAAAATTACAAGACCAAAGTTTAATCTACTCTTTTACGCGCAATACAGGACCGGCGTCGGGGTGTTTTACGATTACAAAATTAAAATTACAAGACCAAAGATTAATCTACTCTTTTACGCGCAATACAGGACCGGCGTCGGGGTGTTTTACGATTACAAAATTAAAATTACAAGACCAAAGTTTAATCTACTCTTTTACGCGCAATACAGGACCGGCGTCGGGGTGTTTTACGATTACAAAATTAAAATTACAAGACCAAAGTTTAATCTACTCTTTTACGCGCAATACAGGACCGGCGTCGGGGTGTTTTACGATTACAAAATTAAAATTACAAGACCAAAGATTAATCTACTCTTTTACGCGCAATACAGGACCGGCGTCGGGGTGTTTTACGATTACAAAATTAAAATTACAAGACCAAAGTTTAATCTACTCTTTTACGCGCAATACAGGACCGGCGTCGGGGTGTTTTACGATTACAAAATTAAAATTACAAGACCAAAGATTAATCTACTCTTTTACGCGCAATACAGGACCGGCGTCGGGGTGTTTTACGATTACAAAATTAAAATTACAAGACCAAAGTTTAATCTACTCTTTTACGCGCAATACAGGACCGGCGTCGGGGTGTTTTACGATTACAAAATTAAAATTACAAGACCAAAGATTAATCTACTCTTTTACGCGCAATACAGGACCGGCGTCGGGGTGTTTTACGATTACAAAATTAAAATTACAAGACCAAAGATCAATCTACTCTTTTACGCGCAATACAGGACCGGCGTCGGGGTGTTTTACGATTACAAAATTAAAATTACAAGACCAAAGATTAATCTACTCTTTTACGCGCAATACAGGACCGGCGTCGGGGTGTTTTACGATTACAAAATTAAAATTACAAGACCAAAGTTTAATCTACTCTTTTACGCGCAATACAGGACCGGCGTCGGGGTGTTTTACGATTACAAAATTAAAATTACAAGACCAAAGATTAATCTACTCTTTTACGCGCAATACAGGACCGGCGTCGGGGTGTTTTACGATTACAAAATTAAAATTACAAGACCAAAGTTCAATCTACTCTTTTACGCGCAATACAGGACCGGCGTCGGGGTGTTTTACGATTACAAAATTAAAATTACAAGACCAAAGATTAATCTACTCTTTTACGCGCAATACAGGACCGGCGTCGGGGTGTTTTACGATTACAAAATTAAAATTACAAGACCAAAGTTTAATCTACTCTTTTACGCGCAATACAGGACCGGCGTCGGGGTGTTTTACGATTACAAAATTAAAATTACAAGACCAAAGATTAATCTACTCTTTTACGCGCAATACAGGACCGGCGTCGGGGTGTTTTACGATTACAAAATTAAAATTACAAGACCAAAGATTAATCTACTCTTTTACGCGCAATACAGGACCGGCGTCGGGGTGTTTTACGATTACAAAATTAAAATTACAAGACCAAAGTTTAATCTACTCTTTTACGCGCAATACAGGACCGGCGTCGGGGTGTTTTACGATTACAAAATTAAAATTACAAGACCAAAGATTAATCTACTCTTTTACGCGCAATACAGGACCGGCGTCGGGGTGTTTTACGATTACAAAATTAAAATTACAAGACCAAAGTTTAATCTACTCTTTTACGCGCAATACAGGACCGGCGTCGGGGTGTTTTACGATTACAAAATTAAAATTACAAGACCAAAGATTAATCTACTCTTTTACGCGCAATACAGGACCGGCGTCGGGGTGTTTTACGATTACAAAATTAAAATTACAAGACCAAAGATTAATCTACTCTTTTACGCGCAATACAGGACCGGCGTCGGGGTGTTTTACGATTACAAAATTAAAATTACAAGACCAAAGTTTAATCTACTCTTTTACGCGCAATACAGGACCGGCGTCGGGGTGTTTTACGATTACAAAATTAAAATTACAAGACCAAAGATTAATCTACTCTTTTACGCGCAATACAGGACCGGCGTCGGGGTGTTTTACGATTACAAAATTAAAATTACAAGACCAAAGTTTAATCTACTCTTTTACGCGCAATACAGGACCGGCGTCGGGGTGTTTTACGATTACAAAATTAAAATTACAAGACCAAAGATTAATCTACTCTTTTACGCGCAATACAGGACCGGCGTCGGGGTGTTTTACGATTACAAAATTAAAATTACAAGACCAAAGTTTAATCTACTCTTTTACGCGCAATACAGGACCGGCGTCGGGGTGTTTTACGATTACAAAATTAAAATTACAAGACCAAAGATTAATCTACTCTTTTACGCGCAATACAGGACCGGCGTCGGGGTGTTTTACGATTACAAAATTAAAATTACAAGACCAAAGTTTAATCTACTCTTTTACGCGCAATACAGGACCGGCGTCGGGGTGTTTTACGATTACAAAATTAAAATTACAAGACCAAAGTTTAATCTACTCTTTTACGCGCAATACAGGACCGGCGTCGGGGTGTTTTACGATTACAAAATTAAAATTACAAGACCAAAGTTTAATCTACTCTTTTACGCGCAATACAGGACCGGCGTCGGGGCTTTTCTACGATTAAAAAATTAAAATTACAAGACCAAAGTTTAATCTACTCTTTTACGCGCAATACAGGACCGGCGTCGGGGTGTTTTACGATTACAAAATTAAAATTACAAGACCAAAGTTTAATCTACTCTTTTACGCGCAATACAGGACCGGCGTCGGGGTGTTTTACGATTACAAAATTAAAATTACAAGACCAAAGATTAATCTACTCTTTTACGCGCAATACAGGACCGGCGTCGGGGTGTTTTACGATTACAAAATTAAAATTACAAGACCAAAGTTTAATCTACTCTTTTACGCGCAATACAGGACCGGCGTCGGGGTGTTTTACGATTACAAAATTAAAATTACAAGACCAAAGTTTAATCTACTCTTTTACGCGCAATACAGGACCGGCGTCGGGGTGTTTTACGATTACAAAATTAAAATTACAAGACCAAAGTTTAATCTACACTTTTACGCGCAATACAGGACCGGCGTCGGGGTGTTTTACGATTACAAAATTAAAATTACAAGACCAAAGTTTAATCTACTCTTTTACGCGCAATACAGGACCGGCGTCGGGGTGTTTTACGATTACAAAATTAAAATTACAAGACCAAAGTTTAATCTACTCTTTTACGCGCAATACAGGACCGGCGTCGGGGTGTTTTACGATTACAAAATTAAAATTACAAGACCAAAGATTAATCTACTCTTTTACGCGCAATACAGGACCGGCGTCGGGGTGTTTTACGATTACAAAATTAAAATTACAAGACCAAAATTTAACCTACCATTTTACGCGCAATTCAGGGACGGCGTCGGTGTTTTTTACCATTACAAAACTAAAATTACAAGACCAAAATTTAATCTACTGTTTTACGCGCAATACAGGACCGGCGTCGGTATATTTTACGATTACAAAACTAAAATTACAAGACCAAAGTTTAATCTACTCTTTTACGCGCAATACAGGACCGGCGTCGGGGCTTTTCTACGATTAAAAAATTAAAATTACAAGACCAAAGTTTAATCTACTCTTTTACGCGCAATACAGGACCGGCGTCGGGGTGTTTTACGATTACAAAATTAAAATTACAAGACCAAAGTTTAATCTACTCTTTTACGCGCAATACAGGACCGGCGTCGGGGTGTTTTACGATTACAAAATTAAAATTACAAGACCAAAGATTAATCTACTCTTTTACGCGCAATACAGGACCGGCGTCGGGGTGTTTTACGATTACAAAATTAAAATTACAAGACCAAAGTTTAATCTACTCTTTTACGCGCAATACAGGACCGGCGTCGGGGTGTTTTACGATTACAAAATTAAAATTACAAGACCAAAGTTTAATCTACTCTTTTACGCGCAATACAGGACCGGCGTCGGGGTGTTTTACGATTACAAAATTAAAATTACAAGACCAAAGATTAATCTACTCTTTTACGCGCAATACAGGACCGGCGTCGGGGTGTTTTACGATTACAAAATTAAAATTACAAGACCAAAGTTTAATCTACTCTTTTACGCGCAATACAGGACCGGCGTCGGGGTGTTTTACGATTACAAAATTAAAATTACAAGACCAAAGATTAATCTACTCTTTTACGCGCAATACAGGACCGGCGTCGGGGTGTTTTACGATTACAAAATTAAAATTACAAGACCAAAGTTCAATCTACTCTTTTACGCGCAATACAGGACCGGCGTCGGGGTGTTTTACGATTACAAAATTAAAATTACAAGACCAAAGATTAATCTACTCTTTTACGCGCAATACAGGACCGGCGTCGGGGTGTTTTACGATTACAAAATTAAAATTACAAGACCAAAGTTTAATCTACTCTTTTACGCGCAATACAGGACCGGCGTCGGGGTGTTTTACGATTACAAAATTAAAATTACAAGACCAAAGATTAATCTACTCTTTTACGCGCAATACAGGACCGGCGTCGGGGTGTTTTACGATTACAAAATTAAAATTACAAGACCAAAGATTAATCTACTCTTTTACGCGCAATACAGGACCGGCGTCGGGGTGTTTTACGATTACAAAATTAAAATTACAAGACCAAAGTTCAATCTACTCTTTTACGCGCAATACAGGACCGGCGTCGGGGTGTTTTACGATTACAAAATTAAAATTACAAGACCAAAGATTAATCTACTCTTTTACGCGCAATACAGGACCGGCGTCGGGGTGTTTTACGATTACAAAATTAAAATTACAAGACCAAAGATTAATCTACTCTTTTACGCGCAATACAGGACCGGCGTCGGGGTGTTTTACGATTACAAAATTAAAATTACAAGACCAAAGTTCAATCTACTCTTTTACGCGCAATACAGGACCGGCGTCGGGGTGTTTTACGATTACAAAATTAAAATTACAAGACCAAAGATTAATCTACTCTTTTACGCGCAATACAGGACCGGCGTCGGGGTGTTTTACGATTACAAAATTAAAATTACAAGACCAAAGATTAATCTACTCTTTTACGCGCAATACAGGACCGGCGTCGGGGTGTTTTACGATTACAAAATTAAAATTACAAGACCAAAGTTCAATCTACTCTTTTACGCGCAATACAGGACCGGCGTCGGGGTGTTTTACGATTACAAAATTAAAATTACAAGACCAAAGATTAATCTACTCTTTTACGCGCAATACAGGACCGGCGTCGGGGTGTTTTACGATTACAAAATTAAAATTACAAGACCAAAGTTTAATCTACTCTTTTACGCGCAATACAGGACCGGCGTCGGGGTGTTTTACGATTACAAAATTAAAATTACAAGACCAAAGATTAATCTACTCTTTTACGCGCAATACAGGACCGGCGTCGGGGTGTTTTACGATTACAAAATTAAAATTACAAGACCAAAGTTCAATCTACTCTTTTACGCGCAATACAGGACCGGCGTCGGGGTGTTTTACGATTACAAAATTAAAATTACAAGACCAAAGATTAATCTACTCTTTTACGCGCAATACAGGACCGGCGTCGGGGTGTTTTACGATTACAAAATTAAAATTACAAGACCAAAGTTTAATCTACTCTTTTACGCGCAATACAGGACCGGCGTCGGGGTGTTTTACGATTACAAAATTAAAATTACAAGACCAAAGATTAATCTACTCTTTTACGCGCAATACAGGACCGGCGTCGGGGTGTTTTACGATTACAAAATTAAAATTACAAGACCAAAGATTAATCTACTCTTTTACGCGCAATACAGGACCGGCGTCGGGGTGTTTTACGATTACAAAATTAAAATTACAAGACCAAAGTTTAATCTACTCTTTTACGCGCAATACAGGACCGGCGTCGGGGTGTTTTACGATTACAAAATTAAAATTACAAGACCAAAGATTAATCTACTCTTTTACGCGCAATACAGGACCGGCGTCGGGGTGTTTTACGATTACAAAATTAAAATTACAAGACCAAAGTTTAATCTACTCTTTTACGCGCAATACAGGACCGGCGTCGGGGTGTTTTACGATTACAAAATTAAAATTACAAGACCAAAGATTAATCTACTCTTTTACGCGCAATACAGGCCCGGCGTCGGGGTGTTTTACGATTACAAAATTAAAATTACAAGACCAAAGATTAATCTACTCTTTTACGCGCAATACAGGACCGGCGTCGGGGTGTTTTACGATTACAAAATTAAAATTACAAGACCAAAGTTTAATCTACTCTTTTACGCGCAATACAGGACCGGCGTCGGGGTGTTTTACGATTACAAAATTAAAATTACAAGACCAAAGATTAATCTACTCTTTTACGCGCAATACAGGACCGGCGTCGGGGTGTTTTACGATTACAAAATTAAAATTACAAGACCAAAGTTTAATCTACTCTTTTACGCGCAATACAGGACCGGCGTCGGGGTGTTTTACGATTACAAAATTAAAATTACAAGACCAAAGATTAATCTACTCTTTTACGCGCAATACAGGACCGGCGTCGGGGTGTTTTACGATTACAAAATTAAAATTACAAGACCAAAGTTTAATCTACTCTTTTACGCGCAATACAGGACCGGCGTCGGGGTGTTTTACGATTACAAAATTAAAATTACAAGACCAAAGATTAATCTACTCTTTTACGCGCAATACAGGACCGGCGTCGGGGTGTTTTACGATTACAAAATTAAAATTACAAGACCAAAGTTTAATCTACTCTTTTACGCGCAATACAGGACCGGCGTCGGGGTGTTTTACGATTACAAAATTAAAATTACAAGACCAAAGTTTAATCTACTCTTTTACGCGCAATACAGGACCGGCGTCGGGGTGTTTTACGATTACAAAATTAAAATTACAAGACCAAAGTTTAATCTACTCTTTTACGCGCAATACAGGACCGGCGTCGGGGCTTTTCTACGATTAAAAAATTAAAATTACAAGACCAAAGTTTAATCTACTCTTTTACGCGCAATACAGGACCGGCGTCGGGGTGTTTTACGATTACAAAATTAAAATTACAAGACCAAAGTTTAATCTACTCTTTTACGCGCAATACAGGACCGGCGTCGGGGTGTTTTACGATTACAAAATTAAAATTACAAGACCAAAGATTAATCTACTCTTTTACGCGCAATACAGGACCGGCGTCGGGGTGTTTTACGATTACAAAATTAAAATTACAAGACCAAAGTTTAATCTACTCTTTTACGCGCAATACAGGACCGGCGTCGGGGTGTTTTACGATTACAAAATTAAAATTACAAGACCAAAGTTTAATCTACTCTTTTACGCGCAATACAGGACCGGCGTCGGGGTGTTTTACGATTACAAAATTAAAATTACAAGACCAAAGTTTAATCTACTCTTTTACGCGCAATACAGGACCGGCGTCGGGGTGTTTTACGATTACAAAATTAAAATTACAAGACCAAAGATTAATCTACTCTTTTACGCGCAATACAGGACCGGCGTCGGGGTGTTTTACGATTACAAAATTAAAATTACAAGACCAAAGTTTAATCTACTCTTTTACGCGCAATACAGGACCGGCGTCGGGGTGTTTTACGATTACAAAATTAAAATTACAAGACCAAAGATTAATCTACTCTTTTACGCGCAATACAGGACCGGCGTCGGGGTGTTTTACGATTACAAAATTAAAATTACAAGACCAAAGTTTAATCTACTCTTTTACGCGCAATACAGGACCGGCGTCGGGGTGTTTTACGATTACAAAATTAAAATTACAAGACCAAAGATTAATCTACTCTTTTACGCGCAATACAGGACCGGCGTCGGGGTGTTTTACGATTACAAAATTAAAATTACAAGACCAAAGTTTAATCTACTCTTTTACGCGCAATACAGGACCGGCGTCGGGGTGTTTTACGATTACAAAATTAAAATTACAAGACCAAAGTTTAATCTACTCTTTTACGCGCAATACAGGACCGGCGTCGGGGTGTTTTACGATTACAAAATTAAAATTACAAGACCAAAGTTTAATCTACTCTTTTACGCGCAATACAGGACCGGCGTCGGGGTGTTTTACGATTACAAAATTAAAATTACAAGACCAAAGATTAATCTACTCTTTTACGCGCAATACAGGATCGGCTCGACGATTTTACGATTTCAAAACTAAAATAACAAGACGAAAGTTTTATCTACAATGACCTCGTAAATGCTGAGACGGTCACTCGCAAATTTTATAATTATGAAATGAAAACTAAGGATATTACATCAAAACTACAAAGTGCAATTTTACAATTCGTGGCGTTAATAGAGAGAAGGACGCTCGCGATTTTTGGAATTATTAAACCAGAGATCCCCTTTCTATCACATATTTTAAGAAACGTGAAAATTTTAAGGCTACAGTATGAATGGACATCCGATAAATGCAAAACTGTAAATGGCAGACATATTACTGGACGGATAAAAAAGTAATTCGCATTTTTAAATTGTAATAAGTTGTAGGGCAGCGCGGAAGCCAAGGGATGGTAAAAAGGTATCCGTTACGGGTACGCTCGCTATATTTAAAGATTATACACTACATGTATATGCCATGTTTAAGAGGGGCACTTTTTTCAGGGCTCTTTTAATCTAATCAACAGATGGCGCCTACTTTAATATTTTTATAAAATAAGAGGAATTTGCTATATTTAAAATATAGCAAATTCGTTGAGATAAAACTATTCTATAAACAATATTCTTGATCTTAAGCTATTTTGAGTTCGTATTGAGTATGTCAAAACACACTCACTTACAAAAAAAGATAATTAAACTTTAATTATGAATTGTGTTTTTATAAATAAATATTACGAACTCAAAATAGCTTAAGAGGGGCATTTTTTTCAGGGCCTTTTTAATTTAATCAACAGATGGCGCCTACTTAAATATTTTTATAAAATAAGAGGAATCTGCTATATTTAAAATATAGCAAATTCGTTGAGATAATACTATTCTATAAACAATATTCTTGATCTTAAGCTATTTTGAGTTCGTAATATTTATTTATAAAAACACAATTCATGATTAAAGTTTAATTATCTTTTTTTGTAGGGAGTGTGTTTAGACATACTCAATACGAACTCAAAATAGCTTAAGATCAAGAATATTGTTTATAGAATAGTATTATCTCAACGAATTTGCTATATTTTAAATATAGCAAATTCCTCTTATTTTATAAAAATATTTAAGTAGGCGCCATCTGTTGATTAAATTAAAAGGGCCCTGAAAAAAATGCCCTTCTTAAGATCAAGAATATTGTTTATAGAATAGTATTATCTCAACGAATTTGCTATATTTTAAATACAGTCGAGTCGCAAAATAGTGAATTAAATATGGCAAAGACCTTTCACTTTTTCGAGGTTGTTCACTATTTCGGTACTTACAAAATTTAAAATAAAGCCACGTTTTGAAAATTAAAGCTTTATTTTAAAGAAAATTGATATAAATATAATTATTAATTAGAAAAAGTGATGTTATTTTTGATTGTATTTGTTTTTTATTTAATTTAATAGTTAATACTTTCTCCCTTAAATTATGTAAATTGATACACCAACATTTAAAAATTTCATTCTATGCTAACATTAGGCGTGAAATGAAGTGAAAATATGATACGTAATGTAAATTTTCAATGTTGGGGGAAGTCCCTATAAATGACGTCATTCAAACTGCACGATTTAGTACGCAGTTCGCTGTATCGGGGTTACCGCTGTTCGTTATATAGGAGTCCCATATACACTCAATGTTAAAATTTTTGTGTTCACTATTTCCGGTAGTTCACTATATACGGTATTCACTATTTTGCGACTCGACTGTATAGCAAATTCCTCTTATTTTATAAAAATATTTATGTAGGCGCCATCTGTTGATTAAATTAAAAAGGCCCTGAAAAAAATGCCCCTCTTAACGCAAATGGTAATTTTTCATGCCCCCCCCCCCTCTAGGCTGTCTGATTTCGAAAAATCAAATGGGCGCATGAAAAATTGCCGCTCGCGTCAGACAATAGCTTTGGTACTACAGTGCTACACTTGCTGCACTACTACAAATTGATTGGTGTACAATTACCAACCCTCTTTCACTAGGACTGTGGTACCAAACAAAGCTGATGACATGAACCTCAAATATAGCTAGTGTACCCGTAACGGTTACCTTTTTACCATTCCTTGGCCTCCGCGCTGCCCTACAAATTCTTGAAATTTTTAAACGCGAATTACTTTTTTAACCGACCAGTAAAATGTCTGCCATTTTCGGTTTTGCATTAATGGGATGTCTATCTATGGGAAGACGTGTTATCATTCCGACATCGAGGGATTCCTCTGTCGCAACGGTAGCTTGAACCTACAGCACTATTCAACCTCTAGTGCCTAGGATAGCATCAACGGCGTAGGATGGCCGAAAAACCACAAATTTCTTTATTTTTGTTAGAATCTCATTTAAGAAATGCCTCAATAATTTACATCGACGTTGAGAAGTTACCATTCGCTGCTGAATTAATTCTTATTTAATTATTGCAGTTTTTGTTATGTTTAGCTTTATACCTGAAACTCTGTTTGAACGATGAACCATTAATAATACAGAGGTTCCAAAAGAATAGAGATGTTGAATCGAAACTATTGAGGTGGAAGGGTAACTTGAGAGGCAGCTACTGCATTTAATTTTACTTTATGATAACTCCTGTAAATGTGTATTTGCAGTCAATTTTACCGACGTGCTACGTCTGTGCTGGGCAGTTTTCTAGATGCGCATTTATTTTTTTGACGAGTTGTCTTCCGATGACAAAATCTGAACGCAATAAAAGGTGGGGTTGACGACAATGTTTGACCCCAAAAGTCCATTGAGGAGACACACAAACAGATAACAAAGCAAGTAAAATCTAGGATATCCTGACGGGATACCCTGGGACAATCAAATCAAAAAAACTAAAAAATATAAATGAGTTGCCATCGGAAGACAACTTACTAAAACAATAAATCGCGCATCTAGGAAACAGCCCAACGCAGACAAAAATCTTGGGTAAAATTGATTGCAAATACACATACGCAAGAGATATCATCAAGTAAAATTTAAAAATACAGTAATTGCCTTTAAACTTACCCTACCACCACAATCTTTTCGATTTAATATCTCTAGTCTTTTGAAACTTCTGAAATGTATTAATGACTCATCGTTGAAACTGGGCTTCATGTGTAAAGCTAAAAATAACAAAAGCTGCAATAATTAAAAAAGAATCATCAATTCACCTGCAATCGGTAACATCTCAATGTCGACGTAAATTATTGAGGCAACCTCAATAATTTTCCATTCCTAAATGCACTTCAAACAAAAATAATGAAATCTATGCTTTTCCGGTCATCCTACGCCGTTGATGCTGTCCTAGCCACTAGAGTTCGAATAGTGGAGTAGAGAACAGAAACACATAACACAATTATAAAATTATCACAGTAATAGAATAAAAAAAAATTAACACACGTTTTTTTGTGGAGAAGTTGAAAGAAAATGATAAGTTCCTAATCTAATTTTGCAGGTTGCGATGAGGAATTTTTCGAGTAACGATGGTCTAGCTCAGAGGTTCTCAAACTTTTGAAAAACGCAAAATTTTCATTTGCATTCTTACATGGTAATTTCCTTCAATTTATGACAAAAACTTATTTATGGCATAAAATGTGACCTGTCACGAGGAAAGATAGAGAAGAAGGTAGCAATATGGAACCCCTCTTTGTTTTTCTTCGATTAAAGTTAGTTTAAATTAAAATATAAAAATTAACGAGGTGCTATTATACCTTTAATTACAGACATAATCATAAAATATCACCATCATCAACTGCGCGTTTGAGACCAGCGGCCCGTTGGGGTCACTCAAAACTGATCTCGCCACCTCATCCCGGGACGGTCTAAGGATCTTCTTCCTTTGGGATTATATAGGAACAGCTTCTTTGGCATTCGAGCATCTTCCATTCTATCCACATGTTCCCTCCATGCTGTTCTGTATTCTTTTATAATTATGAGTTAAAATATATTTAATATAATAATATCTGCAGGTAAAACGAGTGCATTCCAAGGTCCAGGTTGAGGCGTGATAAGAGGTTTAATTCTCTGGATTACTCCCTAGTGTGGTCGCTCTAAAATCAGCTTCTGCTCGATGGGGAGATGACCGTGACCCTAAAACCATTGACGGCTACAAGCACCACTTTGACACTTCAGATAAGCTTTCCTAAATAATTCTGAAATATCACATAGTTCCTCCAGAGTAAAATATAAACTGCCGCATCTCTTCACTTCTCAACAATATAACAATAATATATAATAAAAGCAGGACTGGGTTTCATAATAAAAACAATTTCATTTTTTATTTTTTTTCAAATTTACATCAAAATTATTTAAAATCAACCAAGCTTACCTTTACAATAGTCTAAAACCATCTTTTACTCTTCCATTTAACTCTTTCTTTATCTTTAAATTTTTATAATACAATGACAACTTATTACACACTCACAAAACAAAGAAACTGCGAGTAAACTAAAACTTATTAGACGAGCCCTTTTGTAATCAAGAGGTTCAACGTTGGATATTACTACCTTCTCTACAAAACCAAGTTTATTTGATGAATTTTACAGGGAAACCAAAAACAACCGTAGCTATTGTTATAACGTAGATAGTGAGAAGGAAATTTTACGACTATTTGTAGTAGACTACAAAAATTTGATTTTTTCATGCTTAAGTACCTTTCCTCGTGACAGAGGTCACATTTGGTTTTATAAGAAAAAAACTAAATTATACTAATGGGACTAAAAAAGATGTTGGACAATGGATTGAACAAAAAAGACTAAACTAACCTTTTATTTTAAATAGTGCGCCAGGTTAAGTTTCCGTAATTTTCCAATTGTCGTAAAATTTTGAACTTCGCCATCCAACTTTTTCGCTATGAAAATCTGTAACAAACACATGATATTACGTACTTTAATCAAAAAATAATTTGTACCTATAGCAATTAAAAATTGGCAAGTTGTTTATTTATATAATTAATTTTAAGGTTATAAATTAAATAAATGAAAATAATAGAAATCTGTAATTGTCGGTAAGTACGAATGAGTCTATAGTTGATGGAAGCTTAGACCATTTAAACTTATAGACACGCCCTTTCCTATCTCTCCTTGAATAGAAACTGAAGCAAACATGTGTGACGTCACTGGTGGGGTTTTATCGAGATTTATATTAAAGGAATACTAAAATAAACTATTTTTTTCATTTATAGTTGGTATTTACACGAATATCTTAGCATTTACCCCACCAGTGACGTCACTTATGTCGTGTCTATAAGTTTAAATGGTCTAAGGATGAAAGTCACGGTAGGTGTCAGAAGTTCAATGTTGGTATCACGGTTAGTAGATACCTGTAATTGTCAACAGATGTATAGTAATCTGCAGTTGTCAGTAAGATCGTAGTTATCCGTAGTTATAAATGGTGTCGCTGCAAGTGATTTGTCAAAACCAAACCAACACAAAAACCGACGTTGAGCGTCGCGGAATTACAGGATTGAGATTATGGACGTCCAAAGAATCACTTTCAAAGGGAGGCAAAATCAAAAACATTTTATTTTAATGGAATTGTAATCATTTAAGGTTGTTAAGAATAAAATCAAAGTAATGAGAAGTTTTTGAAATTTTCGCAGTATATTATTTGCATATTGAGGAATATTCTAGCAAAGTTTGAACTAAATCTTGCTCTTAGTTATCGAGAAAAAAAATGTTAAAGTTGCTGTTTTGTGACACGTTTTTACATTGCGTATATGGAAGCGACGGGTTTTACATTGATTTAAACGTCAGTACCTCGACACCCAGAAATGACATAATTACCAAAAATCGCCAAAATATTCATGAAAGTCTTATAAATAAGTGTACCAAATTTAAAAAAAGTCTTGCTTTTAGTTTTTGAGAAAATTAAATTTTTATTCAAAAAAATGAGACAAATTCAAACAAATTTAATAAATCATTATTATGCTTGGCAACGTCGCAGCATAAGATAAAGTAAGAAAAGCGCGCGCGACTCAAATAAACACTTTGAGGTTATTTGTTTTAGATTCTTTTTAAAATAATAATATTTGTTTCAGCAGCTTTGCTCCAAACCGGTAATGCGTACAGTAGGATTGGTAGGATCTAGTTTATTTTTATATGTTAATAATGGGTGAAGCTCAAACCAATATAATGCGTAAAGCGCCCTGGTTGCTTTTTTAACAGCAATATCGACGTGTTTTCAGAAAGTAAGTCTTTCATTCAGCGTAACTCTAAGGCATTATCCCCACGGGGACGCATGGCATCAGCACGACATGCTTTCAACATGTTGCATCTGTGTCGTACCCGTATATTAAAATGGGTAAGCAACACCACACATCTGTGTGCAACTACGAGTATTGTTGTTATAACTATTGTTATAACGTAGATAGTGAGAAGGAAATTTTACGACTATTTGTAGTAGACTACAAAAATACAAAAATTTGATTTTTTCATGCTTAAGTACCTTTCCTCGTGACAGAGGTCACATTTGGTTTTATAAGAAAAAAACTAAATTATACTAATGGGACTAAAAAAGATGTTGGGAAAATGGGTAAGCAACACCACACATCTGTGTGCAGGGTGTTGCTTACCCATTTTAATATACGGGTACGACACAGATGCAATTACACTGGTGAAATATTCATTAAGCTTTTTACGTTCTAAGTAGAACATTGCTTTTCCCTTTTTGGGAATTACAAATCCGATTAGCGGGGTGGATTAGTCCCCATATTACCTATTTTCGATAAATCAATATCTATTTCACCACACCGTGTGGATGTCCACTGAAAGGCCGAGCTAAGAAATTCTGTATAGTCCGCGATTTGAACCCAAAATTTCCGCTCTGTACTCAACCAGCGGTCACATCACTCCACGGCTGTGAAATATTAAATGTCTTTAAAAAAATGTAAGCAACCAATGGACACCCATGATTGAGATCATGTTTTTTAATTTCAACGCAAAATTGCTTATTTATATGTAAGAAAATATAACACTTACCTTTCCTTTAACAATAATGAAACAACGCTCCTGAAGGACAAACTCAGCCTCGATTTATGTTTTTAAAAACATTTCAGTCAGCAATCTTCTTTTTAATCTGTCTCTTTCCAGCCTCTGCGATTGTAAATCCATATTGAATAGCTCTTGCATGTTTCAAATCTGCAAAGTACAAAATATTACAAAGGCGTCATGAGGATATCAAGTAAAATTTTTTTCTAATTATCAACTGCCACTTGCAATTGGCAATGGCGTCTTTTAACTCACAATTGACACTTCGAACTCGCAAAACTCGAAACTAATTAAATTAATTTATTTATCCATGCAAAAACAATTGATTTTTATTAAAGAAATGTAGTTATTAGAGGCTATTGAATCTATCAAACAAGAAGATTTTATTGTTTAACCTAATTTATTGCCAACAAACCCTTGATTCTACGAGTTTGGCCACATAAATAAATAAAAAACAGTCAACTAACCTTTAATAACTTTAAAAATGCAACTCAAGTCCATTCCAATTTTTCCCCTCGACTAAGTTTTCGATTGTCGATACCAAATGTTATACAACGAATTGTTATGAATACTGGACCAAATAACAAATTAGAAAGATTTCTCCAACATTTCTCACTTTCTGTAAATAAATTACAAAATTTTAGGTTATTAAAATTTTTATATCAAAATCAATCAAATTACTTTGGTGCTGATGAGGTTCAAAAACGCACAAACATTGATAAAATTAATTTGTATTGTTATAAACATTTAAATTAATGCTGGAAAATACAGTAAACTAATAATGATTGATTACTTGATTGTATTTTGTGCAGGTTTACAATTTCGATGTAAAACTGCAAAAACAAAAAAGTAACCGGCAAATATCGCGTCACTTAACGACGATGGCCGAATGGTTACCCGAGCAGTTGTTTCAAAAATTACTCATGTACACGTGACCATGGAAACCGCGAAAATTTTGTTGCTAGGTTATCATAAAATTTGAAACCCAATTTGATTTTAAAAACGAATATTAAGAAAAACTTACGTTTGGTTCATAAAAACAACCCGGATTACAGATAAATGCTTCGCTGTCAATTCTTACCGTGACGCCACAAAATCACTTAATTTATACCATGAAAAACAATGACAAAGATTTACTTTAAAATAAGAAAATTGTAATTTGATTGTTTATAAACATTCTTAAATATATAATTCAACATAAAATTACAATTTTCAAACAATAATCTGCACGATGTTAAAGTAACGCGCACTACCGTGAAATCACTTGAAAAGCGCTGCTCGGCAATGGCATCTTCCGCTTGTCGTTTGTTTCAATATGGACCAATGAAATTATAAGATTTCCGAGTGCAAATTTGAAATTGTACAAGAATTAAAATAAATAGGAATTAAGAGGGGCATTTTTTTTAGGGCCCTTTTAATTTAATCAACAGATGGCGCCTACTTAAATATTTTTATAAAATAAGAGGAATTTGCTATATTTAAAATATAGCAAATTCGTTGAGATAATACTATTCTATAAACAATATTTTTGATCTTAAGCTATTTTGAGTTCGTATTGAGTATGTCAAAACACACTCACTTACAAAAAAAGATAATTAAACATTAATTACGAATTGTGTTTTTATAAATAAATATTACGAACTCAAAATAGCTTAAGATCCAGAATATTGTTTATAGAATAGTATTATCTCAACGAATTTGCTATATTTTAAATATAGCAAATTCTTCTTATTTTATAAAAATATTTAAGTAGGCGCCATCTGTTGATTAATTTAAAAGGGCTCTGAAAAAAATCCCCCTCTTAAAAAAAAACTACAAGTTAGGATATTACCTTGCGCCCTTTTTTTATTGGTTTAAATACTCCCTAAACTATCCAAGAATGATTTAAAAAGTTGATTTGACAGGGGGAAAAATTTTAAATGCTCCAAAAAGTCTATTTTCCGACTATAAATTCTACTATTACTGGAAACTTTAAACCTGTTTTTTTTAGACAGGCGAACAGAAAGATTTTCTAGTGAGGATTGTAGGATTTTTAAAAAAAATTAAAATTTGAGGAATATTGACGGAAAGTTTCAAGCGCTTTTTTTCAAAACAAACGAAGAAAAAAATTTAAAATCAATGTCATCTTTTTAAAAACAATTTTTCGAAAAAATCCTACAATGCTCACTAAATTTTGAGCCATATTTTCAGAAAGTTTTTCGCTTTTTGTTCCACCAAGTGCAAAATTGTGACCTGTAACGCTTCGCCCAAAAAATTCAACAAAAAAAGGAATAGTTTTGCGAGAGCTGCCATGTTACTTGGTTTTTAAACAATCCAAAATTTGTTTATATGCATAAACCCAAATATCGGTTAATCTTTTAATTTTTTATAATAAATTCAGATAAATGACCCTACTTTTACTGAACACAAAGTCACAACACCCCTTTAGGGAAACTCTTACTCATTTAATCACCTGAAAATATACGACAGTTTTCGCAATCTTACTTTTTAGTCTAGTCGATATCCACCTTTTATCTGGAAAATATTCCAAAGTTAATGGAAATTTGACAGGTTGTTTGGGGGGTATTCTAAGATGTCTATTACAAGTTTTCGACCTCGAGGACCCTGTGCTAACTTGGGGGGGATGCAAAAACCTCCACTTTTTAGACTATTATCATTTTCTGGCTTATATCACGTAAACTAACATATTTTGTGTACCGTAGTGCATTACAAAGTTGTAGAGCATTAAGTTTCCTAAAATTTAGTTGGTGAATCGAATTTTTAGACCCAATATTAACCAAAATACAGCCGATCAAATTTAGACAAAGTTTCTCGAAATGGAAAAAATAGCCGAAAAACCAAGGTTTTGGTCCTATAACTATTTATTGCCATCATTTTTCCATGTTAATTATGTTAATCACTCATCAATAACAACATGTTGACACTTATGATCCCCAAACATAAAGATGACCTCATTTTAATGTAAGAAATGCAATTTAAAAAACCCAAAAATTCTCCACAATATGATGTTACCCGGGGGGGGTCGCTGACCAAGAGCTATTGTTGTGATTTGCAGTTCTGTGAATTCCTGTTAACCCATAATCTTCAACCTCAATAAACATAAATCAGGTAGTTTAAAATTAAGAATTAAAGTAATAGAAGTATAAAATCTATTTACAAAAAAGCATAATCATAAATAATTAACTTCTTCTTCCTGAGAGGTGCTGAGGCGGTGTCACATCCACTTATCATCACATCCATTATCATATCACTTATCATCACATCACATCCACTTATTGCATGAAGGAAAAGAATATCCTGTAGTTCATACTTGAACGAGTGGGATGAATACAGTACAGTTGAGCTGTTACCCTTTCCACTCTTCTGGAAATAAACGTTCTTTTTGGAAGAACCCAAAGCAGTGAGTAGCACCAGAAGATTTATGTCTTCCCCTGTTATGATAACACTATCATATTACATCGGCGTCTTCTACTGCCTGCTTCACTTGCATCCCCTTGGCTTCCATTTCACTCTTCAGCATGGTTAAGAAGTTCATCCTGTTGGTATCATTGGAAAGAAATCTCGCCTGCGAAATCAAGCTGATAGAAGTTGTCTTGGAAAAGACAAACTTTGTTGAGGAGTACAGCAAAGAACGCAGATAATGTGCAGCTGCTTTGCTGGCTTATCCCAATAGGATCACCATCAAAAACCGCTATGGCATTGCTCCCACAGGGCATCTGAATGTAATCCACGTAGTTTCGGTAGACTACCTAAAATGTGGCTTCACTTGACTTGGTTCAAACAACTCTACGCAACAGGAATCCACCATCAATGACATTGGATTTTCTGGTGCCGAAGGCTACGTCTTCACCCACGATAGGAAGGAATGCATCATATGCATTGATTTTCTGCTTCTATGCATTTCTTCTTCTGTGAAAAGAGACGTTGAAAAGGGGCGAGTTCATACTTCAACAAGTTCCTAAGGTCAGCCTCTGATTGTTTGGTTATGCACACTAGTTGGAATAGAACTGTGAACTTCTTGACCTTGATTTTCAGAGAACAGGAAACTGATACCCCCCCCGCCGGTGACATTACCTTGTGTGTGCAACGTAAGAGTTTTGGGTTTTTTAAATTTTTTTGCTGAAACGGTTTCAATAGAAAATTGATAAAAATATAAATGTTAAAAATTACACCTTTTGATGAAAACTACAAATTGCAGAAAGGAAACCAATTTAATTTTCTCTCCTCAAAGTACAGGTCAAAAAGCACAGGATTCGCGTTTTTTTATAATAATTATGAAACCAAAAGACCTTAAATTAACATAACAAAGGGCAAGTTTAATTTGATTTTAAACCCTCAAGGAAAAATTTTCTCACCCCAAAAATATTGTAAGGAATAGGAGAATCTCGGGCTGTAAGGGGATGCAATAAATCCAAACGAACGAGTATGTCGACCGATTTAGAATTTAATCAATTCATCCTAAGGACCCGTAACCCAGATAGAAATGTTTGAATTACAAAAAAGATGGTGAATGGCAGAGGTTCTTCAAAAATTTAATGCCAACTACGAAAATCATGATGAAAAATCTAAAAAAGAAAATTTGTACAGCAATTTTTTATATTTGGGTTTTATATTTGTGACAGTTACCAGGAAAATTGCTGTACAAATTTTCCTTTTTAGATTTTTAACCATGACTTTTGTAGTTGCCATTAAATTTTTGAAGAACCCCTGCCACTCACCATCGTTTTTGTAATTCAAACAACTCCATTATTACGAGGGTTATGAGTCTTGAGGATAAATTGATTAAATTCGATACTGGTCGACGTACCCGTTTGTTTGATTTTATTCCATTTCCTACAGTCTAAGATTGTCCTATTCCTTAAACCCTCAAGGTCGCCGAGAATTTCACGTTTAAAACTTAAATCCGCTAATTGTCGCTACTGTAACAGTTAGGTTTCTTTAGGGATCCACTGGATCATTTTAAAAAAATGAGTTATAAGCAGTAGCGACTGATGAGGGGATACTGGAATGGTTATCCAAATTTTTTCGATTTCTTAGGCAGAGGTTGGCAAAATTCCGGCAAAAATTCCGAAATATTTTGCATTTTATACTTCAAATACGAAATCACGGGTGGACAATTTTAATTTTTTTCATATTCGAAGTACAAAATCTACAAGTAAAAAATGCTTACGAGTTATCGTAGGATGTCTTACAGGACACTTTAAGCTAAACAAACACCTATACACCGTGGGACTGGTTGACAGCCCAATAAGTCGTGGATGTGAAGAAGAGGATGAAACAGTGGAGCATGTGCTTTGCAACTGGTCAATGTTAGCATTGAAAAGAGGATCTATGTTGGAGAGCTGCTGGCCTAGCACGACCAGTATTAGTGGCACACCGCCCTCTAAAATACTCGAGTTCGTCTTGAGTTTGGGGTGGCTTGAGGAATAAGAGGTAGGTGGGCTGCTAACGTCGAAAGTAGCATAATGGGCCCGTTTATATGGCCTGAGTGCATCTGAACCATGGTTTGCCCTCCACATTCAATCCAGAATCCAAGGTGGATTTGTCAACTTTACTTCAGCTTTATTTTACCGCTGCTGCTAACGACATTTTATTGCAGGTCTGGTCTCAGACTTACAGATATAAATTTGTTACTTTTTATAAAAATTTACGAATGCGTAAAAAATAATTATCCAGATTTATTTTCTCGATGGTATAACTTCGGGCATTTTCGGTAAAATTTGTCGCTGTTTTCACACGGGTGGCTTTAGACCATATTTAAAATCGTAAAAAATCATGGCACGAGAATTCTCATACGAAGGATCCATTTTTGGCATAATCACTTTCTTTAAAATGCCGTGTAAACAAAACTTGCTTACTTAAGTACAAACTTTCAACTGAATTACAAGTTAAAAATGTTGAATTTTACGAATATATAATATGTTTAAAAAAATTGACACCATTAGAAATACTACATTCTAGAAACTTTTCGAGCAGCCCACGTATAACTAGTAAAATTTTTAAAATCCATCTCGTACTCAAAAATATTTGTAACCATGAAAATACAAGAAAAATGAAAGACTCCGCTCAAGACCGTACTGCAGGGAAAAACTTAATTTTTTTTAAATAATCATGCAACTAACCTTTAATAAAGTTAGTAAAACTTTTTCTGCTTTCTGCACAGTGCTGAGGTTGGAGTAATTTTCAGTTGCTGCTTTCCAATTTTATGCAATGGAGTACCATCCGATAATTTATGAAGGCGGAAGACTGGAACAAATAATTTTTATTAGTTTTATCATTTATATCAAAGGAAGAGAAAAAGAAGATATTCCAATATAAATTTGTACTACCAAAGTAGTCCAAGTAAAATTAAAATTTTGTAGACCAGATCTCGTCTACAAGTTAATACCCGAAACACATTAATCAAAATAATAATAAAATCTTACCTCCAAGATTCCCCCACTTAAAATGACAAGGTGGCACTGGGCTCCACCATCTTCATCAAAGATATTCTGAGAGGACCAAAACCAAGGTGATCTACGTCCGCCTCCTTCCTGTACCACAAAATGATTAGTGTCCAAGCATCTACAACAATAATACAGTTACAAAATTATCAGAATAATTTGAAAAACAAAAATTAAGGCACTTAAGACATGGGGCTAATTCATTCAAGTACAAAAAGATCAGATTTTCGTGAAGTTTATAATGTCACAAAAAAATGACAAGTTTTTAATCTGGTTTTGTAAGTTGCGTTGATGATTTTTTCCAGTAGCTAATAGACTACCTAAGAGGGAGACTGTTGATCGTCTCTAGATATGTGCTGTTTGGTCCGCGGTTGGTATTTTATTTCCCACCTACCCTGCCTTGCGACCGAGCATTCCCCTATCCGCCATCTGGGGATGCGCCCTCTAGGAGTTTCAACCTCTCCACTCCGACCTACTAATCGACTACTGCGACGACAGGAGATTAAAGATCAACGACAGAAAAATTAGAGTAACCACCTTTTCACAAATATGAGACTGACTTAACAAAAAACTCAAAATCAATAATGAAAAAATAACAAACTCAAAAACCAAGTGCCTGGGGGCGTATGTACACCTGGGGTAGCGACTCACTTTCAGACACCACCTAGAACAAAAATCAATACAAGCTACCCGTGCCCTCTATTCGCTCCTAAACTCAAGAAACAAATTAAATCCTAAAATACGACTCAACTCTATAAATCCATGATCCAACCCGTACTTCTTTACGTTTCCCCCATTTGAAGCAAACATTCAAATAATCCAAAAAGTCCAAAACAAGTGCCTCCAGCTGATCACAATTTTTTGTGAACAAAAAGTAAATAATTAACATTAAATAATTAAATAAATCTTATCGAAAATTTTCAATATGAGTAATATTCAAAATTAAAAGTTTTTTAATCGCAGAGAGCGTACATTTTATTTATTTGTACCTATTTAAACAAAAAATATGCACATACACACACTTCAAAAAAAATTTTATTTGGTGGAATGACCCCTATATAATATTTTCAGATCTTTTTCTGAAATTTAGATTTATAAAACATAAGATTGTTTATAACGATTAAGCGACCGCAGCAAAGAAATAAGGTGCATATAGAAGGTTTCCCTCAGAATAATAATATAAGAAATAGATTAAAATCATTTCAACCACTAAAACGTTGATTAGTCGATTAATGCAGTTTCTTATTGTTTAAGATGAGACGAGAGAGACCGCTCGCATAATATTAAAGAAATGCAGTTATGACTTACGAAAGGCTAATTGAATTTATCCAAATAGGAAATTTTATTATCTATCCTAATTCACAGCCAATGAGCCCCTGCTTTTACAAAAGTAAATAAAAAACAGTCAACTAACCTTTAATAAATTTACAAATGAAACTCAAGCCATCCCAAATTTTCCCAACTAAGTTTTCGATTGTCGATATCCAATTTTATGCACAGATTTATTATGAATACTAGAACAAATTTAAAATTGTAAAGATTTCTCGAACAGTTATTAAATTTAGGAACAACTTAGCATGTATTGCGTGTAGTTAAATTAGAAAATAAAATTTTAAGAACAAACTCACATTTTTTCGGCCACTGCATGATTTGATTCCGGTATCCCATGCAACAAGTGCCTGTAAATAAATTACAAAATTTTAGGTTATGAAACTTTTTATAATAAAATCAATCAAATTACTTTGGTGCTGATGAAAATGATTTATATCGTTATGAATGTAATATTATTTAATTATTTATTTAATTTAGTGCAGGTTTCCTACTTGGATTCAAACACAATTAATTAACCTGCAAAAATGGCGTCCTTAACGACAACGACCGAAGAGTTAGCCGAGAATCTATTTAAAAAATTGTTCGTGTACAGGTAACCATGGTAACGGCGAAAATTTTGTTGCTAGGTTATTGGAATAAAATTTTGCAACCTAATTTAATTTTCAAAAAAAATATTAGGAAAAACTTACGTTGCATTCGTAACAGACCTCGGAATGCAGAAAAATGCATCGCTGTCAATTCCCACCATGACGCCACAAAATCACTTAATTTATACCGTGAAAAACAATGGCAAAGTTGCGTTTTAAGATGATAGAATTGTAATTTAATTCTTTATAAACATTCTTGAATATTTAATTCAACATAAAATTCCAATTTTTAAGTAACAATTACCATTCCGGTGTTAAAGTAACGCGCACCACCGTGAAATCACTTGAAAAGCGCTTCTCACAATAGCATCATCCGTTTGTCGTTTTAATATGAGCCAATCAAATTAGCAGATTGCGAGCGCAAATTTTAAATTGTACAATTACATTTTAAAAAAACCTTTAATTTAATCATAATATGAAATTAGATGGTTTACTTTAGTTATTTTGCTTTTTTTAATTATGTAGATCAGTGGCGCAGCCAAAAATTCGTTCTGCGAGGGTAAATTATTATTATTTAATTAATAAATCAAAATTAAATGTAATTTTTGTCGTAAATTCGATAAAATAAATAAAAGTTTCCGGCTCGATAAACTAAAAGTTCAAAGAGGAAATTTTATATTAAAATTTTAATTACCATACAAAGCAAATATAAATTTAAAAAAGCATCTTTTGTATTCGCAAAATTTATATTAACCTTTTAACCCATCATCTAGGTATGAATTGGTATATATTCAGTTTCGGTCATTATTCGATTAGTATGTTCTACGATGATGTCGCTATTAAGATTTACGATTTTAGTTATTGTTGGTGTGGTTACTGCTCAGAATCATGATGTGAATTCACAAATTTCCTACGAAGGAAGGCAAAGAAGTGTGGTAAGTTTTGCTAGCCGTATACTTTTCCATTCTTCGTTAAATAAATCCAATTAGGAAACCACGACGTTGTGTGCTGTGGACCCTAAAATTGATAATGAAGGTATTCAATTACTGCTGACTCGTTTGGAAGCTCTGTGTGTAGAAAAACTGGAAATGCTGATAACGGACACCAATACACGTTTTCTATCTTTAGAAAACCAATTATCTCAAAGCTCTTCGTATCCTGCGTCCCCGGTCGTTCAAAATTTCAAAAACTTGGAAGCCAAAATGGAAAACTTGGAAGTCAAAATGGATAACTTGGGTAAAGACATTCAAGTTTTGATAACGGACTCCAACAGACGTTTTCTATCTTTAGAAAATCAGTCTTCGGAGGTCCATTCCATTGTCGTTCAGAATAACGAAAACTTGGAAACCAAAGTGGAAAATTTGGGTAAAAACATTCAAGAATATTCATGTCCCGCGTCCCCAATCGTTCAGAATATCGAAAATTTGGAAGCCAAAGTGGAAAATTTAGAAAAACAATTTCTTGAAAACATTCAAGAATTGATGAATGCCACTAGAAATTTGCCTTCCGATGTGGGAGCGATAAAGCTAAACGTTTCGTCCCTTATTAACGTTACAAGGTATTTATTTTCAGTTTCAAGTCTCTCTTTCAATATTTAACGTAGAATAAACGTAACTTTTACATTGAACCTCTTAAAGTTTTTTTCTGAAGATTTTTTATGAATTATTGCAAAAAGTATTACATTGAAATTACTCAAATTTAATTGAAAAAAACTTGATTGTAATTATCTAATCGAACACCAAGTTCGATCCGGTTGTCTCCAACCTTGCCTGAATAACCAAAGTATTACATATTTTAAAATTTTTTATTTTTAGATCATTGGTGGATTCCAATTCCGAATTAAAACAAGTTTGCAATGAAGGATTACAGAAAGTAAACGATTTAGAAACATCAACCTCAACATCTCCTCCACTCAATTTTACTGCAAAAAATTGTAAAGAAGTTGGAGAAAATAAAAAAACCGCTTCCGGAAATTACATGATACAACCGGAAGGTGCGCTGAAACCTTTCGAGGTAGTATGTGATTTAGCAACATGGGGAGGCGGTTGGACGGTGATCCAAAGGAGATTTGATGGATCTCAAGATTTTTATCTAGGTTGGGAAGATTATAAGAAAGGATTTGGTAATTTTAGAGGTGAATTTTGGCTCGGTCTAGAGAACATTCACCTTTTAACAGGATTCGAAAAGAACGAATTATTGATAGAGCTAGGTGATTTTGAATCACACAATGTAAGTGCATTATATTCCGAATTCCAGGTTGGATCAGAAATTGAAGGATATTCTTTAAAAGTTCTGGGTGCTTATTCGGGAGATGCTGGTAATGCATTGGGTCACAACATTGGAATGAAGTTTTCCACCAAAGATAACGATCAAGATGTGAATTTACAATATCACTGTGCCCAATATCATGGTAAAATTTATAATAATATTTTTATTAAGTCGTAGCGAGCGAAATTTCTTCTAACAAGTCAATTTCTTTTTTTGTAATAATTAAAATTGAATAAGGAATTTTGAAATATGAATTTTTAAAGGCTGTACTAAATACTCCGCGAAGAAAGCTACTACCTGCACAGAAAAAAAGTTGTACTTAAAAGTAGAACTATTTGTGCCAAGATTGTCTACAAGTACAAATTGTGTGAAAATTTAGTAAATTGTACTTAATTTTAGTCAATTTTAGTCATCTCTAGCGCAATTGTACTATTTTATACCACAAATTGTACCTGTAAATCAATCCAGTATCAAACTTTTACGCTGCGATTTAATTACTTCTAACATAACTAAACACTTTCCTTCTTTTAGGTGGTGCCTGGTGGTACGGTTCATGCTCAGATAGTAATCTGAATGGAAATTATTTTGATCGTCAAGTAAGTAATAATACCGGAGTAGTTTGGCATTATTTCAAGAACGACTGGAGAAAATTCAAACACACTAGGATGTCAGTGCGTCCTAAAGTGTAAAGTATAATAATAAATGATTAAGTTTTTACCCCCCAGTTCAAATAGTAAAGTCATCTTTAATTTTTTTTAACTGTTTCCATAAATTTGATTTTCGGACTGTTATTAAGCAGTTCCGATGGATTTGTGTTGTATTAATTACAAGAATAAGTTTCTAATTTTTCAGTTTGCTCACTAATAAATTGTGAGTTCAAAAAATTAATTATTTATTAACTCTTTGCCTTGATTTACAACTTGTATTAATTTTATAATAAATAAATAAAAAATTTGTTACACGAGTGGGTACATTTCTTATTTTAAGAAAAGAAAACGTTTTTTTCAATTCCAAATTTTGAATGCAAATGAATAACAAAACTAGAAAATTTTGATTCAAAAATTGGACATTTAAACCTACCAAATACCACCCCATAATAAAACAAGCTTTTATAAAAAGAAAATTTAAAAGAAAAACAATAGATAGTTTTTCAGATTTCCAAGAGTAAGTAGTCATTACAGCAGGCACGTAGCTACAACTAAATCTCACTCTTCAGCATAGCGAAAATTTAGGAAATTAATTAAACAGATAATGAAGATAATTTTAAAAGTGAAGTGCAATATTATAAGTTATGGTTATAATTTGCTTACCTAAACCTCGTGTCATGGGCATTTAACCTTACTGCAGTCAACTAGTATGGAAGTCCCAGGTTAGACGATTAGTTAGATTAGAGTAGAAAGGTACAAAAACGCTTTTCGTAACTCATTTTATTAACGTAATCGTACTCTCAGTTCATTTCAACACAAACACTTGAGAAAATTTTTTAAAAATCAAAACAAAAATGTTTTAAGTTTAGCCGCCTCCCCCGCCACCTTCTTCTTCGTATTTCCTAAAGAAGTCGCCCACTGGAAAGAAGTCCCAACAGCGTTGAGTGTACATGTTCCACACGTACGTCTCTTGACCCGTATACTCCGTGTCGGGTTTGTTAATCAAATGCATAAGGAAGAACCTACGAGGGACAAAATCAAAACTTTCATTTTCAAATGTTTCGAATTCTTACATGTAGTTTGCTAAATTGTGCTCCTGCTGGACGTGGGTATCGAATCCGTGCGGAACCTTGTCGAAATTATCGGTTCCCAATCCACAAATGAAGCACTTGGATTCCATCACGTCTTTAACGCTCTCGAGCTGACTACGCAATTCACCGAAAGCGTCAATGATCAAACCTTGAATGATGGCCAATAAAATGACGATAACGAAGAAGAAAAATGTTATGTCGAACATGATACGGTAAACTTCGTAATCGTCGCCGTCAGGTGGTCCGATTTCGTCACCGATACCACCACCAGCTCTCACTCCTTTGTAGAGGTGGAAAACAAAACACTAAAACAAACGAATGTCTAAAACAGGGCTGGGTGATATTGATATTTATAAAATATCAAATAAGTAGGTAATAATATTTGAAAATTGATATAATGATCAAACAAGAGAAAAAACTTACCGTGAGCATGTCGTGACATTTCTTGTCGACCTCTTCATCTTCTTCTTGCACGTAAAATTTCCTGAAGAAATTGAAAGCGATGACGGTGTAAATGTATACGATGATGGTTAAAAGCATCACCGTGAGCACCAACTGTTTACCGTTATGCGTGACAGATTGTAAGATCGTGCGCAAAGTTTTAAAACCAACGGCGACATCGAGCAAGTGGGCGGCGAAAAAGAACAAATTATAATTTCCTAGAACCGAAAAAGTGAAATACCACAGCGAATATAAGAAAGAATTGTCGGTGATCGTCACCCCCGACTTCCAAATTTGGTAGCGCCAGTCAATCTTGATTACACTGAAACAACAACGTTTCAGTTATTATCCGTACCTTTACACAGCAACATTTAACTTACAAAGAAATTAAACTTTGCCCTTCATTCGATTCGGTCTGAGTAAACGAAGTTTTTTCCATTCCCAACAAGTTGCTCATCGAATCGAAGTCGTAACTGTCGCTGTACTTCTGCCTCACCTTCTTCTTCACGAATTTGTCCCAATAGTTCACCGGAAACGATCTGCAAGAAAATTCGTAAAACTGCGTCAAGGGTAAACCCCCGAGAAACTTACTTAGCGGATATGACCAATTTGTCCCAATGGGATTTGAAGTCGTCGTCTTCTGGCTGCTCGACGATATACAAACCTTCAAACTCTAACCGTCTAGCGATTTCCTTTTCCCTCTTGAATATCGCCAACGGAATCTGCGAAATAATAATAATAATAATAAGCGGAACACGACGCTAACACACGTCGGTTTCGTCCTCTAAAATTACCTTAAGATGGTAGTAGGCAATCAGCATACAAAACGAAACTACGGAGTGTAAAAACGCCGACAGACGCATCACGTGTTCGATATAGTAAAAGTCTTCGTTGACGTGAACTTTCTCCAACGGATCTTCCTCCTCCGAACTACCACCACCTTCTCCCGAACCCATTCCACTTCCGCTACCTTCCCCAGAACCAATGATATCCGCAACCACTTTCGGAACGTTGCCGCCCTCTTCCGCCGTTAAAGTCGAAACTTGGTAAAACAGGAGCATGAAATTAATGCAGAAAGCCAAAACTAACGCGATATATTTCAAATTGTAGAAATTTCTCGCCAAGAATGACACCGCGCGTTGACCGTAAATCCCAAAATTTATTTGCGAAACCGCGGACTTTTCAACCGTCGCTTCTTGTTTATGTTCCATTTCAATTGCTTGCATTGCTGCCTGTTGAGCCGCTTGTGCTTCGGCTTTTTCTTGCGCCGCCCGTCTAACAGCCTCCCCACTGTAAGAAAATCTTCCCCTTAAAAAAGCTCCGTTTACTAACCCTAACGATTACTAACCCTAACAAGTCCGCAAGAGTAACCGGATTTTCGGTGCTACTGCCTTCTTCCGTCTGCAATTCCGCCATATCTTCCGAGGTGGTTTCTTTTTCTCCATCAGCAGAAATAACCTGACCGTTCGCGGACAATTCGTTGGAGACGACCCTAACGACGAAAGTATCGTTTTTATTTAGTATTTCACCTGGAAGAAAACTTACTGTCCGTTTGCTTCTTTACCGCTCTCGTCCAGACCCAGCGCCTGAACGTGATTACCTTGCTGTTCTTCAGACGCCGAAGGCAGGGCCGGTAACAGACGCAGATGACCCACCTTTTCTTCTTCCTTAACTTCAACAACCGCTTCTTCTTGTTGTGGCCCACGCATCAACGACATCAAAATTTGTATCAAGTATCTGTACAGAATTTGGAAATAAAATACCACCACGAACTTCCCCCGATTACCCTTACCTTATAACAATGGAAACCCCAAACCCTGAATAGTAAAATCCGTAGAAAATCGTTTTGAAAAATCCGACGAATAATTCGGGTATCGTCATCTGTTGCATTTCGCCTATTTTGTGTTTTATATTCGCCATGCTCAACGATGATAAGCCAAACTTCACGCCTTCCATTACCGTTTGATATGCATGACGCAATGGATCTTTTCCCCTACGAAATAGTTTTGATTTATTGACAAGACAATCGAAACGCAGGTTTAGATTGTCAGTAATTATTATCAATCAATCAAGAGGCGCCCGAGAAACAAAAAAACTCACCGATTTTCGTCATCAACTGTCGGATAACTGCTATAACTGGCCGCCCGCTGTTGACCTCCGCCTCCCGAAAAGTCCACCGCCATCAGAGCGTTCGCGTGCTGCATTTCAAAAATTGCATCTTCACAAAAATTAATAAACGCCTCCAGCTTCTCCTTGTCGCCCCCCTCTGTAACTATGTAATGGAAGAACGCCCGCTTGGATTCCTGAAAAACAATAAAAAGAACATGACATATCTCCCCTCGAACCGCGGTCACAAACCTACCTTAATTTGCGGTTTTTCCCACTGCTCAATATTCGACTCCTTGATTTCAAAATAAACCCGTTCGATACGTTTACTGCTGCCCATAATTTCGATACGTCCTAAGAACGGCTGAAAATAATTCAACACTGACCCGGCGGTTTCCAAAAACCGCGCCAATCTTGGCTCGTTCGGCATGTGCTCGGCTAAATTTGTCAACAAAACTGCAAGATTGAAACCGATTTCTTTGGACGGTTCGTGAAACCGATCCATGAAACCCATGTAATCGATTTTACCGTCGTGGTTCATTTCGCAGCACATCAGCATAAATTCGATTTCTTCCCTGGTTAAGAAAAAAGTTAGGTGATGAATTCCACGAATTGCGCAATGATGTTTAAGACTTACGGCGTGTAGGTTTTTTGCTGCTCCATTTTTTCCTTGAAGTCTTTGGGATAGACCCAACCGTCGTTGTTGACGTCGATCTCTTGGAAAGTTGGCGACGACGTCAAATCCTTCAGTTTCAAAAACATGTCGAAATATTTTAGGATTAACTCCACGTTCGACATGCTCTCCACTAAAGTGTCCACCATTTGTTTTCCGATGGTACCTGAAAAAAATGGAAGTGAAATAACCTGAAGATGAAGGTAACTAAAAACCAACCGTTGATGACGTTTCCTTCCAACATGGATAGCATCATGGTTATCATGTCTTTCTGTAAATTGAGCAGCTCTTTGAGGAGGTCAACTTGGCTGGAGTGTTTTGACAGTTTGTCTTGCATGTGAGAGAATAGAAAGAGGAAACCGCCCACGGCGTCCCACAACCTGGAATGTGCCAACGTTTGCTGATTGAGGGTACACGGACCTTGAATGACCTCAGTCAGTGTGTTGAACACTTGACTGGCGACCGCGATTGCTTTGAAGAAGTTTGCTTTACCGGCAGGGTCTATGAGTTCCTTGCTCGAATAATGCCAATAGAAATCCATAATTGATTCTTGTAGGCGTAGTAAGTAATCGACGGTGCAGATGACTACGTTTACGGTGGTCGTGTTTCCGGCCTGCGTTCGCAAGTAATTTTGCCATTCTAAATTGTGACCTTCACAAGTCAGTTGAATAAACCGGAATAGCGCGCAGGTGAAGTCAGCGTCGTGCATGTTCTTCTCTCCGGCTGCACCTTCAGACCCTACGCCCAGACCTTCCGCTTTGGTGTTTCTCTCAAACGCATCTAAATCGAGAACCCCGCAACTGTTCATAAGACCCGCGATACTGGTAAAGAAGCCCACGTCCTTTTTCTCCTGTAAATGATCTAACATGCCCTTCTGAATGTCTGTGTTACCGCCGCGTAAGATGGCGATTCCAAGTTGTAGCGTCTTCATCGCCATTTCGGAAGGCACTCCCTTACACGCCGAAATATGCAGAAGGACCATTTCGGCAGCTCCTCGTTTTGCTAAACGTGCTTGGTGAAACAACAACTTCTGCTTTTCCATTTCTTGCTCCTAATAGGAAAAACTTTTTATCAAAATGAAACCGAAAGAAAATGGGTTAAAACTTTGGTCAAACGTACCATCAACGCATTTGACATCCTCTAAGCATTTACAAACAAAGCGCGGTTAGTTATGGAAACCGTAATTTTCAGAAAAAGGGGAAAAACTTACGTGAATCGAACTCGTCGCTTCTTCACTATCGCCACCCTCGTCTTCTCCTTCCTCCTCTTCTTCTCCGCAAGATTTGGCGATAATTTCCGCGTAACTCATATACAAGGGATCTTCCTAAGATAAGAGATAAAAGTGATGAAGTAATTTAACGTGTGGTGAAACGAACCTGTAACGCTCCTGAATTTTCGGTCATGGCTCCCCGACAAAACGTAGTGACCAGTTGGGTCAGCGGGTCCGGCTTGCTCTCCTCTTCCGACTCCTCCTTCTTTTTTAACTCGGAATCTTCGAAGCTTTGCGTTAAATCTTCGATTATGACTTCTTGCCCGACATTTTCGTCTTGCAACCACAGTTCGTAATAAGACCGAGCGAAAATGTTAATAGCTCGATGCCTTAAAAACGCAAACTTTAATTCTACGTTTTGGAAGTCCACGCGCACACCACAAAAAATCTACTAACCTCTCCAATTTATACAAAGGTCGACATCTTAAGCATGCTAAAGCGACGAGTTTACGAGCTTTCCTCAAAACCCTACTCCAATTTCCTCTATTAGCATCGTTTTTGTTAGCCTGTTAGATCACAACATAGTTCACACAAAAGTACGCCATTATTGGATTATTTTAATAAGAAAAATTGGTGATAAAAAGAAACAAAAAAGTATAGAAAAAGCTAAAAAGCAAAAAACTCAACAAACCTGGGCAAACTGTGCAACGAAGCTTGTCTGAAGCAAGAAAGTACAGCGCGTTTGCGTTGCATCGATATTACGCTTCGATGGACACCTTTTAGCTGTTGTTGTGGGTGATCGATCTAAAGATGCAACACGTTTTAATTTTTCCCGTCGGTTACATAACAAAAACATCAAAACTTGAATTTCGAAAAAAATCGTGTTTTTGTCGTGAAATGCAAGAAATTCGCTTGAAGCATATCCAGGACGTATATTTCTTATACGTCCTGTATATTATTTTGAATATGTCAGATTTCATAAAAATTTGAAAATTGACATAACTGAAATTCGACATACCGCTTAAACAGGGTGGCCCACTTATAGCAAATTTTTTAATAAAATATTAAGAAGTCTGACCAATTTTCGTTCCCTTATTCTGACTCATCAATTGCATATTTACTTTTGTTCTTGTTTAAGTAAAAAATCTAACAAACCGTCCCGTTTTAACTTAGAAATTGTGAAATGACTGAAAATAATTGTTGTAATTTCACTATTAATAAGTGGACCACCTTGTACAAAAATTTGCTAATAAATTAAATGAAGAGATTTATCGAAATTAATCAAAGAATAAAAAATGTCCGCCAGGTACCTAACCAAAGTGATCCGGTTATTGGCGCCGTGGCGCCCTCTACCGATAAAGAAAAAAATTACCTAGCGGATACTTTTAAAATTGTTTATATAATCTGGAAGCACTCACCATATGAAGTCCAAACAAAACTTTGCTCATGGCGACGATCCGATCGACCGTTTCTTCCAGTACACTTTTACCATTATTGTCGTTCGTTCCAACCACTGTACTCTTTTTACTACCCAACTGACTGTACAAATAGTGCTGCCACGACATCTCATCCGCCGGATCAATTTTGTCCGGTAAAGTTAGCTGAATTTTGGCGAAATCAATGATTTCCTGTTCGGGCATTTTCTACAACAACAAAAATCATCCTGATGATTTTCCGGCATCTTTCGCAGGAATTCACAAATTTTACCTTCAAGAAACGATCTTTACAGTGCTGCACTAATTCCTGTTCCCTACCGGCAAACAAATTCAACCCAACCGGTAACAAACGCTTCAAACACGCCACCATCAACGACGCTTGCACTTCCTTATCCTTGTCTCTCTTCTTGTCGCGATGCTTCTTCTTTTTCTGAAGTTAAAATTACGTCAACCGGAAACTTTGCCAAGGAAAAACAAACAACTCACCACTTTGCCACTCGCCGGTTGGGAACCGTCGGGGATCGCAGCGCGCCTCGTCGCCGTAGGCATGATCAGCACCATATTGTCGATTTCGTTGGCGGCAATGAAATTTTGTTCCTCTCGCAAGAAATACTGCGAATTCGACCAAATATTGAAAATTTCCGCCACGTGATTGTAGAGATCTTCGGCTTCCATGACGTTGTGACGTAACCAATGATTACGCTGCTGATCGACGTACTTAATTAAGAGCGGATAGAAGGAGTAAATGTCGCGAACCAACAACTGCCACTCTTCTTGAATTTGCGCTTCAATCTAAACATAAAATTAGTTCGTAAACGTTCCCGCTCGCGCGCCAATTTTGCTTACCTGAGAAGTGTCGTCGGAAGAACTCTTGATAAAACCTCTCAGACTTTCTTCCTTGTGGTACATCGCTTCGGTTCGCTTCTTCACACGTTCCGCTAAAGGCAGGAACGAATCCTTCAGCAACTCTTCGCTACTGTTAATGATAATTTGTTGGGTGTACGCCGCAATCCGCGTCATCCACGGGGAGCTCTCATTGCCGATGTTTTTCTTGATAAGTTTCAGCACGTTTTTGAGCAGTTGGTTCATATGCTCCGATGTGATCATCGTAACGTGAGTTCTAACAACATTTAAGAAGAAAAAATAGAATTTTTGGAGAATTATCTTTTAATATTATTTAATTTTTGAATTGAATTGCGAATTCTACGTGATAAAAGATTGATGCCCCACGTTGGGCGCCATTTATATTACGTTAATTTTTATCGATTTTAAAAAATTCAAAGAAGCGAAAAACTTACCCTCCCGTGGGACTCACGTTGTCCGGTCCTTGTGCCCACCAAAACGGAAGATACGAACACAGCATCGGCATTATAACGTCGATAACCTGAGGCGCGTCTGAATAAGTTTTTTCGCTTTCCACGAATTGGTCGACTTCGGCTAAAACCATTTCTAAGGTCGGCATTGAGGTTTCCATCCTCGCCATTATGTCTTGAGCTTCTAAGGAATGATCCGCGATACGGTTTAGTAAAGAGAAGGGATTGTGTTTATTGAATTGGGGTTCCAAAAACGCGACGGGGAAAGTCGAACTTAAAGCGCCCAGGCAAGAACCTAAACACAAAAACTTTTGTATGATTCTCGGAGGTTACTCTACTTGTACTTACCTAAAGGCGATCGGTAGCGTTCAATTTCGGATTTTAAATATTTTCGATCATGAGTCAAGTTTATGTCGGTCCCTAAGGTGTATAGCGACGACAAAATTTTATACGCAGCAACTTGAACTTCATCCACTGCAAAAAAAGTTAACGGTGATGCGGTGATACCTTCAACCTTGAATTACTTACATAATAAGTCGGTTCCGTACTCGCAATTGGCTAGATGGTCAAACATAGCCGTCAAAACGGGCATCACAACGCTGTTCACATAAAACAACGAAGACGAGGTTTTCAGGTGAGTTCCTCGCAGGTGGCTGTACTTCCCCTGAAATCAAAACGTCAAAAAAGCACTGGAAGCAAAGTCAACTTACTTCTTGCAGATGTAAGATCGTGTGGGCTAAGTCGTCGGCGGTGTTGTTGAAGAACGTGAGCATCGAAGTCCGAATAAATTCGGGACAGTTTTTCACCAAAGATTTGGCGTCGATTCCTTTCACAAGCACTTGCAAACACCTGACAGTAATTTTAACATCGGCCCCAAACACCGATAAACGTCCGCGCAACAGATTAGCCAATTTGCAGAACAGTGCTGCCACCATTTCCTTTTCCTTCAAACTCGCAGCGCTCACGTTGTTGGTTGCCGTAGCAACTGCTATGAAGTAATTACGGTGGGTAGAATAATACTTTTCCATTAACGGCAAAACCACCTAAATAATAAAACAAATGATTTGTACTGAAAGGTTAATTAACCCTTCAATAGTCGCATCTTACCTTAGAAAAGAAGACAATATCGAGAGTGGAAGTTTTAAAAGTGGTTCTTCGGCTAAAAATGGCGGAAGGTTTCAAAATTTTCATGTTGATTGTCGCGCGATCGGCGTATTGAATGAGTTTTTCTAGAAGACTGTAGGCAAAACGTAACTCCACCGACGGTCCAGCCGCCGCTTTTTCTCCAGCCGCAATCACGGTCTCGCGTGAAGCCCTAACAACAAATTTAAAAAACCTCCTCCTTAAAAACCGACGGTTTACCTACTTGTGTAACTTGTAACCTTGGTACTGCAAATACTTCAAAAACTCTTGCGATCTTTCCCGATCCTTGCGCTTTTCCTTGTCCGTCAACAAATCGTACGGCACCAACTGCGGATGAATACCGCCACCGCAAGTGTTCAACTCCTCTTTCTTCTTTTTCGCCCAAATATCGTGCGAATTTTCGGCCAAACGTTCGGCCATGTTTTGCATCTCTCTCGACAAGGTGAGATTCGTCATGTCGACCGGATGCGGGTCATAATTAAACGGCGAAGTCGAATCGACGTTCTTCGAATTCCGCCTTACTGAACTCTTGTTTGACGGAACGTCGGCGTCGGAATGCTCCACGGACCAACCTATTGCTAAAAGGGCTTTTAGGGATTCTCGGACCGGTTCCTTGTAACGTTCCTTTTCGTAGTCGTTCAACATCGTGTACGGTTTAAGTCGTGGGTGAGTTTTATTTTGATCCGACCAACCTTCGCCGTACTGCCATCCATTTTCAAATTTTCTGGAGGACCAAGCGTCGTGATAGTGTTCCGAAAATTTCTGGACTATTTGGTTTAGATCGTTGTTCAAGCTAACGGATGTCGTGGTGATGGGTTGTGGATTATATGGTCCGTTAGGACCAGACGCTGTTAAAAGATTTTAACTTGGTAATTATTTTTAAGCTGCTAAAAAAACTTACTGTTTGCGGCACTTTTGTTTGTGTACCATTCGTCGTCGTAATTTTGGGATAACGAGTAATCCGGTGGTAAGGCGCATCCTATGGCCGTTAGGCACGGTAAAGCTCGACCAAACAATTCGGGTTCGTAATCCATCTTACTTAACGAATCGAAAATGTTGGAGAAGAGCATCATGGTGAGGCGCTTTTCCTCGTCGGATGATGCGCCGTACAAACCTTGTCCCGTGGTCGAACCGTAATATTTGGCGCACCTGTCGTAATGTATGGTGAGTAAACGAAGGGCGACCGTGGTGTACTCGGATAAATTCGATACGTCGATCGTGAGTTTACGCAACAGTTTGAGTAACATCGACGGTTGCATCTGACTTGTGAGAGCGACCAAAAAATCGGACACCGCTTCTCGCTGACCTTTAGTTAGCATACGATTTTTGGACAAACGATAAACCGTATGAAGAGTTGCGTCGAGCAAGGACGCGTAATTTTCGGCTTCAGAATAAAATTTACTATGCGTAATTAGAAGAGGTAAAATGGAATTGCCGATGTATCTGTTCATACTTAACGCCATATCAGATTCGCTTCCGTCGTTCTGTAACAAACGAACGAACAAACCATCAAATGAACGAACGAAGAAATTAGAAAAAAGTAAACTCACCCTATCCAGCATCGTTGCGGCACGTAAATCCGGTAGGAATGCTTCCTCGAGGAGTTTGAAGAATAATTCTTGGGTTTCGATGCCGTAAACGCGTTCCAAGAACAAAACAACCGATTGCTTGTGGGTCGGAACTAGACCGGACGGCATATCCGATTTGGGACGTTCTTCGCCGGCGGCCGGATTTTGCAAAGTGAAGCGTAAACTCAACACGCCTTGCAGATCTTCTAAAGGCACCAAGGAGCGTAAAATAGCTCTGGCGCGAAGAGACTCGTTTTTGCCCTGAAACGTGAAAAATTATAAGTACATCATCGAATTGTCGTCACCGCTGATGGCTTCGTACTTGAGCAATCACATTCGAATCGGGTGCACATCGTCCCAGTAGATCGACCAAGGTGCAGTAAAAGTTCAAAATCGCTGCTCCAGTGTCGATATAATCCTCGTCGTCGTCACTTTCAGGAAGAGGGTGCGTAAACTGCGAAACGTTAACGGTTCCTTCCGCCTCGTCCATCATTCTGCGACGATCAGATATCCTCTCGGACATCTAAACATAAGTTCTGCAAATGAAAGTTGTCGATCGATTCACCCCACTTACCTTATTGGCATCGGTAATCGCTCTGAGTAGACCTTCACCCTCTCCTCTTAGAGCCAAACCTAAACACTCTGGCCGACGAATTAACAGCCGGATCACCAAATTTGCATTTTCTTCCACACTTTCACCGTTCACCTAAACAAACTATGAAACAAAAAACCTTTAAATTTTAAAATAAAACTCACCCAAACACAAAACCTTAAGAAATCCAAATACCGCTCGCCTTCCACCGGATCCCACCCCAAGTCGGGGTACCCTTTCTCCACTAATTCCGAATTCGACTGCAAACCACACCGCGATAAATAAATCGCAATCTTTTCCAAGTAGTGCTCCCTGAGAGCGAGCGCGAGTTCCGTATTCTCCATGAGCGAAGAGTAGGCAACATCTAAAGGAGTCGAACCCCTCAAGCTCGGCCTCGCCAATAAAATGTTGCTGTTTTCCAACAAAAAATCGAGATGCTCAAACATGGCTTTCTGATTTTGTCTACTTGTACGACAAAAATAACACAAGAAACGACAACAAGCGACCACCATTTCGTGGGAAGTGTCCTTTCCCTTTGTAGTGGGCTCGCCTTCCACTTGAGGTGTACTGGAATCGGACTGAGCTTGCGACCGTCGTCCAAGTGTGTTGATCATGACGGCCATGACGTTCTCGTGAATTCTCAATATTCTAATCAAGTCGGGGTGCTGGAAGAAGGTGTGATTATTAACCAACTTCCACAAACGTTCCCTCATCAAGGCTTCTTCCTCTTGCGACATCTGAACCGGTAGTAAAGTTCTAATTTGGCTCAATCCGACCCACATTTCTGCGACGTCGCTTTTTGTTTTCGAATTGATGATGTAAGTTTTTTCGAGAGCGCGTATGAGCGCCCCTATCGAATCGTACTGACGAACCAACAAACTGAACATTTCGCGGACAAGTTTCGGCATTTCGATCTGTGCCTCTTCGGCCCAGTTCACGATCCTCGCGATAAGAACTTTCCGGAAGTTCGCTTCGCGCATCGGTTTATCCGGTTCGGGTTCATCTTTCGCTTCTTCTTCCAGCTCCTTCACTGTGTTGATAAAATTGTAAAACTTTGAAAAAGTGCCTGATTGTTGTTGATCGTCTTCGCCTTCTTGCTCGGGAACTTGTAACGCGTTCAACGAAACCTCCATCATTAACTTGTCGTGAAATTCAGCTAGCACGCTACAGATATCTTCACCTATTGGACAATTTTCTCTGTCCTCATCTGCCAGATTTTTAAAATCCAAAATGACTTTCATTTGTTCTCTAGGAGGGCACCGAAACTCTCTCGTTTTACGCGCCGCGACAGCCGAAGGCAAATCCGACTGTTTGATTTCGACGTAACGGCGCAACTGATCGGTTTGCAGTTCACCGACGAAATCATGGCTGAACGCGATGATAAACTCGACACGATGACGTAATTGATTGTCGCAGAGATGGTGCAGCAAATAGCACATCTGTAATTTCGCGCCTTCGGCCATTTTCATGTGAAGTAAACCTTTACGGTGTTCGTCTTTACTGTCTGCAACGACAAAGCAAATTTAGAAAAAAAAAGGGGAGTGTTAGGAGAGTGAGCATACCTTTTTCGAAAGTAGGGTCCCAAGTTTCAGGATGGATCATTATCAGCAACTTTTCAACGTCTTCGTCGCGTATTAAACCGACCAATAACAGACGATCTACCAATTTTAAGAGCGGCCTGTAAATAAACTAAACATTTCCAAAAAGCGCAAGGTAAAAAAATCCACTTCACTTACAAAAACAAATTTTCGTTCGACCCGCCGATCGGATCTCTGTTGTGGACCTGATTGATTTGGACGGCTTCGGCCAAGGCCAGCATAACGTAATCTCTGACGATGTCCAACGGGAAATAAGGCGAATACAAGGTTTTTATTGCTTCTATCGAATCGCTGTAACGAAAATGTTAAGCTATCGGTTTACGAAAATTTTCCGACGACTTACGCAATATCGGACATCTGCATTTGGGGTTGAACCGACACTGTCTGAAGCCTTCTCAGACTGTGGCCCATTTCGGGATCCTCGTACAAATCTTTCAGTTCTTGTCCCAACGGAATTACGTATTCGTTCTTGCAGACCTCCCTGCAACGCAATCGTTTTTATTTGAATATTTCGCTTGTGTTGTAACTTACATTGTGGTCGCCGTCGATTCCAAATGTAACGCAATTAACAAGTCGTAAAAACCTTGCCTCAAAGGTCCGCTCATGTACTCCGATTTTATCGCGTAGAGCAACTGTTTTTGGTCGACGTGTTTACACAAAGTGTGCGCAGCTCTGTAATTGCTCTGAAAACACAAGGCGGCGTACAAGGTTAACGTGTGCGCGTGAAAACTGAGCAAACGTTCCATTTCGATTAACTCCAGGATGTCTATGCAACGGTCTTCCTCGGGAATGTGAAGAGCCAACATCGATACGGGATCTTCGCACAACATCGACCAACCGCGAATGTCCGATAATTTTAGGGCGTGCACTTGCAGGTAATTATTTGGAACCTGAAAAATGCGTTTCGAAACGTTTCACAAAAAAATTCTTTCTGGGAAACCCCCCAAAATAAGCGCTATGAAGCAACGTTCTTACCCGTGCCCACTGATGAGGTTTCAGACACTGCACCTTCAAACGAGGAGGAAATTGGGGAACTACATGCCTGGCGCTGTTCTGAAGAATGGCCGCGGATAACGGTAGCGTGGTTGTGGTTCGACCCAATTCGATTTGCAAAATCTCCTTGCTGGTAGCTTCCACAAAAATGGCGGGGAACAACTTAGTGTCAGGTTCCATCTAAGGAAACGATTAGAAAACTCAAAAGCTTCCGTGTTATTTTCAAATCGTACCTTAAATTTATGTTTTGTTTCTTTTCCTTCGCACGTGAAGCTAATTATACCGGTAGCTGTGTCCAAGAAGCATCCGACAAACATCCCCTGAGAGGCGGCCTTACCCGACGCGTCTTGTGTCACTTCATTGTACAATTCGTCGGTTCGTACCATGTAACAGGAATGGCGATCCACGCTAAATTGAAGTTTATTAAGCGGAACCAAAAAATAAACCCGGTAATACTTACACGTCCACGGGACGGTCGTAATCGTCGACCAAAACGACGGAAGCCTTTTGTATTAGATTTTGATTGAAATCTTTAGTGTGTAAATGATACTGGGTGGTTACCCACCCGACGTAGACGTGAGTGGGATCTTGCCCGGGGAAAACCCGAACACCTAACAAAATACGTTACGTTACGTGCTCGGCGAACGGAGTTTTACTTACCGAAAAAGTATTCGTTGATTAATTTCAGACATTCGGCGTCGTAAATTTCGTTTCCTACCGCTTCGACGTCCGAAGTATGGACGACCGTTAAGGTTTTTTGTTGGCGCTCGGGAATCGAAGGGGGCTGAACTTTAAGGTCAGTCTGTGACACTCTCGTGGGAGACATCTTACTTAAGGTTTGCTGTGAAATAGCTGGAATACGAGAATGAGCTCCCATTTTACCCAGTCGAGGACTAACATCCTCGGTATCTTTCGTCCTCACACCTTTCGAACGATCTCCGCTAGATGCGTCTCGTTTACGAAAGAATCTGCAAGTACGAAAAAAAGAAGTCGGTGCGGCCGTTTCGAAAAAATCACCATCAAAAGAAGCAACGTGTTAATTACAGAAAAAAACTTAAGTTTACCTTAAAAAGTTGTCGCTACGAAACGCACAACAAACAAAACGTTTTTAGAAAAATTCAAAGCGGAAAACTTTTGCCGTCAAATTTACCTAAACGGTGAACGACCTCTTTTTTTCTTATCGTCGGCTTTCTCTTGATTAGTGGTGGCTGCCTCGCGATAACGGTTCAAATTTAATTCGCTGTTTGACCGGTGAACGGTTTTGTTTCCATTGACGTTTAAACCTGTAAGAAATGACTTTCATTTTGAATTATATAAATATTTAGCGCCTTACGCTGCACTCTTGTTCGAAAATTTAAGCTAAAGTTTCTTTAGTAATTCAGAAAGCGTCAATTATAATTTAGATTAGCTAGGATTTCCAGCCTTACAACCGCCAATTTTGATAGTTCTACAAAGCTAATCCCTATGACTAGCTCTGCGATACTACTCGGTATGCAGTCTCGTAAACTCGGTCCGAAATACTGGCTAATCTGATTCATAATTTATGTTTTCTAAACTAAAGACGAAAACAGTTACTTTTAAAAAAACAGTCTAAAGAAGTGATTGGAATTTGGTTGACCTCCGCTGAAACTTCATTTATTTTCGTTCCTTTTTGAATGACGTGCATGAATGGATTAACGAGATTCCGGTTGTCTCACAATATTTCTTTATAAAAAGTTGCAGATTATTGTGGTCATTTGAAATACATACGGATAAAATGTCTTAACGCGATTGCTCATCTCGAGATTGTAATCTCATGATTGCTCGATTTGGGCGAAAGTTTTCCTAAACCATACGAGGTGGTCGCTGCTAAACTCGATCGTATCGTAACTAAAAGCGTGTTTACAAGTGGACCAATACAGATTGATAGTGGGAGAGGGGAATAAAAAATGTACCTAATTCATTATTATTTAACCTGGTAAATGGGAAAGTCATGTGTTGTGCCACCTCAGATTTTTTTTATATTGAATGTGAAAATTTGATAATGATGTTGCGCTGTTAAGATTTAATTCTCAAAAAAGTTTTATTTAATTAATTGGGAAACGAGAGCGGGCAATTTAAAAAAGAGGAAAAAATCTGTCAACTTACCGCCTTCTAGATCGAATGTCGTGACGTTTCGTGTTAGCGATCCTTTCCGCGGCGGTCTCGACGGACTCTTGTTCAGCTTGGGGGTCGTGGGTTTTATCATTTCGTCGGCTTCCACGGCATCTTCCGAATAGTTCCGGTTTAAACCTGAATACGAGCAGATCAACGACGGTAAATCGAAACGTTTCGGGGAAGTACGCACCTTTGATGTCGCTCATTGAGAATCCGCTTTTCATGATCTGTTCGATGTGGGCTGCTGGTGTGGGGTTGGTATGATCAGCTTCTGCCCTGAGTCGGTGCTGTCGTATTCTAATTTCTTGCCAGCGACGAATCTTATCTTCCTCGCTACAAAAAGAATCTCGTCATCACTATCATTTTCCTTTTAAGTCGGTAACCTACGTGATAAACTCCGCATTGCAAATAACCGGCAAGCTTAATCTCAAAAATTCCCAATTTGCCTTCTCCATAGTTTCGAAGGTGTTGTGGCTGATTTTCAGACAAGGCGGGCTATCGGAACCGGCCATAATCCTCGTGACGTCGATTTTTGTGTCTGCCATATCGTCGGTGTTCTCGAATATGGGCTGGTCTTTCGTGTACCAGTACGTGACCGCACGGGTCATGTTACTATAACAAAAGTGCCCATATGAAACAACAACCGCTAAACGGACGAGTAGCGCTCACTTACACGCAAAACGGTTCGTAGCCTTCTTGGAGACCGCACATGGTGAAATATTTCAAAGTGGTGACGTCTTGCCCGAAAGTTAGCTTTGCTTTTTGACCCACACCCAACGTACAGGCGGGCACGAAGCTATCGCCTTGGACGTCCGCAAATGTAGTTTCACCGCCCAAAGCGTCCATCAGCAGTTCGCCGTTGAGAGAAAAACCTAGCGTGCCGAAAAACACGTCAAAAAATGCCTCACGGAAAAAACACAAAAAACATGCGCAAATAAAACATTTTTGCAATAATAACAATTGGAAGCAATGAAAGCGTAAGCGATGCACGAATTAGCACAGCCTTACTGATTGTGTGATCTATGAGATCCAAAAAAACGCCGACGACATCCCCGACCTGCCACTGTTTTCCGAAAGATTCGGCCGATCCTAAATACACTTTTTCTTCCTAAAACGTTTCAATCAACGTCAAAATTAAATTTACTTTACAATTTTTAACTTTTGTATTGCAGAAATGTTCGGAAACATTTAATTTGCTCAAAAATGTATACAGGGTGATGCCAATCCGGCTCGAAGGACCAAAATCAGATGATGTTACATTAAGCCAATTGAAATAGCATCACTCTGTATAAACCAATAAGTTACAGGACATTGACAACATTTAACATTAATCCACACAAAAACTAAACTCACTGATGGTATGATCTGTAACATCTAAAAAACATCCCACTACATCTCCCACTTGATATTTTGCTCCGAACAATTCCGACATATTCGCGTGAACTTTGCGCATCTAACACACAAAGAAATCTTTCTTTCTCGGAAAAATTGGCTCGAAATTTAAGTAAAAATAAACGTTACTTACGTTATAACCGTCGAACGCCCATGTGCTTTCGTCGGAACCGATCATGCAACCAGGAGCGCAATCTGCCCGTGCCCATCCCACTCTCATTGGACCTGCCGTTAAAATTTCGAACTCAAAGTACCATTTTCCCGAAGCAACCGCATAGTTCTTTTCGGCCCTGTATGTTCTAAATTGGGAATTGCGCAATCGGCTCGCCTCCGCCAACAACGCTAAAGAAATGGCAAAAGAATAAAACAAAAGTTTAGTTTACCTAACAGTCGATATACCTTCGTGCTGCTCGCTCGTCGGTGGATCCAAATTGTAGCCGTACACCAACAACGTCCTCACGGTTTCAGACGCGGTGTCCCTATTGGCTTTCTTGATAGCGTCGTCCACTTTGCAGTACGGAACCAAGTGAGGACTACGCCGCATGTCCGGATCTTCGTTTAACCCGTACGTCCAACCCTGATGAATTCTTTCTTTCGCCCACAAATTGTGAGTATTTTCAGCAAGCTGATCCACCAACTCTTCCATTTTAGGGGTCAACACGATAGCGCTAAGATCTAATGGTGCGGGTTTGTAGCCGTTAGATTGCAAAAACGGCTCGTTGGGTAAGCGAACGCTTTTTATTCTCGAGGGTGGTTTATCCATCGTGACGTGGTAACCCAACGCTAAAATTGTCCTAACAAAAAAAAAAGGTTAGAAAAAAGACCTCAACGGAACAAGCACCTTACTTCAATGTTTGAACGGCCAATTGGGAGTCGTAACGCTTTTCGGCGGCTGGAAGTTTGTCGAACGGCACCAAGCAGGGATGAATATGACGAATGTCGTCGCGATATTCGCCCCACTGCCAATCAGCTTCTATTTTGTTCATCGCCCACATTTCGTGGATATTTTCTGCAAGCTTTTCTTTAATCGATTCGATATAATTTGCGAGAGTTACCATGGACGTGTCGACCGGCATTGGAACGAAAGCGACATCGTCCTCGACGACGAGCGGTCCCGCCAAAACGGATTTGGTTAAATTACCGAAATAAAAACAAGGGTCCAGACTTAGAATTTGTTGTGGTAGCAAACTCTCCACCAAAGGAGAAAATTCTTCCGGTGGAGCGTACTTCAAGCGACCGTGGTCACCGCCCAAAAGAAAACGACAACTGTCGGAAAAAGTGATTACTTAACACCGTTTTTTTTTTATTTTTGAGAAAAAATACCTCAATTTTGACGAACAGCTGATGATCGGGAAAAACATCCCTTCAACGTTGAAGTTACGAAAACTTCCTCTTATTGGGACGCCGTTAAAACTAAAGGAGATTATTGGAACCGTCAGGTCTAAGGCGCAACCGATGACGTCGCCTTTTTTGATGTAAGGTTCCGCGGGATTGTTGATTATTTTTGTGGAGCGACCTCCGGTCCATAAAAAGGCACCATCGAATCCAAACGAGTAGAGGTCGTCCCCTATTCCGTTACCTCCCCATTTTTTACCACCCCCCGGATACGGAACGTAACTAAATGTTAAAAAAAATTGCATTCAAGAAATTTTGGGAAAAGATATCTTACCCCTTGGTGTTAGCCCATCCAATTCGAAGGTGGGGCATCATATGAGTGGTCTGCTCCCAGTGATCGACGGTAACCTCAAAGTACCACTTTTGGTAAATGGCGCTGCCTTCCAATCGTCCGACGAAGATGTTGGGTCGCACGCTGAACAAAAAGAATAGAGAGATAGGGGAAGTTTGAAATCATTCGAATAGGGAAGCTCTACGTACCTCGCCACGTGATCTACAAGTTGGGTTTGCAACAACAGGTTCTTTCCGGGCAGCAGAAAATCGCAGATGTTGTTTTGGGAACTGCGCACCGCCACGCCGTTACCAACACACAATGAACATAAAACGTCCAAGACTTTAGGGTCGCGTCCGTGCTTCTCCAATAAGGAAATGATAACCTTAATATGTTCGTCCTTGAAAAATAAATCTGGATAGAACCATTAAGACATTTACACCCAGACCTCACCCTCAGCATATTTAAAGCTTCTGGAGAATCGATTAAAACGCAATGAAGTACATCCAACATTCCGGTTCCTTCGCTAGCGGCTTGAGAACCCAACCTGGAGAAGAGCCAGTTGAGGCGATTGGAATTGGCAAATTGTGCGCAATTCGTATGATTTCCTTTGATTATGGCGGCTGTAAAATAAACGTAAATGCATCATTATTTCTAGAGGCCCACCACATTATGTTATTACCAAGCAATTGGTACAGGTATCCTGAAATCATGTCCCAGCTTTGATCGCCCGCTAAACTGGCTAGAAAACCTTGAGAGGTGATCACGTTAATTTTATCGATTGCTTCCAATATTAAATTCAGGATCCCTTCTTCTTGAAACAGATCCTGACGGTTTCTCAGCGCGCGAAACCGGTTTTGTTTTTCTTCATGTTCTGAAAAAACAAACGAGAAATTCGAGATCGAAACCGAGAAAAAAAGGTGGTTTACCCATATCGTCGGCGGGTTGAGCAAAATAATTTATCAAATCTTCCAAGCACATCACCATTTCGTTGAGGTTGACGCTCGAGAAGAACAGGGAATGTCTCCTATTTACTTGTAAAGCTTCCAGACCGCTTATGAACTGAATAAACAAGGAACTACACTTTCGGATCACGCGCGCGGTTTTTGACTCTTCCTCTTGACTTCTACTGAAGTCCAGGCCGTCGTCCATTTTTCCTTCTTCGTGTAGCACGGCTTGTTTTTCTTCCACTTTACCCACTCCCTTCTTTTTCGTCTCGTATGACTAAAAACGCAACGGTGTTAATAAAAAGCATACGTGAAAAAAAACGCATGAAAACCTTATAAGATAACCAGAGCCCGGTCTCTGAGTGCTGTACGATGACGGTCGAATCACCGTACTTGATGATTGGAGAACCAATCACCTCCAAGTCTTTATCTTCCAACACCACCTTCTGATCGTCCTTTTCTTGTCTTAGACAAAAAGTCGAAGAAGCGGTCGTAGCTTCGTCTCTAAACAACACACTCGACTTGAAAAAATATATTAAAGCAAACAAAAATTCTCACCTCCCGACCAAATACAATTCGTTATTTTCGTTAACGGTGAGATAACGGCCCGTCGTGAGGTGTCGAATCCTCATAGGATGAAACCAGTTGATGAAACCGCCCGCCCACTTCGTCCTGGCCAGTTCTAACCGCCACAAGGAACGAGCCTGCGACATGACGCTTCCACCTTCGTAAACAACGATGCTAGAATTTAACGCTCGTTAGAAAAAAGTTGAAGGAAACTTTTGGGGTACAAACTTGTGCGCAGGGTCTTCGGACCAAGTAGACGGAACGCTAAGGCACTCATCGCCACCGTGAAAAAATCGCAAGACGTCGCCGCCGAATACGTAACCCACGTACTTCATTCGAGAAATTCCTGTACCGTACGGTTGCACCGACCAATGGGTGACGTGGAAGCTTGCGTTCACTATAGACAATTCGTTCTCTTTCGCGGTGTGCTAAAAATGCAAGATTAGCAAAAAACGTAGATTAGAGAAATGCGTGGTCGTTTTTACCAAATAGCGTTCCGTTGCAACGGAAACCAAAATTAAATCGTCACCCACGCGAACCTTCTCACCTTCGGATCTGTAAACGTGATAAAATTGCATAATTGTGAAGATGAGATTATGAAAGGTCTAAAAATCTAGAGATTTTCGTTACAAGCTATTAAGTTAAAAACCGAGTCCGTCATTCCTGACGATTTGTTAATCCTAACGGATAATCTCTACCAAATGCCGTGATTCGTGACCAGTGTTCTTCTACTAAAATCTAAACGATCCGTCAATCTTAAGCCTGGCCGTCATTCTTGACGATTTTATCGTCTAGTCGGACCGTCATTTTTGACGAAGTTTTGCGTCTACAGAGAAGCTACCAATTGCTGTTCACTCCGGTTAGACCTGACAGAAATAAAATCTAAGAAGAGTGACTGACCTTTGTTTACTTGCGGGATGTAAAGTCCACCAGCAAGCCTCCCCTTGACTGTGCTCCTGCAAACCGACATCGAACGCCAACTTGTCGTTACTGGAACTTGTTGACAGGCAAGCCAAGTACTGGAAACAATAACAACAAATTAAAACCGTCAAGTCGTACAACAAGAAAAGATGGTAACGTACCATGTTGCTATTCAAATGCCGCAGTAAAATTGCGTTACCATACAGGAGAGTACGATGGCCGGAACCCGTTCCTTTACCCTACACAAAGGTGCAAAAGATAAAAAAATTCGTTTTTTAGTTGCGTACACAACCACAACGTTAAACTAACAAATTACTCAATGAGAACAAATTAACCAAGCGTAACAAGACGCGAAAAGTTAAAACTACCTGCTACGAAAACCGAAATTAATGTTTTTCTACAACAGTCAAAAAAATTTATTTCGTCGAGTGGGACTCTCTCCTCGACAAAATAAATCTCGATTACAGACATAAAGAGACATAGAAAACAAAGATAGAAGAAAAAGCCGTAGTAGGTTGTTTGGTTAGTAACTACGACACTTAAAATTGGATTAGTTAATTTTTTTTTTTTATTATTTAATACAAAAACATTACCGCCACGGTTTAAACAACGAACGCTTAATTTTTTCTACTTACTAAACTGTCTTGTTCCTGAAATCGAAGAAAAATCGTGCAAGTAATGTACAATTTTCGCACTGTCACAAAAAACAGGTGAAAGATTATTTACATCAAACCACATACGTTTTTTATGCCTGTGAAGTTAGCGCCCACTTTTCTGAAAGAAGTTCTTGACCCGGCTTCCCCTACACGTTTACTTATTTATTGAAAATTTGGTTACGCCATTGATTAATTAATTCAGCAAAACCAATGCAAATATTGAAAGAGGAACATAAAAAAATAAATAAATTGTAATCACGAAACGCATTTATTGTTTTGTTTTTGCCATAACTTAATTATTTTTGCACAGAAATTGAAAAGAAAATTACCATCGTCAAGAGAAAGGTGAGAATAATAAAAAAGATGTCTTGACTTTTTCCCGTAAAAAAAATACTTTGAAAGTTATTGCAAGTTTAAAATTAAAGAAGCTCATGAATGGATTAACGAGATTCCCACTGTCAAACAGAAGCAATTTTTTTCAATTATACAAATGCAATTATTAAAAAGGGAATATAAAAAATATAAGTAATTTAAAATCAAATTCCACAGTTACTTTGAAAATTAATTTTGCCATTTTAACGCATTTATTGTTTTGTTTTTGCCATAACTTGATTATTTTTGCACAGAAATCGAAAAGAAAATCACCGTCGTTAAGGGAACGGTGAGCTTAACAAAAAAGATGTCTTGACTTTTTCCCGTAAAAAAATACTTTGAAAATTATCGCTATTCTAAAATTAAAGAAGTTCATGAATGGATTAACGAGATTTCCACTATCAAACAGAAGCAATTTTATTCAGTTATACAAGTGCAATTATCAAAAAGGGACTATAAAAATTATAAGTAATTTAAAATCAAATTCCACAGTTACCTTGAAAATTAATTTTGCCATTTTAACGCATTTCTTGTTTTGTTTTTGCCATAACTTGATTATTTTTGCACAGAAATCAAAAAGAAAATTACCATCGTCAAGAGAAAGGTGAGAATAATAAAAAAGATGTCTTGACTTTTTCCTGTAAAAAAATCACTTTGAAAGTTATTGCAAGTTTAAAATTACAAGAGCTCAGAAATGGATTAACGAGATTTCTACTGTCCAAACAAAAACAATTGCATTTTATTATACAAATGCAATTATCAAAAGAGTAACATAAAAAATATTAATTCTAGTAACTAAATTCCATAGCAGGTTTAAAAATTAATTTTGCCATTTAAACGCAATTTTGTTTTGTTTTTGCGATCCTGTGCATATTTTTCCACAGACATCAAAAAGAAAATCACCATTGTCAAGGGAACGGTGAGACTAACAAAGAAGATGTCTTGATTTTTTTCGTAAAAAAATTACTTTGAAAGTTATTGCCATGCTAAAATTGAAAAGCGCGCATGAATGGATTAACGAGATTTCCACTGACAAAATAAAAAAAATTGGATTTTAATAAACAAATGAAATTAATTATCTATGGGGAAACATAAAAATTATAAATAACATTTAATGAAATTCCAGAACTGGTTTGAAAATTAATTTTACCCTTTAACGAATTTATTATTTTGTTTTTGCAATAACTTGACTATTTTTGTACAGAAATCCAAAAGAAAATCACCGTCGTCAAGGGAACGGTGAGCTTAACAAAAAAGATATCTTGACTTTTTCTCTTAAAAAAATTACTTTGCCAGTTACAAAAATTCAAAAATTAATGACGCACATAGATGGATTAACGAGATTCCCATTGTCCAAAAAAAAATTAAAATTTATTAAATCAATAAAATTATGAAAAGAAAACATTAATATAAAGTATAAATGATTTGCAATTAAATTCCAGTAGAGTTGCCCTGAAAATTAATTTTACTTTGAAAGATATTGCAATTTTAAAATTAAAGAAATGCAGACATGAATGGATTAACGAGATTCCATTAGTTAACTACAGAAAAGCATCTAACGTAAGTCAAGATTAACAATGATTAATGTGCGTATTCACAGCTAGTACCTGAGCCCCCCCCCCTCGCGCAATTTTTTTGCAAATGAGTATCTTAACTTGTAAAAACTTAAAAATGCAATTGGGATATAAAAAAGGCTATTGTTGCCTCCCTTCTCCCCATTTTTAGAAGACGAATATCTCAACAGTTTGAAAGAACTTACAAACAATTGGCATAAAAAAAGTGTTTAAAAGTTGTTGACTGTGCCCCCCAATTTTTGGGACACTAGTCAAAAATATTTTAAATTCAAAAAAGTGGCACACCTGACTTCACAGACATCGCCGTTACACTTCGGTTAACGAATTTTTGGTTAAAAAATCATTTAAGTATAAAATTGTGAACAAAATTTTGAGAACCTCTCAAATAATGAAATAACATGCCAAGCATTAAAGTTTGAATTTTGTGACGTTCATTTGTTATAAAAAAACGTAAAAAACCTTCTTTTGCTATTACACAACGTGAACAAAACTTACAGTTTCGCTTCCGGCAGCAGTAACCAACTCCTGCAAGGCGCGCACCGAAAGGGCCTGCTCGATCACAAAAACGCATTGAGACAAGTCGGGCGGGATGTTCTACAAAAAGTTTAGTTAGAGAAAGTAAACACGACAACCAAAACGACTCACTTTGTCTGCTATGTTTTCCAGGTAGCAGTGTCGATTACCAAAACCTTCGGCTGCCAAACAAACGCGTTCCCCCGTTGCGGTACAAGAAAGACAAACCATGTCTTCCTACAAAAGAGACAGTAAAGTTACGGTGGTGAAAATAACACAAACGAATAGATAAATTACTCACCGTACGCAAGAATGAAACGTCATCCTGTTCGGAGCCCCCTTCCGCTTCTGCCATCGTGTAAATTTACAAAAACTTCTAAAAACGAATAAAAAAGTTACTATGTTGGCCCCCTTTCGACATTCGCGGTCATTCGGTCATCGATTACTTGATATGTTACATCTTTATTGTCTCAAAAAAATCGAAATATAAACAAGTGACATTCGAATTAAACCGCGACTGTCAAATTAATGCGGTATTACGGATACCAACAGGACAACTTAAAAACAACCAACTTCCTGCAATATCGATATCACTTCCTGTTTTTTTCTGTTTCTTCCCGAATTCACACAAAATTACCTCTTTTTTCTTCCCTGGTTTTGCGCACTCTTTTACTTGAAACCAAAAAACATTTTTTTTCGAAAATCGCCGCTGCCGTGGACAAAATTCAAATCGCACCTCTCTCGACTCGCAATGATTGCCTGTTTATTTATAAATAGACCGAGAAGTTGAATTCTATTTTTGTGTTATAGCGGAGCTAAACAAATTTAGAAATCGGTCATCTTTTTGAAGAAATTCAGGAAATGTGCCAAATGGTGCATATTTGATCAAACTATTGTTCTGGGGGAGACCATAAAAAAAACAATAGATGAAATCAGATGAAATACTCAAAGCTTTAATTTGCGTGTTGGTATTTTATCGTCGGAAAAGGTCAAGTTTCCGGAAGGTCAAGAGGTCATGAACTTAACACTGCGCTCCAGAAAATTTAATTGCATCTTAGAGTTTCACGAGGAAGCGCGCGCCTTTCAAGGTCAGAAAAACGACCTTGATTTTCCCTGTTGATGAAAATATACAAAGTTCTTTTCTTATCCTAGTTAAGGTCCAATCCGCACCACAAACCAACTGCGCTACCGAGACGGTTAGTTTTACACTGCATGGAACTTTTATACCCCCCCCCCCCCTAGTAACTTTCTAGCGATTAAACGCTGAGCAATAGTAGCAAAATATTAATTTCAATTTTAAAGTTTAGAACAAATTCTCAAGGTCATGTGACCTTAGTTTTGCTTAAACATTTTAAGGCCCCCCGCTTTATTTTGCCCCACTGACCGTATAAATAACATTAAAATTGGCTAAAAACTGAGCTTTTAAGTTTGAAGCAAAAAATTTAAGTTTTACCTCCCATTAAGGATCAAACCCGGTAGAAAAAATTATAAGGTAATTTCAAAAATTAACTTTTACTATCGAAAGGAGGGAAGAACTGATTTATAATTGCCTTTCTGCCTGGTGGGATAAATATATTGTTACTATATCGCCCTAGTTGTGCGGCCTGAAGGCCGCACTGGAGCTATTTATGTTAGGGAACGTCACAAATCCATCGTTACGAACAGATCTAGGCACTTTTGTTATGATTTCCATTAACAATGGGATTTACGACGCGCATTAATGGACCAACGAGATTCTTATTTGTCCACTATTTAACTGTGAATTTTATCTATTTTTACTGGCGATAAAATAAAAAAATATAAAACTTGAAAATTTTCAATTTTTTTGAAATTTCTTTTTGATGTGAGATGGATATGTTTACTTGATCGCCCAGGTTGTGCGGTCTGAAGGCCTCACTAACTTTAACGTTACTTCACAAATCGACCGTTACAAATACTAGTAAAAAAGTTGCTGTTTCTACTGGTGCCATTTCATTGGTTGACATCACCTGGTGCGTAACGGTGACCCAGGGCCTTTATAAGGAGCGAAAAAGCTGACGTTAGCGTTCTTTAGAGTTAAAAAGTTTCATGACAAAAGTTCGTTTTTTCAACGCTAGAGGTGCTAATGTGGAGCGCTTCCAGCGTTAACACGTTGACTGCCAACTACGAGATTGCGTAGATTGCGTTCTTTTCTAGGACGCCAACTACGAGTTATCTCGTCCTGTGTTTACTTTAATATAATGTGATTACATCAAGTTGTCACTTTAGGCCAGATTTCTGAAAAGTGCCGTGGCACTCAACGTGTTAAAAAAAGTAACTTTTGTCATAGGGAAGAGGAGCTTTCTTGCTCCCTATTATGGACTAGATTTGTTAAGCACTTCCTTTGTTTTTAATCTCTGGACACTAGAGATAAATGCGGGACTAATTTTTTTGTCCCGTCCCGTCCCGCAGTGCCACCTCGTCGTGTAAGTCCCGTCCCGCGGGTGCCGCACGTCCCGCGAGTCTCGCACGTCCCGCGGATTAAAAATTAGACTTAAATTTGAAACTGCGCATGCGTCTGACAGCGTTTACTTTCCTACTGCTGAAAAACTGGACTATTATTAGAGCAATTGTTTTGTTGAATTTAAAATAGAGATGAATGCGGGACGGGACGGAATATTTTTTTTGTCTAGCGAGATATTTTGAATATTTAGTCCCGCGCGGGATATTTTGTCAACTCAGTCTTGCGCGGGACGGGATCCCGCAGTCCCGCATTTGATTTATTTTATACAACGCAGCCCGAATGAATTTTTTTGATTTTTTGGTTAACGTATATTACTTAGAGTAAATGTAGGGAAAGAATTCAATAAGTTAAATTATGAAATAGAAGAGGAAAAAATTTCGTCCCGCGCGGGACTGCATTGAAATCCTGTCCCGCGCGGGACTGAGTTTATAAAATGTCCCGCGCCGGACTAAATATTCTAAATATTCCGCGGGATATCCCGTCCCGCATTCATCTCTAAAATAAATTTATAAATCAAACGCGGGACTGAATCGGCATCCCGTCCCGCGCGGGACTGAATCGGCATCCCGTCCCGCGCGGGACTGAATCGACATCTCGTTCCGCGCGGGACTGAATCGAAATCCCGTCCCATCCCGCGCGCGGGATGGGGTGGGATTTTTTTCATCCCGCATTCTTCTCTACTGGACACTGCTGTAGCTATTCTGAAATATTATAGTAGGTATTATTAAAATTTGAAAAAATGAATTGAAATTCAGAGATAACATTTATTTTAATCTGTCAAAGTCACTTGTTGAATTTTATCGGTTTTCAAGAAAAACAATGGCAATTAAATTTGAACAAGCAACTAAAATTTTTTTAAATGCGCTATTTTGCATTTTTTTTAGAATTTTCTAACAGTAGGTAATTAAAGAATAAAATATCAAGTGTTGGGTATCTTTAGACGCGGAATAAAAATCTCTTTAAAATGATACCTTTTTCATTCTTATCCGTTATGATGAGAAGCAAAAATTAGAAAAAAATTAATATCTCATGTTAATTTTCTATATGCGCTCTCGTACTATCAACATTAATATAATATGATGACCCTACGATGACCCGAACAATTTATGCAACAGAAAATTATGGTTACAAATCCACTTGTAATTTTGCATAACTATTTTTTAACCCTAAAGATTTTTTTACGGCGAGGGCGGTTTTGACACTTTAAAAAATAAGTAATAATAAGGGTCTAAATAATTGCGAAAGTCTGAAAATCGGGTTGGAAATGTTTGTGACACCAATAGATGACCTAATCTTAATTTTCAACCTTGTGAATGTCTCGGAACTTAATTAAATTAGCTATTATTTGAAAAATAAAGTTATAAACACACAAAAAGTAGTTAAAAAATAACTAAAAAATTTTCGCCTGCGACTCAGTTTTTTGATATTTTTACCCTACCCTGAAATGAAAATAATTTTAAAATGGGGGGCGGTTGGGGACATATGCACCTAAAAAGGATCTTATTATCTCACATTTAATAATCAAGCATTGCAATAAACGATTGTAAATTTTCAACAAAATCTTGTTGAATTAAGTATTGCAAAATAAAAATACGAAAAACAATGTCAAAGGGTAACTTTGATAATACATGATACATTAAATGCTTTTTGATATTTCTAGTTCCAATTTATCAGCTTTTGAAATTATACATTTAGCCATAAAGCAAATAAAAATTAAACGCAACATATTTTTTATTTGCAAAGCTTATATTAACCTTTTAACCCATCTCCTGGATATGAATTGGTATATATTCAGTTTCGGTCAGGATTACTACATTAGTAATGTTCTACGATGATGTCGCTATTAAAATTTACAATTTTGGTTGTTTTTGGTGTGGTTACTTCTCAGAATGACGATGTGAATTTACAAATGAATATCGAAGTTACACAAGAAAATGTGGTAAATTTTTTAAAAATTTCTGTTTTCAATTTTTCGTTAAATAAGCTCATTTAGGAAGCCACGACTCTGATTCCCCCTGATCCTAGTATCCAAAGCGAAGAAATTGGTTTTTTACTTGCTCGTTTGGAAGCTCTGTGCGTTGAACGATTGGAATACTTGGTAACTGAAACCAACAAACGTTTTCAATCTTTGGAAAGTCAGTTGTATCGATGCTCCATGCCGAATAACAATTACTACTTAGAAACCAAAGTGGATAATTTGAGTAGAAACATCCAAAAATTGATGGATGGCACTAAAAATTTAACTTCCGATGTGGAAGTGGTAAAGCAAAACGTATCGTCCCTTATTAACGTTACAAGCACAAGGTATGCATTTTCCATAATCCAATACTCAACGGACGAATTAAAATCTGCCGATTTTTTTCATAATTTTTATTTTTAGGTCATTAGAGGAATTGTCATCAAATTTGGAATTAAAACAAATTTTCAAGGAAGGATTACAGGAAATAAGAGATTTACAAACAGAAGCAACGTCTTGTGCGATCAAATATCCAAGAAATTGTAGAGAAGCTCAAGAAGTTCGAAAATTTGAAAAAACGTCTTCCGAAAATTATATGATACAACCGAAACATGCGCCAAAACCATTCGAAGTGGTTTGTGATTTGGAAACTAGGGGAGGCGGTTGGACGGTGATCCAAAAGAGATTTGATGGATCACAAGATTTTTACCTAGGTTGGGAAAATTATAAGGAAGGATTTGGTAATTTCGGAGGCGAATTTTGGCTCGGTCTAGAAAATATTCACCTTTTAACGGATTTCGAAGTGAATGAATTGCTGGTAGAGATGGGAGATTTTGAATCACGAAACAAAAGTGCATTATATTCCGAGTTCAAGGTTGGATCAGAAATTGAAGGATATCCCTTAAAAGTTTTGGGTGCTTATTCGGGAGATGCTGGCGATTCTTTGATTTACCACGCTGGAAGAAACTTTACTACCAAAGATAACAATCAAGACGTTAATGCATCACTAAACTGCGCCCAATTTAGTAGTAAGATTTATTATAAGTAATATTTTCATTAATTCGTAACGAGCGAAATTTTGGACATAAGTCCGAATTTGTTCAATAATAAAAATTGGCTATGGAATTCTAAGATATTAATTTTTAAGGAATTAACATTTTCCTTCTTTTAGGTGGTGCCTGGTGGTACAACGGTTGTGCTGAGAGTAATCTAAATGGAAAGTATTTAGATCGTGACCAAGTATATGAGAATGGACATCATAAAATATTTTGGTATCATTTTACGAACAACTATAACAAGTTGCAACACACTCGGATGTTAGTGCGGCCTAAGCTGTGAAGTAAATTTAGTTTTTAATTATTTATTAAATATTATTAATTTTTTGTCGTGATTTACAACTTGTCTTAATTTTGTAGTAAATAAATAATAAAATATTTGTTACGAGTATAAAAATTTTTCTTAATATAAAGAAGTTAAAACGTTTTTCGCCATCCCGGCCGTAAATTGACTGTTTTCGTCCCCCAAGCTCCGCCCCATGTACAAAATCTTGTAAATTTTATCGTCAGTTTTTCCGGTATAGCTAATTTTTTTTTGCATTTTTTAACCTATGATACTCTAAAAAAAATAAAATAAAAATTGGCGCTCAGTGCCATCATCAGATGTGCGTGAAGTTAGCCCCCCCTTTTTTTCGAAATTGTGATTTTCTTTATTTGTGTTCAATTTGTTCTTAAAGGGTAGTTCACACTACATGATTTATCATATGACTTAGTCATAAGAAAAGTCATGGCTAAAATCATACCATCACAACAGCCAATCATAAAAGCCATAACTTCTATAATATCAAAAATCATATAGTGTGAACTGGCTTTAAAAGAATTTTTTGATTTTGAACAAAAATAACAGAGAAAATCGAAAAAAACACTTTTTGAAGCCCCCCCCCTTTTTTGGAAATTACAACTTTTTTTAGTTGTTCTCAAGTTGTTTTTAATGTGCTTAAATAGTAGTTTAAATTATAATAAAATAAAGTCAAAATTTAACCTGGATTACAAAATCTGATTATATAAATTCTCATTTCTGTCTGTCTTTCCCTTAGTAACAACAAAATTTAATTTAATAAATCATAACTTTGTCTTTCTCTCTGTTAATAAGGTCAAAATTAAAATAAGAATTAAAAATGCTATTATAAAAAATTTCTGTCTGTCTGTCTGTTAGTAACACTAAAGTTAAACCTGGAATATAAAATTCTCACTTCTGTCTGTACTTCTTTATTTAATTCCTAAATTAAAACAAAAATACAAAATTTTATTACTATACAAAAATTTCAAATTCTTTCTGTCTATCTGTTGATAATGCCAAAATCAAAACAGGTAAAAAAATTCTATTCTATTAAAGAAAATTTTTGTTTTGCTCGTTCCCCCTGTTAAAAATTAAAATAATAATAATAAATAAAGCTATTGCAGAAAATCCCAGTTAAATCTGTCGAGCTGTCTGTTAGTAACACCAAAATTAAAACCGAAATATTCTTTTTAATTTAATAATTTTTATTATATTACTACTGAATGATTTTGAGTTTTTTAACGTTTTTAAATGCTATTTTTTTGGAATTTTTTTCCAATTATACAATATAAAAATAATAATCAATATTTTCAATATTAAAACAGAAATACATAATTTTATTTTACAGATCACAGCATTGCGTTTCTCTCTGTGAAAGCACAAAAATTACAACAGAAATACAAAATTTTGTTCAAGAAAATCATAACCTTTACTTTTCCTCTGTGAATAACGCCAAATTAAAAAATTAAATAAATTTTGCTATTATAAAAAAATTAATTCTGTCTGTCTGTTAATAATACTAATATTAATTAAAACTAAAATTCAAAATTTTGTTACAATAAATTTAAGTTTTTTCTGTCAAAATTAGAATAGAAGAAAAAAATTTGCAGTTTTGCCTCAATTTTTCTGTTAATAGCGCCAAAATTTAAACAGGAATAAATAATGCTAATATAAAATATCGCAGTTCTACTTGTCTGTCTGTTAGTAACAATAAAATTAAAACATGAATTGTATACAAAAGTTTATTATGGTAAAATCAAATTTTTATCTGTATTTTTCTCGATGCCAAAGTCCAAGCTGAAATATCAAATCCTGTTATAAAAAAAAAAACAGTTCTGTCTGTCTATTAGTAACACAAAAATTAAATTTGGAATATAAAATCTTATTATATAAATTTTCATTTTTGTCTGCGCTTCCGTTAGTAACACAAAGATTAAAATAGCAATACAAAATTCTGTTACAGAAAATCCCAGTTATTTCTGTCCATCTGTTTATAACGCTCCTCTGCGTTACTAAGCAACCACACAATTTTAACTTTTTACAAAACATATTTTTGCATCATCTTAGCTTAACCAATTATAATAGATGCTTTGGCTGGTCATCGAACTAGATTTCCAAGACAGTGCGGCCTTAAGCCCGCACTGAAACTATTTAAACGTTGATAATAAATGAATGAATCAAACATGTGATTTCCTTCTTTAAATTAACTTAATTTTATGAATAGGAATAGTAGAGAAATCTACGGGGGTGGAAGGGGAAAATAATAAAATGTTTACTGAAATCTCAGCTCGAGCCCCCCATTTTAACACTTAAGAACTGAATTCAAATCAAGATTTTCGGTGAGTCGACGGTTTTACTGACTTGCAAATTTTTAACTCTGAGAACTGACAGCCGCACGTTCATTAGTAAATTTCTTTTTTATTTTTGATCAAAATTAAAAAATTCTTTTAAGCACATTAAGAACAATTGAGCACAAATAAAAAAATCACAATTTCGAAAAAAAAAGAGGTAAGTTCACGCACGTCATCATCAGGGTTTTATATTTGGTCCGTTTCCAAAGAAACCAGGCATTTTATGAAAAAAAGTTAATAAATAAAAGCAGTTACAACAATTTTATAATTTTCGGTCATTTGTTATAATTTGTTACTCAAAAACTATGCACTTCGGGTGCATAGTTTCATCAAATGTACATTTTTTTTGGTTGAAAAACAATGGTTTTTACGTCATATTGAAAATTTATTCATCATATTGATGAACAGTTCATCATTTATTGAATTTAAACGATGGTTTTTTACGTCATATTGAAAATTCGTTCATCAATATGATGAATTTGGTTTCATCAATTTCTGTAATTTTTATTCATCATAATGATGAATGATTAAATTTCAACGTTGGTTTTGTACGTCATATTGATGATTTGTTCATCATTATGATGAATTTCATTTGAAGAATGGTGTTCATCAATATGACGTACCTTTTTTTTTTCAGTGTAAATTGAAATATTTTGTCCAAGATTTATAAAACTGCTATAAAATTAGTAATGTTAATCTGTGAATCCCCCAAAAATAATAAAAAAAATTTTGAACCCTAGATTACCCTTACTTTCTTTACAAACAAATATGGAGTTTATTTAGTGTTGAACTAAAAACACAATTCACATGGAGGTATACGTCGACATTATTTATTAACAATATACAATATGTACAGGATAAACACTTAGTATATTATTATTATTATTACATCATACTTGAAAATTAAATTAATTTAAAACACAGCCAAAGTGCTGTCGACTATACAAAAGTAAATGGATATCATTAAAATACACATTTATCTTACCTCAACCGACGTACCTACAAATGTCCAACAATCTATGTACAAATTGTTCTCTCTCCATTTTGCAACAAAAATAAATTAGATTTAAAAAAATAATAAAAACTTTGGTGTTCTTGTCACTTTAAATTGTTAGCCAACCACGACGAGAGTAAATTATTACTATTTGGATCAAAATTTTTATTATTATTATTAGTAGTTGATTATTTCATACCTAGTAGCGTTGCTATGTTACGCAAGACAAAGATGTTTTTAACTATTCGCTAACCACATATAAAACGTGAGGAAAAAAATTTGGACAAAAAAAATCTCAACTTCTCTCATAGGTGCTAATTTTGAGTATCATCCATCATAATTTAAGAGTCCATTTAAAAAAACCTAATAACTCGCTTCGTGGCCCGCCAAAATGTACAAGTCGTGACCGTCCTCCCCCGTTAAAGTGCCCGTGTGCAACAAGTTGCTTTCCAGCACCAAAACCCTAAAACAAAATTTGAACTTACGAAACCAAAAACAAAGCGCTCTTACTTGTCCGATCCCAGTAATTTGTACGCCCGCGATTTGTCGACCACGTCCTGCGACACGTCGCCGTTTTTAAACGACCTCCCCAGCACACCATTTTTGTGAAAGGCTAAAACACTGTCGGGTAGACAAACTGTAAAAGAAGAGAACTTTAACCTGAGTTTATTTCGAGATCGCACGGTTTACCTATGCTCTCGATTTTAAAATCAAACTTCATCTCGCTGATCAGCTTCTTGTCGTTCTTGAGTCGACCTTGAGGCGTCACAATTTTCACCACGTTATCATAACAAATTAAAATCGCATCTTTCTCTAACTGATTTACACTGACTATGTTCAAGTTCTCACGTTTAGGTATTACGGTGGCAGTCCCGTCCATATCTTGTAATTCATCTGAATGAAACCAACTCGATCCTGGAACGAGATAAAAATATCAAGGGGCGTTAGGTTGAAAACCTTTTAACAAACCTGAATTCATGTTGATCAAATCTAGCTTAAAACGGTTGTGTTGATATGCTTGCTTCACAGACACACACACCACCGGGTACTCCAGTTCCGGGGTGATGATCATCTCGAAAACGTTTAAAGGATTAGGTAACAAACACTCGAGGTGCTGAAACAAAAGTATTTTACCGAACAAATCGGCGAAAAGGAGTTGATTACCTTCAGAAGCATAAATTTGTTGAGGGGGTCGTACCATTGCATGAGAAAAATTCCGGTCGCGGTGGCCCCACACAAGTATTTATAGCCATTGTAAGGATTTCGCGCCACGCAGCACCGTATCGTGCCTCTCGTGTCGGGAACTCGCGTAGTCAACGCAAACTTTCGCGGTACGAATCGTTCCGGTATTCGATTCATGTGTAAACTAAACCTATGCGACTGTTTGTTTTGAAGTGCCAACAAGTCGTGCCTGTAGAGGTGTGGCGTTTTACCTACCAAAACAAAACCGTTACATTTGGCGCCCAACAAAGAGCACGTACTTACCCGTTAACGACATAAGAACGTCCTTAATTACGTACATCCACACAGTTCTCCTGTTATACAATTGGTCGATGCAGGTTTCGTGCAGTTCGTTTAAATTTAAATTGTAAATTCCTTCTTCAGCTCCAATCAAGATGTGTTGGTCCCGCGTGTCGGGGTGAATCCACGAAGCGGTGCAGTGAATCCGTAGCGGACAACCGTTGAAAACTTTCGAAAAGCAAGCTCCCATGTGCACTTTAGGCGTGGGTGGTAGGCCGTTGCTGGGCGGTCGTGGAGGAGTGTGCCGCCGCCGATGTTTTCGCATTGGTGGAACGGGCGGACAAGCGACCAAATCGGGCGCGCCGTTATTATCGTGATGATTTTCCAAGTCCGCGTCCAAACCGTTCAAATTTCTCTGATTGCGCCGTCCACTATCGCTGAGCGATCGTTGCCTTGGTCCATTCACCGACATCGAATTAACAAGCCCGAAAATTTCGTCTACTGACGAGTGACGCCGCGGGGAACCGTTGATGGCGCCCTCGCTGTTCGTCGGACTCGTAGGAATTGTGTGAACGTCGCAAATTGCTCGGGTGTTCGTCACGTCCGTGTCTTGAACTGGTAGGGTGGCCCTAAACGACAAAGAATAAGTACGAGGGTCGACCTAATAATATCTGTTTACGCAATCAAGCTTTTGTTATTAAAAAATGCTGAACTACAACAAACAAAAGGTGGTTGTGTCGTACGTGTTCGTGTTGCTATTTTAGTGTGTTTTTTTCTTAAACGGAAGAAACTTACTGCTGTGTGTAGGGATCCGCAGATTCGTAATTGCAAGCTGCCCTATAAATAATAGCAAAACACAATCAACAATGCATTAAAAGGAGAGTTAAAATACCAAAACCTTCAACACAAAAAAAATTTAGACAGAAAGGCGGGTGCATAATAATTTAAAAGCGTTCGGTGGTTTGCGGGTTAGTTGTGCACGCAACAGAAACATAAAAAAAAGAAAGAGATAGAAAAGGCTACAACATTTACCTCAACAATAACTCTTCGTCTATGTACTGCAACAGACTCCTAAACATCGAAAAATTAAAATAAATAAATAAATAAAAATAATAAAAAAATTGACAGTTTAAGTGGGAACTCATAACGTGAGAAATAATAATAAACATCGGTCAAAGTGGTCGGATTTAAAACCTTCTCGTCAACAATTCGACCACTTCAACCAAGTTTTTTTGATTTAATAAAAAAAAAACTAAAACAGCAAACGCAAACTCAAAGGCCTGTATAGGGCTCCAATTTAATTTAGTAAAAACCAAAATTTTGGAAATAAATGCATCACAAAAAATAAACAAACAATACAAAAATTACAAGCCGTGTTATAAGCATACCAAACAAAACAAAATGGGTATACGGGGTGCGACAAAAAAGTTTTTCCAGACGATTTTGGGGTATGTCATCCCATCTCTTGATCCCAGTTATCGTAATTTTTTTTAATAAATGTCGTCGTTTGTACTTCAGCGATAGAGAAGATATTAAAAAAACTTTTGAACTGACACGCATATTAAGCAAATTACTGAGCTTTTCACATGGTCTCCTATTGTAAAAATTCTTTGAAATAAAATAAAAGCATGGAAGTTCAGAGTTAATATCAAGCCCAAAAGCTCAAGCTTTTTTATTATGCCACCATCTATTCATCAAGCACTTTATTTATTTAATCCTGAAACTTTTTTGCTACACCTCGTATAGTAACAATAAAAGCAGCGCGTACTTTTTGTGCTTCACCGTAATTTCGGAAATGTACAAAAAAATTAATTTTCTAGCCAAGTTTTTGATATTTCAAGTGTGAAAAGTAATTGCAAAAAGTTAGAACATTCGGGTTAAATGTATAGGTTTGTGACCGTTGCGGTCAAAACCGAATGGTTCTAAATTTTCTATCCCAAGTTTTTATTAACATGTAAAATACGAGGTAATTAAAAAAGGCGCCCAACGGTAGGCCGAAAATTTGTACTTTTTTAATTACCCCGTAAATAATTTTAGCCAAGCAAAATTTTGTTGTTCAAAAAATCAAACGCACACAAAAAACCCATTCGTGTACCTCAGCGACATTTTTAAAATTTGCGAACCCGTTAACGAACGTCTTTGTAAACTTGAATTAAAAAAAAAACAAAACAATGTGTGGATGAATGTAAATTTAAATAAGAAATTGACTCACTTGTCTCGGTTGAGCGAATCGAAGGCACTTCCAATTCCGCACTTTTGATTTTTGTACTCTCCGCAGCTGTGCACTGTCGTGACGTTGTTCATGATGTCCATGATGTCCCACACCTTGTTTATGTCGTCCGTTGTGTTGGTAGAAGGCCCTGCAACAATTTTAGAGTAAACTGGTGAACGAAAACGTCACCCAATCTCACCTGCTCGCTGTAAGGTGTTGTTCGCCTGATCAATGGTTTCGATTTCGCTTGCAGACTGTGCCATGGCGCGTCCTTTCGCTTTCGAAGTCAAACGCGACGCAATACGTTGAGGAACGTTAGGAATAGACTGAAAACAAATTCGCTATGAAACAAAAGTACAACATAGCCAAAAGCGTTTACCCCATCTTCGTCGGGTTCGAGATCCGCGAAAGCGTGCGACGGATTGCTTACTTTTTGAAGTAACTCAAGAGCCAGGCGTCGCTGCATATCCCCTTGAAAAAATGCGTGCTAAAAGAAGAAACAAATTCGCTCCTATAGATTCCTTTCGAGGTACTCACCGCCCAATTACCTGTAATAATTTTTCGGCTGTTGGTCGTTTTTTGGGATTTTTGGTTAATGCCACTTTGACGAAGTTGTGAAATGTGGGACTCCTGCAGGAGGAAAAATGCGTCAAAAAAGTTTCCGCAAAGAGGGATAATCGGCCTTACCATTTATCTTTGTCTTTTAACGTCGGAGGTTTGAAGCCGCTTTTGGACATCAGAAATAGGGCTCGCATTGGATGAAGGTCGAACATGGGTGGTTGAAGTTCCGCCAATTCGATCGCCGTTATACCGATCGCCCAAATGTCGCAGAGTTGGTTATAGCCACCTTTCCTTTCTACCGCCGCAACCTAAGAAACAGATTAGATTATGTTAATAGATTAGATTAAATCAACAGCCGAAACAAGTATTTCCTTATTTTCGCTCTATTTTAAATAAAAAAAAACAAATCACCGAAATTATTATATTCTTGGTAAAAATGCACTTTTCATTGTGGGGCTGTCCATTAATCACGTGATGTTTTTTTGGCATTTTTTAACCCCCCTCCCCCTTGGTGATACATGGTGAGGTTTAAGACTAACCCCCCCCCCCTCTCCATATTTCAGTTCAGTATCGCGCGTTTGCCAAAAAATAAATACACGTGATATATTACTAGATCCCCCCCGTGATATTCCGTGATTTTTTTTTTACCTCTCCCCCCCCCTTTGAGCCTCACGTGATTAATGGACAGCCCCTATAGTAAAAAAAAAGGTATAAAAAATTGAATAAGTTTTAATATTTTGAGACAACATTGAAGATGGTCAAAATATTACCAACGTTAAAAACGTTAATTTCTAATAACTTTTTGAAAAAAAATCTTTTTAAAATTTTTAATCTATGTACAGTAAGTAATTTATGAAAATATTTACAATTGGCCCAGTATTAACCCAGCACTGGCCCAATGCTGAAATGATAACCTCGGTCCTAAGGTTGGCGACCAGCGTTAGTGCAACGTTCTGGTCCAGTGCTAATTACAGGCAAAGTAACAGTAAACAATACTGGCCCAGCTTTAGCCATCCACTGTACGCCGATCCTTCAGCTGAGCAAGGGTAAACAGCTTTGGCCTCAGCGTTGTGTACCAACGGTTGGTTTGCCAGTCCTAGGCCTAGCAATAGCCGAATTGTAAACTAAAATTTTCTCCTGCTAAGCAATTTTTTTTGATATTCTCACCCTACCCTGCATTTGACCTTCTGACGCCTATTTGTTATCCCTTTTTTTTTAATCTGGTGACCTTAGTTTAGAATCGCATTTTTACATCTAATCAAAGATGCTATGAGCTTTAAAGATGGATAACGCTATACAAATTTATATGTATGCTTTTCTATACCCATTTTCAAATAGCGCTACTGATTTGGGGTTAGTATTTTTTAAATTTGAACCCAGAATTTCCGCTCTATACTCAACCAGCAATCACATCACTCCACTGCTGTGGCTCGGCCTTCCGGTGGGCATCCACACTCTGTGATGACAGGTTAGGTAAGCAGGGAATGAAGGGAAGGTATGAAGCCAAGGGCCTTCTAGGCCTGTAGAGCTATCATAAATATGGGGCATTCCATACCAAATCGACCACTTTTGAACCCGACCCCTTTTGATTTTTCTGAAATTTTTACATATTATACTATCCCACCAAAAACAGTTTTGTGAATTTTTTCAAAATTTTTTACTCAACCCAAAAAAAGTTACAAATTTTTAGAAAAACTGATGTTTTTTTCTTCAAACGATCATAACTATTTCAAAAATTGACTAATCCGAACGTTTTTTTTTTGTTTTTTTTTTAATCTTTAAACGTACTTTTCAGGAAAAATCACAAAAAAAAATATTCAAACTTGTATTCTATAAAATTTTTCCACTTTTGATTTTTGATTTTTTTATTTAAAAAAAACTCTGATTTATTTTGCGTATAACAACGCAAACCCCATAATGGGCCGACATTTCTTTCTATTCTTTTTGTTTAATTAAAAAATATTTTGTTTTATTTTTACGAAAAAATTTTTTCAATTAAACAAAATAAATAGAAAGAAATGTCGGCCCATTATGGGGTTTGCGTTGTTATACGCGGAATAAACCAAAGTTTTTTTTTGAAATAAAAAAATCAAAAATCAAAAGTGTCGAAATTTGAAAAATCAATGATTATTTCCGAAAAATTGAAAAATTTTATAGCATACAAGTTTGAATATTTTTTTTGTGTTTTTTCCCAAAAAGTACGTTTAAAGATTTAAAAAAAAAACAAAAAAAAAACGTTCGGATTAGTCAATTTTTGAAATAGTTATAATCGTTTGAAGAAAAAAACATCAGTTTTTCTAAAAATTCGTAACCTTTTTTGGGTTGAGTAAAAAATTTTGAAAAAATTCACAAAACTGTTTTTGGTGGGATAGTATAATATAGTTATGTTCAATGCTCCCTAGGAAGGATCAACTTCATCGGATGATGCGACTCTTCTTTCAATATAATCATCATTTCTAGAATAAGCTGTTTACTTGCAACAATAATTAACTTTAAGTTCAGTCTTCATATTAGTTTTAAACTAGTGAGGTCTCGAGCCAAGATTTTGTACAAGTTATTTAAAAATAAATAATTTTTAAAAACAGTCTTTTTGGCTCAATAAACATAATTGGCGCTGCAAAGAGGATTTCCGAAACGGCACTATCGAAGTACCGGAGATTTTTAAATCCTTATTTGGAAATTCGAACCTAAAAATTTGGTGCAAGATCCACTTTGGTCAACTACTGAGCTACTTCAACTTCCGAGGGTACTCAACTGTAAAACCAAGGAAACTACACCGACAACTCGCTAGGCATAACGACGGGATGCTATTAGCCACATTAGTTTTGTAAGTACACCTTAATTTTCCTTAAAAATTTTATTGAAAATTCCTATCGCTTTTATAATTTTAATTTACGTGTTAATAATATTACATGAGTGTTACTCGCGATAGATCGCCTTTAAGTAGAATAAATAACAATTCAGATAGTTCAGAAGACACTACACATAATTTTAATTAAGTAGTAAATCAAATAATAAATCAATCAATCATGTCTAATACAAATTTCACCGAAATAAATTTAGCTAAAGAAATGATTCCTAAATACGAAGGAGGAAGTAAAAATTTATCGTACTTTATTATACAATGTGAAAAATTTATTTGCACTTATAGAAATTCCACAGTAGGTCAAGAAAATTGTACGTTAAACAAACTTTTATTTGAACTTTGTTGTTCGAAATTAACTGACGCTGCTAGAGATACGTTAGTCGTTTCTAATTGCAAAACTTGGGATCAAGTAAAAACTACATTACTGAATAGATTTGGAGATCCGCGGAACGAAACCTTATTATTAAATGATTTAACCACTTGTTATCAAAGTAATGACGAAAATTATGATGCGTACTTTGAAAAAATTAAAGGTAAATTGCAACAATTATTAGAGCACATTTCAATAAGGGAAACTGATTTAAATTTAGCCCAATATAAAATTATAGCTCACACACAAACCGCGTTAAATACTTTTAAGGCCGGTTTATTAGAACCTTATCGTTCCCATATTGCAGATCAAACAGTAAATTCAATTGAAGAATGCTTATTGCAATTACGAAATTATGATAACTATCGACAACAAGTAGATTTCTTAAATTTTATGAGAAACAAATCCGGAAAACAAAATGTTAATACACCCATTAAAAAACCACAACAATTTCAACCATCATTTAATGCGCAAACTAAGAGGGTTGGTAATTCTAATTTTTATCCAAATTTCAACTCGAATTTCAATCCAAACTTAAATCAAAATTTTAACCAAAATTTAAATAATTTCTCACGAAACTACAATCAAAATTTTAATTCAAAATTTAATAATCAACATTCGCGTGGTTTTCCTCAAAATGGACCTAGACAAAATAGCTCGCAAATAGTAGGAAACAATTCTCGTCAGGAACCTACCCCAATGTCGATTTCAACCAGAAATACTTTTAGACAAACACAAAATAGACCGAATAACCATTTCCAAAGTCGCGGTCCGTGTAACTTTATTTCAGAAGAACTTAATAACGTTCAAAACACCAATGAGGAGTACGATGGTAATTATTTCGAATTTCAACAACCCGAAAATTATGAAACAGAAGAAGAAGCTACAAATTTCCCCCCGAACTTTGATCAAACCGAAAATTTTGAAATTCAAGAGGATCATGAAAATTTTCGTATACATGCCTCGGAAAATCAATAGATTTAAATTCAATAATCATTAAACCTAAATTACCATTTATTTCAATTCCAAGCTTAAATCTCAAAATTTTAATAGATAGTGGTGCCTCGAATTCAATTATGAATCCGAAAACCGCACACAAATACTTTAAAAATTTCATTTTTGAAAAACATTTTTCAGTAAAAGGTTTTAATAAAATAGAATCCAATAATGAAAATGTTTCTTATCCTATTTTATCTGAATTTGGTATACATAAAAAATTTAACTTTCACGTAATTAAATGGCACGACAAGTTTGATGCATTAATAGGTAGCGAAGATTTTGAGAAATTAGGCGCAAAAATAAATTATGAAACCTACGTTTTAGAAATAAAAGATTTGAAAATTCCATTCTTCATGGAACTAAATTCGAAAAATTTCGTACCCTGTAGTCAGTTAGCAAAAACACACGCAACCATTCCGGTCAACATAGATAATGGACAAGTTATAATACCCGAACTAATCGTTAATAATTATTGTATCCCCGAATCTATAGCGATTGCAAAAAACGGATTTTGTACAATCCCTATAGAAGAAGATCGAGAAATTCAAATTAATTTCTTACGACCAATCGAGGTAGACCCAATAATTAATATTGAAATGAATCAAAAACCTAATTCAAATTTTGTAGATTTAAATATCTCAAATGTCATTCGCACACAACATTTGAATTCAGAGGAAAAACAAAACATTTTAGGTTTATGCCAAAAATACAAAGATATTTTTTATAACGAAAATTGCGACTTGAGTTTCACCAATGCTGTAAAGCACAAAATTAGAACGACAGATGATGAACCAGTTTACCGAAAATCGTTTAGATATCCCCACCATCTAAAATCGGAAATTCAAAATCAAATTCGAAAATTACTAGACAATAAAATTATTCGTCCAAGTATATCCCCCTTTAGTTCACCCGTATGGATCGTTCCGAAAAAGATCGATGCAAGCGGAAAAAAGAAATGGAGATTAGTTATAGATTATCGAAAATTAAATGATAAGACCGTAGAGGACAAATACCCTCTCCCGAGGATAGAGGAAATTCTCGATAATTTAGGAAAATGTACGTACTTTTCGACTCTTGATCTGGCACAAGGTTTTCATCAAATAGAATTACACCCTGATTCCATAGAAAAAACCGCATTTACGGTAGACAACGGGCACTGGGAATATGTTAGGATGCCCTTTGGGTTAAAAAATGCTCCCTCCACATTTCAACGTGTTATGGACAATGTTTTACGGGAATATCTTTATAAATTTTGTTTTGTTTATATGGACGACGTTGTAATTTTTTCTAAATCTCTCCATGAACATTTAATTCATCTAAATAAAATTTTTGACAAATTCAGAGAATTTAATCTAAAAGTTCAATTAGATAAATCGGAATTTTTGTGCAAGGAAGTAGCGTTTCTTGGTCACATTATTACTCCAAATGGTATTAAACCCAATCCTGAAAAGATAAAAGCTATTCAAGCATACCCCCTTCCTAAATCGGTTAAGGAAATTAGAGCGTTTTTAGGATTAATAGGATATTATCGAAGATTCATTCAAAATTTTGCTAAAGTTGTTCAACCCTTCACTAAATGTCTTAAGAAAGGCGCAAAAATTGACCAAAACAACGGTGACTATTTACAAGCATTTCATAACTGCAAGGAGTTGATAATGAACGCCCCTATATTAACGTATCCCGATTTTAATAAGACTTTTCGTATTACCACGGACTCGTCCAATTTCGCCATAGGTGGAGTTTTATCTCAAAATAACAAACCAATTGCCTTTTATTCAAGGACGCTAAATAGCGCCGAAAGAAATTACTCAACGATAGAACGGGAATTACTAGGCATCGTTGAAAACACAAAACATTTTAGGCCTTACATTTTCGGAAAACAATTTATAATTGAAACGGATCACAAGCCGCTCGTGTGGTTATTTTCTTTAAAAGATCCGAACTCGAGGTTAGTGAAATGGAGACTAAGGTTAGAAGAATTTGATTACAAAATTCAATACAAGAAAGGTAAAGAAAATTCGGTAGCAGACGCTCTATCACGAATAGAAATAAACGCCAACGAGACAACGGACGATGACATGCTGGACCTTTTGTCAATGATCCCAAATGTTGAGGATGAACCTGATTTAACAGCTGAAGATCTTGACGAATTATTAGTAGACGGAATTCGCCAGAATGAACCGGAAAATACACAACACACAGCACACGAAGACCCTGTTTTTACAATGCCCATTACGGATAAACCAATTAATCAATTCAATTATCGTATTATTTTAAAGTTAGGAGATCAATTTAACGTGAAATTAGAGAGACCATTTTCAAAATATAATTATATTGTTACAATTAGGAGAGGAAACGAAATACAAAATCTATCAGAAGCTTTGAAGGACATTATAAACCCAACAAACATGTACTGTATTTACTTTCAAGATGAACTTTTGGAATCAAAATTCTTAACCTTAACAAAACATTTATTTGACAATAAAGTAAAAATTATCAAAAGCAATATCGCTGCAAAAGATTTAGTCAAACCAGATGATCAGTATAACGTAGTTCACGAATATCACTCTAGTAATCATAACGGAATTTTGGAAACTTATATTAATTTAAAATCACGATACTATTGGCCCGACATGAAATCAAAAATCAATCAAGTAATAAACGATTGCGAAACATGTATGTTAAGTAAATACGACAGAAATCCATATAAAGTAAAATTTTCAGGACCCCTACTTGCCAAACGACCTTTTGACATAATTCATATAGATACTTTTAGTTTTGAAGGAAATAAATTTTTAACGATAATTGACCTTTTTTCACGTTACACTCAAGCTTATTTTATTATTGATGGGTCAGGAATATCCATGCTAAATAAATTACGGCATTATTGTTCTCATCACTCATATCCAAGAAAAATAGTTTGTGATGAAGGAAAGGAGTTCAAAAACAAAATTTTTGAAGAATTTTGTTCTTTATTTAAAATTGAGTTACATTTTACAACTAATTACAATAGCTCTTCAAATTCTCCCGTAGAAAGAGTACACTCGACCATTCTAGAAAAATTACGTACTCTTAAAATTCAAAACGAATCGGAAAACCCACAAAATTTAATGATATCAGCTATTTTGATTTATAACCAGTCAATTCATTCTGCTACAGGCCACACCCCCTTTACATTACTTTATGGACCTTTTGAAAATTTAAACGCTCACGCAATCGACATGGACAAAACGGTTTACGAAATTTATAACGAAAAACGTAAAAACGAGATTTTACCTTTTTACGAGCAACTTTATCAAAAACAGCTTAGAAATGGAACTCGGATTTTAGAAAACCGAAATAAAAACAAAGAAACCGATATCGAATTTAATGAACCAACTGCGTACTTTAAAAAACAACAAATTAGAAAAACGGACCCATGTTATGAGAAAGTTAACGTTACATCGGTTGACAAAAATAAAATTCAAGGAATTCGAGAAAAATCGAAAAGACCAGCAAACACTAATCTTAGGAAAGTTCGCCGTATTAAAAAGAGTTTTCCATTACAAAACCATGGGACTGATCAATCGGATCCAGGGCCTTCAAATAGAAAAGATCAGCACTAGTGGCTATTTCCCTGAAGATCTAGGTTCAACGAAGTTCCTAAATCATTACCACAAATTTTATTTTTATTTTAACATAACCGACTTAGATGTAAGTTATCACCTATTATTAAATAATGTAATTACTTTAGAAACAAAAATTATAAACCCCCTTTCTAGAAAAGTATTCGGCACATTAAAAGATAATTGTAAGTCCATCGAAAATCAGTTGCAGAAATTTAAACACCGTAATAAACGTGGTCTCGCTGACATTTTAGGATCCGCGATTAAATTCATCACCGGAAATCCAGATAATAATGATCTGATCGAAATTAATAAAAATTTAGATTCATTGTATAAAAATCAAAATAATATAATTAAACAAATTAATCGGTACACCACTTTCGCTAATCATATTACAGCAAGATATTCAAAAGATCTTCAAATCATTCGGAATGACCTCAACTCATCTCTATCTGCGATAGTTGACGTAAACAATCTTCTGTACAACCTACTGGTAGTTGAATATTACAATTTCATAAGTTTAAAATTATTAAACGCTCTCCGGAGTATTGAAAGAACCGTATCATTAGCTTTTTCTGAAATAACTAATTTGGAAATCATTTCTGACTCTGAATTACATGAAATTGTTAATCATTTAAAATTAATTTATAAAAGAACAGAACTACTTGAATTGGATACCTTACACGCTTTCAAAATTTTAGAATTTTCAAAATTTCAAATCGTTTCAACAAAAGATATTATTACATGTATTTTAAAAATACCTATCCTCGATTCCTCACCATTCCAATATACCAGAATTTATCCAATTCCTGACAAACAAAACAATGTGCTGATACCACCAAGCAAATATCATCTACAAGGTACAAGAAGAGAGATCTGGACCGACGAAAAGTGCAAAGTGATTGAAAATCAAATTGTGTGTTTCGAAAAACCGCGAATTAGTGAGTGTTCATTTTCAGATTTCAAAAACTGCACGATTGCAATGGCTAATAACAATTACAAACTTTTCACACAACTACAAAATGGAAAAATTTTAGTTTCATGTAAAATTCGCTTTCATCTTGCTGAAGAATGCAAAAATAATGTTTATAATTATGAAATTATTGACAATGTCTTGGTTTCATCAAAATATAATTGTAAAATAATAATTGGTGATGACGTTTTTGTAAATACGTTCAGTAATTTTACTTTTGAAAATTCCTTAGTTATAAGTAATATTAATCCTCATAAAACTAATTTGGGTATACAATTACAACAAAAGCATTTGGATGATTTAAAAGACTTAAAAGAGGATTTAAAAATTTTAAGTAATAACGATTTTAGTTTAGATCCAATATTGCATGTAACACATTTTTCTTTAACCTTATCAATAATAGTAATATCTTGTATTTCAATCTTACTATTGTATGTATTTAGAAACAGGTTAAAAGATTTTATTTATAATCAAAAATTGAAAGAAAGTTATGAATCAAGACCAACACCTACTCTCCAAATACACGAGGGCGTGTTATCTTAAGGATGGAGGAGTTATGTTCAATGCTCCCTAGGAAGGATCAACTTCATCGGATGATGCGACTCTTCTTTCAATATAATCATCATTTCTAGAATAAGCTGTTTACTTGCAACAATAATTAACTTTAAGTTCAGTCTTCATATTAGTTTTAAACTAGTGAGGTCTCGAGCCAAGATTTTGTACAAGTTATTTAAAAATAAATAATTTTTAAAAACAGTCTTTTTGGCTCAATAAACATAATTATATGTAAAAATTTCAGAAAAATCAAAAGGGGTCGGGTTCAAAAGTGGTCGATTTGGCGTGGAATGCCCCATATATATATGATATATTTTAAATATCGTGAGCTTATTTATTAATTTTAAAAAATTGTAACCTAAATCAGTAGCGCAATGTGAAAATGAGTATAGAAAAAGCATACATATAAATTTGTATAGTGTTATTCATCTTTAAAGCTCATAGCATCTTTGATCTAATTTTTATTAAGAAATAATTTTATTCATATGAGATAATTTTTAAGTGCATGTCCTCAGCTTCCCCCCCCCCCGACCCCATTTCAAATTTTGTATCCAAAATCGTCTAAATATTTTATGTTTCATTTGCGAAAAAATTATTTTCGTTTATATCCAAATAGTTTTTGAGATATTTCAAAAATTAGCAGATTGTTTTATCCTAAAATCGATATGGAATATACACAAATATAGTAGTGATGTTAAAATTTTAAGTAACCTGTAAAACCAAAATTTCTGCGTAATGATGTATTGCGGTGTTATGTGCCGATGAGAGGCTCGTGACTTAAACTTTGTCCTTTTAAATTGTCAACCAAGTTCACCAGCTAGGCAGGAAGGCTGAATGCATGCTTTTTGAACTTTCAGATTCAAAATGGTATCAATCGTTTGTGCTAAATTGTTTTTTAAAACAATTTCAAGTCCAAAAATTGTCAAAATTCCAGAATTCTCAGATTTATTCTCCAAGATTCGTACCTTACAATTAAAAAAAAAACACTAAACAATGAATTAAAAATGAAGGCAACAAAATTAATGCAATTAAGCCTTAATTCAGGGCAAAACTGTGTATTAAAATTAAATTTCTCCAAAACATTGGATTATTTTTTCATAAATTTGAGAAAGATTTCCAAAAAAATTAATAACAATTTGAAGAAAATAAATAAAGTTTCTAAAAGTTATTCTATATTTTTCATTAAAAAATATCAGTGAAAATCAAATTTCAATGCAAAATTTTTTTAAATTTGAGAAAATTGGAACTTTAACTTAAAATTCCAATTTTTCATAACTTTGGATTGTTCTTTGAGTAAAAACAAGAAAAAATCCAGCAAAATTGATAAACCATCTGAAAAAAATTAATAATTTGCTGATTTGTTTGTTAAGGGGGTTAACTACTGTGAACAGTCGGTTTTTAAGCTGATTTGTTAAGAAAGAAATCGAAGTAATGTGAAGTTTTTGAAATGTTTACAGTATATTATTTGCATAATGAAGAAAATTCTGGCAAAGTTTAAACTAAATCTTGCTCTTGGTTATCGAGATAAAAAATGTCAAAGTTGCTGTTTCGTGACACGTTATTACATTGCGTAAATGGAAGCGACGAGTTTTACATTGATTTAAACGTCATTACCTCGACACCCACAAATGTCATCATTACCAAAAACCGCCAAAATATTTATCAAAGTCTTATAAAAAAGTGTACCAAATTTAAAAAGTCTTGCTTTTAGTTTCTGAGAAAATTAAATTATTATTCAAAAAAATGGGGCAAATTTAATAGTCATTTTTTATTAAAATCTCAACGGAACTTTTTGTAAAATATGATAAAATCTGTGATTTCCCATAAGGTTCAATGTTAAAAGCATGAAATTTCAAATAGCTATATTTTTTAACTGGTTCTTTGTAGCTCTTCAAAAATTTAACTGCATGATTATCCTATCATAATCTACTAATATTCCAAATTTCGTTAAATTCTGAACGGTAATTCTAAAATCGACAGTACTACCTTAAATTCAGACCATGTAGGTATTGTAATAAATTTTATGCATTTCATTTGTTACTTGGTTTCTCTTTAAATAACATTTCATGATATCTCGATCCGACCCTGCATTTTTATTAGTATCCAATACAAATATTTTGATGCATTCGATTTCAATTCACATTAGCACTACAGAAAGGCGCTCAATATTGTAAACACCGGGTGGCAAATTGGACAATGACCCTTGACCCCCAAAATGTTGCAGAGGCCAAAAAGAGTGCAAAATCGAATTTATTTATCTTTTTCACCTCCTTCAATGTTGTCTCAAAATTTAAAAACAGATTGTCTAACTTTTCACTATAGAAATCCCCGGTAACCGACCTATTTGCTTTCATAATGTTATACGGTAACAAAAATTTCATTACCATTAAAATTTATGAAAAACAATTCCCTTCCCAATATTTTAAGGGAAAAATTTATGGCTCTGTGAGAAACACTGGAGCCACAACAAATTTTTCTTTAGTTGATGTTGAATTATTTTTTGGGCATTTGATGCCTAGGAAACAACCATGTCATTGTTTTGTGATTTCGGTACCTAATATCGAAAACTTACGGGTTTTGTAAAGTGATAGAGAAGGGGCACTTAAAAATGGTACAGAAGAACTCACCTCAGGGGCCATCCAATATGGGGTTCCTATGAACGACTTCCTCTTATTTATAGTGGCTGTAATTTGTGCCGAAACACCAAAATCCGCTAATTTGACGTCTCCACTTTCGGTCAACAAAATGTTAGCACCTTTGATGTCCCGGTGCATTTTGTTCATGTTGTGCAAGTATGACAATCCTAGCAAGGTCTCCCGACACATGTAGGCTATCTGATGTTCCGCTAAAGGTCCCGTAACTACAAAAAGATCCCCTAACTTTCAACCACTTCAATAAGAAACCTCGCACTTACTGTGATAAATATCTTGGAGCGAACCACCACCACAATATTCCATACAAATCCATAATTTATCCCTCCTCAAGTAACTACCATAATATGCAATAATGTTCGAGTGTCGACAGTCTTTCATCATAAGAATTTCTTGTTGTATAATACCAAAATCGTCACCTAAAACAAAGCAGGAGTGATTTGGTCGCAGGGTCGATACAAAAAACTGAACCAACCTGGTTCCAATTTGATGACTTTAATCGCCGCCAAGTCATTGGACGACAGCCTCTTCGCCTAGAAAAAGGACAATTTTAAGGTTTTAAACCAAAACGATGTATTCACCACACTCACCTTGTAGACATCACCATAAGTTCCGCTACCGATTCTTTGTATGAGCTCGTATTCGTCTTGAGGATTCCGCCTCGAAATGTCCGAACTCAATACACCTTGAGCCATTTTTTAATTATTTTTCTGTTTTGTTATATTTTTACATTTTCTAATAATTTGCAACCATCCAGTGCAGTGTTTACGTAAATTTGACAGCACCAGCGGACATGTTGGAGGAATGCGTAAATAAAAGAAGAGGACAGATGCAGCTTTGACACTTGCGGGAAAGAAACGCCATTATTTAGTTGCAAATTTCACGAACGAGTGCGCTGAGGTTGCAATAAAAATCGCGATATTAGGGTGGGCGCACACTAAAATTTTAAAGATTCTTAATGTTCATTAATTTTTTAGCCATTACGGACTAATAATTTTTATGCTTTTTTCGGGAAGGGGGGGGGGCTAATTTCAATTTTTCCTAGTTCTTGCCTAGTTGCACCTACCTTATCTTTATTACCCGGCTATCGAAACACCTAAAAATTAATGATTATTATTAAATAATAGTTAAGTACACATACACTTTTTCACATTTTTGAAAAAGTGTTTAAATCAGAGGTGTAGCTTATACTAACCTAAAGAATATTAACTTACCCTAGAAAATTGAAAAACCATCCAGAAGACTTTCTCTTGTTGAGCCTAATAAAATTATTTTAAATTTTTCTGGAACCTACAAACCCAGAGGAGGTGATCACCAGGTCACTTGAAGGATAAAAAAAAAAACTTTTGTATGAAAGTTTATTACAAGAAATTGTTTAGGGCTAATTTTTAGGTACTAAAATTTCTATCAAGTAGTTAATACTTTTTACAATTATGTTTACTTCAAAAAACAAGAGATAAATTACAAAAATGTGTGTCACCGGACAATCAAGGATATTAACTTAATTCATACAATAACAGCAGTCAATTTTATTAAATTACATTCTAAAACTTAAATAAAATCGTAACTGGTAAAAAATTGACCTCTAAAGGAAGTCAAATTAACTGGAAACTGTACAGACGCGACTTTAACAAATTTCAACAACAATAATAAATAATAACAGGGGATCGTTTGGATTAAGTATAATAAAAAAAACTAGATAAATCGAGGAACAAGGACTTTTTAAAAAATTCAACAACTCCTCACTGCTAAAAACCTCGTACATACGTAAATCAATCACACTCGTCACATCGTGTTCGTCAATTTGTTAAAATGTTTTTATGGCTATCTAAAGTTGGGTTCGTAATCGAAATCCAACACTAAAAGTTTAGTTTCTTCTGTGCCGTTTCTGCTACCTACAGCACACACTAATTTTGTGTCACTGGCCCGAATTCGCCACACGACTCCGCCCGAACCGCCACTATCTAAAGCGATCAAATTCCTTATGAATTCGCCTGTTTTTACGTCCCACAACTTTACCGTTCCGTCGTCGGACGAAGTTATCACAAAGCGGTTGTTAAATTGTAAACAAGTAACAGCGGATTGGTGCTTAAACGGACCTGCAATCAAAACAAATAAAAATACTAAAACAAGTCCATCAGTGCTTTCCAAATTTAAAATTTCTACTATTTACCCCCACAGAGACTAACCCCATTTCGATTAACGCCCCATAAAAACTATTTCGTTATTTTTGGCGGTATTCACAGATGTAACATTACTAAATTTACATAGTTTCATAAATTTTAGACACAATGTTACCAATTAACGCCCTCAAAAGCTGTCCCATTTCGCTTAAATTTTTTTCCCTTTTTTTGCAGTATTCGTAAGTATTACAATATCATATTTGCCTAGTTTCAAATTTTTTTTATTGATGACACCCCCCCCCCCAATCACCAAGCGTGATTCGAATTTTTTCATTATTTTTGCAGTAATCACATATTTAGCGTTAATAAATTTACAGTTCCAAAAATTTTAAACAACACTTTTTATCTAACGCCCCCCCTCAATTTTTGTTATTTTACTCATTCCTTTCTATTTAGAACTTTTATATTGGCCAAGTTTCAAAAATTTTAAACAACGTTTTTATTGCTAAAAATTTTTAATTTAAAAAGAAACTTACCAGAAAGAGTTTGTAAGCACTGCCCAGATAAGATGTCCCAAACCTTCACCGTCGAGTCAGCGTTACCGGAAACTAAAATATTGTTCCGCAGTTCCATCCCAGAGGTGAGCGACTGGTGACCCATCAAAGTGTGCCGACAAGCCCCGGTCTCCACTTCCCATACCCTGATGCTGGTGTCCAGCGATCCACTGACCACGTGAACTCCATCAAACTTTAAAACGTTTGCGTGTTAAAAGTATGAAATACAGCACAAAAAATGTTAGGTAACGTTGGGAAAAAACTCATTCAAATTCGAGATCACTTTTTCAGGAATCGGATCTAACAGACTCGACCAAAAATCAGACCTTTTACTACAGGTAATCACGGTTGTTAGAATTGCCACCCAACAAAATTCTGAATTGAATTTTGAGGGCGACAACGGAGATTACTAACCTGCAAAGAATAAACGCGATTTGTGTGACCTTGTAACGTGTGAAGGCATTCTTCACGTTCCGGATCCCAAACCTTCACCATGTAATCATACGCCCCAGAAACAACCAACTTCCCGTCATACTGCACGCACCGTACGGCTGCGACGTGCCCCACCAAGACATGCAAACAACTTCCGCTGTTGATGTCCCAAACCCGGAGAGTTGCATCGCGTGAACCACTCACCACTCTTAAAAAAGAAAAAAAAACAAAAAAAAAATAAGACATGAACATAACCAGACTTTACCTGTTTTCATACAAGTGCATACATCGAACAGTCGAAGTATGACCGTACAAGGTGTGTAAACAAACGCCCGTTTCGACATCCCACACCTTTAAAGATCGATCCGTACTTCCGCTCACGATAATATTACCAGACATTTGGGAGGACCACACACCCCCCGTGTGTCCCACCAACGTACGAAGACACTAAAACAACCTCTTGTAACACAAAATTGACCGTTTCAAGTTTATTTACCTGTCCTGTGACCGCAGACCAGACCTTCAAGGTGTTGTCGTCCGAACCGCTAACGATGCGATTGCGACAAAATTGTAGGCAAGTTATCACGTGATCGTCATGTCCTTTAAGCATTTTCGGCGGGCGAATCGGCTTGCTGCGCCAATTCATCTCAATTTCGTGGTGCCGAATATAAATTCCCTAAAAATGTCAGTGTCAAAGCAAAACTCATTTTTCCGAACACAAAAAGTTTGTTACCTTCCACGGTGAAGTGTAAGGGTCATCTTGCCTGGCAAACCGCGACGACCTACGTTTTGGCACTTCTGTGATTCCAGCCTGCTTGCATTTCTCCTTCCAGACGAGATTGTCTTCACACAACCACCGCCAACTTCGGCACGTTTGTGACGCCCTGGCCAAGTCTTTCGGTTCTAAAAACCGCAACACGCAGAGAGCCAATTCGCGGGGCAACAAAGAAATAAAGTCCCGTTGAAATTGCGGCTCTATCACCTGCATCATGTGTCGCACTTGAGTCGGTTCGCATTTTCCTATCAGTTCGTCGATTGCCAACATACGTTCGGCGTTCGACCAGACCTGGAATTGTTCGAGCCATTGCGACAGCTCGGGAGGCGGATTGTCCTTGGTTGGTATTACGGCACGGATTGGTTTCTGATCAAAATCTGACTTGCTCTCTCCTTGCAACTTTTTGTTAGGAATATCGTTCAATAAATCAGCCTTTCGTTTCCTCTACAAGATAAAAGTGTCAGTTTTGTTTCGAATGATAAGAATGTACAAGGAGGAGATGGGGCACCATCAGAGAGAAGATTAGACAACTTTCATACGTTAGTCAAAGCAAACTTGCGTTCGCAGTACTAAATCAACTAAAATATTATGTCATCATCGGTTTCGCCCCCTTAGAGAAGTTTACCTGAGTGCCTACTCATAACTTCAAATTTTAACTTTTAAATATAATTTTGTACACACACACACAGAAACACGAATGTTTCTTACGACTTCAAGATGTTTTATTTTAATTTAATTGTAAAGTTTTGTTAAACTTTGTTCAGTATTTCAGTAGTAATCTCGTTAGTCCAGTCATGCGCGTCAAATTTTTAGCAAATTTTCCAAAGAAATCGATTTTTTGGGGTGGTTATGTAAAAATAAGACAATGATGGCGGGATAAATAAAGGGTGCCGAGTTCAAGCTCTATGAAAGGTAATTGTTCTAAATTTAATAGTTTTTGATTTCTGCTTACTCTTGTTAGCTGTGTCTTGTTGCTCATTTACTTCTGGAGAGTAATCTATACCCCCCCCCCCCATTTATATTTTAATAAAGATAAAGAAAAATATAATAGAAATGTCGTGATAGATGCGCCCTTTCTGCCTGTCTGTCTATCAGTCAGTAACCCCTCTCGCACTTCTGCTTGATTGTTCATTTATTACCAACTCAAAAATGTAGATAATATCAAAAAAAGTAAATTTGAATTAATTTAATCAATAAATTACCCTTGCAATTGGGAAGGTATAAAGAAATAAGAGAGAAACCGGTGGTTTGGGGTTATGAAATTTCCCCAGCTATTGAAAAAATTTTTTTTTCTGTGATTTTGAAATCCTGAGAATCTGGATATTTCTGCAAAAATCTGGCAACTTTTAACATGAATTCTGGGGAAAATAAATTTAGAGACATGGCAACGCTTAATAGAATGTCCCCCCCCCCTCACAACTCAAATCAAAACTAATAGTAGCACTGGCCAGTGATTAGTTAATTAATATTAGCAAATTGCATTGGTCGATCATAGCGCCAGCATGAAAGAAATGGCAAAAAGAAAATAAAAAATTGAAAAAGAAGTAACTTGAGCAGTGTTGCCACCATCAGTACATAATATGTACTTTTTCAGCACTTTTTTACTTATTTTTACGCTTTTCTATAAGAACACTGACAGATGATTTGAATTAATTGCATAAATTTAAATTTCCTTCAAAAATTTGAATTTTCTCAAATCTACTCCGATTTCAATACTGTTTTATTGGCAATCCTGAATAGAAGGCAAGCCATCGCCACTTCAAAACAACAAAAGCAAAGTGAAATTTTTCAGAATGTTGTTACAGTCGATTCCTAAGTTACCTCAAATTTTTACTACAATTGTAACACAAAGTACTACAATTTGTAATTAGATAAGAATCAATATAAATTTGTAGTGATCTTCCTTTAAAGTTTTGTAGGCAAACTTTGTATTAAAAAATGGCTAGTAATTGTACTAATTACTATAATTTCTACAAATATTTGCTTCAAATTGAGAATTTCCACAATTTATAGTAATTGGTACTACAATCAAGGGGGGTTACAGGGAGCTCCCCCCCCCCCCCAATGTTGCAGAAAGTTGACAAAAACACCCAAAAGTTGGTCAATTTGCCATTTTTTATGTCTAAATTTACTAAATGCTGCAAAACTTACAAAAAGTTGGCAATTTTTCTGCCCCCCACCACCCCGAAAAAAATTGGCTGGGCATGTCCGAGGATTTCCATATTAAACCGAAAAAACTGCATATTAATGTCAGCAAAGTAACTAAAGCGTGGCAAAAGTGGCGTAGGGCAAGGGTGCACAAATTTGAGGCGCAAAATTAGCTAAGGGCTTAGTTGCCCTAAAAGTTCAAAATCGCACTTTAAAATGAGATGAAATTAAGTATTATGTAGTTTATAGTCATGAAAAAATCTTGTCCTGATCTGGAAGGTAATTTTAAAAGTTAACAATCGGAAAACCGGGGGGGTCTGGGGGGTATGGAATACCCTCCAGCCATTAAGAAAAGATGTTGTCTCTAGAATTAGATTTGCGGCATTTTCAATTCAAAAAGCCTTTTTGTTACTTCCTTGTGCTGGGGAGTATTCCATACCCCCCAGACCACCCGGTTTTACGCCCATTTCTTTACATTTTGCGATATCTAATTGGTTTGGTCACCCTAAAAAAAATACTTAAAAATGAGATAAAATTCAGTATCATGTAGTTGATATTCCTGAAAATATCGTTCCCTGACATACATAAATAAAAGATACATATGGGGCATTCCACACCAAATCGACCACTTTTGAACTCGACCCCTTTTGATTTTCCTGAAATTTTTACATATTATACTATCTCATCAACAACAGTTCTGTGAATTTTTTCAAAATTTTTTACTCAACCCCAAAAAAGTTACGAATTTTTAGAAAAACTGCTGTTTTTTTTCAAACGATCGTAACTATTTCAAAAATTGACTAATCGGAACGTTTTTTTTGGTTTTGTGTCTTTAAACATACTTTTTTTAACAGCCAAACACACACCTATTAAACAAAAAGGGGTCTGACAAGGACACTTAAGATTTTAAATAAGTCGAAACAAAATTTTGCCCATAAAACGTCAAACTCATTAAATAACTCTGGTGATTTTTGGTAAAAATGATTTTTTTGAAAAGCATCAATTTGAGGTTATGAATGGGCAGAAAACCTCCCGAAGCGAGAAAATGATGTAATTTGAAAAATTTCACTCACCTTTCTTTCTTCACTTTGTTTATCACTTTTCTCAGTGTCCATCAGCTCCACATCAGAACTGGCATCATCTTCTGCTACCTCCTGAAAGTCGTTATCCACCAAAACACCATCATCATTATTATAGCATTCGTCCCAGTCTTCGTTATCACAACTCTGGTCATCATCACATACACTCAAACCCAATCCGTTCAAAAAGTGTGCTTTACCTTCTTTACAAATATCACCCGATTCAACTAAATTCTGAGAGGTTCCTAAAACAACACACTTAACCACTGAAATACCAAAGCTTCTTCGTTAATATCTACCAGGGTCACACAAGCCACCTAAATTTTCAGAAAAAAGAGTCTCCGTTGGACTTGGACTGCTGGAAACTTTGTTTGGTAATCCCACCTCTTCGTAAGACGCACTACTGGATAAATTCAAATTTTTGTGGGAACATGATTCTGCCATTCTAAGCCGATAGGTCTGCAAAAAAAAACAAGGCTCACAAAAGATAACCTTCAAGTACCACCCAACAATTTACGTCGCAAAATTTATGCTGTACTTTACGAAATTTTTACGCAATTTGCTGTTATGCAAAATTATCACTATCAACGACCACATTTTCGTTAAAATTGAAAATTTCGAAAAAACTAAAAAGTCAAGGACAAAATTATTCTTGAAAATTTACAATTTTTTGATATAAGTGCGAAACTTTACAATTAATTAAACTTAAAAAATAATTTAAAATAAATAATGTTTGATACCTTCTCAAAAAGTTACAATACGGCCATACTTAATTTTCTATCAAAATTTTGACACTTGCTTACGCACGCGCACGGGGAGTGTAAACATTTTGGAAGTGGCTCCACTACCACTAATTTTAAACGAACGCTTCTGATTCGTCGATATGATTTTTCAACAGGATGGATTTTGAGAAAGGTCAAATATAAAAAACAATAAATTGGATATGATTTTTCAGTTTGTTGTAAACAAACAACAAAATTTCATAGTAAAAAAAAAACTTTATTACAAAAGTTAGATTGTATGCTTTACAATCTCTTTATCAAATCCACATGAATACAAACAATCATTAAACCACGTTAAACCACGCACAAAAGCTTTGTGCTCACAATTAAGGTAAAGCGCATTGTAATCTTTCTGAGTGTCCAACACAAACACATCATTCGTGTCCCCACAAATAGCCAAAAGTCCATTCGAATTGTGAGCCATTTTATGGATGTCGTTATTAAAACAATGTTCGTGATGCACAACATCTTTAGGCGCCCTCACATCCAAACAGTAAACGGAACCACCACGACTTCCAGCAGTTAAATAGTGCTCCTGACTAGGGTCCCAAACTACGCTCGTCATTTCGGAAAATTCGTTCTCGTAGAGCACTATAAATGTTACATTAACCTAAAAGAACTCTTTGAGCAGTGTAAGTAATTTTACCCGTTGCCGGCATTTGAAGTCGATCGTCCCAGGTGCAAACCTTCCTGTCGGCTGATGCAGAAGCAAACAAATTAGGGTGACTTTTATTTGCGTCCACGGAAAGTATACGTTCCAAATGGTAGTTGCTGAAATGTTAAAACACCCAATTAACAGATTAAATCTCGTAAATCCACTCGTGCGCGTCAATGTTTTATCAACTCATAGAACCGCAAGGATTGTAAATCTGTCAAAATCAGCAAAAAAAAATTCAGTACCTGAATTCCATTATCTGAGTGATTCCAGCTTGAAGATTCACATCCCACAACCCAATTGTGGCGTTTGCACAAGTCACCACTTTACATCCGTCCTTCCAAACTGATAATTGTTGTACTAGCGCACTAGTGCTCACAATATCCTGACATTTGATACTCGGATCACCCACATCGTTCACTTTTAACAATCTCAAGTGACCAGTGTCTTCGGCCAAAATAACCTAAAAAAGAGCGTTAAAACGGAAAGAACACGATATTTTTGAAAACTTACGTGCGAGTCCGCCACAAATTTTGCATCTGAAACCGAAGTGGTGCTGATGTAGTAGCCGCAGTGGTTGTTGCTTACCAAATCAGAATACGATTTATAGTGACACAAAATTCCTTCCCAGTAAGTGCCGCTTAGATTAGAACTTCCCAGCACAAATTCACCTGAAAAGAAGTAAAAAATTGGTTGTGTTTTGAGATGTAACGATTTTGCTAACCTTTTTCGTTGGCGTCCAAAAATAGGAGGTAGTCGTAGAGCACCGCACTCTTCGACGGCATTAAAATCCGTTCCAACGGTCGGTTTGGTGGATAAATAACTGCTGGAGGTGTAATCATTCTGTCACGATTTGATATTTAATTCGAAAATAAAAGCTGCAAGTTTTGAGGTTAGGTAAACATGTGAAGTGGTTTTGTTTATGTCATATACAGGGTGCGTCCTGCGTCGTATTTGGCCGCGATCAGTTAAGAAAAATCACTTTCTAAACAATCTAGGCCCTATCTCCGTTCTTCAAACGTCCTGGAATTTTTTTTTTATTTTTATTATTTTTTTTATTTTTACGAATTTTTAAATAGTTTTCCGATTTATCAAGGTGAAATTTTGCTAGGAAGACCAGAAGTATGAAGGAAACCGGGGGGTCTGGGGGGTATGGAATATCCCCCAGCTGCTAGGAAACAATAAAGAGCAAGAAAGTTCTTCTCCCCCATGAAAAAATTTCATGACAGAAGTTCTGAAGGAAACTAATTCTTGCTAATTGTCCAAAAAAAAAAAGAGCAAAAAAGCGCAAGGTTAGCGCCTCTAGCGTTAAAAAAGTGAACTTCTCTCATGAAATATTTTAACTCTAGAGGACGCCAACTTTCTCGCTCCTTATATTTAATTAATAGACCCTTCAGTTTTTCAGTGCCATTTATGGACTTCCAAGGTTCTAAGCCCTAGGTCTATGTGGCCACCACAAAAAAATTAAATAAAATAAAAGTTTCTCTACATAATTTTGCTCAGTAATACTTTCAAAACAATATCTGCGTGAAATACATTAATAATGCATAATATCAGGGTTGTTCAAATAGAAAATAAAACAAACGAAATACAATCAATGATTGTATGACACATACAATGCGCGTATGTAATAAATAATTATTAAAAACTACAAATTTTGCGTAGTTACTGCTGGAAAAAAAAGTGTAGATGTGCAAAAAAATTTGTATGTGTAATTGAATGTTCTTCAATCACCATTTTGGGTAAGAAAAACGCGAATTATTGCACAAAAACTTAATATTTGTATCTAATTTATAAAATTAAAGGCGGTGGTGGTGAAACCTTTTGAAACAAAAACAAAGATCCGCCTCAATTTAAAAAATTTTCCAACTGCAGTCTGGTTTAATTTGCATTAGAAATCTTTTTGGAAAGACAGCGGGAATCTCGTTAATCTATTCTTGCGCGTCTTTAATTTTAGAATTGCAATAACTGCCGAAATAATATTCACAAAATTGACAGTATCGCAAAAATTTAAACTTAAAATTCTTGAGGTGCCTCAAGTTGAAAAAGACCAAACCTCAAGAAGTTTGTGTGTCTGTCTGTAGGTAACCAAATTTTGTGTGCGCCCTAGCTCCTAAACCAACGATAATTTTACTACCAAATTTCATATTTAGTATTTTTGAAATCTATTCACAAGTGGGAGTGGCGCGCTTGAATGGATTAATTAAATTTTGGTACAATTGAAACAATAAATTTTAAACAATTTTTTTATTTAAACAGAGTCATATTTTTATTCCCCTACATTAACAACACCAAACACCTATTTTTCATAAAAAAATGACCAATTTCACATTTAAAAAATTAAATCAACTAAAATCGTTGTAAAATTGTAGTAATTCCTACCAAACAATAATAATAATATTAATTAAAAAATCACATTCTGATAATTGTATGCATCATGATGAACTTTGTGTTAAAAGTTTGCAAAAATATACATTTACAAATCGTAAAAAAATAAATAAAGGCGATGATAAACAATATAAATCATAAAAATTTGTACAACTTGTAAGTAAAAAAAAACTCGATGTGATATCAAACCGCGCGCGCGATTCAAAATTTCCGTTCATAACCAACATTCGTTCCGTTACGCCCCCATTCCGACAATAATAAAACAATTACACAATTAGTTTACTGGAAGAAAGAGGAGAACACGATAAAAACGATACATAAATGTATATAGATACAAAAACCCGGCAACTTGGTTAAAATAAAAAATTTGACACAGCTTCAATGGTATACGAATCGTTAAAAAAATTACGGCTTTATTTTTTGTTGCAATCATTGCAAATGTAGGTCAAAAAGTTTCCACTCTGTAATTGGGCCCCCTAAAGTGTTAACCTTAAAATTAACGGCGCATTTAACGCGACGACAAACCAAATTCTTTAGCGTCGTCATCTGTAATATCGCCATACACCCAAATGTTCACGTGCTTCTTTCTGGCCGCCTCTTCCGCTTGCTTATAATCGGTAACCTAACGGTTAAAAAAAAACTTAGGTTTCTCGGTCAAAAAAAAGTTGCACAGACTTACCAATTTCTGCAGCCGGCGCTCCCGTCGGTTTTCGACAAGCAACAAACCCTCCATTATTAAGTTTTTCGCGAGATCTTCGTCTTGACCTTCGGTTAAGAGAGAGGCTGAAGGTGGCGAACCTTGGATGCGGTACTCGACGTTCAGCAAGAGCTTACTGACGGCTGTGTCTTCACGGAAGTATTGGATTGCAAGCGCCTTGTATTCGGGATCTTTTGGGAAGTTCACACAAGCCAAACCGTACTCGTGGGCGTAGGGTTTCTCGCTCGCGTAAGCGGCCGGCAAGCTGGCCAGACGAGTGACGTTGATGGTTTCCCTGTTTCCGTAATCGATGTAAAGTATGATCGCGGTCGAACCTTGAACTTTTTCCACTTTGGCTCGGTACCATTCGTCGTCGACGGTGTATTTGGCCGCGCAAGTGTCACCTCGTTTTGGTGTATAGGCACCAGGAAGTGGAGGATTTGCTTGAAATTCTTGACGCAATTTCACGTTGAGAGCTTCCGCTTTGGGTCCCTGTTGGTAGCTTTGGGCAAAGAAGGTGCCCTCGTTTGTTACTTCAGTCACAACCACTTCTTCGTAGTTAATTTTACGATCGGGATTCTAAAAACCGCAAGTTTAGTGATTTCTATTGATTGTAAAAAGTTGGATCAAAATTGCGAAAGTTTTAAAATAACATTGAAGGTAAAAAAAATAGTCGATCCAATTTTGCACCCTTTTCTGCCCCCCGGAACTTTGTTAAATTAACAAAAAAAAAGTAAATTTGCAATAACTTAAATTTGGAACACAATTTTTTTTTAACATTTTTAACACAAATTTGCCGCCCACAATTTATTTTTTCCGATTTTTCAAAGTTAAAACTTACCGCTTGTTCTTCTTCCACGCGCTGCTCTTCTTCTTTTTCTTCAACGTAATCCTTCCATCTTCGCAATTTTTGTTGTTTCGCGCTGTCTTCTCCCGATTTCAGTTGCCTGTAGTATTCGGATCGATCAGCAGTGGGATGAACGGCGGCAAAACCTTCCTCCACCAAAGCGACAGACAAGTTGACGTTGTCGATGAACAACCAACCGATAAAATTACCAGCTTTGTCCAACGATTCAACTTGAACGGAAACTTCGTGTTGTAAGCATTTTTCTTTGGTGAAAGCCAAAGCTTCTTCTCCGAAGGGTTCGGCCTCCGTCGCCGGAATGGTTCCGGTAGCGGGTCGAGCACCACGTGGGCACAAGATTCCACCCAACAAGAAAGTGCACAGGCAATGCTCTTTAGGAATGAAGACCCTCAGCCTTGAACCGCTCGCCACGAACTCGACGATCGCGTCAATTCTTTGCGCACGTTGAAACGAAGGAAAATATTGTTTCGCCTTAACCGCATCCAATTCGTTGATTCTGTGAGAAGGAACGTCTTTCTTGGCGTGAATACCCTTTTGATTTTTACTGGCTTTCGTTTCTGCGGATAAGAGATCGTCATAGTGCGAACTGCGCTGATCGTCATCGGGTCTGTACCGAACCACGGTCGCAAAACCTTTCGATACCAACGCCTCGGCAACGTTCCTACAAAAAACACCGAGAATAAAAATAAAAAGTTACAAAAATCGTGTCTTACACTCCACCGATGCTGACGGTAGCGCACATCTTCTCCGGGAAATTATCCCTCGCCTCTTGGATGTAGTCGACCACCACTTGCACCTTTTTGCCCACGAGTTTCTTGCGTAAAAATTCGCGCGCCTCGAACATCCATGGGATGTCGTAGAGCGGACGAAAGCCTTTGGGTCTAGGTGGAACTTTACCGTCCTCGTCGGTCACCCTTCCGGCTTCCTTAGGAGGCCGCACGCTCGATAAGAAAACTTTCTTGATTTGGTTGTTAGGAAGCTTGACGCAAAGGGCGTCACCGTTGATTATTTCCGTTACGGTTCCCGTGAATTCCTTCTCTTTGCCCGTGATTTGAGGGGCGCTCGATTGCCAGTCCTTCCACAAACGAATGCGACTTTCCTTTGCTTTTCGTTCCGCCGCTCTCAATTTGTCAGCGCCTTTTCAAGTTCAACTTGATGAAATGCATTTCAAAGTAAAACGTTTACGACTTACCCGATTTAATGAACGCCATTGACCAATCCACGCAGCGAGCAAAACCTTCCTTCAGCAAGGCTTCCGCGATATTTCCCTTGGGATGCACAATGGTTCCAACAAAGTTGTTATTGTTGACAGATTCCAATATAATTTCGACTTCGCGTTGCAGCAGGCGGATCTCAACAAAATAACGCGCTTCTTCGGCATAAGCAACCCTAGCATTAGGGTCGGGTCTTCCCTTATCATCCAACTTGAAACCGGGACACTGAAATCAAAATTTTACTCTTTGTAATTTTTGTACTTATCCACAACAAAAGTACTACCTCTTTAATAATAATACATAAAATTACTTAAAATTTGTTTTCTATTTTTACATTTAACATTTAAACAAAATTGTTATTTTTACCCCCCCCCCTTAAAGATTTAAGTCAAAATTCGTTCGTAATTTGCGACAGGAATTATCAAAAAATATCTGTATATTATTTAAAAACGCATAGTTTTCTTGGTTTACAATTTTATCAGTCAAAAATTAAATAATAATGAGTCACACTTTGTTTAGAAATAAAGTAGGCGCCCACATATTCACTTGAAATTAGTCACAAAAAAACAATGCGTTCCACTTATGCCCCTGGTGACCGCAGTGTGGCCCGTAGTTTTTTGATTGGACTAAAGCTCAAAAGCAGTTATTTGATTGGAACCATGGGCGCCCATAGGATCATTTTCAAGAGGGGGGGTAGGCAAAATAAAAATAATTAGCTATAAAAGAATTGTAATCATTTAAAACCGAAAACTTTAGAAACTTGCGCTGGTGAAATGTTAAATGTCTAAAAATAATTTAAGCAGCCAAGAGCCAGGGGAGGCTGCCCCCCTTTTCGTCCTCCATAATGGACGCCCATGATTGGAACGCACCTTAAGAACTGATCAGTATATCTCCCGCGCGAATAAGCAGTGCGTACATATTTGTTGGTTAAAGACAATCCAATTATTTTTTATAAAATTAATAAACAAAAGTGGAATTTTAGCTAGAAAAGTTAAGTGTTTGATTACTGGAAAGTTGAAAGAAATACAAATAATTTAGAAACAGATGAGTTTAAAAAGGAAATTGGATACAAACTTTAAGGTAATTAAAATTATTAACCCCTCAAAAGTTCCCGTCCCTGCTTTCCCTAATTAGGAATTTTGGCCTCTCAATGCCTCGAAGTTTTGACGTACATGGGTAGGCATTGATTTAAAGGGTACAGTGGGAAGGAAACCATAAAAAAATTGGCGGTTTGCTACCCCCGGGTGGACGAGACGCAAAACAACTCGTAATGTCCTTTTTACAAGAAGTATGAAGGGCTATCGGATGAGGTGGTGCTGCAAGTTTTCGGAAAATCAGAATATTGATCAAGAAAACGAAGACAACTTTTAATGATAATATGGCAAAATTTTAACCCACCACAAATAAATTAAAAAACTATTTAAATTTTGAAAAGTTATCAATTGCTCTTACCGCTGGGGGGTATTCCATACCCCCCAGACCCCCCGGTTCGCCAACATTTCTTTCAATTTTATACACGACACCCTAAAAAAGTTGTAAACTTCTCTACACCTCGAGGCTGCGCGCCCCTGACGATTAGTGCCATAAAGAAAAATTTATGACAAAATTGGGGTATTTTTTTGAAACAATTTTCGCCAGGAACCGGAAGATCTGGAATACTCCCCAAGCAGGAAGACAAATTTTCGTGGTTTTCAATTTTGAAAAGTCATACCATGCATCAAAGTTAAAAAATTTAATATATTTTCCCAAATATCAAATGGTAATCTCGTTAATCCATTCATGCGCGTTATCAATCCCGTTGATCACCGTTCTTGAAAATTATCCATCTCACTGTTGGTGTAAATCAGTGGTTCTCAAAGGGGGCAATTTCTAGCTCTAAAAGAGCGGTAGCGAGCACGAAAGAATTTGTGGGGGGGGGGGGGGTCAGATGTAGTCGAATTTTATAAACAAATATACGAATAAGAAAATGACCGATTTTGGTGGATGATCCAAGAGAGTTTGAGAACCTATGATTTAAATCATAAGAAAAGCGTCTGTTCGTAATGACTTATCTGCAATGTCCCTTAACGAATAGTTCCGGCAGCACAACCTTGTCAATCTAGTAACAATAATTCTTACCCCTTCTCACAATACCACAAAGATAAATATTTTGAAATTCTCTCCCCATCCTTTCAATTTTTTAAATTTCCCAATCGCTGTTTTACCAGGTTCTGATCAGATGGGAGCTAGAATTTTTTGCTCCAAACTTAAAAAATTTTCTTTCAAAACTGTGGATAATTTCTCAAAATTACAAAAAAAAACAAAGTTCCCAAATCATCAAATATTTTTATTTTCCCAGAAATATGTAGGCTAGAAGTGGGAAGTAGGAAGACAAATTAGAATCTCGTTGAACCACTCATGCGCGTCATTTTCACTGCGCCCGAGTGTTTTATCCAGATTTTCACTGGAATGGAAATTTCAACGCTTTCAAAAAAGCATCCCCACCCTCAGCCTGAAATCGTTTGATACCGAAGTATCAGCATGGCGCGGAGGGGGGGGTTCAAAACTTTTTAAAATAAATAATATAATATAGCTATCCTTATCGCCTATGGCTATTAGATAATTAGACTTTATGAAAGTTTTGCAAACACTTGGTGTAGTTCCAAAAAGTATCAACAGATGGCGCGCAATACCAAATTCTTGCAAAACCTCCATAAAGTCAGTTTATCTAAGCCTTGAACAGTAGATCTTAAAATTTGCGTGTGCCGTCCTCAAACTTACCCTAATTCCTGAAATCATGAGGGTGATGTGATGAAAGTCTGGAAGCAGGAAAGCACGGACGGTTGATCCATCCCTTACGTGCTCAATGATCGCCTTCACCGGTTTTCCGGCTTGTTTGTCCACAAACGTCCGCATATTCTCGACAGACCACTTGATATCACGAACATGCTCCTAAAACCACCAACACTTCGATACACCCTAACCTCAAAAAAAATTCAAGACTTACCGATGCGGGTGCACTGCCCCACTTTCCCTTCCCGGCAGCACGAGCGGCATCTTCCAACTCGATCAGATGCGTAATTTCGGGCGTAGTTTTAACTCCTTCCCTTCTGACACTCACGAAACCCTCGGACACCAACGACTCGGTGATGTTCTCGGCCGTGGCCAAATCTTTACCCAAATAAACCACTCCATACTCCCGGTTAGCGTTTGGTGGTTTCTCCGCCGTAAAGAGCACTTCCTCCCCGACTAACTTCTTTCGAAGGTATTCACGGGCCTCCCATGCCCATGGTTCGTCTTTAGTTTCCTCGATTCTGCAAAGAATCCGTTTGAATAATAAGAAGTATCGGCAACAGCAAAAAAGAAACTTACGCTTCGGTTCCTCGGCGTGCTAACTTTGGAGCAGTTATGCTCGATAATGCTAAAGTTTTCTCTGGCGGTGGTGCACCAACGGCGGCCCTAATGATTAGAGAATCGCCGGATAAAACCTAAAAAAAATTAAAGGTTATGTAACAAGCATGCAAAAGTCAAACGCCGCACGGAATTTGATAAATTTTGGGGTGAAATCCTCAAAATCGTTTCCATATGCAAAGTAAGTGGTGCGGTCAGGTGCCAACCAAGCAATTCCGCATTTTGTAAATTTGGTTATAAAGTGATTTGGTTTAATTTTACTCCTACGGCCGCAATTCTGGACGTCCGAAGTGGAGAAAAAGATAAAATTTGACTTACTTGTTTTACGATTCCACGTTTTGGTTGGTTATGCTGGGTCGTCATCGTGTTTGGGCCATAAAAATTCTGCGTGAAAGGATGAGAAGTCTCGTGTCTTGTCACTGGTCACGTGATTGGGTGAAAGTCTCCCTAGGCCATTTTTATCGTTCGGGTCTTCTGCCACGTTACTTGCGGTACCAAACTTACAAAATTAAATTATGACGTAAGTACCTAATTAATTTGTTTGTTCAATTAAGTTTTGTTTGAAAACGGAGCTTTTGATTGGTTTGAAAAATGGCCGCTTAATTCTGATTGGTTTATATCGGTTCGATCTTTGATCAGTGCAATTTTACATTACATGTGGGCTATTTTGTTTGCTCGGGGTATGTAAATGATAAGATTAATTTAAATTTACAATTTTTAGGAATAAAAGGTCAATAATAAACCTCGTAGATGGACGGTGAGCCGGGGCAGAGCCCTAGAACTTCCTCCAGTGGGTTGATGATAAAAAGGTAAACCTCAGAGATGATGCTGTAGAACAACGTGAAAAATGAAGATTCGTAAGTTGAGTAGGACATTTTCATGCCACGAGAGCTCGAGCACGAAACAATCCAGTTTTTCTTCAATAAATCAAAAAGATATCAAAAATGTTAAGGAGGCCAAAAGTGTTCAGTAGAAGACGACGAGTCTTTTTATGTTTAACCATTTTTTTGATATCGTTCACCGTTTTCGGGTTATTAGTGAAAAACGGGAGCGAGTCGTATCTTTTTAGCTTTCTTCCAATAGCTCGAAAATCATAAAGAATAACAAAAATATTGAAGAGGCCAAAAGTGTTCAACAGAAGAAGAGAAATAATTTTTGTTAATAAACTTTTTTGGTATTTTTCGCAGTTTTTGAGATATTACAGAAAAGCGGGAGCTACTCATATTCCAGCTTTCCTCCAATAACTCAAAAATAATGAAGAATATCAAAAAAATTGAAGAGGCCAAAAGTGTTCGACTTAAGAAGAGAATTAATTTTTGTTAATAAACTTTTTTGGTATTTTTCGCAGTTTTTGAGATATTACAGAAAAGCGGGAGCTACTCATATTCCAGCTTTCCTCCAATAACTCAAAAATAATGAAGAATATCAAAAAAATTGAAGAGGCCAAAAGTGTTCGACTTAAGAAGAGAATTAATTTTTGTTAATAAACTTTTTTGGTATTTTTCGCAGTTTTTGAGATATTACAGAAAAGCGGGAGCTACTCATATTCCAGCTTTCCTCCAATAACTCAAAAATAATGAAGAATATCAAAAAATTTAAAGAGGCCAAAAGTGTTCGACATAAGAAGAGAAATAATTTTTGTTCATAAACTTTTTTGGTATTTTTCGCAGTTTTTGAGATATTACAGAAAAGCGGGAGCTAGTCATATTCCAGCTTTCCTCTAATAACTCAAAAATAATGAAGAATATCAAAAAAATTTAAGAGGCCAAAAGTGTTCGACATAAGAAGAGAAATAATTTTTGTTAATAAACTTTTTTGGTATTTTTCGCAGTTTTTGAGATATTACAGAAAAGCGGGAGCTAGTCATATTCCAGCTTTCCTCTAATAACTCAAAAATAATGAAGAATATCAAAAAAATTGAAGAGGCCAAAAGTGTTCGACATAAGAAGAGAAATAATTTTTGTTCATAAACTTTTTTGGTATTTTTCGCAGTTTTTGAGATATTACAGAAAAGCGGGAGCTAGTCATATTCCAGCTTTCCTCTAATAACTCAAAAATAATGAAGAATATCAAAAAAATTTAAGAGGCCAAAAGTGTTCGACATAAGAAGAGAAATAATTTTTGTTAATAAACTTTTTTGGTATTTTTCGTAGTTTATAAGATATTACAGAAAAGCGGGAGCTACTCATATTCCAGCTTTCCTCCAATAACTCAAAAATAACGAAGAATATCAAAAAAATTGAAGAGGCCATAAGTGTTCGACATAAGAAGAGAAATAATTTTTGTTCATAAACTTTTTTGGTATTTTTCGCAGTTTTTGAGATATTACAGAAAAGCGGGAGCTAGTCATATTCCAGCTTTCCTCTAATAACTCAAAAATAATGAAGAATATCAAAAAAATTTAAGAGGCCAAAAGTGTTCGACATAAGAAGAGAAATAATTTTTGTTAATAAACTTTTTTGGTATTTTTCGCAGTTTTTGAGATATTACAGAAAAGCGGGAGCTAGTCATATTCCAGCATTCCTCTAATAACTCAAAAATAATGAAGAATATCAAAAAAATTAAAGAGGCCAAAAGTGTTCGACATAAGAGAAATAATTTTTGTTAATAAACTTTTTTGGTATTTTTCGTAGTTTATAAGATATTACAGAAAAGCGGGAGCTACTCATATTCCAGCTTTCCTCCAATAACTCAAAAATAACGAAGAATATCAAAAAAATTGAAGAGGCCATAAGTGTTCGACATAAGAAGAGAAATAATTTTTGTTCATAAACTTTTTTGGTATTTTTCGCAGTTTTTGAGATATTACAGAAAAACGGGAGCTACTCATATTCCAGCTTTCCTCAAATAACTCAAAAATAATGAAGAATATCAAAAAAATTGAAGACGCCAAAAATGTTCCACATAAAAAGACGAATAATTTTTGTTGATGGATATTTTTGATATTATTCACCGTTTTCGAGTTATTAGAGAAAAATGTTAGCTCTTTAGCCCGAGTGAAGGTTTTGACTTAATTTTTTCAGCAGCTGAATATCATCAATTCCAGAGATCCTAATCCGCGTAGATGTAGTATCCTCTATATGAAAAACTTCCAAGAAACTGCTGAGGTGAACTGTGGATATTTCCAGGACATCAAAGGATGCAAAATGATAAAATTCAAGAAATATCGCTAATCTTGATCAATTTTTTTTCAAAAAATAAATCTATTTTGTTCCCACTTCCATACTTCATCCCCTTAGAACAAAATTAATTTCATTCATTGTATTTAAACAATGGCTCTTAGTTGGACGCCAATTGTTACAAACTTTTAGTATATAAAATAAACGACTTATTTTTACTAAATAAATTTATTTATTATTATAAAATTAAAACAAACAAAATTTAAAGTACGGTCCTTATGAATAAAAAACACAGAAGTTGGAAACAATTTTATTACAAACAAATGAAGCTGTAATTATAACTGTTACTCATTAAATTTCTAACGACTTAAGGTAATTCCTCTGTATCACAATCACGCTCACGCACACTTAACAAATATATTTTACTAGTACAACATACTTTTTAGATTACTGAACCAAAAAAACGTTTATACTACAACTTCTAGCGAGTAATTTTTTAGGCAGCAAACGGTTTTAATCATGAGCGCCAGATAGGCCTTAATTTATCTCAACTTCTTCCCACCTGACACCCTAGAGGTTCTAATTGAATGTGCCGCGCTTTTTAGGCACTAATCACAATAATCGAACACTTCAAATAAAACAAAAACAACCAAGTGATAAAAAAATTTTACAACTTAAATTACAATTTTACATAGGTAATCGACAAATATGGATGTGTTGTTGTTGATGACAAATTTAAAAACTAAACACTTCATATATACAGATATATAATATAATTATTTTACAGTTTTCCTTTATATATTTTCATATATAAAAGCGTACTCATGAAAAACCCAGAACTATAAATTAAATCACAATAAAAACGGATTAAAATTCATACGGAATCATCTGAAATTAAGGGGGGATTACTGACGTTTTTGGTTGTTTTGGTGTGGTTTTTACTCACCATGATACCACCATTTGGTTTTTTTGGGATTTTTATTGCAAGTCTTGACGTAAAATGAGTTGTCTGGTGGCCGTTTCTATAAAAAAAAAGTTGAACCAGTTAAGGGTGGATGTCTGATTTTTAATCTGTCATTAAGTGGCGCAATCTAGCGCTAAATAAATTAAGTAAAATTAGCAGAACTTTAATTTATTTGTTTAACCCAGATTTTGGGGGGTTAACACAGTTTTTTCTAGTCAAATCTAATTATGAAATTCAAAGCAAACCTGAGAAGTGCATCCAAAAAAAAAGTGCCGCGCAAATGTAAAAAAAAATTATGCATCCGGTAAAAGCAATGACCTTAAAATTGTTAACTCAGCAAATGTATCATATAAATTAATACCATGTACAAATTTTAACAGTGAAAAAAATTCTAGGCGTTATGCGGATGTTTCAGAAAGGTAAAAATAAAAAAAAAATTTTGAAAAAATGTCAAACAGAAAGTTTTCAAAAATGCTCATTTTTATTCTCCTTTAAAATGATACCCTTAACAATTTCACAATTTTTGACATATTTGTTGATTATTAAAAGTATAATTATTAATTAATTAAGAAATCTTAAAGGTCAATTTGAATGGACTTCAAGTTTGAGGATAATAAAATTAAAATGTCCTGAATAATTCTACAATCTCCCACAAAACAAGATAAATTTTATATGGACATAAAACACTTTCCGAGTGATTACCAGACCCACAGAAGTTAAATTTGACAGCTCATCAATTTCTTGTTATCTCAACTTTCTTTGTCATTTCTGCTAATTTGTTTATTTTGAGATAAGCAAATCAAACAAGTGATGGCTCAGAAAGGTTGCCAAAACTTGGAAGAAGTAGCAAGGGAACATAAAATCACTCACCTTTTCTTTACAACTACTTAACATAGAAACGATGGATAAACAAACAGCCTGAACAGATAAAGCTGGTGACCAATCATCTGTCAAAATTGACAAACATATATGACCATTACTATACACATGTGGATGTACTGGTATATTCGACCCCACAAACACAACCTTGAACAAAAGAAAAATTTTCAGAAAACACACAAACATACAAAAGTTTCCTCACCTCCGGCGAATCAAACGGATACTTATTACTGAATTTAAATTGCAACTGGAAACTCTCACCCTCATATAACGTCCCTGAGGCGCCTTCCATGTTAATGAGCCATCTGAAAACCAAAGAGTTATCCGAAGTGTTGCCACCTGACTAACAGGTCACTCACTGTAACAAATTTCTTTCTACTAAATCTGAGTCTATCGTGACCCCCGGTGGCGGCTCCTTGATCAACGACATCAACTCCTTTTGCAGTCTTCTCTAAAAAAAAACAAACACAGAGTTAACTTCACTTTACACCTCCCAGCAACCACAAAATTCGATACACTTCCGCCAACCAAACGTCGAGGTGTTTCGCAACGCTTTCACGAATTGACAAAAATAAACCAAGAAAAAGACGATAATGTTAATATTTATTACCTCAGATGGTGATTTTCCAGCCATTTTGATTTTTTACTGTCAGTCGTTCGCCTTTGTGTGTACACATATGTCAACCGTCAAACTAAAATTGGGTGGGTACAAAAATCGTCCGTCGCAAATCGAACTACTTCGTAGGGTTCACGAACTAAAATTTACAATATTTCGAAGTTAAATTTGGAAAATTGGACACAATTTGACACTAAAAATTTTGAGAAGTGACGTACGACAGTTTTACCGACGTCTAACGTACCAACCGAAGAAAAATTCAACAAATCGAACCGAACTATTCTGGTGCTCCACCGTGTACATCAGGGTTTAGTGACATATAGGTTATGTTGCACCGTTTTGACGTTTCATGTAGTAAACAATAATCCAGAATGAATTATTGTTACAACAATTTAACGTAATAATGAATTTTGGAGGCGCAGTTCACTTAAACAAAACCGGAGTTTGCATTTTAATTGGTGCGGGGTTTATTTTGTTCCTGTACGTGATAACGAAAAAAGACGGCAATCAGAAAGTGCTCGTCGATCAGATAAGTTTGAAGAAGGCCTTACAGGAGGCGATCTGGGCGGCGGAGGATGGTGGACGGGAGGTGGTCGCGGCTAGCCGCGATAATTTAAATGTTCGGAGTAAAGGGAAAACAAAGGAAGGTCTCGAGGAGAGCGTAACAAACGCGGATTTGAAGTCGCACTGTGTGATGGCACAACGAATTGAGGAGAATTTGAAAAAAGTGGGTTTCGTGTCGGAGGAAGCGAAGACCGAATGCGGGAAGGATGTGGGGCTGGTAGGTGGTACAAAGGGAACTGATGTTTCGTACATCTCGAGTGATGAATGGGTCGACCCTAACAACGTGCAGATTTGGATTGATCCTCTTGATGCTACACAAGAATACACAGGTTATTGTTTAATGCTGGTAAAAGTAGGCTTATCAGATTACTGCAGTCACATTGGCCCTGAAATGAAATTATTTCCAGACTCCACCCAATAACTGAAAAACGGTGCACGATATCAAAAATTTTCTAATAAGTAAAAGCGTTCAGCGTAAAAATTGGAATATTTTTTATTTTAAATTTTTTTTTGAAGAAAAACTTGAATTTTCAAAAATTATAAATAGAAGGTTCTAAATCTGTTCGTAACGCTCTCGATTGTTTAAAAAATAATTTATAAAAAAAATATTTATCAATCAGAACCTCATATAATCTGAGTCTAAAGTCCGTATATGAGGCTGGATATCCACCCCCTCCTTGAAGTCAATATTTTCTAGAAATTAAAAAAAAAATTGTGTTACAATGAACTTTTATAAAGCTATCATTAAGATACGAGTCGAAGCCCATAATGTAGAGGCGACAATCCGACCACCACCCTTGAAGGCAATTTAAATTTAGTTCAGATGCGGCCAACAGGCCGCACAGCTGTCTAGTGATTTAAAACCTAAAAAAAGTAGCTCATTTACATGTTATTAAATTCAAATTTAAGAATGTCGCTCTAAGCGCCTCTCACGTCACAGATTATAAAACTTGGAGAAACATAAATACCGCCATTTTGTTTAGTTTGATAAATAAATATAACTATAAAATATCCTTAATTAGCGATGAGGGGGTGCGAGGTTTCAAGAAACTTTTAACAGAGCGTTAAATTGAAATAACCAATAGAAAACGTCCGTTTACGCTACCTGACCAATAGAAATCATCCGTTAATTTTAACGCTTCGTTAAAAGTTTTATGAAATCGGGGAATTACCTCCAATAAAAATCCCATTTTGATTAGCCTGTATGGGTGTTTTGTAGAGAAGTTGAACGAGTATGTGACGACTATGGTGTGCGTTGTGGTTAACGGAAAACCAATAATTGGGGTCATCCATAAGCCCTTCTACAACGAAACCTACTGGGCCTGGGTCGGACACGAACGGTCGAAAAATTTAGAAGAAACAAACGTAAGCGCAATTTTATTTTTCAGACCCACTGACTTTCACTTTTGTTTTAGAACAAAAAAAGCGAAGGTTTTAGGTTCATAACGTCGCGGTCCCATACGGGAGACGTTAAGAAAGTAATCCAAAGTAAATATCCTGATGAAAAGATCGAAATTATAACGGCGGGAGGAGCTGGTAAAACTTTGACCTACTGAAAAATAACTCAAATTCTAAACTTAGAATTTTAGGTTACAAGGTTTTAGAAGTTACAAAGGGAAACGCCGACGCATACGTCCACGTCACTGCCATCAAAAAATGGGATATTTGTGCCGGCAACGCCATAATGAATGCTTTGGGTGGTAAAATGATCACACGATATGGCGAAGAAATCGATTATGGGACCTCGTTGACTCATGTAAATGAAGATGGTCTTATTGTAACGTTAAAAGATCACCAAACGTACTTAAATTCTTTATTTTTAAAACAATAAATTATTTTTTTGATTTCCTAGAATTTTGCATTTTTATTTGGTTAAATCAAAGAATAGATATTGAACAGGAGCAATCAAAAAAAAGACGTATGTATATCCATAATATTTAGTTTATTTATATCATTTCTTAAAAAAAATTTTACACTTTGTATAATAACCTAATAAAAACTAATAAGGTTTAAACGTCAAGAACTGACAGTTGTGACGGGCAAGTTGTAATTGACATACGAGGTGTAAATGTCAAAGCCTAACGATATCGCATTATCGTACAACACCCTGTATTTAGGGGGTAAAAAGTAAAAATTAACCACTTGAGCGGGCGGCCATATCAAACAATCCGCTTTATACAATTGCAACCCTTTCTTTTTTAAATCGGCGGTGAATTCCGTCATCGTCGATCCGTCCATGACGGCCATAAAAACCAAAAACCCTGCTATACACAGAGGCGAACAAATTAATTGGTCTATCGTTAATTTTTTTATCAACACATTAAACCGCCTACCCGGCAAATATTTATCCATCCACTTGTAATAAAAATGGCAAAATAATCCGATGGGTGCCCCAGTAGCCGACATTTTTGCAGTTCTTACTTTGTCCCAACTTTTTAACTTGCCTTTGTGCATTTCGTATTTTTGTTCGATGAAATCACCAACTCCCGAAAAAGTATACGAAACGAACACATTTGTATACAACCGGTTACCTTTTTTGAACGCCAAAGATGCGCTATTTCGTAATAAATTCAAAGGCATTTATTAAGTTACGTAAAATCACAATATTTTTAAATTTTTAACCACGTTTGACGTCCGGAAAATTAGAGGTTATATTGATACACACTTGAACTTTACCTAGTGCATTTGAACTATTAATATACTTTTGACCTAAAATTACAACTTTGTCAAATTTTATGGTTTATTTCTTCCAAAATTACAGCCGTATTCATAAAAATTTACGAGCGGTTTACAAACCCTTAATAAGGGACTTGTAAAAAAACAGTATTCATAAACGTTTAGTAAGCTTAAAAACCTGTTTTAAGGAGTTCGTAAGTTGGCGATATTTACAAAGGTCTACTACCTACTTTAACAGTGTTGTAAACCCATTTTAACGTGTAACCTAAGTGTAACCGAACGTGCTTGCTTTTTTATAAATTTTTTTAAATCAGTAAAATGGATGCAATAGCAACTATTTGTACTCTAAATAGAATGGAAGTAATAAATAATATTGATCACGCGATTGAAGGTGCCCGTCCGCGTCGTAGAAAAGTCTATAAACGCAGAATAAATCCTTTTCGGCTTGACCATGTAGACTTTCAAAAAAAATATAGATTTAGCAAAGCTACTATAAGGTTTATAAGTTGAAATTGTTATAATATAATTATGTTGTTAATACAATTTAAAAAAATTCCAAATACTTAATAGTAGTTTTCGTCACAAGGACGTAAAACGAGATTTTACACCCGAGGAGCGGGGTTTCGAAGGCGAGGCGAAGCGAAGCGGAGCCGAGACGCACGAACCGTTCCGAGGAGTGTAAAATCAGTTTACGTCCGAGTGGCATAAACTGCTTTTCGTTTTACCGGAACTACCTCATTTTTATTCGCAACATCGTGGTGAGAGGCTATGTATTGAAAATTTAAATCTGGCTCTTCTGATTGGTTTGGTAATTAATCAAGGTTGGTAATCTTACATTTTTAAAACCATATACATACCCCTATGTGAATGCAGCTTAAGTCATTTATATTTGTAACGTTGTGGTGAAAGGTTGTGTTAGTAAGATGGAAAGTAAAAGTATCGAAGAAGCCGCCAGAGAAGCAAAGGAAGAGTTGCTGCCTACGAAGTCGAAGACGATATATAAAAAGGAATACGATAAGTTCATACAATTTTTAAATGAACACAATGTGGAGCTACAAAACCTCAATGAGGACACGTTGTTGGCTTACTTTTTACAGTTGGCCACAATGTGTAGTTCCTCCACATTGTGGTCTAGATTATCAATGATAAAGTCAAGTGAGGTCTTCGGATCGGGTTACGTTGTAGACTCTGTCTACAGCAAGGGCAAGATTTCCGATCAAATTTTGGGATCTGCGTCCACATCTTCCCTCCAGAAGATTGTTAATGCGCCGCAGGCGCATTCTTCAAACAGCACAGGGGAGAACACAGACGAATTTAGAGGTCCGTTGTTTTCCAATTGCGTCGTAAAAATTAAACATTTTCACTCAAATAAATAATTTTTGGCGTAAATATATTGTGTTTTATTTTATAACCCCCCCCTTTTTAACGTCCTAGGACGTTAAAATTACGGCCCCCCTTTTTAACGGCCTAGGACGTAAAAAGGCATTTTAAGCACCTGAAATCAGGACTTAAACACCTACTTTAAGGGTCGGTATAACGAAAAAATGTTTATTCAGTATAGATTATTGTTGACTAATATATTTTTTAACAAGAATAATTAAAAAGTTAAACACATTTCAACTGAATTTTCTCTTCTTTTCAAACTACTGTCATCCATATTCACTCACAAAAATAAATTATTAACTTAAATTTAGACAGATCGTCAAAACAATCGCTTAATTTATAGGTTAAAATATATTTATATTTGCTGCCAACTAATTACGTTCAACGCGTAAAAATCCCTTGAAATAGTTCAACTATGGTACAAATGAGCTAATTTAGTCTTATATCTGCTTTCTAGTTACTACACACTTACAATGCGTTTATGAATAAAGCACTCTTAAAACGGGTTTTAACTTTAGTGAACGTTTTAGCTACAATAGGTTTATAAGACACTTTTAAGTATTTTTATGAATACGGCTGTTAGTTTTTAACCCTTTGAACGCTTAAATCGACTAAAGGCGCTTGAAGCCCAGCGTTTTAGTCGATATACGCTTTCAAAGGGTTAAAAGCTGATTAGTCTACTTCACCTAATTTTTCTCCAATAACTCGAAAACGGCTTATTGTATAAAAGAAATTTTAAAACAAAAAAGATTCATTTTTTCACGCTTAACACTTTTGGTCTCTTTAAAATTTTTGATATCTAACACCGTTTTCGAGTTATTACAAAAAAAAACTAGATGGTGCTATTTCAGACACAAAAATTCAGGGTCTTATGGGGTTATCCGGCACCTCAAAGTATCATTTTTGAAAAATTTTTCAAAAATTAAATATCGAGAAGACCTTAGGGAAAAATCACTGTGGGAAAAGGTTTTTTCAGGTTTTGTAACAAATGATGGAAATTATTCAAAATATTTAATTAAATAAAATCTGGTTAGACCAAAATTTGCTATATTACAAGGTTTAACATATAAAAATTTTACAAATAAATTATAGCTTGCAAATTTATAAATTGCGTTTCACTTTTGGTAGTTACCATTTTTAAGAGCGAAACCACGTCGTGCAGTGCGTTTGCCCTAAAGTATTTTGAGCGAAACCGAAAAACTGTCATAGTGGGGCCCGAGGTGGGACGCAAAAGAACGATGGGTCACTAAAACATGCCGTCGTTAATTCCGATCGGAACAAGAATCGCAAAAAACAAAATAACGTTCCGCAACAGCGGTCTCCAATCCGTGGGAACGGCGTAGGGTAGCAAAACTTTCGTCAATCTGTGCACTTCGTGCGAAGCGCAGACGAAGATGAAGGACGTTATTATCACGTTAAGGACGGGATAGCCGGGTATTAGTACCATAACGCCGTGGGTGTCGGCGGCCAGCCAAATGTGATATTGACTTATAAACAATTCCAAAGAAATGTTTCCAAACCAAGCGAAAAAACTGGAATATCGCGTCCGCAACATCCCGGATATGTTCCTTAAAACTATATAACTGACTATAGGAATAAATACGATGTAGGAATGAATTTCCGTACAATTGAGTTCGTTTCGACACAGAAACGTGAACGTGACGTAACTGCCGATTCCGACGATACCGAGTAGCGTCGCGCTGAGCGCGATACCTCGCGAGAACAAATTGTTGTGGTTGTTATCATCAAAAATGTTATGTTTTTGAGCGAGGAGGTGAATGAAACCGAACAGCATACCGTACAAGGCGGAATAACGATCCAATTTCCAACGGTACCACCACTCGTGAATATCGTCATCCGTGGTAACAAACAGCGCCTTCCAGGGCCGCGTCACAAACACTTTTTCGAAAAACACTTCCGACATAAACAAAATCGTGATGACGGTAAAGAGGCCTACGAATTTGATCACCAAGTAAAAATATTGCACCACATTATTCTCCGAAGTCTGCGCGTTTATGTGAGGCGGTAGGGCGAGCACACCGTAACACATCATAAACCAAAATGACATCAACGGCACAAAATTGTAAAACTGATACGGACGGTTCATGCACAAGCACAACGTAACCGTCATGAAGTTTAACTGAAAGAGAACTTTAAAGAAGTTTGCCATGGAGATGTCCGCGCGTTGCCAAACCGAACAGAACTGCTGATAGCCCAAGAGGAATAAATACGCCGAAATGAGCACCTTAATATGCATGTTGATGGGTAAAATTTGGTTCGCCCCCGTTACGTAACAAACCAAGATCACCAACTGCATCCAACCCTTCCACTCGTCAATCTGATCCCGATGCAAAACTTTTGTGAATTTACTGTCTTCCGTGAAAAATAAGCCCAACGCACACACGTAACCGATCGGCAACCAGAAGCTAAACTCGGAGTAATATTTATTTTCTTTCATGAAAAAGTTGGTTCGGTCGCAAATGAAAAAGTAACCCATTATTAACGCCATTTTTGCTAATGATGTGAAGAGCGTGTACATGTCGCCACGTGTCGTTGCGGGTAGATTCGCTTGCGTTTCGGCGTCCGTTAGTAGGGTATATTCTACCACCGGTTGTCCCCTCAACTTGGAGATCCAGCGGTACAACATCATGGTTGATGCAATTAGAACACTGAAAAAATTAGGTTATACTTGAAAATGTGTGCGATGAAGCGGAAGTGATGGTTGGATGGAGGTAAACGTGTGAATGAGAGGAGCAAATAGAATTGTCAGCACAGAAAAATTATAGGAATTCAGGGAGATTATGCTGTGTTAAGTTCCAGAATACTACATGCCTTTTTTAGGGCATATCGCAGCCCCCCCCCCATTTCGAATTTAAAATGGTCAGTTTATTTTCCCCCAAGAATGAAAATTAACTTTTTACGGTCTCATTCAGGTGGTAAAAATCGATTTTTTGATTTTCACTTATATCGACGATTTTGCACCATTTCCCTTGCTTTCCGTCAGTTGAAAATTCAAAAATTGAATTCTGCGCATCAAAGTACGTCGTCTACAATGAATAACACGACTTGAAAATTTTAGTCGGATTTTAGAAAAACGGTAGATTAACCCCTTTGAATTTTTCTCGATCCAAAAAATAAATATGGGAAAACTATAACTTTCTCGACGGATTCTAATGTATTTTAATGAGAAAATACGTCTGACGCAGTTTATTTTTGGCTAAGAATGAAAATTTCACTTTTACGGTCTCATTCGGTTTGTAAAAATCGATTTTTGGATTTTCACTTATATCAGCGATTTTGAACCATTTCCTTTGCTTTCCGCCAGTTTAAAATTCAAAAATTAAATTCTGCGCATCAAAGTACGTCGTCTACAATGAAAAACACGACTTGAAGATTTTAGTCGGATTTTAGAAAAACGGTAGATTCGCCCAAAAAAGAAATATTGGAAAACTAAATAGAATTCTGCAGGTTTTTTTTGGGGGGGGGGGTCAGAAACAAAAGTTTTGTTTACATTTTTTGAAACTTGATAAATATATTACTGATGTAGGTACTTGTAAACACTACAAAAATAGTGTGAAAATTTTTGAACTAAGCAAAACACAACATATTTTTTCATTTAAAGTCAGGATTTTTTCTGGATTAGCAGGAACAAAATGAGAAACAAAAATCACTTACCAGACAGCCAGGATGGAAAACGTGACAATTTGTAGCGTTGTGTAGGTCTCGGCCGAGCTACAGCAGGAACCATCATTAAAATTCATGTAATCATTGCAGTACATATTGAGAAGTATCTGCGTTTCATGCTGCAAAGCTCTGGAAGCGAGATGAATCCCATCTGGACTTTCTGCAATCATGCCTTGTGCTACCAGGCGCGCACTCCACCACAACTCAGCCGCTGAGTACGAAAGCACCTCAATCGCGGCCTTATTGTATAAATCAATCTGTTCATTTGTCACCATCTTGAAGTTAACATCCAATTTCTCGTAATTAACCGGCTCCTGTAACGCCCATAAAATACGAACCTTGTGCTGGTGCAACCAATCGATTGGTTGCACCAGGCGGGTTAGGTTCACGTTGTACTCTTGCACTGCTGACGTGGAAGCATTGGAGGTCATGATGGACCACAAACCGCAACCGGCTATTACAACCGACGGACGTTCGTCTTCGTTCTGCCATTTTCGAAACTTTTCGACCATCTGCTTAGAAATATAAGGCGACCAGACAAATTCAACTTTGATTCTTAGCTTGTTATCTACATGAGTTAGATTCGTGAAGGCTTTCAAGCCGATTCTCTCGGTGGTGACTTCGTCCTGATACTGGAGGTGTTCGATAAAAGCAAAATACAGATCCCTGATTCTTGTGTCACCAATGAACACAAAATGGGAGTCCGTTCCGTAAAAGGCAAGGTATCGTAAACATCTTCGTGTGTCTCTAAAAAGTCGTCCAAAAAAGGTCAGAAAGTGAGGTTACAAAAAAAGAGAGTGGCTTACATTTTACTGTATCGGTGTAGCATACAACCGTAGGGTTGCCATTCCTGGTTAGCTTTGTAGCGACCGTCTGATAAGAGCCACCTGCACGAATCGATACCTGAAAAACAACGATTACTTCTATATCGTTTGATGTGAAATGTTTACCATAACGAAGATGCAATAGACCGTGGTAAAACGCAAATAAGAGGGCCAACAGTAAAGCCGCACGTTTCGCGTTAGCCGAATTAATTTGTTCGATTACTCTTTCCACCCGAGACTTTTCATTTATCATTATCTTCTGACAGTTTACATAACCTGAAAATTTGGATCCGGCACTAATAAACTATTAACTCTTTGTCGGCGACGGCTTCGGTCACTTTCACACCGATTAAATACAAGAAAAATCAGCTGAAATTTAAACTTTTCCGGAAGTTGTTTTCCTTTCAATGCAGTTGAATCATGCGGTACACTTGAACGACTGCGATACATTCGAACTAATACAATGACAAATTTACCTACAAAATTATTTTGGATTCAAAATTCGAAATGGCGGGCTGGGGAAAGATTTTGGAAATTAATAATACTGACTACAAAAATCACAGATTGTAATTTATTATTTTTAACAATTTTGGCAAAATTTATATTTTTCCTTCATTTTCGTTTTGGGCGTGCAGATGCTTTTCTTTGTTGGGGCGGCGGCAGCATCCTCTGCCAAATTTCTTCCCTTCTTCTATGTAATTCTTGTATTTCTGAGTCGCTTAAGAACAAATCTTCATCATCTGTATCTATATATAAATCTTCTCCTTTTCTAAATCTCTGCAAAAAATTATTATTAATTCAACAATTACAACTAAATAACTAAATAAAAAACCCGACTACGAAAAGAAAGTTTTTCTTCTAAATCAAAATCGATCCAATATTTTAGAGTTAATCTCGTTAATCCATTCATGCGCTTCACAGTAACATTATAATTATGGCCTATGCTATTCAAAGTCGTAGGTAAGAGAGGGGAGTCACGCATTTTGCCCGGAGTGCTAATTCGATTTTTTCGAAAGTGACGCATGTTGCTCAGAGCAAATATAATTTTCCCTTTAGAATTTAGATGGATTTAACATCCTTTCATAATTGCATTTATTTAATAAAAACAAATTTTTAAGGGGACAGCGCGAATCTCGTTAATCCATTCATGCGCGTTGTCAATTTTAAAATTGAAATTACTTGCAAAATACGTGTAAATCTACCTCAAGTTTTCTTTTCCTGTACTTGTGTTCGTTTTTGGTCCACCCGACTAAAATAGACCAAATTTCCTTTATACCATGACAAATATTATCGTCATTGAACCGAGAACGTCCTTTTTTTGTGTAAAATAGGGCATACACTTTCAAATGGTAATTAATAGGAATTGAATCCCTCTTTATGCTCCAATTTTGATTTACGTACTTAAGGCTTATATAAAACATTGCCCTTGAGCTGACCATTTTTGCAACCCTGCAGGGTTCAAAGCTGAACTTAATTTTGGAATTAGAAAATTTGAGAAATCGCATTCCAGGGAGATTGAATATTGAATCTGGATCGTTTGTTTCAAATATAGTCCGAAAATACGTTTGTCTTTCTGATTCCATTTTTTTTTCCAACTCCAATTTCATACGTTTTTTTTCCTCCATACGTTTTTCTGCAAAAAAAATTTTGAATAATCAGTTTATCCAGAGCCATATGCTTACCAAATCGTTCATCTTCGCTAAAGGTTGTTAAATTATAAGTTGACGAATCACTGTCCATTGTTTTAAATGTGTAAGGGATGGCTAAACCGGCGCGATTATAACAAAGGGTAAAGTAAAAAGATTAAAAGTTCGTGACAAATGTTTTCAAATTTACACATCGAAAGTATCCAACTTCCTGGTTGTAACCAAAAAGTTACTACTGCCAGCAGGGACGTGCCCAACCAACTTTTTGTAAATTTAGACATAAAAATGTCAAATTGACCAACTTTTGGGTGTTTTTGTCAACTTTTTGCCAACTTTCTACAACATTGAGGGGGGGAGTTCTCCCCTCATCACCCCCCTCCCATGGACACGTCCCTGACTGCCAGGTGCCTCCCTACCTCTTGGCTGCTTAATTTTTTTAGACATTTAATATTTCACCAGCCTAAGTTTTTAAATTTTTCTAAAACTTTCGGTTTTAAATGGTTAAAATTCTTTCATAATAAATTTTTTTTTGCCCCCCCCTGAAAATGATCTTATGGACGCCCATGTACTCTTCTAATGTAATCATGGACTTAGAAATCTTTCTAAGTCCATGAATGTAATTTAAATGTTTTGTGAACATAACCTCACTTTATGCAAGGAAGAAAATGCACATATTAACGCGAAATTTTAACTTCAGATCGGTGTTACAGAAATGTTACCAAAGGAACGTTTCGTACGTGACGCGAGACAACATAAACGTGAACACAAACGTGGTGAAAGACGTAATTCTTTTTAAGTATGAGAATCCAAAATTTTATCGATACCTCAACATTTTCGCTGTATGCCAGTTTGCCTTTTGGAGTTACCTGTCTTTCTTCTCCTACACGACACTACGGAACGTTCCACCTCTGAAAACAGATGGAGCACGGTGGTGGGAGAAAATCAACCTAGGTGAAAACAAACTCCGAAATACAATAACAATTTCTACGTTTTTGATAGGTAAAATTGTTCTGATCGAGGTGAAAAACTGTTGTTGATTATACTCTATTATTTTGTTTGTAGGTTATGGTATTTTGGGCATTTCGTGGATGTACACATTGCGGTCGGTGAGGTTCTTGGTGTTACGAAAAGGAGGCAACGAAGTGACATTTGTTACGTATGCTCCATTTGGACATAATCGGATGATGACCGTAGGGTTGGATAAAATTAGTTGTTTAGACGTGCGGACGAGCTCCCGCACGCAATTACCCATTAAAGTTAAGAAACGTTTCATGCATTACATTTTGGATATGAGGGGCGAATTTAAAAATACCGCCTTGTTTGACTATACAGCTGGACTGAAGCGCAACTTACAGTAGAAATTTGGTGTTGAATACTTTGCCTTAGTTTTCATTCTTTCAAGGCTTCTTTGTTTTGTAAGGTGGAACCCACTTTGCTCGGTGACCCATCATGGAAATCACGAGAACGAGCAGATGTGTATTTTTGTAAGGATTAAAATAAAGGAATTGAATATTGAAGTGTGTTAATTTATTAATTGAATAATTAGGATGAAGAGATTAAAATAAACATAACAATTACGAATCGTTTTTATTCCAGTTTTTCTGTAACAGCTTGAAAATTGTCAGGAATATCAAAAATATTTAAGAGGCCAAAAGTGTTAGGCATAAAATAACGAATTAAATTGGTTTACCTTCATCAAAAAGCACCCCTAAAAGATTTTGTTTTTTCATTATTTTTGGTGTATTCCAAGATTATTAACTAGTCTAGGTACAAATTTTCAGAAGTGTTAAACAAAATTTTTTTTTATTTTACTCTCTATATAAAAAATATAGCTTAAAATTGCTTATCAAAATAATTTAATTTGAAAAAATTTAAACGTATTCTCCCGCCTCGCCTACTATACGTTAAAACAAAAGAGTTCCAACTTCTCTCACCCCACGCCAACTTTTTGTGGTTCGCGAACGGTTGCGTGTGTACCGACGCCGCGTCTTAGAAAACTTGAAATTCGGGTTAAATTCGGCGGATCGCAGTGAAAATTGATTTTCCTGTATTCCTTCATGTTTCAGTTATAATTTGTGATAATTAAAAGTGCCGGTTTTGCTGAATTGCAAGTTTTCTAGGCGAAATGACGTCACATCGCTCGCCGGGTTTGCAATCGCGGTAAACTAACTTTCACATGATTTAATTTCAATCATCGGGTGTGTTTTGTGGTTTTAATCATCGTTTCATTTTCAATTTGCGATAATACAAAGTGATAACCAAACTTTCAGTGCTGTGAACAAAAGGAGCCCCGCCATATTGCATAATTTGAGCAACAGGTCTTCCTGGAAAAAAGGGTAAGTACAGAAATGTTTCTAACTTGGTCAATCTTAAATCTATTAAATAAATTTCAATAAAACATTCAAAATATATGGAATTTTTCTACAATTGGGGCGATTACCGCTAATTTACAAATATTTAAAAAGTACAACCGGCAGTTTGTACTACCATCTAGTGGTTTGATAATAATTACTACTTGGAAATTTTTTAAAATTTACAAATGTAAGTCAATTTGTTTTATAAAAAATATCCTCACTATTTATCACAATTTACATTATTGTATCATTTGTAAGTAACGATTTTCCTCTAACAAGGAACTTAGCGATGACGTCATGTCGTTGATGACCATGTTGGAGGAGGTTTTATCGGCCCCCGTTTCTTTCGGATGAGTACTACTCGTGACGTCAGCGTTACTCACCCATGATTGACAATTTTGAACGTATTCTAAAGTCCTTTGATGGGTGTCCTGTTTCATTTGCACGTTGGTACCGGTTTGTTTTACACTTTGGGATAACTGGGATTGGGAGATGTCCTTGCACTGGATTTCAGAATTTGAACACTGGTGGAAGCACTTTGTAGTTTCGTTGTAAACTTTTTTTTCGTACACGCACAGGTGGGAACACAGTTGAATTGGTGTCGGAAGCAATTTTGATCGACGTGAGAGTAAGGGCGGACCATCTGAGCCGGTTGTAACTGGGTCACCATTTCTGGGGGCGCCGATGCTCTGCAGTGTTTGGGGACATCATTGGTTCGCTTGTAACGCACATATTGAAATTATTTTGTGTGTTGCACGGGTAGGAAGTTATGTTTTATGTTTTTGTTGGCAATTATTGGGAACGAAGGTGTTGTTGGAGTTACACATGGGGTACATGTGATTGGTGCACTGCTTCGGAGCCACAAAGCCGCTGTTGGACTGCTGCGGTCTACAATTACCGTAATATCTCGGATGGCACGTACCATGACTGTTTTGTACTACTTGACTTTGATTGTGACCGATTCCATTCTGCAACATTTGGCCGTTGTTTTCCCACGTCGTATTTCTGTGCTGGACGTAACAAACGCTGTGAGGTTGCGTTTGATTGTAACAATTTTGCTGCTGTATGTTTTGATGAACCATGTGAGACATCAAATTGCAGTTTGGAGATGGCGGTAGCATTTGAATGCTGGGCGAATTTGCCGACATCATTTGGGAGTGCCATCTGATTTGCTGAGGTGGTTGTGGTATGGGCGAGTGGACCATTTGGTTTAAGTTGGCTGGAGGTGAAGGTACCTTTTCTTTGGAAGCCGGAGAGAGCATCATTAGACTGAGATTGTTTGAAGGAACCATTTGATTAATTGGCGAATGCATCATGCCTGACGACATCAACGGATTTTAGACGTTTCCATTTGTTGCTGGTGAGGGGAGTTCATATTGCTGTTTAGATAATTGGAGGGAGATTGCGAAATGTTAGGTTCGGTGGAATCGAATTTTTCCTCACAAACATCACAAATATTCCTTTCGTTGTTAATTTATACTTTCAATTTAAATTTTTTTTAAATATTTTAGCACCCTTCCGTTTATCAGTTTCTATTTGTCTAACAATTGAAAAATATTAATGGCTACAGGTTGCTTCCAAAAAATTATTACACTTTTTTTTTTATTCTTTAACTTTGCGTTACTTAATTGATTTTTGTGAAGCAAAAAAGGAAACTTTAAAATTAATTATGTTCACTCATTTTTGTTTTTTTCGTTTCAGACAGATATGTTCCAAGTAGAAGGTTCCTACTTGGGGAAGACGTAATGTAACATTACTTACAAATATAGAATTATTATTACCCAGCTAGTCGTGCAACAAATTAATGTAATTCTTTCCATGTTTGGTGGGAATTCTAGAAGAGATCGGAGGAGATCTGGATTTTCATAACGTTAGAACGCTTAGTAACCTTAAATAATCTTGGGTAAGCAACAAATTTTGAATATTTATATTATTCATATAATAATGAAAAATTTCGATTTGCAGGATTATTTTCAATACGCCTTCGTAATAATAATTTCGAAATTTCGCGGTCGGTAGTGAAAAGTCTCGAGTTCGTTTGGAAGTGAAAAGCTTGATGAAAGCTTTAAATTTCGCGGATCAATTTTGTTTATAATTTTCAAAGTGAAAAATCATTATCATTAAAAGAATTTGGATTTTGTAATCGGAAGGATAAAATGAAATGTGATATTTTGTTTGTGCTGGTTGTATGGTTGGTGGTGCAGCAGGATACGGAGTTGAATTGGGGAAAGCATATCAGGATTAAAGGTAGGGTCGTAATGGTGGATGGATTTGTAGCTGACAAGGTAGGTGAAAATTAATTTTTTTCAGTGATGTAAGTAAAGTGTTTAATCACTAAGTCACTTACCTAAACAAATAAATTTTAATTAAAAGTATTCTAAAACGCGCGGTACTAAATTTTGTAACTTTTCTTATACGTTCTGAACTCCTCACCAATTTCACAACAAAAGATAATCCTTTATAATTTTTTAAATTGTTTTCATATGACGTTAGATTTCCTCAGGAGTTGTTCATGTTGTTTTTATATATTTGATTACTTGAAAATTATTTTTGAACATAGACCGCGTAAAAGTCAAGGTGTCTTTAGGCAATTGGATCGGGGTGTACGAGCCGTGTAGAGTTTAGTTCTATTAATTTAGGATGTATCGGTCACCGGCCTCGGTTTCAATGGTTTCCAGGCAGAAGCGCCTTCATATTATTCAATTTATTGGAAGAGTATAATGAGCACTCACTCCGAAGTAATCAATTATATCAGTATGAGCCTCTTTTGACGTCAGGGCCTTATCAAAAATGAAAGTTTATTAAACTGAATGGTGACCAAAAATTCCTTAAACCCCAATATAAAATCCGACGTAGCAACGTACCATTTGCACCCTCGTATCGTTTATAATTTTTATTACTTTATCGTATCGTTTATAATTTAAAAGAGTTGTTCATGTTGTTTTTATATATTTGATTACTTGAAAATTATCTTTGAACATAGACCGCGTAAAAGTCAAGGTGTCCTTAGGCAATTGGATCGGGGTGTACGAGCCGTGTAGAGTTTAGTTCTATTAATTTAGGATGTATCGGTCACCGGCCTCGGTTTCAATGGTTTCCAGGCAGAAGCGCCTTCATATTCAATTTATTGGAAGAGTATAATGAGCACTCACTCCGAAGTAATCAATTATATCAGTATGAGCCTCTTTTGACGTCAGGGCCTTATCAAAAATGAAAGTTTATTAAACTGAATGGTGACCAAAAATTCCTTAAACCCCAATATAAAATCCGACGTAGCAACGTACCATTTGCACCCTCGTATCGTTTATAATTTTTATTACTTTATCGTATCGTTTATAATTTAAAAGAGTTGTTCATGTTGTTTTTATATATTTGATTACTTGAAAATTATCTTTGAACATAGACCGCGTAAAAGTCAAGGTGTCCTTAGGCAATTGGATCGGGGTGTACGAGCCGTGTAGAGTTTAGTTCTATTAATTTAGGATGTATCGGTCACCGGCCTCGGTTTCAATGGTTTCCAGGCAGAAGCGCCTTCATATTCAATTTATTGGAAGAGTATAATGAGCACTCACTCCGAAGTAATCAATTATATCAGTATGAGCCTCTTTTGACGTCAGGGCCTTATCAAAAATGAAAGTTTATTAAACTGAATGGTGACCAAAAATTCCTTAAACCCCAATATAAAATCCGACGTAGCAACGTACCATTTGCACCCTCGTATCGTTTATAATTTTTATTACTTTATCGTATCGTTTATAATTTAAAAGAGTTGTTCATGTTGTTTTTATATATTTGATTACTTGAAAATTATCTTTGAACATAGACCGCGTAAAAGTCAAGGTGTCCTTAGGCAATTGGATCGGGGTGTACGAGCCGTGTAGAGTTTAGTTCTATTAATTTAGGATGTATCGGTCACCGGCCTCGGTTTCAATGGTTTCCAGGCAGAAGCGCCTTCATATTCAATTTATTGGAAGAGTATAATGAGCACTCACTCCGAAGTAATCAATTATATCAGTATGAGCCTCTTTTGACGTCAGGGCCTTATCAAAAATGAAAGTTTATTAAACTGAATGGTGACCAAAAATTCCTTAAACCCCAATATAAAATCCGACGTAGCAACGTACCATTTGCACCCTCGTATCGTTTATAATTTTTATTACTTTATCGTATCGTTTATAATTTAAAAGAGTTGTTCATGTTGTTTTTATATATTTGATTACTTGAAAATTATCTTTGAACATAGACCGCGTAAAAGTCAAGGTGTCCTTAGGCAATTGGATCGGGGTGTACGAGCCGTGTAGAGTTTAGTTCTATTAATTTAGGATGTATCGGTCACCGGCCTCGGTTTCAATGGTTTCCAGGCAGAAGCGCCTTCATATTATTCAATTTATTGGAAGAGTATAATGAGCACTCACTCCGAAGTAATCAATTATATCAGTATGAGCCTCTTTTGACGTCAGGGCCTTATCAAAAATGAAAGTTTATTAAACTGAATGGTGACCAAAAATTCCTTAAACCCCAATATAAAATCCGACGTAGCAACGTACCATTTGCACCCTCGTATCGTTTATAATTTTTATTACTTTATCGTATCGTTTATAATTTAAAAGAGTTGTTCATGTTGTTTTTATATATTTGATTACTTGAAAATTATCTTTGAACATAGACCGCGTAAAAGTCAAGGTGTCCTTAGGCAATTGGATCGGGGTGTACGAGCCGTGTAGAGTTTAGTTCTATTAATTTAGGATGTATCGGTCACCGGCCTCGGTTTCAATGGTTTCCAGGCAGAAGCGCCTTCATATTCAATTTATTGGAAGAGTATAATGAGCACTCACTCCGAAGTAATCAATTATATCAGTATGAGCCTCTTTTGACGTCAGGGCCTTATCAAAAATGAAAGTTTATTAAACTGAATGGTGACCAAAAATTCCTTAAACCCCAATATAAAATCCGACGTAGCAACGTACCATTTGCACCCTCGTATCGTTTATAATTTTTATTACTTTATCGTATCGTTTATAATTTAAAAGAGTTGTTCATGTTGTTTTTATATATTTGATTACTTGAAAATTATCTTTGAACATAGACCGCGTAAAAGTCAAGGTGTCCTTAGGCAATTGGATCGGGGTGTACGAGCCGTGTAGAGTTTAGTTCTATTAATTTAGGATGTATCGGTCACCGGCCTCGGTTTCAATGGTTTCCAGGCAGAAGCGCCTTCATATTATTCAATTTATTGGAAGAGTATAATGAGCACTCACTCCGAAGTAATCAATTATATCAGTATGAGCCTCTTTTGACGTCAGGGCCTTATCAAAAATGAAAGTTTATTAAACTGAATGGTGACCAAAAATTCCTTAAACCCCAATATAAAATCCGACGTAGCAACGTACCATTTGCACCCTCGTATCGTTTATAATTTTTATTACTTTATCGTATCGTTTATAATTTAAAAGAGTTGTTCATGTTGTTTTTATATATTTGATTACTTGAAAATTATCTTTGAACATAGACCGCGTAAAAGTCAAGGTGTCCTTAGGCAATTGGATCGGGGTGTACGAGCCGTGTAGAGTTTAGTTCTATTAATTTAGGATGTATCGGTCACCGGCCTCGGTTTCAATGGTTTCCAGGCAGAAGCGCCTTCATATTATTCAATTTATTGGAAGAGTATAATGAGCACTCACTCCGAAGTAATCAATTATATCAGTATGAGCCTCTTTTGACGTCAGGGCCTTATCAAAAATGAAAGTTTATTAAACTGAATGGTGACCAAAAATTCCTTAAACCCCAATATAAAATCCGACGTAGCAACGTACCATTTGCACCCTCGTATCGTTTATAATTTTTATTACTTTATCGTATCGTTTATAATTTAAAAGAGTTGTTCATGTTGTTTTTATATATTTGATTACTTGAAAATTATCTTTGAACATAGACCGCGTAAAAGTCAAGGTGTCCTTAGGCAATTGGATCGGGGTGTACGAGCCGTGTAGAGTTTAGTTCTATTAATTTAGGATGTATCGGTCACCGGCCTCGGTTTCAATGGTTTCCAGGCAGAAGCGCCTTCATATTATTCAATTTATTGGAAGAGTATAATGAGCACTCACTCCGAAGTAATCAATTATATCAGTATGAGCCTCTTTTGACGTCAGGGCCTTATCAAAAATGAAAGTTTATTAAACTGAATGGTGACCAAAAATTCCTTAAACCCCAATATAAAATCCGACGTAGCAACGTACCATTTGCACCCTCGTATCGTTTATAATTTTTATTACTTTATCGTATCGTTTATAATTTAAAAGAGTTGTTCATGTTGTTTTTATATATTTGATTACTTGAAAATTATCTTTGAACATAGACCGCGTAAAAGTCAAGGTGTCCTTAGGCAATTGGATCGGGGTGTACGAGCCGTGTAGAGTTTAGTTCTATTAATTTAGGATGTATCGGTCACCGGCCTCGGTTTCAATGGTTTCCAGGCAGAAGCGCCTTCATATTATTCAATTTATTGGAAGAGTATAATGAGCACTCACTCCGAAGTAATCAATTATATCAGTATGAGCCTCTTTTGACGTCAGGGCCTTATCAAAAATGAAAGTTTATTAAACTGAATGGTGACCAAAAATTCCTTAAACCCCAATATAAAATCCGACGTAGCAACGTACCATTTGCACCCTCGTATCGTTTATAATTTTTATTACTTTATCGTATCGTTTATAATTTAAAAGAGTTGTTCATGTTGTTTTTATATATTTGATTACTTGAAAATTATCTTTGAACATAGACCGCGTAAAAGTCAAGGTGTCCTTAGGCAATTGGATCGGGGTGTACGAGCCGTGTAGAGTTTAGTTCTATTAATTTAGGATGTATCGGTCACCGGCCTCGGTTTCAATGGTTTCCAGGCAGAAGCGCCTTCATATTCAATTTATTGGAAGAGTATAATGAGCACTCACTCCGAAGTAATCAATTATATCAGTATGAGCCTCTTTTGACGTCAGGGCCTTATCAAAAATGAAAGTTTATTAAACTGAATGGTGACCAAAAATTCCTTAAACCCCAATATAAAATCCGACGTAGCAACGTACCATTTGCACCCTCGTATCGTTTATAATTTTTATTACTTTATCGTATCGTTTATAATTTAAAAGAGTTGTTCATGTTGTTTTTATATATTTGATTACTTGAAAATTATCTTTGAACATAGACCGCGTAAAAGTCAAGGTGTCCTTAGGCAATTGGATCGGGGTGTACGAGCCGTGTAGAGTTTAGTTCTATTAATTTAGGATGTATCGGTCACCGGCCTCGGTTTCAATGGTTTCCAGGCAGAAGCGCCTTCATATTATTCAATTTATTGGAAGAGTATAATGAGCACTCACTCCGAAGTAATCAATTATATCAGTATGAGCCTCTTTTGACGTCAGGGCCTTATCAAAAATGAAAGTTTATTAAACTGAATGGTGACCAAAAATTCCTTAAACCCCAATATAAAATCCGACGTAGCAACGTACCATTTGCACCCTCGTATCGTTTATAATTTTTATTACTTTATCGTATCGTTTATAATTTAAAAGAGTTGTTCATGTTGTTTTTATATATTTGATTACTTGAAAATTATCTTTGAACATAGACCGCGTAAAAGTCAAGGTGTCCTTAGGCAATTGGATCGGGGTGTACGAGCCGTGTAGAGTTTAGTTCTATTAATTTAGGATGTATCGGTCACCGGCCTCGGTTTCAATGGTTTCCAGGCAGAAGCGCCTTCATATTATTCAATTTATTGGAAGAGTATAATGAGCACTCACTCCGAAGTAATCAATTATATCAGTATGAGCCTCTTTTGACGTCAGGGCCTTATCAAAAATGAAAGTTTATTAAACTGAATGGTGACCAAAAATTCCTTAAACCCCAATATAAAATCCGACGTAGCAACGTACCATTTGCACCCTCGTATCGTTTATAATTTTTATTACTTTATCGTATCGTTTATAATTTAAAAGAGTTGTTCATGTTGTTTTTATATATTTGATTACTTGAAAATTATTTTTGAACATAGACCGCGTAAAAGTCAAGGTGTCCTTAGGCAATTGGATCGGGGTGTACGAGCCGTGTAGAGTTTAGTTCTATTAATTTAGGATGTATCGGTCACCGGCCTCGGTTTCAATGGTTTCCAGGCAGAAGCGCCTTCATATTCAATTTATTGGAAGAGTATAATGAGCACTCACTCCGAAGTAATCAATTATATCAGTATGAGCCTCTTTTGACGTCAGGGCCTTATCAAAAATGAAAGTTTATTAAACTGAATGGTGACCAAAAATTCCTTAAACCCCAATATAAAATCCGACGTAGCAACGTACCATTTGCACCCTCGTATCGTTTATAATTTTTATTACTTTATCGTATCGTTTATAATTTAAAAGAGTTGTTCATGTTGTTTTTATATATTTGATTACTTGAAAATTATTTTTGAACATAGACCGCGTAAAAGTCAAGGTGTCCTTAGGCAATTGGATCGGGGTGTACGAGCCGTGTAGAGTTTAGTTCTATTAATTTAGGATGTATCGGTCACCGGCCTCGGTTTCAATGGTTTCCAGGCAGAAGCGCCTTCATATTCAATTTATTGGAAGAGTATAATGAGCACTCACTCCGAAGTAATCAATTATATCAGTATGAGCCTCTTTTGACGTCAGGGCCTTATCAAAAATGAAAGTTTATTAAACTGAATGGTGACCAAAAATTCCTTAAACCCCAATATAAAATCCGACGTAGCAACGTACCATTTGCACCCTCGTATCGTTTATAATTTTTATTACTTTATCGTATCGTTTATAATTTAAAAGAGTTGTTCATGTTGTTTTTATATATTTGATTACTTGAAAATTATTTTTGAACATAGACCGCGTAAAAGTCAAGGTGTCCTTAGGCAATTGGATCGGGGTGTACGAGCCGTGTAGAGTTTAGTTCTATTAATTTAGGATGTATCGGTCACCGGCCTCGGTTTCAATGGTTTCCAGGCAGAAGCGCCTTCATATTCAATTTATTGGAAGAGTATAATGAGCACTCACTCCGAAGTAATCAATTATATCAGTATGAGCCTCTTTTGACGTCAGGGCCTTATCAAAAATGAAAGTTTATTAAACTGAATGGTGACCAAAAATTCCTTAAACCCCAATATAAAATCCGACGTAGCAACGTACCATTTGCACCCTCGTATCGTTTATAATTTTTATTACTTTATCGTATCGTTTATAATTTAAAAGAGTTGTTCATGTTGTTTTTATATATTTGATTACTTGAAAATTATTTTTGAACATAGACCGCGTAAAAGTCAAGGTGTCCTTAGGCAATTGGATCGGGGTGTACGAGCCGTGTAGAGTTTAGTTCTATTAATTTAGGATGTATCGGTCACCGGCCTCGGTTTCAATGGTTTCCAGGCAGAAGCGCCTTCATATTCAATTTATTGGAAGAGTATAATGAGCACTCACTCCGAAGTAATCAATTATATCAGTATGAGCCTCTTTTGACGTCAGGGCCTTATCAAAAATGAAAGTTTATTAAACTGAATGGTGACCAAAAATTCCTTAAACCCCAATATAAAATCCGACGTAGCAACGTACCATTTGCACCCTCGTATCGTTTATAATTTTTATTACTTTATCGTATCGTTTATAATTTAAAAGAGTTGTTCATGTTGTTTTTATATATTTGATTACTTGAAAATTATTTTTGAACATAGACCGCGTAAAAGTCAAGGTGTCCTTAGGCAATTGGATCGGGGTGTACGAGCCGTGTAGAGTTTAGTTCTATTAATTTAGGATGTATCGGTCACCGGCCTCGGTTTCAATGGTTTCCAGGCAGAAGCGCCTTCATATTATTCAATTTATTGGAAGAGTATAATGAGCACTCACTCCGAAGTAATCAATTATATCAGTATGAGCCTCTTTTGACGTCAGGGCCTTATCAAAAATGAAAGTTTATTAAACTGAATGGTGACCAAAAATTCCTTAAACCCCAATATAAAATCCGACGTACCAACGTACCATTTGCACCCTCGTATTGTATATAGTTTGTATAGTAAATTACAGTGCTCCCCCCCCCTCTGGCTACAGGCATGGCCTAAAGGTTTCAAATACATTTAAAAGAAATAAATGAAATTAAAAATTAAGCAGTTTTGTTTAAAACAGGTTTAAAACACTCCTTTATATTTTTTATGAATACAATTGTAAATAAGGTGTACAAATGAATAATCCAAATTATATTAAGTAATTATTAAATCTTCCTTAAGTTGAATAGATTGTTCCGCTCTTTGGTAATTATGCAATATCGACATTAGCAGCTATTAAAAAAACATATAGTTTGGCAGAAGGCCTAATGTAACCTTTAAAAGTATTCAATTTAGTACAGTAGAAAATAGCAGCAAATAAAGTGCTAATCCGATATTGCATTCTTTGCGAATCCCAACAAGGAAAAAATGCTGCATGAGCCTTGCGAATCGATTTGGTAATTCGCTTCAGTCTTCTCCCATCATAAACTATCGGATGGTACATCACTGCAGCAAAGTGGAAAGCAGTAATTGAAAATTATTCCAACCGCACCACTGTGAAGAAACAACAAGAACTGCCACACTTTGAGGACCAGAATCAAGAAAAAGAAGAGGTTAGTGACATGACTATGTTAAAAAAATTTAAGTTCCTCCTTGTAGTGTAGTCTTGACCAAAGTCCTTCAGATGATTTTACAATAAATTGTAAAAATCGCGAATCCTCATCTGTATTTAATCTGGGGTAACATTTAAATTTCTTCTTAGGATTGCAATTTAGGGTCATTTGGTTTAATAATTGTAAAAATCTCGATTACCCCCCTGTACTTTGGCCGCGTAAAATTAAATTTGCTTCACTTGTCAAAAAAAGAGGGTTGTTTGGAAATCTCGAAAACCATTTGAGATAAACGGCTAAACATATTAGTTGAATTTTTTTTATTTGATATCAAATCGATCCATCTAGTTGAAATCGAAAAAGCCGCGGTAGCAGATTTCCCATATAAACCCGGCTATGCCCTTTCTTTTAATTATTATCAAATTGGTATTTGTAGACCCTTTCATTTAAATTTAATGTAGAATTGTGGTGGTTATTATTATGTGTATATCTTCAATAGTTTGAAGTTTTTTATTTTATCTAAAATAATCATCAAATTGTTGTTTAATAATTTCGCCACATTTTCCAAATAAATATTTGTTATAATAATAAATAAATGTGTGTTTTCCTACTTTGCAGATTTGAAACACCTAAGAACTGTTAAAGGAGGATGTACAGTCTCAGAGGCTGGACAAAGTTGTAGAAGATGTTTGTTGACTATAAGTTTTGGTAGAATACTTGGTTCAAAGAAATGAAGAAAAGCATAAATTGAGGCGAAGTTTTGCAAGAGCGTCGTTGCATTATTTTTAAAGAAAAGGTATGTGTTACATTTTATTTTCTTGCGTTCATGTAAATTTTCGGTTTGGTTATGACAAGTTGCTTACACCGACACCATTTATATCAACGAATAACTACAATTTTACCGATGGCTGCAGATTCCTGTACTTGTATCGACAATTACAGATTTCTACTATTCGTTATCAACTTTTAACTTTACTTTCTACGCTATAACAATAGCTACGGTTGTTTTTGGCTTTCCTGTAAAATTCTTCAAATAAACTTGCTTACGTAGAGAAGGTAGTAATATCGAACGTGGAACCTCCTGATTACGAAGGGCCTAAGGGACTCGTCTAATATGTTTTAATTTACCTGCAGTTTCTTTGTTTTGTGTGTGTCTAATAAGTTGTGATCATATTATTTGTGATAAATAAAAATTTAAAAATGAAGAAAGAATTAAATGGAAGTGTAAGAGATGGTTTTAGACAATTGTCAAGGTAAGCTTAGTTGATTTTAAATAATTTTGATGTAAATTTGAAAAAAATAAAAAATGAAGTTGTTTTTATTATGAAACCCATTCCTGCTTTTATTGTATATTATTGTTGAGAAGTGAAGAGATACGGCAATTTTAATTTTACTTTGGAGGAAGGCTTACCCTCATTTGATATTTCAGAATTATTTAGGAAAGCTTATCTGAAGTGTCAAAGTGGTGCTTGTAGCCATCAATGGTTTTAGAGTCACGGTCATCTACCCATCAAGCAGAAGCTGTTTTTAGAGAGACCGCACTAGGGAGTACTCCACAGAATCAAACCTCTTATCACGCCTCAACTTGGACCTTCCAATGGACTCGTTTTACCTGCAGATATTATCATCTATATAATAAAATAATATAATTATAAAAAAATACAGAACAGCATGGAGGGAACATCTGAATAGAATGGAGGATGCTCGAATGCCAAAGAAGCTGTTCCTATATAAGCCCAGAGGAAGGAGATCCATAGACCGTCCCAGGAAGAGATGGCGAGATCAGTTGTGAGTGACGCAAGTGACCGCTGGTGTCAAACGTGTAGTTTATTGATATTTTATGGTTGTCTGTAATTAAAGGTATAATAGTACCTTGTTAATTTTCATATTTTAATTTAAACTATTGTTAGTTGAACAAAAACAAAGAGGAGTTCCATATTACTACTTTCTCCTCTATCCTTCCTAGTGACATGTCATATTTTATGCCATAAATAAGTTTTTGTTATAAATCGAAAGAAATCGCCATGTAAGAATGTAAATGAAATTTTTGTTAAATTTAATTAGGGACTTGTCATTTTCTTACGACTTCTCCACAAAAAGCCGTGTGGTAATTCTTTTTCTATTACTGTGATGATTTTATAATTGTGTTATGTGTTCTTGTTCTCTACACCACTATTCGATCTCTAGTTGCTAGGACAGGATCAACGGCGTAGGATGGACGGAAAATCATAGATTTCTTTATTTTTGTTAGAAGCGCATTTAGGAAGCGCATAGAACTTGCCTCAATAATTTATGTCCACATTGAGATGCTACCGATCGCAGGTGAATCGATGATTCTTCTTTAATTATTGCAGCTTTTGTTATTTTTAACTTTACACATGAAGCCCAGTTTCAACGATGAGTCATTAATATTCCAGAAGTTACAAAAGAACAGAGGTGTTAAATCTAAAAGATTGTGGTGGTAGGGTAAGTTGAAAGGCAATTACTGTATTTTTAAATTTTACTTGATGATAACTCTTGCGAATGTGTATTTGCAATAAATTTTGCCAACGTTTCTTGTCTGCGTTGGGCTGTTTCCTAGATGCACGATTTATTGTTTTAGTTAGTTGTCTTCAGATGGCAATTCATTTGTATTTTTTTGTTTTTTTATTTTGATTTGATTGTCCCAGGGTATCCCTTCAGGATATCCTGGATTTTACTTGCTTTGTTATGTGTTTGTGTGTCTCTTATAAGGAGACTCCACCTTTTATTAGGTTCAGATTTTGTCATCGGAAGATATCAAGTACAATTAAATACAGTAACTGCCTGTCAGCTTACGCTTGCACCATAATCGTTTCGATTCAACATCTTTAATCTTTGGGAACCTCTGGAATATTAATGGTTCATTGTTCAAAGAGAGTCTCATGTATAAAGCTAAAAATAACAAAAACTGCAATAATTAAACAAAAATTAATTCATCAGCGAAGGGTAACATCTCAATGTCGATGTAAATTATTGAGGCATTTCTTAAATGCGCTTCTAACAAAAATAAAGAAATTTATGGTTTTCCGGCCATCCTACGCCGTTGATCCTGTCCTAGGCACTAGTAGAGGTGGAATTGTGCTGTAACTTCAAGCTACAGTTGCGATACAGGAGTCCCTCGATGTCGGAATGATAACACGTCTTCCCATAGATAGACACCCCATGAATACAAAACCGAAAATGGCAGACATTTGACTGGTCGTATAAAAAAGTAATTCGCGTTTTGAAATTGTAAGAAGTTGTAGGGCAAAGCGGAACCAAGAGATGATAAAAAGGTATCCGTTACAGGTACACACGCTATATCTAAAGAATATACACCACAGGTACATGCCATGTCTAACACAAGCGGTAATTTTTCATGTGTGATTTTTCAAATCAGACGCCCCCTCCCATCGTCGGGGGATTTATATATCTATATCGGTTAGCTACTGATATAGCTAATGTACCCATAACAGATACCTTTTTACCATCCCTTGGCTTCCGCGCTGCCCTACAACTTCTTACAATTTCAAAACGCGAATTACTTTTTTATCCAACCAGTAAAATGTTTGTCATTTTCGGTTTTGTATTTATCGGGTGTCTATCCCTAGTGTAGCCATAAAATTTTCACGTCTCTTAAAATAAGGGATAGCAAGGGTCCTTTAGTTTAATAATTATTATCGAAATTTTAAATCCGCCCCTGTATTATTGCTTTGTTTTAATTTAATAATCATAAAAATCGCGAGCGTCCGCTTCTGTATTTACGCGTCAAATTGTAAAATTGCACCTTGTACTTTTGATTTTAATATTATTTTTGTAATCGTAAAACACCCAGAGTCGGCCCTGTATTGCGCGTATAAAAGTAGGTTAAACTTTCGTCTTGTAATTTTAATTTTGTAATCGCAAAAAACCCGGAGTCGGCCCTGTATTGCGCGTATAAAAGTAGGTTAAACTTTCGTCTTGTAATTTTAGTTTTGTAATCGTAAAAAACCCGGAGTCGGCCCTGTATTGCGCGTATAAAAGTAGGTTAAACTTTCGTCTTGTAATTTTAATTTTGTAATCGTAAAACACCCCGAGTCGGCCCTGTATTGCGCGTATAAAAGTAGGTTAAACTTTCGACTTGTAATTTTACTTTTGTAATCGTAAAAACCCCGGAGTCGGCCCTGTATTGCGCGTTTGATACTAGGTTAAACTTTCGTCTTGTAATTTTAGTTTTGTAATCGTAAAAAACCCGGAGTCGGCCCTGTATTGCGCGTATAAATGTAGGTTAAACTATCGTCTTGTAATTTTAATTTTGTAATCGTAAAAAAACCGGAGTCGGCCCTGTATTGCGCGTATAAATGTAGGTTAAACTATCGTCTTGTAATTTTAATTTTGTAATCGTAAAAAACCCGGAGTCGGCCCTGTATTGCGCGTATAAATGTAGGTTAAACTATCGTCTTGTAATTTTAATTTTGTAATCGTAAAAAACCCGGAGTCGGCCCTGTATTGCGCGTATAAATGTAGGTTAAACTTTCGTCTTGTAATTTTAATTTTGTAATCGTAAAAAACCCGGAGTCGGCCCTGTATTGCGCGTATAAATGTAGGTTAAACTATCGTCTTGTAATTTTAATTTTGTAATCGTAAAAAACCCGGAGTCGGCCCTGTATTGCGCGTATAAATGTAGGTTAAACTATCGTCTTGTAATTTTAATTTTGTAATCGTAAAAAAACCGGAGTCGGCCCTGTATTGCGCGTATAAATGTAGGTTAAACTATCGTCTTGTAATTTTAATTTTGTAATCGTAAAAAACCCGGAGTCGGCCCTGTATTGCGCGTATAAATGTAGGTTAAACTATCGTCTTGTAATTTTAATTTTGTAATCGTAAAAAACCCGGAGTCGGCCCTGTATTGCGCGTATAAATGTAGGTTAAACTATCGTCTTGTAATTTTAATTTTGTAATCGTAAAAAACCCGGAGTCGGCCCTGTATTGCGCGTATAAATGTAGGTTAAACTATCGTCTTGTAATTTTAATTTTGTAATCGTAAAAAACCCGGAGTCGGCCCTGTATTGCGCGTATAAATGTAGGTTAAACTTTCGTCTTGTAATTTTACTTTTGTAATCGTAAAAAACCCGGAGTCGGCCCTGTATTGCGCGTATAAATGTAGGTTAAACTTTCGTCTTGTAATTTTAATTTTGTAATCGTAAAAAAACCCGGAGTCGGCCCTGTATTGCGCGTATAAATGTAGGTTAAACTTTCGTCTTGTAATTTTAATTTTGTAATCGTAAAAAAACCGGAGTCGGCCCTGTATTGCGCGTATAAATGTAGGTTAAACTATCGTCTTGTAATTTTAATTTTGTAATCGTAACAAACCCGGAGTCGGCCCTGTATTGCGCGTATAAATGTAGGTTAAACTATCGTCTTGTAATTTTAATTTTGCAATCGTAAAAAACCCGGAGTCGGCCCTGTATTGCGCGTATAAATGTAGGTTAAACTTTCGTCTTGTAATTTTAATTTTGTAATCGTAAAAAACCCGGAGTCGGCCCTGTATTGCGCGTATAAATGTAGGTTAAACTTTCGTCTTGTAATTTTAATTTTGTAATCGTAAAAAACCCGGAGTCGGCCCTGTATTGCGCGTATAAATGTAGGTTAAACTTTCGTCTTGTAATTTTAATTTTGTAATCGTAAAAAACCCGGAGTCGGCCCTGTATTGCGCGTATAAATGTAGGTTAAACTTTCGTCTTGTAATTTTAATTTTGTAATCGTAAAAAACCCGGAGTCGGCCCTGTATTGCGCGTATAAATGTAGGTTAAACTATCGTCTTGTAATTTTAATTTTGTAATCGTAAAAAAACCGGAGTCGGCCCTGTATTGCGCGTATAAATGTAGGTTAAACTATCGTCTTGTAATTTTAATTTTGTAATCGTAAAAAACCCGGAGTCGGCCCTGTATTGCGCGTATAAATGTAGGTTAAACTATCGTCTTGTAATTTTAATTTTGTAATCGTAAAAAAACCGGAGTCGGCCCTGTATTGCGCGTATAAATGTAGGTTAAACTTTCGTCTTGTAATTTTAATTTTGTAATCGTAAAAAACCCGGAGTCGGCCCTGTATTGCGCGTATAAATGTAGGTTAAACTATCGTCTTGTAATTTTAATTTTGTAATCGTAAAAAAACCGGAGTCGGCCCTGTATTGCGCGTATAAATGTAGGTTAAACTATCGTCTTGTAATTTTAATTTTGTAATCGTAAAAAACCCGGAGTCGGCCCTGTATTGCGCGTATAAATGTAGGTTAAACTATCGTCTTGTAATTTTAATTTTGTAATCGTAAAAAAACCGGAGTCGGCCCTGTATTGCGCGTATAAATGTAGGTTAAACTTTCGTCTTGTAATTTTAATTTTGTAATCGTAAAAAACCCGGAGTCGGCCCTGTATTGCGCGTATAAATGTAGGTTAAACTATCGTCTTGTAATTTTAATTTTGTAATCGTAAAAAAACCGGAGTCGGCCCTGTATTGCGCGTATAAATGTAGGTTAAACTATCGTCTTGTAATTTTAATTTTGTAATCGTAAAAAACCCGGAGTCGGCCCTGTATTGCGCGTATAAATGTAGGTTAAACTATCGTCTTGTAATTTTAATTTTGTAATCGTAAAAAACCCGGAGTCGGCCCTGTATTGCGCGTATAAATGTAGGTTAAACTTTCGTCTTGTAATTTTAATTTTGTAATCGTAAAAAACCCGGAGTCGGCCCTGTATTGCGCGTATAAATGTAGGTTAAACTTTCGTCTTGTAATTTTACTTTTGTAATCGTAAAAAACCCGGAGTCGGCCCTGTATTGCGCGTATAAATGTAGGTTAAACTTTCGTCTTGTAATTTTAATTTTGTAATCGTAAAAAAACCCGGAGTCGGCCCTGTATTGCGCGTATAAATGTAGGTTAAACTTTCGTCTTGTAATTTTAATTTTGTAATCGTAAAAAACCCGGAGTCGGCCCTGTATTGCGCGTATAAATGTAGGTTAAACTTTCGTCTTGTAATTTTAATTTTGTAATCGTAAAAAACCCGGAGTCGGCCCTGTATTGCGCGTATAAATGTAGGTTAAACTTTCGTCTTGTAATTTTAATTTTGTAATCGTAAAAAACCCGGAGTCGGCCCTGTATTGCGCGTATAAATGTAGGTTAAACTTTCGTCTTGTAATTTTAATTTTGTAATCGTAAAAAACCCGGAGTCGGCCCTGTATTGCGCGTATAAATGTAGGTTAAACTTTCGTCTTGTACTTTTAATTTTGTAATCGTAAAAAACCGGAGTCGGCCCTGTATGGCGCGTATAAATGTAGGTTAAACTTTCGTCTTGTAATTTTAATTTTGTAATCGTAAAAAACCCGGAGTCGGCCCTGTATTGCGCGTATAAATGTAGGTTAAACTTTCGTCTTGTAATTTTAATTTTTTAATCGTAAAAAACCCGGAGTCGGCCCTGTATTGCGCGTATAAATGTAGGTTAAACTTTCGTCTTGTAATTTTAATTTGTAATCGTAAAAAACCCGGGGTCGGCCCTGTATTGCGCGTATAAATGTAGGTTAAACTTTCGTCTTGTAATTTTAATTTTGTAATCGTAAAAAACCCGGAGTCGGCCCTGTATTGCGCGTATAAATGTAGGTTAAACTTTCGTCTTGTAATTTTAATTTGTAATCGTAAAAAACCCGGGGTCGGCCCTGTATTGCGCGTATAAATGTAGGTTAAACTTTCGTCTTGTAATTTTAATTTTGTAATCGTAAAAAACCCGGAGTCGGCCCTGTATTGCGCGTATAAATGTAGGTTAAACTTTCGTCTTGTAATTTTAATTTGTAATCGTAAAAAACCCGGGGTCGGCCCTGTATTGCGCGTATAAATGTAGGTTAAACTTTCGTCTTGTAATTTTAATTTTGTAATCGTAAAAAACCCGGAGTCGGCCCTGTATTGCGCGTATAAATGTAGGTTAAACTTGCGTCTTGTAATTTTAATTTTGTAATCGTAAAAAACCCGGAGTCGGCCCTGTATTGCGCGTATAAATGTAGGTTAAACTTTCGTCTTGTAATTTTAATTTTGTAATCGTAAAAAACCCGGAGTCGGCCCTGTATTGCGCGTATAAATGTAGGTTAAACTTTCGTCTTGTAATTTTAATTTTGTAATCGTAAAAAACCCGGAGTCGGCCCTGTATTGCGCGTATAAATGTAGGTTAAACTTTCGTCTTGTAATTTTAATTTGTAATCGTAAAAAACCCGGGGTCGGCCCTGTATTACGCGTATAAATGTAGGTTAAACTTTCGTCTTGTAATTTTAATTTTGTAATCGTAAAAAACCCGGAGTCGGCCCTGTATTGCGCGTATAAATGTAGGTTAAACTTTCGTCTTGTAATTTTAATTTTGTAATCGTAAAAAACCCGGAGTCGGCCCTGTATTGCGCGTATAAATGTAGGTTAAACTTTCGTCTTGTAATTTTAATTTTGTAATCGTAAAAAACCCGGAGTCGGCCCTGTATTGCGCGTATAAATGTAGGTTAAACTTTCGTCTTGTAATTTTAATTTGTAATCGTAAAAAACCCGGGGTCGGCCCTGTATTACGCGTATAAATGTAGGTTAAACTTTCGTCTTGTAATTTTAATTTTGTAATCGTAAAAAACCCGGAGTCGGCCCTGTATTGCGCGTATAAATGTAGGTTAAACTTGCGTCTTGTAATTTTAATTTTGTAATCGTAAAAAACCCGGGGTCGGCCCTGTATTGCGCGTATAAAAGTAGGTTAAACTTTCGTCTTGTTTAGAAAGAAGCAAAAAAAAGGTTTCCTTGATAATAATATTAAATTCTTTCCCCTAAACATCCCTGCTCTAAAACGTCTTCGCGTCGAAACATCCTAAACCGGCCGGTTAAGGGGGCGTTGTTTATATCCCAAAACTAAGGACATTGGATCATTCCGGAAATGTAGGATTCGTTACGCGACAACTGTAAGTCCCCTCGTGGATGTCATCCATCCTCATCTTTACGGATGGATCTTTACGGGGTAAAATGGTGTCGAATAATCCTCGAGTAGGCGTTTCGAATACAGAATTGGAGAACTAGATCCGGCAATTCCCTTTAAGCCCCTCGTTCTGAAAACGTTTTAGATCCCGCTTATAAAACCGTAAAGGAATGAAGGGCAGAGCTTTTAATTCTTTTTCGCGTCTTGGTGACGAAAAGTGTGTGTCCCGTTTCTTACGTTATCCAGTACTAAAACAGGCCATTCACGGCCGGGATAGCAAAATAAATAGCCGTTAAAACTCCAATTTTTTGGGGGGGCTTGGACCCCCTAGCCCACCCTTAGTTGCGCCCATGCTTTTAGTTAAGGAGGAAATGAGTGATTTTGATTTCTAATTTCAGATAAATGCCGAGGCCGGACATCCGTCACCTACGATTTGGACCGCAGGAATAGGAAGTTTTCCCTGGAAAATAAAATGGAAAATATTGCATTGCCTTGTACTTACTTTTACAATAAAATTTAAAATATCGTTTATTAGTATCATTGATCAACAAAAGCTGTGTTAACGGCTGCTTTTCTTAGTCTTCAAGTGAAAATAAATATGAGATGATTCCGTTAGTATTTGAATTTTTACCTCTTTCAATTTATGCTTTCCTGATAAGTAACTTAAAAAAGTAGTGGCAAAATTATATAAATAAAACGTCCCATGTATTAGGAGAACATCTCGATGTAAGTATCACAAGTAAATAAAAATATACCTCTTTCAACTTCTGCGATCCTGGTAAGAAAACTTAAAAACTTTAAAATTTTTACAAATAAAAATTAAATTTATTAGGAGCAGAAAAATAAAAATTTACCTCCTTTAACTTCTGCGCTCCTGGTCAGAAATCTTAAAAACTTTGAAATTTTTACAAATAAAAATTAAATTTATTAGGAGCACAAAAATAAAAATATACCTCCTTCAACTTCTGTGATCCTGGTCGAAAACTTAAAAATTTTAAGATTTTTACAAATAAAAAGTTACAAGTATTAGGAGCACAAATATAAAAATATACCTCTTTTAACTTCTGCGATCCTGGTAGCAAAACAGTAAATTTTTAAAAATAGTTACTTCTCAGGAGTTGCATGAGTTGTAAGAAATAAATTTGAAAAATATTCCAAGTCCAATTGTCAAAAAATGTTTTGACACTCGTGTGACGATGAAGTAGAAGTGGAAAAATGCGATTCGAGTTCGGTATGCATTCGGAAACCGACCCCACTATTTTTGATGCTAGAGTGGGGAATTTTGGGTATATAAGTAATGTATCTCGTTAGGGCGGGTGGTTGGGACTACGCGAGCGAAGCGAGCGACGGTGGACTGGAGGAGCCCAGGTTCAGAGGCTTAAACCGAAAGGCTGTCCATTTCATTTTTGAATATTTAGTATTAAATTATTGGTGGTATGACACTTGTAAATAAAATTCTGTTGTACTTTACTTTTCATTTATTCACATCAGCATAATATTAAATATTACAAAGTATAATTTATAACAAGTAAACATATAATATCAACAAACACCACGACACTTGGAACGACTGGATCCGACCACGCACCTCTGCCATTGCCGTCGACTCCTCGTTGTAGTGGGCCCATCATTTCGAATCTGCAAAGTACAAAATACAAATTATAAACTCATCAACACTTTATAAAAATTCGTCGACATCTTCGACTACAAATAAACACCCGTGACCCACGCCATTTCGGGGATTTTCAAAATAGAACACCGCGAGGTAGGTGGTAAACTACGGCGATGGCATTAACAATGCCAAATTTTTAATTAAGTTCCGCACCGTAATCGCGTTTTCCATGTTCAACTTATCACCCCAACGCCTACTCAAATTTACCACAAAAATTAAAGAAGAGGAGGGGGATTTATATTTTACACGTGACGCGCTCCAACAATTTCTCCACCGCTCTAACAAGTGTTGAAACCTCCGACACTTCCAGAATATTAGTAGTCATGACAAAAAAATTGCGTGGGACAAATATAATTTTTTCTAAGCCAAAACACAGGACCGGCTTCGGGTTTTTTTTACGATAACAAAATATTAAATTGCAAGACCAAAGTTTAACCTACAACACGCGCGTAAATGCAGCACCGGCTTTGGAGTTTTTTATGCTTACAAAAGTAAAATCACAAGACTAAAATTTAATCTTCTAGACGCGCGTAAATACAGCGCCGGCTATGGGGTTTATTTAAGATTACAAAATTAAAATTGCAAGAACAAAAATTTAATCTGCTATTCTACGCGCAATTCAGGAACGGCGTCGGTGTATTTTACGATTACAAAACTAAAATTACAAGACCAAAATTTAATCTACCATTTTACGCGCAATGCAGGACCGGCGTCGGGGTGTTTTACGATTACAAAATCAAAATTACAAGACCAAAGTTTAATCTACCATTTTACGCGCAAAACAGGACCGGCGTCGGGGTGTTTTACGATTACAAAATACAAAATTACAAGACCAAAGTTTAATCTACCATTTTACGCGCAATGCAGGACCGGCGTCGGGGTGTTTTACGATTACAAAATCAAAATTACAAGACCAAAGTTTAATCTACCATTTTACGCGCAATACAGGACCGGCGTCGGGGTGTTTTACGATTACAAAATACAAAATTACAAGACCAAAGTTTAATCTACCATTTTACGCGCAATGCAGGACCGGCGTCGGGGTGTTTTACGATTACAAAATTAAAATTACAAGACCAAAGTTTAATCTACCATTTTACGCGCAATACAGGACCGGCGTCGGGGTGTTTTACGATTACAAAATACAAAATTACAAGACCAAAGTTTAATCTACCATTTTACGCGCAATGCAGGACCGGCGTCGGGGTGTTTTACGATTACAAAATACAAAATTACAAGACCAAAGTTTAATCTACCATTTTACGCGCAATAAAGGACCGGCGTCGGGGTGTTTTACGATTACAAAATCAAAATTACAAGACCAAAGTTTAATCTACCATTTTACGCGCAATACAGGACCGGCGTCGGGGTGTTTTACGATTACAAAATCAAAATTACAAGACCAAAGTTTAATCTACCATTTTACGCGCAATACAGGACCGGCGTCGGGGTGTTTTACGATTACAAAATCAAAATTACAAGACCAAAGTTTAATCTACCATTTTACGCGCAATGCAGGACCGGCGTCGGGGTGTTTTACGATTACAAAATACAAAATTACAAGACCAAAGTTTAATCTACCATTTTACGCGCAATGCAGGACCGGCGTCGGGGTGTTTTACGATTACAAAATACAAAATTACAAGACCAAAGTTTAATCTACCATTTTACGCGCAATACAGGACCGGCGTCGGGGTGTTTTACGATTACAAAATCAAAATTACAAGACCAAAGTTTAATCTACCATTTTACGCGCAATGCAGGACCGGCGTCGGAGTGTTTTACGATTACAAAATCAAAATTACAAGACCAAAGTTTAATCTACCATTTTACGCGCAATAAAGGACCGGCGTCGGGGTGTTTTACGATTACAAAATCAAAATTACAAGACCAAAGTTTAATCTACCATTTTACGCGCAATACAGGACCGGCGTCGGGGTGTTTTACGATTACAAAATCAAAATTACAAGACCAAAGTTTAATCTACCATTTTACGCGCAATACAGGACCGGCGTCGGGGTGTTTTACGATTACAAAATCAAAATTACAAGACCAAAGTTTAATCTACCATTTTACGCGCAATACAGGAACGGCGTCGGGGTGTTTTACGATTACAAAATACAAAATTACAAGACCAAAGTTTAATCTACCATTTTACGCGCAATGCAGGACCGGCGTCGGGGTGTTTTACGATTACAAAATCAAAATTACAAGACCAAAGTTTAATCTACCATTTTACGCGCAATACAGGACCGGCGTCGGGGTGTTTTACGATTACAAAATCAAAATTACAAGACCAAAGTTTAATCTACCATTTTACGCGCAATGCAGGACCGGCGTCGGGGTGTTTTACGATTACAAAATCAAAATTACAAGACCAAAGTTTAATCTACCATTTTACGCGCAATGCAGGACCGGCGTCGGGGTGTTTTACGATTACAAAATCAAAATTACAAGACCAAAGTTTAATCTACCATTTTACGCGCCATACAGGACCGGCGTCGGGGTGTTTTACGATTACAAAATCAAAATTACAAGACCAAAGTTTAATCTACCATTTTACGCGCAATACAGGACCGGCGTCGGGGTGTTTTACGATTACAAAATCAAAATTACAAGACCAAAGTTTAATCTACCATTTTACGCGCAATACAGGACCGGCGTCGGGGTGTTTTACGATTACAAAATCAAAATTACAAGACCAAAGTTTAATCTACCATTTTACGCGCAATGCAGGACCGGCGTCGGGGTGTTTTACGATTACAAAATCAAAATTACAAGACCAAAGTTTAATCTACCATTTTACGCGCAATGCAGGACCGGCGTCGGGGTGTTTTACGATTACAAAATCACAATTACAAGACCAAAGTTTAATCTACCATTTTACGCGCAATACAGGACCGGCGTCGGGGTGTTTTACGATTACAAAATACAAAATTACAAGACCAAAGTTTAATCTACCATTTTACGCGCAATGCAGGACCGGCGTCGGGGTGTTTTACGATTACAAAATCAAAATTACAAGACCAAAGTTTAATCTACCATTTTACGCGCCATACAGGACCGCCGTCGGGTTGTTTTACGATTACAAAATTAAAATTACAAGACCAAAGTTTAATCTACCATTTTACGCGCAATACAGGACCGGCGTCGGGGTGTTTTACGATTACAAAATACAAAATTACAAGACCAAAGTTTAATCTACCATTTTACGCGCAATCCAGGACCGGCGTCGGGGTGTTTTACGATTACAAAATCAAAATTACAAGACCAAAGTTTAATCTACCATTTTACGCGCAATACAGGACCGGCGTCGGGGTGTTTTACGATTACAAAATACAAAATTACAAGACCAAAGTTTAATCTACCATTTTACGCGCAATGCAGGACCGGCGTCGGGGTGTTTTACGATTACAAAATCAAAATTACAAGACCAAAGTTTAATCTACCATTTTACGCGCAATACAGGACCGGCGTCGGGGTGTTTTACGATTACAAAATACAAAATTACAAGACCAAAGTTTAATCTACCATTTTACGCGCAATGCAGGACCGGCGTCGGGGTGTTTTACGATTACAAAATCAAAATTACAAGACCAAAGTTTAATCTACCATTTTACGCGCAATACAGGACCGCCGTCGGGTTGTTTTACGATTACAAAATTAAAATTACAAGACCAAAGTTTAATCTACCATTTTACGCGCAATACAGGACCGGCGTCGGGGTGTTTTACGATTACAAAATACAAAATTACAAGACCAAAGTTTAATCTACCATTTTACGCGCAATGCAGGACCGGCGTCGGGGTGTTTTACGATTACAAAATCAAAATTACAAGACCAAAGTTTAATCTACCATTTTACGCGCAATACAGGACCGGCGTCGGGGTGTTTTACGATTACAAAATACAAAATTACAAGACCAAAGTTTAATCTACCATTTTACGCGCAATGCAGGACCGGCGTCGGGGTGTTTTACGATTACAAAATACAAAATTACAAGACCAAAGTTTAATCTACCATTTTACGCGCAATGCAGGACCGGCGTCGGGGTGTTTTACGATTACAAAATCAAAATTACAAGACCAAAGTTTAATCTACCATTTTACGCGCAATACAGGACCGGCGTCGGGGTGTTTTACGATTACAAAATCAAAATTACAAGACCAAAGTTTAATCTACCATTTTACGCGCAATACAGGACCGGCGTCGGGGTGTTTTACGATTACAAAATACAAAATTACAAGACCAAAGTTTAATCTACCATTTTACGCGCAATGCAGGACCGGCGTCGGGGTGTTTTACGATTACAAAATCAAAATTACAAGACCAAAGTGTAATCTACCATTTTACGCGCAATGCAGGACCGGCGTCGGGGTGTTTTACGATTACAAAATCAAAATTACAAGACCAAAGTTTAATCTACCATTTTACGCGCAATACAGGAACGGCGTCGGGGTGTTTTACGATTACAAAATACAAAATTACAAGACCAAAGTTTAATCTACCATTTTACGCGCAATAAAGGACCGGCGTCGGGGTGTTTTACGATTACAAAATCAAAATTACAAGACCAAAGTTTAATCTACCATTTTACGCGCAATACAGGACCGGCGTCGGGGTGTTTTACGATTACAAAATCAAAATTACAAGACCAAAGTTTAATCTACCATTTTACGCGAAATACAGGACCGGCGTCGGGGTGTTTTACGATTACAAAATCAAAATTACAAGACCAAAGTTTAATCTACCATTTTACGCGCAATACAGGACCGGCGTCGGGGTGTTTTACGATTACAAAATACAAAATTACAAGACCAAAGTTTAATCTACCATTTTACGCGCAATACAGGACCGGCGTCGGGGTGTTTTACGATTACAAAATCAAAATTACAAGACCAAAGTTTAATCTACCATTTTACGCGCAATGCAGGACCGGCGTCGGGGTGTTTTACGATTACAAAATCAAAATTACAAGACCAAAGTTTAATCTACCATTTTACGCGCAATAAAGGACCGGCGTCGGGGTGTTTTACGATTACAAAATCAAAATTACAAGACCAAAGTTTAATCTACCATTTTACGCGCAATACAGGACCGGCGTCGGGGTGTTTTACGATTACAAAATCAAAATTACAAGACCAAAGTTTAATCTACCATTTTACGCGCAATACAGGACCGGCGTCGGGGTGTTTTACGATTACAAAATCAAAATTACAAGACCAAAGTTTAATCTACCATTTTACGCGCAATAAAGGACCGGCGTCGGGGTGTTTTACGATTACAAAATCAAAATTACAAGACCAAAGTTTAATCTACCATTTTACGCGCAATAAAGGACCGGCGTCGGGGTGTTTTACGATTACAAAATCAAAATTACAAGACCAAAGTTTAATCTACCATTTTACGCGCAATACAGGACCGGCGTCGGGGTGTTTTACGATTACAAAATACAAAATTACAAGACCAAAGTTTAATCTACCATTTTACGCGCAATGCAGGACCGGCGTCGGGGTGTTTTACGATTACAAAATCAAAATTACAAGACCAAAGTTTAATCTACCATTTTACGCGCAATACAGGACCGGCGTCGGGGTGTTTTACGATTACAAAATCAAAATTACAAGACCAAAGTTTAATCTACCATTTTACGCGCAATGCAGGACCGGCGTCGGGGTGTTTTACGATTACAAAATACAAAATTACAAGACCAAAGTTTAATCTACCATTTTACGCGCAATACAGGACCGGCGTCGGGGTGTTTTACGATTACAAAATCAAAATTACAAGACCAAAGTTTAATCTACCATTTTACGCGCAATGCAGGACCGGCGTCGGAGTGTTTTACGATTACAAAATCAAAATTACAAGACCAAAGTTTAATCTACCATTTTACGCGCAATAAAGGACCGGCGTCGGGGTGTTTTACGATTACAAAATCAAAATTACAAGACCAAAGTTTAATCTACCATTTTACGCGCAATACAGGACCGGCGTCGGGGTGTTTTACGATTACAAAATCAAAATTACAAGACCAAAGTTTAATCTACCATTTTACGCGCAATACAGGACCGGCGTCGGGGTGTTTTACGATTACAAAATACAAAATTACAAGACCAAAGTTTAATCTACCATTTTACGCGCAATGCAGGACCGGCGTCGGGGTGTTTTACGATTACAAAATCAAAATTACAAGACCAAAGTTTAATCTACCATTTTACGCGCAATACAGGACCGGCGTCGGGGTGTTTTACGATTCCAAAATCAAAATTACAAGACCAAAGTTTAATCTACCATTTTACGCGCAATACAGGACCGGCGTCGGGGTGTTTTACGATTACAAAATACAAAATTACAAGACCAAAGTTTAATCTACCATTTTACGCGCAATACAGGACCGGCGTCGGGGTGTTTTACGATTACAAAATCAAAATTACAAGACCAAAGTTTAATCTACCATTTTACGCGCAATGCAGGACCGGCGTCGGAGTGTTTTACGATTACAAAATCAAAATTACAAGACCAAAGTTTAATCTACCATTTTACGCGCAATAAAGGACCGGCGTCGGGGTGTTTTACGATTACAAAATCAAAATTACAAGACCAAAGTTTAATCTACCATTTTACGCGCAATACAGGACCGGCGTCGGGGTGTTTTACGATTACAAAATCAAAATTACAAGACCAAAGTTTAATCTACCATTTTACGCGCAATACAGGACCGGCGTCGGGGTGTTTTACGATTACAAAATCAAAATTACAAGACCAAAGTTTAATCTACCATTTTACGCGCAATACAGGACCGGCGTCGGGGTGTTTTACGATTACAAAATACAAAATTACAAGACCAAAGTTTAATCTACCATTTTACGCGCAATGCAGGACCGGCGTCGGGGTGTTTTACGATTACAAAATCAAAATTACAAGACCAAAGTTTAATCTACCATTTTACGCGCAATACAGGACCGGCGTCGGGGTGTTTTACGATTACAAAATCAAAATTACAAGACCAAAGTTTAATCTACCATTTTACGCGCAATGCAGGACCGGCGTCGGGGTGTTTTACGATTACAAAATCAAAATTACAAGACCAAAGTTTAATCTACCATTTTACGCGCAATGCAGGACCGGCGTCGGGGTGTTTTACGATTACAAAATCAAAATTACAAGACCAAAGTTTAATCTACCATTTTACGCGCAATACAGGACCGGCGTCGGGGTGTTTTACGATTACAAAATCAAAATTACAAGACCAAAGTTTAATCTACCATTTTACGCGCAATACAGGACCGGCGTCGGGGTGTTTTACGATTACAAAATCAAAATTACAAGACCAAAGTTTAATCTACCATTTTACGCGCAATACAGGACCGGCGTCGGGGTGTTTTACGATTACAAAATCAAAATTACAAGACCAAAGTTTAATCTACCATTTTACGCGCAATGCAGGACCGGCGTCGGGGTGTTTTACGATTACAAAATCAAAATTACAAGACCAAAGTTTAATCTACCATTTTACGCGCAATGCAGGACCGGCGTCGGGGTGTTTTACGATTACAAAATCACAATTACAAGACCAAAGTTTAATCTACCATTTTACGCGCAATACAGGACCGGCGTCGGGGTGTTTTACGATTACAAAATACAAAATTACAAGACCAAAGTTTAATCTACCATTTTACGCGCAATGCAGGACCGGCGTCGGGGTGTTTTACGATTACAAAATCAAAATTACAAGACCAAAGTTTAATCTACCATTTTACGCGCCATACAGGACCGCCGTCGGGTTGTTTTACGATTACAAAATTAAAATTACAAGACCAAAGTTTAATCTACCATTTTACGCGCAATACAGGACCGGCGTCGGGGTGTTTTACGATTACAAAATACAAAATTACAAGACCAAAGTTTAATCTACCATTTTACGCGCAATGCAGGACCGGCGTCGGGGTGTTTTACGATTACAAAATCAAAATTACAAGACCAAAGTTTAATCTACCATTTTACGCGCAATACAGGACCGGCGTCGGGGTGTTTTACGATTACAAAATACAAAATTACAAGACCAAAGTTTAATCTACCATTTTACGCGCAATGCAGGACCGGCGTCGGGGTGTTTTACGATTACAAAATCAAAATTACAAGACCAAAGTTTAATCTACCATTTTACGCGCAATACAGGACCGGCGTCGGGGTGTTTTACGATTACAAAATACAAAATTACAAGACCAAAGTTTAATCTACCATTTTACGCGCAATGCAGGACCGGCGTCGGGGTGTTTTACGATTACAAAATCAAAATTACAAGACCAAAGTTTAATCTACCATTTTACGCGCAATACAGGACCGCCGTCGGGTTGTTTTACGATTACAAAACCAAAATTACAAGACCAAAGTTTAATCTACCATTTTACGCGCAATACAGGACCGGCGTCGGGGTGTTTTACGATTACAAAATACAAAATTACAAGACCAAAGTTTAATCTACCATTTTACGCGCAATGCAGGACCGGCGTCGGGGTGTTTTACGATTACAAAATCAAAATTACAAGACCAAAGTTTAATCTACCATTTTACGCGCAATACAGGACCGGCGTCGGGGTGTTTTACGATTACAAAATACAAAATTACAAGACCAAAGTTTAATCTACCATTTTACGCGCAATGCAGGACCGGCGTCGGGGTGTTTTACGATTACAAAATACAAAATTACAAGACCAAAGTTTAATCTACCATTTTACGCGCAATGCAGGACCGGCGTCGGGGTGTTTTACGATTACAAAATCAAAATTACAAGACCAAAGTTTAATCTACCATTTTACGCGCAATACAGGACCGGCGTCGGGGTGTTTTACGATTACAAAATCAAAATTACAAGACCAAAGTTTAATCTACCATTTTACGCGCAATACAGGACCGGCGTCGGGGTGTTTTACGATTACAAAATACAAAATTACAAGACCAAAGTTTAATCTACCATTTTACGCGCAATGCAGGACCGGCGTCGGGGTGTTTTACGATTACAAAATCAAAATTACAAGACCAAAGTGTAATCTACCATTTTACGCGCAATGCAGGACCGGCGTCGGGGTGTTTTACGATTACAAAATCAAAATTACAAGACCAAAGTTTAATCTACCATTTTACGCGCAATACAGGAACGGCGTCGGGGTGTTTTACGATTACAAAATACAAAATTACAAGACCAAAGTTTAATCTACCATTTTACGCGCAATAAAGGACCGGCGTCGGGGTGTTTTACGATTACAAAATCAAAATTACAAGACCAAAGTTTAATCTACCATTTTACGCGCAATACAGGACCGGCGTCGGGGTGTTTTACGATTACAAAATCAAAATTACAAGACCAAAGTTTAATCTACCATTTTACGCGAAATACAGGACCGGCGTCGGGGTGTTTTACGATTACAAAATCAAAATTACAAGACCAAAGTTTAATCTACCATTTTACGCGCAATACAGGACCGGCGTCGGGGTGTTTTACGATTACAAAATACAAAATTACAAGACCAAAGTTTAATCTACCATTTTACGCGCAATACAGGACCGGCGTCGGGGTGTTTTACGATTACAAAATCAAAATTACAAGACCAAAGTTTAATCTACCATTTTACGCGCAATGCAGGACCGGCGTCGGGGTGTTTTACGATTACAAAATCAAAATTACAAGACCAAAGTTTAATCTACCATTTTACGCGCAATAAAGGACCGGCGTCGGGGTGTTTTACGATTACAAAATCAAAATTACAAGACCAAAGTTTAATCTACCATTTTACGCGCAATACAGGACCGGCGTCGGGGTGTTTTACGATTACAAAATCAAAATTACAAGACCAAAGTTTAATCTACCATTTTACGCGCAATACAGGACCGGCGTCGGGGTGTTTTACGATTACAAAATCAAAATTACAAGACCAAAGTTTAATCTACCATTTTACGCGCAATAAAGGACCGGCGTCGGGGTGTTTTACGATTACAAAATCAAAATTACAAGACCAAAGTTTAATCTACCATTTTACGCGCAATACAGGACCGGCGTCGGGGTGTTTTACGATTACAAAATCAAAATTACAAGACCAAAGTTTAATCTACCATTTTACGCGCAATACAGGACCGGCGTCGGGGTGTTTTACGATTACAAAATACAAAATTACAAGACCAAAGTTTAATCTACCATTTTACGCGCAATGCAGGACCGGCGTCGGGGTGTTTTACGATTACAAAATCAAAATTACAAGACCAAAGTTTAATCTACCATTTTACGCGCAATACAGGACCGGCGTCGGGGTGTTTTACGATTACAAAATACAAAATTACAAGACCAAAGTTTAATCTACCATTTTACGCGCAATACAGGACCGGCGTCGGGGTGTTTTACGATTACAAAATCAAAATTACAAGACCAAAGTTTAATCTACCATTTTACGCGCAATACAGGACCGGCGTCGGGGTGTTTTACGATTACAAAATACAAAATTACAAGACCAAAGTTTAATCTACCATTTTACGCGCAATGCAGGGGTCGGGGTGTTTTACGATTACAAAATCAAAATTACAAGACCAAAGTTTAATCTACCATTTTACGCGCAATACAGGACCGGCGTCGGGGTGTTTTACGATTACAAAATCAAAATTACAAGACCAAAGTTTAATCTACCATTTTACGCGCAATGCAGGACCGGCGTCGGGGTGTTTTACGATTACAAAATCAAAATTACAAGACCAAAGTTTAATCTACCATTTTACGCGCAATGCAGGACCGGCGTCGGGGTGTTTTACGATTACAAAATCAAAATTACAAGACCAAAGTTTAATCTACCATTTTACGCGCAATACAGGACCGGCGTCGGGGTGTTTTACGATTACAAAATCAAAATTACAAGACCAAAGTTTAATCTACCATTTTACGCGCAATGCAGGACCGGCGTCGGGGTGTTTTACGATTACAAAATCAAAATTACAAGACCAAAGTTTAATCTACCATTTTACGCGCAATGCAGGACCGGCGTCGGGGTGTTTTACGATTACAAAATCAAAATTACAAGACCAAAGTTTAATCTACCATTTTACGCGCAATACAGGACCGCCGTCGGGTTGTTTTACGATTACAAAATTAAAATTACAAGACCAAAGTTTAATCTACCATTTTACGCGCAATACAGGACCGGCGTCGGGGTGTTTTACGATTACAAAATACAAAATTACAAGACCAAAGTTTAATCTACCATTTTACGCGCAATGCAGGACCGGCGTCGGGGTGTTTTACGATTACAAAATTAAAATTACAAGACCAAAGTTTAATCTACCATTTTACGCGCAATACAGGTCCGGCGTCGGGGTGTTTTACGATTACAAAATCAAAATTACAAGACCAAAGTTTAATCTACCATTTTACGCGCAATACAGGACCGGCGTCGGGGTGTTTTACGATTACAAAATCAAAATTACAAGACCAAAGTTTAATCTACCATTTTACGCGCAATGCAGGACCGGCGTCGGGGTGTTTTACGATTACAAAATCAAAATTACAAGACCAAAGTTTAATCTACCATTTTACGCGCAATACAGGACCGGCGTCGGGGTGTTTTACGATTACAAAATCAAAATTACAAGACCAAAGTTTAATCTACCATTTTACGCGCAATACAGGACCGGCGTCGGGGTGTTTTACGATTACAAAATCAAAATTACAAGACCAAAGTTTAATCTACCATTTTACGCGCAATGCAGGACCGGCGTCGGAGTGTTTTACGATTACAAAATCAAAATTACAAGACCAAAGTTTAATCTACCATTTTACGCGCAATACAGGACCGGCGTCGGGGTGTTTTACGATTACAAAATCAAAATTACAAGACCAAAGTTTAATCTACCATTTTACGCGCAATACAGGACCGGCGTCGGGGTGTTTTACGATTACAAAATCAAAATTACAAGACCAAAGTTTAATCTACCATTTTACGCGCAATACAGGACCGGCGTCGGGGTGTTTTACGATTACAAAATCAAAATTACAAGACCAAAGTTTAATCTACCATTTTACGCGCAATGCAGGACCGGCGTCGGAGTGTTTTACGATTACAAAATCAAAATTACAAGACCAAAGTTTAATCTACCATTTTACGCGCAATACAGGACCGGCGTCGGGGTGTTTTACGATTACAAAATCAAAATTACAAGACCAAAGTTTAATCTACCATTTTACGCGCAATGCAGGACCGGCGTCGGAGTGTTTTACGATTACAAAATCAAAATTACAAGACCAAAGTTTAATCTACCATTTTACGCGCAATACAGGACCGGCGTCGGGGTGTTTTACGATTACAAAATCAAAATTACAAGACCAAAGTTTAATCTACCATTTTACGCGCAATACAGGACCGGCGTCGGGGTGTTTTACGATTACAAAATCAAAATTACAAGACCAAAGTTTAATCTACCATTTTACGCGCAATACAGGACCGGCGTCGGGGTGTTTTACGATTACAAAATCAAAATTACAAGACCAAAGTTTAATCTACCATTTTACGCGCAATACAGGACCGGCGTCGGGGTGTTTTACGATTACAAAATCAAAATTACAAGACCAAAGTTTAATCTACCATTTTACGCGCAATACAGGACCGGCGTCGGGGTGTTTTACGATTACAAAATCAAAATTACAAGACCAAAGTTTAATCTACCATTTTACGCGCAATACAGGACCGGCGTCGGGGTGTTTTACGATTACAAAATCAAAATTACAAGACCAAAGTTTAATCTACCATTTTACGCGCAATACAGGACCGGCGTCGGGGTGTTTTACGATTACAAAATACAAAATTACAAGACCAAAGTTTAATCTACCATTTTACGCGCAATGCAGGACCGGCGTCGGAGTGTTTTACGATTACAAAATCAAAATTACAAGACCAAAGTTTAATCTACCATTTTACGCGCAATACAGGACCGGCGTCGGGGTGTTTTACGATTACAAAATCAAAATTACAAGACCAAAGTTTAATCTACCATTTTACGCGCAATGCAGGACCGGCGTCGGGGTGTTTTACGATTACAAAATACAAAATTACAAGACCAAAGTTTAATCTACCATTTTACGCGCAATAAAGGACCGGCGTCGGGGTGTTTTACGATTACAAAATCAAAATTACAAGACCAAAGTTTAATCTACCATTTTACGCGCAATACAGGACCGCCGTCGGGTTGTTTTACGATTACAAAATTAAAATTACAAGACCAAAGTTTAATCTACCATTTTACGCGCAATACAGGACCGGCGTCGGGGTGTTTTACGATTACAAAATACAAAATTACAAGACCAAAGTTTAATCTACCATTTTACGCGCAATGCAGGACCGGCGTCGGGGTGTTTTACGATTACAAAATCAAAATTACAAGACCAAAGTTTAATCTACCATTTTACGCGCAATGCAGGACCGGCGTCGGAGTGTTTTACGATTACAAAATCAAAATTACAAGACCAAAGTTTAATCTACCATTTTACGCGCAATAAAGGACCGGCGTCGGGGTGTTTTACGATTACAAAATCAAAATTACAAGACCAAAGTTTAATCTACCATTTTACGCGCAATACAGGACCGGCGTCGGGGTGTTTTACGATTACAAAATCAAAATTACAAGACCAAAGTTTAATCTACCATCTTACGCGCAATACAGGACCGGCGTAGGGGTGTTTTACGATTACAAAATCAAAATTACAAGACCAAAGTTTAATCTACCATTTTACGCGCAATACAGGACCGGCGTCGGGGTGTTTTACGATTACAAAATCAAAATTACAAGACCAAAGTTTAATCTACCATTTTACGCGCAATGCAGGACCGGCGTCGGGGTGTTTTACGATTACAAAATACAAAATTACAAGACCAAAGTTTAATCTACCATCTTACGCGCAATACAGGACCGGCGTAGGGGTGTTTTACGATTACAAAATCAAAATTACAAGACCAAAGTTTAATCTACCATTTTACGCGCAATACAGGACCGGCGTCGGGGTGTTTTACGATTACAAAATCAAAATTACAAGACCAAAGTTTAATCTACCATTTTACGCGCAATGCAGGACCGGCGTCGGGGTGTTTTACGATTACAAAATCAAAATTACAAGACCAAAGTTTAATCTACCATTTTACGCGCAATACAGGACCGGCGTCGGGGTGTTTTACGATTACAAAATCAAAATTACAAGACCAAAGTTTAATCTACCATTTTACGCGCAATACAGGACCGGCGTCGGGGTGTTTTACGATTACAAAATCAAAATTACAAGACCAAAGTTTAATCTACCATTTTACGCGCAATACAGGACCGGCGTCGGGGTGTTTTACGATTACAAAATCAAAATTACAAGACCAAAGTTTAATCTACCATTTTACGCGCAATACAGGACCGGCGTCGGGGTGTTTTACGATTACAAAATCAAAATTACAAGACCAAAGTTTAATCTACCATTTTACGCGCAATACAGGACCGGCGTCGGGGTGTTTTACGATTACAAAATCAAAATTACAAGACCAAAGTTTAATCTACCATTTTACGCGCAATACAGGACCGGCGTCGGGGTGTTTTACGATTACAAAATACAAAATTACAAGACCAAAGTTTAATCTACCATTTTACGCGCAATGCAGGACCGGCGTCGGAGTGTTTTACGATTACAAAATCAAAATTACAAGACCAAAGTTTAATCTACCATTTTACGCGCAATACAGGACCGGCGTCGGGGTGTTTTACGATTACAAAATCAAAATTACAAGACCAAAGTTTAATCTACCATTTTACGCGCAATGCAGGACCGGCGTCGGGGTGTTTTACGATTACAAAATACAAAATTACAAGACCAAAGTTTAATCTACCATTTTACGCGCAATAAAGGACCGGCGTCGGGGTGTTTTACGATTACAAAATCAAAATTACAAGACCAAAGTTTAATCTACCATTTTACGCGCAATACAGGACCGCCGTCGGGTTGTTTTACGATTACAAAATTAAAATTACAAGACCAAAGTTTAATCTACCATTTTACGCGCAATACAGGACCGGCGTCGGGGTGTTTTACGATTACAAAATACAAAATTACAAGACCAAAGTTTAATCTACCATTTTACGCGCAATGCAGGACCGGCGTCGGGGTGTTTTACGATTACAAAATCAAAATTACAAGACCAAAGTTTAATCTACCATTTTACGCGCAATGCAGGACCGGCGTCGGAGTGTTTTACGATTACAAAATCAAAATTACAAGACCAAAGTTTAATCTACCATTTTACGCGCAATAAAGGACCGGCGTCGGGGTGTTTTACGATTACAAAATCAAAATTACAAGACCAAAGTTTAATCTACCATTTTACGCGCAATACAGGACCGGCGTCGGGGTGTTTTACGATTACAAAATCAAAATTACAAGACCAAAGTTTAATCTACCATCTTACGCGCAATACAGGACCGGCGTAGGGGTGTTTTACGATTACAAAATCAAAATTACAAGACCAAAGTTTAATCTACCATTTTACGCGCAATACAGGACCGGCGTCGGGGTGTTTTACGATTACAAAATCAAAATTACAAGACCAAAGTTTAATCTACCATTTTACGCGCAATGCAGGACCGGCGTCGGGGTGTTTTACGATTACAAAATACAAAATTACAAGACCAAAGTTTAATCTACCATTTTACGCGCAATAAAGGACCGGCGTCGGGGTGTTTTACGATTACAAAATCAAAATTACAAGACCAAAGTTTAATCTACCATTTTACGCGCAATACAGGACCGGCGTCGGGGTGTTTTACGATTACAAAATACAAAATTACAAGACCAAAGTTTAATCTACCATTTTACGCGCAATGCAGGACCGGCGTCGGGGTGTTTTACGATTACAAAATCAAAATTACAAGACCAAAGTTTAATCTACCATTTTACGCGCAATGCAGGACCGGCGTCGGGGTGTTTTACGATTACAAAATACAAAATTACAAGACCAAAGTTTAATCTACCATTTTACGCGCAATACAGGACCGGCGTCGGGGTGTTTTACGATTACAAAATCAAAATTACAAGACCAAAGTTTAATGTACTATACGCTCGTTATTACAGAGACGGCCGCTCGCAAATGTTATAATTATGAAGTGAAAGGAAAAGACTTTACATCAAAACTACAAAGTGCAATTTTACAATTCGACGCGTACCTAATTACAGAGACGGACGCCCGCAATTTTTATAATAATTATTAAATCAAAGGATCCTTTCTATCCCGCATTGTAAAAAAAGTGAAAATTTTATGGATTATAGATAGACACCCGATAGATTTGCCCCCCCACCCAAACGCCTGTCTGATTTCAAAAAATCAAACGGGTGCATTACAAATTACCGCTCGCGTCAGACGATAGCATGAACCTGAGATATAGCGAGTGTACCCGTAACGGTTACTTTTTTACCATCCCTTGGCCACCGCGCTGCTGCTACAATTTTTAAACGCGAATACGTTTTCATCCCACCAGAAAAATGTCTGTCATTTTCGGATTTGTATTAATGGGGTGTCTACCTATGGGAAGACCTGTCCAACATGGAGGGATTCTTCTGTCGCAACGATAGTGGCTAGGACAGCATCAACGGCGTAGGAAGGCCGGAAACCCATAAATGTTTTAATTTTTGTTAGAAGCGCATTTAAGAAATGCCTCATTAATTTACATCGACATTGAGATGTTACCGTTCGCTTGTGAATTAATTCTTGTTTAATTATGCAGTTTCTGTTATTTTTAGCTTTGTTTGAACGATGAAGCATTAATATTCCAGATGTTCCAAAAGAATAGAGATGTTGAATCGAAACTATTGAGGTGGAAGGGTAACTTGAGAGGCAGCTACTGCAATTAGTTTTACTTTATGATATCTCCTGTAAATGTGTATTTGCAGTCAATTTTACCGACGTGTTACGTGTGTGCTGGGCAGTTTTCTAGATGAGCAATTTATTTCTTTGAAGAGTTGTCTTCCAATGACAAAATCTGAACCCAATAAAAGGTGGGGTTGACGACAATGTTTGACTCCAAAAGTCGATATAAGAGTCACAGAAACATATAACAAAGCAAGTAAAATCCAGGATATCCTGAAGGGATGATATCAATCAAAATAAAAAACTAAAAAAAAGAAATGAGTTGTCATCTGAAGCCAACTTACTAAAACAATAAATCGCGAATCTAAGAAACAAAAAACCTGGGTAAAATTGATTGCAAAAACACATTCGCAAAAGATATCTTCTAGTAAAAATACATTAAATACAGTAATTGCCTTTCAACTTACCCTACCACCACAATCTTTTCGATTTAACATCTCTGTTCTTTTGGAACTTCTGGAATATTAATGACTCATTGTTAAAACTGAGCTTCATGTGTAAAACTAAAAATAACAAAAGCTACAATAATTAAACAAGAATCATCGATTCACCTGCAATCGGTAGCATCTCAATGTGGACGTAAATTATTGAGGCAACCTAATTTCCTAAATGCACTTGTAACAAAAATAAAGAAATCTATGGTTTTCTGGCCATCCTAAGCCGTTGATCCTGTTCTAGTCACTAGAGATCCAACAGTGGTGTAGAGAACAAAACCACAATTATAAAATATCACAGTTATAGAAAAAGAAAAATTAACACACGTTTTTTGTGGAGAAATCGCAAGAAAATGATAAGTCCCTAATCTAATTTTGTAGCTTGCATTGAGAATTTTTTTGAGTATCGTTGGTCTGTCTACCTAAAACGCAGTTCCAATTTGACAATTATGAGGAGCAAAAACGCAAAAATTTCATTTGCATTCTTAGATGGCGTTTTCTTTCGATTTATAACAAAAACTTATTATTGGCATAAAATATGACCTGTAACAAGGAAAGATGGAGAAGAAGGTAGTAATATGGAACCCCTCTTTGTTTTTGTTCGATTAAGGCTAGTTTAAATTAAAATATGAAAATTAACGAGGTATTATTATACCTTTAATTACAGATATAATGATAAAACTTCACCATCAACTGCACGTTTGAGACCAGCGGTTCGTTGCGTCACTCAAAACTGATCTTGCCACCTCTTCCTGGAACCGTCTATGGATCTTCTTCCTCTGGGATTATATAGGAACAACTTCTTTGGCATTCGAGCATCCTCCATTCTATCCAGATGTTCTCTCCATGCTGCTCTGTATTCCTTTATAATTATATGACAAAATATATTTAATATAATATCTGCAGGTAAAACGAGTGCATTGGAAGGTCCAGGTTGAGGCATGATAAAAGTTTAATTTTCTGAATTACTTCCTAGTGCGATCGTTCTAAAATCAGCTTCTGCTTGATGGGTAGATGGCCGTGACTCTAAAACCATTGTCGGCTATAAGCACCACTTTGACACTTCAGATAAGCTTTCCTAAATAATTGTCAACTATCAAATGGAGTAGGTCTTCTTCCAGAGTAAAATAAAAACTGCCGCATCTCTTCACTTCTCAACAATACAACAATAATATATAAAAAAAATCAGGAATGGGTTTCATAATAAAAACAACTTCATTTTTTATTTTTTTTTCAAATTTACATCAAAATTATTTAGAATCAACCAAGCTTACCTTCACAATAGTCTAAAACAATCTTATTAGACACACACAAAACAAAGAAACTGCGAGTAAACTAAAACTTATTAGAAGAGTCCCTTAGGCCCTTTGTAATCAGGGGGTTCAACGTTCGATATTACTACCTTTTCTACGTAAGCTAGATTATTTGAAGAATTTTACAGGGAAGCAAAAAACAAGCGTAGATGGTGTGAAAGAAATTTTACCACTATTTGTAGTAAACAAAGAAACGGCACACCGTTACAAAAATGAGAACATGCAGTTTCGGAGACTGCAAAAAACAAAAATTTGATTTTTTTCACGCTCAAGTATCTTTCCTCGTGACAGAGGTCACAATTTGCATGAACGCAAGAAAATAAAATACAACACTTACCTTTTCTTTAAAAATAATGCAACGACGCTCTTGCAAAACTCCGCCTCAATTTATGCTTTTCTTCATTTCGTTGAACCAAGTATTCTACCAAAACATTTCCGTCAACAAACATCTTCTTCAACTTTGTCCAGCCTTTGAGAATGTACATCCTCCTTCAATGGCCCTTGGGTGTTTCAAATCTGCAAAGTAAAAAAAACACATTTATTTATTATTATAACAAATATATTTATTTGGAGAATGTGGCGAAAATTATTAAACAATAATTTGATTATTATGCTAGAAAGAGTTATGTAAAATTTCAAACTATTGAAGATATGCACATAGTAATAACCACCACAATTCTACGTTAAATTTAAATAAAAAGGACTGCAAATACTGATTTAATAATAATTAAAACAAAGGGCACTGCCGGGTTTATATGGGAAATCTGCCTCGCGGCTTCTTCAATTCGAACTTGAGGAATCAATTTGATATAAAATAAAAAAATTCAACTAAATGTTTAGCTGTTTATTTGAAACGGTTTTCGACATTTCCAAAAAAAACCTCTTTTTTTGACAAGTGACAAGAAGCAAATTTAATTTTACACAGCCAAAGTATCTACAGGGGGTATTCGAAATTTTTACAATTATTAAACCAAATGATACTAAATTGCAATTCTAAGGCCAGTTGTATAAAAGAGGATCATCCTTGACCCTGGATCAAGCTCCAATTTAAACCAATCAGTACAGTTAAAATTTTATTATTTATTATTTGGATGATCCTCTTTTATACAACTGACCCTAAGAAGAAATTTAAATGTTATCCCAGATAAATAACAGGAAAGGATTAGCGATTTTTTCAATTGTAAAATCATCTGAAGGACTTTGGTCAAGAATATATTGCAAGGAGGAACTTAAACTTTTTTAAAATAGACATGTCACTAACCTCTAATAAAGCTGCGCTGGTCCTCAAAGTGTGGTAGTTTTTGTTGTTTCTTCACAGTGGTGCGGGTGGAATAATTTTCAGTTGCTGCTTTCCTATTTGCTCCAGTGATGTACCATCCGATAATTTATGATAGGGGAAGACTGAAACAAATTATTAATGTTCAATTTTTTTTGTAACTTACATAATTTTAAAACATAACTATTTTAACAGAATAATTTGTTAATCTTGGACATAAAAGACACACAGGATACAAAGTGTATACATTAATTTCCAAATCTATTTCATGAAAGAAAAAACCTTCGTATTTACGAATAAAAACTAAAAATGTTTCACTCAAAGTATTTGCCATTACTAGCTATACATTTCCCCCATGAAAATGTTAATTTTGGAAAACCCCCTCTTGCAAAATAAACTGTTCGTTTTTAGAAGAAAACCATTGAAATACCCAATTTTCCCTTCTCTCGGCTGTTTTGCAATTCAGCGCTTGAAGTGCGTATCCCATCGATGAAAACAAATGACACTAAGCAAAAGAAGCAAAGGCTGGTGAGGTAACGAATTCCAGCCAAGCCCATGATTTTTAGCGTTTCTGACAAAAACTTGTTTACAAAAAATTTTGGTTTAATGAGAGAAAATATAAATTGCACTAATGTAACTAACTACAAAGGACGGTGGAAACTGGATTGAAAATGATTATAAACTGACCTTTTCTTTTCGAATGCTGAGGCAGGATTTTTCTCAATTTTCCAATTGTTGCAATGAAACGTTGGACTCCACCATGCATCATCTTGTTCGCTACGAAAATCTATACAAATTTCATAATATTACGTATTTTAATCACAGGTTAAAAATTAAAAATAATTTAAACCCATTGATTACCTACTAAAACTTATTGTCATTTTCAGTCAGCATTACATGATTACAGCCACATTTGTACAGCAATGATTTACTACTTTTCATTTTCAAACTGATAATCGCCGAAAAAACTTGATAAATTTGCATTGCATGATTAAAACGCGGGAGAATTATGACACACTCACAATAAATAACGAAACAAGAAATGTCGATAACAATAGAAATCTGTAATTGTCGGTAAGTACGAACGAGTCTATAGTTGATGGAAGTAACGGTAGGTGTCGGCGATTCAATGTCGGTATCACGGTTAGTAGATACCTGTAATTATTAATAGTGGTACAGTAATCTACAGCTGTCGGTAAGATCGTAGTTATTCGTAGTTTTACTAGATGTCGCTGTAATCAACTTGTAAAATCAAATCCACAAATGCGAAACAAAATTATAGCACGATTGATTCATGCTTTTTAATTTCAACAAAAAACTGCTTATTTATAAGGAATAAAATATAACTTACCTTTTCTTTAACAGCTCTCCTGCAGAACTACGCCTTAATTTATGTTTTTTCATTTTCATCTCGTTGGACCAAGTTTTCTAATTAAGAGGGGCATTTTTTTCAGGGTCTTTTTAATTTAATCAACAGATGGCGCCTACTTAAATATTTTTATAAAATAAGAGGAGGCTTTTGTATTTAAAATATAGCAAATTCGTTGAGATAATACTATTCTATAAACAATATTCTTGATCTTAAGCTATTTTGAGTTCGTAATATTTATTTATAAAAACACAATTCATAATTAAAGTTTAATTATCTTTTTTTTGTAAGTGAGTGTGTTTTGACATACCCAATACGAACTCAAAATAGCTTAAGATCAAGAATATTGTTTATAGAATAGTATTATCTCAACGAATTTGCTATATTTTAAATATAGCAAATTCCTCTTATTTTATAAAAATATTTAAGTAGGCGCCATCTGTTGATATAATTAAAAGGGCCCTGAAAAAAATGCCTCTCTTAAAACATTTCGTTCGTCAGCAAGCATCTTTTTAAACCAACTAACTCTGTCCAGCTTCCAAGACTGTTGATCCTTCTTCGATAGCTCTTGGATGTTTCAAATCTGCAAAGTAGAAAATGTACATATTAGTCCAGACTTGCATGCACCAGGAATAGAAAAGTTGACTCGATTTTGGCTGTCAAACTAAACTTATAAACTCGGGGGGATTATCTTGCTGTCACTTCAAATCTTAGTAAGCGTAATGCAAAAAATATTCTCGTTAGTAATATTTTACAACGTATATTAAAATTTAAGAAATGTACCTATTTTTTGTGATATAAATGAGAATTTTCCACCCCAAAAATGTTGTAAGGATTAGGAGAATCTCGAGCTGTTAGGAATGGAATAAACCAAACAAACGGGTACATTGACTAGTTTCGAATGTAATCAATTCGTCCTCAAGACTCGTAACCCTCATAATAATGGAAATGTTTGAATTACAAAAAAGATGGTGAATGGCATGAGCTCTTCAAGAATTTAATGCCAACTACAAAAATCTAAAAAGGAAAATTTGTACAGCAATTTTCCTGGTAACAAACATAAAACTTCTTATATTTTTTTTTTTGGATTTTATATTTGTGACAGTAACCAGGAAAATTGCTATAGAAATTTTAATTTTTACGTTTTTGACCATGACTTTTGTAGTTGGCATTAAATTTTTGAAGAACTCGTGCCCTTCACCATCTTTTTTGTAATTCACACATTTCCATTTTTACGAGTCTTGAAGATGAATTGATTAAATTCAAAACTGGTCGACGTATCCGTTTGTTTGGTTTTATTGCACCCCCCCTTCAGCCCGAGATTCTTCTATTCCTTAAACCCTCACGATTGCCGAGAATTTCACGTTAAAAACTAAAACCGCTAATTGTCGCTAATGTTACTGTTAGGTTTCTTTAGGGATCCATTGGGTCATTTTTTAAAAATGAGTTATAAGCAGTGGCGGCTGGTGAGGGGATACTGAAACGATTATCCAAATTTTTTCAATTTCTTATTTACTTTTTGTTTGCAGTTGGTAAATTTTTGAAGAAAATCATAGTCAAAAGCTAAATCAAAACAACTATAATAAGAAAAATGACTCACTACTCGACTATAGATTGTAAAACGGCAAAATGGTTGTCGACTATTAGTTAAGCGTTAACAACCACTTAACAAGAGGTGGTAAAACCGGCTCTAAAGATCTGAAAAACCTACCCTTAGATGACAAAATTAAGTAAATTGTTTGTACCGCGCGCATCTGTTAAGGTCCCCTCATAAATTTTGGTACACATGTTTAAAACACCATTATCAACAACCATGTCAAATTTCATTAACCCCACTAGTAAGGGTTTTAAAATCCGACCTTTACTCCGAAATTTACTTCCGGTTTTCATCTAAAGGTAGGATTTTCAAACCCTTAGCCTCTAATGCGGTTAATGAAATTTGACATGGTTGTTGGTAATCGTGTTCTAAACTAGTGTAGCAAAATTTATGAAGGGATCTTAAAAGATGCGGCTGATGCACGAAATTTAATTCCGATTGTCATCTAAAGGTCGGATTTTCAAACCTTTGGCCTCTAATGCGGTTAATGAAATTTTACATGGTTGTTGGTAATGATAATGATGTTCTAAATATGTGTACCAAAATTTATGAAGGGATCTTAAAATATGCGGCTGATACAAAAAATTTACTTCAGATTTTTATCTAAAGGTAGGATTTTCAAAACCTTAGCCTCTAATGCGGCTCATGAAATTTGACATGATTGTTGGTAATGGTGTTCTAAATATGTGTATCAAAATTAATTTGAGGGTATCTTAAAAGATGCGCGCAGTACACGAAATTTACTTCAGATTTTCAAACCCTTAGCCTTTAATGCGGCTAATGAAATTTTACATGGTTGTTGGTAATGATGTTCTAAATAATTATGTGTGCCAAAATTTATGAAGGGATCTTAAAAAATGCGGCTGATACACAAAATTTACTTCAGATTTTCATCTAAAGATAGGATTTTCAAACCCTTAGCCTGTAATGCGGCTAATGAAATCTGACATGTTTGTTGGTAATGGTGTTCTAAACATGTGTAAGTGTACCAAAATTTATGAAGGAATCTTTAAAGATGCGCCCGGTACACAAAATTTACTTACTTTTGTCATCTAAAGCTTGTATGACACGATGCATAATTTTACATAAAATTTACATATAAATGCTAACTAACCAATAGAAAGAGCGTATTAGTAGCCATCGGACGTTTTTCATTGATTAGTTACCATTTACATGTAAATTTTATGTAAAATTATGAATCGTGTCATACAGGCTTAAGGGTAGGTTTTTCAGATCCTTAGCCTTTAATGCGGCTCATGAAATTTGACATAGTTGTTGGCAATGGTATGTTAAACTTGTGCACAAAAATTTAGGACGCTATCTGAAAAGGTGCGCCTGGTGCACACAATTAAGTCAAAGTTTAAGGTTCGAAGTGACAATTTTGATAATCTGAGTTTTGAGTTCGTATACAATTTCAGCCAAGTAAAGGCCTGTTTAACATGGAATATTTTTTGGTCCCAAGAAATTCAGATTCATGTACACTATTTTCAGATTAATAAAAATAATAAAAAAAAATATTGAAGTTTTATTTCGCTCTTAATAAACACGAATGTTTAGTGATACTCAAAAATAGATTAGTGACCTAGGGTTAAAGAAGAATATTGTATCTGTAATTGTCAATAGATGTATAGTAATCTGCAGTTACCGGTGAGATCGTAGTTATCCCTAGTTATACATGATGTCACTGTAACGAACTTGTCAAAACAAATCCACTACAAAATCCAATATTGACCGTCATGGAATTACAGCATGGAGATCATGCTTTTAAATTTCAACGGCAAACTGCATATTTACAGGCAAGAAAATACAACACTTACCTTTCGTTTAAAAATAATGCAACAACGCTCTTGCAGAACTCCGCCTCCATTTATGTTTTTCTTCTTCTCGTTGGACCAAGTTTTCCTTCAAAACTCATCTCATTGAATTACTCTTGGATGTTTCAAATCTGTAAAGTAAAAAATAAACACATTAGTCCAGATAACATTACAAATTGGGTGATCTAAGGTTACGTCAGGTGGGACTTTAAAACTAATTTTACCAGCAAAAAAAGTAAATTTCACTAAGGTAGCTACAAAGCATAGTGGAACCTAAATTTAAAAAAAGAAAACTAAACTAACCTGATACTTTTAAGCGCGCGACAGATCGAGGTGTCTTCAAATATCCAATTATTAGAATTTTGTACTTCACCAATCATCTTGTTCGTTATAAAAGCCTATAAAAGAAATAAATATTCATTAGATATTTTTAATATAAATATCAAAAAATGAATCATCTAACTTTAAAATTAGTAAGTTGTTTGAACGTCGACGCCATTTTGTGAGGTTATAATATAATTGAAACAAAAACACCTAGTACCACAACTTATTGGTATTTTCAGATTAAATAAAATCATTAAATGATTACCGCCACTCATCCGGAGCACATTTGTACATAAATTATTTATTAATTTTCATTTTTAAACTGTTAAATTCAAAAACTACGTAGTAATAATAAGCACGGTGTGTAATGCTAGATAGGGAGACGCGAACCTTCACGATCAGTCCCGATAGATGCACTCATCGGCGGATAGGTGGCTGTTTGTCGTTTTTAATTGAAGGTCATCATTTTGTTGTGCAGGTTGTCTAATCTGTTCTGTAACGGTTTTCTTAATTTGCTGCTGTTGTCACGGTGTGTAATGCTAGATAGGGAGACGCGAACCTTCACGATCAGTCCCGATAGATGCACTCATCGGCGGATAGGTGGCTGTTTGTCGTTTTTAATTGAAGGTCATCATTTTGTTGTGCAGGTTGTCTAATCTGTTCTGTAACGGTTTTCTTAATTTGCTGCTGTTGTGTTATTTGGTGTCACTTGTGTGTTTTTGTGGCTGTGATTTCTGCGATTTTTGCTATCATTTTTATATTGTAAGAAAAACTGTATTTTTAAATACAAGTAATAGCGGAAATACCCATCATTTATAAGGTTTCTAATTTGTTTTAATATTTTTTCTAATTTTCTTTAATATTTTGTAGGTTGTGGTACAAATAGTGTAATATCCGTAAGATTTTTTAATTATTAATTTTTTTGCATGTAGATTTATAAAATTTATTGTAATATACTTAGTTGCTTGTTAATTTGCATGACAGTTTTTTAATTTTGGTATACTAAATAAATAAGGAAGTGTAAGTAATTTGTAAGTTAGCTTTAATACTTTTTTAAAATATATTAATAATATTTGTTTTTTATCATGGTTAGACAATGTTGTGTTCCAACATGCCTTCCTTCACATACAGGTGTCATGCTGCATACATTTCCAAATCCCGAAGTCGAACTATCAAGATATCTTTATTGGACTGCAGTATCAGGAAATTCAGAAATACAATCACAGGATCCTCGTTCGGTATATCTATGGAGACAAATATGCCACAACCATTTTGAAGAGCGTTTCATCATACAGAATAACCGCTTACGACCTGATGCTCTACCGACATTGCTTCTACCAGGCAAATATTGTTTTTGTTTTTAATATTTGGGTTGTAAAATAATGCTTCATTTTAGTTGAAATCCATCTAGAAGAAGATATGAACAATGGACAAGAATTGGATCAAGAGCAGATATGTAGTACACCACCACGATCAGAAGGTTTATATCTATATGCAATTAAAATACTAATGTGTAAAAAATTAACAAAACATTTTTCTAGCATCATTTGAAGAAGATTTTAATGGTCCGTCAACGAGTACTTTTGGACAAGAAGCTGATGATGAGAAGATAAATGAATGTGGTGCTCTGCTACGATCAAATGGTGTGTATGCGATCTAATTATAACTTGAATGAAAAATTAAATTTCAACAATTTTTTAGCATCACTTCAACAAAATATTTATGGTCCTTCAACGAGTAAGCAGCAGAGTAACATGGCTTTGTATTCACTTGCTACTCCTTCACAATCAAGAAAAGGTTTGTATAAGCTATTTTAATTTATATATATGGAGAATTAATTTTAAAATTTCTAGCAACGCTTCTTCAAAGTGTAAATATAAGAAGAGCAGTTGAACTCACTCCTAAAGCTAAGATTATGTACAAAGAAGCAGTTCAATTAAAACGACAGTTGAGGAGAGCAAAAATTGGCAATGCTTCATATAGAAAAAGACTACAATATGCTGAAAACGTTAGTAATGCAGAAATTTTTAAGCAGTCAACTTCAACAATGAAAGAAATTGTGTCGAGATTTTTTAAATCTCAATTGGAAAATGCTACAAAGAAACCTCATGGTAAAAGATTTTCTGACGATGACAAAGTGTTAGCTCTTGCACTCTTTAAGCAAAGTGGTCCTGCTTATAAGTTATTATCGAAAATCTTTTCGTTACCATCCAGACAAACTTTAACGAAATTGCTAAACAGGGTACCAATGCAACCAGGTATTAATGAACATATTTTTGAAGTTTTGAAAAGTGAAAGGTCAAAGAATAGCAAAACTGGAAAATATTGCATCTTAATGTTTGATGAGATGTCAATATGTCCAAATTTCTCCTATGATCAAAAGGAAGATATTATACGAGGTTTCGAAGATTTTGGAGATAGGAGGACCGAACAAATAGCAAATCATGTTCAGGTATACTTTTAGATTTTTTAAAAATTATATTAAAATTTTATTTTATTTATTTTCATTTTAGGTATTTATGTTGCGCAACATAGAAGCAAAGTGGAAGCAGCCCATTTATTATAACTTCATAAAAGGTGCTACAGACAATACAGAAATTCAACGTATCTTAAAATTATTGATAGGAAAACTGGCTAAAATTGGTTTGATTGTCTGTGCAACAGTGTGTGATCAGGGACCAAATAATTCAGCAGCAATTACCAAATTAGTTAAAGATACGACAGCAGATTATATAAGACGAGGCCAGGAGATCAGAGGCAGATTTTTCGAAGTTGCAGGTATTCGTGTAATACCTCTCTTTGACCCTCCCCATTTATTGAAGTGCATCAGAAACAACCTTCTTAACAAAGACATGAAATGCACTATAGATGGAATTGATCTAATTGCCAAGTGGGATCATATCAATACTGCCTATTTGATAGATTCTCAATTTGGCAGAATGAGGATGATGCCAAGACTCACCACTGCTCACGTTGATCCGAAACATGTACAAAAGATGAAGGTCTCTATTTGCACCCAGGTCCTTAGCCAGAGGGTTGCTTCTGCACTTACTATAATAACCACTAAAAGTATGTATATTAAACGTTTTTATTTAATAGAAAACTACATAATTTGTTTTTTATGTAGACATTACTGGCGGAGCTAACGGTGAAATAAAGTTGGAAGCAGAAGCATCACAAACTGCAACTGTGGTTGAATTCTTTGACGATTTGTTTGACAGCGTTAATGGTCATGTTACATTTGACGTTGTAGGCAAAAAATTACGAACCTGTGTCACTGACAAATCTCCCCATATTGAATTTTGGAAAAGAGCTATTAAAATTTTAAAATCCATGAAGTATATTGATAGAGATGTGAAGGATGACGAAAATGAGAAGGATGACGAAAATAAGAAATCCAGAAAGCCAAAAAAGCAAAAAACGGAATATAGACCACCAACCCTACAAAATTGGATCCATACATTGGAGGTAATTTTTATAATAACTAAATTACAAGTAAATCATGTTTAATATTATATAATTTACAGGGCTTCCTTAACCTTTACACAACTATGAAAGGTTATGGTTTCAAGAACATGTTTCCAAGGACATTCAACCAGGATCCTTTGGAAAATTTCTTTGGCAAAATTAGACAGAGGGGAGTAAGATTTACGAATCCAACGGTTGCTGCATTTACTCCATTTTATACAAGCTTGTTGGTAAATAACTTGTCCAAGGATCATTCGAAAGGCAGTAATTGCGAAAATGATGAACATGATGGAGATATTTTAGTATCTTTGAAAAGATTTTTACAACAGGTAATTATTTCTATTTGGAAACAAACTCCTTTACTAATTAAGTAATTATTTTAGAAAACAATTGATCCAGTACAGCCAGTACTTCGCAGCAACGGAAACATCCAGATTCCTGAAATTTTTGAAAAAACAAGAGATTTGGAAGCAATGGTTTTGCATTACGTCAGTGGTTTTGTTTCGAAGAAGGTTTTACCGAAAGTAAAAAATTGTGAAAGTTGCAAAAGAAATATTTTAGCTGGAGAAGAAGATAATTCTGTGGATAAAGCAATACGAGTCTTCACTGAAGGCAGAGAATATGATGAAAAGCGTAGGTTAAAGTATTGTAGTGCCAAATTTATTGAATATTTAACCAACATTTACAACATTTTTAACCACGTATTTTCTAATGTTTGTTATTTGGGAAATGTACTGCAAAGGATTACTGAGATTATCAAGGAAAATGTGCAATTTCCTTTCATTAGTGACTGCGGTCATAATGAAAACATGGAAAATTTGGTAATTAAGTCTTTTATAAGAATTTTATTATTTCACAACATTAAGACTTTAAATAATATAATGTTAGGAAAAGACAGGAGAAATCTAGATAAGGCTTGTTGTATATACAAAAATGCTGCAGAAGTATATAAAAAGTCATATAGGAAATAAAATTAATGTTGAAGGTACTAATGGGGTAGTGAAGCGCAACTTACAGCCTCTCCTATTCAAATGTCAACCTTACCTGCTTGTGAACACAAACTAGGCTCTGACGTCCGAGTATTGGCGGAATAACCTTATTAACACGTATTACATCAAATGTAGAGGAAATGCTACAAGGTACTAATGGGGTAGTGAAGCGCAACTTATAGCCTCTCCTATTCAAATGTCACCCTTACCTGTTTGTGAAAACAAAGTAGGCTCTGACGACCGAGTATTGGCGGAATATCCATATTACATCAAGTGTAGAGAAAATGCTACTTAAATTCAAAATAAAAGACTTACAGGAAAATGCAACATCTGAAGACCGGAAGTATTGGAACAATAAGCGATGAAGAAATTACTTTATTTTTAGTATTTTAAATAAATATTATGTTATGATTACCTAGAGAGCAATAAAATTTTATTATAAACTTTATAATGTTTTTTTTAAAGTTCATCTTAAAATATTGCTACTTTATAATCATCAATATTTCATAAATTCGATAATAAAAGTAGTAATAAAATTCACTTTATTAAGTGATTTATTACCTTGAGAATTTATGAAATATTGATGATTATAAAGTAGCAATTTAAAATTCAAATTTAAAAAAAAAAAAAAAGCGCTGCCATGTCTCTTGCGGCCATTTTTGGAACTAAATAGATGTACTCATCGGTCGTTTGGCGTCGCTTCGATCACTGTTCCGTCCTTTATTATAGAAGATACTCTTCTATTGTAAATTATATATTCTGTGATAATAAGTTTCATCGTTGTACGAACAGAAAACGAAGTTTATAATATTCACACGACCGCACACGAAGATTGTGATTCCAAACATAGGCGTCCGTAGAATTTTTTCACGGAGGGGTCAACATTTTTTTGATGAATTTTTTTTTTATTCGATAGAGTATACCTCCATGGTGGTCCCATTTAATTTTCACAAAAAAATTCCATTCGTAAGGGTAAAAAATAAGGGAAAATTGCACCCGTAAGGGTAGAAAATAGGGAATGATTGTTTTTCATTTATTGATTTTTTAGTTGTCAACCTATTCTGTTGAAAGTTGGGGTGGAGAAAAACTTTATATCGAGTAAATTAATTAATTAATTAATTAAGGTAGTAATTAGTAGATTTTAATCACTAAAAATTAAAAAATAAAAAACTTTTTAACAAAAAATTAAACCGACCTCAAAAAGGAAACTAAAAAGCATAAAATAAATATATTACATTTTGAGTCTTAATAAGTAATGTAAGTAACTAATTTTGAGTCGGTGCAAAAAATCAACGATTACTAAATTACTTTAAAAAAATTATTAAAACAAAAGTCACCCATTCTGCACCGACTCAAACTTAGTTACTTACATTACTTATTAAGGTGGTTCGAGCGGTACTCGGCTAGTTTTTAAGTTCATAGTGACTGAAAAATATTAACACTACTTTAAAAATCATGAAAGAGGTATCAATACAAATATAATATTAAAAACGAACGAATGACAAAAGTATAAATAATTTGAAAGAAAGAATTTATTTATTAAAGTTTTCAGAGTACCTTATTTGATTCACAAAGAATTTGGTCTGGCAACAACAAAAATTTGTTCTGGTTTTTTACGCAAATGCAATCCTTACAATGTCCTTTTTCTATGTAACTTTGTTACATTTTGTAATTTTCGATGCAATTAAATAATAAAATTTACATAGTTATAAATTTTCAAAGCGTAACGTCACTTAATTTGTGGTTATTGTTTTTTGTTGGTATCCCAACGTTGCCAAGCCGCTTGTAGTTATAAAAAAGTTAAATTTCGTTAAGTTCAATAATTATTTACAGCCAAACTAGATGGTTAATATTTTTAAATTTTTTCTAGGACTTTTGTAAAACGTTAATCTATAGTTGAACATATTTTTTATTTACTTGACATGGATTTAACTATATTATTTTATGAGAATTGTGTCAAGTAAACGCGTTCACGCAAAACTCCCCATGTTAAATTCGGAGATTTCAAATTTGATTTTTTTGTGAAGTAGTTGGTCAATCCGCTTAAAATTTTTTTTAAGTACGTGGTAAATCATAAATCATATGCTCTGCAAATTTTATAATTTTTACATGGACTTGTAGAAACGCTCCAACCACCTTAAGACTCAAAATGTAATATATTGATTTTATGCTTTTTAGTTTCCTTTTTGAGGTCGGTTTAATTTTTTGTTAAAAAGTTTTTTATTACTTTAAAACTTGATTTAGTATAAAAAAACCATTATATACATTACAAATTTTACAAAGTTCACACAACAGAAATAAAAAAACAACCAAACTTCCATCTTCAAATAAAATTCTCGCTCACATACTTAATAATTTCTCTCTTAAAACTTAACAAATCTTTCTATAGGCAAACTATTAAACAATTTCAAACCATTATACAAAAGCATGTTCTGTGCCCTATTGTTTCTAAATAAATTCAATCTAAAGTCCTGCTTATTCCTCACAGGGTACATACACAAATATCTGGGTTGCATCTTATATTTTACCTTGAATACAAAAATTAGAACATTTACCACAATGCGCTGATAAACACTATGCCATTGTAGAGCACCCAGCAGCACTAATCTTGTAGTAAACCTGTCAACCCTGAGAATAATTCTCATATCCCTATTTTGCAGTTTTTGCAGTCTACTCAACATATAACCATTACCCATAAACAAAATTGTTGAACAATACTCCAGGTGTGGTCTTATCATTATATTATAAATCCTTATAGAAGTGACAATGGAAATAGATCCACGAATTTTCGATAAAAAGTACAATTTCTTCGCTATTTTTTTACCAACATAATCAAAATGCGACTTAAAATCTAATTTATCATCAATAACTACACCCAAGTATTTATATTGACTAACTATCTCAATTTCTACACCATCCATTAATACATTTAGACTTCTACCTACTCTATCATTTATAATCATACTTTTTGTCTTATTTAAATTAACTTTTAACCTGTTCATTTTAAGCCAATCACTGAGGTTCTTTAACTCCTGATTTACAATACTAATGCACTCATCCACATCTTCACCCGTAACATACAAGTGAGAATCGTCTACATAAATCACACATTTTGCCCTCATAATCACCTTATTCATATCATTAACATACAATAAAAAAAATAGCACTCCCAGAATTGTTCCCTGTGGAACTCCCAAATCCACCTCCTCTGCTTCAGAAACAACTCCATTTATCACAGTTCTCTGTTTCCTTTTTCCCAAATAAGATTTAAACCACTTCAATTCATTATCTTTAATGCCATACTTTTCAAGCTTATTTGCTAGAATTTCCCTATCTACTGTCTAAAATGCTCTGCTAAGGTCTAGGAAAACAGCAACTATCACCTTATTTTCGTGTATAGCCATCTTCCATTCACCAACAACATAATTGACTAACGATTCACAACTATGACCCTTTCTAAAGCCCGATTGGTCTTCAGAAATTATATTATTATTCTCCAAGTATTCTATTAATTGATCTTTAACTATCTTTTCCAATATTTTCGACTGAATCGATATCATATTTATAGGTCGAAACTCCTCAAACTTTATTAAATTTCTCACTTTTGCGATAGGAATTATCCATGATTCCTTCCAAGGATCGGGAAAAATTCCCGATGACACACTAACAATGGATAATAAGTTTTCACCTACGAGGTCAATAATATCCTTAACCATACCAGCATTAACAAAATTTACATCTCTCTTATTATTCATTAATTTCAGTGCAAGATGCAAATCCTCAATTTTCACTGCTTTAAACTTAAAAACACTGCTCACATCCTCAATCTCATTTACATATTGTTTCATTGGAATGCTTTTATTAATTTCCATGACGCTATCAACAAAATATTTATTAAACTTGTTGGCAATTTTTAAATTGTCCAAGCACCTTTCATTATCAAAAATAATCTCTTTGATATCACTTTTATTTTCTTTTAAAACCAACGATTTCAAAGACTTCCACATCAATTTTTGGTCTACTGAATTGTCAATTTTTTCGCTGTTATAGTCTTCTTTTGCCTTATTGATTTTATTTTTGTACTCATTTCTGATGCTTCTGTATTTTAACCACTCAAGAGCATTCCCCGTCAATGTTGCTCTCCGATACTGATTAATTTTGCTCTTTTTTAATTTATCCAGTTCACTTGAAAACCAATGACAGCTCACGCTGGAAACCTTCCTGTTCGTTACAAACTCCTCAACAATCAACTGCAGGGACTTATCTATCCTTCTCATTACATTCACTAAAGTAAGTAGTCATAATATCACTCTTAATAACTTTGCTTCTAAATTTATCTCTATCGTATTTTAAAACCCTCACACTGTTTTCTTCATTAATAATAGCCCTTTTATGCTTAATTAATATTCCTATAGTCTCGTGATCACTTATCTTTCAATCACTCTTAACTTCTGCAGCGAAATTATAACCGTCATTCACTATTAGGTACATAATCAATTAATGTTCTAGATTCACATGTATTTCTAGTATACTGATTTACTATTTGCCTAAAACCACCGTCTCTAACAATATCATTTAATTTATTTCTCACATTGGAATCGCTAGTATAGTCAATGTTAAAATCACCCATTATTACCACTTTCTTGCTAATTTCGCTTAGTTCATCTAAATAACTTTCAAAGTACATATAAAACTCAGAACTCATGTTTAAATATCTTGGTGCTCTGTACAACGTCGCTAAGTAGATTACACCATCTCCATCACTTAGCTTAACAACTAACCACCACAATTGCAAATCAATCGTCATGCTATTGATCACTTCACCTTTCCAAAATTTCTTAAAGTAAACCATTACTCCCCCCGTATGACGCGATGCAGAATCGTTTCTTACCATATCATAGTTGTCAATCTGAATCAAAATATCGTCGTCAAGCTCCGACAAATGAGTCTCACTCAACGACACAAATTCCGGCTTATACTCATTAATCATAAGTTCCAGTTCACAAAAATTGTTTATGACACCTTGTATGTTTAAATATACACCTTCGATATTCTGTAATTGCTAATATGCTGTTTTATTCTTCTCAAAATTTGCTTTTCTCTTATAAATTGGACAGTCATGGCTCCACGTGTTATGATTTACATCTAAATTATTTAATTTTAGTTCCTTCTTAGCTTTATAGCAATTTACACATTTGGTATCCTTATCAGTACAATCCTTGGAAATATGGCCACTATCTCCACATTTGTAGCATATTGCACCTACTGAACAATTCTTCGCCTTATGATTGAAACCACCACATTTTAAACATCTCAACACGTTCATACTCTCGTATACTACGCATCTGTCCCACATTACATTTATTTTTCTACACTTTATAATTTTTTCAAATGATTTACAATCAACTTCCAAAATTGCATTAAATATTTTATCATTCTTATATGATCTGTACACTTTTACACAACTCAATTCCTGAATATTTATTTCATTTTGAGATCTAATTGCTTCTACTATCTCATCCTTACCCATCTCCTCACTCATTCCCACCACTAGAATTTTTGGCTTTCTTACATTTGCTACTCAAACCTTATAATCATTACCTAATTTATTCATAATTTCTTTTTCAATTTTTTCTGCTGACTGCTTGTTATTGCAACTTATCGAAATCGCTCCATCTTTCTTTAACTGCACTACTATATTATTCACTTTTGCAGATATTGCTGACGGGTTAACATTTTTCTTAACTGCTTCCAAGGTTTTTTCAACGTTTTGTGTTTTCTCTTTAGGCCTAACGATTACAGGTAATCTAAGCTGATCCGCATATGTTGGTATAGTTCCATTATCTTCAACACTCGTATTTATTTTCTTCAAATCAAAATTAATTTCACTTTTAAATTCACTTATTACTGCTTCAACTCCTTGCATAATGCCTCTAGTTTTCTTCTCTATTAAACTTTGCATTTCTCTCTCAAACTCTCCTATTTCTGTCAAAATTTTTTCTTGATTCATCCTCAACACTTGAAATGTGTCTATGCACGAATTGCACATAAACTTAATGTATTCACACCTTTTCAATACATTACAGTCCATTTCAGGAATCCCAAAACATTTCTTAGCATGAAATGACTTTCGGCAAAAGCCAGCACACATCACTACACACTGCTCTCTTCGCAGACTGCCACCACACTTTCCACAATCCAACTCCATCTCACCAGAGTTAGATTACCTAACTCAACTTCCAAAAAATACACGAATACCAAGCGCACGCACTAAACACACGCACGAGTAACGTCGACTAGTTTTGCTTTAATTCTGAAGAATTCTCAAGACTCGTGACCCTGATGTTAAAATGTTTGACATGATTTTGTTAGTTGCTTAACGTTGCTGATGTTCTATTACCTGCGCCTAACATCTATGTTGTCTATGTATGCTTATTCAAACATTTCAACATCAGGGTCACGAGTCTTAAGAATGCTTCAGAATTAAAGCAAAACTAGTCAACGTTACTCTTCATTACATTGATTGCGTCCCCCATATGCCCGAAAATTTCTATTTCTGTTATTAAATATTGTTTCGTATAATATGCTGTTTAATTAATAAAAATTATTAATAAATTTTTTTATTTCGCTCTTAATAAACACAAATTAATGTTTAGTGATGGTGTAACTCGAAAATATGATGGGTGATCTAGGGTTAAAAGCGAATATCGGATCTGTAATTGTTAGTAGATTTGCAGCTACCGGTAAGATCATAGTTATCCGTAGTTTTACATGATGTCACTGTAACGAACTTGTCAAAACAAATCCACTACAAAATCCGATAGTAACCGTCGTGGAATTTCAGGATGGAGATCATGCTTTTAAATTTCAACGGCAAACTGTTTATTTACGAGCAAGAAAATAAAACACTTACCTTTCCTCTAAAAATAATGCAACGGCGCTCTTGCAGAACTCCGCCTCAATTTATGTTTTTCTTCTTCTCGTTAGGCCAAGTTTTCCTTCAAAACTCATCTCCTTGTATAGCTCTTGGATGTTTCAAATCTGCAAAGTAGAAAATAAACACATTAGGCCAGATAACATTTCTTCTGATCCAACTCAACTTGCATACACCACGGATGAAAGGTTTACTTGATTTTGAGTGTCAGACCAAATTTATAAACTTGGAGAAACTTACAATTTTCGTGTTTCACATAGCTCTTGAAGGAACTGATGGATCTATGTGTTGGTGGGAATCAAATTAATGGCAGATCTGGGTGAATGTTCAAACTTTATTTATTAGAAAAAGTGCAACAAAATTAAAAATCTAAAATTGGGAACGAAAAAGTAAGTTGCTTAACGCAAAAATGCCAAAACCCCTTCTGATTTGACTACCAAATTTTTTCACTTCTTTGGAATGGATTGAAAAATTTAATTTTGTAATTAAATTCTGTTTAATTTAATCGTCAAAGCAAAAATAACCCCCAAAGTTAAAGTTGGCTCAAGCTAAGAAGAACCGGCACGTGATAATGAGCAGTTACGTAAATTCCTTCAGTCTATTTTACAATAATTGTAATATTAGATGAAGTATATCATCCCGAGATGAACAAATGCATAAACAAACAAAATTTGCACTTAGAAAGTAACCAAGTTAAATTTGAAATTTTGTTTTCAAAAAGTTCTTGTCTACAAATTACCACCCCAAAGACATTCAGTTTATAATAATAAGAAAATCTTACCTCCAAGATAGAAAAGATGTCATCTCATCAACGAATGCACTTCCTCCACTTATAAGAACAAAGTTCATCGACGTAATTCTGAAGGCCCCAAAATCAAACCTGGTGATCTACATCGACCTTCTTCAAGCACCACAATATCATTGCTATCATCTGCAAAAAAAATACATAACAGTTACAAAATGACTGCAATAGTAAAAAAAATAAAAACTGGATTGAAAAAAATACATTCCTTCGCTGCTCTATGGTATAAACATTTCCATCCTGCTTACTGTGAATACCAATGAAAACTTTATTTAATTGTACCTAAATAATACATATTTTTATGAGATGGTACAGTAAGTAAATGAGTAACATGAAAAATGACTTGCAAAAATGGGCGTCAAGAACGCCAGTGATCAAATTAATTTAATTTGCATTCCTGTGTGGGTAGTTTTGCAGCACTCATAATCTGATTTTGTGAGAAAAAAACTAAATTACACTAATGATACACAACGGATAGTGGAAACTGGACTGACAAAAAAAAGAAGAGTAAACTGACCTTTCGTTTTCAACTGCTGCGACACTTTAGGTTTCTTCTCAACTTTGCAATTGACTTTGTACAATTTTCCATTCTACCATTGAACTCGTTCGGTATGAAAGCCTACAACAAATACATAATTTAGTAATTTACTATGGGTAAATATCACACATTGATGCATTTAGTAAATTCTTTATACGATGACGCCATTTTGTTAGGTTATAAAACAATTTAAACAAAATTACTACTTACCACTAATTATTAACATTTTCGGGTCGAATAAAAGCATTAAATAATTGCAGCCTATTATAAGGAGCACATATGTATAAGAATCATTTACTAATTTTCATTTTTAACCTGGTAATCACTAAAAAACTTGATAATTTGTCAAATTATCGTAACGAAGTTCGTAATAAGACACACGAGCACACGACAAATCACGATTCAAGAAACATAGGCGTCCGAATTATTTTTTTACAGAGGCTCCACATAATTCGACGAATTAATGACGCGAGACAACATAAACGTGAACACGAATTTGGTGAAAGACGTAATTCTCTTCAAGTATGAGAATCCAAAATTAATTTAAATTTGGTGTTGAATACTTTGCCTTAGTTTTCATTCTTTTCATCACGAGAACGAGCAGATGTGTATTTTTGTAAGGATTAAAATAAAGGAATTGAATATTGAAGTGTGTTAATTTATTAATTGAATAATTAGGATGAAGAGATTAAAATAAACATAACAATTACGAATTGTCTTTATTCCAGTTTTTCTGTAACAGCTTGAAAATTGTGAGGAATATCAAAAATATTGAAAAGGCCAAAAATATTCAGCATAAAAAGATGAGTTATCTTTGTTACTCAACATTTTTGATATTATCCACTGTTTTCGAGTTATTAGAGAAAAACGAGGGTAAATCATTTGCCGAATACTTAAATTTTATCACAAGATTTGGCTGCTTATCGAGAGTTAACCTGAAGGTGCACACTATCAACCAAGCCACAGTAAGATAATATTGGCTTTATATTGGTGGTGCTGTAAATTGGCGCCCAACGTGGGGCAACTTCCATGACGAAAACGACGTAATTACCTATGTCATTTTGGCCCCTAACTACAAAGTTCCTGCAGTGGTTCAAAGTCACCTCTTTCATGAGGGCTGTTCTGACACTGGAGGTTCAAAATTGCAAAGTGAGGTTAAGTTGACATAAAACGGGTCAAAAAAACGCTGTTTCTATAAAATAAAACTAATTATTTAAAAATTGCATGTCGTAAGCGTAACAATTTGTTATTATTTTCTTTAAACTACGTCGAAAAAATCGTGCACATACAACTAACGTACTAATTTATTGTTTACGACTGCTTAACTTGTACCGTACGTAATATAAGTATATAATTATATCGTTATGCTTCTTTAAGAGTAAATATTAATCATAATAATAACAAAGCGTTAATTTCATCCACCATCATCATCGTCACAAAAAAAAGAAAAAACGTTCAAGACACAGACGGCGAGGTCAATCACAGTTTTATCACAGATTCCGTCCATTTCTTTTAAAAATTTAACAGATAAACAATCAAACGCACTTTTACCGAATATTAAAAAATTTAATAATAAAAAACGAGAAGGAAGAAGTAAAACGTAAAATGCTTCACATGCTCTCTTCGGGAAATTCCTCTTCGTTGTCCAACTTCGCCGCCCCCGCGTTACAAAATCGGCACTTGCAGCAAACGATGCACGGCGCAGCCAACAGCAGCAACGGCGACGCCACCAACAACAAAATACCAAACCCAGCAAATATTCCAATCACCTGAGTGCGGTGCCAAATTACCGATGCTCTCGAATGTCCCAGCTTGTTCTTGCACGGCCCTTTGTCGTAGTGTCGCAGCAAGAAATCGTCCTGTAAATTAATAACATTAACTTTTCTATTCCCGCTCCTCGGCACTGGATACAAAGGCTAGTCGCCCTGAACAACAAAAGTTTGATGAGGAAAATGAAGTTTAGAGGTATTTCAGAGTAAAATCGAACGTAACAATTGGCGCCCAACGTGGGGCCGTGGCAAAAATACAAATAATAAAAATTACTTACATCAAGACTGGCAAGGCAATACCAACAGAAAACGTGTTTGCATCGCTTGCACATCATTTGAGCACAGCCTTCGTCTTTTTCAATAGGAACGTTACACATTGGACAATATTTAATGAGATCCGAGTCGAAAGGTATGCCGGGGTCTTCTTTCTTCATGTGAAAAAAAAAATTAAACAAATCTTCAAGTGAAAGGAAGCAGCTGGAACTTACCTTTCCTTGTTTTACGAGCCGCTTGGAGTTTTCTTCGCAACTTAGACCTGAGTGCCATTCTAGTTTGCAGTTGCTACAAAAATTTACGGTACAAGTGGGGCAGTGAACGCATTGCGGTAAACAGCGTTTTGATGGGCACAAAGAGCAAACCGTTTCGCATCCTGCCCGCGGACACCAAGTGCGGTTTTTGTCCAGGTCCACCTCTGTGAAAAATAAATTATTAGATTCGAAATAAAGGGGTAAGTAACCCCCCTATCCTGTAACTTTTCGTTATCGTTATGAAATCGTTAATAATCGTAAAGTTCAGTTTCCACCTTCTGACTGTAAACTAAAGTTGACGGTTCTTAACGATTTTATAACGACAACGAACGATAACGAAAAGTTACAAAATAAGGGGGTAAGTCCGGTTACTTACCTCTATTGAGGCGGTATTTTTTGTGTTTTTGCAATAAATCGCTTCCGACGAGAGTTTCGATTTCGGCCTCGCGTAAAACACCTTCGGATGAACATAGGGCATCGGGACAGGAAATGTCGTACGCGCCTTCGGCTATTTCGAACTCGACGTAGGCGCGCATACACTAAAATAAACGGAAGGTGTTAGTGATGGAAGTAAACGAGAACAATTTCGTAATTACCTGCTTACAAAAGGAACAATCGCATTGCGCAATGCGATAAGCGTCCTCGGACGACACCTCGGCTAAACACAACTTACATAGTAGAGGTGTTTCGTTGGCGACTGGTACGAAGCCGCCGGTTGCAGTGTTAAGGGAATATCTGGAATTGGAAGCTAACGACAACAAACTGGAACATCGTGAACATAAACGAGAAGTCGAACCATGGGGTGACGGTCGTAGGCGATTAATAGGCTGCAATCTTTCGATGCTGCTGGATGACGAATCCGATCGTAGACCGTTGCTTAACGCTAGCACGGTCTCGCATTTCCTCAGACTCGCTAAACTCACCGACGGTCGTATCAAGTTACTACAACTTCCTTCGCGTTTCACCAATGGCGCAACAGTGTCGTTTTCCGTCGAACCATTGCTGTTGCGACGCCTCCCTACCAAAGATTTGAGTCCTGGCATCGAAAGCAAGTCAATGCGGCTGCGGGGCCGTCTATTGGATTGTTGTGAAACATGAGGCGTAGCTAACGAACTAACAGAACGTCGGCCCCGCGAATCGATCAAACTCGAACCGTCCGCCACGTTACCAACGTCCTCGTCGTGTTCGTTTAACGTACCGTAACCGATCGACCACGAGCATACAGCTCGACGACGCTCACGTCTACTCGTCTGATCCGAATAAACTGCACTTAAACACGGCTTTCGTTTAACGGAACCACCGTTTCGTAACTGCAGCGATATTTTAGTATCGCTTAAAGGTTGAATCGGTAAAGTCATTTTGGCTTCTATGTTGTCGAAAAGAGGTCGCAAAATATCGAAGTACCAACGCCTAAAAAGGTAAATTTATTTAGCCAAAAAAAGAAGTAAGTCCAAGAACTAAAATAAATTAAAATTAACTCAGCTTGTGCTTTGTTATCTAATGATCACATGCGTGCGATAATGACGCTTTTTTCACACTTGTCGCATAAATAACATTGTTCAACCTTATTTTAAAATCAGCAATCAAATAAAAATTATAAGAACTTCCGTATAAAAACAGCCATTTTGGCTGAATATATCCACTGAAAACCAATAGAACCGTGCAAAGAAAATTAACATCGATCGATTGGTTCGCGAGTTATTGCGAAAAGTAACTTTTCTAAAAAAAAATTTTATCTAGAAATTTTATGTTTAAAACTTTAAAACGAAAGCTATAAAAATAGGCTATTATTTGGTGTAAAGAAAATTAAAATCGATCGATTGGTTCGCGAGTTAATGCCAAAATTAACTTTTTGAAAATTAAAAATTTTTGTTCGGAAATTTGTTGTCGCATATCAAACAAAAGCTATAAAAATACGCAATCATTTAGTGTAAAAAAAATTAAAATCGATCGTTTGATTTGCGAGTTATTGCCAAAAGTAACTTTTAAAAAATAAAAAAAATTTTATTCAGAAATTTGTTGTCGCATATCAAACAAAAGCTATAAAAATACTCAATCATTTAGTGGAAAGAAAATTAAAATCGGTCGATTGGTTCGCGAGTTATTGCCAAAAGTAACTTTTAGAAATTAAAAAAATTTTGTTCCGAAATTCGTTGTCACATATCAAACAAAAGCTATAAAAATACTTGATGTCATTTATGTCAGAATAAATGTCATTTTAACTTTTGAACTTTTAACAAATTTAATTGTGCAAGGATTTTTGATAAACAACTAAATTTAGAAAAACGTCACTAGCACAAACCACCAAGATAATCCAGCAGAGAAAGGAAACTTTCTAGAATTGCGTATGGTACGGTGGCGCCCATAGAGGAGGTACTTTTGGGATTCAGAACAATTGAATTTAGCTGTCTATTTTATTTTAAGAGGTCCATGCCCGTGAATGAGTAAGCTGGAAAAAAAATGTAATACTTTCCTACGATGACTAAACAACACTTAGAGCAATTTAACCCCCCCCCCCGTCATAATGTCTATTCATTGTTTACAATGCAAAACAAAGTCGAATTAATTAATTACTCATAATCAAAAGTATATTCTAAATTAATTAACAATAATTAAAATTATGATTCATGTTTAATATTTATAAATATTAAATACTATTTTTAATACAAAAAGTGGGATACAAATTAATATTTATTCTGGTTAGAAGAGGGCGAAAAGCTCATAATTTCTTTTATTATTATTTGGCAATTTTTTGATTGACCAGAAGCTTCCTATGATATTCTAAGATTTCCGCTTTAGTGAAGCTTGAATGTTGCATTACTCAAATGTAAACTGTGCTCTTAATAACAAATATTTATAAATAATTCAAAAAGAATTAATTAGGTAAAATATAAAACTATTTTGGTAAAGGCTTAAAATTTTGAAAATAAAATTAATTTTGAACACTGGCGGTTTCAGGGGGGAGTAATTGGGTAATTACCCCCCCTAAGAATTATTATTTAACCCTTTATTTTACAATTTTCAACAAATAAAGATCAATTTATGTTAAAATTTACATTGATAAAGGTAAATTACCCCCCCTAAGCCAGATCTAGGTAAATTACCCCCCCCCCTAAGCCAGTTGGCTGAAAACGCCCCTGATTTTGAAGCAATAGTGTCTTTAAATATGACCATCTCTCAGCGCTTCAAAATAAATTTTAATTTCAAAATTTTAAGCCTTTACCAAAATAGTTTTATGTTTTACCTAATTAATTCTTTTTGAATCATGGAAAAATATTTATTATCAACAACGCAATTTGCATTTTAAGCCACGATAGAGCCGCCTTAAACTAAAAGGTGGTTGACTTCAGGACGAGTCTTGAAAGTTTTCCATTACCCAGTACAAAATTTTTTTTCCCAAAACTAGTCGAGGGGGTAAAAACTAAATTTAATCAAATTTTCGTTACCTTTTTTTTAAAAAAAAACACCACCCAATTTAGCGTCACTTTTCACTCTAAATGCTCAGGATTTAATGCGCTTTTCACACTCATTCATGCGTTAATTGACTTGTAATGACAAAATTTTTCACACCTGCATAGTTATTCATTATTATTCATATCAAAACACCCACGTCACTGGTTACTGTGACTTATTAAATAAAATTTTATGAGAATCATAGGTAAAATATGAAAACATTATCGATTTCGAATCGAGCAGTGCTTCTCAAACTGTTTCGAACAATTTTGACTTCGGGGTTCTTAGTTTCGTCCCTTATTTTGAGGACCGCTGTGGTAGATATAGATATTGGATTGTTTTCAAAAGTGCCCGTGTACTTTGCCGTTTATAAATATGAAACTGCGTCAATCCTTTTCCAATCAAAAATAAATGAATGTTTGTTATGATTTTAGAATGTGAAATTGGCAAAACAAAAAGCAAATTGATGACCACATCTTTTGAAATGGATCCTGTTTGCACGCCAGAACGACCAAAAAAATTGGGTATTGTTTCCGATCATCCGACCATTTGAAAAGCCTCGAATGCAAGTGAAAGTTTTGGGTGGTCCTAAAAAGTTTTTCTCACAGAAACTCTTCTTATTATTGGCTACACCCGTCAAGAATTTTTGGGAAGTTCAAACATAATTTTAAATTATTACATACAAATTGCAGTTTGCGGTTATGTAATTTTAATTCTATAAATTTTTGAACTTGTAAAATAAATAATAATAATAATATAACATTTAAAAATTGTAATATTATAATTTAAAATTATATTTATTATAATAAATTAACCCGAAAACTTTTAAATTTAACCTTATTATGTAATTACATAATTTTATCATTGTTGATGACTCACATGAAAAAATTTTGTATTGACGACGGTAATTATTATGAAAAGTACTATATAATTTTGATTTTATTGGATTTATGGATTGTTAGGTCGTAAATTTGGATAACTATGGTTTTCTGAAAATCTCTAAAATGCATGGTACTACTTGAGGAAATAATTAATGTTTATGGCTCTATTTATTGAATTTCGGATTCGCGACGTTCGTACTGATCTCTTAGCAAGGGCTGCTATTTCAAAACATTTTCATTTTCCACCTACCATAATAAAATAATGTATTGATCACCAGATCATCATGAAAATTAACATCGGAAATTAACAAAAAAATACAGATATTTTTAATTTTTTGAATAAGTAGTGGGGCCGATTCGTAAAAAATAAAGTTATGTGGACTACGTCACGGTTGAGATGAGTGAGGCTATGCCGATTACATCATGAATGAAAGTTACGCATACAAAATATGCACTGTAAATTTGTTTGTATTAAACTTTATTCGTTAATAAAAATGTACAAATAAAATATAGGCAAGTGAGAATCCTAACAAGACAATGTTATATCCACAAAAGTTTAGTATGGTGTGGTGGGTTTCCCCCAAAAATGGTTTAAATTAACCCCAGTAAGCCGATGCATCTCGATTATTTTCAACTTTGCAGTAGAACTTCATTTTTTGGATATTCTCAAATCTTAAACCACTGCTGTAACTAGGAGGGGGGGGTTAAAAAGCATAGTTCACACTAGAAACACCTAAAACTGTAATGAAATTAAGTCTTTAGGCTCATACACGGGAAGCAAGGAGTCTGGGGGATTTGCGTCGTTATCGATTTTTTCCCTCTCCTTATCGAATGTACCTGGGGGGTATTCCATACCCCCCAGACCCCCCGGTCTACACCCACTTCTTCACAGTTCTAGTACCCCTAGCTAACTTTCACCTTAAAAAATTAGAAAAATATTTAAAATGTATGACAAAATTAAGTATAAGGACTAGAAGTGTGAAGAAATAAAGGAGAGGCACATCATTAGTCTTATACACAGGAACCGGAGGGTCTGGGGGGTATAGAATACCCCCCAGACCTATACCTTCTATACCCTATATAGACCTATATATTCTATACCCCCTGGGGGGTATAGAATACCCCCCAGCTATAAAATGTAAGTAAATCTTAAACCACTGCTGTAACTAGGAGGGGGGGGGGTTAAAAAGCATAGTTCACACTAGAAACATCTAACTGTCATGAAATTAAGTCTTCAGTCTTATACACAGGAGCCGGGGGTCTGGGGGTATGGCATACCCCCCAGCTGCAAGACCACTTTACTGGAATTAAATTTGCTGGGGAGTATTCCATACCCCCCAGACCGCCCGGTCTACACCCATTTCTTAGCTTAGTTAACCCTCCCCCTCCTACATATTTTAGTCAGCCAAAGTTAGACGAGCTCCAGAAAACATTTTTACACAGGAGCCCACGATGCCTAGCTGCACCTCTCAAGCGATGACCTAAGAAAATTACTTAGGGTGTCGTGCATGAAGAGAGGAGAACCCATGTCCTAATCCGAATCAGTAAGAGCATAAATACTCATTTATATCAAGCTAAAAATCTTTCCAGTGTGGCTGTTAGGCCGCCCACGCGAGGCAATGTATTATTTAATTATTTATTGTCAAAAGTTTAGTCTAGAGAAGAGAGGCATTCAAAGTCACACATCTTGAACCTTTAATAGTTTTAGAATGAACCTGAAGACAACAAAAATTATAACCCCAGTGAAAAAAAGTTCTTTTTAGTTGGCAATACTAAAGGAAACAATTAAGAGTACGAAAGTGCGTTACAGACAGACAGACAGACATTGTTCTACGCATTAGCTTACTTATTTTATTAGTGCTTACCCCCCAGCTATAACTATTCAACAAAGCGACTTTTCAAGAATTAAATTTCTGTCCTTATCAATTTTGAAGTCCCTTCATTGTTTCCTGACAGCCTGGAAGGTTTCCCATACCCCCAGTCTCTCACCCACTTCTAGTCCCCTAGGTAAATTTCAATAATAATAAATAAAAAATTGATTTGAAAATGTATAATAAAATTAAGTACTATAATAAACTCTGCAACGTTGCTAGGAACTACAGTCGACGCTTTCTAAATTGAAGCTGGAAGTGGCGTACACAGGGGCGGATGGGCTATCAAAAATCTACTGGGAAATTAGCGTCCAGCGGCACAAAAATGTGATTATCACGGCCCAAAACAGCGCCGCAGGCGAAATTTTTATTTTATTAATGGCCCACGGTCCCATTGACCGACGACCCACCGGGAAATTTCCCGGTAACCCGATGGGCCCATCCGCCCTGAGTGTAGATCGTTTTATTCTGGAAGCTACTCCGTACCCCTCAGATCTCCCGGTTCTCCACTTCATCTCTGTCTGTTCGTAACGCTCTCTCGCATCTATGATTGGTCGCTCATTTATTACTCATTTTAAGTAAATGTAGATTATTTTCCTCAAAAATGTTCCATAGAACTCCTGAATCCCGAGTATACATGATGTACGAGCACGAATAATCTACCCAGCTTTACGCGAGTCACAGGTTGGCATGTATCAGACTGAAATACGTCCAGTTTCAAGTTGCATTGCGGTCATCGCTTATCGGATCCTTTATCGGAAAAGTTCACGAGTACTAACTAAACAGCGATGTTTAGCGATGAACGAGGGGGTCTGGAATACCCATAGCTATAACAAACTCAGCAAATGGTATTACATACCCTTAAACCCGCAGATTTCTCACCCATTTAAGATGGATGGATTGATGTTGTCCAGGAACCGGGGGGTCTGGGGGTATGGAATACCCCCCAGCTATATGTAAAATGCTGTCCATAAATTACGTCACGGAAAATTCCACGCTGCATCACATTTACGTCACAAATCCTGGATCTTCCAGTGAATGATTGTTTTTAAGATTTTCAGTAAAACATACAAAACATTGCGTCACGTCACGTTTGTTCGGCCCCCCTTCCCCATCCTCGTTACATTATATCACTCTAACCCCCCTGTTTGACCCCTAAACAACAAGACGGTACTTTCTGAAATCAAACTTTCGTGGTTTTCAGTTTCTGCATTCTAACAGCTGGAGGTGTTTCATATCCCCAGACCCCCCCCCCCCCGGTCTCTCACCCATTTCTTCACAGTTCTAGTACCTCTAGCCATTTAAAATGTATGACAAAATTGAGTATAAGGACTAGAAGTGTGAAGAAATAGATGAGAGACCGGGAGTCTGGGGGACATGGAATACCCCCAGCTATAGGTAAGCGACAAGACGTCCTTTCTGGAATCAAATTTTAGTGTTTCGTGGTTATCAATTTTGAAAGTCCCTCTGCATTGCAGCCTAGTAGCTAGGGGTATTCCATACCTCTCAAACTTTCGCCTATTTTTCTAACCCCTCTAGCTAAATCTTTTTCTGAAGGAGCTGAAAATTAATTTAATGCTGTTTATATGGAATGAATCAGTCAGATATCCACTCGAGTAGCTTGCAAATAAGGTTGAAACAACGTTATAATCTATCAAGAATTTAAAAATTTTACAGTTTCTGACAAACAATAACCGCATTCTCAAGGATGTTTTTAAATAGTACTTTGATTAAAAATCGTTCAACTATTACTAATGTTTTTCTTAAAAAATAAACTATTCGACTGTTAAATTTAATAGAACAAAGAAAGAGTTGACGATAGTTTGAAGGCCGCGTAGTAGAGCTAAAGTTTGACAGCAACCTTTATTTTTCAAAACGGTTGTCCGTCACGCAACAATATCCTACCTTGACAAACCAAAGTTTGTCTAATAAATGTATAAATAATAGAAAAAGTTGTAATAATTACCATTTTGAGTGCTACACGATGTTGGTTTCTCGAATAAAATCTGGAAAGATAAAACAGTGTAAATACGAGATTGTGCCTTCCTCATCACATGACCGACGTATAAATTAACAATTAGAAGTATAAAAACAAAAACACCACATTTATCTCATTACATTTTCAAATATACATAAGTCATCAATAATTCAAATATGCAAATTTCGGAAAGCGGTTCCGCGGTTTTAAAGCCAAAAACTCGTTTGAATTCGCAGATTGACGCGGGTAAAATTTTAGTTTCGAAGTTCAAGTTTACCTGTTTTACAATATAATTATTTAAGCACTTAAACCTTACTCACAGTCGGACTCCCCGACATTTTCAACTTTTATGTCAACGAAAACAATTGAACACTTTTGACCTTGGTTTATTTTTATATAATTTGCACCTTTTGTTAGGTACTTCCATTATTTTCCTTATCTCAAGATTAAGGAGAGAATTAAGTCGAATTAGAAATTAAGTTTCTCTAGCCCTAGGGGCACGTACTTGTTGCACTTGCTTGCAGTAGGGAAATTACTGCAGCTCAGTTTTTAAAATCGCTAGAAAGTTGATTGGATTTTTTTTCGAATTTTTTTGCTTACCCAATTTGACAGTCGTTAACCCGTTTATCTTTTGTTTTTCGACTCGTTGCACGCCGAGGACCTCTCTGATTTGTTTGTTATTTTATAATGACACGAACGAATCTCGAATATTAATGTCGTTTTGAGCACATAAAACTAACGCGATAAGCATTTGTTTATTTATCGCGTAACGAAAAGAAAATATTTACGTTTTCACGGAGCGAATTTATAACCCAAGTGTCAAATTTTGACAGATACTAAAACCGTTAAGTCGGTCGCAAACTTTTGTTTCTCGTTTCGAAAACTCGAGCACTGAAATTTTGGTAAAAACACGAAAACACAGCGAAAACAGCAAAATACAACCGGTTGGAGCAAATGTTTGACTCGAAATAATGGGTAACTGGTTTACCTACATTTGGTGTAAACAACAAAATTGTAAAACAAAAGACGATAAAACACAAAACAAAAACTATACTTCACAATTTGTTTACAATCGAATTCGACAACACACCCGGATGCACCCGCGGAGATGCACACAACTGCCACGTTTTGACCTCTCCGCACTACACCTATGGCTCCCGTCAACGCTCAACGGATGCCAATTCACGTAACCTATTCGCTTACGGCGAAAAATTGTTTACACGCAACCGTCAGTTAATGTCCGTCAATTGTTAAAAAAAACCGTAGGCTGAACGAAATTTAAAAATAAATTTACAACTTACGTAAATATTGGTAGAATAAATATCCATGATGGTGGGTGAACAAACCGTTCCGTCTAAAATTAATAAATTTGCTACAAGTAATTTAATTTTAGACCACGCACGACACCATAATCTCAACGCTTAAAATGTTCATTTCGATTTTTTTTTAAATAGGGCACACCGAAACGTTGCCTCGACTGGCGGTTTTTACAACACAAAACGAGCACAAACGACAAATATTTTTCGTTGGAAAAATTCCAGTAAAAAATGATGCGAGAATTCGGTCGGTCGTCGCGGCGCCAGCGCCAAACATTGTTTTCTGTTGTGTGATCCGCACTAATCAATACGATGCGTCACTTTGTCTAACCAATTTAAATTATTAAAAGATTACAAACGTAGCGCCACTTAAAAAAAGGTTCAATAATAATTATTCAAGGTGTTGGTTTCGATGTGGAAAAGATGTGCGGGGGGGGGGTTGTGTAGGTGTCGATAAAATATAGGTATTACGAGGTGTCGACAAAATTTGTACGCCGAATCGCCAAGCACAACGTTTCTTGACTTGAGTTATCTAAAGGTGGATACAGATTAGCATAAGATGGCGATCTTGACGAAGTATAGTGATCCAAGCATCACCAGTCACATGAATTGTTTTTAAACCTAAATTGTGGTACTAAAGTACAGTTTTTTCTGCCCTTGGCTAATCAGCAACAAAAACTCTGTCTGTTCGTAATGGTCTCTCGCATCTTTGATTGGTCAGTCGTTTACTAGCTACCAATCTAAAGTAAACGTAGATTATTTTCCTTGAGAGTGTCATCTACACCATTTCCACTTCTATTTTAGAAAGTATCTGGATCCGGAGACCGGAAGCATTGGATAATCTTAGCTACAGTCGAGCTACATGATGAAGATCGCCTTGTTCTGGAGGGTACTCCGTACCCCCCAAACCCCCCGGTTTTATTGCTCCTATTTCTATGTCTCTGTATTTAAACCCTGTCTGTTCGTAACGCTTCCTCCTTCCGCTTTCCAACAAACGCTTATTGGATAACAACTCAAAAACAGTGAAATATAAATTAAAAATATTTATTAAAGAAAATATTCCTTTTTTTCTGATGAACACTTTCAGTCTCTTTAACATTTTTGATACCTTTGATCACTTTCGAGTTATTGAAAAAAGCCCGCCGTGAATCATACTCAAACTTTTTGCAACTATATTTCTATTTCAATGCATGACAATGCTCCACAATGCTAACATAAAATATGAAAGAGTTACAGTTCAGTGTTGGTTCCAAACTACTAATGTGGAGGTGGATATTATAGGCGTTGCACTGTTGCAGCATAAAATTAAGCAAATATAGATTATTTTTCTTGAAAATGTGGTCTAGATCTTCTTGTTCTGGAGGGCACTCCGTACCCCCCAGCCCAGACCCCCCGGTTTAACTACCACTCCTTCTCTGTCTGTTCGTAACACTTTATCGCATCTTTAATAGATCACTCATTTATTGCTAACCTAAAGTACATGTAAATTATTTTTCTTAAAAATTTCCTCCAGATCCTCTAAGAACTTAAGATCCTCCGGTTTTAATATCACTTTGTCTGTTCGTAACGTTCTTCGCATCTTTAAAGTAAATGTAGATTAATTTCCTCAAAAACATTTCGTGGATCTTCTTAATTTCGAAAACACGAGCATGAACACGAATAATCTAGATGCAGCTGTCAATTCGATTGAAAATATTATAACAAAAGAAATAATCGGGGGGGGAGGGTTATGTTGTAATGTGTTTACCGGAAAGACATCAAGTTTTTCTGCAATGAATGAATGCAATGCATTCTGCAATGAAATAACTAATTACTGGTAACCCATACTTGAGAATTGGCGGAAGGGGGGGGGAAGTAAATTTAATCTTTAGATAAAACTTTTTTAATCTTTTTCGAAAAAACTGATCTACATTATTTACTTTAGGTTGGAAATAAATGAGCAGCTAATAAAAGATGCGAGATAGCGATACGAACGAACAGACAAAATGGTATTTAAACCGGGGGGGTACGGAGTACCCTCCAGAACAAGAAAATTTAGAAGAAATGTTTGAGGAACATAATCTACACTAGTAATGAATGAGCGACTAATGAAAAATGCGAGATAGCGATACGAACAGACAGACAAAGTGGTATTTAAACCGGGGGGTCTGGGGGGTACGGAGTACCCTCCAGAACAAAAAAATTTAAAAGAAATGTTTGAGGAACATAATCTACACTAGTAATGAATGAGCGACTAATGAAAAATGCGAGATAGCGATACGAACAGACAGACAATGTGGCATTTAAACCGAAGGGTGTGGGGGGTACGGAGTACCCTCCAGAACAAGATCTAGGAGAAATGTTTGAAGAAAATAATCTGCACTAGTAATAAATGAGCGACTAAATTAAAGATGCGAGAAAGCAATACGAACAGACAGACAAAGTGGCATTTAAACCGGGGGGTCTGGGGGGGTACGGAGTACCCTCCAGAACAAGATCTAAGAGAAATGTATGAGGAAAATAATCTACACTAGTAATAAATGAGCGACTAATTAAAGATGCGAGAGAGCGTTACGAATAGACAGAGTTCAAACAAAATGCAGTAAAAAAGTGGTAGTTAACCTGATGTTTGCTAGTACTGTTTCAGATTTCTTGGCCTTGGCTCAGCAACTTCTTCTGTTTGTTATTTCCCTTTACATTAATATTACCTATTGTTTATTTAAATAAATAAATGTTTAAGGAAAAACTTTAAAAAAACAAATAATAAAGTAATTAATCTGTGAGAACCATAAAATTCCATTCTAATTCTCAGTGACCTTATTATAATAAATAACTTATTTATTAAAATTAAATATTTTTTGAGTGAATAACTTGGTCCTTAATTTTACTTGCACAAAGAAGAGATTGATGAGATAAAGTTAATTAGTTCTGAGCCCGCATAAATACGCCCCACGTTGGGCGCCACAAATACTGTGCATTTCCTATCATAAGAAACCTTAACAAAAAAAATAAAAAAATTGGATTTCCCTTCAATAAAAATGCAGCTGGATCTAGGAAAACAATTTATTTATAACAATTAACCTAACAACGTAATTTTTCTTATCAACTTTTGCTTGCACTAACCTGGGATGACCTCTTCTTGAAAGCCTTTGAACTTACAAAATCAAGACAAGCTTGATTGTTATACACACACAAATCCATGAAGGTAATCGTCATAAGAAGTGCCTGACTGATCAATTCCCTATGGTCATTACGTTGTGACCAATAATAACTCCCCAATTTTTGGTCTATTTCCAGTGGCGTGCAAGGAAGTTGCCTGTTCGAATCAAATATTCGTTTCATGACGTCCTTGGTCGAGACCACTTCAACGCCGACTAGGATATCAAAGAGTTTCGCAAATAGGAGTGGTTTCAAATAATATACGGTTTGCACAATCTGCGGGGCGCTTTGATGGCGCGGACTTGTCTTGATGAGAGCGAAAAGGACGGACATGAATTCGACGAAGTTGATGTAGGTACTTCCGCCCGATACGCGAGCCGATTTTTTCATCGTGCTTTCAAAAACGTACACATCTCCTGCCGGAATCTCTTCCAACACTTTTTGGGCCTTGAAATTAAAATAACAAAATTTAATTATTAATTTTGCCAAATTTTTAAACCACCGTAAAGTCGGGCTACTTTAGCCCTAGGTGAAAAAATTCTAATTTCTAGATCAACTAGCTTATTAATTTTCATAATTTACCGCTAGATGCCGCGAAATTAACAATTTAAAACTTACCAAATTAAAAGTCTCGTGTATGGATAAATTTGTGGGAACGTTCTCAAGATCTACAAATCCCCAATTGTCCAATCGATTGTTATCGCTACAAAGTTTAGCCCAGCTCAAGCCATTTATGTCCGAGTAAATACCCACAGCCGAGTTTACAACCTACCCACAAAAAAGAATTTTAAACTTTAAATTACAAAGCAAATAAAATTAGTACCGTTTCATTGTCAAATTTAGGGGTGACATATTTGCACCCGTTTCGAATAAGTCGCTTCCGTTCTTTGACATTACTGTCGTCAATTAGGTTATGGTAACATATCCGTTCTAGAAGCTTAATACTAAAACCGTCCACATCTAAAACGTCATCCAGCGTCTTAAATGTTCCTTTATTTGCTCGCCACCTTTCCAAATTTTTAGCTCTCATTTTCGGTAGCCGATAACTGAAAAAGGTAATGTAAAATTTGAAACTATGAAATGAAAAGTTAGTGGTGACCACTGACCTATTAATTAGTTCGTCCGCTGTCGATTTATTCAACACGTCCAGTATTAAATTTTGTTGATCGTTGCTAAACTTGGGATTATCGGGCAAGGCATTGTAGTAACCTTGCAGGCAAAAATGCCTCGTCTAGAACAAAACAGAAAGATTACATCACATTTCGGTTTTACATTGCTTTAAAAATGTTAGAACCTTGTAAGACTGCTTGAATAAATCGAAAACACGACTTCGCAACATTTTAAATCTAAAAGTTTTCAAATTCGTTGATAAACCATCTTTGCTTGTCAAAGTACTTCGGAGATCTGCCGGTAGATGGCCAACTTGCAAAATGTCATTTATGTTTTTAAACAGGGGCGCACCTAATTAGGAGTGCTAATTTAGCCTCGCCCTAATCACTTTTGAAGTTTACCTCACAAAGAACCATATTTTATGGCTTAAATCCCATTATCTTCCTGTGGCTGCGTTTCTTACATTGCCCGGGATTAAAAAAGGTTATAAAAAGCAATAAAGGAACTTTTCAAAATTGAAAACATCACAAATTTTATATTGAATTGATTAATTTAATCATAAACACAAGAATTTAGCAGAAATAAAAATCAGCCTGTTTGTCTGTCTGTATGTAATGCTCTTTTGTACTCCTAATTGGTTTTTTCTTTCTAACCAAAAAATACCACGTAAAATATTACAAATTTATAAAAGAAGCAATAGAATTTTTAATGCTTTTTTTTAATGAATTTGGTTTTTGAATTTTCGTAGAAATTTTTTTGCAAAATGCAGATTTTAAAAAACCAAACGCAAAGTTTATGGTAAATATGCTTGAATATAAACTTTCATATTAATTTCTCAAATTGTAGGGATATTTGAAATATTAGATTACATTATGTGCTGGGGGGTATGGAATAATAATTGGAATAAAGATTTGAATTTTAGAGACTGGGGGTATGGGGGTATTGAATACCCTATAAAAATAATATATAAAAGTCAATTGTTTTGAAATTTAATTTGCAGGATTTTGAGTAATATTATTAATTGTATATGAAAGAAAATCCATAAAAATAATTAAAACTACAAAATAACTGACGATTTCAGAGACCGGGGGGTCTGGGGGGTATGGAATACCCTCCAGAGCAAAAAAGTTAGTTTTTTTATAATATTATTTGCACAATTCAATTGTTTCGTGTAAAAATTATTTTATTTTTTTATACTTCAAGGTTTAAAAGTACAATAATAAAATGTGTAGAATCTCGTTAATCCATTCATGCGCATCACTTCACTTTTAAGTTTCTGAACAGATAAAACCAAAATCTAATCATCTTTATACGTCTTAATATAAAAGTATATATTAAATATAAAATAATAATTGATTTGTGAGCTCGAGAGCACACAAAATTGAGTATCTCACAGACATTTGTTGATGTTTGGTCTCCTTCAACTCGTGAGACTTCAAGAAATGTAAATCCGAAAAAAAATTCGGTTACAATATAAAGAAAATTTTCGCAATTTTCTACTTGACCAGTCTGACCTTTGGTGCTAAACAAAAGACTGTCAGGCCGCATCCTCTCAGTCCCGTAAAAATAAAAAAATTTTAAAAATTAGTACGAAATTTATTTTTAAGGTTAAAAATATGCGAAGAAGTAAATAATTTTGAAAACAAAAACTCAATTTTTCAAAAAAAAAAAGAATTTCTCTTTAGTTTTCTTTTAGTTCGCAAGACTTCTTGTAGGTGGCGCTAGTAGTTTGTTTCGAGAGTTTTCGAAGTAGTAGGATCCGAACGCTTCTTACGTAGTGGATCGTGAAATGTTGTAGCTGGCGAGGCAGTGGCGTTATTTTTTATTATATGTTAATTCTGAAAATGTTATAAAAGGAGAAATTAGTAAAATCACTGAGGCAACAATTTGTTGGTTATTTGACAGCTTTAATTTAAAACTAACGGTAAGTTCATTTGTTTTTGTTTGAACTTCGGTTGTTACTATTTGTTTATTTCACTTCATAACCTCCCCGTATTTTATATTATTGTGTTGGTAGGCAGCTGACCCCTTCAGGGGTGAATTTCAGGGTTGCTACGTTGGTTTTGAAAACTTGTAAGTAAAAACCGCGGTGTTTTGTAAGTCGATTTTTGAGATTTTTACAAAATAATCCACTCGGCGTAACCGCCATTTTTTATGGTGATGGTGGTGTATATTTATTTGTAATCGGAGCTACTGGAATTTTAACTATTCACGTGGTAATCTTTAAAAATTATGTTTCGTATTATACCGGTCCGACTATATACAGGGCGACCTTCCCAACCGGGTATTTTGAACTGATGACGTCACAATTTGTTTGTCTTATTTTGCACGTCCGTGTATATATCAACACACAACATTTTTTTTAGCTACCTAAAAAGATTTTTAGCAACCACATTTATGCATTTTAAGGGCTTCGCATGTCAATTGTTTTCAAGTTTCAACTGTCAAAATTTTTTCAATTGTTTTTTTTTTACTATTTATTTATATATTTTTTTGAATAATAATCAAAATATGAAAGAACGGCCGGCGTGGAGAGTTACAATTTGTTCGCCCGAGAAGGAAGGTTGACGTTCCTCGCCATTCCGCGATCCGAGAGACTGCCGTTCAGTCGGAAAGTTGCTCGTAGCGGTATCGTAGCGTTCACACTCGATCAACGTAAAAATCAAAGAAAATAGTGCCCTTTCGAAAACTCGTCGAGTTATCGTTACTCTCAGCGATATCGATCGAATTGTTACGATTACCGGCCGCCATTTTGTTCAAGCGGAGCTTTTCGTAAGTATCGCGCCGAGTTCGAAGCAGCCATTCCACTAAACTAAATCTTATTTTAGTTTCTTATTATTTCGTTTTTTAGTAATGCAATCTGGGGAGTTGTCCGCCTATCAAAATTATTAGGTCGTTAATTCACTCAAGGTCAAATGTATTGAAAGTTCAATTCAGTTTGTTTTTCTAATTATTTAGCTTCGATTTTATTTTCTATACTGTCAAAAATTTGTCGTCTCTCAAAACTCAAGATTTTGATGCTTCATCCCCGACCTACCGTCCGCCATTTTGAGAAAGTGGACCGTTTAATTAGTCCCATCAATCTTGAAATTTTTTTGATTTATTATTTTAGCCGGCCTCCCCTTGTACCACGAGAGATGGAATCGCCCGTCGACGAGAACGGAAAATTTCGTGACCTTGGTCGCCACATGCGCAAATTATACCCACAATGCACCATAATTTCTTAAATTTTTCTGGAATTAACGGGTTAATTCTCACCACCCTGTACAACGACTAATTGTTAAACTACAATCAGCAAATTTTCCCGGGTCCTTACGGTCATCCGAGCCGTAGGCGCCTGCTGACCTTCCAAGATTTTAATCGATCCGTCATTTTGGTTAATTAGTAATTTATTTGAACCCTAGACAAAATTTTATACAGGTGTAAAAAGCAAATCCTTTTTTGTTGCGGACTCTCCCCACGAGCAAAGTAATGGAATCGTCCGGTCGCGTAGTAATGGGAAATTAAGACCTTGGCGTTCGCTTTCCCAATATTGGCACGGCAATCTGCAAAATGTAGAAACAAAATTGTTTTTTCTGCGGGCCGGTTATTTAACCGGAAGCGTCCTGACGGCCGCATTTTAAACTATTTTTTCAACACCCTGTATATCATTTGAATTTAACCAATTGTTCTTCATTCCATTCCGATTCCTCAAATAGTTTCAAAATTGTAGTAGTAATAATTTTTAGGCGTTGTTCCGTGACGTCACTGCGTAACAAATCATGCGCAGATTTTCGTTTCCGCATCGCAATGCAATTTTATTTTTTCATAAAACTAATTTTTGTTTTTGTTTTATGAAACTAGGGATTGGTTAACTGAAGATGCGTTCGGTTTACGAAACGTCGTTGTCGTGAAATATTTTTCCCCCCACTCCAACGTTTTTATTGGTGTACATTCGAGAATTTGTGCAGTCATCATTTTAACTTGTTCGTTCCTACTTCGGTCGCATTCCACAAATATCAGAGGTCATTTTAGTTGCGCAAGCGCCGACGTACGTCCGCTTACGAATGCAAAGGTATAAATTGTTTTTAATTTTTCGAAATATTTTTTAAATCCCGCTTAGGACGCATTCAAGTGTTCGTTAAAATTTTTACATAATTTTTATTCGTCGTGCGGTCTAGTTAGCCGTGGCGCTTCCGTTCACTCGCTTTGCGCTCACTGCGCCTCCCGCGGAGGATTGTTGAACTCGTAATTGGTTTTAGGATTCATTTGTTTAGGGGGGGCATTACAATTTCCGTTACAGGGTGTTTCTATTATTCGATCCGCTTTAGCGAAATCTTTTTTTTTTATAAAAAAAAGTGGGGGGCTCGCATATTTTTTATTGATCGCCTGCGCTTGTGCTTTTTGCTCAATAATTTGAATTTATCTCAATAAATTGTTACTTATAACTAAAATAAAATTGAAATAAATTGGGACGGCATCGATTGATTTTTCATAACTGCGTTTCTACTGAGCGTTCAAATTGACCGGGCTAAAAAAATTAACCCACCGCCGTTTTATCGAGCGGAAGGGCGTGTCCAGCTGGCCTGCGCTTAACCAGAAGATTTTTTAGTTGAAAATAATTAATTAAGATGTCCGGAATCTACGGAACGGCTACGGAAACAGCCGAAAAAAATTTCGTGCACGACTAAACAGGCGGCATAGACCTTCATCCTGATACGACCATTTTTTTAAATTTAGGATTAAAAACTCGAAAGGTGACGGTCGCTCTCCGTTATCGATCAAAGGTCGAAGATGAGGGGAATTATAATCACAATTTCTCCACCTCCATTCCGTCCTTGAATAACCACGAATGCGATAGAACTTTTATCTGATCGAAACTTTTCAAGAACCCAAAACAATTGGATGCGCTAACGCTAACCGAATTCGTTGTAATAATCGGGAGTTTTATTTATGCGTCCCCCCTTCCGATAGTAATTACTTGTAGGGCGTCCTTTTTTTTCAAAAACAAAACACTACGTTTTTTGTTTGCGTTTCTATCGTTTAATTTTAATCTTTAAATTTGCATCGGCGATCGATAATCCGGAAATTTAACGATAAAATCGGTTTTTGTTAACATTTAAGAAACAATCAATTTGCCCTTGAAAATAGAACTTTCTTTTTGTTTTTTAATCTGGCGAGCGCTAAACGTCAAACGTTCGATTTTATCAGTTAGTTGAATAACCTCGCGGATATGTCTCAACGTGTTGATATAATTTTTAGAGTTCACCGGTCCGGTTTCGAGGGTAACATGCGCGGTGAGTTGAAACGGCTACATTTTCAACCTTTTATGTTGGTAACGCGGAACCCTGCGTCTAAAATTTACATGCTGCTTCGATTTGCAGGTTTGATGATGCGAGACACCGAGCAATCTTCATTACAAGTTGAAAATCACAGCAGCGCTACGATGACCTTGAAAACGTTATCTTCTGTGGGTGTAACAGACTTGGATTCGTTGCCGTCGGAAAATGCGGATGATGAAGAAATGGCGGAAGAAAACTTTCATTTGCACTTATCTGAGGACGAAGACGATGATAGTAGGTGGTCCGTGCAGGTTTAAGAGCCGCCTAACGCTTTGTTTGTGTTTTTTTTCAGAGACTGAAAAACAAAATGGAGAATCGGATGAGATGATCGAAAATGAAGTTCTAAATAAATTTGATACTGCCGAGGACGTTTGTATGGAGAGCATTGATGCTAGAACTGAAGAAGAGCTACTAAAGGACGATCAAGTTGCTAAAGGCACTGCCGTAGTTGTAAATAAAAGTGAAGAAGAAAAATCAGAAAACCCAACGGAAAGTATACAGGTGGACGAAAAACAAGATAAAGTTACTGTGAAACAAGAAAACACAACAGAAGAAGTAGATGAAGATATGGTTCCTGTAGAAGAAGAAAAGGTGGTTCAAGAAGAAGTGGTAACTAAAGAAAAAGAAGAAATTGCGATTTCAGAAAAAGAAAAGATAACAGTGAAAGAAGAGCAGTTAGAAATAAAACAAGAAGAAATAGATATAAAAGAAGAAGACATTGAGACCGAAAAGGATAATGAGAAAGATGAAGAAATTCAGGAAACCGAAAAAGAAGAAGAAAGTAGTGCTGTTGTAAATAGTGAAACTAATAATAAAAAAGAAGAAAGTGCTGTAGTGGAAAATACTAGTGTGAATAGTGACGCGGTTAGTGAAGAAAGTAAAAAAGAAGGGGAAACCGGCAAAGAAGCAGAACAAACCAACGCTGAAATTTTGAAGAATCAAATCATGGATACGGAAGATTTGTTACAAATCGTCGATAATGATACGGAAGAAAACGATAAAGAATCGAATGATAAGGTGGAAAGTGAAGATAACGAGGCGGAAACCGATAAAAACGAGGAAGAAGACGAACAAGAACAGGACGAAGATAGTCAGGGCGATAAAAAGACTTCAGATGATGGCGTCGACATTGAAGAGAGTTCGTTGAGTAAAGATGCCACGGATGTTGATATGGATAAGGAATACCAGAGTATCTTGGACGATGCGATCACGAAAGAAAATGAAGAGAAAGACAAGAAGAGTGAAAGTGAGGTTGTTGAGGAGGCGCCGCCTAGTGAAACGCCGCCTCTTGACGAATCAATGGATGTTGACGAAGATGAGAATAAAGAAAACAAAGAGAACGACGTGGAAACTCCGAATAGCATCGAGGCAGCACCAGATAAAGAAGAGGAAACGAGCGAACCTCCAAAGAAAGGTGAGTTTTTTTTTTTTTTTTTGATTTTTTTAACGAGCTCGGGGGACTTTTGGTCCAACAAATTACGGCGCGGTAAAGCTTAGTTTATGCACAAGACGTTAAGAAACTCCGACAGAATTGCAAAAAAAATTCTCACAAGAACAGGAAAATTAGTATGCAGCGCCACCTATCAGGGTAACCACTTGGCGGTTACTGTTCGCAGCGCCATTTTTCAGGGTGGTGGTGAAAAAATCAATTAAGTTTGCTTTCAACTTGGCCGACAAAGCGGCGCAGGTAGCCTATTACTCATCTTCAACTTTTTTGGGTTAAGAAGGATAGGCAGAATTTTGTACGTAATTCGTAAGTTTCAGTCTTTTGTAACCTCGCGGTTGTTCTTTCGATCTTAAGTTTCGTCGAGTAAACCAAGGGTTAAGGTTTACAATTGACGTTTTCTGATTAACGCCCGGTATTTCAGTAGACAGTTAAGCTTTCGCTTAAGCTAATCTCAAGTTTAACTCAGTTCAGCCAATCAACATCTCGCATTTAACCATGTTGATTGGTTGAACTGAGTTAAACTTGAGATTAGCTTAAGCGAAAGCTTAACTGCCCACTGAAATACCGGGCCTTAGTACGCAAAGGTCCTTATAGTTGCTCTGTCTTCCGCCCCACTCAAAAGTTAAGGCACCGCTGCTTTAGCTTCAAATGCAGACTGTGCGGTTAATAATAAATATTTTTAAATGATTCAAAAAAGATTAATTAGGTAAATCATAAAACTATTCTGGTAAAAGCTTAAAATTTTGAAATTAAAATTAATTTTGTAACAAAAATGTCTTTAGATATGACCAACCCGCAGCGCTTAAGATGACATTATTACTTCAAAATTAACTTTAGTTTCAAAATTTTAAGTCTGTACCAAAATAGTTTTATGTTTTACCTAATTAATTCTTTTTGGAGCGTTAAAAAATGTTTATTATTAACAGCGTAGCCTACGTTTTAAGCTATGAGTCACTTCTTACTGACATTTTTTTTGAATTATTAAAATGATTATTAATTTAAATTAACATTTTTTCCAATATTCCGAGCAGTTTGATGATTTTTGATGAAATTTTAATTATTATTAATTTCACCAACTAAAAACTTTTATATTTTATAATAGTAATAAAAGCTAGCAGGTCATGGAGTTTTGCATGACCTTCTAAATGCGTGAGTGCTGTATAGATACTCGTCCTCGCTAAGTTAGTGGGATCGCGAACAAAGTTGAATGTCATTAGTTGTTTGAAAACCGAACTTCTAAAAACTAACGCACCTACCTTTGGAATCGCCAGAAATTAATGCACAGCTAAGCAAGCCGCAGTCTCCATTATCAATTTTGCTTCCTCTCCTCCTTAGCAACGGCAGTCCTGCTGCCAATAACTTCGTTGCTAGGGAGGCTGATCCAAAAAGTTCTGCGCGCATCATAAAACCAATCGCTTTGATAGCGCAGTTGGTAAGCTCTTTTATTCACATCTTCCAGGCTTCGAATCCAGAGTTAAAATTGACTAACATTTTTTTTGTTGACCCTAGAATAGAAATAAAAATTTTGTTATAATTTTGCACACAATTTGTTTCACTGTAAAATGAATTTTTCTTCCATTATAATCTCCCTGCTCTACAATTTCAACATGAGAATTTTTTAAACAATTTTTCTGTTGTAATCGAAGGTATAACTTTCATAATCCGCAAAAAAACTATGATGGTCAAAGTAACCCCATTGTCTGCAAATCTTTGTTTTCCCCTTCTTTTTTATTCAGTGTTGAGAATCAGGATGTAGTTGAGATGAAATCATGTAAAAAAGTTAAAAGGGTTTTGTATGGTTCCTACAATTATTTTCAGATAGCAATTTAAAGGTTTTGGGGGTAACTTTGGTCAGGAGGTGGGGTAATAGTGATCAAATTATAAATTGCTTTTATCCGTCAAGACAAGGGGCGATTTTTAGGGGTAATAAAACAAGTTTTTTTGAAATAATTCTGAAACTTTGCTAAAAAGCTGATATTAAATCTGAGAATACACCAAAAATAGTTAAGTAATCACAATCGTTAAGGGGGTGATTTTAGGGGTAAATAAAGTAAATTTTATTTAATATTTTTCAAACTTTGTTAAAAAGCTTAAATTAAACGTGCGAATATAGCAAAAATAGTAAAAAAAATTCTAAGCGTTAATGGGGTGGTTTTTGAGGGGTAAAAAACAAAAATTTTGTTGCAATATGATGAAACCATCTAAAGATATTAATAATAATCTTGCGAATTCAGAAAAAATAGTGAAAAAATTTCAATTGTTAAGGGGTAGTTTTTAGAGGGTACAAAATAAAAATTTTGTTACAAAAATTGGGAAATCATGTCAAAATCTCAATACTAAACCTGCGAATACAGCAAAAATACTGAAAAAATTTGAATTGTTAAGGGGTGGTTTTTGGAGGGGGTACAAAATAAAAAATTTGTTTCAAAAATTGGAAAATTATCTAAAGATATTAATAATAATCTTGCGAATTCAGAAAAAATAGTAAAAAAATTTCAATTGTTAAGGGGTAGTTTTTAGAGGGGGTACAAAATAAAAATTTTGTTACAAAAATTGGGAAATCATCTCAAGATCTTAATACTAAACCTGCGAATACAGCAAAAATACTGAAAAAATTCCAATCGTTAAGGGTGTAGTTTTGGAGGAGGTAAAATATCAAATTTTGTTGCAATATTGTGAAACGACAAAAGATTCACATTCACTTTTGGATAAATATGCAACTGAAACTTTTAAAACTAATCATTTGATTAGATGTTAATCATAACCTTGCACTTTATTTTTAAATTGTTATGCTATTTATAATAAATTTGTCATGGTGGGGTTTTAATTCAAATTAAAAATTTACATTGCGAAAAGTCAACTTTGTACAAATTTTGAAGGGATGAAATACGAATTAATTATTAAGACCGACCTTCAATGCGCTCTATGCATTTCTATTCTACTATTTTTATTTTTAAGATGCAAATTTATGCACTGACGAACTTTTTAAAGGAATGATGTGCTTTATTTTGGTCGGCTTGAATAGGTCTGTAAAGAATGTAAATACTGAACCAAGTTCTGAAATTTCGTTCGCATGACATTGAAATTGGGATGTGTAGAACCTGAAGTTAGTGCTGAACTACTTCGAACGTGTGATCTCTTTTTTTACCATTAAATTTAATATCTGAATTTTTGTGAGGCCAAGTGAGCCTTTATTATTATTACAACCCCGAAATATTCAAGAAATTATCATAATAATTTTGTGGAAATGGTCAATAATTATCTATAAATACAATGCTTTTCAAATATTTGAATTAGCTGGAGGGATAATGGAAAAAACGCGATAAGACAATTTCGGGGCTATAAATAAAATAATTTTTTTTTCTAAAATCAAATATCAAAAATAATAATATTTTTTTAGTAGGCGTCATTTCAAGTTTTCATGCAATTTTTAGTAGGCTCTGAATTTTTTTAGTAGGCTTTTGTTTTTATTGTCGAAATTTTTTTAATTCCAACAAAATGTCACATGAATTGGGAGTGCCTGCCGACGTTAAAATCCGCATTACGGAAGATTTGAATGAGGGTTTGACTTCAATACAAGTGACCGAAAAATATTTCCTGTCAGAATCTGATTGTGGAAAAAAGAAAGTTTTAGAATTGCAAGAAACTGAAACTGCGCCTCAACTACAAGAAAATGCTAAACTTACACAACGAATAATCGAATCGATAATTGATTGTTATTTAAAGAGTAAGAAACTTTTTATTTTATTTCCTTCTTATAATATTTTACTTTTGCCCCCTTTCTCCCTCATACTTATTAGTTCACTGGACAGGGTGGGGCCACTTCTAATAAAACATCATTTGACGTTTTGAATTATTTTGGGTAAAAATTACGTCAGATTAATGACAGGCTCGTTTAAAGTCATGTGACCGAAAACCAAAACAACATAAGGGATGAGGGTGCAAATTTTGTATTACAAAAATTTAGATCTAGTCAGTGCATCGCCCCCTTTGAAGTTATGTTCGAAAAAATGATCTAATGTTGACGGAAAACCACATAAAAATTTTGTTTTTAGTCATACCCCTAAAGGCTTCGTTCCAGTGGGGTGTGAAATGGTTGTCACAAGTACCCTATTATTGCAAAGCGGACAGTGGCATAGTTTCAAGGTCTGCAGGCTAAAAATCAATAAATCTAAATCGGCTCTAAAATTGGTTAGAAAACCTGATAAAACTTACGCATGGGGTGCGTGGGGAAAATTAATTTTATTTAACAATTCTTTAACTTTTTAAATATTTGAATATTGAACCTACGTTTGCAACAAAAATAGTAAAAAAAATTCTAGGGGATAATTTTTAGGGAGAGATGAAAAACACTTCGTTTAAAAATTCTGAAAATTTGTAAATATGCTAATGTTGAACCTGTAAATTCAGTAAAAATAACGAAAAAATTCCAAGACAACCTTAAAGGGGCGTCCACATAAAAATTCTTGTCTTGCCTTGCTCTTGTTAAAGTTGGCAAGCACCAATCATATTAAAGTATTTTTTAAGGATAAATAAAATGCTGGAATATGATTGGTTCTTGTTAGCTCAAGGAAGGCACGTGAAGCATCTCAATGTAACGACGCCGCTTAAGGGATTGTTTTTAGAGGGGGATGAAAAATACATTTTGCTTAAAAATTTTGAAACTCAATTATATTATAAATCTGCAAATACAGCAAAAATAACAAAAAAATTCTAGGTGTAAAGGGCGTGATTTTTCAGGCGACTAAAAAGTAGGAAGTTGAAAATCTAATGTCAGATTGTACTATTGATTTGACGTGACGTTATTAACCCCAATAATATTTGTTTGGTTAAAAGTAGTAGAGGTCTTATTCAAATATTTTTTTTCTAATTTTGACATGCAAACTGTGACATTTCAGTCAACTTTTAAATTTAAGTTAACCAAAATGTCAAAACCGCATAAAAATTGGAATATTTAAAATTCAGCACGTTACCATGGAAACGGTAAACAGTATACTAAAGAAACTTTTCCTCCCTTGAGAGAAAAAAAAACATTCTGTATAGAATGCGATTTTGTGGGACCTTGCAGTTGTTTTTCCAGTTTTGTGACGAATATTTGGAGCTAGTTTAGAAATTTATTGACCTAGCGATACAAGGAAATCATTAAAAGGGGCGTAGCCAAGCACTAGTGCTAGGGGGGGGGGCACATTTTCCTATTGTAACTGGGGATTTGGGAAGTATGGAGTATCACCCATTTCCCATAACTCGCATAATTTTTTAATTATTTATTGATTTAATGAAAATTCGGAATTTATTGACCTAAACGCGACGCGCCGCCAGTAAAAGATTAAAACAGTTTCACAATTTATTAACGGTATGCATTTGTGCATAAACTACCCTTTACATCTTATTAGGCGACCCTATCTTTCACGAGGTCATCAGTTTTTAGGGGAAACCCATATTTAAATATGAAATCAATGTTGTTTTTCAGATGAATGCGATATCGTCAGAAGTGTTACCTCGGTTAAAAGAACCCTGCCCGAAGAACCAGTGAAGCAGGACGCTAAGAAAATGAAGCTGACAAAGACGGACGACGACGATGACGTCACAAACGAAAGTTCTGCTGCCGTAACGCAGGAACCTCCTGCGGAAAGCGAAACTGATAAGAAGCTACTTGATAAAAAACAAATTGTTCTGGGGACAGTGGGGGCATATTTGAAGAAAAACTGTTTGAAAAACTTGAGCTATGAAGATCTGGAGGAAATTTGTATGCAGAAAGTGTGCGAAGCGATTTGCTATAAAAGCGAAATGGGTGAGTTGCGGCATCAGTTAGGCCTTCAGGAACAAATGGCGGAGATGTGGCGGAAAGAGGTGGCGCAGCTTTCGAAACAAGCCCGCGATTTAGAGATCGTAAACAAGAGACTGTTGCACGAAGTGCGGTTAAAAAACGAACGGGAAAAACCTTTAGTGCCGGTGAAAATTACGCGATCTGTTGGTTTACAAGTTCGCTCTGATATGCTGCCAAACGTTGCCGCTTCGAAACAACGCCGCTTGAACAGAACACCACCAACGTCTTCGCCTGCTTTTAATCAAAAGCAACAAATTCGTTCGCCTTTGCTGAATAACAGCAACAACAGAATTAACAAACTTCCGACTCCGAATAGACCCCAACAGAGCATGGCGCGAGTGTCGCCTGTACAAAACACCAAGGTCAAAGTTGCCAATCAGAAAAATTGTTTGCTCTCCCAAGCATTACAAAACGCGACGAATGCTGCCAATGCCTCAGGACCAACTGCTGCAACTCCGACGGTTTCGAGCCCAACTACCGCGACCCCAACCGCGGTGTCCGTTCCCGTTTCAACCCCCACGGTCACGACCCCAAAAGTCGAAAATAAAATACCGATAAATCGAATAGTAAAGAAGCCCGCCATGACGACAAAAACAGTGATCGATTTGACGGACGAAGATACCGCCACCACCCCGGCCAGAAGTTCAACAGTTGTTGCTAAAAACTCTATGGTTTCTAAAGCGGTTACTGCCACAACAGGAGTTAGAATCCTCACCAGCACCATTAAACCAGGCGTACTGGCAAGTGGTCAAGTCGTGCCTACGACGAACACATCTCGCTTTATGTATCTTTACAACAACAATCAACTTCTGACGGCAGATGGCAAACCGACCAATCAAAAGGTTATGTTTAAAATAGGTAAGTTAGCCCCCACGTTGTGGACGCCAATTTGTACTTAGCATTTTTTTCTTGTTTAAGGTTCAGGGAACGGAGTTTTAGCGTCGGTTGCGAATGGATCCGCGATAGCGGTTAACACCACTGCCAGGACGGCCGTTTCTCAATTGAAATTGACGTCTCAACAAGGAACGGCGTCCGTGACGACGACGAACGCGATCACGAGAGCTCCAGCTTCAAAAGTGCACGTGTACAAACATCCGGCACCGTTACCTGCGCCCCCAATCTCGCAAAATTCCCAACCTGCTCGTAAGCCAATTCCGCCCAAACCCCACCTTTCGATTAAGCGATCCGGTGGTGGGATTGTGCTCTCTTGGCGAATGCCTTATAACCTGGACAATTTCGAATCGATTGTGAGTTATCAGTTATACGCCTACCAGGAAACCACATCACCGCCCAGTTCGGAAATGTGGCGAAAGGTTGGGGATGTGAAAGCTTTAGCGTTACCTATGGCTTGCACCTTAACGCAATTCGCGGATGGTAACAAATATCACTTTGCCGTGCGCGCCGTTGACGTCCACAAACGCATGGGACCCTTCAGCTCTCCTGAACAAATTTTACTGTGAGAAAGTTGCTGAAAAACTTGTTTATGCTTTCACTAGTGTATCTTGGTTATTCGAACCAAACAAAAAAAAGAATAGAAAATTCTCATAATGTAAGTTTATAAAGTGTAGTTTACGTGGAAGAAGAAAAAGCGCACGTTTAGACGCAGAATTTACATGAACTACAAAATACAAGAATGTGTTTGAGTGTTGTGTATTATGTCGAATTATAAATTGTTATATAAGATTAATTTTTCTATTCGATCATGGATTCTTAAGTTTTTCGTTTCATCATTTCTTAAAAATCGCGCCCCTGTATTTATGAAAGGAAAAGTTGGTTTATATATTTATTTCAACTATAGTTTTTTAGGAGTACATTCTGTAAAATATCCGAATTTAATAGATTGTCCTGTTTATTATAAATATCTTGTTTTTTTTTGTTAAGGGTTATTTTTGTCAAGGGTATAAACTCCAAAGAAAAGGTTTTTGGGGAGGAAGACTAATGGTTGAACATTGGTTATCTGCAAGTTTTGAAAAATGCAACATTAGACCATCAGAAGTGGGATGATTTTCTTGAAAACTAAATTTTGGTTACTTCATAAGCATAGTTTATGACTCTCGCAGGGACAGCAAAAACGAGAAAGGGGATAATTTAGCATTATTAACATGGTTTGGGGGACTATCAACACATGGTACAGTTAGCGGGTTTGCCCACAGATGGCGCCACTATTCCAAGTTTTTATTGATGGGTATTTTTCTTACAATAATGCAGATTGCGGTACAGCAATGGATTTAAAAAACATTTTTTTTTCAAGAAAAATAAGGAAACTAAATGAAAACAAAGACATGTCATTTTGTAGAAATTGATTTATTAGTGTAATATAATATTTTGACTACTCTTGTTCAAAGGAAGAAACTGCCGCATTGAATTATTTTATCCCTCTCATCATATAAATACATTCCTTGTAATATTTTGAATATCTGAGAGAAACAAATTAATTAAGTTTTTTATTATGTAGGGGGCTCGGTAGCGGGGCGCTTTTAGAATAGCCCATCTGTGCTACAACAAAATTTTTTAAAAGTTTTAAAATAGCAGAATTTTAGGCTACACAAATAAAATTATTATAGCAGTAAATCGTCAATTTGAAAGCAAAGGTCTTTAGATATCTTTTTCAAAATTGTATCATTAATTCAGTCCTCTAAAAAAAAGTTTTGGTTTACACTGTTTTTTAATTTTTTCTTTATTTAAATTAAGTTTTAATTTTTTATTATTATAACAATAAATTAATAATTACTAAAATATAGATGAAAATTTTCAATGTTCGTCAGTTATATATTCAGTTAGAGGTGGTAATACTGAGGGTCACATCTTTGATTGACGTCTTCAGTAACACATAAATTTGTTCTTTTTTTTAATATTTTTATTTACAAAAATGTCTGTATATAGCAATTTAATATTTTCTCTACGTCTCTGATGAATAACTTGGAGAAGTTGGTGAGTAACTTGGAGAAGTTGGTGAATAACTTGGAGAAGTTGGTGAATAACTTGGAGAGGTGGGAGAATAACTTGGAGAAGTTGGTGAGTAACTTGGGGAGGTGGGAGAATAACTTGGAGAAGTTTGTGAATAACTTGGACAAGTTGGTGAATAACTTGGAGAGGTGGGAGAATAACTTGGAGAAGTTGGGGAATAACTTGGAGAAGTTGGAGAATAACTTGGAGAGGTAAAAGAACTTGGAATGTCTGGCAAAGAAGCTATAGAATAGGCAGCTGTTGGATCAGACACCGTGGGAAATAAAGATATTGGCTTTTTTGATTTTGAAAAGATTTCGAGTATATCCAAAAATAACGAATCTGTTTTATCACTAATTTCAGAAACCACCTCTTCCGACGTGTATTCTGCAGTATCCACAAACAAATCTACACAACCGGAACCTATCCTGGCCATCTGTCCTAGGATAATGTTTTCTGAAACGCCTTTCACTGGATCCAATTCGGCGTGACACGCGGCATCCATCAGTACATTGGTCGTTTCCTCAAAAGAGCATTTCATAAGAAAACCGACATCCTGCTTATTGATGCCGTGTCGGGTCATGGACATAAGATTGCCATTGGCAGACATTGTGTCACAGAGCAGCGTAAGATGTCTGTTGTTCACGTAGAGACCGTAAAATTTTAACACCGCATTCATCTCCTTTTCTGTGGATTTCCGGGCAGCTTCTATGCCCAAAACGTTAAACGTTTCGTAAATGTCGGTTGTCATGGTTCGACTGCAATCGACGTCAGGGTCGCCTAAAACTGCAGCTAAATTGCTACCATCCGTTTCAAGCACCCATTCCGATATAAACTTAACGATGCCTTCCTCACCAACGACCCTTCTCTTCTTCTCATTAGCTAGGGGTTTGTTTATGTATATTTTCGAAATTTCTGGAATTCCTTTCCAAGTAATTTCCGTAAGCAACGTATCTTCGATGCTTTTGATTAAATTGAGATATTTCATGTTGCTTTTCTCTTGATCATCTATGTTTTCTTCTACGAACGTTCGAAGCCGTAAAATTAATTTATCTGCATTGTCGTCGCTGAAAATGCAGAGAAGATCGCTGCCAAAATTGGAGTGGACCGTTTTAGCGATTTGTTCCATGGTCAGTTTCTTGTTCATTATTTTCTGACGGTCCAACTCTATGCGTAACAACCACGGTGAAATTTTGGTCGGATCAAAATGAGGTATTTCATAAAAGGAGTCAACTAACTCTTGATCTTCTGCAATGATGGTGTTGCGCGGATCTGGATCGTAAAGAATGGTTGTACTCTGCGTCACCGATTGTAAGGTGGTGTGTTCCAAACGACACAACACATTTTGTGCCAGTTTTTCATCACAAGCCACGTGTTCCTTTAAATACACCATCATGGAAGGAGATTTGGGATTTTTTGAGACGTCGATAATTTCCTTTAACCGGGGTACACCAAGGGTAACGTTTTTAGATGACACACCGGCGAAATGAAAAGTATTAAGGGTCATTTGGGTTGCCGGTTCACCTATCGATTGGGCGGCAAGTGCACCCACCATTTCGCCCGGTTCCACTACAGCAAGTTGAAATCTACTTTCGATTTCATCTATCAACCATTGGAAAGCATCCGTGTTTAATTTATATTCCGATACAGATTTGCTGTTCAAAATTGATCGTGTCAAACACTGGAAGAGTAACGTAGCATTTTTGTTTGCCGTTTTCGAGATATCGTCGTTATCGTCAATCACGACGCACTTTTCCAATAATTGACGAACTCCTTGAACGACCGTTAAAGGCGACAGATCGGTGGGTTTCTTTTGGTTAATATGGAACATCTTTTGAGCATTCCAAATCATTCTCTTCAAGTTGCACGGTAAAACAACTTGCGATTCTCCAGAAGGGATGATGTCGTTTAACATGTTTCGATCTTGTTTTAACTGGTCCCATTCGCGTTCCAATTCGGAGACGACTTTTTCTGAAAGGGAGAGGTCTCTGTTCACGTCTTCAGTAAAGTTTCGTTTCAAGTAATTGTCGTTTGTTACGTCGAACCTGTACTTCCTTTCAAACTCGGCGTTAGTTAATTTCATCGTAGGTAACTGTTGAAACTCCAAGTGTTCTCCGGCAAGTCCATCTTCTCCATAACTACATTGTATCATCGTTCCTACTGAGTTTCTAACCGTTCCGTCATAACCCACCATAATCGATTCCATAGCCTTTATGAGTCTACGTTGGATGTAACCGGTCTCGGATGTTTTGCAAGCGGTATCGATGATACCTTCCCGACCACCCATAGAGTGGAAAAAGTACTCATGTGGACGGATACCCGATTGATACGAATGTTCGATAAAACCTCTGGCTCCGGGACCGACGTCATCGTCCTTAAAATGAGGAAGAGTTCGTTTCTCGTAGCCGTTTGAAATCCGCTTGCCTGCTACGTTTTGTTGACCCAAGCAAGCGATAATCTGCGAGATGTTAACATCGGAACCCTTCGAGCCAGCCACAACCATCAATTTAAACTTATTGTATTTCGCGAGAGAGTTTTTCACAGAACTACCAGTTTCGTCCCGAGCTTCGTTCAAAAGTCTGTTCACTTCGTTCTCAAACGTTTGAATTAAATTATTACCGGGAGTCGATTTCAATTCCATGTTGTAGGTTTTTCTCGTGATTTCAGCCACATCGGTTTTGGCCTGATTGATAGAGCTCTGAATTTCACGATTAGTTTCAGAATCGGCTACCATGTCGCTGATACCAACTGTATGAGCGTGGCCGCTAAGGAACCATTGGTTTACGACGGTTTGTATGTGTCCATAAAATAATCCGCAGATTTCGTGTCCCAATTCCAGCATGCAGATGTGAAGCAAAGAACCAGCACGAGCTCCTAACGTCTTCTTACACAAAGTTCCCATTACCAATTCGCTATTTTCAACCAAAACTCTGGTGTCTTCGGGTGATATCCATTTGTACGGTCCGCTATCTTCTTCTTCCAAATGTGCCGAATGCGTAGTCAGCAAATTTAATTCGCCTGGAATGATTAAGGAAAATAACTGTTTTCCTGTCCAATGTGGTTCTGGCTTCATTATAGCAGGTTTGGGCAATACTCTATTCCAATTTGGTAGCCACATCAGCACACTCATAATTTCTATATGATTCAAAAATACGTTTCTTTTTGTCATCTCCATAACGGCCGTCAGAGTATCTTGGACGATACCCATAGCCGGTTTATTTGATTGCGAAGTAATAATCTGTCGGGTAGTGATGTGTAAGTTTTCGACTTCTGATCGCGTGGATAAGCTTTGTGGAACGTGCATGTTCATCTCATCTCCATCAAAATCGGCGTTGTAAGGTGTGGTGCAGCTTAAATTCAATCTGAAGGTAGAGCAAGGGAGCACTTTTACGCGATGCCCCATCATGCTCATCTTGTGTAAGGTGGGTTGCCGGTTAAAAACAACTAAATCGCCATCGATAAGATTTCGCTCCACCGTATCTCCTATTTCCAGTGTTAATTTTGTTAGATCAGCTAGAAAGCGTAAATCGATACGCACTCCGTTTTTGCGTAATATATACTTTGCCCCTGGATATTTCTTTGGTCCATTTTGAACCATTTTCAACATTTCGTCAATATTTAAGGGCGTAACAATTTCGGGATAGGTCATATTTTTTGCGATGACTTCGGGAACTCCTAGTTGATCAATCCTAAGGCTGGGATCCGGGCTGATTATGGAACGAGCCGTAAAATCGACACGTTTTCCCATAAGGTTTCCTCTTATCCTACCTTCCTTTCCTTTTAATCTACACGCTATCGCTTTTACAGGCCTTCCAGATTTGTGTAGCGCTTGTGGTACACCGGCCACCTCGTTGTCCACGAGAGTGGCCACATGGTACTGCAACATTTTGATATTCTCAGACACAACATTTGGTGCTGCGCCTTCTTCTTTGTTTTTCCTTAATGTGTTGTTGGCCTTTATTATTTGACCCAATTTAATGGTCAAATCATCCTGACATGTCTTCGATCCGTCCATGACAACTGAAGGCCTTATGGAAATAGGTGGAACGGGTAAAATCGTAACGATCAACCATTCGGGTCGCGAATAATCGGGATCCATCCCTAAAGCTCTGGAATCTGCATTGCTTATTTTGGTAAAAATTTGTAGTACTTCTTCCGCTAATAAGGATCTTTTTTGTTTTTGGATGTCGTCTTCTGATTGCTTCCATTCGGCTGTCAAATCCAGACCGGATTTTCTGATTACAGGTTGCTGAGCTCCACATCCTTCTTTATGACATTTCTTTTGATCTTTACACGATTCGTACACTACTGCTAGTCGTTTCTTCGTCGATTTTTCTGTTTTGAGGGCTGCATCAAAACGTTTCTGCTTCTTGGGATTTACTAACAACTTACTGCAATTAAAGCAAATGCACCGTAAGACTTTCATTATTTTGTTAAGAAAACTTACGTGAAAAATTGGTTTGGCTAATTGAATGTGACCGAAGTGGCCTTGGCAAGTGATCCAGTTACCCTCGCATGTTTGACATTGGGAAGTTTTGTCAAACGGTCCCATTCTGGGATCCATCAAGCCGCCCCTTTTTGGACGACCTTTTTCCATAATTTCGGGATCACTTATACCTTCTTGGATGACGGATGCGATCTTAATTTCATCTGGACGAAAGATACCAAATCGTACACTTTTGACTGTTTTAAAATCAGGTTTGCTATCGGTGGTGAATGCCATTTTCTTGATAATTTTCGTTTTGCTAATTTGAATGTTTACTGTAAGTGAATTGCTAGTTTATAATTATTATTTAAAAATTTCGCCCTTTATAAACATTTAATCCGGTGAGTCGTTGATCCGTTGAGACGTTGATAAGATTAGCCGAATATCCGTTGATCCAAATTTTCACGATTTAATCACATTAGCCGTTGATCCGTTGAGACGTTCGTACGAATAGTGGATTATTCTTTGATCCAATGAGCCATCCAAACTTACATTGGTTCAAAATTGCAAAATGCAAAATTAAATTCATAATTATCCAGATCATCAATTAACAAATTGCCGAATAACCGTTGATCCAAATTTTCACGATTTAATCCTATTAGCTGTTGATCCGTTGAGATGTTCGTACGAATAGTGTGGATAATTCTTTGATCCAATGATCCACCCAAACTTACATTGGTTCAAAATTGCAAAATGCAAAATTAAATTCATAATTATCCAGATCATCAACAAACAAATAGCCGAATAACCGCTGATCCAAATTTTCACGATTTAATCCTATTAGCCGTTGATCCGTTGAGACGTTCGTCCGGATAGTGTGGATTATTCTTTGATCCAATGATCCATCCAAACTTACATTTGTTCAAAATTGCAAAATGCAAAATTAAATTCATAATTATCCACATCATCAAATAACAAATTGCCGAATAACCGTTGATCCAAATTTTCACGATTTAATCCTATTAGCCGTTGATCCGTTGAGACGTTCGTACGAATAGTGTGGATAATTCTTTGATCCAATGATCCATCCAAACTTACATTTGTTCAAAATTGCAAAATGCAAAATTAAATTCATAATTATCCAGATCATCAACAAACAAATAGCCGAATAACCGCTGATCCAAATTTTCATGATGTAATCCTATTAGCCGTTGATCCGTTGAGACGTTCGTCCGAATAGTGTGGATTATTCTTTGATCCAATGATCCATCCAAACTTACATTTGTTCAAAATTGCAAAATGCAAAATTAAATTCATAATTATCCACATCATCAAATAACAAATTGCCGAATAACCGTTGATCCAAATTTTCACGATTTAATCCTATTAGCCGTTGATCCGTTGAGACGTTCGTACGAATAGTGTGGATAATTCTTTGATCCAATGATCCATCCAAACTTACATTTGTTCAAAATTGCAAAATGCAAAATTAAATTCATAATTATCCAGATCATCAACAAACAAATAGCCGAATAACCGTTGACCCAAATTTTCACAATTTAATCCTATTAGCCGTTGATCCGTTGAGACGTTCGTCCGAATAGTGTGGATTATTCTTTGATCCAATGATCCATCCAAACTTACATTTGTTCAAAATTGCAAAATGCAAAATTAAATTCATAATTATCCAGATCATCAACAAACAAATAGCCTAATAACCGCTGATCCAAATTTTCACGATTTAATCCTATTAGCCGTGTATCCGTTGAGACGTTCGTCCGGATAGTGTGGATTATTCTTTGATCCAATGATCCATCCAAACTTACATTTGTTTAAAATTGCAAAATGCAAAATTAAATTCATAATTATCCAGATCATCAAATAACAAATTGTCGAATAACCGTTGATCCAAATTTTCACAATTTAATCACATTAGCCGTTGATCCGTTGAGACGTTCGTACGAATAGTGGATTATTCTTTAATCCAATGAGTCATCCAAACCTACATTGGTTCAAAATTTCAAAATGCAAAATTAAATTCATAATTATCCAGATCATCAACAAACAAATAGCCGAATAACCGTTGACCCAAATTTTCACAATTTAATCCTATTAGCCGTTGATCCGTTGAGACGTTCGTCCGAATAGTGTGGATTATTCTTTGATCCAATGATCCATCCAAACTTACATTTGTTCAAAATTGCAAAATGCAAAATTAAATTCATAATTATCCAGATCATCAACAAACAAATAGCCTAATAACCGCTGATCCAAATTTTCACGATTTAATCCTATTAGCCGTGTATCCGTTGAGACGTTCGTCCGGATAGTGTGGATTATTCTTTGATCCAATGATCCATCCAAACTTACATTTGTTTAAAATTGCAAAATGCAAAATTAAATTCATAATTATCCAGATCATCAAATAACAAATTGTCGAATAACCGTTGATCCAAATTTTCACAATTTAATCACATTAGCCGTTGATCCGTTGAGACGTTCGTACGAATAGTGGATTATTCTTTAATCCAATGAGTCATCCAAACCTACATTGGTTCAAAATTTCAAAATGCAAAATTAAATTCATAATTATCCAGATCATCAACAAACAAATAGCCGAATAACCGTTGATCCAAATTTTCACGATTTAATCCTATTAGCCGTTGATCCGTTGAGACGTTCGTATGAATAGTGGATTATTCTTTGATCCAATGATGCATCTAAACTTACATTGGTTCAAAATTGCAAAATTAAATTCATAATTATCTAGCTCATCAATAACAAACAAATAGTCGAATAACCGTTGATCCAAATTTTCACGATTTAATCCTATTAGCCGTTGATCCGTTGAGACGTTCGTACGAATAGTAGATTATTCTTTGATACAATGATCCATACAAACTTGCATTGGTTGAAAATTGCAAAATCTCATCAACAAATATAATTGGCATTTGATCTCTCTAAAATCACCTCAAAATGGCGGTTTATAGGAACTGTATATAAAATTAAAAAATATCAGTGTGTTTTGTAAAATCTCAGAAAAAATAAAAGCTTCAGTAACTTAATACTCAAATTTTAAAACTGGGTCTAAAAGGAGGACGTCATTCTCCTGAGTTTTATTAATTTACCAGACACCCAATTGTTTATTTTTCATATAAGTAATAATTAATTAATATTTTCGCTCTTAAAATCTTAATTAATCTTCGCCTTCTAAGACATTCTATAATACACTTGAGCATCATTGTCGCTGAAGTGGGGAGGGGGTACTGGCTCATCATAGGTTGAAATATTTCCCAAGAACTGCTGTAATTTCACCTTCCTCATTAGAAAATTCAATTAGTAGTTCTCGATAACAGCTTCTTGCATAGTTAAAAAATGCCGCAGGCGATTTTCTAACAAAAGACAAAACCAATTTTGAAAGGTCGTAAAGTTATGTTAGATTTGACTAACTTAAAGAAGTCTTACAAGATAATTGTACGATAAAATGACATTGTTGATTTAACGTGGCCTTAAAAGTGATTTTAGAATCGTTAAAAGGAGCCGTAGGCGATTTTTCGATTATTCCCGCGAGCAACTAAACCGCAAAACGAAGTCGTAAAATACTATTTTACGTTTATGAACGTCATTAAAGTTTATGTTGGCATCTAATATTCAATCATAAAAGCCGCCGCAGGCGATTTTCAAACACTTCAGGATGAAGCACGTAAAGTGATTTGACTGGTTCTAATCAAGATTTGAATAAAAAATTATGATTGTAGAATCCATTCAAATGGTTGGTAAGTTTTAGTAGACAATTTTACGATTCGATTTTAATGGCTTTAATGTTATGATACCATCAAGTATTTTTCTTCTCGATCAGGAAGCAATTTCATAGACTTCTTTATCACATTAAAATTTGTATTTATTCTTAGAACGTTAGGCAACTTATAAAATTACGGTAGTGCTTTCCAATTAGTTACTATTGAAACGCCGTAGGTGATTTTCTGAGGAATTTTAATAGCAAGTAAGCGTTTAATTTTTGTGAAGATCTGTACTTACTGTACCAAATAATTTGATTTGTAGATACCGTCCTTCCATTTCGAAATGAATGCGAGTTGGTGTCCAGTCCCAATCAAAGTGCCCGCATTTCGTTGCTCTTAGATGAAATAAAAATGTTTGAAGAAGGGTAAGTGAAAAAAAGAACGTAAGGGATAACAAATACATTTATATTTATTTCATATGCGGTACAAAGAGAATCAGTTCATATAATTCTATTTAAAATATATTAAAATATAAACAATTCCGGTATCTATTTTATTTATTTACAGTATTTGTACTTTTGAGCAAATACTTGTATTGCGTTTGCGTGTATTAAAAAAATTTGTTCAACTATTGTTTGTTATATTTTAAGTATTGATTGAGCATTAGTAACTGTTAATTATTGTAATGGCAATTATGAGGTGGCTGTGTCTTTGTATTCTTTGATTATTTCTTTTATTGAATTGATTCTCTCTAGATTATTTTTTAAAAGTTAAGTGGACGTAAAAGTAGTTTGATTTCAAAACACTTAGCCGTCGAACCCTGGGTGGGTCAGGTCACCCACCCAGAGATACTTTTTGTAGTAGTACAACATTTTTGTGGAGATTGTCTTACAAACAAAACAAGGTATGATGGGGGACAGGGGGAGGCGGAGCGTACACTTAAAAATAATTAAAACTTACAATCGAGTTACACCAGATCGAAGTATGAGGAAAAACATTTAAAAGTCAAAAAATCTACTAAATACAACCCTGTTCGATAATATCCCAGTCTTTAAAATTTACATTTCGACTTCAATCACAAAATTTTTGCCAAAATCAGCAATCACTTTCTTTCGTACTCGTGGTACAAAAGGCGAACATTTTACAAATTTTAGCCTACGTTTTAAGGGGATTCTACACCTAGCTAGAAATTGCGCTCTGTACCGCTTTCCGCTGCAGACTTTTTATAAGAGGAATTGATAAATATTAACTTTAAAATCCGGTTTTTGATAATTCCGAAGTAGGAGAAACCAAATTTTGAAGTTAATATTTTGGTAATTCCAAATTTGAAAGGATCTTAGCATTTAGGAAGGGTCGCTAAGAAGCGCTAAAGAGCGCAATTTTAAAATTTATCAGAATGATTTACAAACTAGGTAGTGTCCCCTTAAGTCTAAAACGAAACGGGCGTTTCGAAAAAATCACCCGGTATAAAATTACAGTATGGCACTCAAAACAAAACGGTAAAATAATCGAATTTCTAACAAAAAACAACAAAATCTTTGTACCCATCAAACTGGGATATCACATAAAAAAATTTTAACCACTTAAAACTTGCTCTACCATTTTAAATATATTTTATGTTATGTATGTCCTTATTTTTAAAAGTTAAAACCATTTATACGCTTATTTATAATAAAAAAAAAGAAAACACGAAAAGTGTGCCTTAAAAACTAATTAAATGCTATCACGCTTTTCAAGTCTTGTAAGATCAACAAAAACGGCTTCAATCAGCCATACTTAATATTATTTCATAAAAAAAACAATAACTACGTTAAAAAAGGCAAATAGGTAAAAAAAATGCGATTAAGTAAAAAATACCGTACAAATTTCAGTCGTCGTAAAAGGTATAAAACGGCGGTTATTAAATAGTTCAAGTGGCGCCCAACGCCAAAGTAACAACCGCCGGTTTAAAAACAGTAACAAATTAATAAAAAAACGGACGATTTTTTAAATTTGCCCATTTTTTGTCTAAATAGCCGAACTTAATTAAATGCATTGCGAAAACCCGTGCCGTGGTGAAAAAATCAAAGTAACAAATTTTTTTCTCACCGCAACAATTCTCGTATTTTACATTTAAAGAGATCACATATTAGTTTCGTCTAACTACAACAATAGTTAATATTATACATAAAATTATTTTTGCGCTAAGCTCAAACTGGCGCTTTTTGGACCCAAAATTAGAGAGTGAAAAGTTGGAAGAGTTGAAATTTGAGCGTCAGGTAGAAGGAAGAACCGGATATATTTACCCCTAGAATTTGTGGTAAGAGAAAAAAAAATTTCCCAAATTACAATTCCACTTTTTGTTGCGTGCGGAAATTAGCGCCTGCTTCCCCTACTATCTTTGAAATAAATGAAATGCGGAAGCTTTCCTGAAAAATGGGAACAGTTAAAAGAACGGGTCGGGGGGGGGGGAGGGGTGAAAGGTTATTTCTTTTCGTTTTGCGATTTTGTAACGGTAACAAAATTGGCGCCCAACGTGGGGCCTTTTAAAATGGATAACAGTGAAAATCACAGTTTTACGAATTTATGGACCAAAGTGTACGAAAATTAGCACCTTCTTCCCATATCATTAAAACGAATTAAAATCGAAAGTTTTTCTGAAAAATGAGAACATTTACAAAAAAAGGGAAAGGGGGGAATAAACAAAAATAAAAAATTTAATTCTGAAACAATTAATTAGAATAGAAATGATAATAATTATTTTAATAATAAATTTACTTCAATTAGAACGATTTATCCCCCCCCCAATTTAATTTTTGAAGTCAAATACTTGCCCACATTTGTGACCAATAGCAGTGTCTCACGATAGCAAAATTTTGCAATTCTAAGATTAAAACTGAATAGTTCAATATTTTTTTTTCTGATTTTCTGATATTAGAATTCCCCCATCCCCCCCATACAAAGAAGAAAGTCTTAAAAATGATATTCGTAAATTCAGCATATGAGCAAAGCCCCCCCACCCACCCGTTAATAAATCTTTGAATATTTAAAAATGCAATCCTGAATGTTATCATCTTATGATTTAGGTAGGCTCATCACACAGCAGCTGAATATTCACCTACCCCCTTCCCCCCAACCTATCCAAAAATATTCATAACTTAATCCGGTATAATTAAAAGTATTGGGGGGGGGGGGTAAAGCTAATTTCGTGTTGGAAGCGGCTTTAACAATAAACAATTAGAATTGAATGTGACTCGTAACCATGGCAACCTCCCCCCCCCCCCCTATTTAAAGGCTATAAAAAATAATAGCAATTATTAAAATTTGGGGCTACTTAAAATTAAAATTACAAAAAAATCACTTTTATTATTTTTAAGAAAAATCGAATTTGTTTTAAATTTCTTAACAAAAAGGGGAGGGGGAGGTAAGAAAACACAATTGTGTTATATAATAGTTACAAAATTTGCGCAGAACGTGGGGCTATTTAAATTAAATATCAATAAAATTCACAATTTTATGATTTTTTTACAGTCAAAAAATACTCGAATTTTCTTCTTCAAAAGGGTTGGGGGGGGGGAGAGAAAACATATTTGTAGTTTTGGGGAAAAAACGGAAAACAGTCCAAAAAGTGCAGTTTGCCCGCTTACAGTTTAAAAATATTGCCACTACGTGAACGGGACACAACTCGAGATAAATTTTGAAAAAAACCATACATACACCTCAATTTTTAATTGTAAGTGTTCACCGTACCTTTTCATGATAAAATTGCACAACTTTCGGCGATATTTGATACCGCCGAATTTAACAAAATATTTTTATTCAAAATAGAATTTCAAAATGTAAACGGAACGCGCCCTTTTCAAATAAATAAGCGATTAAGGGTTCCATACACGCGCAAGCATGTCCGAGCTATGACGTCATGTTACACTAGCGGCGGTATTTTGAGTTAAAAGTTGTTTATTGAAACAAGGTGAAGATTTTGGGAAAATCCCCGCCCCCGTTCGCCGCGCTCATGCTGGTTCGCGTATGGAAAGGTCAAATCCGCGCACGTTCCGCTCCAAAAAACACAATTAGTACCCAAAACACTTACACCTTCCTAAACGACGTTTCTGCTTTAAAGCCATTATCAATAAAATAATATTTACACACAATTAGACCGTGCGTGTGACGCACGATTCTATCAGCACCTTGTATTGATCACTCTGCAAAATAAAGTTTCTCTCTCTAAATATTTTCTGTTTCTTGAGAAAAAATTCTTCAATAAATACTCTTTTATCTTCTATCTCAAAATGTTCGTTCGTTCTTTTTCTATCAACAAAAAGTAGTAGTAACAACCACCGAATTATTTTCAGTCTTATCGCTGGCAGTGCGTCACCCGATGCATGGAAACTGCCAGCCAGCCGCTAGTCACTGAGCCGGCAACCCGTTCGGCTGCTTGTATTCGGACGATGGCGGCTGAAATTGTCCAACACTGCTGGGTGGATTACTAAAATTGGGAGCGTAACATTGCGGAAAATAAAGTTCTGGTTTTACGACAGTGGTGGGCGTCAGGCCGCGCGACAAAATCGAATTGGACGACAGTTTTCCTTCCGAACTCGTCGAATTTCTTCTGCTTTTCGAGGCGTGAGGATTCATGTGATTATCGATGTGTTTTTTGACTTCCGGTTCGGTTGCGAAACGACGACGGCAGTTCGGCATCGGACAACAAAACGGTCGGTCCCCTTGGTGCGTGCGCGTGTGTTGGTCTAAAATCGCTTTTTGTCTAAAGTCTTTACCACACTGGGCACATTTATAGGGTTTTTCCCCGGTGTGGATGCGCAAGTGTTGGTTTAGAATGGTGCGTTGTCTGAAGTTCCGACCGCAGTAGATGCAACCGTACGGTTTTTCGTTCGTGTGTATTCGCAAGTGCTGCGTCAAGTGCGACTGTTGGCGGAAGCGTTTCCCACATTCCGGACACGGATACGGACGCGATTCGATGTGTATGCAACCGTGTTGCAGGAGGGTCGATTTTTGTTTGAATTCTTTCTGACAAATTGGGCACCGCACGTACAGGGGCATCCCCGCCGATCGGCCGTGCTGAATCACGTCGGGAAGTTTCGTTTGGCCCTGCTGTTTGAGATACTGGAGGGCGCCAAAATTTGCCGCCGAACCGAACACAGAATGATTGATACCTTTAGCGTCTTTAAAGTAGGCGGGGTATTGGAGGTTGCTCGCCACGCTTCCTGGTGAGAAGCAACTGGACCTGTCTTGTGCGGCCGTGCTCGCGTCGCCGTCTCCGTACGTGGATGCGACTTCTTCCTTTCCTTCTTCCCCGGGGAACGGGACGTCTTGCGGCCATAAGGTCGGGTGGACTCCGTTCTTGAAGACCAAGTGGGGGCTCACATCTGAAAAACAAAATCATTTAGTTGGGTGATTCCTTTTTAGTTAGTGGATTAATTAGAGGTCTTTGTGGGTGCCGTGTTGTGAAATTTTGAAATGAAAAGAGGGGGAGTTTTTTTTTTAAACTGAGCCGTCAGTGCGTGAGGCGCACGGATGGAATGATACACAGGTCGAGTAAAGCAGGGGCGCTCGCCTTGATGTGTGCGGACGTGCTGATTGAGGATGGCCTTCTGGCGGAAATGCTTCCCGCACTCTGGGCATTCATATGGCTTCTCACCGGAGTGGATGCGCAGATGTTGATTGAGGATGGCTCGCTGACGGAAAGTGCGCTCGCAGTAAAGACACGCGTAGGGCTTCTCGTTCGCGTGGATGCGTAAGTGTTGAGTTAGATGGGATTGCTGTCTGAAGCGTTTTCCACATTCGGGGCAACCGTACGGTCTGCTGTCGGTGTGTATTCGTTCGTGCTGCAACAACGTCGACTTTTGTTTAAAATCTTTGCCGCAAGTTAGGCACTTGAAGAGACGCAGTTCTCCACCGAGGGTATTTTTGGCTTGTTGTTTCATGTTGGCTTGGTGCTGTTGCTGCTGTTGGATAACGTCTGGTAACGATGCGGAGCGCAGGTCTTGCATGCTGCTTGTATATTGGTCCACGGAACCACCACCGTCTTGTCCTAGAGAGGTCAACATAACTCCCGGTTGTTTCAAGTAGTGCAACGCGGAAAAACTACTGCTCCCGAGCATGTGGGGTGGCATCGGTGGTGGCGCACTGGGTGGCCCCACCCTCGGATATTGGTGATAAGGCGATTGTTGCATATCGGTCGCGAAGCACTGAGAAGACGGTCTCGTTTCCAAATCCATCGCTGGCTGATCCTGTTGGATGTCATCTTCTCTGGATTCGGCTTGCGTGGCAGGATACGGAGAGGGTGCCGGGGAAGGCAAACTCTGATCTCGTGGCGGTACTACTTCCGCTTCTACACCGAGTGGTACGGTCGGACCGCACGCTTGTTGCGGACTAGCAGCTCCCGAAGGCGTTTGCTGAGGACCTCCATAGGCGTCTTGGACTCCCCATTGGGATTGTGTTCGATCCATCCCATCTTTATATAATACGTAAGGTGCACCAGTATCTGAAAATTAACACAAAAATTAAACACAAAATTCGCAAAATAAATTCCAAAATCATCATAAAAGAAATTACGGGACGCAGTTTACAAGCGTCCAAATTGTTCTAACGGTAATAACTTCTACAAAACCAAACATATTTTACTTTTTCTACGCTCATTAGGCAGATAATAATTGTTAATTGTTCTTGCTTGGTTTTTTCTGCAACGAAAATTGAAACTTGATAAGAGGTTCTACTGCCGCTACATCACCCCCCCCCACCCATTTGTAACCTTATAGGCTGCAAGATTATGTAACGGTTTCCTGAACGTTTGTTGCTCAAACCAAACAAAGAAAAATGTATGTACCTTTGATTCGATGCACACGGCATTCGGCGGCCCTAATACAATAATTATTTATTAACTAGATTGCCAAGGCTCTGCGGCCTGGAGGCCGCACTGTAATTAATTCAAGGCTAATAGTAAATACATAATAAATAACTGACAGTTTGGTCTTCGAAAGCCTTAAATCAGGGCTTTGTAACGGAGCCTGTAAGTACAAAAAATATTAAGTAAAAGAAACAAAATCTTGAATTTTTTTAATTTTTCAACATTTTCGTACTTAAATTTCGTCATAACTCAAAAACTATTAATTTTAGGCAATTTTAGATTAGAATGTGATTTGTAGATAATTTCACGTTCTTTAAAAAAGTATTTCAGTATTTTTACAAAAAAACTTATATTTTGGATGCTACGGCCATTTGAAAGCAGAATTTAAGAAAATGCTTGAAATCTGAGAATTTGAATTTAATTTTAAGATTTAAAAAAAAACCTAATTTTAAAATTAGGATTGGAGTTGTTTTAAAAAAGGTGTTTAATTGAACTTAAAGATTTCAATTCGGAACTTCAAAACGGAGCCGGATCTGGAGGAAAAGCAAAAAAAGTTTAATTTTTCAACATTTTCGTACTTAAATTTCGTCATAACTTAAAAACCATTATTTTTAGGCAATTTTAGATTAGAATGTGATTTTTAATTTTTTTTAAACAAGTATTCAATTGGAGTTTTAAGATTTCAATTCGGAACTTTAAAACAGAGCCGGATCTGGAGCCAGAGCATAGAATAAAAATAGATTTTTTTTTTATTTTTGACATTTTCGAACTTAAATTGCGTCGTAAATCAAAAACCGTTCATTTTAGGCGCTAAAAGGTTAGAATGTGATTTGTAGACAATTTCACGTTCTTTAAAAAAGTATTTCAGTATTTTTACTAAAAAACTTATATTTTGGATGCTACGGCTATTTGAAAGCAGAATTTAAGAAAATGATTTGAATCTGAGGATTTGAATTTAATTTTAAGACTTAAAAAAAATCCTAATTTTAAAATTAGGATTGGAGTTGTTTTAAAAAAAGTATTCAATTGAACTTAAAGATTTCAGTTCGGAACTTCAAAACGGAGCCGGATCTGGAGAAAAGAAAAAAAAATTTAATTTTTCAACATTTTCGAACTTAAATAGCGTCGTAAATCAAAAACCGTTCATTTTCGGCGCTAAAAGGTTAGAATGTGATTTGTACACAATTTCACGTTCTTTAAAAAAGTATTTCAGTATTTTTACAAAAAAACTTATATTTTGGATGCTACGGCCATTTGAAAGCAGAATTTAAGAAAATGCTTGAAATCTGAAGATTTGAATTTAATTTTAAGATTTAAAAAAAAACCTAATTTTAAAATTAGGATTGGAGTTGTTTTAAAAAAGGTATTCAATTGAACTTAAAGATTTCAATTCGGAACTTCAAAACGGAGCCGGATCTGGAGGAAAAGCAAAAAAAGTTTAATTTTTCAACATTTTCGTACTTAAATTTCGTCATAACTTAAAAACCATTATTTTTAGGCAATTTTAGATTAGAATGTGATTTTTAATTTTTTTTAAACAAGTATTCAATTGGAGTTTTAAGATTTCAATTCGGAACTTTAAAACAGAGCCGGATCTGGAGCCAGAGCATAGAATAAAAATAGATTTTTTTTTTATTTTTGACATTTTCGAACTTAAATTGCGTCGTAAATCAAAAACCGTTCATTTTAGGCGCTAAAAGGTTAGAATGTGATTTGTACACAATTACACGTTCTTTCAAAAAGTATTTCAGTATTTTTACAAAAAAACTTATATTTTGGATGCTACGGCCATTTGAAAGCAGAATTTAAGAAAATGCTTGAAATCTGAGGATTTGAATTTAATTTTAAGATTTAAAAAAAAACCTAATTTTAAAATTAGGATTGCAGTTGTTCTAAAAAACGTTTCCAATTGAACTTGAAGATTTCAATTCGGAACTTTAAAACGGAGCCGAATCTGGAGAAAAGAAAAAAAATTTAATTTTTCAACATTTTCGTACTTAAATTTCGTCATAACTCAAAAACCATTAATTTTAGGCAATTTTAGATTAGAATGTGATTTTTAATTTTTTTTAAACAAGTATTCAATTGGAGTTTTAAGATTTCAATTCGGAACTTGAAAACAGAGCCGGATCTGGAGCCAGAGCATAGAATAAAAATAGAAATTTTATTTTATTTTTGACATTTTCGTACTTAAATTGCGTCGTAAATCAAAAACCGTTCATTTTAGACGCTAAACGGTTAGAATGTGATTAGTAGACAATTTCACGTTCTTTAAAAAAGTATTTCAGTATTTTTACTAAAAAACTTATATTTTGGATGCTACGGCCATTTGAAAGGAAAATTTAAGAAAATGCTTCAAAGCTGAGGATTTGAATTTAATTTTAAGATTTTTAAAAAATCTTATTTTAAAATAAAGATTTGAATTAAAAAACAAGTATTCAATTGGACTTTAAGATTTCATTTAGAACCTAAAAGGGGAACCCGGATTTGGAACCAGAGCATAGAAAATCTTTTAAAAAATAAAAAAAATTTTTATTCTTCAACATTTTCGTACTTCAATTGCGTCATAACTCAAAAACCGTTAACTTTAGGCGCTAAAATGTTAGAATGTAATTTGTAGATAATTTTACGTTCTTTAAAAAAGTATTTCACTATTTTTACTAAAAAACTTTTATTTTGGATGCTATGACCATTTAAAAGCAGAATTTAAAAAATTGCTTTAAATCTGAGGATTTAAATTTAATTTTAAGATTTTTAAAAAAACCTAATTTTAAAATTAGGAGGATAGAAGTTTTTTTTAAAAAAAGTATTCAATTAAACTTGAAGATTTTAATTCGAAATTTGAAAACGAACCCGGATCTGGAGAAAAGAAAAAAAAAGAAAATTTTTAATTCTTCAACATTTTCGTACTTAAAGTTCGTCATAACTCAAAAGCCGTTAATTTTAGGCACTAAAAGATTAGAATGTGATTTGTAGATAAGTTTACGTTCTTTAAAAAAGATGCTCGGTATTTTTACTAAAAAACTAATAGTTTTGATGCTATGGCGATTTGTAGGTAGAATTCTACGAAAATGTTTCAAATTTGGCCCTTGATAACCCACTTGATGATAATAATCCCACTTTTCCCTTATGTATTTCTTATTATATTATATTACGGCTATTGTAATTTCATAATGAATAATCAAATTTGAACAGTAATTTCCCCTGCTAGAATATCACAGGATCGGTAGATACGAAATTATCCGCACGTCCAGTTAACCAGTCCGCCAAAATGGGGATGATATGATCCTAAACCAGGGTTTACATTATTCATTTTAAATAATCAAATCGGCCGTAAATGTCTAAAACCCTTTCGTTGATTTAATTTACCATCAGACGGAACAAAATCAATTGGGAGCTTGAGACGTTCAAATCCCGTCGCTGTCAGACGTTCATTGGAACATTGGAATCAGCCCGAGGTTTAATGGTTCAATTTTCCGTAAAAATAACGAATAATGTAAATCCCGCTTAATGAATTCATTAATTTTGTTAAATAAATTAAAAAAAGTTTAAAGTTGCAATTTCTACTTTACCGGCTCGCGGTTAGTTCAGCTACCGGAACAGTGGTGGAGTCTGCCGCATTTTCAATTTAAACTCAAAAATATGCGTGCGAATAATAAAATTTTGCCGAATTAAAAATATGCGCTTTTTATTACTTTACGAAATTAACCGTTGTTACACTCCGGGTCACTATTTAGATGACTGATTTAATTAATTTGGTTACGATTTGGTAAGATGAAAGGTCAGCGATTAGTGATATTGTTAATTAGGTTTTTTTGCAATAAGTTTTAATAATTATCAAAGCCCAATCGAAGAACTAAAAAAATAAATTGAGTATCGAAAATTTTAAGCATTAATTTTTTTAATTAATTATGTAAATTTTTCTAATTACGGCTATCTGCAAAGTCAAGGATGTGCCAATTATAAAGTGTAACAATAATTAACCGTTGGACTAAATACAGAGTGCGTACAGCAGAGTTTGTTATTGTCGACCGAATCTCAAATTCATAACCCCTGGGTCACTAAATCAAAATTTTGTCTAGATAAACCGATGAACTCCCCCACTTGTAAAACGCAGACGAAGGTAAAATTTTGCGTATACAAAGATAACATAAGAACGACCTTGAAAATTTTAAATCGAATTTTTTTCGACGGAAGATTCCTTTGGTGTCCAGGACCTGGTGGTCGATTTGGGTGGCGACGCTGCACCGTCGGATCGCGTCAAGTTTCCAAATTAAATTAAAATAAAATTCCGTCTTGTACAATGTAATAAAAATCGACCCTGATCTTTTAAAATGCAACTCTGCCGAATGCACTTTATGCAAATTTTTCGTTCTGCGCGACAGCGGTGGGTGTTTCGTGTAAGAGGATCCCGAGATAAAATTTTGGTGGTGTAAGCGTTAAAAGAAATGTCGAGTGGAATGCAAAAAAAAAGAAAGGAAGGAAGGAATAAAGCGCGCGTTTGTTTTTTGGATCCGCAACAGCCTATAGTTGATGTCTCTGGGTTTTGGTTTGGGATAGTGGATGATTGATTGGGATGGCCTACCTTGAGAAATGCAGTACATAATTTGTCTTGGAACTTTGAGTCCCGCCGCCAGGCAGGCAGCAAAAGAGGCCGAAAAGTTGATGGCCATGTCTGCTGCAGGTCATCGATGGTCACGGAGCGGCGCGAATCGTCAATGTTACCACTGCACTAGTGCAGGGGCGGCGTAGGGGGCGGCCGCGGCGTCACCTCACGCACCACATGGCACTCGCACTGAAAACACAGGCCAACGTCTTGGCGCGCTGCACTCGCTGATGCAGCCTCCATTTAGGCCGCGAAACTCGTGGAAGTTGGCTGCATACAATTTTGCTCAAGTTTTTCTTTAGTGGCGGGGATCGCACTGGTTCCCGCTGCCGGCTCGACAAGATACGACCTCATGTTCCGCGGAGACCCGCTCCGATCTCGCGAGATGAAGCGCTGTTGCCGGCCCGCTTGTCTGGCTGCACCGGCTGTCGCCCCCGCCGCCACCACCCACCGCATGCACGTGCATCGCGCCGGCCCGCTGCACCCGAATCAATATCACACATAATCACAAAAAACTGGCCCAACTCGAAATCTTCCACCTTGAAAGTCTTGGCGAGCGCAATGTTGACCTACGCACCGTTTCTTCGACTCTGACACACTTTATAACACCCCCACGACTCGCAGACACCACGATGCACCCTCTTTTTGTTCTAATAAGGTCAATTGCATGGAACTCTTCCAACTTGCACGTTTTGTTTGTCAACAAACCGTTTCTCTATTTCTATTAATTCTATTGAGCTTCCAACTTGGAAATTCCTTTTTTCCATCCTAATTAATTTTTTTTTTAATTATTTGTGCAACATCGTCGTCGCTCGTCCCACAATTAAATTACGTCAAAAGTGCATCGACGTCAGTTTATGGTATCAAATATCTTGCAGTCGCGAAGTTGATATTGGGCGAGGTGCATAGCGAACGTCGGCAAACGAAGCGGGGGAGAGGGCCCGCGACACGCCACGGCGGACTCGACCAAGGAGGAACTCGAAACCCTTGAGAAGGTCGCGGAGAAATTCAATTATCGTCGTAGTAATCATAATAATAACAGTAGTAAAATTTTTTATATTCTATTATTAATTATTAACATTTCGAACAAATTAAAGCGTCGTCGTCGACGTCGTCGTCATCCTCGTCATCTTTGCTTCGAAAGGGTTGAGCGGTGCGGGTGAACCTGGTGCATCCCGAGCTAAACCTGCAGCAGTAGCCAATCACAAACAATGTAAGTCTTGGCAACGTCGAACAAATTTTTTGTTATTGTTAGTCGACGAACACGACATTCAAGCGTCGGTCCCAAAATGCATTATATGTACACACGAAGTGTCTGCTCAAATGTAAAAATGAATTTTTAATCAAAACGCGTCAAAAACACTTCACTTCCAGCGCTTTTTTGCAAACACATTAAATATTTAGGGATAATTCAGGATTACCTATACTCGCGTCGCTGGGAAATTTACCCAACCAATTTAGGTTTTTTTTAAAGAATTCGCTGTTTTTTAACGACGTTGAACGGTCAAGCAGGGTTAAACTGTTGGGAGAGGGGGAGGGGTGAGGTACTCCCAAGAGTTTTCAAAATTCCAAAAAAAAACTGCTAAATAGACTCAAAATTTTTCTCTTTTACTTTGCGGAAGGAAAAGTGATATTTGCGTCTTGCAAAATTTAGCCACTTTCCTCCTGAAATTATTTTATCCACGGTCATGAAATTCTAAATAAAAACTTTGGGAGCCATCATGAGATTTTCGTTAAAATATCCATGAAAAAGTGAAAATCTGACTGGTATAACAAAAAAAATTAAATTTGTCAATTATTCGTTCTCGAGTTATTGCAAACAAGATTTCAAAAATAATAAAAAAATTTGAATTTTAAAAACAACTTTTCAAAGGCGGTGCGGCCTAAAGGCCGCACTAAAACTACTTTTTAGGATTTACAGTAAAAATATATTTTAGGAAATGTCTTTCAATTACGTAAGTACAACTTTTTTAGAAATTTTTTTTCTACCCCCCCTCCGGCTAGATCTTGGTAACACCCGTTTTGACAAAAGTCATAAAAATTGTTATCTTTTCACACAAGAAAGATTGAAATAACCTGATTTTATTTCGAATTATTGCAAAAAGTGTTTTTTAAAGGTAAGTAATATTTTATTATCGATACCAGGTTGGTTAGTTGTGCGGCCTAAAGGCCGCACTAAAGTTAATTTTTAGAATTTAGTATTTTAAGGAACTTACGTATTAAATTGCGTAACAAAAATAGTAAAACTTACGTAAATTAAAAATCGTTGTTTTTAACAGTAATTAGATTGCAAAATTGTGCGGCCTAAAGGCCGCATTGAAACTACATTTACTGATTCGCTGTAAAAAGTATTTTAGAGAGCGCTCATTAGTAAAGTACAAACAATTTCTGAACTATTTGCATCATCCTTGTAAGGGTTTATAAAAAGCATCAGAAGTGTTTATCCCCCCCCTCCCTATAGTACGATTTTGTTAAAACAGGGAGTCAGAAACAAATTTTAAATAATCTATTTATGAAACTTATTTTTATTTTTGTTAAAATTATGAAAATTTTGACCTTCTACTGCATTGTAAGAAACTTAGGAAATTTTTACCCCCCTCCTCCCCCGGGTAAGATTTTGGAAAACGTTTCAACGTTTTAAGGGAGGGAAAAGCACAAACTGATTTTAGATAATTTATTTAGAAAAACTTACGAATTAACTAAAAGAACGTAATTATTTAAATTATTAGATTGCTCAAACTGTGCGGCCTGATGGCCTCAGTGAAATTACATTTTTTTAGCATAAGATTTTGAAAATTTACGTTTAGGGGAGGGGAAAGCAGAAACTGATTTATTTTTAAACTTGCTTAATAAACTAAAAAGCATAGTTTTTTATTGTAATAGTTCCGTACTTTATTCAAACTGTGCGGCTCAAAGACCGCACTGAGAGTACATTTTAGGTTTGACATCTTAAACATCAGTAATTTTTACTACCGCTGACGATTTTTTGGTGATTTTCTATTTGGCGGAAGGACGAAAAAACTAATTTTTTTTAGAACAACTTACAAAAAGTTGTAATTTTTTATTAAACTTACTAGATTTTCTAAACTGCGGTCTGAAGGCCGCACTGAACCTACATTTTAGAATTTATAGCAAAACTATGTTAGAGAAGACCCACTTTTACCATTTTTTATTTTAAGGGCACATTTTTACTTCCCTCTCTCGTATAAAATTGGAAAACTTTTGTTTGGGAGAGGAGGAGGCACCAACTGATTTTGGATAATTTATTTAAAAAAAACATACATAATTAACTAAAAAACGTAATTTTTTATTGAAATCATTAGATTGCTTTAAGTGTGCGGCCTGAAGGCCGCAGTGAAAATACAATTTGCAATTTATTGCAAAAAAGGATTTTACAGGGCACCCATTACAGACACGTAAAAATGAATTTTGAACTTTTTGATCCCTTTTCGTTTAATGTTTTGGAGATCTTCTATTTAGGAAAGCAAAAACTGATCTTAATTTAATAACAATGGAAAAAAAATTTAACAGGCTGACTCGTTCTAGATTTATTTTAAAAATTATTTTACAAAATCAAGTAACTTTTTAATCTGAATATCAAATTTATTACGCTGTGCGGCCTGAAGGCCGCACTGGAATTATTTCTTAAAATATATTTCAAAAAAGTATTTTTGAGGGTGTTCGCTATATTGAAACAATTTTAGAAATTTTAGAGCCACCCCTCTGCTTTTTCCCCCTTAGCCCATCTTAGAAACACAAAACCCCAAAATATCACCATAAAAATAAATTATTTTCAAAAACTTCATATTTAAGTCTCCGTTAATTTTCAAACTAATTTGTGGCAAAGTAGGATTTTTAAGTTGAAATTAAGATTCTCAAATTAACCCTTTCATTGCCTTTTACTGTTGATCAATTTTTTTCAAATTTTTTTATATTAATCTTACAAATTCATAAATTAATATAAAGTAAAAATTTATAATTTTTCTGGCTACACAAAATTTATTTCTATAGTTTCTTAAACTCCGAAATTTTAGTTAACCCTTCCATTTCTTTTAACCGTTTTGATCAAATACTTTTAAAATTTTCCTCGGTTTCTTTTTAAAAATCTTAGAAATTATTAAAAAGAAAATTGAATTTGTAAATTTTTAAAATTATGTAAGTAATTAATTTAAAGTTTTCTAAAATGTAAATTTCCAATTAACCCTTTCATTGCCTTTTACTGTTGATCAATTTTTTTAAAATTTTTTTACATTAATCTTACAAATTCATAAATTAATATAAAGTAAAAAATTTATAATTTTTCTGGCTACACAAAATTTATTCTTCGAAACTTTAGTTAACCTTTCCATTTCTTTTAACCGTTTTGATCAAATACTTTTAAAATTTTCCTCGGTTTCTTTTTAAAAATCTTGGAAATTATTAAAAAAAAAATTGAATTTGAAGTTTTTTAAAATTATGTAAGTAATTAATTTAAAGTTTTCTTAAATATAAATTTCCAATTAACCCTCTCATTTCCTTTTAGTGTTGATCAATTTTTTTCAAATTGTTTTATATTAATCTTACAAATTCATAAGTTATAATATAAAGTAAAAATTTATAATTTTTTTGGCTACACAAAATTTATTTCTATTTTCTTAAATTCCGAAACTTTAGTTAACCCTTCCATTTCTTTCAACCGTTTTGATCAAATACTTTTAAAATTTTCCTCAGTTTCTTTTTAAAAATCTTGGAAGTTATTACAAACATAAAATTGAACTTGTAGATTTTTAAAATTATGTAAGTAATTAATTTAAAGTTTTCTTAAATGTAAATTTCCAATTAACCCTTTCATTGCCTTTTACTGTTGATCAATTTTTTTCAAATTTTTTTATATTAATCTTACAAATTCATAAGTTAATATAAAGTAAAAATTTATAATTTTTCTGGTTAAATAAAATTTATTTCTAGTTTTTTAAACTCCGAAACTTTAGTTAACCCTTCCATTTCCTTCAACCGTTTTGATCAAATACTTTTAAAATTTCCCTCTGTTTCTTTTTAAAAATCTTGGAAATTATTAAAAAGAAAATTGAATTTGGAGATTTTTAAAATTATGTAAGTAATTAATTTAAAGTTTTCTAAAATTAATTAAAAGTTTTCTAAATTTCCAATTAACCCTTTCATTTCCTTCTAGCGCTTAAATCCAATTTTCTTACATTAAAAAAAAAAGAATTTTTTTATGTCTTTTATTAATTCTTGCTGGAACGGACTTTTTTGTAGTAAATTTAATTTTTTTTACAAATGTCACTTTTGCTTCAGCTTCAGATAGTTCTTTTGGAATACGTGAGAAAAACTTGGAATAGTTCCATGGTCGTGCTATTTCGCATTTGTTCGGGAAACTTTGAAGAATAAAATTTCTATTTCCATCTGAGTTTTCCCTGTGGCTTCTTGATTTAAACGTAGAAAGTTCTGGGAAAACTGCAATAAAAAGCACAAAAAAGATGCGATCGCTTATATTTAAAAAATCTTGAAAATACTTATAAAAATTTAGTCTTTACAAATAATAAAACAGTCAACATTTAGGACACAAAAACAAAAACGGAATCGAAGTTTTTTTTTAACAGTTAAAATGGGGTCACGCTATGGGGGATTGTATAAATAAATATTGAGATGATGCTCTGCGAACCGAAACATTTGCGGTTCCATATTGTTCTCGAAGTTCATCAGTTCTCCTATAGGATCTTCGAGAACTAAAAAACTGTTAGCCGTATGATACATCACTCGTCGACGATTTTCTTGTTCTCGTATTGCAGCTTGTGTTGCCAATGCCATTTGTTCATCTATGAAGGCACGGCAAGCAATTCCATCTCTGTTATCTGGAACTCTTATTGGGCCAAACTCTCCAACTAGGATTCTTGCGGGTCTGTGAACTACGATAAAGTGTAACAAACAAAAATGCATCAAGAAAATTTACGTACCAATGGGATTATTCAGTACTGGAAAGATTTCGTCTGGTTCTGGAACGATTTCTTCCGGTTCTGGAACGATTCTATCATTTTCTATTCTTGGTGTGGTACTCTTCCAATTTTTCACAGATAGACAAAGCACTGTTAAAGCAGCCAACCAAGGCGAAAAGTTTTCCAAAACACCCACAAACAGTACAATTTTCTGGAATACCCCAAACCCAATCATAATTATTGCACAACCTTTAACACTTCAACCGAAGTTTTACAAAAATCACATCATCTGTGCGCGATAAGTCCACAACAGTCATATCACTTCCTTTGTTTTTAAAAATGAAAGTTACTAAATATTTCGAACATTTCGTGGCGGTTTATTTAAAAATTAAGCTACTACGATAAAAAAGAACTTCCGTTTTAATCGTTCAAGCTCTTTCTGATTTAGTTGGAGAATAACGGGATTATCAAAAATAATTTAAGGGGAGTAAGATTGATATTGTTTGACAGCACAAATTAATTTTTTAATTTGAAAATTTTTCAGAATTAATCTTATCGGATATTTTACGTTGCTGTCAGACAGACAGACATTCTAAATGCGTTTACTTTATTAAAAAAACAATTAAAATGCCATCGTTTATTTTTTAAATTCAAAATTTTGAAATTATAATAATATAAAAATGTTGTGGTTACAAACAATAAAATTACTTATAATGCAAAGATAAAAAACAGGATTTTTTTTCTCATTGTCGGGTGCGTAATGGAGAATTCAACCTACACATTATACCGGAATGGATGGTGCCGAATGAACAGAAACTCTTGCAATTTGAAATAGTTATGGTTTGTAATTAGATAATCTTGAACGAAAAAAACGATTGAGCCTGATGATTCAGAGCTCGTCAGCTAAATTCTATGTATTCTTCATTTTCTTCGCCTTCTCCTTCTTGTTCGTCTTCTTCTTTCTTCTGTGTCTGGGACAGGAAAATGTATCTTTTTTTCTGTTTCGGATAACGAACCAAAAATTGCATTGACGACGAACCAAATCCTTGATAAAAACCGGAAAATTTTATGTAGTACTACAAATTTCGGGCTTTCCAAAAAAACTGAGAAAAAATTCCTCTTCATTCTTAACAACACTTCAGCCTAGTCAAAGTTTTACAAAAATTACAGGAACGATAACTACCACATAAAACATACAAAACACTTCTTATCGTTTGGTTAGAAATTAAAGTTACTAAACCGACCAGAGTTGCCAATTCTTTAATTTACAAAATTGCTAGATGCATGACACTTTTGGTGTCGCCAAATATTTCCCGGATAAAATTATTCAGGAAATTGAGATTAAAAAGCTCCCTACTTGCAACCGTTGGTAGAATAACAGGATTATCTGAAAGACAAAACTTCAATCGAAACAAAAGAAGTTGCGATCATAATTTATTTAATAAAATTGAAAATTTTGAAAACACACATAAAAATTTTGTATTATTTTGTTACATAGAATAAAACACCCAAATGGGACAGGAAAAACACTGAATAAACCAAGATCATCTTCAAATTCTTAGGCGCTTTGAGGAAGATTATCGACATACGTTTCAATATGCCGTTTGATGAACTGATACGAATGCAGTGACATATTCGTTTTATTTTTGTTTAACGTATCCATTGGATCCAAAAAAATTAAATATGCGTTAGCCACGTGATGTAACCTTCGTCTCCTGTTATTTACTCCAACCGCCTGTATGGCTAATGTGATTTGCCTTTTCGCGAAGGCCACGCAAGCTTCTGAATCTCTGGTATTTGGAAGTGATAGAGGGCCATACTCTCCATATATTATTTTTGCAGGTCTGTGATCTCTTGGACGGTTCCGTTTCGGAATTATTCTATTGTGTTCTGCCCTAAATAAAGAAAAAGCTGACACCACAATTTTTCTCGCATTTTTTAACATCTTGACACAGTTTAACCCAAAAATTGGTTTTAGAAATAAAAGTTACTAAAGACGGCGGTTTATTCAAAAGTTACCATTTGAAATCAATGGATGTATAATACTAATAAGCGAACAATAATCAACAGTGTGAGAGAATAAATTTGGACATTTAAACATATGGTGTATGTTTTGATAATTTTTAGAAACCGGGGGGCCTGGGGGGTATGGAATACCCCCAGCTGTAAGTAAGCAATTAGGACAACTTCTTGAGAAACAAACTTTTGGCGTTATCTTCATTGCTCCCTGAAAGCTGGGGTGCCCCAGACCCCCCAGACCCCCCGGTCTCATAACTATTTTTTTTATACTTTTAGCTTATCCTAGTACTTGAGAATAGCTCATTTCGCGATTATTTTCCGATTAATGTTGCATATTATTATTCATATTACCTACTGTTAAGTCATATAAATATTTAATAAATCAACGGAGAGGGGATCTTCTTAATCCCCCCTTCTCAAAGGTTTCTATTACAAAATTCAAAACTTTCGTTTACAACGAATTTTTACTATTTAATTTTTAGCTTCTCGTCTTATAAAGGTTATAACAAGGTACTATGATGAATTCATTACCCCCCCCCCTTTAGTGCTAAAAAATAATCTCAGTAGTAAGGTTGGAATCTGTGAAAATCATTACAGTAAATGAGCGATTGATTCCAGCCAATCTATTGATGTGTTATTTTTTGAGTTGATAGTAATTCAGTCAGAAGAGTGACAGAGCGTTACTGACAGAAAGACAGACAGAAATGGTTTTCCACGACATTCCCATCATTTTTTCTTTATTTATTTTTATGAAAATATAAATGGGGGTCTCATAACTTGTGGGGTGAGCTAAGTGAACGGGCTAAGGACCGGACTCTAGGCTAGAAGCCCTAGGTTTGATCCCCAACCCGGCCACAAAATTTATCCAACTTCATTTTGACCTTTTCCTTTCGGAAGGCAATGGCAAACCACTGATAGTAATCTGCCAAGAGAACGTTATACATACGTCACCAAACCCTCATTAGGGTAAAAGGACCGAGGTAGGAAAGGATAAATGAGAGTATGGATTTTCACCTAGCTGTGAATGAGATAATACGACCTTTCAAGAAGCAAATTTTGCCATTGCTTTCTAATAGCTGGGGGGTATTCCATACCCCCCAGACCCCCCGGTTTCCTGTCCACCATTTCTTCACACTTTTACCCTTCTTAAACGTTCGACGCTAGTCACTTCTCTTATTACTAAAGTAATTTATTAATTAAATAGATCGGCCGTCTTCATTCCATAACAAATTTGAAAATATTTTGTTTTATAAAACTGGGTTTGAGCAGTGAAAGGGTGGGGGAATTAATTCCAAAAAAAACAGAAGTAGGGGTTAATTTCTTCTTTAGATTTAGCCGCCCTGCTTTGTTCGATTTTCTAATGTTGTTAATCAATAAACAACTAATTAGAAGAGCAAGATAGCGTTACGGACAGACAGACAGAGTTTGACACGAAATTCTTATACATATCGTGGGTTTATTGCAAAACCCGACTTTCTACATTCATTTTTTCATATTAATATTTTTCTCTAGGAACCGGGGGGTCTGGGGGGTATGGAATACCCTCCAGCTGTAAGTAAGCAACAAGGTCAAGTGATCACATCCCTGATTACTACATTAATTTATTATTTAAGTACCTACTTGATTTTGCTTTTGTAAAATTTAACAAAATTACATTGAGTGGATCCGAGATCCGATCTTTTACACAACACTCATTTATCAAATTTAAATTAACCTTAGTGTGTGATCGGTTTTGGTATTATCTGCATTTGTTTTTTTAGACTCACGAGGTACAAAGAAACAAATAATTTTACAATATTCAATTAATTTGAATCATTTCCATATAAAATTTGATCGGGCTTTTGTTGACTTTTACAATGTTAATCTGATAATCTAGTGATCCCACGATAGAATAAAACTCAAGATCATGGAGCTGCAATCGTTTATAATTTAAAATCCAAAATTTTGAAAATACATTTAAAAATTTTGTGGTTACACAGAATAAAACACCCAGTATTGGGGTAAAAAAAATAAAATACTTCATACAAAGATTGAAGGAATCGTTGCTTCCTTCTTATTAGTCAACTTTTTCTGGGACATCATGGAAGATTATATAAATACATTTCTATGTGTCTTCGGATGAACAGATACGCCAACAATGACAAACGGCCCCGGTTTTCGTTTAGTGCAGCTACTGGATCCTCAAGAACGAGAAAAGCGTTAGCCACATGATACATCATTCGCATTTCATCCTGTTCTGCTGCAGCTTTCAGGGACAACCTTCCTTGTGCTATCGCGAAGGCCTTGCAAGCTTCTTTATCTCCGGTATCTGGAATATCTATCGGACCGTACGCTCCATTCACGGTTCTTCCATAATGTAAATAGATTTCTAGTAACCTTACAGTTTGAAAGAACTGATACCTCGACAATTGCAAAAATGCTTGACCATCAAACAGTGCAGCCATTGGATCTTCTTGAATGAAATAAGTGTTAACCCTATGATGCCTCTCTCGTCTCTCATTATGTGCCCTTGCAGCCTTAAAGGCCAAAATCACTTGTTCTACCGCAAAAGAATCGCAAGCTTCTCCATCTCCGGTATCTGGAACTGCTATTGGGCCATACTCTCTTTGTACGATTCTTGCAGGTCTGTAAACTACGATCAAGTGCAGAAGAAACAAAAACACAAGAAAAATTATTGTTTTACCTCTTAATCGGTTCTCTTCTCGAACGATTCTGTTACGTTTTACCATAGAAATAAACACTGATAAAATAGCCAACCAAAACGAATTATTTATAAACATCTTCCTAATTTTTAACAAAGTTTTATTCGAGAAAATATAGATTATACCATTTCTTATCAGTTGGTTTTAAAAATAAAAGTTCCAAAAATTTCGAGGCGGTTTATTCAAAATATTTTGCTCTGATTCAGGATCGAGCTCGATTTTACGTATGTCTGTTTCTCTGGTTTTAACGTTCTTTTGCACTTCTGATTAGTTTTTCATTTATTTGCTTCATTTAAGTTGTTATAAAACATAAATTTAAATTAACCTTAATGAATGATCGGTTTTGGTATTATCTACATTTGACAATAATCAAAACAATACATCGGAAATGCTGATTTAGACGGTTTAACCCAAACAATAGGCAAATATTTTTTAGGATGTCTTTTTCATTTTTCTTCACGCCACTTGCTCGGAGGTAAATTAAATGTGGTCTTGAAAAATTTTCCTGATGACAAAGTGCAAAATTTTGAATTAACCGCTACGGAATGCTTGAAATGTTTAGTAACTTTCATTTTTAAAACCGCAATTGATAAGAAATCCTAATTTTGAAAAGCATCTGTTTCGTCAAGATGGAGAGCATGGCTCAAGATTTTTTAATTTTTATAACCATTTTATTAGTAATTACTTTATTTGTGGTAAATCTTATTTGTTATAAAGCCAGAATGATACTTTTAGAACGGAACCATCTCAGGCGTAAGTAAAAAATGATCTATGCATTTTTATCTGTCTTACATTTAATCATAGTTCACAGACCTGTACAAATCATAAATGGTGACTATGGGCTTATAATACTTCCAAATAGCGGAGATGTTAAAGCGTTGTGTGCCTTCATAAGTGAACAATCGAAATTGGCTCAAAAAGCAAAAGACGAAGGTGACGAGAGACGAATTCAGCATCATTTGGCCAATTGTTTTTTGGCTTTTGAGGATCCAATGGCTGCACTAACCAATCGTCGATCTAAATTAACATTGCCGCAATATAACTTTATCCAAGATCATATAGAAAAGTATATAACATACAATTATCAGCGGCGTCTCTAAAGTAGTTGAGTAATTAGAAGAGAATTCAAGTTTCTTTAATTTTTACGTTTTAATTTTGTGCTTTTATTTTATTCTATGTAACGATAACGAAATTAAAAAATATACGATTGAAATTTCTGTTCTTTCTTTTCGAAGAAATAAACCCTATTTTATTTCAAAATTTAATTACGATATTATTGCATAATAATCAAAGTTATGCAAGGCAACGGAAGCAATGGTATAAATTTTTAAAATGATAGCGATTTCATACCTCCCAGACTCTTCCGGTTTTTGGAAAAAATTCTTATGCGAATAAATAAACAAGACGAAAAACAAAATATTCATCTGTCTATCTGTTCGTAATTCTCTTTTAAGATGACAGGTGTAGGTAAGATAATATTCTTCTAGACTAAGGTGGAGGCCATCGAGGCTGAGACCAAAGGCATCCAGATTTTTCGAGAGGAAAAAATGGACATGAAAAATGGAAAAATGGACTCTCAAAGGAAGTCATGCGATAATCGTGAAGACAGAAAATCGACTCCAACTTAAGGATGCACTAGGTGCTATCGAGCAAGCCATCGGCAACGATTGACAAGTCAGTGACTCCATCCGTAGGATGAGAAGAACGCGACAAGGCCACGTTCTAATTGAACTAGAGAAATGGGGCAAAGATGTAGGTCACATGCAGTAAATGCTGGGCTAGTGGCAACGAAGCAAATCGATGTGAGGGCCAGGACAGATCGACCAAATGTTTGAGGTGCTGTGGAGCCTACCACTATGCGGAGACTTGTAAGAAGAACTCGCACTGCAAGGTATGTGATCTGTTCAGGTTAACAAAGAAAAATAAAGTCTAGCAAGGGTGAACAAAATGGACGAATGGATTGCACATCTACGATGAGTATTCATGAGTCTAGGACGTGAGAAAATTTTGATCTACGATAGTCGAACGGAAGTCTAAATTAAAACGAAGAAAGGACCCAGGTAGAATAAGTCTGAAGTCGATACGACAATAAATAGTTCATCAAAGTTTTGAATGGGTAGAAGTCGTGAAAGTAATGCCCAACTGCGGGTCTGCACGATCATGGGGAGCATGGGGGAGGTTTTAGTCAGTAAAAGTCTGACAGTACCTCCTCTCCCCCCCGGTTGTAGCGGTTTCTTGTAAAAATAGGTATTTGATTAATAAATTGCTCTAATAATCGGGAAGGTAGCTACGCTTGAGTACTAAGTGAGGTTAGAAGTATAAAGAAATAGATATGAAACCGGGGGGTCTGGGGGGTATGGAATACCCCCCAGCTACTAGGGAGTAATGAAGACACCTACAAAAATTTGTTTCTTGAAGGGTTGTCCTGATTGCTCACTAACAGCTGGGGGGTATTCCATACCCCCCAGACCCCCCGGTTTCTAGAATATAAATTTGAAAAAGCAACTATAGAAAACATCATACAAAATTTTATTTTCTTAGTGTCAGTCAGTCAGAGAGGTGAGCTAAGTTAACGGGCTAAGGACCGAACTCTAGGCTAGAAGCTCTAGGTTCGATCCCCAACCCGGCTACAAAATTTATCCAACTTCATTATAACCCTCTCTTTTCGAAAGAAATCTGCCAAAAAAACGTTATACGTCACCAAACCCTCATTAAGGTAAAAGGACCGAGGAGGAGGAAATAAACCAAATAATGACATATGGGTCTGAACAGGAATACCGAAGCAGATAACGATAAGGGGGGACTAGAACTGTTAAAAAATAGACGTGAGACCGGGGAGTCTGGGGGGTATGGAATACCCCCCAGCCGATAAGAAGCAATAGAGATAACGACGAAAATTTGTTTCTTAATTGCAGCTGGGGGGTATTCCATACCCCCCAGACCCCCCGGTCTCTTGAAAATAAATTTTGTATACATAAGCATAATCATAAAAAAATCATACAACAAAATAAAAATGAGATGCTTTTATAGTGACTATTTTAAAACAGACAGTTAATTTAATCACGAAAGTATTTCATAATAATCATAACAATATACCGGTAAAATTAAACGCTACAACTCAACCGATAAGCACATTTTTACCTTCCAAATGCTTTTTTCTCATTTTCGAGTTAAAGTAGATCAATTTCTTCACGCTACTTGCTCGGAGTTAAATAAAATTCGATTGGTAACAAAATGCAATTTTTGAAATAACCGCTACGGAATCCTTAAAATGTTTAGTAACTTTAATTTTAAAGTCAATTGATAAGAAATTATATGCACGTTTAAAAAACTTCTGTTTTGGAAAACTTTGTCAAGATGGAGAGGATTGTAGAAGCTTTTATAACTTTTGTAACCGCTTTACCTTCGGCTACTTTACTGATGGTAGTTTTTATTTTTTATATACCCACAATATTAGTTCTAGTACGGAATCGTCGCAAACGTAAACGTAAGTAAATTGTCCATGAATTTTTGTTTTTCTACATTTAATTGCAGCTCGCAGACCTGCAAAAATCATAAATGGAAACTATGGGCCGATAGCATGTCCTGATACTGAAGATGTTAGAGCTGTAGAGCTCTTCAAGGATGCACAAAGCAAATTGATCCTCAAAGCAAGAAAAAAAGGTGACTGCAGACAAAGTAAATATCATGAAGCAAATCGTTTTTTGGCTTATGCGAATCCAATGGCTGCACTAAATAAAAAACGATCGAAATTATCAAATTCGAAGTATCATTTTATTAAAAGACATATAAAAAAGTTTATATACAATTGTCAATGGCGTGACTAATAAGAAGACGAATCTTTGTACGTGTGTTTTAATCTTTTGCCCGGTTTTTTATTCTATGTAACGACAAAATTGTTAGGTCAATTTTCAAAATTTGATTAAAAAAAATAAATAAATAAACGATTCGAATTTACTTTGTTTTTCAAGGGGGTGATCCAAATTGTAGATTATTTTCCTTTGAGAGACCGGGGGGTCTGGGGGGGTACGGAATACCCTCCAGTCTTAAGGAGTTGATAACCACTAAATTTTGATTTTTGAAAAGTCTTCTTGTTGCTTTCTTTAGCCGGGTGCGATCAGAACGAATAGCTTTTAAAGCATAAATGCACAGTTACCTTAATGAATGATCTGTTTTTACAGACCACTATTTCTACGCGATAAGAAAAGTTTACCGATAACAAAGTGCAACTTTTGAATTAACCGCTACGGAAAACTAATTGTTTAGTAACTTTCAGTTTTAAAATCGCAGTTCAGTAATTTTGAAAAACTTTGTCAAGATGCTCATTGTGAAAACTTTCACAACCGCTTTTTCAGCAGCTACTTCGTTTATGGTAAATTGTATTTGTTATATACCTAACATAGTAGTTCTAGAATGGAAACGTCGCAGTCGTAAGTAAATTGTCTAAGGTTTTTTGTTTTTTTTTTACATTTAACCGCAGTTCGACGACCTGGCCGAATCATAAATGGAAACTTTGGGCCGATAGCATTTCCAGATACCGGAGATTTAAAAGCTGTAATTGTCTTCTTGCATACACAAAGCAAATTGGCCCAGAAAGCAGTAGAAGAAGGTAACTGGAGACGAAGTCGACATCACTTGGCTAATCGTTTTTTGGTTTTTGAGGATCCAATGGCTGCACTAAATGAAAGGAAATCCGAATTATCGCGGATGAGATATAAGTTTATCCGAAATCATATAAATAAGTATATAAGCAATAGTCAATGGCGTGACTAATAAGAAGAGGAATCTTTGTACCTACGTGTATTTTAATTTTGTGCTCTAATTTTATTCTATGTAACGACAAAATGTTTAGATCTACTTTTAAAATTTGAATTTAAAAAAATAAACGGTTAGAATTTACTTTGTTTGTTTTGTAGACGGGGGTCTGGGGGGTATGAAATAACCACTAAAATTTTATTCTTGAAATGTCTTCTTGTAGCTTTCTCAGTTGGGTTTTTTTGCACATGAGTCATCAGACACTCAAATTCTGTAGAAATAGCATTTAAAACATAAGTGCAAATTTACCTTAATGAGTGATCGGTTTTCCACTACTTACTTGGAGCTAAATTAAAATCGATCTTAAGTTTTCGGATGGATAACAAAGTGCAACTTTTGAATTGACCGCTGCGGAATACTTGAAATATTTAGTAACTTTTATTTTTAAAACCGCAATTGATAAAAAATCTTACCTGCAATTTTGAAAAATTTGTGTTGCGATAAACTTAGTCAAGATGACGATCGTGGCAATTTTTATAATCGCTGTATCAGCAGCTATTTTATGTATAGTACATTGTATTTGTTATATACCTTATATAATATTTCTAGCATGGAACCGTCGCAGGTGTAAGTAAATTTTCTATGCGTTTTTGTTTTTTTTACATTTAATCGTAGTTCGCAGACTTGGACCAATCGTAAATGGAAATTCAAATACCGGAGATGTAGAACCTGTAAATGTCGTCGTAAATGAAGCAGAAGGTCGCTGGAGACAAATTAGGCATTATATGGCTAATCGTTTTTTGACTTTTGAGCAACCAAGTGCTGCACTAAATGAAAGACGATCCAAATTAACATGAACGAGATGTAGATTTTTCCAAGGACATATAGAAAGGTTTATAAGGTAGTTGACTAATAAGAAGAGAACTTTAGTTTTTGCAATCTTTGTGCCTGTATTTCAATTTTGTGTAGTATTTTATTCTATGTAACGACAAAATGTTGAGCTCTATTTTCAAGATTTGAATTTAAATAAATAAACGGTTAGAATTTCCTTTGTTTTCTTTTGTAGACATCAACTCCTTCCTATTTCAAAATTAAAAAAAAATTGCCTTGTTGACTTCTTACAGTTAAGAGTAATCCAAACTGTGGGCCATTTTTCCCAAAAAAGGAATCTTACTAGAGTCCGGGGAGTCTGGGGGGACTTAAGGTAACTTAAGATTTGGTTTTTTTGTAGATATTTTTTCAGTTTTTACTATGTTATTATTCGTTAGTTTGAAAAGTTTCAGAATAATTAAACAAAATTTAATTATTGTTGAAAAATTTATTTAAAAATTAACTCTGAAATCAAAACACTTAAATATTTTAAGTACTTTAAGACCTAGATTTTTTTAATTATTTTTCCAGGATCTACTCAGCATTTATTAGTGTGTTTGAGAAGTTCCAGAAACTATGAACAAAATTTAATTCTTTTCCAAAAAAATTAATTAAAAAATTGCACTGAAACCAAAATTCATCTATATTTAAAGTAACTTAAGGTTTGGATTTTTTTAGATATTTTTTCAGTTTTTACTATGTTATTATTTGTTAGTTTGAGAAGTTTCTGAATAATTAAACAAAATTTAATTATTCTTGAAAATATTTATTTAAAAATTAACTCTAAAATCAAAACACTTAAATATTTTAAGTACTTTAGGGCCTAGATTTTTTCAGTTATTTTCTTAAGTTCTACTCAGCATTTATTCGTGTGTTCGAGAAGTTTCAGAATCTATGAACAAAATTTAATTTTTTTCCAAAAATAATAAAAAATTGCCCTGAAACCAAAATTCATCAATATTATTTAAGGTAACTTAAGGTTTGGATTTTTTTAGATATTTTTTCAGTTTTTACTATGTTATTTATTATTCGTTAGTTTGAGAAGTTTCAGAATATTTGAACAAAATTTAATTATTGTCGAAAAATTTATTTAAAAATTAACTCTGAAATCAAAACACTTAAATATTTTAAGTACTTTAAGACCTAGATTTTTTAAATTATTTTTTCATGCTCTACTCAGCATTTATTAGTGTGTTCGAAAAGTTTCAGAAACTTTAAACAAAATTTAATTCTTTTCCAAAAAAAATTAATTATAAATTTGCACTGAAACCAAAATTTTTAATATTTAAGGTAACTTAAGGTTCGGATTTTTGTAGATATTTTTTCAGTTTTTACTATGTTATTTATTATTCGTTAGTTTGAGAAGTTTCAGAATATTTGAACAAAATTTAATAAATGTCGAAAAATTTATTTAAAAATTTGCTTTAAAATCAAAACACTTAAATATTTTAAGTACTTTAGGGCCTAGATTTTTTCAGTTATTTTCTTAAGTTCTACTCAGCATTTATTCGTGTGTTCGAGAAGTTTCAGAATCTTTGAACAAAACTTAATTCTTTTCCAAAAATATTAAAAAATTGCACTGAAACCAAAAATCATCAATATTTAAGGTAACTTAAGGTTTGGATTTTTTTAGATATTTTTTCAGCTTTTACTATGTTATTTATTATTCGTTAGTTTGAGAAGTTTCAGAATATTTGAACAAAATTAAATTATTGTCGAAAAATTTATTTAAAAATTTGTTTTGAAATCAAAACTCTTAAATATTTTAAGTAATTTAGGGCCTAGATTTTTTTAATTATCTTTTCTGGTTCTACTCAGCATTTATTCGCGTGTTCGAGAAGTTTGAAAATCTTTGAACAAAATTTAATTCTTTTCCAAAAATAATAAAAAATTGCACTGAAACCAAAATTCATCAATATTTAAGGTAACTTAAGGTTTGGATTTTTTTAGATATTTTTTCAGTTTTTACTATGTTATTATTCGTTAGTTTGAGAAGTTTCAGAATATTTGAACAAATGTTAATTATTGTCGAGAAATTTATTTAAAAATTTGCTTTGAAATCAAAACACTTAAATATTTTAAGTACTTTAAGACCTAGATTTTTTTAATTATTTTTTCAGGTTTTACTCAGTATCTATTAGTGTGTTCAAGAAGTTTCAGCAACTTTGAACAAAATTTAAATTTTTTCCAAAAAAATTAATTAAAAAATTGCTCTGAAACCAAAATTCTTTAATAGTTTAGGTAACTTAAGGTTTGGATTTGTTTAGAAATTTTTTCAGTTTTTACTATGTTATTATTCGTTAGTTTGAGTGGTTTCAGAATAGTTGAACAAAATTTAATTCTTTTTCAAAAATAATAAAAAATTGCACTGAAACCAAAATTCATCATTATTTAAGGTAACTTAAGGTTTGGATTTTTTTAGATATTTTTTCAGTTTTTAATACGTTATTTATTATTCGTTAGTTTGAGAAGTTTCAGAATATTTGAACAAAATTTAATTATGTCAAAAAATTTATTTAAAAATTTGCTTTGAAATCAAAACACTTAAATTGTTTAAGTACTTTAAAACCTAGATTTTTTAAATTATTTTTTCAGATTCTACTCAGCATTTATTAGCGTATTCAAAAAGTTTTAGCAACTTTGAATAAAATTTAAATTTTTTCCAAAAAAATTAATTAAAACATTGCACTGAAACCAAAATTCTTTAATAGTTTAGGTAACTTAAGGTTTGGATTTTTTTGGTATTTTTTCAGTTTTTACTATGTTATTATTTGTTAGTTTGAAAAGTTTCAGAATAATTGAAAAAAATTTAATTATTGTCGAAAAATTTATTTAAAAATTTGTTTTGAAATCAAAACACTTAAATATTTTAAGTACTTTAGAGCCTAAATTTTTTCAGATATTTTTTCAGGTTTTACTCAGCATTTATTAGTGTGTTCGAAAAGTTTCAGAAACTTTGAACAAAATTTAATTATTGTCATAAAATTTATTTAAAAATTTGCTTTGAAATCAAAACACTTAAATATTTTAAGTACTTTAGGGCCTAGATTTTTTTAGTTATTTTTTCAGGGTCTACTCAGCATTTATTTGTGTATTCAAAGTGTTTCAGAAACTTTGAACAAAATTTAATACTTTTCCAAATAAAATTAATTAAAAAAATGCACTGAAACCAAAATTCTTCAATATTTAAGGTAACTTATGGTTTGAATTTTTTTAGATATTTTTTAAGTTTTCACTATGTAATTATATATTACAGCTCTACAGGCCTAGAAGGCCCATAGCTTCATTCCCTGTCTACCTTAACCTGTCTTGTAAACTCTCGTGTGTGACGCAGCCGTATCAACGGTAATGACGTCGACACAAACATCAGGGATCACCACAGGAGTGTAGATGCCCACCGGAAGACCGAGCCAAGAAATTCTGTGCAATCCGCGATTTGAACCCAGAATTTCCGCTCTATACTCAACCAGCGATCACATCACTCCACTGCTGTGGCTACTCCACTGCTGTGGCTATACTATGTAATAACATAGTAATAATAATATTAAAAATAGTAATAAGTAATAATAAACGAATAATAATTCGTTATTTTGAAAAGTTTCAGAATATTTGAACAAAATTTAATTATTGTCGAATTTATTTAAATATTTGCTTTGAAATCAAAACACTTAAATATTTTAAGTAGTTTAAGACCTAGATTTTTTTAATTATTTTTTCTGGTTCTACTCAGCATTTATTAGTGTGTTCGAGAAGTTTCAAAATCTTTGAACAAAATTTAATTCTTTTCCAAAAATAATAAAAAATTGCACTGAAAACAAAATTCATCAATATATGAGGTAACTTAAGGTTTGGATTTTTTTAGATATTTTTTCAGTTTTTACTATGCTATTATAACATGTGCGTGAAGTTAGCCCCCTTTTTTTTGAAATAGTAATTTTTTTTATTTGTGCTCAATTGTGCTCAAGTTGTGCTCAATGTGCTTAAAAAAATTTTTTAATTTTAAACAAAAATAACAAAAAAAATCGAAAAAAACACTTTTTGACGCCAGCCCCCCTTTTTTTGAAATTGCAACTTTTTTTGGTTGTTCTCAATTGTGCTCAAGTTGTGCTCAATGTGCTTAAAAGAATTTTTTAATTTTGATCAAAAATAACCGCGTAAAGCGCGAAATAAGATTTTGACCTGGCCCCCCTTTTATTTAAATTGAAACTTTTTTTGATTGTACTCGATTGTGCTCAAGTTGTGCTCAATGTGCTTAAAAGAATTTTTTAATTTTGATCAAAAATAACCGAGTAAAGCGCAAAATAAGATTTCGGCCTGGCCCCCCTTTTTTTGAAATTGCAACTTTTTTTGATTGTACTCAATTGTGCTTAAGTTGTGCTCAATGTGCTTAAAAGAATTTTTTAATTTTGATCAAAAATAACCGCGTAAAGCGCGAAATAAGATTTCGACATAGCCCCCCTTTTTTCAAATTTTTCTTCTCATTTTGAATCTATGTGTGTAATTGATGTCAATCGATTGAGCTTCGTTAGAGCCTGAATGAGCTCTAGTGAGCAAGATTTTAAGTTAATATTTTAAAAAGTTATAGATAGTAGAAATTTTTGAATAAACTCCGAGCAACACGCGTTTAATAGTAAGATTTTTTAAGGCTTGCAGTTTACTCGAAAATTTCAAATATTTCTAACTTTGTAAAAAAATTAACTCAAAATCTCGCTCACTGAAGATCATTCAGGCTCAAACAAAGCTCTAACGATTGACACTAATTTTATCCTAAAATTTAATTTAGGGGGGGGGCAGCGACATGCACCTGAGCCTGCTTAGCCACTTATATAATAAACAGCCTTACGCTTTTAGATTGATGTTTTTAAGAAGCTTTGTTAGCTCTTATTAACATTATTTTTTACTATTCATTGCACTTTGTAATTTTAAATAAAAGGTTTCCATGAAAATTTTTAATTTTTTTTTTAATTTTTAAATTTTTTAGTCATATCTTTACAAATACAGCTTCTGTATTTAAACTAATATAGTACTATCAGAATTCTCCATTTATGTCTTTTAGATGTTTGATACTTTACCCTGTATAAATCATTACGACGAAAAACTTTACCCTGAATGCGGTCCTTAAAAATGAAATTTAGAAATCTATTTTACTTTTCACCCTGTATGATAAAATTGTTCAATGCACACCTTTTTTCTCTTATTTCGCGCCTTACGCGGTTATTTTTGCTCAAAATTAAAAAATTCTTTTAAGCACATTGAGCACAACTTGGGCACAATCGAAAACAATAAAAAAAAATTGCAATTTCAAAAAAAGGGGGGCCAGGTCGAAATCTTATTTCGCGCTTTACACGGTTATTTTTGATCAAAATTAAAAAATTCTTTTAAGCACATTGAGCACAACTTGAGCACAATTGAGTACAATCAAAAAAAGTTGCAATTTCAAAAAAAGGGGGGCTAGGTAGAAATCTTATTTCGCGCTTTACGCGGTTATTTTTGATCAAAATTAAAAAATTCTTTTAAGCACATTGAGCACAACTTGAGCACAATTGAGAACGACCAAAAAAAGTTGCAATTTCAAAAAAAGGGGGGCTGGCGTCAAAAAGTGTTTTTTTCGATTTTTTTTGTTATTTTTGTTCAAAATCAAAAAAATCTTTTAAGCACATTGAGCACAACTTGAGCACAATTGAGCACAAATAAAAAAAATCACAATTTCAAAAAAAGGGGGGCTAACTTCACGCACATTATTATAACTCATTCTACTATAACTCATTCGTTAGTTTGAAAAGTTACAAAATATTTGAACAAAATTTAATTATTGTCGAAAAATTTATTTAAAAATTTGCTTTGAAATCAAAACACATAAATACTTTAAGTACTTTAGGGCATAGATTTTTTTAATTATTTTTCCAGGTTTTAGTCAGCATTTATTAGTGTGTTCAAGAAGTTTCAGCAACTTCGAACAAAATTTAAATATTTTCCAAAAAAATTAATTAAAAAATTGCACTGAAACCAAAATTCTTTAATATTTAAGGTAACTTAAGGTTTGGATTTTTTTAGATATTTTTTCAGTTTTTACTATGTTATTATTCGTTAGTTTGAGAGGTTTCAGAATATTTGACCAAATTTAATCATTGTCGAAAAAATTAAAAAATTTGCTTTGAAATCAAAACACTTTATTTTAAGTACTTTAAGACCTAGATTTTTTTAATTATTTTTCCAGGCTCTACTCAGCATTTCTTAGTGTGTTTGAACAGTTTTAGAAACTTTGAACAAAATTTAATTCTTTTCAAAAAAATATTAATTAAAAAATTGCACTGAAACCAAAATTCTTCAATATTTAAGGTAACTTATGGTTTGGATTTTTTTAGATATTTTTTAAGTTTTTACTATGTTATCATTCGTTAGTTTGAAAAGTTTCAGAATATTTGTACAAAATTTAATTATTGTCTAAAAATTTATTTAAAAATTTGCTTTGAAATCAAAACACTTAAATATTTTAGGTACTTTAAGACCTAGATTTTTTTAATTATTTTTTCAGGTTCTACTCAGCATTTATTAGTGTGTTCGAGAAGTTTCAAAATCTTTGAACAAAATTTAATTTTTTTCAAAAAAAAATTAATTAAAAAATTGCACTGAAACCAAAATTCTTTAATATTTAAGGTAACTTAAGGTTTGGAGTTTTTTAGATATTTTTTCAGTTTTTACTATGTTATTATTCGTTAGTTTGAAAAGTTACAGAATATTTGAACAAAATTTAATTATTGTCGAAAAATTTATTTAAAAATTTGTTTTGAAATCATAACACTTACATATTTTAAGTACTTTAAGACCTAGATTTTTTTAATTATTTTTCCAGGTTTTATTCAGCATTTATTAGTGTGTTCACGAAGTTTTTTAGCAACTTCGAACAAAATTTAAATATTTTCCAAAAAAATTAATTAAGAAATTGCACTGAAACCAAAATTCTTTAATATTTAAGGTAACTTAAGGTTTGGATTTTTTTAGATATTTTTTCAGTTTTTACTATGTTATTATAATTCGTTAGTTTGAGAGATTTCAGAATATTTGAACAAAATTTAATCATTGTCGAAAAATTTATTAAAAAATTTGCTTTGAAATCAAAACACTTTATTTTAAGTACTTTAAAACCTAGATTTTTTTAATTATTTTTCCAGGTTCTACTCAGCATTTCTTAGTGTGTTTGAATAGTTTCAGAAACTTTGAACAAAATTTAATTCTTTTCCAAAAAAAATTAATTAAAAAATTGCACTGAAACCAAAATTCTTTAATATTTAAGGTAACATAAGGTTTGGATGTTTTTAGATAATTTTTCAGTTTTTACTATGTTATTATTCGTTAGTTTGAGAGGTTTCAGAATATTTGAACAAAATTTAATCATTGTCGAAAAATTTATTTAAAAATTTGCTTTGAAATCAAAACACTTTATTTTAAGTACTTGAGGACTTAGATTTTTTTAATTATTTTTTCTGGTTCTACCCAGCATTTATTCGTGTGTTCGAGAGGTTTGAGAATCTTTGAACAAAATTTAATTCTTTTCCAAAAATAATAAAAACTGCACTGAAACCAAAATTCATCAATATAAAGGTAACTTAAGGTTTGGATTTTTTTAGATATTTTTTCAGTTTTTACTGTTATTATTCGTTAGTTTGAGAAGTTTCAGAATATTTGAATAAAATTTAATTATTGTCGAAAAATTTATTTAAAAATTTGTTTTGAAATCAAAACACTTAAATATTTTAAGCACTTTAGGGCTTAGATTTTTTCAGTTATTTTTTCAGGTTCTACTCAGCATTTATTAGTGTGTTCGAAATGTTTCAGAAACTTTGAACAAAATTTAATACTTTTCCAAAAAAATTAATTAAAAAAATGCACTGAAACCAAAATTCTTCAACATTTAAGGTAACTTAAGGTTTGGATTTTTTGGATATTTTTTCAGTTTTTACTATGTTATTATTCGTTAGTTTGAAAAGTCTCAGAATATTTGAACAAAATTTAATTATTGTCGAAAAATTTATTTAAAAATTTGCTTTGAAATCAAAACACTTAAATATTTTAAGTAATTTAAGACCTAGATTTTTTTAATTATTTTTTCAGGTTCTACTCAGCATTTATTAGTGTGTTCAAAAAGTTTCAGCAATTTGGAACAAAATTTAAATTTTTTCCAAAAAAATTAATTAAAAAATTGCACTAAACCAAAATTCTTTAATATTTAAGGTAACTTAAGGTTTGGATTTTTTTAGATATTTTTTTCAGTTTTTACTATGTTATTATTCCTTAGTTTGAAAAGTTTCAGAATATTTGAACAAAATTTAATTATTGTCGAATTAATTTAAAAACTTGCTTTGAAATCAAAACACTTAAATATTTTAAGTATTTTAAGACCTAGATTTTTTAAATTATTTTTCCAGGTTTTACTCAGCATTTATTAGTGTGTTCGAGAAGTTTCGGAAACTTTGAAAAAAATTTAATTTTTTTCCAAAAAAAATTAATTAAAAAATGGCACTGAAACCAAAATTCTTCAATATTTAAGGTAACTTATGGTTTGGATTTTTTTAGATGTTTTTTAATATAAAATTTTGGAATACCCCCCAACACAACAAGGAACAACACAACTTGAAGGGTATTTCATAACGCCGTCAAAAAGTTAGTCTGCCTGTCTTTCTGTTCGTAACCTTTTCTCGCTTTTTGGTCATTCATTCATTAATAATACATAATGTTTATGCAGTTCTGATTGATAACTTTTGAATTAACCGCTACGGAATGCTTGAAATGTTTAGTAACTTTCATTTTTAAAACCGCAATTGATAAGTAATCACAGGCGAATTTAATGTACCCTACTACTTATCGTACCTGCAATTTTGAAAAACTTGTGTTTCGATAAGCTTTGTCAAAATGATGATCTTGGCAATTTTAATACCCGTTTTATCAGCAGCTGTTTTATTTGTGGTAAATTGTATTTGTTCTATACCCAAGTTCATACTTCTAGAATGGAACCGTCGCAGGTGTAAGTAAATTTTCTATGCATTTTTCTTTTTTTACATTTAATCGTAGTTCGTAGACCTGCACCAGATCAGAATGAAAGCTGTGGGCTGATAGCACATCCAGATACCAAAAATGCCATCGTAAATGAAGCGGAATTAGAAGAATGCTGGAGACAAATTAAACAAAATGTGGCTTTTGAAGAAGAAACAGCAAGAGCTGCACTAAGTGAAAATCAATCCGAAATACCATGGACGGAATATGAGTTTTGCCATGGAGATACAGATGACGACGACGATAATGATGATTCAATGAGTTCTTGCAAGAATTAGACTAATAAGATCCTTCAATCCTTGTACATGTATTTCAACTTTGTGCTTTAATTTTGGGTATTTTATTTTATGTAACGACAAAATGTTTAGGTCAATTTTTATGATTTGAATTTAAAAAAATAAAAGATCAAAAGTTGTTTTTTTTTCCTTTTCAAAATTTAATCATGGTAGGACTTTCCAAAATGATAATGATGCAAATTAGGTTAGGGAGTAATCCAAACTCTAGAGGATTTTTCTCAAAATTTATAAAACACCTTACTGGAGACCGGGGGTCTGGGGGGTATGGAATACCCCCAGGTTTAATCGAGCTCAATCTAATTTTAGAGAAAACCTTTTAGACATGCACACCAAAGTTTCCTGACAACAAAGGGCAACTTTTAAATTAACCGCCACGCAGTGCTTGAAATGTTTAGTAACTTTCATTTTTAAAACCGCAGTTGATAAAAATCGCCGATTTTGTTGGAAAACTTTTGTTTTTTCGGTAAAATTTGTCAAGATGAAGAGGATTTTGGAAGCTTTTAAAACTTTTATAATCGCTTTTTTAACCGCCTATATTAAATATACTTTTTTATTTATGGTAAAACTTATTTTTTATATATCAAGATTAGTATTTGCCCTAGTTGCCGAAAAATGGTACTGCCCCAGGCGTAAGTAAACTGTCTTCAAATTTTTGTATTTTTACATTTCATCGTAGATCGCAGACCACCACGAATTATTATTAATGTAGACTATGGCCCGATAGAATTTCCAGATACCGAAGATGTAGAAGCTGTAAGAGCCTTTGTGAATGAACAAAGAAGATTAGCTGATGAAGCAAGAAGAGAAGGTGACTGGAGACGAAGAGCCGGACATTTGGCGAATATAAATTTTTTTATGGAATAAGAAGAGAACTTAAGTTTCTCGCATATTTTAATTTTGTGCCCTAATAGTGTAATTTAAAAAATAAACGGTTAAAGATAAGTTCTTTTTAATTCAAAATTTCATCACGAAACTATTGCATAATAATCAAAATTATGCAGTGTAATGGAAGCAATGGTATAACTTCTCAAAATGATAACTACGCATATTTTTGATTCTTGAAAGTTCTTTTTTTGACTAACTTACAGTTATTCATACCTCCCAAACTCCCCCATGTGTTTAAACATGCACCTTAAATAAATATTTAAAAATATTTACGACGAAAAACTTTACCCTGAATGCGGTCCTTAAAAATGAAATTTGGAAATCTATTTTACTTTTCACCCTGTATGATAAAATTATTCAATGCGCAGCTTTCTTTGCTCTTATTTCGCGTTTTACGCGGTTATTTTTGCTCAAAATTAAAAAATTCTTTTAAGCACATTGAGCACAATTGAGAACAACCAAAAACAGTTGCAATTTCAAAAAAAGGGGGGCTAGGTCGAAATCTTATTTCGTGCTTTACGCGGTTATTTTTGATCAAAATTAAAAAAATTTTTTAAGCACATTGAGCACAACTTGAGCACAATCGAGTACAATAAAAAAAATGCAATTTCAAAAAAAGGGGGGCTAGGTCGAAATCTTATTTTTCGCTTTACGCGGTTATTTTTGATCAAAATTAAAAAATTTTTTTAAGCACATTGAGCACAACTTGAGCACAATTGAGAACAACTAAAAAAAGTTGCAATTTCAAAAAAAGGGGGGCTGGCGTCAAAAAGTGTTTTTTTCGATTTTTTTTGTTATTTTTGTTCAAAATCAAAAAATTCATTTAAGCACATTAAGCACAACTTGAGCACAATTGAGTACAAATAAAAAAATCACAATTTCAAAAAAGGGGGGCTAACTTCACGCACATAATTGGCCCAAAAAGCAAAAAAAAGGTGACTGGCGACGGTGCAGACATCACGAGGCTAATCGTTTTTTGGTTTTTGAAAACCCAAACGCTGCACTATTTAAAATTCGATTCAAAATGACGTGGTCAAAATATAAGTTTATCCAAAAACATATAAATAATTATAATTTAATATAAATAAATTTTTTTTTACATAAACAAATAAACATAATGAAGAGCATAGCATATAAAAAATATAAATTGTACGATAACACTACCTAAACCGATCACTCATTAAGGTTAATTTGAATTAAGTAAGTAATGATTAAATTACTTTAGTAATCGGGAACGCAGCTATTCTGGAGTGCAAGTGAGGTTAGAACTGTTAAGAAATAGGCGAGAGACCGGGGGGTCTGGTTGGGGGGGGGGGGTATGAAATAACCCCGCAGGCTTCGGAAGCATATAAAATAACTTTTTTAAATTAAAATGTCGCCTTGCTGCTTGAGATATCCCCTTACGCACAATTTGACTAAAAATCTCTACAACTTGTGTGAAATAACTTTGGGATTAAATTCGTCTCAAGTAATTGTAACTCGAAAAATTATTTTTTCCTTGAGTGGTATGATTAGATTAACAGCTGCACGGAAAAGCATCGTTGCGACAAAAGGAAAACAAAATATTCAGTTCCATTAGTTTATTATTTAAAAACCAAAATATTTTACATAAAATTTTTTTAGCTACAAAAAACATTGGGGTACAAATAAATTTCTCTTCTTATCAGTTTCGTTAGCTACGTCATGAAAGATCATACAAATACATTTTTAGCAGCTGTAGGTACGTCGACAATTTTGGCAAACGGATTTGGTTCTTTTAAAGGCATTTGGATTCTCAAGATTGAGATAACTGCTATTTTCGTATCCATTTGGATTAGTCGATGATGTTGGAGCGTTTATGGCCATTTTCACACGTCTGATAAATTCTTCAGAAGGTTTTTTATATCCATTTTCTAGAAATTCAACAGAGAGTTGTACATACGTTAGATTTCCGTTACGTAACAAAATGCAGTAAATTTTTACTTACTTCTTTTGGAGCTGCCACTATTATGATTTGCCATATGCAAATAAAGGACTGGTAAAACAGCCAAATATAGACAAACAATTCCAAAAACAGACATACTTTTAAACAAATTTTTACAAAGTTTAACTCGACAAAGTTTGTCAAAAATCACATTTACGATGATAAGTGGGTACTACGCAAAACATGCAAATTATTTCTTATCGTTTGGTTTTAAAACGAAAATTACTAAAGATTTCGACCATCCAAAATCAGCTGGTTTAATTTATTTTACATAGTTTTTGTTTTTAAGTTAAAGTTTAGAGCGGAAGTGTCAATAATGAGTTGAAAACCAAAAAAACTCCAATTGTTTATTTTTTAAAATTCAAAATTTCAGATACACATACAAAAATTTAGGTCACAAAGACAAAGGGACATTTATACAAAAATTGAACGAGCTAAGGTTTTCCTCTTGGTAATCGCATCCTTCGAGCGCGTCACCAAATATTTTTTAAATAATTTTCTAGATCCGTTTTGATGATCGTGTACATCGGATTCGGTAAAGGGGTTGAAGCTTGCTTATGTTCTAATAAAGCGATTGGGTTATCTTGAACGAGAAGAGCGTTAGTCAAATGAAACAACACTTGTTTCTCATTTCGCTCTAATGCAGCTTGCATGAGTAAACGTGATTGCTCTTCCAAGTAGGCGTTGCAAGCTTCTGTATCTCTGGAATCTGGAACGGAAATTGGGCCACATCTTCCATGCAGAGTTATTGCAGGTCTGTAAGCTACGATTAAGTGTAAGAAACAAAACTGCAGGAAAAATGTGGTACTTACCTCTGGAACGGTAGCTATTGGAGAACTTCTGAAAAGCTTTTGATATTATTAAATAAGAGCCACATGCAACAGCCATATAAAATGAAATATAACCCAAAGAACCCATAAACCTGGAATGAACCATTTTTCAGAAAATTTAACTCGATTGAAATTTTACAAGTTTTTTAATTTTTATCGCATGGTTTTAGAAATAAAAGTTCCTACACGCTTTGAAAACTTTGCGGAGGCGGTTTATTCAAAATTTGTACTTTAAAATCAGGAAATATTAACTTCGTGATTAAATTCGATTTTTTGTGTCAAACGAACCCGAAAAAAAGAAACAAAATAGGTTACGATTTTTTATTTTTGAAAAAAAATCACAAGTTTCTTTTCTACAAGGGGGGCAAAAGAGAAACCTGCAAGAGCGGGGGACACTGTTATAATTTTTTTTTTAAATTTAAATTCTCAAAAATGTTGCTGGTACAAGCAATAAAACACCCAACACTGGGTTACAAAATTAAAATATACTAGTACGAAGTTTTTTTCTTTTTAGTCAGTTTCTTCAAATCCGTAGAACTGACGGTAAATCGTCCAGTAATGAAATTGCACGCACTGAAAGTCAGTTACTGAAATTCTGTCGTAGTGCGCCCACAGTGCTTCCATTGGGTTATTAAAAATAAAAAGCGTGTTGGCCAAATGATAGTGCATTTGATCAATATTATGTTTTCCTTGTGCATTAAAAAGCAATAGAATTTGTTTTGCCTGAAAGACATTACAAGCTGCCCGATCTCTCGAATCTGGAATCGTTAATACTCCATACTCTCCAAGAACAGTTCTTGCTTCTCTGTGAACTACATTAAGGGTAAGATACTGGAATTGAAGGTAAATTTACCTACCTCTGGATGTGTTTCGATTAATTTTTATTGTGATGATTACAAACAGTGATAAATGGAACAACAGATGAGCATATAACCAGATTAGATGAAGAGCTGTAGAAAGACATACTAAATCGGCCAACCGAATCAAAATATTTTTAAAAAAACACATGCACTTAATTGTTTTTTGCAACATTTTCATCAGAGTTTAACAAATTCACAGATTCAATAAAATAATTACTTCATATTGTAGGATTTTAAAAATTAAAGTTACTAGACATTTCGAGCGTTATTCTGTGGCGGTTTATTCAAAAAATACACGTATCAGAAATTTTTGGATATGAACAGGCACTGAAATCAGAGGGCGTTTTCCAAAATTAAATGGAACTGAAGAGGATCCCGTTAGGCCCATCTGAAGACTGTGAAAGCTGGCGCTGTCATGTCGGACCCAAAAAGTAGACGAAAACGTTAAGCAGAGCTGTGACGATTGTAACGTCGCGTTTAAACCGGAAGAAGAAAACTAAATCCCGAAAGTTTGGAGTTTTTTGAAAATACTAGAGAAGGCTTGAAAGGGCGAAAGAGAAGATAAGCAATTAAGCAAACAACCAAAAAAATGAATCCATTAATATGAAAGTTAATTCATTAATTATATAATTTTTTTTGCGTTTTTTGGGACCCAAAATGGAATTAATGTGGAATAATATCGAATTTAATTTTATGTATTTGAGAATTTGGTGCCAAAATTGTCCCATTGGCGTATTTTTTAAAGGAAGTTTAAGGGTAAATATAAAAGCAAAATTCTGAAACTTGGGGAATTTATTAATAATATTATTATAAATACAGAAAAGGAAACAAAAAATGCTAAGCCATAAACTGCCCAAATCTAAAATAATTTTGTTTCGGTTCGTTTCATTTAAATTTTTCAAAACAGAAAAATTTTATACAAATATTTTGAAATTAGGTGAAAATACTAATTAATTTATAATAAGTAGAAGAAAAATAACAAAAAAATTCTAAGCCATAAAGTGACCAAATTCTGAGAAGATTTGGTTTCAGTGCGATTTATTATTTAAAAATTTTGAAAAAAGAATATTGCTCAAACATTCTTAAACTTGGTGAAAATGCTAATAGTATTATAGTAAACACAGGAAAAATAACAAAAAAATTCTAAACCACAAATTGTTTCAAATCTGAGGTAATTTGGTTTTAGTGCAATTTTTCATTTCTATTATTTTAAAAACAAAATGAAATTTTGTTTAAACATTCCGATATTTAGTGAAAATACTAATAATGTTATCATAATTACAGAAAAAATAACAAAACAATTCTAAGTTATAAATTGCCCCAAATCTTATATAATTTTGTTTCAGTGCGTTTCACTTAAATTTTTCAAAACAGAAAAATTTTATTCAAATATTTTGAAACTTGGTGAAAATACTAATTAATTTATAATAGGTACAAGAAAAATAACAAAAAAATTTTAAGCCATAAACTGACCAAATTCTGAGATAATTTGGTTTTGGTCCGATTTTATATTTAAAATTAAAAAAAAAGGAAATTTTGTTCAAACATTCTGAAACTAGGTGAAAATACTAATAATATTATAGTAAATACAGGAAAAATAACAAATAAATTCTAAGCCATAAATTGTTTCAAATCTGAGATAATTTGGTTTCAGTCCAATTTTTCATTTCCATTTTTTTGAAAACAAAATGAAATTTTGTTTAAACATTCTGATATTTGGTGAAAATACTAATAATATTATTATAATTACAGATAAAATAACAAAAAAATTCTAAGCCATAAATTGCCCAAAATCTAAAATAATTGGTTTCGGTGCGTTTCATTCAAATTTTTCAAAAACAGAAAAATTTTATTCAAATATTTTGAAACTTGGGGAAGATACTAATTAATTTACAATAAGTACCAAAAAAATAACAAAAAAATTCTAAGCCATAAAGTGACCAAATTCTGAGAATTTTTGGTTTCAGTGCGATTTATTATTTAAAATATTTGAAAAAAAAAAATTTTGTGCAAACATTCTTAAACTTGGTGAAATTACTAATAATATTATAGTAAACACAGGAAAAATAACGAAAAAATTCTAAACTATAAATTGCTCCAAATCTAAAATAATTTTGTTTCGGTGCGTTTTATTTAAATTTTTCAACAACAGAAAAATTTTGTTCAAACATTTTTAAACTTGGTGAAAATACCAATAATATTATAGTAAACATAGGAAAAATAACAAAAAAATTCTAAACCATAAATTGTTCCAAATCTGAGATAATTTGGGTTCAGTGCAATTTTTCATTTCTATTATTTTGAAAACAAAATGAAATTTTGTTTAAACATTCTGATATTTGATGAAAATACTAATAATATTATTATAATTACAGGAAAAGTACCAAAAAAATTCTAAGTTATAAAATGTCTCAAATCTAAAATAATTTTGTTTCAGTGCGTTTCATTTAAATTTTTCAAAAACAGAAAAATTTCATTCAAGTATTTTTAAATTTAGTGAAGATACTAATTAATTTATAATAAGTACCTACAAGAAAAATATCGAAAAAATTCTAAGCCATAAATTGACCAAATTCTGAGATAATTTGGTTTCAGTGCGATTTTTTATTTAAAATTTTTGAAAAAAAGAAAATTTTGTGCAAACATTTTTAAGCTTGGTGAAAATACTAATAGTATTTATAGTAAACACAGGAAAAATAACAAAAAAATTCCAAAACATAATTTGTTTCAAATCTGAGATAATTTGGTTTCAATGCAATTTTTCATTTCTATTATTTTGAAAACAAAATGAAATTTTGTTTAAACATTCTGATATTTGGTGAAAATACTAATAATAATTATAATTACAGAAAAAATAACAAAAAAATTCTAAGTCATAAAATGTCCCAAATCTAAAATAATTTTGCTTCGATGCAATTTTTCATTTGAATTTTTGAAAAAAAGAAAAATTTTATTGAAACATTTTGAAACTTGGTGAAGATACTAATTAATTTATAATAAGTACAACAGAAATAACGAAAAAATTTTAAGCCATAAATTGACTAAATTCTGAGATAATTTGGTTTCAGTGCGTTTTTTATTTAAAATTTTTGAAAAAAAGAAAATTTTGTGCAAATATTCTTAAACTTGGTGAAAATACTAATAGTATTATAGTAAACACAGGAAAAATAACAAGAAAATTGTAAACCATAAATTGCTCTAAATGTAAAATAATTTTGTTTCGGTGCGTTTTATTTAAATTTTTCAAAAACACAAAAATTTTATTCAAACATTTTTAAACTTGGTGAAAATACCAATAGTAATAGTAAACACAGGAAAAATAACAAAAAAATTCTAAACCATAAATTGTTCCAAATCTGAGATAATTTGGTTTTACTGCAATTTTTCATTTCCAGTTTTTTGAAAACAAAATGAAATTTTGTTTAAATATTCTGATATTTGGTGAAAATACTAATAATATTATTATAATTACAGGAAAAATACCAAAAAAATTCTAAGTCATAAAATGTCCCAAATCTAAAATAATTTTGTTTCAGTGCGTTTCATTTAAATTTTTCAAAAACAGTAAAATTTCATTCAAGTATTTTTAAACTTGGTGAAGATATTAATTAATTTATAATAAGTACAAAAAAAAATAACAAAAAAATTCTAAGCCATAAATTGACCAAATTCTGAGAAAATTTGGTTTCATTGCGATTTTTTATTTAAAATTTTTGAAAAAAAGAAAATTTTGTGCAAACATTTTTAAACTTGGTGAAAATACTAATAGTATTTAAAGTAAACACAGGAAAAATAACAAGAAAATTCCAAAACATAAATTGTTCCAAATCTCAGATAATTTGGTTTCAATGCAATTTTTTATTTCTATTATTTTGAAAACAAAATGAAATTTTGTTTAAACATTCTGATATTTGGTGAAATTACTTATAATAAATATAATTACAGGAAAAATTACAAAACAATTCTAAGTTATAAAATGTCCCAAATCTAAAATAATTTTGTTTCGGTGCGATTTTTCATTTGAATTTTTGAAAAAAAGAAAAATTTTATTCAAACATTTTGAAACTTGGTGAAGATACTAATTAATTTATAATAAGTACAACAAAAATAACAAAAAAATTTTAAGCCATAAATTGACTAAATTTTGAGATAATTTGGTTTCAGTGCGTTTTTTATTTAAAATTTTTGAAAAAAAGAAAATTTTATGCAAATATTCTTAAACTTGGTGAAAATACAAATAGTATTATAGTAAACACAGGAAAAATAACAAAAAAATTGTAAACCATAAATTGCTCTAAATCTAAAATAATTTTGTTTCGGTGCGTTTTATTTAAATTTTTCAAAAACACAAAAATTTCATTCAAATATTTTGAAACTTGGTGAAGATACTAATTAATTTACAATAAGTACAAAAAAAATAACAAAAAAATTCTAAGCCATAAAGTGACCAAATTCTGGGAAAATTTGGTTTCAGTTCGATTTATTATTTAAAATTAAATAAAAAATAAAATTTTGTGCATACATTCTTAAACTTGGTGAAAATACTAATGATATTATATAATTACAAAAAAAAATAACAAAAAAATTCTAAGCCTTAAATTGCCTCAAATCTAAATTAATTTTGCTTCGGTGCGTTTCATTTCTTTTCAAAAACAGAAAAATTTTATTCAAATATTTTGAAACTTGGTGAAAATACTAATTAATTTATAATAGGTACAAGAAAAATAACAAAAAAATTCTAAGCCATAAAGTGACCAAATTCTGAGAAAATTTGGTTTCAGTGCGATTTATTATTTAAAATTAAATAAAAATTAAAATTTTGTGCATACATTCTTAAACTTGGTGAAAATACTAATGATATTATATAATTACAAAAAAAAAATAACAAAAAAATTCTAAGCCTTAAATTGCCTCAAATCTAAATTAATTTTGCTTCGGTGCGTTTCATTTCTTTTCAAAAACAGAAAAATGTTATTCAAATATTTTGAAACTTGGTGAAAATACTAATTAATTTATAATAGGTACAAGAAAAATAACAAAAAAATTCTAAGCCATAAAGTGACCAAATTCTGGGAAAATTTGGTTTCAGTTCGATTTATTATTTAAAATTAAATAAAAAATAAAATTTTGTGCATACATTCTTAAAGTTGGTGAAAATACTAATGATATTATATAATTACAAAAAAAAAATAACAAAAAAATTCTAAGCCTTAAATTGCCTCAAATCTAAATTAATTTTGCTTCGGTGCGTTTCATTTCTTTTCAAAAACAGAAAAATTTTATTCAAATATTTTGAAACTTGGTGAAAATACTAATTAATTTATAATAGGTACAAGAAAAATAACAAAAAAATTCTAAGCCATAAAGTTACCAAATTCTGGGAAAATTTGATTTCAGTTCGATTTATTATTTAAAATTAAATAAAAAATAAAATTTTGTGCATACATTCTTAAACTTGGTGAAAATACTAATGATATTATATAATTACAAAAAAAAATAACAAAAAAATTCTAAGCCTTAAATTGCCTCAAATCTAAATTAATTTTGCTTCGGTGCGTTTCATTTCTTTTCAAAAACAGAAAAATTTTATTCGAATATTTTGAAACTTGGTGAAAATACTAATTAATTTATAATAGGTACAAGAAAAATAACAAAAAAATTCTAAGCCATAAAGTGACCAAATTCTAAGAAAATTTGATTTCAGTTCGATTTATTATTTAAAATTAAATAAAAAATAAAATTTTGTGCATACATTCTTAAACTTGGTGAAAATACTAATGATATTATATAATTACAAAAAAAAATAACAAAAAAATTCCAAGCCTTAAATTGCCTCAAATCTAAATTAATTTTGCTTCGGTGCGTTTCATTTCTTTTCAAAAACAGAAAAATTTTATTCAAATATTTTGAAACTTGGTGAAAATACTAATTAATTTATAATAGGTACAAGAAAAATAACAAAAAAATTCTAAGCCATAAAGTGACCAAATTCTAAGAAAATTTGATTTCAGTTCGATTTATTATTTAAAATTAAATAAAAAATAAAATTTTGTGCATACATTCTTAAACTTGGTGAAAATACTAATGATATTATATAATTACAAAAAAAAATAACAAAAAAATTCTAAGCCTTAAATTGCCTCAAATCTAAATTAATTTTGCTTCGGTGCGTTTCATTTCTTTTCAAAAACAGAAAAATGTTATTCAAATATTTTGAAACTTGGTGAAAATACTAATTAATTTATAATAGGTACAAGAAAAATAACAAAAAAATTCTAAGCCATAAAGTGACCAAATTCTGGGAAAATTTGATTTCAGTTCGATTTATTATTTAAAATTAAATAAAAGATAAAATTTTGTGCATACATTCTTAAACTTGGTGAAAATACTAATGATATTATATAATTACAAAAAAAAATAACAAAAAAATTCTAAGCCTTAAATTGCCTCAAATCTAAATTAATTTTGCTTCGGTGCGTTTCATTTCTTTTCAAAAACAGAAAAATTTTATTCAAATATTTTGAAACTTGGTGAAAATACTAATTAATTTATAATAGGTACAAGAAAAATAACAAAAAAATTCTAAGCCATAAAGTGACCAAATTCTGGGAAAATTTGATTTCAGTTCGATTTATTATTTAAAATTAAATAAAAGATAAAATTTTGTGCATACATTCTTAAACTTGGTGAAAATACTAATGATATTATATAATTACAAAAAAAAATAACAAAAAAATTCTAAGCCTTAAATTGCCTCAAATCTAAATTAATTTTGCTTCGGTGCGTTTCATTTCTTTTCAAAAACAGAAAAATTTTATTCAAATATTTTGAAACTTGGTGAAAATACTAATTAATTTATAATAGGTACAAGAAAAATAACAAAAAAATTCTAAGCCATAAAGTGACCAAATTCTGGGAAAATTTGATTTCAGTTCGATTTATTATTTAAAATTAAATAAAAGATAAAATTTTGTGCATACATTCTTAAACTTGGTGAAAATACTAATGATATTATATAATTACAAAAAAAAATAACAAAAAAATTCTAAGCCTTAAATTGCCTCAAATCTAAATTAATTTTGCTTCGGTGCGTTTCATTTCTTTTCAAAAACAGAAAAATTTTATTCAAATATTTTGAAACTTGGTGAAAATACTAATTAATTTATAATAGGTACAAGAAAAATAACAAAAAAATTCTAAGCCATAAAGTTACCAAATTCTGGGAAAATTTGATTTCAGTTCGATTTATTATTTAAAATTAAATAAAAAATAAAATTTTGTGCATACATTCTTAAACTTGGTGAAAATACTAATGATATTATATAATTACAAAAAAAAATAACAAAAAAATTCTAAGCCTTAAATTGCCTCAAATCTAAATTAATTTTGCTTCGGTGCGTTTCATTTCTTTTCAAAAACAGAAAAATTTTATTCGAATATTTTGAAACTTGGTGAAAATACTAATTAATTTATAATAGGTACAAGAAAAATAACAAAAAAATTCTAAGCCATAAAGTGACCAAATTCTAAGAAAATTTGATTTCAGTTCGATTTATTATTTAAAATTAAATAAAAAATAAAATTTTGTGCATACATTCTTAAACTTGGTGAAAATACTAATGATATTATATAATTACAAAAAAAAATAACAAAAAAATTCCAAGCCTTAAATTGCCTCAAATCTAAATTAATTTTGCTTCGGTGCGTTTCATTTCTTTTCAAAAACAGAAAAATTTTATTCAAATATTTTGAAACTTGGTGAAAATACTAATTAATTTATAATAGGTACAAGAAAAATAACAAAAAAATTCTAAGCCATAAAGTGACCAAATTCTAAGAAAATTTGATTTCAGTTCGATTTATTATTTAAAATTAAATAAAAAATAAAATTTTGTGCATACATTCTTAAACTTGGTGAAAATACTAATGATATTATATAATTACAAAAAAAAATAACAAAAAAATTCTAAGCCTTAAATTGCCTCAAATCTAAATTAATTTTGCTTCGGTGCGTTTCATTTCTTTTCAAAAACAGAAAAATTTTATTCAAATATTTTGAAACTTGGTGAAAATACTAATTAATTTATAATAGGTACAAGAAAAATAACAAAAAAATTCTAAGCCATAAAGTGACCAAATTCTAAGAAAATTTGATTTCAGTTCGATTTATTATTTAAAATTAAATAAAAAATAAAATTTTGTGCATACATTCTTAAACTTGGTGAAAATACTAATGATATTATATAATTACAAAAAAAAATAACAAAAAAATTCTAAGCCTTAAATTGCCTCAAATCTAAATTAATTTTGCTTCGGTGCGTTTCATTTCTTTTCAAAAACAGAAAAATTTTATTCAAATATTTTGAAACTTGGTGAAAATACTAATTAATTTATAATAGGTACAAGAAAAATAACAAAAAAATTCTAAGCCATAAAGTGACCAAATTCTGGGAAAATTTGATTTCAGTTCGATTTATTATTTAAAATTAAATAAAAGATAAAATTTTGTGCATACATTCTTAAACTTGGTGAAAATACTAATGATATTATATAATTACAAAAAAAAATAACAAAAAAATTCTAAGCCTTAAATTGCCTCAAATCTAAATTAATTTTGCTTCGGTGCGTTTCATTTCTTTTCAAAAACAGAAAAATTTTATTCAAATATTTTGAAACTTGGTGAAAATACTAATTAATTTATAATAGGTACAAGAAAAATAACAAAAAAATTCTAAGCCATAAAGTGACCAAATTCTGGGAAAATTTGATTTCAGTTCGATTTATTATTTAAAATTAAATAAAAGATAAAATTTTGTGCATACATTCTTAAACTTGGTGAAAATACTAATGATATTATATAATTACAAAAAAAAATAACAAAAAAATTCTAAGCCTTAAATTGCCTCAAATCTAAATTAATTTTGCTTCGGTGCGTTTCATTTCTTTTCAAAAACAGAAAAATTTTATTCAAATATTTTGAAACTTGGTGAAAATACTAATTAATTTATAATAGGTACAAGAAAAATAACAAAAAAATTCTAAGCCATAAAGTGACCAAATTCTGGGAAAATTTGATTTCAGTTCGATTTATTATTTAAAATTAAATAAAAGATAAAATTTTGTGCATACATTCTTAAACTTGGTGAAAATACTAATGATATTATATAATTACAAAAAAAAATAACAAAAAAATTCTAAGCCTTAAATTGCCTCAAATCTAAATTAATTTTGCTTCGGTGCGTTTCATTTCTTTTCAAAAACAGAAAAATTTTATTCAAATATTTTGAAACTTGGTGAAAATACTAATTAATTTATAATAGGTACAAGAAAAATAACAAAAAAATTCTAAGCCATAAAGTGACCAAATTCTGGGAAAATTTGATTTCAGTTCGATTTATTATTTAAAATTAAATAAAAGATAAAATTTTGTGCATACATTCTTAAACTTGGTGAAAATACTAATGATATTATATAATTACAAAAAAAAATAACAAAAAAATTCTAAGCCTTAAATTGCCTCAAATCTAAATTAATTTTGCTTCGGTGCGTTTCATTTCTTTTCAAAAACAGAAAAATTTTATTCAAATATTTTGAAACTTGGTGAAAATACTAATTAATTTATAATAGGTACAAGAAAAATAACAAAAAAATTCTAAGCCATAAAGTGACCAAATTCTGGGAAAATTTGATTTCAGTTCGATTTATTATTTAAAATTAAATAAAAGATAAAATTTTGTGCATACATTCTTAAACTTGGTGAAAATACTAATGATATTATATAATTACAAAAAAAAATAACAAAAAAATTCTAAGCCTTAAATTGCCTCAAATCTAAATTAATTTTGCTTCGGTGCGTTTCATTTCTTTTCAAAAACAGAAAAATTTTATTCAAATATTTTGAAACTTGGTGAAAATACTAATTAATTTATAATAGGTACAAGAAAAATAACAAAAAAATTCTAAGCCATAAAGTTACCAAATTCTGGGAAAATTTGATTTCAGTTCGATTTATTATTTAAAATTAAATAAAAAATAAAATTTTGTGCATACATTCTTAAACTTGGTGAAAATACTAATGATATTATATAATTACAAAAAAAAATAACAAAAAAATTCTAAGCCTTAAATTGCCTCAAATCTAAATTAATTTTGCTTCGGTGCGTTTCATTTCTTTTCAAAAACAGAAAAATTTTATTCGAATATTTTGAAACTTGGTGAAAATACTAATTAATTTATAATAGGTACAAGAAAAATAACAAAAAAATTCTAAGCCATAAAGTGACCAAATTCTAAGAAAATTTGATTTCAGTTCGATTTATTATTTAAAATTAAATAAAAAATAAAATTTTGTGCATACATTCTTAAACTTGGTGAAAATACTAATGATATTATATAATTACAAAAAAAAATAACAAAAAAATTCCAAGCCTTAAATTGCCTCAAATCTAAATTAATTTTGCTTCGGTGCGTTTCATTTCTTTTCAAAAACAGAAAAATTTTATTCAAATATTTTGAAACTTGGTGAAAATACTAATTAATTTATAATAGGTACAAGAAAAATAACAAAAAAATTCTAAGCCATAAAGTGACCAAATTCTAAGAAAATTTGATTTCAGTTCGATTTATTATTTAAAATTAAATAAAAAATAAAATTTTGTGCATACATTCTTAAACTTGGTGAAAATACTAATGATATTATATAATTACAAAAAAAAATAACAAAAAAATTCTAAGCCTTAAATTGCCTCAAATCTAAATTAATTTTGCTTCGGTGCGTTTCATTTCTTTTCAAAAACAGAAAAATTTTATTCAAATATTTTGAAACTTGGTGAAAATACTAATTAATTTATAATAGGTACAAGAAAAATAACAAAAAAATTCTAAGCCATAAAGTGACCAAATTCTAAGAAAATTTGATTTCAGTTCGATTTATTATTTAAAATTAAATAAAAAATAAAATTTTGTGCATACATTCTTAAACTTGGTGAAAATACTAATGATATTATATAATTACAAAAAAAAATAACAAAAAAATTCTAAGCCTTAAATTGCCTCAAATCTAAATTAATTTTGCTTCGGTGCGTTTCATTTCTTTTCAAAAACAGAAAAATGTTATTCAAATATTTTGAAACTTGGTGAAAATACTAATTAATTTATAATAGGTACAAGAAAAATAACAAAAAAATTCTAAGCCATAAAGTGACCAAATTCTGGGAAAATTTGGTTTCAGTTCGATTTTTATTTAAAATTAAATAAAAAATAAAATTTTGTGCATACATTCTTAAAGTTGGTGAAAATACTAATGATATTATATAATTACAAAAAAAAAATAACAAAAAAATTCTAAGCCTTAAATTGCCTCAAATCTAAATTAATTTTGCTTCGGTGCGTTTCATTTCTTTTCAAAAACAGAAAAATTTTATTCAAATATTTTGAAACTTGGTGAAAATACTAATTAATTTATAATAGGTACAAGAAAAATAACAAAAAAATTCTAAGCCATAAAGTGACCAAATTCTGGGAAAATTTGATTTCAGTTCGATTTATTATTTAAAATTAAATAAAAGATAAAATTTTGTGCATACATTCTTAAACTTGGTGAAAATACTAATGATATTATATAATTACAAAAAAAAATAACAAAAAAATTCTAAGCCTTAAATTGCCTCAAATCTAAATTAATTTTGCTTCGGTGCGTTTCATTTCTTTTCAAAAACAGAAAAATTTTATTCAAATATTTTGAAACTTGGTGAAAATACTAATTAATTTATAATAGGTACAAGAAAAATAACAAAAAAATTCTAAGCCATAAAGTGACCAAATTCTGGGAAAATTTGATTTCAGTTCGATTTATTATTTAAAATTAAATAAAAGATAAAATTTTGTGCATACATTCTTAAACTTGGTGAAAATACTAATGATATTATATAATTACAAAAAAAAATAACAAAAAAATTCTAAGCCTTAAATTGCCTCAAATCTAAATTAATTTTGCTTCGGTGCGTTTCATTTCTTTTCAAAAACAGAAAAATTTTATTCAAATATTTTGAAACTTGGTGAAAATACTAATTAATTTATAATAGGTACAAGAAAAATAACAAAAAAATTCTAAGCCATAAAGTGACCAAATTCTGGGAAAATTTGATTTCAGTTCGATTTATTATTTAAAATTAAATAAAAGATAAAATTTTGTGCATACATTCTTAAACTTGGTGAAAATACTAATGATATTATATAATTACAAAAAAAAATAACAAAAAAATTCTAAGCCTTAAATTGCCTCAAATCTAAATTAATTTTGCTTCGGTGCGTTTCATTTCTTTTCAAAAACAGAAAAATTTTATTCAAATATTTTGAAACTTGGTGAAAATACTAATTAATTTATAATAGGTACAAGAAAAATAACAAAAAAATTCTAAGCCATAAAGTGACCAAATTCTGGGAAAATTTGATTTCAGTTCGATTTATTATTTAAAATTAAATAAAAGATAAAATTTTGTGCATACATTCTTAAACTTGGTGAAAATACTAATGATATTATATAATTACAAAAAAAAATAACAAAAAAATTCTAAGCCTTAAATTGCCTCAAATCTAAATTAATTTTGCTTCGGTGCGTTTCATTTCTTTTCAAAAACAGAAAAATTTTATTCAAATATTTTGAAACTTGGTGAAAATACTAATTAATTTATAATAGGTACAAGAAAAATAACAAAAAAATTCTAAGCCATAAAGTGACCAAATTCTGGGAAAATTTGATTTCAGTTCGATTTATTATTTAAAATTAAATAAAAAATAAAATTTTGTGCATACATTCTTAAACTTGGTGAAAATACTAATGATATTATATAATTACAAAAAAAAATAACAAAAAAATTCTAAGCCTTAAATTGCCTCAAATCTAAATTAATTTTGCTTCGGTGCGTTTCATTTCTTTTCAAAAACAGAAAAATTTTATTCGAATATTTTGAAACTTGGTGAAAATACTAATTAATTTATAATAGGTACAAGAAAAATAACAAAAAAATTCTAAGCCATAAAGTGACCAAATTCTAAGAAAATTTGATTTCAGTTCGATTTATTATTTAAAATTAAATAAAAAATAAAATTTTGTGCATACATTCTTAAACTTGGTGAAAATACTAATGATATTATATAATTACAAAAAAAAATAACAAAAAAATTCCAAGCCTTAAATTGCCTCAAATCTAAATTAATTTTGCTTCGGTGCGTTTCATTTCTTTTCAAAAACAGAAAAATTTTATTCAAATATTTTGAAACTTGGTGAAAATACTAATTAATTTATAATAGGTACAAGAAAAATAACAAAAAAATTCTAAGCCATAAAGTGACCAAATTCTGGGAAAATTTGGTTTCAGTTCGATTTATTATTTAAAATTAAATAAAAAATAAAATTTTGTGCATACATTCTTAAACTTGGTGAAAATACTAATGATATTATATAATTACAAAAAAAAAATAACAAAAAAATTCTAAGCCTTAAATTGCCTCAAATCTAAATTAATTTTGCTTCGGTGCGTTTCATTTCTTTTCAAAAACAGAAAAATTTTATTCAAATATTTTGAAACTTGGTGAAAATACTAATTAATTTATAATAGGTACAAGAAAAATAACAAAAAAATTCTAAGCCATAAAGTGACCAAATTCTGGGAAAATTTGATTTCAGTTCGATTTATTATTTAAAATTAAATAAAAGATAAAATTTTGTGCATACATTCTTAAACTTGGTGAAAATACTAATGATATTATATAATTACAAAAAAAAATAACAAAAAAATTCTAAGCCTTAAATTGCCTCAAATCTAAATTAATTTTGCTTCGGTGCGTTTCATTTCTTTTCAAAAACAGAAAAATTTTATTCAAATATTTTGAAACTTGGTGAAAATACTAATTAATTTATAATAGGTACAAGAAAAATAACAAAAAAATTCTAAGCCATAAAGTGACCAAATTCTGGGAAAATTTGATTTCAGTTCGATTTATTATTTAAAATTAAATAAAAAATAAAATTTTGTGCATACATTCTTAAACTTGGTGAAAATACTAATGATATTATATAATTACAAAAAAAAATAACAAAAAAATTCTAAGCCTTAAATTGCTTCAAATCTAAATTAATTTTGCTTCGGTGCGTTTCATTTCTTTTCAAAAACAGAAAAATTTTATTCAAATATTTTGAAACTTGGTGAAAATACTAATTAATTTATAATAGGTACAAGAAAAATAACAAAAAAATTCTAAGCCATAAAGTGACCAAATTCTGAGAAAATTTGGTTTCAGTGCGATTTTTTATTTAAAATTTTTTAAAAAAAGAAAATTTTGTGGAAACATTCTTAAACTTGGTGAAAATACTAATAATATTATAGTAAACACAGGAAGAATAACAAAAAAATTCTAAACCATAAATTGTTTCAAATCTGAGATAATTTGGTTTTAGTGCAACTTTTCATTTTCATTTTTTTGAAAACAAAATGAAATTTTGTTTAAATATTCTGATATTTGGTGAAGATACTAATAATATTATTTTAATTACAGCAAAAATAACAAAAAAATTCTAAGCCATAAATTGCCCGAAATCTAAAATAATTTTATGTCTGTTGCGTTTCATTTATATTTTTCAAAAACAAAAAAATTTTTCTCGAATATTTTGAAACTTGATAAAAATACTAATTAATTTATAATAAGTACAAAAAAAATAACGAAAAATTTCTAAGTGATAAATTGACCAAAATCTGAGATAATTTGGTTTCAATGCGATTTTTTATTTAAAATTAAAAAAAAAAGTAAAATTTGTTCAAACATTCTGAAACTTGGTAAAGATACTAATAATATTATTATAAAAGCAAGAAAAATAACAAAAAAATTCTAGGCCATAAATTGCCGAAAATATGAGATAATTTGATTTCAGTGCGATTTTTTATTGAAATTTTTTGAAAAAAAGAAATTTTGCTCAAAAATTCCGAAACTTGGTGAAAATACTAATAATATTATAATAAATGTAGAAAAAATATCAAAAAAATTGTAAGCCATAAATTGACTAAATTTTGATATAATTTGGTTTCAATGCAATTTTTTAATTAATATTTTTGAAAAAAAAAAAAGAATTTTGTTCAAGCATTCTGAAATTTGGGCAAGATACTATTCGTATCTAATACATATGAAAGAAAGACTTGTGTCCTATAATGAATAGATTTTGATTGTTACATTTTAATTCGAAAAAGTAATGGTAGATATCACAAATTTTTATTCTATTAAAACTGCAATTTGCTCGAACTTGAATAGTTTTGATCCTAACTCCGAGCAAAACAGGTCCTGATTTAAAAATGCAATTTTAAATAAACCGCCACAGCATAAAACTCGAAATGTTTAGTGACTTTCAGTTTCAAAATCCTACGATAAGAAGTACCTACTTATTTTGTTGTATATGTGAATTTTGAAAATCTTCAGTTTAGGTTAAATTTGGCGAAAATGTTGCTAGAAATTTTGAAGTGTTATTGTATTTTGAAAAATATTTTGATTCGGTTGACCGATTTTGTATGTCTTGCTGCAGCTGTGTATCTGATCTGGTTATATGGTCTTCTGTGGTTCCATTTATTTCTGTTTGGAATGATCACAGTAAAAATTAAGCGCCTAACACCCAGAGGTAGGTAAACGTACAAAAATATTCCAGTATCTTACCCTTCATGAAGATTACAGACCCTCAAAGACTGTGCTTGGACGCTACGGCCAATTAACAATTCCAAATTCAAGACGTCAAGAAGCTTGTAATGCCTTTAAGGCAAGACAAATTCGGTTGTGTTTGAGAGCACAAAAAGATAATAATAGCGATCTAATGTACTATCATTGGGCCAACACAATTTTGCTTTTTAGTAATCCAGTGGGTGCATTGGTTGCACTCAGGCAAAACATTCCACCTGATGACTTTGAATGCTTACGATTCCATTTCTGGACTATTTACCGCCAGTTCTATAGATTTGAAGAAATTGACTAAGAAGAAGAAAACTTTATAGCCCACTGTTGGGTATTTTATTTCTTGTGTCAAATGTATTTTTAAAATTTAAAATTCAAAAAAAATTGACAACCGCAACTTTTTTTGTGTTTTTTCTTCTTAGACGTCTTTATTTTATTATCTATAAATTAAAGGAAAAAAAAGCTATAACAGTTCCAATTTTGTTTATTTATTTTTAAACGCATTTTAAGGAAAAATTTATGGATACAATGGGCATCACGTTAATCTATTAGTGGGCGTCAATACAATAAACAATGAGAGCTTTTCAAATAATTTGCGAAGAGCTTCTTGTTCTAAAGGTTATTTATTCTCAGTAAGAAGAAAAACATCGGAAAAAAATTTATTCCGTCTTGATTAGTTTATTTAAAAAAAATCAAATTTTTGAAAATACATATTAAAACACCCAAGACTGGGTTATAAAAATGGAACATATACAAAGTTTTATTCTTCTTAGTCAATTTCTTCACGTCCGTAATATTGGAGGTTAAGTCTCCTGATATGAAATTGCACGCACCGAAACTCAGCTAATGGAATTCCATGGAACAGTGCAAGCAAGGAACCCATTGGGTCGGAGCAGACGAAAATCGTATTGGCCAAATGATAATGCATTCGATTAAAATCACCTTTTCTTTTTGCTAAGAGGCATAACCGAATTTGTTTATCCATAAAAAAATTGCAAAGTGCCTGATCTTTCGAATCAGGAATCTTTAATAGGCCATAGGATCCACGAACGGTTCTTGTAGGTCTGTGAACTATACATTAAAAGTAAGATACTGGAACGTATTGTGAATTTACTTATTTACCACTGGGTCTGTTCCGATCAAGTTCTTCCATGATGAATCCAAACAGTGATAAATTGATAAGTAGGCTTGGATGTAGCCACATCAGATAATACACATATCCATAAACAAGACATGCAAAAATTACCGACTGAGTTAAATAATATATCAAAATACGCATTTTTCGGTATAAAGTCACCCCTTGATTTGATCGTAGCGCAGTGATATTTTTTGGATAAACAATTTAAAAATTTTCAAAATTCACAGATGCGATAAAATAGTAACTTCTTATCTTAGGGTTATAAAAATTAAAATTACTTGCTGCTCTGTGGCGGTTTATTCAAAAATTACACTTTGAAATCAAGAATTGCTTTCAAGGGGGCAAAACGAAAATTTTAAGACTGTTAGTTATAAAATTTTTTAATTCAAATTCTTGAAAAAATATGTAACAATTTTGTTGATGGTACAAAGAATAAAACAATCAACATTGGGTTATAAAAGTGGAATATAAATTTTCTCCTCAGTCAGTTTCTATTACATGCGGTAGGACTGGACGGTCATCGTGGTGATTTGGGTGATCAAGCGCCGATAGTCAGCTACTGGAATTCTAAATCGAATTTTAAGTTTATACAATGTAATAACAGGGAATCTAAAAACAAAAATTATGTTGCCCAAATGATGGAGCATTCGCTTCCTATTATTTTCAATTTTTGCTTTAACACACAACCGAATTTGTCTTGCCTTATACATAGCCAAAGCTTCATCATCGCGTGAATCTGGAATCGTTAATAGACCATAGTCTCCACGAATGGTTGCTGCTCGCCTGTGAACTACATTAAGGGTAAGATACTGGAAGACCGTGCGAATTGCCCTACCTTGAAGTGTATGAAGTGTGTTGAAAAGAAATTCCATGTTAAAACTCACCAACTGATAAATGGAACGGAATCAAAATAATTATCAAAACACTCATACACTAGAATTTTGTGGAACAGAACGACCCTGAAATTGATGACGGCTTTTTCATAATTTTTACCAAGTTTGAAGGTTTTCAAAATATACAGAAACGTAAAAATAATAATTTCTTATCTTAGGGTTTTTAAAAAGAAAGTTACTAAATTTCTGAAGCGTTGTTCTATGGCGGTTTATTCAAAAATTCGAAACTGATCAAGATGAGAAAAATCAAAAAATTAGTTGTATATCTGTTCGTAACGCACCTGTGATTGGTCGATTTAGCTAACTACCCACAACTTTGGTTATTTAGTTTAGAAACAAAATTTGAGGGAAAATATAAAAACAATAGATCTAATTACATGTTTCGATCTTATTCTTAATGGTGAGTAAGGTGACACTGAGAAAAAAACTAAAAAAGCTTTGTAAATGATTTTTTGTTTATTTTTTAAGTTTAACATTTTGATGATACAAATAAAAATTAGGTTGGTAGTACAACTGCGTCACAAAAATAACATATAATACAAAAACAATTAATTAATTTTTAGAACGTTGTTCATCCAAGAAGAATGGTTTCCACCATTTCTTATCAAAAAGGAACAGCATTTCGGCTAATTCTACAAAAATTTGTGTTATATTATCTTCGTTTCTTTTTTGAAGGCACAACTTGATAATTTTTTTAATGTGATCAGTAATAGCTTCATCAGTCATTAAATCTCGAACCTTTTCTGAGCTGCAATCCCCACATGATTTTTTTCCTACGATTAAATAAAGCAAATAAATAGAATACAGTATTAAATTTAGCTACCTCTGGGTTCCTTACTACGAAATCTTTCTATGATGGCAAAAATCAATGAGAAATAGATAAATCGATGGACCCAAGAACCGGAGTTACGATGAATTAAACAGTACAGTGATAAGCCACTTAACCAATAACACGAACTTTTTTCCAGAAAACTAAAAAAGTTGAAAATTTTGCGGGATGCCACTGTGTTCGTCATTTTTGGCAACATTTTTAATCGAACCGACAATTTTACAAAAATCACAGATGTGATAAGTTGCTGAAATGTTTTTAAAATAAAAGTTACTAAAAGTTTCGATCATTCTGTGGCGGTTTATTCAAAAATTTGTGGTTTTCTCCCTCTAATTTAATGTTGTAAAAATTACACTAAAATTCGTGGAAACTTCAAATACAGTAACTTCAAGATCAAAATTCAAGTAGGTACTTGAAGTTCCCATTTCTAAAGTAATAAAGGTAATTTAAAACTTAATAATGCAAAAAAATGGAAATTTTTATTTGATCAAAATTAAACCAAAATTGTTAATTATTGGTTACAATTAAAGAGCATCCATTAACCACTTACGTAAGATTTTTTAGGGGCGGGGGTCTCGGTAATCTTAAAAATTTTTATGTAAATGTGGGGGGATGTTTTATAATGACCTAATTTTTTGATGGGTCTAATGCGCTCTATTTTTGTAAAAATTTGTATTTCAAGGCCACTTTATTTAATACTTCTCATATACAAGAGGAATCTCGTTAATCCTTTACGACTGTTTCGATTTTATTCATCAGCGACGCTTAAACGAAACTTCTTAATGGTGAGTAAGGTTAAGGTGACACCGAGTAAAAGGAAGAAAAATACAAAGTTGCGATTGTTTATTTTTATAATTCAACATTTTGATGATACAAGTAAAAATTTGGTTGGTAGTACAACTGCGTCACAAAAATAAAAATACAAAAGAAGAGATTGGAATACAGGATTTCTGCTAATTAATCAAATTCTTGAAGAGTGGCTTGATGATGATCACCCCGTTCCCACAATTTCTCTTCAAGAATTAACAGCATTTTGGCTAAATTTGTAAAAATTCGTTTCCTGTTATCTTCGGTTCTGCTTTTAAGGCACAACTTCATAATTATTCTAATTCGGTCAGTAAAAGCTGCATTAGACATTAAATCTCGAAACGTTTTGGAGCAGCAATCCCCACTTGATTTTCTTTCTGAAATTAAATGTAACGAATAAATCAACAGTATTAATTTTAGCTAACTATGACTTAGCTAACTATGACTATAACTCTTACTGATAAGCTTTTTCATGATGATACCAAACAGTGGGAAAAAGATAAATCCAGCATGGACCCAGGAATCATACTTATGATGAGTTAAACAGTACAGTGATAAACCACCCAACCAATATAACGAACTCTTTTCCAAAAAACCAAAACACTCCAAAATTTTGCGGTATGCCACTGTGTTCGTCATTTTTTGCAACATTTTTACCACAAAATTTAGTGCAACCGACAATTTTACAAAAATACAGATGTGATAAGTTTGTAAATTATTTTTAAAATAAAAGTTACTAAAAGTTTCGATAATCCTGTGGCGGTTTATTCAAAAATCTGTAATGTTGTAATTAACTTTCAAATTTCCCAAATCAATTAAATTCCCGCTCTAAATAATTAAATTTGCAAAAAATTAAATATAGGAAAAGAACAAAAACAAACATTGCAATTTTTCATCTAATTTTTTGAAAAAAGGCGGAAATTTAATTCAAACATTTTGAAACTTGATGAAGATTCTAATAATGCAATAATAAATACTAGAATAATAACAAGAAAACTCTAAACAGTAAATTGTCCAAAATCTGAGATAACTTGGTATCTGTGCGATTTTTATTTAAAATATTTGAAAAAAAGAAAATTTTGTTGAAACATTCTGAAACTTGGTGAAAATACTAATAATATTTTAATAAACACAGAAAAAATATTCAAAAAATTCTAAATCATAAATTACCTCATAGGTGAGATAATTTGATTTCAGTGCGATTTTTTATTAAATTTTGTTGAAAAAAGCAAAATTTTGTTCAAAAATTCTGAAACTAATAATATTATAAAAAATACAGAAAAAATACCAAAAAAATTTTAAGCTATAAATTGCTCAAAATCTGAGATAATTAGGTTTTAGTGCGATTTTTTATTTAAAATTTTTGAGAAAAAGTAAATTTTGTTTAAACATTCTGAAATTTGGTGAAATTACTAAGAATCTTAAAATAAATGCAGAAAAAAATCAAAAAAATTCTAAGTCATAAATTACCTCAAAAGTAAGATAATTTGATTTCAGTGTGATTTTATCTTGAATTTTTTTGAAAAAAGGAAATTTTGTTCAAAAATACTGAAACTTGGTTGAGAAACTAATAATACTATAAAAAATACAGAAAAAATACCAAAAAAATTTTAAGTTAATAATTGCTCAAAATTTGAGATAACTAGGTTTTAGTGCGATTTTTTATTTAAAATTTTTGAGAAAAAGGTAATTTTATTTAAACATTCTGAAACTTGGTGAAATTACTAAGAATATTAAAATAAATGCAGAAAAAACATCAAAAAAATTCTAAGTCATAAATTGACCAAATTCGGAGATAATTTGGTTTCAGTGCGATTTTTTATTTAAAATTAAAAAAAAAATAAATTTTGTTCAAGCATTCTGAAACTAGGTGAAAATACTAGAAATATTATTGTAAACACAGAAAAAATAACAAAAAAATTCTAAACCATAAATTGTTCAAAATCTGTGATAATTTGGTTTCAGTGCAATTTTTCATTTCCATATTGTTTTGAAAAAAAAAAAATGAAATTTTGTTCAAAAACAAAAAAAAAAGATACTAATTAATTTATAATAAGTACAAGAAAAATAACAAAAAAATTCTAAGCCATAAATTGACCAAATTCTGAGATAATTTGATTTTGGTACGAATTTTTATTCAAAATTTAAAAATTAAAGTAAATTTTGTTCAAACATTCTGAAACTAGGTGAAAATACTAATAATATTATAGTAAATACAGGAAAAATAACAAAAAAATTCTAAACCACAAATTGTTCCAAATCTGAGATAATTTGATTTCAGTGCAACTTTTCATTTCCATTGTTTTGAAATCAAAATGAAATTTTGTTTAAATATTCTGATATTTGGTAAAAATACTAATAATATTATTATAATTACAGAAAAAATAACAAAAAAATTGTAAGTCATAAATTGCCCCAAATCTAAAATAATTTTGTTTCGGTGCGTTATATTCATTTAAATTTTTCAAAAACCGAAAAATTTTATTCAAATATTTTGAACTTTGGTGAAGATATTAATTAATTTATAATAAGTACAAAAAAAATAACAAAAAAATTCTAAGCCATAAATTAACCAAATTCTGAGATAATTTGGTTTCAGTGCGAATTTTTATTCAAAATTTAAAAATAAAAGTAAATTTTGTTCAAACATTCTGAAACTAGGTGAAAATACTAATAATATTATTATAATTACAGAAAAAATAACAAAAAAATTCGAAGCCATAAATTGCCCCAAATCTAAAATAATTTTGTTTCAGTGGGTTTCATTTAAATTTTTCAAAAACAGAAAAATTTTATTCAAATATTTTGAAACTTGGTGAAGATACTAATTAATTTATAATAAGTACAAGAAAAATAACGAAAAAATTCTAAGCCATTTGGTCATAATTGACCAAATTCTGAGATAATTTGGTTTCAGTGCGAATTTTTATTCAAAATTTAAAAATATAAAAGTAAATTTTGTTCAAACATTCTGAAACTAGGTGAAAATACTAATAATATTATTGTAAATACAGGAAAAATAACAAAAAAGTTCTAAACCATAAATTGTTCCAAATCTGAGATAATTTGATTTCAGTGCAATTTTTCATTTCTATGGTTTTAAAAACAAAATGAAATTTTGTTTAAATATTCTGATATTTGGTGAAAATACTAATAATATTATTTTAATTACAGCAAAAATAACAAAAAAATTCTAAACCATAAATTGCCCCATATCTAAAATAATTTTGTTTCGGTGAAACTTATAAAATTAAAAATATTTTGAAACTTGGTGAAGATACTAATTAATTTACAATAAGTACAAAAAAAAATAACAAAAAAATTCTAAGCCATAAATTGACCAAATTCTGAAATAATTTGATTTCAGTGCCATTTTTTATTTAAAATTTTTGAAAAAAGAAATTTTTGTTCAAAAATTCTAAAACTTGAAGAAAATTCTAATATTAAATACAGAAAAAATAAGAAAAAACTTTTAAGCTTGAGATCTAATCTAAGGATTTTTTTAAAATTTTTATCTTATTAATTTCATAAGTGACGCATAAAGTAAATTTTATAATTGCGAGTCAGGTTAATCTTCAAGAAACAATGAGAAATTTGAGTTGGAAAGAAGAAAATTATTCTGTCTTGATAGTTTAATTTAAAATTCAAATTCTTGAAAAATGGTACAAGGAATAAAATACCCAAGACTGGGTTACAAAAATGGAACATATACAAAGTTTTATTCTTCTTAGTTAGTCAATTTCTCTATATCCGTAATATTGGACGTTAAGCATCCTGATATGCAACTGCAGCCAACGAAAGTCATCTAATGGAAGGTTATGGAACTGGACAAGCAATGCAGACATTGGGTCATTACCAACAAAAATCGCGATGGCCAAATGATAAAGTATTTGTCTCCAATCATCTTCTTCATATGCTAAAAAGATTAACTCAAATTGTCTTTCCATAAAAGCAGTGATAGCTTCATGATCTCTTGAATCCGGAATCGTAATTAGACCATCATCATATAATGATCTAATGGTTCTTTCGGGTCTGTGAACTACGTTAAGGGGATACATACTAGAATTTATTATTGTAAATTTACTTATTTACCAATGGGTCTATTCCGATCAAGTTCGTCCATCATGAAATCAAACAGTAATAAATAGATCCATAGACCACTATGTTGCCACATCAGATAATACACATATCCATAAACAATACATGCAAAAAGTGCCAACCGAAACAAATAAGATATCAAAATATCTATTATAGCGAATAAAACCACCCTTTCATCTGGCCGTAGCCTAGTCATTATTTTTTGCAGAAACAATATAAACATTTTCACCAAGTTTAATCCAACCGAAGATTTTCAAAATTCACACAAGCGATAAAATAATCACTACTTCTTATCGTAGGGTTTTCAAAATTAAAATCACTAAAAATTTCGAATATTACTTTGTGGCGGTTTATTTAAAAATTCAAAAATATATTTTTAATATAAATTAAAATTTTGGAAACCCTTCAATTGTTTTTGGGTTATAGAAATGGAGCACTTACCGTCGTTTTTAAAATTTCCCAGAAAAATTTTGAATCAGTTATTGTTTTGTTTCTTAATTCACTAAATTTTAATTTTGGCTCCTAAAATTCACTCTCTTAACATTTACAATTTTCTTATTATTTAATTATTTATTAGAAAATTAAACTGTAAGACTGAGGAAAAAATGAAAGTTAAAAGAAAAGCAACAGAAATTGTGATAATTTATTTTTTAAATTCAAAATTTTGATGATACAAGTAAAAATTTGGTTGGTAGTACAACTGCGTCACAAAAATAAAATATACAAAGAATGATTGGAATCCAAGCTTTCTGCTAATTAAGGAATTTCTTGAAGAGTTGCTGTTGAACGGTAATCTCCCCATTTCCACCATTTCTCGTCAAAAATGTACAGCATTTTGCCTATTTCTACAAAAATTTGTCTTTTATTAGCCTCGGTTCTTCTTTGAAGGCACAACTTCATAATTTTTTTAATTTGGTCAGTAATAGCAGCATCAGGCATTAAATCTCGAAACGTTTTGGAGCTGCAATCCCCACATGATTTTTTTCCTACGATTAAATGTAACAAATGTAATACAAGATTAAATTTATCTACCTCTGGGTTTCTTACTACGAAGTCTTTCCATGATGACAAAAAACAGAGCCAAATAGATAAAACGATGGACCCAGGAACCGGGCTTGGGATGAGTAAAACAGTACAGTGATAAGCCACCCAACCAATAGCACGAACTTTTTTCCAGAAAACCAAAAAACTCGAAAATTTTGCGGCATACCACTGTGTTCGTCATTTTTGGCAACATTTTTAAGCACAACAAATTTTTTTCAACCGACAATTTTACAAAAATCACAGATATGATAAGGTCGTAAAATATTTAAAAAATAAAAGTTACTAAAAATTTCGGTCATTCTGTGGCGGTTTATTCAAAAAATTTGTAGTGTTTCGATTTACAATTTAAAATTTAATTTTGTAAAACTTGAGCAAAAATTATACTAAAATTCATGAAAACTTTCGATAAAGTTCATAACTTCAAGATCAATATTCCATAGCTTGAAGTTTCTATTTTCAAGATAATAAATAATTTCATAATTCACAGGGATTGTGTAAAGTAAACTTGAAATATTTTGTGATGCCTTTATTTCTTAAGTATTCAGTTTATTTTAACTACACAAATTTAATTAAAACACCCAAATTTGGGTAACAAATAAACCAAAATGGAAGAAACAAATCCGACTCAATCTTCTTCTTCTTCTTCTTCTTCTTCGTCTTCCAATAATTGTTGTTCCATCATAACCATGAGATGTTTAGCAGTGCGTTGCACTAACTCGTATCTATCCTTTGGTATGGATGAAGAATTGATTTTGAGATATTTCAGTGGATCAGAATGACAGAAAAGCAAGAGGGCGGAATGGTAAGCCGATAGATTATCGATGCCTTTTTCTAAATAGATTTGGCTCAAATTGTTATGTCTTGCATAAAAAGCTCCGACTTCTTCTCGGTCATCCAACTCAGGCAGCTCCACATTGCCGTATGGTCCTCTAAAGGTTTTCAGACGTCTGTGAGGTGGTTGTTCGGCAGGTGTTAGATTAATATCTGGTGAATCGACATCTTCTGGGTTTACATCTGAATCTTCAACAACAGATGGATTTGCTTCTAACGGATCAGCATTCAATGGATTTGATTCCGACATCCCATCATCAGGTAGTGAATTGCTATAGTTCCAAGCTACAACTTTATTCAACTGTAAAAAATAGAAAGTGGAGGAAAAAAAATTTACTTACTGCAGAAGTCCAAAGCACCCAATGTAATCAGCCCATATAGAGTCCACTTCATATACTTTTTTCCATATTTTTCACAACATTCATACACTCTCTGTAACAATAAATTGTTGAGGGAAAGCATAACTGGGAATTTGCCCTCCATAATTTTTTACAAAAAGTTTTCTTAATAACTTTCTAAAATAAAAGTTACCAAAATGGAAAACATTGATGTGGCGGTTTGTTTAAATTGTTATTTTAAAACATCAAAATTTTTAAAATTAGATACCAGAATAAATTTTTATGCTCTTTTGCATTTAATTTTTTATAAAATATAAAAATCTGTCTTTATAAATTAAGAAATTTGTAGTCAAAAAATCACCCGTGGCGCTGGCGATATGATTTACCTTATGAATATTTCAGTACACACCTCTACAAAATGAGCATTGTGTTACGCTACTGAGAAAGTTCACTGATGAAATTAAAAACTTGTAGATTATTTTCATCCAAAAAGATTTCTTAGAAACTGGCGGTTTGGGGGTATTCCATACCCCCCAGACCCCCCGGTTTACCCTACAAATATTATTTTATTATTTCATTTATTTATTTTTATTTAAGTAAATAAATTTTTTTTTTCAAAAAAATGAGTATCAAAAATCTTACGCACGAAAGTTAATTTGGGGGGGGGGAGGGGCTGGTGAAATTGAGTTCCAAATTCACCTTTTCGAAAAAATAGAATAATTCAAAATTTTCCCGGGATGTGGGTCATTTTCTAAAATTATTCTTACGTAATTTAGTGGAACGGATTGGTTTATTTATACCTACTAAAAATTTATTTTTAATAATTTGACCCCCAATTGCGATAGTAATAAAATTTTTTTAATATAATTGTACAGTTTTCTGTATTTCGTTTCACTTTAAAAATTCTATAAAATTTCTTAACATTATCAATTACCGCAGACTCAAATTTCTTTTATTTGGAAATGTAAAATTTTGCTTTTTTAAGCAAAACTCTGACAAATTTTGTCTGTCTGTCTGTCCGTAACAGTATCTTGCTTTTTTGATTAGTTGTTCATTTATTAATAGCATAATAGAAGTAAACCAATTGATCAAAGCAGAGCGGCCAAATCTAAAGAAGAAATTAATCAGTAATCACTGTGTCTGTTTTTTGGAATTTACCCCTTCACTGCTCAAACCCAGTTTCATAAAACAAAATAATTTGAAATTTGTTATAGAATGAAGATGGAATTTCTATTTAATTAATAAATTACTATAGTAATAAAAGATGTGGCTAGCGTTGAATGTTAAGAAGGCTAAAAGTAGGAAGAAATGGTGGGCAGGAAACCGGGGGGTTGCAATGGAGATAACGCAAAAAGTTTGTTTATTAAAAAGTCGTCCTAATTGCTGACTTACAGCTGGGGGTTATTACATACCCCCCAGACCATACATACCCTACAAATTTTATTTAAATATTTTTAAATTTTATTATTTTATTTATTTATTTTTATTTAAGTAAATAAATGATTTTTTCAAAAAAATAAGTATCTAAAATTCTACGCTCAAGAGTAAATATGGAGAGGGAATTTAGAGGAATGGGGAGAGTGATTTAGGGAAACGAATTGATTTATTTATACTAAAAATGTATTTTTAATATTTTGTCCCTAATTGCAACACTAATAAATTCTTCTTAATATAAGAAAATTTCTCAAAATAAATCAACAATTTTTATTAGAAATTTAAAGCTCAAAGTGGGGGGGGGGGGCAGGGGGGGCTGTTAAAAAGTTTTATAAGATGATGCAAAGATATTACAGTTTTATGCTTATAAAAGCCTTTTAAAAATAATCAAGAAAGTAGCTATATATCGACGTTGTCGCGACAAAAAGGCGTAAGCGCCAAAATTTCCAAAAATCGTTTTCGATGTTAAAATAAAGACTATTTCAATTTAGACTACTTATGTTTTTGGTGTATTCGCCAAAAAATCCTAGAATGAATTATTTACTTAAAACAAAGTTCAATATTAACAAACACAAATGACGGATATAAAATGTTTTTTGTTTCTCCTGTAAAATATTACAAAAGTCGCTTACGCCTTTTTGTCATGACAACGTCGATATACTTAAGTGCTAAGTGCTAAAAGAAGCTAAAAGCATAAAAAAATAGGCACGAGACCGGGGGGTCTGGGGGGTATGGAATACCCTGCTAAAAATACCCAGCTGTTAGGAAGCAATGGAGATAACGCCAAAAGTTTGTTTATTAAAAAGTCTTTCTAATTGCTTCCTTACAGCTGGGGGGTATTCCATACCCCCCAGACCCCCCGGTTTGCCCTACAAATTTTATTTAAATATTTTTAAAATTTATTATTTTATTTTTATTTAAGTAAATAAATAATTTTTTCAAAAAAATGAGTATTTAAAATTCTCCGCACGAGAGTAAATATGGAGAGGGGATTTAGAAGAATGGGTGATTTAGGGGAACGGATTGGTTTTTTTTTTACTAAAAATTTATTTTTAATATTTTGTCCCTAATTGCGACAGTAATAAATTCTTCTTAATATAAGAAAATTTCTTAAAATAAATCAGCAATTTTTATTAGAAATTTTAAGCTCAAAGTGGGGGCGGGAGGGGGGCTGGTAAAAAGTTTTATAAGATGATGCAAAGATATTAGGGGCCGTCCATTAATCACGTGATGTTGTTTTTGGAATTTTTTAAACCTCTTCCCCCTTGGTGATACATGGTGAGGTTTAAGACTACCCCCCTCCCCCACCATATCACGTGTATTTTTAGTACCTACAAAAAATCTTAATTTTTTTTAAATATTTATAAAATACAGGTATAAGTATCATCAAAAAATAAATTCACGTGATATATTACTAAACCCCCCTCACCCCTTGTAATATTTCGTGATTTTTTTTGGACCCCTCGCCTCTCCCTTTCGAGTCTCACGTGGTTACTGGACAGCTTCTCACAGCTTTATGCTGTGATTCCTATCTGATTATCTAAATTCCTAATCTAATCAAAACGCAACATCCAATAATACCGAATACGCGAGAATAAAAAATATTGCACCATCGTGGGAAAATAAAAATTAATCAAAGACCCATTATTGGTTTCCAATTTCACATATCAAATAACAAAATTATTGAAAAATACACAGCCTCTTCAAAATAATGCATTTTGATTTTGAATGTTCTTGATTTTATACGTACGTTAGTACACTACCACACATAATAGGTAAATGGTATATAAAATGGATTATAAAAATAATCAAGAAAGTAGTTATCTTTAAGTGCTACAAGAAGCTAAAAGCATAAAAAAATAGGCATGAGACCGGGGGGTCTGGGGGGGTATGGAATACCCCCCAGCAGTTAGGAAGCAATGGAGATAACGTCAAAAGTTTGTTCATTAAAAAGTCGTTCTAATTGCTTCCTTACAGCTGGGGGGTATTCCATACCCCCAGACCCCCCGGTGTGCCCTACAAATTTTATTTAAATATTTTTAAATTTTATTATTTTATTTATTTACTTTTATTTAAGTAAATAAATAATTTTTTCAAAAAAATGAGTAGGTATTCAAAATTCAACGCACGATAGTAAACACGGAGAGAGGATTTAGGGGAATGGGGAGAGTGATTTAGGGGAACGGATTGATTGATTTATCCTAAAAATGTCTTTTTAATATTTTGTCTCCAACTGCGACAGTAATAAATTCTTCTTAATATAAGAAAATTTCTTAAAATAAATCAGCAATTTTTAATAGAAATTTTAAGCTCAAATTGGGGCGGGGGGGGGGGCTTTTAAAAAGTTTTATAAGATGATGCAAAGATGTTACAGTTTTATGCTTTTAAATGCCTTGGATAAATTTATAAATCTAGAAATAACTGTCAATTTCAAAATTTTCGAAATCTTTCCCCCTTCCACAGTATTTTTTTAAATTTAATAAAGTTATGGGTTTAGTTACAAATTTTATTAATACTATACAAATTTATAAATTCATAAGAAGGTGCGAACAACGCTGAAAGAAAGTTATGTTTATTTTTTATATTATCCAAAAATATTGGACATCTGTCTATCTGTTGGTAACGCATGAAGTCACGTACGACCGAAATTTATTGAGAGCATTTTATAATGCAATAAATATGATAACTACGTTTTAAGGACGAAAAGTCATACTTTGTCGTCCAATTCGTTGAGACTGCTGACCAAGTAAACCGAAAAAGCAGTGGGGGCTGCAAAAAGTTATTTTTTGTGCAACCATCTAAAATTTATTTTAAATGAATTATTCTTAATTCGAATTATTTTTTCGTAAAAAAAAAAACGGTTTTACTTTATTTCCGTTGCTAAAGACAGTTTATTTTTTCGCCCTAGGGCGTAAAAGTGACATTTTCACCCTGTAAACCAGACTAAAAAGTGCTGCTTTCGTAAATATTCAACAAAACACTGTAAAAAGTCGTCTATGCATAATTAATTTGGGAAAATTGACTTTATTAATAAATAAATCTATACAAATTATAATTTTAAAATGAAAGTTAAACCATTACACTTCCCCTTATACTAGTACAATCTCAAAACTATTTTTTGGGTTTGTAAGGTGGATGAAGTTTACATAAAATTTTAAATTCAAAAAATTATATTGATTACCATGTTTTAACCTGCATCTGAATTTTTCTAAAAGCAAACCAAAAAATTTCTTAACGTTCATGTCAAACCATACTTTTTTTAAAATTAAATTTTTTTTACCAGTAATAAAAGGAATTTGTTATAAACATTTAGTTCCTTCTGTTGTCCAGACCAATTTGGACGGTTTGGTAAACTCCGAGCAAGTTGCGAGGATTGTAAATTCATGCCAGTGTTGTACGTAACGCAGCGTCATTTTATTACTACTATATTAAATTGTTAATCAGTCTGCTAATTTGTTACTGAAAAATTAAACTCGCGTGTGAGAGAAGCAGGCGATGTCGAAGTTTTGAGGAGTAAACAAGGATAGGGACGAACGTGAGGCAAAAACTCGACGATTGCATCGGGATGAGACTTGCAACGGTGCAGCGTCGTTCCACAAATCGACAATGTCAGACGTAGTTTTAACGGGGTCCCTGTAAAAATCGATCCTGGCTGGCTCTCCTTGTTATGGCAACGCTGTAACGAGGAGGTAACGTCCTGTCCTAGGAATGAAAAATTATTGTACAACGAAAAAACTACTATCACTACGTGGTGGAATATAAAATATCGACCCTTTCTGGAAAGTGAGGTCGAACCTAATGCATCACGTGCATCGACGTCTAGGACGTCGGTCCGTCGACCACGGCGAAGCTTCCACCGAGCCTCCGGCGGACGGACCTACGTCAAAATGCTGATTCTAATTTGTAAATCGAGCGGTGTTGATCATCGTAGATGCATAGCTCAAGGCGGCTGGATGTCGATGACCGGCCAATGCGCGTTGATGACGCTGACGCCGCCGACCACTTAACCCATTGGGGTTGATTAACGCTTGCACGCCATCCCCACGACTTGTTACTACCAAAAATTTCTCGACCGTGTCGGAAGAAATAATTTTTGTTGCAGTTTTGTCACGTATTGCATTCGGATTTCTGTTCCATTAACTCTCAAATTGAAATTCTATTTTTAATTGAGATTTCCTGTGCAGTTCAACAAACTGCATTTTTCAGGCCCGGACGCCGAAATTTAATTTTTTTCATTACGATCACGACGACGGACGTCTCAATATTTTCAAAAGTACCCTCGATGGTTACTTTTTCAAGTTGTGTGCTAGAAAGCATCGTGCCCTAGTTTGAAAATTCTTCGATAATTTTGTGATACTTTCAATTATTAGTGGGACGTTTTTTCATAATTTTTCTACTCGCTTTTGAAAAATGAGCGATAAGCGGTTAGAAATTTATCGAGGATCATATCAGGAAGATTTTTATCTACTAAGTAATTAAATAAAACCAATTATATCGAGAACCTGTTTTAAATGACCATATAAGCCGTACTTGCATTAAAACAGAAAAAAAATTAAACCGTCGAAGTAATTAGTTCTGTGTTTGATTGTAAAATTAAAGTTAAAATGTACCCGGAGGTGGTATCACTGAAAATTTCGTTGCGAATCGCTTGTCATTGCTATTTTGTTTTAAACAGTCAAACGCGCATTTTGTATTGGTTCTTTCAATGGGGTAAAAAAAAAGTGCGGTAATTTCAGGTCGATCACTTTTTTTTTCCAAAATCCACTTGGCGCTTCTCAATTTCGATTTAATTACAACGTTAGGAGGTGTGAATACTAAATTAAGGTGGCTGCAGGCGCTGGTTCATTGTTAACCCTCCTGGCGTTTAGTAATAAACTTCAAGTTTTAAACTCGATTGTGGTTTTAAAATGACCCTGCATGAGTAACCTACCGGTTTTCATAAATGATAACTCATCACCGCAGATCGCAATTTAATTCATTTTGCTTACCAAAAAGTTTTAAGTTTTCTCGAACTGGAACTTTCTGGAACTTTCTTGTACGCCTATCACCTAAACGATTTAAATGTTATCCGAAAAATTGATAAAATACTGAATTACAGCTAGTAGAACTTTCAAATTTTTTCTAAAATTTTTTTTTTACAAATAATTTGGCCTCAGAACTATCCCAAATTTTTCTAAAAAAAAAACAGATTTATATCTAAGAAAGATAAACCGACTATTCTGAAGAAGGTGGAATAATCGTCACATTCTATAGTCTGCATTTTAATTACCAAATTTTCTGTCGTATAAGGGAACTATCTAAGAAGCTTTTTGTGAAAAATTTTTTCACATAAAAAAAACCAACCCTTTTTCTTGTGAGATTCAGACATTTTCTTAAAATTGACAATTTTTCCAAGAAATTGTAACTAGTATTTAGAACTTTCCAGAACTTGAATAAAATTGTAACGTTATGGTTTATGGAACTATCCCCAAAAAAATGTATAAACAGTTACATCTAAAAGAAAGGTGAACTGATTAATTTAAAGAAAATGATCGTCATCGAATAAAACTATTTAATAGAACTTTCCGAAATAGTACGCTTTTTTGAACAAAAAAAAGATTTAAAACTTTCCTAAATTACCTAGAATTTGTAACTACAGTAGAACTTTTTGAAATATTTTTAGAACCCAAAACACATTTACGTTCAGCAGAACTTATTATAAAAAGAAGAATTTGTAGAACTATCCCAAATTTTTATTAATTAATAAAAAATTAATTAGTGAACAATTGAAGCCTTGGAGAAGTGAAATGATTAATGTAAAAAGGTCAAATTGAACTATCCGTATATTATTTACAAAATATTTTTAATAGATATGGAACTATCTGTAATTTTACATATTTTTTATAAACAATTTTTTTTGTAAAATTTAACATTGTCCTAAATCCGAAGATTTTATCAAAAAATTGTAATTAAGCAAAACTTTACGTAAACCAATTTTTTTTAAATAGATAAAAATGTCATCAAATGGAACTTTCTATATTTTATTATCAAACTTTTTCTGATATAATAGAACTACATGTAATAGCATATTCTTATACAGAAAAAATAAACAATTTTTTTAAATTTTGAAATCCAATAATTTTACTAAAAGGTTTGTAACTATGCAGAACTTTCTAGAACTTTTTGCAAAACTAATTTTTGTCAAAAAATTAGTTAAATTTAGAACTATCTCAAATAATTGAAGTCTCAGAGGAGTAAACTAATTAATATAAGGACTGAAAGGTTCAAATTGAACTATCCGAATTTTATTTACGAAAGTTATTTAAAACATATCTGTAATTTTATATACTTTTTAAAAACAATTCTTTGAAAAATTTAAAATTGTCCCAAATCCGACAATTTTATCAAAAAATTGTAACTCTGTAGAACTTTCCGTAACAGTTTTGAAACACAAAACAAATAAAATAGCGGAACTATCTGAAACAGAAAGTTGACAAACAGAAAAAATAAAACATTTTTACTTTTCTTTTTAAGTTTAAAAATTTTCTTTTAAATCTTTAATTTTACTTAATAATTTTAGCCATTCAGAACTCTGCAGAACAGCAGAACTATCTTTAATTTTTAATTTATAAAAATGTTTTCTCAGATTAACAATTTTTTTTTGTAAAAAGCAAAATAATTAATTTAGAAAAGAAATCCACAAATGGAACTTTCATTAGCTTATTTGAAAAGTTTTTTAATAGAACTATCGCCGAGATTCTAAAATCTTGACTTTTCTACATTAAAAATAAAAATAGTTATTAAATGTGCACAAAGGGGAACTTTCTAAGTATGTAACTATAGGAACTATCTATAATTTCGTGAAATTTTTAACAAAATTTTAGTTTCCTTTAAGAAAAATTACAAAAACTTTAAATTGTAAACTTATGGAACTCTCTAGAACCTTTTTGTAAAAATTTTTAATTGAAAAAACTGTTTGTTTTTGTGCGAATCAAAAGAAAACAATTCAATAATTTCCTAAAAAAAATTTTTATTTTTTTTATTTTTATTTTATCTAAAATGTTGAAGTTTCAGCTAGTAGAACTATCTGAATATAATTTAAAAAATAACATGGTTATAATTTTAACTATTCTGAAAAAGATGAATTATTTACTTTTTTAATCTTTAATAATTGTGAAATGAAAACTTTGAAATCAACGTTGTAGTAGAACTAGCCTATTTATTACAAATTGATCTGCTGCTTAACGGAACTATCCGGTGCTATCTTAAAAATACGATTTAAAATTGTACTGCAAGGTTTCCCTTCCTTCACTTTAGGCACGAGGTGGATTTAACTCACTGTGGCTTTTGGGTCAATCTCACCCCATATAAACACATTTGTTATTGCTAACTTTCCTTCAAAATTTTTCCAATTTTTTAAATAATATTTCTTGTATTTTCTAAAAATGATTCGAAAAAGTTTGTAAAACTTTAGCTAATTATTTGATAAACAAACCACGAGAGCTCGAGTATGACTCACATAGTATTTTTTAAATAACTTGAAAGTGGTGAACGATATCAAAAAATTTTTAGAACCAAAAATATTTGTTTTTTTAGGCTGAACAGTTTTAGGCTCTTGAACATTTCTGATATCTTGAATCGTTTTCGAGTTATTTAAGAAAAACCGAGGTTCTCTCGATACTCGATCTCTCCTGCTTGACTATTCACACAGAATCGTTCTAGAATTGTCCCGAAACCGTACATCCGATAAAGCAAAAGCAAAATACTTTTTAAAAAAATTTAATTTACCGAGATAATAAAAGAATCCTTAAAAACAAATTTAAAGTGCATAATGCGATTCCGGGGGCGCCTCTGGCCGATGAGTAAATTGAAGCCTGAAAAGAATTATTATAATGCTAGGTTAATTTGTTATAGTTAGATTAAGATGAACCAGTTTGAAAAAGCAAAAAGTGAACTGAATAACTTAAATTAAAATAGCTGTATAATATCAGAGCGTTGTAGGTTTGGTTTCCCTATCTAAAAAAACATCAAAATACAGTTAGTCGATCCTATGTACGCTAAGTCCATCTATAAATACGTATTAATTATAAATTAAAACGAATTACATTGTAATTTTTCTAAATAATCCAATTCGTCGCATACGGGGTGCGTTCAAGAAGTTTTGGTTTGTTTACGTTGTAGATGAAGCGCGAGCGGATGGCGTTGCGTGGAACGGAACCACCCCGGTATGCGTTGCACCAATTTTTTGTTTCCTGTTCAAGGTCATGTTTGTTGCTGTCAAGGAAGCGTAAATCGATCGGATTCTTGGATTTATTGGTGCACGCAATATTTAATGCAATTTGGAACGGATCTATTTGAATAAAGAAGCAATTAAGAAGTAAGTACGCCTATGACGATCGCACGCAATTAGATAGATGTTACTCCATAATTATAATGGAGAATCGAAAGAAAAAAAGAAGAAACTGGTAGTAGCGCCTGAGTTACGAACCTGTTTTAATGATTTTTTTTTGAACGCGTTTACCATACCATCATCTTCATGATCGATTAAGAAAAAATGACATCTGACAACTTGTAGCGAATGCCTTTAAGTTTTTTCTTTTAATTGGGTATTGATTTTTTTGTGCATCACGTCTACGCACGTTTCATTTTGATTCATGCGTAGCTTTGCGTCGAGGGCTGGAAATGCAAGCAAAAACGCAGTACGAACTGTGCGTTTCTGCTGTTTTGTCGCTTTTTTTCGAAAATTTTATCGCTACTGTCTCTGTGTGCGATCGCAGTAGGAACATTGTGGATCTAATTGATGGTAATAAAGTTAGCAAGTGTACGTGATAGAGACGTTATGTGCAAAACTACATCTTGTTTTATCGAAGTATCGCATAAATTTTACAAATACTTGGATGTTGTCGGCGCTACGCAACTAAAAAGGACAACGCAATAAATTCTCGGTTGCGTAGGTTCTGTTTGAAGGGTGCATCGTGATGCAAAGGATACGCATCCACCCTTTCACTCAAAAATTTAAAATTTTGGTTTATTTTTGACTAAAGGAAGCAGAGACGACATAGTACATATGTCATTTTAGAATCTATCGCTCGTGAAAGTTTTCGTCAGTATTCACCGCTTTTGGAAGTTCAATTTGAAAGATGCAACATTTTGCAAAAGGACGAATTCTTTATTAAACTTAAAAAGTTTAGATTTTGGCTTATTTTTGTCTAAATGAAATGACATATGTCATTTTAGAATCTGACGCTCTTGAGAGTTTCCGCCAATGCTCTGCGCTTTCGGAAGTTAACTTTAAAGAGTAAATCGTGATGCAGTGGATACTCATCGACCTTTTAACTCAAAAATTTTAAATTTTGGTTTGTTTTTGTCTAAACAAAGCAGAGACGACGACATATGTCATTTTAGAATCTATCGCTCGTGAAAGTTTTCGTCAGTATTCACCGCTTTTGGAAGTTCAATTTGAAAGATGCAACATTTTGCAAAAGGACGAATTCTTTATTAAACTTAAAAAGTTTAGATTTTGGCTTGTCTAAATGAAATGACATATGTCATTTTAGAATCTGACGCTCTTGAGAGTTTCCGCCAATGCTCTGCGCTTTCGGAAGTTAACTTTAAAGAGTACATCGTGATGAAGTGGATACTCATCGACCTTTTAACTCAAAAATTTTAAATTTTGGTTTGTTTTTGTCTAAACAAAGCAGAGACGACGACATATGTCATTTTAGAATCTATCGCTCGTGAAAGTTTCCGTCAGTGTTCAGCGCTTTTGGAGGTTCAATTTCAAAGATGCATTATTTTGAAAAGGACGCATCCATCATTAAACTTAAAAAGTTTAAATTTTGGCTTATTTCTGGCTAAATAAAATGACATATGTCATTTTAGAATCTGACGCTCTTGAGAGTTTTCGCCAATACTCTGCGCTTTCGGAAGTTAATTTTAAAGAGTACATCGTGATGCAGTGGACACGCATCGACCTTTTAACTCAAAAATTTTAAATTTTGGTTTACTTTTGTCTAAACGAAGCAGAGACGACATATATCATTTTAGAATTTATCGCTCGTGAAAGTTTCCGTCAGTATTCACCGCTTTTAGAGGTTCAATTTGAAGAATGCATCATTTTGCAAATTACGCATCCATCATTAAACTTAAAAAGTTTAAATTTTGGTTTATTTCTGTCTAAATAAAATGACATATGTCATTTTAGAATCTGACGCTCTTGAGAGTTTCCGCCAGTGCTCTGCGCTTTCGGAAGTTAACTTTAAAGAGTAAATCGTGATGCAGTGGATACTCATCGACCTTTTAACTCAAAAATTTTAAATTTTGGTTTGTTTTTGTCTAAACAAAGCAGAGACGACGACATATGTCATTTTAGAATCTATCGCTCGTGAAAGTTTTCGTCAGTATTCACCGCTTTTGGAAGTTCAATTTGAAAGATGCAACATTTTGCAAAAGGACGAATTCTTTATTAAACTTAAAAAGTTTAGATTTTGGCTTGTCTAAATGAAATGACATATGTCATTTTAGAATCTGACGCTCTTGAGAGTTTCCGCCAATGCTCTGCGCTTTCGGAAGTTAACTTTAAAGAGTACATCGTGATGAAGTGGATACTCATCGACCTTTTAACTCAAAAATTTTAAATTTTGGTTTGTTTTTGTCTAAACAAAGCAGAGACGACGACATATGTCATTTTAGAATCTATCGCTCGTGAAAGTTTCCGTCAGTGTTCAGCGCTTTTGGAGGTTCAATTTCAAAGATGCATTATTTTGAAAAGGACGCATCCATCATTAAACTTAAAAAGTTTAAATTTTGGCTTATTTCTGGCTAAATAAAATGACATATGTCATTTTAGAATCTGACGCTCTTGAGAGTTTTCGCCAATACTCTGCGCTTTCGGAAGTTAATTTTAAAGAGTACATCGTGATGCAGTGGACACGCATCGACCTTTTAACTCAAAAATTTTAAATTTTGGTTTACTTTTGTCTAAACGAAGCAGAGACGACATATATCATTTTAGAATTTATCGCTCGTGAAAGTTTCCGTCAGTATTCACCGCTTTTAGAGGTTCAATTTGAAGAATGCATCATTTTGCAAATTACGCATCCATCATTAAACTTAAAAAGTTTAAATTTTGGTTTATTTCTGTCTAAATAAAATGACATATGTCATTTTAGAATCTGACGCTCTTGAGAGTTTCCGCCAGTGCTCTGCGCTTTCGGAAGTTAACTTTAAAGAGTACATCGTGATGCAGTGGAAACGCATCGACCGTTTAACTCAAAAATTTCAAATTTTGGTTTACTCTTGTCTAAACGAAGCAAATAACAACATATGTCATTTTAGAATCTATCGCTCGTGAAAGTTTTCGTCAGTGTTCAGCGCTTTTGAAGGTTCAATTTGAAGTATGCATCATTTTTCAAAGAACGCATCTATCATAAACTTAAAATGTTTAGATTTTGGTTTATTTTTGTCTAAATAAAATGGCATATGTCATTTTAGAATCTGACGCTCTTGAAAGTTTCCGCCAGTGCTTTGCGCTTTCGGAAGTTAACTTTAAAGAGTACATCGTGATGCAGTGGAAACGCATCGACCGTTTAACTCAAAAATTTCAAATTTTGGTTTACTCTTGTCTAAACGAAGCAAATAACAACATATGCCATTTTAGAATCTATCGCTCGTGAAAGTTTTCGTCAGTGTTCAGCGCTTTTGAAGGTTCAATTTGAAGTATGCATCATTTTTCAAAGAACGCATCTATCATAAACTTAAAATGTTTAGATTTTGTTTTATTTTTGTCTAAATAAAATGGCATATGTCATTTTAGAATCTGACGATCTTGAGAGTTTCCGCCAGTGCTCTGCGCTTTGGGAAGTTAACTTTAAAGAGTGCATCGTGATGCAGTGGAAACGCATCGACCGTTTAACTCAAAAATTTTAAATTTTGGTTTGTTTTTGTCTAAACAAAGCAGAGACGACGACATATGTCATTTTAGAATCTATCGCTCGTGAAAGTTTCCGTCAGTGTTCAGCGCTTTTGAAGGTTCAATTTGAAGTATGCATCATTTTTCAAAGAACGCATCCATCATAAACTTAAAAAGGGTAGATTTTGGCTTATTTCTGTCTAAATAAAATGACATATGTCATTTTAGAATCTGACGCTCTTGAGAGTTTCCGCCAAGGCTCTGCGCTTTCGGAAGTTAACTTTAAAGAGTACATCGTGATGCAGTGGAAACGCATCGACCGTTTAACTCAAAAATTTCAAATTTTGGTTTACTCTTGTCTAAACGAAGCAAATAACAACATATGTCATTTTAGAATCTATCGCTCGTGAAAGTTTTCGTCAGTGTTCAGCGCTTTTGAAGGTTCAATTTGAAGTATGCATCATTTTGCAAAGAACGCATCCATCATAAACTTAAAAATTTTGGATTTTGGCTTATTTTTGTCTATATAAAATGGCATATGTCATTTTAGAATCTGACGTTTCTGAGAGTTTCCGCCAGTGCTCTGCGCTTATGGAAATTCACTTTAAAGAGTACATTGTGATGCAGTGGACACGCATCGACCTTTTAACTCAAAATTTTTAAATTTTGGTTTATTTTTGTCTAAACGAAGCAGAGACGACATATATCATTTTAGAATTTATCGCTCGTGAAAATTTCCGTCAGTGTTCAGCGCTTTTGAAGGTTCAATTTGAAGAATGCATCATTTTGCAAATGACGCATACATCATTAAACTTAAAATGTTTAAATTTTGGCTTATTTCTGTCTAAATAAAATGACATATGTCATTTTAGAATCTAATGCTCTTGAGAGTTTCCGCCAGTGCTCTGCGCTTTCGGAAGTTAACTTTAAAGAGTACATCGTGATGCAGTGGAAACGCATCGACCGTTTAACTCAAAAATTTCAAATTTTGGTTTACTCTTGTCTAAACGGAGCAAATAACAACATATGTCATTTTAGAATCTATCGCTCGTGAAAGTTTTCGTCAGTGTTCAGCGCTTTTGAAGGTTCAATTTGAAGTATGCATCATTTTTCAAAGAACGCATCCATCATAAACTTAAAAAGGGTAGATTTTGGCATATTTTTGTTTAAATAAAATGACATATGTCATTTTAGAATCTGACGCTCTTGAGAGTTTCCGCCAAGGCTCTGCGCTTTCGGAAGTTAACTTTAAAGAGTACGTCGTGATGCAGTGGAAACGCATCGACCGTTTAACTCAAAAATTTCAAATTTTGGTTTACTCTTGTCTAAACGAAGCAAATAACAACATATGTCATTTTAGAATCTATCGCTCGTGAAAGTTTTCGTCAGTGTTCAGCGCTTTTGAAGGTTCAATTTGAAGTATGCATCATTTTGCAAAGAACGCATCCATCATAAACTTAAAAATTTTGGATTTTGGCTTATTTTTGTCTATATAAAATGGCATATGTCATTTTAGAATCTGACGCTCCTGAAAGTTTCCACCAGTGCTCTGCGCTTTTGGAAGTTCACTTTGAGAGTACATTGTGATGCAGTGGATACTCATCGACCTTTTAACTCAAAAATTTAAAATTTTGGTTTATATTTGTCTAAACGAAGCAGCGAGACGACATATGTCATTTTAAAATCTATCGCTCGTGAAAGTTTCCGTCAGTGTTCACCGCTTTTAGTAGTTCAATTTGAAAGATGCATCATTTTGCAATCCATCATTAAACTTAAAAAGTTTAAATTTTAGCTTATTTTTGTCTAAATGAAATGACATATGTCATTTCAGAATCTGACGTTTTTGAGAGTTTTCACCAGTGCTCTGCGCTTTCGCAAGTTAACTTTAAAGAGTACATCGTGATGCAGTGGAAACGCATCGACCGTTTAACTAAAAATTTCAAATTTTGGTTTACTCTTGTCTAAACGAAGCAAAGACGACATATGTCATTTTAGAATCTATCGCTCGTGAAAGTTTTCGTCAGTGTTCAGCGCTTTTGGAGGTTCAATTTGAAAGATGCATCATTTTGCAAAAGACGCATCCATCATTAAACTTAAAAAGTTTAGATTTTGGCTTATTTCTGTCTAAATAAAATGACATATTATGTCATTTTAGAATCTGACGTTCCTGAGAATTTCCGCCAGTGCTCTGCGTTTTCGGAAGTTTAATTTGAAGAGTAAATCGTGATGCAGTGGATACGCATCGACCTTTTAACTCAAAAATTTAAGATTTGGGTTTATTTTTGACTAAACGAAGCACAGACGACATACATATGTATGTCATTTTAGAATCCATCGCTCGTAAAAGTTTCCGTCAGTATTCACCGCTTGCTTTTGGAAGTTCAATTTAAAAGATGCAACATTTTGCAAAGGACGGATTCATCATTAAACTTAAAAAGTTTAAATTTTGGCTTATTTCTATCTAAATAAAATGAAATATGTCATTTTAGAATCTGACGCTCCTGAGAGTTTCCGCCAGTGCTCTGCGCTTTTGAAAGTTCAACTTTGAAGAGTACATCATGATGCAGTGGATACGCATCGACCTTTTAACTCAAAAATTTAAAATTTTGGTTTACACTTGTCTAAACGAAACAAAAACGACATATGTCATTTTAGAATCTATCGCTCGTGAAAGTTTTATCATAACAACGGTTATTATTATCACCCTACTTGTTTTCCTGGCGCTTTTTTGTTCTGGACAGAAAAATGACTGCTTTAGTCCTAAAATAGAAAAAACTGTTTTCTCACTTGAGCGGTCGTAAAGTGACATTTTTCAGCACAAATTAACGACCGTAATGTATCACTTTTTAGTACGGTTGGCCAATTTAAGGTGTCAAGTAAACTAAAATAAGAATTTACACCACAAATTATCGCAACATTTTTAAATTGATATTATAATATATTTATTGATTATTGTGTTTTTTACCAAAATACGCCTAAAGGGCCTTATGCCTACATAATTTAAATTCCTAATCAACCACAACGCTTTTTTCAGAAGGATTCAAACAATGCAGAAAGTTTTTGATTTATTCTTTTGCTCAAAAAAATTTTTATAAGTATCTTGGACAAAAAAAAGATTTATTTAGTTATTTTAGTGCTCGGCTTCGGCTCGCGCTACAGCATTTACGGCAAATAAATAACTATGTTATAACGTTTATATTTTTCTAACAGTACTTTAAAACTTTTTTTTCAATTACAACCAACTTAAAACTATCTTGAGCACGGCCTTCAGGCCGCACAATTTCCGTAATCTAGTCATAATAAAAAACGTCTAGATCGGTCCGTAACGATTGGTCTATGGTACGTTACTCTATTTGTGATACAAGTAGAAGGTCCTTACTTCAAAAGCTAAAGTCATTACCAGTCTAAAACTGACTTTAGTGCGGCCAACCGGCCGCACAGACAGTATAATCTAGTGTTAATATAATTATTTACAAATAAATTGGTTGTTTTTATAACATTTTTACTAAAATAACAAAAATGTTATTACAAAACCTGATCATTATAAAAATTTGTATTTAAAGCAGAAGGATAAAAGACTTTCGTTAATTTTTTGTGGTTTTTTTAATTATTGAACCTTCCCCTTCGCACATTTATCATAAACACTGTAAAAACTTTATACACTTCCTTGTACCTTACTTGATTTTTAATCCAAAAAAATCACTAAAAAAATGGGCTAAAACTTAAAATTTTTTGGGGGGGGGGGGGGGGTTGTTAAGAAAAGGAAGTTATATTATTTTTTATTGTTACGAGATTTTATTTAATTTATAGTGAACTAAATAGTAAAACTGTGTTGTTGAAAAAAGACTTCCGCAAAATTTTTATTTTTTAATAATTTGACCCCCAGTTGAGATAGTGATAAAAAATTTCGTAATAAGTTGTCCGGTTTCAAGCAGTTCGTTGCACTTCAAAAAAATATAAAAAAATTTAATGTTGTTAAAACACTCAAATTTCTCACATTTGAAAAGGTAAATTTTGGTATTTTTAATTATATAAATTCCCCTCCCCCCTCTCCGTAAAATTAAATTTCTCGTTTTTCATTATCATTTTTTTTTTAATTTAAATTGAATAGAATTTTTCGTAAGCATAAATAGTAAGAAAATCGCCTGAGTACTATCATAGTTATTACTACTCGTGTTTACAGTTTCATGCTAATAAAATCTGTCTGTTAGTAACGCATGAAAAGAGAAGGAATCAAAAAAGTGAAGACTGCAAAAAATCAATTCTTTGCCCGAACAATCTCAAATTACAAATTAACAGTTTTTAATAAAAATAGGATAATTTTTAGTAAAAAAAAAAACAGTTTTACTTTTCCGATCGTAGTTTTTGCACCCTAAGGCGCAAAAGTGTCATTTTTACCCTATAAACCGGACTAAAAAAAACAATGGTTACTGTCTTAGATTACAAAAAATACATTTTTGTAATAAACTCTTTGAATTGTATAATAAATATCATGCAACATTTCCCCCTCCCCATTTGTATGCTGTATGCGGAAATGAACAAGGTTTATGATGCAGAGCACCCTATAACTTTTAAAATTAGCAAATAAAATCAGTGATTTGCGTATGTTATGTAACCTTATTAATATTAAATTTCCATACTAATCAAATTTCATAGTTGTCTGTCTGTTAGTAACGCATGAAGTCACATACTACTAAAGTTTATTAAGAGAGTATAACTACGTAATCTATTACTGAAATGACAGTAGTTCACATTTCAAAAGCAAAACGTAACATTTAAAAGTCAAATTCGTTGAGAACAGAAAAACAAAGAGGAATGCAAAAAATCGATTTTTGTGCAAACGATCTAAAATTAAAAATTATTATTGCTTAATTTAAATTATTCAGTGTTTCTAAACATAACAAACAATTTAATTGCATTTCTAAAATGAATTATTGATATTATGTAAATACCATGCAGCTTCTGCCCCCCCCCCCTCCGCAAACCCGAATCAGGAAGTCCTAGAGATATGGAACTATTCAAATTAGCATGTAAAACAAGTGATTTACATAATATTATGTATGATGTAACCTCGCCAAAATAATAGACAAAAAGTGCGATAGTCTACCGTCCCCCCTTCTTTCTTAAAAGTAACACATAAATTAATATAAATATAATTATTAGGATAACTGGAATAATTTAAGTTTTATTTAATTGTTGCAATACTGAACTAAAGAAAATTATTTACGATGAAAACTTTTGTTAAATCGATGAATTTCAACCAATGGAAAGGTTCATTGAATTTACGAATTAGTTCATCGGATTTATGAATTGCTTCATTGTATTCATGAATATCTTCATGTAAATTATGAAAACTTGATAAAATCAGTAACTTTCGTTATTTTTTTAGTATACGGTAACAGAATCAATGAAGCAAAACTTTTATTGAAAAGTGTACGAAGCCTGAAAAGCATACTAAGACTCCGGGGGGAGGGGGATAAAAAATAAACACAAAACGTTTTTTTTTCCTTCTTCAAGGAATTAATCCTGCTCGGCTGAGGTAGTTCAAATATTAAGACAGAATCAATGAAATATAAACTTTTATGGAAAAGAATACGAAGCCGTCTGGGGGGGGGGGGTAAAAAAAGAAGTCTTTTTTACCCACCACCACCACTTTAACCCATCCTCAAAGAGATTAATCCTATTTGCCTGAGACGGAATCAAAAGAACAAACATCGACTGAAAAGTACACGAAGCTACCGTTGGGGGGGGGGTAGCGTAAAAATATACCGAAAACATTTTGAATCCTTAAAAGGCAAAAATAGCGTCTGTATTTTGTTTGTTGTTATCGCAACAAAATTAAATATTATTATTTTTATTTTAAAATTTCGATGACTGATTTTTGAAATTTTGATAGTGCGATTAGGCTATGCAAAGGTTAATATTGTGTCAAAACTGTAAAAACGATATCACAATCGGTGGCGGTATATAAAACCTGACCTTTCCAATTGCGTCATTTTAATAATCCAATTTCTAAATCGGTCTGCTTAGTAATTCGCGTCTGGTAAAACGTCCTTCATCTTGACTCCATTCTCTCGTATGTTTTGACGAGATTTTTGTTGTTACTGAAAGGTGCGCATCTCGTAAATATCGTAAATTATAAAAAAAGGCGAGGAGCAAAAAACAAATTTTGCAATGTCAAGGTCAAAGCGTTATCTTGCAAGATTTGGCAGTCAAAACATTTGAAATTGCTTTTGTTTTATTTTTAGCGACCATGACGTGAGGTAGGTACTCGAGGGTAGCAGTGCAATTAGGGTATTAAACGTCGATTAGAGTTTACGATTGTCATTTGTTTTACGTCCGTAAAACAATAGCACAAATTATTGCTGGAAGCGTGAGATTTAGAAACGGTGCACCAGAAAAAAAGTGATTGATGCTTGTGGAGAAAGTGTCGGATGCGCTCGTACACTTTTTGATTTGAACGTTTTATTTAATTGAGTGGAGCGAGTATGTGCATACTACATACATTTATACACAATTTTTTATTATTAGCCTGAGTGGGACGTAAATTGTAGGATGTATAATACATCGCATCGGTTGAAACAAAAGTCGATTCCGCAGCTTGGTTCTTCGTCGCTGCAGATCCTGTATTGGGGCCCTGGGGCGGACCAAGTAGAAAAAATGCAGCATGTAGCTGCAGGTGTTAATGCAGATGAATGCAAGTGAGAGGAACGGCGGGGAGTTACTTAATCAAGTTCAGACCAATTCGTATTTGCTCTTTTCAACCGATTTAAGTCGATTTATTATAATTTTCTCCGTTAGATAAAAATAGCGCGTCGTCGACTTTTATTAAAAAAACTTGTTATTTTACCTTGTAATAAATGCTAAATTTTTGGGGAAGGTCGAACTGACCTGGCACAACAACTTTTTGTTGCTGTTGTGCAACAAACAAAAAATTAATTATGTATTTCTCTCCTTTCGTCACAATTTAAATTTTTATCGAGCCCGGGAACTTTATTACTCATTCAATTGTTTTCTTGCAAATTTTTAACTGTCTGGATGCAATTTGGAACCCCGAATCGCTGGTGCAATGTTTTATTTGCCTTATTGCAGTTTTATTGCTTTTCATACATTAAATTTTTAATTTTTATTCACCCTTGACTTTAATCTACTATCAGATACGCAAATTTTAGGGAAGTACAAGTTTCAGAAGGATTCGGAGTCGTTCTAAAGATTATCAACAGATGGCGTCATTAAAATTGCTTTAGCCCCCCTACCCCTGCTCTGATTAACCTCACGAGCTAGCTCCATTTTCAAGGAGAGAGTCCACATTGAAATCGCCAGCTTCTCACTGGATTAAGGAGATTTCCAAGTTAAGTTTAAATTCATTTTTAGCTCAATAGCCAATAAAGAACAAAATATCAGGTGCCTATCTTTAGACGCGGAAAATAAAACTCTTCAAATTGGTTTTTCAAAAAACTTTTTCAATTTTATCTTTTATAATTCCACTCCCACGAGGAAACAACTAGGTTAAGCTAGATAAATCGCCCAAGTTGTGCGGCCTAAAGGCCGCACTATAACACGTACGCAAAACTGTCTGACTTGCACGGGGAAATTCTCACATTAAAATCACCAATTTCCCGTTGGTTTACTAATCTACTGTGTAAATTAGTGGCTTTAGTAAGATAACGACGCGTATGAATGGATTAACGAGATTTTTACTGGATTATTAATTATTAATACACCGCATTAGTGGAGCCGTGGCGAGGAGGGTAAAAACCCTAAATAATACACTTAATTTTATCACTTTTAATTAAGTGTTTTTTCAGGGTTTTCACTGAATTTTTCAAGACAAATTTCTGAAGTTTCCAGATTTTTCATGTTAAAAGTTTTTTCTGATTTCGTAAAACTAGGCAAATTTCAAAAGTTAAGTGAGGGTTGACTAAATTAAATACATAAAAACAAAAAAAATCTTTATTATTTAGAATTTTTATGAATCTTTTTAATGAAAAAGAACTCAGTGACGCGCATAAACGGATTAACGAAATTCTGGAAAAATCTTGTAAGAGAGAGAAACTTCATATTCTTAATTTTTTACATTTTACTAGGATTTTTTCAGGATTCCTGCTGAATCTTTCGTATCAAATTCTGTTACTTTTCCAAGTCCTTCATGACAAAAATTAAAAAATTTTACTGTTAATTGTGAGTCGACTAAATTAAATTCATACAAGCAAAAAGAAATTTTTTATTTATTAATTTGAATAAATAAAAATGCGAATTTTTTTTCTTCTAATTATAAAAAGAAATGATTCTTGGCCCAAACTTTTAATTTTTGTGACTTTTCCAGTATTTTTTGTGAGTGGGAATTGGGTGAAAAAATTAGTGCAAAACTGGGGGGTCTGGAGGTACTGAGACCTTCCAGTCAAAAATTCGAAAGAAAACTTAAAATACTACTTAATTTTCCACATTTTTTAAGTGTTTTTTCTAGAGTGAACTGGGCGCTCTAACGCCTCCTTAGTTACGCCACTGAGATTTCAAAAAAAAAATAAGTAAGATCATTTAATCGGTTTAAATAAACATATCTTGATTTTATTAAGGGCCAGTGAGTCAAAATTTTTGTCTTAAAATGTAGATCAGACGGGTTTTTTTACTCGGCCTTTAGCCTCGCTCAAACTAGGGCACTCCTCCGTAACAACAATCTTTATCATTATGTTCTTTAAATATTATTATTTAACTACTAACTACGCTTAACTACGATTACTCTCGTGGTTAGTTATAATCATAAATAAAAAATTAGGGCGGCCTTTCGGCCGCTAGTGTTTTAGGGGATTATAACCCCTGCTTCTTGTATTAATTAGATAAGAATTTTTTTGTATTCTAGAGCGATAACAAAGACACTTTCATCCAATCCACTTGTAGTAATCGAGCTCTTGATTAGTTCTAAACTATTCTGAAACTAAACGACAACTTCATTATTCAATTTATCACCGTAAGACGATAAAACAATTTGTGGCTTCTCAATATTCGTCGATATATTTCAGAAACCAGTAGCGGATCTAGCACAAGGTCGTCAGTGTGTTTTTCATTAAATTTTTGTCAGAGGGGATAGAAAATTACTTATTTTTCAGAACGCTTTTATCGCATCGTACACAAAGGGGACCTACAGTTTAACGTGAGTTTTAAATGATTTTTAACATTGGCGTAAAACCGTCAGAATAAAATTTTTACTTTCCCCCCGGGGTTGAACCGAGTACCTCTACAATAGTAACCAAATGCAGTAAGTTCACCAGCATAGTTAGGAAAAACCGGGGGGTCTGGGGGGTATGGAATACCCCCCAGCCACCAGAAAGTAATGAGCCTACTTCTCAAAATTGAAAACAAAACAAATTAGATTTTTGAAATGTCGCTTTTTTGGATAGTTATAGATGGGGGGTATTCCCCCCAGGCCCCCCATTTACTGGCACATTGTAAAATGAAAAGAAATGAAGATGACACCGGGGGGGCCTAGGAAGCAATTAAATGATTTTTCAAAATTGAAAACCACTTATATGAAATACACCCCCTCCCCCCCCGAAGCCACTCGTAAATAATATTACTATTAACATTTTCATTATTTTCAATAATTTTAAATATCAGATTGTTGAATTTTCTAGTTGTTTTAGAGCCAGTCCGCCCCTGCCCGACCCTACGATCTTCATCATTGTTTCTATGGAAACTGCACGTATTTTCTCATAAATTTGTAAAATAAAATTTCATTTCCATTGTTTTTTAAATTTCATCGCCGGATGCTGCTACAAGACGAACATCTAAAATTATAAATACTAAAATAAAAACGTCGTTTCCTGTTGTAACGCGACAATTTTTACAACCATTGGATATGTAAATCCAAAAACAGGGCATCATTAGTTAATGAAAGCAATAAATAGAAGCGCGACTTCCTCAGAAAAAATGTTCCCATATTTTTTTCTTCAAAATTTGACCGTTAAAGTGCAACTAAAATGCAACAGTTCGGTCTAGGAATTTAACGTTCGGCCGGTCCGGTCAGAAGCGGCCTTGGATGGTGGCCGAGTCATCATTAAAACGGGTCGGTCTTGACCCTGCCTGCTAGACAGTTGCAACTGCACACACGAAATTGGTGGCATGCAAGCATAAGAAATTAGAAACCAAGCACCACGATAAGGGATTAACTGGAATTTTTTTCACATCAGACAAAACACATCGCGTTCGAGAAAAGTTTTTGGGAACTTTTACCTGCAATTATAAAAGTTAACAAACTTTTGTGCAAATAATACGAGGGTGGTTCAAAAACTTCGGGAATTTCTCGGGCGCTTCGAGAATAACAAAGAATATCTGATGCTGCGAAATGAAATTAATAAACTCCCATGGAGTTTGAAGAAAATATTACTTATTCTTAATCAATTATCTCTTAACCATCAATCAAGTAGATGCTTCCATTTAATATCGTCTTCTGATCGAACAGTTATCGACTCGAGAATCTCGATGCAATGAATGCTTTCGCACTCAATCACTGTAACTTGGATTCTTTTCTTGTTTCTGATTACTATCGATCAAATTGCGTATTATTATTTGTTAAAATTAGCTTTATGAAATAGCAGCTACGCATTTAAAAATGTGGCAGAATTGTCATGAAATGTTAGAATTTTACTAAAGAAATTTGAATAGAAATGACTCTCGCTGAGAAGAGAGAGTAAAGAAAGTTGGAGGAAATAGAAAATGAAGACATCCACAGAAACAAAAGAAAAAAGTCGGTACTGTGACACTTCCATGCTTCACATTTTTAGATATTTCCACAGTTTTCGATTCGTATAACATAAAAATGATATTTGCAAAATAAGGAAAAATCCAGTGGAATTTAAAACTGAGAATTTGATACGAAAAGTGAAAGAGAGCGAATGACAATCTAAGAAACAAAGGAAGGAATTCGGTGCTGTGACACTTCCATGGAGCACACTTTTGGACATTTTCACAGTTTTCGATTCATTTAATATCAAAATTATACTTGCAAAATTAGAAAAAATAAAACTGAGAATTTGTTACGAAAAATTAAAGAGAAAGAATGACAATCTAAAAAACAGAAAAAAAAGTTGGTGATGTGCTGATGTCATACTGCCATGGTTTATTTTTTAGCCACTTTTAATTTAGTAGGTATACTCAAAAATTGATCAAATTTTTAAATTATAGAAACAAAATTTTAATTTTTTAAAAATATTAGAATTTGCGAATTGTTAAAAAGTAAAAAATTTTAATGCTCCCCCCCCCCCCATTCTATTCATTTTTTTAATTAATTAAGTTCATATTTAGAAATTTATAATTTTTTTTGTTTAAAATTTACAAAATTTTACAGTTTATTATGTCCCTTATTTTTTATAAAAGAAGTGTAAAAGAAAGTGAGAAGTGTGGACTTGGGGAGTCATAAACATTAAAAAATTTTGAAAAATCAACAACTTTAAAGTTACAAATTAATTATAAATTAAATAAAATTTCATTTTTTCCTATTTTTTGTCAATTATGTAGAGCAAATAAATTAATTTTATTTATCTATTTATTTATTATGTAAAAAATATTTATATTTTTTAATTAACGTTTAATTAATTTTTAGTTTTCCAAAAATATCAATTTTTTTAGTGAATTACCAAAATTTGCGCCAGTCCCAGTTGCGTTTTTACTTTTTACACTCTACGCGTCCCAAATTAGTCACATTGACCTCATTTTTGCCAAACATTTTTAACCACAAAAGTTAAAATTTGGAAAAATTATTATCTTTTTGACGAATTCTAATGTATTTCGATACAAAACTTTAATTGGCACACCCTGATTTTGCGTGATTGAGCGATTAAAGTAAAAATTTTGGACTATAATTTTTATACATTTTTAAGCGCCTTTGTGCGACTTACAAACGTTTACGCCAGTCCCAGATGAGTTTTTCGCACTCTCCGCTCTTAAATTAATCATATAAAACAATGCAAAGGGCATAGAAATTAATTAGGGTGTTTTTTGCCCTCAAAAATTAAATATTTTTGAATTTTTTAAATTAAAAAGTACTAGCTTTTTAATTAGCTCTAGGTGCACGTGCCCCCTCCCTCCTCAAATTCAATCTTCAGTTTTTCAAAACGACAAATTTTAGAAAATTTTTAACTGTTTTTGAACGACGTTTGCGCCAATTCCAGATGCTTTTTTTTTTCTACTTTCAAAATTTAATTATAAGAACGTTTTTGAAATTTCGATCAAATTTATAATAATTTTACGATTTGAAATGGCCCAACCGTAGGCGTTTGTAAGGGAGGGCAAGAAGAGGCTCAGCTCCTTGACTTTTCTTATAGACAGAATATACCACGACGTTCCTAGGTTTATACGTTTTATGCTTCCTTTTAGTGTGCTAATTTGTTTGTATAAAAATAAATTTTAGGGACCGGGGGGTCTGGGAGGTATGGAATACCCCCCAGCTTTAAGCATGCAACGACCTTTCAAGAATCAAATTTTTGTCGTTATTAATTTTAAAAAGTCGATTCATTGCTTTCTATCGGCTGGGGGGTATTCCATACCCCCCAGACCCCCCGGTTCCTAAAAAAATTTTTTATATGTGTACATAAACGAATGTAGTAGAAAACTGTCATCTTCATTTCTGCGGCTCACCCCCCCCCCCGAATACAAAAATGCATAATTTGAGTTTTTCCCCTGACAATAACAGTTTTTTCTTTTCTCTTATCGTTTTTCAAAAAAAGAAATAAAAAGATTGTGGTTATAAAATTAAGAATTGTGCATGTGTAAGTGAGTGGATTTATTAAATTACAAAGACCAATCAAATTTTACTACAAATAAATATGTAAATAAAATTTAGTTGAGGAAGTCAAATTTTGCTTAAGTATGATATGTAACAATTCAACAGTATATTTGAAATCAAAATTTTCGATTTTAGTTTTGAAGTGTTTTAAATCGTTTTTGTGCGACTTGCCAACATTTGCGTCAGTCCCACATGCGTTTTTTGCACTTAAAAAAGTCATCTAGATTTTGATTCTATTTTGAAAAAAAAGTAAGTTGTTTTTTTAACCCCAAAAAAATTTATTATTGAAAACAATTGGGTTTATATTTTGATCAAAAAACCCTTTAAAATTAAATCTTTTAATCGGTTTTGAGCGAATTGTAACGTTTGCGTTAATCCCAGTTACTTTTTCAAATTTTCCAAATTAATTACAGAAAATAATAAAAAGATCTTCGAAATTTTAAAATTACATGGTGTGACGCACCCTAAAAATTAAATACTATTTGAAATTGATCGGTTTTCCGCCATAAATCGGAAAACTCGGTTTCAATTAACAAATTTTCCAAAATTTCATAGCTAAAATTCAAATATTTGCAATGCAATTTAAAAAAAAATTCTGATCATAATTGCCACCAAATGACTTGAATTTTTTTTAGGTCGATGTCCAGATCACATAGTTTGGTATTATTCAACCGATTTGTTACAATTTGTGTGAATAATTCTCATTTATTTGCTGAAAAAAAAAGTAGTCTGCGTACACAGCTAATCGTGCATGAAAACTTCAAAATATAAGTTCCTATCTTCCAACCACCAGCCGAAACGTTTGGTTTCTGGTTTGTTTGGTCCAGTGGTTTAGTTTTGTGAATTCGTGCAGAACTAGCAAAATTTTTTCGTGTTAAAATGGTAAAAGATGGAATAATTGTCGAAAATCAAAAAATAATTCATCACACTTTTTCATAGGAAATGCAGTGAACGTGCACGATCGTTTGGACGGACGGTGATGCATTATCTGCCGAAGGAGTTGGAGGCGTTCAAAGAACCCAGCGCTGTGTGTTGTTATCGTCGGTGCAACAAGGGGGGTCAAGGGGTGCCTGTCTGCTCGGTGCTGTGATGATGATGAATGTGCCTGTCGTCCCCCTTTCCCTCCTACCGCCCTTTGGGGTTCTTTGGCCCTCTGCCCGCACGGAACACTAATACCAAACCGACTCGATTTTAAACAAAATTCTTCGCTTGGAATAAAAAAATGGCGATTTGAGAAAATTTAATTTCCGTCCGTAAATTGCACCTTTGCAAGGTTCGATTTTATTAATTACGGTTTAAATGTTAGCTCGTTGGTTGAAACACGTAATTTTGCTCGCATGTTTTACAGTTGTTAAAAAATTAGAGAAAAAAATGACGTCTCCTTGTTTTATTATTTGCGCTACTTCGTTATCAATTTTGTGCTGTTCATAATTTATAATTTAGTGCCTCAGCAAAAGAATAATAAAAGTGGCTATTAACATAAACGACGATAATAATAATAATACCGCATCTCGTCCGGTGCTACTTCATTTTTTATTTCACGTCACGCGTCGTTGTGAAAAATGACGGTCGCATAGTAAAACAAAAGACTGCGTATGGTTTTGACAAAATTTTTTGCTTTGATCAAACAAAAGAGAATTGGATCTAAAACGGGCGTCGTCGATCTTGAACTAGAAAATTGAATGAGCAGGGACAAAAATAAAGTTTTGCTTTCGGGCAAATTGGAGCGATCATTAAAACGGTTGTTAATTTGCATTTTAGAATGCCATTAAAGGCTAGCGCGCTAAGTTAATTTGATAAAATTATGCGATTATTAGAAACAAGAAGAAGGAAAAAAAAGTCGCTCGAGTAAACAAGATAATTTTTTGGAAAAACGAAACGAAAAGTTTTAATTCGATTTCAAGTGGGAAAAAACGAAAGAGAATTCGAAACGAGGCGCCAGTTTACTTTGCTCCTTTTGCATCAGCACAAGTTTCACAACTCCATGTTGTTTTAGTTATCTATTTGCTACGGTAACCGATGAATGAACTGTTTTGATGCCTTTATTGCTACTATTACAAACAAAAGGACTCCAATAAACATTCCGACACGAATATGTCCATCTTTGTTGCATTACTCGGACTCGTTCCCGTTCCTCCTCTTTTTTTCTTATGTGGATGCACTTTATATTGATTTTTCCCTGACCCGATTCCACCGTTTCCGACTTGCTCACTTTACAACGCCGACTTTTTATTTTTATTTATTATAAGAAAGCTAATTTATTGGAATTAAATTTTTGTGCGTTTAACGAACCCGTCCAGTGTAAAAACGGGGGTTTCAAACTGCACAGACCCAATTACGCTCTTTCATTGCTTTTGTTTCGTATTAGTGAAGTTCTAAGAATAATTTAACCCTGTCGCATGCAGTTCAAGGCATGAAAATTTGCAACACGCTAACGAATTCCAACTTGCATCGATTCTACTTTCGTCGTTAAATTATGGGAGCGTTGACCGTCTAAAAACAACTGAGAAATGTCATACGCGCTAACAGGGATATATTTATAGATTTCACGGTTTTCTCAATTAGTTAAGAAATCTGGAGGACAATTGCAATAATTTAAATTAATCGTTTAAATAAATTTGACGCACCCGCCATCTGTGTACCGGAAGACGCAACTCTATACGAAGCACCGCCTTAAACTGACAGAAAACTGCACCAATATCAGCCGTTCACTTAGACCAACTTTCGTCGGATGTGTACGAAGTCTGCACTATAATTCAGGGGCACACAAAATTTTTTTAATTTAAATTATGTAATTTTTGTGGCATAAAGGGCCCATAACCTGTAATATACGGATCTTCTCGCTTACAGGTATTAGCAAAAAAATTCAAAATGTTCGTGTGTTATGTATTTTTTAACTTTGAACTTCTAATCTTATAAAAGTTACAAAAGCCAAATTGTGATAAATTAAATACTTAATTAACCCCCACCCCCCTATTTTATTACAACCAAAATCTGGATTCGAGCTTGCAGACGTGAACCTGAACAAAAGAGATGTGCAGATTTACTATGTATCTATTCAAAAAAAAAATCATTTCAAAAAATTTTATTACCCGTTTCCTCTACCTCTCACTGTTAATGAAAAAATACATTCACATTTCTTGAAGACTTGAAGATTTTCTAAAAAGAAACAAAATATTGGAAGGCGGGTGGAAATTTGGGTCAAGTGTAAAATAAATTGAAAATAAAAATTATTTAAATTACTTTAGTAGCCTATATATTTTTTAATTTATTTGTAGTTATATTTGATTAATTTTTTAAATTTTACAATCCTTAAATCACGTACACTTTTCAGTTTTATAAAAAAAAAACAATTTTTTATGTTTATTTAACCTCTAATGCAAAGGGCTGAGGTACAAATAAACATAAACATTTTTCTACAACGTTTGTATGTATTTTATACTTATTTAAATATATTATTAATTCTTCTAGAAACCGGGGGGTCTGGGGGGTATGGAATACCCTCCAGTCAATAGAAAGCAATGAGTCGACTTTTCAAAACTGATAACGACAAAAATTTGATTATTTTTTTATAGGGTATTTCATACCCCCCAGACCCCCTAGTTTTTAAATTTTTTTTATAGGTATATTTTATATTTATTTTTTAAATTTACAATTATATGTAAATGAATAAATAAACTAAGAAAGGACATAAGGTACATAAACCTAGGAATTTCGTAGAAAATTTTGTCTGTCTGTCTCTCTATTCGTAACGCTTTCTCGTACTTTTGATCGGTTGTTCTTTTATAACCAAGTAAAAAAAATTTTTTAAGTTTTTTTTTATTTATTGATAGAACAATGTAATATTTCACTAAAAATTTCAATTCCATTAAATCTAGGGGAAGAGCGACAGCCTTTTTTTGCTTTGTTTACGAGCTCTGGCTCTTGTGGAAGGGACGTATTAAACAGTGAAATTTGTTTTTACTTGTAATATATTCGAAGATCACTCTCAAGAATGAAATATTTTAGGTAAAAAAAAAGCAAGAATCACTGTTCGTCTTTTCTTTTGTTTTAAATATCTCGGAAGTGGCTCCCCAAATCATAACCGGACCGAAACAATTAGGGATTAATTATGGGAAAACTACTGATGACAAAACGTATTCAAAAACACATAAATTTGTTCTTTTTTTTATATTTTTATTTACAAAAGTGTCGGTATACATAGCAATTTAATATTTTTTCTAGATCTCTTTTGAATAACTTGGAAAAGTTGGTAAATAACTTGGAGAGGTGGGAGAATAACTTGGTGAGGTGGGAGAATAACTTGGAGAGGTGGGTGAATAACTTGGAGAAGTTGGTGAATAACTTGGAGAGGTGGGAGAATAACTTGGAGAAGTTGGTGAATAACTTGGAGAAGTTGGTGAATAACTTGGAGAAGTTGGTGAGTAACTTGGAGAAGTTGGTGAATAACTTGGAGAAGTTGGGGAATAACTTGGAGAAGTTGGAGAATAACTTGGAGAGGTAAAAGAACTTGGAATGTCTGGCAAAGAAGCTATAGAATAGGCAGCTGTTGGATCAGACACCGTGGGAAATAAAGATATTGGCTTTTTTGATTTTGAAAAGATTTCGAGTATATCCAAAAATAACGAATCTGTTTTATCACTAATTTCAGAAACCACCTCTTCCGACGTGTATTCTGCAGTATCCACAAACAAATCTACACAACCGGAACCTATCCTGGCCATCTGTCCTAGGATAATGTTTTCTGAAACGCCTTTCACTGGATCCAACTCGGCGTGACACGCGGCATCCATCAGTACATTGGTCGTTTCCTCAAAAGAGCATTTCATAAGAAAACCGACATCCTGCTTATTGATGCCGTGTCGGGTCATGGACATAAGATTGCCATTGGCAGACATTGTGTCACAGAGCAGCGTAAGATGTCTGTTGTTCACGTAGAGACCGTAAAATTTTAACACCGCATTCATCTCCTTTTCTGTGGATTTCCGGGCAGCTTCTATGCCCAAAACGTTAAACGTTTCGTAAATGTCGGTTGTCATGGTTCGACTGCAATCGACGTCAGGGTCGCCTAAAACTGCAGCTAAATTGCTACCATCCGTTTCAAGCACCCATTCCGATATAAACTTAACGATGCCTTCCTCACCAACGACCCTTCTCTTCTTCTCATTAGCTAGGGGTTTGTTTATGTATATTTTCGAAATTTCTGGAATTCCTTTCCAAGTAATTTCCGTAAGCAACGTATCCTCGATGCTTTTGATTAAATTGAGATATTTCATGTTGCTTTGCTCTTGATCATCTATGTTTTCTTCTACGAACGTTCGAAGCCGTAAAATTAATTTATCTGCATTGTCGTCGCTGAAAATGCAGAGAAGATCGCTGCCAAAATTGGAGTGGACCGTTTTAGCGATTTGTTCCATGGTCAGTTTCTTGTTCATTATTTTCTGACGGTCCAACTCTATGCGTAACAACCACGGTGAAATTTTGGTCGGATCAAAATGAGGTATTTCATAAAAGGAGTCAACTAACTCTTGATCTTCTGCAATGATGGTGTTGCGCGGATCTGGATCGTAAAGAATGGTTGTACTCTGCGTCACCGATTGTAAGGTGGTGTGTTCCAAACGACACAACACATTTTGTGCCAGTTTTTCATCACAAGCCACGTGTTCTTTTAAATACACCATCATGGAAGGAGATTTGGGATTTTTTGAGACGTCGATAATTTCCTTTAACCGGGGTACACCAAGGGTAACGTTTTTAGATGACACACCGGCGAAATGAAAAGTATTAAGGGTCATTTGGGTTGCCGGTTCACCTATCGATTGGGCGGCAAGTGCACCCACCATTTCGCCCGGCTCCACTACAGCAAGTTGAAATCTACTTTCGATTTCATCTATCAACCATTGGAAAGCATCCGTGTTTAATTTATATTCCGATACAGATTTGCTGTTCAAAATTGACCGTGTCAAACACTGGAAGAGTAACGTAGCATTTTTGTTTGCCGTTTTCGAGATATCGTCGTTATCGTCAATCACGACGCACTTTTCCAATAATTGACGAACTCCTTGAACGACCGTTAAAGGCGACAGATCGGTGGGTTTCTTTTGGTTAATATGGAACATCTTTTGAGCATTCCAAATCATTCTCTTCAAGTTGCACGGTAAAACAACTTGCGATTCTCCAGAAGGGATGATGTCGTTTAACATGTTTCGATCTTGTTTTAACTGGTCCCATTCGCGTTCCAATTCGGAGACGACTTTTTCTGAAAGGGAGAGGTCTCTGTTCACGTCTTCAGTAAAGTTGCGTTTCAAGTAATTGTCGTTTGTTACGTCGAACCTGTACTTCCTTTCAAACTCGGCGTTAGTTAATTTCATCGTAGGTAACTGTTGAAACTCCAAGTGTTCTCCGGCAAGTCCATCTTCTCCATAACTACATTGTATCATCGTTCCTACTGAGTTTCTAACCGTTCCGTCATAACCCACCATAATCGATTCCATAGCCTTTATGAGTCTACGTTGGATGTAACCGGTCTCGGATGTTTTGCAAGCGGTATCGATGATACCTTCCCGACCACCCATAGAGTGGAAAAAGTACTCATGTGGACGGATACCCAATTGATACGAATGTTCGATAAAACCTCTGGCTCCGGGACCGACGTCATCGTCCTTAAAATGAGGAAGAGTTCGTTTCTCGTAGCCGTTTGAAATCCGCTTGCCTGCTACGTTTTGTTGACCCAAGCAAGCGATAATCTGCGAGATGTTAACATCGGAACCCTTCGAGCCAGCCACAACCATCAATTTAAACTTATTGTATTTCGCGAGAGAATTTTTCACAGAACTACCAGTTTCGTCCCGAGCTTCGTTCAAAAGTCTGTTCACTTCATTCTCAAACGTTTGAATTAAATTATTACCGGGAGTCGATTTCAATTCCATGTTGTAGGTTTTTCTCGTGATTTCAGCCACATCGGTTTTGGCCTGATTGATAGAGCTCTGAATTTCACGATTAGTTTCAGAATCGGCTACCATGTCGCTGATACCAACTGTATGAGCGTGGCCGCTAAGGAACCATTGGTTTACGACGGTTTGTATGTGTCCATAAAATAATCCGCAGATTTCGTGTCCCAATTCCAGCATGCAGATGTGAAGCAAAGAACCAGCACGAGCTCCTAACGTCTTCTTACACAAAGTTCCCATTACCAATTCGCTATTTTCAACCAAAACTCTGGTGTCTTCGGGTGATATCCATTTGTACGGTCCGCTATCTTCTTCTTCCAAATGTGCCGAATGCGTAGTCAGCAAATTTAATTCGCCTGGAATGATTAAGGAAAATAACTGTTTTCCTGTCCAATGTGGTTCTGGCTTCATTATAGCAGGTTTGGGCAATACTCTATTCCAATTTGGTAGCCACATCAGCACACTCATAATTTCTATATGATTCAAAAATACGTTTCTTTTTGTCATCTCCATAACGGCCGTCAGAGTATCTTGGACGATACCCATAGCCGGTTTGTTTGATTGCGAAGTAATAATCTGTCGGGTAGTGATGTGTAAGTTTTCGACTTCTGATCGCGTGGATAAGCTTTGTGGAACGTGCATGTTCATCTCATCTCCATCAAAATCGGCGTTGTAAGGTGTGGTGCAGCTTAAATTCAATCTGAAGGTAGAGCAAGGGAGCACTTTTACGCGATGCCCCATCATGCTCATCTTGTGTAAGGTGGGTTGCCGGTTAAAAACAACTAAATCGCCATCGATAAGATTTCGCTCCACCGTATCTCCTATTTCCAGTGTTAATTTTGTTAGATCAGCTAGAAAGCGTAAATCGATACGCACTCCGTTTTTGCGTAATATATACTTTGCCCCTGGATATTTCTTTGGTCCATTTTGAACCATTTTCAACATTTCGTCAATATTTAAGGGCGTAACAATTTCGGGATAGGTCATATTTTTTGCGATGGCTTCGGGAACTCCTAGTTGATCAATCCTAAGGCTGGGATCCGGGCTGATTATGGAACGAGCCGTAAAATCGACACGTTTTCCCATAAGGTTTCCTCTTATCCTACCCTCCTTTCCTTTTAATCTACACGCTATCGCTTTTATAGGCCTTCCAGATTTGTGTTGCGCTTGTGGTACACCGGCCACCTCGTTGTCCACGAGAGTGGCCACATGGTACTGCAACATTTTGATATTCTCAGACACAACATTTGGTGCTGCGCCTTCTTCTTTGTTTTTCCTTAATGTGTTGTTGGCCTTTATTATTTGACCCAATTTAATGGTCAAATCATCCTGACATGTCTTCGATCCGTCCATGACAACTGAAGGCCTTATGGAAATAGGTGGAACGGGTAAAATCGTAACGATCAACCATTCGGGTCGCGAATAATCGGGATCCATCCCTAAAGCTCTGGAATCTGCATTGCTTATTTTGGTAAAAATTTGTAGTACTTCTTCCGCTAATAAGGATCTTTTTTGTTTTTGGATGTCGTCTTCTGATTGCTTCCATTCGGCTGTCAAATCCAGACCGGATTTTCTGATTACAGGTTGCTGAGCTCCACATCGTTCTCTATGACATTTCTTTTGATCTTTACACGATTCGTACACTACTGCTAGTCGTTTCTTCGTCGATTTTTCTGTTTTGAGGGCTGCATCAAAACGTTTCTGCTTCTTGGGATTTACTAACAACTTACTGCAATTAAAGCAAATGCACCGTAAGACTTTCATTATTTTGTTAAGAAAACTTACGTGAAAAATTGGTTTGGCTAATTCAATGTGACCGAAGTGGCCTTGGCAAGTGATCCAGTTACCCTCGCATGTTTGACATTGGGAAGTTTTGTCAAACGGTCCCATTCTGGGATCCATCAAGCCGCCCCTTTTTGGACGACCTTTTTCCATAATTTCGGGATCACTTATACCTTCTTGGATGACGGATGCGATCTTAATTTCATCTGGACGAAAGATACCAAATCGTACACTTTTGACTGTTTTAAAATCAGGTTTGCTATCGGTGGTGAATGCCATTTTCTTGATAATTTTCGTTTTGCTAATTTGAATGTTTACTGTAAGTGAATTGCTAGTTTATAATTATTATTTAAAAATTTCGCCCTTTATAGACATTTAATCCGGTGAGTCGTTGATCCGTTGAGACGTTGATAAGAATAGCCGAATATCCGTTGATCCAAATTTTCACGATTTAATCACATTAGCCGTTGATCCGTTGAGACGTTCGTACGAATAGTGGATTATTCTTTGATCCAATGATCCATCCAAACTTACATTTGTTCAAAATTGCAAAATTAAATTCAAAATTATCTAGCTCATCTATAACAAACAAATAGTCGAATAACCGTTGATCGAAATTTTCACGATTTAATCCTATTAGCCGTTGATCCGTTGAGACGTTCGTACGAATAGTGTGGATTATTCTTTCATCCAATGATCCATCCAAACATACATTTGTTCAAAATTTTAAAATGCAAAATTAAATTCATAATTATCCAGATCATCAACAAACAAATAGTCGAATAACCGTTGATCCAAATTTTCACGATTTAATCCTATTAGCCGTTGATCCGTTGAGACGTTTGTACGAATAGTGTGGATTATTCTTTGATCCAATGATCCATCCAAACTTACATTTATTCAAAATTTCAAAATGCAAAATTAAATTCATAATTGTCCAACTCATCAACAACAAACAAATAGCCCAATATCCTTTGATCCAAATTTTCACGATTTAATCCTATTAGCCGTTGATCCGTTGAGACGTTCGTACGAATAGTGTGGATTATTCTTTGATCCAATAATCCATCCAAACTTACATTTGTTCAAAATTTCAAAATGCAAAATTAAATTCATAATTATCTAGCTCATCAATAACAAACAAATAGTCGAATAACCGTTGATCCAAATTTTCACGATTTAATCCTATTAGCCGTTGATCCGTTGAGCCGTTCGTACAAATAGTGTGGATTATTCTTTGATCCAATGATCCATCCAAACTTACATTTGTTCAAAATTTCAAAATGCAAAATTAAATTCATAATTATCCAGATCATCAACAAACAAATTGCCGAATAGCCGTAGATCCAAATTTTCACAATTTAATCCTATTAGCCGTTGATCCGTTGAGACGTTCGTACGAATAGTGTGGATTATTCTTTGATCCAATGATCCATCCAAACTTACATTTGTTCAAAATTTCAAAATGCAAAATTAAATTCATAATTATCTAGCTCATCAATAACAAACAAATAGTCGAATAACCGTTGATCCAAATTTTCACGATTTAATCCTATTAGCCGTTGATCCGTTGAGCCGTTCGTACAAATAGTGTGGATTATTCTTTGATCCAATGATCCATCCAAACTTACATTTGTTCAAAATTTCAAAATGCAAAATTAAATTAATAATTATCTAGCTCATCAATAACAAACAAATAGTCGAATAACCGTTGATCCAAATTTTCACGATTTAATCCTATTAGCCGTTGATCCGTTGAGCCGTTCGTACAAATAGTGTGGATTATTCTTTGATCCAATGATCCATCCAAACTTACATTTGTTCAAAATTTCAAAATTCAAAATTAAATTCATAATTATCTAGCTCATCAATAGCAAACAAATAGTCGAATAACCGTTGATCCAAATTTTCACGATTTAATCCTATTAGCCGTTGATCCGTTGAGCCGTTCGTACAAATAGTGTGGATTATTCTTTGATCCAATGATCCATCCAAACTTACATTTGTTCAAAATTGCAAAATGCAAAATTAAATTCATAATTATCCAGATCATCAACAAACAAATTGTCGAATAGCCGTAGATCCAAATTTTCACAATTTAATCCTATTAGCCGTTGATCCGTTGAGACGTTCGTACGAATAGTGTGGATTATTCTTTCATCCAATGATCCATCCAAACTTACATTTGTTCAAAATTGCAAAATGCAAAATTAAATTCATAATTATCCAGATCATCAACAAACAAATTGCCGAATAGCCGTAGATCCAAATTTTCACAATTTAATCCTATTAGCCGTTGATCCGTTGAGACGTTCGTACGAATAGTGTGGATTATTCTTTCATCCAATGATCCATCCAAACTTACATTTGTTCAAAATTGCAAAATGCAAAATTAAATTCATAATTATCCAGATCATCAACAAACAAATTGTCGAATAGCCGTAGATCCAAATTTTCACAATTTAATCCTATTAGCCGTTGATCCGTTGAGACGTTCGTACGAATAGTGTGGATTATTCTTTCATCCAATGATCCATCCAAACTTACATTTGTTCAAAATTGCAAAATGCAAAATTAAATTCATAATTATCCAGATCATCAACAAACAAATTGCCGAATAGCCGTAGATCCAAATTTTCACAATTTAATCCTATTAGCCGTTGATCCGTTGAGACGTTCGTACGAATAGTGTGGATTATTCTTTCATCCAATGATCCATCCAAACTTACATTTGTTCAAAATTGCAAAATGCAAAATTAAATTCATAATTATCCAGATCATCAACAAACAAATTGTCGAATAGCCGTAGATCCAAATTTTCACAATTTAATCCTATTAGCCGTTGATCCGTTGAGACGTTCGTACGAATAGTGTGGATTATTCTTTCATCCAATGATCCATCCAAACTTACATTTGTTCAAAATTGCAAAATGCAAAATTAAATTCATAATTATCTAGCTCATCAATAACAAACAAATAGTCGAATAACCGTTGATCCAAATTTTCACGATTTAATTCTATTAGCCGTTGATCCGTTGAGACGTTCGTACGAATAGTGTGGATTATTCTTTGATCCAATGATCCATCCAAACTTACATTTGTTCAAAATTGCAAAATGCAAAATTAAATTCATAATTATCCAGATCATCAACAAACAAATAGCCGAATAACCGTTAATCCAAATTTTCACGATTTAATCCTATTAGTCGTTGATCCGTTGAGACGTTCGTACGAATAGTAGATTAATTTTTGATCCACTGATCCATCCAAACTTACATTGGTTTAAAATTGCAAAATGCAAAATCTCATCAACAAATATAATTGGCATTTGATCTTTCTAAAATCACCTCACATTGGCGGTTTATTAGAACTGTAAAAAACAAAAAATATCAGTGTTTTCTTGTAGAATCTCAGCAAAAACAAAAGCTTCAGAAACTTAATACTCAAAAATTTAAAATTGGGTCCAAAAGGAGGACGATTGAAAAAAACATCTTCTTCATTCCTCTTGAGTTTTACTAATTTACCCGACACCCAAATGCTTACTTTTCATATAAAAATTAACTAATATTTTCGCTCTTAACGTCTTAATTAATTTTAGCCTTTTAAGATATTCTATAATACAGTTGAGCATCATTGTCGCTGAAGTGGGAATTTCTCAAGAACTGTTGTAATTTCGCCTTCCTTAAATGCCGCAGGCGATTTTGTAACAAAAGACAAAACCAATTTTGAAAGGATGTAAAGTTATGTCGAATTTGACTAACTTAAACAAGTCTTACAAGATAATTGTACGATAAAATGATATTGTTGATTTAACGTGGCCTTAAAAGTGATTTTAGAATCGTTAAAAGGAGCCGTAGGCGATTTTTCGATTTTGCCCGCGAGTAACTAAACCGCAAAACGAAGTCGTAAAATACTATTTTACGTTTATTAACGTCATTAAAGTTTATGTTCGCATCTAATATTCAATCATAAAAGCCGCCGCAGGCGATTTTCAAACACTTTGGGAAAATCCGACGAAAACATGTAGATGAAATCGAAACCGGTCACTCATTGAGGTTAATTTGACTTTATACTTTAACTGTCATCTTTCATTTAATTGTGAATCTGGGGGTATTCTCAACTTGGTAGTACCCAAAGTAGTAAGAGTTTCTTGATACCCCCTCCCCCAAACTCTCCGGTTTCTGAAAAAAAACATTTAATAAGTTTTTTGTTCCAAATTATTTACTTAAAGTCCCATTAGAGAACCACTTCAAAATTTTATCGTCATTCCAAACCTAATTTTGCAACAAACAAATAAAGAACAAAAACTTTTAAAAAACTTTTTGATCGTACCTCGTACACCACAATATTAAAAAAGTTATGAAATAAAATCGATTTGTTTCTGATTGATTTAATCGATTGTTTTTATCAAATTTAATTTCTTACCGCGCAAAGGAGCAAAAACAAACCGTAGAGTTCCAGTTGTTTTTTGTGGTACAAATTTGGCAAAATCGAGCAAAAACGAATACCATCTGCAAGATTACCTTCGCAACCTTCATTAACGGTGACGTAATTCAGCTTTCCCCGAGGCAGGTGAGCGAGTTGTGCCGCTACTCCTCGGATCACAGAATTAAATCTTTCTCAAGATCGCACTTTGTTCTTGAGAATGTTAAGTTTGTGTAGTGCGTCGTATGCCAAAATTATGTGATTTTTGAACCAAAAACAAAAGTTTTACCTACGTGATAAAAAGGTAAGCAACCGAAATTATTGTCAAATGACAATTCGGTCAGTTCAAAAACAAAAATTTGTGGCAATCTTGAAATAGTCCACTGTAAACATGGCGCACTATGGAAAAAAAAATTTTTGGGTTTGTAAAATTATTTTTTTGCGATTTGATTACTTGAAGGGACCTTTTATGGTAACAAAATCCCACGTAATTTGGGATGAATTTTTATTGACCTCAACACGCCCATTTCACTTCCACTTTTTATTATGTAAAATATTTAAATTAACACTTTCACTTTAAAAAATTACGTATGCCGCTCAGAAGACGACTTTCTCGCTGGGTGAAATGCTGAGAAAGCATTTCTTTTGTTTTCTGGATTTGTCACAGTGACGGCTTCTGTTATATTATGTTACTATAGAAGTGTTAATTTTCAGATGGTAATTGGATAAACCATAAAATAATGGCTAAAAGAGTGACGAAAAATCATTATGTTGCCCCACGGCCTACAGAATCGCCCACTCCAGTCCACGTCTCGCGAAATTTGGTGTATTCGGACGAGGAGGAAAGTCACAGAGGCCTTTCGGACCATAATGGATCGGAATACACATCCACGGTAAGAAAGCAACTTTTCATTTTTAAAATAAGGTAATTTGCTCAGGTTGAGACTCGAACAGGAAGCGATTTTATTGATTTGTTTTCTGCCCCTACGCAAAAATTCAGATGATTTTGTAAACACTCGGCTAGGCGTGGATGGTGATTGTTATTCAAAATATTTTTTTACCTTTGAATTTTGATTAAGACCATCTACGCTACGTCTTTAGTTCCGTGATTTATTGAAATTTTAAGGTTAAAGATTCAAATTTGGGTTTTTATCCATTTTATGGATTCAATTAGAAATGAAGTCAATTAGATCATACGTGTAAGTTTAGGCCACAGTTGTTAGGTCTTCGACTTCACTTATCGGATTTTGCTAATTATTTCAAATTAAAAAAGATTTGCTTATTACAGAAAACAGTAACACAAAGAACTTATGCCTTCTCCTCTGTAAATGACGTACTTCCCCTATTTTATTTAATAAATAACTCATAAAAATTTTTGTTTATTTTAGCCCTATGCTGTCATGAGTGAAAAACAAGAACACAGATACAACAACCACTCCTACAATTCCCCAAGAGCACCATCGGTTCTCAGCCGCGGAAGCGGTTATGGCGACACCGGTTCCGACATTTACGTCACCAGCGGAGCCTACAAATCTCCATCTGAATTCAGGTAACCCTCCCCTCTAATGTTATAACTTTGAAGAACCAAATTTTCCAACTTGTTCAGTCGTGGATCCAGATCACATCGCCTACCCAGCAATTACACTTACCGGAGCGGAGGAGCACCGTCAGTTGCCAGCACGGCAAAAACACGAAACTCTCGAAAAGCCGGCATGACAGTCGAAGCAATGACGGCACCAAACCCATTTTGCCCCAGCATCAAAGGCATGTGCTGTTTGATGCTGCTGTTAAATTTAGGAATAATTCTCGTCACTTTGGGCTTCGTAATCGTGTTCCAATTTTTCGAGCCCGTTTATATCTGGTGAGTACAGCCACCCTTAGTACAGTCTTGAAAATTAATCTTCCTTATTTTAGGATCCTCGGAATCGTCTTTTTAGTGTTTGGATTTTTAACTTTAGTGGTTAGCTTAATTTACTGCGTCGTGATAATCCGAGACTCTCGTTCGCCGAAGGACGTTAATCCCGAAGATCTGTACTGGACCCACCACTGGCAAAAAAATATCGGTTCGTCTGATATAAATTACAAAAACGACGAAAAGTACAACGACGATAGGATGAGCGACAGATATTCGGTCAGCAAACACTCCGCCAAGTATTCGGACCGTAACGGCAACAGCAGATACTAACCTCACTAGAAAAAATGTAAATAACCTTTTTAATCTTAATTATTATTATTATTATAAAAAATTATCTAATTTGTACTAAAAAATTGTGATTTATTTTAAATAAAATTTTTTAACACAGTGGAAAATCATTTATTATCTTGGAAATGGAAACTTGAAGTTTTGAAAATCAAATCTTGCAGTTATAAACTTGAAATTAACAAATTAATATTATACCTTTTTTTATGATATTAAAAACTGTAATGAATAAGAAAAAGGACACATGAAAGGATTCGAGCTAATCGAATGATGAGAGCTAATTCTAAAAATTGAAAAACTATGGAAGACGTAAATTCAAAAATACCGCTACAGGAATTTTTCTAATTTTGGTAACGCTTTGATAAGAATTGATACTCATCACCATATTTTTACTCTAAAATTTCGTAAAACGTAAAAATTATGAAGAATTCCAGCAAAACGCAATTTTTACGAAAAATATCACATTATGGTATACAATTTGGAAAATATGTGAAAAGTGTGACCACATGGTATTCCGCAAAATTAGATGTAAGCAAATGTAATTGATTTTTAAATTTTTTTCAACAATGTTTTACAGTTTACTAAAGTTTCAGAACGGAATCTTAATTCATTAATTGCTGATCCAGCAAGATCAAATCTATCGATTTCTGATTTGTTAGAAGCAAATTCGTCGCCTGATAATTTTCCATTAACAAAGCCATCGGTTGCTGATTGGTTAGAGACAAATCCAGAAGGTTCATGTCTGTCGGATTCTATTCCAATGATTCTCAAACTACAGACATCCCAGCCATGGATTTCCAAATCTTTGAAACCCATATTACAATCACCTGCGGAACCACCAGATTGCAACGGTTTGAACATCTTTAGAGGACCATTCAACGACTATGTGGAGCTTCCTGATAAGGAAGATCTTGAGTCCACCAATGCTTATATTATTAAACATGAAAATTTAAGCAAACACTATTTTGAACAAAATGACTTTACGCTCGGAATTTACCACTTCGTCCTTATGCTAATGGCTTATCCTGATCCAATGGAACGTATGAATACTGAAGCTGAATACCTGGGAAGGATTACTTTAACGTTAGCGAAAAACGTTCTTGCAGATTTAACAGAAATGATGAAATCTCAATTTAAAGAAGACGAATAAGTTAAATTTTTTGTATAATATTTTGTAATTAAACATGCGCCAGAATTTTTAAGCGTAGTAAAGTCGACTGAATTTTTAAGAAATAAACGCATCCACATCATATTTGCTATTTTTCACAAGAAAATTTTTTCAAGCTTTACCCAAATTGAATCACTTAAAATTTATGAATTTTGACCATAACACTGAGGAAAAAGCAAATCTAAAATTGTTCAATGTGAACTTTATAAGATATCAATAATTTATTTCATTTCATTTATATTCATTTTTCATAATCAATAAATTTAATTAAAAAAATGCACTGAAACCAAAATTCTTTAATCTTTAGGGTAATTTAGAGTTTGGATTTTTCAAGATATTTTTTCAGTTTTTACTATGTCATTATTCCTTAGTTTGAGAGGTTTCAGAATATTTAAACAAAATTTAATTATTGTCGAAAAATTTTATTTAATTTGCTTTGAAATCAAAACACGTAAATATTTTAAGTACTTTATGGCCTAGATTTTTTTTAGTTATTTTTCCAGGTTCTACTCAGCATTTATTAGTGTGTTCGAAAAGTTTCAGAAACTTTGAACAAAATTTAATTCTTTTTCAAAAAAAATTAATTGAAAAATTGCACTGAAACCAAAATTCTTCAATATTTAAGGTAAATTTTGGTTTGGATTTTTTTAGATATTTTTTTAGTTTTTACTATGTTATTATACGTTAGTTTGAGAAGTTTCAGAATATTTGAACAAATTTTAATTATTGTCAAAAAATTTATTTAAAAATTTGCTTTGAAATCAAAACATTTAAATATTTTAAGTACTTTAAGGCCTAGATTTTTTTAGTTATTTTTTTAGGTTCTACCCAGCATTTATTAGTGTCTTCAAGAAGTTTCAAAAACTTTGAACAAAATTTAATTCTTTTTCAAAAAAATTAATTAAAAAATTGCACTGAAACCAAAATTCCTTAATATTTAAAGTTACGTAAGATTTGGATTTTTTTAGGTATTTTTTATGTTTTAACTATGTTATTATTCGTTAGTTTGAGAAGTTTCAGAATGTTTGAACAAAATTTAATTATTGTCAAAAAAATTTAAAAATTTGTTTTGAAATCAAAAACACTTAAATATTTTAAGTACCTTAGGGCCTAGATTTTTTTATTTATTTTTTTAGGTTCTACTCAGGATTTATTAGTGTGTTCACAAAATTTCAAAAACTTTAAACAAATTTAATTCTTTATCAAGAAAATTAATTCAAAAATTGCACTGAAACCAAAATTCCTTAATATTTAAGGTAACGTAAGGTTTTGATTTTTTTAGGTATTTTTTAAGTTTTATCTATGTTATTATTAGTTAGTTTGAGAAGTTTCAAAATATTTGAATAAATTTTAATTATTGTCCAAAAATTTATTTAAAAATTTGCTTTGAAATCAAAACACTTAAATATTTTAAGTAATTTAGGGCATAGATTTTTTTAGTTGTTTTTCCAGGTTCTACTCAGCATTTATTAGTGTGTTCAAGAAGTTTCAGAAACTTTGAATAAAATTTAATTCCTTTTCAAAAAAATAAATTAAAAAATTCCACTTTAACCAAAATTCCTTAATATTTAAAGTAACATAAGATTTGGATTTTTTTAGGTATTTTTTAAATTTTAACTATGTTATTATTCGTTAGTTTGAAAAGTTTCAGAATATTTGAACGAATTTTAATTATTGTCAAAAAATTTATTTAAAAATTTGCTTTGAAATCAAAACACTTAAATATTTTAAGTACTTTATGGCATAGAATTTTTTAGTTATTTTTTCAGGTTTTACTCAGCATTTTTACTGTGTTTGAGAAGTTTCAGATACTTTGAACCAAATTTAATTCTTTTCCAAAAACATTTAATCAAAAAATTGCACTGAAACCAAAATTCTTCAATATTTTAGGTAACTTAAGGTTTGGATTTTTTTAGATATTTTTTAAGTTTTAACTGCGTTATTATTCGTTAGTTTGAAAAGTTTCAGAATATTGGAACAAATTTTAATTATTGTCAAAGAATTTATTTAAAAATTTGCTTTGAAATCAAAATACATAAATATTTTAAGTAGTTTAGGACCTAGATTTTTTCAATTATTTTTCCAGGTTTTACCCAGCATTTATTAGTGTGTTTGAGAAGTTTCAGAAACTTTGAACAAAATTAAATGCTTTTCCAAAAAAATTTAATTCAAAAATTGCACTGAAACCAAAATTCTTCAATATTTAAGGTAACTTATGGTTTAGTTTTTTAGATATTTTTTCACTTTTTACTATGTTATGATTCGTTAGTTTGAGACGTTTCATGATATTTGAACAAATTTTAATTATTATCGAAAATTTTTTTGCTTTCAAATCAAAACACTTAAATATTTTAAGTACCTTAGGGCCTAGAATTTTTTAGTTATTTTTCCATGTTCTACACATTATTTATTAGTGTGTTCAAGAAGTTTCCAAAACTTTGAACAAAATTTAATTTTTTTCCAAAAAAATTCATTAAAAATTTTCACTGAAACCAAAATTCTTTAATATTTAAGGTAACTTATGATTTGGATTTTTTTTAGATATTTTTGCAGTTTTTACTATGTTATTATTCGTTAGTTTGAGAATTTACAGAATATTTGAACAAATTTTAATTATAGTTGAAAAAATTTTTGCTTTGAAATCAGAATACATAAATATTTTAAGTAGTTTAGGACCTAGATTTTTTTAATTATTTTTCCAGGTTTTACCCAGCATTTATTAGTGTGTTTGAAAAGTTTCAGAAACTTTGAACAAAATTTAATGCTTTTCCAAAAAAAATTAATTCAAAAATTGCACTGAAACCAAAATTCTTCAATATTTAAGGTAACTTATGGTTTAGTTTTTTTAGATATTATTTCACTTTTTACTATGTTATTATTCGTTAGTTTGAGACGTTTCATGATATTTGAACAAATTTTAATTATTATCGAAAAATTTTTTGCTTTCAAATCAAAACACTTAAATATTTTAAGTACCTTAGGGCCTAGAATTTTTTAGTTATTTTTCCATGTTCTACACATTATTTATTAGTGTGTTCAAGAAGTTTCCAAAACTTTGAACAAAATTTAATTTTTTTTTCAAAAAAATTCATTAAAAATTTTCACTGAAACCAAAATTCTTTAATATTTAAGGTAACTTATGATTTGGATTTTTTTAGATATTTTTGCAGTTTTTACTATGTTATTATTCGTTAGTTTGAGAATTTTCAGAATATTTGAACAAATTTTAATTATTGTTGAAAAAATTTTTGCTTTGAAATCAAAATACATAAATATTTTAAGTAGTTTAGGACCTAGATTTTTTTAATTATTTTTCCAGGTTTTACCCAGCATTTATTAGTGTGTTTGAGAAGTTTCAGAAACTTTGAACAAAATTTAATGCTTTTCCAAAAAAAAATTAATTCAAAATTGCACTGAAACCAAAATTCTTCAATATTTAAGGTAACTTATGGTTTAGTTTTTTTAGATATTTTTTCACTTTTTACTATGTTATTATTCGTTAGTTTGAGACGTTTCATGATATTTGAACAAATTTTAATTATTATCGAAAAATTTTTTGCTTTCAAATCAAAACACTTAAATATTTTAAGTACCTTAGGGCCTAGAATTTTTTAGTTATTTTTCCATGTTCTACACATTATTTATTAGTGTGTTCAAGAAGTTTCCAAAACTTTGAACAAAATTTAATTTTTTTTCAAAAAAATTCATTAAAACTTTTCACTGAAACCAAAATTCTTTAATATTTAAGGTAACTTATGATTTGGATTTTTTTAGATATTTTTGCAGTTTTTACTATGTTATTATTTGTTAGTTTGAGAATTTTCAGAATATTTGAACAAATTTTAATTATAGTTGAAAAAATTTTTGCTTTGTAATCAAAATACATAAATATTTTAAGTAGTTTAGGACCTAGATTTTTTTAATTATTTTTCCAGGTTTTACCCAGCATTTATTAGTGTGTTTGAGAAGTTTCAGAAACTTTGAACAAAATTTAATGCTTTTCCAAAAAAAATTAATTCAAAAATTGCACTGAAACCAAAATTCTTCAATATTTAAGGTAACTTATGGTTTAGTTTTTTTAGATATTTTTTCACTTTTTACTATGTTATTATTCGTTAGTTTGAGACGTTTCATGATATTTGAACAAATTTTAATTATTATCGAAAAATTTTTTGCTTTCAAATCAAAACACGTAAAAATTTTAAGTACCTTAGGGCCTAGAATTTTTTAGTTATTTTTCCATGTTCTACACATTATTTATTAGTGTGTTCAAGAAGTTTCCAAAACTTTAAACAAAATTTAATTTTTTTCCAAAAAAATTCATTAAAAATTTTCACTGAAACCAAAATTCTTTAATATTTAAGGTAACTTATATTTTGGATTTTTTAGATATTTTTGCAGTTTTTACTATGTCATTATTCGTTAGTTTGAGAATTTTCAGAATATTTCAACAAATTTTAATTATAGTTGAAAAAATTTTTGCTTTGAAATCAAAATACATAAATATTTTAAGTAGTTTAAGACCTAGATTTTTTTAATTATTTTTCCAGGTTTTACCCAGCATTTATTGGTGTGTTTGAGAAGTTTCAGAAACTTTGAACAAAATTTAATGCTTTTCCAAAAAAAATTAATTCAAAAATTGCACTGAAACCAAAATTCTTCAATATTTAAGGTAACTTATGGTTTAGTTTTTTTAGATATTTTTTCACTTTTTACTATGTTATTATTCGTTAGTTTGAGACGTTTCATGATATTTGAACAAATTTTAATTATTATCGAAAAATTTTTTGCTTTCAAATCAAAACACGTAAATATTTTAAGTACCTTAGGGCCTAGAATTTTTTAGTTATTTTTCCATGTTCTACACATTATTTATTAGTGTGTTTAAGAAGTTTTCAAAACTTTGAACAAAATTTAATTTTTTTTCAAAAAAATTCATTAAAAATTTTCACTGAAACCAAAATTCTTTAATATTTAAGGTAACTTATGATTTGGATTTTTTTAGATATTTTTGCAGTTTTTACTATGTTATTATTTGTTAGTTTGAGAATTTTCAGAATATTTGAACAAATTTTAATTATAGTTGAAAAAATTTTTGCTTTGTAATCAAAATACATAAATATTTTAAGTAGTTTAGGACCTAGATTTTTTTAATTATTTTTCCAGGTTTTACCCAGCATTTATTAGTGTGTTTGAGAAGTTTCAGAAACTTTGAACAAAATTTAATGCTTTTCCAAAAAAAATTAATTCAAAAATTGCACTGAAACCAAAATTCTTCAATATTTAAGGTAACTTATGGTTTAGTTTTTTTAGATATTTTTTCACTTTTTACTATGTTATTATTCGTTAGTTTGAGACGTTTCATGATATTTGAACAAATTTTAATTATTATCGAAAAATTTTTTGCTTTCAAATCAAAACACGTAAAAATTTTAAGTACCTTAGGGCCTAGAATTTTTTAGTTATTTTTCCATGTTCTACACATTATTTATTAGTGTGTTCAAGAAGTTTCCAAAACTTTGAACAAAATTTAATTTTTTTTCAAAAAAATTCATTAAAAATTTTCATTGAAACCAAAATTCTTTAATATTTAAGGTAACTTATGATTTGGATTTTTTTTAGATATTTTTGCAGTTTTTACTATGTTATTATTCGTTAGTTTGAGAATTTTCAGAATATTTGAACAAATTTTAATTATTGTTGAAAAAATTTTTGCTTTGAAATCAAAATACATAAATATTTTAAGTAGTTTAGGACCTAGATTTTTTTAAGTATTTTTCCAGGTTTTACCCAGCATTTATTAGTGTGTTTGAGAAGTTTCAGAAACTTTGAACAAAATTTAATGCTTTTCCAAAAAAAATTAATTCAAAAATTGCACTGAAACCAAAATTTTTCAATATTTAAGGTAACTTATGGTTTGAATTTTTTTAGATATTTTTTCACTTTTTACTATGTTATTAGTTGTTAGTTTGAGACATTTCGTGATATTTGAACAAATTTTAATTATTGTCGATTTATTTAAAAATTTGCTTTGAAATCAAAACACGTAAATATTTTAAGAACTTTAGGGCCTAGATTTTTTAGTTATTTTTCCAGGTTCTACTCTGCATTTATTAGTGTGTTCGAGAAGTTTCGGAAACTTTGAACAAAATTTAATTCTTTTTCAAAAAAATTAATTAAAAATTGCACTAAAACCAAAATTCTTTAATATTTAAGGTAACTTAAGGTTTGGATTTTTTTAGATATTTTTTCAGTTTTTACTATGTTATTATTCGTTAGTTTGAGAAGTTTCAAAATATTTGAACAAAATTTAATTCTTGTCCAAAAAAATGTATTAAAAAATTGCACTGTAACCAAAATTCTTTTATTTAAGGTAATTTAAGGCTTGAATTTTTTTAAATATTTTTTCAGTTTTTACTATGCTATGATTCCGTATGTTTGAGAAATTTCAGAATAATTAAACAAAATTTAATTATTGTCAAATAATTTATTTATCGTGCATCAACTACTGGGGTATTTTAATGCGTAGCGTCCAAAAATTGAATATTCAGCTGGCAAAAACAAAAAAAAATCGAAATAGCGTCCTTTAGGCGTTAAAAAATTTTATGATAAAAGTTAACTGTTTTGAATGCTAGAGGCACTAACGTCGACCTTTCTCGCTCCCTAATCACAAAGTAAGAGTGAAATTTAACTATTTTTTTATTTTGTTCAAAAAAATAATTAATTGGCGCCCCAATAATTAATTAGTTGTGGAACGTTCTTACTCGTAATATAGTAAAAAAAAAACTATTAGGATAAATAAAACTTTTTTAAAACTAAACGGCAGCTTTTTCGCTCCCTATAAAATAAAATCTTTGTATTTACAAGTAAATATAATATTCTATTATTTACAATAAAACAACATTTTTAAATTTTTCTAAAATTTAAATTGATTTAAATTTAACCTACTGGCGGCACTAGGGGTGAGCGGCAGCCCAGCTTTATGGAGCCACCCTATAACCCACCCTGGAATTCTTAATTGTAGGTAAAATATATTATTCTTCCGTACTTTATACAAATTTCTGCTCTGTTCATCTCACTAATTGTTTCCTTTGTCTATGTCTGCCCAACCTCTGAAAAAACTTAGCAGCAACAATTTAACCAGCCGAGATCAATTGCCTGCCCTTGTACCCTCATATGGACGCGAACGGTAACCACTATGGTCAACAATCCAAATACTGAAAAGATGATTCCAAAAATCCTGAAATAAACTCAATAAGTTTGCCGGTCGTAATAATGGTTAGGTGGGCGGGGGGGGGGGCTTACTCACCAGAGATAAATGGGTTCGAAAAATGGAATCAGGAATACGATCAAGAAACCCAAGATCACAACAATTACAACTAAATTCACCAGCACCATCAAGCAACACATCCCCCTGATGCCGAGGCAACATGAAGTCGGTGCTGGCGTTTCCGTCGGTCCCCCTCCACTAAAAAAAATTCGTTCTTTAAAGTTGGAAAAATTAAAAATGCCAGGTACCTGAACTCTGATGGAGATTTATAAGCACCACTCATGACGTAAACGTCGGTGCCGTTGTCACCATAACCGCCTCCGCGGTCGAGCACCGCTGGCGCTCTTGGAAAATTGTAGGAGTGGTTGTTGTACATGTGTTCTTGTCTTCAGCTGAAATAAACAAGAATTGATTTTAAGGCTCCCTGAAAGCGGCTCCATCCCCTTTTTTCTCCGTTTCTTTACCCCAAACTGTAATAAAAAAATCTGTACCATTTTCTTCCTACGTCAGGTTGGATTTCACGTACTAGATCTATTTCTGAAGTAATTCCGGTAGCAGTGGATCAGTAGAACAGAAATGACGCGCATGAATGGATTAACGAGATCTAAATCTGTTCGTGCGCGTCACCACCAAATTTTAAAAGTTTATTTTCTCGATATTGGCTAAACGTTGAGTTAATGATAATGGAGCAAATCGGTGATTCCAAGTTTGAATACACAGTAACATAGTGAAATGGAAATAATATAAAAAAAAACATAATTAACGTGATATATGACACGAACGTATTGCAATTTGAGCGAGGTTTATTCAACATCAAAACCATGGCAGTATATCGCTGTGTTACCTTATCATACTTTACCATATCCATCAGGCGCAGATGATGTGAACGCGGAGCCGCCCACAACGCAATGTTAAACGATAAGAAATATGAGGTGTGAATGCAAACTAAAACAAAAAGGATTATGATTTAATGGTAATAATATAATTGACCTAGGTTCATGCATGCCGAGAAAGGTGAGGTCGAAGTCGAGGTATTTCATCGCGATCTCGACATCCTCAGCATGCATGTACCCTTTCGAATTTTATTGCTGTTTTTAGCTCTCCATTAATTTATTTTACATGTTTTTCACGCTCAGGAGTAAAAGTACCACTTTATCACCCTAGAGACTAAAGTAATAGTACCACTGAGCGTGCAAAAAATAGTGTACGTAACGCAGGGCTAAAGTATTTATTAATCTCTTGTGTGATTATTACCCTCGATTTTGACTCGAAAAAATTATATTTATACTATAGATTAAAAAAATGCACTGTAGTCCCTGGTTAAATAATATACTAATTAGCATACCGTTTTTACAAGTAGTGCGGGCGCTCGAGCGCCCTCTAAATCAAGTCACATTCAATCAATCACGGAAGCTGTTTTGGTTGCATAACCCAAAACAAACGCGAAAAGACTATTATAAAAACATGAAACTACAGTTTAACGTGGATTTCAAACCACGGCACAAATAATTTTTGATTAGTCAGAAAACAAACCTATGATTTGAAAAAGTTTAACTAATATTGCAACACTAGACTATCTATGTGAAATAATTAATTACATTCTTAAAAGTTTAAATAGCTAAGCTACAAGCGCCATCTGCATGACATCCAAAAAATATTTAATCAATACCTAGGTAATTTATTTTGTCACGAAACTCGATAAAGTTTTACTTGTATTTAAAAACTACTCCAAAACAGCACCATGATTGTATTTTTCATTAAAAAAAAAACCGCAAAAATACGCCCAAAATTATTTATTTAAAAAATTTATTTTCGCTTAACCTTCAAATGTAAATAAACAAAACTTAGCAGTAAAATTATAATTGTATCTGATCGCTAAAGTACCTAATCTATGCGGTTTCTACGAAACACTTACCTAGTGATCAGAAATACCAACACATAAAAAATTTGTAGTATTGGCCACGCAACGATGTGATTCAGCACAATAATTAGCAATATGCAGTGACGGCGCTAGCGTGCCAAAATAAAAGAACAGGTGCGCATAACATAAAAAAAATGTTTGGTCTATTTGGACTTTAACAAAATACCGTGGTTACTTATGAACTAAAATTACGTCGCATGAACAGTCAAATTGTCAGATAATTCAGTTACACCTAACGGTAATTTTAACTCGTAAAATTAATTACCAGAGTTTGCTATGTTAGGTACCAGCAAACATTTAGAACTTTAGTGCTAAGATAAATTTTTTCTTTTCAGGTTTGGTTGATTGTGTTAAGGAGAGAATGTGGAGTTCACCGTTCCAATCCCGTCCGATTCCGGAACTTTTGGTTTCCTCTCTTTCGAGAGCTTGGTTTAATCAGTCAAAACTGTGTGGTTTTAGCTAAGTGGAAATGAATAGGCGAGGTTCAAACTATACTCAGTCATGGGAGTCTATTGGAGGGGGGGGGACAAAAAGGGCAGCTGTCCCCCTCCCCCGGCTGATTAAATATTTTTAGGCATTTAATATTTCACCAGCTCAAGTTTTTAAAATTGTCGGTTTTAAAAACTTTTGGTTTCAAATGATTAAAATTCTTTTATAATACTTATTTTTTATTTTGTCATCCCCCCCCCCCGAAAATGATCTTATGGAATTCTGGACCACCATGTGCTAGGTATTCAGTCCTAATTCTATAATTATATTAAATTTATTCAAAAAATAGTGAAAAAATTCTAATCACCAAGAGGAAATTTTTGAGGAGGGAAATAAACAAAAATTTTGTTTAAAAATTATGAAATTCGATGATTATATTAAAATAAAATTTGTGTTTACTCCAAAAATAGTAAAAAATTTAAATTACCCTCCTCGAGGAGGGTAAAAGTAAATATTGAGTAACTCTGTAATTTTATATTGATATTAAATCTTTGAATACTTCAAAATAAGTAAAAAAGTTTTAGTGGAAAATCAGCAAATTTTGAGGGGGGGGAAGTAAAAAATAAAAATTTTGTTTAATAATTTTGAAATTATTTAATTATATTAAAATTAAGTTTTTGGTAACTCTAAAATTAGTTAAAAATTTGTAATTGTTAAGGGGTCATCTTTGAAGATCGCAATGAATAAAAAAAAATAAAAAAATATTTATGATTATCTACCTACTCTAAAAATAATAAAAAAATTCTATTGGCAAAAGAGTAATTTTTGAAAAAGGTAAGAATTAAAAATTTGTTTTAATAATTTTGAAATTATTTAATTAAAAAAATCTTGTTGGCTAGCAACGGTTGCTGAGAAACGAACACGACTTGTCTGTTGATGCGAATTAAGAATTGGTTATCTTTATAATAATTAAAAAATAAAACATTTTTGTTGAATTTACTGATACAATAAACGTATACGCCGCAGGCGATTTTTTGAAAATTTAAATGCGGTAATTTGATTTACCGTATTTTCCACATTGTTTAGTTAAAATTAAGGAAAGTTTAGGTGCATTAATAATATAAATAAGATACCACATAGACGATAATTTATTAACCATACAGAAACAATAAAAAATATATAACAAATAAACAAGAAACCTTTGGTCAAGAGCGCACATCTTGAGAGGCGCTAAAAATTTGTAGGAATTAAGATATTCGTGCTTTGGTAATAGCAACATTGTACAAAATCTTCCATCGCGCCTAGAAAAGCATTTTGGCTCAAAGACAGTCTTAGGCTTTCAAAAATAGGCTGACTAGAATGGAACGGATCACAAAAAGCTCACTTAGCCGTTTCGTATAATTTGGGCAGTTCGGCTTCGAGGCGAATAACTTTCATGTTGGAAACGAGTTGCCAGTTGACTTTTTCGTCTCCTTCGCGCGATACAAAGGAGCTCGAGTAGCTGATGAGTTCCTGCGAGCCGTCTACGTCTAAATCGCTGATGAGAAGCGAATTGTTTTGGTTTTGCAAGCTGGGTTGGCAATTGAGGGTGTGATCGTCGCCGGGGAAACAGAGTTGGGTTATTTCGACCAGGCTTGCGTTGATGACGTGGTAGTTGGTCGAATTGAAGGTCACCAAAACTACCCGTTCCATTATCGCGTTGACTTGTACTGTGTCGTTTTCGGCGACGCGTCGCTTGACGACGATTTTATTGGGCGTACCTTTATCTTTGTAACCGTACCACTGCCACAACTTCAGGATGTAGCCGTTAACGTGACCTTTCAGCGATTTCACGTTCGATTCCGTTGATTTGAAGGAAAACGTTACGGGAACGAAAGCGTAGGAGTTTTGATACGACCAAGACGCGATGGTGGTGCTCGTGTCGTGTTCGACCAGGGCGATTTCCACGCGACAGTTTGAGGGACATGTACCGACGTTGTTTATCGTCAGCGATTTACCGCCGAGGACGTAATTTGAATGAGGGCTTTTGGGAACATAGGAATTGTATTTTGGAGTTTTTATGAGTTCCTCTTTATCGAAGATCTTCCGGAATAGCTCGTTGAAAGTGACGTAATGGTAGTACGCGCGGTTGTCGTACGAACACAAATAAACCAAACTCGTTGCGTTCGTCTCAACGATTTCGGTACGGTTACAAGCGTCAACGTTAATTTCACCTAAAAGAATGCCCGTTTTACCCGAAATTACAACAAACATATTAGCTCTGTTGGGTACGTTCCGTACCGTTAGCAAATCCTTAACGCCGTCGTCGTTAAGGTCCTGTAAAACGATGGGAAAATTCATATTGGAGATTACTTTTTGAGATCGATTGTGAGCGTGCCAGAAGACCGACCCAGAAACGGGATCGACGGTTTCTAATCCCGTTTCAGTTAACAGCAAACAATCGTTAATTCCGTCCCCGTTAACGTCGATAACGTAACAGTTCAAGTCTTTAGGCGGGCGTTGCTGCGGAATGTACCAGGCCACGGAACCGTCGTTCCCCAAGACGGAAATAAGACCGCTCTGGCCGTCCAGCGCGTTTAAGTTCCGCTTAAAAAACAGCACCAAATTTAGCGTGTTGAACGCGCCCTTAACGACGTTAATTTTGCCCGTTAACTCGATTCCTTCGTGTTGGTTCTCCCAGTTTGAAATTTTAACGGGGCAAGTCCCACTTTCCGAACAAGGAAGCACCCATAGAAACGTGATCACCGTGAAAATACAGATAGCTATCGAAAATATAAAGCAGAATTTGCGTTTAGGTGACATGGCGCGTTTCTTATTTTGTGAATTCAAGGAGACTGCTTGAAGAGGCCTTACGTATCCGTTACTGTGTACGGTCTCCCTCAGACCATTTTCAATATTCGGATTTATAAATTTGGGTCTGATGATCATCGGCATTTCTTTTTCAGAATCCGAATCGCTCAACGATTGCGGCAAGGGCGCATAAACACCTTGGTTGTTGGTTGCCATGTCACTGAAACCCAAAAAATTATTTTTAAAGGTCTAATTACACGAAATACACTTACATTTTGGTAATTTAAGGTGTAAACATGAATCACAAAATTAATCTCACATCTTGACGATCAATAACAAACACAGCGAATTGACAGTTCGGAGAACTAAAGGTCGCGCCACACTAAACGTCAGTTTATAAACTTGACAAAATGACAACACAATATTAAAATCAGACAGATTTGGTTCTATCAAAGGTCACCTTTACTAAAAAAATTGTACAATATTAATTTCCCCTGTTGAATTAGTTCTAAATCGCTGCTATCAGATCTGAATCTGACATCAGCTTCTACACGGAACGACGTGCTTTTGTTTTAATAAAAGTTGAAGTTGGCATTGAATTGTGATCCTTCAACAGGTAGGTAGGCAATTTTACAATTCAATAATTTAGGGGTGGTTTAAGGGGGTACCAATTTCGCTTTACCGCTTCTTCTCGCTACACTAACATTTAAAAATTCGCTTTGGTGTGCGCGTAGCAACTTTAGTAAACAAAATTTGACAGCTGACATTTTGTTATTTCCTGAAGAGCACAACAAACTTGATTTGTTGATGTCATATGCCGTTTGTTGTAAACTTTGAAATGGATAAATTGACGCTCATCTCGGGGACTTTATTCCTGGCCGCTGATGTCTTCGCAATCATAAGTTTAGCCATGCCCGACTGGATCATCACCGATGTCGGAGGTAAACCTCGACAAGTGATTTAAATGTTTTTAACCTTCTAAACTGTTTTTTGTTTCACCACGAAGGCGATACAAGGTTGGGACTGATGTGGACCTGCATGACTCTGTACAATCGTCCTCAGGTGTGCTTCACCCCCGACTTGCAACCGGAATGGTTGCTTGCACTTGTGTGCATTTTTGTGGGCTGCATTTGCATCACCACCACGATTATTCTGCTAGCCTCGTCGCAGTGGGACAGAAACGTCGTTCCATATGCTCGATGGGTTGGTTTCACTGCAAGTACGGTTTTGTAAAATTGTGGTATTATTACAGTGTTAACCTTGAAATTTTAGTGGTATTATTTTGTCTGGCTGCTGTGATATTTCCAATGGGTTTCCACGTCGATGAAATAGGGGGCCAGCCCTACCAATTACCCAACAGTCATCAGGTCGGCATTTCTTACATTTTGTTTGTCTTGGCTCTCTGGATCACTGTGATTTCCGAATTGTTTGCTGGGAAAGTTTGTCTTCCACATTTTTAGTATTAATCTCAATATTTTAGTTGTTATGTTGTTATTTATATTTTTAGAGTATAAAATTCGAATAAACTATTTTAACTAAGTAGGGGTGGTTTTTAAAATTTCCAAATTAGGTGCATGTCCTCAGGACCTCCATTTCGAAATTTGAATCTAAAGTAGTCTTTATTTTTGGTTGTACACAAATGATTTTTGAGAAATTTCAAACATTAGTTAGGGGGGGGGAGGCTGGAGCTATGGTTTTTTGAAATTTTGGATTCAAAATATGTGGTGATTGTTTGTGCAGTTTTAGTAGTAAAGTAGTATTTATTTTTAGTTGTACACAAATGGTTTTTGAGAAATTTCAAACATTAGTTAGGGGGGGGGGGCTGGAGCTATGGTTTTTTGAAATTTTGGATTCAAAATATGAGGTGATTGTTTGTGCAGTTTTAGTAGTAAAGTAGTATTTATTTTTAGTTGTACACAAATGGTTTTTGAGAAATTTCAAACATTAGTTAGGGGGGGGGGGGCTGGAGATATGGTTTTTTGAAATTTTGGATTCAAAATATGAGGTGACTGTTTGTGTAGTTTTGGTAGTAAAGTAGTATTTATTTTTAGTTGTACACAAATGGTTTTTGAAAAATTTCAAACATTAGCTAGGGGAGGGAGCTATGGTTTTTTGAAATTTTGGATTCAAAATATGTGGTAAGTCTTTTGCTTGCACATATTCGTGCAATTATTGTTTTTATTTTAATCCATATAATTATCAAAATATTTCAAAAATTACCTGGGGGGGGAGGTCTACAAATGTAGACCTGTGTTGCAGCACCCCACCCAATGTTCGAAATTTTTTAAAAACTATTTGGGTACAAACAAAAATAAAATTTGTACACGCAGGGCACAAACGAATCAGAAACAATCTAAACTATTTTGAATCGGAAATATCAAAATGGGTAGTAGCATGAGAACTGAGCCTAAAAGATATTAAATTTATTAATGAAAACTCAATGGGATTTGATAGATAACACTAAAATGAAACGTTTACGGTGAGGATTAATCCCAAATATCGATTAGTTTGGTCAAAAACAAAAAGTTTACAATTTTACGCATAAATCGACCGTATTGACCGCATTCTATTACCCGTCCGTGTGCATTTACTTGATACTGAGCGTGGCGAACGACCAAGGTCACAGCTGGGGTGTTTGTTTACTCAATGCCTCACCAATGACCTATATTAAAACTCAAAGGCGTAAGAAAGGAGGCGGGGGGGGGGATTAAAACAATTTAAAAAATTTGTCTTACTTTTCCTAAATAATAATGTTATTGTAAAAGTTGTAGTAACTACTGCAAAAACTTTGAAAAAATTAACATTTAGGGAGTGGCTTTTGAGAAGATGAAAGGGGGTAAAACTGTAAAAAAAAATTTGAAACTTGGAAAATATGTTAGCTACTCAACTGTTATACTTGTAAATATTGCCAAAATAGTAAAAACATTCTAATCACAGAGGGGTAATTTTTGAGGAGGGGGGTAAAAAACTATAACAATTTTGTTTAAAACTTTTGTATATGTTATTATTTAACTTACGAACTCTGCAAAAATAATGAAAAAATTCTAAGCGCTTAGGGGGGGTAAGTGATAAAAATTTTGTTTAAATTTTTTAAAACTTTCTGAATATTATGTTGTTTTATACTTGCGAACACTGATAAAATTGTGAAAAAATTTAAAACGTTTAGGGGGTGATTTTAACTCTTTATTATCTACCCGCAACTTTAGATGCCTTTCACACCTAAACTGTTGAAATAAAAATATGCTTTCCTGGACTTTTTAGTCAAAAATTCATATTCTACTTATTTACCTATTTCTCTTTTCCTCTACAGCACAGAAATAGTAATCATGTCGATGCTTAACGACACATTGAGGACCAAAGCGTGCAAAATTTTTGGAGTGGATTTGGATAGTTCACTTTTCGAATCGACGGATGAGGAAGAGGACGAGGAAATGGATTTGGATGAAACTTACTGTGAAGAAGCCGAAAAAATGTTATCTCAAAAGGAAGATAATCAACACGAAACATCAAATACTGTCTGTTTATTAACATCACATTTAGCACATGAAGAGACCGCTGCTGCTCGAAATATTCGTTCATTGGGTATTTCTGAAAAATTGAGTAAGTTAAGGTCAACAATTGATTTGATAACGTGAACGCTTTGGTGCGTTACAGTTCCAGGAGATATTCGGGACGAGGGCAAAGCTTTTGAAGACTTGTTGACGGCCATGTTTCGTTGTAACCGGAAACCAACCGTGGATGGATTCGTGTCGTGTTTTAAGAAATTTAATAGAAGCACTTTGGTTCGATTGAGCTCGACGCTTGAACAACATTTGAAAACAAGCGGGGAAGCTGCTAAAAAGCGTCAAGAAGCGAAACTGTGGTATAAGAATTTTAAATTGACGGATGAAGAGAGAGAAGACTCTTTGAGGCGACTTCGTGAAATAGCTGAAGAATACTTGAATGTTAATACGAAAATATAAACTAAAGATTAGCAGTACTGCTAGGTACTTAATTTATTTTGTTATCTGTACCTACCAAATAAAACTTAATTTCCGTTTAAATTATTGTTTTCTGGAGATTACGGAACTTGGGTGTTACTCTTATTTTGGTTGAAAACCATCCGTTTTTTACCTACCTTAACAACGGGAGTAAAAGTAACTTTTCATCACTCTTGATAACTTTGCTCTCGCCTTCGTGTACGCATACAATTTCATATTTATTTCGCTTTTCCGCACAAAAATGCTGGGGCCAGTCGTCACGAACCTTCAAGAATATTATTTTTTCTGAAAAAATACAAGTTTTTGAAGCTTCAAATTTTTGTCACCATCGATAAAAATTGCCTAGTCGGATTCAAACGTAGCTTATCAAATCTAGGTTATGTTAACATAAACAATGAAATAGTCAATTGTTTATTATTTTAACAATTGCTGAAAAATTTTGTTTTATCAATGCGTAATCGACCCTGACGAGTGGCTCGCGTTTCGTTTTTGTATATGTTTACGAGAGATATGTCATCCAAGAGGAATTTAAATTTTAATCAAGTGAGACAACAATAAACATAGCTGATAATGTTAGTTTATTTCACACAATTTGACGTTTCTTTACCATTTGTTTTTGGTTGTAGGGACCCCAAAGTCAATAGGAACTGTGAATTCTTAAAATGTCTGTAGAGGAGGTGGTTAAATTCGGCAGTGGTGGGTTATCCGAAAGAGTCATGGCCAACGAAAACTGTGGATTGTTTTGTGGAGCACCTGCTGAAGGTTTCAATGCTACTTCTTTCAATTTATGCTCGAATTATAGAAAATTGGGTACTACATGTGGGGAAGTGCACGGAGAGGAACTAAATTTGTGGAGTGACCGACAAATTGAACTGGACCTTCTCTACAAGAAACATTTATGTGGTGAGATTTTGTTTTTCATGTGTTTACAAGATTTAGTTGTACAGAAATTTAATTTATTGTAATTCGGTTTCATCTAACCGTTCTTGACGATACGATTGCTTCTACACTTTTAAAGCCCAGTTCAAATAGAAATTAGGTGTAGCACTGCATTGTCAAGTGCTTTGATTATATAGTATCGAATAGGGAAACAAATTGTTAGGTTTGGAAGTATCCGGAGTAGTTCAAAAAATTGTCTAAAGATGGCTCTTTTAATTTGGAAGGCTAATAATTGTTTTATTTGGTTTGTCTCAAAGATAGCAAAAATTTGGAAGAGGGCAAAAGTGTATAACGTCAAAAGGCGAATATTTTTTGATTTAAACATTTTTTGTTATCGTTCACCGTTCTCGAGTTATTCGAAAAAAATTGAATCTAGTGGAAAAATAATCTGGGTGTTTGACATTTTTTGGCAACATTTAGGAGTAATTCCACCATATGTGCAGGCCATAGTTGTTCATCTTTCGGCCTCACTCACCAAGTTTTTATATTGGCAATACTTAATCCTTACCAACCAGAGGTGCGTTACGAACAGAGAAACGAACTGGTGTTTTATATAATTTGATTGTTTGCAAACCAGGAGGGTCCAGGATTTGTGACGTAATTTCAAATAGGAGGTTGAAAGAAATGCGATTAAGTGTGACGAAAAGGGAGGGAGGGATCAAAAATGCTGAAATACGTGACGTAATTTATGGACGACTCTTCACCACTAGTTAAAGGGTTGGTCTACAGTGGTCCCAGACCCCCCGGTTCCTGGGCAACATTGTTTAAAAAAAAAAACCTTTTGTATTATACTTAATTTTGTCATTTTCCAATTTTTTAAGTTTAAATTTAGCTAGGGAGGACTAGAATTGTGAAGAAATAGGTGGAACACCTATTATGGGGGTATGAAATATCTCCCAGCTCTTAGAATGCAATGGGATTACTTTTAAAATTTAAAAATCACGAAAATTTGATTCCATGAGGGACGTATTGTTGCTTTAATTGCGCGTGAACCTTTGTGAGTATCCAATAAGCGATTACCACAATGCAACTTAAAACTGGACGTATTCGTTTCCTCGAGAGTGTACGCCTTTGTTTGATATATTGACTATCCGACTTCAGTCGGATCCATGCAAGCCTGTGACTTGCATGAAGCTGTATCTAGATTATGCTCATGCTTGTGTACTCGAGATTAAGAGGATCTAGGGGACATTTTTGAGAGAGCGTTACGAACAGACAGATGAAGTTACAGTGACAGAATAAAGAGAAGGGGTAAGGGGTACTGAGATTAGCTAATACTTCTGGCCTTACGGTTGCCCCTCTAAATAGCAGTGCGAGACCGAATACCGAACAGCATCACATAGCTATCCAGAAGGATTAAAGTTAAACTTGGAATACCCTCCGGTTTCTAGGGAAAATTTTTTCAGAAAAATATCCTTTGTTTTGTCATATATTTTTAAATCAATTTTCAATTTTTTAAGGTGAAATTTAGCTAGGAAACTTGAAGTGGGTGAGAGATCGGGAGGTCCGGGGGAATGGGATACCCTTCAGTTGTTAGAATCCAATGGGACTACTTTTCAAAGTTAATAACACGAAAATTGTATTTCAGAAAGGTCGTCTAGTTGCTTACTTATAGCTGGGGGGTATTCTATACCCCCCAGACCCCCCGGTTCCAACAGGACATTGTTTCTAGTAGGCCCAAGCTCTTTAAACCTTAGCTTCGCCCCTGACTGCCAAATTATTACTAACAGTAGCCTCCACTTTCTTCCTGATAAATAATATGTCTACATATTTTCCAAGAACCAAATGGCGTCGGCGTCCGAATTGTTTATTTACTGTCTGACCAAAGAGACTTACGGTTCCCTGCTCTGTGTCGTAGGTTGCTGTGTGAAATACGCAGAAATAAATGTAAACCGGGGGGTCTGGGGGGTATGGAATACCCCCCAGGCTGTCAGGAAGCAATAAAGGGACTTCAAAAGTGATAAGGACGGAAAGAAAATGTCTTTATTTTATATGTGCTTAGGTAATTTCCCCTTGGCTTGCACCAAACTTCAGGAACGGGAAGGTCTGGGGGGGGGGGGGGGGAAAAAAAAAGCAACAATAGAAATTTTTTTAAAAATTTTTGGAATTATAAAAATGTTATACTTTCAAGCACTACAAAAATAGTGAAAAAATCTAAACGGCAAGGGGTTATTTTTTAATAAGGGGGGGGGGGTAAAACAGCAATTTTGTTGAAAAGTTTTGAAAATAAAATTTGTAAATATATTAAACTTTTGAAAACTATAAAAACAATGAAAAATTCTAAACGCTTTGGAGGTGACTTTGAGTTCAAAATTTAAAATTTTTGGATTTCTTAGTTGAAAAATTTATTTTCTACAAAATTGTATGTATTTTTTTCGTATTTGTTACGGTTTTCGGTTTTACATGCGACTTTGGATGTCTTTCACATCTAAAATACGGGATCGACTGATGAAAGTTGGTACTTTGTTGTGGTAGCAGATTTTTATTTTTTATAAAATTATTTTTATTTTCTCAACTGCAGATTCGACAAGTTCAAAGGTCGATTTTAATGTTAAATTGCGGTCTTTACAAAAATTTAACATAAAATTATTTATTACGCGATTAAACGGCGTGTTAATAAATTATTTATATATTTTACGACTCGGGCGATTTTTTGAACATTTTATTTTTGATAAATCCAGATATTAGGGCTGTTGAGTTGTAAATTTGCCAACATTCTTAGATTAATTTATACGAGTTTCTTTTCCAGAAACCGTGGGATCTGGGGGTGGGGGTATCGAATACCTCAATTGTTATCAAAATCAAATAGAGAATTTAATTGCTTTATCAGCTGGGGGTATAAAAAAGGGTCAAAGAAGAGTGATCATGAAACTAGGGGGTCTCGTCTCTTGTTACCAGGATAGTATCCGTATTTTATTCGCGTTGCTAGGATATACCTGCACCCTCAAAAGGTTTGGATGGGTCCGTCACTGCAGGCAAGGAATATTTTAAATTTATTTACACCTGGCGCCTGACAAAGGCGGAATCGAATCGCCCAAGTCGCGTACTCCACTCTGGGCACCATAAAAGTGTACCATAAGCCGTTTAAAATTTTAGCTGCCTCGCAGCCTACCTGATGTTCGTAGGCAAATAGGCACCTGAAATATCGCTCCGTTCGGTTCAACAAGACAAGAAGTATAATAAGAAGACTACATAGAGATGAGGCCAGAGAATTAGATTACTTCCACGTGGAGATGAAACCTGGCTGATTTACTGCCATGGAGAGCACTTGCATCCGCTATTGTCTTACTTGCCATCGATTGTGGGGGTTCCTCGACTGCGTTATGTTTGGGACCGGGTGGAGTCATGCAATGACCGCGTAAATCAGGATTTATCACTGTTTTTATGTTGCAGGTTCATCGTACACAGAAAATCTTCGAGAAAAAAGCGCCCTGTCTTCACGCGAATCATCAATTCTGTGCGATTCTCTACCCGACCTTCATTTCGTTTGCGAGGACGACTTAGAAACTCGGGTTTTCTCCAAATCGAGCGTCAAGCATTGGACATTTAAAATTATCACAGATAAATCCTTGCACGTTGTGGCGTTATTACACGATCAACACAGACTTTATTTTACGATCAACGATGTCGCGTATAAAGAGGGTGAAATCAAATCGGTCATACCTATTGAAAACGACCAAGAACTGTTCGTAACTGTTAATCGTGATCGTGAAAGTTCGCTAATCGAATACGCAATAATAATTCGATTCAAAAGTGACGTTTACGGTACATTCAGGCAGACCGTCGTTTTTGATTTCGGTCTTCAAAATGTGATCGCGAAAAATATCGTTGTAGACGTCGTACCCGAAGAAAACGCCGACGAATTGAAACATATCATCGAGGAAGTTACGTTTGTTAAAAGTAAACGTTGGGGCGAAGACAATGCCGAAATCATCGATTTCACCACGGAAGATCCAACTTACAAACCCCACGACGATTTTCACCGTTACCTTCTAGATCTGTATCCATATCCTCGTAATTCGACACTCATAGTTCCCACTACGACTTTTAACTGTAAGCAAGTTAACGAAGCCGACTACCGTCACGTGATGCACGATTTGTTGTTTGTCGAAGAATTGGCCCGAAATAAAGAGATCGACAATTGTAGCGTAAACGCGCAGCTGCACGTCGTAGACAAATACCTGCTGTCGTCCACTTCGGTGGGTAACACTTTGGCTAAGTACGCTAATTTTAAAGAAATGTACGCTTACACCACCCTGGGTCAAGATTTATCGGAGGACACCCCCGCGGGACGTTTAATCTTGAGAAACTGCAACAGCGTTTTAATTATTCGTAAGGACGACAGCGTTCCAGAAAACGGCAGAAAAACGCGAGTGTACGAGGCCATAATCGAAGATAAAGGCAAAAGTGTCTTGTATTTGCGATTATCGGCCGCTACCGTAGCCGAATTAAACCTATCGCACGATTCATCGATAAACGTCCAAATCCAGTTTCGTCTGGATCGTCAAATCTTCTGCGAATGGCATTTCGCGGTCGACGAAATACAAAATTTAAAGTTAATCTTTCCAGACGTCGACAACAATTACTTTTTGGTTCCGTGGTCTCCCGAAAAGCAATGGTCTACGGATATGGATTCTCGTCTAAACGTTCGTCAGAAGGAAGCTGTGCTCGCCGTCACGGCTTCCCTTAACCTGCGTTTACCTCCGGTTTTAATCATCGGTCCGTTTGGAACGGGAAAAACTTTCACCATCGCCCAAGCGATTAAACAGTTAACCAAGCAATCTGGTGTCCGGATTTTGGTTTGTACGCATTCCAACAGTGCGGCCGATTTATACATCAAGGATTACATTCATCCTTACGTGCAAGACGATCACTTTGAGGCGAAACCGTTAAGGATTTACTACACGAAACGTTGGGTATCAACAGTTCATCCGATTGTACAGCAGGTAGGTCGAGGAGGTTCCTAGATTTTCCCGATTTTTCCAACCGAAATTTGTTCCAGTATTGCTTAATCCAACCGGGCAGCATTCCCACTTGTTTCGCCGAACCGACGCTCAACGACTTGATTCAGCATAAAATTGTGGTCGTCACCTTATCAACTTCGATTTGTTTGAATAATATCGGCGTGCCCAAAGGTTTTTTCACCCACATATTTTTGGACGAGGCTGCGCAGACGATAGAATGCGAAATGATTTTACCGTTGTCGTTAGCAACCGCGGATACGCGTATCGTACTTGCCGGCGATCACATGCAACTGAACCCGGAAATATTCTCGTCGTTTGCCAAAGACCGTCGATTACACGTTTCGTTACTACAACGACTCTACGAAATGTATCCCGGTCGTTCCACCGCCAAAATTCACTTACGAGAAAATTATCGTTCACACAACGCAATCGTTCAATTCACTTCGACGTCCTTTTACGACGAAAAGTTGATTTCGAGCGGCAAACAGGCACCCCATCCAGTGTATCATCCGTTAACCTTTTTTGCAGTGTTAGGTACGTAGAATAAACAAACAGGTTTTGGGGGCACAACTTGAGGTAAGTTTTAATCCTTTTTATTTGTGTGTTAAGGCGAAGATAAACAAGACGTAAATTCGACGGCGTTTCATAACGATTCAGAAGTTTACGAAATCGTCGAAAGGGTGACTGAATTAAAACGGTCGTGGCCGACTTCTAAGTGGGGGAAGTTTGACGAGAGTTCGTTGGGAATTATGACTCCATACGCCGACCAAGTTTTTCGAATACGTCGAGAGTTACGTAAGAAACGTCTGAAGGACGTGGTCGTGGAAAGAGTTGCGAACGTTCAAGGAAAGCAATTTCGCGTTATAATTTTGTCGACGGTGCGTACTCGACTCACGTGCGAGCACGACGATTTGAAAAACGAGTACGGGTTTTTGTCCAATTTACACTTGTTAAACACCGCCATTACGCGTGCGCAAAGTTTGGTTATGGTTGTCGGTGATCCGATCGCCCTGTGCTCCATCGGTCGTTGCCTAGACGTTTGGAAGAAATACGTGGAGGTTTGCTCAGAAAATAAGAGTTTGTTTGGTATGGAATTGAAAACAATTGAGGATCAGTTGTTAGGTTTGGAATTTAAAAGGATTTATGGGCTGAATCCGATGGCACCCGAATTCGTACCCAAGCAACGAAATTTTGAAAGTTACATTCACGTCGCGCAACTGTCACCTCCCGCCCTTCACCATCCTCCACCTTTGGTTCCTCCAGTGAATTTACCGCCCGTTAACTGCGTTCCTGAACAACAATTTCCGAGAATGGAGATGCGTATGCCTTTTCGTTTAAACGAGTCGGTACGAAACGCGGATCGGGTGATTCCGAACGTTAACGGAGCGTCGGCAACGAATCGCGTTGAGATACTGGAAAACGTGCATTTACCTACGGTTTACAACAGAAATTCGAGGTATCTCCTGGATTACTTAAATATCCTTCCACCGAACATGTCGCTTGCAAATTTTTTGTTACAGCCATCGGTGGTTCACTACAATTGGTATTTACATCTGCTACGTACCGTCGGGCCGGAGGCGGCTGCTAGATATACGCGGTTGTTGTCGATTTTTAGCGAACCGGATTTAATCAACCACACGCCTTGGATGGCTCCCCTTCCTGTTGTCAATAACGTAAGACCGCCAAATAACGTAAATCCGGTTGCGCCGGATCAGCCGACATACGCGCAGCAACTTGTAAACTCGAATGACTTGTTTCTACGGCAAAGTAACTTTTACGGTGGCGGACTGAACGGTGAAGTTTTAAATTTTAACAGAACAGCGTCTCTACCTTTATATCAGCGCGGACCTTGCGATAATGGAAGATAAACGGTTCAATTGTCACACTTTTGTACGATGTTCGACGGGTCATCACTTTATAGTGGTATTTTATGCGATGCTAACGTCGCGCAATTAGCGGTCTGGATTCAGGAAGCACTTTTGTGCTGTTTGATTTTTTTTAATGGTGATGACCTTGAAAGGATTTACAAACTGTAAAATATTGAATATATTTTACACTAAATAAATTTTGTTCATAAACAGGAGTTTTATTTCAACTAAAACACGCCCCTCGTTGGGCGCCCATACTGTCGTTTGTTGCAACGGAATGTTTACAATTTTGACTACGGCTTCCCAAATACCACCAAAATGAGGATAATGCTGCAGAAACTCGAAAATTAATAACAAACTGTGCTATAAAATCTGGATTTGCGTAATTAACACTACAAGTAACTATCAAGATTCATAACTGGAGTGTAAGAAGTGTGAAATTGTACAAACTTTAAGAATAAACGTGAACAGAATACTACGGATGGGTTTACGGCCATTTAATTTCTTAAAGCCGTTTCAGTTTTTACCAAATTGTATTTCTTCAGAGCGGTTGCATACGATACACCTGAACAAAAAATGTTAAAATTTTTGCAACCATACATTGACCATTGTCTCATTGGACATCACAGTAAAATATCCCACTGAATTGGACGTTTGTTGTCAAATAAAAGATATGAAATTTGTTTCGTTTAAAGATGTTTTTAATTATTAAAGAGATAAATATTTAACATTTAAAAAAAATCAATGGTTTGACCTGCGGGGAGGGGAGAGAGGAGCGTAAGTTAAACCGCTTTTATGAGATTTAGTTTTCTATTTGATTTTCTAAAATAAAATAGGGGCTCAACACTTAAAGCTTTAATTAAACGTGGAAGATTTTGATATCAAAATTGATTTTACTTCCCCCCCCCTCTTGAACTACCTCAATTTATCCTACAAATCGATAAACCGTTCAAAGACGATTACGCTCATGCGCAATAGATAAAAATCATCCAAGTAAGTAACGTACAGTTGTACTCGCACTCAAAGTTGACAGGGTGTGGCTAATATGCGGAAACGAAAATTTCCTCACGCTCTACCTCTACTGCGCAAGAAATAGGCCAACCTAGAGTGCGAGAGCTCTACATTTTAGACCATTGAAACTCTCAGACACGCCTTTTCTCTACGTCTTTTTGACTACAAACTGACCTAAAATCAGTGACGTCACAGGTGGGATTGTATCGAGATTTGTAGTATATCACTTGTAGTTAGTATATTGAGGTGTATCTTAGCATCTCATCTGTGACGTCATTTTTTCTGTTTGATAATCAAGGCGTGTCTATAAGTTTATGTCAGGTTTCATAAAACTTTACAAGGCGTTAAATTTAACTGACCAATAGAAAACGTCTGTTGGCACTAACAGACCAATAGAAATCTTCCGTTAGTTTTAACGGCTCGTTTAAAAGTTTTACGAAATCTAAGGTAAATACTGTCAAAAAGATTTTTTTTTGCGAAATTTTCCACATTTTTTATTGATCGAAAAAAATGGTTGCGTTTAGGTTGGTAACACTAGAGGTCCAGGTTACTAAATCTGGACGTTTATTGACAGTTTTTTCGCTGACGCAAGAGAAATTCAGTTGTCAATTTTGTGATTGTGTTTTATAAAATTACAGATAATTAATCAATCGTTGGAATTTAAAAGAAATAATTTTGTTAGGTTCATTTTGCTTTTTTTTAGTTCAAAATAGCGCGACGATCTGATAATGATTTGTATAGTTTTACAAATTTTCAGGTAACTAATTACACAATTAGTGATATTTCAACTGTCAAAATGGCGACGTCATTTTGTACTTTTACAGTTTGTAACAGATTTTGAGTGTTTAAGGTGGTTTTTCTTGCAGGTAGTGATAAAAGAAATGGAAGAAGCGAATAAAAGTGCAACTGCGGTTGAACCGCCCGTATCATTAGCTAATGGTTCGGTGAACGGCGTACAAATGCCTGCTGCGGGCGCTTCACAGCAGCAACAACAGCAGCCTCAATCTAATCAGTCTTGGATGTACAATCCGTACGGAATGTACGGACAGTACTGTAATGGTTACGGGATGTCCCCTCAAAATTATTATTATCATCAATATTATTCACAGTTGGGGTACAATCCGTACGTAAATTTCAGTTCAAATGACGACGATAAGAAAGTTTCCGACAGTGCAAAGGACAAAACAAATCCTCCGCTTCCACCTGGTCCCCCACCTCCGCCAGGTCCACCACCACCAAACTCGAGTGTAATTAGTAAGCCTCCGGTTCTCACCCATACGATACCCAAACAATTTGGTCACATTAGATTTAATTTTAACACCGCAAATCAGAACAAGCGGCTACCCAATCAGACCAACTCTTTGACGAGTGGTGCAGCGAAGAAAAAGAGAAAGCGAAATAAAAACAACCAAATGAACAACTCGGGTAACTTCAACAGTTCTTACAGTTTTAATTTTCCTCCCTTACCGCCACCTGAAACGCACGCGCCGCAACCTGCGCCGCCTCCCGAAACGATGCCCCCATTGCCGCCCGTTCCACCTCCCGATACAACAGTACCCCCGCCACCTTTACCCAGCGAAGCGCCAAAGCCGCCCGCCGCGATTAAGCCAAAACCCAACGCCTTCAACAATCCAACTTCCGATTGGCCGAAAGAGTTGCAAGATTATGTAAGTCGCTGTTACGCCAAGTGTAAGACCAGCCTGGACAAGGATCAGGTAGACATAGTTTTGAAAGGCAAGATCACCCAGGCCTGCGCCTCGGGCGAGATGTGGGTGAAAGATTGGACCGTGGAACCTTTACCCAGCATTTACAGCGAACGCATGACTCTGGTACCCAAAATCGCCCCCGGACAGTTGGCCCAATTTCAAAACTCGCCTAAAAAGGGCGGCGGGCTCTCCACTGCTATGGGCGCTCGCTTGGGTTCGCGTGCTTCCACCCTTCGAGGGCGTAGTAGATCTTCTTCCAGTTCTTCTCGTTCGTCTTCCAAATCGCCTGCGTCACGGAATTTCAAGAAATCGCCACCGTCACGTAAACGGCGCTCGTCGAGGTAAGTTAAACTTTATGTAGAATCTGCATAAATCTCGCGAATGTAATTTTCTGATCCATTGTTTCTGTTTATCTATTCGGTTTTGGGCCAAAAAATTTTATTTGTGAGAATTGTGCAGGGAAATTATTATAATTTTTTGCTTGGTCAGTTGGCTGAATTTTTTCTCAGGCGCTTCTCAAACAAAATCAATTATTTTAAATAATTTGATTTTGGTGCGATTTTTTATTTTAAATTTTTGATAATAAAAATTAAATTTTGTTCAAGTGTTCTGGAACTTCGTGAAAATATTAATTCAATTACTATAATAAAGATAGAAAAAATGATAAAAATAAAATTTCTAAGCCTTGAATTTTATTGTTTTTCTTAACTTTTATGTTCATGGTATTGACCAATGGTTAGCCAATTTAGGTTGGTAATTCTGGGCAGTGTGACGTCATCACTTCAGGAATTTAATACTTATTAAAATATACAAGTGGCTTAGTTCTGTTCACAAAACCAATTATTTTTAATATCAAAGATCTGACTGTACGTAACACAAAAGTTTAGTTCAATGTTTACAAAACAAATTATTTTAAATTTTTCTGTCTGTCTGTACCACAAAAGTATTTAATTAAAAGTTGGCACTACTTGAGAGTGAATAAATGATCAAATTTTCAGCCATTTACCGTCGAGTCTTGTGCTCAAAATAATTCATCTTATTTTTGTTTTCAGCCAAAGTTCATCAGACAGCTGCGCCAGTTTCAAGCCCCTGACATCGAACAAAAAGAAAGTGGCAAAAGGTAAATTGGCGGACAGGTTAGGACCCACGAAGAAATTAGCAAGTAAGATGACAAAAAAACAGAAAGCAAAAGAAAAGAAGTCACATTTTTATTCGGAATTTGGCAGTAATGTGGAAGAAAATTCTGAATTGTTACAGCAGCGCGCCGCTCGTTTCAGCAGTTCGCTTAAAAATAATAACGCGGACTTTACGGTTAACGGCGGTGGCAACAACAACAAGAAGAAAAAGGGATCATTTTGTTTTGTTGCTCCGACGCCGCAAAACAAATTCGTCGAGGACAATTCGGGCGACTTTGATTGGGCAGAATTTCACATTGTGGGTACCTGTAAAGACATAGAGAAGTCGTTTTTACGGCTCACAAGGGCACCAGAAGCGTGTGAAGTGCGTCCAGTCGAAGTTCTCAAAGTTTCGTTGCAAAACGTTAAGTCCAAGTGGTTGGAGAGACAAGATTATTATTATGCTTGCGATCAACTCAAGTCGATCAGGCAGGATTTAACGGTAAGTTGATGATGGTTTTTTTGATGGTGAAACTTACATTTAGCTTTATTTCAGGTTCAAGGCGTTCGTGACCACTTTACCGTCGAAGTGTACGAAACTCACGCCCGAATAGCGTTAGAAAAAGGTGACCACGAAGAATTCAATCAGTGTCAAACGCAACTAAAGATGTTGTACACCGAAGTAGGTGGAGAACACAAAAACGAATTTACCGCCTATCGAATTCTCTATTACATTTTTACGAAAAATACGTTAGGTAAGTTTAAATATTTTAAACAACATTTTTGTTGCGGACATCTCTCAAAAATAACTCCTTTTTTTCTCTTATTTTTACAGTGTTCACAACAGGCCCGTAGCTAGGATTTAATTTTGGGGGGGGCACTTGTAAAAAGTAAAATTTTTGGTGGTTCCCCTTCCGAGAATTTTTATTATTATAAACAAATTTTCCCTAAATTTAAAAAAAAAATTATTTTTTGAACATTTTGGGGGGGGGGCACGTGCCTCCTCTGGCGCTACGGGCCTGATTCACAAATTAAACATTAATAAAAGTAGTTTTAAAAATTTTAGACCAATTTGACCTCTTTGAAAGCTAACCCATTTAGATTTGGGATTTTTTTACTTTTTTTATAATTTTAGAAAGTGTGTAATATTTTTATCATGTTTCAAAAATTTTTAACATCATTTTTATTGCTGACCTCCCTCTCAAATGCGATTAAATGTTTTTCACTATTTTTGCAGTGTTCACAGGTTTAAGAATTTATATTTGTAAAGTTTTAAAAATTTTAGACAAAATATTACAATTGAACCCCTTCAAAAACTACACTTTTTTTTTGGTTTAGAATTTTTTCACCATTTTTGTAAGGTTTACAAATTTAACCTTAATACATTTATCAAGTTTTAGCAATTTTAAATGAAATTGTTACTGTTTTATCTTCCTAAAAATTCAACCCTTTGTGTTCAAATTTTTTTCATTATTTTTGCAGTGTTCTCAAATATAGCAGTAACATATTTATTAAGTTTTCAAAATTTTAAGAAAAACTTTTGTTGTTGACCCCCCCCTTAAAATTCACCCTTTACGATTAGATTATTTTTTATTATTTTTACATTATTCAGGGCCAGTTGTATAAAGGAGGGTTAACTCGGGGATCAGCTGATCCTGGATCAAGAGTTAACCCAGGATCAACGTCTATTCCTTTTATTTTGTTATTCTTACTTTAATACACAAAAAAACAATATTGCCAGGGGTTATTTTAATAAATGACAAATGGATTGAGACAAACAGTATAAATCACAATAAATTTAAAAGTAAATTAAGTTGATCCAGGGTTAATCCACCGATTTCTCGGATCAGAAAATCGGTGAGTTAACCCAGGATCAACGCTTGACTCTCGCTTATACAACAGACATTTGCTTTGATCCTGGTTTAACTCTGATCCGAGGATGATCCTCTTTTATACAACTGGCCCTTACAGATTTAACATTTACAGTTTGAAAAATTTTACACAATATGTTACAATTTTACCTCTCAAAATCGAACCCCTCTGTTCAGAATTTTTTCATATTTACCCATTTTCTAAAATTTTTTTGCTGTTTTTCCTTTTAACCCCTCTCAGAAATTACCTCTTTTTTGTTTCTAATTTTTTCCAAAGTTTCTAGTATTCAAGTATCAAAATTTAAAAATTTTAAACCAAATTTTTATTGTTTAACTCCTCCCCCCTCTACTTATAAATAGTTTAGAATTTTTTTACAATTTTTGTTGTATTCACAAGTAAAACAGTTAAATATTTACCAAGTTTAGAAATTTTTCAAGAAAATTTTTTAAAATTACCCCCTTAAAGCCACTCCCTAAAAGTGCTTAGAATTTTTTCATTATTTTTACAGTGTTCACAACCACAAGTTACATTGTAATATATTTACAAAGTTATAAAATTTGTTATTGTTTTACTCCATCTTCTCAAAAATTACCAGCCCCTGTTTAGAATTTTTTCACTATTTTTGCAGTGTTTTATATAAAATGTTACAATTTTAGCTACTCAAAAGCTACCCCATTTTCGCTTACTAATTTTTTCATTATTTTTGCAGAGTTCAAAAATTTAACCTTAAGGTACTTACAAAGTTTTAAATTTTTTGTTGTTGCTTTTCCCCCCCTCCCCCTTTACTCAAAAATCACCATTTGGCGCAGTGCTTTCCAAACTGTGTTTACTAGGTCCCCTTTGAAAAAAATGTAATCTTGGCACTTCCCTCATTTGGTTCATAAAATAATACACACATTTTTAAACGGAATAAAAATTCGCAGTGAGGAAAGCGCCCCCTCCCTAATTTGGTTTTTGTCGACTTTTTCCTAAAATTTTGTTTTGTTTCAGACATGATCACAATAATGAAATCTCTCTCTCCAGAAGAAAAATCCGACGTCACGATCGCGTTTACGTTAAAATTACGGTCAGCGTGGGGACTGAATAATTTTCGTAGGTTTTTTAAACTTTACACGGATGCGCCTTGTATGACGGGCTTCCTCATTGACTGGTTTATTAATCGGGAACGAAAAAATTATTTTAAGACAATGATCAAAAGGTAGGTAGCAAACAAGTGCGTTTTTAGTGTATTTTTTTAATTTCCTTGACAGCGCGACCGCGTCCGTGTGCGCCCGCGCGCTCAGCGACTAATTAACATTTTTTTACAGATTAGAAAAATAAGAGAGGTATACCATTATCACTTTATGAAATTTTACGATGTGTTTCGTGTACCATCTTCGCAATGTGGCGGAACGCGCGCCCCCCTTTTTTTTCGAAACTTGCATTGCTATCAGATACGCACGCCCATTGCGCGGTGGGAGCTATTTTTTGATTATAATATTATAGTAACTGATACGCCAACCTTATGGGAGTATCTGATACTATAAAGTAATCCTAGAACCGAGACATTTGTAGAGCGGCGCGCGACGTCCGCCACGTTATTTAGTTTGGTTATAAACTCTTGTGTGTATTAATATATTTTTTACATGTTTAGTTACCGTCAAACTATACCGTCGAGCTTTGTGACCGAAGAACTGGCATTCAAATCGACCGAAGATTGCTTAAACTTTCTCGACCCTTTCGGGGTTACTTTCGCCGATATCAACAGAACTCAAATCGATTGTAAATCTAGTATGGCCATTTTACCTACCATTTGAAATAAGTGTGCAATTTCTTCTATCACCACCCGAATCCTCCTCGATCATTTGACTGTTCGTTGCACTGTCGTTCCATATCAGGTGCACAAATATCTTAAAATCGATTAGTTGTTTTACAACAAGAAATTTTCTCCCATTGTTTTCGACTGTGGTTAACATTGTTTTTGATACTAATTTTCCGGGCGCCTCCACAATTTGGTGCGCCGTTTCGATTTTTTAATACGTGTGACGTTTCCATGCAAAGTTTGCAAGGACTGCAGGATTGCTTTTTTACGTTTTAATAGGTACGGACTTGTATACATCATGAATAGAAATAAGAACTGTTAAGCATAAACGATGTTTGTACATAAATTAATTAAATAAATAAATTAAGTTTACACATGAATTTTGGAATTTTATTTAGTTTTTCTGAGATTCTGTTAAAACTCTTTATTATTACTAAAAATATAAAAGATATGCTGGTAAGTTACCCAAAATCACTTTGAAATGTTTCAAGCTGAAAATGGAAAAAAAAATTTTCAACTTAAATCTCGTAAAAAGAACATAAATAATTATTTTCTGATTTTTTTGTTGATTAACAAATTAAATACAAAAATTCTTTAATTAAATTAAGAAAAACTTAATTTTGAAGTTCTGGTTTGCCCCCAAATTGAATTTTATTTTTTATTGAAAGTTTTTAATAAAGAAATTCAATTGATTGTTTGGATCTGTGGAAATTTTGTGATTACACTAAAATGTGAGTAGGCACCTACTAAAAATAATGAAAACAATTTAATTGTTAATTGGGTACTTTTCAATCAGTTTACATTTTTATTTTGATTATAAAATAAACGTATCAAAAAATTATTATTAAATTAGTTTTCTAAATCTAAGAATTGGAAAATTTGAAATTTTTTTTCAAATTTTTTTAGGTTTTTACCTTTTTTTTATTATACGTTCTATTTTTATTTTATTGGTACCAAAATTCGTTTTATAAAAAACTACGTTATTTAAGCCCTATTTATTTTTACCTTTCTTGCCTTATTCTTGGTTTTTACGACCTATTTTAGCATTTTGAAAACTTTTTTTTAATTTTCAGTTTAAATAATAAAAAATCTCATCATTACGAGGCCCTAACCTAAATTAAAATTTTTTTATTGTTTTTTTGAATTTATTGCTCGGTGGTGGCAGCTTACCATATGTGCTAACCTAAGAAAAATTACAAATTTTCAGTGGGTATCTAAGAATGCTTGGGTATAAAATCTTTTTTTTAGTACTTTTATAGAACCTTTTTTGTGTTTATATTACCTAAAATCGCTTTTTTTAGGTACCTTTTTTTTGATTTTATACGACCTAAAAATCTCACCTTTATTGATAACCTATAAATATCTCCAGTGCGGCCTTCAGGCCGCACAGCCAGGGAAATCTAGTGTAGTATTTATTGTGAGAAGGAAATTTGATGAAATGTGAACTTTAAAAATTTTGTTATCTTGTAACTTCGGATTGTCCTTTGAGTGAATAACGAGGAAAATTCAGAAAAATTGTTCACTTTCTGAAAAAAATAAAATAATATTTTGTTTTGTTTTAATTACCCAAGATGTACACTTCAGCCTCTTAAAAACTTGAGCTTTTGGTTGCTTTTCAAACATAATGCATAGCTTTTTTAGATTTTTTTTTAAATTAAGCAGTTACTTTAATTATTGTAGTAGTTAAAAAGGTAAAAAAATTTCTTGCGGTTATAGTCTTATTTTACTAAGAATCTGAATTGACAATTTACAGGTATATCTTGGCATTTACCCCACCAGTGACATCACTTATGTTTGCTTCACTGTTTGAAAATCAAGGCGTGTCTATAAGTTTAAATGGTCTAAGGAATGAACCATCAATTTATTAGATATACAAACAGAAACCAAATTTGAAATATGATAACTACCAAATTGTAATAGACGGGATGAGTTGATTTACAGTTGCAAGGGATCAATACAGTAAGAACTAAAATTGAGGTCTACAGATGATTTCTGACCACCTTTGGTCGGTATGGAGAAAATTGTGAGTTTTGTCACCCCCCGTTTGTTTTAAAACTGGATTAGGTTTTTTGGCTATTGATTAAATTAAAAATTTTTTTTCTTTTAAAAACGGAGTTTTAGGCTATTCGAAAAATCCTTAAAAATGGGCTCAAAACATCGGTAATTCAAAAATTGTATAAGTCAGACGTCAACAAACAAAATTTTTACTCGGCAAATTATTATTAATTTTTTCAGGAGATTGATAAATTACCCTGATTTTTCTTTATGTTATGAAAAAACTTAATTGGTTATTCTAAATAACAGCAAAAATAATGAGAACATTCTAATTTATCGTCAACGCATTAACAATGATTTTCAAGGCGTTGCCGTGTTTATTTTATTCAGAAACTTTGCAATTTATTCTAAACTTTTGAATCTTTTATTTTAATCCACATTTTCATTTTATATTGTAGAAACTCCTAATTTTACGATAAACATTTAATTTAAGTATTGGAAGGTCTAAATAGTATGGTAAATTAATAGAATTTCATAAATTTTATTAAAAAAAATACAAAAATTTATCCAACTTCATCATGACCCTCTCCTCTCGGAAGGCAATGGCAAACCACCGAGAGTAATCTGCCATGAAAAACCTTAGTTAAAGGCTCACCACACCCAATCTGTAGGCTAAAAGGACTGAAGAGAATCATCTAAAAAAAAATTCATTTAAAATAATTTCACATAATTATATCTGTGAAAATGGTGGAGCAAGATGAGAAATTCATCAACTTGCATTTCCAAAGAACATTTTTTTTTAGCCTTAGAGGATAACTAAATCGCCCATTTTATGTCTGAACTTTTCTATAAAAATTCAATTTGCCATCTTGTCCCTTTTGTCATCTTGCCCCGCTTCACCCTAATGTGTGGTTTTGTTTGAAAAATAAAAAAAAATATTTCCATTTTAAATTTTTGGGTTTTGAATGTTTTCCTGCAGGTTTTTAAGGTTTATGGTGTGTTTGTATAAAAGCGTCACTTCAAGAAACCTCAAATATAAAAGTCTGGAACGGTCAAAACGAGAATTCTGTATAGTCCGCCATTTGAACCCAAGATTTCCGCTCTGTACTCAACCAGCGGTCACACCACTCCACGGCTGTGGCTGCTTTCTGGTATTACCAATTTTAATTTATCAGCTTCTTGAATTATGTATATATTTAACAACAAAGGAAATTAAAATGAAACAAAGCAACTTTTTTATTTGCAACACTTATATTAACCTTTAACCTTTTTGCTAGATATGAATCGGTATATATTCAGTTTCGCCCAGGATGACATTAGTAAGCTCTACCATGATGTCGCTATTAAGACTTACAATTTTAGTTATTTTTGGTGTGGTTACTTCTCAAAATCACGATGAGAATTCACAAATTCCATACGGAGGGAGACCAAGACAAAGAAGTGTGGTAAGTTTTTCTAAACTTTTATTTCTCAATTTTTTGTTAAATAAATCCAATTAGGAATCCACAACTTTGTTTCCTTTTGACCCGAAAATTGATAATGAAGGAATTGAGCTTTTGTTGACCCGTTTGGAAAGTTTATGTGTAGAAAACTTGGGATACTTAATAACGGAAACAAACAAACGATTTCAGTCTTTAGAGGATCAGTCTTTCGTGGTTCATTCCACTGTCAATAATATTAGAGACGAACTTGGTCGCAAAGATGATCCTTTCACTCGTTTGGAAAATTTGTTGATGAAAAAGTTGGACAACTTGACTGCAGAAGTTGGTCGGCTGTCGCAATGTTGTGCAGTTCCTGCGACTCCGGTCGTTCAGAATAACGAAATCTTGGAAGCCAAAGTGGAAAATTTGAGTAAAAATGTTCAAGAATTGTTGGACGTCACTAGAAATTTGCCATCTGATGTGGAAGCAATAAAGAAAAACGTTTCGTCCTTTATTAACGTTACAAGGTATGCATTTCCAGTTTCAGTGTTTGATCTTGTAAGTAAAGCTAATAAAGTATTTAATTTATAATTTTAATTTTTAGATCATTGGTGGATTCGTCATCAAATTTGGTATCCAAACAAATTTTGAACAAAGGGTTACAAGAACTAAATGATTCAACTTCAAGTTGTTCCCCACTCAATGTTACTGTGGATTTTCAGTATCCAAAAAATTGTAGAGAAGTTCGAAAATCCGGAGAAAAGGCTTCCGGAATCTACCTGATACAACCGGAACATGCGCAGACACCTTTTGAGGCGGTTTGTGAATTGGAAACGAGGGGAGGCGATTGGACGGTGATACAAAGGAGATTTGATGGGTCGCAAACATTTCATCGAGGTTGGCTGGATTATAAAAATGGATTTGGTAGTTTAAGGGGCGAATTTTGGCTTGGTTTGGAGAACATTCATCTTTTAACGGGATATGAAGTAAACGAATTGCTGATAGAACTGGGCGATTTTGAACTCCGGAACAAAAGTGCATTTTATTCCCGGTTTAGTGTTGGATCAGAAATGGAAGGATATTCCTTGAAAGTTTTGAGTGATTATTCAGGAGATGCTAGCGATTCGATGACTGGGCTACTTGGAAGTAAGTTTAGTACTATAGATGTGGATCAAGATAACTGGGAAGGTGGAAGCTGGGCCCTAGCTTATGGTAAGATTTATAGTAATGTTTTTAAAGCCTGTATGACACGATGCATAATTTTACATAAAATTTACATGTAAATGGTAACTCACCAATAGAAAGAGCGTATTAGTAGCCATCAGACGTTTTTCATTGGTTAGTTACCATTTACATGTAAATTTTATAGAAAATTATGCATCGTGTCAAATGGACTTAAGTCTTATATGGGGACTGCCAACATTAGCCGTCACCGATTTACACCATTATACGTGTAGATCATAATTGGAACATAATCAGGTGAAAATTTGAAATAACCCAATTATGTCCATTTTTTTTCTTTTTTTAAAATTGATTTTCTCTGATATGAATTATTAAAGATTCAATTAGTACTTCTAATATAGGTACCTAACAGATTTCCTTCTTTTAGATGGTGGTTGGTGGTTCCATGATGGCATGTATAGCAATCTGAATGGAAATTATTATAGTTTAGGCAATAAAATTATTGTCTCCAATAATGATTACGGAATATATTGGGGTTATTATAAAAGTGCCTATCGCAATTTGAAACACTCTAGAATGTTAGTGCGTCCTAAGCTGGAAGTTAATCCATAAATTAATGAAAACGTTTCAATTGTTGATAGGGTTTTTCAAGGGGTTGATGTGTTTATCTTTGTTCTAAAATAAACGTGATAAACTTGATTTGTGTTGTACCTATTTACAATAAATTATTATTAAAAAAAGTAAAAAATATTACTAAAAGTCGGGGGAGGGGCAAAGGAGGCAGCTGCCCCCCTCCCATCCTCCAGTTCAGAGAAAGTTTTTGTAGGGAAAATAAACTACACATTACTTAATTTTATCTAATTTTTTAATGAGATATATTTGATATAATTTTCAAAAATTGCTTCTATTTTCTACGGTGTTTGAACCTTCTCGCCCAAAATGTAAAGAAACGGGCGTGAAACCGGGGGGTCTGGGGGGTATGGAATACCCCCCAGCACAACGAAGGAAGACAGGAAGTCACGAGAAGCCTTTTCAAAATTGATAACAACAGAAATTTAATTCCAAAGAAAACATTTTTTTTTTATTATACCTGACTTCCCAGACACCCCGGTTTTTTGATTGTTTATTTTTAAAGGTACCCTCTATGACAGGAAAAGATATTTTCAAGAATACGAACTACATAATACCTACTGAATTTTATTTCATTTTTAAGTTTTTTTTTTCTAGGGTGACCAAACTAATTAGATATCTCAAAATGTAAAGAAATAGGTATAAAACCAGGGGGTCTGGGGGGTATGGAATACCCTCCAGCATATGGAAGATGGTGAACTGAATGATGGTGATAATATTTCCTTTACTTTTCACTTCTTCAAATATTTCCGCAATATAATCGTAATGCGCATTTAAAAAAACGTTCCAATCCATTTAATAAATTTCAAAAACGCACCATGAATTTTGAAAATTTTGTAGGTACTTATTTGTCAAAAGTTTGACAAGCAGCGCCTATATTGGGGATGAAGTGTCAGGAACTGTTTCAGATCCAGGTGGACACTATCAAAAATTTCCGCTTTTAACTCATCCAAAAATAAATTTGGCTAATTTAATCTGTAGAATAGAAGTTTTTTGATGGGCCACTTCAAGGGCTAACAATGTAAACATTTTTTTTTTGAAAAAAATATTTATTTGTTTAGGACCCCGATCAGTTACAATTTAAGATAAACATAAAAGTAATAATGAAAAATTTTTGGAACTGTGTTTGAAAAAAAATTAAATTGATATCAGTGAGTATTTATTTTTTGAAAAAAAAATTTCTGTTAAGAATGGGAAAATTTTTTTCTTATTAAATAAACAAAACTGCCCGAGACGATTTGTACTCAAAAATATATGGGAGGAGTTTTTAATGACTCAGACCGCCCCCAAAATTAACGATGGTCACAGTTAATTTGAGACGGTGCTCCTTCAGATGCTCGAGTGTTTCCTGTATAAATTGGAAAAAAATTAATTTGGTGGTTTTTCACATTTTCTGGACTAGAAATAAGGTAAGCGTGCAAAACTTTTTTAAACGAACGCAGTTTTTAGGTCTATGATAGTTTTTTTTTCAAGAACAAAAATGCCACGAAGGCGACGGCAATTCGAACAAACGGAATCTGATGAAGAAATCGACGATCCGAAACATCCGCAAATAAATGCGGCCAACGCAAGAGAAAGGGCGAGGATGGGAGTTTTGAGCAAAGCTTTTTGTAGATTGAAAACCACGTTACCCTGGGTTCCGGCGGATACGAAATTATCAAAATTGGACACCCTCCGACTGGCCACCAGCTATACATTGCACATCTACGAGGTGTCCTCATGGATCAACCCGTTCCAGTCGAACAAAATCACAAACATCTCTTAACGCTAGTAAGTCAAAAAATTAATTCGCTTTTTCGTTCGGGTTAGAATTTTTAGTGAGTGAAAAAAAGTGCGTTGTTCAAAATTTTGGTGAAATCAAACTTGAAAATCTAACAAAGTGAGGGTTAAATAGTCGGAAATTTATTGGCCCCTTCCTAAAAAGACAATTTAAAATTTTATTTTCAAAATTCAATTTTGATTTACAAAAATCGCCTTCGGCATATTTTTTTATTGGTGACAAAATGCGCACCTTTTCAAGATTTTCTTGGTTCTTTATTGATTTACCAAAAATTTCTAATGATTTAATATATTAATAAATTTCGTCCCGTCATTCCGTCACCTGGATGACACCATTCACTCAGAGATGGATTAAATAGATCAAAGTTTTCTTCATTTTTTCAATAAACAAAATCGCAAAAAGTTAATATGTCTTTTCAGTTCGGTTAGAATTTTTAGTGACTGAAAAAATGCTTACGGGTCCGCCCAGCCCAGTGCTTAAAATGCGTTGCGTTTGTTCAAAATTTTGATGAAATAAAATTTTAAAACCACCTAACAAATTGAGATTTAAACAGTGAGGACTTAATTGTCATTTTCCTAAAACAACAATTTAAAATTTTCATTTTAAAATTCGATTCAAATTATAAAAATCGCCTATGGCGCAATTTTTTATTATGAACAAAATTCACCATTATATCAAGATTTTTTTGGTTCTTATTGATTCGTCACCGTGGTCTAAGTATATTTTAACTTTCTCAACAAAATTTTCTAATAATTTAATTAATTAATTAATGTCGTTCCGTCATTCTGTTACCTGGATGAAACCTCACTCACTCAGAGATGGATTAAAGAGATCACAGTTTTCTTCACCTTTTACAATAAATAATTAGAACTTTATTACCTTCTTCCTAATTTGCCAATTTAAAATTTTGTTTTTAAAATTCAAATAAAATTACAAAAATCGCCTATGGCGTAATGTTTTATTATAAGCAAAATGTGCTATTATTTCAAGATTTTCTTGGTTTTTATTGATACGTTACCGTGTTTTAAGTATTTCAACTGTTTCAACAAAATTTTCTAATAATTTAATAAATTAATTAATGTCATTCCGTCACCTGGATGAAATCGCACCCACTCAGAGATGGCAGATGGATTAAAGAGATCAGAGTTTTCTTCACTTTTTCAAAATAAATAATTGGAACTTTGTCTCCTTCCTAATTTACCAATTTTAAATTTTGTTTTTAAAATTCAATTAAAATTACAAAAATCTCCTAGGGCATAATTTTTTATTATGAACAAAATTTGCTATTATTTCAAGATTTCCTTGGTTCTTATTGATTCTGTGTTACCGTGTTCTAAGTATTTTAACTTTTTTATCAAAATTTTCTAATTAATTAATTAATGTCGTTCCGTCACTCCGTCACCTGGATGAAACCACGCGGATCCGCTCAGTGCTTAAAATTTGCTTAGAGCTCAGGTGTTTAAAATTTTTGGTGAAATCAAACTTTAAAACCTAACTCAAACGGTCTGAACTTTATTGCTCTCTTCCTAAAATGACAACTTAAAACTTTGTTTTTAAAATTCAATTAATATTAGGTATAAAAATCGCCTACGGCATAATTTTTTATTTGTACCAAAATGCGCCAAAATGCGCAAAATATAAAAAAAAAATAAAAGTTCTATTTTAAAATAAGTTAAAATTAATGTTGCTTGTAATGTAAACTTTTAGTACGATAGTATATTAAGTATATTGTTTAAATTTCACAATAAACATTTGATAATTAAATATTCCAAAATACGAATACCCAAAACAATGCCAGAGGATATCAACGTTCTTCAAATGATTGCAACTTTGATAATACACTAAAATATTTTTTGGTATATCCAAATCAAATTTATCAGCTTGTGTAATTTGATTAACAAATTAATATTAAATAATAAATTTCTTGATTTGTTTGTTATTATAAAATTAATAATTTGACCCCCTGAAAACAACCCCATTAACATAAGAAAAAATGAATAAAGTTTCTAGCGCGATAACTAAAAATTCAAAAATTAAATTTTTAATAATTTTAATTACCACGCTTAAACAAAACACTTTTTTTTTTGGTAAATTTATATTAACCTTTTAACCAATCTGCTAGATTAAGAATTGGTATATATTCAGTTTCGGTCATGATTAGATTAATATGCTCTACGATGATGTCGCTATTAAAACTTACAATTTTAGTTATTTTTGGCGTGGTTAATTTTCAGAATTATGGTGTGAATTCACAAAGTGTGGTAAGTTTTTCTAAACTTCTATTTTTCAATTTTTTTGTTAAATAATAAGCCCATTTATTAGGAAGCCACGACTACGTTTCCGCTCAATCCAAAAATCGATAATGATGGAATTGACCTACGCCTCACTCGTTTAGAAAATTTGTATGCGGACAAGTTGGAGTATTTGATAAACGACACTAACAGTTATATTCAATCTTTGGAAGCCAAAGTGGAAAATTTGGGCAAAAACATTCAGGAATTATTGGATGCCACTAGAAATTTGCCTTCCGATGTGGAAGCGATAAAGCGAAACGTTTCGTCCCTTATCAACGTTACCAAGTATGCATTTGCATAAAATATAAGTATTCAAAGAATATTTTTTAATTATTGTCATTTTTAGGTCAGTAAAGGATTGCTCATCAAATTCGGAATTACAACAAATTTTTAACCAAGGATTACAGGAAATAAAAGATTTGCAGACTGCAAACTCAAAATCTGGTTCGGATAAGCAATATCCAAAAAATTGTAGAGAAGTTCGAGAATTTGAAAAAACGGCTTCTGGAAACTACATGATACAACCGCAACATTCGCCAAAACCTTTCTTAGTGGTATGCGATTTGGAAACTAGAGGAGGCGGTTGGACGGTGATCCAAAAAAGATTTGATGGCTCACAAGATTTTTACCTTGGTTGGGAAGACTACAAGAAAGGATTTGGTAGTTTGGGAGGCGAATTCTGGCTAGGTTTAGAAAACATACATCTTTTAACGGAATTCGACGAGAACGAACTATTGATAGAGCTTGGTGATTTTGAATCACGAAACAAAAGTGCATTTTATTTTCCGTTCAGCATTGGATCAGCAGTTGAAGGATATTCGTTAAAGGTTTTGGGAGCGTATTCCGGAGATGCTGGCGATTCTTTGACTTTCCATGCTGGAAATATGTTTAGTACCAAAGATAAAGATCAAGATAGTAAATTATCACATCACTGTGCTCGATTTTTCAGTAAGATTTATAATATTATTTTTATTAAAAGGGGTTTAACCACTCTAAAGCGTCGAAAAGTTGCCTAAATTTAGAAATTTTTTCCGGGAAAAGAATGAAAGAAATGAATAAAAAGAAGAAGAATTAAACATTATAAAATTTTTTTTTGCTATTGAACCATGACTGGATATGGTTTTAACTAACAACATATTCTTTTTTTTTAGGTGGTGCCTGGTGGTATAAGGATTGCGCATCTAGCAATCTGAATGGAAAATATTTTGGCCGTGGCCAAGTACCTCAGAATCCAAATCATGCAATATTCTGGAGTACTTCTGATAACAACTATAGCGGTTTGAAATACACTAGGATGTTAGTGCGGCCTAAGGCCTAACAATTGAATTTTTTCTAACGGTTTTTTTAAGTTTCATTTGAAATTCTGATGGATTTGTGATGTACTTACAATTGGTTATAAGAATAGTTTTCTAATTTTAACTTGTTAATTTTGTGGTAAATAAATAAAAAAATATTTATTACGATTATGTACTTTTTTTGTAATTCTAATATAGAATGATTTTACAGGATATTTTTAAAATTTTAGCCACAGCAGTGGAGTGATGTGATCGCTGGTTGAGTATAGAGCGGAAATTCTGGATTCAAATCGCGGATTGCACAGAATTTCTTGGCTCGGTCTTCCGGTGGGCATCTACACTCCTGTGGTGATCCCTGAGTACTTAAAAGTACTTAAACGTACTTTTCAGGAAAAAATACAAAAAAATATTCAAACTTGGATTCTACAAAATTTTTCATTTTTTCGGAAAAAATCATTGATTTTTCAAATTTTTGCACTTGTGATTTTTGATTTTTTTATTTCAAAAAAAACTCTGATTTATTTCTCGTATAAAAACGTAAACCCCATAATGGGCCGACATTTCTTTATATTTTTTTTGTTTAATTAAAAATATTTTGTTTTATTTTTACGCAAATAATATTTTTTAATTAAACAAAAGAAATAGAAAGAAATGTCGGCCCATTATGGGATTTGCGTTGTTATACGCGGAATAAATCAGAGCTTTTTTTTGAAATAAAAAAATCAAAAATCAAAAGTGTCGAAATTTGAAAAATCAATGATTTTCTCCGAAAAAATAAAAAATTTTGTAGAATCCAAGTTTGAATATTTTTTATGTATTTTTTCCTGAAAAGTACGTTTAAAGACAAACAAAAACAAAAAAAAAACGTTCCGATTAGTCAATTTTTGACATAGTTACGATTGTTTGGAGAAAAACTACATCAGTTTTTCTAAAAATTCGTAACTTTTTTTGGGTTGAATAAAAAGTTTTGAAAAAATTCACAGAACTGTTTTTGGTGAGATAGTATAATATGTAAAAATTTCAGGAAAATCAAGAGGGGTCGGGTTCAAAAGTGGTCGATTTGGTGTGGAATGCCCCATATGTACTTTTTTTGTAATTCTAATATAGAATGATTTTACAGGATATTTTTAAAATTAAAGTTTTTTATAACCTTGGAGTATCTATTGATGTACAAAAACAATTTGTTGTTTTGTTTATTTTCACAAAATTAACATTTTGACTCCCCGAAAATAACCTCATTAACAATTAAAATTCTTTGTAATTTTTTTTGTTATTTGTAGTGCCATGTAAGCATCAACATATTTCATTAAAGTGTTATTTTTTATTGAATAATATCGAGCAAAATCAAACGCAATTTTTTTTGAAATTGGGGCAAAACTGAGTTTTTAAATTTACCTTTTGTGTAGCTTTTTATTACCCTTTAAGTTTGTTAAAAATTAGGCTGAATTTTGTGTTCTAATATAATCTAAAATTATTGATTAGTTTTCGTCAAGTGCGATTTTAGGACATAATAAAGGATTTTTGATTTGTGACCATTGGACGCTTGTGGGGGGGGAGGCAAAAATTATGACCAAGTCAAAAAAGAGGTCAAACTTTGGAAAAAATTGCACAAGTACTTAATGGATAACATATTAGCATATAGCAATAAACTTGAAAAATAAATAAAGTTTTCAGCGCGGTAATCTAAAATTTCAAAAAGTAAATTTTACCTACATTAAAATTTTAATTACCAAACTCGATCTTTATTTAGTGATAAAACTTATGTTAACCCCATCCCCATCTTCTGGATTATGAGTTGGTATGCATTTAGTTTTTGTCATCATGATTAGATTAGTATGTTTTTCAGGGACGTGCCCAACCAACTTTTTTTAGAGGAGCAATCCCAAATTTGCCAACTAAATTAATTAAAAATTGCCGACTTTCTGTAAATTTAGACACAAAAAATGCCAACTTGACCAACTTTTTCCAGATTTCTAAAATATTGGAGGAAAAGCTCCACCCCCTCCCCTTGGGCACGTTTCTAATATTTTCTTTAATGAGGTCGCTGTTAGGATTTACAGTTTTAGTTATTTTTGGTGTGGTTATTTCTTATGAATTTACAAACCCCACCCCATACAGAGAGATGACCAAACAAAGAATGTTGTAAGTTTTTCTAACATTTACTCCCCAATTCTTTGTTAAATAACCTAAATTTTTTTAGAAATCCATCCATCATTTAATAGAATTCGAAGAGAACGAATACCTGGTAAAGCTTGAAGATTTTGAATCATAAAACAAAATTGCATTTTATTCCGAGTTCAGCGTATATTCCTTAAAAATTTTTGGTTCTTATACAGGAGATGCTATAGCAATTTCTTGACTTACTTTATTTATTTATCTTTTTCAGTTGGTGTTAATTTTTAATTGTCATGTTTTGATTGATATCCCATAAATAGCGTCAGTGCGGCCTTTAGGCCGTACCGCCATGGTAATCTAGTAGAAATAAAAAATAATTATTATGAATAGGTAATTAAATTAAATCGAAACTTAAATATTTTGTTATTTTGTAACTTTAGATTGTCTTTCTAGTACCTAAATAAAGAGAAATATTCAACAATTTTCAAAAAAAGTTTGCTGATTTGTTTTAATTACCCTAAACGTACACTACAATCTCCTTCAGAGAGGAGTTTTTTTCAGTTATAGTTTTAGTTTCTTATCTTTTAGCTACTAGCTCTGTTCTTTCGGCAGTTCAGACGCATGCGCAGTTGCAAATTTAAGTCATAGTTTTGAATCTGCGCATGCGTGTGACGGTTTCAAACTTAACAAACTGCTTGAAGAAAGAGGTCCAATATCTATTAGTTTTTTGATAAGTTTTTTAATAATTGAGGCCATTAAAATTTTAATATCCAATTAACCCTTAAGTTACCTACAACCTAAAAACCTCATCTTTATTTTTATTACTTTTATTTGTTTTTTCGTTACTTTTTACAATCACAGTATTTAATGAATGTTCCATATTGATAAGATGAAGATGCTTATGTTTTTATATTATGTATACAATTGTGCAAAGGAGGAGCTGCAAATTTCAAAATAAACATTGATAATTATTTAAGAATTGGAAAGTACGAAGGATCAGGATAGTGTCAGAGGGTATCAACTTGTCCGCAAATAATAGTAACGTTGATAATATTCTGCAATAAAAAATACTTTTTGGTATTCCCAATTCTAATTAATCATATATAATATAATTTAACACTAATTAATTATATAATTTAGTTAACAAACTATCACAAAATGTTTACAAAACTGCAATCTTTCTTAACCCAGGACCTTACGAAATATTCAAACTGTTTTTTTTTAATCAAAATAATCTCTACAGTGTGTTCACGAAAAGTGGTAACAGTGAATAATTCTTAAATCTTACTAGATACAAAAAAAAGTTTAAATAGTTTTTTATTCTCTATAAAATACATATAAAATTTTCATAAGGTTATATAAGAAAAAATTCAAGAAAACACAAGATTTAAACCATCAACAATAATTTATTAATTGCGTATGTGGAGTGCTATGAAAAACAAAACACTATTATTATGATATGACACCATTAGACTCTTTCTATAGAATCATTTAAAAATGGTAGTTTAGGCAAATCTATCTTTAAATTTAAAAAATTTAACAACCAAAATTAATTTAGCATCTATCAATTATCACCAAATCGCCAGAACTTCTGCGAAAATTACAATCATATCTTGAACAAAACGGTGGCAATTTTGAAAAATTTATCAGATAAATAAAATGTTGTGTTTTCGATGTCGTGATATTTTGTTTTTCATGGCACTCTACATACCTATGTGTAAATAATCAGTAAATTATTATTGTTCGTTTAAATCTTGTGTTTTCTCGAATTTTTTCTTATGTAACCTTATGAAAATTTTATATGTATTTATAGAGAAAAAATTGAAGATTACAAAAATGTAAAAAAAAGACATGTTGCTATTTGAAAAAAAAATTTTATGTTTACTTCCGGTTGAATTTGAAGTATAAAAAAATATACTTTAACAGTTTCCAATAGAAAATTTGGAGTTGAATAAAAAACTATTTAAACTTTTTTTTGTATCTAGTAATATTTAAGAATTATTTACTGTTACCACTTTTCGTGAATACACTGTATATGGGGCATTCCACACCAAATCGACCACTTTTGAACCCGACCTCTTTTGATTTTCCTGAAATTTTTACATATTATACTATCCCACCAAAAACAGTTTTGTGAATTTTTTCAAAATTTTTAACTCAACCCAAAAAAAGTTACAAATTTTTAGAAAAACTGATGTTTTTTTCTTCAAACGATCATAACTATTTCAAAAATTGACTAATCGAAACGTTTTTTTTTTGTTTTTTTTGTCTTTAAACGTACTTTTCAGGAAAAAATATATTTTAAAAAATTCAAACTTGTATATTCTACAAATTTTTTTATTTTTTCGGAAATAATCATTGATTTTTCAAATTTTGACACTTTTGTTTTTTGATTTTTTATTTAAAAAAAAACTTTAATTTATTCCGCGTATAACAACGCAAACCCCATAATGGGCCGACATTTCTAAGTTTTTAAGACTTAAAAGTAAATTTTTTTTATTTGCATAACTTATATTTAGCCTTTCAACTTTTAACCCATTTTCAAGATTGTGAATTGGTATATATATTTAGTTTCGGTCATGATTAACTTAGTATCTTCTACGATGATGTCGCTAATAAAGTTTACAATTTTAGTTATTTTAGGAGTGGCGACTTCTCAGAATCATGAGCTCAAACAAAGAAATGTGGTAAGTTTTTCTAACATTTATTCCCAAATTTTTCGTTACATAAAAACATTTAGGAAGCCAAGGCTCCGCTTCTTCCCCCTTCCGCAAGAGCTGAAAACGCAGGAATTGAGTATCAACTCATTCGTTTGGAAGTTTTGTTAGTGGAAAAGTTGGAAAATTTGAGGACGGAAGTGCAGGACATCAACACCCGTTTGCAATCTTTAGAATATCAGTCTGTTCGTAATATCAGTAACGAGCCAAGTCCGACGTTTCCATGCTTCTCAGGTCCTGCAACCCCGGTTCTTCAGAATACCGAAAATTTGGAAGCCAAAGTGGAAAATTTGGACAAAGATATTCAAGTATTGATGGATTCCACTAAAATTTTGTCTTCCGATGGGGAAGCGGTAAAGCGAAACTTTTCGTCCCTTATTAACGTTACAAGGTACCTACGCTTTTCTAACGCTCACTCTTGGGAATATTTCACGTAAATTTCTACCAAAAATGTGTCAAGTACCTAGCGTTCATCTTTTTTGGGTTCTAATCGGTTCTTTTGTACCGTGCCTAAATAACCAAAATTGTCTATTTTATAATTTTTATTTTTAGCTCACTCATGGATTCGTCATCAAATTTGGTATCCAAAAAAGTTTTCGACGAAGGATTACAGGAACTAAAAGATTTGCAAAGAGCAACTGTAACTTCTTGCTCACTCAATTTTACTCTCGATAAGCAATATCCAAAAAATTGTAAAGAGGTTCCAGAATCATTAAAAAAAGCTTCCAGAATCTATACGATACAGCCGGACCGGGCTGTGAAACCTTTCCAAGCGGTTTGTGATTTTGAAACTAGAGGAGGCGATTGGACCGTAATTCAAAGGAGATTTGATGGGTCAGAAGATTTTTATTTAGGTTGGGAAGATTACCAGAACTGTTTTGGTAATTTGGAGGGCGAATTCTGGTTCGGGTTAGAAAACATTCACCTATTAACGGGATATGAAATAAATGAATTGCTGATAGAACTAGGAGATTTTGAGTTAAATAACAAAACCGCATTTTATTCCCGGTTTAGTATTGGATCAGAAATTGAAGGATATGCTTTACAGATTTTGGGTGGATATATGGGAGATGCTGGCGATTCGTTGAGTCCTCACATCGGATGTAAGTTTACCACTAAAGATTTGGATCAAGATTACTGGTTAGAAGGCAACTGCGCCCATAGAAGCAGTAAGATTTATGATAATATTTTTTTAAGTCATGGTTAGGGATTTTTGACTTTTTAATTTGTTTGCCCCAAAACAATAATTTTTTTACGTGACTGTACTATACGCTCCGCGAAGAAAACTAGTACCTGCAAATTGATCCACTGCTTAACTTTTAATTTGTTCCAATATAACTAACATACTATTTTTTTAGAAGGTGCTTGGTGGTACAATAATTGCTATGATAGCAATTTAAATGGAAAGTATTTTGGTCGTGGTGAAGTACCTGAAAGTGAAAAAATGGTGGTAACGTGGGATGACTTTGATTACATGTATAAAATTTTGAAACACGCTAGGATGTTAGTGCGGCCTAAGGTGTAAAGTAATAATTGATTAAGTATCTACAATTTCAAACAGCAAAATCATTTTTTAACTGTTTCCATAAATTGCAGTTGTTGACTTTTAGTAATTTTGATCGTTGTTGTATTTAGTTATAAAAATAGTTTTGTCAGTTTTCAGTGTGTTTACTAATAAAGTTAACTATCTATTAATTTTTTGTTGTAATTTAAAACTTTGCAAAAAATAAATAGAAAAATTTAAAGATTCAATTCGCATCTTGCCCCTTTCGTCATCTTGCCCCGCTCTGCCCTAATTTTGTTTAAAAATAAAAAGTTAATTATGTTTATCTTTTATCTAGATTCTAGACAATAACATTATTTTTTTTCTTAAGCGATAAAGATAATATAAATAGATTATGTAACAGCCACAAGAATTTATGTACTTTTGGGCTTTTTTCGCAGCATTTTCCAAGACTCTTCTTTAATTTTCTGGCGTCGGATGTTTTCGTGAAGATTGTTAAGGTTTATGGTGTGTTCGTATAGACGCGTGACTTCAAAAAACCTCAAGTAAAAAAGTTTAGAACGGTCAAATTGGTCAATAATGCAGGACATTTTGAATCTCCCAAATGAAAGATCCAACAGCCTGTTGTACGCTTACTTGACAATTTCCACTGTAATTATTCTACTTTTTTGAAGAATATAGCAATCCAAGGTTTATCTTCACTTGTGTTAACTTCCCAAATATTAAAGTCGCCATGATATAAAACGCCATTTGCCAAAATAAGAGAAGCTTTCGATGGGGTGATGACTTTTGCGCCACCTTGTAGTTACTAGTTTATTTTTAGTTTTTTAGCTTTTAGCTACTAGCTCTGTTCTTTCAGCAGTCCAGACGCATGCGCAGTTGCAAATTTAAGTCACACTTTTTAATCTGCGCATGCGTCTGACGGTTTTAAACTCTTCGAACTGCTCGAAGAAACTTTAAAATCTATTAGTTTTTTAATAAATTTTTTAATAATTAAGGTTAATAAAATTTTAATGCCCAATTGACCTTTAGATTCCCTACAACCTAAAAACTTCATCTCTATTTTTATTAGTCATGTTTGTTTTTTTCATGTTTGTTTGTGTCAATCACCATATTTAATGAATGTTCCTTATTGATAAGATGAAAATGTTTATGTTTTTATAATCTTTTATTCTTTTTATGTAAAAATTCAATGCATCTTTTCATTTGCAAAACTTATATTAACCTTTCAACTTTTAACCCATCTTCAAGATTGTGAATTGGTATATATTTAGTTTCGCTCATGATTAAATTAGTATCTTCTACGATGATGTCGCTATTAAGGTTTACAATTTTAGTTGTTTTAGGAGGTGTTGTTACTTCTGAAAATCATGATGAAAATTCACAAACCCCATACATAGAGATGACCAAACAAAGAAATGCGGTAAGATTTTCTATCATTTATTCCCCAATTTTTCTTTAAATAAAAATTCCTCATTTAGGATGCCAAGGCTCTGATTCCTCTCGCCTCCGCAACAGTTGAAAACAGAGGGATTGAGTATCAACTCATTCGTTTGGAAGTTTTATTGGTAGAAAAGTTGGAAAACTTGAGGACAGAAGTGCGGGACATCAACACACGTTTGCAATCTTTAGAATATCAGTCTTCGGAAGTTCATTCCACTGTTGATAATATCAGAGACTCGCTTGGTTCGATGTCTCAATGCTCTTCAGATTCTGCGACCCCGCTTCTCCAAAGTAACCGAAATTTGGAAGCCAAAGTGGAAAGTTTGGACAAAAACATTTCAGTATTGATGGATTTCTCTAGAATTTTGTCTTTCGATGTGGAAACGGTAAAGCAAAACGTTTCGTCCCTTATTACCGTTACAAGGTATGCATTTTCCATTAATCAGTCAATTATTTTTATAACTTTTTATGTTTAGATCAATAGTGGATTCGTCATCAAATTTAGTATCTAAGAAAGTTTTCAACAAAGGATTACAGGAACTCAAAGATTTAAAAACAGCAACTTCAACATTTTGCACATTTAATATTACTCCTGATGACCAATATCCAAAAAATTGTAAAGAAGTTCAAAAATTTAATCAAACGACTTCCGGAAAGTACATGATACAACCGGAACATGCGCGGAAACCTTTCGAGGTAGTATGCGATTTGGAAACTAGAGAAGGCGGTTGGACCGTAATCCAAAAGAGATTTGATGGGTCGCAAGATTTTTGTCTAAGCTGGGAAGATTACAAGAATGGTTTTGGTAATTTGGGGGGCGAATTCTGGCTAGGTTTAGAAAACATTCATCTTTTAACGGGATATGAAGAGAACGAATTACTGATAGAAGTAGGTGATTTTGAATCGCAAAACAAAAGTGAATTTTATTCCGAGTTCAGTGTTGGATCTGAAGTTTTAGGATATCCCTTAAAAGTTTTGGGTGATTATTCGGGAGATGCTGGCAATTCCTTCTATGAAGTCATTGGAAAGAATTTTACTGTCCAAGATTGCAATCATAATGATTTTCAATCAAATTCAACAACACAGTGCCTTCAATATTATAGTAAGATTTTTTATAATATTTTTGCAAGTAGTAGGTACAAGCAAGTGAAAATTCTTCGCACAAGTCAGTTTGTTCTTTTTGTTCTATCTGCTTCCAATTTGGTATTAAGTTTGTCCGAATTAGTAGATTCGTTAATTAATTAAAATTATATAAGAAATTTTGAGATATGAATTTTTAAAGACTGCAAATTGATGCACCACCAAACTTTTACGCTGCCACTTAATTATTTCCAAAATAACTAACGCATATTTTTTTTAGTGGGTGGCTGGTGGTACTTTGAATGCGGACTTAGCAATCTGAATGGAAAGTATTTTGGTCGTGACCAAGCATCTGGGACTCATTTAGATGGAATATTTTGGTATACCTTTAAGGGCTTGACCAGTTTGAAACACACTAGAATGTTAGTGCGGCCTAAAATGTAAATTAATAAAAATTGATTAACCTTATATCCTCTCTTTGAAACAGTGAAGTCTTAAATACTTAATAATAACTGTCAGACGCATGCGCAGTTTCAAATTTGAGTCATAATTTTTAATCTGCGCATGCGTCTGACAGTTTCAAACTTTTCAATTTAATCGGAAGTCTTGAATTTTTGAAAAACTCGCGCCCTTTACCCCTCCGCTCCACGTAGTCGACACGGAAACTTTGCTATAATCTAATGCCCGCTGTACACTCTCGGCGAGACATGGCAAGGACGAGAGTGTAGATGGGGGCTTTCGCCATGTCTCGGTGTGCCTGGTACTGTCTAACTTAGATGGTCGCACGATCACGTGACCTCTCGGCGAGAGTGTACAGCAGGCATTAGATTATAGCAAAGTTTCCGTGTCGACTACGTGGAGCGGAGGGGTAAAGGGCGCGAGTTTTTCAAAAATTCAAGACTTCCGACTTCATCAAACGGTCACTTATGCCCGTACTAATAGTCGAAAATTAATTCTCGGATCAATTCTATAGATCCACCAATCCTTGGTCTATCCAATCAATCCATCCTAGATTATTACGACTATTGGTAACATTTTCGACATATCCTAGAATTAATCCGTGATCCCGGATTGATCCTCGACTATTAGTACGGGCATTTATTAGTGTTTGTAAATAATAAAAAATTAAAAAACACCTTTTATTTAAAATTATAAAAGTGCACTATAAAGTAAAAAATAATTTTAATAAGAGCAAACAAAGCTTCTTGAAAACATACACATAAAAATACAGTGTGTTCACCGATAGTGGTAACAGTGAATAAGTCTTAAATCTTACTAGATACAAAAAAAAGTTTAAATGATTTTTTTATTCAACTCAAAAGTTACTATAGGAAACTATAGGTATATTTTGTTGTACTTCAAACTCAACCAGAAGTGAACATTTTTTTTTTTCAAATAGCAACATGCATTCTTTTTAACATTTTCGTAATCTGCAATTTTTTCTTTATAAATACATGTAAAATATATAAATTTAAAATAAAATAACCTGTTTTAAGAAATTCAAATTTCAAATTTAAATTATTATTTAAACTGAAAGTTTAAATTAACATTAGACTGAAAAAATACAAAAGAAAATCTAAATTGCTTAAAATTTTAAGTTCATTTTTGATTTCAGTTGGATTTTTGGATAAAAACTAAATTTTGTTCAAAAATTCCGAAACCTCATGCTAATATTTATATAATAAATACAGGAAAAACTTCGAAAATATTTTAAGCTTTAAATTTAAGATAATTTTTGATTTCAGTTGGATTTTATATTTAATTGTTTTGATAAAAGTTAAAAGCTGTTCAAATATTCGGTAACTTTTTCCAAATAACAAAAAAAAAATTTGAAACCTAAATTGCCTGAAATTTTAGTTAATTTTTGATTTCAGTTGGTTTTTTGGATAAAAACTAAATTTTGTTCAAATATTCTGAAATTTTATACAAAATACTAATATTATTATAATAAAAACAGGAAAAATAACGAAACAATTCTAAGTCTTAGATTTCCTTGAATTAAAGGTAATTTTTGATTTCAGATGGATTTTGAATTTAAATTTTTTGATAAAAATTAAAAGTTGTTCAAATATTTTGTAACTTTTTCAAAATACTAGTAGTGATTACTGTAAAGATCGAAAATATAACAAAAAAAATCTGAAACCTTAAATTGCCTGAAATTTTAGTTCGTTTCTGATTTCAGTTGGATTTTTGGATAAAAACTAAATTTTGTTCAAATATTCTGATACTTTGTAAAAAATACTAATATTTTTATAATAAAAACAAGTAAAAAAAACGAAAAAATTCTAAGTCTTAAATTATTTAAATTAAAGATAATTTTTGATTTCAGATGGATTTTGAATTTAAATTTTTTGATAAAAATTAAAATTTGTTCAAATATTTTGTACCTTTTCCAAAATACTGGTAGTACTATAGCAAATACCGAAAAAATACTTAAAAAAATCTTATCTCTAAATTGCCTGAAGTTTTAGTACAATTTTGATTTCAGTTCGATTTATAGATAAAAGCTAAATTTTGTTCAAATATTCCGAAATCTTATAAAAATACTAATATTTATATAATAAAGCATAGAAAAACATCCAAAAAATTCTAAACCTTAAATTTTCTTAAATTTCAGATACTTTTTGATTTCAGTTAGATTTTGAATTTAAATTTTTTGATAGATATTAAAAGTTGTACAAATATTTTGTAACTTTTTCAAAATACTAGTACTAATTACTGTAAAGATCGAAAAAATAACAAAAAAAATCTGAAACCTTAAATTGTCTGAAATTTTAGTTCGTTTTTGATTTCAGTTGAATTTTTGGATAAAAACTAAATTTTGTTCAAATATTTTGATACATTTATAAAAAATACTAATATTGTTATAATAAAAACAGGAAAAACAACGAAAATATTCTAAGTCTTAAATTTCCTTCAATTAAAGATAATTTTCGATTTCAGATGGATTTTGTATTTAAATTTTTTGATAAAAATTAAAAGTTGTTCAAATATTTTGTACTTTTTTTCAAAATACTAGTAGTACTATAGCAAATACCAAAAAAAAAAACAAAAAAAACTAAACCCTAAATTGCCTGAAATTTTTGTACATTTTTGATTTCGGTTCGATTTTTAGATAAAAACTAAATTTTGTTCAAATATTGCGAAACCTTATAAAAATACTAATATTTATATAATAGAGACAGGAAAAATATCCAAAAAATTCTAAACTTTAAATTTTCTTAAATTTGAGGTAATTTTTGATTTCAATTAGATTTTGAATTTAAATTTTTATTAAAAAATTTAAAATTGATCAAATATTTTGTAACTTTTTTAAAATACTAGTAGTAATACTGTAAAGATCGAAAAAATAACAAAAAAAATCTGAAACCTTAAATTGCCTGAAATTTTAGTTCGTCTTTTATTTCAGCTCGAGTCTTGAATAAAAACTAAAATTTGTTCAAATATTCTAAAATTTTATTCAAAATACTAATATTATTATAATAAAATCAGGAAAAATAACGAAAAAATTCTAAGTCTTAAATTTAATTAATTAAAGATAATTTTTGATTTCAGTTAGATTTGAAATTTAAATTTTTTGATAGATATTAAAAGTTGTTCAAATATTTTATAACTTTTTCAAAGTACTAGTAGTGATTACTGTAAAGATCGAAAAAATAACAAAAAAATGTGAAACCTTAAATTTCCTGAAATTTTAGTTCGTTTTTGATTTCAGTTGGATTTTTGGATAAAAACTAAATTTTGTTTAATAATTCTGAAAATTATCAAAATACAAATCCTAGTATTGTAAAGACAGGAAAAATAATTAAAAAATTCTACGCACACATGAACTTTGTCTTTTGCAATAGTTTGACTAAAATATTTAAACAATTTGACTTCGGGATGATTTCTTTAAAAAATGTTGATTAGAATTAAATTTTGTTTAATATTTTGGAACCAAACTGCGTAACTTTTCGAAGTCATCGGAGTGGGCAAGTACCTCCGAGACTGGAAGTCTTGGAAACCCTGAAGTCGGTCAGTGATCTGTTCATCACATTTATAAATTATAGACATGGTCATAATTATACAATATGTAATTTAGTAATAGAATGGATTACGTTTAAAACATTATTTTATTTAAAACAATTGTTAACAAATTCATTATAATTATTATTAATGCAATCATCAGTGTGATGAAGGAGTAAAGTCATATAAAAAATTATTTTGATTATCATAATTACGAATTCTTTCCAGCGAACCTACCTATATTTTATTATTTATTGTCCAAAAAAGGGACCCATGACCCATCAAGAATTCTTGCTTGCGGCCCCAAATTTTAAAGTTACACTCTTACACCAGTGTCTGCAGTTTCACAAATCAAAAAATCAAACGCTCATGGTAATTCAGTTCAGATTATCTCAACGAATTTGCTATATTTTAAATACAAAAGCCTCCTAGTTTTTTATAAAAATAGTTAAGTAAGCGCCATCTGCTGATTAAATTAAAAGTCCCTGATTTAAGGGCCCCTCTTAAAAAAGTTCAAAAATGACTTCACTGTTTGAATTTGTGGGTAAACACTTAATCATTTATTATTATTTTACACTTTAGGACGCACTGACATCCTAGTGTGTTTAAATTTGTTCCAGTAATCCTTATAATAATACCAAACTATTCCGTTATTACTAGTTGGATCACGATCAGAATTCTTTCCATTCAGATTGCTATTTGTGCAATCACCGTACCACCAGGCACCACCTAAAAGAAGGACAGTGTTTAGTTATATTAAAAGTAATTAAATCGCAGCGTAAATGTTTGATACTGGATTGATTTACAGGTACAATTTGTGGTATAAAATAGTACAATTGCGCTAGAGATCACTAACATTAAGTACAATTTACTAAATTTTCACACAATTTGTACTTGTAGACAATATAGGCATCGCTGAGTATTTAGTACAGCCTTTAAAAATTTATATTCCAAAATCTCTTATCCAACTTTACTTAAAAAAAAAGAAATTGACTTGTAAGAAGAAATTTAGCTCGCTACGACTTAATAAAAATATTATTATAAATTTTACCATGATGTTGGGCACAGTGCTTTTGTGAATTATCTTGATCTTTATCTTTGGTGGAAAACTTCCTCCCAATGTTGTGACCCAATGTATTACCAGCATCTCCCGAATAAGCACCCAGAACTTTTAAGGAATATCCTTCAATTTCTGATCCAACCTGGAACTCGGAATATAATGCACTTATGTTGTGTGATTCAAAATCACCTAGCTCTATCAATAATTCGTTCTTTTCGAATCCTGTTAAAAGATGAATATTCTCTAGGCCGAGCCAAAATTCGCCTCTCAAATTACCAAATCCTTTCTTGTAATCTTCCCAACCTAGATAAAAATCTTGAGATCCATCAAATCTCCTTTGGATCACCGTCCAACCGCCTCCCCTAGTTGCTAAATCACATACCACCTCGAAAGGTTTTGGCGCACCTTCCGGTTGTATCATGTAGTTTCCTGAAGCGGTTTTTTCATTTTCTTGAACTTCTTTACAATTTTTTGCAGTAAAATTGAGTGGAGGAGATGTTGAGGTTGCTGTTTGCAAATCGTTTACTTCCTGTAATCCTTCATGACAAACTTGTTTTACTTCGGAATTGGAATCCACCAATGATCTAAAAATAAAAAATTTTAAAATATGTAATACAGTCGAGTCGCAAAATAGTGAATACCGTATATAGTGAACTACCGGAAATAGTGAACACAAAAATTTTAACATTGAGTGTATATGGGACTCCTATATAACGAACAGCGGTAACCCCGATACAGCGAAATGCGTACTATAAATCGTGCAGTTTGAATGACATCATTTATAGGGACTTCCCCAAACATTGAGAATTTACATTACGTATCATATTTACACTTCATTTCACGAATAACGTTAGCATAGAATGGAATTTTTAATATGTTGGTGTATCAATTAAATTAAATAAAAAATAAATACAATCGAAAATAACATCATTTTTCCCACAGATATTGTAATTATTAATTTTGTTTGTATCAATTTTCTTTAAAATAAAGCTTTAATTTTCAAAATGTGGTGTTATTGTAAATTTTGTAAGTACCAAAATAGTGAACAACCCCCAAAAAGCGAAAGGTCTTTGCCATATTTAATTCACTATTTCGCGACTCGACTGTACTTTGATTATTCAGGCAAGGTTGGAGACAACCGGATCGAACTTGGTGTTCGATTAGATAATTACAATGAAGTTTTTTTAAATTAAATTTTAATAATTTCAATGTAATACTTTTCGCAATAATTCATAAAAAATCTTCAGAAAAATTTTTTAAGAGGTTCAATGTAAAAGTTACGTTTATTATACGTTAAATATTGAAAGAGAGACTTGAAACTGAAAATAAATACCTTGTAACGTTAATAAGGGACGAAACGTTTAGCTTTATCGCTCCCACATCGGAAGGCAAATTTCTAGTGGCATTCATCAATTCTTGAATGCTTTCAAGAAATTGTTTTTCTAAATTTTCCACTTTGGCTTCCAAATTTTCGATATTCTGAACGATTGGGGACGCGGGACATGAATATTCTTGAATGTTTTTACCCAAATTTTCCACTTTGGTTTCCAAGTTTTCGTTATTCTGAACGACAATGGAATGGACCTCCGAAGACTGATTTTCTAAAGATAGAAAACGTCTGTTGGAGTCCGTTATCAAAACTTGAATGTCTTTACCCAAGTTTTCCATTTTGACTTCCAAGTTTTCCATTTTGGCTTCCAAGTTTTTGAAATTTTGAACAACCGGAGACGCAGGACACGAAGAGCTTCGAGATAATTGCTTTTCTAAAGATTCAAAACGTGTATTGGTGTCCGTTATCAGCATTTCCAGTTTTTCCACACACAGATCTTCTAAACGAGTCAGCAATATTTGAATTCCTTCATCATCGATTTTAGGGTCCACAGGACACGACGTCGTGGCTTCCTAAATGGGTTTTTTTAACGTAACATGGAGAAGTATACGTTTAGCAAAACTTACCACACTTCTTTGCCTTCTTCCGTAGGGAATTTGTGAGTTCACATCTTGATTATGAGCAGTAACCACACCAACAATAACTAAAATCGTAAATCTTAATAGCGACATCATTGTAGAAGACATTAATCTAATCATGACTGAAACTGAATATATATACCAATTCATATCTATAGCGAATGGGTTAAAAGTTAAATATAAGATTTGCAAAAAAAAAAGATTTATTGCTTAATTTTTATTTGCTTTATGCTTTATCGCTAAGTATAAGGGGTCAAGCATGCTAATTAAAAATTTTAATATAAAATTTACGTTTTGAACTTTTAGATTATTGCCCTTGAAACTTTATTTATTTTTTCTTATATTAATTACAGTATCTACAGTAAAACTGGTAAATGCTATTAATTTATCATTAAATATTTTTGCGGATAAATTGGAAGAACGGTGTGAATATTTTCGTTAGGTCATTGGATAAGAAAGATTAGAGTTTCGTAAGATTTTTGTAATAGTTTGTTAATCAGTAAAGATAGATAAAATATGGAAATACCAGAAAGTATTTTAGTACCTAAATCAAGAGTATTATCAAAGTTACAATTATTTGAAGTTAAGTAGATAACCTTTGACATTGTTTTGCTAATTCTTATTTTTCACAGTAGATGATGGGTTAAAAGGTTAATATAAATTTTGCGTATACAAAAGATGCTTTTTTAAATTTATATTTGCTTTGTATGGTAATTAAAATTTTAATATAAAATTCCCTCTTTGAACTTTTAGTTTATCGAGCCGGAAACTTTTATTTATTTTATCGAATTTACGACAAAAATTACATTTAATTTTGATTTATTAATTAAATAATAATAATTTACCCTCGCAGAACGAATTTCTGGCTGCGCCACTGATCTACATAATTAAAAAAAGGAAAATAATTAAAGTAAACCATCTAATTTCATATTATGATTAAATTTTTAAAGGTATTTTTTAAATGTAATTGTATACAATTTAAAATTTGCGCTCGCGCTCTGCCAATTTGATTGGCTCATATTGAAACAAACGACAAACGGATGATGCTATTGCTGAGAAGCGCTTTTCAAGTGATTTCACGGTGGTACGCGTTACTTTAACACCGGAATGGTAATTGTTACTTTAAAATTGGAATTTTATATTGAATTAAATATTCAAGAATGTTTATAAAGAATTAAATGACAATTCTATCGTTTTAAAACGTATCTTTGCCATTGTTTTTCGTGGTATAAATTAAGTGATTTTGTGGCGTCATGATGGGAATTGGCAGCGATGCATTTTTCTGCAATCCGAGGTCTTTTATGAATGCAACGTAAGTTTTTCCTAATATTCCTTTTCAAAATTAAATTTGCTTGCAAAATTTTATTCCAATAACCTAGCAACAAAATTTTCGCCGTTACCATGGTTACCTGTACACGAACAATTTTTCAAATAGTTTCTCGGCTAACCATTCGGTCGTTATCGTTAAGGACGACATTTTTGCAGGTTAATTCTGTTTGAATTTGAATCAAAGTAGGAGATCTGTACTAAATTAAATAAATTGCATTCATAACGATATAAATTAATTTTCATCAGCACCAAAGTAATTTGATTGATTTCATTATAGAAAGTTTAATAACCTAAAATTTTGTAATTTATTTACAGGCACTTGTTGCATGGGATACCGGAATCAAATCATGCAGTGGCCGAAAAAATGTGAGTTTGTCCTTAAAATTTTATATTCTAATTTAACTGCACGCAATACATGCTAAGTTGTTCCTAAATTTAATAAGTAACTGTTTGAGAAATCTTTACAATTTTAAATTTGTTCTAGTATTCATAATAAATCGGTGCATAAAATTGGATATCGACAATCGAAAACCTAGTCGAGGGGAAAATTTGGGATGGCTTGAGTTTCATTTGTAAATTTATTAAAGGTTAGTTGACTGTTTTTTATTTACTTTTGTGAAAGCAGGGGCTCATTGGTTGTAAGTTAAGATAGATAACAAAATTTTCTTTTTTGATAGATTCAATTAGCCTTTCGTAAGTCATAACTGCATTTCTTTAATAAAAATCAATTTTTTTGCATGGATAATTAAATTAATGTATTAGTTATTGATGAATTTGTGAGAAGTTGTTCCTGATTTTATATTTTTAATTTATTGCAGTTTTTCTAAATGAAATGCTGGAGTAAACAAAATCAACTTTGTAGAGCCGTAACTGGATATTCACCCAGCCGAAAGAATGCCGATCATTTGAAGTCTTACAGGTTAGTTGTATTTGAGTCACTGTTAAACTCCCTTAGAAACTGCATTAATCGACTAATCAGCGTTTTAGTGGTTGAAATGATTTTAATCGATTTCTTATATTATTCTGAGAGAAACCTTCTATATGCACCTTATTTCTTTACTGCGGTCGCTTAATCGTTATAAACAATCTTATGTTTTATAAATCTAAATTTCATAAAAAGATTTGAAAATATTATATAGGGGTCATTCCACCAAATAAAATTTATTTTGGAGTGTGTGTATGTGCATATTTTTTGTTTAAATACAAATAAATAAAATGTACGCTCTCTTCGATTAAAAAACTTTTATTTTTAATATTACTCATGTTGAAAATTTTTGGTAAGATTTATTAAGTATGTTAATTATTTACTTTTTGTTCACAAAAAATTGTGATCAGCCAGAGGCACTTGTTTTGGATTATTTGAATGTTTGAGCAGGCCACTCTGCTTCAAATGGGGGAAACGTAAAGAAGTACGGGTTGGATCATGGATTTGCAGAGTTGGAGTCGTATTTTAGGATTTAATTTGTTTCTTGAGTTTAGGATCGAATAGAGGGCATGCATTGCACGGGTAGCTTGTATTGATTTTTGTTCTAGGTGGTGTCTGAAAGTGAGTTGCTACCTCAGGTGTACGTACGCCCCCAGGCACTTGGTTGTTTTTGAGTTTAGTATTTGTTCATTATTGATTTTGAGTTTTTTTGTTAAGTTGGTCTCGTATTTGTGAAAAGGTGGTTACTCTAGTTTTTCTGTCGTTAATCTTTAATCTCCAGTCGTCGCAGTAGTCGAGTAGTAGGTCGGATTGGAGAGTTAGTTTGTTAATCAGTAAAGTTAGATAAAATAGGGAAATACCAGAAAGTATTTTAGTATATCAAGAGTATTATCAAAGTTACAATTATTTGAAGTTAAGTAGATAACCTCTGACACTGTTTTGCGTACCTACTCGTATTTTCTAATATTTAATTGTTAAATGTTTATTGTGAAATTTAAACAAGATATATTTTCTTATTAAAAGTTTATATTACAAGTAAACTTAATTTTAACTAATAACAAATTTGGGAAAAACAGAATTTTAAAATAAAAATTTTGCGATCTTGGGATTGAAGTAAAAACGTTAGAAAATTCAGACTACTTTACAAACTTTCTCAATAAATTAACGATAATATTTTGATCAGTGTATTTTATAACTACAACGACAAACACGTCAACCCACTGAAAACCACCAATTAACCTTTAGTTTGTTTCCATTATTTTTACAATTTTGAGTATTGTTCTTTTTGTGTAATGATAAATTTTCTACAGATTTAAACAATAAAATGAATATCTTTGTTAAAAAATTTCAATGAAAAATAACTATCAATTAAATTTGGACAAATTAGAGCTTCAAAATTAAGTTAAGATTCTGAAAAAGTTAATCGCAATAAATTTGAGTGTTACTTGGAATCTCAAATCTGTTAATTCGTTTCCGGTTGTTTTCCCAAGAGTTAGGATTCGCAATGCCATAATTATAAGTAATTCCCCTTCAGTTTTTTTAAGGTGGGTTTGAAATCTCGATCTGATATTAAATTCCTAACGAGTCCTAATTCCGCGCTTCACACAAAAATTGTTAGTCCAGCCCTGTAGTTTGTAAGTTTGGTTCATCGATAGCTTATTAAACAAACGAATATCTCAATCTTATAATTTCGAATATAACATCGAAAAAATTCTAAGCCTTGAATTTCCTTAAATTTGAGATAATTTTTGATTTCAGATGGATTTTTTTTTTTATTTACATTTTAACGTACATCAACTACTGAGTTATTAGCACTTTTAAATGTCAATTTTAATTTGTTCAGTATTTTTTTAGTTTGTTTATGTTTTTTTGGATTGGGTATTTTGGTTGGTTAGTTTTTGGTTCACCACGGAGTGAGAATGTCCACTGGAAAGCCGAGCTAAGAAATTCTGATGCGTCCGAGATTTGAACTCAGAATTCTCGCTCGTAACGCAACCAGCGATCACATCACTACACTGCCGTGGCTTCCAGATGGATTTGGTATTTAAAGGACCCCGCTACGGTCTTATGGGTTTTGGGTCCCAGTCAAATTTAACCAAAATTTAGGATATTGTAGTTCATAATATGCTGATAAAAAGTGTCAATGGGCACAAAGCCAAAAAATGGACAGTTTTCGAGATATACGGCATTAAAGAGTTAATCTAGTCATTCTATGAAACACACAATGATAAAGTCAAAAACGATACCACCTAGAAAAAAAAAATACTGCCGTGTAGAAGATAAAATTCTAAAGAAGATAGCGTTTTTTGCATCGCTCTAGCTAGTGTATTACATAACCTAAAAAATTAAACAAATTCGAAAGAGCGGTTTCTTGAAATTAAAAAAAAAATGAATTTTGCAACAAAAAAAAAGTTAAATGAAAAAGTTGTAGAAAATAAGTTGTAGAAAGTTAAAATACTGATTCATTATTTATTTTCTGAGAAAAACGAAAAATGCCGTCAAAATTTGCTGTTTTTGTTTTTTTTCTTAAATCGCAAGAAACCGCATTTTTGACTTTGTTTAATTTTTTAGGTTATGTAATACACTAGCTAGAGTGATGCAAAAAACTCTATCTTTTTTAAAATTCTTTCATCTACACAGCCTTATTTTTTGTTTTCGGGTAGTATCGATTTTGACTTTATCATTGTGTCTTTCGTAGAATGACTGGACAAACTTTGTAATGCCTTATTTCTCGGAAACTGTCCATTTTTTGACTTTGTGCCCATGGACACTTTTTATCAGCATGTTATAAACTACAATATCCTACATTATGGTTAAATTTGACTGGGACCCAAAACCCATAAGGCCGTAGCGGGGTCCTTTTGTTCAAATATTCCGAAACCTTATAAAAATACTGATATTTATATAATAAAGACAGGAAAAACATCCAAAAAATTTTAAACCTTAAACTTCAGATAATTTTGGATTTCAGTTAGGTTTTGTATTTAATTGTTTTGATAAAAGTTAAAAGCTGTTTAAATATTCTGTAACTTTTTTCAAATACTAGTAGTATAATAATAATTATAATAATAGTATATAGTAATTTTGTATAGTAAAGATTTAAAAAAAATACAAAAAAAATCTGAAACCTAAATTGTCTGAAATTTTAGTCAATATTTGATTTCAGTTCGATTTTTGGATAAAAACTAAATTTTATTCAAATATTCTGAAATTTTATACAAAATATTAATATTATTATAATAAAATCAGGAAAAATAACGAAAAAATTCTAAATCTTAAATTTCCTTACATTAAAGATAATTTTTGATTTCAGATGGATTTTGTATTTAAATTTTTTAATAAAAATTAAAATTTGTTTAAATATTTTGTATCTATTTCAAAATACTAGTAGTACTATAGCAAATACCGAAAAAAAAAAACGAAAAAAATCTAAACCCTGAATTGCCTGAAATTTTTGAACATTTTTGATTTCCGTTCGATTTTTAGATAAAAACTAAATTTTGTTCAAATATTCCGAAACCTTATAAAATACTAATATTTATATAATAAAGACAGGAAAAATATCCAAAAAATTCTAAACTTTAAATTTTCTTAAATTTGAGTTAATATTTGATTTCAATTAGATTTTGAATTTAAATTTTTATCAAAAAATTTAAAATTGATCAAATATTTTGTAACTTTTTCAAAATACTAGTAGTAATACTGTAAAGATCGAAAAAATAACAAAAAAAATGTGAAACCTTAAATTGCCTGAAATTTTAGTTCGTTTTTGATTTCAGCTCGAGTCTTGAATAAAAACTAAATTTTGTTCAAATATTCTAAAATTTTATACAAAATACTAATATTATTATAATAAAATCAGGAAAAATAACGAAAAAATTCTAAGTCTTAAATTACCTTAAATTAAAGATAATTTTTGATTTCAGTTAGATTTGAAATTTAAATTTTTTGATAGATATTAAAAGTTGTTCAAATATTTTATAACTTTTTCAAAATACTAGTAGTGATTACTGTAAAGATCGAAAAAATAACAAAAAAATGTGAAACCTTAAATTTCCTGAAATTTTAGTTCGTTTTTGATTTCAGTTGGATTTTTGGATAAAAACTAAATTTTGTTTAATAATTCTGAAAATTATCAAAATACAAATCCTAGTATTGTAAAGATAGGAAAAATAATTAAAAAATTCTACGCACACATGAACTTTGTCTTTTGCAATAGTTTGACTAAAATATTTAAACAATTTGATTTCGGGATGATTTCTTTAAAAAATGTTGATTAGAATTAAATTTTGTTCAATATTTTGGAACCAAACTGCGTAACTTTTCGAAGTCATCGGAGTGGGCAAGTACCTCTGAGACTGGAAGTCTTGGAAACCCTGAAGTCGGCCTCAGTGATCTGTTCATCATATTTATAAATTATAGACATGGTCATAATTATACAATATGTAATTTTGTAATAGAATGGATTACGTTTAAAACATTATTTTATTTAAAACAATTGTTAACAAATTCATTATAATTATTATTAATGCAATCATCAGTGTGATGAAGGCGTAAAGTCATATAAAAAATGATTTTGTTTATCATAGTTACGAATTCTTTCCAGCGAACCTACCTATATTTTATTATTTATTGTCCAAAAAAGGGATCCATGCCCCTCAAGAATTCTTGCTTGCGGCCACAAATTTTAAAGTTACACTCTTACACCAGTGTCTGCAGTTTCACAAATCAAACGCTCATGGTGATTAAGTTCAGATTATCTCAACGAATTTGCTATATTTTAAATACAAAAGCCTCCTAGTTCTTTATAAAAATAGTTAAGTAAGCGCCATCTGCTGATTAAATTAAAAGTCCCTGATTTAAGGGCCCCTTTTAAAAAAGTTCAAAAATGACTTCACTGTTTGAATTTGTGGGTAAAAACTTAATCATTTATTATTATTTTACACTTTAGGACGCACTGACATCTTAGTGTGTTTAAATTTTTTCCAGGCGTGCTTGTAATTAAACCAAATTATTCCCTTATTCGTAGTTACATCACGATCAGAATTCTTTCCATTCAGATTGCTATTTGTGCAATCACCGTACCACCAGGCACCACCTAAAAGAAGGACAGTGTTTAGTTATATTAAAAGTAATTAAATTGCAGCTTAAAAGTTTGATACGGGATAGATTTACATGAGTACAGGTAGGGGTATTTAGTACAGCCTTTAAAAATTCTTATTTCAAAATTTCCTATCCAATTTTAATTATATAACAATTGTGCAAATTTAGGCATAAAAAGCTTGTGTATACCAAATTGGATGCCGATAGGACAAAAAAAAAGAAATTCACTTATAAGATGAAATTTCGCTCACTACAACTTAATAAAAATATAATTTATAAATTTTACCACGAAGTTGGGCACAGTGAGATTGTGAAGTATCTTGATCGTTATCTTTGGTGGAAAACTTCTTTCCAATGTTGTAATCCAATGTATTACCAGCATCTCCCGAATAAGCACCCAGAACTTTTAAGGAATATCCTTCAATTTCTGATCCAACCTGGAACTCGGAATATAATGCACTTATGTTGTGTGATTCAAAATCACCTAGCTCTATCAATAATTCGTTCTTTTCGAATCCTGTTAAAAGGTGAATATTCTCTAGACCGAGCCAAAATTCACCTCTCAAATTACCAAATCCTTTCTTATAATCTTCCCAACCTAGATAAAAATCTTGAGATCCATCAAATCTCCTTTGGATCACCGTCCAACCGCCTCCCCTAGTTGCTAAATCACATACCACCTCGAAAGGTTTTGGCGCACCTTCCGGTTGTATCATGTAATTTCCGGAAGCGGTTTTTTTATTTTCTCCAACTTCTTTACAATTTTTTGCAGTAAATTTGAGTGGAGGAGATGTTGAGGTTGATGTTTGTAAATCGTTTACTTCATGTAATCCTTCATTACAAACTTGTTTTACTTCGCAATTGGAATCCACCAATGATCTAGAAATAAAAAATTTTAAAATATGTAATACTTTGGTTATTCAGGCAAGGTTGGAGACAACCGGATCGAACTTGGTGTTCGATTAGATAATTACAATCAAGTTTTTTTCAATTAAATTTGAGTAATTTCAATGTAATACTTTTTGCAATAATTCATAAAAAATCTTCAGAAAAAAACTTTAAGAGGTTCAATGTAAAAGTTACGTTTATTCTACGTTAAATATTGAAAGAGAGACTTGACACTGAAAATAAATACCTTGTAACGTTAATAAGGGACGAAACGTTTAGCTTTATCGCTCCGACATTGGAAGGCAAATTTCTAGTGGCATTCATCAATTCTCGAATGCTTTCAAGAAATTGTTTTTCTAAATTTTCCACTTTGGCTTCCAAATTTTCGATATTCTGAACGGCCGGGGACGCGGGATATGAATATTCTTGTATGTTTTTACCCAAATTTTCCACTTTGGTTTCCAAATTTACGTTATTCTGAAAAATATTACCGACAATGGAATGGACCTCCGAAGACTGATTTTCCAAAGACTGGAAACGTCTGTTGGAGTCCGTTATCAAAACTTGAATGTCTCTACCCAAGTGTTCCATTTTGACTTCTAAGTTTTCCATTTTGGCTTCCAAGTTTTTGAAATTTTGAACGACCGGGGACGCAGGACACGAAGAGCTTCGAGATAATTGCTTTTCTAAAGATTCAAAACGTGTATTGGTGTCCGTTATCAGCATTTCCAGTTTTTCTACACACAGAGCTTCCAAACGAGTCAGCAATATTTGAATTCCTTCATCGATTTTAGGGTCCACAGGACACGACGTCGTGGCTTCCTAAATGGGTTTATTTAACGAAACATGGAAAAGTATACGTTTAGCAAAACTTACCACACTTCGTTGCCTTCTTCCGTAGGGAATTTGTGAGTTCACATCTTGATTATGAGCAGTAACCACACCAACAATAACTAAAATCGTAAATCTTAATAGCGACATCATCGTAAAACATACTATGGTCTATAAAATCCAACTTCCAATACACGTCATAGGCATTGATGACTTCAGATTCAAACATCGTTGCCACAATTTTCATAGAAATTTGAGGTTATAGGACAGAAATAAAACACCTATAATGTCGACATAAGTTGATATTTTCATAAAAATTTAATATTAACAATATTTATATTGTTGGTGTAACATTTTGCTATAGGTTTCGTTCTATTCAATATTCTTAAAATAGTCACTTCGGCAGAAATATCAGACTACAATTATAGTGTTAAATGCAGTAAAATTAATGAATTTTAGAGAACATCACATTTGAATTTTAAATTTTTACAAAATAAAACAAAGTAAGATTAGATGTGATTAAATAAATTTAGTAATGTAAAAAATTATTAAAATGTGATGCATTTAATTACCATAAACTGTGGCCACTCAACTTTTAGAAAACTTAATCAGTACTTTTAAAGAAATATTTGCAACGAACCCAGAAAAGAAGGTGAAATTGGTTCAAAGTAGCCACCGTTTAGGGGACCTTCTGATCTTCGATCAAGCTGGTGATCTCCGAATGTTATGTGTTCATCTATAAAAATAATATTAGTCTAGAAAATATTTGAATTTTATCGATCGATTACTTACGGTTTTCGTACATTCTGTAGATAATATTTCCAATGGCATTTGCTTCAAAATCATTTAAATCAGTTATCGGCTTTGCATTTGATCTCTTTTTACAAACTATGTTTTTTTTTTTTTTTTTTTTAAACTATTTTCATTTTATTTTAACAGTTTGCGAAATTTGACTTACAGTTGATTAATTAATTTTTAAAGCAAAAGCGACTCGCTACGATAATTAATAAATTATTTTTATATTACATCGACAAAATATTAAAAATTATTACCTGATATACATCTGACAATGAGATTAAAGAGCCATTATTGTCTCGTTCCAATTCAAAATATTTGATTAAAGAAGCCACAAATAGTTTACCTCGTTTGTTAATATTTTGAGTCATTTTTACAACAATAATTAATATTTATAACAGCAGTGTAACTGCTATAAATGCTTTTTCGAGTACAAAAACTTACTATAAGTTATAGGTTAACTTTTAACTTTGTAAACAACTCGACTATTGACAACAGTGTATATGACATTTTAATAAAAACAAACTTGTAGACCACGGAAGAAGTCCGTGTTGTAGACACAAAAATCACTAAAGAATTAAATTACGCATTATGAGATAAATTGGAATTTAATTTTTATGTGGTGGTTATGATCGACGTCATCAAATTTGAATCTGTGACGTGTATTGGAACAACTGTTGTAAATACCATAATCGAATAATGACCGAAACTGAATATATACCAATTCATACCTAGATGATGGGTTAAAAGGTTAATATAAATTTTGCGAATACAAAAGATGCTTTTTTAAATTTATATTTGCTTTGTATGGTAATTAAAATTTTAATATAAAATTTCCTCTTTGAACTTTTAGTTTATCGAGCCGGAAACTTTTATTTATTTTATCGAATTTACGACAAAAATTACATTTAATTTTGATTTATTAATTAAATAATAATAATTTACCCTCGCAGAACGAATTTTTGGCTGCGCCACTGATCTACATAATTAAAAAAAGCAAAATAATTAAAATAAACAAACTAATTTCATATTATGATTACATTTTTAAAGGTTTTTTTTAAATGTAATTGTACAATTTAAAATTTGCGCTCGCAATCTGCCAATTTGATTGGCTCATATTAAAACAAACGACAAACGGATGATGCTATTGTGAGAAGCGCTTTTCAAGTTATTTCACGGTGGTGCGCGTTACTTTAACACCGGAATGGTAATTGTTACTTTAAAATTGGAATTTTATATTGAATTAAATATTCAAGAATGTTTATAAAGAATTAAATGACAATTCTATCGTTTTAAAACGTATCTTTGCCATTGTTTTTCGTGGTATAAATTAAGTGATTGCATTTTTCTGCAATCCGAGGTCTTTTATGAATGCAACGGAAGTTTTTCCTAATATTCCTTTTCAAAATTAAATTTGATTGCAAAATTTTATTCCAATAACCTAGCAACAAAATTTTCGCCGTTACCATGGTTACGTGTACACGAACAATTTTTCAAATAGTTTTTCGGCTAACCATTCGGTCGTTATCGTTAAGGACGACATTTTTGCAGGTTAATTGTGTTTGAATCAAAGTAGGAGATCTGTACTAAATTAAATAAATACTTAAATAATATTACATTCATAACGATATAAATTATTTTCATCATCATCAGCACCAAAGTAATTTGATTGATTTTATTATAAAAAGTTTTATAACCTAAAATTTTGTAATTTATTTACAGGCACTTGTTGCATGGGATACCGGAATCAAATCATGCAGTGGCCGAAAAAATGTGAGTTTGTCCTTAAAATTTTATATTCTAATTTAACTGCACGCAATACATGCTAAGTTGTTCCTAAATTTAATAAGTAACTGTCCGAGAAATCTTTACAATTTTAAATTTGTTCTAGTATTCATAATAAATCGGTGCATAAAATTGGATATCGACAATCGAAAACTTAGTCGAGAGGAAAAATTGGGATGGCTTAAGTTTCATTTGTAAATTTATTAAAGGTTAGTTGACTGTTTATTATTTACTTTTGTAAAAGCAAAGGCTCATTGGCTATGAATTAGGATAGATAATAAAATTTCCTATTTGGATAAATTCAATTAGCCTTTCGTAAGTCATAACTGCATTTCTTTAATATTATGCGAGCGGTCTCTCTCGTCTCATCTTAAACAATAAGAAACTGCATTAATCGACTAATCAACGTTTTAGTGGTTGAAATTATTTTAATGGATTTTCTTATATTATTCTGAGAGAAACCTTCTATATGCACCTTATTTCTTTGCTGCAGTCGCTTAATCGTTATAATCAATCTTATGTTTTATAAATCTAAATTTCAGAAAAAGATCTAAAAATATTAATAGGGGTCATTCCACCAAATAAAATTTTTTTTTAAGTGTGTATGTGCATATTTTTTGTTTAAATAGGTACAAATAAATAAAATTACGCTTTCTGCGATTAAAAAACTTTTAATTTTGAATATTACTCATATTGAAAATTCTCGATAAGATTTATTAAGTATGTTAATTATTTACTTTTTGTTCACAAAAAATTGTGATCAGCTGGAGGCACTTGTTTTGGACTTTTTGGATTATTTGAATGTTTGCTTCAAATGGGGGAAACGTAAAGAAGTACGGGTTGGATCATGGATTTATAGAGTTGAGTCGTATCTTAGGATTTAATTTGTTTCTTGAGTTTAGGAGCGAATAGGGGGCATGCATTGCACGGGTAGCTTGTATTGATTTTTGTTCTAGGTGGTGTCTGAAAGTGAGTCGCTACCCCAGGTGTACATACGCCCCCAGGCATTTGGTTTTTGAGTTTGTTATTTTTTCATTATTGATTTTGAGTTTTTTGTTAAGTCAGTCTCATATTTGTGAAAAGGTGGTTATTCTAGTTTTTCTGTCGTTGATCTTTAATCTCCTGTCGTCGCAGTAGTCGAGTAGTAGGTCGGAGTGGAGAGGTTGAAACTCCTAGATGGCGGATAGGGGAATGCTCGGTCGCAAGGCAGGGTAGGTGGGAAATAAAATATCACCCTCGGACCAAACAGCACATATCTAGAGACGATCAACAGTCTCCCTCTTAGGTAGTCTATTAGCTACTGGAAAAAATCATCAACGCAACTTACAAAACCAGATTAAAAACTTGTCATTTTCTCGTGACATTATAAACTTCACGAAAATCTGATCTTTTTGTACTTGAATGAATTATCCCCATGCGTTAATTTTTGTTTTTCAAATTATTCTGATAATTTTGTAACTGTATTATTGTTGTAGATGCTTGGACACTAATCATTTTGTGGTACAGGAAGGAGGTGGACGTAGATCACCTTGGTTTTGGTCCTTTCAAAATATCTTCGATGAAGATGGTGGAGCCCAGTGCCACCTTGTCATATTAAGTGGGGGAATCTTGGAGGTAAGATTTTATTATTATTTTGATTAATGTGTTTCGGGTATTAACTTGTAGACGAGAACTATCTGGTCTACAAAATTTTAATTTTACTTGGACTACTTTGGTAGTGCAAATTTATATTGGAATATCTTCTTTTTCTCTTCCTTTGATATAAATGATAAAACTAATAAAAATTATTTGTTCTAGTCTTCCGCCTTCATAAATTATCGGATGGTACTCCATTGCATAAAATTGGAAAGCAGCAACTGAAAATTACTCCAACCTCAGCACTGTGCAGAAAGCAGAAAAAGTTTTACTACCCTTATTACAGGTTAGTTGCATGATTATTTAAAAAAAATTAAGTTTCTCCCTGCAGTACAGTCTTGAGCGGAGTCTTTCATTTTTCTTGTATTTTCATGGTTACAAATATTTTTGAGTACAAGATGAATTTTAAAAATTTTACTAGTTATACGTGGGCTGCTCGAAAAGTTTCCGGAATGTAGTATTTCTAATGGTGTCAATTTTTTTAAACATATTATATATTCGTAAAGTTCAACATTTTTAACTTGTAATTCAGTTGAAAGTTTGTACTTAAGAGGGGAATTTTTTTCAGGGCTCTTTTAATTTAATCAACAGATGGCGCCTACTTAAATATTTTTATAAAATAAGAGGAATTTGATATATTTAAAATATAGCAAATTCGTTGAGATAATACTATTCTATAAACAATATTCTTGATCTTAAGCTATTTTGAGTTCGTATTGAGTATGTCAAAACACACTCACTTACAAAAAAAGATAATTAAACTTTAATTATGAATTATGTTTTTATAAATAAATATTACGAACCCAAAATAGCTTAAGATCAAGAATATTGTTTATAGAATAGTATTATCTCAACGATTTTGCTATATTTTAAATATAGCAAATTCCTCTTATTTTATAAAAATATTTAAGTAGGCGCCATCTGTTGATTAAATTAAAAGGGCCCTGAAAAAAATGCCCCTCTTAAGTAAGCAAGTTTTGTTTACACGGCATTTTAAAGAAAGTGATTATGCCAAAAATGGATCTTTGGTATGAGAATTCTCGTGCCATGATTTTTTACGATTTTAAATGTGGTCTAAAGCCACTCGTGTGAAAACAGCGACAAATTTTACCGAAAATGCCCGAAGTTATACCATCGAGAAAATAAATCTGGATAATTATTTTTTACGCATTCGTAAATTTTTATAAAAAGTAACAAATTTATATCTGTAAGTCTGAGGCCAGACCTGCAATAAAATGTCGTTAGCAGCAGCGGTAAAATGAAGCTGCAGTAAAGTTGACAAATCCACCTTGGATTCTGGATTGAATGTGGAGGGCAAACCATGGTTCAGATGCACTCAGGCCACATAAACGGGCCCATTATGCTACTTCCGATGTTAGCAGCCCACCTACCTCTTATTCTTCAAGCCAACCCAAACTCAAGACAAACTCTAGTATTTTAGAGGGCGGTGTGCCACTAATACTGGTCGTGCTAGGCCAGCAGCTCTCCAACATAGATCCTCTTTTCAATGCTAACATTGGCCAGTTGCAAAGCACATGCTCCACTGTTTCATCCTCTTCTTCACATCCACGACTTATTGGGCTGTCAACCAGTCCCACGGTGTATAGGTGTTTGTTTAGCTTAAAGTGTCCTGTAAGACATCCTACGATAACTCGTAAGCATTTTTTACTTGTAGATTTTGTACTTCGAATATGAAAAAAATTAAAATTGTCCACTCGTGATTTCGTATTTGAAGTATAAAATGCAAAATATTTCGGAATTTTTGCCGGAATTTTGCCAACCTCTGCCTAACAAAAAGTAAATAAGAAATCGAAAAAATTTGGATAACCATTCCAGTATCCCCTCATCAGTCGCTACTGCTTATAACTCATTTTTTTAAAATGATCCAGTGGATCCCTAAAGATACCTAACTGTTACAGTAGCGACAATTAGCGGATTTAAGTTTTAAACGTGAAATTCTCGGCGACCTTGAGGGTTTAAGGAATAGGACAATCTTAGACTGTAGGAAATGGAATAAAATCAAACAAACGGGTACGTCGACCAGTATCGAATTTAACCAATTTATCCTCAAGACTCATAACCCTCGTAATAATGGAGTTGTTTGAATTACAAAAACGATGGTGAGTGGCAGGGGTTCTTCAAAAATTTAATGGCAACTACAAAAGTCATGGTTAAAAATCTAAAAAGGAAAATTTGTACAGCAATTTTCCTGGTAACTGTCACAAATATAAAACCCAAATATAAAAAATTGCTGTACAAATTTTCTTTTTTAGATTTTTCATCATGATTTTCGTAGTTGGCATTAAATTTTTGAAGAACCTCTGCCATTCACCATCTTTTTTGTAATTCAAACATTTCTATCTGGGTTACGGGTCCTTAGGATGAATTGATTAAATTCTAAATCGGTCGACATACTCGTTCGTTTGGATTTATTGCATCCCCTTACAGCCCGAGATTCTCCTATTCCTTACAATATTTTTGGGGTGAGAAAATTTTTCCTTGAGGGTTTAAAATCAAATTAAACTTGCCCTTTGTTATGTTAATTTAAGGTCTTTTGGTTTCATAATTATTATAAAAAAACGCGAACCCTGTGCTTTTTGACCTGTACTTTGAGGAGAGAAAATTAAATTGGTTTCCTTTCTGCAATTTGTAGTTTTCATCAAAAGGTGTAATTTTTAACATTTATATTTTTATCAATTTTCTATTGAAACCGTTTCAGCAAAAAAATTTAAAAAACCCAAAACTCTTACGTTGCACACACAAGGTAATGTCACCGGCGGGGGGGGTATCAGTTTCCTGTTCTCTGAAAATCAAGGTTAAGAAGTTCACAGTTCTATTCCAACTAGTGTGCATAACCAAACAATCAGAGGCTGACCTTAGGAACTTGTTGAAGTATGAACTCCCCCCTTTTCAACGTCTCTTTTCACAGAAGAAGAAATGTATAGAAGCAGAAAATCAATGCATATGATGCATTCCTTCCTATCGTGGGTGAAGACGTAGCCTTCGGCACCAGAAAATCCAATGTCATTGATGGTGGATTCCTGTTGCGTAGAGTTGTTTGAACCAAGTCAAGTGAAGCCACATTTTAGGTAGTCTACCGAAACTACGTGGATTACCTTTAGATGCCCTGTGGGAGCAATGCCATAGCGGTTTTTGATGGTGATCCTATTGGGATAAGCCAGCAAAGCAGCTGCACATTATCTGCGTTCTTTGCTGTACTCCTCAACAAAGTTTGTCTTTTCCAAGACAACTTCTATCAGCTTGATTTCGCAGGCGAGATTTCTTTCCAATGATACCAACAGGATGAACTTCTTAACCATGCTGAAGAGTGAAATGGAAGCCAAGGGGATGCAAGTGAAGCAGGCAGTAGAGGACGCCGATGTAATATGATAGTGTTATCATAACAGGGGAAGACATAAATCTTCTGGTGCTACTCACTGCTTTGGGTTCTTCCAAAAAGAACGTTTATTTCCAGAAGAGTGGAAAGGGTAACAGCTCAACTGTACTGTATTCATCCCACTCGTTCAAGTATGAACTACAGGATATTCTTTTCCTTCATGCAATAAGTGGATGTGATGTGATGATAAGTGATATGATAATGGATGTGATGATAAGTGGATGTGACACCGCCTCAGCACCTCTCAGGAAGAAGAAGTTAATTATTTATGATTATGCTTTTTTGTAAATAGATTTTATACTTCTATTACTTTAATTCTTGATTTTAAACTACCTGATTTATGTTTATTGAGGTTGAAGATTATGGGTTAACAGAAATTCACAGAACTGCAAATCACAACAATAGCTCTTGGTCAGCGACCCCCCCCGGGTAACATCATATTGTGGAGAATTTTTGGGTTTTTTAAATTGCATTTCTTACATTAAAATGAGGTCATCTTTATGTTTGGGGATCATAAGTGTCAACATGTTGTTATTGATGAGTGATTAACATAATTAACATGGAAAAATGATGGTAATAAATAGTTATAGGACCAAAACCTTGGTTTTTCGGCTATTGTTTACATTTCGAGAAACTTTGTCTAAATTTGATCGGCTGTATTTCGGTTAATATTGGGTCTAAAAATTCGATTCACCAACTAAATTTTAGGAAACTTAATGCTCTACAACTTTGTAATGCACTACGGTACACAAAAAATAAAATTAGTTTACGTGATATAAGCGAGAAAATGATAATAGTCTAAAAAGTGGAGGTTTTTGCATCTCCCTCAAGTTAGCACAGGGTCCTCGAGGTCGAAAACTTGTAATAGACATCTTAGAATACCCCCCCAAACAACCTGTCAAATTTCCATTAACTTTGGAATATTTTCCAGGTAAAAGGTGGATATCGACTAGACTAAAAAGTAAGATTGCGAAAATTGTCGTATATTTTCAGGTGATTAAATGAGTAAGAGTTTCCTTTAAGGGGTGTTATGACTTTGTGTTCAGTAAAAGTAGGGTCATTTATCTGAATTTATTATAAAAAAATTAAAAGATTAACCGATATTTGGGTTTATGCATATAAACAAATTTTGGATTGTTTAAAAACCAAGTAACATGGCAGCTCTCGCAAAACTATTCCTTTTTTTGTTGATCTTTTTGGGCGAAGCGTTACAGGTCACAATTTTGCACTGGGAACAAAAAGCGAAAAACTTTCTGAAAATATGGCTCAAAATTTAGTGAGCATCGTAGGATTTTTTAGAAAAATTGTTTTTAAAAAGATGACATTGATTTTAAATTTTTTTCTTCGTTTGTTTTGAAAAAAAGCGCTTGAAACTTTCCGTCAATATTCCTCAAATTTTAATTTTTTTAAAAAATCCTACAATCCTCACTAGAAAATCTTTCTGTTCGCCTGTCTAAAAAAAACAGGTTTAAAGTTTCCAGTAATAGTAGAATTTATAGTCGGAAAATAGACTTTTTGGAGCATTTAAAATTTTTCCCCCTGTCTAATCAACTTTTTAAATCATTCTTATATAGTTTAGGGAGTATTTAAACCAATAAAAAAAGGGCGCAAGGTAATATCCTAACTTGTAACTTGTAGTTTTTTTTTTAATTCCTATTTATTTTAATTATTGTACAATTTTAAATTTGCGCTCGGAAATCTTATAATTTCATTGGTCCATATTGAAACAAACGACAAGCGGAAGATGCCATTGCCGAGCAGCGCTTTTCAAGTGATTTCACGGTAGTGCGCGTTACTTTAACATCGTGCAGATTATTGTTTGAAAATTGTAATTTTATGTTGAATTATATATTTAAGAATGTTTATAAACAATCAAATTACAATTTTCTTATTTTAAAGTAAATCTTTGTCATTGTTTTTCATGGTATAAATTAAGTGATTTTGTGGCGTCACGGTAAGAATTGACAGCGAAGCATTTATCTGTAATCCGGGTTGTTTTTATGAACCAAACGTAAGTTTTTCTTAATATTCGTTTTTAAAATCAAATTGGGTTTCAAATTTTATGATAACCTAGCAACAAAATTTTCGCGGTTTCCATGGTCACGTGTACATGAGTAATTTTTGAAACAACTGCTCGGGTAACCATTCGGCCATCGTCGTTAAGTGACGCGATATTTGCCGGTTACTTTTTTGTTTTTGCAGTTTTACATCGAAATTGTAAACCTGCACAAAATACAATCAAGTAATCAATCATTATTAGTTTACTGTATTTTCCAGCATTAATTTAAATGTTTATAACAATACAAATTAATTTTATCAATGTTTGTGCGTTTTTGAACCTCATCAGCACCAAAGTAATTTGATTGATTTTGATATAAAAATTTTAATAACCTAAAATTTTGTAATTTATTTACAGAAAGTGAGAAATGTTGGAGAAATCTTTCTAATTTGTTATTTGGTCCAGTATTCATAACAATTCGTTGTATAACATTTGGTATCGACAATCGAAAACTTAGTCGAGGGGAAAAATTGGAATGGACTTGAGTTGCATTTTTAAAGTTATTAAAGGTTAGTTGACTGTTTTTTATTTATTTATGTGGCCAAACTCGTAGAATCAAGGGTTTGTTGGCAATAAATTAGGTTAAACAATAAAATCTTCTTGTTTGATAGATTCAATAGCCTCTAATAACTACATTTCTTTAATAAAAATCAATTGTTTTTGCATGGATAAATAAATTAATTTAATTAGTTTCGAGTTTTGCGAGTTCGAAGTGTCAATTGTGAGTTAAAAGACGCCATTGCCAATTGCAAGTGGCAGTTGATAATTAGAAAAAAATTTTACTTGATATCCTCATGACGCCTTTGTAATATTTTGTACTTTGCAGAGTTGAAACATGCAAGAGCTATTCAATATGGATTTACAATCGCAGAGGCTGGAAAGAGACAGATTAAAAAGAAGATTGCTGACTGAAATGTTTTTAAAAACTTAAATCGAGGCTGAGTTTGTCCTTCAGGAGCGTTGTTTCATTATTGTTAAAGGAAAGGTAAGTGTTATATTTTCTTACATATAAATAAGCAATTTTGCGTTGAAATTAAAAAACATGATCTCAATCATGGGTGTCCATTGGTTGCTTACATTTTTTTAAAGACATTTAATATTTCACAGCCGTGGAGTGATGTGATCGCTGGTTGAGTACAGAGCGGAAATTTTGGGTTCAAATCGCGGACTATACAGAATTTCTTAGCTCGGCCTTTCAGTGGACATCCACACGGTGTGGTGAAATAGATATTGATTTATCGAAAATAGGTAATATGGGGACTAATCCACCCCGCTAATCGGATTTGTAATTCCCAAAAAGGGAAAAGCAATGTTCTACTTAGAACGTAAAAAGCTTAATGAATATTTCACCAGTGTAAGTTTTTAAAATTTACTAAAACTTTCTGTTTTAAATGATTACAATTCCATTAAAATAAAATGTTTTTGATTTTGCCTCCCTTTGAAAGTGATTCTTTGGACGTCCATAATCTCAATCCTGTAATTCCGCGACGCTCAACGTCGGTTTTTGTGTTGGTTTGGTTTTGACAAATCACTTGCAGCGACACCATTTATAACTACGGATAACTACGATCTTACCGACAACTGCAGATTACTATACATCTGTTGACAATTACAGGTATCTACTAACCGTGATACCAACATTGAACTTCTGACACCTACCGTGACTTTCATCCTTAGACCATTTAAACTTATAGACACGCCTTGATTTTCAAGCAGTGAAGCAAACATAAGTGACGTCACTGGTGGGGTAAATGCTAAGATATTCGTGTAAATACCAACTATAAATGAAAAAAATAGTTTATTTTAGTATTCCTTTAATATAAATCTCGATAAAACCCCACCAGTGACGTCACACATGTTTGCTTCAGTTTCTATTCAAGAAGAGATAGGAAAGGGCGTGTCTATAAGTTTAAATGGTCTAAGCTTCCATCAACTATAGACTCATTCGTACTTACCGACAATTACAGATTTCTATTATTTTCATTTATTTAATTTATAACCTTAAAATTAATTATATAAATAAACAACTTGCCAATTTTTAATTGCTATAGGTACAAATTATTTTTTGATTAAAGTACGTAATATCATGTGTTTGTTACAGATTTTCATAGCGAAAAAGTTGGATGGCGAAGTTCAAAATTTTACGACAATTGGAAAATTACGGAAACTTAACCTGGCGCACTATTTAAAATAAAAGGTTAGTTTAGTCTTTTTTGTTCAATCCATTGTTCAACATCTTTTTTAGTCCCATTAGTATAATTTAGTTTTTTTCTTATAAAACCAAATGTGACCTCTGTCACGAGGAAAGGTACTTAAGCATGAAAAAATCAAATTTTTGTAGTCTACTACAAATAGTCGTAAAATTTCCTTCTCACTATCTATGTTATAACAATAGCTACGGTTGTTTTTGGTTTCCCTGTAAAATTCATCAAATAAACTTGGTTTTGTAGAGAAGGTAGTAATATCCAACGTTGAACCTCTTGATTACAAAAGGGCTCGTCTAATAAGTTTTAGTTTACTCGCAGTTTCTTTGTTTTGTGAGTGTGTAATAAGTTGTGATCATATTATTTGTGATAAATAAAAATTTAAAAATGAAGAAAGAGTTAAATGGAAGAGTAAAAGATGGTTTTAGACTATTGTGAAGGTAAGCTTGCTTGATTTTAAATAATTTTGATGTAAATTTGAAAAAAAAATAAAAAATGAAGTTGTTTTTATTATGAAACCCAGTCCTGCTTTTATTATATATTATTGTTATATTGTTGAGAAGTGAAGAGATGCGGCAGTTTATATTTTACTCTGGAGGAACTATGTGATATTTCAGAATTATTTAGGAAAGCTTATCTGAAGTGTCAAAGTGGTGCTTGTAGCCGTCAATGGTTTTAGAGTCACGGTCATCTACCCATCAAGCAGAAGCTGATTTTAGAGCGACCGCACTAGGGAGTAATCCAGAGAATTAAACCTCTTATCACGCCTCAACCTGGACCTTCGAATGCACTCATTTTACCTGCAGATATTGTTATATTAAATATATTATAACTCATAATTATAAAAGAATACAGAACAGCATGGAGGGAACATGTGGAAAGAATGGAAGATGCTCGAATGCCAAAGAAGCTGTTCCTATATAATCCCAAAGGAAGAAGAATCGTAGACCGTCCCAGGATGAGGTGGCAAGATCAGTTTTGAGTGACCCAACGGACCGCTGATCTCAAACGTGCAGTTGATGATGGTGATATTTTATGATTATGTCTGTAATTAAAGGTATAATAGCACCTCGTTAATTTTTATATTTTAATTTAAACTAACTTTAATCGAAGAAAAACAAAGAGGGGTTCCATATTACTACCTTCTTCTCTATCTTTCCTCGTGACAGGTCACATTTTATGCCATAAATAAGTTTTTGTCATAAATTGAAGGAAATTACCATGTAAGAATGCAAATGAAAATTTTGCGTTTTTCAAAAGTTTGGGAACCTCTGAGCTAGACCATCGTTACTCGAAAAATTCCTCATCGCAACCTGCAAAATTAGATTAGGAACTTATCATTTTCTTTCAACTTCTCCACAAAAAAACGTGTGTTAATTTTTTTTTATTCTATTACTGTGATAATTTTATAATTGTGTTATGTGTTTCTGTTCTCTACTCCACTATTCGAACTCTAGTGGCTAGGACAGCATCAACGGCGTAGGATGACCCGAAAAGCATAGATTTCATTATTTTTGTTTGAAGTGCATTTAGGAATGGAAAATTATTGAGGTTGCCTCAATAATTTACGTCGACATTGAGATGTTACCGATTGCAGGTGAATTGATGATTCTTTTTTAATTATTGCAGCTTTTGTTATTTTTAGCTTTACACATGAAGCCCAGTTTCAACGATGAGTCATTAATACATTTCAGAAGTTTCAAAAGACTAGAGATATTAAATCGAAAAGATTGTGGTGGTAGGGTAAGTTTAAAGGCAATTACTGAATTTTTAAATTTTACTTGATGATATCTCTTGCGTATGTGTATTTGCAATCAATTTTACCCAAGATTTTTGTCTGCGTTGGGCTGTTTCCTAGATGCGCGATTTATTGTTTTAGTAAGTTGTCTTCCGATGGCAACTCATTTATATTTTTTAGTTTTTTTGATTTGATTGTCCCAGGGTATCCCGTCAGGATATCCTAGATTTTACTTGCTTTGTTATCTGTTTGTGTGTCTCCTAAATGGACTTTTGGGGTCAAACATTGTCGTCAACCCCACCTTTTATTGGGTTCAGATTTTGTCATCGGAAGACAACTCGTCAAAAAAATAAATTGCGCATCTAGAAAACTGCCCAGCACAGACGTAGCACGTCGGTAAAATTGACTGCAAATACACATTTACAGGAGTTATCATAAAGTAAAATTAAATGCAGTAGTTGCCTCTCAAGTTACCGTTCCACCTCAATAGTTTCGATTCAACATCTCTATTCTTTTGGAACCTCTGTATTATTAATGGTTCATCGTTCAAACAAAGCTAAAAATAACAAAAACTGCAATAATTAAATAAGAATTAATTCAGCAGCGAACGGTAACATCTCAACGTCGATGTAAATTATTGACGCATTTCTTAAATGAGATTCTAACAAAAATAAAGAAATTTGTGGTTTTCCGGCCATCCTACGCCGTTGATGCTATCCTAGGCACTAGAGGTTGAGTAGTGCTGTAGGTTCAAGCTACCGTTGCGACAGAGGAATCCCTCGATGTCGGAATGATAACACATCTTCCCATAGATAGAGATCCCATTAATGCAAAACCGAAAATGGCAGACATTTTACTGGTCGGTTAAAAAAGTAATTCGCGTTTAAAAATTTCAAGAATTTGTAGGGCAGCGCGGAGGCCAAGGAATGGTAAAAAGGTAACCGTTACGGGTACACTAGCTATATTTGAGGTTCATGTCATCAGCTTTGTTTGGTACCACAGTCGTAGTGAAAGAGGGTTGGTAATTGTACACCAATCAATTTGTAGTAGTGCAGCAAGTGTAGCACTGTAGTACCAAACAAAGCTATTGTCTGACGCGAGCGGCAATTTTTCATTCGCCCGTTTGATTTTTCGAAATCAGACAGCCGGGAGGGGGGGGCATGAAAAATTACCATTTGCGTTAAACATGGCATATACATGTAGTGTATAATCTTTAAATATAGCGAGCGTACCCGTAACGGATACCTTTTTACCATCCCTTGGCTTCCGCGCTGCCCTACAACTTATTACAATTTAAAAATGCGAATTACTTTTTTATCCGACCAGTAATATGTCTGCCATTTACAGTTTTGCATTTATCGGATGTCCATTCATAGTGTAGCCTTAAAATTTTCACGTTTCTTAAAATGGTTTAATAATTCCAAAAATCGCGAGCGTCCTTCTCTCTATTAACGCCACGAATTGTAAAATTGCATCGACGCCGGTCCTGTATTGCGCGTAGAATGATAGATTAACTTTTTTTGTAATTTTAGTTTTGTATTCGTAAAATACACCGACGCCGGTCCTGAATTGCGCGTAGAATGGTAGATTAACTTTTTGGCCTTGTAATTTTAATTTTGTATTCGTAAAAAACCCCGACGCCGGTCCTGTCTTGCGCGTAGAATGGTAGATTAACTTTTTTTGTAATTTTAGTTTTGTATTCGTAAAATACACCGACGCCGGTCCTGAATTGCGCGTAAAATAGTAGATTAAATTTTGGTCTTGTAATTTTAGTTTTGTAATCGTAAAATACACCTACGCAGGTCCTGAATTGCGCGTAAAATAGTAGATTAAATTTTGGTCTTGTAATTTTAGTTTTGTAATCGTAAAATACACCTACGCCGGTCCTGTATTGCGCGTAAAAGAGTAGATTAAATTTTGGTCTTGTAATTTTAGTATTGTAATCATAAAATACACCGACGCCGTCCCTGAATTGCGCGTAAAATAGTAGGTTAAATTTTGGTCTTGTAATTTTAGTTTTGTAATCGTAAAAAACTCCGACGCCGGTCCTGTCTTGCGCGTAGAATGGTAGATTAAATTTTTGGTCTTGTAATTTTAATTTTGTATTCGTAAAATACACCGACGCCGGTCCTGAATTGCGCGTAAAATAGTAGATTAAATTTTGGTCTTGTAATTTTAGTTTTGTAATCGTAAAATACACCTACGCCGGTCCTGAATTGCGCGTAAAATAGTAGATTAAATTTTGGTCTTGTAATTTTAGTTTTGTATTCGTAAAATACACCGACGCCGGTCCTGTATTGCGCGTAAAAGAGTAGATTAAATTTTGGTCTTGTAATTTTAGTATTGTAATCATAAAATACACCGACGCCGTCCCTGAATTGCGCGTAAAATAGTAGGTTAAATTTTGGTCTTGTAATTTTAGTTTTGTAATCGTAAAAAACTCCGACGCCGGTCCTGTCTTGCGCGTAGAATGGTAGATTAAATTTTTGGTCTTGTAATTTTAATTTTGTATTCGTAAAATACACCGACGCCGGTCCTGAATTGCGCGTAAAATAGTAGATTAAATTTTGGTCTTGTAATTTTAGTTTTGTAATCGTAAAATACACCTACGCCGGTCCTGAATTGCGCGTAAAATAGTAGATTAAATTTTGGTCTTGTAATTTTAGTTTTGTATTCGTAAAATACACCGACGCCGGTCCTGAATTGCGCGTAAAATAGTAGATTAAATTTTGGTCTTGTAATTTTAGTTTTGTAATCGTAAAATACACCTACGCCGGTCCTGTATTGCGCGTAAAAGAGTAGATTAAATTTTGGTCTTGTAATTTTAGTATTGTAATCATAAAATACACCGACGCCGTCCCTGAATTGCGCGTAAAATAGTAGGTTAAATTTTGGTCTTGTAATTTTAGTTTTGTAATCGTAAAAAACTCCGACGCCGGTCCTGTCTTGCGCGTAGAATGGTAGATTAACTTTTTTTGTAATTTTAGTTTTGTATTCGTAAAATACACCGACGCCGGTACTGAATTGCGCGTAAATTAGTAGGTTAAATTTTGGTCTTGTAATTTTAGTTTTGTAATCGTAAAAAACTCCGACGCCGGTCCTGTCTTGCGCGTAGAATGGTAGATTAAATTTTTGGTCTTGTAATTTTAATTTTGTATTCGTAAAAAACCCCGACGCCGGTCCTGTCTTGCGCGTAGAATGGTAGATTAACTTTTTTTGTAATTTTAGTTTTGTAATCGTAAAAAATCCGACGCCGGTCCTGTATTGCGCGTAGAATAGCAGATTAAATTTTTGGTCTTGTAGTTTTAATTTTGTATTCGTAAAAATCCCAACGCCGGTCCTGTCTTGCGCGTAAAATGGTAGATTAAAGTTTTGGTCTTGTAATTTTAGTTTTGTAATCGTAAAATACACCGACGCCGTTCCTGAATTGCGCGTAAAATAGTAGATTAAATTTTGGTCTTGTAATTTTAGTTTTGTAATCGTAAAATACACCGACGCCGGTCCTGTATTGCGCGTAAAAGAGTAGATTAAATTTTGGTCTTGTAATTTTAGTTTTGTATTCGTAAAAAACCCCGACGCCGGTCCTGTCTTGCGCGTAGAATGATAGATTAACTTTTTTTGTAATTTTAGTTTTGTAATCGTAAAAAATCCGACGCCGGTCCTGTATTGCGCGTAGAATAGCAGATTAAATTTTTGGTCTTGTAGTTTTAATTTTGTATTCGTAAAAATCCCAACGCCGGTCCTGTCTTGCGCGTAAAATGGTAGATTAAAGTTTTGGTCTTGTAATTTTAGTTTTGTAATCGTAAAATACACCGACGCCGTTCCTGAATTGCGCGTAAAATAGTAGATTAAATTTTGGTCTTGTAATTTTAGTTTTGTAATCGTAAAATACACCGACGCCGGTCCTGTATTGCGCGTAAAAGAGTAGATTAAATTTTGGTCTTGTAATTTTAGTTTTGTAATCGTAAAATACACCGACGCCGTCCCTGAATTGCGCGTAAAATAGTAGATTAAATTTTGGTCTTGTAATTTTAGTTTTGTAATCGTAAAATACACCGACGCCGTTCCTGAATTGCGCGTAAAAGAGTAGATTAAATTTTGGTCTTGTAATTTTAGTTTTGTAATCGTAAAAAATCCGACGCCGGTCCTGTATTGCGCGTAGAATAGCAGATTAAATTTTTGGTCTTGTAGTTTTAATTTTGTATTCGTAAAAATCCCAACGCCGGTCCTGTCTTGCGCGTAAAATGGTAGATTAAAGTTTTGGTCTTGTAATTTTAGTTTTGTAATCGTAAAATACACCGACGCCGTTCCTGAATTGCGCGTAAAATAGTAGATTAAATTTTGGTCTTGTAATTTTAGTTTTGTAATCGTAAAAAATCCGACGCCGGTCCTGTATTGCGCGTAGAATAGCAGATTAAATTTTTGGTCTTGTAGTTTTAATTTTGTATTCGTAAAAATCCCAACGCCGGTCCTGTCTTGCGCGTAAAATGGTAGATTAAAAGGTCTGTTTGGTACCACAGTCCTAGTGCTACACTAACTACACTACTACAAATTGATTGGTGTAAAAAGTGAGTTGGTAATTGTACCACCAATCAATTTGTAGGAGTGTAGTTAGTGTAGCACTAGGACTGTGGTACCAAACAGACCTAAAGTTTTGGTCTTGTAATTTTAGTTTTGTAATCGTAAAATACACCGACGCCGTCCCTGAATTGCGCGTAAAATAGTAGATTAAATTTTGGTCTTGTAATTTTAGTTTTGTAATCGTAAAATACACCGACGCCGGTCCTGTATTGCGCGTAAAAGAGTAGATTAAATTTTTGGTCTTGTAATTTTAATTTTGTATTCGTAAAAAACTTCGACGCCGGTCCTGTCTTGCGCGTAGAATGGTAGATTAAATTTTTGGTCTTGTAATTTTAATTTTGTATTCGTAAAAAACCCTGACTCCGGTCCTGTCTTGCGCGTAGAATGGTAGATTAACTTTTTTTGTAATTTTAGTTTTGTAATCGTAAAAAATCCGACGCCGGTCCTGTATTGCGCGTAGAATAGCAGATTAAATTTTTGGTCTTGTAGTTTTAATTTTGTATTCGTAAAAATCCCAACGCCGGTCCTGTCTTGCGCGTAAAATGGTAGATTAAAAGGTCTGTTTGGTACCACAGTCCTAGTGCTACACTAACTACACTACTACAAATTGATTGGTGTAAAAAGTGAGTTGGTAATTGTACCACCAATCAATTTGTAGGAGTGTAGTTAGTGTAGCACTAGGACTGTGGTACCAAACAGACCTAAAGTTTTGGTCTTGTAATTTTAGTTTTGTAATCGTAAAATACACCGACGCCGTCCCTGAATTGCGCGTAAAATAGTAGATTAAATTTTGGTCTTGTAATTTTAGTTTTGTAATCGTAAAATACACCGACGCCGGTCCTGTATTGCGCGTAAAAGAGTAGATTAAATTTTTGGTCTTGTAATTTTAATTTTGTATTCGTAAAAAACTTCGACGCCGGTCCTGTCTTGCGCGTAGAATGGTAGATTAAATTTTTGGTCTTGTAATTTTAATTTTGTATTCGTAAAAAACCCTGACTCCGGTCCTGTCTTGCGCGTAGAATGGTAGATTAACTTTTTTTGTAATTTTAGTTTTGTAATCGTAAAAAATCCGACGCCGGTCCTGTATTGCGCGTAGAATAGCAGATTAAATTTTTGGTCTTGTAGTTTTAATTTTGTATTCGTAAAAATCCCAACGCCGGTCCTGTCTTGCGCGTAAAATGGTAGATTAAAAGGTCTGTTTGGTACCACAGTCCTAGTGCTACACTAACTACACTACTACAAATTGATTGGTGTAAAAAGTGAGTTGGTAATTGTACCACCAATCAATTTGTAGGAGTGTAGTTAGTGTAGCACTAGGACTGTGGTACCAAACAGACCTAAAGTTTTGGTCTTGTAATTTTAGTTTTGTAATCGTAAAATACACCGACGCCGTCCCTGAATTGCGCGTAAAATAGTAGATTAAATTTTGGTCTTGTAATTTTAGTTTTGTAATCGTAAAATACACCGACGCCGTTCCTGAATTGCGCGTAAAATAGTAGATTAAATTTTGGTCTTGTAATTTTAGTTTTGTAATCGTAAAATACACCGACGCCGTCCCTGAATTGCGCGTAAAATAGTAGATTAAATTTTGGTCTTGTAATTTTAGTTTTGTAATCGTAAAATACACCGACGCCGTTCCTGAATTGCGCGTAAAATAGTAGATTAAATTTTGGTCTTGTAATTTTAGTTTTGTAATCGTAAAATACACCGACGCCGTCCCTGAATTGCGCGTAAAATAGTAGATTAAATTTTGGTCTTGTAATTTTAGTTTTGTAATCGTAAAATACACCGACGCCGTTCCTGAATTGCGCGTAAAATAGTAGATTAAATTTTGGTCTTGTAATTTTAGTTTTGTAATCGTAAAATACACCGTAAAAACGCGGTATCGATGCGGAACTTAATAAAAAAGTTTGATCTAGTAGCGCTCTCGCCCCCCTATCTTTACCCTGTGTTGTAAATTTGATGATGGTGAGCCGTACCAGCTCAGTGCTGTGATCCATCCACTTTAGCTTATGGTCGCCGAATTTTTATAAGTGTTTATAATATTTCTAATGTGTATTTTGTACTTTGCAGATTCAAAATGATGGGCCCACTACAACGAGGAGTCCACGGCAAAGATGGCAGAGGTGCGTCGTCGGATCCAGTCGTTTGCAAGTGCCGCAGTGTGTGTTAAATTTATATGTTCAAATACTTTGTAATAATTTTATATGTTCCTTTACTTTGTAATGTTATATTGATGTGAATAAAAATACCAACTAAAGTACAACAGAATTTTATTTACAAGTGTCATACAATTCAAACTTAGAAAATATTTTAATATAAAATATTCAAAAATGAAATGGACAGCCTTTCGGTTTAAGCCTCTGAACCTGGGCTCCTCCAGTCCACCGTCGCTCGCTTCGCTCGCGTAGTCCCAACCACCCGCCCTAACGAGATACATTACTTATATACCCAAAATTCCCCACTCTAGCATCAAAAATAGTGGGGTCGGTTTCCGAATGCATACCGAACTCGAATCGCATTTTTCCACCTCTACTTCATCGTCACGCGAGTGTCAAAACATTTTTTGACAATTGGACTTAGAATATTTTTCAAATTTATTTCTTACAACTCATGCACTCCTGATAAGTAACGATTTTTAAAAATTTACTGTTTTGCTACCAGGATCGCAGAAGTTAAAAGAGGTATATTTTTATATTTGTGCTCCTAATACTTGTAACTTTTAATTTGTAAAAATTTCAAAGTTTTTAAGATTTCTGACCAGGAGCGCAGAAGTTAAAGGAGGCAAATTTTTATATTTGTGCTCCTAATAAATTTAATTTTTATTTCTAAAAATTTCAAAGTTTTTAAGATTTCTGACCAGGAGCGCAGAAGTTAAAGGAGGTAAATTTTTATATTTGTGCTCCTAATAAATTTACTTTTTATTTGTAAAAATTTGCAAGTTTTTAAGTTTTCTTACCAGGATCGCAGAAGTTGAAAGAGGTATATTTTTATTTACTTGTGATACTTACATCGAGATGTTCTCCTAATACATGGATGTTTTATTTACATAATTTTGCCGCTACTGTTAAGTTATTTATCAGAAAAGCAGAAATTGAAAGAGGTAAAAATGGCACAATGTTTTCGTTATCTAAAAATAGCAGCCGTTAACACAGCTTTTGTTGATCAATGATACTAATAAACGATATTTTAAATTTTATTGTAAAAATAAGTACAAGGCAACGCAATATTTTCCATTTCATTTTTCCAATCCTGCGGTCCAAATCAGTGGGTGACGGATGGGCGGCCCCGGAATTTATCTGAAATTAGAAATAAAAATCAAAATCACTCTTTTACTCCCTAACTAAAAGCATGGGCGCAACTAAGGGTGGGCTAGGGGGTCCAAGCCCCCCCAAAAAATTGGATTTTTAACGGCTATTTATTTTGCTAACCCGGCCGTGAATGACTGTTTTAGACTCGATAACGTAGGAAACGGGACACACTCTTTTCGTCACTAGGACGCGAGAAAGAATTAAAAGCCCTGCCCTTAATTCTTTTATGGTTTTATGAGCGGGATCTAAAACCTTTTCAGAACGAGGGGCTTGAAGGGAATTACCGGATTGGAATTCCTCATTTGTTATTGAAACCACGCACTTAAGGGCTATCGGACCCCACTGTCAGAAAATATTGGAAGACTTGATTTCGGGATCTAAAGATAAGGATGGATGACATCCACGAAGGGACTTACAGTTTTCGCGTAGCGAGATCTACATTTGCCGGAAAGATCTGATGTCCGAAGTTTTGTAATTTCCGAAGCCGACTCCGGGGTTTTTACGAATACAAAATGAAAATTACAAGACCAAAGTTTAATCTACTATTTTACGCGCAATTCAGGGACGGCGTCGGTGTTTTTTACGATTACAAATCTAAAATTACAAGACCAAAGTTTAATCTACTATTTTACGCGCAATTCACGGACGGCGTCGGTGTTTTTCACGATTACAAAACTAAAATTACAAGACCAAAATTTAATCTACTATTTTACGCGCAATTCCGGGACGGCGTCGGTGTTTTTACGATTACAAATCTAAAATTACAAGACCAAAATTTAATCTACTATTTTACGCGCAATTCAGGGACGGCGTCGGTGTTTTTTACGATTACAAATCTAAAATTACAAGACCAAAGTTTAATCTACTATTTTACGCGCAATTCACGGACGGCGTCGGTGTTTTTCACGATTACAAAACTAAAATTACAAGACCAAAATTTAATCTACTATTTTACGCGCAATTCCGGGACGGCGTCGGTGTTTTTACGATTACAAATCTAAAATTACAAGACCAAAATTTAATCTACTATTTTACGCGCAATTCAGGGACGGCGTCGGTGTTTTTTACGATTACAAATCTAAAATTACAAGACCAAAGTTTAATCTACTATTTTACGCGCAATTCACGGACGGCGTCGGTGTTTTTCACGATTACAAAACTAAAATTACAAGACCAAAATTTAATCTACTATTTTACGCGCAATTCCGGGACGGCGTCGGTGTTTTTACGATTACAAATCTAAAATTACAAGACCAAAATAAACTACTATTTTACGCGCAATTCAGGGCCGGCGTCGGTGTTTTTTACGATTACAAAACTAAAATTACAAGACCAAAATTTAATCTACTATTTTACGCGCAATTCCGGGACGGCGTCGGTGTTTTTACGATTACAAATCTAAAATTACAAGACCAAAATAAACTACTATTTTACGCGCAATTCAGGGCCGGCGTCGGTGTTTTTTACGATTACAAAACTAAAATTACAAAACTAAAATTACAAGACCAAAATAACCTACTATTTTACGCGCAATTCAGGGCCGGCGTCGGTGTTTTTTACGATTACAAAACTAAAATTACAAAACTAAAATTACAAGACCAAAATAACCTACTATTTTACGCGCAATTCAGGGACGGCGTCGGTGTTTTTTACGATTACAAATCTAAAATTACAAGACCAAAATTTAATCTAATATTTTACGCGCAATTCCGGGACGGCGTCGGTGTTTTTACGATTACAAATCTAAAATTACAAGACCAAAGTTTAATCTACTATTTTACGCGCAATTCACGGACGGCGTCGGTGTTTTTCACGATTACAAAACTAAGATTACAAGACCAAAATTTAATCTACTATTTTACGCGCTAATTCCGGGACGGCGTCGGTGTTTTTACGATTACAAATCTAAAATTACAAGACCAAAGTTTAATCTACTATTTTACGCGCAATTCACGGACGGCGTCGGTGTTTTTCACAATTACAAAACTAAAATTACAAGACCAAAATTTAATCTACTATTTTACGCGCAATTCCGGGACGGCGTCGGTGTTTTTACGATTACAAATCTAAAATTACAAGACCAAAATAACCTACTATTTTACGCGCAATTCAGGGCCGGCGTCGGTGTTTTTTACGATTACAAAACTAAAATTACAAAACTAAAATTACAAGACCAAAATAACCTACTATTTTACGCGCAATTCAGGGCCGGCGTCGGTGTTTTTTACGATTACAAATCTAAAATTACAAGACCAAAATTTAATCTACTATTTCACGCGCAATTCCGGGACGGCGTCGGTGTTTTTACGATTACAAATCTAAAATTACAAGACCAAAATTTAATCTACTATTTTACGCGCAATTCAGGGACGGCGTCGGTGTTTTTTACGATTACAAATCTAAAATTACAGGACCAAAATAACCTACTATTTTACGCGCAATTCAGGGCCGGCGTCGGTGTTTTTTACGATTACAAATCTAAAATTACAAGACCAAAGTTTAATCTACTATTTTACGCGCAATTCACGGACGGCGTCGGTGTTTTTCACGATTACAAAACTAAAATTACAAGACCAAAATTTAATCTACTATTTTACGCGCAATTCCGGGACGGCGTCGGTGTTTTTACGATTACAAATCTAAAATTACAAGACCAAAATAACCTACTATTTTACGCGCAATTCAGGGCCGGCGTCGGTGTTTTTTACGATTACAAATCTAAAATTACAAGACCAAAATTTAATCTACTATTTTACGGGCAATTCAGGGACGGCGTCGGTGTTTTTTACGATTACAAATCTAAAATTACAAGACCAAAATTTAATCTAATATTTTACGCGCAATTCCGGGACGGCGTCGGTGTTTTTACGATTACAAATCTAAAATTACAAGACCAAAGTTTAATCTACTATTTTACGCGCAATTCAGGGACGGCGTCGGTGTTTTTTACGATTACAAATCTAAAATTACAAGACCAAAATTTAATCTACTATTTTACGCGCAATTCAGGGACGGCGTCGGTGTTTTTTACGATTACAAATCTAAAATTACAAGACCAAAATTTAATCTAATATTTTACGCGCAATTCCGGGACGGCGTCGGTGTTTTTACGATTACAAATCTAAAATTACAAGACCAAAGTTTAATCTACTATTTTACGCGCAATTCACGGACGGCGTCGGTGTTTTTCACGATTACAAAACTAAAATTACAAGACCAAAATTTAATCTACTATTTTACGCGCTAATTCCGGGACGGCGTCGGTGTTTTTACGATTACAAATCTAAAATTACAAGACCAATATAACCTACTATTTTACGCGCAATTCAGGGCCGGCGTCGGTGTTTTTTACGATTACAAATCTAAAATTACAAGACCAAAGTTTAATCTACTATTTTACGCGCAATTCACGGACGGCGTCGGTGTTTTTCACGATTACAAAACTAAAATTACAAGACCAAAATTTAATCTACTATTTCACGCGCAATTCCGGGACGGCGTCGGTGTTTTTACGATTACAAATCTAAAATTACAAGACCAAAATTTAATCTACTATTTTACGCGCAATTCACGGACGGCGTCGGTGTTTTTTACGATTACAAATCTAAAATTACAGGACCAAAATAACCTACTATTTTACGCGCAATTCAGGGCCGGCGTCGGTGTTTTTTACGATTACAAATCTAAAATTACAAGACCAAAGTTTAATCTACTATTTTACGCGCAATTCACGGACGGCGTCGGTGTTTTTCACGATTACAAAACTAAAATTACAAGACCAAAATTTAATCTACTATTTTACGCGCAATTCCGGGACGGCGTCGGTGTTTTTACGATTACAAATCTAAAATTACAAGACCAAAATTTAATCTACTATTTTACGCGCAATTCAGGGACGGCGTCGGTGTTTTTTACGATTACAAATCTAAAATTACAAGACCAAAGTTTAATCTACTATTTTACGCGCAATTCACGGACGGCGTCGGTGTTTTTCACGATTACAAAACTAAAATTACAAGACCAAAATTTAATCTACTATTTTACGCGCAATTCACGGACGGCGTCGGTGTTTTTCACGATTACAAAACTAAAATTACAAGACCAAAATTTAATCTACTATTTTACGCGCAATTCCGGGACGGCGTCGGTGTTTTTACGATTACAAATCTAAAATTACAAGACCAAAATAACCTACTATTTTACGCGCAATTCAGGGCCGGCGTCGGTGTTTTTTACGATTACAAATCTAAAATTACAAGACCAACGTTTAATCTACTATTTTACGCGCAACTCACGGACGGCGTCGGTGTTTTTTACGATTACAAATTTAAAATTACAAGACCAATGTTTAATCTACTATTTTACGCGCAATTCACGGACGGCGTCGGTGTTTTTCACAATTACAAAACTAAAATTACAAGACCAAAATTTAATCTACTATTTTACGCGCAATTCCGGGACGGCGTCGGTGTTTTTACGATTACAAATCTAAAATTACAAGACCAAAATAACCTACTATTTTACGCGCAATTCAGGGCCGGCGTCGGTGTTTTTTACGATTACAAAACTAAAATTACAAGACCAAAGTTTAATCTACTATTTTACGCGCAATTCAGGGACGGCGTCGGTGTTTTTTACGATTACAAATCTAAAATTACAAGACCAAAATTTAATCTAATATTTTATGCGCAATTCAGGGACGGCGTCGGTGTTTTTTACGATTACAAATCTAAAATTACAAGACCAAAGTTTAATCTACTATTTTACGCGCAATTCACGGACGGCGTCGGTGTTTTTCACGATTACAAAACTAAAATTACAAGGCCAAAATTTAATCTACTATTTTACGCGCAATTCCGGGACGGCGTCGGTGTTTTTACGATTACAAATCTAAAATTACAAGACCAAAATAACCTACTATTTTACGCGCAATTCAGCGCCGGCGTCGGTGTTTTTTACGATTACAAATCTAAAATTACAAGACCAAAGTTTAATCTACTATTTTACGCGCAATTCAGGGACGGCGTCGGTGTTTTTTACGATTACAAATCTAAAATTACAAGACCAAAATTTAATCTAATATTTTACGCGCAATTCAGGGACGGCGTCGGTGTTTTTTACGATTACAAATCTAAAATTACAAGACCAAAGTTTAATCTACTATTTTACGCGCAATTCACGGACGGCGTCGGTGTTTTTCACGATTACAAAACTAAAATTACAAGACCAAAATAACCTACTATTTTACGCGCAATTCCGGGACGGCGTCGGTGTTTTTACGATTACAAATCTAAAATTACAAGACCAAAGTTTAATCTACGATTTTACGCGCAATTCAGGGACGGCGTCGGTGTTTTTTACGATTACAAATCTAAAATTACAAGACCAAAGTTTAATCTACTATTTTACGCGCAATTCACGGACGGCGTCGGTGTTTTTTACGATTACAAATTTAAAATTACAAGACCAATGTTTAATCTACTATTTTACGCGCAATTCACAGACGGCGTCGGTGTTTTTCACGATTACAAAACTAAAATTACAAGACCAAAATTTAATCTACTATTTTACGCGCAATTCCGGAACGGCGTCGGTGTTTTTACGATTACAAAACTAAAATTACAAGACCAAAATTTAATCTACTATTTTACGCGCAATTCCGGGACGGCGTCGGTGTTTTTACGATTACAAATCTAAAATTACAAGACCAAAATAACCAACTATTTTACGCGCAATTCAGGGCCGGCGTCGGTGTTTTTTACGATTACAAAACTAAAATTACAAGACCAAAATAACCTACTATTTTACGCGCAATTCAGGGCCGGCGTCGGTGTTTTTTACGATTACAAATCTAAAATTACAAGACCAAAGTTTAATCTACTATTTTACGCGCAACTCAGGGACGGCGTCGGTGTTTTTTACGATTACAAATCTAAAATTACAAGACCAATGTTTAATCTACTATTTTACGCGCAATTCACGGACTTCGTCGGTGTTTTTCACGATTACAAAACTAAAATTACAAGACCAAAATTTAATCTACTATTTTACGCGCAATTCCGGGACGGCGTCGGTGTTTTTACGATTACAAATCTAAAGTTACAAGACCAAAATAACCTACTATTTTACGCGCAATTCAGGGCCGGCGTCGGTGTTTTTTACGATTACAAATCTAATATTACAAGACCAAAGTTTAATCTACTATTTTACGCGCAATTCAGGGACGGCGTCGGTGTTTTTTACGATTAAAAATTTTTAAATTACAAGACCAATGTTTAATCTACTATTTTACGCGCAATTCACGGACGGCGTCGGTGTTTTTCACGATTACAAAACTAAAATTACAAGACCAAAATTTAATCTACTATTTTACGCGCAATTCCGGGACGGCGTCGGTGTTTTTACGATTACAAATCTAAAATTACAAGACCAAAATAACCTACTATTTTACGCGCAATTCAGGGCCGGCGTCGGTGTTTTTTACGATTACAAAACTAAAATTACAAGACCAAAATAACCTACTATTTTACGCGCAATTCAGGGACGGCGTCGGTGTTTTTTACGATTACAAATCTAAAATTACAAGACCAAAGTTTAATCTACTATTTTACGCGCAATTCAGGGACGGCGTCGGTGTTTTTTACGATTACAAATCTAAAATTACAAGACCAAAGTTTAATCTACTATTTTACGCGCAATTCACGGACGGCGTCGGTGTTTTTTACGATTACAAATTTAAAATTACAAGACCAATGTTTAATCTACTATTTTACGCGCAATTCACGGACGGCGTCGGTGTTTTTCACGATTACAAAACTAAAATTACAAGACCAAAATTTAATCTACTATTTTACGCGCAATTCCGGGACGGCGTCGGTGTTTTTACGATTACAAATCTAAAATTACAAGACCAAAATAAGCTACTATTTTACGCGCAATTCAGGGCCGGCGTCGGTGTTTTTTACGATTACAAATCTAATATTACAAGACCAAAGTTTAATCTACTATTTTACGCGCAATTCAGGGACGGCGTCGGTGTTTTTTACGATTAAAAATTTTTAAATTACAAGACCAATGTTTAATCTACTATTTTACGCGCAATTCACGGACGGCGTCGGTGTTTTTCACGATTACAAAACTAAAATTACAAGACCAAAATTTAATCTACTATTTTACGCGCAATTCCGGGACGGCGTCGGTGTTTTTACGATTACAAATCTAAAATTACAAGACCAAAATAACCTACTATTTTACGCGCAATTCAGGGCCGGCGTCGGTGTTTTTTACGATTACAAAACTAAAATTACAAGACCAAAATAACCTACTATTTTACGCGCAATTCAGGGACGGCGTCGGTGTTTTTTACGATTACAAATCTAAAATTACAAGACCAAAGTTTAATCTACTATTTTACGCGCAATTCAGGGACGGCGTCGGTGTTTTTTACGATTACAAATCTAAAATTACAAGACCAAAGTTTAATCTACTATTTTACGCGCAATTCACGGACGGCGTCGGTGTTTTTTACGATTACAAATTTAAAATTACAAGACCAATGTTTAATCTACTATTTTACGCGCAATTCACGGACGGCGTCGGTGTTTTTCACGATTACAAAACTAAAATTACAAGACCAAAATTTAATCTACTATTTTACGCGCAATTCCGGGACGGCGTCGGTGTTTTTACGATTACAAATCTAAAATTACAAGACCAAAATAAGCTACTATTTTACGCGCAATTCAGGGCCGGCGTCGGTGTTTTTTACGATTACAAAACTAAAATTACAAGACCAAAATAACCTACTATTTTACGCGCAATTCAGGGCCGGCGTCGGTGTTTTTTACGATTACAAATCTAAAATTACAAGACCAAAGTTTAATCTACTATTTTACGCGCAATTCAGGGACGGCGTCGGTGTTTTTTACGATTACAAATCTAAAATTACAAGACCAAAATTTAATCTAATATTTTACGCGCAATTCAGGGACGGCGTCGGTGTTTTTTACGATTACAAATCTAAAATTACAAGACCAATGTTTAATCTACAATTTTACGCGCAATTCACGGACGGCGTCGGTGTTTTTCTCGATTACAAAACTAAAATTACAAGACCAAAATTTAATCTACTATTTTACGCGCAATTCCGGGACGGCGTCGGTGTTTTTTACGATTACAAATCTAAAATTACAAGACCAAAATAACCTACTATTTTACGCGCAATTCAGGGCCGGCGTCGGTGTTTTTTACGATTACAAATCTAAAATTACAAGACCAAAGTTTAATCTACTATTTTACGCGCAATTCAGGGACGGCGTAGGTGTTTTTTACGATTACAAAACTAAAATTACAAGACCAAAATTTAATCTAATATTTTACGCGCAATTCAGGGACGGCGTCGGTGTTTTTTGCGATTACAAATCTAAAATTACAAGACCAAAATTTAATCTAATATTTTACGCGCAATTCAGGGCCGGGGTCGGTGTTTTTTACGATTACAAAACTAAAATTATAATACCAATATTTAACCTACTATTTTACGCGCAATTCAGGGACGGCGTCGGTGTTTTTTACGGTTAAAAATCTAAAATTACAAGACCAAAGTTTAATCTACTATTTTACGCGCAATTCAGGGACGGCGTCGGTGTTTTTTACGATTACAAATCTAAAATTACAAGACCAAAATTTAATCTACTATTTTACGCGCAATTCAGGGACGGCGTCGGTGTTTTTTACGATTACAAATCTAAAATTACAAGACCAATGTTTAATCTACTATTTTACGCGCAATTCAGGGACGGCGTCGGTGTTTTTTACGATTACAAATCTAAAATTACAAGACCAATGTTTAATCTACTATAAAACGCGCAATTCACGGACGGCGTCGGTGTTTTTCACGATTACAAAACTAAAATTACAAGACCAAAATTTAATCTACTATTTTACGCGCAATTCAGGGACGGCGTCGGTGTTTTTTACGATTACAAATCTAAAATTACAAGACCAATGTTTAATCTACTATTTTACGCGCAATTCAGGGACGGCGTCGGTGTTTTTTACGATTACAAATCTAAAATTACAAGACCAATGTTTAATCTACTATAAAACGCGCAATTCACGGACGGCGTCGGTGTTTTTCACGATTACAAAACTAAAATTACAAGACCAAAATTTAATCTACTATTTTACGCGCAATTCCGGGACGGCGTCGGTGTTTTTACGATTACAAATCTAAAATTACAAGACCAAAATAACCTACTATTTTACGCGCAATTCAGGGCCGGCGTCGGTGTTTTTTACGATTACAAAACTAAAATTACAAGACCAAAATTTAATCTAATATTTTACGCGCAATTCAGGGCGGCGTCGGTGTTTTTTACGATTACAAAACTAAAATTTCAAGACCAAAATTTAATCTAATATTTTACGCGCAATTCAGTGCCGGGGTCGGTGTTTTTTACGATTACAAAACTAAAATTATAATACCAATATTTAACCTACTATTTTACGCGCAATTCAGGGCCGGCGTCGGTGTTTTTTACGATTACAAATCTAAAATTACAAGACCAAAGTTTAATCTACTATTTTACGCGCAATTCAGGGACGGCGTCGGTGTTTTTTACGATTGCAAATCTAAAATTACAAGACCAAAAATTTAATCTGCTATTCTACGCGCAATACAGGACCGGCGTCGGTCCTGGGCATTAATTAAAACAAAACTACAAGGTGCAATTTTAGAAATCGACGCGTAAAGACAGAGACGGACGCTTGTGATTTTTATAATAAATTGTGAAATTAAAACAAAGCAATAATAATACAGGGGCGGATTCGCAACTTTTACAATAATTATTAAACCAAAGGAACCGCTATTTCGCATATTTTAAGAGTGGTGAAAATTTCTTGGCTTATAGACACCTCATAAATACAAAACCGAAATTGGCAGAGGTTTAAAAATTGTAGCAGCAGCGCAGTGGCCAAGCGATGGTAAAAAGGTAACCGTTACGGGTAAACTCGCTATATGTAAAGATTATACACACCTCATGCTCATGCGATTGTCTGACTCGAGCGGGAATTTTTCGTGCGACCGTGTGATTTTTTGAAATCACACAGCCGTGTGTGGGGAGGGGGCAACGTGTGTTTTGAAAAATTACCGCTCTCGTCAGACGATGGAATGAGGTGTATAATGTTTAGATCTGGAGAGAGTGTACCCGTAAAGTGGCATTCACATAAGGGATTATATTTGGATGGTAGAATCCGACACTGCTGATAGGTTCGAAAACGTAAGATTAGCAACCTTGATTGATTATTTTCAAACCTATCAGCAGTTCAGGATTCTACCATCCAAATACAATCTCCTATGTGAATGCAGCTTAACGGATAAGCACCTGGTTTACCACCCCTTGGCTTCCGCGCTGCCCTACAACGTGTTAAAATTTGAAAACGCGAATTACTTTTTTAGCCGTCCAGTAAAATGTCTGCCTTTTTCGGTTTTTGTATTTATGGGGTGTCTATCTATGGGAAGACGGAACGGTAGCTTGAACCTACAACACAATTCCACCTCTAGTGGCTAGGACAGCATCAACGGCGTAGGATGGCCGGAAAACCATAAATTTCTTTATTTTTGTTAGAAGCGCATTTAAAAAATGCCTCAATAATTTACATCGACATTGAGATGTTACCGTTCGCTGCTGAATTATTGCTTGTTTAATTTTTGCAGTTTTTGTTATTTTTAGCTTTAAACCTGAAACTTTGAACAATTAAGCATTGGTATTCCAGAGGTTCCAAAAAAATAGAGATGTTGAATCGAAACGATTGTGGTGGAAAGGTAAGTTGAGAGGCAGTTACTGTAGGTATTTAATTTTCCTTTATGATATCTCTTGTAAATGTGCATTTGCAGTCAATTTTACCGACGCGTTATGTCTGTGCTGGGCAGTTTCCTAGATGCGTAATTTATTTTTTTGACGAGTTGTCTTCTGATGACAAAATCTGAACCCAATAAAAGGTGGGGTTCATGACTCCAAAAGTCCATATAGGAGACACACAAATACATAACAAAGTAAGTAAAATCCAGGATATCCTGAAGGGATACCCTGGGACAATCAAATCAAAATAAAAAAACTAAAAAATACACATGAGTTGCCATCCGAAGGCAACTTCTAAAACAATAAATCGCGCATCTAGGAAACAAAAAACTAAAAATAACAAAAGCTGCAATAATTAAACAAGAATCATCGATTCACCTGCGATTGGTAACATCTCAATGTTGACGTAAATTATTGAGGCAACCTAATTTCTTAAAAATGCACTTGTAACAAAAATAAAGAAATCTATGGTTTTCCGGACATCCTACGCCGTTGATGCTGTCCTAGCCAGTAGAGATCGAATAGTGGTGTAGAGAACAATAACACATAACACAATTATAAAATTATCACAGTAACAGAAAAAGAAAAATTAATACACGTTTTTTGTGGAGAAATCGCAAGAAAATGATAAATCTCCAATCTAATTTTGTAGGTTGAGTTGAGTTTTCGAGTAACGATGGTCTACCTAAACTGCAGTTCCAATTTGACAATTATGAGAAGCAAAAACGCAAAAAATTTCATTTGCATTCTTACATGGCGGTTTTTTTTGATTTATAATAAAAACTTATTTATGGCATAAAATGTGACCTGTCATGAGGAAAGATAGAGAAGAAGGTAGTAATATGGAACCCCTCTTTTTTTTTCGATTACGGCTAGTTTAAATTAAAATATGAAAATTGAAGAGGTACTATTATACCTTTAATTACAGACGTAATCATAAAATATCACCATCATCAACTACACTTTTGACAAGAGAGGTCGGTTGCATCACTCAAAACTGATCTCGCCACCTCTTCCTCTAGGCTTATATAGGAACAGCTTCCTTGGCCATTCCATTCCATCATCTTCCATTCTATCCAGATGTTCCCTCCATGCTGTTCTGTATTCTTTTATAATTATATGATAAAATATATTTAACATAATAATATTTGCTGGTAAAACGAGTGCATTTGAAGGTCCAGGTTGAGGCGTGGATTACTCCCTAGTGCGGTCGCTCTAAAATCAGCTTCTGCTTGATGGGTGACTCTAAAACCGTGACTCTAAAACCATTGACGGCTACAAGCACCACTTTGACACTTCAGATAAGCTTTCCTAAATAATTTTCAACTATCACGTAGTTCCTCCAGAGTAAAATAAAAACTGCCGCATCTCTTCACTTCTCAACAATATAAGAATAATATAATAAAATCAGGAATGGGTTTCATAATAAAAACAACTTCATTTTTTATTTTTTTCAAATTTACTTCAAAATTATTTAAAATCAACCAAGCTTACCTCGACAATAGTCTAAAACCATCTTTTAAACTTCCATTTAACTCTTTCTTCACCTTTAAATTTTTATAATACCATCACAACTTATTAGACACGCACAAAACAAAGAAACTGCGAGTAAACTAAAACTTATTAGAAGAGTCCCTTAGGTCCTTTGTAATGAGGGGGTTCAACGTTGGATATTACTACCTTCTCTACGTAACCAAGATTATTTGAAGAATTTTACATGGAAGCCAAAAACAACCGTAGCTACTGATGGAGCGTAGATAGTGAGAAATTTTTTTTACGACTATTTGAAATAACTAAAGAAACGGCAAACAAATTTTTTGTTTACGCCGTTACAAAAAAAAAAACATGCAGTTTCGGAGACTGCAAAAAAACAAAAAATTGATTTTTTCAAGCCTAAGTACCTTTCCTCGTCACAGGTCACATTTGTTTTTATAAGAAGAAATCTAAATTACTCTAAAGTGACTAAAAAAAGATATCGGAAAATGGATTGAACAAAAAAGACTAAACTAACCTTTTGTTTCCGCAATTTTCCAATTGCCGTTGTAAAATTGTGCACTTCGCAATCCACCTTTTTCGCTATGAAAATCTATAACAAACACATAATATTACGTATTTTAAACACAAAATAATTTGCATCTTATTTAAAAATTGGCAAGTTTATTATTTTTATAATTTAAGGTTATAAATGAAATAAAACTATTGGACGGACATTGAACTACAAAATTGTAATCTGTAAGGTAAGTAATAAAAATCTGTAATTGTCGGTAAGTACGTACGAGTCTGTAGTTGAAGGAAGTCACTGTAGATGTCCGCAGTTCAATGTCGGTATCAAGGCTAATAGATACCTGTAATTGTCGATAAATGTACAGATATCTGTAGCTGTCGGTAATATCGTAGTTATTCGTAATTTTACATGGTGTCGCTCTAACCAACTTGTCAAAACAAATTCACAAAATGCGAAACAAAATTATAACATTATCGATCATGCTTTTTAATTTCAACAGAAAACTACTTATTTTAAAGAAATAAAATATAATTTACCTTTTCTTTAACAGCTCTCTTGCAGAACTCCGCCTTAATTTATGTTTTTTTATTTTCATCTCGATGGTCCAAGTTTTCTAATTAAAACATTTCGTTCGTCAGCAAGCATCTTTTTAAACCAACTAACTCTGTCCAGCTTCCAAGATTGTTGATCCTCCTTCGATAGCTCTTGGATGTTTTAAATCTGCAAAGTAGAAAATATACACATTAGTCCAGATGACATTAATTCTGATCCAACTCGACTTGCATGCACCAGGGATGGAAAAGTTGACTTGATTTTGGCTATCAAGCCAAACTTATAAACTCGGGAGGGATTATCATGATGTCAGTTCAAATCTTAGTAAATGTAACGCAAAAAATATTCTCGTAAGTACTAATATTTTACGACATATAATAAAATTTAAGAAATGTACCTATTTTTTGTGGTATGAATGAGAATACCCCATTTGAGGGTTGATCTAAAGTTATTTTATGTTATGAAATCCGTTAAATTAAAGCTAAATTATGTATATTATTGTAACCAATATGTAATAATAATTTGGAAAAACACGTGACTTGTAATTTATAGTTGAGAAGATATAATAAAAAAAAAATATTGAAATTTTAGCTGAAACGGTTTAAATAGAAAATTGATAAAAATATGAATGTTAAATAAGACACCTTTTGATGACAACTACAAATTGCAGAAAAGAAACAAATTTAATTTTCTCTCCGCCAAAGTACAGGACAAAATACAGGTCAAAAAGGACAGAGTTGGAGTTTTTTTACAATTATGAAACCAAAAGACCTTAAATTAACATAACAAAGGGAAAGTTTAATTTAATGTAAACCCTCAAGCAACAAGAATTTTCTCACCCCAAAAATGTTGTAAGAAATAGAAGAATCTCCGGCTGTAGGGGGATGCAATAAAACCAAACAAACGAGTACGTCCACCAATTTCGAATTTAATCAATTCATCCTCTCAGGATAAGTAACACAGATGGAAATGTTTGAATTACAAAAATGATGGTGAATGGCAGAGGTTCTTCAAAAATTTAATGCCAACTAGAAAAATCATCATCAAAATTCTAATAAAAAGGAAAATTTGTACAGCAATTTTTCTCATCAAAAACAAACATAAAACCTCTTATATTTTTTTTATTTGGGGTTTATATTTGTGACAGTAACCAGGAAAATTGCTGTAGAAATTTTAATTTTTAGGTTTTTGACCATGACTTTTGTAGTTGGCATTAAATTTTTGAACAACTCGTGCCATTCACCATCTTTTTTGTAATTCAAACATTTCCATTATTACGAGGGTTACGATGTTACGGTTCAAATTTAACATGTTAACATTTATTGAATTTTAAATTTTGGTTATCAATAGGTTAAAGATTCCTATATGCAAATTTGGTTAATTTCCGCTAAATGGCATTACATGCATTGTATTGCAAATTTAAAATTATCACCTGACTTGGTTGAAAAGGTTTATCTTTACAAAAAAAGTTAAAATTTAGTAAACGATTGTCCGACATTGTAATTTATACGTTTCGTATTTCGCATTGTTTTTGAACGTTTGAGTGATCTGATTTTTGTTGGACTAGTGGTTTTTTCCAACACAATTATTTGGGATTATTTCAGTCACCTCGAGTTTAAGATTACCCTTGGTTACCGGCTTCTTGTGGAGTATTTGCTGAGGAAATCTTATCTTCATTACAAGGATTTTGTAGTTGGAAATTTTTAACATCTTTTATGGAAATCGTTGCAAATTTTATCTGGATATCATTGGACCCTCGACTAACACCTTGAGGTAATTAAATCATTTTCAAAACTCCAGTTTTTAACTATATTTCGTTTAGGGTTTTTTTTTTATGGACGCTTATTTTATGAACGTTTATTTGTATCGTATGGACAATTTATTTGTTGGACGAGTCCATTCCAAATTTGACAACTCTTTACTTAAGTTGGAAGAATCAACCTTTTGTGTCATTACTTATTGCATTGTAATCTTGGAGACATCAACCACCCCGTCTCAAGTTGGTTTTACGCCTGCCAATTATTCGTCCTGCTGTTTGACATCTTTCCCTCCATCAACATCGAAAACCAGAAGACATCTTCAAGATAAGATATCTGTTTGTGCCGTACCTCATTTTTATTTTGTCCGTGTACAATTTTTTATTACTGCGCGTGGTATTTTGGGCTTATTTATTTTGAGAGTTTTAATTCAATCATTGTGTTTGCGATATCTGTGGATTTCACACAGAAGCGTGTATAAAAACTGTACGCCAAATATACGCGGTGATTTTATTCAAAAAGTTATTTTCATAACTTTCATTACGTGTAATTTTGAATATAATTTTACCATACTCAATATTTTTGATCACTCAATATTACTGCACAAAGTTTGTAAATTTTACTTAATATTAAACCTGAAAGTGAAACGAGATAGCACGCTTTTGATACCAAAGGTGATTTACCCAATTTCCCTTACTGTTTTTCTTTTAGTGCGCCATATTTTCGTGGTTTTTCTAGTGGGTACTATTGCGGTGATATACAGGGTGGTTAATAAACTACGTGGCGTCCATTCTACTATCTTTTATCGCCTTTGCTTCGTGAAGCATAACTTTACGGCGCCGCCGCCCCCTGTATTATCCACTTATCATCCAGGTAAGGGAATAATTGGCACATCATTTTATCTCTTGCATCTACGAGCTAGCCAAAGGGGCATCTTCCATATTTTACGATTACATAGCCCCGAGATTTGTGTATCTCCATTTTTTAGTTACGAGTCCTGAGGAAGAATTGATTAAATTCAAAACTGATCGACGTAACCGTTTGTTTGGTTTTATTGCACCCCCTCCAGCCCGAGTTTCTTCTATTCCTTAAACCCTCAAGATTGCCGAGAATTTCACGTTAAAAACTAAATCCGCTAATTGTCGCGAAAATGTAACAGTTAGGTTTCTTTAGGGATCCATTGGGTCATTTTTTAAAAATGAGTTATAATATAAGCAGTGGCGGCTGGTGAGGGGATACTGGAACGATTATACAAATTTTTTCAATTTCTTATTTATTTTTTGTTTGCAGTTGGTAAATTTTTGAAGAAATTTAATTAGTAGATAACTTTGAATTTTTTCTTCAAAATAAGGTGCACAGTCTCATGTATTTATTATATTTCATATTTTAAATAAAAAATTTCCAAAATATTTTGCATTTTCTACTCTAAATGTGAAATCACGGGTGGACAATTTTCATTTTTTCATATTTGAATTACAAAATCCAAATATATTTTGCCCATCCCTGCCAATAGGTCAGTTGATATCTGCATTGAACATTGCAGAAGGTTTTATTATTTTAACTTGTATACGCCTTTTGATTTGCCTGAAATTTTTACATATTATACTATCCCACCAAAAACAGTTCTGTGAATTTTTTCAAAGTTAAATTTTTTTAGAAAAACTGATGTTGTCTTTCTTCTTCAAACGATCATAACTATTTCACAAATTGACTAATCAAACAGTATTTTTTTTATGTTTTTTTGTCCTTAAACGTACTTCTCAGAACAGCTTTATTTTTGCAACAAAAAAAAATGTATTTATTGTCTTACTTGAACATCTTAGATTAATTTTATTAACAAAAACATCTAAAAAATCAATTCAGTTTGCAAAAAATTAAACTTAAACTGAAATGCTACTTTGAGCCTTGGGCTACTTTGGGCCTGGTAATAAGGCCCACATAAAACATATGCTGGAAATCAGGACTAATTGCTCTAATCAATGCACTTTGTACGCCTTAAGGAGTCTTCGTGCATCCATACCTGACACAACTTGCATTGTCGCATATCTGCTAGTCTGTTTTCAGAACAAATAACGCAAAACCAACTTTCCTTACTAGAACTTGCAGATTTCCAAGAGCTACATCCGGGCTTAGGCTCTAAAATATCCTTTGTGTTAGGCCTGGCAATACTAGTTGTAGATATGGACTTTTTTTTATTATAAATATAATATATTTTAATACAAAATATTTTGATGGGCCTTATTACCTTAACTATAGTAAATTAATTGTTAAGTTAGATTTTATTAGAAGAAAAAATTTGAAAATTGTAAATCTTGTGTTATTAGATGTAGGACTAATTGGCCTACAACTTACCGTCATAAAACTGATGAAAAACGTACGTTTATGTAACAAGGGGACCCTTGAAATTTACTAAATTTTGTAATTTTAACGGTAAAGTAAGCTACAAATGAACAAAAACACTCTCAATGGAAAATTACACAAACTTCATCAACTTTACCGGCTTGTATTGCTAATATATTTGGGTGGCAATGTGTAGATAGCGCAAGCACGATCATTGTGCTACGGATGTATCGAAAACCAATAGTGGACCTTATTACCATAGGGGACCTTAGTTATGATCGTTTGAAGAAAAAAACAACAGTTTTTCTAAAAATTCAAAACTTTTTTTCCGTTGTTGAGTAAAAAATTTTGAAAAAATTCACACAACTGTTTTTGGTGGGATAGTATAATATGTAGGTATGATATGTAAAAATTTCAGACAAATCAAAAGGGGTCGAGTTTAAAAGTGGTCGATTTGATGTGGAATCCCCACACATAAGTGCCAACACGTAAAAAACAAAAATGCTAACACGAGTGATATCGGAAAAATTTTTGGCCTAAAAAACTTCAAAATTTCGAGACGTTATTGTATTTTCGCTTATAACTCATAAATTGTGCAACCTAGCGAAAAAGTTAAGACATAACAAATTAAAAATCATTAAATTCTGCGTCGCATAAGTACCACAACTTAATAAAATTACGGTCAAAAAAGGACAATTTTTTCCAACTTTATCAAAAAGTGAGATATAGTCCTATAATAAAAATAATATATTAAGGCTGTGTTCTCACTTAGAATGAAAATTCGATTTTAAATAGAAAATGGACTATTTGGTGTACAATAACACCAATAAGCTGACCAAAAACCATGGACTTAGAAAGATCTTTCTAAGTCCATGCCAAAAACGTATAATAGAAAATAAAGTAATGTGTAAAAAAAATCGCGAATGCAAGAGATACGCGCATTTTAGCGTTAATTTTAGTTACAATTTTCTGACTTTATTTTTGAAAATAACGCGTTCAAATTTTTACAGTATGTCTAAAACGTTATTTTTAATATTATGTCGAAGCCAAAATTTATTTTAAATTGCGTTAAAAAAATTTTTATTCGCGATTTATTTATTCGCGATAAAAGCGTTTCGACATAATATTGTAAGTAACATTTCAGACATACTGTAAAAATTTTAACTCGTTATTTTCAAAAATAAAGTCAGAAAATTGTAAATAAAAAAGTGGTTGCGAGAGAACAGCTTTAAGTCTGCAACTTGGAAATGACTATTCCAAGAGAAGAACTCATAAAATAAAAGTTGTAGAGTGAAATTCTTCGTCTACTGAATACCAAAATTTTTAAAATCCATGTAAACCTGTACAAATTGGCAATCTCCTGATGTCCGAATTGTCGTATGAAGGTACCTATAGCATTATTTGCAAACATCTGCCAAATTCGACCAATCCATATCCAGTCACAACCTTTCCATCTTACCATAGAGCACGTAGTAACGAGAACAATAAAAGTCCAAGAAGGTATCACACATAGGTAAGGATTTCAAGAGACTGCTTTGCCAAAATGGACATTAGCAATGGTATTCATGCAAGATGTCTGTGATGCTGTTGAAGATTACTGCAACATCTCGTTTGAAACATTAGAGCATCATGTGGATGGATGCTCCAAGTTCTCAAATCAAACTAAAGGAGTGGTTACACAGCACCCACCACCCCATTTTCATACTCGGCTGCCGTAATTTGTTTAAGCAGTGGTGTCGTTCAAGAAGTCAATGTAAGTAAGACAAAACTTGTCTCAGGAAATCGACCTCGAAGGGGTAGCCAAGATTAATAATCATAAAAACTTCAAAACTGTCACCCTCAAAAAGAGAGACAACAGACCTCAAGTTCAATTTTCACGTATCCGTTTTGTGTCCTTTGGTCTCGCAATTGTTCCTTCGCAACCATCGCCAAGAGCTACTTCTCTTTTTTCAAAAGACACTATAGGTCTGCTCAGAGTGCCATCAAATGATCCAAACGATTACAGCATCAATTTCAAAGCTTCATCAAGTTTCACTAATCCCCGAAGTGATCTTTGGTAAAAATAGAATTAACCAAGTTGCTTAGGAAAAGTCTTTGACCAATTTGCAAAATAAAAGTAGTCTCACTGAAGTTCTGAAAAGTCACTTTCAAGGATTGCGACATTGAAGTATATCAGGCCCAATGCCAATGCCGACTTGGTCACTGTTAACTCCCGCATTTTTAACATCAAAAAGCACGAAAATATCAAAATAATTGGGAACATAGACCTTCTTATGCTAAGATAGGGTTTGGAGAGCCGTGCAGTAATTTGATCTTTCTGAAGCCTGGAAGAGAGGGTGCTGCTGCTGTGCTATATTCGACAACATATTTCAAATTTGGCCTATCCATATCCGCTCCATCCATTTCAGCTACACGTTTATTTGTTGCGCTATCCGTTATTTGTGGCTAAAGAAAAATGAAGTTGAGCAGTATAATCACCTTTTCGAAAGAACTTAAGGACATTTCCTGACGCTTCCTTGACCCACTCATCCAAGACGTGATGAAATTGCTGAGACTTGTGCGCGTTTTCGCGACCCCCTACACCGGCGACTCCACCAACGTAGCCCTGCATGCACTGCGCCACTCCACGTTTACACGAACAGTGACCAAGAAAAAAGTGGACCTTGCAAGACTGCAATACGCCAATTGCCGGACATGGAGAGATTGCCAATTTAGAGAGATTTACCTAATACTTGACCGAATTTAAAAATGTTTTATTTTCATTAGATGCAGAATTTGACGCTCTACAACTTTTATTTTTAACTTTTTCTCTTAGAGTACTCATTTCAAAGCTGCAGACTCATATATGTACAGTACACTATCCAAGTTTTTAACAAAGCTGACAAAAATCGTTCTTTGACCGTAGTTTTTGACCATACCACTTAACCAAATTATCAAGTGGCGGAACTCATTCGACGCAGAATTTAACGATTTTTAATTTTCTACATCGTAACTTTTTTACTAGGATGTACTGTTTAGGAGTTACAGGCAAGGAGTTACAAAAAAAGGTCCTAAAATATTGAGGTTTTCTGGAGACCAAAAGTTCTCCTGAAGTCTCCCGTATTAGCATTTTTGGTTTTTACAACCCGATCTAACTAGTAAATTCTAGTTTTAATTACAGGGCAGGACTCACGGTTTTTACAATTAAAAGATCATCTGAAGAACTTGGGTGAAGATTATACTGTAGAGAGAAACTTTTTCATTTTTAAAATAGTCATGCAACTAACCTATAATAAATTTACTAAAGCTGTTCTGGTCCTCAAAGCGTGGCATTTTTTCGATTTATCTTTCCTTGCTGCAGTTGGAATAATTTTCAATTGCTGCTTTCCCATTTTGTGCAGTGATGTACCATCTGATAATTTATTAAGGAGGAAGGCTGGAACAAATTATTATTGGTAATGAATGAATGATTTTCTAAAACATTTGTTATTTATATAATTTTGAAACAGAATTATTTTAACAGAATAATTTGTTAATCTTGGGCGAGTTGTACCAAAGTCGATTAAACCTCGGTGCTCTTTGAACTCAGTTCAGCCAATCGACATGCTTAAAAACCCCGTATTTAACCAAAAGTTGAACCGACATTGGTACAACCCACCCATGTAGTACATCAATTTCCGGGTTTATTTAATGAAAAGAAAGTTCTGATTCTTCATCATCAACTGCACGTTTGAGAACGGCAGTCCCTTACGTCACTCTAAAATACTAAAAACCATGCTTCATTCAAAGTAATTTCCATCGCTAGTTACACATTTTTCCCAGCAATTTGTGAAACCAAATTATTATAGGTATTAATAGCGGTATTCCGATATTACATGCAAATCAATACCGCATACCGGTATTGCATTCACTAGTAGATTTTTGAGACCCTTAGCTTCTGATGCGGTTGATGACATTTAGCACGGCAGTTAATAATGGTAGTTTAAACATGTGTCGAGAAATTGAAAAGATGTACACTGTGTATAAAATTTAGTTGATATTTTTATCTAACGGTAGGTTTTTCAAGCCCTTAGCTTCTAGTGAGGTTTATGAAATTTGGTAGGGTTATTGATAATGATATGTTAAACTTGTGCACAAAAATTTAGGATGCTATCTGAAAAGGTGCGCCCGGTGCACACAATTAAGTCAAAATTTAAGGTTCGAGGTGATAATTTTGGTAATCTGAGTTTGAGTTCGTATACAATTTCAGCCAAGTAACATGGAATATTTTTGGGTCTCAAGAAATTCAGATTCATGTACACTATTTTCAGATTAATAAAAATAATTAATAAAAAAAATATTGAAGTTTTATTTTGCACGAATGAATTAACACGAATGTTTAGTGATAGTGTAACTCAAAAATATGATTAGTGATCTAGGGTTAACGTCATTGTCAATAGATGTATAGTAATGTGCAGTTACCGGTAAGATCGTAGTTATCCGTAGTTTTACATGGTGTCACTGTAACGAACTTGTCAAAACGAATCCACTACAAAATCCAATATTAACCGTCGCGAAATTACAGGATGGAGATCATGCTTTTAAATTTCAACGGCAAACTGCATATTTACAGGCAAGAAAATATAACACTTACCTTTCCTTTAAAAATAATGCAACAACGCTGTTGCAGAACTCCGCCTCCATTTATGTTTTTCTTCTTTTCGTTGGGCCAAGTTTTCCTTCAAAACTCATCTCGTTGAATTACTCTTGAATGTTTCAAATCTACAAAGTAGAAAATAAACACATTAGATAGTCCAGATAACATTACAAATTCGTGATCTAGGGTTAAGTCAGGTGGAACTTTAATTTAATTTAAAACTAATTTTACGAGCAAAAAAACATAAATTTCACTAAGGTAGCTACGAAGGATGGTGGAACCTAAATTTAAAAAGAAAAGATAAACTGACCTGATATTTTTAAACGCGCGACAGATTTCGAGGTTTAGTATGTAAGAAATACACATATTCATTAGATATTTTTAATATAAATATCAAAAAATGAATCATCTAACTTAAAAATTAGTAAGTTGCTTGAACGTCGACGCCATTTTGTGAGGTTATAATATAACTCAAACAAAATTACCTAGTACCACAACTTATTGGCATTTTCCGATTAAATAAAATCATTAAATGATTACCGCCACTCATCCGGAGCACATTTGTACATAAACTATTTATTAATTTTCATTTTTAAACTGTTAAATTCAAAAACTAGGTACCTAGTAATAATTCCTTTCATCGATGTACGAACAGAAAACGAAGTTAATAATATTCACACGACCGCACACGATTGTGATTCCAGGCATAGGCGTCCGTAGAATTTTTTCACGGAGGGGTCAACATAATTTATTTAAAATACTATAAACAAGATTTGTAATAAATTATTACAAAAATAGAAGATTAAATTAACAATAATTTTAAATTATCCATAATGCACGTTTAAATAATATGTATTAATTTATTAATAATCTTTCAAATTTTTAATTTAAATTATCTTTATATCTACGTTTATCTAATAGTATTTCATTAACTTTAATAAAGAAATAGGAATTTTTAGACATATGAGGGACGCAATCAATCAAACGACGAGTAACGTCTACCAGTTTCGCTTTAATTCTAAAGCATTCTCACGACTCGTGACCCTGATGTTGAAATGTTTGACATGATCTTTGTAGTTGCTTAACATTGCTGATGTTCTACTACCTGCGCCAAACATCTATGTTGTCTATATACGCTTATTCAAACATTTCAACATCAGGGTCACGAGTCTTGAGAATGCTTCAAAATTAAAGCGAAACTAACTAGTCGACGTTACTCGTCGTTTGATTGATTGCGTCCCCCTATGCCCGAAAATTTCTATTTCTGTTAATAAATAATATTGTTTCGTATAATATGCTGTTTAATTAATAAAAATTATTAATAAATTTTTTTATTTCGCTCTTAATAAACACAAATGTTTAGTGATGGTGTAACTCGAAAATATGGTTGGTGATATAGGGTTAAAGGAGAATATCGTATCTGTAATTGTTAGTAGATTTGCAGCTACCGGTAAGATCATAGTTATCAGTAGTTTTACATGGTGTCACTGTAACAAACTTGTCAAAACGAATCCACTACAAAATCCGATAGTAACCGTCGCGGAATTTCAAGTTGGAGATCATGCCTTTAAATTTCAACGGCAAACTGTTTATTTACAGGCAAGAAAATAAAACACTTACCTTTCCTCTAAAAATAATAAAACAGCGCTCTTGCAGAACTCCGCCTCAATTTATGTTTTTCTTCTTCTCGTTAGGCCAAGTTTTCCTTCAAAACTCATCTCCTTGGATAGCTCTTGAATGTTTCAAATCTGCAAAGTAGAAAATAAACACATTAGTCCAGATAAAATTTCTTCTGATCCAACTCAACTTGCATACACCAGGGATGGAAGGTTTACTTGACTTTGAGGGTCAGACCAAATTTATAAACTTGGGGAAACTTACAATTTTCGTGTATCACATAGCTCTTGAAGAAACTGATGGATCTGTTACAGTTAAAACTCGAAATCAGTTAAAACCCGATCTAACTAGTAAATTCTAGTTTTAACTAACTGCCTTAGTAAATTCTAGTTTTAACTGGTATAAGTTTAGTTAAAACTAGAATTAAGTAAAAGTAGACTTAATTAGATAAAAATTGTTTTATTAAGCAATTATTTTATACATTATTATTATTATTATATTCTAATTATTGCCACATGGCATGCTGTTGTGACATTTTGAATCGTAAAGTGCATCTGGCACTTGTTCTTGAGTTAAAAAAACTTTAGAATTTTCTTTAATTTTTTTTTGTCATCGTCACTTTCAAATAGGTAAATTTAACTTTTGTTCAGAATTGCATTAGACAGTAATGGTAACCAAACTTTAAGATTTTTAACGATTCGATAACGATAGTCCATAACAAACTATCTCGAAAAGTTACCAAATGGGGGGGTTAAGCTCAATTTCCATGTATCCGTTCGTACGTTTATCCGATCATACAGGAGCGCTCTCATTGGTCCAGTTACTTTAAAAGTGACAATGCCAAAAAAATTTAAAAAAATTCTAAAGTTTTTTGACTCAAAAACAAGTGCCAGATGAAGAAATTTGCCTAAGGACTGCAGCGCAAAAAGCTGCCGTTGAATCTGGACAAGGGTTGTCCGCTGTTGTTGCAAAAAAAATTGCACCTCAAAGCGTTGCCTTTGTTTAAAAAGAGAAATTATTTGCAATTCAAAATGTCACAACAGCATGCCATGTGACAATAAATAGAATATAATAATCTTCTATCTATATCTATCTTCTATCTATATATATATAAAAATGCAGAGACCGTATGTTTGTGTCGTCAAAACTCAAGAAGTACTCGATGGATTTACTTCAAATTTATGTTATGGTTGTAATGTAAAACATATATGTATGTGACTTCCTGGTCACTTCCTAGACCTCCTGGAGTTAACCATAAAGTCAACAAAAACTGGTCATTATCTAATACGAGGTTTGAGACCAACTGTTTTTCTTTGTCTTTTTTTTCAATTTATTTATATGACATATAATAATGAATTCGTTTTTATTCATTTCCGTAATTAACCCAAATTATTTATTAATCAAATTATTAATCAAATCCAATTATACACGTCGGTGTCGTTAATATTTCTTTTATAAATTAAATAAAGCTTTACTTTTAAAAAATTTTAAATTATGTACCAAGTAAAATGCATAAAAATTATAGTGAAATGTTGATTTCAAAATACAAAATTTAATTTTGTAAGCTTTTACAATTTTGTGACTTTATTTTTCAAAATAATGAGCTCAAAATTTTAGAATAAGTTTAGAACGTTATTTAAAATATTATCTCGGGGCCAAAAATTTTATTTTGTAGAAATTGAGTTTTTATTTTTGCTCCAATTAAAATTATTTAAAAAATGGCTCTGAGATAATATGTGAAATAATTTTCTAAGCATTATGCAAAAAAAATCATTAAAAAAACTTCAAAAATAAAGTCACAAAATTGTAAAAACGATTTGAGCACTGAGAGCACAGCCTTAAGGTGGCCGAGAACTTCCCTTAGCAAACTAAATCCGTATGGCGTCGCTACTGTAGCGATGAATTCATTTTTATTATATTTCTAAACACACACTTACAATTTTGACGATCGGGTGCAGTCGGGAATGCACGAAGGTGTAAATATAACACCACCTGTGATAACCGGGGACCGCAAATTGCGCCAGCGGTCAAGAATTTTTTTAATCCTACCCGTAAATTGCGCCAAAAATTTTTGCGGCTGACCGTAAGTTGAGTCAAAAAAAGGTTGTTATATTTTAATCCATTGCTTGTTTGACAAAAGGATTAGTACTACTGAAAAAAATTTGTGTCTTAATTTAACAGAGGTGTATTTAGCCCGTATTTTCACACTGTGGGAGTTTTACTGATTTTTACGTTAATTTAGACATTTTCTATTTTTGAATTTTAGCAGATAAGTCACCCTTACCCTAACCCTGTTTAATATTCAATTCAAATTTAAATTTAATTTAATCTTTTGGTTGAAGTATTCGAGTTATTATTTATTATTTAGAGTTATTCAGCGGATACAGATTTCTTGCGGATATACTACTCTTCCTTATTTTTATCATTTTCAGAATCAAAACACCGTAATTTCCTAGGAATGCGTTTTCTTACAATTTCTTGTGAGAGTCTCTTGTAAGAGTTTACATAAACTTTTATAGAATTATCGTACGTCATAGATCGGAGAACTCGATATTTGAAATACTAGTAACTTTGTAGAAAATCAGATTAAAGTGATGAGAATGAAAGCTCATTAGCTAGATAAACATCCCAAGTAGCATTTTTATTGCTACTAAAAATGCTACTTGGGATCGCTTTCACAAAAAAAAAAATTTAAATAAGAACGAAAGTAGAAAAACATATTCCCCCCTCCTCAAGAACTTTGCAAGAAATTTCGCAACGGTTGAAGCTCAAACAAAAAATTTAAAAGCTCATTGAGGCTTAAACTATACTCAAACGTTTGACATTAATTTCACCCAAAAATTCTACTTGCGTACAGAACCCCCCCCCCCCAATCAAAGTTTTTGCGAATAAAATACAATTTTTACATAATATTCTTTTTTAAACTTTCAGAATATCCAAAGTTGCGCTAGATTCGAGTCTTAAAAATTATTTTACAATAAAATGTCATTATGATTATTTTATGTTTTTTTTTAATCTTCCAATAAAATTGGTGTCAAACGTGCGAGCATCAAAAAATTTGTAAATTCGTTGAAGCAAAAACAGTACTCAATTGTTGAACACTAAATTTACCCCAAAATTCCACTTGAAAGCGTTAGTATGCCCCCCCCCCCCATTATTTTGCCAATAAGTCTGTTGAGGCTCAAACAAAAAATTTGAAATTCTTGGGTCTCCCTCCAACTATACTCAAACGTTTGAAACCAATTTCACACAAAAATTCCAATTTAAGATGGGATAAAGATAAACTAGTTTACAACCTCTTCCCCCCCTCTGCTTTAAAGTTTTTGCAAATTACTCCGCGAAGGCTGAGGCTCAAACGAAAATATTGGAAACTCATTGATGTTCAAGCGTTTAACACAAATTTTTCTAGAAAATTCGATTTGTACTAGTTCATTCATAGCTTTCAGAATATTGAAAGTTGCGCTTGATTTTGTCCTCAAAATTTTTTTAGAGTGAAATGTTATATAAATGTCAAAACCTTTTTAGTTTGTCTTTTTTAAATTTTTTTTTAAATCTTCTAATAAAATTAAGCCACAGCAGTGGAGTGATGTGATCGCTGGTTGAGTATAGAGCGGAAATTCTGGGTTCAAATCGCGGATTGCACAGAATTTCTTGGCTCGGCCTTCCGATGGGCATCTACACTCCTGTGGTGATCCCTGATGTTTGTGTCGACGTCATTACCGTTGATACGGCTGCGTCACACACGAGAGCTTACAAGACAGGTTAAGGTAGACAGGGAATGAAGCCATGGGCCTTCTAGGCCTGTAGAGCTGTAATATATAATAAAATTAAAATGTATCAGTTATGATGTTGAATTAAAATTGGGAAAAATTTTGAATTTGGGAAACTCGGTATAGTTGGTGCACGTACTTATAACAGTATTCGATTTTATTAGTTCACGATATTCTATTAAATTCTTTTCTAAAATTACAACTTCCGTATTATTCCATTAAAATGATGATGGTAATTAAGCAGGATTAAGTTCTTTTAATCGGATCGAAAATTTAAAGACGATAAAATTAAATTAAAATTGAAAGTGTTTGTACGGTACTTGCTCGGAGTACTCGAAATTGAAAATTCTCGTAACTATGCAGATAATGAAATTAAAATGATGAGAATGAAAGCTCATTCAAGTTCAAACAAAGCTCTATCGATAGACATCAATTTCACAAAAAAATTCGAAATAAGAACGAAAATAGAAAAACATGTCAAACCCCCCCCCCAAGAATTTTGCGAATAACTCCGCGACGGTTGAGGCTCAAACAAAACTTTTAGAAGCTAATTGATGCTTAAACGATGCTTAAACGTTTGACACCATTTTTACCCTAAAATTCTCCAAGGTTGACGCTACAACTAGAATCCAAATTTGGGCTTTCAAAATTTAGAATAAAAAAAATATTGATAAAAAAGCTCTTTAAAAAAAATTTTTTTCAAAATTTTTTATTGAAAAACACTCATCTTGTAGTTTGAAAGTCAGGCTTTTTGATACTGTTTATAGAATTTCTTCAAATTTATTCGTTTATAATATTTGCGTCGAACAAGAAAAACGAATTTCTCGGCCACCTTAAGTACAAACTTTCAACTGAAGTATAATGTAAAAAATGTTGAATTTTACGAATATGATAGTTTAAAAAAATTGACACCATTAGAAAATACTAGGTATATTCCGGAAACTTTTCGAGCAACCCACATATAACTAGTGAAATTTTTAAAATCCATCTTGTACTCAAAAATATTTTTGTAACCATGAAAATACAAGGAAAATGAAAAACTCGGCTCAAGACTGGACTAAAGAGAAAAACTTAATTTTTTTAAATAATCATGCAACTAACCTTTAATAAAGGTAGTAAAACTTTTTCTGCTTTCTGCACAGTGCTGCGGTTGGAGTAATTTTCAGTTGCTTCTTTCCAATTTTATGCAATGAAGTACCATCCGATAATTTACAAAGGCGGAAGACTGGAACAAATAATTATTATTAGTTTTGTCATTTACGTAATTCTCTTAAATCCCTGTTCACACTATGATTTCTCATGTGACTTAGTCATACGGAAAGTCACAGCTAAAATCATACCATCATAAAATCCATGACTTCTATAATATAAAAAAATTTCTCATATGAGTGAACAGTGTTCAACAGAATAATTTGTTAATGTTTGGCATTAGCCCTACATAAGATAAGCTAGAATCGCATAAAGTAAATATTTCGTGGTCTGGAATTATTTACATGTATGTAAATACGAGGGTCAAGCTGAATTTATTGAGAATAAAAAACACTGTTAATATTTTCTAGAATTTTATTTTAAATATGCTCAAAGTAATTCCCTCCAACAATTATACACTTGACCATTCTTACTTTCCACTGCTTAAAAGCTTCCAACCAATCTTCTTTCGGAACACCTTCAAAATAAGTGTGAACTGCGGTATCAATCTCTTCTTCAGACGAAAACCTTCTGCCCCGCAAATTTTTTTTAAGCCCAGAAAATAGCCAAAAGTCGCACATTGCTAAATCAGGCGAGTACGGCGGATGTTCTATGATTTTTATATTTTTTTCAGCCAAAAACTGGCGAGTTAAAGCTGCCAAATGGGATAACGCATTATCATGATGGAGCATAATTCCCTTGGCTGGAACTCTACTGAACACATCAAGTAATCATTTTTCAGTGTACCATTTAGCTGTAACTGTCCTTTGTCCATCCAGCTTAATGGCATTTACTAGGCCCGTACTTCTGAAGAATACCGCATACATAACTTTTTTCATAGCTCGCTGTTTCTCGATCATTGTTGGAGTTTCCTCATCTTTGTCAATCCATACGCGACTCTCTTGACGAGGAGTAGGTACGTCGAAAAAGGAAATATAAGTTTTGTCACCTGTCACGATTTTGGAATAAATTTGGTGTCCGCCATTATTTAACAAATTTTGAGTTTCATGGCAAATTCTTACACGCTCTGCTTTTTGGAAATCAAAAAGGTGATGCGGCACAAAACGACTGACCACTTTTTTTAAATGTAGGTGATCGTGTTTGATTGTTTTAACAGCTGAGGATCCAATCTCGAGTTGATGCTCTATTACCCCATAAGTGGATTTATTGTCCTCTTTAATTATTTTTTTAACAGCAGCAATGTTTTTATTGGTAACAGCGGTAGAAGGACGTCCTGCTCCTTTTTGATGCTGAACGGAATTCTCTTCGCGTTCAAATTCCTTTTACCATCGGTAAATTGTAGCCAAGGAAGGTGTTTGTTCACTAAAAGTTGAATCTAAACTCTCCTGGCACTCGTAAGCGCTTAAATCTTTTTTAAAATCATAATAAATCATGATTCTCTTGTTAATTCCATGTTTTCTCTTGCAATGTCACTTTAAAAAATTAATAACTTCAGTTATAACAAACGTATTTTCAACTTCTAAACTTCAAATGACAGATAAAGAGTTTCTTTAAATAATACCGTATGTTTTATTTTTAACAAATTACCAGATCTATTTTATTCTCAATAAATTCAGCTTGACCCTCGTAACAAACAGCACGCGTAAGGAACTGCTTAAATCTACATTTTTGCTGTTTAAATTGGTTACTGACGATTTATCTACACTTGAAAGCCTGCTTAAAATAGAATAGTTTTCGGTCCCAAGCAATTCCGATTTGTGTACATTTTTAAATGCCAACACAGTAAGTGACTAAAGTGAAACCAGACTAGCAAAAAGGACAAGGGATGGCCGTCCAGAAAAAAGAAGAAGAGTGGGGCGCCCCAAGAAAAGATAACAAGACAGCTTTTAACTCATCAGAAAATGTTGGCCAGAAAGAGGAAAACAATCCTAAAAGAAGACACTCCAATATAAATTGCACGTAGAACGTAGTCCAAGTAAAATTAAAATTTTGTAGACCAAAAAGTTCTCGTCTACAAGTTAATACCCGAAACACATTAATCAAAATAATAATAAAATCTTACCTCCAAGATTCTCCCACTTAAAATGACAAGGTGGCACTGGGATCCACCATCTTCATCGACGATATTCTGAAGTGACCAAAACCAAGGTGATCTACGTCCGCCTCCTTCCAGTACCACAAAATGATTACTGTCCGTGTATCTACAACAATAACACAGTTACAAAATTATCACAATAAATTGAAAAACCAAAATTAACGCACTTAAAACATGAGCCAATTCATTTAGGTTTTTGTGAAGTTAACAATGTCACAAGAAAATGGCAAGTTTTTAATCTGATTTTGTAAGTTGCGTTGATGATTTTTTCGAGTAGCTAAAGGGGCGTTCTCACGTTTCAAGTTCAGTTGACCGATTTTAGTTGATCGACAAAAGTTTACATTTTGTTTGCATTCTTACATGGCAGTTTCATGCAATTTGTAGAAAAACCTTGTTTACAACATAATATGGTTTTATGAGAGAAAAACTAAATTACGCTAATGTAACTAAAAGGGATGATGGAAAGTGGATTGAAAAAGAGTCTAAACTAACCTTTCGTTTTGAAATGGTCCGGCAGGTTCATTTCACCATTCTTCTTGTTCGCTATGAAAATCTATAACAAATACATAATATTACATATTTTAATCACAAAATAATTTATTTCTAATTCAAAAATTAGTAACTTGTATAATGTGAGGTTATAATATGCTACGTCATTGGTAATTTGTCCTGTACAAGATGTTGACAAGTAAAAGAAATCTGTAATTGTCAATAGATTTATGGTGAACTGCAGCTGTTGGTAACAACGTAGTTATTAATAATAAATTATAAATGGTGTCGCTGTCGCTAAATTGTCAAAAGGAAACTCCTCAAAATACGAAAATGCCATGTTGAGCGTGGCAGAATTACAAGATTGACATCAAGCTGATTAATTTTAACAACGGCAAACATGCAAAAAAATATAACACTTACCTTTATTTTAAATATAATGAAACGGCGCTCTTGCAGAATTCCACTTCGATTTTCGTTTTTCTTCATCTCGTTGGACCAAGTTTTCTATCAAAAAATTATATCCATGTCAACAAACACCTTTTTAAACTAACCCTTTCCAGCCTCTGAGATTGTAGATCCTCCTTGAATGGCTCTTGGATGTTTTAAATCTGCAAAGTAGAAAATATACACATAAGTCCAGATTACATTCATTCTAAGTAAACCAACTCAACTTGCATAGGTACGCCGTGGATAACAAAAAAATAAAAACAAACTTCGAAAAATTTACGAACAACATCGATTCCCCGACTTAAAAAGCCACATCAACAAACTAACCAGAGACATTAACAAAGACATTACCAAAATTAAGAACGCAAACTGGGAAAAAACCCTCATGGACATAACGCCACAAAACTATAGAAAATTGCCAAAACACTAAACCAAGACCAATCCAACAAAAACTTTCCTTCCATCCAAACTCCTCAAGGACAAGCCTTTTTAGGTCTTTACAAAACAAAAGCAAAAGCCCAGGAATACCTAAAACATCACAACCTGACAATTATTGACAAATAAATGCCTTAATCCCGATATAAATGTTCTAGTACAGGAATCCATAAACCACATCCAAATTACCAAAGCCATTACCACCGAATCCGACTCACTTCTCCGGCCAAAATTAAAAAAATCATCAAAAAGTTCAAAAACTGAGCCCCAGACCGTAACTCCATCTCTGCATTCATCCTAAAAAAAGTCATTGTCCAAATTTACTACATTCTTAATTCATATTTAATAAATAAATATTTCCCAAATATCTGGAAATCCGCCGTAGTTATCCCCATCCACAAACCCGAAAACCAACTATCCAGTTACCGTCCCAGCAGTCTTCTCCCCACCCTCTCCAAAGTTTTAGAAAAAATTAATTTAAACCGAATTATTGGCTTTGAAATACAAAATAACCTTCGTATCTCCAAACAATTCGGATTCTGATCAAACCACTCCACCTCCCTCCAACTAGACATCTTAATCAACGATGATACGTTACAATAAACTTTAATCATGACAAAACCACGACAACTGCCACTTTCAACTTGGAAAAAGCTTTCGACACCGTCTGGCACGAAGGCTTACCACACAAACTACTTAAATTAAATTTCCCACTCCATATTGTCAAAATTATTTCCAGCTTCCTACAGAACAGAACCTTTCAACTCAAAATTAAAAAATTTCCTATCTAACCCCCAACCCATCCCAGCAGGAGTACCGCAAAGTACTCGTTTCAAAAACCGATGAAACAAATTTAGACTCCACCATCGACAAACTTCAAATCCACTCCGACTTACTACTGGATTACTGCGACGACGGGATATTAAAGGTCAACAACACAAAAACTACAGTAACCACATTTTCACAAATACGAGACCAAATTAACAAAAAAATCAATAATGAACAAATAACAAACTCAACAAAAACAACCAAGTGCCTGAGGATCCACCTGAACGAGTGACTCACTTTCAGACACCACCTATGAAATGCATGACCTCTAAACGCTGACAAACTCAAGAAACAAATTAAATCCTAAATTACGACTCCAACTCTACAAATTCATGATCCAACCCATACTTCTTTACGCTTCACCCATTTGAAACAGAGAGGCCTGCTCAAACTTTCAAATAATCCAAAGAGTCCAAACAAGTGCCTCTGGCTGATCACCGAGGCACCCAGTTTTTTATCTTTTTCTGAAAAGCACATTTAAAAACGAAGAAAACGTCCCGATTAGTCAATCTCGGAAATAGTTATGATTAAAGAGCGGATGTGATCAATTGGCACCAAGTTTTTTACGCCTTTTTTGCTTTATTGTGCCAATTTTGGCTATCGAGACTCCCTTTGCCAATGTAAAAAAAATTGATTTATTACTAAAGAATTGCAAAGTTGGAAGTTAATTAATCGAACAACCAGGGTAATTTATTTGGCACGCAAAAAAATTTAAACATAATGACGCGCGTGAATGGACTATCTAGATTACATACATTTAAACACGGAGGGGTCTATAAAATTATACGAGGGTTAAAGCAGAAGGTCCACTTTGGCTACGCGGGGCGCACGTGACAATTTTACTGCTTATTGAAACAATTCACCAGTTTGTTGTCACCGGTTGGGCAGCTCTAAAACTAAGGTGGACCTGATACAACTAATATAAAATTTGGTCACTTACTACTTGTTGAGAAGTCACTGACTCTGCTACACCGCAACGCAAACCTCCTTAAAAAGAAGAAAAAAACATTAAATACCTTCTTAGAATGGATGCTAAGACAACTTCGGTTTTCCTTCCGCAGAAAGTTCTTTACGATATTTGAAGGAAAACATTAGTTTTCTATTAGCCGTACAAACTATCAAATCAAATTCAAATTAGTACTTGAATCGTTAAATTGAAAACATAATTTAAACTTATTATTAGGTTATTAATCACAATCCATAGCAACGGCTTAAGGTGGTTGGAGCGTTTCTCCAAGTCCATGGAAAAATTATAAAATTTACAGAGCATATAATTTATGATTTACCACGTACGTAAAAAAAATTTTAAGCGGATTGACCGACTAGTTTACAAAAAAATCGAATTTGAAATCTCCGAATTTAACATGGGGAGTAATTGCGTGAACGCGGTTACTTGACACAATTCCCATAAAATAATATAGTTAAATCCATGTCAAGTAAATAAAAAATATGTTCAACTATAGATTAACGTTTTACAAAAAGCCTAGAAAAAATTTAAAGATATTGACCATCTAGTTTGGTTGTAAATAATTATTGAACTTAACGATATTTAACTTTTTTAAAACTACAAGCGGCTTGGCAACGTTGGGATACCAACAAAAAACAATAACCACAAATTAAGTGACGTTACGATTTGAAAATTTATAATTATGTAAATTTTATTATTTAATTGCATCGAAAATTAGAAAATGTAACAAAGTTACATGGCAAAAGGACATTGTAAGGATTGGATTTGCGTAAAAAAAAACAGAACAAATTTTTGTTGTTGCCAGACCAAATTCTTTGTGAATCAAATAAGGTACTCTGAAAACTTTAATAAATAAATTCTTTCTTTCAAATTATTTATACTTTTGTCATTCGTTCGTTTTTAATATTATATTTGTATTGATAGCTCTTTCATGATTTTTAAAGTATGATTTTTAAATTAATATTTTTCAGTCACTATGAACTTAAAAACTAGCCGAGTAGCGCTCGAACCACCTTAAATTTGCTCCAAGTTGAAAATAAATAGTTGAAATTCCTAGAATTACGACAGAAAATAAAATTATGTTAAATAAATCTACAAGGATTTAAAAAAATATGAATTAAGCATTACATTTTAAATTTTGCCCTATAATTGAATTTTAAATTGTCATCATAACCAAGAAAGCGACGAAAATATTTAGTTTTCAATTTCAGCCACATATCATCATAATGAAAATTTACAACTCAAGCTTACAATTTATAACTTTATTCGATTTTATTCTTATGCTTTTATTTCAAAAATCACCGCCTTGCGTTTAAAAATTCAAAAAATCAAATCATAAAAAATGACATATCGCGCCATCTAGCGTCGCATAACGATAGTAACCCGAAAGGTTAGCCGATTGCGCGGGAAGTTATTCCCACAACAAATTACGTTTGTTCGCATAATAATTATAAAATCGGTGAAAATGTTCTTAGGTTAGATTAAAATTTCGCAACCAAAAAGGAATATTAAAAAAACTTACGTTGCATTGATAAAAGTCCTCGGATTGCAGAAAAATGCGTCACTATCCATTCCTAGGATGACGCCACAAAATCACTTAATTTACACGATGAAAAACAATGTCGATTCGTTTTATAACAACATAATTGTAATTTGATTGTTTATAAACATTTTTAAATATATAATTCAATATAAAATTACAATTTTGAAGTAATAATCACCACCCCGATATTGAACTAACGCGCACTACCGTGAAATCGCAGCGGAAGAGCTTGCGCCCGGCAACATCACCATCATCCGATTGTCAATTGTTTTTATGTCGACCAATGAAATTAGCAGATTTTCGTGCGACAATTTTAAATTGTAAAATTACATTTAGGCAATTTAAAAAAATTGAATCTTGTAAAATTATGTATCTTATTTTAATTATTAGTTGTAATAAAACAAACAATTTAATTTTTAACAAAGTGAAAGATTAGAAATTATTATTATCCAAAGCAATTTTGGTTTGAAGGTCGATTCCAGAAATCTTTTTTTCTGCCTCTTAAAAATTACGGATATGCAGTGCCGGAGTAAGCTATACAGTAGGGCCATTCTATTTTTTTAATTACCTTCTGTTTCTTTTGCCGGTCCATACACAAAAGCCTTAATTTTTTGTACCCATCTTTTCGAAGATCTACTCTCATTATGTATCAGAGGAGACATGGATATTTACTTTTTATGGGTTCTTCACCCAATGAAAAATATTACCATGCAAATGTTCGCATTCCATTTCGCAAACAAGAACAAGCTCATTTACTGTTCCACTTTGATTACTATTTTACCTATCGGAGATGTTAGTTTTCAAGCCAAACGTTCTATTAAACTTTGTAGGAGTTTCTTGTGTACTGCATCTGTTGCAGATGTATAATCTCATGAAAATCCAGATAAAGTTAAATTGATAAAAAAATTTCTGCCAAGCTTAGACCAGGGCCGTAGCTAGACATAAGTCTAGCTGGGAGGAGTTTTACATAAAAAAATTTTTTTTCTATACCATGGGTAAAGGAGGTTACAAAAGAAAATAGTTTTTAGACCCTTTTTTTTACTCTTTAGCTAAGCCATGGGGGGGGGGTAAACCCCTCAAAACAACTCCCTTATATACGGCCTTGAGACGGTCGTTAGCATAGCGATTAAGCGCACAGACTGCTAATGCAGAAAATCCGGTTCGACTCCGGGTGAAGTAAGAATATTATTCTGACCGTCTCCACTCGAAAGGCAACGGCAAACCACCGAGATGTAATTTGCCTAGAGAACAATGTCACTATGTCCTTTCGTAGGACGAAGGAATTTGAGACATAAAATTTTCATAAGGTCACATAAAAAATATTCGAGAAAACACAAGATTTAAACAAACAATAATAAACTTATTAATTAGATATGTATGGTGCTAATAAAAACAAATCACTATTATATCATTCAACACCATTAGACTTATTCTATGGAGTCATTTAAAAACGGTAGTTGACGCAAATCTATCTTTAAATTTAGAAAATTTAAAAACCAAAATTAATTTGGCATGCTATCAATTATCACCAAATTACCAAAACTTCTGCGAATATTACAATCACATCTTGAACAAAACGGTGGCAATTTGGAAAAATTTATCAGATAAATGAAATGTTGTGTTTTTGGTGTCGTGATGTTTTGTTTTTCATGATACTCTACATACCTATGTGTAAATAATTAGTAAATTATTATTGCTTGTTTAAGTCTTACATTTTCTCAAATATTTTCTTATGTAACCTTATGAAAATTTTATAAGTATTTATAGAAAAAAAATTGCAGTTTGCAAAAATGTTAAAAAAAGACATGTTGCTATTTGAAAAAAAAAATTATGTTTATTTCCGGTTGAATTTAAAGAATAAAAAAGTATACTTTGGCAGTTTCCAATAGAAAATTTGGAGTTGAATAAAAAACTATTTAAACTTTTTTTTGTATCTAGTTATCCAAAAAAAAATTTTTATTTTAAATTTATGAATTTTAAATTTTTTAAATTATTTTAAATTTATGGGGTTATGAATTTTGTACACCAATAGAGTTAGCCTGTTTATCCACCTATAAACAGCCCCACGCTTTTATACTGATGTTTTCACGAAGCTTTGTTTGCTTTTATTAAAATTATTTTCTACTTTTTAGTGCACTTTTGTAATTTTAAATAAAAGTTTTTTTTTAAATTTTTAATTTTGTATTTAATTTTTTTATTCAGAAAAATTTTGTGATTTTTGAAACCACTGCATATTATTGCGAAAACCTACTAGAAAAATGATCTTAACATTGATATTTTAATAAATAGAGTTAATTATTTATAATAAATGAATAAATAAAATAATTCATTCATGATTATGGTTTAAAAAAATTATCAATTTTGGGGAAAGGTAAGAAACGTAGACCCTAAAATAAAAATTTTACGATTGAAACTTCGATGAATTCTGAAAGAGCACATTTTAAATAAGAGAATTAGGCGAGGAAGAATGCCTTAAAACGACCAGTTTTTTTAAAAATCGATTTTGAAAAAGCTCGATTTTCATAGCAATTTTCAAGTTAAGTCGCTCGTGATTGGTGAATCAATGCATTGTATTGTCGGTACGTGTGCGCCTATACAAAATAGTCGCAGCGATGTAAATTTTCTCATTACCTTTTTTACACATTACTACACTCATTATAAAAATACCCCTAGGCTCGTGGGTTAAGGAAAAAGGTGGAAAATTTACTATTGAAAACCATGATTTTCGCTCGAAGTGCACTGTTGAAGCATCCCAATGCGAGTATTGAAAGCCAATAGTAAAATCATCGATTTTTGTGTTTTAAAATAGTTTTGTCAACAGTTTTTTCGTAATTAGTTCAATAGTATTTTTTCATCCGGGGGTTTGCTACCACAGATTAAAGAGTTGAACTACTTACTACTTATTTATCTGTGGTTTGTTACGCTTATAAAAATAAAAATGCACTAACAAAAATATAGACAAAATTTAACCGTCGCGACTCGTGACTGATCGCAAAAGTTCGGGAAATTCAGGCACTTCTCTGACACCAAATTTAAAATTAATATAAAATTCAGATCAACTTCTGAAGTTACGAGTAACTCCCATAAAAATGGGATTTATCAGTTTTTTGCTTTCCAATTTAAAATATAAATACCAATTAAAAAGATAAACAAGCTACAGCAGTGGAGTGATGTGATCGCTGGTTGAGTATAGAGCGGAAATTCTGGGTTCAAATCACGGATTGCACAGAATTTCTTGGCTCGGCCTTCCGATGGGCATCCACACTCTGTGATGATCCCTGATATTTGTGTCGACGTCATTATACCGTTGATACGGCTGCATCACACACGAGAGTTTACAAGACAGGTTAGGCAGGCAGGGAATAAAGCCTAGGGCCTTCTAGGCCTATAGAGTTATCATATAGTAATATAAAAAAATTTTTATTTAAAATTACCAAAAGTGCACTAAAAAGTAAAAAATTTATTTTATTATTTAGATTATTTTTTAGATTTTCAAAAAAAACAAAATTAAAAGATGAAAATTTTCGGCAAGTGGAAGCTGTATACCAAATTTCAGATCTCTAAGACGTCGGGAAGTTGCTTAAAAATGGCCTCAAAGTGATCCACCCACACGAACGATGGACGACGAACGACGAACAACGCTCTCCTCAAGTTAAATAAAAGCTTTTAATAAAAGCTTTTAATAAAAAGATATACGTAAAATACGGCCACCTCTCCTATGCCAAATCATAAATTAAAATAAAACTCAGACCAACATCTGAAGTTACGAGTAACTAAATACAAGTACAAAATGGGGTTTATTAGACTCTTGTCTTCTAATTTTAAATAAAAATAATAATTAAGAAAATAAACGATACGTAAAATTCGAGCTAATTTCGGATGCCGAATTAATATAAAATTCAGACCAACTCTTGAAGTTACGACTGATTCCTATAAAAATGGGTTTTATCAGTCAGGGACGTGCCCAGCCAACTTATTTGCAAATTTGCCAACTGAATTAATTCAAAATTGCCAACTTTTTGTAAGTTTTGCAGTTTTTAGTAAATTTAGACAAAAAAAAATTCCAAATTGACCAACTTTTGGGTGTTTTTGTCAACTTTTTGCCAACTTTCTGCAACATTGGGGGGGGGGGGGAAGCTCCCACTTTATCGCCCCCCCCCCCCATGAGCACGTCCCTATATCAGTTTCTTGAATTCCAATTTAAAATTAAATAATAATTTAAAAAATAAACGATACGTCAAATACAGGCACTTTTAATGATGATTGATGACGCAAGATCATCTCCGTAGATTCTCAAAAATTACCATCTTCGTCAGGCAAAAAAAGTGTACTTAATTATTATAGTCTTTTGAGCTAACTGTGGCTCGTGTGGCAATACAAGTTGTTACTCTGCTACTAGATATTAATAAATTTATTCCAATTTTTTTACATTATTATAATATTATGTAATTTTTCAAACAATTAGATCCTTCAAATTTTCATCAAATGTTGTTACTTAACCAGAAATTCTTAATGGAATTTTAAAGGTTGTTTTTTCTAAATTTTTTTATTTTTAACTTTTTTACCTAATAAACTTTTAAGTAATAATTCTTATACCTATCAGCAAACCTTTAAATATAGCCAAGCAGTTATAATTTTATATTGGTTAATTTTCAACGTTATTTCCACATATTTCATTTTTTTTAATAATTAAATAAAATAATTTTTTTTTTTATTTTGAGAGCTAAATTTTGAGGTCCCCTTGATTTATAGAGCCCTAGACGCGAGCCTAAGGTTCCTACTAAGAAGACTTTATGAATAATTTGTTTGATTTTAATTTAGCTTAAATTACCAACTTGCATCCAGCATCTTTAAATTATTTTAATTAATTTTAGCTTACTGAATTAAGTACCTACCTACAGTTTTTATTGGTTCATGAAAATTTTTTTCTAAATTTTTTTTCTAAATTAATTTTATAATTATGTACCTACCACATTTGCTACTTAAATACATTTTTTTTTATATTAATGTGACGCCAAAAGGCTAAAAGTTGAATTTTACCGCGCGCAACTTGCTTGGAGTTTCCAAACCTTTCGAATATCCTCAACTTTTTAGCGCTTAAATATGGCGCTAAAATGATGGGAAATGAAACTTTTTAAAACTCAAACAAACCTTCTTCAATTTAACACAACATTTTCGCATTTTTAGCATCGAAATTAATAAATTTTGACCTATCCTGTATAATATATTTTATATCAAACAAATCATTAGGTATTTTAAACGTAACAATACAAACTTGGTACCTAATCATTTAATCCAAAATTCTATGGATTTGTCTTTAAAATTTTAAATTCAATAGTTTGATCTAAAATTATATTATTAGAATGAAAGTAACTTGAAACGACCTTTACCATTTGAAAATATAGGGTTCAAAAGTTGGTTCCTGGTAATTCAGTTGCATCTTAAATTTTCACCATGCAGCTGTGGTCTCGATAAATTTTATGTTTTCTTTTGTGTGGTTATTTAAAATAAAGTGCTGAAAAATTATGGATCATCCAAATTATTGTATAAACAAAGTGAATTTCTGGAATGTTAAGTTTTCATTTATGAAAGTTTTCCAATGTTTTTAATTATTTTATAACCTTTTCGTTGCCTTACAAGTTTTAATTAACTTTGACAAGAAAAGAAAAAAATTATAGAACATAAACTTTAAAATAATTTTTCTTTGGAATTAAATCGTTTCAATTATTATGGTACTATTGATCGCAAGTGCTTGTTGGTTTAAAATTATCAAAGTGATTTATTTTCGTTCAAATTGTAACTAAAATTTTATAGTTTTCCTAAGTTTGTGGATAAGATTTTTAAATTTTGTTGGTGATGGACAACGATCAGATGATTTCGACTGGATTATTAATTGGTAGGTACCTACAATCGGAAATTATTTTTCATTTTAGTGAAACTGTGACAGTGCCACTTGTATTTTCCGGGGTAAATCAGTTATAATTTAAAATTTTCATCATCTTCGGCTTGCTTTAGTTTAGTACTACCTACCTACCTACCTAATTATTTTAAATTTTTTAATGAGATTTTTTAAATCGCTTATAAAAATATGAGATCACAATCAAAATTTATCCGAAAAATAGTTTTTGCAGAAAATTTTCATAAGGAAAGTCAAATTTTTTTTACGATTTTGTCAATTTATTTATTGAAAAATAAGTGCATTTTAAGCATTTAACTTGGTGGCCATTATTTGTACATCTTCATCCCTAAGGCTTTGATGTGACGTATATCACACATTATCCAATTACAACGCATCTTTAGATTAACGTAATTGGATGTGGCGGATACGCGATATGCACTTTGTTGCAATTTTCTGCAGCTTGAAGATGCGTTTCACCACGCTCTGGTTATTTTAAAGAAAATTATAGAAAAACTTAGTGTTTTTGCTGAAATTTTTTTGTAAACGTGTTCTACGGTGATGAAAGATCAATTTGAAATATTCGATGAGGTGAGATTTTATGTAATTTTGCACGTTCATGTTAAACAAATTTGCAACGCAAAAAGAAGCGTTGGCGTGTTGGTGTCCATTTTGTGTTCTTTTTTGCTTGCAGTAGCAAGCATAATCAATCTTAATTGAATTTTCGGAGCATCATCCACCCAATCATCCATCAATTTTATAATCTTTTTGTTATAAAATTAAATTTTTAAAAAATATTTTTAATGCTTTGGATGCGTAGGCGTTCATCTTGCAATTTTTTGTGCTTGATGCATTTTAATCAATGTTAATCGAATTTTTTATGCATCATCCACCCTTTTAAGTGGTAGACAATAACTTTTATAATATTTAATGACTTTTAATCAAAGTTGTAGCATCTACTTACTTCTGATAAATTACATTTTCTTGTATCTAATGTATAATTTTTCTTTCAAAGGTTTGAAAATTACCAGAGGAACTTGGAAAAACGAATAATTTATCTCTTCGCTGGATTTCATGACCATTCCTTCATCGATCAATCAACTCATCCAATATTTTCATGGTGAGTAATTTTTTTGGTATAATTTTTAGCAACTTTTAATAATAGAATAAAAATTTTCGAGGGGCTTTACAAAATTTCCTTTCAAACTAAGAAATGGTTCGAAAATTCATAATTTTCAACAAAAATTTATCATCAAGCTTAAATTTATTTTACAATTTTTTTTATAAAAAAAAAGTTAATAGTTCATGTAAGTTATCGGCCGTTGTGTAGTTTGTAGTACATCATCAAACCTCAGGTGGTGATGTGACGTAATCACCTTGGCCAATTACAACGCATCTTTAGATTAACGTAATTGGATGTGGCCAGATGTGGCGATATGTGAACCCACTTTGATGCAATTTTCTGCAGCTTGTATTTTTCTGCGTTTCACGACGCTCTCGGTATTTTAAAGAAAATTATAGAAAAACTTAGTGTTTTGCTGAATTTTTTTGTAAACGTGTTCTACGGTGATGAAAGATTAATTTGAAATAAAATTTAATGTGGTAAGATTTTATAATATTGTAATTTTGCACGTTGAAATTATAAAAATTTGCAACGCAAAAGTACCTAACGCTTGGGTGTCCATTTTGTTATACTTTTGTACTTGCAGTTTTAATCAAACTTAATAAAACTTTTAGAACAGCATCTACCATTATTGAAATATAATTTTAAGTGGTGGATAATAATTCTTTAATAATTTTATAATATTTTGTTATAAAATTAAATTTTCTTTAAAGCTTTGGATTCGTGGGCGTTCAACTTGTAATTTCTTGTTTATAAATCCAACTTATGAACCATCATCTACCCCTATTTAATGATTTCTGGTTAATTGTTTTTAATAATGTTACCTTATAATATTTTTGTTGTAAAATTAAATTCGTTAAAAATAATTTTTTTAAAGCTTGGGATGCGTGGGTGCTTATCTTGCAAATTTCTTGTAGCTACTTGCATTTTAATCAATTTGTAGCATCCTCCTAAAATTTTCACACTTTCCCATCAGCAACCTTTTATAGATTTTGATTTATAATACTGAGTTTTCTATTCTAGTGGAATTTTAACCTCAAGTGAGGAAGCAATTTAAAGCATCTTAACCATCAAGCATACGACCATTGCATTAGCTGGCAGCTGGATGAATTTGTGATCAGTGATTACCATCACAAGATTTGGTGACCATTCCTTCATTGCTTCATCAACTTATCCAGCTTATCCAACTTCAAATTAGCTTCAATTAGGTAAGTAGTTAATTTTTTGTAATAATTTGATTAAATGTAAAACATTTTTTATGAATGGCCTAAAACTTGTTTTTGTTTAATTTTTTTCCAATAATTTAAAACTTTTAAAATCCTTTTAAAAGATTGCATTCTAAAATAAATTTTACCTTTTTAACGATTTTGTTATTGGAAAATTTTACTCAATTTAGGTGCTTGGGCGCTAATAAGGTCACCAATTTTCTTTAAATGTGGAACATTACTATATTATGTGGGTGGAGACCATCAGCATTGTCCCCACCATGCAAAAAAAATTCATTTTAAGCTTTTATTTACAATTTGCCAATTTTGAAGAAAATCGGTGAGCCACAGTCTTGCTCTCTTCTATTAGATGGGAAAATAAGGTACTACAATTATTAACTACTAACTGTGTGCTAAACAAAAACAACCTAATTATTTTTTAAATTCTCAGTTAAGTAAAAACATTTACGTTGTATCAAAAGATCATTTTAGATTTTCATTTTTTTCATTTTCGAGAGAAGTTAATCTCATTTCATGGTGAGCTTTCGTTTTTCAGTTGATTCTGAGTTGATATGCCCATCTAGGTATTATCAATAAAAGTAAAAAATATTTTCCGAAATTATTTTACTAATACTGAAGTCTACATTCTATTTATATATTTCAAATAAAATTTTGTGATTTTAAAAACACGGCGTGTTACTGCGAAACCCTACCCGAAATTTTTTTTTAAATTGATGTTTTAATAAATACCTACTACATAATTATTATTTATAATAGTAACTAAATAAAATAATTCATTCATGAATATGGTTTAAAAAAATTATCAATTTTTTATACCTATCTAATAACGACTTTACCCGAATTGCATTTCTTAGGTTCGTACATTCGAGAATCGTCGGGCGTTTTCATGTATTGTTCGCTCAGTTTCATGTATTGTTCCGTTGTGTTAGAACGCGCATCTTCTGGATGCGCAATTTTCAAGTTTCTAATTAATAAATTGTGATTAATTTAATTATGTGTATATTGTGATTATCGATGTAGTGTATAGTGAAGTTTTGTAGGATTGTTAATGATGACCCCCAAAAGGAAGATCAGAGTATAAATATTTTATGTATGTAACTTTACCTTTTTTCCTATTTTCAAAATTCAAAAAGCATTTCGGAACAAATTACTATATTTTTATCGTGAACAACATTATTCTAATTGGTTTTCCGTTAAAATTTTCAAAAAATTTTAAGCCGTTTAGCCGATGTTTGAAAAATAAACTTCCAATTTTGTATAGTCGCCATCTTGCTTTTAAGGCTTAGCGTCCCTTATTGCAGTGGAAGCCAAATTAAATTTAATATGGCAAAACTAACAAATCGCAAGCATAAATAAAGTTGATTGTATTAAATTAAAAGTAATTTTTTTGCAAAATTTGAAAATCATAGCATGATGGTTAATTAATGCGCTTGCGTTATAACAAGACCCAGTGGTTCCCTGAAATATTTTATGGTGAGTCATCGCGTTGATTGCCTTGTAGGAACATAAGCACACTTGAATTGCAATTATTTTCGGTACCTACTAATATTTTTTCGAATTTACCAATATTTTTCTTTTGAAAGTCGTGCTTGATTTACTTTTTGCAATCAAAGTTTTTATACTTACTAATTTGTAGATGATAAATTTTAATTCGTATGTGTAATGTAAAAAGATTTTTTGTTTCGTATAAATTACTAATAGTTAAGAAAATTTGAATTGCCAAAATAATTTTCTTTGTTTATAATTTAGAATGACCGATAAGAATTTCCGTTCTAAAAAATATTGGACTTTTTATTTTGCTAGACAAAACCGCATTTAAAAATTATTTGCTTTTTACCTACCGGGTGCTTACGAAATCTTTTTATACTATTAGGTCAATAATAAATTATATAATCTATTAAAGCTAAAACTTTTGAATATCTCAAATAATTATTTTTTTTAATATTTTTAAGTTTATCTAAAATAATTTACAAATTTCAATAACTACTACAGGGTGCTTTCAAAATATTTTTTCACAATCATAACAAACAAACTTTTGTTGCTTATTTAATCAATGTTTTGAATGAAAAACAATTTTTAATATTTTAGCTCTCTTACCGTTTTAAAATTTTCAAGTTGTCCAACAATAGAAAAATTTTTCACAGCTAAAAATTCTTCTAAAAGATTAACACCTATGACTCAAACACATCTTGATAATATGCGTTTGGTGTAGTGTGCAAAATTTTACATTTTGAAAGGCGGAGTACAAATTATTTAGTTTGTTGGTAACTTTTGTCGAAGCTGCACGTAAATATAAATTCTTCGCGATACTGTTATTAATAATAAAAAATTTATAATTAAAAAGTCAATTAATTAATGTAAGTGATGTGTGATAGTGATTAAACAATAAATTACAAAAAGTGTAAATTGTAGGTACCTACTAATTTCATTAAATTAATTAATAAAAACATTTATTATTAAAATAAATTAAGTACGGTCTTAATAGTTTTACATTTTGTCCAAATCGGTGCAATCGTGCAGGTGTTCGGAGGATTTCGTGAGAATTGCAGTCGTCGCTTAGCAACGGGTAACTAGTGGTCGTATTTCCTATAGAATTTGATTTGAAAAAGATGAATTTTAATTTATGCGAGTTTATCACTTTAAATTGTTATTTAAATTAAAAACGCTTATTTGTTTATTGACAATTTTATTGTTATGATGTAATAATTCAAGTTTAGTGAGTGTGTTTCCTGTTCAAGCAGAAGCTTCCCAGCGAATATTCTTCTAAAGGAGCAACTTTCTTGAGTAATTTTTTTTATTTTAATAATATTAATTTTTAATTTATTATAAGTAGTATCAGTTACGTAACATTTTATGAGAGTCAGATTGTGAGGGAATTTTTATGTTCTTTCGGTCAAACTGCTGGTGGCATGGGGGTGGCTTCGATGCAGTTCAGTTTGAAACTACTAAAAGGGCCTACAGACACTCAACTTGGTATGCAACCAAAACTTGCAACCACTTTGAAGAATCGACCACACACGTGCTCGTGTCGGCTTTTTCGATTTTACAAAGTTGTTGCATACTAAGTTGAACACCAAGTTGAGCGTCTGTGGGCCCTATTATAGGGATATTTTTGTTGGGTCCAGTTTTGTAATAATCAAACGTTAATATTGTGTTTAGTAATTATTGTAGCTAGGATATCAGGGGATGGCATTTGAGGGATGACCGTAACAGGGTCTTTCAGAGATGAACCCTTTAGCTGCATTTTGTTTCCTCCGATGTGGGGTAGGGATTTGTGTTGTCTTTTCTATTGTGTGATTTATGTATTGGCTAATTGGAGGAATGGTTTCACTTTTCTTCTTCAGTTTCTGAAGCAATCTCAATATTTAAATTGAGGGGGGATTACCTATAAGACCAACTTGAAGGAGCGTGGCGTAAGGGCGTTTAAGTCTCACTTCTTTAATTAGTAATGTAAATAATTTATTATTTTTTAATGTAATTTTGAAATAACGTGTTCCATCTTCAAGAAGAATGCTAACTTGCCTAACTTTTAATTCTTTGAAAGAGTAAATTTTTAGATGTTTTAATTGCATTTTCAAATTTTCATTTTATTTCTCAGCTAAAAAAAAGTTTCTTTTTTTTAAATTGTACCTATAATCAATTTACAAAAAATTTATTTTTAATAAATTAATTTTAAAATATTACCGAGTTAAAAATTAATTTTGATTAAAAATTAATTAATAAAAAATTAATTTGAGCTTTACTAGTTAAAAATTTACTAATTTACACAAATTTTAAGATTATTTTTTAAAAGTGTTTAAATTTTGTTCAAATCTCGGTGCATAATCGTGCATGTGTTCGGAGAATTGAAGTGGTCGCTTAGCAACGGGTAACTGGCGGGCGTACTTCTTAGAATTTGATTTGAAAAAGGCACAATTTGTTGCACCGCGAGTCTAATTTATTCAGTTTCGTTGTAACTTTTGCATGAGCTGCACGTAAATTCATTGCGATTACGTTTTAATGCATAATTTAATTAACTTTGTAATTTTATAAATTTAAATCAGACGCCCAAGTGTGTTCGATAACTTTCATAAACTATACGTTGGGCAGTGTAGTTTTGCAGGTTTCGTTTCGTACAATTACAAAATTAAAAAGTTAATAATTAATTATTGTACGCGACGTGAATTAGTGATTGAACAAACCAAAGAAGTGTAAATTATATTAATTTAGTGAAATAATTATTAAAAAGTAGGAATCTTCTCGTTTTAAATTTTGTTCAAATCGGTGCACTCGTGCAGGTGTTCGGAGGATTTCGCCAGAATTGAAGTCGTCGCTTAGCAACGGGTGCCTAGCGGTCGTATTTCTTAGAATTTGATTCGAAAAAGATGCATTTTAATTTATTATATTCGAGTTGAACACTTAAAAGTTTTATTCAATTTAGAAGCGCTTACTTGTTTATTGACTATTTTGTATTTTATTCTAAGTAAGTGTAATAATGGAAGTTTGTGATGTTTTGGTGTAAGTGTTTCATTTCAAGCGGAAGCCTCCTGCGAATTTTCTTCTCAAGGAACAATTTTTGAGTAAGTGTTTGTATTTTAGTAACAGTGGTTTTTAAATGTAGTACCAAATACGCAAGATTTATAAGAGTTAAATTGAGAGGAAATTTTTAAGTCGCTTCTTTGGGCCGAGCTGTTATTTGTTATTTTTTTTATTTATATATATGGGGCATTCTACACCAAATCGACCACTTTTGAACCCGACCCCTTTTGATTTCCCTGAAATTTTTACATATTATACTATCTCACCAAAATCAGTTCTGTGAATTTTTTTAAAATTTTTTATTTAACCCAAAAAAGTTACGAATTTTTAGAAAAACTGATGTTGTTTTTCTTCAAACGATCGTAACTAGTTCAAAAATTGACTAATCGGATCGTTTTTTTTGTTTTTGTTTGTCTTTAAACGTACTTTTCAGGAAAAATTACAAAAAAAATATTCAAACTTGGATTCTACAAAATTTTTCATTTTTTCGGAGAAAATCATTGATTTTTGATTTTTTATTTAAAAAAAAAACTATGATTTATTCCGCGTATAACAACGCAAACCCCATAATGGGCCGACATTTATTTCTATTTCTTTTGTTTAATTGAAAAATATTATTTGCGTAAAAATAAAACAAAATATTTTTTTAATAATAAAAAAAATAGAAAGAAATGTCGGCCCATTATGGAGTTTGCGTTTTTTTTTGAACTTTTTTTTTGAAATAAAAAAATCAAAAATCAAAAGTGGAAAAATTTGAAAAATCAATGGATTTTCTCCGAAAAAATAAAAAATTTTGTAGAATCCAAGTTTGAATATTTTTTTTGTATTTTTTCCTGAAAAGTACGTTTAAAGACAAACAAAAAAAACCGTTCCGATTAGTCAATTTTTGAAATAGTTACGATCGTTTGAAGAAAAAAAACATCAGTTTTTCTAAAAATCCGTAACTTTCTTTGGGTTGAGTAAAAAATTTTGAAAAAATTCACAGAACTGTTTTTGGTGAGATAGTATAATATGTAAAAACTTCAAGAAAATCAAAAGGGGTCGGGTTCAAAAGTGGTCGATTTGGTGTGAAATGCCCCATATATAGTCGGTTTTAAACGTCTTGCGACGTTGTCCGAAACCAAACTACCAACCTTGCGTATTGGCGCTTGTTTTTTTTAGCATTTTACATTTTTTACCTACGACGAGGAGCCAGCCCGTCGGTAGAACCCCCAACCTGGAGGACCAAACGCGACGGGCATAATAAGTTGTTACATATTCGGATTCGAACCGGGTATTGAGCGTTCGTAGTCGACTCGCTTGACCATTGCTCTCCGACCGTCTCTTATTTTATTTTTTTTATTTACAGGATTATTTTTTTCTAAATAAAAATGCGTGTTTGCGATAATTATTTCGAAATCCCGCGGTCGGTTGTGATTTGTGTCGAGTACGTATTTTATAGTGAAAAACTTCTTGTTGGAAGCTCTAAAACTCGCGATTCGTTTTCGCTTCTAATTTTCGCGGTCGGGAGTGAAAAGTGTCGAGTTCGAATGTTATGAGAATAGCTTGATGGAAGCTTTAAAATTCGCGAATCGCTTTGGTTTATAATTTTCCTAGTTAAAAAGTAGTAGAAAGTGTTGGTTTTGCGCGCGATGATGATGGAAAGAAGAGATGGTGGTGCTGGAGCTGTGCCGCGGACTGGCATCTGGCAAAAGGACATCAGGATTAAAGGTAAACATAAATGTTTACTAACTAGTAATTTATAAATAATTTTAAACTATAATTTTCTGTTTAATGCAGGTAGGGTCGTAATGGTGGATGGCTTGGCAGCAAGTAAGGTAGGTGAAAATTAATCTTTCACCTGTGCTGTAGGTAAAAAGTGATTTGTAAGTTTGACCAATGTCCAAAGGGGCAGATTTTTATTTAAATGTTATCCCAAAACTTTGAACATGGTCAAAGGGAATTTCGATAGTCCATTTCAGCGCGTCATTAATTTTAATTTTTTTGCTTGCCTATTAATTAACTTCGTTGTTCGATCAATGAACTTATTTACTCTGTAATTCATTAGTACTAATAAATTGTTTTACTTGGTCAAAGGGAATTTCGATAGTCCATTTACGCGCGTCATTAATTTTCATTTGTTTGCCTGCCAATTAATTAACCTCGTTGTTCGATCAATGAACTTATTTACTCTGAAATTCATTAGTACTAATCAATTGTTTTACTTGGTCAAAAGGAATTTCGATAGTCCATTTACGCGCGTCATTAATTTTCATTTGTTTGCCTGCCAATTAATTAATCTCGTTGTTCGATCAATGAACTTATTTACTCTGAAATTCATTAGTACTAATCAATTGTTTTACTTGGTCAAAGGGAATTTCGATAGTCCATTTACGCGCGTCATTAATTTTCATTTGTTTGCCTGCCAATTAATTAATCTCGTTGTTCGATCAATGAACTTATTTACTCTGAAATTTATTAGTACCAATCAATTGTTTTACTTGGTCAAAGGGAATTTCGATAGTCCATTTACGCGCGTCATTAATTTTCATTTGTTTGCCTGCCAATTAATTAATCTCGTTGTTCGATCAATGAACTTATTTACTCTGAAATTTATTAGTACCAATCAATTGTTTTACTTGGTCAAAGGGAATTTCGATAGTCCATTTACGCGCGTCATTAATTTTCATTTGATTGCCTGCCAATTAATTAACCTCGTTGTTCGATCAATGAACTTATTTACTCTGAAATTCATTAGTACTAATCAATTGTTTTAAGGTGTTTGGTCAAAGGGAATTTCGATAGTCCATTTACGCGCGTCATTAATTTTCATTTGTTTGCCTGCCAATTAATTAACCTCGTTGTTCGATCAATGAACTTATTTACTCTGAAATTCATTAGTACTAATCAATTGTTTTAAGGTGTTTGGTCAAAGGGAATTTCGATAGTCCATTTACACGCGTCATTAATTTTCATTTGTTTGCCTGCCAATTAATTAACCTCGTTGTTCGATCAATGAACTTATTTACTCTGAAATTCATTAGTACTAATCAATTGTTTTAAGGTGTTTGGTCAAAGGGAATTTCGATAGTCCATTTACGCGCGTCATTAATTTTCATTTGTTTGCCTGCCAATTAATTAATCTCGTTGTTCGATCAATGAACTTATTTACTCTGAAATTTATTAGTACCAATCAATTGTTTTACTTGGTCAAAGGGAATTTCGATAGTCCATTTACGCGCGTCATTAATTTTCATTTGTTTGCCTGCCAATTAATTAACCTCGTTGTTCGATCAATGAACTTATTTACTCTGAAATTCATTAGTACTAATCAATTGTTTTACTTGGTCAAAGGGAATTTCGATAGTCCATTTACGCGCGTCATTAATTTTCATTTGTTTGCCTGCCAATTAATTAATCTCGTTGTTCGATCAATGAACTTATTTACTCTGAAATTTATTAGTACCAATCAATTGTTTTACTTGGTCAAAGGGAATTTCGATAGTCCATTTACGCGCGTCATTAATTTTAATTTGTTTGCCTGCCAATTAATTAACCTCATTGTTCGATCAATGAACTTATTTACTCTGAAATTTATTAGTACCAATCAATTGTTTTACTTGGTCAAAGGGAATTTCGATAGTCCATTTACGCGCGTCATTAATTTTCATTTGTTTGCCTGCCAATTAATTAACCTCGTTGTTCGATCAATGAACTTATTTACTCTGAAATTCATTAGTACTAATCAATTGTTTTAAGGTGTTTGGTCAAAGGGAATTTCGATAGTCCATTTACGCGCGTCATTAATTTTCATTTGTTTGCCTGCCAATTAATTAACCTCGTTGTTCGATCAATGAACTTATTTACTCTGAAATTCATTAGTACTAATCAATTGTTTTACTTGGTCAAAGGGAATTTCGATAGTCCATTTACGCGCGTCATTAATTTTCATTTGTTTGCCTGCCAATTAATTAATCTCGTTGTTCGATCAATGAACTTATTTACTCTGAAATTTATTAGTACCAATCAATTGTTTTACTTGGTCAAAGGGAATTTCGATAGTCCATTTACGCGCGTCATTAATCTTCATTTGTTTGCCTGCCAATTAATTAACCTCATTGTTCGATCAATGAACTTATTTACTCTGAAATTCATTAGTACTAATCAATTGTTTTACTTGGTCAAAGGGAATTTCGATAGTCCATTTACGCGCGTCATTAATTTTCATTTGTTTGCCTGCCAATTAATTAATCTCGTTGTTCGATCAATGAACTTATTTACTCTGAAATTTATTAGTACCAATCAATTGTTTTACTTGGTCAAAGGGAATTTCGATAGTCCATTTACGCGCGTCATTAATCTTCATTTGTTTGCCTGCCAATTAATTAACCTCATTGTTCGATCAATGAACTTATTTACTCTGAAATTTATTAGTACCAATCAGTTGTTTTACTTGGTCAAAGGGAATTTCGATAGTCCATTTACGCGCGTCATTAATTTTCATTTGTTTGCCTGCCAATTAATTAACCTCGTTGTTCGATCAATGAACTTATTTACTGTGAAATTCATTAGTACTAATCAATTGTTTTACTTGGTCAAAGGGAATTTCGATAGTCCATTTTCGCGCGTCATTAATTTTCATTTGTTTGCCTGCCAATTAATTAACCTCGTTGTTCGATCAATGAACTTATTTACTCTGAAGTTCATTAGTACTAATCAATTGTTTTACTTGGTCAAAGGGAATTTCGATAGTCCATTTACGCGCGTCATTAATTTTCATTTGTTTGCCTGCCAATTAATTAACCTCGTTGTTCGATCAATGAACTTATTTACTCTGAAATTCATTAGTACTAATCAATTGTTTTACTTGGTCAAAGGGAATTTCGATAGTCCATTTACGCGCGTCATTAATTTTCATTTGTTTGCCTGCCAATTAATTAATCTCGTTGTTCGATCAATGAACTTATTTACTCTGAAATTCATTAGTACTAATCAATTGTTTTACTTGGTCAAAGGGAATTTCGATAGTCCATTTACGCGCGTCATTAATTTTCATTTGTTTGCCTGCCAATTAATTAATCTCGTTGTTCGATCAATGAACTTATTTACTCTGAAGTTCATTAGTACTAATCAATTGTTTTACTTGGTCAAAGGGAATTTCGATAGTCCATTTACGCGCGTCATTAATTTTCATTTGTTTGCCTGCCAATTAATTAATCTCGTTGTTCGATCAATGAACTTATTTACTCTGAAGTTCATTAGTACTAATCAATTGTTTTACTTGGTCAAAGGGAATTTCGATAGTCCATTTACGCGCGTCATTAATTTTCATTTGTTTGCCTGCCAATTAATTAATCTCGTTGTTCGATCAATGAACTTATTTACTCTGAAATTCATTAGTACTAATCAATTGTTTTACTTGGTCAAAGGGAATTTCGATAGTCCATTTACGCGCGTCATTAATTTTCATTTGTTTGCCTGCCAATTAATTAATCTCGTTGTTCGATCAATGAACTTATTTACTCTGAAATTCATTAGTACTAATCAATTGTTTTACTTGGTCAAAGGGAATTTCGATAGTCCATTTACGCGCGTCATTAATTTTCATTTGTTTGCCTGCCAATTAATTAATCTCGTTGTTCGATCAATGAACTTATTTACTCTGAAATTTATTAGTACCAATCAATTGTTTTACTTGGTCAAAGGGAATTTCGATAGTCCATTTACGCGCGTCATTAATTTTCATTTGTTTGCCTGCCAATTAATTAATCTCGTTGTTCGATCAATGAACTTATTTACTCTGAAGTTCATTAGTACTAATCAATTGTTTTACTTGGTCAAAGGGAATTTCGATAGTCCATTTACGCGCGTCATTAATTTTCATTTGTTTGCCTGCCAATTAATTAATCTCGTTGTTCGATCAATGAACTTATTTACTCTGAAATTCATTAGTACTAATCAATTGTTTTACTTGGTCAAAGGGAATTTCGATAGTCCATTTACGCGCGTCATTAATTTTCATTTGTTTGCCTGCCAATTAATTAATCTCGTTGTTCGATCAATGAACTTATTTACTCTGAAGTTCATTAGTACTAATCAATTGTTTTACTTGGTCAAAGGGAATTTCGATAGTCCATTTACGCGCGTCATTAATTTTCATTTGTTTGCCTGCCAATTAATTAACCTCGTTGTTCGATCAATGAACTTATTTACTCTGAAATTCATTAGTACTAATCAATTGTTTTACTTGGTCAAAGGGAATTTCGATAGTCCATTTACGCGCGTCATTAATTTTCATTTGTTTGCCTGCCAATTAATTAATCTCGTTGTTCGATCAATGAACTTATTTACTCTGAAATTCATTAGTACTAATCAATTGTTTTACTTGGTCAAAGGGAATTTCGATAGTCCATTTACGCGCGTCATTAATTTTCATTTGTTTGCCTGCCAATTAATTAATCTCGTTGTTCGATCAATGAACTTATTTACTCTGAAATTTATTAGTACCAATCAATTGTTTTACTTGGTCAAAGGGAATTTCGATAGTCCATTTACGCGCGTCATTAATTTTCATTTGTTTGCCTGCCAATTAATTAATCTCGTTGTTCGATCAATGAACTTATTTACTCTGAAATTTATTAGTACCAATTAATTGTTTTACTTGGTCAAAGGGAATTTCGATAGTCCATTTACGCGCGTCATTAATTTTCATTTGTTTGCCTGCCAATTAATTAACCTCATTGTTCGATCAATGAACTTATTTACTCTGAAATTTATTAGTACCAATCAATTGTTTTACTTGGTCAAAGGGAATTTCGATAGTCCATTTACGCGCGTCATTAATTTTCATTTGTTTGCCTGCCAATTAATTAACCTCGTTGTTCGATCAATGAACTTATTTACTCTGAAATTCATTAGTACTAATCAATTGTTTTAAGGTGTTTGGTCAAAGGGAATTTCGATAGTCCATTTACGCGCGTCATTAATTTTCATTTGTTTGCCTGCCAATTAATTAACCTCGTTGTTCGATCAATGAACTTATTTACTCTGAAATTCATTAGTACTAATCAATTGTTTTACTTGGTCAAAGGGAATTTCGATAGTCCATTTACGCGCGTCATTAATTTTAATTTGTTTGCCTGCCTAGTAATTAACCTCGTTGTTCGATCAATGAACTTATTTATTCTGAAATTCATTAGTACTAATCAATTGATTTACTTGGTCAAAAGGAATTTTGATAGTCCATTTACGCGCGTCATTAATTTTAATTTGTTTGCCTGCCAATTAATTAACCTCGTTGTTCGATCAATGAACTTATTTACTCTGAAATTCATTAGTACTAATCAATTGTTTTACTTGGTCAAAGGGAATTTCGATAGTCCATTTACGCGCGTCATTAATTTTAATTTGTTTGCCTGCCAATTAATTAACCTCGTTGTTCGATCAATGAACTTATTAACTCTGAAATTCATTAGTACTAATCAATTGTTTTACTTGGTCAAAGGGAATTTCGATAGTCCATTTACGCGCGTCATTAATTTTAATTTGTTTGCCTGCCTATTAATTAACCTCGTTGTTCGATCAATGCACTTATTTACTCTGAAATTCATTAGTACTAATCAATTGTTTTACTTGGTCAAAGGGAATTTCGATAGTCCATTTACGCGCGTCATTAATTTTCATTTGTTTGTCTGGCAATTAATTAACCTCGTTGTTCGATCAATGAACTTATTTACTCTGAAATTCATTAGTACTAATCAATTGTTTTAAGGTGTTTGGTCAAAGGGTATTTCGATAGTCCATTTACGCGCGTCATTAATTTTCATTTGTTTGCCTGCCAATTAATTAACCTCGTTGTTCGATCAATGAACTTATTTATTCTGAAATTCATTAGTACTAATCAATTGATTTACTTGGTCAAAAGGAATTTTGATAGTCCATTTACCCGCGTCATTAATTTTAATTTGTTTGCCTGCCAATTAATTAACCTCGTTGTTCGATCAATGAACTTATTTACTCTGAAATTCATTAGTACTAATCAATTGTTTTAAGGTGTTTGGTCAAAGGGAATTTCGATAGTCCATTTACGCGCGTCATTAATTTTAATTTGTTTGCCTGCCTATTAATTAACCTCGTTGTTCGATCAATGAACTTATTTATTCTGAAATTCATTAGTACTAATCAATTGATTTACTTGGTCAAAAGGAATTTTGATAGTCCATTTACGCGCGTCATTAATTTTAATTTGTTTGCCTGCCAATTAATTAACCTCGTTGTTCGATCAATGAACTTATTTACTCTGAAATTCATTAGTACTAATCAATTGTTTTACTTGGTCAAAGGGAATTTCGATAGTCCATTTACGCGCGTCATTAATTTTAATTTGTTTGCCTGCCAATTAATTAACCTCGTTGTTCGATCAATGAACTTATTTACTCTGAAATTCATTAGTACTAATCAATTGTTTTACTTGGTCAAAGGGAATTTCGATAGTCCATTTACGCGCGTCATTAATTTTAATTTGTTTGCCTGCCTATTAATTAATCTCGTTGTTCGATCAATGAACTTATTTACTCTGAAATTCATTAGTACTAATCAATTGTTTTACTTGGTCAAAGGGAATTTCGATAGTCCATTTACGCGCGTCATTAATTTTCATTTGTTTGTCTGCCAATTAATTAACCTCGTTGTTCGATCAATGAACTTATTTACTCTGAAATTCATTAGTACTAATCAATTGTTTTAAGGTGTTTGGTCAAAGGGAATTTCGATAGTCCATTTACGCGCGTCATTAATTTTCATTTGTTTGCCTGCCAATTAATTAACCTCGTTGTTCGATCAATGAACTTATTTACTCTGAAATTCATTAGTACTAATCAATTGTTTTACTTGGTCAAAGGGAATTTCGATAGTCCATTTACGCGCGTCATTAATTTTAATTTGTTTGCCTGCCTATTAATTAACCTCGTTGTTCGATCAATGAACTTATTTACTCTGAAATTCATTAGTACTAATCAATTGTTTTACTTGGTCAAAGGGAATTTCGATAGTCCATTTTCGCGCGTCATTAATTTTAATTTGTTTGCCTGCCAATTAATTAACCTCGTTGTTCGATCAATGAACTTATTTACTCTGAAATTCATTAGTACTAATCAATTGTTTTACTTGGTCAAAGGGAATTTCGATAGTCTATTTACGCGCGTCATTAATTTTAATTTGTTTGCCTGCCAATTAATTAACCTCGTTGTTCGATCAATGAACTTATTTACTCTGAAATTTATTAGTACCAATCAATTATTTTACTTGGTCAAAGGGAATTTCGATAGTCCATTTACGCGCGTCATTAATTTTCATTTGATTGCCTGCCAATTAATTAACCTCGTTGTTCGATCAATGAACTTATTTACTCTGAAATTCATTAGTACTAATCAATTGTTTTAAGGTGTTTGGTCAAAGGGAATTTCGATAGTCCATTTACGCGCGTCATTAATTTTCATTTGTTTGCCTGCCAATTAATTAATCTCGTTGTTCGATCAATGAACTTATTTACTCTGAAATTCATTAGTACTAATCAATTGTTTTAAGGTGTTTGGTCAAAGGGAATTTGGATAGTCCATTTACGCGCGTCGTTAATTTTCATTTGTTTGCCTGCCAATTAATTAATCTCGTTGTTCGATCAATGAACTTATTTACTCTGAAATTTATTAGTACCAATCAATTGTTTTACTTGGTCAAAGGGAATTTCGATAGTCCATTTACGCGCGTCATTAATTTTCATTTGATTGCCTGCCAATTAATTAACCTCGTTGTTCGATCAATGAACTTATTTACTCTGAAATTCATTAGTACTAATCAATTGTTTTAAGGTGTTTGGTCAAAGGGAATTTCGATAGTCCATTTACGCGCGTCATTAATTTTCATTTGTTTGCCTGCCAATTAATTAACCTCGTTGTTCGATCAATGAACTTATTTACTCTGAAATTCATTAGTACTAATCAATTGTTTTAAGGTGTTTGGTCAAAGGGAATTTCGATAGTCCATTTACGCGCGTCATTAATTTTCATTTGTTTGCCTGCCAATTAATTAATCTCGTTGTTCGATCAATGAACTTATTTACTCTGAAATTTATTAGTACCAATCAATTGTTTTACTTGGTCAAAGGGAATTTCGATAGTCCATTTACGCGCGTCATTAATTTTCATTTGTTTGCCTGCCAATTAATTAACCTCGTTGTTCGATCAATGAACTTATTTACTCTGAAATTCATTAGTACTAATCAATTGTTTTACTTGGTCAAAGGGAATTTCGATAGTCCATTTACGCGCGTCATTAATTTTAATTTGTTTGCCTGCCAATTAATTAACTTCGTTGTTCGATCAATGAACTTATTTACTCTGAAATTCATTAGTACTAATCAATTGTTTTACTTGGTCAAAGGGAATTTCGATAGTCCATTTACGCGCGTCATTAATTTTAATTTGTTTGCCTGCCAATTAATTAACCTCGTTGTTCGATCAATGAACTTATTTACTCTGAAATTCATTAGTACTAATCAATTGTTTTACTTGGTCAACGGGAATTTCGATAGTCCATTTACGCGCGTCATTAATTTTAATTTGTTTGCCTGCCAAGTAATTAACCTCGTTGTTCGATCAATGAACTTATTTACTCTGAAATTCATTAGTACTAATCAATTGTTTTACTTGGTCAAAGGGAATTTCGATAGTCCATTTACGCGCGTCATTAATTTTAATTTGTTTGCCTGCCAAGTAATTAACCTCGTTGTTCGATCAATGAACTTATTTACTCTGAAATTCATTAGTACTAATCAATTGTTTAACTTGGTCAAAGGGAATTTCGATAGTCCATTTACGCGCGTCATTAATTTTAATTTGTTTGCCTGCCAATTAATTAACCTCGTTGTTCGATCAATGAACTTATTTACTCTGAAATTCATTAGTACTAATCAATTGTTTTACTTGGTCAAAGGGAATTTCGATAGTCCATTTACGCGCGTCATTAATTTTAATTTGTTTGCCTGCCAATTAATTAACCTCGTTGTTCGATCAATGAACTTATTTACTCTGAAATTCATTAGTACTAATCAATTGTTTTACTTGTTCAAAGGGAATTTCGATAGTCCATTTACGCGCGTCATTAATTTTAATTTGTTTGCCTGCCAATTAATTAACCTCGTTGTTCGATCAATGAACTTATTTACTCTGAAATTCATTAGTACTAATCAATTGTTTTACTTGGTCAAAGGGAATTTCGATAGTCCATTTACGCGCGTCACTAATTTTAATTTGTTTGCCTGCCAATTAATTAACCTCGTTGTTCGATCAATGAACTTATTTACTCTGAAATTCATTAGTACTAATCAATTGTTTTACTTGGTCAACGGGAATTTCGATAGTCCATTTACGCGCGTCATTAATTTTAATTTGTTTGCCTGCCAAGTAATTAACCTCGTTGTTCGATCAATGAACTTATTTACTCTGAAATTCATTAGTACTAATCAATTGTTTTACTTGGTCAAAGGGAATTTCGATAGTCCATTTACGCGCGTCATTAATTTTAATTTGTTTGCCTGCCAATTAATTAACTTCGTTGTTCGATCAATGAACTTATTTACTCTGAAATTCATTAGTACTAATCAATTGTTTTACTTGGTCAAAGGGAATTTCGATAGTCCATTTACGCGCGTCATTAATTTTAATTTGTTTGCCTGCCAATTAATTAACCTCGTTGTTCGATCAATGAACTTATTTACTCTGAAATTCATTAGTACTAATCAATTGTTTTACTTGGTCAAAGGGAATTTCGATAATCCATTTACGCGCGTCATTAATTTTAATTTGTTTGCCTGCCAATTAATTAACCTCGTTGTTCGATCAATGAACTTATTTACCCTGAAATTCATTAGTACTAATCAATTGTTTTACTTGGTCAAAGGGAATTTCGATAATCCATTTACGCGCGTCATTAATTTTAATTTGTTTGCCTGCCAATTAATTAACCTCGTTGTTCGATCAATGAACTTATTTACCCTGAAATTCATTAGTACTAATCAATTGTTTTACTTGGTCAAAGGGAAGTTCGATAGGTCCATTTACGCGCGTCATTAATTTTAATTTGTTTGCCTGCCAATTAATTCGATCAATGAACTTATTTACCCTGAAATTCATTAGTACTAATCAATTGTTTTACTTGGTCAAAGGGAATTTCGATAGTCCATTTACGCGCGTCATTAATTTTAATTTGTTTGCCTGCCAATTAATTAACCTCGTTGTTCGATCAATGAACTTATTTACTCTGAAATTCATTAGTACTAATCAATTGTTTTACTTGGTCAAAGGGAATTTCGATAGTCCATTTACGCGCGTCAGTAATTTTAATTTGGTTGCCTGCCAATTAATTAACCTCGTGGTTCGATCAATGAACTTATTTACTCTGAAATTCATTAGTACTAATCAATTGTTTTACTTGGTCAAAGGGAATTTCGATAGTCCATTTACGCGCGTCATTAATTTTAATTTGTTTGCCTGCCAATTAATTAACCTCGTTGTTCGATCAATGAACTTATTTACTCTGAAATTCATTAGTACTAATCAATTGTTTTACTTGGTCAAAGGGAATTTCGATAGTCCATTTACGCGCGTCAGTAATTTTATTTTGTTTGCCTGCCAATTAATTAACTTCGTTGTTCGATCAATGAATTTATTTACTCTGAAATTCATTAGTACTAATCAATTGTTTTACTTGGTCAAAGGGAATTTCGATAGTCCATTTACGCGCGTCATTAATTTTAATTTGTTTGCCTGTCAATTAATTAACCTCGTTGTTCGATCAATGAACTTATTTACTCTGAAATTCATTAGTACTAATCAATTGTTTTACTTGGTCAAAGGGAATTTCGATAGTCCATTTACGCGCGTCATTAATTTAAATTTGTTTGCCTGCCAATTAATTAACCTCGTGGTTCGATCAATGAACTTATTTACTCTGAAATTCATTAGTACCAATCAATTGTTTTAAGGTGTTTGGTCAAAGGGAATTTCGATAGTCCATTTACGCGCGTCATTAATTTTCATTTGTTTGCCTGCCATATAATTAACCTCGTTGTTCGATCAATGAACTTATTTACTCTGAAATTCATTAGTACTAATCAATTGTTTTAATTGGTCAAAGGGAATTTCGATAGTCCATTTACGCGCGTCATTAATTTTAATTTGTTTGCCTGCCTATTAATTAACCTCGTTGTTCGATCAATGAACTTATTTACTCTGAAATTCATTAGTACTAATCAATTGTTTTACTTGGTCAAAGGGAATTTCGATAGTCCATTTTCGCTCGTCATTAATTTTAATTTGTTTGCCTGCCAATTAATTAACCTCGTTGTTCGATCAATGAACTTATTTACTCTGAAATTCATTAGTACTAATCAATTGTTTTACTTGGTCAAAGGGAATTTCGATAGTCCATTTACGCGCGTCATTAATTTTAATTTGTTTGCCTGCCAATTAATTAACCTCGTTGTTCGATCAATGAACTTATTTACTCTGAAATTCATTAGTACTAATCAATTGTTTTACTTGGTCAAAGGGAATTTCGATAGTCCATTTACGCGCGTCATTAATTTTAATTTGTTTGCCTGCCAATTAATTAACCTCGTTGTTCGATCAATGAACTTATTTACTCTGAAATTCATTAGTACTAATCAATTGTTTTACTTGGTCAAAGGGAATTTCGATAGTCCATTTACGCGCGTCAGTAATTTTATTTTGTTTGCCTGCCAATTAATTAACTTCGTTGTTCGATCAATGAATTTATTTACTCTGAAATTCATTAGTACTAATCAATTGTTTTACTTGGTCAAAGGGAATTTCGATAGTCCATTTACGCGCGTCATTAATTTTAATTTGTTTGCCTGCCAATTAATTAACCTCGTTGTTCGATCAATGAACTTATTTACTCTGAAATTCATTAGTACTAATCAATTGTTTTACTTGGTCAAAGGGAATTTCGATAGTCCATTTACGCGCGTCAGTAATTTTATTTTGTTTGCCTGCCAATTAATTAACTTCGTTGTTCGATCAATGAATTTATTTACTCTGAAATTCATTAGTACTAATCAATTGTTTTACTTGGTCAAAGGGAATTTCGATAGTCCATTTACGCGCGTCATTAATTTTAATTTGTTTGCCTGCCAATTAATTAACCTCGTTGTTCGATCAATGAACTTATTTACTCTGAAATTCATTAGTACTAATCAATTGTTTTACTTGGTCAAAGGGAATTTCGATAGTCCATTTACGCGCGTCATTAATTTTAATTTGTTTGCCTGCCAATTAATTAACCTCGTTGTTCGATCAATGAACTTATTTACTCTGAAATTCATTAGTACTAATCAATTGTTTTACTTGGTCAAAGGGAATTTCGATAGTCCATTTACGCGCGTCAGTAATTTTATTTTGTTTGCCTGCCAATTAATTAACTTCGTTGTTCGATCAATGAATTTATTTACTCTGAAATTCATTAGTACTAATCAATTGTTTTACTTGGTCAAAGGGAATTTCGATAGTCCATTTTCGCTCGTCATTAATTTTAATTTGTTTGCCTGCCAATTAATTAACCTCGTTGTTCGATCAATGAACTTATTTACTCTGAAATTCATTAGTACTAATCAATTGTTTTACTTGGTCAAAGGGAATTTCGATAGTCCATTTACGCGCGTCATTAATTTTAATTTGTTTGCCTGCCAATTAATTAACCTCGTTGTTCGATCAATGAACTTATTTACTCTGAAATTCATTAGTACTAATCAATTGTTTTACTTGGTCAAAGGGAATTTCGATAGTCCATTTACGCGCGTCAGTAATTTTATTTTGTTTGCCTGCCAATTAATTAACTTCGTTGTTCGATCAATGAATTTATTTACTCTGAAATTCATTAGTACTAATCAATTGTTTTACTTGGTCAAAGGGAATTTCGATAGTCCATTTACGCGCGTCATTAATTTTAATTTGTTTGCCTGTCAATTAATTAACCTCGTTGTTCGATCAATGAACTTATTTACTCTGAAATTCATTAGTACTAATCAATTGTTTTACTTGGTCAAAGGGAATTTCGATAGTCCATTTACGCGCGTCATTAATTTAAATTTGTTTGCCTGCCAATTAATTAACCTCGTGGTTCGATCAATGAACTTATTTACTCTGAAATTCATTAGTACCAATCAATTGTTTTAAGGTGTTTGGTCAAAGGGAATTTCGATAGTCCATTTACGCGCGTCATTAATTTTCATTTGTTTGCCTGCCATATAATTAACCTCGTTGTTCGATCAATGAACTTATTTACTCTGAAATTCATTAGTACTAATCAATTGTTTTAATTGGTCAAAGGGAATTTCGATAGTCCATTTACGCGCGTCATTAATTTTAATTTGTTTGCCTGCCTATTAATTAACCTCGTTGTTCGATCAATGAACTTATTTACTCTGAAATTCATTAGTACTAATCAATTGTTTTACTTGGTCAAAGGGAATTTCGATAGTCCATTTTCGCTCGTCATTAATTTTAATTTGTTTGCCTGCCAATTAATTAACCTCGTTGTTCGATCAATGAACTTATTTACTCTGAAATTCATTAGTACTAATCAATTGTTTTACTTGGTCAAAGGGAATTTCGATAGTCCATTTACGCGCGTCATTAATTTTAATTTGTTTGCCTGCCAATTAATTAACCTCGTTGTTCGATCAATGAACTTATTTACTCTGAAATTCATTAGTACCAATCAATTGTTTTAAGGTGTTTGGTCAAAGGGAATTTCGATAGGTCCATTTACGCGCTACATTAATTTTCATTTGTTTGCCTGCCAATTAATTAACCTCGTTGTTCGATCAATGAACTTATTTACTCTGAAATTCATTAGTACTAATCAATTGTTTTACTTGGTCAAAGGGAATTTCGATAGTCCATTTACGCGCGTCATTAATTTTAATTTGTTTGCCTGCCAATTAATTAACCTCGTTGTTCGATCAATGAACTTATTTACTCTGAAATTCATTAGTACTAATCAATTGTTTTACTTGGTCAAAGGGAATTTCGATAGTCCATTTACGCGCGTCATTAATTTTAATTTGTTTGCCTGCCAATTAATTAACCTCGTTGTTCGATCAATGAACTTATTTACTCTGAAATTCATTAGTACTAATCAATTGTTTTACTTGGTCAAAGGGAATTTCGATAGTCCATTTACGCGCGTCATTAATTTTAATTTGTTTGCCTGCCAATTAATTAACCTCGTTGTTCGATCAATGAACTTATTTACCCTGAAATTAATTAGTACTAATCAATTGTTTTACTTGGTCAAAGGGAAGTTCGATAGGTCCATTTACGCGCGTCATTAATTTTAATTTGTTTGCCTGCCAATTAATTCGATCAATGAACTTATTTACCCTGAAATTCATTAGTACTAATCAATTGTTTTACTTGGTCAAAGGGAATTTCGATAGTCCATTTACGCGCGTCATTAATTTTAATTTGTTTGCCTGCCAATTAATTAACCTCGTTGTTCGATCAGTGAACCTATTTACTCTGAAATTCATTAGTACTAATCAATTGTTTTACTTGGTCAAAGGGAATTTCGATAGTCCATTTACGCGCGTCATTAATTTTAATTTGTTTGCCTGCCAATTAATTAACTTCGTTGTTCGATCAATGAACTTATTTACTCTGAAATTCATTAGTACTAATCAATTGTTTTACTTGGTCAAAGGGAATTTCGATAGTCCATTTACGCGCGTCATTAATTTTAATTTGTTTGCCTGCCAATTAATTAACCTCGTTGTTCGATCAATGAACTTATTTACTCTGAAATTCATTAGTACTAATCAATTGTTTTACTTGGTCAAAGGGAATTTCGATAGTCCATTTACGCGCGTCATTAATTTTAATTTGTTTGCCTGCCAATTAATTAACCTCGTTGTTCGATCAATGAACTTATTTACTCTGAAATTCATTAGTACTAATCAATTGTTTTACTTGGTCAAAGGGAATTTCGATAGTCCATTTACGCGCGTCATTAATTTTAATTTGTTTGCCTGCCAATTAATTAACTTCGTTGTTCGATCAATGAACTTATTTACTCTGAAATTCATTAGTACTAATCAATTGTTTTACTTGGTCAAAGGGAATTTCGAAAGTCCATTTACGCGCGTCATTAATTTTAATTTGTTTGCCTGCCAATTAATTAACCTCGTTGTTCGATCAATGAACTTATTTACTCTAAAATTCATTAGTACTAATCAATTGTTTTACTTGGTCAAAGGGAATTTCGATAGTCCATTTACGCGCGTCAGTAATTTTAATTTGTTTGCCTGCCAATTAATTAACCTCGTTGTTCGATCAATGAACTTATTTACTCTGAAATTCATTAGTACTAATCAATTGTTTTACTTGGTCAAAGGGAATTTCGATAGTACATTTACGCGCGTCATTAATTTAATTTGTTTGCCTGCCAATTAATTAACCTCGTTGTTCGATCAATGAACTTATTTACTCTGAAATTCATTAGTTCTAATCAATTGTTTTACTTGGTCAAAAGGAATTTCGATAGTCCATTTACGCGCGTCATTAATTTTAATTTGTTTGCCTGCCAATTAATTAACCTCGTTGTTCGATCAATGAACTTATTTACCCTGAAATTCATTAGTACTAAACAATTGTTTTACTTGGTCAAAGGGAATTTCGATAATCCATTTACGCGCGTCATTAATTTTAATTTGTTTGCCTGTCAATTAATTAACCTCGTTGTTCGATCAATGAACTTATTTACCCTGAAATTCATTAGTACTAATCAATTGTTTTACTTGGTCAAAGGGAATTTCGATAGGTCCATTTACGCGCGTCATTAATTTTAATTTGTTTGCCTGCCAATTAATTCGATCAATGAACTTATTTACCCTGAAATTCATTAGTACTAATCAATTGTTTTACTTGGTCAAAGGGAATTTCGATAATCCATTTACGCGCGTCATTAATTTTAATTTGTTTGCCTGCCAATTAATTCGATCAATGAACTTATTTACCCTGAAATTCATTAGTACTAATCAATTGTTTTACTTGGTCAAAGGGAATTTCGATAGGTCCATTTACGCGCGTCATTAATTTTAATTTGTTTGCCTGCCAATTAATTCGATCAATGAACTTATTTACCCTGAAATTCATTAGTACTAATCAATTGTTTTACTTGGTCAAAGGGAATTTCGATAGTCCATTTACGCGCGTCATTAATTTTAATTTGTTTGCCTGCCAATTAATTCGATCAATGAACTTATTTACCCTGAAATTCATTAGTACTAATCAATTGTTTTACTTGGTCAAAGGGAATTTCGATAGGTCCATTTACGCGCGTCATTAATTTTAATTTGTTTGCCTGCCAATTAATTCGATCAATGAACTTATTTACCCTGAAATTCATTAGTACTAATCAATTGTTTTACTTGGTCAAAGGGAATTTCGATAATCCATTTACGCGCGTCATTAATTTTAATTTGTTTGCCTGCCAATTAATTCGATCAATGAACTTATTTACCCTGAAATTCATTAGTACTAATCAATTGTTTTACTTGGTCAAAGGGAATTTCGATAGGTCCATTTACGCGCGTCATTAATTTTAATTTGTTTGCCTGCCAATTAATTCGATCAATGAACTTATTTACCCTGAAATTCATTAGTACTAATCAATTGTTTTACTTGGTCAAAGGGAATTTCGATAATCCATTTACGCGCGTCATTAATTTTAATTTGTTTGCCTGCCAATTAATTCGATCAATGAACTTATTTACCCTGAAATTCATTAGTACTAATCACTTGTTTTACTTGGTCAAAGGGAATTTCGATAGGTCCATTTACGCGCGTCATTAATTTTAATTTGTTTGCCTGCCAATTAATTCGATCAATGAACTTATTTACCCTGAAATTCATTAGTACTAATCAATTGTTTTACTTGGTCAAAGGGAATTTCGATAGTCCATTTACGCGCGTCATTAATTTTAATTTGTTTGCCTGCCAATTAATTCGATCAATGAACTTATTTACCCTGAAATTCATTAGTACTAATCAATTGTTTTACTTGGTCAAAGGGAATTTCGATAGGTCCATTTACGCGCGTCATTAATTTTAATTTGTTTGCCTGCCAATTAATTCGATCAATGAACTTATTTACCCTGAAATTTCATTAGTACTAATCAATTGTTTTACTTGGTCAAAGGGAATTTCGATAATCCATTTACGCGCGTCATTAATTTTAATTTGTTTGCCTGCCAATTAATTCGATCAATGAACTTATTTACCCTGAAATTCATTAGTACTAATCAATTGTTTTACTTGGTCAAAGGGAATTTCGATAATCCATTTACGCGCGTCATTAATTTTAATTTGTTTGCCTGCCAATTAATTCGATCAATGAACTTATTTACCCTGAAATTCATTAGTACTAATCAATTGTTTTACTTGGTCAAAGGGAATTTCGATAGGTCCATTTACGCGCGTCATTAATTTTAATTTGTTTGCCTGCCAATTAATTCGATCAATGAACTTATTTACCCTGAAATTCATTAGTACTAATCAATTGTTTTACTTGGTCAAAGGGAATTTCGATAATCCATTTACGCGCGTCATTAATTTTAATTTGTTTGCCTGCCAATTAATTCGATCAATGAACTTATTTACCCTGAAATTCATTAGTACTAATCAATTGTTTTACTTGGTCAAAGGGAATTTCGATAATCCATTTACGCGCGTCATTAATTTTAATTTGTTTGCCTGCCAATTAATTAACCTCGTTGTTCGATCAATGAACTTATTTACCCTGAAATTCATTAGTACTAAACAATTGTTTTACTTGGTCAAAGGGAATTTCTATAATCCATTTACGCGCGTCATTAATTTTAATTTGTTTGCCTGTCAATTAATTAACCTCGTTGTTCGATCAATGAACTTATTTACCCTGAAATTCATTAGTACTAATCAATTGTTTTACTTGGTCAAAGGGAATTTCGATAGGTCCATTTACGCGCGTCATTAATTTTAATTTGTTTGCCTGCCAATTAATTCGATCAATGAACTTATTTACCCTGAAATTCATTAGTACTAATCAATTGTTTTACTTGGTCAAAGGGAATTTCGATAATCCATTTACGCGCGTCATTAATTTTAATTTGTTTGCCTGCCAATTAATTAACATCGTTGTTCGATCAATGAACTTATTTACCCTGAAATTCATTAGTACTAATCAATTGTTTTACTTGGTCAAAGGGAATTTCGATAATCCATTTACGCGCGTCATTAATTTTAATTTGTTTGCCTGCCAATTAATTAACCTCGTTGTTCGATCAATGAACTTATTTACTCTGAAATTCATTAGTACTAATCAATTGTTTTACTTGGTCAAAAGGAATTTCGATAGTCCATTTACGCGCGTCATTGATTTTAATTTGTTTGCCTGCCAATTAATTAACCTCGTTGTTCGATCAATGAACTTATTTACCCTGAAATTCATTAGTACTAAACAATTGTTTTACTTGGTCAAAGGGAATTTCGATAATCCATTTACGCGCGTCATTAATTTTAATTTGTTTGCCTGTCAATTAATTAACCTCGTTGTTCGATCAATGAACTTATTTACCCTGAAATTCATTAGTACTAATCAATTGTTTTACTTGGTCAAAGGGAATTTCGATAGGTCCATTTACGCGCGTCATTAATTTTAATTTGTTTGCCTGCCAATTAATTCGATCAATGAACTTATTTACCCTGAAATTCATTAGTACTAATCAATTGTTTTACTTGGTCAAAGGGAATTTCGATAATCCATTTACGCGCGTCATTAATTTTAATTTGTTTGCCTCCCAATTAATTAACATCGTTGTTCGATCAATGAACTTATTTACCCTGAAATTCATTAGTACTAATCAATTGTTTTACTTGGTCAAAGGGAATTTCGATAATCCATTTACGCGCGTCATTAATTTTAATTTGTTTGCCTGCCAATTAATTAACCTCGTTGTTCGATCAATGAACTTATTTACCCTGAAATTCATTAGTACTAATCAATTGTTTTACTTGGTCAAAGGGAATTTCGATAGGTCCATTTACGCGCGTCATTAATTTTAATTTGTTTGCCTGCCAATTAATTCGATCAATGAACTTATTTACCCTGAAATTCATTAGTACTAATCAATTGTTTTACTTGGTCAAAGGGAATGTCGATAGTCCATTTACGCGCGTCATTAATTTTAATTTGTTTGCCTGTCAATTAATTAACCTCGTTGTTCGATCAATGAACTTATTTACTCTGAAATTCATTAGTACTAATCAATTGTTTTACTTGGTCAAAGGGAATTTCGATAGTCCATTTACGCGCGTCAGTAATTTTAATTTGTTTGTCTGCCAATTAATTAACCTCGTGGTTCGATCAATGAACTTATTTACTCTGAAATTCATTAGTACTAATCAATTGTTTTACTTGGTCAAAGGGAATTTCGATAGTCCATTTACGCGCGTCATTAATTTTAATTTGTTTGCCTGCCAATTAATTAACCTCGTTGTTCGATCAATGAACTTATTTACTCTGAAATTCATTAGTACTAATCAATTGTTTTACATGGTTAAAGGGAATTTCGATAGTCCATTTACGCGCGTCAGTAATTTTATTTTGTTTGCCTGCCAATTAATTAACTTCGTTGTTCGATCAATGAACTTATTTACTCTGAAATTCATTAGTACTAATCAATTGTTTTACTTGGTCAAAGGGAATTTCGATAGTCCATTTACGCGCCTCATTAATTTTAATTTGTTTGCCTGCCAATTAATTAACCTCGTTGTTCGATCAATGAACTTATTTAATCTGAAATTCATTAGTACTAATCAATTGTTTTACTTGGTCAAAGGGAATTTCGATAGTCCATTTACGCGCGTCATTAATTTTAATTTGTTTGCCTGCCAATTAATTATCTCGTTGTTCGATCAATGAACTTATTTACTCTGAAATTCATTAGTACTAATCAATTGTTTTACTTGGTCAAAGGGAATTTCGATAGTCCATTTACGCGCGTCATTAATTTTAATTTGTTTGCCTGCCAATTAATTAACTTCGTTGTTCGATCAATGAACTTATTTACTCTGAAATTCATTAGTACTAATCAATTGTTTTACTTGGTCAAAGGGAATTTCGATAGTCCATTTACGCGCGTCAGTAATTTTAATTTGTTTGCCTGCCAATTAATTAACCTCGTGGTTCGATCAATGAACTTATTTACTCTGAAATTCATTAGTACTAATCAATTGTTTTACTTGGTCAAAGGGAATTTCGATAGTCCATTTACGCGCGTCATTAATTTTAATTTGTTTGCCTGCCAATTAATTAACCTTGTTGTTCGATCAATGAACTTATTTACCCTGAAATTCATTAGTACTAATCAATTGTTTTACTTGGTCAAAGGGAATTTCGATAGGTCCATTTACGCGCGTCATTAATTTTAATTTGTTTGCCTGCCAATTAATTCGATCAATGAACTTATTTACTCTGAAATTCATTAGTACTAATCAATTGTTTTACTTGGTCAAAGGGAATTTCGATAGTCCATTTACGCGCGTCATTAATTTTAATTTGTTTGCCTGTCAATTAATTAACCTCGTTGTTCGATCAATGAACTTATTTACTCTGAAATTCATTAGTACTAATCAATTGTTTTACTTGGTCAAAGGGAATTTCGATAGTCCATTTACGCGCGTCATTAATTTTAATTTGTTTGCCTGTCAATTAATTAACCTCGTTGTTCGATCAATGAACTTATTTACTCTGAAATTCATTAGTACTAATCAATTGTTTTACTTGGTCAAAGGGAATTTCGATAGTCCATTTACGCGCGTCAGTAATTTTAATTTGTTTGCCTGTCAATTAATTAACCTCGTTGTTCGATCAATGAACTTATTTACTCTGAAATTCATTAGTACTAATCAATTGTTTTACTTGGTCAAAGGGAATTTCGATAGTCCATTTACGCGCGTCATTAATTTTAATTTGTTTGCCTGTCAATTAATTAACCTCGTTGTTCGATCAATGAACTTATTTACTCTGAAATTCATTAGTACTAATCAATTGTTTTACTTGGTCAAAGGGAATTTCGATAGTCCATTTACGCGCGTCATTAATTTTAATTTGTTTGCCTGCCAATTAATTAACCTCGTTGTTCGATCAATGAACTTATTTACTCTGAAATTCATTAGTACTAATCAATTGTTTTACTTGGTCAAAGGGAATTTCGATAGTCCATTTACGCGCGTCATTAATTTTAATTTGTTTGCCTGCCAATTAATTAACCTCGTTGTTCGATCAATGAACTTATTTACTCTGAAATTCATTAGTACTAATCAATTGTTTTACTTGGTCAAAGGGAATTTCGATAGTCCATTTAGGCGCGTCATTAATTTTAATTTGTTTGCCTGTCAATTAATTAACCTCGTTGTTCGATCAATGAACTTATTTACTCTGAAATTCATTAGTACTAATCAATTGTTTTACTTGGTCAAAGGGAATTTCGATAGTCCATTTACGCGCGTCAGTAATTTTAATTTGTTTGCCTGCCAATTAATTAACCTCGTGGTTCGATCAATGAACTTATTTACTCTGAAATTCATTAGTACTAATCAATTGTTTTACTTGGTCAAAGGGAATTTCGATAGTCCATTTACGCCATTAATTTTAATTTGTTTGCCTGCCAATTAATTAACCTCGTTGTTCGATCAATGAACTTATTTACTCTGAAATTCATTAGTACTAATCAATTGTTTTACATGGTTAAAGGGAATTTCGATAGTCCATTTACGCGCGTCAGTAATTTTATTTTGTTTGCCTGCCAATTAATTAACTTCGTTGTTCGATCAATGAACTTATTTACCCTGAAATTCATTAGTACTAATCAATTGTTTTACTTGGTCAAAGGGAATTTCGATAGTCCATTTACGCGCGTCATTAATTTTAATTTGTTTGCCTGCCAATTAATTAACCTCGTTGTTCGATCAATGAACTTATTTACTCTGAAATTCATTAGTACTAATCAATTGTTTTACTTGGTCAAAGGGAATTTCGATAGTCCATTTACGCGCGTCAGTAATTTTAATTTGTTTGCCTGCCAATTAATTAACCTCGTGGTTCTATCAATGAACTTATTTACTCTGAAATTCATTAGTACTAATCAATTGTTTTACTTGGTCAAAGGGAATTTCGATAGTCCATTTACGCGCGTCATTAATTTTAATTTGTTTGCCTGCCAATTAATTAACCTCGTTGTTCGATCAATGAACTTATTTACTCTGAAATTCATTAGTACTAATCAATTGTTTTACTTGGTCAAAGGGAATTTCGATAGTCCATTTACGCGCGTCATTAATTTTAATTTGTTTGCCCGCCAATTAATTAACTTCGTTGTTCGATCAATGAACTTATTTACTCTGAAATTCATTAGTACTAATCAATTGTTTTACTTGGTCAAAGGGAATTTCGATAGTCCATTTACGCGCGTCATTAATTTTAATTTGTTTGCCTGTCAATTAATTAACCTCGTTGTTCGATCAATGAACTTATTTACTCTGAAATTCATTAGTACTAATCAATTGTTTTACTTGGTCAAATGGAATTTCGATAGTCCATTTACGCGCGTCATTAATTTTAATTTGTTTGCCTGCCAATTAATTAACCTCGTTGTTCGATCAATGAACTTATTTACCCTGAAATTCATTAGTACTAATCATTTGTTTTACTTGGTCAAAGGGAATTTCGATAGGTCCATTTACGCGCGTCATTAATTTTAATTTGTTTGCCTGCCAATTAATTCGATCAATGAACTTATTTACTCTGAAATTCATTAGTACTAATCAATTGTTTTACTTGGTCAAAGGGAATTTCGATAGTCCATTTACGCGCGTCAGTAATTTTAATTTGTTTGCCTTCCAATTAATTAACCTCGTGGTTCGATCAATGAACTTATTTACTCTGAAATTCATTAGTACTAATCAATTGTTTTACTTGGTCAAAGGGAATTTCGATAGTCCATTTACGCGCGTCATTAATTTTAATTTGTTTGCCTGCCAATTAATTAACCTCGTTGTTCGATCAATGAACTTATTTACTCTGAAATTCATTAGTACTAATCAATTGTTTTACTTGGTCAAAGGGAATTTCGATAGTCCATTTACGCGCGTCATTAATTTTAATTTGTTTGCCTGCCAATTAATTAACTTCGTTGTTCGATCAATGAACTTATTTACTCTGAAATTCATTAGTACTAATCAATTGTTTTACTTGGTCAAAGGGAATTTCGATAGTCCATTTACGCGCGTCAGTAATTTTAATTTGTTTGCCTGCCAATTAATTAACCTCGTGGTTCGATCAATGAACTTATTTACTCTGAAATTCATTAGTACTAATCAATTGTTTTACTTGGTCAAAGGGAATTTCGATAGTCCATTTACGCGCGTCATTAATTTTAATTTGTTTGCCTGCCAATTAATTAACCTCGTTGTTCGATCAATGAACTTATTTACCCTGAAATTCATTAGTACTAATCAATTGTTTTACTTGGTCAAAGGGAATTTCGATAGGTCCATTTACGCGCGTCATTAATTTTAATTTGTTTGCCTGTCAATTAATTAACCTCGTTGTTCGATCAATGAACTTATTTACCCTGAAATTCATTAGTACTAATCAATTGTTTTTCTTGGTCAAAGGGAATTTCGATAGGTCCATTTACGCGCGTCATTAATTTTAATTTGTTTGCCTGCCAATTAATTAACCTCGTTGTTCGATCAATGAACTTATTTACCCTGAAATTCATTAGTACTAATCAATTGTTTTACTTGGTCAAAGGGAATTTCGATAGTCCATTTACGCGCGTCATTAATTTTAATTTGTTTGCCTGCCAATTAATTAACCTCGTTCGATCAATGAACTTATTTACCCTGAAATTCATTAGTACTAATCAATTGTTTTACTTGGTCAAAGGGAATTTCGATAGGTCCATTTACGCGCGTCATTAATTTTAATTTGTTTGCCTGTCAATTAATTAACCTCGTTGTTCGATCAATGAACTTATTTACCCTGAAATTCATTAGTACTAATCAATTGTTTTACTTGGTCAAAGGGAATTTCGATAGTCCATTTACGCGCGTCATTAATTTTAATTTGTTTGCCTGCCAATTAATTAACCTCGTTGTTCGATCAATGAACTTATTTACCCTGAAATTCATTAGTACTAATCAATTGTTTTACTTGGTCAAAGGGAATTTCGATAGTCCATTTACGCGCGTCATTAATTTTAATTTGTTTGCCTGCCAATTAATTAACCTCGTTGTTCGATCAATGAACTTATTTACCCTGAAATTCATTAGTACTAATCAATTGTTTTACTTGGTCAAAGGGAATTTCGATAATCCATTTACGCGCGTCATTAATTTTAATTTGTTTGCCTGCCAATTAATTAACCTCGTTGTTCGATCAATGAACTTATTTACCCTGAAATTCATTAGTACTAATCAATTGTTTTACTTGGTCAAAGGGAATTTCGATAGTCCATTTACGCGCGTCATTCATTTTAATTTGTTTGCCTGCCAATTAATTATCTCGTTGTTCGATCAATGAACTTATTTACTCTGAAATTCATTAGTACTAATCAATTGTTTTACTTGGTCAAAGGGAATTTCGATAGTCCATTTACGCGCGTCATTAATTTTAATTTGTTTGCCTGCCAATTAATTAACTTCGTTGTTCGATCAATGAACTTATTTACTCTGAAATTCATTAGTACTAATCAATTGTTTTACTTGGTCAAAGGGAATTTCGATAGTCCATTTACGCGCGTCAGTAATTTTAATTTGTTTGCCTGCCAATTAATTAACCTCGTGGTTCGATCAATGAACTTATTTACTCTGAAATTCATTAGTACTAATCAATTGTTTTACTTGGTCAAAGGGAATTTCGATAGTCCATTTACGCGCGTCATTAATTTTAATTTGTTTGCCTGCCAAATAATTAACCTCGTTTTTCGATCAATGAACTTATTTACCCTGAAATTCATTAGTACTAATCAATTGTTTTACTTGGTCAAAGGGAATTTCGATAGGTCCATTTACGCGCGTCATTAATTTTAATTTGTTTGCCTGCCAATTAATTATCTCGTTGTTCGATCAATGAACTTATTTACTCTGAAATTCATTAGTACTAATCAATTGTTTTACTTGGTCAAAGGGAATTTCGATAGTCCATTTACGCGCGTCATTAATTTTAATTTGTTTGCCTGCCAATTAATTAACCTCGTTGTTCGATCAATGAACTTATTTACCCTGAAATTCATTAGTACTAATCAATTGTTTTACTTGGTCAAAGGGAATTTCGATAGGTCCATTTACGCGCGTCATTAATTTTAATTTGTTTGCCTGCCAATTAATTATCTCGTTGTTCGATCAATGAACTTATTTACTCTGAAATTCATTAGTACTAATCAATTGTTTTACTTGGTCAAAGGGAATTTCGATAGTCCATTTACGCGCGTCATTAATTTTAATTTGTTTGCCTGCCAATTAATTAACCTCGTTGTTCGATCAATGAACTTATTTACCCTGAAATTCATTAGTACTAATCAATTGTTTTACTTGGTCAAAGGGAATTTCGATAGTCCATTTACGCGCGTCATTAATTTTAATTTGTTTGCCTGCCAATTAATTATCTCGTTGTTCGATCAATGAACTTATTTACTCTGAAATTCATTAGTACTAATCAATTGTTTTACTTGGTCAAAGGGAATTTCGATAGTCCATTTACGCGCGTCATTAATTTTAATTTGTTTGCCTGCCAATTAATTAACTTCGTTGTTCGATCAATGAACTTATTTACTCTGAAATTCATTAGTACTAATCAATTGTTTTACTTGGTCAAAGGGAATTTCGATAGTCCATTTACGCGCGTCAGTAATTTTAATTTGTTTGCCTGCCAATTAATTAACCTCGTGGTTCGATCAATGAACTTATTTACTCTGAAATTCATTAGTACTAATCAATTGTTTTACTTGGTCAAAGGGAATTTCGATAGTCCATTTACGCGCGTCATTAATTTTAATTTGTTTGCCTGCCAATTAATTAACCTCGTTGTTCGATCAATGAACTTATTTACCCTGAAATTCATTAGTACTAATCAATTGTTTTACTTGGTCAAAGGGAATTTCGATAGTACATTTACGCGCGTCATTAATTTTAATTTGTTTGCCTGCCAATTAATTAACCTCGTTGTTCGATCAATGAACTTATTTACTCTGAAATTCATTAGTACTAATCAATTGTTTTACTTGGTCAAAGGGAATTTCGATAGTCCATTTACGCGCGTCAGTAATTTTAATTTGTTTGCCTGCCAATTAATTAACCTCGTGGTTCGATCAATGAACTTATTTACTCTGAAATTCATTAGTACTAATCAATTGTTTTACTTGGTCAAAGGGAATTTCGATAGTCCATTTACGCGCGTCATTAATTTTAATTTGTTTGCCTGCCAATTAATTAACCTCGTTGTTCGATCAATGAACTTATTTACGCTGAAATTCATTAGTACTAATCAATTGTTTTACTTGGTCAAAGGGAATTTCGATAGTCCATTTACGCGCGTCATTAATTTTAAGTTGTTTGCCTGTCAATTAATTAACCTCGTTGTTCGATCAATGAACTTATTTACTCTGAAATTCATTAGTACTAATCAATTGTTTTACTTGGTCAAAGGGAATTTCGATAGTCCATTTACGCGCGTCATTAATTTTAATTTGTTTGCCTGTCAATTAATTAACCTCGTTGTTCGATCAATGAACTTATTTACTCTGAAATTCATTAGTACTAATCAATTGTTTTACTTGGTCAAAGGGAATTTCGATAGTCCATTTACGCGCGTCATTAATTTTAATTTGTTTGCCTGTCAATTAATTAACCTCGTTGTTCGATCAATGAACTTATTTACTCTGAAATTCATTAGTACTAATCAATTGTTTTACTTGGTCAAAGGGAATTTCGATAGTCCATTTACGCGCGTCATTAATTTTAATTTGTTTGCCTGTCAATTAATTAACCTCGTTGTTCGATCAATGAACTTATTTACTCTGAAATTCATTAGTACTAATCAATTGTTTTACTTGGTCAAAGGGAATTTCGATAGTCCATTTACGCGCGTCATTAATTTTAATTTGTTTGCCTGTCAATTAATTAACCTCGTTGTTCGATCAATGAACTTATTTACTCTGAAATTCATTAGTACTAATCAATTGTTTTACTTGGTCAAAGGGAATTTCGATAGTCCATTTACGCGCGTCATTAATTTTAATTTGTTTGCCTGCCAATTAATTAACCTCGTTGTTCGATCAATGAACTTATTTACTCTGAAATTCATTAGTACTAATCAATTGTTTTACTTGGTCAAAGGGAATATCGATAGTCCATTTACGCGCGTCATTAATTTTAATTTGTTTGCCTGCCAATTAATTAACCTCGTTGTTCGATCAATGAACTTATTTACTCTGAAATTCATTAGTACTAATCAATTGTTTTACTTGGTCAAAGGGAATTTCGATAGTCCATTTAGGCGCGTCATTAATTTTAATTTGTTTGCCTGTCAATTAATTAACCTCGTTGTTCGATCAATGAACTTATTTACTCTGAAATTCATTAGTACTAATCAATTGTTTTACTTGGTCAAAGGGAATTTCGATAGTCCATTTACGCGCGTCAGTAATTTTAATTTGTTTGCCTGCCAATTAATTAACCTCGTGGTTCGATCAATGAACTTATTTACTCTGAAATTCATTAGTACTAATCAATTGTTTTACTTGGTCAAAGGGAATTTCGATAGTCCATTTACGCGCGTCATTAATTTTAATTTGTTTGCCTGCCAATTAATTAACCTCGTGGTTCGATCAATGAACTTATTTACTCTGAAATTCATTAGTACTAATCAATTGTTTTACTTGGTCAAAGGGAATTTCGATAGTCCATTTACGCGCGTCAGTAATTTTAATTTGTTTGCCTGCCAATTAATTAACCTCGTGGTTCTATCAATGAACTTATTTACTCTGAAATTCATTAGTACTAATCAATTGTTTTACTTGGTCAAAGGGAATTTCGATAGTCCATTTACGCGCGTCATTAATTTTAATTTGTTTGCCTGCCAATTAATTAACCTCGTTGTTCGATCAATGAACTTATTTACTCTGAAATTCATTAGTACTAATCAATTGTTTTACTTGGTCAAAGGGAATTTCGATAGTCCATTTAGGCGCGTCATTAATTTTAATTTGTTTGCCTGTCAATTAATTAACCTCGTTGTTCGATCAATGAACTTATTTACTCTGAAATTCATTAGTACTAATCAATTGTTTTACTTGGTCAAAGGGAATTTCGATAGTCCATTTACGCGCGTCAGTAATTTTAATTTGTTTGCCTGCCAATTAATTAACCTCGTGGTTCGATCAATGAACTTATTTACTCTGAAATTCATTAGTACTAATCAATTGTTTTACTTGGTCAAAGGGAATTTCGATAGTCCATTTACGCGCGTCATTAATTTTAATTTGTTTGCCTGCCAATTAATTAACCTCGTTGTTCGATCAATGAACTTATTTACTCTGAAATTCATTAGTACTAATCAATTGTTTTACTTGGTCAAAGGGAATTTCGATAGTCCATTTACGCGCGTCAGTAATTTTAATTTGTTTGCCTGCCAATTAATTAACCTCGTGGTTCTATCAATGAACTTATTTACTCTGAAATTCATTAGTACTAATCAATTGTTTTACTTGGTCAAAGGGAATTTCGATAGTCCATTTACGCGCGTCATTAATTTTAATTTGTTTGCCTGTCAATTAATTAACCTCGTTGTTCGATCAATGAACTTATTTACTCTGAAATTCATTAGTACTAATCAATTGTTTTACTTGGTCAAAGGGAATTTCGATAGTCCATTTACGCGCGTCATTAATTTTAATTTGTTTGCCTGTCAATTAATTAACCTCGTTGTTCGATCAATGAACTTATTTACTCTGAAATTCATTAGTACTAATCAATTGTTTTACTTGGTCAAAGGGAATTTCGATAGTCCATTTACGCGCGTCATTAATTTTAATTTGTTTGCCTGCCAATTAATTAACCTCGTTGTTCGATCAATGAACTTATTTACTCTGAAATTCATTAGTACTAATCAATTGTTTTACTTGGTCAAAGGGAATTTCGATAGTCCATTTACGCGCGTCATTAATTTTAATTTGTTTGCCTGCCAATTAATTAACCTCGTTGTTCGATCAATGAACTTATTTACCCTGAAATTCATTAGTACTAATCAATTGTTTTACTTGGTCAAAGGGAATTTCGATAGTCCATTTAGGCGCGTCATTAATTTTAATTTGTTTGCCTGTCAATTAATTAACCTCGTTGTTCGATCAATGAACTTATTTACTCTGAAATTCATTAGTACTAATCAATTGTTTTACTTGGTCAAAGGGAATTTCGATAGTCCATTTACGCGCGTCAGTAATTTTAATTTGTTTGCCTGCCAATTAATTAACCTCGTGGTTCGATCAATGAACTTATTTACTCTGAAATTCATTAGTACTAATCAATTGTTTTACTTGGTCAAAGGGAATTTCGATAGTCCATTTACGCGCGTCAGTAATTTTAATTTGTTTGCCTGCCAATTAATTAACCTCGTTGTTCGATCAATGAACTTATTTACTCTGAAATTCATTAGTACTAATCAATTGTTTTACTTGGTCAAAGGGAATTTCGATAGTCCATTTACGCGCGTCAGTAATTTTAATTTGTTTGCCTGCCAATTAATTAACCTCGTGGTTCTATCAATGAACTTATTTACTCTGAAATTCATTAGTACTAATCAATTGTTTTACTTGGTCAAAGGGAATTTCGATAGTCCATTTACGCGCGTCATTAATTTTAATTTGTTTGCCTGCCAATTAATTAACCTCGTTGTTCGATCAATGAACTTATTTACTCTGAAATTCATTAGTACTAATCAATTGTTTTACTTGGTCAAAGGGAATTTCGATAGTCCATTTAGGCGCGTCATTAATTTTAATTTGTTTGCCTGCCAATTAATTAACCTCGTTGTTCGATCAATGAACTTATTTACTCTGAAATTCATTAGTACTAATCAATTGTTTTACTTGGTCAAAGGGAATTTCGATAGTCCATTTACGCGCGTCAGTAATTTTAATTTGTTTGCCTGCCAATTAATTAACCTCGTGGTTCGATCAATGAACTTATTTACTCTGAAATTCATTAGTACTAATCAATTGTTTTACTTGGTCAAAGGGAATTTCGATAGTCCATTTACGCGCGTCATTAATTTTAATTTGTTTGCCTGCCAATTAATTAACCTCGTTGTTCGATCAATGAACTTATTTACTCTGAAATTCATTAGTACTAATCAATTGTTTTACTTGGTCAAAGGGAATTTCGATAGTCCATTTACGCGCGTCAGTAATTTTAATTTGTTTGCCTGCCAATTAATTAACCTCGTGGTTCTATCAATGAACTTATTTACTCTGAAATTCATTAGTACTAATCAATTGTTTTACTTGGTCAAAGGGAATTTCGATAGTCCATTTACGCGCGTCATTAATTTTAATTTGTTTGCCTGCCAATTAATTAACCTCGTTGTTCGATCAATGAACTTATTTACTCTGAAATTCATTAGTACTAATCAATTGTTTTACTTGGTCAAAGGGAATTTCGATAGTCCATTTACGCGCGTCAGTAATTTTATTTTCTTTGCCTGCCAATTAATTAACTTCGTTGTTCGATCAATGAACTTATTTACTCTGAAATTCATTAGTACTAATCCATTGTTTTACTTGGTCAAAGGGAATTTCGATAGTCCATTTACTCGCGTCATTAATTTTAATTTGTTTGCCTGTCAATTAATTAACCTCGTTGTTCGATCAATGAACTTATTTACTCTGAAATTCATTAGTACTAATCAATTGTTTTACTTGGTCAAAGGGAATTTCGATAGTCCATTTACGCGCGTCATTAATTTTAATTTGTTTGCCTGCCAATTAATTAACCTCGTTGTTCGATCAATGAACTTATTTACCCTGAAATTCATTAGTACTAATCACTTGTTTTACTTGGTCAAAGGGAATTTCGATAGGTCCATTTACGCGCGTCATTAATTTTAATTTGTTTGCCTGCCAATTAATTCGATCAATGAACTTATTTACTCTGAAATTCATTAGTACTAATCAATTGTTTTACTTGGTCAAAGGGAATTTCGATAGTCCATTTACGCGCGTCAGTAATTTTAATTTGTTTGCCTGCCAATTAATTAACCTGGTGGTTCGATCAATGAACTTATTTACTCTGAAATTCATTAGTACTAATCAATTGTTTTACTTGGTCAAAGGGAATTTCGATAGTCCATTTACGCGCGTCATTAATTTTAATTTGTTTGCCTGCCAATTAATTAACCTCGTTGTTCGATCAATGAACTTATTTACTCTGAAATTCATTAGTACTAATCAATTGTTTTACTTGGTCAAAGGGAATTTCGATAGTCCATTTACGCGCGTCATTAATTTTAATTTGTTTGCCTGCCAATTAATTAACTTCGTTGTTCGATCAATGAACTTATTTACTCTGAAATTCATTAGTACTAATCAATTGTTTTACTTGGTCAAAGGGAATTTCGATAGTCCATTTACGCGCGTCAGTAATTTTAATTTGTTTGCCTGCCAATTAATTAACCTCGTGGTTCGATCAATGAACTTATTTACTCTGAAATTCATTAGTACTAATCAATTGTTTTACTTGGTCAAAGGGAATTTCGATAGTCCATTTACGCGCGTCATTAATTTTAATTTGTTTGTCTGCCAATTAATTAACCTCGTTGTTCGATCAATGAACTTATTTACCCTGAAATTCATTAGTACTAATCAATTGTTTTACTTGGTCAAAGGGAATTTCGATAGTCCATTTACGCGCGTCATTAATTTTAATTTGTTTGCCTGCCAATTAATTAACCTCGTTGTTCGATCAATGAACTTATTTACCCTGAAATTCATTAGTACTAATCAATTGTTTTACTTGGTCAAAGGGAATTTCGATAATCCATTTACGCGCGTCATTAATTTTAATTTGTTTGCCTGTCAATTAATTAACCTCGTTGTTCGATCAATGAACTTATTTACCCTGAAATTCATTAGTACTAATCAATTGTTTTACTTGGTCAAAGGGAATTTCGATAATCCATTTACGCGCGTCATTAATTTTAATTTGTTTGCCTGCCAATTAATTAACCTCGTTGTTCGATCAATGAACTTATTTACCCTGAAATTCATTAGTACTAATCAATTGTTTTACTTGGTCAAAGGGAATTTCGATAGGTCCATTTACGCGCGTCATTAATTTTAATTTGTTTGCCTGCCAATTAATTCGATCAATGAACTTATTTACCCTGAAATTCATTAGTACTAATCAATTGTTTTACTTGTTCAAAGGGAATTTCGATAGTCCATTTACGCGCGTCATTAATTTTAATTTGTTTGCCTGCCAATTAATTAACTTCGTTGTTCGATCAATGAACTTATTTACTCTGAAATTCATTAGTACTAATCAATTGTTTTACTTGGTCAAAGGGAATTTCGATAGTCCATTTACGCGCGTCATTAATTTTAATTTGTTTGCCTGCCAATTAATTAACCTCGTTGTTCGATCAATGAACTTATTTACTCTGAAATTCATTAGTACTAATCAATTGTTTTACTTGGTCAAAGGGAATTTCGATAGTCCATTTACGCGCGTCATTAATTTTCATTTGTTTGCCTGCCAATTAATTAACTTCGTTGTTCGATCAATGAACTTATTTACTCTGAATTTCATTAGTACTAATCAATTGTTTTACTTGGTCAAAAGGAATTTCGATAGTCCATTTACGAGCGTCATTAATTTTAATTTGTTTGCCTGCCAATTAATTAACCTCGTTGTTCGATCAATGAACTTATTTACCCTGAAATTCATTAGTACTAATCAATTGTTTTACTTGGTCAAAGGGAATTTCGATAATCCATATACGCGCGTCATTAATTTTAATTTGTTTGCCTGTCAATTAATTAACCTCGTTGTTCGATCAATTAACTTATTTACTCTGAAATTCATTAGTACTAATCAATTGTTTTACTTGGTCAAAGGGAATTTCGATAGTCCATTTACGCGCGTCATTAATTTTAATTTGTTTGCCTGCCAATTAATTAACCTCGTTGTTCGATCAATGAACTTATTTACCCTGAAATTCATTAGTACTAATCAATTGTTTTACTTGGTCAAAGGGAATTTCGATAGTCCATTTACGCGCGTCATTAATTTTAATTTGTTTGCCTGCCAATTAATTAACCTCGTTGTTCGATCAATGAACTTATTTACTCTGAAATTCATTAGTACTAATCAATTGTTTTACTTGGTCAAAGGGAATTTCGATAGTCCATTTACGCGCGTCATTAATTTTAATTTGTTTGCCTGCCAATTAATTAACCTCGTTGTTCGATCAATGAACTTATTTACTCTGAAATTCATTAGTACTAATCAATTGTTTTACTTGGTCAAAGGGAATTTCGATAGTCCATTTACGCGCGTCATTAATTTTAATTTGTTTGCCTGCCAATTAATTAACCTCGTTGTTCGATCAATGAACTTATTTACTCTGAAATTCATTAGTACTAATCAATTGTTTTACTTGGTCAAAGGGAATTTCGATAGTCCATTTACGCGCGTCATTAATTTTAATTTGTTTGCCTGCCAATTAATTAACCTCGTTGTTCGATCAATGAACTTATTTACCCTGAAATTCATTAGTACTAATCAATTGTTTTACTTGGTCAAAGGGAATTTCGATAGGTCCATTTACGCGCGTCATTAATTTTAATTTGTTTGCCTGCCAATTAATTCGATCAATGAACTTATTTACCCTGAAATTCATTAGTACTAATCAATTGTTTTACTTGTTCAAAGGGAATTTCGATAGTCCATTTACGCGCGTCATTAATTTTAATTTGTTTGCCTGCCAATTAATTCGATCAATGAACTTATTTACCCTGAAATTCATTAGTACTAATCAATTGTTTTACTTGTTCAAAGGGAATTTCGATAGTCCATTTACGCGCGTCATTAATTTTAATTTGTTTGCCTGCCAATTAATTAACCTCGTTGTTCGATCAATGAACTTATTTACTCTGAAATTCATTAGTACTAATCAATTGTTTTACTTGGTCAAAGGGAATTTCGATAGTCCATTTACGCGCGTCATTAATTTTAATTTGTTTGCCTGCCAATTAATTAACCTCGTTGTTCGATCAATGAACTTATTTACTCTGAAATTCATTAGTACTAATCAATTGTTTTACTTGGTCAAAGGGAATTTCGATAGTCCATTTACGCGCGTCATTAATTTTAATTTGTTTGCCTGCCAATTAATTAACCTCGTTGTTCGATCAATGAACTTATTTACCCTGAAATTCATTAGTACTAATCAATTGTTTTACTTGGTCAAAGGGAATTTCGATAGTCCATTTACGCGCGTCATTAATTTTAATTTGTTTGCCTGCCAATTAATTAACCTCGTTGTTCGATCAATGAACTTATTTACTCTGAAATTCATTAGTACTAATCAATTGTTTTACTTGGTCAAAGGGAATTTTGATAGTCCATTTACGCGCGTCATTAATTTTCATTTGTTTGCCTGCCAATTAATTAACTTCGTTGTTCGATCAATGAACTTATTTACTCTGAATTTCATTAGTACTAATCAATTGTTTTACTTGGTCAAAAGGAATTTCGATAGTCCATTTACGCGCGTCATTAATTTTAATTTGTTTGCCTGCCAATTAATTAACCTCGTTGTTCGATCAATGAACTTATTTACCCTGAAATTCATTAGTACTAATCAATTGTTTTACTTGGTCAAAGGGAATTTCGATAATCCATATACGCGCGTCATTAATTTTAATTTGTTTGCCTGTCAATTAATTAACCTCGTTGTTCGATCAATTAACTTATTTACTCTGAAATTCATTAGTACTAATCAATTGTTTTACTTGGTCAAAGGGAATTTCGATAGTCCATTTACGCGCGTCATTAATTTTAATTTGTTTGCCTGCCAATTAATTAACCTCGTTGTTCGATCAATGAACTTATTTACCCTGAAATTCATTAGTACTAATCAATTGTTTTACTTGGTCAAAGGGAATTTCGATAGTCCATTTACGCGCGTCATTAATTTTAATTTGTTTGCCTGCCAATTAATTAACCTCGTTGTTCGATCAATGAACTTATTTACCCTGAAATTCATTAGTACTAATCAATTGTTTTTCTTGGTCAAAGGGAATTTCGATAGGTCCATTTACGCGCGTCATTAATTTTAATTTGTTTGCCTGCCAATTAATTAACCTCGTTGTTCGATCAATGAACTTATTTACCCTGAAATTCATTAGTACTAATCAATTGTTTTTCTTGGTCAAAAGGAATTTCGATAGGTCCATTTACGCGCGTCATTAATTTTAATTTGTTTGCCTGCCAATTAATTAACCTCGTTGTTCGATCAATGAACTTATTTACCCTGAAATTCATTAGTACTAATCAATTGTTTTACTTGGTCAAAGGGAATTTCGATAGTCCATTTACGCGCGTCATTAATTTTAATTTGTTTGCCTGCCAATTAATTAACCTCGTTGTTCGATCAATGAACTTATTTACCCTGAAATTCATTAGTACTAATCAATTGTTTTACTTGGTCAAAGGGAATTTCGATAGGTCCATTTACGCGCGTCATTAATTTTAATTTGTTTGCCTGCCAATTAATTAACCTCGTTGTTCGATCAATGAACTTATTTACCCTGAAATTCATTAGTACTAATCAATTGTTTTACTTGGTCAAAGGGAATTTCGATAGGTCCATTTACGCGCGTCATTAATTTTAATTTGTTTGCCTGCCAATTAATTAACCTCGTTGTTCGATCAATGAACTTATTTACCCTGAAATTCATTAGTACTAATCAATTGTTTTACTTGGTCAAAGGGAATTTCGATAGGTCCATTTACGCACGTCATTAATTTTAATTTGTTTGCCTGCCAATTAATTAACCTCGTTGTTCGATCAATGAACTTATTTACACTGAAATTCATTAGTACTAATCAATTGTTTTACTTGGTCAAAGGGAATTTCGATAGGTCCATTTACGCGCGTCATTAATTTTAATTTGTTTGCCTGCCAATTAATTAACCTCGTTGTTCGATCAATGAACTTATTTACCCTGAAATTCATTAGTACTAATCAATTGTTTTACTTGGTCAAAGGGAATTTCGATAGGTCCATTTACGCGCGTCATTAATGTTAATTTGTTTGCCTGCCAATTAATTAACCTCGTTGTTCGATCAATGAACTTATTTACCCTGAAATTCATTAGTACTAATCAATTGTTTTACTTGGTCAAAGGGAATTTCGATAGGTCCATTTACGCGCGTCATTAATTTTAATTTGTTTGCCTGCCAATTAATTCGATCAATGAACTTATTTACCCTGAAATTCATTAGTACTAATCAATTGTTTTACTTGGTCAAAGGGAATTTCGATAATCCATTTACGCGCGTCATTAATTTTAATTTGTTTGCCTGCCAATTACTTAACCTCGTTGTTCGATCAATGAACTTATTTACCCTGAAATTCATTAGTACTAATCAATTGTTTTACTTGGTCAAAGGGAATTTCGATAGGTCCATTTACGCGCGTCATTAATTTTAATTTGTTTGCCTGCCAATTAATTCGATCAATGAACTTATTTACCCTGAAATTCATTAGTACTAATCAATTGTTTTACTTGGTCAAAGGGAATTTCGATAATCCATTTACGCGCGTCATTAATTTTAATTTGTTTGCCTGCCAATTAATTAACCTCGTTGTTCGATCAATGAACTTATTTACCCTGAAATTCATTAGTACTAATCAATTGTTTTACTTGGTCAAAGGGAATTTCGATAGGTCCATTTACGCGCGTCATTAATTTTAATTTGTTTGCCTGCCAATTAATTCGATCAATGAACTTATTTACCCTGAAATTCATTAGTACTAATCAATTGTTTTACTTGGTCAAAGGGAATTTCGATAATCCATTTACGCGCGTCATTAATTTTAATTTGTTTGCCTGCCAATTAATTAACCTCGTTGTTCGATCAATGAACTTATTTACCCTGAAATTCATTAGTACTAATCAATTGTTTTACTTGGTCAAAGGGAATTTCGATAGGTCCATTTACGCGCGTCATTAATTTTAATTTGTTTGCCTGCCAATTAATTCGATCAATGAACTTATTTACCCTGAAATTCATTAGTACTAATCAATTGTTTTACTTGGTCAAAGGGAATTTCGATAGGTCCATTTACGCGCGTCATTAATTTTAATTTGTTTGCCTGCCAATTAATTCGATCAATGAACTTATTTACCCTGAAATTCATTAGTACTAATCAATTGTTTTACTTGGTCAAAAGGAATTTCGATAATCCATTTACGCGCGTCATTAATTTTAATTTGTTTGCCTGCCAATTAATTAACCTCGTTGTTCGATCAATGAACTTATTTACCCTGAAATTCATTAGTACTAATCAATTGTTTTACTTGGTCAAAGGGAATTTCGATAGGTCCATTTACGCGCGTCATTAATTTTAATTTGTTTGCCTGCCAATTAATTCGATCAATGAACTTATTTACCCTGAAATTCATTAGTACTAATCAATTGTTTTACTTGGTCAAAGGGAATTTCGATAGGTCCATTTACGCGCGTCATTAATTTTAATTTGTTTGCCTGCCAATTAATTCGATCAATGAACTTATTTACCCTGAAATTCATTAGTACTAATCAATTGTTTTACTTGGTCAAAGGGAATTTCGATAATCCATTTACGCGCGTCATTAATTTTAATTTGTTTGCCTGCCAATTAATTAACCTCGTTGTTCGATCAATGAACTTATTTACCCTGAAATTCATTAGTACTAATCAATTGTTTTACTTGGTCAAAGGGAATTTCGATAATCCATTTACGCGCGTCATTAATTTTAATTTGTTTGCCTGCCAATTAATTAACCTCGTTGTTCGATCAATGAACTTATTTACCCTGAAATTCATTAGTACTAATCAATTGTTTTACTTGGTCAAAGGGAATTTCGATAGGTCCATTTACGCGCGTCATTAATTTTAATTTGTTTGCCTGCCAATTAATTCGATCAATGAACTTATTTACCCTGAAATTCATTAGTACTAATCAATTGTTTTACTTGGTCAAAGGGAATTTCGATAGGTCCATTTACGCGCGTCATTAATTTTAATTTGTTTGCCTGCCAATTAATTCGATCAATGAACTTATTTACCCTGAAATTCATTAGTACTAATCAATTGTTTTACTTGGTCAAAGGGAATTTCGATAGGTCCATTTACGCGCGTCATTAATTTTAATTTGTTTGCCTGCCAATTAATTCGATCAATGAACTTATTTACCCTGAAATTCATTAGTACTAATCAATTGTTTTACTTGGTCAAAGGGAATTTCGATAGGTCCATTTACGCGCGTCATTAATTTTAATTTGTTTGCCTGCCAATTAATTCGATCAATGAACTTATTTACCCTGAAATTCATTAGTACTAATCAATTGTTTTACTTGGTCAAAGGGAATTTCGATAGGTCCATTTACGCGCGTCATTAATTTTAATTTGTTTGCCTGCCAATTAATTCGATCAATGAACTTATTTACCCTGAAATTCATTAGTACTAATCAATTGTTTTACTTGGTCAAAGGGAATTTCGATAGGTCCATTTACGCGCGTCATTAATTTTAATTTGTTTGCCTGCCAATTAATTAACCTCGTTGTTCGATCAATGAACTTATTTACCCTGAAATTCATTAGTACTAATCAATTGTTTTACTTGGTCAAAGGGAATTTCGATAGGTCCATTTACGCGCGTCATTAATTTTAATTTGTTTGCCTGCCAATTAATTCGATCAATGAACTTATTTACCCTGAAATTCATTAGTACTAATCAATTGTTTTACTTGGTCAAAGGGAATTTCGATAATCCATTTACGCGCGTCATTAATTTTAATTTGTTTGCCTGCCAATTAATTAACCTCGTTGTTCGATCAATGAACTTATTTACCCTGAAATTCATTAGTACTAATCAATTGTTTTAATTGGTCAAAGGGAATTTCGATAGGTCCATTTACGCGCGTCATTAATTTTAATTTGTTTGCCTGCCAATTAATTCGATCAATGAACTTATTTACCCTGAAATTCATTAGTACTAATCAATTGTTTTACTTGGTCAAAGGGAATTTCGATAATCCATTTACGCGGGTCATTAATTTTAATTTGTTTGCCTGCCAATTAATTAACCTCGTTGTTCGATCAATGAACTTATTTACCCTGAAATTCATTAGTACTAATCAATTGTTTTACTTGGTCAAAGGGAATTTCGATAGGTCCATTTACGCGCGTCATTAATTTTAATTTGTTTGCCTGCCAATTAATTCGATCAATGAACTTATTTACCCTGAAATTCATTAGTACTAATCAATTGTTTTACTTGGTCAAAGGGAATTTCGATAGGTCCATTTACGCGCGTCATTAATTTTAATTTGTTTGCCTGCCAATTAATTCGATCAATGAACTTATTTACCCTGAAATTCATTAGTACTAATCAATTGTTTTACTTGGTCAAAGGGAATTTCGATAATCCATTTACGCGCGTCATTAATTTTAATTTGTTTGCCTGCCAATTAATTAACCTCGTTGTTCGATCAATGAACTTATTTACCCTGAAATTCATTAGTACTAATCAATTGTTTTACTTGGTCAAAGGGAATTTCGATAGGTCCATTTACGCGCGTCATTAATTTTAATTTGTTTGCCTGCCAATTAATTCGATCAATGAACTTATTTACCCTGAAATTCATTAGTACTAATCAATTGTTTTACTTGGTCAAAGGGAATTTCGATAGGTCCATTTACGCGCGTCATTAATTTTAATTTGTTTGCCTGCCAATTAATTCGATCAATGAACTTATTTACCCTGAAATTCATTAGTACTAATCAATTGTTTTACTTGGTCAAAGGGAATTTCGATAATCCATTTACGCGCGTCATTAGTTTTAATTTGTTTGCCTGCCAATTAATTAACCTCGTTGTTCGATCAATGAACTTATTTACCCTGAAATTCATTAGTACTAATCAATTGTTTTACTTGGTCAAAGGGAATTTCGATAGGTCCATTTACGCGCGTCATTAATTTTAATTTGTTTGCCTGCCAATTAATTCGATCAATGAACTTATTTACCCTGAAATTCATTAGTACTAATCAATTGTTTTACTTGGTCAAAGGGAATTTCGATAGGTCCATTTACGCGCGTCATTAATTTTAATTTGTTTGCCTGCCAATTAATTCGATCAATGAACTTATTTACCCTGAAATTCATTAGTACTAATCAATTGTTTTACTTGGTCAAAGGGAATTTCGATAATCCATTTACGCGCGTCATTAATTTTAATTTGTTTGCCTGCCAATTAATTAACCTCGTTGTTCGATCAATGAACTTATTTACCCTGAAATTCATTAGTACTAATCAATTGTTTTACTTGGTCAAAGGGAATTTCGATAGGTCCATTTACGCGCGTCATTAATTTTAATTTGTTTGCCTGCCAATTAATTCGATCAATGAACTTATTTACCCTGAAATTCATTAGTACTAATCAATTGTTTTACTTGGTCAAAGGGAATTTCGATAATCCATTTACGCGCGTCATTAATTTTAATTTGTTTGCCTGCCAATTAATTAACCTCGTTGTTCGATCAATGAACTTATTTACCCTGAAATTCATTAGTACTAATCAATTGTTTTACTTGGTCAAAGGGAATTTCGATAGGTCCATTTACGCGCGTCATTAATTTTAATTTGTTTGCCTGCCAATTAATTCGATCAATGAACTTATTTACCCTGAAATTCATTAGTACTAATCAATTGTTTTACTTGGTCAAAGGGAATTTCGATAGGTCCATTTACGCGCGTCATTAATTTTAATTTGTTTGCCTGCCAATTAATTCGATCAATGAACTTATTTACCCTGAAATTCATTAGTACTAATCAATTGTTTTACTTGGTCAAAGGGAATTTCGATAATCCATTTACGCGCGTCATTAATTTTAATTTGTTTGCCTGCCAATTAATTAACCTCGTTGTTCGATCAATGAACTTATTTACCCTGAAATTCATTAGTACTAATCAATTGTTTTACTTGGTCAAAGGGAATTTCGATAGGTCCATTTACGCGCGTCATTAATTTTAATTTGTTTGCCTGCCAATTAATTCGATCAATGAACTTATTTACCCTGAAATTCATTAGTACTAATCAATTGTTTTACTTGGTCAAAGGGAATTTCGATAGGTCCATTTACGCGCGTCATTAATTTTAATTTGTTTGCCTGCCAATTAATTCGATCAATGAACTTATTTACCCTGAAATTCATTAGTACTAATCAATTGTTTTACTTGGTCAAAGGGAATTTCGATAATCCATTTACGCGCGTCATTAATTTTAATTTGTTTGCCTGCCAATTAATTAACCTCGTTGTTCGATCAATGAACTTATTTACCCTGAAATTCATTAGTACTAATCAATTGTTTTACTTGGTCAAAGGGAATTTCGATAGGTCCATTTACGCGCGTCATTAATTTTAATTTGTTTGCCTGCCAATTAATTCGATCAATGAACTTATTTACCCTGAAATTCATTAGTACTAATCAATTGTTTTACTTGGTCAAAGGGAATTTCGATAGGTCCATTTACGCGCGTCATTAATTTTAATTTGTTTGCCTGCCAATTAATTCGATCAATGAACTTATTTACCCTGAAATTCATTAGTACTAATCAATTGTTTTACTTGGTCAAAGGGAATTTCGATAGGTCCATTTACGCGCGTCATTAATTTTAATTTGTTTGCCTGCCAATTAATTCGATCAATGAACTTATTTACCCTGAAATTCATTAGTACTAATCAATTGTTTTACTTGGTCAAAGGGAATTTCGATAGGTCCATTTACGCGCGTCATTAATTTTAATTTGTTTGCCTGCCAATTAATTCGATCAATGAACTTATTTACCCTGAAATTCATTAGTACTAATCAATTGTTTTACTTGGTCAAAGGGAATTTCGATAGGTCCATTTACGCGCGTCATTAATTTTAATTTGTTTGCCTGCCAATTAATTCGATCAATGAACTTATTTACCCTGAAATTCATTAGTACTAATCAATTGTTTTACTTGGTCAAAGGGAATTTCGATAATCCATTTACGCGCGTCATTAATTTTAATTTGTTTGCCTGCCAATTAATTAACCTCGTTGTTCGATCAATGAACTTATTTACCCTGAAATTCATTAGTACTAATCAATTGTTTTACTTGGTCAAAGGGAATTTCGATAATCCATTTACGCGCGTCATTAATTTTAATTTGTTTGCCTGTCAATTAATTAACCTCGTTGTTCGATCAATGAACTTATTTACCCTGAAATTCATTAGTACTAATCAATTGTTTTACTTGGTCAAAGGGAATTTCGATAGGTCCATTTACGCGCGTCATTAATTTTAATTTGTTTGCCTGCCAATTAATTCGATCAATGAACTTATTTACCCTGAAATTCATTAGTACTAATCAATTGTTTTACTTGGTCAAAGGGAATTTCGATAGTCCATTTACGCGCGTCATTAATTTTAATTTGTTTGCCTGCCAATTAATTAACCTCGTTGTTCGATCAATTAACTTATTTACTCTGAAATTCATTAGTACTAATCAATTGTTTTACTTGTTCAAAGGGAATTTCGATAGTCCATTTACGCTCGTCATTAATTTTAATTTGTTTGCCTGCCAATTAATTATCTCGTTGTTCGATCAATGAACTTATTTACTCTGAAATTCATTAGTACTAATCAATTGTTTTACTTGGTCAAAGGGAATTTCGATAGTCCATTTACGCGCGTCATTAATTTTAATTTGTTTGCCTGCCAATTAATTAACTTCGTTGTTCGATCAATGAACTTATTTACTCTGAAATTCATTAGTACTAATCAATTGTTTTACTTGGTCAAAGGGAATTTCGATAGTCCATTTACGCGCGTCAGTAATTTTAATTTGTTTGCCTGCCAATTAATTAACCTCGTTGTTCGATCAATGAACTTATTTACTCTGAAATTCATTAGTACTAATCAATTGTTTTACTTGGTCAAAGGGAATTTCGATAGTCCATTTACGCGCGTCATTAATTTTCATTTGTTTGCCTGCCAATTAATTAACTTCGTTGTTCGATCAATGAACTTATTTACTCTGAATTTCATTAGTACTAATCAATTGTTTTACTTGGTCAAAAGGAATTTCGATAGTCCATTTACGCGCGTCATTAATTTTAATTTGTTTGCCTGCCAATTAATTAACCTCGTTGTTCGATCAATGAACTTATTTACCCTGAAATTCATTAGTACTAATCAATTGTTTTACTTGGTCAAAGGGAATTTCGATAATCCATTTACGCGCGTCATTAATTTTAATTTGTTTGCCTGCCAATTAATTAACCTCGTTGTTCGATCAATGAACTTATTTACCCTGAAATTCATTAGTACTAATCAATTGTTTTACTTGGTCAAAGGGAATTTCGATAGTCCATTTACGCGCGTCATTAATTTTAATTTGTTTGCCTGCCAATTAATTAACCTCGTTGTTCGATCAATGAACTTATTTACTCTGAAATTCATTAGTACTAATCAATTGTTTTACTTGGTCAAAGGGAATTTCGATAGTCCATTTACGCGCGTCATTCATTTTAATTTGTTTGCCTGCCAATTAATTATCTCGTTGTTCGATCAATGAACTTATTTACTCTGAATTTCATTAGTACTAATCAATTGTTTTACTTGGTCAAAAGGAATTTCGATAGTCCATTTACGCGCGTCATTATTTTTAATTTGTTTGCCTGCCAATTAATTAACCTCGTTGTTCGATCAATGAACTTATTTACCCTGAAATTCATTAGTACTAATCAGTTGTTTTACTTGGTCAAAGGGAATTTCGATAGGTCCATTTACGCGCGTCATTAATTTTAATTTGTTTGCCTGCCAATTAATTCGATCAATGAACTTATTTACCCTGAAATTCATTAGTACTAATCAATTGTTTTACTTAGTCAAAGGGAATTTCGATAGGTCCATTTACGCGCGTCATTAATTTTAATTTGTTTGCCTGCCAATTAATTCGATGAATGAACTTATTTACCCTGAAATTCATTAGTACTAATCAATTGTTTTACTTGGTCAAAGGGAATTTCGATAATCCATTTACGCGCGTCATTAATTTTAATTTGTTTGCCTGCCAATTAATTAACCTCGTTGTTCGATCAATGAACTTATTTACCCTGAAATTCATTAGTACTAATCAATTGTTTTACTTGGTCAAAGGGAAGTTCGATAGGTCATTTTACGCGCGTCATTAATTTTAATTTGTTTGCCTGCCAATTAATTCGATCAATGAACTTATTTACCCTGAAATTCATTAGTACTAATCAATTGTTTTACTTGGTCAAAGGGAATTTCGATAGTCCATTTACGCGCGTCATTAATTTTAATTTGTTTGCCTGCCAATTAATTAACCTCGTTGTTCGATCAATGAACTTATTTACTCTGAAATTCATTAGTACTAATCAATTGTTTTACTTGGTCAAAGGGAATTTCGATAGTCCATTTACGCGCGTCATTAATTTTAATTTGTTTGCCTGCCAATTAATTCGATCAATGAACTTATTTACTCTGAAATTCATTAGTACTAATCAATTGTTTTACTTGGTCAAAGGGAATTTCGATAGGTCCATTTACGCGCGTCATTAATTTTAATTTGTTTGCCTACCAATTAATTCGATCAATGAACTTATTTACTCTGAAATTCATTAGTACTAATCAATTGTTTTACTTGGTCAAAGGGAATTTCGATAGTCCATTTACGCGCGTCATTAATTTTAATTTGTTTGCCTGCCAATTAATTAACCTCGTTGTTCGATCAATGAACTTATTTACTCTGAAATTCATTAGTACTAATCAATTGTTTTACTTGGTCAAAGGGAATTTCGATAGTCCATTTAAGCGCGTCAGTAATTTTAATTTGTTTGCCTGCCAATTAATTAACCTCGTGGTTCGATCAATGAACTTATTTACTCTGAAATTCATTAGTACTAATCAATTGTTTTACTTGGTCAAAGGGAATTTCGATAGTCCATTTACGCGCGTCATTAATTTTAATTTGTTTGCCTGCCAATTAATTAACCTCGTTGTTCGATCAATGAACTTATTTACTCTGAAATTCATTAGTACTAATCAATTGTTTTACTTGGTCAAAGGGAATTTCGATAGTCCATTTACGCGCGTCATTAATTTTAATTTGTTTGCCTGCCAATTAATTAACCTCGTGGTTCGATCAATGAACTTATTTACTCTGAAATTCATTAGTACTAATCAATTGTTTTACTTGGTCAAAGGGAATTTCGATAGTCCATTTACGCGCGTCATTAATTTTAATTTGTTTGCCTGCCAATTAATTAATCTCGTGGTTCGATCAATGAACTTATTTACTCTGAAATTCATTAGTACTAATCAATTGTTTTACTTGGTCAAAGGGAATTTCGATAGTCCATTTACGCGCGTCATTAATTTTAATTTGTTTGCCTGCCAATTAATTAACCTCGTGGTTCGATCAATGAACTTATTTACTCTGAAATTCATTAGTACTAATCAATTGTTTTACTTGGTCAAAGGGAATTTCGATAGTCCATTTACGCGCGTCAGTAATTTTAATTTGTTTGCCTGCCAATTAATTAACCTCGTGGTTCGATCAATGAACTTATTTACTCTGAAATTCATTAGTACTAATCAATTGTTTTACTTGGTCAAAGGGAATTTCGATAGTCCATTTACGCGCGTCATTAATTTTAATTTGTTTGCCTGCCAATTAATTAACCTCGTTGTTCGATCAATGAACTTATTTACTCTGAAATTCATTAGTACTAATCAATTGTTTTACTTGGTCAAAGGGAATTTCGATAGTCCATTTACGCGCGTCATTAATTTTAATTTGTTTGCCTGCCAATTAATTAACCTCGTGGTTCGATCAATGAACTTATTTACTCTGAAATTCATTAGTACTAATCAATTGTTTTACTTGGTCAAAGGGAATTTCGATAGTCCATTTACGCGCGTCATTAATTTTAATTTGTTTGCCTGCCAATTAATTAACCTCGTGGTTCGATCAATGAACTTATTTACTCTGAAATTCATTAGTACTAATCAATTGTTTTACTTGGTCAAAGGGAATTTCGATAGTCCATTTACGCGCGTCATTAATTTTAATTTGTTTGCCTGCCAATTAATTAACCTCGTGGTTCGATCAATGAACTTATTTACTCTGAAATTCATTAGTACTAATCAATTGTTTTACTTGGTCAAAGGGAATTTCGATAGTCCATTTACGCGCGTCATTAATTTTAATTTGTTTGCCTGTCAATTAATTAACCTCGTTGTTCGATCAATGAACTTATTTACTCTGAAATTCATTAGTACTAATCAATTGTTTTACTTGGTCAAAGGGAATTTCGATAGTCCATTTACGCGCGTCATTAATTTTAATTTGTTTGCCTGCCAATTAATTAACCTCGTGGTTCGATCAATGAACTTATTTACTCTGAAATTCATTAGTACTAATCAATTGTTTTACTTGGTCAAAGGGAATTTCGATAGTCCATTTACGCGCGTCATTAATTTTAATTTGTTTGCCTGCCAATTAATTAATCTCGTGGTTCGATCAATGAACTTATTTACTCTGAAATTCATTAGTACTAATCAATTGTTTTACTTGGTCAAAGGGAATTTCGATAGTCCATTTACGCGCGTCATTAATTTTAATTTGTTTGCCTGCCAATTAATTAACCTCGTGGTTCGATCAATGAACTTATTTACTCTGAAATTCATTAGTACTAATCAATTGTTTTACTTGGTCAAAGGGAATTTCGATAGTCCATTTACGCGCGTCATTAATTTTAATTTGTTTGCCTGCCAATTAATTAACCTCGTGGTTCGATCAATGAACTTATTTACTCTGAAATTCATTAGTACTAATCAATTGTTTTACTTGGTCAAAGGGAATTTCGATAGTCCATTTACGCGCGTCATTAATTTTAATTTGTTTGCCTGCCAATTAATTAACCTCGTTGTTCGATCAATGAACTTATTTACTCTGAAATTCATTAGTACTAATCAATTGTTTTACTTGGTCAAAGGGAATTTCGATAGTCCATTTACGCGCGTCATTAATTTTAATTTGTTTGCCTGTCAATTAATTAACCTCGTTGTTCGATCAATGAACTTATTTACCCTGAAATTCATTAGTACTAATCAATTGTTTTACTTGGTCAAAGGGAATTTCGATAGGTCCATTTACGCGCGTCATTAATTTTAATTTGTTTGCCTGTCAATTAATTAACCTCGTTGTTCGATCAATGAACTTATTTACCCTGAAATTCATTAGTACTAATCAATTGTTTTACTTGGTCAAAGGGAATTTCGATAGTCCATTTACGCGCGTCATTAATTTTAATTTGTTTGCCTGCCAATTAATTAACCTCGTTGTTCGATCAATGAACTTATTTACCCTGAAATTCATTAGTACTAATCAATTGTTTTACTTGGTCAAAGGGAATTTCGATAGTCCATTTACGCGCGTCATTAATTTTAATTTGTTTGCCTGCCAATTAATTAACCTCGTTGTTCGATCAATGAACTTATTTACCCTGAAATTCATTAGTACTAATCAATTGTTTTACTTGGTCAAAGGGAATTTCGATAGGTCCATTTACGCGCGTCATTAATTTTAATTTGTTTGCCTGTCAATTAATTAACCTCGTTGTTCGATCAATGAACTTATTTACCCTGAAATTCATTAGTACTAATCAATTGTTTTACTTGGTCAAAGGGAATTTCGATAGTCCATTTACGCGCGTCATTAATTTTAATTTGTTTGCCTGCCAATTAATTAACCTCGTTGTTCGATCAATGAACTTATTTACCCTGAAATTCATTAGTACTAATCAATTGTTTTACTTGGTCAAAGGGAATTTCGATAGTCCATTTACGCGCGTCATTAATTTTAATTTGTTTGCCTGTCAATTAATTAACCTCGTTGTTCGATCAATGAACTTATTTACCCTGAAATTCATTAGTACTAATCAATTGTTTTACTTGGTCAAAGGGAATTTCGATAGTCCATTTACGCGCGTCATTAATTTTAATTTGTTTGCCTGTCAATTAATTAACCTCGTTGTTCGATCAATGAACTTATTTACCCTGAAATTCATTAGTACTAATCAATTGTTTTACTTGGTCAAAGGGAATTTCGATAGTCCATTTACGCGCGTCATTAATTTTAATTTGTTTGCCTGCCAATTAATTAACCTCGTTGTTCGATCAATGAACTTATTTACCCTGAAATTCATTAGTACTAATCAATTGTTTTACTTGGTCAAAGGGAATTTCGATAGTCCATTTACGCGCGTCATTAATTTTAATTTGTTTGCCTGCCAATTAATTAACCTCGTTGTTCGATCAATGAACTTATTTACCCTGAAATTCATTAGTACTAATCAATTGTTTTACTTGGTCAAAGGGAATTTCGATAGGTCCATTTACGCGCGTCATTAATTTTAATTTGTTTGCCTGTCAATTAATTAACCTCGTTGTTCGATCAATGAACTTATTTACCCTGAAATTCATTAGTACTAATCAATTGTTTTTCTTGGTCAAAGAGAATTTCGATAGGTCTATTTACGCGCGTCATTAATTTTAATTTGTTTGCCTGCCAATTAATTAACCTCGTTGTTCGATCAATGAACTTATTTACCCTGAAATTCATTAGTACTAATCAATTGTTTTTCTTGGTCAAAGAGAATTTCGATAGGTCTATTTACGCGCGTCATTAATTTTAATTTGTTTGCCTGCCAATTAATTAACCTCGTTGTTCGATCAATGAACTTATTTACCCTGAAATTCATTAGTACTAATCAATTGTTTTTCTTGGTCAAAGAGAATTTCGATAGGTCTATTTACGCGCGTCATTAATTTTAATTTGTTTGCCTGCCAATTAATTAACCTCGTTGTTCGATCAATGAACTTATTTACCCTGAAATTCATTAGTACTAATCAATTGTTTTACTTGGTCAAAGGGAATTTCGATAGGTCCATTTACGCGCGTCATTAATTTTAATTTGTTTGCCTGTCAATTAATTAACCTCGTTGTTCGATCAATGAACTTATTTACCCTGAAATTCATTAGTACTAATCAATTGTTTTTCTTGGTCAAAGAGAATTTCGATAGGTCTATTTACGCGCGTCATTAATTTTAATTTGTTTGCCTGCCAATTAATTAACCTCGTTGTTCGATCAATGAACTTATTTACCCTGAAATTCATTAGTACTAATCAATTGTTTTTCTTGGTCAAAGAGAATTTCGATAGGTCTATTTACGCGCGTCATTAATTTTAATTTGTTTGCCTGCCAATTAATTAACCTCGTTGTTCGATCAATGAACTTATTTACCCTGAAATTCATTAGTACTAATCAATTGTTTTTCTTGGTCAAAGAGAATTTCGATAGGTCTATTTACGCGCGTCATTAATTTTAATTTGTTTGCCTGCCAATTAATTAACCTCGTTGTTCGATCAATGAACTTATTTACCCTGAAATTCATTAGTACTAATCAATTGTTTTACTTGGTCAAAGGGAATTTCGATAGTCCATTTACGCGCGTCATTATTTTTAATTTGTTTGCCTGCCAATTAATTAACCTCGTTGTTCGATCAATGAACTTATTTACCCTGAAATTCATTAGTACTAATCAATTGTTTTACTTGGTCAAAGGGAATTTCGATAGTCCATTTACGCGCGTCATTAATTTTAATTTGTTTGCCTGCCAATTAATTAACCTCGTTCGATCAATGAACTTATTTACCCTGAAATTCATTAGTGCTAATCAATTGTTTTACTTGGTCAAAGGGAATTTCGATAGGTCCATTTACGCGCGTCATTAATTTTAATTTGTTTGCCTGCCAATTAATTAACCTCGTTGTTCGATCAATGAACTTATTTACCCTGAAATTCATTAGTACTAATCAATTGTTTTTCTTGGTCAAAGAGAATTTCGATAGGTCTATTTACGCGCGTCATTAATTTTAATTTGTTTGCCTGCCAATTAATTAACCTCGTTGTTCGATCAATGAACTTATTTACCCTGAAATTCATTAGTACTAATCAATTGTTTTTCTTGGTCAAAGAGAATTTCGATAGGTCTATTTACGCGCGTCATTAATTTTAATTTGTTTGCCTGCCAATTAATTAACCTCGTTGTTCGATCAATGAACTTATTTACCCTGAAATTCATTAGTACTAATCAATTGTTTTTCTTGGTCAAAGAGAATTTCGATAGGTCTATTTACGCGCGTCATTAATTTTAATTTGTTTGCCTGCCAATTAATTAACCTCGTTGTTCGATCAATGAACTTATTTACCCTGAAATTCATTAGTACTAATCAATTGTTTTTCTTGGTCAAAGAGAATTTCGATAGGTCTATTTACGCGCGTCATTAATTTTAATTTGTTTGCCTGCCAATTAATTAACCTCGTTGTTCGATCAATGAACTTATTTACCCTGAAATTCATTAGTACTAATCAATTGTTTTTCTTGGTCAAAGAGAATTTCGATAGGTCTATTTACGCGCGTCATTAATTTTAATTTGTTTGCCTGCCAATTAATTAACCTCGTTGTTCGATCAATGAACTTATTTACCCTGAAATTCATTAGTACTAATCAATTGTTTTTCTTGGTCAAAGAGAATTTCGATAGGTCTATTTACGCGCGTCATTAATTTTAATTTGTTTGCCTGCCAATTAATTAACCTCGTTGTTCGATCAATGAACTTATTTACCCTGAAATTCATTAGTACTAATCAATTGTTTTTCTTGGTCAAAGAGAATTTCGATAGGTCTATTTACGCGCGTCATTAATTTTAATTTGTTTGCCTGCCAATTAATTAACGTCGTTGTTCGATCAATTAACTTATTTACCCTGAAATTCATTAGTACTAATCAATTGTTTTTCTTGGTCAAAGAGAATTTCGATAGGTCTATTTACGCGCGTCATTAATTTTAATTTGTTTGCCTGCCAATTAATTAACCTCGTTGTTCGATCAATGAACTTATTTACCCTGAAATTCATTAGTACTAATCAATTGTTTTTCTTGGTCAAAGAGAATTTCGATAGGTCTATTTACGCGCGTCATTAATTTTAATTTGTTTGCCTGCCAATTAATTAACCTCGTTGTTCGATCAATGAACTTATTTACCCTGAAATTCATTAGTACTAATCAATTGTTTTTCTTGGTCAAAGAGAATTTCGATAGGTCTATTTACGCGCGTCATTAATTTTAATTTGTTTGCCTGCCAATTAATTAACCTCGTTGTTCGATCAATGAACTTATTTACCCTGAAATTCATTAGTACTAATCAATTGTTTTTCTTGGTCAAAGAGAATTTCGATAGGTCTATTTACGCGCGTCATTAATTTTAATTTGTTTGCCTGCCAATTAATTAACCTCGTTGTTCGATCAATGAACTTATTTACCCTGAAATTCATTAGTACTAATCAATTGTTTTTCTTGGTCAAAGAGAATTTCGATAGGTCTATTTACGCGCGTCATTAATTTTAATTTGTTTGCCTGCCAATTAATTAACCTCGTTGTTCGATCAATGAACTTATTTACCCTGAAATTCATTAGTACTAATCAATTGTTTTTCTTGGTCAAAGAGAATTTCGATAGGTCTATTTACGCGCGTCATTAATTTTAATTTGTTTGCCTGCCAATTAATTAACCTCGTTGTTCGATCAATGAACTTATTTACCCTGAAATTCATTAGTACTAATCAATTGTTTTTCTTGGTCAAAGAGAATTTCGATAGGTCTATTTACGCGCGTCATTAATTTTAATTTGTTTGCCTGCCAATTAATTAACCTCGTTGTTCGATCAATGAACTTATTTACCCTGAAATTCATTAGTACTAATCAATTGTTTTTCTTGGTCAAAGAGAATTTCGATAGGTCTATTTACGCGCGTCATTAATTTTAATTTGTTTGCCTGCCAATTAATTAACGTCGTTGTTCGATCAATTAACTTATTTACCCTGAAATTCATTAGTACTAATCAATTGTTTTTCTTGGTCAAAGAGAATTTCGATAGGTCTATTTACGCGCGTCATTAATTTTAATTTGTTTGCCTGCCAATTAATTAACCTCGTTGTTCGATCAATGAACTTATTTACCCTGAAATTCATTAGTACTAATCAATTGTTTTTCTTGGTCAAAGAGAATTTCGATAGGTCTATTTACGCGCGTCATTAATTTTAATTTGTTTGCCTGCCAATTAATTAACCTCGTTGTTCGATCAATGAACTTATTTACCCTGAAATTCATTAGTACTAATCAATTGTTTTTCTTGGTCAAAGAGAATTTCGATAGGTCTATTTACGCGCGTCATTAATTTTAATTTGTTTGCCTGCCAATTAATTAACCTCGTTGTTCGATCAATGAACTTATTTACCCTGAAATTCATTAGTACTAATCAATTGTTTTTCTTGGTCAAAGAGAATTTCGATAGGTCTATTTACGCGCGTCATTAATTTTAATTTGTTTGCCTGCCAATTAATTAACCTCGTTGTTCGATCAATGAACTTATTTACCCTGAAATTCATTAGTACTAATCAATTGTTTTTCTTGGTCAAAGAGAATTTCGATAGGTCTATTTACGCGCGTCATTAATTTTAATTTGTTTGCCTGCCAATTAATTAACCTCGTTGTTCGATCAATGAACTTATTTACCCTGAAATTCATTAGTACTAATCAATTGTTTTTCTTGGTCAAAGAGAATTTCGATAGGTCTATTTACGCGCGTCATTAATTTTAATTTGTTTGCCTGCCAATTAATTAACCTCGTTGTTCGATCAATGAACTTATTTACCCTGAAATTCATTAGTACTAATCAATTGTTTTTCTTGGTCAAAGAGAATTTCGATAGGTCTATTTACGCGCGTCATTAATTTTAATTTGTTTGCCTGCCAATTAATTAACCTCGTTGTTCGATCAATGAACTTATTTACCCTGAAATTCATTAGTACTAATCAATTGTTTTTCTTGGTCAAAGAGAATTTCGATAGGTCTATTTACGCGCGTCATTAATTTTAATTTGTTTGCCTGCCAATTAATTAACCTCGTTGTTCGATCAATGAACTTATTTACCCTGAAATTCATTAGTACTAATCAATTGTTTTTCTTGGTCAAAGAGAATTTCGATAGGTCTATTTACGCGCGTCATTAATTTTAATTTGTTTGCCTGCCAATTAATTAACCTCGTTGTTCGATCAATGAACTTATTTACCCTGAAATTCATTAGTACTAATCAATTGTTTTTCTTGGTCAAAGAGAATTTCGATAGGTCTATTTACGCGCGTCATTAATTTTAATTTGTTTGCCTGCCAATTAATTAACCTCGTTGTTCGATCAATGAACTTATTTACCCTGAAATTCATTAGTACTAATCAATTGTTTTTCTTGGTCAAAGAGAATTTCGATAGGTCTATTTACGCGCGTCATTAATTTTAATTTGTTTGCCTGCCAATTAATTAACCTCGTTGTTCGATCAATGAACTTATTTACCCTGAAATTCATTAGTACTAATCAATTGTTTTTCTTGGTCAAAGAGAATTTCGATAGGTCTATTTACGCGCGTCATTAATTTTAATTTGTTTGCCTGCCAATTAATTAACCTCGTTGTTCGATCAATGAACTTATTTACCCTGAAATTCATTAGTACTAATCAATTGTTTTTCTTGGTCAAAGAGAATTTCGATAGGTCTATTTACGCGCGTCATTAATTTTAATTTGTTTGCCTGCCAATTAATTAACCTCGTTGTTCGATCAATGAACTTATTTACCCTGAAATTCATTAGTACTAATCAATTGTTTTTCTTGGTCAAAGAGAATTTCGATAGGTCTATTTACGCGCGTCATTAATTTTAATTTGTTTGCCTGCCAATTAATTAACCTCGTTGTTCGATCAATGAACTTATTTACCCTGAAATTTATTAGTACTAATCAATTGTTTTTCTTGGTCAAAGAGAATTTCGATAGGTCTATTTACGCGCGTCATTAATTTTAATTTGTTTGCCTGCCAATTAATTAACCTCGTTGTTCGATCAATGAACTTATTTACCCTGAAATTCATTAGTACTAATCAATTGTTTTTCTTGGTCAAAGAGAATTTCGATAGGTCTATTTACGCGCGTCATTAATTTTAATTTGTTTGCCTGCCAATTAATTAACCTCGTTGTTCGATCAATGAACTTATTTACCCTGAAATTCATTAGTACTAATCAATTGTTTTTCTTGGTCAAAGAGAATTTCGATAGGTCTATTTACGCGCGTCATTAATTTTAATTTGTTTGCCTGCCAATTAATTAACCTCGTTGTTCGATCAATGAACTTATTTACCCTGAAATTCATTAGTACTAATCAATTGTTTTTCTTGGTCAAAGAGAATTTCGATAGGTCTATTTACGCGCGTCATTAATTTTAATTTGTTTGCCTGCCAATTAATTAACCTCGTTGTTCGATCAATGAACTTATTTACCCTGAAATTCATTAGTACTAATCAATTGTTTTTCTTGGTCAAAGAGAATTTCGATAGGTCTATTTACGCGCGTCATTAATTTTAATTTGTTTGCCTGCCAATTAATTAACCTCGTTGTTCGATCAATGAACTTATTTACCCTGAAATTCATTAGTACTAATCAATTGTTTTTCTTGGTCAAAGAGAATTTCGATAGGTCTATTTACGCGCGTCATTAATTTTAATTTGTTTGCCTGCCAATTAATTAACCTCGTTGTTCGATCAATGAACTTATTTACCCTGAAATTCATTAGTACTAATCAATTGTTTTTCTTGGTCAAAGAGAATTTCGATAGGTCTATTTACGCGCGTCATTAATTTTAATTTGTTTGCCTGCCAATTAATTAACCTCGTTGTTCGATCAATGAACTTATTTACCCTGAAATTCATTAGTACTAATCAATTGTTTTACTTGGTCAAAGGGAATTTCGATAGGTCCATTTACGCGCGTCATTAATTTTAATTTGTTTGCCTGTCAATTAATTAACCTCGTTGTTCGATCAATGAACTTATTTACCCTGAAATTCATTAGTACTAATCAATTGTTTTTCTTGGTCAAAGAGAATTTCGATAGGTCTATTTACGCGCGTCATTAATTTTAATTTGTTTGCCTGCCAATTAATTAACCTCGTTGTTCGATCAATGAACTTATTTACCCTGAAATTCATTAGTACTAATCAATTGTTTTTCTTGGTCAAAGAGAATTTCGATAGGTCTATTTACGCGCGTCATTAATTTTAATTTGTTTGCCTGCCAATTAATTAACCTCGTTGTTCGATCAATGAACTTATTTACCCTGAAATTCATTAGTACTAATCAATTGTTTTTCTTGGTCAAAGAGAATTTCGATAGGTCTATTTACGCGCGTCATTAATTTTAATTTGTTTGCCTGCCAATTAATTAACCTCGTTGTTCGATCAATGAACTTATTTACCCTGAAATTCATTAGTACTAATCAATTGTTTTACTTGGTCAAAGGGAATTTCGATAGTCCATTTACGCGCGTCATTATTTTTAATTTGTTTGCCTGCCAATTAATTAACCTCGTTGTTCGATCAATGAACTTATTTACCCTGAAATTCATTAGTACTAATCAATTGTTTTACTTGGTCAAAGGGAATTTCGATAGTCCATTTACGCGCGTCATTAATTTTAATTTGTTTGCCTGCCAATTAATTAACCTCGTTCGATCAATGAACTTATTTACCCTGAAATTCATTAGTACTAATCAATTGTTTTACTTGGTCAAAGGGAATTTCGATAGGTCCATTTACGCGCGTCATTAATTTTAATTTGTTTGCCTGTCAATTAATTAACCTCCTTGTTCGATCAATGAACTTATTTACCCTGAAATTCATTAGTACTAATCAATTGTTTTACTTGGTCAAAGGGAATTTCGATAGTCCATTTACGCGCGTCATTAATTTTAATTTGTTTGCCTGCCAATTAATTAACCTCGTTGTTCGATCAATGAACTTATTTACCCTGAAATTCATTAGTACTAATCAATTGTTTTACTTGGTCAAAGGGAATTTCGATAGTCCATTTACGCGCGTCATTAATTTTAATTTGTTTGCCTGCCAATTAATTAACCTCGTTGTTCGATCAATGAACTTATTTACCCTGAAATTCATTAGTACTAATCAATTGTTTTACTTGGTCAAAGGGAATTTCGATAATCCATTTACGCGCGTCATTAATTTTAATTTGTTTGCCTGTCAATTAATTAACCTCGTTGTTCGATCAATGAACTTATTTACCCTGAAATTCATTAGTACTAATCAATTGTTTTACTTGGTCAAAGGGAATTTCGATAATCCATTTACGCGCGTCATTAATTTTAATTTGTTTGCCTGCCAATTAATTAACCTCGTTGTTCGATCAATGAACTTATTTACCCTGAAATTCATTAGTACTAATCAATTGTTTTACTTGGTCAAAGGGAATTTCGATAGGTCCATTTACGCGCGTCATTAATTTTAATTTGTTTGCCTGCCAATTAATTCGATCAATGAACTTATTTACCCTGAAATTCATTAGTACTAATCAATTGTTTTACTTGTTCAAAGGAAATTTCGATAGTCCATTTACGCGCGTCATTAATTTTAATTTGTTTGCCTGCCAATTAATTAACTTCGTTGTTCGATCAATGAACTTATTTACTCTGAAATTCATTAGTACTAATCAATTGTTTTACTTGGTCAAAGGGAATTTCGATAGTCCATTTACGCGCGTCATTAATTTTAATTTGTTTGCCTGCCAATTAATTAACCTCGTTGTTCGATCAATGAACTTATTTACCCTGAAATTCATTAGTACTAATCAATTGTTTTACTTGGTCAAAGGGAATTTCGATAGTCCATTTACGCGCGTCATTAATTTTCATTTGTTTGCCTGCCAATTAATTAACTTCGTTGTTCGATCAATGAACTTATTTACTCTGAATTTCATTAGTACTAATCAATTGTTTTACTTGGTCAAAAGGAATTTCGATAGTCCATTTACGCGCGTCATTAATTTTAATTTGTTTGCCTGCCAATTAATTCGATCAATGAACTTATTTACCCTGAAATTCATTAGTACTAATCAATTGTTTTACTTGGTCAAAGGGAATTTCGATAGGTCCATTTACGCGCGTCATTAATTTTAATTTGTTTGCCTGCCAATTAATTCGATGAATGAACTTATTTACCCTGAAATTCATTAGTACTAATCAATTGTTTTACTTGGTCAAAGGGAAGTTCGATAGGTCCATTTACGCGCGTCATTAATTTTAATTTGTTTGCCTGCCAATTAATTCGATGAATGAACTTATTTACCCTGAAATTCATTAGTACTAATCAATTGTTTTACTTGGTCAAAGGGAAGTTCGATAGGTCATTTTACGCGCGTCATTAATTTTAATTTGTTTGCCTGCCAATTAATTCGATCAATGAACTTATTTACCCTGAAATTCATTAGTACTAATCAATTGTTTTACTTGGTCAAAGGGAATTTCGATAGTCCATTTACGCGCGTCATTAATTTTAATTTGTTTGCCTGCCAATTAATTAACCTCGTTGTTCGATCAATGAACTTATTTACTCTGAAATTCATTAGTACTAATCAATTGTTTTACTTGGTCAAAGGGAATTTCGATAGTCCATTTACGCGCGTCATTAATTTTAATTTGTTTGCCTGCCAATTAATTCGATCAATGAACTTATTTACTCTGAAATTCATTAGTACTAATCAATTGTTTTACTTGGTCAAAGGGAATTTCGATAGGTCCATTTACGCGCGTCATTAATTTTAATTTGTTTGCCTGCCAATTAATTCGATCAATGAACTTATTTACCCTGAAATTCATTAGTACTAATCAATTGTTTTACTTGGTCAAAGGGAATGTCGATAGTCCATTTAAGCGCGTCAGTAATTTTAATTTGTTTGCCTGCCAATTAATTAACCTCGTGGTTCGATCAATGAACTTATTTACTCTGAAATTCATTAGTACTAATCAATTGTTTTACTTGGTCAAAGGGAATTTCGATAGTCCATTTACGCGCGTCATTAATTTTAATTTGTTTGCCTGCCAATTAATTAACCTCGTTGTTCGATCAATGAACTTATTTACTCTGAAATTCATTAGTACTAATCAATTGTTTTACTTGGTCAAAGGGAATTTCGATAGTCCATTTACGCGCGTCATTAATTTTAATTTGTTTGCCTGCCAATTAATTAACCTCGTGGTTCGATCAATGAACATATTTACTCTGAAATTCATTAGTACTAATCAATTGTTTTACTTGGTCAAAGGGAATTTCGATAGTCCATTTACGCGCGTCATTAATTTTAATTTGTTTGCCTGCCAATTAATTAACCTCGTTGTTCGATCAATGAACTTATTTACTCTGAAATTCATTAGTACTAATCAATTGTTTTACTTGGTCAAAGGGAATTTCGATAGTCCATTTACGCGCGTCATTAATTTTAATTTGTTTGCCTGCCAATTAATTAACCTCGTGGTTCGATCAATGAACTTATTTACTCTGAAATTCATTAGTACTAATCAATTGTTTTACTTGGTCAAAGGGAATTTCGATAGTCCATTTACGCGCGTCATTAATTTTAATTTGTTTGCCTGCCAATTAATTAACCTCGTGGTTCGATCAATGAACTTATTTACTCTGAAATTCATTAGTACTAATCAATTGTTTTACTTGGTCAAAGGGAATTTCGATAGTCCATTTACGCGCGTCATTAATTTTAATTTGTTTGCCTGCCAATTAATTAACCTCGTGGTTCGATCAATGAACTTATTTACTCTGAAATTCATTAGTACTAATCAATTGTTTTACTTGGTCAAAGGGAATTTCGATAGTCCATTTACGCGCGTCATTAATTTTAATTTGTTTGCCTGCCAATTAATTAACCTCGTTGTTCGATCAATGAACTTATTTACTCTGAAATTCATTAGTACTAATCAATTGTTTTACTTGGTCAAAGGGAATTTCGATAGTCCATTTACGCGCGTCATTAATTTTAATTTGTTTGCCTGCCAATTAATTAACCTCGTGGTTCGATCAATGAACTTATTTACTCTGAAATTCATTAGTACTAATCAATTGTTTTACTTGGTCAAAGGGAATTTCGATAGTCCATTTACGCGCGTCATTAATTTTAATTTGTTTGCCTGCCAATTAATTAACCTCGTGGTTCGATCAATGAACATATTTACTCTGAAATTCATTAGTACTAATCAATTGTTTTACTTGGTCAAAGGGAATTTCGATAGTCCATTTACGCGCGTCATTAATTTTAATTTGTTTGCCTGCCAATTAATTAACCTCGTTGTTCGATCAATGAACTTATTTACTCTGAAATTCATTAGTACTAATCAATTGTTTTACTTGGTCAAAGGGAATTTCGATAGTCCATTTACGCGCGTCATTGATTTTAATTTGTTTGCCTGCCAATTAATTAACCTCGTGGTTCGATCAATGAACTTATTTACTCTGAAATTCATTAGTACTAATCAATTGTTTTACTTGGTCAAAGGGAATTTCGATAGTCCATTTACACGCGTCATTAATTTTAATTTGTTTGCCTGCCAATTAATTAACCTCGTGGTTCGATCAATGAACATATTTACTCTGAAATTCATTAGTACTAATCAATTGTTTTACTTGGTCAAAGGGAATTTCGATAGTCCATTTACGCGCGTCATTAATTTTAATTTGTTTGCCTGCCAATTAATTAACCACGTTGTTCGATCAATGAACATATTTACTCTGAAATTCATTAGTACTAATCAATTGTTTTACTTGGTCAAAGGGAATTTCGATAGTCCATTTACACGCGTCATTAATTTTAATTTGTTTGCCTGCCAATTAATTAACCTCGTGGTTCGATCAATGAACTTATTTACTCTGAAATTCATTAGTACTAATCAATTGTTTTACTTGGTCAAAGGGAATTTCGATAGTCCATTTACACGCGTCATTAATTTTAATTTGTTTGCCTGCCAATTAATTAACCTCGTGGTTCGATCAATGAACATATTTACTCTGAAATTCATTAGTACTAATCAATTGTTTTACTTGGTCAAAGGGAATTTCGATAGTCCATTTACGCGCGTCATTAATTTTAATTTGTTTGCCTGCCAATTAATTAACCTCGTGGTTCGATCAATGAACATATTTACTCTGAAATTCATTAGTACTAATCAATTGTTTTACTTGGTCAAAGGGAATTTCGATAGTCCATTTACGCGCGTCATTAATTTTAATTTGTTTGCCTGTCAATTAATTAACCTCGTTGTTCGATCAATGAACTTATTTACTCTGAAATTCATTAGTACTAATCAATTGTTTTACTTGGTCAAAGGGAATTTCGATAGTCCATTTACGCGCGTCATTAATTTTAATTTGTTTGCCTGCCAATTAATTAACCTCGTTGTTCGATCAATGAACTTATTAACCCTGAAATTCATTAGTGCTAATCAATTGTTTTACTTGGTCAAAGGGAATTTCGATAGGTCCATTTACGCGCGTCATTAATTTTAATTTGTTTGCCTGCCAATTAATTCGATCAATGAACTTATTTACCCTGAAATTCATTAGTACTAATCAATTGTTTTACTTGTTCAAAGGGAATTTCGATAGTCCATTTACGCGCGTCATTAATTTTAATTTGTTTGCCTGCCAATTAATTAACCTCGTTGTTCGATCAATTAACTTATTTACTCTGAAATTCATTAGTACTAATCAATTGTTTTACTTGGTCAAAGGGAATTTCGATAGTCCATTTACGCGCGTCATTAATTTTAATTTGTTTGCCTGCCAATTAATTAACTTCGTTGTTCGATCAATGAACTTATTTACTCTGAAATTCATTAGTACTAATCAATTGTTTTACTTGGTCAAAGGGAATTTCGATAGTCCATTTACGCGCGTCATTAATTTTAATTTGTTTGCCTGCCAATTAATTAACCTCGTTGTTCGATCAATGAACTTATTTACCCTGAAATTCATTAGTACTAATCAATTGTTTTACTTGGTCAAAGGGAATTTCGATAATCCATTTACGCGCGTCATGAATTTTAATATGTTTGCCTGCCAATTAATTAACCTCGTTGTTCGATCAATGAACTTATTTACCCTGAAATTCATTAGTACTAATCAATTGTTTTACTTGGTCAAAGGGAATTTCGATAATCCATATACGCGCGTCATTAATTTTAATTTGTTTGCCTGTCAATTAATTAACCTCGTTGTTCGATCAATTAACTTATTTACTCTGAAATTCATTAGTACTAATCAATTGTTTTACTTGGTCAAAAGGAATTTCGATAGTCCATTTACGCGCGTCATTAATTTTAATTTGTTTGCCTGCCAATTAATTAACCTCGTTGTTCGATCAATGAACTTATTTACCCTGAAATTCATTAGTACTAATCAATTGTTTTACTTGGTCAAAGGGAATTTCGATAGTCCATTTACGCGCGTCATTAATTTTAATTTGTTTGCCTGCCAATTAATTAACCTCGTTGTTCGATCAATGAACTTATTTAATCTGAAATTCATTAGTACTAATCAATTGTTTTACTTGGTCAAAGGGAATTTCGATAGTCCATTTACGCGCGTCATTAATTTTAATTTGTTTGCCTGCCAATTATTTAACCTCGTTGTTCGATCAATGAACTTATTTACTCTGAAATTCATTAGTACTAATCAATTGTTTTACTTGGTCAAAGGGAATTTCGATAGTCCATTTACGCGCGTCATTAATTTTAATTTGTTTGCCTGCCAATTAATTAACCTCGTTGTTCGATCAATGAACTTATTTACTCTGAAATTCATTAGTACTAATCAATTGTTTTACTTGGTCAAAGGGAATTTCGATAGTCCATTTACGCGCGTCATTAATTTTAATTTGTTTGCCTGCCAATTAATTAACCTCGTTGTTCGATCAATGAACTTATTTACCCTGAAATTCATTAGTACTAATCAATTGTTTTACTTGGTCAAAGGGAATTTCGATAGGTCCATTTACGCGCGTCATTAATTTTAATTTGTTTGCCTGCCAATTAATTAACCTCGTTGTTCGATCAATGAACTTATTTACCCTGAAATTCATTAGTACTAATCAATTGTTTTACTTGGTCAAAGGGAATTTCGATAGTCCATTTACGCGCGTCATTAATTTTAATTTGTTTGCCTGCCAATTAATTAACCTCGTTGTTCGATCAATGAACTTATTTACCCTGAAATTCATTAGTACTAATCAATTGTTTTACTTGGTCAAAGGGAATTTCGATAGGTCCATTTACGCGCGTCATTAATTTTAATTTGTTTGCCTGCCAATTAATTAACCTCGTTGTTCGATCAATGAACTTATTTACCCTGAAATTCATTAGTACTAATCAATTGTTTTACTTGGTCAAAGGGAATTTCGATAGGTCCATTTACGCGCGTCATTAATTTTAATTTGTTTGCCTGCCAATTAATTAACCTCGTTGTTCGATCAATGAACTTATTTACCCTGAAATTCATTAGTACTAATCAATTGTTTTACTTGGTCAAAGGGAATTTCGATAGGTCCATTTACGCGCGTCATGAATTTTAATTTGTTTGCCTGCCAATTAATTCGATCAATGAACTTATTTACCCTGAAATTCATTAGTACTAATCAATTGTTTTACTTGGTCAAAGGGAATTTCGATAGGTCCATTTACGCGCGTCATTAATTTTAATTTGTTTGCCTGCCAATTAATTCGATCAATGAACTTATTTACCCTGAAATTCATTAGTACTAATCAATTGTTTTACTTGGTCAAAGGGAATTTCGATAATCCATTTACGCGCGTCATTAATTTTAATTTGTTTGCCTGCCAATTAATTAACCTCGTTGTTCGATCAATGAACTTATTTACCCTGAAATTCATTAGTACTAATCAATTGTTTTCCTTGGTCAAAGGGAATTTCGATAATCCATTTACGCGCGTCATTAATTTTAATTTGTTTGCCTGCCAATTAATTAACCTCGTTGTTCGATCAATGAACTTATTTACCCTGAAATTCATTAGTACTAATCAATTGTTTTACTTGGTCAAAGGGAATTTCGATAGGTCCATTTACGCGCGTCATGAATTTTAATTTGTTTGCCTGCCAATTAATTCGATCAATGAACTTATTTACCCTGAAATTCATTAGTACTAATCAATTGTTTTACTTGGTCAAAGGGAATTTCGATAGGTCCATTTACGCGCGTCATTAATTTTAATTTGTTTGCCTGCCAATTAATTCGATCAATGAACTTATTTACCCTGAAATTCATTAGTACTAATCAATTGTTTTACTTGGTCAAAGGGAATTTCGATAATCCATTTACGCGCGTCATTAATTTTAATTTGTTTGCCTGCCAATTAATTAACCTCGTTGTTCGATCAATGAACTTATTTACCCTGAAATTCATTAGTACTAATCAATTGTTTTACTTGGTCAAAGGGAATTTCGATAGGTCCATTTACGCGCGTCATTAATTTTAATTTGTTTGCCTGCCAATTAATTCGATCAATGAACTTATTTACCCTGAAATTCATTAGTACTAATCAATTGTTTTACTTGGTCAAAGGGAATTTCGATAATCCATTTACGCGCGTCATTAATTTTAATTTGTTTGCCTGCCAATTAATTAACCTCGTTGTTCGATCAATTAACTTATTTACTCTGAAATTCATTAGTACTAATCAATTGTTTTACTTGGTCAAAGGGAATTTCGATAGTCCATTTACGCGCGTCATTAATTTTAATTTGTTTGCCTGCCAATTAATTAACTTCGTTGTTCGATCAATGAACTTATTTACTCTGAAATTCATTAGTACTAATCAATTGTTTTACTTGGTCAAAGGGAATTTCGATAGTCCATTTACGCGCGTCATTAATTTTAATTTGTTTGCCTGCCAATTAATTAACCTCGTTGTTCGATCAATGAACTTATTTACCCTGAAATTCATTAGTACTAATCAATTGTTTTACTTGGTCAAAGGGAATTTCGATAATCCATTTACGCGCGTCATGAATTTTAATTTGTTTGCCTGCCAATTAATTAACCTCGTTGTTCGATCAATGAACTTATTTACCCTGAAATTCATTAGTACTAATCAATTGTTTTACTTGGTCAAAGGGAATTTCGATAATCCATATACGCGCGTCATTAATTTTAATTTGTTTGCCTGTCAATTAATTAACCTCGTTGTTCGATCAATTAACTTATTTACTCTGAAATTCATTAGTACTAATCAATTGTTTTACTTGGTCAAAAGGAATTTCGATAGTCCATTTACGCGCGTCATTAATTTTAATTTGTTTGCCTGCCAATTAATTAACCTCGTTGTTCGATCAATGAACTTATTTACCCTGAAATTCATTAGTACTAATCAATTGTTTTACTTGGTCAAAGGGAATTTCGATAGTCCATTTACGCGCGTCATTAATTTTAATTTGTTTGCCTGCCAATTAATTAACCTCGTTGTTCGATCAATGAACTTATTTAATCTGAAATTCATTAGTACTAATCAATTGTTTTACTTGGTCAAAGGGAATTTCGATAGTCCATTTACGCGCGTCATTAATTTTAATTTGTTTGCCTGCCAATTATTTAACCTCGTTGTTCGATCAATGAACTTATTTACTCTGAAATTCATTAGTACTAATCAATTGTTTTACTTGGTCAAAGGGAATTTCGATAGTCCATTTACGCGCGTCATTAATTTTAATTTGTTTGCCTGCCAATTAATTAACCTCGTTGTTCGATCAATGAACTTATTTACTCTGAAATTCATTAGTACTAATCAATTGTTTTACTTGGTCAAAGGGAATTTCGATAGTCCATTTACGCGCGTCATTAATTTTAATTTGTTTGCCTGCCAATTAATTAACCTCGTTGTTCGATCAATGAACTTATTTACCCTGAAATTCATTAGTACTAATCAATTGTTTTACTTGGTCAAAGGGAATTTCGATAGGTCCATTTACGCGCGTCATTAATTTTAATTTGTTTGCCTGCCAATTAATTAACCTCGTTGTTCGATCAATGAACTTATTTACCCTGAAATTCATTAGTACTAATCAATTGTTTTACTTGGTCAAAGGGAATTTCGATAGTCCATTTACGCGCGTCATTAATTTTAATTTGTTTGCCTGCCAATTAATTAACCTCGTTGTTCGATCAATGAACTTATTTACCCTGAAATTCATTAGTACTAATCAATTGTTTTACTTGGTCAAAGGGAATTTCGATAGGTCCATTTACGCGCGTCATTAATTTTAATTTGTTTGCCTGCCAATTAATTAACCTCGTTGTTCGATCAATGAACTTATTTACCCTGAAATTCATTAGTACTAATCAATTGTTTTACTTGGTCAAAGGGAATTTCGATAGGTCCATTTACGCGCGTCATTAATTTTAATTTGTTTGCCTGCCAATTAATTCACCTCGTTGTTCGATCAATGAACTTATTTACCCTGAAATTCATTAGTACTAATCAATTGTTTTACTTGGTCAAAGGGAATTTCGATAGGTCCATTTACGCGCGTCATGAATTTTAATTTGTTTGCCTGCCAATTAATTCGATCAATGAACTTATTTACCCTGAAATTCATTAGTACTAATCAATTGTTTTACTTGGTCAAAGGGAATTTCGATAATCCATTTACGCGCGTCATTAATTTTAATTTGTTTGCCTGCCAATTAATTAACCTCGTTGTTCGATCAATGAACTTATTTACCCTGAAATTCATTAGTACTAATCAATTGTTTTCCTTGGTCAAAGGGAATTTCGATAATCCATTTACGCGCGTCATTAATTTTAATTTGTTTGCCTGCCAATTAATTAACCTCGTTGTTCGATCAATGAACTTATTTACCCTGAAATTCATTAGTACTAATCAATTGTTTTCCTTGGTCAAAGGGAATTTCGATAATCCATTTACGCGCGTCATTAATTTTAATTTGTTTGCCTGCCAATTAATTAACCTCGTTGTTCGATCAATGAACTTATTTACCCTGAAATTCATTAGTACTAATCAATTGTTTTCCTTGGTCAAAGGGAATTTCGATAATCCATTTACGCGCGTCATTAATTTTAATTTGTTTGCCTGCCAATTAATTAACCTCGTTGTTCGATCAATGAACTTATTTACCCTGAAATTCATTAGTACTAATCAATTGTTTTACTTGGTCAAAGGGAATTTCGATAGGTCCATTTACGCGCGTCATTAATTTTAATTTGTTTGCCTGCCAATTAATTCGATCAATGAACTTATTTACCCTGAAATTCATTAGTACTAATCAATTGTTTTACTTGGTCAAAGGGAATTTCGATAATCCATTTACGCGCGTCATTAATTTTAATTTGTTTGCCTGCCAATTAATTAACCTCGTTGTTCGATCAATGAACTTATTTACCCTGAAATTCATTAGTACTAATCAATTGTTTTCCTTGGTCAAAGGGAATTTCGATAATCCATTTACGCGCGTCATTAATTTTAATTTGTTTGCCTGCCAATTAATTAACCTCGTTGTTCGATCAATGAACTTATTTACCCTGAAATTCATTAGTACTAATCAATTGTTTTACTTGGTCAAAGGGAATTTCGATAGGTCCATTTACGCGCGTCATGAATTTTAATTTGTTTGCCTGCCAATTAATTCGATCAATGAACTTATTTACCCTGAAATTCATTAGTACTAATCAATTGTTTTACTTGGTCAAAGGGAATTTCGATAGGTCCATTTACGCGCGTCATTAATTTTAATTTGTTTGCCTGCCAATTAATTCGATCAATGAACTTATTTACCCTGAAATTCATTAGTACTAATCAATTGTTTTACTTGGTCAAAGGGAATTTCGATAATCCATTTACGCGCGTCATTAATTTTAATTTGTTTGCCTGCCAATTAATTAACCTCGTTGTTCGATCAATGAACTTATTTACCCTGAAATTCATTAGTACTAATCAATTGTTTTACTTGGTCAAAGGGAATTTCGATAGGTCCATTTACGCGCGTCATTAATTTTAATTTGTTTGCCTGCCAATTAATTCGATCAATGAACTTATTTACCCTGAAATTCATTAGTACTAATCAATTGTTTTACTTGGTCAAAGGGAATTTCGATAATCCATTTACGCGCGTCATTAATTTTAATTTGTTTGCCTGCCAATTAATTAACCTCGTTGTTCGATCAATGAACTTATTTACCCTGAAATTCATTAGTACTAATCAATTGTTTTACTTGGTCAAAGGGAATTTCGATAGGTCCATTTACGCGCGTCATTAATTTTAATTTGTTTGCCTGCCAATTAATTCGATCAATGAACTTATTTACCCTGAAATTCATTAGTACTAATCAATTGTTTTACTTGGTCAAAGGGAATTTCGATAATCCATTTACGCGCGTCATTAATTTTAATTTGTTTGCCTGCCAATTAATTAACCTCGTTGTTCGATCAATGAACTTATTTACCCTGAAATTCATTAGTACTAATCAATTGTTTTACTTGGTCAAAGGGAATTTCGATAATCCATTTACGCGCGTCATTAATTTTAATTTGTTTGCCTGCCAATTAATTAACCTCGTTGTTCGATCAATGAACTTATTTACCCTGAAATTCATTAGTACTAATCAATTGTTTTACTTGGTCAAAGGGAATTTCGATAATCCATTTACGCGCGTCATTAATTTTAATTTGTTTGCCTGCCAATTAATTAACCTCGTTGTTCGATCAATGAACTTATTTACCCTGAAATTCATTAGTACTAATCAATTGTTTTACTTGGTCAAAGGGAATTTCGATAGGTCCATTTACGCGCGTCATGAATTTTAATTTGTTTGCCTGCCAATTAATTCGATCAATGAACTTATTTACCCTGAAATTCATTAGTACTAATCAATTGTTTTATTTGGTCAAAGGGAATTTCGATAGGTCCATTTACGCGCGTCATTAATTTTAATTTGTTTGCCTGCCAATTAATTCGATCAATGAACTTATTTACCCTGAAATTCATTAGTACTAATCAATTGTTTTACTTGGTCAAAGGGAATTTCGATAATCCATTTACGCGCGTCATTAATTTTAATTTGTTTGCCTGCCAATTAATTAACCTCGTTGTTCGATCAATGAACTTATTTACCCTGAAATTCATTAGTACTAATCAATTGTTTTACTTGGTCAAAGGGAATTTCGATAGGTCCATTTACGCGCGTCATTAATTTTAATTTGTTTGCCTGCCAATTAATTCGATCAATGAACTTATTTACCCTGAAATTCATTAGTACTAATCAATTGTTTTACTTGGTCAAAGGGAATTTCGATAATCCATTTACGCGCGTCATTAATTTTAATTTGTTTGCCTGCCAATTAATTAACCTCGTTGTTCGATCAATGAACTTATTTACCCTGAAATTCATTAGTACTAATCAATTGTTTTACTTGGTCAAAGGGAATTTCGATAGGTCCATTTACGCGCGTCATTAATTTTAATTTGTTTGCCTGCCAATTAATTCGATCAATGAACTTATTTACCCTGAAATTCATTAGTACTAATCAATTGTTTTACTTGGTCAAAGGGAATTTCGATAATCCATTTACGCGCGTCATTAATTTTAATTTGTTTGCCTGTCAATTAATTAACCTCGTTGTTCGATCAATGAACTTATTTACCCTGAAATTCATTAGTACTAATCAATTGTTTTACTTGGTTTAAGGGAATTTCGATAATCCATTTACGCGCGTCATTAATTTTAATTTGTTTGCCTGCCAATTAATTAACCTCGTTGTTCGATCAATGAACTTATTTACCCTGAAATTCATTAGTACTAATCAATTGTTTTACTTGGTCAAAGGGAATTTCGATAGGTCCATTTACGCGCGTCATTAATTTTAATTTGTTTGCCTGCCAATTAATTCGATCAATGAACTTATTTACCCTGAAATTCATTAGTACTAATCAATTGTTTTACTTGGTCAAAGGGAATTTCGATAGGTCCATTTACGCGCGTCATTAATTTTAATTTGTTTGCCTGCCAATTAATTCGATCAATGAACTTATTTACCCTGAAATTCATTAGTACTAATCAATTGTTTTACTTGGTCAAAGGGAATTTCGATAATCCATTTACGCGCGTCATTAATTTTAATTTGTTTGCCTGCCAATTAATTAACCTCGTTGTTCGATCAATGAACTTATTTACCCTGAAATTCATTAGTACTAATCAATTGTTTTACTTGGTCAAAGGGAATTTCGATAGGTCCATTTACGCGCGTCATTAATTTTAATTTGTTTGCCTGCCAATTAATTCGATCAATGAACTTATTTACCCTGAAATTCATTAGTACTAATCAATTGTTTTACTTGGTCAAAGGGAATTTCGATAATCCATTTACGCGCGTCATTAATTTTAATTTGTTTGCCTGTCAATTAATTAACCTCGTTGTTCGATCAATGAACTTATTTACCCTGAAATTCATTAGTACTAATCAATTGTTTTACTTGGTCAAAGGGAATTTCGATAATCCATTTACGCGCGTCATTAATTTTAATTTGTTTGCCTGCCAATTAATTAACCTCGTTGTTCGATCAATGAACTTATTTACACTGAAATTCATTAGTACTAATCAATTGTTTTACTTGGTCAAAGGGAATTTCGATAATCCATTTACGCGCGTCATTAATTTTAATTTGTTTGCCTGCCAATTAATTAACCTCGTTGTTCGATCAATGAACTTATTTACACTGAAATTCATTAGTACTAATCAATTGTTTTACTTGGTCAAAGGGAATTTCGATAATCCATTTACGCGCGTCATTAATTTTAATTTGTTTGCCTGCCAATTAATTAACCTCGTTGTTCGATCAATGAACTTATTTACCCTGAAATTCATTAGTACTAATCAATTGTTTTACTTGGTCAAAGGGAATTTCGATAATCCATTTACGCGCGTCATTAATTTTAATTTGTTTGCCTGCCAATTAATTAACCTCGTTGTTCGATCAATGAACTTATTTACCCTGAAATTCATTAGTACTAATCAATTGTTTTACTTGGTCAAAGGGAATTTCGATAGGTCCATTTACGCGCGTCATGAATTTTAATTTGTTTGCCTGCCAATTAATTCGATCAATGAACTTATTTACCCTGAAATTCATTAGTACTAATCAATTGTTTTACTTGGTCAAAGGGAATTTCGATAGGTCCATTTACGCGCGTCATTAATTTTAATTTGTTTGCCTGCCAATTAATTCGATCAATGAACTTATTTACCCTGAAATTCATTAGTACTAATCAATTGTTTTACTTGGTCAAAGGGAATTTCGATAATCCATTTACGCGCGTCATTAATTTTAATTTGTTTGCCTGCCAATTAATTAACCTCGTTGTTCGATCAATGAACTTATTTACCCTGAAATTCATTAGTACTAATCAATTGTTTTACTTGGTCAAAGGGAATTTCGATAGGTCCATTTACGCGCGTCATTAATTTTAATTTGTTTGCCTGCCAATTAATTCGATCAATGAACTTATTTACCCTGAAATTCATTAGTACTAATCAATTGTTTTACTTGGTCAAAGGGAATTTCGATAATCCATTTACGCGCGTCATTAATTTTAATTTGTTTGCCTGCCAATTAATTAACCTCGTTGTTCGATCAATGAACTTATTTACCCTGAAATTCATTAGTACTAATCAATTGTTTTACTTGGTCAAAGGGAATTTCGATAGGTCCATTTACGCGCGTCATTAATTTTAATTTGTTTGCCTGCCAATTAATTCGATCAATGAACTTATTTACCCTGAAATTCATTAGTACTAATCAATTGTTTTACTTGGTCAAAGGGAATTTCGATAATCCATTTACGCGCGTCATTAATTTTAATTTGTTTGCCTGTCAATTAATTAACCTCGTTGTTCGATCAATGAACTTATTTACCCTGAAATTCATTAGTACTAATCAATTGTTTTACTTGGTTTAAGGGAATTTCGATAATCCATTTACGCGCGTCATTAATTTTAATTTGTTTGCCTGCCAATTAATTAACCTCGTTGTTCGATCAATGAACTTATTTACCCTGAAATTCATTAGTACTAATCAATTGTTTTACTTGGTCAAAGGGAATTTCGATAGGTCCATTTACGCGCGTCATTAATTTTAATTTGTTTGCCTGCCAATTAATTCGATCAATGAACTTATTTACCCTGAAATTCATTAGTACTAATCAATTGTTTTACTTGGTCAAAAGGAATTTCGATAGGTCCATTTACGCGCGTCATTAATTTTAATTTGTTTGCCTGCCAATTAATTCGATCAATGAACTTATTTACCCTGAAATTCATTAGTACTAATCAATTGTTTTACTTGGTCAAAGGGAATTTCGATAGTCCATTTACGCGCGTCATTAATTTTAATTTGTTTGCCTGCCAATTAATTAACCTCGTTGTTCGATCAATGAACTTATTTACCCTGAAATTCATTAGTACTAATCAATTGTTTTACTTGGTCAAAGGGAATTTCGATAGGTCCATTTACGCGCGTCATTAATTTTAATTTGTTTGCCTGCCAATTAATTCGATCAATGAACTTATTTACCCTGAAATTCATTAGTACTAATCAATTGTTTTACTTGGTCAAAGGGAATTTCGATAATCCATTTACGCGCGTCATTAATTTTAATTTGTTTGCCTGTCAATTAATTAACCTCGTTGTTCGATCAATGAACTTATTTACCCTGAAATTCATTAGTACTAATCAATTGTTTTACTTGGTCAAAGGGAATTTCGATAATCCATTTACGCGCGTCATTAATTTTAATTTGTTTGCCTGCCAATTAATTAACCTCGTTGTTCGATCAATGAACTTATTTACCCTGAAATTCATTAGTACTAATCAATTGTTTTACTTGGTCAAAGGGAATTTCGATAGGTCCATTTACGCGCGTCATTAATTTTAATTTGTTTGCCTGCCAATTAATTCGATCAATGAACTTATTTACCCTGAAATTCATTAGTACTAATCAATTGTTTTACTTGTTCAAAGGGAATTTCGATAGTCCATTTACGCGCGTCATTAATTTTAATTTGTTTGCCTGCCAATTAATTAACCTCGTTGTTCGATCAATTAACTTATTTACTCTGAAATTCATTAGTACTAATCAATTGTTTTACTTGGTCAAAGGGAATTTCGATAGTCCATTTACGCGCGTCATTAATTTTAATTTGTTTGCCTGTCAATTAATTATCTCGTTGTTCGATCAATGAACTTATTTACTCTGAAATTCATTAGTACTAATCAATTGTTTTACTTGGTCAAAGGGAATTTCGATAGTCCATTTACGCGCGTCATTAATTTTAATTTGTTTGCCTGCCAATTAATTAACTTCGTTGTTCGATCAATGAACTTATTTACTCTGAAATTCATTAGTACTAATCAATTGTTTTACTTGGTCAAAGATAATTTCGATAGTCCATTTACGCGCGTCATTAATTTTAATTTGTTTGCCTGCCAATTAATTAACCTCGTTGTTCGATCAATGAACTTATTTACTCTGAAATTCATTAGTACTAATCAATTGTTTTACTTGGTCAAAGGGAATTTCGATAGTCCATTTACGCGCGTCATTAATTTTCATTTGTTTGCCTGCCAATTAATTAACTTCGTTGTTCGATCAATGAACTTATTTACTCTGAATTTCATTAGTACTAATCAATTGTTTTACTTGGTCAAAAGGAATTTCGATAGTCCATTTACGCGCGTCATTAATTTTAATTTGTTTGCCTGCCAATTAATTCGATCAATGAACTTATTTACCCTGAAATTCATTAGTACTAATCAATTGTTTTACTTGGTCAAAGGGAATTTCGATAGTCCATTTACGCGCGTCATTAATTTTAATTTGTTTGCCTGCCAATTAATTAACCTCGTTGTTCGATCAATGAACTTATTTACTCTGAAATTCATTAGTACTAATCAATTGTTTTACTTGGTCAAAGGGAATTTCGATAGTCCATTTACGCGCGTCATTAATTTTAATTTGTTTGCCTGCCAATTAATTCGATCAATGAACTTATTTACTCTGAAATTCATTAGTACTAATCAATTGTTTTACTTGGTCAAAGGGAATTTCGATAGGTCCATTTACGCGCGTCATTAATTTTAATTTGTTTGCCTGCCAATTAATTCGATCAATGAACTTATTTACTCTGAAATTCATTAGTACTAATCAATTGTTTTACTTGGTCAAAGGGAATTTCGATAGTCCATTTACGCGCGTCATTAATTTTAATTTGTTTGCCTGTCAATTAATTAACCTCGTGGTTCGATCAATGAACTTATTTACTCTGAAATTCATTAGTACTAATCAATTGTTTTACTTGGTCAAAGGGAATTTCGATAGTCCATTTACGCGCGTCATTAATTTTAATTTGTTTGCCTGCCAATTAATTCGATCAATGAACTTATTTACTCTGAAATTCATTAGTACTAATCAATTGTTTTACTTGGTCAAAGGGAATTTCGATAGTCCATTTACGCGCGTCATTAATTTTAATTTGTTTGCCTGCCAATTAATTAACCTCGTGGTTCGATCAATGAACTTATTTACTCTGAAATTCATTAGTACTAATCAATTGTTTTACTTGGTCAAAGGGAATTTCGATAGTCCATTTACGCGCGTCATTAATTTTAATTTGTTTGCCTGCCAATTAATTAACCTCGTTGTTCGATCAATGAACTTATTTACTCTGAAATTCATTAGTACTAATCAATTGTTTTACTTGGTCAAAGGGAATTTCGATAGTCCATTTACGCGCGTCATTAATTTTAATTTGTTTGCCTGCCAATTAATTAACCTCGTGGTTCGATCAATGAACTTATTTACTCTGAAATTCATTAGTACTAATCAATTGTTTTACTTGGTCAAAGGGAATTTCGATAGTCCATTTACGCGCGTCATTAATTTTAATTTGTTTGCCTGCCAATTAATTAACCTCGTTGTTCGATCAATGAACTTATTTACTCTGAAATTCATTAGTACTAATCAATTGTTTTACTTGGTCAAAGGGAATTTCGATAGTCCATTTACGCGCGTCATTAATTTTAATTTGTTTGCCTGTCAATTAATTAACCTCGTTGTTCGATCAATGAACTTATTTACTCTGAAATTCATTAGTACTAATCAATTGTTTTACTTGGTCAAAGGGAATTTCGATAGTCCATTTACGCGCGTCATTAATTTTAATTTGTTTGCCTGCCAATTAATTAACCTCGTTGTTCGATCAATGAACTTATTTACCCTGAAATTCATTAGTGCTAATCAATTGTTTTACTTGGTGAAAGGGAATTTCGATAGATCCATTTACGCGCGTCATTAATTTTAATTTGTTTGCCTGCCAATTAATTCGATCAATGAACTTATTTACCCTGAAATTCATTAGTACTAATCAATTGTTTTACTTGTTCAAAGGGAATTTCGATAGTCCATTTACGCGCGTCATTAATTTTAATTTGTTTGCCTGCCAATTAATTAACCTCGTTGTTCGATCAATTAACTTATTTACTCTGAAATTCATTAGTACTAATCAATTGTTTTACTTGGTCAAAGGGAATTTCGATAGTCCATTTACGCGCGTCATTAATTTTAATTTGTTTGCCTGCCAATTAATTAACTTCGTTGTTCGATCAATGAACTTATTTACTCTGAAATTCATTAGTACTAATCAATTGTTTTACTTGGTCAAAGGGAATTTCGATAGTCCATTTACGCGCGTCATTAATTTTAATTTGTTTGCCTGCCAATTAATTAACCTCGTTGTTCGATCAATGAACTTATTTACTCTGAAATTCATTAGTACTAATCAATTGTTTTACTTGGTCAAAGGGAATTTCGATAGTCCATTTACGCGCGTCATTAATTTTCATTTGTTTGCCTGCCAATTAATTAACTTCGTTGTTCGATCAATGAACTTATTTACTCTGAATTTCATTAGTACTAATCAATTGTTTTACTTGGTCAAAGGGAATTTCGATAGTCCATTTACGCGCGTCATTAATTTTAATTTGTTTGCCTGCCAATTAATTCGATCAATGAACTTATTTACCCTGAAATTCATTAGTACTAATCAATTGTTTTACTTGGTCAAAGGGAATTTCGATAGTCCATTTACGCGCGTCATTAATTTTAATTTGTTTGCCTGCCAATTAATTAACCTCGTTGTTCGATCAATGAACTTATTTACTCTGAAATTCATTAGTACTAATCAATTGTTTTACTTGGTCAAAGGGAATTTCGATAGTCCATTTACGCGCGTCATTAATTTTAATTTGTTTGCCTGCCAATTAATTCGATCAATGAACTTATTTACTCTGAAATTCATTAGTACTAATCAATTGTTTTACTTGGTCAAAGGGAATTTCGATAGGTCCATTTACGCGCGTCATTAATTTTAATTTGTTTGCCTGCCAATTAATTCGATCAATGAACTTATTTACTCTGAAATTCATTAGTACTAATCAATTGTTTTACTTGGTCAAAGGGAATTTCGATAGTCCATTTACGCGCGTCATTAATTTTAATTTGTTTGCATGTCAATTAATTAACCTCGTGGTTCGATCAATGAACTTATTTACTCTGAAATTCATTAGTACTAATCAATTGTTTTACTTGGTCAAAGGGAATTTCGATAGTCCATTTACGCGCGTCATTAATTTTAATTTGTTTGCCTGCCAATTAATTCGATCAATGAACTTATTTACCCTGAAATTCATTAGTACTAATCAATTGTTTTACTTGGTCAAAGGGAATTTCGATAGTCCATTTACGCGCGTCAGTAATTTTAATTTGTTTGCCTGCCAATTAATTAACCTCGTGGTTCGATCAATGAACTTATTTACTCTGAAATTCATTAGTACTAATCAATTGTTTTACTTGGTCAAAGGGAATTTCGATAGTCCATTTACGCGCGTCATTAATTTTAATTTGTTTGCCTGCCAATTAATTAACCTCGTTGTTCGATCAATGAACTTATTTACTCTGAAATTCATTAGTACTAATCAATTGTTTTACTTGGTCAAAGGGAATTTCGATAGTCCATTTACGCGCGTCATTAATTTTAATTTGTTTGCCTGCCAATTAATTAACCTCGTGGTTCGATCAATGAACTTATTTACTCTGAAATTCATTAGTACTAATCAATTGTTTTACTTGGTCAAAGGGAATTTCGATAGTCCATTTACGCGCGTCATTAATTTTAATTTGTTTGCCTGCCAATTAATTAACCTCGTTGTTCGATCAATGAACTTATTTACTCTGAAATTCATTAGTACTAATCAATTGTTTTACTTGGTCAAAGGGAATTTCGATAGTCCATTTACGCGCGTCATTAATTTTAATTTGTTTGCCTGTCAATTAATTAACCTCGTTGTTCGATCAATGAACTTATTTACTCTGAAATTCATTAGTACTAATCAATTGTTTTACTTGGTCAAAGGGAATTTCGATAGTCCATTTACGCGCGTCATTAATTTTAATTTGTTTGCCTGCCAATTAATTAACCTCGTTGTTCGATCAATGAACTTATTTACCCTGAAATTCATTAGTGCTAATCAATTGTTTTACTTGGTGAAAGGGAATTTCGATAGATCCATTTACGCGCGTCATTAATTTTAATTTGTTTGCCTGCCAATTAATTCGATCAATGAACTTATTTACCCTGAAATTCATTAGTACTAATCAATTGTTTTACTTGTTCAAAGGGAATTTCGATAGTCCATTTACGCGCGTCATTAATTTTAATTTGTTTGCCTGCCAATTAATTAACCTCGTTGTTCGATCAATTAACTTATTTACTCTGAAATTCATTAGTACTAATCAATTGTTTTACTTGGTCAAAGGGAATTTCGATAGTCCATTTACGCGCGTCATTAATTTTCATTTGTTTGCCTGCCAATTAATTAACTTCGTTGTTCGATCAATGAACTTATTTACTCTGAAATTCATTAGTACTAATCAATTGTTTTACTTGGTCAAAGGGAATTTCGATAGTCCATTTACGCGCGTCATTAATTTTAATTTGTTTGCCTGCCAATTAATTAACCTCGTTGTTCGATCAATGAACTTATTTACTCTGAAATTCATTAGTACTAATCAATTGTTTTACTTGGTCAAAGGGAATTTCGATAGTCCATTTACGCGCGTCATTAATTTTCATTTGTTTGCCTGCCAATTAATTAACTTCGTTGTTCGATCAATGAACTTATTTACTCTGAATTTCATTAGTACTAATCAATTGTTTTACTTGGTCAAAAGGAATTTCGATAGTCCATTTACGCGCGTCATTAATTTTAATTTGTTTGCCTGCCAATTAATTCGATCAATGAACTTATTTACCCTGAAATTCATTAGTACTAATCAATTGTTTTACTTGGTCAAAGGGAATTTCGATAGTCCATTTACGCGCGTCATTAATTTTAATTTGTTTGCCTGCCAATTAATTAACCTCGTTGTTCGATCAATGAACTTATTTACTCTGAAATTCATTAGTACTAATCAATTGTTTTACTTGGTCAAAGGGAATTTCGATAGTCCATTTACGCGCGTCATTAATTTTAATTTGTTTGCCTGCCAATTAATTCGATCAATGAACTTATTTACTCTGAAATTCATTAGTACTAATCAATTGTTTTACTTGGTCAAAGGGAATTTCGATAGGTCCATTTACGCGCGTCATTAATTTTAATTTGTTTGCCTGCCAATTAATTCGATCAATGAACTTATTTACTCTGAAATTCATTAGTACTAATCAATTGTTTTACTTGGTCAAAGGGAATTTCGATAGTCCATTTACGCGCGTCATTAATTTTAATTTGTTTGCCTGTCAATTAATTAACCTCGTGGTTCGATCAATGAACTTATTTACTCTGAAATTCATTAGTACTAATCAATTGTTTTACTTGGTCAAAGGGAATTTCGATAGTCCATTTACGCGCGTCATTAATTTTAATTTGTTTGCCTGCCAATTAATTCGATCAATGAACTTATTTACTCTGAAATTCATTAGTACTAATCAATTGTTTTACTTGGTCAAAGGGAATTTCGATAGTCCATTTACGCGCGTCATTAATTTTAATTTGTTTGCCTGCCAATTAATTAACCTCGTGGTTCGATCAATGAACTTATTTACTCTGAAATTCATTAGTACTAATCAATTGTTTTACTTGGTCAAAGGGAATTTCGATAGTCCATTTACGCGCGTCATTAATTTTAATTTGTTTGCCTGCCAATTAATTAACCTCGTTGTTCGATCAATGAACTTATTTACTCTGAAATTCATTAGTACTAATCAATTGTTTTACTTGGTCAAAGGGAATTTCGATAGTCCATTTACGCGCGTCATTAATTTTAATTTGTTTGCCTGCCAATTAATTAACCTCGTGGTTCGATCAATGAACTTATTTACTCTGAAATTCATTAGTACTAATCAATTGTTTTACTTGGTCAAAGGGAATTTCGATAGTCCATTTACGCGCGTCATTAATTTTAATTTGTTTGCCTGCCAATTAATTAACCTCGTTGTTCGATCAATGAACTTATTTACTCTGAAATTCATTAGTACTAATCAATTGTTTTACTTGGTCAAAGGGAATTTCGATAGTCCATTTACGCGCGTCATTAATTTTAATTTGTTTGCCTGTCAATTAATTAACCTCGTTGTTCGATCAATGAACTTATTTACTCTGAAATTCATTAGTACTAATCAATTGTTTTACTTGGTCAAAGGGAATTTCGATAGTCCATTTACGCGCGTCATTAATTTTAATTTGTTTGCCTGCCAATTAATTAACCTCGTTGTTCGATCAATTAACTTATTTACTCTGAAATTCATTAGTACTAATCAATTGTTTTACTTGGTCAAAGGGAATTTCGATAGTCCATTTACGCGCGTCATTAATTTTAATTTGTTTGCCTGCCAATTAATTAACTTCGTTGTTCGATCAATGAACTTATTTACTCTGAAATTCATTAGTACTAATCAATTGTTTTACTTGGTCAAAGGGAATTTCGATAGTCCATTTACGCGCGTCATTAATTTTAATTTGTTTGCCTGCCAATTAATTAACCTCGTTGTTCGATCAATGAACTTATTTACTCTGAAATTCATTAGTACTAATCAATTGTTTTACTTGGTCAAAGGGAATTTCGATAGTCCATTTACGCGCGTCATTAATTTTCATTTGTTTGCCTGCCAATTAATTAACTTCGTTGTTCGATCAATGAACTTATTTACTCTGAATTTCATTAGTACTAATCAATTGTTTTACTTGGTCAAAAGGAATTTCGATAGTCCATTTACGCGCGTCATTAATTTTAATTTGTTTGCCTGCCAATTAATTAACCTCGTTGTTCGATCAATGAACTTATTTACCCTGAAATTCATTAGTACTAATCAATTGTTTTACTTGGTCAAAGGGAATTTCGATAATCCATTTACGCGCGTCATTAATTTTAATTTGTTTGCCTGTCAATTAATTAACCTCGTTGTTCGATCAATGAACTTATTTACCCTGAAATTCATTAGTACTAATCAATTGTTTTACTTGGTCAAAGGGAAGTTCGATAGGTCCATTTACGCGCGTCATTAATTTTAATTTGTTTGCCTGCCAATTAATTCGATCAATGAACTTATTTACTCTGAAATTCATTAGTACTAATCAATTGTTTTACTTGGTCAAAGGGAATTTCGATAGGTCCATTTACGCGCGTCATTAATTTTAATTTGTTTGCCTGCCAATTAATTCGATCAATGAACTTATTTACTCTTAAATTCATTAGTACTAATCAATTGTTTTACTTGGTCAAAGGGAATTTCGATAGTCCATTTACGCGCGTCATTTATTTAAATTTTTTGCCAAATAAATTACCCTTGTTGTTCGATTAATTAACTTGTATAAAGATATCCATAATACATGTGGCTTTTTCGGATATGAAAATGACGAAGGTCTAGTAGGTTATGGAAAGGTTACTTTTAATTCATCTTCTTCTTCGATTTTCTTATATCCATATATACGCCAGATTTCTTTTTTTTTTTATATACACTATACAGCAGTTATATAAGCGCTTACTTCTGACATTTCTAGTTTGTCTGGGAAATTTTGTATAATTATTGGTTTTGCTGTTGTTTCTTCAGAAAAGTTTATTTTTCTATACAAAACTTTGATATGATTAAAGAAACGGGTACATGAAATAGTCGAGTCATTTGAGTAATTATCGCCTGGTTGTTTACCATTAAAGGTAAACTGTACCATGGCTATAAATGTACCTTCTTGTTCTTTTAAACTTATTAAAGGGATCATACAAAATTTTCCAGGCAAACTTCAAATGTCAGAAGTAAGCGCTCAAGTGGTGGCTGGCGTGTACTTATTTGGATATAGGAAAAACGAAGAAGAAGATGAATTAATCGTAACCTTTCTACATTCTGGTGGACTTTCACCATCATTTTCATATTTCAGAAAGTCACATGTTTTGTGGATATCCTTGGCAGATGTGCTGTGCAAAAGTAGATCCTGCTTTGCTTCTTCTTCTTAGTGCTATATCTTCTTTAGGCGTTGGCTATTAATCTGGCCCACTCCTTCTGGAACGATTTTTTTAATTACTTTTGATGAGTCTATGAAGAGTACCCTGGCACTGTCGACCAACTCTAAATAACATAGCTGTAAGTTCTCTCCCGTTTTTTAAAGTTGGGGAAGTGGCTCTCCGGTTGTTTGTGTTGAATAATCGTAATTCTCCACTTGATAATTACAAACGTTCAATTTCCGGAATTCGCAAGTCCACTCCTGTACTTACGTAGTAGAGCGCCCTCCAATTTGTAAGCTTTATTGAGGCTACCTAGGAGAGAGTTGGTTGTATCCCAAAACTACGGACATTATGTCAGTCTCTGAAAATTTAGGACTCCTTACTCGAAAACTCTAAGTCCCCTCTTATCCATACTCACGGATGACGGAATCCCAAAAATATTACATTTCGGTGTTTTTGCCATTTGGACCGGAAAACTTTAATTACCAACCCAATTCCTCCATTTTTTCTAAAAAATGGGATCGAAAGGTGGTTGGAATAGCGAATTGGGGAACCGGATTCTTCCTCTCACTTCTTACGGCGGGTTGGGTACACTTGGGTGCAACCGTTTCACCGCGAGTACAGTTAAGGGCCGACTCGTTTTAGCGCTAGTACAATTCAACGCAGAACATATTAGCGTAGAAATTTAGCAATACGGCATAGGTACTCTTTGGAACTCGCTTCAATAAAAGTTTATCCCCTCAGCCCCCCCCCTCCTCTGTAAAAGTCTATAAAATAATAATTATTTGTAAATTTCTACACTAAAGTATTCTGCGCCGAACTGTACTTGCATCGAAACGGGGTTACGCCAAACTACTTAAGCTCTAAAAAGTGTACTCGCCCCGAAACCGCGCGGCGCCTAAATGGCTGTCCCAAATCGCCTGTTCTAAAACGAAGTTGTATGTCAGTGACCCCCCCTCCTACTTTCGAATTTTTGGATGAATTTGGTGTCCAACATTAGAGCATTGTTTGAGCCTGAATGAGCTTCTATTAGTTTCGTTTGAGCCTCAAAGGTCGCAAAGTTATTCGCGAAAAACTACAATTGGGAGGGGGGACTGGGGAGGTGTAGACATGTTTTGCAATTTTCCTTCTCATTTTGAATTTAGGTGTGCATGTGATGTCAATCGATAGAGCTTCGTTTGAACCTAAATGAGCTTTAGTGAGCAAGAGTTTAAGTTAATTTTTTATTTTACAAAGTTATGGATAGTTGAAATATTCGACTAATCTCCGAGCAACATGCATTAAATTGTACACAGATTACATCTTACTTCCTGAATGCTTACTATCGGAATTAAAGGACCCGCTTTAACTTTCTCACTTTCAGAGTAATCTAATAAAGTTCAAAATCGACTGCTGATGTGATTGAGATTTTATAGTGGGACCATTTATTGATTTAAACATTTTGAAAGTAACTGAAAGTTGAATATTCAATAGTTTATTTTAAATAGTAACTTCTTTTTACTACTGGGCCTCTTCACCTCTTGCTTGGCTGCTCGATTTCATAAATTCTTTGGTAGTGACAAGTATCGGTTTATGTCCTTGTGATATAAACTGCTATTTAACTCATATGAGTGTCGGATGTGGTTGTTCGGCTTTTGTTCTCACCTGTTCATAAATGTCGTTCTTAGTGCTCACCTACGGCACTCATAAGGCACTCGTGTACAAAATTTGTTTTTAAACCCACCTGTTTAGGCTGTGCGTTGTCTGTCAGGCAATGCTACGTGGCTAAATTTAAAACACGAACTGTAACTCAGAATGCCGTAATTATCAAGATACTTTTCTAAATTTTTGTACATACGTTTAAAATACCATTACCAATAACCATGCCAAATTTCATAGACAGCATTGGAGGCTAAGGGCCTGAAATGCACGGTACCCGCAATTAAGTTAAATTTGAAGGTTCGAGTGACAGTTGCGGTATTCTGGGTTTGAGGTCGTGTGCAACTTCACCCACGTCAAGAACGGAATACGTTTAATACTTTTTATAATATAAAAAAAAATTATGTTGACCCACTGTGAAACAATAATACGGACGCCTATGTCATTTGAATCGTGTTTTTTATTCGTCAATCGTCTGGCGTGACCCGACAGTACACGACAAGGCAAATTATTCTAAAGCATTTGGAAGTTTTTTTGTTTCTAGATTTTAGGGTTAAAAATGAAAATTAGTAAATGATTGCTGTACAAATGGCTCATTATAACAAGCTGTAATTATTTAATGCTTCCATTCGATTTTAAACTGCTTATAATTTGTGGTACGTAGTCATTTTGTTTCAATCATTTTATAACCTCACAATATTGCGTCGACGTATAAACAATTTACTAATTATTTTTAAATTAGGTGCAACATTTTGTGATATTTACTGTAAATTTTGTATTTGTTGTAGGCTTTCATATCAAACGAGTTGAATAATGGAATGCAAATTTGTACAATTGAAGAAGCCTAAGCTGCCGCAGCAGATGAAAACGAAAGGTTAGTTTACTTTTTTTTCAATCCAGTTTCCACTATTTGTTGTGTATCATTCATTAGTGTAATTTACTTTTTCTCTCACAATACTGTAATACGAGGGATGCAAGTTTTGCAACGAATTGGGATGAAAAGTTTCTCACGTAAGAATGTAAATGAAAAGAATTTGGTTATTGTGGTTATTTGACGCGCACTTTTGCTAGTAGTTTTTCCTGTTACTCATTTATATTAGATATTATTGCTGAACTTTGGGAGTTATTGTACGTGCCTGAAGTTGTTCACAAACTCATGTAAGCTCGAATATTAAACTTTCACTTCATTGCGTGCACCAGGCATACCTTTTAAGCTAAGGACTTGAAAAACCTACCGTTAGGTAAGAATATCAATCAAATTTTATACACGCGGTGCATCTTTTAAGGTCTTCTCTTCAATTTATCAACACATTACTTATCAACTTAATACCGAATCAAAATTTTAATACTGGTATTCCATATTGATTTGAATGTAATGCCGGCATTAATATCTACCTATAAATAATTTGCTTTTACAAAATTTCCAAATTGATGGGAAAAATGTGTAGCTAGCGATGGAAAATATTTTGAATGAAGCATTTTTAGTTTTTTTGAGTGACGTTACGGACTCCCAGTCTCAAATGTATAGTTTGTTGATGATGATGAATCAAAAGTTTTTTTTCATTAAATAAACTCAGAAATTAATGTAATGCACCTTATAAACCTACATCCCAGTGGGCCAACCTGCGGTTCTTTGAAGGATTATTTATGGCTTTCGATAAATGTATTCGAGTTCCATTTTCATTTTTGTGCTATTATATTTAAAAAAATTATTATCGTTCCATATGTGTTTCAAAATGTCTTTTAAATTACTGACAACAAATATGAAAGATAAATTTCTTTTAATACCTTCTTTTGCATACATTTTAAATACGTATTTAATTGCGGCTCACGAAAAATTTCAAATTTTGGAAAATGGCTCGACTATCAAGGAGCTTGGCCACCCTTGCTATATCCAACGGGTGGATTGTACCAATGTCGGTTCAACTTTCGGTTAAATACGGGGTTTTTAAGCACGTTGGTTGGCTGAACTGAGTTCAAAGTGGAACGAGGTTTAACCGACATTTGTACAACTTGCCCTATGTAGGCTTCTGCCCAAGATTAACAAATTATTCTTTTAAAATAATTCTGTTTCAAAATTACATAAATAACAAATGTTTTAAAAAATCATTCATTACAAATAATAATTTGTTCTAGCCTTCCTCCTTAATAAATTATCAAATGGTACATCACTGCACAAATGGGAATGCAGCAATTGAAAATTATTCCAACTGCAGCAAGGAAAGATGAATCGAAAAAATGCCACGCTTTGAGAACCAGAACAGCTTTAGTAAATTTATTACAGGTTAGTTGCATGACTATTTTAAAAATGTTGAAGTTCTTCAGATGATTTTTTAATTGTAAAAACCGTGAGTCCTCCCCTGTAATTTCACGTGGAAAAGTTAAGTTTGCTCCTTGTAATTTGTAATTTTTATTAAAGTAGCCGAGAAATACATTTAAAAAAAATTCCTTTTTCAACAGTATCAAGAAGCCTAAGTTTGAAATTACGAGGTAGGGAAGTTTTTGAAAATAAATTTGCCAACAATTTTTTTAATTCGAATTTTTTACCAATATTTTTTTCATCCTAAAATTTGGATTCATTGAAGAACGTTAGTTATTTCACTAATAATAAATGAAGGATCTTGGTAAAGGGGGTGGTTGCAAATAAAACTAAGCGATTCTTCGACCGGTTTCGATGCCTATGCGCATCATCATCAGGACTATAATTTGTTAAGACAAAATACAATGAATCCGGCCAAATACAATCAAAAATAATCAAATAATAATCAAAGTTTGTAAAATTGTGACTATGTTATTAATACAGCGGGACCCGCTTAATGTGATCGCTGTTAATGTTATCATTCGGATATTGTTATCACTTTTGCCAGGAACGGAACGGACATATATTAATACACACACACAATTTCAGTTACAAGCATTTTTTTATATTGTGCATAAGTCACCCGCATAATTTAATGTCAGGTGTTAGCAAAAAAATCTGCCTAAGGTTTATTTTTTTCAAAGACGGAGTGGATGTAAATAAACCCACCGTGTGATTCTATCACCGGCACATAATATGTGATTTCACATTACATTTTTATGTTTATTGTGAATTCCGTCGTTTAAATACATAAAAAACTTCACAAGGAGTGACTATTATTAATTAATTATTGTAGATGTAGTACATACTAATAAATAAGCAATAAAAATTTTGTGTGTGTATTGTTATCAATCGGTTATTGTTATCAAAAACCCCAAGTCCCGATGTGAACACATTAAGCGGGCCCCACTGTAATATCATATTTGTTTGTACGATTTGACCCTACTTGTTCATTCAGTCCCTCAACATCAGCCCAATTGTGCACCTGTTGTGTTTTTGTGTCCAGTTGCAATAGGATAACACGAATACCATGCGATTCCTAGTTAATGTTATTTTTGATTGTATTCGGCCGGATGCATTGTATTTTGTCTTTACAAATTATAGTCCTGATGATGATGCGCATAGGCATCGAAACCGGTATACGAATCGCTTAGTTTTATTTGCAACCACCCCCTTTACCAAGATCCTTCATCTATTTAACGTTTTTGGGGCAAGAAGTTTTTCCAAGGTATTTCACGAAGTCGATATGCTAAAATTTCTATTTTTTGGGTTTTGCGACTCTGGGACTCACACTAGAACAATTGGCCAAGTTTTTTGAATTTCCTATTTAATATTTGTTTGCGGTTGTAGGCTAGTCCATATAGCATCAAAACAGGGCAAACAGTCATGTAGAAGATTTTATTTTTTTAACTTGTATACATGGATATGCATGTATTTTTATTTACATGTAAAAACCAAAAATGCTAATACGGGAGACTTCAGGAGAACTTTTGGTCTTCAGAAAACGTCAATATTTTGGGACCTTTTTTTACTTTTCTGCTTGTAACTCCTAAACGGTAGATCCTAGTAAAAAAGTTACGACATAGAAAATTAAAAATCATTAAATTCTGCGTCGAATGAGTACCGCCACTTGTTAATCTGGTTAAGTGGTATGGTTAAAAACTACGGTCAAAGAACGACGATTTTTGTCAGCTTTGTCAAAAACTTGGATAGAGTACTATACATATATGAGTATGCAGCTTTGAAATGAGTAGTCTAAGAGAAAAAGTTAAAAATAAAAGTTGTAGAGCGTCAAATTTTGCATCTAATGAAAATAAAACATTTTTAAATTCGGTCAAGTATAAGGTATACTTCTCTAAATTGGCAATCTCTCGATGTCCGGCAATTGGCGTATTGCAGACTTGCAAGGTCCAGTTTTTTCTTGGTCACTGTTTGTGTAAACGTGAAGTGGCGCAATGCATTCATGGCTACGTTGGTGGAGTCGCCGGTGTAGGGGGTCGCGAAAACGCGCACAAGTCTCAGCAATTTCATCACGTCTTGGATGAGTGGGTCGAGGAAGCGTCAGGAAATGTCCTTAAGTTCTTTTGAAAAGGTGATTATACTGCTCAACTTCATTTTTCTTTAACCACAAATAACGGATAGAGCAACCAATAAACGTGTAGCTGAAATGGATGGAGCGGATATGGATAGGCCAAATTTGAAATACGTTGTCGAATATAACACAGCAGCAGCACCCTCTCTTCCAGGCTTCAAAAAGATCAAATTGCTGCATGACTCTCCAAGCCCTATCTTAAGCACAAGGAGGTCTATGTCTTCCCCAATTATTTTGACATTTTTGTGAATCTTGATCTTAAAAATGGGGGAGTTAACAGTGACAAAGTCAGCATCTTCTTGGTCCTGATTTATTTCAATGTTGCAATCCTTGAAGGTGACTTTTCAGAACTTGAGTGAGACTACTTTTACTTTTGCAAATTGGTCAAAAACTTTTTCTGAGCAACTTGGTTAATTATATTTTCACCAAAGATCACTTCGGGTATTAGTAAAACTTCATCCGCCGTAATCGCTTGGATTTTTTGATGCCACTCTGCCATAAAAGAGTAGTATAGCTCTTGGGAATGGTCGCGAAGGAAGAATTGCGAGACCAAAGGACAAAAAACGGATACATGAAAATTGAACTTAAGGTCTGTTGTCTCTCTTTTTGACGGTGTCATTTTTCAAATTTCTATGATTATTAATCTTGGCCACCCCTTGGAGGTCAATTTCCTGAGTGGCAGCTTACATTGACTTCTTGAACGACACCACTACTTAAAGATATTATGTTAGCCGAGTATGAAAATGGGATGGGGGTGCTGTGTAACCACTCCTTTAGTTGGATTTGCATCTATCGGTACGAGAACTTGGAATTCATCCACATGATGATCTAATGTTTCAAACGAGACGTTGCAGTAATCTTCAACAGCATCACAGACATCTTGCTCGAATACCATTGCCAATGTCCATTTCGGCAAAGCAGTCTCTTGAAATTCTCACCTATGTGTGAAACCTTCTTGGACTTTTATTGTCCTCGGTACTACTTGCTCTTTGGTAAGATAGAAAGGATGTGACTGGATATGGATTGGTCGAGGAGATTACCAATTTGTACAGGTTTACATGGGTTTTAAAAATTTTGGTATTCAGTGAACGAAGAATTTCACTCTGCAACTTTTATTTTGTGAGTTATTAGAGTAGTCATTTCCAAGTTGCAGACTCATATTATAGAACTATTTGGTGTACAGGGTGGCTCAATTTCGATCCTTCTTATGGGGAAATCGGTAACTATGGGAGATATCAAAAAATGGATGGCGCATCCTCGATTTCTTTTTTTGAAAAAATTTCAATGGCGAAAACCAGAATTTGCTATCTTTTTTTGTTTTCGAATTATAGCCAAAAGTTCGTTAATTGGACTTTTCTATAAATGTCGATATCTTGGTTGTTTTTGAAGTTACCAAAAAAGTGTTAACGCTTTCTTCAGGCACTTTTTTAAGGGCAACAAAATGGGATAAAGAGATTTTAAATATCTAGATTATTTTCCGAGTTATAACATAAAGTTGTGTTTTTTTAAATAGAAACCATAGTTGGCTATGACATTTTTAAATGGCGTTTTTTATCCTTTTTTCAATGATGTGTAACATGTGTGGTCTAATATTTTAGTTTCATCCCATTTTATTGAAAAATGTAATAAAAATAAAGAAGAATGAAAAATTTAATATAATAGTAAATGTTTTTAGTAGATAACAATAAAAAATTTTCAATACTTAACAAAAATTACAGTAAGTATTCAAACTGAACTCAGTTGTTTACAATAAATATAACTTTGTCAAAACAAACACTAAGAAATTGGCATCTAAAAAATTCTTTTACCCATTAGTTTTCAGTAGGAAAATATTTGTTTAGTTAGATAATAATTACTAAAATATTATGTTGCACATGCAAGAACAGCATTATAACTAGATTGAATAAAAAACTCCAACATATCGTATTTTTCATAGTGTTCATAAGCCATTTTACATTTACGTGAAATAACAGGTAAATATAATAACATATTATTAGAATTGCTAATAAATATTTAATATTTTAATTACAGCAACTAAACTAATATTTTCCTACTAAAAACTAATTGATAAAGGAATTTTTTAGATGCCAATTTAGTAGTGTTTGTTTTGACAAAGTTATATGTATTGAAAATAATAGATTTCAGTTTGAATACAATTACTTTAATTTTTGTTAAGTATTGAATATTTTTTATTGTTTGTTATCCACTAAAAACAGTTACTATTATATTAAATTTTTCATTTTTCTTTATTTTTATTACATTTTTTAATAAAATGGGATGAAACTAAAATATTAGACCCCACATGTTATACATCATTAAAAAGAGGATAAAAAACGCCATTTAAAAATGTCATAGCCAACTATGGTTTCTATTTAAAAAAACACAACTTTATGTTATAACTCGGAAACTAATCTAGATATTTAAAATCCCTTTATCCCATTTTGTTGCCCTTAAAAAAGTGCCTGAAGAAAGCGTTAACACTTTTTTGGTAACTTCAAAAACAACCAAGATATCGACATTTATAGAAAAGTCTAATTATCGAACTTTTGACTATAACTCGAAAACAAAAAAAGATAGCAAATTCTGGTTTGCGCCATTCAAATTTTCTCAAAAAAAGAGATCGAGAATGCGCCATCCATTTTTTGATATCTCCCATAGTTACCGATTTCCCCATAAGAAGGATCGAAATTGAGCCACCCTGTACAAATGAATAATCCAAATTATTTTAAGCAATTATAAAATCATGGTTAAATTGAATAGATTTTTTCCGTTTTTTTGTGATTATGGAATGTCGAAATTATAGCTATACAAAAAACATATAGTTTGGTGAATGGCCCAATGTAACCTTTAAAAGTACTCAGATTAGTATAGTAGAAAGCGGCAACAAATAATGTGCATATTCGTCACTGCATTATTTACAAATCCCAACAAGGAAAAATTGCTGCAAGAGGGTGCGAATCGATTTGTTCCTTTCTCGACGAAGATATTAGGTCTGTTTGGTACCACAGTCCTAGTGCTACACTAACTACACTACTACAAATTGATTGGTGGTACAATTACCAACCCACTTTTTACACCAATCAATTTGTAGTAGTGTAGTTAGTGTAGCACTAGGACTGTGGTACCAAACAGACCTATTGTATGGTATGATGGGTGCACATTTTGGTTTAAGGGGTTCAAAAGCGGTAATTTTAGCCTAATCGACAAACTACGCCTTTGAGGCCTTTGGAAGTGTGGAAGTTGTTGGAACCGAGTGAAACAGTTATTAGGGACTGTTACCAACGTCAGTTAATCTGCTTGATTAACAAAAGACAACACCAATGCAAGAGACACCATAATAAGTCTTGAGACTTCACCAGACATTGCTCCATCCGACTACCACTTGTTCCGGTCGAAGCAACACGCCATGTCCGATATGTACTTTAATTCAGTGGATGAGATGCGAAAATGGCTTGACGACTTTATCGCGTCCAAAGACAAAAACATTTTTCCGAGATGGAATTCATCAGCCGGCTGAAAGATGGCTTAAAGTTGTAGAAGAAACTGCGAATACTTTGATTGGACAATTTAATTTACTTTCTTTTAAAATAAACCTTGAATGTAAGTGAAAAAATTGGATTATTCATTTGTACACCTAATATATCTCAGTTTTTGATAAAGTTGGAAAAAATCGTCGTTTTTTGACCGTGACCATACTACTTAACCAAATTATTAAGTTGTGGTACTTATGCGACGCAGAATTTAATGATTTTTAAAAGCTTTTATTTAACTTGGGAAGACCTTCGTCCGTGTGGGTCGACCGCTTTGAGGCCATTTTTAAGCAACTTCCCGACGTCCTAGAGATCTGAAATTTGGTACACAGCTTTCACCTGCAGAGCATTTTCATATTTTAATTTAGTTTTTCTAAAATTCTGAAAAATAAACAAAAAATCGGGAAAAAACTGAAAACCATTAAGCGCATGCGTCGATGCGCATTGGACAATTTTATCATACAGGGTGGAAAGTAACTTAGAATTCTAAATTTCATTTTTAAGGACCGCATTCAGGGTAAAGTTTTTCGTTGTAATGATTTATACAGGGTGAAGTATCAAACGTCTAAAACACATAAATAAAGAAATCTGATATGATGAACTTATATTAGTTAAAATACATAAGCTATATTTGAAAAGATATGACTAAAAAATTAGAAAATAAAAAATTTTTAAAAAATGACCCAGTGGATCCCTAAAGAAATCTAACGGTTACAGTAGCGACAATTAGTGGATTTAAGTTTTTAACGTGAAATTCTCGGCGGCCCTGAGGGTTTACGGAATAGGAGAATATCGGGCTGTACAGAACAGAATAAAACCAAGCAAACTGGTACATCGATCAGTTTCGAATTTAATCAATTCATCCTTAAGACTCGTAATAATGGAATTGTGCGAATTACAAGAAAGATGGTGAATGACAGGGGTTCTTTAAAAATTTAATGGCAACTACAAAAGTCATGGTCAAAAATCTAAAAAGAAAAATTTGTACAGCAATTTTCCTTTTTAGATGTTTGTCCGTGATTTTTGGAAGATCTCATGCCATTTACGGGTCCTGGATGATGATGGCCGATTTCAGCAACGTTATAAAATAGTTGATCATACTGTCGTGTTCTGATGAACAAGCACTAAAGAGGTCCGTAGCTCGTTAGTCGGTAGTTTGCACTTTTGAGACGATCTCAGGAGTAGGTTCCAAAAATTTTTCTCTTAAACTATCCACAATAAATGAAACAAAAAGCTCAGGGATAAAATTATAATTTAATTCGACGAAAGCAGTAGTCATAATCAAATTAATGAACAAGTTGAGACGAAATTTTGTTATTAAACTTATCGTCACAATCGATAATTCCAAAATCATGAAGAATTATCCTACAAATTTACACATTTAAATCTCAAAAACAGTATCTCCAATTTGTAAGATAATCAACGTTCTATTGTAATTTAAATAAAACATCTGTAATAAAAATTGTACAAAAATGAGAAAAATTGTTTAATTTTTAAAAATTAGCGCTTTTGTAACTGTTCAAAAAAAATTGGTATCATTAAATAACCTTTGTTGATATGGTAGCCACTACCGAATACGCAAAAAACTACACACGGTAAAGTTAAACACATTAATTTAAATTTTGCAGTTAAACAACACAAATCAATTATTAAAATTGTTCCACTGGTGTGTTTAATTAATTAAATGTGAAAATCCGATGATAAATGCGACTCGAAATACAAATTTAAAGTCAGGTGTAGATAACCTCAAAATTTTACTAAGCATCGTAACAAATATCGAAGATCATCGTGGAAATAGCGCAAATAAACAATTTAAAAGTTAATTACCATGACGATGGCTTGAATAATAGAAGATTGCCCTTCGAATTCCTTGCATCTACGATTGACAAAATGGCGACCTCGTGCTAGTAAGTGAATTTTCCAAGTCTTCAGAAATCACAATAAATTTCATAATACTCTTCTTTTGTAGCACACACAATCAAACAAATCTCTAGTTGCTCATCATCATCGTTAAATTAATTACCAATTTGTAATTTTCAAACACATTCGTAGATAACACCTTGAAGCCGTTAAGTCGTAGACTTCACACCTCCAATACTCTCGAGCAACTCACCATTTATCTCGTTTCCTGTACAAAGTTTTCATCGGAAAATCGTGTCGCACTCTGGTTGGTTGGTTTTCCAGCGAAATTCGAATTTTCAGATGCCAAATTCAACATTTTGAAATCACTAAATTTTAAATTATTCCGAACTACACTTTTAGTTTAAACACATCAACGATCGTAGCTACCTTTGTACCAACTCATTCAAACGTAAGTTAACAATTTTAAGAACAAAATAAAGAAAATAAATTAATCAAAATTTCAACGTTTTTCCATTTTTTTGAAATGTTTAATTTTCAGGCTATATGGACAAATTCCCAACCTTAAAATCTCGTCTCTACACGTACTCATTGGCACATAATTGAAAAACAACAAGTTACTACTATTCGTCCAATTAAATTAAAGAAAATTTCACAAACCAAAACTCTGACAAAATGAAAATTTAATTGTGGATAATTTCAGAATTTTGAACCTATCATAAACCACGTCAATACATTAGTTAACCTAGATCAACTAGGAACCAATAGAAAACGTTTGTCAGCGCTAATAGTCGTTTTCCATTGGTTTATAGTTGATCTAGGTTAACTAATGTCTGATCAACTATTTTATAACGTTGCTGAAATCGGCCATGAATTGATTAAATCGAAATTGGTCGACGTATCTATTTGTTTGGCTTTATTGCACCCCCCATACAGCCGGACACTCCTATTTCTTAGAACATTTTTGGGGTGAGATAATTTTTCTCGCTTGAGATTTAAATTAAATTAAACTTGCTTTTTGTTATGTTAATTTAAGGTCTTTTGATTTCATAATTGTAAAAAAACGCCAACCCTGTCCTTTTTGGCCTGTACTTTGGCGGAGAGAAAATTAAATTTGCTTCCTTTCTGCAATTTGTAATTTTCATCAAAAGGTGTCTTTTTAACATTTATATTTTTAAAAATTTTTTGCACAAACTTTAAGATGCACAGAAAAATTATACAATCAAGGAAGAACGGTAGACACAGCCTTACCAATGTTTGCAACCCAAAACCACAACGAAAAAACACTGTGTTTCGAGCTTGTTTGCTCTCATCAGTACCTCTTAAAACACTTGACTGTATAATAATAAAATAAAACCGGCTAACGTTTTATCATCGATACGTAGTGCAAGATTAGTTTCCATTTTTAATTATATTTTTATCAATTTTCTATTTAAAGCGTTTCAGCTAAAATTTCAATTTATTTTTTTTATATGGTCCTCTTGTACTACAATTTACAACTAGGTAACTCGAATTTTGGCTATTTTGAGTTAGCTACATGTATCTACCTAATTTTAACCGCTTCACCGCTTAGTGCTACAACTAAATATGTTCTATTATGTTTTTAAATATAAATTTTCCACTTGCAAAATGTAGATAAGTCCCAGATATTTTCAATTTTCTCAATAACAGTAATTTCAAGTTACCCAGTTGTAGTATTAAGGGGACTATAACTTCTCAACTATAAATTACAAGTTACATGTTTTTTTTTTTCAAATTATTATTACATATTGGTTACAATAATATACCTAAATAAAAGAGGCTTTTGATTCTTACTCTCTTATTTGAACTCTTCCTAATTCGAACTAATTTTAATACATTATGAGAATCCGATTTAGACAGTTTTGACTGTACCACAAAAATAGGTACATTTCTTAAATTTTATTATACGTTGTAAAATATTACTAACAAGAATATTTTTTGCGTTACGTTTACTAGGATTTGAACTGACAGCATGATTAGTCCCCCTCCCCCAAGTTTATAAGTTTGGTTTGACAGCCAAAATCGAGTCAACTTTTTCATCCCTGGTGCATGCAAGTCAAGTTGGATCAGAATGAATGTCACCTGGACTAATGTGTATATATTCTACTTTGCAGATTTGAGACATCCAAGAGCTATCCAAGGAGGATCTACAATCTTGGAAGCTGGACAGAGTTAGTTGGTTTAAAAAGATGCTTGCTGACGAACGAAATGTTTTAATTAGAAAATTTGGTCCAACGAGATGAAAAGGAAAAAACATAAATTCAGGCGGAGTTCTGCAAGAGAGCTGTTCAAGAAAATGTAAGTTATATTTTCTTCTTTATAAATAAGGAGTTTTCCAAATGTATACACTTTGTATCCTATGTGTCTCTTATGCCCAAGATTAAAAAATTGTTCTGTTTTAAAGTTATGTAAATTACAAAAATTTTAGAACATCATTACTAATAATAATTTTTTTCAGTCTTCCCTCATCATAAGTTATCGGATGGTACATCACTGCAGCAAATTGGAAAACAGCAACTGAAAATTATTCCAACCGCACTACTGTGAAGAAACAACAAAAACTGCCACACTTTGAGGACCAGAGCACTTTATTAGAGGTTAGTGACATGTCTATTTTAAAAAAGTTTAAGTTCCTTCTTGCAATGTAGTCTTGACCAAAGTCCTTCAGATGATTTTACAATTGAATTGGTGAGTGAAAGAACAGTACAAGTACCAAAAATGGCATTTTCAACTGAGATAGCCAAATTGCTTTAAATACGTAGACTCATCAATGAGTAAAACAACAGTTTATAAATCATACAGCTGCAATCAAAAATCAAAAAATTGAGTGTAAGAACGATACAGATGTCTGCACTTGTACTGTTCTTTCACTAATCCGCGTAAATAAGACAATATAATGTGCGCTAATGCTGCGCACTGATGATGCATTTTGTATGTAAGGAGAAATGTTGGAATTTTATTACCATATTATTTATTGGAAAGTTACAAATAGGGATGAAACACAATAATATTATGCAATACATTATTTTACAACAACAAATATTTAATTTTTGTGCAATATTAAACGTTTTTTTTAACGCGGCATTAAATTTTTTTTTATTGAGTGAAAGAACAGTATAAGTACAAGATGTTCTTTTGTCGCTATTTTTTTTCATTAACAAATTTTTATAAACTCTTCATCGTAATCATATCAAGGTATTTAATTACTACAACTTCACAATGTATCAAAATACAGAAAAGTAATTCGTTTAGCAGTCAATCAGTTTATTGTGTTTTTCTCAAAATAGCTCTTTTGTACATGTACGGTTCTTCCACTCACCGATTCAATTGTAAAAATCGCTAATCCTTTCCTGTAATTTATCTGGGATAACATTTAAATTTCTTCTTAGAATTGCAATTTAGGGTCATTTGGTTTAATAATTGTAAAATTCTTGAATACCCCCTGTATAGATACTTTGGCCGCGTAAAATTAATTTTGCTTCTTGTCACTTGTCAAAAAAGGAGGGTTTTTTTGGAAATCTCGAAAATCGTTTGGGATAAACAACTAAACATTTAGTTGAATTTTTTTTATTTCATGTCAAATTGGTTCCCAAAGTTGGAATTGAACAAGTCGTGAGGCAGATTTTCCAAATAAACCCGGCTGTGCCCTTTCTTTTAATTGTTATTAAATCGGTATTTGTAGTTCCTTTCATTTTAATTTAACGTTGAATTGTGGTGGTTATTATTATGTGTATATCTTCAATAGTTTGAAGTTTTACATCCCCTCTTTCTATCGTAATAATCAAATTATTATTTAATAATTTCGCCACATTCTCCAAATAAATATTTGTTATAATAATAAATAAATGTGTGTTTTCCTACTTTGCAGATTTGAAACACCTACGAGCTATTGACGGAGGATTTACAATCACAGAGTCTGGACAAAGTTGAGGAAGATGTTTGTCGACGTTGACTGAAATGATTTGGTAGAATACTTGGTTCAAAGAAATGAAGAAAAGCATAAATTGAGGCGAAGTTTTGCAAGAGCGCCGTTGCATTATTTTTAAAGAAAAGGTAATGAGTGTTATATTTTATTTTCTTGCGTTCATGTAAATTTGTGGTTTGGTTTTGACAAGTTGCTTACAGCGACACCATTTATAACAACGGATAACTACAATTTTACCGATAACTGCAGATTACTGTACTTGTATCGACAATTACAGATTTCTACTATTTAATAACATTTAACTCTACTGCCATCTACGGTGACATCTTTTAACTACGGTATACTTACCGACAATTGCAGATTTCTATTTCTTACCAACATCTACAGATTACAATTTTTTAGTTCACTTTCTGTCCAATTAATTTATAACCTTAAAATTATATAAATATGCAACTTGCCAATTTTTAAATGAGATGCAAATTATTTTGTGATTAAAATACGTAATATTATGTGTTTGTTATAGATTCTCATAGCGAGAAAGTTGGATGGCGAAGTGAAAATTTTTACAACGACAATTGGAAAATTACGGAAGCTTAAACTGCCGCACCATTTGAAAACAAGGTTAGTTTAGTCTTTTTTGTTCAGTTACCTTATTTTCTAACATCTTCTTTAGGCCCATTAGTATAATTTGCAGTATTAGTATAATTTGAAACTGCATGTTCTCTTTTTTGTAACAGTGTAAACAAAAAGTTTGTCTGCCGTTTCTTTGTTTACTACAAATAGTCGTAAAATTTCTTTCTCACCATCTACGTTATAACAATAGCTACGGTTGTTTTTTGCTTCCCAGTAAAATTCTTCAATTAATCTTGCTTAAGTAGAGAAGGTAGTAATAGCGAACGTGGAACCTCCTGATTACAAAGGGCCCAAGGGACTCTTCTAATAAGAATGGTATTAGAAAAAAATGGAAGTGTAAAAGATGGTTTTAGACTATTGTCAAGGTAAGCTTGGTTGATTTTAAATAATTTTGATGTAAATTTGAAAAAAGTAAAAAATGAAGTTGTTTTTATTATGAAATCCATTCCCGATTTTATTATATCGTCGGCTTAATTAAAACCTTCCAAATCCCGATTTTTAGAAAAATTTATGTTCAATGAAAAACTTCTGAATTCTTTAATATGGAAATTATGAAATCCTCGTAAAATATTTCTATGATAAACATAAAACTATATTTCTGTAGTATCTCATAAAAATTTCATAAATTAGAATTCTAAAATAAGAGTAGTAGCAGATTTTAAAAGTCTCCCGAAAAGTTTTGTTAATCGGACTTGGAAGGTTTTACAAGTAAGCCGACGATATATTACTGTTATATTGTTGACAAGTGTAGAGATACGGCAGTTTCTATTTTACTCTGGAGGAACTACGCGATAGTTTAGAATTATTTAGGAAAGCCTATAGGAAGTGTCAAATTGGTGCTTGTAGCCGTCAATGGTTTTAGAGTCACGGTCATCTACTCATCAAGCAGAAGCTGATTTTAGAGCGACAGCACTAGGGAGTAATCCAGAGAATGAAACCTCTTATCACGCCTCAACCTGGACCTTCTAATGCATTCGTTTTACCTGCAGATATTATATTAAATATATTTTATCATATAATTATAAAAGAATACAGAACAGCATGGAGGGAACATCTGGATAGAATGGAAGAGGATGGAATGGAATGGCCAAGGAAGCTGTTCTTATATAAGCCTAGAGGAAGAAGATCCATAGACCGTCCCAGGAAGAGGTGGCGAGAGTTTTGAGTGATGCAACTGACCGCTGGTATCAAAAGTGTAGTTGATGGTGATGATAGTGATATTTTATGATTATGTCTGTAGTTAAAGGTATAATGGTACCTAGTTAATTTTCATATTTTAATTTATACTAGCCGTAATCGAAGAAAAACAAAGAGGGGTTCCATATTACTTACTACCTTCTTCTCTATCTTTCCTTGTGACAGGTCGTATATTATGCCATAACTAAATTTTTGTTATAAATCAAAAGAAATCTCCACGTAATAATGCAAATGACATTTTTGCGTTTTTACTCCTCATAATTGTCAAATTGGAACTGCGTTTTAGGTAAACCATCGTTACTCGAAAAAATCCTCAACGCAACCTACAAAATTAGATTAGGGACTTGTCATTTTCGTGCGACTTCTCCACAAAAAACGTGTGTTAATTTTTCTTCTTGTATTACTGTGATAATTTTATAATTGTGTTGTGTTCTTGTTCTCTACACCACTATTAGATCTCTAGTGGCTAGGACAGCATCAACGGCGTAGGATGTCCGGAAAATCATAGGTTTTCTTTATTTTTGTTAGAACATCTCAAGACATTGAGATTGCAGGTGAATCAATGATTCTTGTTTAATTATTGCAGCTTTTGTTATTTTTGGCTTTACACATGAAGTTACAAAAGAAGAGAGATGTTAAATCGAAAAGATTGTGGTGGTAGGATAAGTTGAAAGGCAATTACTGTATTTTTAAATTTTACTTTAACAATTTTACCCGCACGGTTTTTGTCTGCGTTGGGCTGTTTCCTAGATGCGCGATTTATTGTTTAGTAAGTTGTCTTCACATGGCAACTCATTTGCATTTTTTACTTTTTTTATTTTGATTTGATTGTCCTAGGTATCCCTTCAGGGTACTTGACGATTTTACTTGCTTTGTTATGTGTTTGTGTGTTTCCTATAGGTATTGAGTTTTAGAGTCAAACATTGTCAACCCCACCTTTTATTGGGTTCACATTTTGTGATCGAAAGGTAAATCGTCAAAAAAATGAATCGCGCATCTAGGAAAGTGCCCAGCACAGACATAACGCGTCGCTAAAATTGACTAAATACACATTTACATTTATAAAGTAAAATTAAATAAAGTAACTGCCTCTCAACTTACCCTTCCACCACAATCGATTACAAATTCAACATCTCTATTCTTTGGAACCTCTGGAATATCAATGGTTCCTCGTTCAAACAAAGCTAAAAATAACAAAAACTGCAATAATTAAACCGGAATTAATTCACCAGCGAACGGTAACGTCTCAATGTCGATGTAAATTCGCTGCAGCGGGTGAAAAAGGCGTTAAGTCATTTTTGGAACTTATAAGCGTTCACCTTTGCATTGATATACGTAATAATAATTATTATACCAATGCAAATGTGAACGCTTATTGGTTCCAAAAATGACAAAAACTCAGCTTGGAAAAAAATGACTTGACCTCTTTTTCACCCTCTGCAGCCAATTATTAAATGCGCTTCTAAGAAAAAAAAAGAAATTTGTGGTTTTCCGGCCATCCTACGCCGCTGATGCTGTCCTAGGCACTAGAGGTGGAATTGTGCTGTAGGTTCAAGCTACCGTTGCGACAGAGGAGTCCCTCGATGTCGGAATGATAACAAGTCTTCCCATAGATAGACACCCGATAAATACAAAACCGAAAATGGCAGACATTTTTCTGGTGGGATAAGAACGTAATTCGCGTTTAAGAATTGTAGCAGCAGCGCAGTGGCCAAGAGATGGTAAAAAAGTAACCGTTACGGGTACACTCGCTATATTTAAAGATCATACGGAAGTGGCGAAATGGGGTGTAATCACCACAGGTACATGCCATGTCTAACACAAGCGCTAATTTTTCTTGTGTGATTTTTCAAATCAAAGCATGAAAAATTGCCGCTCGCATCAGACAATGAATGGCATAAGCATGAGGTGTATAATCTTTAGATATAGCGAGTGTACCCGTAACGGTTACCTTTTTACCATGCCTTGGCTTCCGCGCTGCCCTACAACTTAAAACGCCAATTACTTTTTTATCCGACCAATAAAATGTCTGCCATTTTCGGTTTGTCGATAACGAGCGTCCGTCTCTGTATTTACACGTCGAATTGTAAAATTGCACCTTATAGTTTTGATTTAATGTCGTAGGTTTTTACTTTATATAATTTGATGTCAAAAAGAATTTGTATGGAAATCGGGCAGATCAAAGAAATAGAATCTAAATCTTTCATTTAGAAATCAATTTATAACCATGTCCATGTTTTTAGCCTCCTAAACCAGGTACCTCCATTAAGAAATAAAAGTTAGGCTCGTTGGCCGGGTCGGCGCAAAATAAAAGGTCTAAAGGTGCTCGCACACTTAGGCGACGCGACACCACACACACCAAAATGTGCGGACCCTATCAAACTGTCGCGTCGCCTGGTGTGTTCTGGTGTCTCGTCGCCTAAGTGTGCGGGCAGCTTAATAGTACTTTATCCCTATAATATTAATTTCCTCATCCATCCTTATCTTTACGGATAACAGAATCCCGAAATCAAGTCCTGCAATTTTTTCTGAAAGTGGGGTCCGATAGCCCTTGAGTGCGTGGTTTCAATAACAAATGAGGAATTCCAATCCGGTAATTCCCTTCAAGCCCCTCGATCTGAAAAGATTTTAGATCCCGCTCATAAAACCATAAAAGAATTAAGGGCAGGGCTTTTAATTCTTTTTCGCCTCCTAGTGACGAAAAGTGTGTGTCCCGTTTCTTACGTTATCGAGTACCAAAACAATCCATTCACGGCCGGGATAGCAAAATAAATAGCCGTTAAAAAACTAATTTTTTGATATTTTTGGGGGGGCTTGGACCACCTAGCCCACCCTTAGTTGCGCCCATGCTTTTAGTTAAAGAGTGATTTTGATTTTTATTATTTCTAATTTCAGATAAACGCCGGGGCCGCCCATCCGTCACCTACCATTTGGACCGCAAGAATAGGAGTTTTCGAAAGAAGAAAGAAAGATTGGAAAATATTGCGTTGCCTTGTACTTACTTACACATTTTTACAATAAAATTTAAATTATCGTTTATTAGTATCATTGATCAACAAAAGCTGTGTTAACGGCTGCTATTTTTAGATTACGAAAATCTAGCGCCATTTTGTAGACGAGTTTTTTTTCTTAGTCTTCACGCGAAAATTTTTTTTTTCTAAGAGGTTTTTACCCCTTTCAATTTATGCTTTCCTGATAAGTAACTTAAAAAAGTAGTGACAAAATTATATAAATAAAACGTCCCATGTATTAGGAGAACATCTCGGTAAGTATCACAAGTAAATAAAAATATACCTCTTTCAACTTCTGCGATCCTGGTAAGAAAACTTAAAAACTTGCAAATTTTTACAAATAAAAAGTAAATTTATTAGGAGCACAAATATAAAAATTTACCTCCTTTAACTTCTGCGCTCCTGGTCAGAAATCTTAAAAACTTTGAAATTTTTACAAATAAAAAGTTACAAGTATTAGGAGCACAAATATAAAAATTTACCTCCTTTAACTTCTCCGCTCCTGGTCAGAAATCTTAAAAACTTTGAAATTTTACAAATAAAATTTAAATTTATTAGGAGCAGAAAAATAAAAATATACCTCCTTCAACTTCTGTGATCCTGGTCGAAAACTTAAATACTTGGAAATTTTTACAAATAAAAACTTACAAGTATTAGGAGCACAAATATAAAAATATACCTCTTTTAACTTCTGCGATCCTGGTAGCAAAACAGTAAATTTTTAAAAATCGTTACTTATCAGGAGTGCATGAGTGGTAAGAAATAAATTTGAAAAATATTCTAAGTCCAATTGTCAAAAAATGTTTTGACACTCGTGTGACGATGAAGTAGAAGTGGAAAATGCGATTCGAGTTCGGTATGCATTCGGAAACCGACCCCACTATTAGCCATGCTAGAGTGGGGATTTTTGGGTATATAAGTAATGTATCTCATTAGGGCGGGTGGTTGGGACTACGCGAGCGAAGCGAGCGACGGTGGACTGGAGGAGCCCAGGTTCAGAGGCTTAAATCGAAAGGCTGCCCATTTCATTTTTGAATATTTAGTATTAAATTATTGGTGGTATGACACTTGTAAATAAAATTCTGTTGTACTTTACTTTTCATTTATTCACATCAGCATAATATTAAATATTACAAAGTATAATTTATTACAAGTAAACATATAATATCAACAAACACCACGACACTTGGAACGACTGGATCCGACCATGCACCTCCGCCATTGCCGTCGACTCCTCGTTGTAGTGGGCCCATCATTTCGAATCTGCAAAAGTACAAAATACAAATTATAAACTCATCAACACTTTATAAAAATTCGTCGACATCTTCGACTACAAATAAACACCCGTGTCCCACGCCATTTCGGGGATTTTCAAAATAGAACACCGCGAGGTAGGTGGTGAACTACGGCGATGGCATTAACAATGCCAACTTGTTAATTAACTTCCGCACCGTAATCGCGTTTTCGATGTTCAACTTATCACGCCAACGGCTTACCACAAAAATTAAAGAAGAGGAGGGGGAATTATATTTTACACATGACGCGCTCCAACAATTTATCCACCGCTCTAACAAGTGTTGGAACCTCCGACACTTCCGGAATATTAGTAGTCATGAGTCACGACAAAAAAATTGCGTGGGACAAATATAATTTTTTCTAAGCCAAAACACAGGACCGGCGTCGGTTTTTTTACAATTACAAAACAAAAATTACAAGACCAAAATTTAACCTACTATTTTACGCGCAATTCAGGGACGGCGTCGGTGTTTTTTACGATTACAAAAATAAAATTACAAGACCAAAATTTAACCTAGTATTTTACGCGCAATTCAGGGACGGCGTCGGTGTTTATTACGATTACAAAACAAAAATTACAAGACCGAAATTTAACCTACTATTTTACGCGCAATTCAGGGACGGCGTCGGTGTTTTTTACGATTACAAAACTAAAATTACAAGACCAAAAATTAACCTAGTATTTTACGCGCAATTCAGGGACGGCGTCGGTGTTTTTTACGATTACAAAAATAAAATTACAAGACCAAAAATTAACCTAGTATTTTACGCGCAATTCAGGGACGGCGTCGGTGTTTTTTACGATTACAAAACTAAAATTACAAGACCAAAATTAACCTACTATTTTACGCGCAATTCAGGGACGGCGTCGGTGTTTTTTACGATTACAAAACAAAAATTACAAGACCGAAATTTAACCTACTATTTTACGCGCAATTCAGGGACGGCGTCGGTGTTTTTTACGATTACAAAACTAAAATTACAAGACCGAAATTTAACCTACTATTTTACGCGCAATTCAGGGACGGCGTCGGTGTTTTTTACGATTACAGAACTAAAATTACAAGACCAAAAATTAACCTAGTAATTTACGCGCAATTCAGGGACGGCGTCGGTGTTTTTTACGATTACAAAACTAAAATTACAAGACCAAAAATTAACCTAGTATTTTACGCGCAATTCAGGGACGGCGTCGGTGTTTTTTACGATTACAAAAATAAAATTACAAGACCAAAAATTAACCTACTATTTTACGCGCAATTCAGGGACGGCGTCGGTGTTTTTTACGATTACAGAACTAAAATTACAAGACCAAAAATTAACCTAGTAATTTACGCGCAATTCAGGGACGGCGTCGGTGTTTTTTACGATTACAAAAATAAAATTACAAGACCAAAAATTAACCTAGTATTTTACGCGCAATTCAGGGACGGCGTCGGTGTTTTTTACGATTACAAAACAAAAATTACAAGACCGAAATTTAACCTACTATTTTACGCGCAATTCAGGGACGGCGTCGGTGTTTTTTACGATTACAAAACTAAAATTACAAGACCGAAATTTAACCTACTATTTTACGCGCAATTCAGGGACGGCGTCGGTGTTTTTTACGATTACAAAACAAAAATTACAAGACCGAAATTTAACCTACTATTTTACGCGCAATTCAGGGACGGCGTCGGTGTTTTTTACGATTACAAAACTAAAATTACAAGACCAAAATTAACCTACTATTTTACGCGCAATTCAGGGACGGCGTCGGTGTTTTTTACGATTACAAAACAAAAATTACAAGACCGAAATTTAACCTACTATTTTACGCGCAATTCAGGGACGGCGTCGGTGTTTTTTACGATTACAAAACTAAAATTACAAGACCGAAATTTAACCTACTATTTTACGCGCAATTCAGGGACGGCGTCGGTGTTTTTTACGATTACAAAAATAAAATTACAAGACCAAAATTTAACCTAGTATTTTACGCGCAATTCAGGGACGGCGTCGGTGTTTATTACGATTACAAAACAAAAATTACAAGACCGAAATTTAACCTACTATTTTACGCGCAATTCAGGGACGGCGTCGGTGTTTTTTACGATTACAAAACTAAAATTACAAGACCAAAAATTAACCTAGTATTTTACGCGCAATTCAGGGACGGCGTCGGTGTTTTTTACGATTACAAAAATAAAATTACAAGACCAAAAATTAACCTAGTATTTTACGCGCAATTCAGGGACGGCGTCGGTGTTTTTTACGATTACAAAACTAAAATTACAAGACCAAAATTAACCTACTATTTTACGCGCAATTCAGGGACGGCGTCGGTGTTTTTTACGATTACAAAACAAAAATTACAAGACCGAAATTTAACCTACTATTTTACGCGCAATTCAGGGACGGCGTCGGTGTTTTTTACGATTACAAAACTAAAATTACAAGACCGAAATTTAACCTACTATTTTACGCGCAATTCAGGGACGGCGTCGGTGTTTTTTACGATTACAGAACTAAAATTACAAGACCAAAAATTAACCTAGTAATTTACGCGCAATTCAGGGACGGCGTCGGTGTTTTTTACGATTACAAAACTAAAATTACAAGACCAAAAATTAACCTAGTATTTTACGCGCAATTCAGGGACGGCGTCGGTGTTTTTTACGATTACAAAAATAAAATTACAAGACCAAAAATTAACCTACTATTTTACGCGCAATTCAGGGACGGCGTCGGTGTTTTTTACGATTACAGAACTAAAATTACAAGACCAAAAATTAACCTAGTAATTTACGCGCAATTCAGGGACGGCGTCGGTGTTTTTTACGATTACAAAAATAAAATTACAAGACCAAAAATTAACCTAGTATTTTACGCGCAATTCAGGGACGGCGTCGGTGTTTTTTACGATTACAAAACAAAAATTACAAGACCGAAATTTAACCTACTATTTTACGCGCAATTCAGGGACGGCGTCGGTGTTTTTTACGATTACAAAACTAAAATTACAAGACCGAAATTTAACCTACTATTTTACGCGCAATTCAGGGACGGCGTCGGTGTTTTTTACGATTACAAAACAAAAATTACAAGACCGAAATTTAACCTACTATTTTACGCGCAATTCAGGGACGGCGTCGGTGTTTTTTACGATTACAAAACTAAAATTACAAGACCAAAATTAACCTACTATTTTACGCGCAATTCAGGGACGGCGTCGGTGTTTTTTACGATTACAAAACAAAAATTACAAGACCGAAATTTAACCTACTATTTTACGCGCAATTCAGGGACGGCGTCGGTGTTTTTTACGATTACAAAACTAAAATTACAAGACCGAAATTTAACCTACTATTTTACGCGCAATTCAGGGACGGCGTCGGTGTTTTTTACGATTACAAAACTAAAATTACAAGACCGAAATTTAACCTACTATTTTACGCGCAATTCAGGGACGGCGTCGGTGTTTTTTACGATTACAAAACTAAAATTACAAGACCAAAATTTAATCTACAAGACGCGCGTAAATACAAGGCTGGATTCGGGGTTTTTTACGATTACAAAATTAATATTACAAAACCAAAGTTTAAAGTTAAGGTGAAATTTTACATATTGAAGCGTAAATACAGAGATGGTCCCTCGCGATTTTTATAATAAATTATGAAATTAAAACAAAGCAATAATACAGGTGTAACACCCTGTACATACAATAAAATAATAATTAATTGCAAAAAAAAAAGAAATTGTTAGTTAAGTTACGAAATTGTAGAACAACGGGTGCAGCGTGTGGTGCTGACGAAGTAGACAAAAATTGTGAAATTGAGGGCGCACGAGGCGCTAACTAAGAAAAGTTTTGGTGAGGCAAGAAAAAGATTAAGGAAAAGAAGAGGCAGAAAGTTGTTGGTGCCGTGAGTGGAAAGGTGTGCCTGAGAAGTTTTCTGCAATTAAGGTCAGGGAAATTTTTAATAAATGTTTTCTTAAAGCATCCACACTGCATCCTAAGTAGAATTGTAAAATTTACATTTGATGTTTAATATATAAAATTAAGTAAAATTTCGAGTATTAATTGTCTACTGGTTTAGTCATGTAACAGTGGTACGTCTCCAGAGGAGGAAGGAAGATAGAGGGTGGTTCAGGGAGGAATAAGAACCTCCAACCCCAGGGTGAAGGGGTTACAATGGTGGCAGCGCTAACAAAGGCTGTTACGGCTACTCCAGTAGATATGTTTCAAAATTGTTTATTTTTTGGTTTTTAAAAATTAAAGTACATAATTTTTATATATAGGTTTTTAACAACATTTTAAAATTAAATCATGTTGATAATTCCATTTAATTTTTAATATGGGGTGCAGTGTAGTATTAATTAATAAATAAATAATTTTGGTGTACAAATGAATTGGGTTACAAGTAATAATATAAATTTTTGTTTACAATAATATTAATTTTCTGCAGTATTTTTATTTATATAATTGTGTTGTATGCATAAAAATGATGGTTATAAAAAGAATATAGGTCAGTATTTCTTTATGTGTATTGTGTTTATTTTGGTGTCATTTTACGTATTACAAAGGTATTTAAACTTTTATTAATTGAAATAAATCGACATATTTTAAAAATGCCGACAACTACAGTAGGTGAAACTGCTGGTTTGCAAACATTACCTACGCAATCAATGGCGGGTGCTGGCAATTCAATGTTATCGGTTCCGTATATGACATTGGGCATGATAGCGACAACCGTAGAAGCATTTTCGGGTCAACAAAATGTTAAGGAATACTTCGAAAAATTAGATGCTAGGGCGGAATTAGACAATTGGTCAGATGAAATTAAATTAAAATTGGTAAAATTCAGATTAGCTGGCGAGGCATATAAATTTTATAAAGCAGATGCATCAGTTTTTAATGAAAATACTTATTCAGGTTTTAAAAGTAAATTTATTGAAAAATTTTCCATAGCTAAAATTCCAGGTCAAGCTTTATTATCCCTAAGTAAGTGTTTTCAGAGACATGATGAATCTATCGCAAATTATGTTATTAGATTAAAGACGTTAGGTGCAAAAATTTTGGAAGAAGACTTAAGAAGTGCTCCTTCACAAAATATACCCGGATTAAAACAGAAAAATTTGGATTTAGTTTTAAATCAATTTAGATTAGGTATAAAAAAGGAGTTGTTGAAAAATTTAACACCTGTACTTATGCGTACAGAAAACTTAACTCTGGAACAAGCAGAAATTTTTGCAAAACAGTTTGAATTGTCAGATATGATAGTAAATTCAAGAAATCAAAATGCAAATACAGTATTTACAGTACAACAACGTCAATGTGTCCATTGTGGTCGAAATAATCATAATTCTAGAGATTGTAGGTTCTTAAATCAAACTAATTCAAATTTTAATAAATTTAATAATCAAAATAGACAATATAATTTTAATCAAAATAATTCAAATTTGAATAGGTTTAATAATCAAAATCGAAATAATTATAACCCAAATTTTAATAGTAATAGGATGTCAAATGTTAGAAATAATTCGCGTCAAAATTTTGGAGTTAATAAGTATCAACGAGGAAATTTTAGTCATAATAACAATTTTAATAATGACCATAACAATAGATTTAATTACGCGCCAAGGAAATTTGAATTTCAAAATCAAAATAATAAAGAGTATAGAGGCTATTACAACAACAGACAAGGGGGAAATCGTAATACAAACAACAATTCAATAGGTAATCATAATAATAACAATAGAGAAGACCATTCCAGAAAGGTAAAGGTGAATCAAGTTGAAGCTTTAAACATCGAAGGACTCTCCTTGCAGCCTCGAAGGAAGAGTCTCCTGTAATTGTAAACAATAGAAAGTCAATGCCCACCACATTTCGAATTCCACAAGTTACTAAATTTGTAACAGTACAATCGCCAAGTGTTGTTTTTTTATATGTAAATGGCGTCCAAAGAAAATTCCTACTGGATAGTGGATCAGCCATAACCATAATTAAAGAAAGTGCGCTTAATAATGCACTTATTGAGGATGCCGGTGAAATCTTATTAGCAGGTATAACTGGAAATGGCATAAAGGCGATAGGTATGGCTAAAGTAAATTTAGGAACGCAACCTATATTAGAAAACTATAAATTTAATGTAATAATTTGTGGAAATGATTTGATGGTAGGGGCGGATGGAATTGTAGGCCGTGATTTATTAGGGAAATGTAATGCCATAATAAATTATCAAAAGAATACTTTAAAAATTTGGGGCCAACAAATTCCGATATTTTTTCAAAATGAAGATAATTTTGTAGACAATTACAATAACGAAGAGGAAAATAAAAATAGGAATAAATTCTGCAGTAATGAAAAAGAAAGCAATAAAGAAAATGGTATAAATGATGACGAAGAATTGATGGACACAGTGGAAGATATTGATACACAAGATCAAGTATGGTTTTACCCTATATTGACTAAGAACAATAGTAGTAAAGAAGAAAGGAAAACAGTTGAAAATTTTACAAGTGATGGTGAAAATGAAGAAAATAAGTCAAAAATATACATAGAGAAAAATAAAAGTAAAGCCCATTATGAAGAAAAGAAGAATTATAATAATGATGATATACAAATAGAAACAATTATCGAAGAATATGGTGAATTATCTAGTAGCGATGAATCAGACGGAAATTGGTATGAAAATTATAAGGAAAAACAAAGAATTTGTTCTATGCATAAAATAAGTGATCAAGTTAGTAATCACAATGGAAAATTGAGTAAAACCGTCGTTGAACAAGGGGATACAAGAGTCAAACAAGATGAAATGGTTTTGATGCAATCGGCGTTGGTTGCAAGAAAAGAGTGCGAACAAGAAGATCGAGTCTTAGATAGTAATAGTAAAACTTTTGCACAGTCAAGAGAAATGGGAAGTAAAAATAATGTTAATAATAGTAATAAAGGGAATAATGAAATAAAAGTGAGATGTCGTAAAAATGTCATAAAATTAACAGAAGATACGATTTTACCTGCATGGACCGAAATAAATTGTTACGCAACAAATAATTATAGTAAAGAGAGCAAAGATGAATTTATAGAGGTGGTACCCAATAGTACGAACATATATAATGTTTTTACACCTCATATAGTAACAAATAACGATAAAATAATAGTAATACGCGTAATAAATTTAAATAAATATGAAGTAATTTTAAAAAAGAATATGGAAATTGCTTATGCGCAACCAATTTCAAAAATTTTTGAGAAAAATAAAGATCATAAAACAAAATATAAAGTAAACCAAATCCAAAAACGTATAGTGAACGAAAAATGGATTGAAGAAAATTTTGATTTTTCACACTTAGACAATCATGATCAAGGTTTACTGCATGAATTAATTAGTAGATATGCAGATATTTTTTCGGATGGTGATGAAAAGCTGTCAAGCACAACTGAAATACAACATCAAATTAGAGTGGATAACAATCAGCCAATTTATAAACGTCCATATAGAACTCCACATAAACAAAGGGAAGTTTTAAGAAAAGAAATAGATAGACTCTTAGAGCAAGAAATAATACGTCCTTCGAATTCGCCGTGGTCTGCACCGGTAGTACTAATTTCCAAAAAATTAGATAATGGAGAAGAAAAATTTAGAATGTGCATCGATTATAGAGGTTTAAATGAAGTTACTAAAAAAGATGTGTTTCCATTACCAATACTGCAAGATATAGTAGATCACTTAGGAAATTCAACTTTATTTAGTGTTTTTGATGTAACGTCAGCTTTTCACCAAATTTCAATGGATCCAGACAGCATAAAATATACGGGTTTTTCTACAGTTGATGGACATTATGAATTCTTGAAAATGCCATTTGGGTTAAGTAATTCGGCAATTACATTTCAAAGATTTATGTCATTTATATTAAGTGGGTTGATAGGAGAAATTTGTTGGGCATATTTAGATGACATTTTGGTTTATAGCTCTAAAGGTATTGAAGACCATATTAGGAAAATCAGTTTAGTATTTGATAGACTGAGACAAGCTAATGTAAAATTAAAACCCAACAAATGCAAATTAATTACTAAAGAATGTAAGTATTTGGGACATATACTTTCTCAGGAAGGTTTTAAACCAGACCCATCTAAATTAGTAGCAGTGAAAAAGTTTCCAATACCTCGAAATGTTAAAAATGTAAGACAATTTTTGGGTTTAGTAGGATGGTATAGAAAATTTATACAAAATTTCGCAAAAATAGCCGAACCTTTAACTAAATTAACAAAAAAGGAGGTAAAATTTGAGATTGCTGAAGAGCAACTACAAGCAATAGAAAAACTTAAAACTGCAATTACATCGGAAAGTGTTTTATGCTATCCAGATTTTTCCAAACCCTTTATTTTGGCAACAGATGCTAGCAATACCGGAATGGGAGCTATATTGAGTCAAAACCATAACGGCTTTGAAAAACCAATCGCGTTTGCTAGTAAATCATTTAATAAAGCAGAACTAAATTATAGTGTTTCTGAAAAAGAGTGTTTTGCTGTTGTTTTTGGAATAAAGCAATTTAGATGTTATCTGTATGGAAGAAGATTCAGCATCTACACAGATCACAAGCCACTTCGTTGGATTTTTTCGATTAAAGATCCTTGTTCAAGATTGGCAAGATGGGCTTTATTGCTAAGTGAATATGATTTTGAAATTTTATATCGACCAGGAGTTAAACATGGTAATGTTGATGCATTAAGTAGAGTTTATGAAGATAATAAAGAAGATTTAAATAAAAGAAACAATGATAAATTAACATTTCAAGAATTTTTAAACTTGATAAACAAAAATATAATTAATACTAGTAATGTTTTTGAAAAAGAAGGTAACTTATTTCATTGTCCAGAGTATTATTCATTGGCACATTGCGTATCTCAAGATTTCAACATGAGCAAAGGAATTGCGGCACAATTTAAAAAAATTTATGGTTCAGTAGACATTTTATTAAGACAAAATAAAAAAATTACAGAAGTAGCATTACTGCAATTACCAGAACGTAATATTTATTATCTAATAACAAAAGCAAAATATATGGACAAACCAACTTATGAAAACTTATGGATTGCATTGCATAATCTCAAAATTAGTATGATAGAAAATCAAGAAACATTTTTGGCATTACCACGAATAGCTTGTGGTTTAGATAAACTAAATTGGTCTATAGTTTTTGAAATGATCAAATATGTTTTTCACAACACACCAATAACAGTATTTATTTACCATTACAATAAAGTTAATATTGAGATAGGATCATTACATTGTATAGATGATAATGATGCAACACCAATTTGGGATCGTGAAGTAATAAAAGAAGAACAAAATCAAGACTTATTTTGCAAAACAATCATTAATCAATTACGGGATGGAAAAGAAGATTTTGGATTTTATCTTGATAATGAAAAAATTCTCTACAAATCAGATGGAAATCAGGAAGCATTAGTAATTCCTAAAACTTTTGTAAAGAAAGTTTTACACGATTTTCATGATCTTCCGTTTATAGGTCATCAAGGTCAAGAAAAAACATTCACCTTGATTAAATCAAGATGTTTTTGGCCTAATATGAAACAAGATGTAATCAAATATGTAGAGAGATGCCATTCGTGTAATCAAAGAAAAACTTCACCGCATCTTAAAAAGGTACCTTTACAAAATTTTCCAGAAATAACTACACCTTTTGAACGATGTTCAATGGATATAACTGGTCCATTCGTAACATCGTATAAAGGAAATAAATATTTATTAACGTTTATTGATCATTTTTCAAAATACATCGAACTTATACCAATTCAGGACCAGAAAGCAGAAACAGTAGCACAAGCATTTTTTACAAACATCATAGCAAGACATGGAACACCACAAAAATTAATTACAGATCAAGGAACTAATTTTGTTTCAAAACTTTTTAAAGAACTTTGTAGAAAATTAAATATTGAAAAACTGCAAAGTTCAGCATATCATCCAATTAGTAACGGATCCATAGAGAGAATTCATAGAGTTTTAAAAGATTTCCTTAGTCATTACGTAAATAAAACTCAGCTAAATTGGGATGAATGGATTCCATATATGCAAATGTCACATAATATGACAATACATGGTTCAACTAGTTACAGTCCATACTTTTTACTTCATGGTAGAGACCCTATTTTTCCCTTAGATCAAGTAATTAAACCTACATCAGTTAAATATGATACTGATGAAAATTATGTGTCAGAAATGATGCAACGGTTAAGTATAGCATTTGATAAAGCGGCAGAAAATATGAAGATCAAAGCAGAAAAAAGGGCCGTACAGTATAACAAAACAGCAAAAGAAAGATCTTTTAAATTAGGAGATTTAGTATATTTATACGATCCAAGTACAAAAATTGGAATTTCAAAGAAATTAACAAAATCATGGTTAGGACCATACAGAGTAGTAGAAATAAAAGGTCCTGTTACTTACAAAATAAGGGAATTAAACAAAAACAAGGAACTCATTGTACATACTAATAGATTAAAATTGCTAAAAGAAGATGAAAATCAAGAAGAAGCTAGTGAAGAAGTGAATGATGAAGTAAACAATCCCTTGAACCAATGGAATGTGGAAGCAGAAAAAGAAGAAGAAGAAATAAATCCAAGAAATGCAACCTTAACCTTAGCACAAGGTCTAGAACAACAAAAAATAGCAATAGAAAGTGAAAAACAACAGGAAGCGAAGGGTAGAAATTGGAGACTACATGTAAATAAACAAACCAGAAAAATGATACAAGAAAATGCTGATCAGTTAGGAGATATAAAAACATTTGGTTCAGTAAATAAAGATGGAATAAGGAGATCTGCTCGTAAAAAGTAAATTTCAAAAAAAAAAAAAAAGAAAATTTTTGTATTAAAGTTATTGAGGATATAAATATTTTATTTTGTGTATGTATGTACATAATTATGTTAATGTTTCTTTTTTTAATTATAAGTGGGTGTAATAATTATCATTTTAATATGTAATTTTTGTGTATATAAAATTTATGTTCAATCTAATTTTAAATATAAGGATACATGTAAACATAATAGGTAAAAACAATTTTAATTTTTAGGAAAATGGAATCTAGACTGCTCGTACCGTTAGTATTAATACTCGTGAGTGCGTTAATAAAAAACGTGTCAGTGCTAATCGCGTTTGACTGTCAAAATATGAACAATAACATATCAGCAGTGTCGATTCATGAAGTAGCAAACTGTCCAGATGAAAGTAAGGATTACCTTAATAACCCAACATCAGTCGTAATATTACAACGAGATGAATTTAAAGAACAAAAAGTAGTGGCTTGTTTAATCGAAGTGACAAGGATAATACAACATTGTGGAATGCATAGTCATACATCAGCAGTAGCAGGAGGTCTATCTACGTTTGTAAAATTTATTGGAAAACAAGAATGTCAAAATGTTCACCGTTACAACACCATAAACATTTTCAATCAAGCTATTGGAAGAATAACTCCCAATGGAACAACATTTGCGGATTTGACAATATGGGGAAGCTTACGAGATGATGGAAGCTGTGAAGGAACATCGTACAGTGAAAATGGTCACTCTTGGTCAAAAGTAATTGTAGTAGCATCAATAAAAATACACATTCGAGATTACATGGCAACTGTAAAACTTAATGAAAATGAAATAAGTTTAATTAATGGTATAACTTGCAATTATATTGATGGATACTGTATGGATTCAACTTATGGAGAAACGGTATGGGATTATTCACCTGAGAAGTCATGTCATCAAGGCTTAACACTATTGTACAAAGGCGATGCAGCAATTGTAACTAATGTCCGACAACCAGCACAACAAATACTGGTAGTAGAACAAGAAGATAAGATATTTGCTTTGGCGTTAATAAAAATAATAAAATTATGTGGAAGTGAAATTTGGCAATCGGAACATCCAAGATTAGTCATGTGGTTAAACTGTACCGATTCAGAATTAAAAAGTGCTACAAGATTAACTTCGTTAAATACAGATATGTTCAGTTACATCAACAGCAAAATGTTGTATATTGAACAATCATACAAAATTATGACAAGTAAACTATATGCAAATGTAGTTCACAGAAGATGTCTATTACATCGTGAAATATTGAAAAACAGGTTACTTATAGCTCCACTTTCACCAAACGCTCTCAGCACCATCATTAAAAATAAAATTGGATATGTAGGACGTGTACTTGGAGAAGTACTGTATATTATGCAGTGCACACCTAAAATAGTGCAAGTAAGAAGAGCACAAAATTGTTACCAGGAATTACCAATCACAGTTAACAACCAGTCAAAATTCATGTCCCCAGTCACGCATATAATACAAAAACATGCAGAACAAATAGAATGTAATATGTTAACACCACCTCTGTATTACATAGATGGAAAATGGATAGGATTAACACCACTACCATTAGAACAAAATCCACCACAAATGTTAAGTGCAAATGAAGAAGACAACATAGAATTTAAACCTATTCAACCAATAGGAATGGGAGGTCTTTACACTCAAGAAGAAATTTCCAAAGTCCAAAGAACTCTTAATTTTGGAGTAGAGAGAGCAGCAGTTGGAACGCTATTAACTTTAAAAATAAATGGAATTAACAATACAGATTATCAAGGTTATTCAACACTTCAACTATTTGATAAAGCAGAAATCAAAAAATTAGCACGAAATACCTTACAATATGTTTGGGGATGGTTTACCGATATAGGAATGTTTATGAGTGGAATAATCGGTTTTTATGTAATTTTCAAAATATTAAAGTATTCAATAAGTGTTGTTTTAAATGGATTGGCAATATACAAAACTGTTGGGTGTGGCATAGTTTTGATTGCAAGTATATGGAATACTTTAGCAGTATGGATAGTCCACCACCAACAAAGCAAAAAGAGGTCCACTGATGTAGAACAACAAATAGAAAAATTAATGCCAGAATCAAGACCTTCAGCACCAAGCCAAAATATAGAGCAATCCGCATCTGCATCGAATACATCCTATCCAGTACTGGATAAATGGACAACTTCGCTAGCTACTACGTCATCGGAGTAGTATTGTTTACGGCAGAGACAATCGCGTGTGAAAAAAAAAAAAAAGACAATCGCGCGCGTGTAGAAAACAATAAACAAAACTGTAGTGAAAAAAAAGGGTAGTGCCGGGATGTAAGTGCAACGGTCGCGAGCAGAAGTCTATGAAATTTTAACATTTTTCATTTATGATTCTTTTTTTTTATTTTATAATTTAATATATTTCATATAGTATATATTTCAATATTTCATTTATAAAGTAATATAAATTTATTATTGTTGTTTAATATAAAGTTTAAAATCTAAAGTAAGCTAAGAAAGTATTGTAAAATTAATTATTGATTTTTGTATGTACAGCCAACTATCTTTATAAACGGTTTATTTTCTTTCATTTCTTAAATTGGCCGTGTTGAAAAGAAAGACAAGTCCAAAAGAACTAGTCTTCTTTTTTAAAACGGGGGAGTATTGTAACACCCTGTACATACAATAAAATAATAATTAATTGCAAAAAAAAAAGAAATTGTTAGTTAAGTTACGAAATTGTAGAACAACGGGTGCAGCGTGTGGTGCTGACGAAGTAGACAAAAATTGTGAAATTGAGGGCGCACGAGGCGCTAACTAAGAAAAGTTTTGGTGAGGCAAGAAAAAGATTAAGGAAAAGAAGAGGCAGAAAGTTGTTGGTGCCGTGAGTGGAAAGGTGTGCCTGAGAAGTTTTCTGCAATTAAGGTCAGGGAAATTTTTAATAAATGTTTTCTTAAAGCATCCACACTGCATCCTAAGTAGAATTGTAAAATTTACATTTGATGTTTAATATATAAAATTAAGTAAAATTTCGAGTATTAATTGTCTACTGGTTTAGTCATGTAACAGTGGTACGTCTCCAGAGGAGGAAGGAAGATAGAGGGTGGTTCAGGGAGGAATAAGAACCTCCAACCCCAGGGTGAAGGGGTTACACAGGGGGGGATTCGCAAATTTTACAATAATTATTAAACCAAAGAAACCCCTCTATAGCATATTTTAAGAGGTGAAAAAATCATGGCTGATAGACACCTCATAAATACAAAACCGAAATTGACAGACGTTTAAAAATTGTAGCAGCAGCGCGGTGGCCAAGGGATGGTAAAAAGGTAACCGTTACGGGTACACTCGCTATATGTAAAGATTATACACACCTCATGCTCATGCGATTGTCTGACGCGAGCGGGAATTTTTCGTGCGACCGTGTGATTTTCTGAAATCACACAGCCGTGTGTGGGGAGGGGGCAACGTGTGTTTTGAAAAATTTCCGCTCTCGTCAGACAATGGAATGAGGTGTATAACGTTTAGATATAGGGAGTGTACCCGTAAAGTGGCAATTCACATAGGGGATTGTATTTGGATGGTAGAGAATCCGACACTGCTGATAGGTTCGAAAACGTAAGATTACCAACCTTGATTGATTATTTTCAAACCTATCAGCAGTTCAGGATTCTACCATCCAAATACAATCTCCTATGTGAATGCAGCTTAACGGATAAGCACCTGGTTTACCACCCCTTGGCTTCTGCGCTGCCCTACAACGTGTTAAAATTTGAAAACGCGAATTCCTTTTTTAGCAGGGTGCTCAGCTGGTTACTTTGTTAGTAACTGGTTACTTTTTAAACCGACTTCAAAAAAAGGAGGAGTTTCTCAATTCGTCTGTTTGTATGTTTTTTTTTTTTTTTCTTATGTATGTTCGGGCATAACTTTTTACAGAGTGATCCGATTTTGATGAATTTTTTTTTATTCGATAGAGTATACCTCCATGGTGGTCCCATTTAATTTTCACAAAAAAATTCCATTCGTAAGGGTAAAAAATAAGGGAAAATTGCACCCGTAAGGGTAGAAAATAGGGAATGATTGTTTTTCATTTATTGATTGTTTACTTGTCAACCTATTCTGTTGAAAGTTGGGGTGGAGAAAAACTTTATATCGAGCAAATTAATTAATTAAGGTAGTAATTAGTAGATTTTAATCACTAAAAATTAAAAAATAAAAAACTTTTTAACAAAAAATTAAACCGACCTCAAAAAGGAAACTAAAAAGCATAAAATAAATATATTACATTTTGAGTCTTAATAAGTAATGTAAGTAACTAAGTTTGAGTCGGTGCAGAATGGGTGACTTTTGTTTTAATAATTTTTTTAAAGTAATTTAGTAATCGTTGATTTTTTGCACCGACTCAAAATTAGTTACTTACATTACTTATTAAGACTCAAAATGTAATATATTTATTTTATGCTTTTTAGTTTCCTTTTTGAGGTCGGTTTAATTTTTTGTTAAAAAGTTTTTTATTTTTTAATTTTTAGTGATTAAAATCTACTAATTACTACCTTAATTAATTAATTTGCTCGATATAAAGTTTTTCTCCGCGCCAAGTTTCAACAGAATAGGTTGACAAGTGAAAAATCAATAAATGAAAAACAATCATTCTCTATTTTCTACCCTTACGGGTGCAATTTTCCCTTATTTTTTACCCTTACGAATGGAATTTTTTTGTGAAATTTAAATGGGACCACCATGGAGGTATACTCTATCGAATAAAAAAAAATTCATCAAAATCGGATCACTCTGTAAAAAGTTATGCCCAAACATACATAAGAAAAAAAAAAAATAAAAAAAAAAAAAACATACAAACAGACGAATTGAGAAACTCCTCCTTTTTTAAACCGACTTCAAAAAAAGGAGGAGTTTCTCAATTCGTCTGTATGTTTTTTTTTTTTTTTCTTATGTATGTTCGGGCATAACTTTTTACAGAGTGATCCGATTTTGATGATTTTTTTTTTATTCGATAGAGTATACCTCCATGGTGGTCCCATTTAAATTTCACAAAAAAATTCCATTCGTAAGGGTAAAAAATAAGGGAAAATTGCACCCGTAAGGGTAGAAAATAGAGAATGATTGTTTTTCATTTATTGATTTTTCACTTGTCAACCTATTCTGTTGAAACTTGGCGTGGAGAAAAACTTTATATCGAGCAAATTAATTAATTAAGGTAGTAATTAGTAGATTTTAATCACTAAAAATTAAAAAATAAAAAACTTTTTAACAAAAAATTAAACCGACCTCAAAAAGGAAACTAAAAAGCATAAAATAAATATATTACATTTTGAGTCTTAATAAGTAATGTAAGTACCTAATTTTGAGTCGGTGCAAAAAATCAACGATTACTAAATTACTTTAAAAAAATTATTAAAACAAAAGTCACCCATTCTGCACCGACTCAAACTTAGTTACTTACATTACTTATTAAGACTAAAAATGTAATATATTTATTTTATGCTTTTTAGTTTCCTTTTTGAGGTCGGTTTAATTTTTTGTTAAGAGGGGCATTTTTTTCAGGGCCCTTTTAATTTAATCAACAGATGGCGCCTACTTAAATATTTTTATAAAATAAGAGAAATTTGCTATATTTAAAATATAGCAAATTCGTTGAGATAATACTATTCTATAAACAATATTCTTGATCTTAAGCTATTTTGAGTTCGTATTGAGTATGTCAAAACACACTCACTTACAAAAAAAGATAATTAAACTTTAATTATGAATTGTGCTTTTATAAATAAATATTACGAACTCAAAATAGCTTAAGATCAAGAATATTGTTAATAGAATGGTATTATCTCAACGAATTTGCAATATTTTAAATATAGCAAATTCCTCTTATTTTATAAAAATATTTAAGTAGGCGCCATCTGTTGATTAAATTAAAAGGGCCCTGAAAAAAATGCCCTTCTTAAAAAGTTTTTTATTTGAAGTCGGTTTAAAAAAGGAGGAGTTTCTCAATTCGTCTGTTTGTATGTTTTTTTTTTTTTTCTTATGTATGTTCGGGCATAACTTTTTACAGAGTGATCCGATTTTGATGATTTTTTTTTATTCGATAGAGTATACCTCCATGGTGGTCCCATTTAAATTTCACAAAAAAATTCCATTCGTAAGGGTAAACAATAAAGGAAAATTGCACCCGTAAGGGTAGAAAATAGGGAATGATTGTTTTTCATTTATTGATTTTTTACTTGTCGACCTATTCTGTTAAAAGTTGGGGTGGAGAAAAACTTTATATCGAGCAAATTAATTAATTAATTAATTAAGGTAGTAATTAGTAGATTTTAATCACTAAAAATTAAAAAATAAAAAACTTTTTAACAAAAAATTAAACCGACCTCAAAAAGGAAACTAAAAAGCATAAAATAATAAATATATTACATTTTGAGTCTTAATAAGTAACTAATTTTGAGTCGGTGCAAAAATCAACGATTACTAAATTACTTTAAAAAAATTATTAAAACAAAAGTCACCCACTCTGCACCGACTCAAACTTAGTTACTTACATTACTTATTAAGACTCAAAATGTAATATATTTATTATTTTATGCTTTTTAGTTTCCTTTTTGAGGTCGGTTTAATTTTTTGTTAAAAAGTTTTTTTTTATGATTTGATTACTTTAACTTAAAGTAACCCAATCATAAAAAAGTAACCAGCTGAGCACCCTTTTTTAGCCGACCAGTAAAATGTCTGCCTTTTTCGGTTTTTGTATTTATGGGGTGTCTATCTATGGGAAGACAGAACGGTAGCTTGAACCTACAACACAATTCCACCTCTAGTGGCTAGGACAGCATCAACGGCGTAGGACCGTTTTACCGTTCGCTACTGAATTATTGCTTGTTTAATTTTTGCAGTTTTTGTTATTTTTAGCTTTAAACCTGAAACTCTGAACAATTAAGCATTGATATTCCAGAGGTTCCAAAAGAATAGAGATGTTGAATCGAAACGATTGTGGTGGAAAGGTAAGTTGAGAGGCAGTTACTGTAGGTATTTAATTTTCCTTTATGATATCTCTTGTAAATGTGTATTTGCAGTCAATTTTACCGACGCGTTATGTCTGTGCTGGGCAGTTTCCTACATGCGTAATTTATTTTTTTGACGAGTTGCCTTCTGATGACAAAATCTGAACCCAATAAAAGGTGGGGTTCCTGACTCCAAAAGTCCATATAGGAGACACACAAATACATAACAAAGTAAGTAAAATCCAGGATATCCTGAAGGGATACCCTAGGACAATCAAATCAAAATAAAAAAACTAAAAAATACACGAGTTGCCATCTGAAGGCAACTTCTAAAACAATAAATCGCGCATCTAGGAAACAAAAAACTTGGGTAAAATTGATTGCAAAAACACATTCGCAAGAGATATCATCAAGTAAAATTTAAAAATACAGTAATTGCCTTTCAACTTACACTACCACCACAATCTTTTCGATGCAACATCTCCGTTTCTTTGAAACTTGTGGAATATTGATGATTCATTGTTGAAACTGGGCTTCATGTGTAAAGCTAAAAATAACAAAAGCTGCAATAATTAAACAAGAATCATCGATTCACCTGCGATTGGTAACATCTCAATGTTGACGTAAATTATTGAGGCAACCCAATTTCTTAAAAATGCATTTGTAACAAAAATAAAGAAATCTATGGTTTTCCGGACATCCTACGCCGTTGATGCTGTCCTAGCCACTAGAGATTGAATAGTAGTGTAGAGAACAATAACACAATTATAAAATTATCAGAGTAATAGAAAAAGAAAAATTAATAGGTACACGTTTTTTGTGGAGAAGTCGCAAGAAAATGACAAATTCCTAATCTAAGTTTGTAGGGTGAGTTGAAGATTTTTTCGAATAACGATGGTCTACCTAAACCGCAGTTACAATTTGACAATAAATTATGAGAAGCAAAAACGCAAAAATTTCATTTGAATTCTTACAAGACGATTTTTTCGATTTATAATAAAAACTTATTTATGGCATAAAATATGACCTGTCACGAGGAGAGATAGAGAAGAAGGTAGTAATATGGAACCCCTCTTTGTTTTTCTTCGATTACGTCTAGTTTAAATTAAAATATGAAAATTAACGAGGTACTATTACACCATTAATTACAGACATAATCATAAAATATCACCATCATCATCTACACTTTTGACACCAGCGGTCAGTTGCATCACTCAAAACTGATCTCGCCACCTCTTCCTCTAGGCTTATATAGGAACAGCTTCCTTGACCATTCCATTCCATCGTCTTCCATTCTATCCAGATGTTCCCTCCATGCTGTTCTGTACTCTTTTATAATTATATGATAAAATATATTTAATATAATATCTGCTGGTAAAACAAGTGCATTTGAAGGTCCAGGTTGAGGCGTGAATTACTCCCTAGTGCGGTCGCTCTAAAATCAGCTTCTGGTTGATGGGTAGATGACCGTGACTCTGAAACCATTGACGGCTACAAGCACCACTTTGACACTTCAGGTAAGCTTTCCTAAATAATTCTAAACTATCACGTAGTTCCTCCAGAGTAAAATAAAAACTGCCACATCTCTTCACTTCTCAGCAATATAATAAAATCAGGAATGGGTTTCATAATAAAAACAACATCATTTTTTATTTTTTTCAAATTTACATTAAAATTATTTAAAATCAACCAAGCTTACCTCGACAATAGTCTAAAACTATCTTTTATACTTCCATTTAAATCTTTCTTCACCTTTAAAGTTTTATAATACCATCACAACTTATTAGACACGCACAAAACAAAGAAACTGAGAGTAAACTAAAACTTATTAGAAGAGTCCCTTAGGTCCTTTGTAATGAGGGGGTTCAACGTTGGATATTACTAATTTCTCTACGTAAGCAAGATTATTTGAAGAATTTTACAGGGAAGCCAAAAACAACCGTAGCTACTGTTAGAGCATAGATAGTGAGAAAATTTTTTTTACGACTATTTGAAATAAATAAAGAAACGGCAAACACATTTTTTTTTTACACCGTTACAAAAGAGAAAACATGCAGTTTCGGAGACTGCAAAAAACAAAAAATTGATTTTTTCAAGCTTAAGAAGGGCATTTTTTTCAGGGGCCTTTTAATTTAATCAACAGATGGCGACTACTTAAATATTTTTATAAAATAAGAGGAATTTGCTATATTTAAAATAGAGCAAATTCGTTGAGATAATACTATTCTATAAACAATATTCTTGATCTTAAGCTATTTTGAGTTCGTATTGAGTATGTCAAAACACACTCACTTACAAAAAAAGATAATTAAACTTTAATTATGAATTGTGTTTTTATAAATAAATATTACTCAACTCAAAATAGCTTAAGATCAAGAATATTGTTTATAGAATAGTATTATCTCAACGAATTTGCTATATTTTAAATATAGCAAATTCCGCTTATTGTATAAAAATATTTAAGTAGGCGCCATCTGTTGATTTAATTAAAAGGGCCCTGAAAAAAATGCCCCTCTTAAGTACCTTTCCTCGTCACAGGTCACATTTGTTTTTATAAGAAGAAATGCAAATTACTCTAAAGTGACTAAAAAAAGATATTGGAAAATGATTTGAACAAAAAAGACTAAACTAACCTTTTGTTTCCGCAATTTTCCAATTGCCGTTGTAAAATTGTGCACTTCGCAATCCACCTTTTTCGCTATGAAAATCTATAACAAACATACAATATTACGTATTTTAAACACAAAATAATTTGCATCTTATTTAAAAATTGGCAAGTTTATTATTTATATAATTTTAAGGTTATAAATTAATTGGACAGAAAGTGAACTAAAAAATTTTAATCTGTAGATGTCGGTAAGTAAAAGAAATCTGTAATTGTCGGTAATTACGAACCAGTCTATAGTTAATGGAAGTCACGGTAGGTGTCAGCGGTTCAATGTTGGTAACACGGTTAGTAGATATCTGTAATTGTCAATAGATCTGCAGCTGTCTGTAAGTTCGTAGTTATTCGTAGTTTTAGAAGGTGTCGCTGTAACCAACTTGTAAAAACAAATCGACCAATAATGCGTAACATGATCGATTCATGCTTTTTAATTTCAACGGAAAACTACTTATTTTAAAGGAATAAAATATAATTTACCTTTTCTTTAACAGCTCTCTTGCAGAACTCCGTCTTAATTTATGTTTTTTCATTTTCATCTCGATGGTTCAAGTTTTCTAATTAAAACATTTCATTCGTCAGCAAGCATCTTTTTGTTTGTTGATTGTTGATCCTCCTTCGATAGCTCTTGGATGTTTTAAATCTGCAAAGTAGAAAATATACACATTAGTCCAGATGACATTAATTCTGATCCAACTCGACTTGCATGCACCAGGGATGGAAAAGTTGACTTGATTTTGGCTATCAAGCCAAACTTATAAACTCGGAGGGATTAACATGATGTCAGTTAAATCTTAGTAAACGTAACGCAAAAAATATTCTCGTTAATAATATTTTACGACAAATAATAAAATTTAAGAAATGAACCTATTTTTTGTGGTATGAATGAGAATACCCCATTGAGGGTTGATCTAAAGTTATTTTATATTATGAAATCCGTTAAATTAAAGCTAAATTATGTATATGATTGTAACCAATATGTAATAATAATTTGGAAAAACACGTGACTTGTAATTAATAGATGAGAAGATATGAAAAAAGAAATATTGAAATTTTAGCTGAAACGGTTTAAATACAAAATTGATCAAAATATGAATGTTAAAAAAGACACCTTTTGATGAAAACTACAAATTGCAGAAAGGAAAGAAATTTAATTTTCTCTCCGCCAAAGTACCGGACAAAATACAGGTCAAAAAGGACAGGGTTGGCGTTTTTTTTTATTACAATTATGAAACCAAAAGACCTTAAATTAACATAACAAAGGGCAAGTTTAATTTAATGTAAACCCTCAAGCGACAAGAATTTTCTCACCCCAAAAATGTTGTAAGAAATAGGAGAATCTCGGGCTGTAGAGGGATGCAATAAAACCAAACAAACGAGTACCCGTAACTCAGGACCTGTAACCCAGATGGAAATGTTTGAATTACAAAAAAGATGGTGAATGGCAGAGGTTCTTCAAAAATTTAATGCCAACTAGAAAAATCATTATCAAAAATCTAAAAGGAAAATTTGTACAGCAATTTTCCTGGTAACAAACATAAAACCTCTTATATTTTTTTTATTTGGGTTTTGTATTTGTGACAGTAACCAGGAAAATTGCTGTAGAAATTTTCATTTTTAGGTTTTAGACCATGACTTTTGTAGTTGGCATTAAATTTTTGAACAACTCGTGCCATTCACCATCTTTTTTATAATTCAAACATTTCCATTATTACGAAGGTTACGAGTCCTGAGGAAGAATTGATTAAATTCAAAACTGGTCGACGTAACCGTTTGTTTGGTTTTATTACACCCCCTTCAGCCCGACTTTCTTCTATTCCTTAAACCCTCAAGATTGTCGAGAATTTCACGTTAAAAATTAAATCCGCTAATTGTCGCTAAAATGTAACAGTTAGGTTTCTTTAGGGATCCATTGGGTCATTTTTTAAAAATGACTTATAAGCAGTGGCGGCTGGTGAGGGGATACTGGAACGATTATCCAAATTTTTTCAATTTCTTATTTACTTTTTGTTTGCAGTTGGTAAATTTTTGAAGAAATTTAATTAGTAGATAATTTTAAATTTTTTCTTCAAAATAAGGTGCACAGTCTCATGTATTATATATCATATTTTAAATTTAAATAAAAAAAATCCAAAATATTTTGCATTTTCTACTCTAAATGTGAAATCACGGGTGGACAATTTCATTTTTTTCATATTTGAATTACAAAATCCAAATATATTTCGCCCATCCCTGCCAATAAGTCAGTTGATATCTGCATTGAACATTGCAGAAGGTTTTATTTTTTTAACTTGTATATGGGGCATTCCACACCAAATCGACTACTTTTGAACCCGACCCCTTTTGATTTGCCTGAAATTTTTACATATTACATTATCCCACCAAAAACAGTTCTGTGAATTTTTTCATATTTTTTAGAAAAACTGATGTTTTTCTTCTTCAAACGATCATAACTATTTCACAAATTGACTAATCAAACAGTTTTTTTATGTTTTTTGTCTTTAAACGTACTTTTCAGAACAGCTTTATTTGTGCAAAAAAAAATAAAAAAATATTTTTTAATTAAACAAAATAAATAGAAAGAAATGTCGGCCCATTATGGGGTTTGCGTTGTTATATAAAAAATATAAAATATAAAAAATAGAAAATTTTAGCATACCGACTTTGTGAAATAACGTTCTTCAATGTTCACGGTACAACTAGAATCCAAATTTGGAATTGCAAAATTAAGGATGAGAAATATATTGGTAAAAATTTCGAATAAAAAAATTTTTTTGTGAATTTTTTTTTGGAAAACTTCCCTACCTCGTAATTTCAAACTTAGGCTTCTTGATACCGTTTTCAAGAATTTCTTTAAATCTATTCTTCAGCTACTTTATTAGAAATTACCAATTACAAAGAGCAAATTTACTTTTTGAGAGAGAGAAATTACAAGGGAGGACTCGCGGTTTTACAATTATAAAATCATCTGAAGAATTTGGGTAAGGCTCTGGCCAAACGTGCAGTAAAATGCTGCTGGCAGCAGCAGTAAAATGCTGCTGGCAGCAGCAGTAAAAGCCAAGTAGGCGCATTTTCAAGGTAATGCTGATCAAGTGCATTGCTAAAGCTGCAACATTACCTTTCATTTACCTTGAAGATGGGCGTTCCTTTATCAAGGTAATTTTCCCCCGCCCATTCTCAAGGTAAATAAAAGGTAATGTCGCAGCTTTAGCAATGCACTTGTATCAGCATTACCTTGAAAATGCGCCTACTTGGCTTTTACTGCTGCTGCCAGCAGCATTTTACTGCACGTGTGGCCAGAGCCTAAAGATTATACTGCAGAGAGAAACTTAAACTTTTTTAAAATAATCATGCAACTAACCTGTGATAAATTTGCTAAGGCTGCTGTGGTCCTCAAGCGTGGTGTTTTTTCGTTTTATCTTCCCATGCTACGGTTGGAATATTTTTCAATTGCAGCTTTCCAATTTTGTGTAGTGATGTACCATCCGATAATTTATTAAGGGAGAAGACTGGAACAAATTATTATACATAATGATTTTCTAAAAGTTTTGTTAATATTGAGGACAAGCCACACATAGGATATACGGTTATAAGGTGTATTACATTATTTTCCAGGTTTATTTAATGAAACAAAAACTTCTGATTCATCATCATCAACTACACGCTTGAGAGAGGCAGTCCGTTAACGTCACTCAAAACTTCTCATTTTCGAATAAAAACTAAAAGTGCTTCAATTAAAGTATTCTATCTACCTTGATTTTGTAATGTGCCAAATTTCATAATAGTTTTTAGTACCGTAATGATAGTTTTTAGCGCACTAGTATAAGGGTAGGTTTTTCAACCCCTTAGCCTCTAATGCGGTCGATCAAATTTGGCATGGTTATTAATAATGATAGTTTAAACATGTGTCAAGAAAGAAGAAAGAGATCTAAAAAGATGCGCCCTGTGTATAACATTTAGTTGATATTTTTGTCCAGGGATAAGTTTTTAAGGCCTTTAGTTTCTAATGCAATTTATGAAATTTGGTAGGGTCATTGGTAAAGGTATTTTAAGCTTATGCACAAAAATTTAGAACGCTATCTTAAAAGGTACGCCCGGTGCACACAATTTAGTAAAAGTATAAAATTAGGAATGACAATTTTGGTAATCTGAATTTCGAGTTTCAGTTCGTGTATAATTTCAGCCAAGTAAAACCTTGCTTAACATGGAATAATTTTTTGTCTCAAGAAGTTCAGATTCATGTACATTTCGCTATACTTGAATGCCAACAGAAAGCGAAAGTTATTTGGAACTCTTGAAATATCTAATATTTACATTCCAATATAAATTTAAAATTTTGTTCTCAAAGAGTTCTCGTTTACAAATTTGTCCCTGTCAGAAGTGCAGGATGACGAAAATCACATTAACCGTCGCGTAATTACAGGATGGAGTACATGCTTTTTAATTTCAATGGTAAACTGCTCATTTACGAGCAAGAAAATAAAACACTTACCTTTCCTTTAAACATAATGCAATAGCGCTCATGCAGAACTCCGCCTCAATTTATGTTTTTCTTCTTCTCGTTATGCCAAGTTTTCCTTCAAACCTCATCTCTTTGAATGACTCTTGGATGTTCCAAATCTGCAAAGTAGAAAAGACATACATTAGTTCAGATAACATTTCTTCTGATCCAACTCAACTTGCAAACACCAGGGATGGAAAATGTAGATGATTTTGAGTATCAAACCAAATTTATAAACTTGAGGGAACTTATAATTTTCGTGTGTTACATAGCTCTTAGAGGAACTGAAGGATCTATGTATTTGTGGGAATCAAATTAATGGCAAATCTGGGTGAATGTTCAAATTTAATCTATTAGAAAAAGTGCAACAAATTAAAAATCTAAAGTCGGGAACGAAAAGGTAAGTTGCTTTAGGCAAAAATACTAAAACCCCTTCCAATTTGACTAGCGAATTTTTTCACTTCCTTTGATAAATGTAATTTAACCATCAAAGCAACAATAACCCCCAAAGTTAAAGTTGGCTCAGGCTAAGAAGAACCCGCACGTGATAATGCGCAGTTACGAAAATTCCCCCCGCATGTACTGCGTTGATATTTATCCTTGCCGGTTCTTCTTAGCCCTAGCCATCTTTAAACAATATTTAATATAAATGAAAAACATTAAAAATTACTTGCAAAAATGAGCGTCAAATAACGCCAGTGACCAAATTCATTTAATTTGCATTCCTATATTGGGAGTTTTCACAAGATAAAACTTGCATTACTCACAATCTGGTTTTGTTAGAGAAAAACTAAATTACACTAATGATATACAACAGATAGTGGAAACTGGATTGCCAAAACAAAGAGTAAACTGACCTTTCGTTTTAAACTGCTGCGACAGCTTAGGTTTCTTCTCAACTTTGCAATTGTCGCTGTACAATTTTGCATTCCACCATTCAACTCGTTCGGTACAAAAACCTAGAACAAACACATAATTTACTATAAATATCGCACATTAAATCCACCTAAATTAAAATTAGTAAGTCGTTTATACGTTGACGCCATATTGTGAGGTTATAAAATCATTTAAACAAAATTACCACGTACCACTAATTATTAACATTTTTAGGTTGAATAAAAGCATTAAACAATTGCAACCTAATATATAAGCACATTATGTAAACGAATCATTTACTAATTTTTATTTTTAATCTGCTAATTATTGAAAAACTTTATAAAATCGCCTTGTCGTGCACGGCATAGTAACGAAGTTTGCAACATGCCACAGACGATTGACGAATCACAATCAAGAATTAAGATTCGAGAGACATAGGCGTCCGATTTATTTTTTTACAGAAAGCTCCACATAATTTTTTTTAATACGTATTACAAAATATTATTCTATTAACTCATAGAAGTTAAATAAAGATGCAAAATTTTAAGTATTACGAGTTACTTGATTATAATCCATTATATCCACTCTTAGTGGATTTGCAGGTTCACATTTGCGTTCTCGAAACTTTTTATAATGGAAATACCAGAGAAGAGGGTGAATTAATGCCTTACCAAAGCAAACTTAATAATTTTCGCATCACAATCGCGTTTTCGGTGTTAACATTGCCACAAAAAATGAGGTCACGCAAAAGTAGAATCCGAGTGGGGGTTATTTTAGCACGATATGACGATCGTTCTTCGATAAAATATACACAAGACTAAAGAAAATTACAAATTGCAGGGGGCAAATTTAATTCTTCGTCGCTAAAATACAAGGGCAGGATCTCATTTTTTAAGTTATTAAATCAAATAAAAAATCTAAAAATTGGAAATTACAAATTGCAGACCAAATTTAACTCTTCATCGCATAAATACAGTGGCGGCTTCACGTGTTTTACAATTATTAAATCAAAGAACCTTACAGACCAGTCGATACAGCATCAAAACAGGAGTGTACCTTGCAAACAATGGTGTACTAAAAACTATCAAATAAATTTTTGGTTACTAATAAACTATTCGATTAACTTATTAGTTATTAAAACCATGGACCTCTTAAAATAAAGATCTTTATTTTCGCATAAAGGCATAAGATTCACTGTGAATCGCAAGTCTAGTAGGAGTGTGATCCTACACAATAGATAGTGGAAACTGGATCGACAAAAAAAAGTAAACTGACCTTTCATCTTCAACGGTGGCGTCAGCTTAAGTTTCTTCTCCACTTTGCAACTGCCGCTGTACAATTTTGAATTCCACCATTCAACTCATTCGGTATGAAGCAAATAGCTTTGAATCCTTGTGTACATGGGAATGTCGACAATCTCTCAAGAAACTGGCAATGGGCCCCTACGCTGGGTACCAAGTCATGAGAGAATCGAGGGTAATGAAATAGCTGATAGACTAGCTAGATCAAGCTCAAAAACGCCCCCGACTAGACCCAAACCATTCTGTGAGCTAAGCAAAGCACACGGAGGGCTGGAGGTTTAAAAATGGGAAGCAGAGAGCAAAAAAACCCTTTGTAAAAATACACCAGGACAAAGACAGGGAAAGAAATTCATCAAGTACTCTACTGCAGAAGCACAAAAGCTTCTTCTTGTAACAAAGAACGAAATTAGACTCATTACGGGGCTGTTCACCGGACATTGCCCAGTAAAATACCACCTCAAAAAAAATAAGACTGGAAGGAAATGACAGATGCAGACTTTGTGAATCGGAAATCTAGTAGGAGTGTGATCCTACACAATAGATAGTGGAAACTGGATTGACAAAAAAAAGAGTCAACTGACCTGTCATCTTCAACGGCTGCGACAGCTTAAGTTTCTTCTCCACTTTGCAACTGCCGCTGTACAATTTTGCGTTCCACCATTCAACTCGTTCGGTATGAAAACCTACAACAAAAACATAATTTACTATAAATATCACACATTACTAAGTTGTATATACGATGACGCCATATTGTGAGGTTATTAAATAATTCAAACAAAATTACTACTTACCACTAATTATTAACATTTTCAGGTTAAATAAAAGCATTAAACAAATGCAACCTATCGTAAAGAGCACATATGTACAACAATCATTTACTAATTATCATTTTTAACCTGCTAATTTGCTGCTAATCATTGAAAAACTTGATAATAATTTGCATTGTGCACTTTCCACCACTTTCCACGAACGAAGTTAGTAAAATGTCAAACGATGATCGCCGAATCACAATTCGAGAGACATATGCGTCCGAATTATTTTTTCGCAGGGGGCTCCACATAATTTTTTTGAATATTTTTGTTAAGAGTCTTTGGTAAGAAGGTTAGAAGACTAGAGTCTCGCAAATATTTTGTGTTAGTTTGTTAAAAAAATATTTTTCATAGATGCTTAGATGGGGGGGGGGGAGTATTTATTACCACCAATTTTCCTTGAGTCCGTCCTTTTAAAGTTACATTCTCACATTGCAAAAAAATTCATTAGAAACCGGAAATTATTTAAGTTACAAATTATCAAGAGTTAGTTAGCTTGACCGTTGATTAAGCTAACCAGAAGTTAAACAATGTTAAGACCTTTTTCCGTCTTCGGTTAGCTTAATCTACCGTTAATTCTATCCAATCAATGAATTTACTTTTAAATTCTAAAAATAATGAACAAGTAAGAATTTCGTTAATCCATTCATGCGCGTCGTCGCTCCCTCATATTCGCGTAAAAATGGTGAAATTTTTAAGGCCTCTACTCTAAACCCGTTGTAAGGGTGCCCCCTAACTTTATGCCAAAAAGTCCTCATTACAAATTGACATGTGTCAAGAAATCGACACATTAGTTATCCTTGGAAGAAAGGATAAAATGGATTATTTCCCACATGAAAGATATTTTCCCGCATGAAAAGTTAACTTGGCTCTCCGAGTGAATAACTGAATATTCTGAAAACAATTTTTTGTTGTTTAAAAATTGCCTAACCTCACTTTTTGTTATGGAAATGTCATGTCTCCCTATTTTCAACGTTTTCTATCACCTGAAATGTCTTTAGGGTGAAACAGATAAACTTACAGGATAACCTACCCCAACGTTTTTCCCCTTGTACTTCCTCCCCTTTGAAGGGTGCCCGTAGCGACCGATCGATCGTCGTCGGTGATTTTCAGACTCGCGGGTCGTTTCGGTGTGATTTTACCTCAAAACAACCAATAATAAATTATAACGATTAGAACCCTTGACTTTTATTACTTCCAAATACGTTGGATTAGCCATAAAAAAATTAACAACCGCGATAACGTCGAGAGGGTGATCCAAGGTTCAAGGTTGAAATATTAATTTTCCAATCGAAAAATTAGTGATATAACGATGACTTTTTGATTTGCGGTTTCACTTTCAAACAACCAAAAAAATGAGCGAAGCCAGCATTTTAGACGAATGGGAAGAATTGTCTGGAGATTACAAGGATTTGGAGGTTAGGAAATTGATTTGTACTGTAAAAGTCGGGGCGAAAAGTTTTTTTGCTGATTCCAGGTCACGAATAAGATCTACCAGGACAAATTGGAAGAAATAACCGAATATCAGAAGAAATGTCAGAAAAACATTACCCACCAGCGATACCGTCTGTCCATAGTAAGCAAAAATTTGGAAAAGTGAGTTACCCCTTTTGTAACTTCCTGAAGCTCATTTTTGTATCCTTAGGTTAAAAAAGCAGGGTGGGACCGATTCCAGTAAAATCGAAGAGTTGGAGACGAATATTTTGAAACGCCAGGCTCAGCTGTTCGAAGTGGAGCAGACCCTCCCGAAAGGAAATGACGCGTATCTGAAAATTATCGTCGGGAATGTCAATGTTTCGATCTTGAATAAGGAAGAAAAGTAAGTACGAAGTTATTTACACTTTTGCAGATTACTCACTCAAATTTTTGTAGGTTCAAATACAAAAATGAGTACGAAAAGTTTAAACTTATTTTGAGCATAATTTGTTTCATCCTGTCTCTTCTTAACCTGCAAATGAGATTCAGGCCACTGGAGTTGTCCTACATTTTTCTGTTGGTTTGGTATTATTGCACTTTGACGATAAGGGAAAGCATTCTGAAAGTTAATGGGTCCCGCATCAAAGGCTGGTGGCGCTTCCACCACTTTTTGTCTACTGTCGCCGCAGCCATTTTGTTAATCTGGCCTGACACGGAGCCCTGGTTGGCGTTTAGGAATCAATTTATGTGGTTCAACGCTTATATAAGTAAGTATGTTGTTATTAAGTGGACTGGGAAATTTTGAATATTAAAAAAAATTATTTTGGGGGGTGGGCCATCGCCCCCCTCTTGAAAAAATGAAGCATTTTATGTAAAATATAAAAACTGGAAAAAGTTATAGATGGAGTTATCAATTTATGTATTTTTTTTTCAATCTATGGAAAAAGTTGCTGGATCCGCCCCTATAAGGTTGGCGTATCATGAACTGTACCTATAAGCAAAGGTACACACAGTATTCAAGTTTCACTTTTTTGCAGGATAATTTTGTTTTTGTTATTATTTGACTTTGCCCAATTTTTTTAATCTTAAGTAGTGGATTACTTGAACAAAATTAGGTTATCTAAAAATTGTTATCAATTTTGCGGCATTGTTGATTTTTTTCCTAAAACCAGAGCTTCAATAAATAACTACATTATTTATTTAAATACCTCAAAAGAAAAAAAATTGTCTCATAATTTCTATAATTTAGGGGGTGAAATTAATTGAGGCATCGGTTTTTCATTAATTTCTCTACTTTTCTTCATAATTTCAACTAGAAATTTTTGAATTTTTGCTAGAATTCACGCCTTCCCAAATTATCATTTACTCAAGGTTATTCAATAAAAAATTATTATGTGATTAAAAAAACTGGTGAAAAATTAATGTTATTAATTATTTATGAAAAGAGAAACAAAAGTAAGCTAGGTTTAAAACGGAATAATTCCTAATTTAATAATTAAATGCAACTCACATTTTAAAACGTAAAAGTTTTATTTATAGCAATAATAATTTTAAACGTGAATTAATTTGATATCAAAAGAGGTCCAGAAACTTCATAGCTCCTTTACTGTTTTTTTTTTCTGAAAGTTATAAACTGTAGTTTGCGTTGCTAGGTAACAGTAACCAAGTTACTCCAAAATCTCCACCTACAAACCTAAAGTTTAAGTAATTTGTTACTTGTTTAATTTTATGTAATTCTCTTGTTGCTAGGGGTGTCCCCTATTTTTTTTACTATCTCCTGGTGGTCGTCCTAATTTTCCTCAATTTTTATATAAATGTTTTTCTCACAGATTGTAATCAAAATGTCCTATGAGGAAGCAAAATGACATTTTACTGATGAAATTATTTTCAATGTGAAATGGAGAGCTTTGCAAAAAAGTTATTATTAGGTGATAAATTGGGGTGGTTTTAAGGGATTTTAAAGGGTGAAATGGAAATAACTATAATACAATTCTGAAACTTTTAATTCGTGTAGAATTTTAGTAACAAATTAACGAAGAAGTAGTAAAAATAAATTCATAATTTGGGGTGGTTTCTGGCTTCGGAAGGGTAGAATTCCAAATAATTGTATTTAATTATTTAAAATTTTAAAACTTCGAATTTGTCAAGAATTTAACTAACAGATTAACGGAAAAATAGCAAATAAATTATTAATTGTTAAATTGGGGTAGTTTCAGGCTTCGAAAGGGTAGAATAATTATAATAGGGCCCCAAAGTTGCCTGTAACTTTCTGTGTAATTTTGCACAATTCTTTTTAGAAATTTTAAACTTGCACATACAGAAAAAAGTAGTGGATAAATTTTAAACTCAATGGGGGTTGTTTTTGATGGGGGTAAAAAATAAAATGTTTGTTTAAAAATTTTGATATCAAGTAAATAAACTAATATTAAAGCGGAGAATACAGTAAAAATAATACAAAAAATCTGAACGTTTAGGGGTGCATTTTTGATAGGGTAGGAAATTAAAATTTTGTTTTAAAATTTTGAAATTATGTAAAGATACTAAAATTAAACGTATAAATGCAGTAAAAATAGTAGAATAATTCAAATCGTTAAAGGGGTGGTTTTTTTGACGAGAAGAAATAAAATTTATCATTTTTTTTTTTAAATAAAGGATATAAAATCATATTTTTGAATTTTATGTGGCAGTTTTAATAAAACTGAAATAAATTTAGTTCATTTGTTGAATTTTAAAAACCCTGGTCTTTGATTACTATCAAGCCGTAGGCGATTTTCTTATTTTTTATAAATTTTATTGTAAAATTGTAATATAAAATCACATTTTTCAATTTCACTTGGCCGAAAATGGGAACCTTGAAATTAATTTGTTAAAGTTTAAATAGTTTTTGTCTTTAATTACTACAGTGCCGTAGGTGATTTTGTTATATTCTTCGATTTTATTATAAATTTCAAAAATTTAACTTCATATTTTTCCACCTTATCTGGCTGTTTTCACAAAATTCAAAACAAATTTTGTTAAAATGTTGAAGTTTTTTATACAAAGCCGAAGGTGATTTTCTTATGTTTTTAAGATTTTTTGTAAAAATGTAATATTATAAAATCACTTTTCAATTTTGCGTTGCAGTTTTCAGAAAATCGGAACCTTTTTTAAAATACTTTGTTAAATTTTAAATCATCATGGTCTTTAATTACTTTAGCGCCGCGGGTGATTTTCTAACATTATTGGAATTTTTATAAGTTCAAAAAGTTTAACTTCAGATTTTTCAATTTTATTTGGTAATTTTCATTAAATGCAAAACAAATTTCGTTAAAAAGTTGAATTTAAAAAAATCTAGGTTTGTGATTACTACCAAGCCGCAGGAGATTTTTTTACAGTTTTTAAATTTCATTGTAAAAATGTAAGATAAATTCACAGCTTTCAATTTTACGTCGCAGTTTTCAGAAAATCGGAACATTTTTTAAAATAATTTGTTAAATTTGAAATCATCATGGTCTTTATAATTACTTCATTGCCGCAGGCGATTTTTTATCATTCTTTGATTTTATTGTAAGTTCAAAAAGTACATCTTTAGATTTTTGGCAATTTGCATAAATTTTAAAACAAATATAGTGAAAATGTTAAAGTTTTTATAGAACGCCGCAGGTGATTTTCTTGTTTTTAATTTTTTTTCTTATAAATGTAATATAAAATCACACTTTGCAATTATTCGCCGCAGTTTTCAGAAAATTTGAACCATTAAAATAATTTGTTAAGTTCCAAATCATCATGGTCTTTAATTACTTTAGTGCCGCAGGTGATTTTCTAACATTATTAGAATTTATTATAAGTTCAAAAAGTTTAACTTCAGATTTTTCAATTTTATTTGATAATTTTCATAAAATTCAAACCAAATTCCGTTAAAAAGTTGAATTAAAAAAAATCTAGGTTTGTGATCACTACCAAGCCGCAGGAGATTTTCTTACAGTTTCTAAATTTTATTGTAAAAATGTAACATAAAATCACACCTTTCAATTTTACGTCGCAGTTTTCAGAAAATTTGAACCATTAAAATAATTTGTTAAGTTCCAAATCATCATGGTATTTAATTACTTCAGTGCCGCAGGTGATTTTCTAACATTATTGGAATTTATTATAAGTTCAAAAAGTTTAACTTCAGATTTTTCAATTTTATTTGGCAATTTTCATAAAATTCAAAACAAATTTCGTTAAAAAGTTGAATTTAAAAAAATCTAGGTTTGTTATTACTACCAAGCCGCAGGAGATTTTCTTACAGTTTCTAAATTTTATTGTAAAAATGTAACATAAAATCACACCTTTCAATTTTACGTCGCAGTTTTCAGAAAATCGGAACATTTTTTAAAATAATTTGTTAAATTTGAAATCATCATGGTCTTTATAATTACTTCATTGCCACAGGCGATTTTTTTATCATTCTTTGATTTTATTGTAAGTTCAAAAAGTACACCTTCAGATTTTTCAATTTTATTTGGCAATTTGCATAAATTTTAAAACAAATATAGTGAAAATGTTAAAGTTTTTATAGAACGCCGCAGGTGAATTTCTTGTTTTTAATTTTTTTCTTATAAATGTAATATAAAATCACACTTTTCAATTATTCACCGCAGTTTTCAGAAAATTTGAACCATTAAAATAATTTGTTGAGTTCCAAATCATGATGGTCTTTAATTACTTCAGTGCCGCAGGTGATTTTCTAACATTATTGGAATTTATTATAAGTTCAAAAAGTTTAACTTCACATTTTTCAATTTTATTTGGCAATATTCATAAAATTCAAAACAAATTTCGTTAAAAAGTTGAATTTAAAAAAATCTAGGTTTGTGATGACTACCAAGCCGCAGGAGATTTTCTTACAGTTTCTAAATTTTATTGTAAAATTGTAATATAAAATCACATTTTTCAATTTCACTTGACCGTAAATGGGAACCTTGAAATTAATTTGTTAAATTTTAAATAGTTTTTGTCTTTAATTACTACAGTGCCGCAGGCGATTTTGTTAAATTCTTCAATTGGAATTGGAACCTTGAAATAATTTGATGGATTTTAAATCAATTTTGTTTTTAATTTTCACCGTACCGCAGGCGATTTATGACCTACAGATTTTTTGCTCGGCCTGCGGTCTCGCACTTGACTATTTTATCAAAGGATTTTTTTTGATGTTTTAAACGATTTTTATTTATTAAATGAGATTATTAATTTAATTTTTTTAATTAGTCTGTAGTCAGTAATGTCTCTAATCCATTTTAATAAAATTAAAGTATGCAATTATAAATAATACTGAATAAATTAATTCATATTTTTGTGTTGGAGTTATTTAAATAATTTGAAAAGTATTTAAATGCTTTTCTAAAATTTTTAAAGATAGGGAAATTAATACTGCAAATACTGCAGTAAAAATATTGAAAAAAATTCTGAAAAATAAGGAGCATTTTTTGGTGCGGCCATTTTTCATAATAACGGAATAGCCAATCAAATGTGCGAGAGCTTGTTACGAACAGACAGACGGACATAATTTTCTAGGGCATTCTTATGAGTTTTGATTATTATAATTTATTAAAAACTCCTAGATCTGTGTGTAATGCAATACAAATTGGTTAGTTTATTTATTATTAACCTAAAAATGGTTCTAGTGCGGCCTTCAGGCCCCACAGTTTCGGCAGTTGGGAATTTACCTATTACTCATTGAGAATTTTATTTTCATCTGTATTTTTTTGTTTTAGGTGTTGTCCAGTATTTACAATTCCGTTATCAACAGGGTCAGTTGTACAGATTAAAGGCTTTGGGTGAGCGCTACAATATGGACATAACAATTGAAGGGTTTCATTCTTGGATGTGGCGCGGATTGAGTTTCCTACTGCCATTTTTGTTTATTGGTTATTTCTTTCAACTTTACAACGCTTACACGCTTTACCACCTCAGTTTTCTACCTTCGGCGACGTGGCACGTAAGTTTCCAGTTTTTTTGTATCAAAAGACCAAACTAAAACCGATTTTGCAGGTCAGGGTGTTAAGTATAATGTTCCTCATCTTATTTATTGGAAACACAGTCACTACCATTATGGTGATTCCAAATAAAATACGAGATAAAGTCGTAATTCAGTATCGCCTGATGAACCAAAGAATAAATTCGGCTAAAAATTTAAACTGTTTAGATGTGAGTTTTTTACGATTTTGGTTAAAATTATTTTTAACAATATTTGCCTTTCAGAATGCCGATAAGGTGGACACAAGTAAAATAGATTAAGAAAATTGGAACCTTGCATTTATGAGTGTTGTTGTGGTGATTTAATATTTATATTAATTTTTATTAAGAAATTGTGAATAAAGTACTAAGCAATGCCTCAGAATTTTTAACTTTCAGGCTGAAGCGCCCGCATACCTACTAGCAAATTGAGTTACAGAGAACGCTCCATAGTTGAAATGGTTGCTAACTGAAAACTAAACAATTTTTTAATTTTTGAGATGTACATATTTTTTTGTACAAATCCTTAATACAATACAGCAGATAAGATCTCACAAAACTTTGTTTATTTTAAAAGTTTTTTTCTACATTTGCTAAAAACGTCTCAGTTTGGCTCCAGAACCCGTCCAACATTTTAACTGGGGCAAAACGTGAAAATACTATTTTTTCGATTTTCCTTGTGCTTTAACGCTTGCCATCGCCTTTTTAACCGTTTCGGCATCGCCTAAAAATTGCAAGCTACCCTTAGGGACCGGCTTTAACTTTTCATCCAAACCATAAAGAAAAGGAATCCCAGTGGGGATGTTCAGTTTCATAAGTTCTGCTTCTGAGAGTTGATCCAAATATTTGACCACTCCCCTTAAGCTGTTCCCATGAGCAGCAATAATAATTGATTTTCCCGATTTTATCTGTGGCACAATCGCATCATTCCAAAACGGCAGCGTCCTCTCCACCGTCATCTTCAAGGATTCAAACTTTGGAAACTTATCAACGGGTGGCCCATCTTTAAACCCTTTAAAATTAACAATCTTCTTATAATACGGATGGTCTTTTTCCATTGGCGGGGGTGGAACGTCGTAACTTCTTCTCCAAATTGAAACCTGTTTTTCTCCATACTTTGCCGCCGTTTCCGCCTTGTTCAGCCCCGTAAGTCCACCATAATGCCGCTCATTTAATCTCCAATTTTTGACGATTTTAATCTGACTCTGATTAAGAACGCCCAAGAGTATCCGTAAGGTTTCCTGAGCCCGAGTTAAAGCCGACGTGAAAGCCAGGTCAAATTTAAAGTTTTCCGCCTTCAAAGCTTCCCCCGCTCGTTTCGCTTCTGCTTTACCTTTTGCCGTCAATTTGGCATCGTACCAGCCGCAGAACAAATTTTTTTGGTTCCATTCCGATTCACCGTGCCGAACCATCACTATGTTGTACTTCCCAGTTACTTTTGAAACTCGGCGCGTTTGAACAACGAAATTTTGCACTAATTTTTGGTTGAAGGGGTGACGTTTAGTTAATAACATTTTTTTAAATTGAAAGTAGGGCACTTGTTGCGAGCGTGCTTAGAATTTTTTCCATGGAGAGAAATCGAATAGTGCGGCTTATGGCCGTCTATACAATGCTTTTAATTCCAAGGTGCGTTGCGAACAACAGTAAAATCAAACTTACAATCTTAAAAGATTGAGAAAAGAGAAAACAAATTTTTTATAAATCTTTTTACCCAATAAGGACGCCTATGCTGCTGTCATAAAAACCTAGCTGTCACCTGTCACTTGTTGATTCAAATTTCCTAACCCTACATTTTGCGTTTTTGTATAATTTAACCTCAAATTTGTTGTGAAAATTTTTGAAAAGTGAAGATGTCGATGAACAAATATATGCACCCCCGCAATATTTACAAGACGCCCCCAAATTTCAAGCAACTGGCGATCGATTATCCCAATTTTCGGGAGCATGTGAAACAGGACGTCTCAGGAAAAGTTACCATCGATTTTAAAGATGTTAAAGCTTTGAGGGCACTCACCTGCACCTTACTAAAAAAGGATTTTGATTTGGATGTTGAAATTCCGCTCAATAAAATGATCCCCACGGTTCCGTTACGCTTAAATTACATTTTGTGGATCGAAGACTTGCTCAGCGTTGCTCCACAAAGCGATCGAGTTAGAGGAATTGATGTTGGTACTGGTACGTCTTGTATTTACTCCTTGCTTGCTGCTAAAAGTAAAGGATGGTCAATGGTGGCGACAGATATTGATAAAGATAGTTTGAATTTTGCACAGGAAAACGTTCGAAGAAATAATTTGTCGCAACTGATAAAAGGTAAACATTGCTTTTTCTCTCTCAAAAAACCCAAATTTTTGTATAATTTAAAAGTAGTTTTAGAGTTTCTGCTTTTTTTATTTTTAAAATTTTTTGAATACTTTTAGGGGTAAAGAATAAAAATTTTTTAAAATAATTTTTATGTTAAATATAATCATATTGCACCTGCAAATACAGAAAAAAATAGTGAAAAAATTCTAAACGTTAGGGGGGTGTTGTTAATGGGGGTAGAAAGTAAAAATTTTATTTATAAAAGTTTTAAATTTTATTTAAAAACTTATTTTATGTAAATATTCTAATACTAATTCTGCAAATACCGAAAAAATAGGGGAAAAATTCTAAACGACTAGGGGTGGTTTTAGAAGGGGGCAAAAAGTATAAAAATATTGTTTAAAAATTTTTAAATTAGTTCAATATAAAATCTTTTATTAGGTTATTCTACCTGTGAAAACAGCAAAGAAAGTGAAAAAGTTAAAAAATGAAGGGGTAGTCACTAAAGGGGGTGGTTTTCTTTATGGGATTAAAAAGTTAAAATTTTGTTTAAAAATTTTAAAGCTATATAAATATACTAATATTGCACTTGTAAATACAGAAAAAATAGTGAAAAAATTCTAAAGGGTTGTTTTTGATGGGGGTAGAAAGTAAAAAATTTTACTATACAATTTTTAAATTTTATTTAAAAACTGATTTTATGTAAATATTCTAATAGTAATTCTGCAAATACAGAAAAAATAGTGGAAAAATTTTAAACGACAAGGGGGTGGTTTTAGAAGGGGGTAAAAAGTATAAAAATATTGTTTAAAAATTTTTAAATTAGTTCAATATAGAATCTTTTATTAGGTTATTCTACCTGTGAAAACAGCAAAGAAAGTGAAAAAGTTAAAAAAATGAAGGGGTAGTCACTAAAGGGGGTGGTTTTCTTTATGGGAGTAAAAAGTTAAAATTTTGTTTAAAAATTTTAAAGCTATATAAATATACTAATATTGCACTTGTAAATACATAAAAAATAGTGAAAAAATTCTAAACGCTAAAGGGTTGTTTTAGATGGGGGGGTAGAAAGTAAAAAATTTATCTCTAAAAATTTTAAATTTTATTTAAAAACTTATTTTATGTAAATATTCTAATACTAATTCTGCAAATACAAAAAAATAGTGGAAAAATTCTAAACGACAAGGGGGTGGTTTTAGAAAGGGGTAAAAAGTATAAAAATATTGTTTAAAATTTTTTAAATTATTTCAATAGAGAATCTTTTATTAGGTTATTCTACTTCTGAAAACAGCAAAGAAAGTGAAAAAGTTAAAAAAATTGAAGGGGTAGTCACTAAAGGGGTGGTTTTAATCCCACAAAGAGTAAAAAGTTAAAATTTTGTTTAAAAATTTTTGAAGCTATGTAAATATACTAATATTGCACTTGTAAATGCAGAAAAAGTAGTTAAAAAATTCTAAACGCTAAAGGGTTGTTTTTGATGGGGGGTAGAAAGTAAAAAATTTATCTATAAAAGTTTTAAGTTTTATTTAAAAACTTATTTTATGTAAATATTTTAATACTAATTCTGCAAATACAGAAAAAATAGCGGAAATATTCTAAACGACAAAGGGGTGGTTTTAGAAGGGGGTAATAAGTAAAAATGTTGTTTAAAAATTTTTAAATTATTTTAATATAAAATCTTTTAATAGGTTATTCGACCTGTGAAAGCAGCAAAGAGAGTGAAAAAGTTAAAAAAATGAAGGGGGTAGTCACTAAAGGGGGTGGTTTTCTTTATTGAAGTAAAAAGTTAAAATTTTGTTTAAAAATGTAGAAATTATGTAAATATATTTTTATTTATTATTTATGACAATACAAAATTATGTAATTGAACTTGTGAAAGCAATAAAGATTTTGGAAAAATTCTGAACTGAAGGGGTAGTCACTAAAGGGGGTGGATTTTTTATTGCAGTAAAAGGTTAAAATTTTATTCAAAAATTTTGAAGCTTTATTTATTACAATACAAAATTATGTAATAGAACCTATGAAAGCAGCAAAAATAATTAAGAAATTCTGAACGCTAAGGGGGTAGCCACTAAAGGGGGTGGATTTTTATGGGAGTAAAAAATTAAAATGTTGTTAAAAATTTCAAAGCTATATAAACATACTAATATTGCAACTGAAAATATAGAAAAATTACTTAAAATATTCTATACCCTAAGGGGCGGTTTTTTAGCGGGGGTGTAAAACAAAAATTTTATTTAAAAATGTTGTTAACTATGTAAATATACTAATATTGTATCCGAAAATATAGAAAAATTTGTGAAAAAATTGTACACGTTAAGGGGGTGGTTTTTTATAGGGGTAAGATATAAAAATTTGATAGAAAAAATTTGAAATGAAGTAAATATATTATTTTTAAACCTGTGAAGTTAGCAAAAATAGTGAAAAAATTCTAAACGCTAAGGGGGTAGTCACTAAAGGGGTCGTTTTTTTTATGGAAGTAAAAACTTAAAATTTTGTTTAAAAATTTTGAAACTATGCAGATATACTAATATTGCAACCGCAAATACAGAAAAAATATTTAAAAATTTCTACACGTTAAGGGGGTGGTTTCTGATGGATGTACGAAATAAAAATTTTCTTTAGAAATTTTGAAAATTATTATCTTATATATGAAAATATACTATAATTGAACCAGTGAATGCAGAAAAAATATTAAAAAAATTTTAATCGTTAAGGGGATAGTCACGATAAAGGGGTGGTTTTAGATTGGAGTAAGAAATAAAAATTTTGTTTAAAAATTTTGAAATTTTTGTAAATTACTATTCTTGAACTTGTGAAAGTAGCAAAAATAGTGGAAAAATTCTAAACGCTAAGGGGTTATTTTTGGGTGGGGGTAAGAAATAAAATTTTTGTTTACAAATTTTGACATTATAATAAATGAACTAATACTAAACTTGTGAAAACACCAAAAATAGTGAAAATATTCTAAACAAAAAGAGGGTGGTTTTTGATGGACTTAAAAATAAAAGTATTCAAAATTTTTAATTTTTACTTGACAAAAACTACCACTTACTAATTAGATTTTTTTCATTATTTTTAGTGTGTTCACAGATTTAATTTTAATTATTTAGAAATTTTACATGAAATTTAGATTGGAATTTAAATTAAGGGATGATTTTTAGGGACAATAAATCTAACTATTGTTAAATATACCTGAAACTTTCTGAGTACGAATATTAAATCTTTGAAGATAGTAAAAATATTGAAAAAATTTTAAGCTCCAAGGGGGTAATTTTTGAGGAGGGTGAAAAATAAAAGTGTTGTTTAGAAATTTTGAAATTACGTAAATATTGAAGCTAAAAATACAGGAAAAATAGAAAAAAATATTCTAAACGTAAAGGTGTGTGCGCACAATTTATTTCTCGCGCTATCTGTAATTTTTCTTTTTTTTAATTTCAAACTAAATTCTATTTTTTATTTAGTTAAGCATGTCGAGGAAGACACTCTGTTAAAAGAGGCCGTGGATAACGAAATCTACGATTTTTGCATGTGCAATCCGCCTTTCTTCACCTCTACTCAAGAATTAAATCCATTTTTTAAGGCGAGACGACCCGACCGCCCCCGTCCACGGAATGCGTTCACAGCAACGCAAAACGAAGTGATCGCCGAAGGCGGCGAGGTTAAATTTGTGACTAAAATGATCGAGGAGAGTAAAGAACTTGATAAGAGAGTGAGGTAAGAAAATTTCTAAATTTTTTAAGTGGTGGTTAAAATTGAGTCGTTGCAGGATTTACACTTGTATGGTAGGTCACAAGTCCAGTTTGCCACCTTTAAAAAAAAGCTTGCGTGAAATCGACGTGATCAGTTTCAAACAAACCGAGTTTTGTCAAGGTCACACCACCCGGTGGGCTCTTGCATGGACGTTCTACGACATCGACTTACGGAAACTTCCCGAGGCTACAGTCACAGCTGCGAGGAAGTCAAAACCTCTGCAACACAAAATTTTAGGTTCGAGTTTTAAAAATGTGGTTGATCACGTTAGGGCACTGTTTGATGATTTGGTGATGGAAGTGCAAGTGATAAAAGAGACAAATTCGGTGCTTTCCTTGTACGTTACGGCCCAATCTAACACTTGGTCCCACCAAAGAAGAAGGAAACGCGAGCGTGAACGTTTCAACACTTTGTTAAGTGAAAATGATGTTAAATTACAAGAAGAAAGTCCCAGTACTAGTCGTCCCGAATGTGGAAGTCCTGAAATTGCCAACGCTTCCGATTTAATTTCACAGATGGAGGTGAATTCTCCCAAAGGTCGGGGTAAACGCGAAAGCGAAGACGACGAGGATGGCTATTACAATTGCAAGCGGATCAAACTTTCTCCAACTGAAAATTGTTGTTTAAAAGCTTCTGTGATCATCACAAAGGAAGAAAACGACGTCGTCATTGAGTTGCTGTTCTTAGAGGGCGGAGCCGGTAAGGAAGGCTTGCACCAGGTTCTTCAGTACATAAAAAATAACTTGAAAATTTAGTTTTTATTTTTGTAACTTATTTTATTAAATAAAAAAAGAAAAACTTACGTCGAAATTTTATTTTTCAGATTTTGCGGTTGAAGGGTAACTTACAGCAGTTAAAAAACAGTTTTAGTGCGGCCTGAAGGCCGCACAGCTTTAAGAATCTACGTATTACATGTAATTTTACAGAATTTTTTAACAATTCGCTTCATCACTTGATTTGGCAGGCTTCATAAAATTGATAAGAAATTTAGTTGATTTGTTGAATTTAAAAAATCTGAATTTTGATTAGTACAGAGCCAGAGGCGATTTTTGATTTCTTTCTTTTTTAAATCTAATCCAAAAAAAAACTTTTTAATTAGAATTTTAGATTTTTAAAAACTTGTAAAATTTTAAATTATCTAGGTCCTTGATTACTGGGGTGCGTGCCGCAGTCGATTTTTTAATATTTTTTTATTGCATTTTAAAATATAAAAGATAAAATCACAATTTTGAATTTTAAGTGGCAGTTTTCATGAAATTGAAATGAATTTAGTTACATTTGTTGAATTTTAAATACTTTAGATTTTAATTATTACTGAGCCACAGGCGATTAATTTATGATTTTTTAATTTTATTGTATATCCACTATAATATAACACCATATTTTTCAATTTTACCTGGTAGTTTTCAGAAAATCAGAACTTTTAAATTACGTTATTGAATTTTAAATCATAGCGCCGTAGGTGACTTTTTACTATTACATGATTTTATTATAAAATATTAGAAAGTTTAATACAGATATTTTAATTTTATTTGGCTATTTTCATGTAATTCAAGACAAATTTAGTTAAAACGTTGAATTTTAAAAACCGTGGTTTTAGATTATTCCTAAGCCGCAGGCGATTTTTAATAATTTCTAAATTTTATTGTAAATATGTTGTGTAAATCACATTTTCCAATTTCACTTGGCAGTTTAATCAAAAAATGGGAACCTTTAAATTAATTTGTTAAATTTTAGATAGTTTTTGTTTTTAATTATTACAGTGCCGCATTTTTAATAATTTTTATTGTATTATTAATTTAAAAACTTTAACTCCAGATTTTTCAATTTTATTTGGCAAAATTCATAAAATTCGAAACAAATATCGTTAAAAAGTTGAATTTAAAAAAAATCTAAGTTTGTGATTACTACCAAGCCGCAGGAGATTTTCTTACAGTTTTTAAATTTTATTATAAAAATGTAACATAAAATCACAGCTTTCGATTTTACCTCGCAGTTTTCAGAAAATCGGAACATTTTTTAAAATAATTTGTTAAATTTGAAATCATCATGGTCTTTACAATTACTTCATTGCCGCAGGCGATTTTTTATCATTCTTTGATTTTATTGTAAGTTCAAAAAGTACATCTTCAGATTTTTCAATTTTATTTGGCAATTTGCATAAAATTTAAAACAAATATAGTGAAAATGTTAAAGTTTTTATAAAACGCCGCAGGTGATTTTCTTGTTTTAAATTGTTTTCTTATAAATGTAATATAAAATCACACTTTTCAATTATTCACCGCAGTTTTCAGAAAATTTGAACCATTAAAATATTTTGTTGAGTTCCAAATCATCATGGTCTTTAATTACTTCAGTGCCGCAGGTGATTTTCTAACATTATTAGAATTTATTATAAGTTCAAAAAGTTTAAATTCACATTTTTCAATTTTATTTGTCAATTTTCATAAAATTCAAAAGAAATTTCCTTAAAAAGTTGAATTTAAAATAATCTAGGTTTGTGATGACTACCAGGCCGCAGGAGATTTTCTTACATTTTCTAAATTTTATTGTAAAAATGTAACATAAAATCACACTTTTCAATTTTACGTCGCAGTTTTCAGAAAATCGGAACATTTTTTAAAATAATTTGTTAATTTGAAATCATCATGGTCTTTCTAATTACTTCATTGCCGCAGGCGATTTTTTATCATTCTTTGATTTTATTGTAAGTTCAAAAAGTATATATTCGGGTTTTTCATAATTTGCATAAATTTTAAAACAAATATAGTGAAAATGTTAAAGTTTTTATAGAACGCCGCAGGTGATTTTCTTGTTTTTAATTTTTTTTCTTATAAATGTAATATAAAATCACACTTTGCAATTATTCGCCGCAGTTTTCAGAAAATTTGAACCATTAAAATAAATTGTTAAGTTCCAAATCATCATGGTCTTTAATTATTTTAGTGCCGCAGGTGATTTTCTAACATTATTGGAATTTATTACAAGTTCAAAAAGTTTAACTTCAGATTTTTCAATTTTATTTGACAATATTCATAAAATTCAAAACAAATTTCGTTAAAAAGTTGAATTTAAAAAAATTCTAGGTTTTTGATTACTACCAAGCCGCAGGAGATTTTCTTACATTTTCAAAATTTTATTGTAAAAATGTAACATAAAATCACACCTTTCAATTTTACGTTGTAGTTTTCAGAAAATCGGAACATTTTTTAAAATAATTTGTTAAATTTGAAATCATCATGGTCTTTATAATTACTTCATTGCCGCAGGCGATTTTTTATTATTCCTTGATTTTATTGTAAGTTCAAAAAGTATATATTCGGTTTTTTCATAATTTGCATAAATTTTAAAACAAATATAGTGAAAATGTTAAAGTTTTTATAGAACGCCGCAGGTGATTTTCTTGTTTTTAATTTTTTTTCTTATAAATGTAATATAAAATCACACTTTGCAATTATTCGCCGCAGTTTTCAGAAAATTTGAACCATTAAAATAATTTGTTAAGTTCCTAATCATCATGGTCTTTAATTACTTTAGTGCCGCAGGTGATTTTTTAACATTATTGGAATTTATTATAAGTTCGAAAAGTTTAACTTCAGATTTTTCAATTTTATTTGACAATATTCATAAAATTCAAAACAAATTTCGTTAAAAAGTTGAAGTTAAAAAAAATCTAGGTTTTTGATTACTACCAAGCCGCAGGAGATTTTCTTACATTTTCAAAATTTTATTGTAAAAATGTAACATAAAATCACACCTTTCAATTTTACGTTGTAGTTTTCAGAAAATCGGAACATTTTTTAAAATAAGTTGTTAAATTTGAAATCATCATGGTCTTTATAATTTTTTTTTATCATTCTTTGATTTTATTGTAAGTTCAATAAGTATATCTTCAGATTTTTCAATTTTATTAGGCAATTTGAATAAATTTTAAAACAAATATTGTGAAAATGTTAATGATTTGTAGAACGCCGCAGGTGATTTTCTTGTTTTTAATTTTTTTCTTATAAATGTAATATAAAATCACACTTTTCAATTATTCGCCGCAGTTTTCAGAAAATTTGAACCATTAAAATAATTTGTTAAGTTCCAAATCATCATGGTCTTTAATTACTTCAGTGCCGCAGGTGATTTTCTAACATTATTGGAATTTATTATAAGTTCAAAAAGTTTAATTTCAAATTTTTCAATTTTATTAGGCAATTTGAATAAATTTTAAAAAAAGTATAGTGAAAATGTTAATGTTTTTTAGAACGCCGCAGGTGATTTTCTTGTTTTTAATTTTTTTCTTATAAATGTTACATAAAATCACACCTTTCAGTTTTATGTCGCAGTTTTCAGAAAATCGGAACGTTTAAAATAATTTGTTTAATTTTAAATTATTTTCAATAACTTTAGTGCCGTAGGTGATTTTTTAACATTCTTTGATTTTATCATAAGTTCAAAAAGTATAAATTCAGATTCCAATTTTATCTGCCAATTTTGTTAAAATTCAAAACGAATTTCGTTAAAATGTCGAATTTAAAAAGTCTAGGTCTTTGGTTACAATCAAGCCCTAGGCGATTTTGCTGTTTTCATTTTTTCATTTTATTGTAAACATATAATTATTATAACATCAAATTTTTTAATTTTACATGGCAGTTTTGCAGGAAATCGGAACTTTTAACTTAAGTTGTTAAATTTAATTTTTGTAGTGCCGTAAGCGACTTTTTTATGTTTTAAATATAAATTTTAATTTTACTGGGCAGTTTTTACGAAATAGAAACGATTCAATTAATTTGTTGAATTTTATATAATAATTCTAGTTTTAATTACAAACAGTGCCGCAGGCAATTTTTTAATTTTATTGTAAAAAAGGTGTTTATTATTCTAGTTCTTAATTACTGTTGCGCCATAGGCGATTTTTTTATAATACATAATATTATATTGAAATTGTAACATAAAATTTTTCAATTTTTTTTTGTTTTGACAAAGACGAAACCGTGTAATAATTTTGTTAGTATTACTGCGCCGCAGGCGATTTTGGTTTAGATTTTACAACCCGCTGAGAATCATATTATTACAATGAGTTTTACGATGAATTGGACTGGCGCAGTCGGTTCTTGCGTAAGTATGATATTTAACATTTCTTTAACCGACGTTTGCGCCAGTCCCCGAAGCTTTTTCCTATTCTACACCGTCAAAAACTGTCATACAGACGTTACACTCAAAAAATTGAAATTTCTTCATTTTTTCATCATCTTAACTAAAGTGACGTAATTAATTTGAATTCAAGCAAGAGACAGCTAGAGATGGGATTATTATCAAATCCTGCATAATTTAATATTCCAACCACAACATGACACATCGATTACAAATTTGGACGGAATTTTAAAAATGTAATCACGCGCTAACGTTGCGTAAATAATAGAAAAATAATAGGTTGACCATCAAACAAGAAATATTTGCACCTTAATCGAGTCAAATTAAGAAACGAACATCGTTTTCTCAAAAGTAGGTAAGTTTACCACATTACCCTACCATTTATTAAATAAACGCGCAACAACAAAGTTTACTTTCAGTTTCGTTTTGATTTTTACCGAGTTGATAAAACAATTGTTTGGGACTTTACCGATCAAAAATTGTAAGTTTTTCTCTAATAATAAACTATTAACCAAATTCAAAAAGCGCGCTTAATGGTAACAATAATTGACGCTCGCCAAATTAAATAATGGAGTTTTTTTTTTAATTAATAATACAGGAAGAATTTTATTATTATTTAAGATGCTTGAGACGGAAATGTTTTTGCGAAGAAAGGTGAAACAACTTTCTAGCTCGGAGCCGGTTATTTTTTTTCAAAATAAAATTAATAAGTACATTCGTTACGTCACCGATCGATTACGTTCGAAATGATGAGCCAATCGACGGTGGCGACGGGCGCCTTACAACTTGTTTTTATGTCTAACATTTCGACCTTCAAATTTTTCAAAAAATTTGAATTTTAAAAAATTTTGTTTGTTTCAGGAGTAAAATGAAAATCGCTCTTTTGGTGATTGTTGCGTGCGGAGTTTATTTTTGTGAGGCGCAGAATGAGGTTGCTCATCCGTCAGTTGTAAAAACAATTGCGGACGAGTCGCTTTTGCCGCCGGTTTATTTGAATCCGTTTTATAAAAATCCAAGGATTCGATTCGCTCTAGCGAAAAGTTCTTGGTTTGGTCCGGGAGAACAGCAAGTCAAGCAAAGGGAGGCCGATAAGATACCAAGGAAGGAGATCTTCACGGTCCTTAACCACGCGGGACTGCTGCCACAACAGCAACTCCTTTAGTATTATTAATTTTTTGTTATCAATTTTTGTACATATTACTCATTAGTGCCAAAAACCTCTCGGTTTTTTAGTTTTATGGACCTGAATGGTCGTTGTATTTTTAGGAAATGACGCCTAATTTTTTTTTTAAATAAAATTCTCAGATTTTGAAAATATGTTTGCGTGTAGGGGGTTCCATAATTTTACAGTGGCGGAACTTAACGATTAGACAAGAAAATGTTCAGTAATGGAGGACTAACCGACATTCAATTCAAGATGGCGGCTTTATTTTTGCTTCCACAAAAAAATGTTTAGAATATAAAATGTTGGCGTTTTTATGCTGAACACTTTTTGTTTCTTTAATATTTTTGATATCTTTCACCGTTTTTGAGTTATTGGAAATAAACTGTATCTAGAGTTATACAGCCTCCATTTTTCAAGATGGCGGCAGAAATGTTTTGGACAGGCAGTTTTTATACTACCTGACCTAAAAAAAAGTTAAATCAAATTAAAAATAAGATTCGGATACAGAGGAATAAACAAAAAACGAGAAACGCAAATTTTGTTTTGCTTCCATTTCGTTTGTTTTCATGAAAAGCGGTCAATAATCGACCCCACCTTTAAAATGTCAACAATTTCCTTCGACATTTAGAACATTATAATCAACAAAATGTCGATGTCGCCTTGTTGTTGTTTGTTACCTGGCCTCTTATTAATTTTTGACTTTGTGCGCAACGCCAATCGATTTTATTATTGCAGTTACAATGCGGGAAAAAACACGTGGGGTTTCGTCTACCCCTTTTAAACAAATAACTAATAGGTAGTTTAGGTATGTTCACGTTTCCAAATGTTATTATTACCTTCCATGTCGAATTACCCGTAACCTGACAAAACAAATAAATTTTTATCAAAGAGGGGTAAGTCGACATAATTTTTTTACTCTTATTTTTATTACTATTCTTTCTTCCAAACAAAGGGTTAAATTCAAAAGACGTTAAAAAAGTGTAAGTGAAATCGATTCCTTAAAAACGACCTTTAATTTTTTATAGGTTTGTTTTATTGATTATTATTATTATTATTACTGAAAAGTCAATAATTTACGTGTTATCACAACGAATTCTTTTTATCGTCCGAAGTGCAAGGTTGGTTTTTAATTTAAAAATAGAAAAAAAAAAGGTAGTAAAAGTAAGTTCCCCCGCTTCCCCTACTACAAAATAATTTATTTTTTAGATTCCGAACAGCAAAAAATGAGCGAGATTGAAGATTACGGTCTTATGTCCACTCACTGGGCTCTGGGATCTCTGGTTCTGGTTGGATTAGCTTCGTCCGAATTTGCCGGGGCTGCAACCATTTTTGCCCTTCCGATAGCCGCCCTGACGATCACACTAGGAAGTAAGATTTTTGTTTAATCTGGTTATGGTACTCACTCCGCTTTCTCTTCAGATCTTTGCAAACCAAAACCTCAAAATGCGATTCCGAAAAGGAGGAAGATGTGTGACGTGGTTGAATTTTTGGAAATTTGGATCAACACTTTGGAGCTTTTAGCTGCTGCAGCTACCTGTGCTCGAATTGCTAGCGCCACGATGGATTACATGAGTAGGGGACGGTTGAGGGATTGGTTGTTTGGTTTGGAATCGCACTCTTTGGGCGAGCCTTGGCCCGATGTATTAGGAGTTACCATCGTCGTGGTCACTACAGGTCTCTTCATGCTGGGATTAGACGTAAGTTTAGCTCCTCAAGTTTAGCTACCAAGCTAGTGGTTTTAGCTTGCTGTTAGTTAACTGTTACTACCAGCTGTCAGCCAGTTACCAAAACTTTTGTTTCAGAAATCGACGTCTTTAACAGCGCTGTTGTACATTGGACTTGGAACGAGCTTCATTTTCTTTATCTTGGTTGGAAGCTTCCACACCGACATAATATTTTGGAATTGGGCAGAAGACTTCGACCTCAACAACTGGAAATGCGTAAGTCTGGTTAATTTTTTGTAAGCAAACTTATCGCTTTTTCCAGATTTTGACAACCGCGGCGATGTGTTCGTACGCTTTCCCAAACAATCTCCAGAACACCCAAAACAAAAAAATGTGCCTTAAATATGGATGCTTTTTGGTAGTTCCGTTATTGTGCTACCTTTTAATTGTGGTCGTCTTCACCTTGATGTCACATTTTAGGTAAGGAAATCGTCCAATCAAAGTTTACAGTTTACGAGCCGCTGTTGATTAGCTGACTATTATAGCTATTTTTGAACTGCTAGCTGACAGCCAGATGTAATAATTAGTTTATAGCTCCAGCTAGCTTGAGAAGCTACAATAACCAGCTGCGTAGCTATCAAAATTGCTTATTTAAATTCAGGTGAATTATAGCTCCAAGTAGCTAAATGGCTGCCAGCTAGTTACAAATCATACTGGCTAGCTGCCAGTTAAAAAAAGTTAACTACCACAAGTGGTTTAGCTGCCAAACAAAAACTAAAGATAAAAAATTCAAATTTTAGGGAACTTTCTGGTACGGCGATACCATTGGTGAGAGTCTTTGAAGTTCGTGACGTGGATTGGGCAAGACCAGTGATGGCAACTTGCACCATTTTTGTTGGTTGCATAGCTTTAACCGAAATTATTCCATCCATATGTAACGCAATCATTCGGTTAGCGAGCAAGGAATGGAGGATGTTAATTTCTTCCTTGATGTACCAAAACCCAGTCACGGGAGCTCCGGTCTTAGCAATTTTCATCGTCGGTAAGAAATCTAAAAGTGTCGCTTTTCGACCTCATTCTTTGATTTTGTAGGTAGTTTAACCTCCATATTGGCCTTTGCATGCCCTTTGTCCTATTTGGTTCACTTGTTAAATGTCAGTCCTCTGATAAAATGTACCCTTAGGTCAAGCAGAGCGTTGTATTCGCTTTACAAATACGAATTTATACACGAAGACCTATCAGGTTCCAACACACAATTCGAAAGATTAGCCCACTCTAACCGCTTTCTGATTTTAGTGCAACACAGCAATATACAGTACAGTAGGTTGCATAAAGGGTCAAAAAAACCGTCCAAACCTTCCCCTACCCGCAGAATCAAAACAGCCTTTGATATCATGCCCAGGTTTCTACGTAACACTTCGTGCACCACGTCAGGTCTTAACGGAGGAAAAGGTAACTAACCCTCCCCCCGCGAGCAACCAAACCCACCTTAATCGTTGCAGGCTTTTCTGTCATTTCAGACGACAAGGAATGCTTACTAATGGACGATTACAGCAGTCAAAACTTCAGTAGGGACTTGGAACCCGAAAGTGACTCCGAGTACGACGGAAACAACGCTTCTCTGGAATGCAGCGACGTGGAGGCCGACAGCAGCTGCAGTTCGACCGACATCGACGCAATCGTGCAAGAATACAAGGAAAAAATTCGAGTCACGACAGTCAACACATTTTCCGACAGCAAATCGCCGACTCGAGTAACCAGTCGCACGGCTTTAATCGCCATCTTTTTTATTAACGCGTCTGGCGTTACCATCGTCCTCGACTTATTTTACGACGTTTCCTATTTAAGTTACGCTAGTTTAGTAGGTAAGAGAACTTTTGTCAACCGGGTCAAAATTGGCGCACGTCTACTTTTCAGCCAACGACAGGCATTTATTTTGGTCCGATTGTGTGGGTCTGTAAAGTATGTTAATAAAATTTTTTTTAGTGATTTTAATAAGTGCGATTACGATGTTTTCAATGCCCCAAAGTAAGTTGTTTATCGCACAAGATTTTCTGTTACCAAGATCAATTTTTCCTGTTGCGTCCGTGATTTCAATTGTTTTAAACGTTATTTTGGCGACCACGATGTTGGCAGAGGTATGGTTTGGTGTGATCGTGTGGATATGTGGTGGTAAGTGTAAAATTTTGCTGGTACCCCGTCCCCAACTAACCATAATATCATCATTTCCAGGACTACTGCTGTTCTGTCGTTGCGATTGCTGTAATTGCGAAGGACTGTGCCCGACCTCGAACGAACGCTTGAGGCTGCAAGGGCCGCGAAAAGATTTTGCTTCGACTTTTGCTAATCAACAGCCCGATCACATCGACACGGTCCTTATAACAAGATGACACCACTGCTGCGACGAGTACAAATTAATCGAACTAGAGGACGACATGTACGATATGTACGCTTCCGACGAACACGATAATTGTTGAAATTACAGGTCTCTGTAACTGTAAAAACGATAATTTTAAATTTGTGACGGTAACGCTGTAAATTACCTGCTTAAGTTTTTGTAGAAATAAAATTCATTGATCAAAGTTAACTTGGATTTTAATCGATCAGCTGTTCCATTTAACGCTGGGGTATAAGGGGTGACTTCAGGAACATCAAAGAGAGTGAAATTGATTTATTATTCTTTACCTTGATGACGTTTTTTATTGACGCGTAATTAACTTCCTTATGAACGAATGAATTTCATTTATTTATAAAGCAATTACCTCAATTGTCACCAACAAAACACATAAAATTGAACGTTTTATTTCTCGTAAATACAAAATAATTGTTGTTTCCGTGATACAAAACAGTTTAAATAACAGGCAAAATGTACGCAACTAAAAAAAAATACACAACAATAAATTGATTATTTTCTTACAATAAATAAATAATTAGTTTACAAAACGAGATTCGGTATGGCAATAATAATAATGATTAATTATATCACAATAAAATCACTTTTAAAAACAATTGCACTAAAAAAGTCGGGCAAATCAAAAATCTACCACATGGACACCTCGGGTATTTTGTTGGGCTGGATTTTTAATCTGAAAAAATAAACAGTTATTTAGACAGTGACGTAACAAACGCCCGCTCGGCGATCGAAATATCCTGGTTTTCTGATGGAGCACTCGCCGCAGTTACGCCACTGATTTAAAACTAAAAAGGTAAAATTTTACCTAGATAAATTTTTGTGAATTGGAGGGATATTCCTGGGAGTCGTTGTGGTGACAGAGTCGGCGGACATGGAACGAGATAAGGAATTGCGATCTTGTTCGACCGGATACGGATACCGCCACGACGATTTTGAATTTTCCAGCTCAAAAACTTGACTGTCGATTCCGTGCTTCTCTCTTTCTTCTTTATTTTTTGAAGACAGCCGCCTTGAAAAACATGGAAACGTGAAACATTTGGCGCCCAACACGTGGGGCCTTCTTACCTTAAAATTCTAGAGCCAATCCCCGACGGTTCTTCCAAGCGGCTGTTATTACTTGATCTCTTTTTTTGAAATCGACGTCCGTGACTATCCTCGATGATGATGTGTCTGTCGTACGGTGTGTCGTAGTTAACTTCTAAAATTGTGGAAAAACTGTGCGGGAATATCATTTCGACAATTGCAATTACAATTCCCGTGAAAATGCACGCAATTCCTGTTGAAAAACCAGAAAATTAGGAGTTTGTGACAAAAACGGGTTTACGTACCGGCAATAAAAACCAGCCAAAAACACCACCCTAGATGAAAATGGACGGCGCTGCCTTCCAAATAAATAATTAGGGGTGTTTCTGGTAGAAGTCCAAAGTATCCACACGACGTGGCCAAAAGGAATATTCCACAAAAGGTCATTAAGATTGCGCCGTAGCGCGGAACGATGGCGATCATTAAATTCATTAACAGCCAAGTCGCTAATGAGGTCCTGACGGATAAATGAGGTTAAGTGATTGGATGAAATTGGGTGAAAGGTGGTACTTACCACAACATCACAGATGCGTAATACCCAGCTGCCCTGTATTGACCACCCCACGATAGCCCTTCTTGTCCCAGACTAAAATATTCGGCAACCGTCAATATTGGAAACGGCAAACCTCGTTTTATTGCTTCCTTGAACGTAAAGCCCATTTTGTCGGATGACTGCCACAAAATTTGTTCGTTAAAATCGATGTCTGACGTTAAATTTGTACCTGAAATATAAACCTTGCAGCTTTTCCGTCAACTCTAATAAGCGGTACTCCCACACAAAAAGTAAGATTAATCCAAACCAAAAGTTTTACTTACTTTGTAAAGTTACGTTAACATGGTTAAGTCCAATGTAGACCCCTAAGGTGGCGTTAAGTTTTTCTTTGGAGAAAGCTCTGTAGGTGCTTGAAATAACCGTGCAACCTACGTGCCATCCGGACCCATACATCGCAACTACAATAATAATAAAAATTTTAAAAAGGTAACAAAAAAATAGAACAAAAGTTACCAAGAACGGTGGCTCCAACAAATAGACTCAAAGTCACTGTAAAAAAAGTCGTAAATCTCTAAAAAAAAAAAAAAAAAATTTTTTAGTAAAAATGTTTAAAAATAAAGAAAAAATTTTACCTCTTTTCGTATACCAGGAAAAATAATCAAGAATGCCACGTACAAGGTGCAAAAAATCGTTAAAAAAGTTATCAAAGTGACGTCACCAGTAACGGCAGTCCTATTGTTAAAATTGTAAAGCGTCGGGCCGCCATCGTTTCGAAAAGCATCGAACCACCCCCTCATATCAAAACTGAAACAAAAAAGAAAACAAAAATTATAATCCGGCACGATTTACGGTGTGAACGACTCCTACGGTTTGATTTTGTGTGTCAATGAACCTAAAGGTCAAGGAAGATCTTTGCTTTATTTTATTAGTATTCATGGAGAATTCGACTTGTCACATCGAAATCTGATGACTGACGAATCTAATATTACCGAATTTGTTTGTTTATTGGCTTTACATTCACTTATAATAATTTTATTACTAGCGATTGCAAGAAATGTCGACACGCATCGGCAACCACATCCGTTTTCTTCTCGCATAATAATAATAATCGAGTTTGGGTTCAAGAAATCATACAATTTGCCAATCGAAACTGCGATTTCGCTTAATTGATTTAATTTTTGCGAACAATCGGCCAAATTGATATTTAACGGGCATTGAGCAAATGCTGCTATTATATTATTGCAACTCTAATAAGCTATTATAGATGTATCAAACTGATAAATGTCAAGATAAAATCTCAGGTTGTTGCTAAACATTGCTTCGATAACAAAAGCCAGGTGAAATGTATCGATATAGGCAATTTAAGAAAGTATTTATGGGGTTTTACGTCCATATTTCCGTTTTTTATCGACCAATTTCAATTTTTCCGGAACCATTTTAAAGATACGCTCATTCTCTAAAAAAGTTGTCTCTTCATCATTTACTCTAAAATCAAGCCTTCGTGAGATATTTGCATTTAAAAGTATTAAGGTAAATCGTCAAACCGTCAGGAAATTTTAAGTGTATCTCTGTTATTTGTACACCGATTTTGGATGTTAAGTTCTCATTTTGACCGTATTTGGAGTGCAAATATTATATTTAAAAAAAAATTGTTAAATTTATTGCATTTACCTAGAAATTCGTCAAACCGTCAATAGTGACGATTACCTGGGTTATTCATAAACCGATTTTTGCTTTTGGTAAGACAATTTAAAAGCTTTAAAATGATACCTTTGCATAATTTACACTCAGGTTAATAAATTTCTAAAATATTTCAATAATAAAAGCGGTTTTGCCCGGCCGTCAACTGCATTGCAAATAATTTGTTAAAGTATAAACTCTTTATTTTTTACAACTAAATTTAATTTTATTTTAAAGGACTGAAATTCTCAAATTAACTTCATTGACCACGAATTCCGTCAAACCGTCAGCATTACTGACGATTAACTGTGAAATTTTTTTACTGATTTTGGTTCTCATAGTTGATTTTAAAGACAATTTAAGTGCATTAAAATGACACCGTCACATAATTTTCACTCAGGGTTGTGGTTTCTAAAATATATCAATTTTAAGGAAAGATTCACCCACCCGTCAATTGTAATCCAAACATCTCAGCTATTTCTGAAAAAATTTATCTTTCAACGTCTCCATTTTGTTTTAATTTACTTAAAAATTATACTTTCACACAATTTAATCTAAAATTAATACTAGTTGATCAGATTTTCTGAAATTTAATGCAATTATTACGAAGTTTCATCAAACCGTCAGTATTATCGACGATTAACTGCATTGTTTTTCAGCCAATTTTTGTTTTCATAATCGCATTTTAAAGACGATTTAAGAGCTTCACAATGATCCCTTTACATAATTTTCACTCAGGTTCGTAGTTTCTAAAATATTTCAATTTTAAGGGAAGCTTCACTATCAGCCGTCATTTGTAATCCAAATAGCTCAGATATTTCTGAACAGGTTTCTCTTTCAACATTTAAATTTTAATTTAAGTTAGAAGACAGAAAATTAAGTTAATCTAAAATTGATAGGTGATTAGTAAATCTAAAATTCATTTCAATTGCTACGAAGTTCCATCAAACCGTCAGTATCATTGACGATTAACTGCATTGTTTTTCAGCCGATTTTTGTTTTCATAATCGCATTTTAAGGACGATTTAAGAGCTTCACAATGATCCCTTTACATAATTTTCACTCAGGTTCGTAGTTTCTAAAATATTTCAATTTTAAGGAAAGCTTCACTATCAGCCGTCATTTGTAATCCAAACAGCTCAGATATTTCTGAACAGATTTCTCTTTCAACATTTAAATTTTAATTTAAGTTAGAAGACAGAAAATTAAGTTAATCTAAAATTGATAGGTGATTAGTAAATCTAAAATTCATTTCAATTGCTACGTAGTTCCATCAAACCGTCAGTATTATTGACGATTAACTGCGTTGTTTTTCAGTCGATTTTTGTTTTCATAATCGCATTTTAAAGACGATTTAAGAGTTTCACAACGTTCCCCTTACATAAGTTTCACTCAGGTTCGTGGTTTCTAAAACATTTCAATTTTAAGGGAAGCTTCACTATCAGCCGTCATTTGTAATTCAAATAGCTCAGATATTTCTGAACAGATTTCTCTTTCAACGTTTAAATTTTAATTTATTTTGAGAAGACAGAAAATTAATTTAAACTAAATTAATAGTTGATTAGATATTCTGAAATTCAGTGAAATTACTACAAAGTTCCATCAAACCGTCAGCATCGTTGACGATTAACTGCGTTGTTTTTCAGTCGATTTTTGTTTTCATAATCGCATTTTTAAGACGATTTAAGAGCTTCACAATGATCCCTTTACATAATTTTCACTCAGGTTCGTAGTTTCTAAAATATTTCAATTTTAAGGGAAGCTTCACTATCAGCCGTCATTTGTAATCCAAATAGCTCAGATATTTCTGAACAGATTTCTCTTTCAATATTTAAATTTTAATTTATTTTGAGAAGACAGAAAATTAATTTAAACTAAATTAATAGTTGATTAGATATTCTGAAACTCAATGGAATTACTACAAAGTTCTATCAAACCGTCAGCAGCATTGACGATTAACTGCGTTGTTTTTCAGCCGATTTTTGTTTTCATAATCGCATTTTAAAGACGATTTAAGAGCTTCACAATTATCCCTTTACATAATTTTCACTCAGGTTCGTGGTTTCTAAAATATTTCAATTTTAAGGGAAGCTTCACTCAGCCGTCATTTGTAATCCAAATAGCTCAGATATTTTTGAACAGATTTCTCTTTCAATGTTTAAATTTTAATTTATTTTGAGAAGACAGAAAATTAATTTAAACTAAATTAATAGTTGATTAGATATTCTGAAATTCAGTGGAATTACTACAAAGTTCCATCAAACCGTCAGCATCGTTGACGATTAACTGCGTTGTTTTTCAGCCGATTTTTGTTTTCATAATCGCATTTTAAAGAAGATTTAAGAGCTTCACAATGACCCCTTTACATAATTTTCACTCAGGTTCGTAGTTTCTAAAATATTTCAATTTTAAGGGAAGCTTCACTATTAGCCGTCATTTGTAATCTAAATAGCTCAGATATTTCTGAACAGATTTCTCTTTCAATGTTTAAATTTTAATTTATTTTGAGAAGACAGAAAATTAATTTAAACTAAATTAATAGTTGATTAGATATTCTGAAATTCAATGGAATTACTACAAAGTTCCATCAAACTGTCAGCATCATTGACGATAAACTGCGTTGTTTTTCAGCCGATTTTTGTTTTCATATCGCATTTTGAAGAAGATTTAAGAGCTTCACAATGTTCCCTTTACATAATTTTTACTCAGGTTCGTAGTTTCTAAAATATTTCAATTTTAAGGGAAGCTTCACTATCAGCCGTTATTTGTAATCCAAATAGCTCAGATATTTCTGAACAGATTTCTCTTTCAATGTTTAAATTTAAATTTATTTTGAGAAGACAGAAAATTAATTTAAAGTAAATTAATAGTTGATTAGATATTCTGAAATTCAATGGAATTACTACAAAGTTTCATCAAACCGTCAGCATCATTGACGATTAACTGCGTTGTTTTTCAGCCGATTTTTGTTTTCATAATCGCATTTTAAAGACGATTTAAGAGTTTCACAATGTTCCCCTTACATAAGTTTCACTCAGGTTCGTAGTTTCTAAAATATTTCAATTTTAAGGGAAGCTTCACTCAGCCGTCATTTGTAATAAAATAGCTCAGATATTTCTGAACAGATTTCTCTTTCAATGTTTAAATTTTAATTTATTTTGAAAAGACAGAAAATTAATTTAAACTAAATTAATAGTTGATTAGATATTCTGAAACTCAATGGAATTACTACAAAGTTCCATCAAACCGTCAGCAGCATTGACGATTAACTGCGTTGTTTTTCAGCCGATTTTTGTTTTCATAATCGCATTTTAAAGACGATTTAAGAGCTTCACAATGATCCCTTTACATAATTTTCACTCAGGTTCGTAGTTTCTAAAATATTTCAATTTTAAGGGAAGCTTCACTATCAGCCGTCATTTGTAATCCAAATAGCTCAGATATTTCTGAACAGATTTCTCTTTCAATGTTTAAATTTTAATTTATTTTGAGAAGACAGAAAATTAATTTAAACTAAATTAATAGTTGATTAGATATTCTGAAATTCAGTGAAATTACTACAAAGTTCCATCAAACCGTCAGCATCGTTGACGATTAACTGCGTTGTTTTTCAGTCGATTTTTGTTTTCATAATCGCATTTTTAAGACGATTTAAGAGCTTCACAATGATCCCTTTACATAATTTTCACTCAGGTTCGTAGTTTCTAAAATATTTCAATTTTAAGGGAAGCTTCACTATCAGCCGTCATTTGTAATCCAAATAGCTCAGATATTTCTGAACAGATTTCTCTTTCAATGTTTAAATTTAAATTTATTTTGAGAAGACAGAAAATTAATTTAAAGTAAATTAATAGTTGATTAGATATTCTGAAATTCAATGGAATTACTACAAAGTTTCATCAAACCGTCAGCATCATTGACGATTAACTGCGTTGTTTTTCAGCCGATTTTTGTTTTCATAATCGCATTTTAAAGACGATTTAAGAGTTTCACAATGTTCCCCTTACATAAGTTTCACTCAGGTTCGTAGTTTCTAAAATATTTCAATTTTAAGGGAAGCTTCACTCAGCCGTCATTTGTAATAAAATAGCTCAGATATTTCTGAACAGATTTCTCTTTCAATGTTTAAATTTTAATTTATTTTGAAAAGACAGAAAATTAATTTAAACTAAATTAATAGTTGATTAGACATTCTGAAACTCAATGGAATTACTACAAAGTTCCATCAAACCGTCAGCAGCATTGACGATTAACTGCGTTGTTTTTCACTCGATTTTTGTTTTCATAATCGCATTTTAAAGACGATTTAAGAGCTTCACAATGTTCCCTTTACATAATTTTCACCCAGGTTCGTGGTTTCTAAAATATTTCAAATTTAAAGGAAGCTTCACTCAGCCGTCACTTTTAAACCAAATATCTCAGATATTTTTACTAACACAAATTTCTCTTTCAACGTCTAAATTTTACTTTATGAAAAAAGCTTGAAAATTATAATTTCACACAATTAAACTAAAATTAGTTTAGACCGTCAGTATTATGACGTATTATATAAAAAATTAATTTTCACTCATCCGTCAAGGTTAGATTTTCTAAAGTGTCATTTTTAAAACCGTTTAAATACCGTAAAATTAATTCTTTTTGGTTCCTCAATTTATTTCTTTATTTATAATTTCCACATTTCCGGCATTTGCATAAAATTTATCGATTCAAAAATTTTAATGCTTATCTGCATTGTTTGCGAACCGAATTTGGTTTTGGTTTCGGTTTTGGAACCGAGTTTGGTGGAAAAGTGATCATTTTAAAAGTAATTTAAATACGTAACCGTTCCAGCGTAATTACCTAATTTACTGTAACAATGAAGTTCGTCAAACCGTCAGCATCACTGACAATAATTTTTTTGTTTATCAAGGTCTCATTTTAAAAACAAGGCATAATGAAAACTACAACAATTACTTCAAAATTCCAAATTTAGTAAATATTTCCGATTTTAAAAAATTTATGACGAAATCTACCAAACCGTCAGTTTACTACAATGTCCATATCTCAGCTGTTCATAAACCGATTTTAACTTTCAAAGTCGCATTTTAAAGATATTTTTAATCCCTACAAAACCTACGCTTTCATGATTTACCCTAAACCCAACCGTTTGAGAGATATTTCAGCTTAAATTAAAAACCGCTTTGGCAAGTTCTTCAGGGTCGTTAAAATCGAGTGCGTGATGCCATTAAAGTCGAGGAAATTGCTGTATTACCTTTAATGGGTAATTACTAATTATAGTTTTTTTTTCTAACATGGTAAGTGTAAAAACATTAACATTTATAGTTATTCAAGAAGAACAAAATATCGATCGGGTTTGTGGTGTATTACGGCATTGAAATCACCCGAGCGTGAAAATTTAAATGCTTAGATTATTTCATAAACAAGCAACATTTCGTAAGACGTTATCTCGAAGAAAAAAGAGGGGTTTGAAAAAAAAACAAAACTTTTCGCTTCTGTTTCGGTTTTACCTGTAGAAAGGGGTTAAACCGTTCGTTCGCTTGGTGGTTAAGTTGCTCACTTCCTAATACGTAATTGTCCTTGTTTTCAATTTTCTAGTAAATAATTTAGATATTATCTGTCATACTCCATTTACATTCGACTTGTCCTTCCACAACTTTTCTTGTATCCATTATGAGCAAATTTGAAAGTTAAATTCCGTACATTTATTATTAAAATGCGGTGGCGTTTGTTATTTTATACATTAAATTGTTTCCTTGGATTTCAAGTGTTTACGAAATAACCACTTGGTATTGTATTACCACCGGATTAGCATACGGAGAAGCGAAAAATTATACAACTATTTGAATCGTCCTCGTACTTGAAGATGCTAAAATCCCTCAAAAATTCCGAGTGCCTTGATCCGCATTTTTTAGTATAATTAATTATATGCGAGAGAATTTGCATTACATAAATTTACAACTCATTTCAACTTTTTAAGAGAGAGTAAGAAATTTTAAAACGTACGAGGCATGATCAAATAATTAACTGAAATTTTAGGAACAATGAGGAAAAAGATTTGCCTATTTGATCCCATACGAAACAAAACATTCTCCTCCAAACGAAAGCAATAAGTGGTGTGTTTAGTATTTGGATGGGTTACCCTCCAATGAATATTTAGAATAAAATCTGTCTATCTGTTCGTAACGCACTTCTGATTGAATGGACTTAAAACCCGTATCGGATCGGAAATCGATTACAAGGTGGAATTTAAGAATTTTTATAACGCAAATTAGTTATTACTACTTTAAAAATACTTAAAGTGCGGCCTTCAGGCCGCACACCCAGAGCAACTTAGGTAAATAATATGTAAATATTTTCTCAAAAAGTTTTAAGTTTTCTCACTGGAGGGTACGCCATATCTTCACACCTATTTTTTTTAACATTTTATAATAACCTCCCCCCCCCGCTAAAACTTTATTTACTTATTTTACTTGGTTTCTTATTTTCGATTTTTTTGTACGATGCTTTTTGAATTGTGTAACGGTTGAAATTATTATAAAGATGAATTATTCTTGTTATGAATTATTTATGTGTAAGATCTAATATCCACTTTGACCTTTTATGAAAATTGATGAACGTAATAAATTATATTATGAATTGAAATGACAGATTGTTATATGTTCACGAGATCAAATGAACCAATATTTCTGTGCTCAGTTTGCCCTTAAGAATCCTAGCAAATTATGGGAGTAATTTTAAATTCTAGCGGGAATTTAGTGAGTTATTTAGGAAACGAGGGCGGGAAATTTAAAAATTAGTTTTTCTATTTTCTTGTAAATTCATAGTCACCCCTTACTAATGGTGGGCGTACAAAATTTTATTTAGGGGACCTACAGTTTAACGAATCTTCTCTGTAGTGCTAACTTCAGCTTCGTAAACTAAACAAGTCGGTCGCATTGCATTATCACAATAACCTCAATTCCAAAAATCCTTGTATGATTTATGAGGTTTAACCGTCCATTGTTATTTATGATATCGACGTTAATTCCATAAAATTAACAATATTTTCCGATTATACAAACAACATTGAAGGACGTTTTAACGGTTGAAGAGCAACAAATAAATCTGGAATCCTTGGACGGCACTTGTCCTGCTTCTCGGTTCGATTCTCACTCGGACCTATTCTTTCCCGCTCCCGTTCGGATTCCCACGCGATTTCGTTCTGAACTTCTCATAGTGTTTTGTATTACAAAACAAAAGGACTCGGCATTCAAAAATTACCAGTAGTCGCACATCAGGTGAACGAAATCGATAAACTAATTATTGTTCCGTAAAAAGAAAATAAAATTTGATGCCCATTTTAGTTGCACTCAAAATGGGTGAAGGATTCGTACACAACCATAGACAAGGTCAGTTACATACGTGGTGGACTTGAACAATAACAATTACTACTACGAATTATTTTAAATTAATTAAATTTTATTATTTTAAAATAAATCGCGTTTTGTAACGGAGTTTGTAAACTATGAATAGGCTCGTTGATTAGTTTTCAAGATAACCTTGTGTAGTAATGCGTAAAAAGTAGAAAAAAAAGAAAGTGAAACGGCCAATTTTGCACTTTTTAAATAAAAACGTCTTTATGACGTGTTTGCAACGTCGTAAAGACGTCTTTGCAACGTGTAATAATTCAAATTTTGATGAAATCTAATATTTTGTAGGTTATTTCATCTCCAACAGAAAAGTTGAATAAAAAAATTTTGTATCTTCGTTTAGGTTTTTCGAAAATTCGTCCCCAGCGTCACTACGAAGCGGACGCCCCCCGTAACGTCGATTTGCATGTTGTGACCTAAATTAGCGATGTCGTGAACCTTGATAAGCAAATGAATGAAAATCTAAAATTAGAATGTGTCATCTTGTTAAAGTATGATTAATGCAGGCGTTTATTGGAATCATCAAAAAACAAAATTAGATACCACGACAGTGTTGTGCGGGTCTGATAAGCGCCTATCGACGTGCCCACAGAAATGTCGGATAATTTCACGCAGTTTAATTATTTAAAAGTTTTGTATTGTATTTACCTCTTGTGATTGCTAAATCCTTTAATCCTTTAACACACACAAACGCACACAGAAGAGACGTGACAATCAACATTGACGGCGCGCACCGCACGAAATATTCCAAAAAATTTGTTTACTTAGAATTTTAAACCGCATTCCGAGTCGAATCAAGTTAAGAATTGAGAACCTATGTACGACGATAACGACCGTGAGTTCACAGGAAGGAAGGCTTAAGAAGGGAGAGCTCGCGGCAAGGTCTCACCTGGACACTTTCCGTGATGACCTTGTCTCCATGGCTATCAATGCGGAATCTTACCTCCATCGATAAGTTAACAGCACTTGTTATAAATAATTAAACTTCCAATAGCAAAAGGTCAATGAGAAAAAGGATTTTCTTTGAGTCACTTGACACAATTTTACCGTTCGATAAATGCGAACTGTGAGCTCCAAGCCGGATTCTAGTTCAAGGTGCAGTATGGTCTTTTCAAATCAGGAAGTAACCTTTTGCTTACTTAGAGAAAGTCAAAATGCTTGTTCAAACAAATGAAAATTTGTTAAGGTGTTTTACAGGCACGATTGTTCTCCTTTGGTATTCAAGTTGCTCAACAATGCAGAACTTCAGTTTTTCAAAAGTCTATTGGATGGTGATTGAATTTTATAATAGAAAAGTATCAATGCAGGTAAAAAGGAAACTGGAAAAATTTCTTGCAAAAAACCGCAGGAGGAAAGATAAAGGAACTATAGGAAAGCAGCAGCTCCCCGACTACATTTTGAAATGAAACACTCGAGACAATTTCAAATTGAAAATAAACCCTTCTTATTTGACGCTTAGTAGGTTGTAGAAAATTCCTAATAAATAAAAGAAATTATTAGGACGCCACAATACTCCCCCACCTTCAAGTTAGGTTTGTTGTAAAATTTCAGGATTGGATGACATTTGAATTTTATAGTGGAATGCTCACTAGAACTGAAGAAGAAAGCAAAGCTGGTGATAATTTTTACAAAAAACGCAGAGAAAAGGAAAGGGAACTACCGAAAAGTAGCAGCTCCCCGACTACATTTTCGAATGAAACACACTAGGCAATTAAAATTCAAAAGAAAACTTTCTTGCGTGACGTTTAGTAGGTTGTAAAATCATAAATGTTTCTAATAAATAAAAGACACTATAACGACGCCACAATACTCCCCCACCTTTCAAGTCAGGTTTGTTGTAAAATCGCAGGATTGGATGGTATTTGAATTTTATGATGGTATACTCAGTAGAACTGAAGAAAAAAGCAAAGCTGGTGATATTTTTTACAAAAAAAAACGCAGAGGATTGAAAAGGAAATTTTTGAAAAGTAGCTCCTCGACTAAATTTTGGAATGAAATACTCGAGATAATTTAAAATTCAAAAGGAAAGCTTCCTGCGTGAGGCTTTTAAACGGTAAAAAGTTTCTATTAACCAGAAACCGTTTATATTAGGACGCGTCCTAACGGACGCCGCCCCCCCCCCCCCACAACCCAATTTACTTTTAGTGTAAAATCGCAGGATCGGAAGGTGTTTGAGTTCATATTGGAATATACATTAGAGATAATGTCTTCAAAGGAAATAAAAGGAAACTTTTTGAAAGCGGCTTTTGACTACATTTTGGAATAGAATCTCCCCCCCCCCCTACCTTGCCAATTCAAATTTGGTATAAAATTGCAGAATTTGACGGTGTTGGAGTTTTGTAATAGAATGCACGTTACCCCTGAAGAGAAAATTTAAGCTTGAAAAATTTATTGCAAAAAACTCAGAAGAAAGACAAAGGAACTATCAAAAAGCAGCAGCGCCCTGACTACATTTTAAAAATGTAAAACAACAAAAATTAGTGCGACTACGCCAGTACGCCAAAATAAAATTTTTTTTAAAATGTAGTAGATTAATTTATGAACGGAGAAACACTTGATTACTTCAACATTCTCTTCCCCCGACCGACCCGACTATAGTGGACCGAACTGGTCCACTATAAGTTTTTCAAATAAATCTGCATTATAAATTTGAATGTGCTCATTTTGTCACTTAATAATTATGTTATAAGCTGCAGTCAGTTTCAATATTTTTTCAAAATTAAAAACAAAGTGTTGAAAATCTGCCCCCCTCCCTTTAATTTGTATTGCTGAAAATCACAATTTTTGTAAATAAAATCGCAGAATCTTTTTCACGAATTTTTCTTAAAAAAATTTAATACAGAAGTTATTTGAGATCTGCAAAAATTAATTTGGGAACTCGGGAGTTTTGGGATTACGCCCCCCCCCCCAACATCAAAATTAGCTGTTTGAAAACTGCTATAATATTATTGTAGAAAAAATTACTCCATATCAAATGCGTTTTGGAATTAGCCAATATTTAGTAAGTTTTATTTAGAACCCCCCCCCCTCCCTATTTTCTCAAAACTTATATTACCTATTTTCATTTTAATATTTAATTAAATATAATTTAAATATTTAATACTTCTAGAAATTGCAAAATAGTAAATTATACAAGAAAGGAATCAAATGACTCTTCTGAGGGGAATGAGGGAAATATTCTTGAGGCGAAGCCGAGGGCTACAATCACCCATCAAGAATCACATGTAAAATTTTTCACATTTTTGCTTGCGAATTTTAAAATACAAAAATCTCAAGTGATTTTTGTCTTGAGAGTAAATCTTTCGAGTGATAATTTGTACTCGCCTTCGTCTCGTGTAAATAAACTCTAAATTCGGCTTTAAAATTAGATCTTGAATGTACGAAAAATTAATAACAAATAAAAGTTCAAAAAATATTAGTTGAATTTCTGAGTCATTTTAAGATTATAACCTCCCCCTCCCTCCCCCCGCCCAAATTTATATTTTAAAAACCAAAAAGTTTTGGTCATTTCTAAGAATCTCCTCTTTCCATTTGAGATTAACAAGATTTATAAAATATTATATTGACCTCCCTCCCCCCTAAAATGCAAATATTTTTATGATAGATGCGATAAAAGTTTGTTGAAATTCCAAAATTTATTACCGAAATTACTAATGTAACAATAAAAAAAATGTAGGAAGGTGGAGAGAAGGGAGATGAGGAGGCCACACCAAAATTAAACGTCAAAGAATACAATTCAACATAATTTTCTTTTAATAACTCCTAAACGTTGAAAGATATCAAAAATGTTAAAGAGACTGAAAGTGTTCAACGTCAAAAGACTAAAAAATTTGTATTTAAAATATTTTTAATATCTTTTACCGTTTTTGAGTTATTTTCAAAAAACTTGAATAAATTAAAAAAAAATTTTAATTAGTTTAATTAAAATTATTTATGGATCATTTTAATTAGCCGATTATTTCTATGAAATTAGAAGAGTTTTGAATCTTTCGTATCGTTTTTATTTAATGTCCCCCCCCCCGTTTTAAAACAAAACGTTATTTTAAAGAAAATTACACCTACATCAGTTACTTTTAGTGTTTTAGTTTTATAGAGATAAATCTCCAAAACTAAAATATTTTTCAAATTTTTGAGCCAAAAAACAAATTTAATCGAAGTTATTCCGTAATAATCAAGACATGATAGTGAATTCTGTCAAAATTTCTGCTGATTCCTATCTTTTTTTATCTCGCATTCCAGATACTAAATATCCACTAGGTTAATTGGATTGAACTCATTATATTCCATATTTTCTAAAAAAAATCCCGCCCCCCCCCACTTCTCTTTCTTTCTCTACACTTCGAATCTTTTTAAATTTGTATGAAATAATGAGAAAAAACTCAAAAAAGTACTACAGTAAAAAATTATTATAACATTTTCTCTGGCTCAAAAAGCGCCTTAGACGATTTTTATAAAAATTTCAAGGTTAACCGTGTTTTAAACTGTGATTCTGCTTCTGTAGCAGCAAGGATGTCAAACATGGGATGCTTTTCATCTTGTAAGAATTTCAATTGTCGGGAATACAAATGATGCAGTAGCACACGGGCGGACTGGCGGCACAATAATAACTTTCTGATTTACCTTCTGAAAGTTGTCTAACAAAGCGAATGTTGTATAATAATGCGGTGATTGTCGTTAACATTCAAAATAGACGAAAAAATACATAACTTTCTTGTAACATCTGCCTGTCTTAAATTGTTGTAATGTTTATTTAATATCGAATCGGGTAATATTACATCATCTTAAATAATGAAATATACATTTAATCGGGCAAGAACTATGCACACAATTGGGTTGCTTAATAAGACAATAGCATGACGATCGTGAGTTCACATTTTGAGATTCAAATGTTAAAAAATGCAAGTGAAAGATCCTGGTTCGATACCCGCAGGGTCTAAGTTTTTAATTTTCCTGGTGTCACAGGGTCGGACTAGTAAACCAAAGTTGCTTCAAAAACTGGTTCGTAATTAAATTTGTTACATAATATTTAATTACCCACACAATAACAAAATCAGTTAATTACACCACGAAAATTTTGTTTTATGCTAAACTCGGAAAAACAATTTTTTTTTACCTAATTAGAAATTGCATGTAATTATTATCGATGTCGCAAATTTGTTATTAAAAGTAATTAAAAAAATTAAATTGCTTAATTTCTAGCGCTAATTATCTCGCTTGCGTAATTAAAAAATCGATACCCGTTCAAAAAAAAAATTGATTGTTCTATAAGCTTGGTGCGTAATTAACGAATCATGGCAATTAGTAATTAGGTCAAGAGACTACTAAATTAAGTTATAAGTGCTTGTTTAGGTTTTTGTTAATGAAAATGTCGTGTAAACAAAATTTACGATAATATCTGTGCTTTGCGTTCGTCTGTCTGTGGGCGAAATTTGACAAAAATTTTGAAGAACAAACGAACAAATTAACATACAATTAGTGTTTCGTCAGATGTTACGGTTGGTCACTTTTTTCAAAATTTGACCAACCCTAACATCTGACGGTGTACTAATTTGAATGGAGTCATTCGACGTCGCAATAATAAAATAATTCTTTTGGATATATGTAATTATGGTAGATTAATTTGTTGTGGAATTAATATGTAAATTAATACTACAAAGAAGGCCACGGTCTATGAGTTCACAGTAAATTTTCTCAGTAGGATGGCAAAATCTGGTGAAAATCAAGATCATAATTATAATGCATTGGCCATACGCAAGCTGCGTGAATAATTATCGTTAAAGTTAATTGCACGGCCCTCATCTGCGATGAGTAATAAATCCACTCTAGTAATTTTCTTCAAGTTACGTTAAACCACTGCGATCGAGGCCCGTTTGATAAGATTCGTTTGCGCAACCCTTCATGGCACCTACCACATTTTTTTAAATCAAAATTTTTTTAAATTAAATTTTCACACTGGAAAAGTTAGAATAGCAAACAAGCAATTGCATATTATGAGTAAACAAACGAACGAACGAACGAACGAACAAACAATGCGTTACTTTCTGACCCTTACGCCTCCTTTCCTGGCACCTACCACTCTTTTAAGCAAACAAAAAGTTCAATAATTACGTCTTAAAATTTTGTATACATTGCTCTTGTAATTTAGAATAGTCGCATAAGTCTTGATTGATATACATCAAAACAAACGCACGAACACGCAAACAAACTCACAAGTATAAATATTTTTATTTAACCAGCTGTGAGTGTGGGGTACACTAGGGGGGTTACTCTACCTTTAAAAAAAGGATCGGAAAATATGAAATATAATTATGTAGTTTATTTAACCCATAAATTTTCTTTCTTGTTCTGGGGGGTACGGAGTGAAATCCACAATTTCAATCCCCGGATTGAAATCCAATTTTTTATATTTTACATTTGGTGCATATGGAACCCCTCTAACACTCGCCGCTAACTACTCTAATGATTACAATTAAATTACTGCATTTTTGTCTATTTTAAGACATTTTATGGTAGTGAATGCAGCTTAAGACATGGCCAAGTGCTCCAATTTAGTACAGCATGAAAGATTTTATAAATCGTTTTAATTAAAATTATTTAATAAAAAAAACAAAATTAGTTATTTAAAGTTATTTTAAAAAAGTTATTAACTCTAAGATCTGAATTTTAGAACTTTAAGTTGTTATTTTCAAGTTAATAATTAACGACGGTCAAAACGGTCTTTCAAGAATCAAATTTGAGTTGATGCGTTAATATCAATTTTTAAAAATTTCTTGTGGTTCTTTCTCGAAAAGTTATCTTAATGCTTATTTACAGGTCGAGAGTTTTTCATACCCCCCCCCTGCGACCCCCAATCTTGAGTATAAAATACCCCAAGCTGATAGAAGTAACAAAATAAATTTTTGAAAATGATGATCCTTAAAAAGTTGTCTTGTTTCACACTTACAGCTGGGGGGTATTCCATACCCCCCAGACCCCCCGGATTAAAATTCAATTTTTTATATTTTACATTTGGTGCATATGGAACCCCTCTAACACTCGCCGCTAACTACTCCAATGATTACAATTAAATTACTGCATTTTTGTCTATTTTAAGACATTTTATGGTAGTGAATGCAGCTTAAGACATGTCCAAGTGCTCCAATTTAGTACAGCATGAAAGATTTTATAAATCGTTTTAATTAAAATTATTTAATAAAAAAAACAAAATTAGTTATTTAAAGTTATTTTAAAAAAGTTATTAACTCTAAGATCTGAATTTTAGAACTTTAAGTTGTTATTTTCAAGTTAATAATTAACGACGGTCAAAACGGTCTTTCAAGAATCAAATTTGAGTTGATGCGTTAATATCAATTTTTAAAAATTTCTTGTGGTTCTTTCTCGAAAAGTTATCTTAATGCTTATTTACAGGTCGAGAGTTTTTCATCCCCCCCCCCCCTGCGACCCCCAATCTTGAGTATGAAATACCCCAAGCTGAGAGAAGTAACAAAATAAATTTTTGAAAATGATGATCCTTAAAAAGTTGTCTTGTTTCACACTCACAGCTGGGGGGTATTCCATACCCCCCAGACCCCCCGGCTAGGCCTACATTTAAGCCGAATTATTTTCATATTAGATTGCATAGATTGGTTTTCGGAGTTGGAGCGTAATTCTAATTTAACTGATTTTTTAAAAATTCCATTTGTTATTTTCAAACCCCCTGTACCCCCCCTCTCCCGATTTTTTAATATAATATAGCCCCCAATTGTAAGAAAGCAATAGCTGGGGGTATTACATACCCCTCGGACCCCCCAATTTATAAACGCATTTTTTTCTATAATATCAAATCTATAAGAGAAAATGAAATTATTTTTAAGGAAATAACCTACATTTATATTTAATTTTATCACATCTTTTAGGTAGTTTTTATTTTCTAGAATCCCTTAAGACCTAGTTAGTCTGTCTGTCTGTTCGTAATGCAAAAATTACTTAAAAACCAAATGGTTTAAGTATATAAATAATAATATAATTTAGGACATCCTAAAGGCGAGTTGAATAATTTAAATTATTTATGTATTTTTTTTGATAATCTTTTCAGTTTTTTCTGTTGTATTTCTTATGCTTACGACCATATTGTAAATAAGCACTTAATTTTGAAAACAAAATGTCGCTTTAAATCTGTTAAATTAATTCTTTCACACGAAAATGTGTGGCTTAATAAATCGACAAATAAGCAGGGGAATCTTACAATTAGCCTAAAACTACATGGGAGGTAGACCGGGGGTATGGAATACCCCCAGCCGTAAACATGCATCAACATCAGGATGACTTTGTATGGAAATGCATCTTTAGATATCTTTCATGTGTAAACTTATGTGTAAGGCTTAGCTATTTTAAGTAAGAAACAGAAGTGCGAGGCCGGAGGCCGAGCTATGATATGTGAAGATTAAGGGCAGTTTTGGAAATCCAGATAAAAAGTAGTGGTCATTTTTCAGTACGCACGTTTACCAACAAAATTTCCCCACTGTTTATCCGTTTTTCTTATTTTAATAGACAGACTAAAACAAAGATATGGAGCGGGGGTAGATTTTATAAAAATTGATACTAGGGCAGTCTTGGAAAAAACTAATAACGTCGTTTGCGGTCCCATTCACTTTTGATCTGACAGCAAACAGAATCTTCGCGCTTGCTATATCGCGTAACTTTGCTCGGCCTCTGGCCTCGCATTCCTATTTCTCATGCAACGTGACTCGGCCTACGGCCTCTCAGTCTAAGAGTAGGAAAAACTGTTTGGAGAAAATCTACATTTATACTTAATTGTATGACATTTTTTAAAAGGTATTCCATTTTCTAGAATAACCTACCTAAGACCTTTCTAATTTCGCAAGTGTGATCAGACCTCGTCACAGCAGACGGAACTGAAAACAATGCAAATAGAAACCCGCTGTTAGAATTCGTAATGTTTTAGCACCATTATTATTTAATTTCATGTGTGACTAACTGAGAACATCCATTAGATTCCGTAAGAAAACTGACGATCAAGCAAACGAACGAACGAACAAGCAAGCAAATCGATGAGAAAAGTGTCAAAATCAATCCAAGAAAGTTTTAAAAAGCTCTTTGACGATGAGATGAGAATCATAGTTTACCTAAATCGGGGCGAGTTTTCTTTTAAAAAGGAAACAAATTTATGGAACAAGGCCCGGAAGCTCCAACGGCTAGGAGAGAGCCGATAAAAATTGAAAGTTAAGTAGTAAAAAATAAACAAGGCAAGCAGTATCAACTTGATTATCCACATTTCAAAATAATTATTTAGAAATTTCAAATTCTTGCGGGTTTCGTACGAACGAACAAACAAACAAACGAACAAACTTAGGCCAAACTTCTAGTTTGTAAAAGTAGTTTATTTTTTGAATCTTTTACCGTATTATTAAATTCTGCACGATTTCGAAATTTTAAGAAGAATCCGAAGAAGATAAAAAAGAAATCAGACCGAAGAAAGCAACGCGATGGCACGATAAAATCAAAAGCGTCATTAATAAGTGTTACGTGCGCAAGTGATTGCGAATAAATTAAACATTTAATAAAAGTGTTATTTGTTGTTAAATAAAACATAAATTGTGATTAATGTCTTAAATTGCTTACAGAATAATCAACAAGTCGAATGCAAGCATTGTTACCTACTATCGCTCACTATTGGTCAAGAGGTCATGGGTCGCGTGTTTCGCGCATTATGCGGGATTGTAAAGGTGCATTACAACATATAATATCATTTTTATGTGTAAAATGTTGCGAAAATAACACTTATCAATTATTACCAATAATAAAAAAATGACAAGCGACTTTTTAATTTGTTTTGTGATCCCCCCCTGTATACACGAAAGATTGCAAACGAGTGGAATTTCGAAGGGAGGCCGTTTTTTAATCCGTTTCGGGTTCGAAGCCACACAGGGTGAGTCGTTTAAAAGTCGCACAAACAATTAATTATTAATAGTAAAATTAATTGCACGGTAAATTCCATGGGAGAGTTCGTAGTACCTACGTAATTTTTAATTTATTTGAATATAATAAATTCGTGTCGTAACGAATGGCTTTTCAAACAAAGATCCGAGTGAAAATTAAAAAATTTTAATTACCACACCAATTTCGCTTATTCGAAGTCCTCTTAAGTTAAATTGGAAAGTTTACCTAGAAATATCTCCTTGTTTCTCGTGTATTCATGTCTTCTTTAAACAAACTGACGTCATCACAAAATTTTTGAAGAAAAATATTTCTCCATCCACTTAAAAATTTTAATCACTTAATTACGCGATTAATTTTATTGCTCGTGCACATAAAATTTAGGCGAAAGTTGAAAAAGCTGTCCTGAGGAGCGCGGTTTTAGAAACGCGTTACAAATTCCTTTTTTCGAAATTTATTAGTCGTTTTGCAGATCAAGTACACTCGAAGAAAAACCTTGAAATAAAAACACAATTAATTCGCGATCATCACCTCGCTTCCACCTGGTGAAACCGCGCTCACAACTAAGAAAAGCGTGCGCTATCGGTGAAAGTTGCCGTGCATGTGAATTCTTTAACAAAATCTTAAATGTTTACATTGTTAAGTACCCACAAGGTAAAAAACGCTATCTAATTGTTGAGCAAGAGTGTGAAAAAATTATCTCATATTATCCCGGCGGGCCCCGTCACCCGGGCAGCGAACCCTCGGAAGCGAGGATAATCCGAAAATAATTTATTTATATTGTAATTAAATCTTAAAATTAACACGTTAATTATACAACTAAAATGAAATTTATTTGATGATATCAATGATCATTTCTGAAAGGTCGCTCATGCGAATAAATTTCGTTTTTATTATTGTTTAATTAAGCTGTTACTTTTTAAATTTTATTACCATTACATTATAAATTTCACAAGTTAATAATTTATATATTTTTAATAGCGAATACATAAATTTTGAATCTAAAATTTTTAATAATATAAAATGTGTCCGGAATCCGGCTATAATGGACTTTATGAAAGCGGAGAAAATAAATTCCGCTTATAATGAACCTCAAGTCGTAAATCAGATCTTGTAGTTAAAAATATTTAATTACCAAGTTAATTATTAACTAGGAAAGAAAACTGCGGTTTTAAAAGCCAAATTTTGATGGTATAAACTGTAAATTGCCAAATTAATTTATTATTAACTTGGAAACGGGAACATAAATATTTAAAAAATTTAGAAGTTATAAGCTTTAAATTAACTTATCTTGAAAATAGAAACATAAAGATTTCAAATCCAAATATTGAAGTTATAAACTTTAATTACCAAATTAATCATTAATTTGAAGTTCTGAAAATCTGATCTTTAAGTTATAAACTTTAAATTGCCAAGATGATTATTAAATTTGTTTTTTCCTATTTAAAATAATTTTACTATCTACAGGCCGTACAACTTGGTCAATTTAGTACCCCCCGTACTCCGTACCCCCCAGACCCGCCGGTTTACCTCCCATCCATGTAGTTTTAGGCTAAGATTCCTCTGCTTATTTGTCGATTTATTTAGCCACTAATTCTCGTGTGAAATTTTAATTGGTTTTCAGGCAAAATTTATATTATTGTTTTTTGTTAAGCTTTTGTTAACCACCCCCCTTATAAAGTGATAATTTCAGTTTGTAATTTTAAGCTATTCCATCAAAAAAAAAGTGAACTACTGCTGTAGTTGACCTCCTGTTTTAGCCATAATTATTAATTTTTTAATGTATTCTAATGAAAAACTACGATATCCCAGCTTTCAACGCTGGGGATAAAGGCTAATCGCTCTTAAGATTATGACCTTATACCACAGATCCTATTAAAATTTTATTTAAGAGCTAATTTTAGTTTTCATTTTCTTGCAGCTTTTATTTTATTTCATGTGCACAATAGGACATCTTATTTTTGAATGGGAATCTCGTAAATCTATTCATGCGCATCATTAAAGATTGCACTTTAAAAAATAGAGGAATTTGAACCAAAATTTAATTACATAGGTGAAAAACATAAAAGTTGAAATTAGCACCCTTCATCGTTCCATACGAGGTGCGCGCAAAAAGTAAGCACAGTTTAAGTGAAATTAACACCAGCGGAAATAATAAAAAAGGCAAATTACGCGTCGCCACATAAATCATAAACTTAGGCTTTCACTTTAATAAATAAACAAATAAATCTCTCCATAAAAATTTATTTTTATATCTAAAAATAATTGAGCTACTACAAAAATTTATCACGTTTCATTTAAATTAGATATAAAAAATACAATAGCAATAAATATTTACAAATTTAATGTAAAAATTGAAATAAATAATTTGACTAAATTTGATTAATTGCGCACAGAGGTCTATCCAAAATTTTCGAAATGATGGATGAAGTACGGATATTTGCGGCTTTTATTGACGTCGTCGCAAGCGGACATCACACTTTTTGTTAATGGACGTGGGCCACAACTAAATACGCCAATTTTGCTGACCTAGAAATAAAATTTGTTAATTTAATTAATTAGCAAGTGATATATGGCTTCCTTCCAAGAAATCTCATACCGACGCAATTTCTAATTTCCTAACTGTTAAGATCGCATAAATTATTTGGTCCAATTCAAGCTCAAACTTTCGTTGAACTTATGAAAAGGTCCAAAAAATGTACAAGAGCAAATAAAAGATAGGAAACTCGGAAAAACTCAAATTGGAAGCTTGCACTTACGTAGCTGTGCTTCTTTTGTACAAATTTTAAGAACGACGTCATATCAGGCCTTCCAAAGTGATTCACAGCCTTCAAACTGGTAAACATGGACGTCTTGGACAATCTTTGAAAATGATTCTCGCAGATGTACTAAAACCAAAAGCATTAATTACCCAATGTCATACAATTTTTAAAAACGTTTATTCACCAGCATCGTCGTCCTCAAATCAAACTTGTGGAAAAATTGCGTTATGAAGATATGTATTTCCAAAACGCTGGTGACGTCCTTTTTCTCCACGTCACGCAAAACATCGATGAACCACTCAAAGTGCTTGTGGGACGGACAAATCCACAAGAAGTAAACTTTTTTACAAGCAACTCCCGAGTAGCGGTTGGTAGACGTTCCAAAAACCAAATCGTTTAAAATGGAGGCGTAGGGAGTAACTCCGATTCCGCCACCTACCATCACGGCAACTTCGAATTTGTACCAATCTTGATTTCCTCCACCAAACGGCCCCTCTAACAAAATTTTGGGATTATTTTCGGGGATGTAGTTGCAAGGGTCGAAATAGTTTCGCAACTTCCACGTCCAGGGACCTTGAGCTTTGATGTGGCAGGACAGGAAGTTTTCGTGTGGTGCGGATGTTAGGGTGAAGGAATGAAACTCTTGAGGTTTGAACGCCGTGCAAGCTAAACGAACCCATTGGCCGGATAGGTATTTTAGATTTGGGGGACGGTAAAATTTGATTTTTATGACGTCTGAAGGTAGAAGTTCCGTTTCGATCACGTCGAGTGGAATGTAGCGCGTTCTAAAACTGACAACCTGAAAAACAAAGGAATTATTTTAAGAAACAAAATCCCCCCCCCCCCCGGTATTATTTACCTTGTCCAAAATGTAGAGCGTTCCAGGTCCCATGAAAAACATCCAGAATCGTGGTTCGCCTGTAAGTTTGGCCAAACCGTGGACCAAACAGAGAAGGTAAAGTAGGATATATAAAGAGTGGGTTGCCCAAAAGAATTTGTACGCCTTCTTTCGGATCACTGGATGGGCGAAAATCACTATGATGCACATGATTACGAAAAGCAGGATTCCGGTTACACCTGAAAAACAACACAAACAGTGGAAACGGTAAAGAGAAAATCAAAAACTCACCTGTGATGGTTTGGAATAACCAAAAGTTGATTCCAGGTTTATAGTCGGACGGAAATCTGACTTCACTGGTGAGGCATCTCAGATTTTCGACCGGTTGCGTTGACAAATGATAAAAATTAACTATGTGACCCACGGTGTGCAATAGGGAAAAGAAAAGAGCTGTGCAAGCGGCAATTTTGTGGAACTGTATGTGTGAATCCAACGGAATATATTGCTGGATTGAAAACTCCTTAAGTTTGGTCAAAAAGTTTCTCGACATCGTCAGCAAAAGCATACAGTAGCAAAACGATAGAGAAGCGGCCGAACCTCTGGTGATTGCGATTCCCACGCCCATAATATGGCGTAAATCGGTGTGTTCCGTCATGAAGGAATAATCTAGAAAAGAAATTGTGGAAAAGTTTTTCTTTGGGAACGGGAAACGAACTTACGAATGAATCTCTCCACGAACAGTGCAATCGTGAGAACGTAGAATATAAACAGATAGAAAATATTCTGACGGTTTTCTTCCAAAAATGTTGTTAGGCTGTCCCATTTTAATTGTATATAATTCCGCTCTTTTTCGGTGTAGGGTTCGATGTGGAAACTCGTCATTCTAAAACAAAAACGTATTAGAAAAACATTTTTAATTTCAAAAATTTAAAAAAGGAAAATGTCATTAGTATTTTCGTCAAGTTTCAAGACATATAAATAAAATTAATATTTTATCAAAAAATTTTTTGGCAACTGTGGGTTTAAAGTTTTTTTGTTATTTTTTAAATCTTATTGTTATCGTGTCATTAGTATTTTCAGGAAGCTTAAGGACCAATTGAACAAAATTTATATTTTATCAAAAATTTTTAATAAGAAAGCGAACTAAATGAAATTTTCTCTAATTTAAACCAATTTTGAGTTCAAAATTTTTTTGTTACTTTTTAGATCATTATTATCATCTCATTAGTATTTTCATAAAGTTTCAGAATATTTGAAAAAAATTTAATTTTAGTTAAAAATTGTAAATCAAAAATCGCACCGAATTGAAAATATGTAATTATTGAAGGCAATTTAGGGCTTAGAACTTTTTTGACATTTTTCCAGTCTTTACTATAATTGAATTAGTAATTTCACAAGGTTCCAGAATATTTAAACAAATTTTAATTTTTATTGAAAATTGTAAATCAAAAATCGCACCGAATTGAAAATATGTAATTATTGAAGGCAATTTAGGGCTTAGAATTTTTTTGACATTTTTTCAGTCTTTACTATAATTGAATTAGTAATTCCACAAAGTTCCAGAATATTTGAACAAATGTTAATTTTTATTAAAAATTGCAAATCAAAAATTGCACCGAATTGAAAATATGTAATTATTGAAGGCAATTTAGGGCTTAGAATTTTTTTGACATTTTTCCAGTCTTTACTATAATTGAATTAGTAATTCCACAAGGTTCCAGAATATTTAAACAAATTTTAATTTTTATTGATAATTGTAAATCAAAAATCGCACCGAATTGAAAATATGTAATTATTAAAGGCAATTTAAGGCTTAGAATTTTTTTGACACTTTTTCAGTCTTTACTATAATTGAATTAGTAATTCCACAAGGTTCCAGAATATTTAAACAAATTTTAATTTTTATTGAAAATTGTAAATCAAAATTCGCACCGAATTGAAAATATGTAATTTTTAAAGGCAATTTAGGGCTTAGAATTTTTTTGACATTTTTTCAGTCTCTACTATAATTGAATTAGTAATTCTACAAGGTTCCAGAATATTTAAACAAATTTAAATTTTTATTAAAAATTGTAAATAAAAATCGCACCGAATTGAAAATATGTAATTATTGAAGGCAATTTAGGGCTTAGAATTTTTTTGACATTTTTCCAGTTTTTACTATAATTGAATTAGTAATTTCACAAGGTTCCAGAATATTTAAACAAATTTTAATTTTTATTGAAAATTGTAAATCAAAATTCGCACCGAATTGAAAATATGTAATTATTAAAGGCAATTTAGTGCTTAGAATTTTTTTGACATTTTTTCAGTCTTTACTATAATTGAATTAGTAATTCCACAAGGTTCCAGAATATTTAAACAAGTTTTAATTTTTATTGAAAATTGTAAATCAAAATTCGCACCGAATTGAAAATATGTAATTATTAAAGGCAATTTAGGGCTTAGAATTTTTTTGACATTTTTTCAGTCTCTACTATAATTGAATTAGTAATTCCACAAGGTTCCAGAATATTTAAACAAATTTAAATTTTTATTAAAAATTGTAAATCAAAAATCGCACCGAATTGAAAATATGTAATTATTGAAGGCAATTTAGGGCTTAGAATTTTTTTGACATTTTTCCAGTTTTTACTATAATTGAATTAGTAATTCCACAAAGTTCCAGAATATTTGAACAAATGTTAATTTTTATTAAAAATTGCAAATCAAAAATTGCACCGAATTGAAAATATGTAATTATTGAAGGCAATTTAGGGCTTAGAATTTTTTTGACATTTGTCCAGTCTTTACTGTAATTGAATTAGTAATTCCACAAGGTTCCAGAATATTTAAACAAATTTTAATTTTTATTGAAAATTGTAAATCAAAAATCGCACCGAATTGAAAATATGTAATTATTAAAGGCAATTTAGGGCTTAGAATTTTTTTGACATTTTTTCAGTCTTTACTATAATTGAATTAGTAATTCCACAAGGTTCCAGAATATTTAAACAAATTTAAATTTTTATTAAAAATTGTAAATCAAAAATCGCACCGAATTGAAAATATGTAATTATAGAAGGCAATTTAGGGCTTAGAATTTTTTTGACATTTTTCCAGTTTTTACTATAATTGAATTAGTAATTCCACAAAGTTCCAGAATATTTGAACAAATGTTAATTTTTATTAAAAATTGCAAATCAAAAATTGCACCGAATTGAAAATATGTAATTATTGAAGGCAATTTAGGGCTTAGAATTTTTTTGACATTTGTCCAGTCTTTACTGTAATTGAATTAGTAATTCCACAAGGTTCCAGATAATTTAAACAAATTTTATTTTTATTGAAAATTGTAAATCAAAAATCGCACCGAATTGAAAATATGTAATTATTAAAGGCAATTTAGGGCTTAGAATTTTTTTGACATTTTTTCAGTCTCTACTATAATTGAATTAGTAATTCTACAAGGTTCCAGAATATTTAAACAAATTTTAATTTTTATTAAAAATTGTAAATCAAAAATCGCACCGAATTGAAAATATGTAATTATTTAAGGCAATTTAGGGCTTAGAATTTTTTTGACATTTTTTCAGTTTTTACTATAATTGAATTTGTAATTCCACAAGGTTCCAGAATATTTAAACAAATTTTATTTTTATTGAAAATTGTAAATCAAAAATCGCACCGAATTGAAAATATGTAATTATTAAAGGCAATTTAGTGCTTAGAATTTTTTTGACATTTTTTCAGTCTTTACTATAATTGAATTAGTAATTCCACAAGGTTCCAGAATATTTAAACAAATTTTAATTTTTATTGAAAATTGTAAATCAAAAATCGCACCGAATTGAAAATATGTAATTATTAAAGGCAATTTAGTGCTTAGAATTTTTTTGACATTTTTTTAGTCTTTACTATAATTGAATTAGTAATTCCACAAGGTTCCAGAATATTTAAACAAATTTTAATTTTTATTAAAAATTGTAAATCATAAATCGCACCAAATTGAAAATATGTAATTATTGAAGGCGATTTAGGGCTTAGAATTTTTTTGACATTTTTTCAGTCTTTACTATAATTGAATTAGTAATTCCACAAAGTTCCAGAGTATTTGAACAAATGTTAATTTTTATTAAAAATTGTAAATCAAAAATCGCACCGAATTGAAAATATGTAATTATTGAAGATAATTTAGGACTTAGAATTTTTTTGACATTTTTTCAGTCTTTAATATAATTGAATTAGTAATTCTACAAAGTGCCAAAATATTTAAACAAATTTTAATTTTTATTGAAAATTGTAAATCAAAAATCGCACCGAATTTAAAATATGTAATTATTGAAGGCAATTTAGGGCTTAGAATTTTTTTGACATTTTTCCGGTCTTTACTATAATTGAATTAGTAATTCCACAAAGTTTCAAAAGATTGGAACAAATTTTAATTTTTATTAAAAAATAAATCAAAAATCGCTCCAAAATGAAAATATGTAATTATTAAAGGCAATTTAGGGCTTAGAATTTTTTTGACATTTTTTCAGTTTTTACTATAATTAATTTAGTAATACTACAAGGTTCCAGAATATTTGAACAAATTTTAATTTTATTAAAAATTGTAAATCAAAAATCGCACCGAATTAAAAATATGTAATTATTGAAGGCAATTTGGGGCTTAGAATTTTTTTGCTTTTTTTCCAGTTTTTACTATAATAGAATTAGTAATTCCACAAAGTTCCAGAATATTTAAACAAATTTTAATTTTTATAAAACTTGTAAATCAAAAATCGCACCGAAATGATAATATGTAATTATTGAAAGCAATTTAGGGCTTAGAATTTTTCAATTACTTTTTCAGTCTTTACTAATTGAATTAGTAATTCCACAAAGTTCCAGAATATTTAAACAAATTTTAATTTTTATAAAAATTGTAAATCAAAAATCGCACCGAAATGAAGATATGTAATTATTAAAGGCAATTTAAGGCTTAGAATTTTTTAATTATTTTTCCAGTCTTTACTATAATTGAATTAGTAATTCCACAAAGTTTAAAGATATTTGAACAAATTTTAATTTTTATTAAAAATTGTAAATGAAAAATCGCACCGAAATTATAATATGTAATTATTGAAGGCAATTTAAGGCTTAGAATTTTGTTGACATTTTTCCAGTCTTTACTATAATTAAATTAGTAATTCCACAAAGTTCCAGAATATTTGAACAAATTTTAATTTTAATTATAAATTGTAAATCAAAAATCGCACCGAATTGAAAATATGTAATTATTGAAGGCAATTTAGGGCTTAGAATTTTTTAGTTGTTTTTTATATCTTTATTATCATGCCATTAGTATTTTCATGACGTTTCAGGACATTAGATCAAAGGTTATATTTCATCAAAAAGTTTAAATAAAGTAGCGCACTTTAATGAAATTTACTCAAAGAGACAAATTTGAGTTTAGAATTTTTTTGTTATTTTTCGCATATTTATTATCATATCTTTGGTATTTTCGTAAAGTTTTAGGACATTTGAACAAAATTTATATTTTTCAAAAAATTTAGATAAAAAAGATTATTTTTTTTTAATTTTTAAAATGTTTTATAACTTTAACCGTCTTTGAGTTAGGAGGCACTAAAGTTAATCTTTTAATTATAATGAGGATATTATTTGATAAAGTGCTAAGAATTATAAACACTTATGGGTAATAAAATAATACCAGATTATTAAGACTGTGCGGCCTGAAGGCCGCATTGGATCTTATTTTTATGTTAAAATATTAATTGACTTTAATTTAATTATCATAAAGTTAGTTAGTGCAAGTTGGGTTGTATAACCCAAAATCATCATCGTCTGTATTATTAAACGTTGCTCATCACGTGATCATGGTGCGACGACACAAACAAACCAGCTGTGTTTACTAATCAATGACGTCAGGCAACGTTCTCTCAAAAACATCAAATTTAAAAAAACATTTCTTACCTGGCAACGTTCGTGGAAGTGTCCAGAAAGTTTTGCTTTGCCCCTTTACAGTCCAAACCAATGGCAACAAAATCTCCTTTGTACTCCTTCATCATTTCCTTAAAGTCGTCGTAGGTCAAAAAGTTTTTATGCTGTAGACCCGCATCCTAAAAATCGACTTTTATTTCCGGAACCAAGAAAAGAAGATCAAGACAAACCTGAAACATCCCTTCGATGAGTTCCGTCACGTGTTCATCAGACAAGCTAGTCGTTCTTGCAATTTCCACCAGAGATCGTAACATTTCCGACAATTCACCTTTATCAATAACACCGTTGCTGTCATTATCACACATATCGAAGATGATGCGTAACTTATCTTCTGTTTTTCCACGAGAAAATAGCACAACGGTGTCGAGAAACTCCTGAAACGAAGAGAACATTTAAATCGGGTGACGCCCGAGAACACGCAAAAGACCAACCTGAAACGATATTCGACCATCTCCATCTTTATCGACGATGTTGAACATTTTGCGTACGAAAACGGCATCAGTTTTCATTCCCAGAGCGCTCGCAAATTCGCTTTTGGAGAGGGAAGTCCGCATTACGGTCACAACTTCTTCATCCACGCTGGCGTTAGATCTCCGTCGTTTTTCTCCTGGTCTTAAACCAAAAGTTAAGGCGTACGCTTCCCTGAAGAAGTGCTCCAATTTTCGTTGACGACGCTCGCGCGTTTCGGCCTTCGCCAACATGATCTCCCGAGCGACCTGCATTTTGGAAAACAATCAAAAGGCTTAGTTACGGTTAAAATGGACCAAATTTTACCTGAGTACAAATAAGAGTTTTCTTGTGGGAAACCAAAAACAATTCCAATTTTCCAATAAATTTTTTTCGCGAACCAATGGAATCGAATTCCAAAACGAGGTCGTAATCTCTTGGGAATCTCACCAAGACGAATGGTTTCCGCTTTCCTCTTGTTTCGTCGTGAGATTCTTCCACCGTTACCGTGTCGATGTATTTCAGATCAATCGTCCTCAGTTTTTCTCCCTTTCGGCAAACGATGTATAGAGCGCTGTCTGGCCCAAATTTGATTTTGATTAGGCGCTTGTGGTTTGCATGCAGCCATTCCTGGACGATCATATTGTCGTAGTGGACTTTTCCGTCCGTGTTTTGTTTCAACTCTTCTTGCTTAATTTTCAAGCGCCTCCTCCGCTTGTTTTGGAGTTTAACCACTCCGTAACCGGCGGCGCCGCACAGAATCGGAACGAATCCCAAGAAAATGCAGGAATAAATGTAGACCAACTCGTTACCCTAAGAAAACTGTGTGTAAGCTTAAGCCCGCGGGTGTCCCAAAAGGTTTTTCCCAAAAATACAAACCTCAAAATAATCATAGTCAACGTTGTGCTTGCAAGGCTCCAAAATTGAAGTGTTGAGCTGCACGGGCTGAGGACACGGGTCTTCTTTCACCCAGAAGAAAACGTTCTTTTGGATGTCGCCCGGTTTGATCGATGTGCTGTTAACGATGACGTCCCACAAGGTTATTTTACGGATCTCTGCTATTTCCTCCTTGGTGAACATTCTGAAAGCAGACTTTACGTTACCAAAAAGAACTTAACTTTCTCGAAGGTCTACTAACTCATTTTCGACGTTCTCGAACCAAAACCGATCGGAAGCTCGGAGCCGAATAAACTGTTCCTTAATTATCGCTTTGAACAATTCACCAGGTCCACCATAGCTCTCCAACATTCCACCGACGTACAAATCCACGTTATCTAATTTGTTGGAGTAAGCACCAACGAGAAGATTGAGAAGTTCCGGTTTGTCTTCAAACAGTTTTGGGTTTATTTCCTTCCAATCAGTCAGCTTCTTGAGTTTGTAGTGAACCCTGACGGTGTTATAATCCGGAACTCCATTATCTCGACCTCTCATAATATTGAGGGCACCTAAATCCCTACGTGAAAACTCCATCGGTCCAAATAGTTTATCGCGCACGTCTGAACAGAGAACCGAATCTTCTCGTTCCGAAAGCTGCGAACTCATACCCATCAGCAGCTCTTCCAACGGATTACTGGACAAGACATCCTAAACACTACATTTTGGAAAAACAGTTTGAAGAAAATTTAGTGAAACTTACATTGGAATCCCACCACGTGGAACAAAGCCTCAGTGCTGGGTGACCAAAATGGGTGCGTCGAAAATTGCACTTGGAATCGCGCCTATACAAACCAGGAGGTATTAGAGAATGACCATACCGAAAGGCGGCACTTTGGAACGCGTGCGTTATTCCCGGATGCAAATCTTCTTTGTAACCGTCGTATTCGGGGAAGTCCTCTCCGAGAAAAGCGGGAAGATACTCATAGTAAATTATGTTCTGGAAAAATAACTCTGATGTAAGAATTTGGATATGGTAAGTATGAAAGGAGCACCTGCAAACTAGCAATCACTATTCTTCTCGATCTTTGAAAAACATCCTCATCGCTCCAATCTGGATGAACATTTTGGACTCGATTTGCCACCACGTTGTGCCACAAGAAGAAAAGAATACTGAACGTTAGAAGTGCCGGATTCTGATTCGTCCTTGGGTCTCCTAAAACTGAAACAGCGTTATCGCCACATTGGAAGCCACCATCTTGGATTCCTTACGAAAAAGTCTTTCAGGACTGAGCATTTTCATCATCTGTGGAACGGGGTTATTGAATAACGGAACCCTCATTGAGTTTTTCACCGGCATTTTCCCCGACTGGTCCGATATTAAAGAACCGTTTTGGAACGACCTCATTGTGTTTAACCAAGGCTCACTCGTACTGTACACGAAACTACCATCAATCCAACTTGTCACTTGGTTCAACTACAAAAACATTGCATATAAAAAAGTTCTTTAACACTCAATCAAATTTCCGACCTACCTGCTCTCTTGGACTGTTTGGGCTTTGGCCAGTTTTGTGATCGTATCCAGCCCGATGGAACGGAATGTATTTGTTACCTTGACAGTCTTTATCGTACACTTCGTCGCACTTTTCAATTTCGATATGGTGCATTTCTATGGGGCAACCACTTTCGCTAGCCATTACAATTTCGGAGGTAACCAATTGACCAAAAAATGCGAGCATGGCGGTTCGATTACTCATCGAACCCAGCCCGTCCAATCCCTTCATAAAAAGTTGACTTAATTTTCTCGGACTTGGTCGGTTTTGCCCGGCCAACATGTAAACGCCATCTGAATAAGCCGCAGGCGATTTTCTCACCAAGTGGCTGTCTAAAAGTTATCAACGGTTAACAATTAGAAAAATTTAAGTTGAAATATTCTTCGATTCGGATAGATTTTTTTAAATCGCCCCCCTTTTAGAGAAAATTAAAAAATTTATAATTGAAATGAATCGTTAGAAGTGTGCCATCATAGGCACATTTCCCCTAAATAATTATTATTCATTAGTAAACCATTTTATATAAGCTGTTATAGATCGAAATCGGGTCCTCAAATTAACAAATAAATGCAAGATATATAAATTTAAATTAATCTTAATGAGTGACCGCTTTCCGTTCGTAATAAGTGATTGAGGTTTTGTCCCCATGATGGTTTGAATTATTTTTATGGGGTGAATTTTTTATGATTAATTATACTAACATGAGTCTGATGGAGGTAAATTTTATGATAAAATGTGATAATACCGAAATTGTCATCACTCGTTAAGGTTAAATTTAATTTATAATTTAGCTGCTACCTTGCTGGAGTTTTATTAAAATTTATTACTTTTTGATAGATGATGACCTATTATTTACCTATGACCTATTATTCTATGTAGACGACCGTAAAATTTAAAAGTTAACAATTATTTTAATAAAAATTACGTAAGAGAATTAGAAAATCATAATTAATAATAATAATTAAAGATTATTATAGCTCAGCAAACCAACGGTGTTTAAGAGACGGTGACAAAGTCACTTACTGCAGGGCACTGTCAAAGATAAGAATGGTCTACGTTTTCTGTACGCAAATAATAATTTTAGTGCGGCCTTCAGGCCGCAAAACTTAGCCGATCTAGTAATATTTTTTGATTAAATTTAAATTTTAAAAGCGATTGTTTCACTATTTCACTGAGAATCTCTTTAATCCATTCGTGAGCGTCGTGTATGACGATGCTATTATAATACTTATTGTACTTTACAATTAAAAAACATAGTATCTCGAGTTACTATGTGATATTAAGCGCTTAGGAGTGGCTTCTGAGGGGGGAAACGCTATTTAAATTTTGTTTAAAATTTTTGTAACTTTGTAAATATATTACTATTTATATCTGTAAACAGTGCAAATAAGTAAAAAAAAACTTATAAACAAAAAACGATTAATTTTTGAAGGAGGGGGGTAGGGGTAAACAATAAAAATTTTTTTTAAAATTTTTGAAGCTTGGCAAATATAAATTTTGTAAATATTACAAAAATATCGAGGTAATGCTGACAATTTTGAGACAACGAAAGGAGAATTATTTTTGAGGGGGGGATAAAACAATAAACATGTTTAATGTTTTTAAAATTCTGTCAAAATATTCCTGTTGAACTGGTAAATACTGCAAAAATAGTTTAAAAAATTTTAAGCTTTTAGGGGTGGCTTTTGTGGGGTGAAAACTTTGAAAATGTATGTATTATTTAAATACTTATGACGTTTAAGGGGGGATTATTAAAATTTATTACGCAAATCTTTTTGAATAAATTATTGTTATAATCGCATTTTAATTTAAAAATTCCAATTTTATTGAAAATTAATAGGTACCAAAAATATTTTTAACTTACGTAAGATTCCTGAGGGGGGAAGGTTGTAAATTTTTATATTTTTCTTATTAGGGGTTGAATGGGGTCTTAAAGTAAGAAAAACCGTCTTAAATATTACATTAACGGTCCTAAATATATTATTGTTATACACAGTAAACACTGCAAAACTAGTAAAAATTTTCTAACCGGAAAGAGGTAAATTTTGAGTGGGGTGGAGGGGAAAAATTTAATAACAATTTTGCTCAAAATGTTTGAAACTTGGTAAATATATCACTGTTATACATGGTAACATTGAAAAAATAGCGAAAAAATTTTAAATTAAAAGGGGTAGATTTTTGAGGGTAGGGGGAGGTTAAATAATAAAAATGTTGTTTAAAATTTTTGAAATTTGGTAAATATGTTACTGTTATACTACTTGAGATTATAAATAAAAAAGTAAAAAAATTCTAAACAAAAAAGGGGTGAATTTTGAGGGGGTAGAGGTGAAATAATAATAAAACGTTGCTTATAATGTTATAATTTTTATAATTTTGTAAAAATATTACTGTTAAATTTATAAATACTGCAAAAATTGTTAAAAAATTCTTAGCCCTTAGGGGTGGATTTAGAGGGGGAAAGCTATAAAATATGTGTTTATAATTTTTGAAACTAGGTGTAAATATTAATGTTATACTTGGAAATATTGTAAAAATAGCAAAAAAATTCTAAAACAAAAAGGGGTAATTTTTGAGGTTGGGGAAGCTAAATAATAAAAATGTTGTTTAAAATTTTTGAAACTTGGTGTAAATATTAATGTTATACTTGGAAACACTGTAAAAATAGTAAAAAAATTCTAAAACAAAGAGGGGTAATTTTTGAAGGTGGGGAAAGCTAAATAATAAAAATGTTGTTTAAAATTTTTGAAACATGGTGTAAATATTAATGTTACACTTGGAAACACTGTAAAAATAGCAAACAAATTCTAAAACAAAAAGGGGTAATTTTTGAGGGTGGGGAAAGCTAAATAATAAAAATGTTGTTTAAAATTTTTGAAACTTGGTGTAAATATTAATGTTCTACTTGGAAACACTGTAAAAATAACAAAAAAATTCTAAAACAAAAAGGGGTAACTTTTGAGGGTGGGGGAAGCTAAATAATAAAAATTTTGTTTAAAATTTTTGAAACTTGGTGTAAATATTAATGTTCTACTTGGAAACACTGTAAAAATAACAAAAAAATTCTAAAACTAAAAGGGGTAATTTTTGAGGGTGGGGAGGCTAAATAATAAAAATGTTGTTTAAAATTTCTGAAACTTGGTGTAAATATTAATGTTATACTTGAAAACACTGTAAAAATAGCCAAAAAATTCTAAAACAAAATGGGGTAATTTTTGAGGGTGGGGGAAGCTAAATAACAAAAATTTTGTTTAAAATTTTTGAAACTTGGTGTAAATATTAATGTTATACTTGGAAATATTGTAAAAATAGCAAAAAATTCTAAAACGAAAAGGGGTAATTTTTGAAGGTGCGGAAAACTAAATAATAAAAATGTTGTTTAAAATTTTTGAAACTTGGTGTAAATATTAATGTTCTACTTGGAAACACTGTAAAAATAACAAAAAAATTCTAAAACAAAAAGGGTAATTTTTGAAGGTGGGGAAAGCTAAATAATAAAAATGTTGATTAAAATTTTTGAAACTTGGTGTAAATATTAATGTTTTACTTGGAAACACTGTAAAAATAGCAAACAAATTCTAAAACAAAAAGGGGTAATTTTTGAGGTTGGGGAAGCTAAATAATAAAAATGTTGTTTAAAATTTTTGAAACTTGGTGTAAATATTAATGTTATACTTGAAAACACTGTAAAAATAATAAAAAAATTCTAAAACAAAAAGGGGTAATTTTTGAGAGTGGGGAAAGCTAATAATAAAAATGTTGTTTAAAATTTTTGAAACTTGGTGTAAATATTAATGTTATACTTGGAAACACTGTAAAAATAGCAAACAAATTCTAAAACAAAAAGGGGTAATTTTTGAGGGTGGGGGAAGCTAAATAATAAAAATTTTGTTTAAAATTTTTGAAACTTGGTGTAAATATTAATGTTATACTTGGAAACACTGTAAAAATAGCAAACAAATTCTAAAACAAAAAAGGGTAATTTTTGAGGGTGGGGGAAGCTAAATAATAAAAATGTTGTTTAAAATTTTTGACACTTAGTATAAATATTAATGTTATACTTGGAAACACTGTAAAAATAGCAAAAAAATTCTAAAACAAAAAGGGGTAATTTTTGAGAGTAGGGGAAGCTAAATAATTGAAATGTTGATTAAAATTTTTGAAACTTGGTGTAAATATTAATGTTATACTTGGAAACACTGTAAAAATAGCAAACAAATTCTAAAACAAAAAGGGGTAATTTTTGAAGATGGGGGAAGCTAAATAATAAAAATGTTGTTTAAAATTTTTGAAACTTGGTGTAAATATTAATGTTATACTTGGAAACACTGTAAAAATAGCAAACAAATTCTAAAACAAAAAGGGGTAATTTTTGAGGGTGGGGGAAGCTAAATAATAAAAATGTTGTTTAAAATTTTTGAAACTTGGTGTAAATATTAATGTTATACTTGGAAATACTGTAAAAATAACAAAAAAATTCTAAAAAAAAAGGGGTAATTTTTGAGGGTGGGGGTAGCTAAATAATAAAAATTTTGTTTAAAATTTTGAAACTTAGTGTAAATATTAATGTTATACTTGGAAACACTGTAAAAATAACAAAAAAATTCTAAAACAAAACACGGTAATTTTCGAGGGTGGAGAAAGCTAAATAATAAAAATGTTGATTAAAATTTTTGAAACTTGGTGTAAATATTAATGCTATGTATTGGAAACACTGTAAAAATAGCAAACAAATTCTAAAACAAAGAGGGGTAATTTTTGAGGGTGGGGAAAGCTAAATAATAAAAATGTTGTTTAAAATTTTTGAAACTTGGTGTAAATATTAATGTTATACTTGCAAACACTGTAAAAATAATAAAAAAATTCTGAATAAAAAAGGGTGTTTTTTGAGGGTGGGGGAAGCTAAATAATAAAAATGTTGTTTAAAATTTTTGAAACAATGTTGTTTAGTATTTGCGTAATTTTGTAAAAATTTTACTCTTACACTGTTACATATAACAAATATAATTAAAAAAATTTAAGCGCTTGGGGTGGATTTAGAGGGGGGAAAACTATAAAAAATTTTGTTTAAAATTTCTGAAACTTGGTGTAAATATTAATGTTATACTTGGGAACGCTTTAAAAATAGAAAAAAAATTGTAAACAAAAAAGAGATGATTTTTGAGGGCGGGGGGGGGGAGGCTAAACAATAAAAATCTCATTTAAAATATTTAAAACTTGGTAAATATGTGAATATGTGACTGTTATTCATGCTAATACTGAAAAATAAGGAAAAAAATTTTAAACCCTAGGAGGTGATTTTTGAGTATAGAGGGGGGGGTAAACAATAAAAATTTTGTTTTTAACTTATGAAACTTGGTAAATATATTATTGTTAAACTTGTGAATTCTATAAAAATAGTGGAAAAATTTTAAGCAAAATGGGGGTACTTTTTTAACAGTTTAAATTTTGTAACTTCTACATAGCTAGACCTGTGGCCTCGCACCTAACTTCTACGGCGCTAAAGCCACGACAATTACTTTTTAAAACCGATAAGATTAAAAACCACGACTGCTACTAGCAACTGCTCAGGAGGGGTAGCTGTAGCGGTCTTTTAATAAATTAGTTACAAATCTGTGCAACGTAAAATAATTTTTGCCAAGAGCACACATCAGGGTTCGAATCTAGATCAAAAAACTTTTTTTCAACAAGTCATCTGGTTAAATTTTATGTCTTGCTGCTTTTCCCCCCGGTTGCTATTGTTGTCATTGACCTAGCTAGAGGTGCGACACCGAAAAAAATAATTAATTTTTTTTTCTAAGACCGAAATGTTAAACAAATTAAGGCGACCTTGATTTTACCATTATTGAACAACTACATGGACTGGTTTAAAAAAAATGCTGCAATGTAATAATTTATTTCAATATCTGATCTGGATCACTTTTATTCTGAGTAGCCCGCGCACGCTTTATCCTAATCCCAGAAGCTACATCACGATTCACAATAAGAAGAAGAATAAACTATGAATCATAAATTTGAAATAAACGGGTGATTCAACTCGTGCAGACGCGACGGAATGACGTAACATCAACAAAAAACTTATTACCTACGGATCCCCATTCAGGATGCGCCAAGTTGTTGAACCATCCATCGTATCTTTGTCTCTCGTACCGACTGTAGCTTTGATCTGCAAAAAATTACCATATTTAAGTTGTCATACTCCAAGATTAATGTTAGATGTAACATGAACCGGCCTTGTCCCGTACCCAAAACCCAAACGAGAATTTAGCATGTCTTTGATCCGGCAAATCCTGTTCGCGAATTGAACTAAGAACCAACCTTGATGCACGACAATAAAACTTTTATGAAATTCCGGTTGCATTTCAATGTTTTGTTTCAAAAATCATCGCGTTTTTCTGCGCAACTTCTCATCATCATCCAACTATAAGTGTAACCTACTTTCAATGCACTTTCTCTGCTTAACTATAAAATAATTATTACAGGGTCAAGTTAGAAGAACAAAAATACCTTAAACGGTTTATGTAATTCATTAAAATTCATTTCGATCCCCCCCCCCTTTCGTGAGTAAAATGATGCGTACGCGCTTCCCAGGACCGCAAAAAGTTCGAAATTTTTATGCAAATTTTCGAACAACAATCCGGACAATTCTTATTGTGTTACGTCCCAATTTAACCTTTCATTTGTTTCGTAACAATAATTATTATTATTGCTTTTCGAATCGGTTGCTCCATTTTTTTGTGACGGCCCCTCGTAACCAACCGCCTTTTGTGTGTTCCTTCCGATAAAACCAAAACAAGGAATTTTGTTTTTTGAACGGGAAAATTAAAAAGCAAAAATTGTAATTTTGGCCGGATGTTCATCCGGAACTTACCTGCTTTAAGAACGTAAATAAGGGCAATGACACACGTGCATCCGAGCAACTGCATGTTCGCTCTGATGATAATCGAATTAAGTCACAATTAAAAAAAAAGAAAAATAAAAAGGCTACATTTTCTAACAAACACGGAAGAGAATAAAACGCAACTAATTATTTTATTGTTGTTTCGACAAAGAAGATGAGCAACACGAAACACTTGTGATAACAAACCCACAACTGCACATTTCTTCCGATAACAAATCGGACAAAACAAACTTTTAAAATATCGCACGGCACACTAAACTCTTCTATCTACTAAAACTGTGATTAATAAAAGTTAATTCTCGCGAATGGTAAAGAGAAAGTAGAATTCTAGACATTGATCCCCACCAGAGCATGATGTCTTTACCCACATTTTAAAACATAATTAAGTGGATGGACAACGAAAATAAACAGCGGACATGGTTTTGTCAAGGCCCGCAGTTTTTGTAATCAATCAAAAATTTTTCGCAATTTTCAGAACCGCTGTTTGGTTTCGTTCACTTTTTTTTTGGAAAGAACGGTTTCCAATTTGGGACAAAAAAGTGTAGGATTATATTTAATTTAATGTTATTCTAGGTTGCACAGGTTGTGCGGCCTGAGGGCCGCATTAATTATTTGTTTCACGAACTAAACGTTACGAACAGATCTAAACGTTTTCCTATGATTTACGACGTTTGAATGAATTAACGAGATCCTTGATTGTCCAATATTCAAGTAGACATCTGGAGGTTCCATTCCTGTGAAGTCGGAATGACGCGCATGAAGAGATTAACAAGATTCCAACTTTTCTAATATTCTTGTGAACTAGGAGGTCGAGACGGGGAGCGATTGCAGTAAACTAAGGCCTCCTTCACACTCTCGTAGCCAAAACTTGGAAATTTGTTATCCATAAAAATAAAAATACAAAACCGCCTCAGGAAATGTTTTTTTAAATTCTTCTTTTTTGAGTGTTTCAATTTTCACTTATTGATGTCCTAATTTTTCTTTAAAAAAAAAGAAAATTTTCTAAATTACATTTAGAGCAAAAAATTAAATTTTAGCTCTCATTACGGATCGAACCCAACAGAAAAAACGATTGGGCAATCTAAAAAAAAATAACTGAAAATTTAACATTGCAAGGATAGCGAAACACAAATTTTCAAATATTTTTTTACTTGCATAGTGTGAGAAGGACAGGTGAATTATTATTACTATATACCCCGGTTTGTGCCGCCTAAAGGCCGCACTAGAGCTCTTTACATTACGAAGTCCAAAAATCGTTACGAACAGATTCATTAAACGCATTTTTTATGATTTACACAAACAATGGAAAATAAACGTTGTTCAAAAAATAAAAAATTTGTACTTCTTGAATTCCTAATCATGGCCTACACATTTTGCAAAACAATATTTTAAAATTTAAAACCAAAAATTTTACTGGATCGAACCCGGTAAGTTCACACAAGAACTGAGTTATGAAAATAATTGGCTAATTTAAAACGTAATAAGAAAATTTAGAAATTCAAAATTTAACTTTGGAAAGGTGGAAGAAGAATGGGTTACCAAATATTTCCCTTTTTGCTACTTTTTTGAAGTAGAAAGGAGAAAAACCTGATATATAACATTAATAAATTGTTCAGGTCGTGCGGCCTAAAGACCGCACTGTAACTATTTGCGTGACTGAGCGTCGCGGGCTGATCGTTACGAACAAATCTAGGACGTTACTAACAGACTGTTACTAATTGTTGTTAATTGTTACGTTACTAACAGACTCACTGATAAATTAAAATACAGACCGACAGTTCTGAGATATTATTAGTATAGATATTGATCAAAAACTCTGAGTTCACACATTTTCTAATATAAAATTTGCGTTACTAACAGATAGACGGATAAATAAAAATACAATCATGCAGATCTGGAATTTTATTGTAAGGTTTATAAATCTATTAATTAATTTACAAAGTAATTAAATAAAATTATTTGATTGAGGGGGGGGGGGATTAAGACTTTTTTTATTAGCCTACTAACTTGATATATTACCGCTATTTATTTGTGTACTTCATTATTATAACTTTTGTTCAATTATGCGTGATCAAACTCCTGTGCGGTCTGTAGGCCGCACAACCAGGGCGATTTACTTTTACTCAGAATCTTAAAACAATTAACGATTCTCAATCAGAGGGTCAAAAATAACAATCACATAGAACTAACGATTAAAAGTACAACTTCACCTGAATTTGAATTTTCATTATTTGATTCCAGTGCGGCATTCAGGCCGCATATACAGGAAAATCTTAAAGCGATTAGAAACTTTTAAGCTGAAAGTGCAATTAAACAACTAAATCAATTACGTACTAATGATTACAAGTACAAGTTCACCTGGATTTTATTCCATATTACACAATTTAGGCCTTTAGGCAACAAATTCAAGACGATTTAGTTATGATTGGAAACTTTTAGAAAAGTCCGTGTCTCTCAAACTGATGATAAAAAAGCAACTATGTCAATCAAGTACTCATGATTGAAAGTAGAACTTTACCTGGATTTAATTCCAGTGCGGCTCTTAGGCCGCACAACCTGCAAAATCTAGTTATGATAAGAATTCTTAAGATTTGTTCCTGGCTCTTAATTAGAGAGTAAAAAAAAGTAACTATTTCAATCATGTAGTAGAATTTGATTCACAATTATATTATTCCAGTGCGGCCTTCATGTCGCACAACTTAGGTTATGAATAAGATACGGGATAACCTTATCAATATTTCAATAATTTCTTTATATTTATTGCAATTAATCCTCTTAATGCAATGAAGAGAGTCTAAATATTAATATAATTAGTTTTAGTGCGGTCTTCAGGTCGCACAGCTTAAACAATTTAGTAATTTGTCTGCGATTACAGCAATAACCAGGTAAAAATCGATCCGTATGCGTCATTCCACTATCCATATTCTCCTTCTTTGGTACCAGGTAATAATAAACTCCCATAATTGCCTCTTTGTCTATCTTTACACATTATGAATCTGTCTGTCAGTTAGTAACATATTAGGTCACGTACGCCTTCAGGCCGCACTATCTGATAAGAAACGTCTAGATTTGTGCACGGCAAGTTAAAAAATAACCTTATCAATCAATGATTACAAGTGTAAAATCACCCGGAATTGATATCAAATTTTTTGATATCAAAACACTTTAGTGCAGCCTAAAACCGGGGTGATTTAGTTGTAACGGGAAACCTTGAGAACAGTCCACTCCTCTCAATTAGGTGGTCAAAATAAACAATCATGCAAATCATAAACTAATGATTAAAAGCAAAAGTTCATCCGAGTTCAATTTCATATCATCTAATTTTAGTGCGGCCTTCAGGCCGCATAGCCTGATATATCTAGTCGTGAGAGGAATTATTTAAATTTATCCCCGACTTTAAATCCACGTTATTTAATTTCAGTGCGGCCATTAGGCCACGCAACCTGGAAAGTCTGATTAAGATATGAAACGTTTAAATTCGTCAACGACTCTTAATCAGAGAGTAGCCATGTTAATCATGCACTAGGTTTAATTCCAATCTGTGGAAATCTAGTGTTTATGATTGAAAACGTTTAAAACTGTCTACCACTCTCAATCAAAATACCGCAGAAAAAACAAAAGTACAAGATCACTTAGAATTAATTCCAAATCATATACTTTTAGTGCGGCCTAAGGCCGCACAACGGGAGCGATTTATTAGTTATAATAGAATACTTTCAGAATGAATATCAATCAGAGAATCAATGAATATCAAAAAGTTTACCTAGATTAAATTTAACATTTTATTCCAGTGTTCTAGGTTGGATCCAAAAATCTAGTTATCATAGGAATTTTTTAGATTTGTCCCCCATTTTATCGCACAACCTAGACAATGTGGTTATGGTGGAAAACGTCTAAATTTGTCGTCTAAATAAAAAAAATTGATTTGATTAAAAATTATATAATTGCTGTGCGGCCTTCAGGCCGCACCACCATTAGAATTTAGTTGTGATGCAGAAGTATAAAACTATCGACTTCTCGCAATCAGACGTTCAAAAAAACCAACCATATCAATCACTTACTAATGATTAAAAGTACAACCTGGATTTAATTCTATATTATCAGACGTTCCTGGGAGGAGGGAAATTATGACTAATAGTGGCAAAAAACTCCAAGCGTATGAAAAAATTGCGGACGTCTTTTACGGATGACCTCTAATGATTATTATGTACCAAGTGTAATTCTACTGGATTTTATATTCCATTATTCAAACCAGTGCGGCCTTCAGGCCGCACAGCTTGGTCAATTTAGTAATCTGTGCAGAATCTAATGAAAATCGATTCATAAGCGTCATTCCACTATCCATAATAATGTTCCTCTGTGCCCCTAAATAACAGTAAAATTCTGTTGAATTGTCTGTCTGTTAGTAACGTAGAAAGAATATTTCAAGTAAAATTAATTAAATCGAACATAAAACATTTATTTCTTATTACAAAAAGTCTTTTATAACATCACACAGTTTCACATTGGAATGTATACACTACTTAACGCTATCATTTGACTTAAATGGTAACAGTCATTTGTACAATTTAAAAATAAATACAAAAAAAAGTAAACATGTTTGGCACATGAAACAACACAACCAACTTATAATAAAACTATTGCATGATCTCGTTCCAAGCGACGTTTGGCCTTCAGAGAGACAGTGGCCATAGCATCTACAGGCGTCGGTAAGCCAGCAGCACTTGGTGCATTTTGCTGATAAAAAACTTCCGTTTCGCCACAATGGTGACCATACATCACGCTTTCGTGACTTCTGCAATAAAAAAACAACAAATTAAAATAAATTTTACCCTGAAAAAACCGAAAATCACCAAATCTCGTATAAGGATACTCAGTGGCCATTACAACTTCGTCTACTTTTTTGGGGCCAATATGAAACAATTGAGCCCAATACCAACAGCCCAAGACAAAAATAACAACGTAAGCAGGCAAGCAAACGTACCAGAGCATATGAACAAAGTACGAGAGGTACTTGCCAAACTTTAAATAATCCGGATCCACCACCGAATTGTAAATGTACATGACCGTTAGAAAAAACGCAAAAAAATTCGCGATGATGAACGGGGGCAATAATTCCTGTGCCGAAAAGTAAATTCCGACCAAATACGGCAAGCAAGTGAACGACATCAAAACTTGAAAGCAAAAAAATACGTAACTTCCCCTAACTACGTCTTCGACGCTCAAAACGCCCAAAAAGCAGAAAATATTTATGCAGGTCAATCCTAGAAATAGGAATCCTATTCCGTAGCCGACCTTTTGGCTCAATTTATACGTGGGATTGAATGGCATAGGCATTTTCTTTGGTGGTTTTTTGACGTTTCATGAGCCGAGCGTTTCGTTGCTAGGAGATTTTAAATTTGAAGTTGTCCAGCTTTCAGCAATTTCAAATTAATGTGATTTTTGAGGGAGGTAAAATAGCAAAAAAATGTGTTTGAAACTTTTGGAAGTTGGTAAGACGAAAAATACAAAGTTAGTGAAAAAATCTAAACGGAAAGAGGTGATTTTTGAGGGGGGGGAGCAAAACAATAAAAATCTGGTTTAACTTTTTTAAATTTTGTAAATATGTTATTGTTAAAATTGTAAACATCCCAAAAATAATGAAAAAATTCAAATCTCAAAAAGTAATTTTTGAAAAGGGGGGGGGGGGTCAGCAACAAATATTTTGTTTAAAAAATTTGAAACTTGGTAAAAATTTTACCGTTACACTTGCAAATACTGCAAAAATATTAAAAAAATTCTAAACAAAAAGGGGGCTACCTTTTTAGGGGTCAATAGTAAAACTTTTGTTGTTAAAATTTTGAAACTATGTAAAATATTTCCACTTTACCTTAGCAAAATTTCTGTTAAATTGCTGGTATTGATGAAATCTCGATGTAGATGGGTAAGGGCTCCCAAATCGTTACTACTCCATGGACCACCGCGTTGAATTGTGTCCCACTGAGGATCTAAACACAAGTAACTGTAGGGCTCGCTGGTTTCGCTCTGTGAACTCCCTCCAGAATAAGTTTCCATGCAGTGGCGTAAATTTTTCTCCAATTTTCCCAACGATTCCGTGCACATGTCCCACTGTAAAAAAACATAAAGACGGTTATTACTTCGTGTTACATTATTTGGTGCCCTAACGTGGAGCAAATTTTTTTTTCTTTTTAAGATTACTTACCAGTTGATTTACAACGTCGGGAAATCCGGAAACGCCGTTTTCGAGCAACAAGCACATAACCATATCCTGTTGCCCGCATACGAAGAGTACCGCCTCGCGCCTCCCCTCGTTGGTCTTGTTGTTATTTTCGGACGGGCTCTTAAAGCACGTAAAGTTTGGCTGATTCAAGTCTTTATAATCGCATGGTGTGGTGTCTTTGCTGCAAAAACCGCTCGATTTTTCGTCGAGAGTCAAACTACTCAATTTGGACATCAAAGGCGTCAATAAAACGCCGGGACGTTGACTGACCGGGGTGACAAAATCGCTGGATTGATCCATGCTCAACGATTTTAACGGAAGCGTGAGCGACTTACGACGCTCTTTTATTTGAGATGACGGTTGGACGGCGACGGCGGCGCTCGTCCCGTTGGTATTTTTAAGTGCTTTCAATTCCAATTCTTGCGGCAGTTTCAAATTCTTCGTAAACGTTTCTTGAGTGATGTTGAAGTTTGCGTTCCTGCCCAAATTGAAATCGAGATCTAATTCTAAAAAGTCGAGAGGTCCGTTTAAAAACTCCTCGTGCAACGAATTCGAGACGCCGTAACCGTTGGCCTTAAAAAACGGATACAGTGGATCGGAAATTGTCTGATATGCAATTTCTTTTGGCAAATTATTCAAATGTTCGAGGTTCGAATTCGACAACTGATTGTACCGTTTTACAATTTTATTTTTGTACGTTTTCAGTTTTTCCCGAAATTCGACCATACTGGCACTTTTTGAGAATTTTCCGCTGTCGTTGATCACATTGTTGTTTTCAGTTTTGTTCAGTTTTCGTGCAGAATTTCGTAAATTTTCCTGTACGGTCGGATCGTCGGAATTCACACAAATTGATAAGATATTTTGGTGTAAGACTTTGTTGAGGTCGCCGATGGGTGTCGAGCACACGCGGTACGGCGTCCCCAAACTCGGTCTGTCATTTTTTACTTCGTATTTGTGATCCGTGGTTTTATTTTTCAAATTTAAAAATTTCGGTCGATCGGGCGACTTTACGTTGGCAATTTTGTCTTCTACGCTGTGTTCGGTTTCCTCCTCAGGTACGGTGGTGAATATTATGGATTGATCACGTTTAATCGAAGATAACACAGGTGCGGAATTCTGTGGACATATAAAAAGAGTTATACGGGATGATTCGCTAATTAAATAAAAGTGCCGTCCAAAACTCACCTTTTTTGTTTGTCTTTTACTGAAATACTGCGCGATTGACCGAAATTTGCTAGCGTCTTCCTGCAAAAGTGAATATTCCTCTTCCCCGACGTAAATTTGTAACAATTGGACGCTCGTGGGCAACGAAAAGTTTACGGCGAAAATTTCGGCTGGAGATTTGATACGATAAGGATCCGTCAGAACCAACAATTTGGTCAAATCCGAACTTAATTGAGTCGTCACAACCCTGAAAAAACGATTTTATATCAGGAAATTTGAGATCTCAATAATATCCAAAATCTATCTGTCTGTTTTTAGACCCTTTACACGATATCTAGATAGCCTAAGTTGTGCGGCCTGAAAGCCGCATTGGAACTGAATAATGACGAATAAAATCCAGATGAACCTGTACTTGTCCATAAAGGAAGTCCGCCATATTTTCCGATATTTTAATCCACCCCCTCGAACCACTGACACAATTAGTAACAATTTTTGACCGCCCCCGGGCTAAAACCGTCTGATGATCACAAATCACAGACCCCTCCTATTTATAGTTTACAATTTTTCATTCAGAATTCAAATATTCAAGCATTTTTACGCAAACGTGACATTTAGCTCGCCCCGGTCGCACTTAGTCACGTTTTGTTACCCCCCCCCCCGCGGCAAAAAAAGCAAGGATGTCTTTTATGGACGACCTCTCAAGAGTATGCTTTTTTAATCTTAACTGATTCGTAGACAAATCTAGACGTTTTTATATCATTTCCAGATGGTCTAGTTTGTACGGCCTGAATCCCGCACTAATGCGCATTGTTTAATATGGATTCAAACTCAAGTGAAGTTGTACTTCTAACCATTAGTAAGTGATTGATATGGTTGGATTCTTTGTCACTTTGATTAAGAGTCAACGACAGTTTTATATTTGTCCATCATAGTTATATCACCACGGTGGTGCGGCCTGAAGGCCGCACTGCAATTATATAATGTAGAATCGAATCCAAAAACCTACGTGATTAATAACATAAAATTGCGTTTTGACTGTCTAATTGAAAGTAGTTCACAGTTCTCAACGTTTCCCACCATAACCCAATTGTCCAGGTTGTGCAACCTAAAGGCCGCATTAAAATTGTAAATTTGGAATGGTTATCATTTTTACTCTTTAACTTTTACTCGTGGATAAATCTAACGTTTCTTATCATAACTAGACTTCCTAAGTTTTTCGGCCTAAAAACCGCACTGAAATTGAATTATGCGAAATCCAACTCAAGGCCGCACCGAAGTTTTATAATGTAAAATTGAATCCAGATGAACTTGGAACATTTAATCATTAGTCCATGATTTAAAGTTGCGGACAAATTTAGACGCTTACTATCATAACCAGATCGCCCAAGATGTTCAGCCGGAAGGCCGCACTATAATGAAATAATGCTAATTCAAACCCAAGTGAAATTGTACTGTTAATCATTTGTGGTCATCTATAATTTTCTCAGAGATTTTGCCCCCCCCCCAGATTTTCTTTGCAAGAGTTAGTCACAATCGCCCCCCCCTTTTAAACCGTCAAGTCGGAATTGTTCTAAAAGTTTCCAATCATAACTAGATCGGACCTACAATTTAAATTCATCAAATACATTCCCTTTTTCGTTTTTCTTTTTATAAGACCAAAGCGTTGGAATTTTCCACTTATTTTTTCTTGGCATAAATTATACCAAATGTAGGTCATAATTGTAAATAAATTATAATAGGTTAGATTAATTGTTCACAATAGGCGCTAACTTTAAGATCAGCATAAAATGTAAATAAATAAAGTTACTTTGTCTTGTCTTGTTGTGCGACCTGAAGGCCGCACTGAAATAATATAATGTGGATTCCAATCCAAGTACGTGATACATGATTGATATGGTTATGTTTCTTACTCTCTATAATTAAGACTCATAGACAAATCTAAACGTATCCTATCAAATTGTGCGGCCTAAAGGCCGCACAAAAATAAAATTATGTAAAATCTAACCCAAGTAGAATTGTAAAAATTACGTGACGACTTCATAAAACAAATGTATAAATGTATTTTTTAAATTACTTATTGTCAGGGACGTGCCTAACCAACTTTTGGGGAGGGGGGAGCAGAAATTTTAAATTTGCAAATTTGCCAACTAAATTAATTCAAAATTGCCAACTTTTTGTAAGTTTTGCAGGTTTTAGTAAATTTAGACATAAAAAATGCCAAATTGACCAACTTTTGGGTGTTTTTGTCAACTTTTTGCCAACTTTCTGCAACATTGGGGGGAAAAGCTCCTCCCCATGGGCACGTCCCTGATTATTGTTAATAAATTTTGGTCGTATTTGACCTTATACGTTACTAACAGACAGACAGATTAATATGGGGATTTTATTCTTCTTCTTCAAGAGTACCAAAGAAAGAGAATAAAGACAGTGGAATGACGCGCATGAATCAATTTTTACTATAAAATTTTTGAGTAAATAAACTTACTACATTGCCTTGGCTGTGAAGCCTAAAATTTTTACTAATAAACTCCCAGATATCTGTACTTTTATTTATCCGTCTGTCTGTTAGTAACGCAAGAAGTCACATACGAGCTATTTATTTTAAGTTATTTATTTTTATGAATAAATAAAGTACACCACTTACTTATTGTGGTACAAAATTGTGCCCCCCAAGACATGATTTAGCTGCTGACAGCACTCCAATAATTGAACGGCTTCCAAAAATACCTGGCTGACGCTCTAAAACCAAAACCTGTCACAAAAAACCAAAAACTTGATCATCTACCTTACCTTAGGCAAATGCATGGTCGGAATATTAAAGAACATGTGACCCCCATACATCAAAATCTTCAAGTAGGTCTCAAACATGTGATAAAGTTTAGCCGAAAAAATTCGGTTATCTTTATACAATTCTGCCATTTTTTCGAGATCCAAATGAAAGAGACTGATGAGTGACGTCAAAGTTTCCGCCCTGTGTTCCAGCAACCAATCTGCAATATTCCGATCGGTCCCGATAGCCTGAAAGAATTTTACCGTTAAGAGGGCACTAAACGATGGTGAGAACAGAAATTTACCAGAATGTAACGACCGTAGGTTTGTATCGAAAATTTACCACTCTGCAGGGCAAATATTCGAGGACATTTGAAAACTGTCTTCAAAAAGTGCCAGGTACCGATAATTTGACCGCACAGCGAAGTGCGTTGCTGATCGGACACCCAACCCGGATAGAAGTATAGAATTGCATCGGCTGGATCGTCCTCTTCCTTCTGGAGGAGCTTGGTGTCGTACACAAAAATAATCATCATTTCCCTAAGGGAAGAAGAACGTAAACAAACAAATCGAGATAAAATAGAAATTGTAAACTAACTTGGCCATTTTTATGCGTTGGTTTTGGTGTCCAGAATGTTAAAATTACGAATAGTCGACGGATTACATCATGTTTGACTTTTTATTTTTAAAAAATGACAAAAATTCAAGTTCATAACCTCAGTTTGTGTAAAGAAATCAATAATAGATGTCAAATGATAAGATAGTAAGTAATCAACTCTTATCACTGCACGTCCAATTAAACTTCGTTTTATCGTTAAAAAGGTTCATTTTTCTAACAAAAACTCAAAAGAACCGAATAATTATTTACATTTTAAAATTCAAATTTTGAAAATGACAGAAGCTGTCACCATAGGCCTCATAGGCGTGCGTTTTGGTACGGCGAAAACGTAGTGGATCCTACACATGGGAAAAGAAATCATCGAATCTCAGTTTTTCTTAAGAGGGGCATTTTTTCCAGGGCCCTTTTAAATTAATCAACAGATGGCGCCTACTTAAATGTTTTTATAAAATAAGAGGAATTTGCTATATTTAAAATATAGCAAATTCGTTGAGATAATACTATTCTATAAACAATATTCTTGATATTAAGCTATTTTGAGTTCGTAATATTTATTTATAAAAACACAATTCGTAATTAAAGTTTAATTATCTTTTTTTGTAAGTGAGTGTGTTTTGACATACGCAATACGAACTCAAAATAGCTTAAGATCAAGAATATTGTTTATAGAATAATATTATCTCAACGAATTTGCTATATTTTAAATATAGCAAATTCCTCTTATTTTATAAAAATATTTAAGTAGGCGCCATCTGTTGATTAAATTAAAAAAGCCCTAAAAATATGCCCCTCTTAACTATATAAATTCGGTCTGTCTGTTAGTAACGCAATAGTCACTTATTTTACATTTTTCTGCACATGAGGTCATCATAAAGTACAGTTTAATTATTATTTACTTAGGAATTAGATAAATTGTCTAATATTTTCTTTTGAATTTCTTATGCTTACAACCATTTGTAATCAATTTGTATACAGAGTAGCAATCGTCGCAAGTGGCGCACAATAATGTGATTTTAACCTCAATCGTCGGTACAACAACCACAACTTGATTATTCTTTTGTCAAAAATTGCCGTCAATTAAATTCAAAATAGTTTAGTTACGAAACAAATCGATTTCAAATTATTGTGAAATTTATTCAAAAGTGTTTATTTCAGTTTTTGTATGGAACGCCGATACCACCGGCAGACATAACCTAACTTTTTCAAATTTCGTTTTCAAAAATGAATAGTTTAGCCGATTCTTGCAAGCAACTCAAAGATGAATACGATGCCTGCTTCAACACCTGGTTTTCGGAACATTTCCTGAGAGGAGACACCAATGATTCGATGTGCGCCCCCATGTTCAAGTTGTACCAGCAATGCGTAAAGGTAGAATTTTTGTTAGTTCCTATTTTTGGGTTCCAGTCACTTTTTTTGTACAGAAAGCCATGAAGGATCAAAAAATCGAGGTACAAGAAGTCGAACGCGATTTGCTGGGCACCGAACAGGAACGTCAAAAACCACAACAATACCAACAACACCAGCAGCAACAGCAGAGAAAGAGTTGACCCCCTCAGTTTTAGATTTTTATATTTTTAAATTTGTTATAACAAAAACGACTTCTTAAATAACGTAAAAATAAATTAGGATAAAAATCCGACCTTGGTTTGTTTGGGTTTTTTTGCTAGGACCCTAAGCAGTGCTTCGTCTAACTTGGATGCTGCTTTGACTCCAAATTCCAAACAGTCTGTGAAAGTTGTCGTTTGCAAGGAACCGCATCCGATTTTCTGAACGTAAGTGAAGTTACCTTGAGATACTGCCACCACCACGGAGACCAACGAGCACTGCTCCTCCTCACTGTTAGTATCAACCACACAGTGATTTCCAATTTTTGAAACGGTGACCATAACGGGCGCAGATTTGACATTCAAAGCTTCACAGTCGTAAATGTTATCCGACACTTCCATCTCCACCTTATTTCCATCCAAATTAACCGAATTGACTTTAGGCACGCGCGTGTTGTACAGGGCAGCTTTTACCGCGATAGAAACCGCGTCGTAGAGGTTCCCGCCGCATTCCAAAACCTAAAATTCAAACAATTCAAATCCTGGTTTTCAGGGGCGCCAACCACACTTACAAGAACATCGACCAACAACTTCCAGCACTTTCTGTTGTGCAGGATGCTCAATTTTGAAAGGTCGAATGCTTGGGTGGATTTGTACGCCGCAGCCAAACTGTTCGCTAAATCCATGGCCAGATCTTCGCCCCCGCGGCCCTCAAATTCAGGTGTAGCGTTCGCAGAACTAAAATAACAAAATTACGTTTCCGAGATAAAATGTAAAAGTTTGTGCTTACCAATCTACGAAGAACTCGATTTTTCCATTGCCAGGCTGTTCGGGAAACGGAACGTCCACCTCGATTTTGACTGCGACTAACACATCGGTGTTGGCCAACCTCAGACGAGCTGAACCGAAAGCATGGGCGACGATGTCGGTTTCCAGCTCCATGGGTCTGTAGTGTGCTCGTTCTCGACCATCGATTCGAAAATTTTCCTTTTGAGAAAAAAAATCTTGTCGTCAAGGTGAAGGGTTGGTTAGGTCACTTACCTTGATACCGTGCAAGATGAAGACTTTCTCCGCTTCGCACAACGTTTTACTCATTGTACGATGTTTGTTTCCACAAAAAACTACAAACAGAGGTATTCGAGTCGGTTCTTTCAAAAGAGTGAGGTTAAGTTCTAAAAGAGAGGTTAGCATTTGGTACAGGGTAAACCGTAATTTAAATTTCTTTTTAAAATAGTTAATTCCGGTTATAATGGACTCGAAAGAGGGAAAGCAGTCCATTATCTCAAACTTTTTCATCTCCTCCAAATTGTAAACAGTATAATTCTCGTATCAGGGGGGAAATTAATCCACGATAGACGAAGATAAGTTTTAACCTTTTCTCGCTCATTATAGCCAAATTTCCATTGCACCATGGATCTTATAAATTGTAAACTTTCAAGTCAATATTTTAATTGCAAAAAAATAACTACAAACGCATACACTTTGTAATGGAATTAACAGTACAATTCTTATAAATATCTTACAGTATAAAAACATTACAATCTTCATTTATTCGAGGCAAATTTGGACAAACCTTCGAGCAAGCTGATATAAGCCGAATGTTCATATGCCGTACTGTAATTTGAGAGTTTTTCTACAAATGTGTTCGTGATGCCCTTCTCGTCCAAGTAATTCAACATGAGGTCATACAATGCCTAAAAAGAAATCCAAATTTCACATTCGAAATAATCACACAATCACAAAGGAAACTTACCAAATCTACAACTTCTCCAGAAACAGAATACGCATTTGGTTTCCATTCTCCATGATAAATGCTAATCTCGTCAATTCCAAAAACATCATTATATTCTTCCTCGCTGTGATCAACCATAGCAAAGGAGCAATCAAGACTAAGAGTCGTATCACCACGAATTATTTCCACCTTAAAATCAGGTTTCGATTTCAGTTCACCTAATTCTGGTTTCTCAGCATTCTGATCTATATCAGGTTCCGGTTCAGTATCCACTGAATGATTTACATTAAATTTGATCCGGATCCTTAAAAACAAAAATCAAAATTTTTTGTCCAAAACAAATTTTTTTTTCATATTTACGTTTCATTGTCTAATTTCTTGGTGAAGGTGACTGCAGCTCCATCCAAATTTGCCTTGAAGCCATCAATTTCGGTGGGAATAGTTCTCGTTTTCTGGGCTTTACGCTCAGCCTGAATCTCTTCGGCTAGAAATTCCACCAATTCCTCGTCCGCTACTTATAGTACAAAAAAAAATTAAAACAATCTGGGGGGGGGGAGTAGCAAAATGTAAACTAACCTTTGGTGTGCGCTTGACGAATTCCACAGCAGGTGCACGTATTGTTAAAATGGTGCACTCTTTGAAGAATTCCATCCCTTTTTGATTGCACGTGCGGTAAAGCGGCGATCGATTGGATTTGACGCCGGCTCGCGTTCGCCCACACGACAGATTTACCCAACGATTTTAAACTTTGCGCCTTAAAGATTGCGTTTCTAACACTATTCATCTTAAATTATGTATATTTTTCACAAAAAATCGAGATAACGTGTAATTAATCTGACAGTTACCATTAAAATGCGTTATGAAGTGCAGAATGAAGATGGCCGCTTTGGTGTAATTCATGGCAATACCAACTTAATTTTGTTGTTTTTTTCTGTGGGGTTTTAGGATCACTCCATGGACGTACCGGCATCGTCAGCAGCTTTCAGAAGGGTAAAATAAGAAATAATTAGGTATGACTTTGAAAATTATAAAGCTTTGAATTCCTACAGAAATTAATTAGCAAATTATGGGAAAAATATTTAAAAAATTATTTATTCATAAATTTAGATAATTTGAAGTAACTTCAGGAGGTGGCAATAAAAAACCATTGATTAAAATTCTGAAACTAACAATTTTATAGTAAAATTTATTAATTAATCAACAGAAAAATAATAAAAAAATTATTATTGATAAATTGAGGTGATTTCAGTAGCTTTCAGAAGGGTAGAATTAGAAATAATTAAGTATAACTTTAGAAATTCTAAAGCTTCGAATTCCTACAGAAATTAATTAGCAAATTATGTGAAAAAATATTTAAAAAATTATTTATTCATAAATTGAGATAATTTCAGGTAACTTCAGTAGGTGGCAATAAAAAACCACTGATTGAAATTCTGAAACTAACAATTTTATAGTAAAATTTATTAATAAATCAACAGAAAAATAATAAAAAAAATTATTATCGATAAATTGAGGTGATTTCAGCAGCTTTCAGAAGGGTAGAATTAGAAATAATTAAGTATAACTTTAGAAATTCTAAAGCTTCGAATTCCTACAGAAATTAATTAGCAAATTATGAGAAAAATATTTAAAAAATTATTTATTCATAAATTGAGATAATTTCAGGCAACTTCAGGAGGTGGCAATAAAAAACCATTGATTAAAATTCTGAAACTAACAATTTTATAGTAAAATTTATTAATTAATCAACAGAAAAATAATAAAAAAAATTATTATTGATAAATTGAGGTGATTTCAGCAGCTTTCAGAAGGGTAGAATTAGAGATAATTAAGTATAACTTTAGAAATTCTAAAGTTTCGAATTCCTACAGAAATTAATTAGCAAATTATGGGAAAAATATTTAAAAAATTATTTATCCATAAATTGAGATAATTTCAAGCAACTTCAGGAGGTGGCAATAAAAAACCACTGATTAAAATTCTGAAACTAACAATTTTTTAAGTAAAATTTATTCATTAATCAACAGAAAAATAATAAAAAAATTATTATTGATAAATTGAGGTTGTTTCAGCAGCTTTCAGAAGGGTAGAATTAGAAATAATTAGATATGACGTTAAAAATTCTAAAGCCTCGAATTCCTATAGAAATTCATTAGCAAATTATGGGAAAAATATTTAAAAAATTATTTATTCATAAATTGAGGTAATTTCAGGTAACTTCATGAGGTGGCAATAAAAAACGCCAGATTAAAATTCTGAAACTTACAATTTTAGAGAAAATTTTATTAATTAATCAACAGAAAAATAATAAAAAAAATTATTATTGATAATTGAGGTGATTTCAGCAGCTTTCAGAAGGGTACAATTAGAAATAATTAGGTATAACTTTAAAAATTCTAAAGCTTTGAATTCCTTCAGAAATTAATCAGTAAATTATAGGAAAAATATTTAAAAAATTATTTATTCATAAATTGAGCTAATTTCAGGCAACTTCAGGAGGTGGCAATAAAAAACTCCAGATTAAAATTCTGAAACTTACAATTTTAGAAAAAATTTTATTAATTAATCAACAGAAAAATAATAAAAAAAATTATAATTGATACATTGAGATGATTTCAGCAGCTTTCAGAAAGGTAGAATTAGAAATAATTAGGTATAACTTTAGAAATTCTAAAGCTTTGAATTCCTACAGAAATTAATTAGCAAATTATGGGAAAAATATTTAAAAAATTATTTATTCATAATTTGAGGTAATTTCAGGAAACTTGAGAAGGTGAAAAAAAAATTGCTGATGAACCAAAATCAAATATGAAATTTAGTCGAAAATTGTGACAAAATTTTAGTCCCTAAACAAAAATAAATAACTTATAATTTTACTAAAAAATACTGGGATTTTTATGGGGTATTTTTTAGGGGAAATAAAATAAAATTTAGTTTAAAAATTTGTTGATGTGCTAAAATTGAACATGCAATTAGACAAAAATAATAAAAAAATGTAGTCCTTAAGGGATGTTTCTCAAAAAGAATTAAATAAAAATTTATTAAAAAATCTGAAAATTTGGTAACATACTAAAGATTAACCTCAGATTAAATAAAAAATAGTGAAAAAATTCTAACAATTAGATGAGGCAAGTTTTAGAGAAAATAAAAAACATTTTGTTTACAAATTTTGAAAATTTATTAATAACCCAAAATTAAATGTGTGAATAAGCCAAAAATATTATAAAAATTCTAGTCGTTAATAGATAATTCTCGAAAAAAGTAAAAGATAATTACAAAAAAAACTTATAATGAAAAAAAGAAAGTCAAACGTTTAATATTCGAAAGAGGGGAAATGTGCCCTTGGCTTCTTTCCCAGGCAAATTTGTATTACAAGCTACTTTTGATATCTTTATGACAAAATACATTTTATTGCACAATAAAAATAATTTTTTATATAAAAAAACCGAATCATGGATTTAACTCTAGATTCAACGATCTGTAGTCTTTGTTATCGAGAGCTTCCTTCAAATCGGAACGACCCAGTAACGTGCACACGCACGTACGGAGAGACGACCATACTTTATCGGATGTACGACCAACACGATAACTGCCAATTTGCCCAATCGTTTGATAATTTATAATTGATAGTAGATCTTGAGCTGCCTCCCTAGAAAAAGATAATTAAAATCTCTTCTTATTAAAATTGAGTTACTTATACTTGTAATTTTTCGTAGCGATTAACTGCATTGCAATGTTGTAACGACATAGCATAAACTCAGGGTCCAAATGGAGTGCTTTACGTAATGCATTCAATGCTTCCTCGGGTTTATTTGCTGCCGCAAGAGTAGCCCCCAATAGATTCCATAATCGCGAGTCATTCGGTTTAACTTGAAGGGCTGAGAGAAAGCAATCAGCTGCTTTATCAAATTCTCTATCCAAAGAAAGTAACAAGCCAAAAGCGCGTTGCAATTCGTAGTCGGGGTTAACGGGATGTCGTCGTGCCGCTTGAAGAAATAGACTTTGCATTTCTTCGAGTGTATATCTAAAACAGCAAAAGAATCATAGTTACGATTCGAAATTTGATTGTTGCTAAATTTAGGTACTTACTTGCCCAAAAGTGCCGATGGTTGGTGTGGAACCTCAGGTACGAAATTTTCCGGGATGTCTTTATATTCGGGATGGTTCGCAAGCCAATCAACCAACTTGGAAGCAGCTGCATATGTGTAGTTTTCGTTCTTGTAACTTTGCGATAATCCAAGAAGAAGGTCGAGATTATGGGGTTCTAAACTTAAACCCCGTTTAAACGCATAAATTGCTTTAAGATCCTAAAAAATTCCTTAAGCTTTGTTACAAAATTTTTAATAATTACCCTTTACCTGCACATCTTCAGCCCAAGTGGTTCCGAGTAGCTTCCACCCTTCGACACAGGTTTCATCTTGCCTGACAGCCGCTTCAAAACACAAAATTGCTTTTTGAATGCGTCCCTCGGCTAATAATTCTTTACCTTCTTCTAAAGCGTCAGAAAGTTCTAACATGGGGTTGTTCTCAAAATATTCATAATCCTAGATGTTCAAAATTAAACGTAAAATATCTACCAGAACAATGAGAGGAAAGCGTCCATTAATTACAGTTCTTGCCAGGGAACTATGGTGTTACGTTATTCTAATCCAATCAAATTCGAATGCTGTTTTAGTTGCGCGTGGTGCTTATTTTCGATCAAGGTGATTTTGAAAATTCGAAACTACTTATTTGCAATTAAACCTTTAATTAATGGATGCTCTTCCATCCGGAAAAATATTTGGATTTCTTATAATACTTACGAATCTGGTTTGTTGTAGTTTCACATTTTTAAACTTTTGAGGTTCTTGAGTATTTTTTGTTATGTTAAAATCTTTCGAGATTTCTAGCGCCTTGTTCTGACAACGCTCAGTGTTAGCTTGAGCATCCTGGAACAAGAAGTTTGTTTTAAAATCAAGATCAAAATCAAATAAAAAAGTCTTGCCCGTTGTCTCATTGTATCTAACCAGTTTCTATGGTGAAATGATATGATATTCAACAATTCATCTTCATTTGTAGCGGTTTTTTTCTCCCATTTCTCCAGAGGCGGTGCTATTGGTCTACACGCCGGAGCGTATATTTCCACGTTTCGTTGTAAAAATTCAACCTATAACAATAAATTTGTTATAAAATCAAGACTATAAAATAAAATAGAAAATTCTTACCTCTTGTGACGTTAGAGCTAACCTTCTTCCAAATTCGCAATCCTTAGTTATTTTCAGATAATCACCTCTAGGCGGTGATTGACGTTCCATGGGTCCATCAAAATCTAACTCGCGTAATTCTTCAAATATCTCTAAAATTTTAAAATGTCTGTGAAATTGTTCTATTAGATTTTAACTAAATTACCTTTCATCCTGAAAGATTGGAGAGGCTTGAAATTGTTTGCTCTTGATTCAGATGTGGACGTACCACCGATTTGGTCCCGAAATGCATTATCCCGAGTCACGTGAGTGGCTATTTGTGCGAGAGGGTTACTTTGGCCACATCCCGCGTTTAACAGTTGCGAAAAATTCATTTTTGTTTAGTTCTAAATTTATCTGACCCTAAAATTGAATTGAAAATTTTTCTAATTACTATTGAATATTTTTAAGTTTGTCTGAAGTGGTTTTAAATATTACAGGTAGTAAGTCAGGTAAAAGTGCAAAGAACCTTGAATTTTTGATTACTCATGGTGTCCTGCAAAAAATATTTGACTAATTTCCCACTTTTGATTTGCTTCTTTATTTCAAAATAAGTATTTTTATAATGTGTAATAAATAAATTGAAATGATATTTAAATAAATATAAAATACCCGAAAAACAAAATTAAAAATGGATAAAAATTATTACACTAATAGAAAGAATTAAAATCAAAATATCTAATTAAAATAATAAATTAGTAATTTACCTAAGAAAATTCTTATCAAAAATTTAAATTTGTAAAAGTTTAACCACTGCGTACTAAAATTATCACACAACTGAAGAGAAGTCTGCATTTTTTTTACCTAGTTTACACAAAAAGATCATAAAGACCTTTTGAAATCTACCACCCAATAAGATCACTCCAAATGAAATTTGACTAGAGGTGCAAAATTAAACTTTAAACTACCTGCATATTTAAAGTCTCACGATCGATTTCATAACGGTTAAAATTAAGTCAAAACGAGAAATTTAAATTACAAATTGAAGTATTGTGATCAGGGCATCTCTCAAAATACAATGAAATTTTACAAAAAAAATTATTTTAGAAAAGTATTACATTTTCTTTTGAAAAATTAAATTTAATGATATAATAATATATCACTGGATTGCCCAGGTTGTGCGGCCTAAAGGCCGCACTAAAACGATTCATTACAGACAGATCTAAACTATTCTAATAATTTTTCGTCATTTGAAAAAAAAACACTTAAAAATCATTTTTCCGAACCTCGACGGTACTTCGTATCTCCTCCCCTTACCAGGTGACTCTCACATTTTGTCAAATTCAACACACCGCGCTCTACAGTAAAAAGCTGTAGCTCCCACCCCTAAAATTTAAGGTTAGCTAGTTAAATATGACCCATAACCGCGTTTGAAAAATTAAATTTAATTATGTTGCATAATACTACTACATTGTTTAGGTTGTGCGGCCTGAAGGCCGCACTCGAGCAATTAGTTACGGACACATCTAAACGATTCTTACCTTTGGTGTAGTAAGAAGGAAACAATGGGATTAATCTACTTTAAAATTATTTTAGAAAATGTGATAAATTCAAGTTAATTTTTTTAAAGCCTCCCCCCCTCACCGGTTTTACACTAATTTTTTTAAATTTAACACACAGCTCCTTACAGTAAGGGTCTATAACCTCCCCCCCCCCTAGCACACAAAGTTTAGTTTACCAATTTTTCTTAATATGATTTATAACAGACAGTTCAAAAACGATGATTTTTATCATTGGCGCTGTAAGAGGGGGGGAATCAACTTTAAAAATTTTGAACCCATTCTAGAAAATGAAAAAACATAAAAATTGTAATAAATTTAAGTATTTATACTGTGTTTTAAATCTGACCCTCCCTCCCATACACACCTAGTTTTTACTCATTTCTTTAAATTTAAGGAGTTTTAGCCCCCCCCCCTCCTAAAAGAAAAACATTCAGGGCTATCTGTGCCAATGTTACTGTCCTTGTCTTATATAGACAAAGATATGACGTAATTTTAGTTAAAATTATTAACTTTTGAATTATTTAGGGGAAGTATGCCTATGATGACACCCCTAACGTTTTAGTTTAATTAATTTTTTAAATTTCTGGTCGTGTAAAAAAATTAGCAATTATAAATATCTCGTTATGTAATAATTTATTCGTGGGTTCACGGGACCAATTCTGTGCATCTGTCTATCTGTTTGTAACCTAAAAAGTTGAGATCGTGTGTGAGGTGGAATTACGAAGTATAATTAGGACAACAGGGTTTATGAAGTAATTTTGGATGGAAAGGGGGTGAAGAGAGGGGTAAACTAAGTGTCGAAAATCTTTGTCATGATATTTCTTTAAGATCGATCAATCGAACACTGCAGTTTTTATTGCGATCGCGACACCTAAAACTGAAGCAGTGGAGGCTGACGATTAAATAGCCGGCCATTACATCAGTAGCTCGTGACTAAAGAGTAAAAATTTTTTTTAAAAATTTGCAGAATCTCCTAAATCCACTTATGCGCGTCACTCCCACTCTCAAGTTTATATGAAATCATTTTAATGTATTTTATTTTGAATTGACAATGGGAATGACGCACATGAATAGATTAACCAGATCCCTGATGAAATAATCGCTTAGGAAAACTTAAATTTACTGATAATTAATTGCCGAGCTAGACTGTGCAGCCTGAAGGCCGCACTAGAACTATTTATTACAGACAGATTTAAACAATTTATATCATTGACATAGTCAGGGGGTAATGGGGTTAACCTACTTTAAAACATTTTAAACCCACTCTGAACGTATTTTCTTCACCCCCCCCCCCTCAATACTTTAAATGTATTATCAATAATATGATCTGTCAAAAACCTCTCCCTGTTGGACTTGCAATTCTGAACTGTGGTCATAGTTGTCGGGTGAGGCAGTGGTAAAACTGTGTTTTATTGATAGCGTAAGTTATAGACGTTTAGCTACAGTTGGTAGTCTCGCCACTGCGTCACTGTAGCCTCCCCTAGATACGCCAATGAACTAGAACTTTTTCAAATTTATATTGTTAGCTTTGGCATCATTATGTAGCTTATGTCTCTGAAAAAAGGGGGGACACCTTTGAAAGCAAACAATGTGATAACCGGGGGGTTTGGGGGGTATTCCATACCCCCCAACTTTAAGTAAGAAAAAAATGTTTTTTCAAGAATTAAATTTGTGTCATTATTAATTTTGAAAAGTCATCTTGTTATACTTCTTGATTGTGGGGGTATTTTATACCTCCCAAACCCCTCTTTTTTACGCAAATTAAGCAGCTTTCTACTTTCGTTAAGGTTCTGCCAAAATTGGTCAATATTGATTCAGTGCTTACTGTCCATTTAAAAAATTATTTTCTAATGAGATAATAATTTATTTATCCTTCAAAACTAACTGTGATGATAACAGCTTAGTGGCACTGGTGGCGTTAGGGGGGGGGGACTAATGTGGCTTAGCCCACCCTATAAAATAAAAAAAAACAATGAAAGTAAAATAAATATTATATTAATTTTTAGACAAAACTTTTTTTCTTGTACTGGAGGGTACTCCGTACCCCCCCCCCCCAGACCCCCCGGATTTAAAACTAATGTTTTCAACTTACTCTTTACGCCTAACAGTAACTTGCATATAAATCATACCATGTATCTAGCTCAGTGCACGTATGCACCGGCGTTACTTTCTTTTCTGTTATGGGTCCACTACTGATGCGCTTGAATGGTATAACGAGATTTCTCCGCTTGACAGCTCACTCACTGACTACATAATGTGGTACTGCAAAACTCGTTGAGCGTACAAAATTATATTCATCAGTCCTAGTTTTGTTTATCTATTTATCTGTGACCTGTCTGTTCGTAACGCATTTGCTTCTACTCTCGTTACAGTCCTGCCAAAATAGGTCAATAAACGCGAATTGACTCAGTTGTCAGTTCTTTTTTACTTAGTGCAAGAACAAGTTTGTGAATAATTTAGGTTGGCAATTGTAGGCTCTGTGACGTCATCATCAGTAGTGGGATCAATAAAATCACCCAAGTCGATTAAAAAATAAAGAATTGTGAAAAGCAAACAAATTATTATAATTCCGTGATCAATTCAAGGAGAAGTTGGATTATAATTTTTGTAAGGTAGTATTAATTTATTATTTATGTTGCACCACCGTGTACACAAGTTTATTGATTGTGTGACGTGTACATCGTGACAAGCAGTTATTTCTGGGGAATTTTGTCGTTGCGGTGCTTGTCACACATGTAAAATTCCCTGTCGATTTTAGGAAGTGTATTGTGGTCCCGCTTCGAACGGGTTTCTTTGTTCGTTTCGCTTAGAAAAATTACAAATTTTTTTTACTCTCGCATCACTTTTTTTTATGATTTAATGTGCGCGTATTTGTTTTGTCAGGTGGAAGTTATACACGACGGATTGTGAACGGTGTTTTTTGTGTCCGATGTCTAGTGGCGAATTCGTTGACAGCTCCGTCGACCCACCAGCCAAGAAACGGAAGCTCGAATTGTACAATAGTTGTGTCGAAATGGCTAATAACGGCACGGCCGGTTCATCTCAGAACAATGCCGGAAACAATGACATCGACGAAGGACTTTATTCACGGCAGTTATATGTTTTGGGTCATGACGCTATGCGCCGGATGGCGACCAGCGATGTACTTATCTCAGGTTTAGGGGGTTTAGGTGTCGAAGTCGCCAAGAACGTCATTTTGGGTGGTGTTAAATCGGTCACCTTGCACGACTCCGCGCTCTGCACCATCGCCGACTTGTCCTCTCAGTTTTACCTCTCTGAAGAGGACTTGGGTAAGAACCGCGCGGAGGCCAGTTTGAAACAATTATCCGAATTGAACACTTACGTGCCGACCCGTGCTCACACCGAACCGCTAACCGAAGATGTAATAAAGCGTTTTAGTGTCGTAGTCCTCACCAACAGCTCCCTCGAGGAGCAACTCCGCATTAACGAAATCACTCATCAAAATAACATCGCCCTTGTTGTGGCCGACGTTAGGGGCCTTTTCGCGCAGATATTCTGCGATTTTGGGCCTTCGTTTACTGTTTACGATGTCAACGGTGAATCGCCCGTTTCGTGCATGGTCGCTGACATCCTAAAGGACGGTGAGAATAACGGAATCGTTACGTGCATCGACGATACGCGTCACGGTTTTGAAGACGGCGATTACGTGACCTTCTCGGAGCTCGCAGGGGCCACCGAGTTAAACGGCTGCGATCCCATTAAAATCAAGGTTCTCGGACCTTACACCTTCTCCATACCCGACATATCTCACGTTTCCAAATACGAACGCGGTGGTATCGCTCAACAAGTGAAGATGCCGAAAATTATCAACTTTAAGCCGATGGAGGAGTCGCTGAAGAATCCCGAGTTTTTGATCACCGACTTCGCTAAATTTGATGCTGCCCCGCAAACACACTTAGCCTATTTAACTTTGCACAAATTCGTGGAGAAGCACGGACGCGTGCCGAAACCGTGGAACAAGGACGACTCTTCCGAGTTCATCCTGCTGGCCAAGTCGCAGTCAGTCGACGGTGGAAATGACACTGAACTCAACACCGCCTTTTTAGAGAAATTTTCCTTTATCTGTTCCGGTAATTTAAGTCCGATGAATGCGACCATCGGAGGAGCAGTTGCTCAAGAGGTCATGAAGGCGTGTTCAGGTAAATTCCATCCCATCTTCCAGTGGTTGTACTTTGACGCACTGGAATGCTTACCGTGCGACGCTGTTACGGAGGAACTTGCAGCACCGACAGGAAGTCGGTACGACGGTCAGATCGCGGTCTTTGGATCCGATTATCAAGAAAAGTTAGGTTGGTTGAATTTGTTGTTGTTTGTGGAGGAGAAACTTTTGCTAATTAATAATTTTTTTCAGGGGCGCTCAACTATTTCATCGTAGGTGCTGGTGCCATCGGATGCGAGTTGTTGAAAAATTTTGCTATGATGGGTGTCGGTGGTAAAGGCGGCTCTATCACGGTCACCGATATGGACCTCATCGAAAAGTCCAATTTGAACCGACAGTTTCTGTTTCGTCCCCACAATGTCCAATGCGCCAAGGCTGTTACAGCTGCTCAGGTAAGAAATTGTTGTTTAGTTCTCTTTGGTTAAGATCATATTAACCTTAATGAGTGACTGGGGTTTCGGAACATTGGGGTGGTTTCAGGGGCTGAAATGGAAATAACTGACTAAAATTCCACAACTTTGAATTCATGTAGAATTTTATTATCAAACTAATGAAAACGTAGTAAAGAAATTTTAATTATTAAAATGGGGGGGGGTTCTGACTTTAAAAGGTTAAACTTCGAAATTATTATTATTACTTGATTAAAATTTTAATGAGACCGATTTTCTAAAGATAAAAATTAAATATTTATTTAACCATTAAAATCAAATTAACCTTAATGAGTGACCGTAGTTTCAGTGTTATCTGCATTTTATTTGCTTTAAAACTGCAATTTAATTTACATTGGGAATTGATGGAAAACCGGGGGGTCTGTTTTCTTTTTTTGCTCTTAATTCGGATCTGTTATGCATATAAATCCGTTCTCTACTTATAAGGTCACATTGAAAACGCTGTTATTATTTTTTTTAATATGCTTCTACAAGGTAATGTAATTATCATGTCTAAATATGAATATTAAAACATTGGTAATAGCAGTTGATAATTAAATAGTCGATAATAATAGATTTTTAAAAGTTAAAGTTAAAAATATAAAATGCGCACGTCAGATCCTGGACTTTTTCCATTGACTACGGCAGTGGGCTTTATTTAACATGGTTAATTCAAACCAACATAGTCGTTTTGTTTTGGATAAAGCTTTTAGGGAATTTACTGTGGTATTTATTTTCACCTTTCTGAATCATCTGCTTAAGACAGAGAATTTAGAAATTACAAATTTGGATGACTATAAAAAAGCAGAACCAGGGGGGAGGGAGACAAAATTAGTTAGTTCCTTAAAAACTCACAATCAAGAGAGTGATAGACACAGCTACCGAATGCTGCCGACAACCACGAAATCACAACGCAAAAAACACCTGTGTTTCTGGCTTTTTTGCCTTCATCAATTTTTTTTTTTTATCTAAATATCTTTTTTTTTTTTTTTTTTTATTTTTTATCTCAATTTTTATCTAAATATAAATAGTTATAGTGCGGCCTTCAGGCCGCACAGTCTCGACCACCTACATTACATGTAATTTTACACTGATAATAAAAAGTGGTCACAAGCTTTTCTCTAGTTTTCTGTATAATTTTACATAATTTGTTTTATTTAATTCACATACGATGACGCGCAGGAGTGGGTTAACGAGATTCCTAATTTATTCGAGAGAATATTTAAATGAAAAGACGGTACGGCTGGCCTTGCGGCGTCCGTGGAGTGTTTATATTATTTTCAAATAAAATAAAATTATAAATTATTTAAATGTAAAAGGGGATAAAAAGAAAAGGCGACAACCCCACAGCGTTTTCGTATGTCAGGTTTACTCCCATTAAAGTGGCCCCATTTAAATTGATTTAATTGACTGAAATATATCCTGCCCTACCTAAACTAGCGAATTTTTTTACTATACAGTAAAAATAATAATGAAACATTTCTAAAGTCAAGGGGGTGGTGTTTTATGGGGGGTAAAATTAAAAATTTTTTTTAAAGTTTTTGAAATTAAGTAATAATACTAATATTACCTGTAAATACTGAAAAAATTGTGGCAAAATTCTAAACGCCAAGGGGATGCTGTTGATGGGGGTAGAAAATAAAAATTTTATTAAAATATTTTGATTTAAATTTTGAAATTAAGTACAGATACTAATATTAAATCTCTAAATACAGATGAAATATTAAAAAAAATTTCTGATCGTTAAGGGGGTGGTTTTTGAAGGTGGTAGAAAAAAGTTTTGTTTGGAAATTTTGAAATTAAGTAGTAAATAAAATAATATTGAACCTGTGAAGACCATAAAAATAATGAAAAAATTCCAAGCGCTAAAGGGGTGGTTTTTGATGAGGGTAAAAAATTAAAATTTTGTTTCAAAATTTTGAAATTGAGTAGGTGAACTAAGATTGAAGTTGTGACTACTGTAAAAATAATGAAAAACTTCTAAACGCTAAGGGGGTGCTGTTGATGGGGGTTGAAAATAAAAATTTTTTTAAAATATTTTGATTTTATGTAATTATTGTAATACAAATCTTGCAAATATAAAAAAAAATTGTAAACGTTAAGGGGGAGGTTTTGATATAAAATTTGTTTTAAATTTTGAAATTATGTACATGCACTGTTATTGAACCTGTGAATACAGAAAAAGTAGTTAAAAAAATTAAGGGGGTGGTTTTTGAGGTGATATAAAAACAAAAATTTTGTTTAATAATTTTGAAGTTTGGTAATTATACTAATATTGCACCTGCAAATACAAAAAAATAGTTATAAAATTTTAAATTTTAAGGGGGTTGTTTTTGATAGGGATAGAGCTAAGAGTTTTATTTAAAAATTTTTAAATTACAGTTGTTATACAGTACAGTACTGTAACTATAACTATAAGTAACTATATAAGTATAAGTAACTATAGAAAAAAATTGTGGATAATTTTAATCGCTAAGAGGGTGGTGGTTTTCGTTGGGGGTAAAAATATTAAAATTTTGTTTCAAGAAATTGAAATTGAGTAGGTGAACTAAACTTGAAGTTGTGAATACTCTAAAAATAATGAAAAAATTCTAAACGCTAAGGGGGTTGTTTTCCATAAGGGTAGAAAATAAAAATTTTTATTTAATTTTTGAAATTATGTACAGATACTAATATTAAATCTCTAAATACAGATAAAATACTAAAAAAAAATTCTGATCGTTAAGAGGGTGGTTTTTGAAGGTGATAGAAAAAAAATCTTGTTTAATAATTTTGAAATGAAGTAAATAAAATAATATTGAACCTGGGAAGACCATAAAAATAATGAAAAAATTCCAAACGCTAAAGGGGTGGTTTTTGATAAGGGTAAAAAATTAAAATTTTGTTTCAAAATTTTGAAATTATGGCAAGATACTAATATTAAATCTGCAAATACATAAAAAAAAATTAAAAAAAATTCTGATTGCAATTTCTGTAAGTGGCAGAAGAAAAAAATTGTTTTATTTGTTTAATTCAAGAGAATATTTAAATGAATAGGGGCAGTACGAATGGACGATTACCCCCCCCCTCCCCCCTCTCGTAATCTTTTAGACATCGTAAGCAAAATGTTCTTATGGCTTTTTTTGTTTCAAAATGTTTTTTTTTTTTTTCAGTGGTACCTCATTGTTTTTGAATTACTAACACAATTTTGTTTATTATTTACATAGGTAATCAAGAGAATGAATCCTGATGTGAACATAATTGCGCACGAAAATCGCGTAGGAGTTGAAACGGAAAGCGTTTATGATGACGTTTTCTTCGAAAAACTGGACGGCGTCGCCAACGCTTTAGACAACGTAGATGCCCGTATTTATATGGACAGGCGTTGTGTTTACTACCGCAAGCCACTTTTAGAATCCGGTACTTTGGGAACCAAGGGTAACACTCAGGTTGTCGTCCCATACTTGACCGAATCTTACAGTTCATCTCAAGATCCACCAGAGAAGAGCATCCCAATATGTACTTTGAAGAATTTCCCCAACGCAATCGAACACACTTTACAATGGGCCCGCGACAATTTCGAAGGTTTGTTTAAGCAAACCGCAGAAAACGCCACTCAGTACTTGGCCGAACCCGATTTTATCGAACGTACGCTAAAATTACCTGGAGTTCAACCGTTGGAAGTATTAGAATCTGTCAAATTCGCTTTGGTCGACGATAGGCCTAAGAATATACAAGACTGCGTTGCTTGGGCACGCAACCACTGGCAAGAACAGTACTACAATCAAATTGTACAGTTACTGTTCAATTTCCCACCCGATCAGCTAACCTCCACGGGTCAATTGTTCTGGTCTGGACCCAAGCGGTGCCCAGAACCTCTGATATTTGATGTAAACACCCCATTGCATCTCGACTACGTCGTCGCTGGTGCCAACTTAAAAGCACAAGTTTATGGAATTCCACAAGTTCGTGACCGTCTCGCCATCGCTGAAATGTTGGAGAAAGTCGAGGTAAGTTTCAGTTTTTGGAAATGTTACTTGTTACTTGAAATATTGATTGAGGGTTTTGACGGCTGTAAATTCAATTGTTTTCAGGTTCCAATTTTCGTGCCCAAATCGGGAGTCAAAATTGCCGTAACGGATTCTCAAATGGCGGCGACCAACGGTTCGAGTAATTGCGACGCCGATCGCATCAGTCAACTACAAGAGGAACTACCTTCTCCTGCGGAATTGAACAATTTACGGTTACAACCATTGGAGTTTGAGAAAGACGACGACAGTAACCTTCATATGGACTTCATCGTGGCCTCCTCAAATTCACGCGCAGCTAATTACAAAATCCCACCTGCCGATCGTCACAAGTCGAAATTAATTGCGGGAAAGATTATTCCAGCTATTGCGACCACAACTTCCGTCGTCGCGGGTTTGGTTGCTCTCGAACTGTATAAACTAGCCAATGGGGTCGAAAGTCTGGAAAAGTTTAAGAATGGTTTCGTAAATTTGGCGTTGCCCTTCTTTGGATTTTCCGAACCGATCGCCGCTCCCAAGTTGGAGTACAGTGGGAACCAATGGACGCTGTGGGATCGTTTTGAAGTGGAAGGCGAAATGACTTTGAGCGAATTTTTGGATTATTTCAAGACCAAGCACGGTTTGGAGATCACCATGCTTTCGCAGGGCGTTTGTATGTTGTACAGTTTCTTCATGGCTAAGGCGAAGGCTCAAGAACGATTGGGGTTGCCAATGTCGGAAGTTGTGAGACGCGTTTCGAAGCGCCGTATTGAACCTCACGTGAGAGCCTTAGTTTTTGAGTTGTGCTGTAATGATGTGGATGGCAATGACGTCGAAGTTCCGTATGTGAGGTACACGCTGCCGTGAGTTTCTTTCTTTTTAATTTGAATTGCGCGCGCGCGACTTTCAAACAAGACTAAATTTTACATTTGAAAGAACTTTTTTTAAAACTATTTTTGCTAAATGTTAACGAACTCTTGTAATTTAGGTTGTAGTTATTTAGTTGTGTGTACTTGTTAAGGAAGGGCGAGGGCAGCAGCGTTTTATTAAGAAGCAAGATGGTTTGAAACGGCACTCGTTTTATTATTATTATAGATTTTTTGCATTAACTAAGCATTTACTATTTTAATTTGAGGTACAACGCCCAAATATTTTATTGCGCTTTATTATTGTTTTTTCTAAAATAAAATTGTGTGCGAAAAATTATATAATAAACTAACTATTTAATATTTACTACTTTTATTGCGTTACATAACCTGAAAAGGTACATCACAACCAACCAGGCAATTTGATTAGTTTAGGATTTAGCTTAATGAATGGTGTTAATTTAAAATTGTCAACAGATTGAATATATTATCAATTGTTGCAATACAATAGTACAAATAAAGTTACATTTTTTCCAACAGTTTTTTCAATGTCATCTGCTAGTTTGGTTTTATCTAGGGAATCCCCATGTTAAAGTTTGTTGGACGGCTCTAAATTCAATGGTAAGAATTAATTTGATTTCAAAAGTGGGTGAGACCTTCATAGCCCCTCTACTGAAATCTCCCTAAAGTTGCAGTGTGCTCAAGGTTCTTCATGGATAATTCAAAAACCTCTGGATAGATTGGCTTCAAATTTTTATATATTAGTTGTATAATATGATAAAGAATTAGATTACCTGTACTTCTGGCTTTGGAGGGGTGGAATTCGAAATAAATGTTATAGCTTCATAAAATTTTCACCGTCGAATTTGTAAAGAATAAACTAACAGATTAACGGAAAAATAGTAAAAAAAAAACATTACTTGTTGAATTAGGGTGGTTTCTTCAGGCCTTCAAAGGGTCGAATTAGTAAAAATTACTTTTTATATTAATTAAATAAAATTTTAAAACTTTGAATTTGTTAAGCCTTTAACTAACAGCTTAAAGCAAAAATAGTGAAAAAATTATAAATTGTTAAATTGGGGTGGTTCCAGGCTTAGGAAGGATAGATATCGAATTAATTATTATTATTAATTAAATAAGATTTTGTAACTTTGAATTTTTAAAGAATTAAACTAACAGAGTAACGGAACAATAGTAAAAAAAACATTAATTGTTGAATTGGGGCGGTTTCAAGCAATGGAAGGGTAGAATTGGTAAAAATTATTATTCATTAATTAAAATTATAAAACTTTGAATTTGTTGAGCTTTTAACTAACAGTTTTAAGGAAAAATAGTGAAAAAATTCTAAATTGTTTAATTGGGGTGGTTTCAGGCTTGGGAAGGGTAGATATCGAATTAATTATTATTTAATTAAGATTTTATAACATCAAAATTTTAAAGAATGAAACTAACAGATTAACGGAAAAATAAAAAAAAAAAATTTATTGTTGAATTGGGGTGGTTTCAGGCATTGGAAGGGTGGAATTAGTAAAAATTATTATTAATTAAATAAGATTTTCTAACGTAGAATTTTTAAAGAATTGAACTAACAGATTAACGGAAAAATAGTAAAAAAAAACATTAATTGTTGAATTGGGGTAGTTTCAGGCATTGGAAGGGTGGAATAGGTAAAAATTATTATTAATTAATTAAAATTTTAAAACTTTGAAATCGTTGAGCTTTTATCTAACAGCTTTAAGGAAAAATAGTGAAATAATTATAAATTGTTAAATTGGGGTGGTTTCGGGCTTGGGAAGGGTAGAAATCGAATTAATTATTATTAGGATTACTTAATTAAGATTTTATAACGTCGAATATTTAAAGAATTAAACTAATAGATTAACGGAAAAATAGTAAAAAAAACATTAATTGTTGAATTGGGGTGGTTTCAGGAATTGGAAGGGTGGAATTGGTAAAAATTATTATTAATTATTAAAATTTTAAAACTTTGAAATCGTTGAGCTTTTATCCAACAGTTTTAAGGAAAAATAGTGAAATAATTCTAAATTGTTTATTTGGGGTGGTTTCAGGCTTGGGAAGGGTACAAATCAAATTAATTATTATAATAATTACTTAATTAAAATTTTCTATCGTAGAATTTTTTAAGAATTAAACCAATAGATTAACGGAAAAATAATAAAAACAACATTAATTGTTGTATTGGGGTGGTTCCAAGCATTGGAAGGGTAGAATTGGTAAAAATTATTATTAATTAATTAAAATTTTAAAACTTTGAAATCGTTGAGCTTTTATCTAACAGTTTTAAGGAAAAATAGTGAAATAATTATAAATTGTTAAATTGGGGTGGTTTCGGGCTTGGGAAGGGTAGAAATCGAATTAATTATTATTAGGATTACTTAATTAAAATTTTATAACGTCGAATTTTTAAAGAATTAAACTAATAGATTAACGGAAAAATAGTAAAAAAACATTAATTGTTGAATTGGGGTGGTTTCAGGAATTGGAAGGGTGGAATTGGTAAAAATTATTACTAATTATTAAAATTTTAAAACTTTGAAATCGTTGAGCTTTTATCCAACAGTTTTAAGGAAAAATAGCGAAATAATTCTAAATTGTTAATTTGGGGTGGTTTCAGGCTTGGGAAGGGTACAAATCAAATTAATTATTATAATAATTACTTAATTAAAATTTTCTAACGTAGAATTTTTTAAGAATTAAACCAATAGATTAACGGAAAAATAATAAAAACAACATTAATTGTTGTATTGGGGTGGTTCCAAGCATTGGAAGGGTAGAATTGGTAAAAATTATTATTAATTAATTAAAATTTTAAAACTTTGAATTTGTTGAGATTTTAACTAACAGCTGAAAGGAAAAATAATGAAAAAATTATAAATTATTAAATTGGGGTGGTTTCGGGCTTGGGAAGGGTAGAAATCGAATTAATTATTATTACTTAATTAAGATTTTATAACGCCGAATTGTTAAAGAATTAAACTAACAGATTAACGAAAAAATAGTAAAAAAAACATTAATTGTTGAATTGGGGTGATTTCAGGCATTGGAAGGGTGGAATTGATAAAAATTATTATTAATTAATTAAAATTTTAAAACTTTGATTTTGATTTTAACTAACAGCTTTAAGTAAAATTGGTGAAATAATTATAAATTGTTAAATTGGGGTGGTTTCAGGTTTGGGAAGGGTAGAATTCGAAATAATTATTATTACTTAAGATTTGAAAAATTCGAAATTTTAAAGAATTGAACCTCTAGATTAGCGGAAAATAGCAAAAAACTGATGAATTTTTTTTCTATTCTACATTTTTATAAAACATATTCTCAGTCCTAAGAAGTGCCTTAGGCGATTGTTGCAGAACTTCCAATGTCAACCATGTCTACACTGTACTTTTGCTTCTTTTAATGCTAACAGATTAATCGCAGTTGCTAGGCATACGAAGGATTAAGTAAGGTATAACCGCGCCTTAGGTGATTTTTAAAGAAATTTTAAAGTGCTTACGGTAAAGTAAAAATTGTTAACATAAAATAAATATTTAATAATTATACCAATACAAGAATAAAGTAACATTTTAATACTTTTTTTTTAATAACAGAGCCTAAATTTAATAAATAATTTTTTGTTTCACTCCCACCACATTTTTTAAAACTGATCCCCCAATTATAACAAACAACATTTTATTAGTTTATTTTTGCTCATGTTCATCACCATTCAGCGAAATTTCACTACCAAACAAATCATTTCCTCTTGAATTTCTCCTAGATCCACCAGTTGGCGAATTCAGTTTAGGCGATTCGATCAATCTGGTGTTTTGAGGTTTGGCCACGGAAAAGCGACGATCGTCGTTTACGTTTTTCCTGGGCAAAAAACGACAACATTATTTTTATTAATTTGGTGTTCCCTTTTCACTCACATTTGGTTTTTCGGTTTAATTTCGACAGCAGATTCCGAACTTTTAACCCGAATTGGTTTGAATCCCGCCTTTCTCAGATCGTCCAATGAGTTGTGGCGTCTTCCGCTCTCTATCCTATCCGGCGCCTGCACCCTGAAATTTCGAGATTAAATCAAAAGAAATTTAATGCGTTTTTATTACCCGTCACCGATGCGTCGCTTGCTCAGTTCCTTTTGGATCACTTCGGGCAAAACCGTTTTATTGCTTTGCTGAAATAAAATCAAGATTGGTCCTTCGAACCGGATGTTGTAAACGACTTGTTCGCTTACCAATAAAAAGCTGTTATCGAGCGGGCTCGTCCAAATGTTCGTACTGGTGAAATTGAAATCTGACACTGATTTGTTTAAGTTATCTGCGGTCTTGACGTTGTTGATCGGTGAACGGCAGCAAACGCTGGAAGCGGAACTGTTAAGCTGAGTTTAGACGGACGTCGTTACGTGACGCAACGCAAGGTTTTACGGCGAAGACACCGTCACGTGATTTACTGTCCTGCCGAAATTTGCTGACCTACCGTAACACTTGACAGAACACTAACACAGTGTTCGTCCGCGAACGACAAGCCTGATGTTTCGTCACGTGACGGGATCGTCATGTGTTACCTGTTAACGTCTTCAAGTTTTTTCAGCAAACGTTCGTTATCTCTGCAAACGAGCTCTTGGTCGCGTAGCAACATCTCCCTCGACATGTAAAGTTCCATATTTTCTTTCCTCAACGCTTCGTTCTCGTTTACGTACAACCGAATTAATTCGACGAGTTGCGGTCCTTCCAACTCGATGAGTTTGTCGAAGTCGACTTCCGGAGGGGTCGCCACGATGCGTTTTTCTAGCGATAGATTCGATTAAAAAGTGGCAGTGGCGCAAGTAAAAAAAATTACCTGGTAAATGGTCGCCTGGTTCGGTCTGCAAGTGGAGGGCCGACCTCAAGTGTTCGTTTTCGCTTTGCAAGGCGTCGACTTCACGTTTCAGAGTTATAATTAAAGCTTCTCTTGGATCCTAAAAACAAGCGCGTTAGTTCACCTTCCCCCTAAAAAGGCAGTTTGGTTTATCTACCATTAACACTATCGGTTTTGTTCGAATTTTTTTCGCTCGGGCCGCGTAACGTAAAGTGTTGATGGTTTCCGATAAGTTCGACTTGGCGGGGGAAATACAAGCAATCTAAAACAAGATGATTAGAAATAAAGCGGTGGCAGTGGCGCAAAAATAATTACCATCAGAGTTACTCCATTTCCAGCTAACGAATCGGCCAACAACTTTGTCAGTTTGGAGTCCCGATAGGGAATGTGGCTGTTTTTGCGTTTGTTGTCGCTCAATGATGCTATACAATACCCTGAAATCGTGAAATGTTAAATAAATTAAATTGTCTGTCCGTTTGGATGAAAAGGTCGAAGTTAAAAATTCATAGAATCGAAATCGCTAATTAAATTTTCGTCGGCTCACCTAAAACCATTAAACTTTTATTGATATTATTGGCTTCCTCCAGAGTTTTTCCTTCACTCTGCGTCTTTTTCGTCATTTCGCTGCCAGCCAAATCGACGAAGTTTATTTTTCCGGACCTGGAGATAAAAACCCCGCCTTCTGCTGGCTGCTCGGAAGTGATGTGGACCGAGAGAATGGTGTGGCTTCGGCTGGAAACTTTTTTTTGGCAAAAATTGAAAGAGGAAATTTGGTTTATGTTACCTGGAGTGTTCGTTCATGTTGTGGCTTCCTACCCTTCTGTTTCGCATTCCTTCCTCCAAAACTGCGGTTAAATCGTCGAGTTCTTCGCAGTCCACCGTGAAGAGGTTCTCCACGAAGAATCCTCTTGCTTTTTTGCTCCACCGGACAGCTAAAGGTTTTCGTGCACTTCCAGGATTTAATAAATCGATTACCTAAGAGAGAAATAATTTGAATTTGCTTTTAAAACGCGCCATGTCATACTTTTGTGTGGTGGGTAGGCAACCCAATGTGCTTTCGTGAAATTTAGATCGAATTGATTTTATATTATTTATGATTAAAATTTTATGACTCATAAAATATTGTACCTAAATATAAATTATCAGTAAAAGTAATTTAATATTATAAATATTATAATAATAAATTTGTACATTTCAAACTGTCAAAATAAACTCAATGCGTTACCCAGTTTCTCAATGAGCCCCTGTGGCCTAATGGATAAGGCATCGGCCTCCTAAGCCGGGGACTGTGGGTTCGAGTCCCACCAGGGGTAGCCTAATTTTTTTTTCTATTAAACAAGTTTTGCCATCACAAATCTTATCCAGTGATAGGCACTTATCATTATCACGTACATAAATTCAAGGAATTTTTTAAACAAAAGCCCATTGATCGATAACACGACAAATTATGCAAATTAATTTTTTGAATCAAAAACATGACTCATTTATTTCGGCAAAACCCCCACATGAAAACAATTTTCTTTGCACGAAGCAATCAACGTGTGCGTTGGAGTGGATATAAATAATTTCGACAGGGGCGGACTGGCCACGCAGAGAAAGTAAAAATTTAGAAAATTATAGGTCGCGTTTTGGTCTCTGTTACTTTTCTAACATAAAAAAAATTTGTAACACAGCGGAATTATTAAAAAAATGTAGGGAAAGCTTAAGGGCTCAATTACAAGGATTTTTCAGGGGGTGGAAATGAAAATATCTGATTAAAATTTAGTAACTTTGAATTTGCAGAGAACCTGACTAGGAAATTGACGGAAGAATAGCTAAAAATTATTAATTATCAAATTGGGGTCAGTTCCGAATTTAGAGGGGTGCCAAACCGTAGCACTTGCTTCATGTGGCAATCCAAGGGAGGCCTAAATTCAATTATTTAAACTGTTAAACTTATTTTTTGATCTTTAAACTCAAACGCTGGTTTAAAAGGGTGCCAATGTCAAGTTCTTGACCCAATTTGGAAAAATCGTAAATTTGTGAATTTACCAAAATTGGTGAAAAGAAAATAACTGATTAACATTCTGAAAAAAATTTATTATTTAAAATTTGGGATAGTTTCAGAGGGTGGAAAGCGAAATAGCTGATAACAACGTGAAAACTTTGAATTCGCAGAAAATTTAAATAAGAAATTAAGAAAAGCATGCAAGAAAATTATTATTCATGAATTAGGGTGGTTTCAGGGCAGTACTTTCAAAAAGTGAAATTCTTGAACTTCAAATTTAGAGAGAATTTAATTAACAAATTAACTACTGAAAAACAGAAAAACAAATTAGGGTAGTTTCAGAGACTTACAAATTATGAAATGGAATTAATTGATTAAAATTCTGGAACTTCGAGATCATAGAGAATTTAACTGTAAAGTAGCGCAAAAAACATTACTTAGAAGTAGGGGTGGTTTCAGACATCGGAAGGGTAGAATTTAAAATTATAATTATAGTATTTAATTAAAGTTTAGAAAGATTTATTTCGTAAAGAATTTAGTCAACATATTAACGGAAAAATAGTAAAAAAAATTAATAACAGTTATAATGGGGTGGTTTCCAGTTTTTGAGGGTTGGAATTTGAAATAATTACCAATATTTGAATGGAATTTTAAAACTTTGATTTTGCAGAGAATTTAACTAACATATTTAAAAAAATATTAAAAAAATTATTAATTGCTAAATTGGGGTTGTTTTAGGTTTTGAAAGGGTAGAATTTGTAATAATTGTTATTAATTAATTTAAATCTTTAAACTTTGTTCCTAATCAATTAATCAAGCACATTAACGAAAAAATATTAAAAAAATTATTAATTGTTAAATTGGGGTTGTTTTAGGCTTTGAAAAGGTAGAATTTATATAATTGTTATTCATCATCATCATCTTCATGCTTTAGACAATGTCCGTTGCGTCACTCTTGGTCTCCCCATCTCTGGGAGATTAAGAATTAATTGTTATTAATTAATTCAATTTTTTAAACTTTTAAATTGTAGTCAGTTAGTCAAGCAAATCAACAAAAAAATACTAAAAAATTTATCAATTGTTAAATTAGGGTAGTTTTATGTTTTGAAAGGGTAGAATTTGTATTAATTGTTATTAATTAATTTACATCTTTAAACTTTGTATTCCTAATCAATTAATCAAGCACATTAACAAAAAAATATTAAAAAAATTATTAATTGTTAAATTGGGGTTGTTTTAGGCTTTCAAAGGGTAGAATTCGTATTAATTGTTTTTAAGTAATTTAAATCTTTAAACTTTGTATTCCTAATCAATTAATCAAGCACATTAACGAAAAAATATTAAAAAAAATATTAATTAATAAATTGGGGTTGTTTTAGACTTTGAAAGGGTAGAATTTGTAATAATTATTATTAATTAATTTAAATCTTTAAACTTTGTATTCCTAATCAATTAATCACGCAGATTAACGAAAAAATATTAAAAAAATTATTTATTGTTAAATTGGGGTTGTTTTACGCTTTGAAAGGGTAGAATTTGAAATAATTGTTATTAATTAATTGAAATCTTTAAACTTTGCATTTGTAGTCAATCAATAAAGGAAATTAACGGAAAAATATTAAAAAAATTATTGATTGTAAATTTGGGGATGTTTTAGGCTTCGGAAGGGTAGAATTTGAAATAATTTATTGTTATCAATTAATTCAAATTTTTAAACTTTTAAATTGTAGTCAGTTAGTCAAGCAAATCAACAAAAAAATACTAAAAAATTTATCAATTGTTAAATTAGGGTAGTTTTATGTTTTGAAAGGATAGAATTTGTATTAATTGTTATTAATTAATTTACATCTTTAAACTTTGTATTCCTAATCAATTAATCAAGCACATTAACAAAAAAATATTAAAAAAATTATTAATTGTTAAATTGGGGTTGTTTTAGGCTTTGAAAGGGTAGAATTTGTATTAATTGTTTTTAAGTAATTTAAATCTTTAAACTTTGTATTCCTAATCAATTAATCAAGCACATTAACGGAAAAATATTAAAAAAATTATTGATTGTAAATTTGGGGATGTTTTAGGCTTCGGAAGGGTAGAATTTGAAATAATTTATTGTTATCAATTAATTCAAATTTTTAAACTTCAAATTCGTAGTGAATTAATCAAGAAAATTAATGGAAAAATATTAAAAAAATTATTAATCGTTAAATTGGGGTTGTTTCAAGCTTCGTAAGGGTGAAACTTGAAATAATTTTTATTAATTATTTGCAGTTTTTAAACTTTGAATTCTTCATAGTCAATTAATCAAGCAAATTAACAAAAATATATTAAAAAATTATTAATTGTTTAATTGGGGTTGTTTTGGGCTTTGAAAGGGTAGAATTTGAAATAATTGTTAATAATTAATTAAAATTTTTTAACTTTAAAATCGTAGTCAGTTAACTTATCAAATTAACAAAAAAATATTTAAAAAATTATTGATTGTAAATTTTGGGGTCGTTTTAGGCTTTGGAAGGGTAGAATTTGAAATAATTTATTGTTATCAATTAATTCAAATTATTAAACTTCAAATTCGTAGTGAATTAATCAAGAAAATTAATGAAAAAATATTAAAAAAATTATTAATCGTTAAATTGGGGTTGTTTCGAGCTTCGGAAGGGTGAAACTTGAAATAATTTTTATTAATTAATTGCAGTTTTTAAACTTTGAATTCTTCATAGTCAATTAATCAAGCAAATTAACGGAATTATTTTTATAAAATTATTAATTGTTCAATTGGGGTTGTTTTGGGCTTTGAAAGGGTAGAATTTGAAATAATTGTTAATAATTAATTAAAAATTTTTAACTTTGAAATCGTAGTCAGTTAACTTATCAAATTAACGAAAAAATATTTAAAAAATTATTGATTGTAAATTTGGGGTTGTTTTAGGCTTTGGAAGGGTAGAATTCGTAATAATTATTGTTATCAATTACTTCAAATTTTTAAACTTCAAATTCGTAGTCAATTAATCAAGCAAATTAATGGAAAAATATTTAAAAAATTATTAATTGTTAAATTGGGGTTGTTTCGAGCTTCGGAAGGGTAGAATTTGAAATAATTGTTATTAATTATTTAAAAAATTTTAACTTTGAATTCCTAGTCAGTTAACCAAGTAAATTAACGAAAAAATATTAAAAAAATTATTGATTGTAAATTTGGGGATGTTTTAGGCTTTGGAAGGGTAGAATTTGAAATAATTGTTATTAATTAATTCAAATTTTTTAACTTTGAATTCGTAGTCAGTTAACCAAGTAAATTAACAATAAAATTTTAAAAAATTATTGGTTGTAAATTTGGGGATGTTTTAGGCTTTGGAAGGGTAGAATTTGAAATAATTGTTATAAATTAATTCAAATTTTTAAACTTCAAATTAGTAGTCAATTAATCAAGCAAATTTACAGAAAAATATTTAAAAAACTATTAATTGTAAATTTGGGGTTGTTTTAGGCTTTGCAAGGGTAGAATTTGTAATAATTGTTATTAATTAATTTATATCTTTAAACCCAGTATTCCTAATCAATTAATCAAGCACAATAACGAAAAAACATTAAAAAAATTATTAATTGTTAAATTGGGGATGCTCTAGGCTTTGAAAGGGTAGAATTTATATAATTTTGTTATTTATTAATTAAAATTTTTTAACTTTGAATTCGTAGTCAGTTAACCAAGTAAATTAACGAAAAAATATTAAAAAAATTATTGATTGTAAATTTGGGGATGTTTTAGGCTTTGGAAGGGTAGAATTTGAAATAATTGTTATTAATTAATTCAAATTTTTTAACTTTGAATTCGTAGTCAGTTAACCAAGTAAATTAACAATAAAATTTTAAAAAATTATTGGTTGTAAATTTGGGGATGTTTTAGGCTTTGGAAGGGTAGAATTTGAAATAATTGTTATAAATTAATTCAAATTTTTAAACTTCAAATTAGTAGTCAATTAATCAAGCAAATTTACAGAAAAATATTTAAAAAACTATTAATTGTAAATTTGGGGTTGTTTTAGGCTTTGCAAGGGTAGAATTTGTAATAATTGTTATTAATTAATTTATATCTTTAAACCCAGTATTCCTAATCAATTAATCAAGCACAATAACGAAAAAACATTAAAAAAATTATTAATTGTTAAATTGGGGATGCTCTAGGCTTTGAAAGGGTAGAATTTATATAATTTTGTTATTTATTAATTAAAATTTTTTAACTTTGAATTCGTAGTCAGTTAACCAAGTAAATTAACAAAAAAATATTTAAAAAATTATTGATTGTAAATTTGGGGATGTTTTAGGCTTTGGAAGGGTAGAATTTGTAATAATTGTTATTAATTAATTGAAATTTTTAAACTTCAAATTCGTATTCAATTAATCAAGCAAATTAATGCAAAATTTTTTAAAAAATTATTGATTGTAAATTTGGGGTTGTTTTAAGCTTTGAAAGGGTAGAAAATGAAATAATTGTTATTAATTAATTCAAATATTTAAACTTTGAATTCGTAGTCAATTAATCAAGCAAATTTACAGAAAAATATTTAAAAAATTATTAATTGTAAATTTGGGGTTGTTTTAGGCTTTGCAATTGTAGAATTTGTAATAATTGTTATTAATTAATTTAAAACTTTAAACCCTGTATTCCTAATCAATTAATCAAGCACATTAACGAAAAAATATTAAAAAAATTATTAATTGTTAAATTGGGGATGCTTTAAGCTTTGAAAGGGTAGAATTTATATAATTTTGTTATTAATTAATTAAAATTTTTTAACTTTGAATTCGTAGTCAGTTAACCAAGTAAATTATCAAAAAAATATTTAAAAAATTATTGATTGTAAATTTGGGGATGTTTTAGGCTTTGGAAGGGTAGAATTTGAAATAATTGTTATTAATTAATTCAAATTTTTAAATTTCAAATTCGTAGTCAATTGAAGAAGCAAATAAATGGAAAAATTTTTAAAATATTATTGATTGTTAAATTGGGGATGCTTTAGGCTTTGAAAGGGTAGAATTTATATAATTTTGTTATTAATTAATTAAAATTTTTTAACTTTGAATTCGTAGTCAGTTAACCAAGTAAATTATCAAAAAAATATTTAAAAAATTATTGATTGTAAATTTGGGGATGTTTTAGGCTTTGGAAGGGTAGAATTTGAAATAATTGTTATTAATTAATTCAAATTTTTAAACTTCAAATTCGTAGTCAATTAAAGAAGCAAATAAATGGAAAAATTTTTAAAATATTATTGATTGTTAAATTGGGGATGCTTTAGGCTTTGAAAGGGTAGAATTTATATAATTGTTATTAATTGATTCAATTTGTTTATACTTTGAGTTTGTAGTCAGTTAGTCAAGCAAATCAACAAAAAAATACTAAAAAAATTATCAATTGTTAAATTAGGGTTGTTTTATGTTTTGAAAGGGTAGAATTTGGAATAATTGTTATTAATTAATTCAAATCTTTAAACTTTGGATTCGTAGTCAATTAATCAAGCAAATTAACACAAAAATATTTAAAAAAATATTGATTGTAAATTTGGGGTTGTTTTAAGCTTTGGAAGGGTAGAATTTGAAATAATTGTTACTAATTAATTAAAATCTTTAAACTTCTGATTTAAAGTCAATCTATCAAGCAAATCAAAAAAAGATTAAAAAAAATTATTAATTGTTAAATTGGGGTTGTTTTAGGCTTTGAAAGGGTAGAATTTGAAATAATTGTTATTAATTTATTAAAAATTTTTAACTTTAAATTTGTAGTCAGTTAACCAAGTAAATTAACAAAAAAATATTAAAAAAATTATTGATTGTAAATTTGGGGATGTTTTAGACTTTAGAAGGGTAGAATTTGTAATAATTGTTACTAATTAATTCTAATCTTTAAACTTTGAATTCGTAGGCAATTAATCAAGCAAATTAACGGAAAAATAGTTAAAAACTTATTAATTGTTAAATAGGGGTAGTTTTATGTTTTGAAAGGGTAGAATTTGATATAATTGTTACCTACTAATAAATTCAAATCTTAAAACTTTCAATTTGGAGTCAATCAATTATGCAAATTAACAAAAAAATAATAAAAAAATTATTGTTATGTAAATTTGGGGTTGTTTTAGGTTTTGAAAGGGTAGAATTTGATATAATTGTTACAAATTAATTCAAATCTTTAAACTTTGAATTCGTAGTCAATTAATCAAGCAAATCAACGTAAAAATATTAAAAAAATTATTGATAAAATGAGGTAGTTTCAGTCTTCGGAGGGATAGAATTAAAAATTGGGTTAGTTTCAGTGGCTTTCAAAAAGGTAGAAATGAAAATTGCTGACTAAAATTCTGAAATTTCAAATTTGATGTAAATTTAACTAACAAATTGCCGGATAAATAGTAGAAAAAATTATGATTGATAAATTGGGGTGGTTTCAGGCACTCAGAAGACGACAGAAATTTATATGTTTATTTATTTATACAAATTTTAAATTTAAAAAACTCTGAAAATTCAGCACCTCGGCGCATAAAATAATACGTAATTGAATACAAACAAAAATATTATTCAATCGTTAAATCTAAAATATGATTAAAATAAAAATATGTAGTACATAAGTAGCGTAAAGAAAATAATTAAATTTTTTTTAAACCTTTAAATATTTTGGTCGACATTTGATTATTTTTTAATGTTTTCCATTCCATTAATAATGAATTTTTTTGTAACTAATATTCAAAACAAAATTTTAATGAATATCAATCATTTTATTATTTATGAAATTTTCTTTCAAGTAATTCTTAATAATTATAAAATAATAACTTTTTAGGCTAATCGAAACTTTGTATTTCATCGACATTTTAACTTCTACTGCGATAGAATTCGATGAACTGAAACGGAACTCCTATAATTTTGAAAATTTTTCGTGTTACGAAATATCGATTACATTTTACAATAAATTAATGTTTTTTGCGCCTTACTAAAATCAGTTATTTTTAGGATATTATTACGATTCGATTTCCACTTGAAAAATATTTATCGGTTTTAAGGGGGTTGAATCGTGTGACCAGAGGTGGTAATCATGGAGAAAAAAAAATTTTAAATTTACCTTTTCATTGTAGATTTCCAGAAAACTCGCCTTCAGTACAAAATGCGTCGGCGCCCTCTCTTCCAGGATTTGGAAAAGGTACATAAACGACCGAAAAATCAACCCGTGGGAATCGCTGTACAATTTCGACTTCTTATCAAACTAAAAAAAAATTCGAAAAATTTAGTTTGAATTTAAGATTGGCCACCTTGAAACTCACTAATCCGGGGGGACCGGTTAACGTGTGCGTTTTTCCGCTTCCGGTTTGACCGTAGCAAAACGCCGTGCACCTGAACCCCTCCACCGCCATTTCGATGAGCCTTTTGATCCCTGAAAACTGCAAAACATCTTCTTGCGTTGCGGCCGATTCAAAAACGACATTGTAGGAAAATAATTTTGATTTTTGTGCACTTCCGCCGTTTCGCACCCCGTCCACCTGAAAAAGAGCAAACAAACCAAAAGTTAGTGGTTTTTGGCAATTTTAGGCTACACTAGGTAATTACCTTAATTAAGTTTTAACTGCTAAATTGATTTATTTTCAACTTAAGTTCAAATAAGTATACATCATTAGGGAAAAAGACGGTAATTTTGGTTCCGGTCGATATCACGAATCAAACGGGCGTAATAAGCAGCTAAATGAATTTTTGTAGTGCCTTAAATTATTCAATAGAGTTGAGTGCGTAAGAAATTGTAACCGTCAATCAAAAGTCTCCTTTTTTTTAGATTGAACCTTTTAGTAAGAATAAATAAGAATTTGAACGCTGTTATTATTACGATCGATAAATTCTATTTAAATAGGAAAGCGTTCAATTATAAAAAGCAAAGCAGTCAGAATTTAGAAGTGGGATGAAGGTTGTGTATACGTGTAAAAATACAAATATAAAATAAGGGTGATTGATTATCGCTGTTTTTAAGTTTGATTTTCTGGGAATAGCACGAATCGAGGGAAGGTCTGTCGGTGGGGGAAACCCCGAGGGAAATAATAAACAAAATTGCTTATTGGATTAGTCTGGATGACCATCAGTTCTCCAAAATTAGATAAACCAACCGTGGCATAGAACTAAATGCTGACCTCTATGACATTGGACCAATAAATTGTCCGTATAAAAAAATAACTTTGTAAAAGTAGCGCAACAGTTTAAAAACACTAAGAGGGGGAGAAGCTAATCAGTTGAATTTTATGATAGAATGGGGGAGGGGGAGAGATTAGTGATAGTTTTTTCCAAAGCCTAAGATGTGATTGCTATTTTGTTGACAAAATAATGGTAAAAAGTTTAAATTTAACTTTTACTTTACTGAGAGGGAAGGGAATTTACATTTTAGCTCCTGTAAAAATGTGGTAAACAAGGAATGTTTTTTATTGACGAATGAAATTGCAGTAAAGTAAGAACTACTTTATTGCCAAACTAGAGATCAAAAATGTCAAATTAGCTTCATCTCTGCCCGGGAAATGAAAGTAAACTTTAGCTCCTTCAATGTAATTTTACGTAACACTGTCGAGAATCAAAGTTGCAGTATTAAAGCGCTTATTCTGTCGTCAAAATAAAAGTAAAAAATTTTAGTTTAGCTTTATTGAGAAAAAAGAGGGATTTTCATTTTAGCTCCTACAAATATAACTTTCATTTCTGTAACGTAAGGATGTGGTAACAAGTAATTTTGTACTAGAAAACAAAGTTGCAGATTACAGAAGCTGCGTTGTTGTCAAAATAGAGGTAAAAAGTTTTAATTTAGCTGCATCTTTACATGGGAACCAAAAATAAACTTTTAGCTCCCACAATGTAATTTTTTTTGTAAGTGAAGAAATGCAACGTGAGAGAACACTACGAAGCTGTAGTGTCGAAATAGTAGAATTGACAAATTTAAATTTAGCTACATCTCTACGAAAAGGTGGGGATTAACTTTAAAAGTTTTAGCTCCTACATTGTAAGTGAGAGGATGTGGTGGCAAGGATTTTTCTACTGAACAGCAAAGTTGCAGTGTGCAATTATCAAAATGGAGGTGAAACGTTTCTATTTAGTTGGATCACTACGTGGGGATTAAAAGTATAACTTTTAGCTCCCAGAATGTCATAGCCACTTTGTTTCCGACGTCGGGATGAAAAAGATTAATTTAGCTTCATCTTTGCGGCGGGTGAAGGGAGGTTTACATACAAAATTGTAGTTTTAAAGAGAAATTTTACTACTTACCAAAGTCCGAGATAAAAAGTTTTAATTTAGCTCCATCTTTATAAGGAGAAAGAAGAAATTAACTTTTAAATTCTTCATTTTAACATAACCGAAGAGGAAAAATGTGGCAACTATGTTAGAAAACGAAGTTTCAGTATTGAATAGCTAAATAATTTGTTGACCAGGTAAATGTAGAAGTTTCAAATTACCTTTACTTTTGTTGGGGGGGGGGGGTGGAAGAAATTAAATTTTGTATTATACAATATAACTTTAACTGCAAGTAAAAAGATGCGGTGGGCTGGGAAAGCAATTCAGCTAGCAAATTAAGTTGCAAGGTTGGAAAAGCTGCTTATATGTTGCTAAAGTGGAGCTAAAAAATTTTAATTTAGCTTCATTCTATTATGAGTGAGTGAAGACAACTTTTTTGGTAAAAAAAACAAGTAATTTTGTCGCTGATTTGAAGATGAATTAGTTTAATTTAGCTTTATCCTTACAAGGAAAAAAATTAACTTTTAGCTCCTGTAATATAATTTGTTTTGTACATGGATCCAACTCTGTTGTTGAACGAAGTGTAGTCTTGAAAAAATAGAATTAAAAAATTTGAGTTTAACTTCATCCTTCTTGTCGGGTGGGGGGGTAAGGTTAAAATTTTTTTAGCTCTTTTTAGTTCTGAAAAAACTAAGCATAAGCATAATGCAATAATGCAACAAAATATAGAGTAACAAAGCTGCAGGGTTGAAAAATCTGAATTTAGCTTCCTCTCTACGAGAGGAATGAACATTTAGCTCCTAGCAATGTTAAGAAGGATATGGCAAGTTAACAGTTTTTTGTTTACGTACTAAATTGTAGTTTTGGAGAGAAACTTTATTACCTAAGTAGAAGTTACATTTTTTTAAATTTAGCTCTATTTTTACGAGGGGGGGTACTAATTAAGCAATAAATTTTACAATTTAACCTCCACTGCAATGGGAAAGATGTGGGGTAACTCTGTTGAGGAATGAAGTTGCAATTTTGAAAAGCTACTTTTGTTTTGAAAAAGTTTAATTTAGCTTCGTTCCTGTTGCGAAGGAGGGCTGGTTAACATTAGTCTCTATCGCAAGCGGAGAGGTGTGGTAAATGAACATTTCTTTTTTCTAGAGACAGGCGAGGTTTCAACTCAGTCGTGGAACAAAACTGTAGTATAGAAAAATTTAAATTAGCTTCATCTCTGTGGGAAAACAAACGTTTAGCTCATAGAAGAGCTAAAATAAATATGCGAGCTAGAAGTTTTCTATTTACCTACAAAATTGTAGTTTTGAATAGAAACTTATTTTCTAAAGTAGATAATAAAATTTTTTAATTTAGCTCCATCTCAACGGGGGGGGGAATTAACTTTTAACTACTATAATCTAACCTTCAAATAGACAAGGATTTAGTAGCTGAAGATAGCACATCCGTTAGAGTAAACCATTGTAAGTTTTCTACCCGGAGGGGGGAGGGGGGGGGAGTAAAAACACTCTAACGTTTTTCATCTGCATTTTAAATAAGTGTAAACTGAGCTTTATATTATAAAAGTTCAAAAACCTCAGGATAGATTAGCCTAATTACACTCGAAAATAACACCGACATAATTCGGACGGCCTCACTTAATTTGACTAATAATTTAGACAATTGATACTGAAGTGCATTGGAAAATAAATTAGGGAGCAATCGATTTATCGACAAGAAAACAGAATATTTGGATAGGGCCAGCGATGATATCATTTGCTGGTTTTCTACTATCATTAAATTATTATAAAACTTCTGCTGGTATCGATAATAATAGATGAGGTTATGACCCAATACACTTGACTTTCTTAAAATCCAAAATGAGAATATTTATTGATTTATTATGTAATAATTGAGTTATTAAAATTTGGAAATAAATATAATTCTCGATTCATCTCCTAAGTAATTTTTAATGGAAGCGACCTCATAAATAGACAATCCGATTATTTTTATTTAAATTTTAATGTCAAGGTCAACCGATTTGGTTTTGAAGATAATAATTTAAAAGTAGCTTACCAAAACTTGTCCACTTCCTGGGAATTGAATCGCCGAAGGGTCATTTGCTTTAATTTCTTTCGCATTTAAGGGTCTCACCCTAAAAAAAGTAACAATTAATTTCGCGGCAGATGTTGCTCGGAGTATTTAATTGTCCACTTTAAAATACAATAAAAATACAGACAATCGGAAATTTTTTAGGGTAAAACGAAGTTAATGGTAAAATACTATTAAAAAAAATCAATTACACGAATATGACAATGAGTGTTACTTATGGGAATGTAATGTTTGCACGAACCTTACGACGACGTTGATGTTATCTTCGTTTTGATTGAAACTTGTTATTATCCGACGAGAATGGCTACTCTCATTAATTCGCTCGATACTTCCAGTTCTGAAAAAAAAATTGTTTGACCACTTTGACCTATATAAGAGAAACCGCGCTCGTTGCAATTGTATATTCAAATACCGCGGGTATTTTTTTATTATTTAATAAATAAATTATGACTCCCGTACGTTTCAACTTTTATTGCTACACGACATTCATTTAACAAATTGTGTAACGATTTATATCAAAGAAAGATTTTTTCGACGATAAGCCAACATTAACATTATTAATCGACCAATTTAATAACTTTTATTGTCACAACAGTAAAATTTATTTCAGATGGAAAGGGAAAGCGGGGTATCCTTACTCGCTTCCTCTGGAAGACGGAAAAACGTAACTATTTTCGCTCTTATTGGGACTACTTCCTCTGGAACGTATGAGCCTCTCCTCCGAAGAACTTTTATTCCTGATCAATCGATTGGGACTTTTAAAACTACGATCCGGACTAGATTTAACACTTTGTCTTAACGGACTCGTCCCGCGGGAACTGATCGGAGAACCCGACTTCCTGTTTTTTGTCACCATCATCGTTGCATCACAACAAAAACCAAAAACGCCGAACACATTTAGCACAGAGAAATAATTTACGTTTGTATCAAATATTTTGGTTAAAGTTCAAACACTAATATTGACTCTATTTAGCTTCACGTGCGTGTCCTTTTATACATTCACGCTATGTTGTGATCGTAAAACGTACCGTTAGAAAATATTGAAAATTCAGACGCCGGCGTCGCTTACTATCACTTTTACGCGCGTCATGGATACCCAATTGTGGTCAATTAATACACAAGACGCCCGCGCACGATTTTTTAAAACTACGGTTGACTTTGAACTACATTAGGATTTTGTTTGTTTTGATTAAAAACTTACAGCACGCACTTCGCTTTTGATTGCAATCGCTAAAATTCGTCTGGGAAAAACGAAAAAAAAAATTTCTCGATCTGGATTCGAACTAAATTCATGAACAGGTGTGCTAAACCAACTGCGCTACTAAGGCGATTAGTTTTATCTTGCACGGATTTGCTCTATTTGTTGCTAATTTTTAGTTTGTCTCAGCGATTTTACAAAAACAAACATTTTGGTTGACCTTGAAACGTAACAGAAAAAAATTGACATTTATTACATGAAAATGTAATTTGTATTTACTAATTTTTTTTAGAACGCAGTGATAGATGGGCCACTTAAATTAATTCTAGCTTCCGATTGGTTAATTGATTAGAATTGGGTGATTTTATAGGTCAAGTGTAACGCCATCTACTGTAATCTTAAATTAAAGCTTTAGCAGGCCCAGAAAATTAGGATTATTTAAATTTCGAGGTTTGCTACGATTTTTCCAAATCAAAAGAAGAACTTGAGATTGGCGTCCTTTTCCTCCAGCATTTGAATTTAATTATTAAAAAAAAACTCAATTTGGTGCCCCTTGAATTGTGGCCTGAGGCAGATACTTCGGTTTCCTTTAGATGGTCCGGGACTGTGGTAGAATCTCGCTTATCCGACTAAAAACAAAAATTTCGAAAAAAATCTGAAAATCACGGAACAAAACAAATAAATATAAAACTGTCGTAAAAAACTCTTTCTCTATCATAATTTGTTACCATGGTAGATTCCTTCTTATCCGACTTTAGCAAATGCTCAGAAAAATGTTAGACAACATCGCCAGAAAACAAAGAAATGTAAAGATTTTATAGAATAAATTCAAAAAATGTTAAAAAATCATAGAAAAATAACTTTCTCTGTTTGTCTGTCTGCCTTTTTGTCACTATTTATTTACATGGTAGAATCCCGCTTATCCGACTTAACCAAAATATTCCAAAAATATCGGAAAATCAAACTATGACACAAATAAATACAAAGCTGTCGTAAAAACCTTTTTTTATCATAATTTGATTACGTAGTAGATTTCCTCTTATCCGACTTAAGCAAAAACTCAAGAAAAAAACTCAAAACAAATAAACATAAAAATCTCTTAGAAAAATTCCAAAAATAATCGGAAAATCATGAAAAATGCTAATCAACATAAAACTGTCGTAGAAAACTTTTTCTGTTTGTCTGTCACAATTTGATTATATGGTAAAGTCTCGCTTATCCGACAAAAAACAAAAATTTTGAAAAATATTGGAAAATCACGTAACAGAAGAAATAAACCTAAAACTGTCGTAGACAACTCTCTCTTTCTCTTATAATTTGAATATATGGTAGAATATTTTTTATCCGACTTAAGCAAAAATACCGGAAAATGTTAGATAAATAATTACATAATTATAAAAATGTTATAAAAATTCTGTCTGTTTCTGTATTTGTAACGCTCCCCGCATCTCTGACTGGTTCCCCTTTTAGACAAAATTAAAAACTAATTTAAGTGCGGCCTGTAGGCCGCACAATCGGCTCTATCTCTGGTTTATTTATTAAAACTTATAATGAAAAAGATGTAGGGCTGTCCGTAACGCAATCAAAATGGGTTTATTTATTTCCTACCAAGGCCGCGCAGCTTGGTATTCTAGGTACTCTTGCAACATCCATCCTTTTACGGTGGAGGTTAAATTGTAGAATTTAAAAGTTGATTGTAGGGATTCTTACTTTGGTAATTAAAAAGCTCTATAACACTACAATTTTGCTTGTCAATTGAAAACTCTTAGTTCGCTATATTATGCAGGAGCTAAACGCGTTAATTCTCTTCCATCATCGGCAAGAACGAAGCTAAATTCAAATTTTTTTATTTATACTGAGAAATAGTACTACAATATCCGTCTACAACTACAAAGTTACAGTCCTTGTCTACCACATTCTTCCACTTCTAAAGAATATTATATTGTAGGAGCTAAAATGTTATTTTTGATGCTCACGTAGGAATGCAGCTAAATTGAAACTTTTAATTTTTATTTTGACAACATAGCACTTTTGCACTGCAACTTCATTCTCCATTAAAAAAACTCCTTATTTACCACATCCTTCCGCTTACAGCAGAAGCTAATTGTAGAAGCTAACAGTTAATTCTCCTCACCGAAAGGCCGAATCTGTTGTAAACTTTTTTATTTTCATGTCGGAAACGAAATGGATCTTTCAAAACTACAACTTTGTTTTTTACCAAAGTTTAACATTCTTTTAGCTTCTTCTTTTCCCTGTAAGGATGAAGCTAAATTAATAATTTTTATTTGTACTTCAGCAAAAAAATGTAGTTTTTCATTAATTCTTCAACAGAATTGCTATCCTCGCCTGCCGCATTCATTCACATACAGTCGTAAAAATTATTTTTAGGAGCTAAAATTTAATCTCCCCTCAGTGAGAGATTAGCTAAAGCTAAATTTAAATTTTTGTTTCTACTTTTACTTACTTTTACAGTAAAGCAGCTTTTCAGTATTGTAACTTCGTTCCTCAACAAAATTACAATAAAAATTACATTGAAGGAGCTAACAGTTAATTCTCCTCACCGAATGGCCAAATCTGTTGTAAACTTTTTTATTTTCATGTCGGAAACAAAATGGATCTTTCAAAACTACAACTTTGTTTTTTACTAAAGTTTAACGTTCTTTTAGCTTCTCCTTTTCCCTGTAAGGATGAAGCTAAATTAATAATTTTTATTTGTACTTCAGCAAAAACAATGTAGTTTTTCATTAATTCTTCAACAGAATTGCTATCCTCGCCTGCCGCATTCATTCACATACAGTCGTAAAAATTATTTTTAGGAGCTAAAATTTAATCTCCCCTCAGTGAGAGATTAGCTAAAGCTAAATTTAAATTTTTGTTTTTACTTTTACTTACTTTTACAGTAAAGCAGCTTTTTAGTATTGTAACTTCGCTCCTCAACAAAAAATTACAATAAAAATTACATTGGAGGAGCTAACAATTTTTTTTTTATTCAGAACAAAAGATTTTTTTTTTAGCTACGCAAATGTTATACGTTTCAGTGTGCGAATCCTCACATACACACAAGACTCGACCTGCGGCCTCGCGCTTGGTAAGAAATGTAATAATAAATCTTCAATTTTTCAAATAAAAAATATGAAATGCGGTCCTGTCGATCGGAAATTTTCATATTATTGGTTTTAAGATTGAAATGACCTCAATTCTTATAAATAAATCGAAAATTTTGCAAGCTTGCCGCATTAATTCAATATTAATTTCCATATCGATTTGTGCATTTGCAAGATACAAATGCATACGTTGACATAGAATTTGTTAATAAATATTTAAAGTGTTGAAAAATTAGAAAGTTTTATTTTAACGTAACTTAAAAATTCAACAAAATTGTTTGATAATAAATAATAATTTAATTATAAAAAAATCATTTTTTTTTTTGAAAAATTCTTTTAAGACGTTGTTATTTTGGGGTGATGAATATTGCAGAAATTATCGAACTGATGAGCAATGATAAAAAAATGAGAAGTCGGGTTGACGAATCGCACGACACTGGCAACCTTTCGCCGTCGATGTTGAGGAAGTTAACGACTCCAGCAGACCTGGTTTCGACGACGAAGGTGCCGCTTTACCAAACGGCTGTGACATTTTACGTTTTTAAATATCAACACTTTTTATAAAGTTTAGTGTTTGTGCGGTTTTTTGATTGATTTTGTTGAAAGTGATAGTGCAGAGTGGTGTTCGAACATGAAATTCAGTTAACCACCTTTAAATTTTCGAAAAAGGAGACCGGTAAAGTTTTTTGATTTAATTTTTTGAAAAACAAAAATTGTATAATTTAAAAAGTAAACTAGATTGGGATTTAATTCGATAAAATTTATAAACAGGAAGAAATTTTGTAAATATTTTGTTCGTTATTTTTTTACAATAAATAATTCAGTTGCGTTAAAACTTCGCGCGCTCTTTTTGTTTTCCCAAATCGATTTTTGGTTTTTGTGCGTTATCCAACAATGGAAGAAAAATTAGGTGAATTTCAAAACTGACTGTAAAATTAATTGATTTTTTTTATTAGTAGTATTTGGAAGTTATTTCTGGTTATAATGTCATGGTTGACTTTTACCCGCGGATAGTATGATCTCATCTTAATTTTTTGGTCTAGATTTTTGCAATTGTTTCTTTAGGTCAATTTCATTTTCATCGACCTTTTAGAAACAAAATTTCGAGTTTCTTTTGTTTTCGAAAATGAAAATAACAATTGAAAAAAAAAACAAAAGAATAAAGTGGCACATTATTTCCAGTTTGACTTGTACATCGCCGTATTTGTTCTCTGCTTTCTCTTCTTTACCATTAAAAGACAGACAGGATTGCATGCCCCATAAAAGTCACCCATACAATTTGAAGCGCATTGTTTTCTTACGGATAATTTGAAAATAACAAAAAAGAGTCGTTCGAGAAAGTTCCTCCTGTCTCCGAGCAAGTTGCATAAATTTGTTCTAGTTAGTTCAAGGTCACCGATGGAAACAACTGAAAGTAGTTAATTAAATTATTAAAAACGTGCGATGAATTGTTCCAAAGTAAAAGTAAAATTAAACAATCAAAAATTCAAAATTATAGGGAATCCGCGTGGTAAAAGCAGCCATGGTGAATCACACCTTTGTTTGTTTGTTAATCTGCAAATTAATTAAATCCAGAACGTCTTATAAACTACAAAACAATGATTAATAAATAACTGTGCGATGAACTAATCAACTCAATTTAGATTTTAATTGTTACTCACCTTCCCAGGTGACGTGAGAAAAACGTGATTCATTTTTTATTGGGGCCGACTTTTTGAACGCACCTCGTACAATTTTCTGAGCGCACCCCGTAGAATGGAACATCTTCTAATTGAGTGCTGGTTCATTTGTTATTAATTAGATTTGATTTTAAAAATTCGACTTTCTCCCATATATTTTTCGTTTAATCCGTTAGAAATGAAGATTTCACCGCACATTCTATAATTTGGAACGCATTACTTAATTTAACCCAATGAATTAATTAATTCATAATTAAAAAATGTAATAACAATTTTTTCTAATGCATTACTTAAAAAAACTTAAAAGTTACGATTCCGAGTGGGAATTTGTGATTTTGAAATTTTTAATTGTTTAGTTATCAGGATAATTGATTTATTGATTAATTAATTGTATAAAATGTTCTTATCAGTTCGGTCTCTTGGATAATACTTTTTTTTTATACTATTACTGTAATAACATAATTTCAGTAAATAACTTCTTAAATTACACCGAAAAAAATTAAACTTATTTATTCATAAGGAATTTCATTCAAAGTTTGTTTCACAGCCTGCGCAATCTAAGTTAAGTATTTGTAGGTCACTTTTCAATCAAAATCTTTCGTTTTGTTCTGGAGGGTACTCCGTACCCCCCAGACCCCCCGGTTTCCCATCTATTTCTTAGTATTTTACTCAACATGACGCCTTATAATAAAGGAATTCTTCTCTCTACCCTTGAAATTTTTTTAAATAATAAAAAGAATCTACGTCTTCATGTTCGTGCTAAAATTCTAAAAGTAAAATTAGTGCGGCCTTTAGGCCGCTTAAAAAGTTGTGTTCAGGACAATTTAGTATTTGCATTATTGAGCCACATGAACCTAATCACGCCGTTTATTTACAGGGGGGGTCTTAAACTAAATTCTTCATTTATAAGCGGGGTGGGGGGGGGTGCGGATTCACAGTAAGTAGGCCTTGATTATATCCGCATAACCAGTGATTATAAGATTACCCATCTAGATTATCAGCAAGCCACATAATGCCAAAGTCGTTATCCATCCAAGGATGGAGATTCAGCATAATTGAAAAACCCGTTTAATCCCAGTTACGTTTTATTATGCTAAACATACAAAAATTTATAAAAACATCGGCGATATCATGAGCAGAATTATAAATAAGCTTATTTATTTACTGATAAACCATTTAATTTCAAATACGTAACGTAAGCAATCAGGTTAATTATAATAATTATAAAGTGGTTCTCAAAAGGGGCGGTATCGCCCCCTTGCGGACATGAAAGAATAATTTGGGGGCGTTCAGGTGTGGTCGGGGATCGGTGAAATATAAGTTTTTATAAACAAAAATATAAATGATATTTTTTCGGAGGTGGTCCGAAAGAGTTGATGAGTCACGTGACATCAGGGCCGTAGCTAGACGTAAGTCATGGGGAGGTTTTACCTAAAAGAGAGGGGTAGACCCCTTTTTTTACTGTTTTGCTATGCCATGAGGGGGGGGTGAGTTGAATCCCCAAAACCACCCCCTTATGTACGGCCCTGCGTGACATGTTCGTGGTATGACGTCGCAATTGTCTTAGAGAAATGTAATAACCAATCACGTGAGCTTATTAGAATATTGTGACGTGCTTGTAAAAGCTGACGTTGAGCGCCTTCTAGCATGAAAAAAATGTATGTAGATAGTTCATTTTTTTGCCAACGTCGACCTTTCTGGCTCCCTGAAATGTCAAAGTGCTAGTTTAATATTTATAAATATTGCTTATTTTATTCGAAAAAATGGTGAATTTGCTCACCAATAATTGGTTGTGGGATGTTCTTGCCTGTAATATAGTAAAAAAAAATAATTAAGGAGTGAGAAATATCGACGGTAGCGCCTCTAGCGTTAAAAAACCCCAAAAAGATTTGTTGCTAAGGGCGACCAGCGTTTATATTCAAAGTGCGAGAACTCATCGATTTTTTTCTGACTTTTGAATTCCAAGGTGGAAAACTGAAAGATGATAGCGACGTCTTTTACATTCAAAAATCACGGACACATAAAGCGCAAGTTACAGTTAAAAATGGCGATTGAGGGAATGAAAGTACATAAGCATTTATTGTAAGGCGTCGCGACGTGTCTAAAGTATAAAGAAATGATTGTCAATCCGGGGGGTCTGGGGGGTACGGAGTACCCTCCAGAACATCAGAAAGCCTTTTAAAAAAAATAAACTACAAAATATACTAAAATACAATGCCAAGATTGTGCGGACCGAAGGCCGCACTTGAACAATTTTTAGATTGACAATAAGTAAAAAAACCTATCATGATTGCACCATGGATCGAGAGAAAGAGATGGATTTATAATATTATGATTTGACATAACAAATCTGACATAAAAATATTTAAAAGTTACAAATGCTACAAGGTAACTTTTATTATTGTATCTCGTGAAGATTACGACCATGCATAAATTTTTATGGTAATTAGTAGAGTACCTTTGATTAGTGAGGTATTAAATAGTTTACAACAAGAAACACCAACGCTACCAATATAAAATTAGCTTTAGTGCGGCCTTCCGGCCGCATAACCGGAACAATCTAAGTAAATAACGTATTTGTTTGTTAATTTTTAATTAAAAATTTCCGTTCTGTACCCTCCAGACCCTTCGGTTTATATTCATTTTTTAGAATTTTTTTCGTCATGATGTGTTACAACGAGAGGATTCCTTTCCACGACTTTTTCTTTGGAAAGAGTAACGTTTTATAATATTATAACCATATAATTTTTACTTGGTTCTTAATGTTCGGTTTATGTTTGTTCGTTTGTTTGTTCAACACCAGTAAAAATAGTTTTAGTGCGGCCTGAAGGCCGCACAACTTGGAAACCTAAGTTAATTATTTATGTGCTATTTTTTTTATCAAAAGCTATTGTTCTATCTTGGAGGGTACACTGACCTTCAGACTCTCCATCGATTTCCTCTCATTTTACACAACATAACGCCATATGGTGAGAAGATCTCCCTTTAAAGAGAAACGTTTTCTGATTGTCAGTAAGTAGGCCAGATTACCAACCTTGATGGTACCCGCACCTGTGATTTTTAGCCATCCAAATTATGTACTAACCAGGATTTCTAATGTGCCAAGGTTGTTGTTTTCCAAGACGATTCAGGATAATTAAAAAACACGGTTAATCTCTATTACGTTTTAATGCTAAACATATAAAAAAAGTTATAAAAACATCGGTGATTTCATAAGCAGAATCTTAAAAAAGGTTAGCTATTTAATGATAAACCATTTCATTTCAAATAGAAAATGTCAGCAAATCAAGTTAATTTATGGAACAAATGGGGGTGATCCAGGTTGTGCGGCTTGAAGGCCGCACTAGAAAAATTTTGAAATTGTTAATGAACGGACAAACCAATCAAGAAAAATAGATAAATCTGTACCTAATATTATGATTATCCCAACAAAAGAATTATTGATCCCGTAATCTTGACACGAAAATGTCCAAAAATTAAAAGCGTTGCATGGTAATTTTTATTATTTTGTTTAAAATTGCAGTGGTAAAATGCGAACTTAAACTTTTATCGGGATTCGATTAGTTAACATTGGAGCTGCGTGATTTTTTAGGTCAATCGTAACTCCGTCTACAGTAATCTTAAATTAAAGTTATAGCAGGCCCGGATTTTAACGTTGTCTCGGTGCCCTAAGGTAGAATTTCAGGATGTCTACTTGTTCCGAATTTGAGGTACCTAGTTAATTTAATTATTATCTGCTAGAGCAAATTATTGGAAAATTACAGAACAAACAAATAAATATAATAATATCGTAGAAAACTATGTCTGTCTTTCGGTTCGTAACGCTCATTTGCAGCCGCACAGTTTGAGTTTATAGTTAATATATAAATTTAATGTAAATTAAATATAAGAACGTGGTAGAAAACTCTCGATTTTCATTACATTATCTGAAATGGCTGACTTCCAGTGCGGCCTTCAGGCCGCACAACCGTGACATTGTGGTTATTAATAAAAAAAAACTGTAGATGTGGGAAATGTAGTAAACAACGCTTGTTTTGAATATTTACATATAATCTCAGTTGATGGTCCCAAATGATCGTTTTTATACCCTTACACTTCTCGGCCTTTGACCTCGCATTTATAAACAAATAAGTGATGATTTTATTAACTTAGCTCCAGGCCGCACTGAAACTATTTTAAATGAATAAATAATGACTTTATGACATTTAAAAAAAATTTCTTTTTAAAAATAAAATAAAATAAAAATTAAATAAAAGTATTTGACGATACTTTTGTCTTTTATTCTCCTTGACTTTTGGAAGATCTTCTTTTGCACAGAATGTGCCTAAATGTTAAATCATTCATAAAATATTAACATTAGATTAGATTTTGCAAATCAACGGTGAAATTTAAACTTTTAGTTGCCTCATTTTATAAATTCTTATTTATAATTGTTTATGCTGTTAGTTTGCTTACCCACCAAGCTCGTATGATTGGAGAGTGCTCATCACGTGATCGTGGTGTAACAACACGATTGGTTTATAGGAATTAAGTGAGCTTGGTGGATGCAATGTCAGTTAAAAATTTTATTCATCCACATTACTTAATTTTAACAAATTTCATGCAATTTTTTTTCTTTAGTTTATGCTTCACTCCCCCCCCCCCAATTAATTTGGCATTTACTAATTCTTTTATGACCTTGCTATTGTATTTGAAGCGGTAGACGTACGTTCTATATAAAGTTTATTTTATTAAAAATTAATTTTGTATTTTTACAGTTGACCTTCCAATTTAAATAGACAATTTAAAATATTTACCTACTATAAATTTTATATTACATTTATTTTTATTGAAATTCTTTTTGAATTTGACGTAAAAATAGTTGCTAAAATGTAAAAACATCAATAAGCATTAAAGGAAGTTCAGTAAAAGCTATTAAATACAACGCAACTTATTAAAAGCTTTTAATAATAAAAATTATGGGGTAGGTAATAAAATTGAAACAGTAAAGTAAAAGTAGTTCATAAACTTTCCGCATTTTACAATGTTGCTAGATAAATCACCAGTTTAGTTTTCGCTCTATGAGACACTGCCTCGATGGTCCACCTAACCTGATCTTCGTGTCATGTCAGTTCTAGACCGAATTTTGGGATAACTTTAATATTATTATTATTTTTCCTACTGCGCAACTTTTTCGTATGGTCATGAGTTTTGATATTCTCCATTTTATGAGTCCGCCCCTGTTTTTACAAAAGTAAATCATTGATTCATAAAGTTGTCACCTCATTTCAGAAAACTACAATTCCTTATTTATTCGATGTATATTTTATACAAAATTACATTCCAACAATGAATAATACACCTACGGAAACACGACCGTAATTGGATCGTTAACTTGGCGTACCCAACAAAGGGCTATGAGCTTTATTGTCTAATTTTACAAAAATAAGTTTTATTTTTATTATTCACGTTTCTTGAATTATTAATCAATGGTAAGCAAATTTGAACTTGCATGTCGTTTTTTTCTTGTAAAGAGGTTATTACTATCTATATCTATTACTAAACGTCAAAAGAATCAATAATTTTTTTTTTGATAACTTAGATAAGTTGCAGTTATCATATGAGTAGTTAAGAGTTGAGGTATTATCAGCTGGGTTTTTGTGTCGACTAGGTGCGGTGTTTGTAACCAAAGAAAGAGAAGTCAAAATTTATATTATTACAAAATTTTCAAAAATGTAAGTATCACCTAAAAGTTTTGAAAATTCAACCGTTTGTCGCCTTTCGTTACGGTCCGTTAACTAACGAGTGCGGAACTTCCTGAATGCACCTCGTAACTTACGTGCAACCCCATTACGCTCGGTTCTTTGATTTATTATTTATTGAGGTGAATTTTTCATTTTTAAAAGTCTTGCATAATCAAAGAGTTGTGGAATGTTGTCGATTTTATGTTCTTATCAGTTTTCTCTTATCTTATCGTACCAATCAATAAGTTACTTAATTGTTTCCAACTAAATTGATTAGAATTTTTGCAACTTTTTCAAACAATTACTTACCCACTTTATTTGTCTCGTCAGCATACTTTTTTTTCCAAACTAAAATTGGTCATCATTTATATTAATATGAGTAGGCGTCGTCAGGTTATGGACCCGCGTATCTTCACCTTTGGTGATGACGTCGCGACGTTGCCTTAATTGTGAATTTTCAGTGTAGCCTCTTGACTTGGACTGCGATGTCCGTGGTAGACGACCCTTATGGGCTCTTCCACTTGAGAAAATCCTCTGATGAAATTCTACCAGAGTCTAATTTTTTCTTCTTTCAGATTTTCTACCCCCAAGAGATTGGATCGTTGTCACTTCAACGATGGAGAAACATTTCGTAGACAGAGACAGGGTGGGAGTAGCCGATGCGGTTCTTCTGGAAGACTACACAAATGAAAATGTTTTTGTCGACAATTTAGAAAAACGTTTCAAAGAAAATTTAATCTACGTAAGTTTTCATTTATTCCTTTCACCTTGGATGTTTTATTGTACTCTTCTAGACCTACATCGGACCGGTATTAGTTTCTCTGAATCCTTACAAAGAAATTAACATATACGGACCCGAATACATCAAGCAGTACGAAAAGAAGCACTTTTTTGAAGTCCCCCCTCACGTGTTCGCCCTAACCGACACGGCTTATCGATCGCTGAAGGAAGAAAACCGGGAGCAGTGTATTCTCATTTCAGGTAACTTATTAACATTTCCTAAGAAGCTCGTTAATCCACCACGCGCATTTTAGGAGAATCCGGTTCCGGTAAAACCGAAGCGTCAAAGAAGGTCCTCCAGTACATTGCGGCGGTAACGGAACAACGGGGCGACGTCGAAAAAGTTAAGGACAAACTGTTGCAGTCGAATCCGCTCCTGGAAGCGTTTGGAAACGCAAAAACCAATAGGAACGATAATTCCAGCCGATTTGGAAAATATATGGACGTCGAGTTTGATTTTCAGGGATTACCCGTTGGAGGAAAAATATTGAATTATTTGTTGGAAAAATCGCGGGTGATAAATCAAGGAGTCGGAGAGCGCAACTTTCATATTTTTTATCAGTTGATCGCTGGCGCTAGCGACGACGATTTGGAGCGGTTCGATTTGACTAGGAATTTGGGAAGTTATTATTACTTAAGCCACGGGGTGAGTAGCTTAAAGCTGCATTCACAGCCTAACCGATCGCGGGTTTCATTCACAGGATAAATCAAATGTTAATCAAATCAACGATCAAAATGGGTTCGAAGAGGCTAAGGAAGCTTTACGTACGTTGGAGTTTGGAGAAAACGAACAAAGGGAAGTTTTTGCGATAGTGGCCAGTATTCTGCACATGGGAAATGTCGGTGTTGTGGAAAACGAAGGGAGAGCAAATATTCTAAAAGCGGATTCGGTGGCTTCGGTTTGTAAGGTAAAGAAAAAATTTGATTGTTGCTCGACGCACTTCAACAATAGAAACTTTACAGCTGATTGGATCCAACGAAAACCAACTAAGTAGGGCTTTGACCCATCGCACCATATCGGCACATGGAGACATCGTAACGTCTCCGTTAAACAGGGAAATGTCGGTGAAAGCCCGGGACGCTTTGGCGAAAGCGGTTTACGATCGGCTGTTCACTTGGCTGGTCAAACGGTTGAACAAATCTTTGCAGCCTCAAGACAAACGCAAGTACACTGCTATGGGAATTTTGGACATCTACGGTTTCGAAATTTTCCAAAAAAATAGGTAACATTTTTACCTACACCCTCTCCTCCCCATCCGAGAAAATTTGGCTAATCAATTTTGTAGTTTTGAACAGTTGTGCATCAATTTTTGCAACGAGAAGCTTCAGCAGCTGTTCATCGAGCTGACGTTGAAGTCGGAACAGGAAGAGTACCTAAAGGAAGGAATCGAGTGGCAAAATATCGAGTATTTTGACAACAAAGTGATATGCGACCTTATAGAAGAAAAGCACAAAGGTAAACCTTCCAAAATCCAACCTAGTTTTTTCTGACCCTTCAACCTTTCAGGCATAATTTCGGTGATGGACGAAGAATGTCTACGACCAGGCGATGCAACAGACATGTCCATGTTAGTAAAAATGAACAACTCCTTCAAAACCCACAAGCACTACATCAGCCACGAGAAGGCAGACCTAAAAACCCAAAAGACTCTAGGGCGCGACGTAAATATTAAACCCAACCTTAACACCCCTTTCTAACCGCAAATTTTGCAGGAATTCCGTTTGGTCCATTATGCCGGCGATGTGACCTACATCATCAACGGATTCTTGGAAAAAAACAACGACCTGCTCTTCCGGGATCTAAAAGAAGCCATGTCCGATTCTTCCAACGAAATTATGAAAGTGTTGTTCCCCACCAAAGAGCAAGAAAGCATGAAGCGTCCCGAAACGGCCATAACTCAGTTCAAAACATCGCTGAATAACTTGATGGTCATTTTGATGGACAAGGAACCGTCGTATATTCGTTGCATAAAACCAAATGAAGTCAAAAAATCAAGTAAGGGTTCAACTTTGCAGCGATCCAAATGCAGTTTTGTTTATTTCCTCAATTTTTCTTAGGTACGTTTGATGAAGTTTTGGTGAAACATCAGGTGAAGTATTTGGGTTTGATGGAGAACTTGCGGGTGCGTCGGGCTGGTTTTGCATATCGTCGTGTTTACGAGAGATTTTTGGAACGGTACAAGTCGCTGTGCAAGCAAACTTGGCCCAATTGGCACGGAACTCCAAAAGAGGGCGTGCAAGTTTTGATCGACTCGCTTGGTTACCGCCCCGACGAGTACAGGATGGGAAAGTAAAAATCTTAAGGTTTTATAGTTCTCGTCGTTAGTGAAACTTTTTTTTTCTTTCAGAACCAAAATTTTTATCCGTTTCCCTAGAACGCTGTTCAAAACGGAAGACGCATTCCAGGCCAAGAAGCACGAAATCGCATCCAAAATTCAGGCCACTTATAAGTCCGTTCTTCAAAGACGTAAGTTTTTGGATATGAAGAAACAAGCGATTATAATGCAGAAATGGATTCGTCGATATCAGGCGCAGAAACTTGCCGAACGGCGGCGTAAAGCAGCTAACACCATCCTTAGGTTCATAAAAGGTTTCGTGACACGAAACGGTGTGATCACTGATATTAACAAAGCCTTCATTAATTTAGCCAAGGAACAGTGGCTGATTAGGCTGTCCAAATCTTTACCTCAGAATATTCTTAAGAGGACTTGGCCTGGGTGTCCCCATGCGTGCGTGGAAGCTTCGGCGTTACTGGAACACTACTACGCGACTCACATGTCTCGGGTTTATCGTTATAAACTAACACCCCAGCGCAAAGAACAGTTCGAAATGAAAATTTTGGCGGAGAGTCTCTTCAAAAGTAAGTTACTCTGTCAGTGGTCAAAAAACGTGGTTATAATTTTCCTTACTTAGACAAAAAGAAGAGCTACTCCAGGAGCATCTCCAGCTGGTTTATTAATACTCGCGTTCCGAAGGAGCAACAAGGATTGCTGCACGACTTCTTCAACAACATTTTTACAACGTCTGGAGAAAAAGAAAGAGTGAGTAAAAATTTTGTTTGGTGCAAAAAATCGATGGGTTTTTGTTTCAGTATTCAACACCGGTTCAAAAATATGACCGTCACGGCTACAAACCGAGAGACAGGATTTTGGTGGTGACAACCAGGGCCTTCTACTTATTGGAAGTGACCAAATCGGTCAAGCAGAAGCACCGTTTTCCAATCGACGCGGTAAATTTGATCGTTACGTCGGAAAACGATAAAGTTATGATGATTCGTCTTCCAGAGGATCTACTTCAAAAAGATAAGGTGAGCCATAGGGGGGAGGAAATGTTTTGTAAAAGGTAAACTTTTTTTTTCTTTAGGGCGATCTGATATTGGAAGTGCCTCATTTAATCGAAGCGGTGACGACGGTCATCGATATAACGAAAAAGCCACAAATGCTTTCGGTTTTGAGTTCAAATACGTAAGTAGCGTACAGCGCCAGCCTCGAACAAATCAAAACTGTGCTGTTAGTTATAAATATTTTTGAATGATTTACAAAGAATCAATTAGGCAAATCCTAAAGCTACTTCGGTAAAAGCTTAAAATTTTGAAATTAAAATTAATTGTTTTCAATGTAACCATCAGAAAAGCGCTGAAAGTTGGTAATATTTAAAGACATTTTTTAATAAAAAATAATTTTAATTTCAAAATTTGAAGCCTGTACCAAATTAGCTGCATGTTTCACCTAATCAATTCTTTTTGAATAATTTAAAAATATTCATTATTAACAGCACAGTCTTGATTTGTTCAAGACACTGAATTTGACGTTACGAAGCGCCTCCTTAAATTTTATTTTTGAACTAACAAATTTTGTTTTGTTTTTTAGTATTGAACACCACATGAAACAAGGAAAGCAAGGTGTAATTGAAATTACGACTGGAAATCCACAGAGCATTCACAAGAGCAAAAGTGGACATTTATTGATCGTTGCTTCCCCGTAAAACGCACACCCGACAAAACGAGATAATTGTTTAGTAACGACGTAACTATTCCAAAAAAATTGTAGAAAAAAAATCTTCAAGTGCCATTTAGAAAAATTTTTACATAAGTTTTTAAATTTTTAAACTATTTAATTATAATTTATAACCAGAGATGTATAAATAGGTAATGTACGTGAAAAAATTAAAAATTGAAAAAGTTGTGGTGAATTGCGAGGCTGTACATTGAGCTGTGTGAATGAAATGATTGAAATACCCTATACATAATATACCAGTTATGTCTATCTATCTGTTCGTAACGCATCTTTAGATATTAGAAACTTAATTTGAAAACGTTTGGGTAGATTACAGTGGGCAAACACAAACATTTCATTACCAACTAAAAAATTGGCATCTATCATTTGGGACACACGGTACATAAAACGCCAGTTATGTTTGTCTATCTGTTCGTAACACAGAGTTTACGTGCGATTTAGATTAGATTCGAATTAAAAATTTCTAATATGTCCCTGAGTGTAGACCGCGTTTAAAATGCTAGTTTTAAACCAGCAAAAGCAGTAAAAAATTCTAAACGTTAAGGGGGTAGTTTTTGGTAAAAAATTAAAACTTTGTTTAAAACGTTTGAATTGATTATAAATAAGACTTGCAAAAATATAGCAAAAATTATTGCAACGCCCAATAATTAAGATAACAGTTCTGTCTGTCTATCTGTTTGTAACGCACGTTTTGTATGCGCTTTAGATTAAATTTAAACTACAAAATTTACAAAGTTTAAACGACGAAAAATTTCTATATATGCCAGACTGCAAGAAGAGTTTAAAATGAAAGTTTCAAACTTTTAAAAAAATGTTAAACATTAAGGGGGTGCCTTTGATAGGGGTAGAAAATAAAAACTTTGTTCAAAACTTTTGAAATGATGTAAATTAAATAATATTAAACCTGCAAATACAGCAAAATTAGTCAAAAAAATTTAACGGCAAAGGGGTGGTTTTTGATGAGGGTAGAAAATAAAAATTTCAATCAAAACTTTTAAAATGATATAAAAGTAACTTTTATTAAACCTATACGATACAGCAAAATTCCCTGAAACTACAATACGTCCCAGACATGAAATACCAGTTATGTCTATCTTTCTGTTCGTAACGCATTATTTATATTCGCTGTAGATTAAATTTGAACTAAATATTTTTCAAAGCTAGACGACGAAAGATTTCTATATATGCAAAATGAGGGTTTTAAACCTACAAAAATAGTAAAAAAAATTTAAACCTTAAAGCAGTAGTTTTCAATAGGAGCCAAAAAAAACTTTGTTAAAAACTTTTGAAATGATGTAAAATTGTAAAGTAACCAATAAACCTGCAAATACAGAAAAAATCTTTGACACGACTAAAATAAATTCCCAATTCTGTCTATCTATCTGTTCGTAACGCATCTGTAATGTGCGCTTCAGGTTACATTTAAACTAATTTTTTTAAAAGATTTTACGACGAAAAGATTTCTTCTTCGGTTAGGAGTCGAGGGGGGGGGGCAATTGCACCCCTTGCCCTCCCTTCTGTATCCGCGTCAATGTGATTATGATTACACTAATGCAAATTCAAGACAACCAAATTTAAAATCTTGAACTGCAGTTCAACCAATGAAAACAGACAAACGTCAACCTAATTTTACCATGTGCCGCTAGAGGCGCACATATGCAATATTCCTAAAATTTAACCAATCAATGGCCCCCCACTTAAAACGTCACAATTTGAATAGTGGCAGCCGGGCCCCCCTACCTGGTTGGGTAATTTAAGGCGGCTTTTACTGATTGGATTTAAAAATTTTGGGTCGGCTACGAGGCCGCAGACCGAGCTAAATAAAGCGGCCGATCTGACTTTAATTAATTGTAAAAAAAGTAAACCACATTTTATCACCATCTGAGAGATTGGCATCTACCATGGGGACATCGTGTATATATAAAACGCCAGTGATATCAATCTGTCTGTTCGTAACGCACGATAGATTATATTAGAACTAAATTTGTTTAAGGGAGACGAAGAGACCTACAGGATAAGTTTAGGATTGGAATCGTTCCCCATTGCCTAATGCACTCAACACTGCCAAGTTAATGATCATTAAGGATGATGAAATTTCATGAATTTCTGATTTAAAAATAGTTAATGAACATTAATTTTCAGTCTGTCTGAGTTAATTTTTAGAAGACTTCAGCCCAACGGAAAAACTTCAAAAGAAAAAAAAAAAAGATGCGATGGCCGGGAATCGAACCCGGATCAACTGCTTGGAAGGCAACTATGCTGACCATTACACCACCATCGCACTATGAATAACATGTAAAATAAAATTTTCTTCTACTGAAGATTTTACAAAATTGCAAAAATCATCCAAATAATTTGGCATTTCAAATAAAGTAAATTTTTTCTACTTCCAGTTCAAATGAAGGAGTAAATTTTTTTGACAAAATAGCAGCGCCATCTCGTAATAATTCCGCAGCCAAAATTTTGTAAAAAGTTTATTTTAGTAACAAATTTGAAATTATTATTTACAAAATAATTAAATTTTTGTGGTGCTAACCTACGACGAAGACGAAGTACTTGGGACTGGCTGTGACTTATGGTGAGTTACAACGGCTTCTTGTGCCTTCGATAATTTTTTAACTCCATCGTACGCTCTCGACCGCATCTCGTCCTCCACCGCACGGTTGAGTGCTTTAGATAAATTCTTCTTTATTTTCTGTCCCTGCTCAACCAAATGCTTTTTCGATTGAATTGGACGATCTGCAAGAAAAACATAATAAAAACTTCAAATTGTCAAAAAATGCGATAAGACTCACTGTTTCGTTTCGTAAACGTTGGCCCTTTATTTTTCTTCTCCTTATTTTTATTTTTCGTGTTTTGGGGCAATTTTGCCTTCACTTTTAGTTTTCCTTGTGCCATGTTTCGATTAACCTAACCTCAAAAAAAATCGTACCTTTAATTTGACGTTTGTTATGTCAAACTGGTGGGTAAAATTTGAACTAAACCGTAATAAAGGAATCTATTTTTTTTGGTTTGGCCAGGTTTGGCGCCAAAATTAATTGCTAAATGCTAAAAATTAGTTGCTAAAATTCCGCCGAGATTAAAACACATCGAAGTGGAAACTTCAAATCAACGCTTAGGTGTGCGGCCTGAAGGCCACACTCAAAATATTTTTTTTTAAATAAATAATGTGGATAAAAAACTTTTATAGGGACGAACCCCCCCCTCTAAAGCTTGACAAAATTCTTAATCTGTATTTTGACACCCTGTATATACTACTCAAAATGTAAATATTTTGTGTACAAAATAAAATATTCGTTGCATCTACCGGTTTTAATACGATCAAATTACTCGCACTTTTATTGGCTTCGTGATCGAATTACCATCGATGAAGTTTAACATTTCACAAGCAGAATTTGCAATTCATTCTCACGTAAAACACTTTAAAACATTTTAAAATGCCGACCGACGAAACTTCTGGGTTATTAGTGGGCGACACAAGACCAACGTACTCATTCCAATCTTCAATAATTCAAAGACGTCGCCGACAAGTGCGCCAATTTCAGTGTTGCTTAACCATAATTTTTTTGTAAGTAGCAAATAAATAAATCCGTGACCATCAGTTCTCTTGATTGAATTGCAGATTCGCCACGGTGGTTGTTTTGGTTTGTTTAATCTCTTACAACGTCAATCACTCAGAAATAGAGAGCGACGCGTCCAATATTGGGGAAAACGCAACTCAGCTTCTTTTAACGTTGAATTGGCCCTTGAAGGACAAAAATCAACATTCGATCTGTTTGGACGACTTTTACGACCTCCATGACGCCTTTTCAATGGGCGAGGAAGCCCTAAAGAGGCGAGATAAAATGGAACGAAGCTTTCCAAGCTTGGATTCCAACAGCCCAAGCTTTCGGCATCAAAAATCCTTTGCGTTTTCAAACAAAAGCGTCAATTTGGCACGAATGGGGTACGTGAAGGAGGTAGCCCAAAATTATCTGCTGACGTAAGTAAGTTGAAAATTGCACAAAACAAAAATGTTTTGATTCTAAATTTTAGGAAAACAAACGCGTCGTCTAAAATTTGCAACAGGACCAATGTTTGGTTACTCAACCTGGAGATCGGCGAAAGAATTACTTGCAACAAATCCCAAAAATATCGAAGTTACGATGGAAGTTGTAACAATTTAAAGCGGCCTCTCGATTTTGGAGTTGCCTTGACACCGTTCCGAAGATCCATCCCATCCGACTATGCCGACGGTAAATTGTAATTTTAAATTTTGAATTTTTCCTGAGTCGACCCACCAATTTCAGGTATCAGTTCTCCGCGGATTGCAAAGAACTCCAAGCAGCTCCCGTCGGCGCGGAACGTGAGCGTAACGGTTCACCGGCCAATTTACAAATACGACAACAAATTTACGGTTATGCTAGCCATTTGGGGTCAATTTATAGACCACGATATAACCGCCACCGCACTCACTCAGGGAGAAAATGGGAGACCTATTTCTTGCTGCCCCGATAACCTCCACCCCGAGTGTTTTTCCGTCATGACCACCGATCCATTTTACGGAAACTTCAATGTGACCTGCTTGGATTTCGTCAGATCCGCCCCCGTCCAAACAAAAACTTTGGGACCACGAGAGCAACTGAACCAAGTCAGTGCGTTTTTAGACGGTTCCGTGATTTACGGCGCCGATAAAAACGTGTCCGATCGATTGCGGTCATTCGAAGGCGGACAACTAAAAATGTACCTCACTCCAGACAACAGAACCCTGCTACCGCTCTCCAAGGACCCTAACGATGGATGCAACGAGGAGGAACAAAACAAAATTGGGAAGTATTGCTTCGTAACTGGTAAATTTAACATGCACACGCCAAAAATTAATTTTGTCTAAACCTCACCGTGTCATTTTAGGTGATCAGAGGGCGAACGAAAATTTACACCTCACCAGCTTGCATCTCATTTGGGCGCGACAGCACAACCGATTAGCAGGGCAGCTGGCCACGGTGAATCGGCACTGGGAGGACGAAAAACTTTTTCAAGAAGCTCGAGCCATTGTCGGGGCTCAAATGCAGCACGTAACTTTTACTGAGTTTTTGCCAATTTTGATTGGCGAGAAACTTCGGCGAAAAGGTGATATTGTACCGCTGAAGAGTGGCTACTACAGGAATTATGATGAAGAGCTGGATCCGTCCATCGCTAATAATTTTGCAACCGCCGCGTTTCGTTTTGGACATACTTTGATTCCGGAGTTGATTAGGTTTTTAAAAAATGACGATTCGAATTTGGAGTACGTTCAGATGCGTAAGATGCTGTTTAATCCGTACAGCCTTTACAAGGAGGATGGGTTGGATGGGAGCTTGAAGAGCGCGATGAACACGTCGGCGGAGATGAGCGACACGTATTTTAATGTTGAGGTAAGTTATGAAACGAAGCCGAGTGATTTCTTTTTTTTTAATGTTTGTGTAATTTAGGTGAAAAATCACCTTTTTGAGAGAAGGAACAGCATCCACCCTTGCGGATTGGATTTGGTGTCCCTAAACATCCAAAGGGGACGCGACCACGGACTTCCAGGCTACATCCATTTTAGAGAACACTGCGGATTACCAAAAGTCCAAGATTTTCGTCAATTAAGCACCGAAATTGATGACGAAACGTTATCTAGAATCCAATCCGTTTACGAGTAAACATCTCGACTATTCTAATAGTTCACTTAAAAAAGAATTTTTTTAGGGACGTGGATGATATTGACCTATACACCGGCGCAATCAGCGAAAAACCTCTTCCTGGTGGAATTCTAGGGCCAACATTTACTTGCCTAATATTCGACCAATTCGTACGTCTCAAAAGAGGCGACAGAATGTGGTACGAAAACCCCCATCTTCCACAAGCTTTCACTCCAGAACAACTCCAAGAAATTCGTTCCACAACTTTGGCTGGTATAATTTGCGATAACGCAGATAATTTGGAAAACGTTCAGCCTTTCGTCATGGAGCAGGTCAGGGAAGGCAACAATTACACCAAATGCGATCTGATCAAAAAAGTAGATTTACGAAAATGGAAGGAAAACCGTACGGGATCCGTTTCATTGGGAAGCGATTCAGTAGCAATTGTAACTAATTAAAGTCGATTTTTTCTTCATGTTTGCTTTATTTAATAAAATTTTACCAAAAAAATTTGAATTTTTTTACCAAAAAAACGCAAGAAATTTAAAAAAGAAGTAGCTTGATTAACTGGTGCACTAAAATTATGACCAAAACTGTAGTAACGAAAATGAAACCGAGGACATCCAAAAAATAATAGTTGTAAAACCAGACGTCCTGAGCTGGATTCCTTAAATGCTTGGTTCCGTTGTGTCTCACAACGTATTCGGTCCACCAAACCACCTTTTCCAATCCAGTCATCGGTTGGTCCAGGGTCAGTTCCCTCAGCCTCTGCATATTTTCTAGATAACTAAAAATCTCTGAGTGAACGAACAATTTTTTAATCCGATTTTGTCTACCTACTTACCTTGAATCAGTGGCAACTTTCACAATTGTGTCTTTAATCTGTTCTAGGTCCAAATTTTCCAAATCCGTGATAAGCTCCGCTACACCTTGCGCCAACAACAAGTTGATATTATGGAATTGATCAGCAAAACGTGGAATCCCCACCACCGGAACTCCAAAGTAGATGGCCTCTTCGATCGATTGAAGTCCGCCCTGCATGATAAAAAGTTTAATGTTCTTGTGCCCTGAAATGGAACGGTAAAAACCCAATTTCTGCTCATGTCAAAAAATCTCACTCAAGACGTCCTGTTGAGGAAACCACGTTTCTGTAAACACATTTTTAGGTTTGTTGGATAGTTCTACACCTTTATCAAATTTCCACAGAACAGTGTACGGCAATTCGGAAAAGCAGGCCAACAGTTTTTCGATTACGCTATCTGAGAGTGTAGAACTCTTGACGTTTGTGCCCAGACTGAAGTAGATGAATCCTTTGGAATCGTCTAATTTCGTTTGCAAACTCTGAAATATTTGGGTGTTAGGAAGTGGTAAAGAAATGAAATGGAAGACTTACTTGTTTGAGAGGTTGGGGTGCTTCGATGTGGATTCCACCTCCGATTTGAATTATCGTTGGAATCAACGGTTTTATGGGCCAAAGAACTGGATTTGTGTTCACGAAGAGGAGGCTCATGTTACGGTTTACTTCGGTTACAGATGGATGGTTGCGACCAAAATGTTTGTAAGCCAACAAGTCATTTTTTGGAACATCCGTGAAGGAGACGTAAAGATGTAGTTTAAAAAAAACTAGCAGGGTTTTTATTTTTTCCCACATGGTAAGGTCACCGTGGTACGGTAAAATGCTTTCCGGGTGCAAAAATGGATGGGATGGATTCCCCAATGAGTGGTAGACCAACGTAGGTGCATCCATTGTTGACATTCCAATTAAGGGGCAATTGAATCGTTGGGCGAGCATGCTCAGGAGAGTATTGGGATATTCCAATATCACCACATCAAATTTTTCGTTTGGGTCGTCGATCAGCTGTTTGACTTCTGAGTACCGTAGCTGTTTATCGATTATGTGATCCATCAATCCAATATACGTGTTTATGTAACCGAAAAGATCGTAATCGAAATCTTTGATTACCTTTTCTATTCCTGTGGGGTTGTTCCATATTTCATTCACAAATGACAAATCAATTTCGGTCAAATTTACCAAAGATGAGTTCTTCATTGGACTGGTTGTTAGGACGACAACTTCGTGGCCTCTCAAGGATAATTCCCTCCAAATTGGTCTAAACACGATCTGGTGACTGTAGGATGGGGTTGGAACGACGCCCAAAATTCGGGCTCCATCACAGAATTTCAAGAGTACAACACAAATAAGCACAAATAATTTAGGCGTCATTTTGGTTTTCAAGTTGAAATTTTACTTATCCATAAATTCGTACAGAAAATTATCTTGGAAAAGGGCAGATGCTTGCCAGTTATCGAAGTTTTATTTGCCACATTTTCAAATTTTGTTTTGAATAAAACTATAAAATTAAAATGAACAGGACCGTACTTATAGATAATTTTTGTTTTGTTGCCCTAGATGAAAAAAAATTTTAAAGGAAAAAAAAATTTTTAATCATGTGAAATTTTTATTTTAATCTATTCCACCTTCTTCTTCGACTTAAATAATATTCGTTTTAGTAATCTTACAGTAATTTTCATCATTTTGAATGATACAAAAATGAAAAGTGTAATTACCAAAATAAGGAATCCAATAACATCTAAGAGATAATATTGGTAAGCAGGAGTATCAAGAAGAGGACTCCTCAATTTTTTAGCTCCCTTGTGACGTAAAACGTACTCCGTCCACCAGACCGCTTTCTCCAACCCAGTCATGGGCTGATCTTGCGCTAAACTTGCCAATTCCTGTACCGTATCTCGGTACCTAAAAAATCCAAAATCATTTGACTTCCAAAGAGAAAAACACGACTTACTTAGGATTATCTATAACTTCCAAAATTGCATTTCCAAAGATTTCTTTGGTTAGATTCACAGGCTTCACCGACACTCCAATTCCTTTCGACACCACGATTTTATTAACATTTATCATTTGATCTCCAAAAAACGGCATTCCAACCATCGGAACTTGCTCAAAAATTGCTTCTTCCAACGACTGCAGCCCTCCTTGCGTTATGAAAAGTTTTATATTTGGATGCCCTAATACAAGAATTCTTAGATCACAACAAACTTGGACTAACAGCAACTAACTTAAAATATCCTGTTGAGGAAGCCATTTTGAAATATGTACATTTTTGGGCTTGTTTGGCAAAACATCTGATTCAAACTTCCATAAAACGGTGTAAGGTAGTTCCGCAAACGCCTCCAATATCGCAGTCCGGAGTTCTTCCGATAAAAATTCACTTTTCATGTTGGTTCCCAAACTGAAGTAAACAAAACCGTCCTTTGCGTTATCCAACATGGTTTTCAGTTCCTGAAAGAAATGCAGTTAAAGAGCGGAAGAGCGGCGTTTTTATGGTGACTTACCGCTGGAAGTGGTTTTGCAGATTTTCTATGGGTTCCGCCTCCAATTTGGATAACTCCCGGGACCAAAGGTCGCACGACTCCAATAATTGGGTCGGTGTTCACAAACAACATGTCCATTTTGGCTGTTATTTCTTCTAGTGATATGCTTTCTCCAAAATGCTTTCTCGCCACCGATTCTTCCGTTGGTAAGTAAAGTATTCGATAAAACAACTCCCCGACGAAGTGAAAGATAAGGGCTGAGACGCGGTCCAAAAATTCTGCCTTTTTTCCGGTGCTAAAGAAAAAATCTGGGTAAAGAACGGGGTGGATTGGACTCCCAATTGCTTGGTATGCATTGCTGGTTCCAGCGTATGAAATAATTCCAATAAAAGGGCACTTGAATCGGTGAGAAAATGCAGTCATGGATATCATTTGGAATTCGACCATGAGCAAATCGAAGTGTTCTGTTTGGTTGGTTAGTAGGTTTTGGACTTCTGGATGACTCAGCTGATGATCGGAAATCTCGTACCAGGTAGCTACCATGCGTTTCATGGAATCGATGGATATTTTTTGCTCAGGATTCATCAGCTCCTTCAGATTCCTGTTATACAGTTCGTAGGAAGAACTGAGATCTATTTCGGTTAGGTTGGTGAGAGTTGGATCGTTCACTGGATTTGTGGTTAAGACGGTGACCTGATGAACTCTCAAGGAAAGCTCCTTCCATATTGGTTGGAAAACCACTTGGTGGCTGTAGGAAGCAGTAGGCACAACACCCAATATTTTTGCACCATCACCACAGCAATTTAAAAAAATTGCTGCGCAAATAATTAATCGGGTTAACATTTTGACGATGTAACTGAGGAATTTTATTCGTTATCCCGTTTTATTTGAAAAATTAGCTCTAATCAGTAACAAGATGATAGCATAAATTTGATAAAATAGATAATTAATATGGTTTAAACTAGTTTGGCATTGTTAAAGATTAAAACGATATTCCAGTTTTTTAATGGCTCAAGTGCTCCAGGTGTACACCGCATATAGTACCCGTTGAAGGACGAATATTTCTTTTGAAAATCTTTGAATACTCTCCTTCCTCGGTTTCACAACGCTAAGCCTATAAAAATCTCCGTGGAACTGAGCTGATCACCCTGGCCTTGTTCGGGATATTTTAAGGTGAAGAAAATTTTTTTTTTTTAACATTTTTTTTGGTTTATTTATTCGCGTTTACGTTTTGTAAACAAAATTTTTTTGAAAACTTTAACTAGTAATCTTAAAATTAAAACTAAAAGTATGACCGAAACTCCAATAACAGTTAAACAAAACCCAGCGACATCTACGAAGAAGTACTGGTAGAACGGAATATCAACTCCATAGCCTTTCAAGTGCTGGGTTCCTTTATGCCTTATGACGTATTCGGTCCACTTAATTGCCTTCTCCAAACCACTCATTGGTTCGTCTTTCAGCAACTCCGCATACTTTTCAGCGTTCCTTTGGTATCTGTAAAAATTCAGCGCTATGAATAGTCAAATCAACGAAACTCCAACTCTTACTTGGAATTTTCAGTAACTTCCATTATCGAATCTCTTAACACTTCCTTGGTAACGGCTTCCATTTTCAGCATCAGACCAATTTCCTTGACCACAATCTTTTCGAGGTTCTTTTGCTGATCGGCTATAAACGGTATGCCGATTATTGGAACACCATTAAGTATGGCTTCGTGAAGAGACTGCAACCCTCCTTGTGTTATAAATAACTTGACGTTTGGATGTTCTGAAAATTCGATTGAAACCAAAATATTCCAAGAAATGGAAACTTACCAAGAAGGCTCTGTTGTGGAAACCATTTATTAACGATAACATTTTTTGGTCTTTCCACTAAATCGTCAGTTTCAAATTTCCAGAAAAGCGTGTATGGTAGATCAGCAAAAGTGTCCAATAACATCTGAATCGTTTGCTTTGGAAGAAGATTACTCTTGATGTTGCTTCCTAAGCTGAAGTAAACAAATCCGTTTTTGGCTTCGTCGCATTGTTTCTGTAAATCCTGTAAAAATATTCCGAGTTATCTTGTAATTAATTTTGAATAAAAATTTAATGTTTCATCTTTTTAAGTGTTACCGTCATCATCTGTTGTTCTGTAGCTTCTCTTAAAAATCATTTACTTACATCTGGTAAGGGTTTGCTTGGTTTGAGATGGATTCCGCCTCCGATGGGTATGATGGTAGGAAGCAGTGGATGTACGTTATGAAACAGGAAGTCGGTGTTGATGAACATCATACTGATGCTTCTTTCCAAGTCCTCCACGGAAGGGTAACCCTTTCCAAAATGTTTTTCCACAATTTTATCTTGTTGCTCTCCGTGAACGTAATACGAAAAATATTTTATGTAGAAAGTAAAAGCTACACTCAGGAAACGGTCATAAAATGTAGAAAAACTACTGGAGTGAGAAAAGCACTCGGAATTAACTAGGGGATGGTGGGGATTTCCTATAGCGTTGTACGTTCTGGACATTCCTTCAAAGGTGGAGACAGAAATTAAAGGGCACTTGAAACGTTCGGCAAATGCATACATTTGGGGAAATAGAAATTCCGAAATAACCACATCAAAATGTTCCGTTTGGTTGTTTATTAGGGCTTTCACTTTAGGGAGTTGCAATTCAAAATCTGTTAATTTGTTGCCCAAAGCCATGGAAAAGTCGTACATTTGGAATCTGTTCATGCTGCTCAGATCATTTGGATTGAAAGCTCTCATCACGGAATATGCAGAACTGGAATCGATTTCGATTAAATTAGGCAAGGAGAGATCGTTCATAGGGTCGGAAGTCAAAACCGTAACTTGATGACCACGCAAAGATAACGTCTCCCATAAGAGTTGGTAGACAACTTGGTGGCTATAGGCTGGAACGGTAATGATAGCCAAAATTCGGGACCCATGGATAGGTAGGAAAACAAAACTAAGCCACACACTTAACCAAATCATTTTTTCAATTAAACTTAACCTAAAAATTCCAACTTGGATAAAATTCCTCAATGTTATCTATTTTGATAAAACATTCAAGAGGTACTTAGTATTTAACCTAAAAACAACTTTTATTTTTTATACCAGCGGCGTCCTGTTATATTTTAACTTGTAGGGCTCATCCGGTTGTTGCATTTTTTGGCCGACAGTTGCTTGATTCAGTACTCATTGCTGTGCGACCTAAAGGCCGCACTGGAGCTTTTTAAAAGAAATAACTAACATTCAATAAATTTTATTATATTTTTAAAATTATTTTTTTATTTTCTACGGTCTGCTGAATCGCCCTAGCAACATCACTGTATGTTATCATAAAAATCAGGGTTGGACGGAAATCCGCTTATAATGAACTTTACAGGACGTCCATTACAAGCGGACAACATATTCTATCTGAATTCAACTACAGAAAACGTAATTTAGTATAAGAATTTGTCCATTATAGGCAATGAGTCTCCATTACAAACGAGTCCATTATAGCTGGATAACTCTGGATCAACACTCTTCCTGAAAGCTGTAATGGAAAGAAATCAGCGACTTACGAGACTGTTACTGTTTATTCACGTTTTGGTTTTGTAACAAATATCCTTTTAAAAATTTTAATTAACAACTTGAAAGTTAAAACTAAAAGTATTATTGCTACGCCGATAGCGGCCAAACAAAAACCTATAACGTCCAAAAGATAATACTGGTAGGACGGAATCTCAGCTCCATAACTTCGGAAGTGTTTGGCTCCTTTGTGCCTGATGACGTATTCCGTCCACCAAACTGCCTTCTCCAAACCATTCATTGGTTCATCTCTCAGCAACTCCCCATACTTTTTCGCATTCTTTAGGTACCTAAAAAAAAAAGATTTTATGTAATTTATCCAAAACTGGAGAACTATGATCAGTACTTAGGGTTTCCTGTAACTTCCATGATGGCCCCTCTCAACACTTCCTTGGTAATGACGTCCTTGTGTACAATCAGACCAATTTCCCGGAACACAATTTTTTCGAGATTTTTCTGTTGGTCACCAATAAATGGGATGCCCACTATGGGTACTTTGTTGAGTATGGCTTCGTGAAGAGACTGCAGCCCTCCTTGCGTAATGAATAATTTGATGTTGGGATGTGCTAACAAATTTAAACAGATTAAGATAGAGTAAAGATAGCAAAAATAATTAAAAACTTCTAGGTTTAATTGCCGTAATTATTTGGATAATTTGATAACTGTTCGACATAAAATTCTTTTGAAAAATTTAAAGTTAGCATATTCTAAAAATTTGTGAAAATACTAAGATTAGTAAGTATAGGTAATTCAGTAAAAATAATAAGAAAATTCTAAGCTTTACTTAGTACATTTTTGATATTTGGGCAATTATAATTTTTGAAAATTTAATCTTGTTAAAATATTCTGAAACTTCTAGAAATTACTAATAATAATATAACCAAAACATAAAAAATAATTAAAAAATTGTAAGTCCTAAATAGTCTTAATTATTTAAATAATTTGATCTGCGCAAATTTAATAAAATTTTTGAAAAAATTAAAATTTTTCAAAATATTTCAAAACTTTGTGAAGATACTAATACGAGTGTAGGTAATACAATAAAAATCATAAAAAAATTCTAAGTTTTAAATTGCCTTAATATTTAGCAGATTTTTGATAATTGTGCGATTAATTTTTGAAAATTCAATCTTGTTAAAATATTCTGAAATTTCTAGAAATTACTAATAATAATATAGCAAACACATGAAAAATAATTAAAAAATTGTAAGCCCTAAATAACTTTAATTATTAAATAATTTGATCTGCGCAACTTTTTAAAAATTTTTGAAAAAATTAAAATTTCTTAAAATATTTCATAACTTTGTGAAGATACTAATACGAGTGTAAGTAATACAATAAAAATAATAAAAAAACTGTAAGTTTTAAATTGACCTAATATTTAGTACATTTTTGATATTTGTGCGATTAATTTTTGAAAATTTAATCTCGTTAAAATATTCTGAAACTTCTAGAAATTACTAATAATAAGATAGCAAAATCATAAAAAATAATTAAAAAATTGTAAGCCTTCATTTAATTTGTTATTTAATTAATTTGCTCTGCGCAACTTAAATAAAATTTTTGAAAAAATTAAAGTTTTTTAAAATATTTCAAAACTTTGTGAAGATACTAATACAAGTGTGGGTAATACAATAAAAATAATAAAAAAATTCTAAGTTTTAAATTGCCCTAATATTTAGTACATTTTTGATATTTGTGCGATTAATTTTTGAAAATTTAATTTTGTTAAAATATTCTGAAACTTGTAGAAATTACTAACAATAATATAGTAAATGCATAAAAAATAATTAAAAAATTGTAAGACCTAAATAACTTTAATTATTTTAATAATTTGATCGGCGCAACTTTGTAAAAATTTTTGGAAAAATTAAAGTTTCTTAAAATATTTCAAAACTCTGTAAAGATACTAATACGAGTATAGGTAATACAATAAAAATGATAAAAAAAACTCTAAGTTTTAAATTGCTTTAATATTTAGTACATTTTTGATATTTGTGCGACTAATTTTTCAAAATTTAAACTTGTTAAAATATTCTGAAATTTATAGAAATAATTAATAATAATATAGCAAACACATAAAAAATAATTAAAAAATTATAAGCCCTAAATAGCTTTAATTATTTAAATACTTTGATCAGCGCAACTTTTTAAAAATTTTTGAAATAATTAAAGTTTCTTAAAATATTACAAAACTTTGAGAAGATACTAATGCAAGTGTAGGTAATACAATAAAAATAATAAAAAAAATCCTAAGTTTTAAATTGCCCTAATATTTAGTATAATTTTGACATTTGTGCGATTAATTTTTGAAAATTTAATCTTGTTAAAATATTCTGAAACTTGCAGAAATTACTAATAATAATATAGTAAACACATAAAAAATAATTAAAAAATTGTGAGTCCTAAATAACTTTAATTATTTTAATAATTTGATCGGCGCAACTTTATAAAAATTTTTGAAAAAATTAAAGTTTCTTAAAAATTTCAAATCTCTGTAAAGATACTAATACGAGTGTAGGTAATACAATCAAATTAATAAAAAAATTCTAAGTTTTAAATTGCCGTAGTATTTACTACATTTTTGATATTTGTGCGACTAATTTTTGAAAATTTAATCTTGTTAAAATATTCTGAAACTCATAGAAATTACTAATAATAATATAGCAAACACATAAAAAATAATTAAAAAATTGAAAGCCCTAAATAGCTTTAATTATTTAAATCATTTGATCTGCGCAACTTTTTAAACATTTTTGAAAAAATTAATGTTTCTTAAAAAATTTTAAAACTTTAAGAAGATACCAATGCAAGTGTAGGTAATACAATAAAAATTATAAAAAAATTCTAAGTTTTAAATTGCCCTAATGTTTAGTACATTTTTGATATTTGTGCGATTAATTTCTAAAAATTTAATCTTGTTAAAATATTCTAAAACTTCTAGAAATTACTAATAATAGTATAGCAAACTCATAAAAAATAATTAAAAAATTGTAAGCCTAAATAACTTTAATTATTTAAATAATTTGATATGCGCAACTATATAAAAATTTTTGAAAAAATTAAAGTTTCTTAAAATATTTCAAAACTTTGTGAAGATACTAATACAAGTGTAGGTAATACAATAAAAATAATAACAAAATTCTAAGTTTTAAATTTCTCTAATATTTAGTAAATTTTTGATAATTGTGCGATTAATTTTTGAAAATTTAAACTTGTTAAAATATTCTGAAACTTATAGAAATTACTAATAATAATATAGCAAACACATAAAAAATAATTAAAAAATTGTAAGCCCAAAATAACTTTAATTATTTAAATCATTTGATCAGTGCAGCGCAGCTTTTTAAAAATTTTTGAAAAAATTAATGTTTCTTAAAATATTTCAAAACTTTGTGAAAATACTAATACAAGTGTAGGTAATACAATAAAAATAATAAAAAAATTCTAAGTTTTAAATTGTTCTAATATTTAGTACATTTTTGATATTTGTGCGATTAATTTTTGAAAATTTAAACTTGTTAAAATATTCTGAAACTCATAGAAATTACTAATAATAATATAGCAAACACATAAAAAATAATTAAAAAATTGTAAGCCCAAAATAATTTTAATTATTTAAATCATTTGATCAGTGCAGCTTTTTAAAAATTTTTGAAAAAATTAATGTTTCTTAAAATATTTCAAAACTTTGTGAAAATACTAATACGAGTGTAGGTAATACAATAAAAATAATAAAAAAGTTCTAAGTCCAAAATTGCTTTAATATTTTGTAAATTTTTGATATCAGTGCGATTAAATTTTGAAATTTTGTGGGTAAAAATTGAATCTTGTTTGAATATTGTGAAACTTTTAGAAATTGCTAATAATAATATAGCAAACACATAAAAAATAATTAAAAAATCTAAACTTTAAATTGTCTTGATTATTTAAATAATTTGATATTTAAGCAAATTTTCAAAAATATTTTGAAAAAATTAAAGTTTGTTCAAATATTTCAAAACTTTGTGAATATAATAATACGAGTATTGGTAATACAATAAAAATAAGAAAAAAATTCTAAGCCTTAAATTATCTTAAATATTTAGATAATTTTGTATATAAAGTGCGATTTATTTTTAAAGTTTTTGCATAAAAATTTAACTTTGTTCAAATATTCTGAAACTTACTAAAATTATTAATACTTATATAGTTAATACAGAAAAAATAATTATTAAATTCTAAACCTTAAATTACCTTTAATATTTAGATAATTTGATATCTGCGATTTCTAAAATTTTTTTAAAAAATATTAAATTTTGTTCAAATATTTCAAAACTTCTTGACAGAACTAAAACGAGTAAATGCAAGACAATAAAAATAATAAAAAAATTACCAAGAAGACTTTGTTGCGGAAACCACTTATTAACGATAACATTTTTAGGCCTTTCCACCAAATCATCGGTTTCAAATTTCCAAAAAACGGTGTAAGGAATATCAGCAAAAGTATCCAAAATCATCCGAATCGTTTCTTTTGGTAGAAGGTTACTTTTGATGTTGCTTCCCAAGCTGAAATAAATGAATCCGTTTTTCGCATCGTCGCATTGCTTCTGTAAAATTTCCGGAAGAGGTTCGCTCGGTTTGACGTGGATCCCACCCCCGACCGGAACGATACTAGGAAGCAGAGGTTGCACGTTGTGAAAAAGAAGATCGGTGTTGATGAACAACATACTGATGCTTTTCTCCAAGTCCTCCACGGATGGGTAACCCTTTCCAAAGTGTTTCTCCACCACTTTATCTTGTCCTTCTCCGTACAGGTAATATGTGAGATGTTTTATATAAAAAGTGAACGCTACACTCAGGAAACGTTCATAAAATGTAGAATAATCCGTGGAATGAGAAAAGCACTCAAAATTGACTAAGGGATGGTGAGGATTTCCTAAGGAGTTGAAGGTTCTTGACATTCCATCAAATGGGGAAACGGCGATGAGAGGACATTTAAAACGTTCGGCAAATGCGTAAAACGGAGGATACAAAAACTCCGTGATAACCAAATCAAAATGTTCCGTTTGGTTATTGATTAAGGCTCGAACTTTAGGTACTTGCAATTCAATATCGGTTAAATTGTTACCGAAAATCATGTTAAAGTCGTACACTTCAAATCTGTTAAAGATACTCAGTTCGTTTTGGTTGAACGATCTAATCAAGTCGTATGCTGCACTTGTATCGATTTCAGTTAAATTGGTCAAAGAGGGATCGTTTACCGGATCGGAAGTCATCAGGGTGACTTCGTGTCCACGTAAGGATAATTCTCTCCATAAGGGCCGGTAGACTACCTGGTGGCTGATCGATGGAACGACAATGATGGCCAAAATTCGGGCCCCATAGATAGGCACAACTATTGCACAACAAAGCCACACACTTAACAAAATCATTCTTGAATGAACCCGGCGGTGATACAACTGCCTAAAAGATTATCTGGATAGTTATGTTATCAGTTTAGAATAGATAAAGCACTTTAGTGATAGTAGTTTTAAAAATAACCATAGTTTTTTTGGTAATTATGTTGATCAGTGTTTCTCAACATTTTTTATATCAGCCTACCCCCCTCGAATTTAGTAAATAATTTATAGTTATTACTCTCCAACTTTTGGTTATGTTTTTACCACTACATACATTTTTATTTGATCAGAAACTTTATGATTTAAAACTCTTTAGCAGAAAGTGCATGGGCCCCCCTTTGGGGTTCGTTGACAAAAGTTTGAGACCAGCTGATGGTTATAGAGGGACTAAGTCAAAGATTAAAATTTTATAATACTTTGTTGCTGTTCTCCTTTCTCAACTTTATTTCGTTCCTTAAAAATAAAAAAAAAATTTTTAGGTTATGTTTTTGATTTTTCAAAATAAATTACCATAACCATGGTAGGTTTATAGGTGAATCAAAACGATTTAAAATTATTATTGTGGAATTGTACTCTTTTAGATTTATCATTTTTTTAAAGCTAACACTAAACATTTTTACGTTTCTAATTTTGAACGTAAAGGTCAAGTCTTACAGCTATATCATTGGCGGCTCGTGCTACCTCGACAGTGGAGTAGGTAAGCAAAAAGGAAATTGTGGTGACACACCTGATCAAGATAGCAAACGCTCGTGACTGTTTCAGTTTGTTTATTTATTCGCGTTTTGGTTTTACAACCAAAATCTTTTTGAAAATTTTAATTAACAGTTTTAAAATTAAAACTAACAGTGTGATCAGCACCCCAATAATGGCTAAACAAAAACCGACGATATCCAGAAAATAATACTGGTAGAATGGAATATCAGCTCCAAAACTTTGGAAGTGTTTGGCTCCTTTGTGCCTTATGACGTATTCGGTCCACCAAACTGCCTTTTCCAAACCATTCATCGGTTCATCTTTCAGCAGCTCCGCATACTTTTCAGCGTTTTTCCTATATCTATAAAATTTGTTATAACTAATTTGTTTTGACTAAGTAGCCAACAGTGAGACAACGAGTTTTTGTCACTTACTTCGCAGAAAAATTAGACTCAATGTTTCACTGTTGGATATTCTCCCCTACTTCGGTTTTCCGGTGACTTCCATTATGGCTTTTCTCAAAACTTCCTTGGTTATGGTTTCCATATTCAACTTTAATCCAATTTCTTTTTTCACAATCGTTTCGACGTTTTTTGGTTGATCGCCCATAAATGGTATGCCCACTATGGGTACTTTGTTGAGGATGGCTTCGTGAAGAGACTGCAATCCGCCTTGTGAAATGAACAATTTTATGTTTGGATGCTCTGAAAATTTTAAAAATGAAACCCCAGACAAGACTGTGTAACCGACTTACCGAGAAGCCCTTGTTGGGGAAACCATTTATTAACAATAACATTTTCTGGCGTTTCCTTCAAATCATCGGTTTCAAATTTCCAAAAAACGGTGTATGGAATATCAGCAAAAGTGTCCAAAAACATCTGGATTATTTCTTTTGGAAGGAGGTAACTTTTAATGTTGCTTCCCAAACTGAAGTAAATAAACCCGGTTTTGGCTTCGTCGCATTGTTTCTGTAACACCTGGAAAACCAATCAAATTTTCGGAAACTTAAATATTTTTGGGTACTTACATCTGGTAAAGGTTTGCTCGGTTTGACGTGGATTCCACCTCCGACGGATACGATGCTAGGAAGCAGTGGATGGACGTTGTGGAAAAGAAAATCGGTGTTGATGAACATCATGCTGATGCTCTTTTCCAAGTCTTCGACAGAAGGGTAACCTTCTCCAAAGTGTTTTGCCACAATTCGGTCTTGTTCTTCACCGTGAATGAAATAGGAGAATTGTTTTATGTAGAATGTATAAGCTGCGCTTAGGAAACGCTCATAAAATGTAGAGAAGTCGTGTGAAGGTGCAAGGCACTCTGAATTGACGAGAGGATGGTGAGGATTTCCAATTGCACTGTAGGTTCTGGATAGTCCTTCCAAAGTGGAAATGGCGATTAGAGGGCACTTGAAGCGTTCGGCGAAGGCAAACATATGAGGATAGTAGAATTCGACCAGAACCACATCGAAATGTTCCGTTTGATTGTCGATTAGGGCTCGAACTCCAGGGATTTGGAATTCGAAATCCATTAAACTGTTACCCACGTCCATGGAAAAGTCGTACATTTGAAATCTGTTTATGTCGGTTAGTTGATTTGCGCTAAGAGATCCCATAAATGTGTACATGGAGCTGGTATCGATTTCAGTTAAATTGGTCAATGTGGGATCTTTCATGGGATCGGAAGTCAAAACCGTGACTGCGTGTCCACGCAGTGACAGTTCCTTCCATAATGGTTGGTAGACTATTTGATGGCTATACGATGGAACGGCAATGATGCCCAAAATTCTGGACCCATGGATAGGCAGAATTATGGTAAAACTGAACCACACACTTAACCAAATCATTTTGAAACAAACTTTGTGATTGACTGCTTAGAAATGTTATCCAAAATGTTATCTAGTTTAATAAAATACTTGATAGATAACCTCACTATCAAAATTTATCTCTTATTTTTCACAAGTGGTTTTGTGTGGAAAGAAAGAGAGGGACAACGGTAAACGGTCATCCATTCGAGTTCGAACCTGAGGGTGAATAAATTATTTTTGGATGAACATCTCTGACTTAGGAGCTTTCATGAAAAACTACGAGATTTCTCTGAGGAATCTTTTCATGATTGTTTGCAATTTATTCTCGTTTAGGCTTTGTGAACAAAAACTTTTTGGAAATTTTAATTAACAATTTTAAAGTTAAAACTAAAAGTGTGATCAAGATTCCGATAATGGCCAAACAAAAACCCACGACGTCCAAGAGGTAATATTGGTAGGACGGAATCTCCGCTCCATAGCTTCGGAAGTGAGTAGCTCCCTTGTGCCTGATGACGTACTCGGTCCACCAAACTGCCTTTTCCAGACCATTCATCGGTTCATCCTTCAACAACTGCGCATATTTCCTCACGTTGCTTTGATATCTAAAAAAAATAATGGAACAAAATAATTCCATTTTGCTGATTTTGACAAGCAAAAATTTGGGCAGTACTTAGATTTTCCTGTAACTTCCATTATGGCTGCCTTCAGGACTTCCTTGGTAAGGGTTTCTATCTTCAACATCACCCCTAATTCCTTCATCTCAATCTTTTCGATGTTTTTTTGTTGATCAGCTATAAATGGTATGCCGACTATTGGTACTTTGTTAAGTATGGCTTCGTGAAGAGACTGCAACCCTCCTTGCGTAATAAATAATTTGATGTTTGGATGTTCTAAAAAGTAAGGGACGATTCAATTTTTTTTCCTATTTCGTAACTTACCAAGAAGGCCCTGTTGAGGGAACCACTTATTAACGATAACATTTTTTGGCTTTTCCACTAAATCATCGGTTTCAAACTTCCAAAAAACGGTGAAAGGAATTTCAGCAAACGCATCCAAAAGCATTTGAATTGTTTTCTTTGGAAGAAGATTGCTCTTGATGTTGCTTCCCAAGCTGAAGTAGATAAACCCGGTTTTGGCTTCGTCGCATTGTTTTTGTAACACCTGATGGAAACCCAATCAAAACTTTCGGGAAACTTAAATATTTTTTGGGTACTTACGTCTGGTAAGGGTTTGCTCGGTTTGACGTGGATTCCACCTCCGACGGATACGATGCTAGGAAGCAATGGATGAACATTGTGGAAAAGAAAATCAGTGTTGATGAAAAGCATACTGATACTTCTCTCCAACTCCTCCACCGAAGGGTAACCGCTTCCAAAATGTTTCTCCACAACTTTGTCCTGTTCTGCTCCGTACAGGAAATAAGAAAAATGCTTTATGTAAAAAGTGAAAGCCGTCTTGAGGAAGCGCTCATAAAATGTGGAGTAATCGTTGGAAAAAGAAATGAACTCCGAATTAGCGAGGGGATGGTGGGGATTTCCCATTGCGTTGTACGTCCTGGACATTCCTTCAAACGTTGAGACGACAATTAGAGGGCACTTGAAACGTTCGGCAAATGCGTGCATTTGAGGGTACATGAATTCCGAAATGACCACATCAAAATGTTCCGTTTGGTTATTTATCAGGGTCCGAACTTCAGGAATTTGTAATTCCGTATCTACTAAAACGTTGCCGAAATTCATGCTGAGGTGATATAACTGAAACCTGTTAAATGCGATCTGATCATCTTGACCGAAAGACCGTATGAAGGAATAAGTAACACTCGTATCAATTTCGGTCAAATTCGTCAAGGAGGGATCGTTGATGGGGTCGGAAGTCAAAACCGTAACTTGGTGACCCCGCAAAGATAATTTCTTCCATAATGGTTGATACACTGCTTGATGACTATACGATGGAAAGGTCATGATGCCCAAAATTCTAGACCCATAAATAGGTGAAAAAATGGCAAAACTAAGGCACACACGTAACCAAATCATTTTTATTGTAAACTGCTCGAAAAAAGTGCAACATAATATGTTATCAATTTTAATTTTGATAAGGAGCTCGAGAGATAAACTTAATAGATAAGGAAAATTGTTTTACATTGAAGTACTGCAGAAGTCAAATTTTGCGAGTCAAATTTTAGTAAAATAAGTAGGTAATCGTCAGGCATCTACATTTGATTCTTGCCCAAATCTGAAAATAGCCCAGAGGTGAATCAGTGGCTCGAAGAAAATATAAAACTCTACAAAATGAAGACAAGTCAAAGTTTAGCTCCCCAGTCGAGTCGGTTTATTCCCGTTTAGGCTTTTTAAACAACAAAGTTTTGTTTACAATTTTAATAAACAATTTCAAAATTAAAACTAAAATTGCGACTACTGCCCCAATAGCGACCAAGCAAAAACCAATCACATCCAATAGAAAATATTGGTAAGATGGAATCTCAACTCCATAGCTTCTGAAATGTTTAGCTCCTTTGTGCCTTATGACGTATTCAGTCCACCAAACCGCTTTTTCCAAACCACTCATCGGTTCATCCTTCAACATCTCTGCATATTTTTCCACGTTTCTCCGATACCTAAAAGTAATTTAGGTTATGGTCTGATTTTCCAAATGAAATGCACTCCTCCAATTCTCTCTGGTTATCTTTTTCCTTTGGGGGCCGTTAAGGGCAGTACCTGGAATCTTCCATAATTTCCGTTATGGCTTCCTTTAACGACTTTTTCGTCGTGGTTTTCAAATCTATAGATAATCCCATTTCCTTCCGCACAATTTTATCAATATTTTTCATTTGGTCGGTCATAAACGGAACGCCCAGGATCGGAACCTTGTGAAGTATGGCTTCGTGAAGAGACTGCAGCCCTCCTTGCGTGATGAACAGTTTCATATTTGGATGTTCTAAAAATTTCTATAAGATCCTTCCACAATGCAACAACAAAATTGGTCTTTACCAAGCAGACCTTGCTGTGGAAACCACTTGTCGATGATTACATTTGAGGGCTTCTCCAGAAAGTCCTTAGATGATTCAAATTTCCAAAAAATGGTGTAGGGAATTTCGGAAAAAGCGTCCAAAAGTAACCGAATCGTCTGGCTTGGAAGAAACTCACTTTTTAGGTTGCTTCCCAAACTGAAGTAAATAAATCCGTTTTTAGCCTCATCGCATTGAGTTTGCAAGTGCTGAAAAAGCTTCTCATGAAAATGTTGAAGTTCCAATAAAAATACTTACCTTTGGAAGAGGTTGGCTGGCTTTGAGGTGAGTTCCTCCTCCAATCGATATGACACTGGGTAACAAAGGATGAACATCGTGGAAAAGAAAATCGGTGTTGATGAAGATCATACTGGTGCGTTTCTCCAAATCCACTACCGATGGATAGCCTTTTCCAAAATTTTTCTCAATAATTTGGTTTAGCTCGTCCGTATAAATGTAAGTGGTCAGGTGTTTTATGTAAAACGTATGGGCTGCTTTTAGGAAGCGTTCGTAAAATGTGGAGTAGTCGTCGGTCGGAGAAAATATTTCCTTGTTTACTAGAGGATGGTGTGGATTTCCAACTGCGTTGTAAATTCTTGAATTTGCTTCTAAACTGGAAACAGCGATAACAGGGCACTTAAACCTTTCTGCAAACGCGAACATCACCTGATGGTGGAGTTCCGTGATCACCAGATCAAAATGTTCGGTTGTGTTCTGGATTAACGCTTGGACTGGAGGATACTGTAATTGTAAATCTGACAACTTAATACCACTTTTTATTGCTTTGTGGTAAATTCTAAAGCGGTCCATGAGTTGTAGTTTGTTGTAATTTATTCCTTTCGTAGCCTCGTACAAGAAACTCGTGTCGATTTCGGTTAAATTGGTCAAAGAGGAATCTTTGATTGGGTTGGATGTCAGAACCGTAACTTGGTGACCCCGCAAAGAGAGTTCTCTCCATAATGGTTGATAAACAACTTGGTGGCTGTAGGATGGCATAGAAATAATACCTAAAATGCGATGACCATCCATAGGCACAACGGCAAAACTCATTATTAAAACACTCGTCCAAATCATTGCTGTAAAACTAGCGCTCGTAAAAAAATAATTCCAATACGGAATTATCAATTTTATCAATTTTGATAAGTGATAAGTGCGCGATCACAGCCCCCCCCCTCTCATCTGCTCTTGAAATGCTACATAAGATGGATGGGTTTGCTGATAAAGGCAAACTTTCGTTGTACAAAACCACAAATTTCATGTTAGAGACGGCGTTGAATACAAACAACAAAGTTCAAAACCAGTCACTCGTTAAGATAAACATAGTTGATAACGAAAAAAGTTCAGAGGTTTGCTAATTCTTAAATTTTTTTTATTGAGTTTTAACTTTTTGCCTAACAAACAAATACTTTAAAATCTTCATCGACAGCCGAACAAATTTTGCTGTAACAAAAACAACAAGAAAAATCACAGTCAAACAAAACCCAATAACATCCACCAAATAATACTGATACAATGGAATTTCATTTCTTCTAAAATGAGGTGCTCCCCTGTGCCTTATCACGTATTCGGTCCACCAGACAGCTTTCTCCAATCCCGTCATAGGCTCATCCTTAGAAATTTTAGCCCACTTTTCCGCTTGGTTTCTATACCTAAAAATTTATTCAATCAGTAGATACTTTGAGCCCAAACCTCCAAAGAGTTTAACCTCGGATTTTCGATTACTTCCAAAATAGCACTTTTGAAAGTGTCCTTGTTTAGTTTGGAAAACTCCAAGGATACACCGATTCCTTTCTCGACAATAACTCTCACATTTCTACCTTGATCACTAAAAAATGGAATCCCCACCATTGGAATAAAATTATGAACTGCTTCTTCCATTGACTGTAAACCTCCTTGGAAGATGAAGAGGCGAATATTGGGATGCCCTAAAATTTCAATATTGAAGCAAAGTGAAACCCATTCTTAAAGCGGTTTACCAAAAATATCTTGTTGAGGAAACCACTTCGAAGTGATGACATTTTTAGGAGTTGTTCTCCCATCTACCTCATATTTCCACAACACCAAATATGGAAGTTCGGCAAAAGCTTCCAAAAGAATATCTTGCGTTTCAACAGACAAATCCTTGCTTTTTACGTTCGATCCCAAACTAAAGTAAATTGCTCCTTGCGTTGCACCATCTAAGACGTCCTTCAATTCCTGCAAAAAGAGAACCATGACATTTCGAAAAACCTTGGTTTGAAAATTCACCTTTGAAAGCGGTTTTGGTGGTTTTACATGCAATCCACCAATCCGAACCACGTTTGGTAACAAAGGTCGTCTTGGATGGAAAACCAAATCTGTGTTTGTGAACATCATCGCCATCTTCCGTTCAGTTTCGGAAAGTTTTGAGTATTGTGTGCCAAAATGTTGATCCACCAGACGTTGTTGTTGGGGATACACGAAATTATCTAGCGGTACCGACAGAAAGATGAACACGAATACGTTAATTAGACGTTCCCAAAAGTTAAGATTGATGGAAGGCAGAATAGGTTCTGGATACAAGATTGGATGGTTTGGATTACCAAGGATTGCATAATTTCTGGACGTTGATTCTAACGTCATCAGACCAATAAATGGGCAATCAAACCTCTCAGAGAAGGCGTACATGGATGGAAGCAAAGCTTCGGTCATCATGAGATCGAAGTGTTCCGTTTTGTTCTGAATTAATTTTACAACTTTTGGGTGCTTGAAAATGGCTTCACTTACTTTATGAACATTTTCCAAAAGCAAGAACGCGAAGGTGATATAACTTGAATTTACAAAACTTGCCATTTTGATTTCTCTTATGACATCGTACAACGAACTTATGTCGATTTCGGTAAGGTTGGTTAAGGTGGAATCGTTTAATGGATCAGTGGTTAAAACAGTCACTTGGTGACCACGCAGAGATAGTTCTCTCCATATTGGTTGAAAGAAGATTTGGTGACTGTAAGATGGAATCGGGACGATTCCCAATATTCGAGCTGAATCAGCAAAATTTAAATATAGAAGAACAAAAATACTCGTAGTTAGTTTCATGATGCGATAGCTACTGAATTTTATCGCAGCAAGATAAAAGTTTTAAATTAGCCTCTCAAGTGACGCACGCAATTTGATAATAAATAAACAAATCTTAAAAAAAAGTTCAATAATATTTGAAGTTTAAGATTTTAACAATTTTAAGTTTCCTGATCATATTTACAAAGAACATAAATTAACCTTACTTTTTTATTGCGTTTTTACTTTTCTTTTTCCAAAAAAATATTTTGAAACTTTAACCAAAAGTTTTACAAATTTTGCTATAACAAAAACAACTAAAAATACTGCAATCGAGCAAACCCCAATAACGTCCAATAAATAATACTGATAAAGTGGAATTTCAGTCCCTCCAAAATGGGACGCCCCTTTGTGCCGTATTACATATTCGGTCCACCAGACAGCTTTCTCTAATCCCGTCATTGGTTCATCCTTGGCAATTTTAGCCCACTTTTCAACTTGGTTTCGATACCTAAAAAATGAACCGATCAGTTTTGATTGCAAACTTTCAAAAAGTTTAACCTCGGATTTTCGATAACTTCCAAAACGGCGCTCTTAAATGACTCCTTGTTCAGCTTATCAAACTCCACAGATACTCCGATTCTTTTTTCGGCAATAACTCTCATATTTCTATCTTGATCTCCAACAAATGGAATCCCAACCATTGGAATAAAGCTATGGATGGCTTCTTCTAACGACTGTAAACCTCCTTGGGTGATGAAAAGCCGAATATTAGGATGGCCTAAAATTTCAGTTAGAATCACTACCAACTATTCTGTGAGAACAATTTACCAAAAATATCTTGTTGAGGAAACCATTTCGAAGTGATCACATTTTTCGGAGTGTCCTTCCCATCCAACTCGAACTTCCACAACACCAAATAAGGTAATTCGGCAAACGTTTCCAAGAAAATTTGTTGCGTTTCGGGCTTCAAATCTTTGCTTTTAACGTTCGATCCCAAACTGAAATAAATCACACCTTGTTTGGCTTCATCCAAAATTTTCTTTAGTTTCTGTAAAATGGAACCAAATATAGTTTGGAAATCTTCAAATTTAAAAACTTACCTTGGGAAGCGGTTTTGGTGGTTTTACGTGGATGCCACCTCCAATCCGAACCACGTTTGGTAGCAAGGCTCGTCTGGGATGAAGAACTAAATCGGTATTTGTGAACATCATTGACATCTTCCTTTCTATTTCGTGTAGCTTTGGGTAGTGGTTACCAAAATGTTGGTCGACTAGATCTTGTAGTTGCGGAAACATCAAGTAATCTTGCGCTATAGTGGAAAACCCGACCGAGATGACACTAATCAAACGATTCCAAAAACTTAACCTAGTGAAAGGTAACATAGGTTCTGGATACAAGACTGGATGATTTGGGTTTCCAAGTGCTGCGTAGCTTCTAGACCACGATTCCATAGTCACCAAACCAATAAACGGACATCTAAATCTTTCGGAAAAAATGTACATAGAAGGAAATATCGATTCGACCATGACGAGATCAAAATGTTCCGATTTGTTTTGGATTATCGCTTTAACTTCCGAATGGGTAAAAATCGGTTCACTTACTTTATGAACAAATCCTAAACTTAGTTTCATCAAAGAAAAATAACTTGTGTTGACAAGATTTGCCACATTGATCTCTTTCGTAATATCGTAAAGCAAACTCATGTCAATTTCGGTAAGATTGGTTAAGGTTGGGTCGTTTACTGGGTTGGTAGTTATAACAGTCAATTGGTGACCCCGCAGAGAAAGTTTCCTCCATATTGGTTGAAAAGTAACCTGGTGACTGTACGATGGCGCCGGAACGATTCCCAATATTCGAGCTGAATCGGTGGTTGAAATAAAAATTAGGAACACTAAATTGTAAACACTTAACTTCATGATGAGACAGCCACGATAAAAACTTTTGAACTGGTCGTTATCGTAATAAGATAATAATTTTCATCTATAATAACTTTGTAATTACGTAACTCACTTTGTTTCGATAATAATAAAATGCGTGTAGTCATACCAATAAAATTAGGAATGTAGTTTTGAGCATGGAATTCAAGATATTAGTAGAACAATGAGTTTTTTTTTCCAATGCTGGCCCTGGCGTGTAAGATTAATTCGTAATCAAACGGAACCTTTCGATTTATTTAACAATGTTTAATAATTTTTCAAAAAATTTTTTTTTATTATACATCGATCTTTAAATCGAATTTAAAATTTTGTTATCCTTAAAAGTTGCCCCCTAGAAACCAGAAATTGCAATTTTTCACTATTTTTACAGTCATTTAATAACAAATTTAATTAATTTTTAATTTATTAATAACTCGATATTTTGAAGTTTTAATATTATCATTTATAACAATTTAGAGTTCCTCTATATGAATTTTTTACCTTCTGAATTTTAAAACAAAAACAGAATTTTTTTTGAAATTTTTTTGTTGTTTTCTACCCGAAAAAACAACGTTGAATTATCACCATTTTTTTTTTATTTTTTTTTACTGCATTTACTGATTTACATATAATGTGTTTACAAAATTTTGAAATTCTTAAACAAACTTAAACCTTTGTTACCTCTAAAAGCTACCCCTTTAAGACTGGAATTATTTCACAATTTTTATAGTGATTTAAACACAATCTAAAGTTCCAATATGAATTTGTTACCTTCTAAAACTCTAAAACAAATCCAGAATTTTCTTTAAAAATCATTTGTTGTTTACCCACCGCAAAAACCACCCTTCAAATGTTACAATTTTTTTTTAATTATTTTTACTGAATTTACTGATATATTTTTAATGTATTTAAAGATTTTAAAATTCTTAAGGATGTTTTGATTTCAGTTCAAATTTTGATTTCAATTTTTTGATTAAAATTAAATCTTGTTCAAATATTCTGAAACTATTTGAAACTACTAAGACAATTATAAGAAACACAGAAAAAATGATAAAAAATTCTAAGCCCTGAATTGCCTTGAATTTAAATTAAACTCGATTTAAAGTTCGATTTTTGATTTTAATTTTTGGAGAAAAATAAAATTATGTTCAAATATTCTGAAACTAATTGAAAATTTTGATACAATTATTTCAAGCACCGGAAAAATAATTAAAAAATTCTAAATCCTAATTTACCTTCGATTTAAGGATGCTTTGATTTCAGTTCTTGATTTCAATTTTTTGATTAAAATTAAATCTTATTCAAATATTCTGAAACTTTTTGAAACTACTAAGACAATTATGAAAAACACAGAAGAAATAATAAAAAAATTCTAAGCCCTGAATTGCCTTGGATTTTAATTTATTTCGATTTCAAGGTCGATTTTTGATTCTAATTTTTGGAGAAAAATAAAATTATGTTCAAATATTCTTAAACTTCTTGAAAATTTTGATACAATTATTTCAGATACCGAAAAAATAATGAAAAAATTCTAAACCTTAATTTACTATCGATTTAAGGATGTTTTGATTTCAGTTCAAATTTAGATTTCAATTTTGTGATTAAAATTAAATCTTATTCAAATATTCTGAAACTTTTTGATACTACTAAGACAGTTATGAAAAACACAAAAAAAAGGATAAAAAAATTCTAAGCCCTGAATTGCCTTGGATTTAAATTAAAATCGATTTCAAGTTCGATTTTTGATTTTAATTTTTGGAGAAAAATATAATTATGTTCAAATATTCTGAAACTATTTGAAAATTTTGATACAATTATTTCAAGCACCGGAAAAATAATTAAAAAATTTTAAACCCTAATTTACCTTCGATTTAAGAATGTTTTGATTTCAGTTCTTGATTTTAATTTTTTGATTAAAATTAAATCTTATTCCAATATTCTGAAACTTTTTGATACTTATAAGACAATTATGAAAAACACAAAAAAATGATAAAAAAAATTCTAAGCCCTGAAATGCCTTGGATTTTAATTTATTTCGATTTCAAGTTCGATTTTTGATTCTAATTTTTGGAAAAAAATAAAATTATGTTCAAATGTTCTTAAACTTCTTGAAAATTTTGATACAATTATTTCAGACACCGGAAAAATAATGAAAAAATTCTAAACCCCAATTTACCTTCGATTTAAGGATGTTTTGATTTCAATTTTGTGATTAAAATTAAATCTTGTTCAAAAATTCTGAAACTTTTTGAAACTACTAAAACAATTATAAAAAACACAGAGAAAATAATAAAAAAATTCTAAGACCTGAATTGCCTTGGATTTAAATTAAAATCGATTTCAAGTTCGATTTTTGATTCCAATTTTTGGAGAAAAATATAATTATGTTCAAATATTCTGAAACTATTTGAAAATTTTGATACAATTATTTCAAGCACCGGAAAAATAATTAAAAAATTTTAAACCCTAATTTACCTTCGATTTAAGAATGTTTTGATTTCAGTTCTTGATTTCAATTTTTTGATTAAAATTAAATCTTATTCAAATATTCTGAAACTTTTTGATACTACTAAGACAGTTATGAAAAACACAAAAAAATGATAAAAAAAATTCTAAGCCCTGAAATGCCTTGGATTTTAATTTATTTCGATTTCAAGTTCGATTTTTGATTCTAATTTTTGGAAAAAAATAAAATTATGTTCAAATGTTCTTAAACTTTTTGAAAATTTTGATACAATTATTTCAGACACCGGAAAAATAATGAAAAAATTCTAAACCCCAATTTACCTTCGATTTAAGGATGTTTTGATTTCAATTTTGTGATTAAAATTAAATCTTTTTCAAAAATTCTGAAACTTTTTGAAACTACTAAAACAATTATAAGAAACACAGAGAAAATAATAAAAAAATTCTAAGACCTGAATTGCCTTGGATTTAAATTAAAATCGATTTCAAGTTCGATTTTTGATTCCAATTTTTGGAGAAAAATAAAATTATGTTCAAATATTCTGAAACTATTTGAGAATATTGATACAATCAATTCAGACACCGAAAAAATAATGAAAAAAATCTAAACCCTAATTTACTATCGATTTAAAGATGTTCTGATTTCAGTTCAAATTTTGATTTCAATTTTTTGATTAAAATTAAATCTTGTTCAAATATTCTGAAACTTTTTGAAACTACTAAGACAATTATAAGAAACACAGAAAAATTGATAAAAAAATTCTAAGCCCTGAATTGCCTTGAATTTAAATTAAACTCGATTTAAAGTTCGATTTTTGATTCTAATTTTTGGGAAAAATAAAATTATGTTGAAATATTCTGAAACTTCTTGAAAGTTCTGATACAATTATTTCATACACCGGAAAAATAATGAAAAAATTCTAAACCCTAATTTACCTTTGATTTTAGGATGTTTTGATTTCAGTTCAAATTTTAATTTCAATTTTTTCATTAAAAATAAAATCTTGTTCAAATATTCTGGAACTTTTTGAAACTACTAAGACAATTATAAAAAACACAGAAAAGGTAATAAAAAATTTGTAAGCCCTGAATTGCCTTGAATTTATTTATTTCGATTTCAAGTTCGTATTTTGATTCTAATTTTTGGAGAAAAATAAAATTATGTTCAAATATTCTGAAACTATTTGAAAATTTTGATACAATTATTTCAGACACCGGAAAAATAATAAAAAAATTCTTATCCCTAATTTACCTTCGATTTAAGGATGTTTTGATTTCAGTTCAAATTTTGATTTTAATTTTTTGATTAAAAATAAATCTTGTTCAAAAATTCTGAAACTTTTTGAATCTACTAAGACGATTATAACAAATACAAGAAAAATAATGAAAAAATTCTAAGCCCTGCATTGCCTTGGATTTAAATTTATTTCGATTTCAAGTTTGATTTTTGTTTCAAATTTTTGGAAAGAAATACAATTATGTTGAAATATTCTGAAACTTTCTGTAAATGCTGATACAATTATTTTAAACACCGAAAAAATAATGAAAAAATTTTAAACCTTAATTTACCATCGATTTAAGGATGTTTTGATTTCAGTTCAAATTATGATTTCATTTTTTTGAGTAAAATTAAATCTTGTTCAAATATTCTGCAACTTTTTGAATCTACTAAGACAATTATAAGAAACAAAAAAAATGATAAATAATTTCTAAGCCCTGAATTGCCTTGGATTTATTTATTTCGATTTCAAGTTCGATTTTTGATTCTAATTTTTGGAGAAAAATAACATTATGTTCAAATATTCTTAAACTACTTGAAAATTTTAATACAATTATTTCAGACACCGAAAAAATAATGAAAAAATTCTAAACCCTAATTTACCATCGATTTAAAGATGTTTTGATTTCAGTTCAAATTTTGATTTCAAATTTTTGAGTAAAATTAAATCTTGTTCAAATATTCTGAATCTTTTTGAAACTACTAAGACAATTATAAGAAACACAGAAAAAATTATAAAAAAATTCTGTGCCCTGAATTGCTTTGGATTTAAATTAAAATCGATATCAAGTTCGATTTTTGATTTCAATTTTTGGAGAAAAATAAAATTATTTTCAAATATTCTGAAACTATTTGAAAATTTTGATACAATTATTTCAGACACCGGAAAAATAATGAAAAAATTCTGAACCCCAATTTACCTTCGATTTAAGGATATTTTGGTTTCTTTTGGATATTTTGGTTGGTTATTGAAAAAATTTACATTAGATTCAAGGCTATTTAGATTTTGTTTCAATTATTGTTTAAATTTTGATAAAATTTTCTTTGAAAAACTTTTGTTGTTTACCAACCGGAAAAATCACCCTTAAAGTGTTACAATTTTTTTAATTATTTTTACTGACTGTATTGATATATTTTTAATGTAATTAAACATTTTGAAAGTCTTAAACGCACCTAATCTATTGTTACCTTTAAAAACTACCCCTTTTAGACTAAAGATATTTCACTACAGTGAAATATACAGTGATATACAGTGATACAGTGATTTAAAAACAATTTAATTCCTACATGAATTTTTTACCTTCTAAAACTTCAAAACAAATCCAGAATTTTCTTTGAAAATCTTTTGTTTTTTAAACATCCTTAAATTATTGTAATTGTTTTACAATTTTATTTCTTTTTCTTGGTTTACTCTTAATATATTTATAAAATATTAAAATTCTTAAACAGACTTAATTTTTTGTTACCCCTTAAAAGCTACACCTCAGTGATCATAGAAATATTTCACTATTTTTACAGTATTTTAAAGCATTTAGGCCGTGTTTATAAGTGCTCAGTCCTATAAACCTAAATCGTGAAAATGAAAACAGAATTGTTAAACAAAATATGAAAAAACCACCCTTAAATGATTACAATTTTGTTACCATTGTTTTTAAATTGGCCAATTTTACGTTAATATATTTACAAAATTTCGAAGTTGTTCAAAAGAATTAATTTTTGTTTCGCCTAAAAACTACCCCTTAGAAATTGAAAATATTTCATTAATATTTTTAGTTTTTTAAAATACTTTATCCTTATTTATTCTAGGATCATATAATAATTAAACGCATTGAAACGTAGATATTTTGTTTCAATTGAGATTTTTTAAATTGCCCCCCCTCCCGCCACCCTCATAATAATTTGAAATTTTAAAACCATAAAATATATTGAAAACTTTATAATAATTGCAATAGGAACCAAATTCAGGTTTTAAAAATTATACGTACCTACTACTTTTAAGTTAATGACACATTTCCGCTTTCCAGAGCCAGAGGTGCGAATAACAGCAATTTGATTGGACGAAATTAAACAGTCGATCTTTTGTTTATGACGTTAAAGTGCTTACCGTGACTTTTAGTATGTTTTTCGATGCGTATTAGGTAGGGAAATTCATTTTGTAATTTCGGGAGTGTTTGTGCGTTAAAATTGGAATTCTATTTAAAATCGTGATTGTGAATTTATCTAATTTGAAGTGATGATGATGGTGAATTTTGGAACAATCTAAAAGGCCGATGTTACAAAGGTACAGCAAATTTTATTATTATATTTAAGAAACACTTCAGATTTTTTCGTTTAGTAAGAAAATTTAGTTTTAATTACTTTGTTGTTCTAAATTAATTAACTCAAAACATAGTAAAAGATGAACCTTTTTCTGCCCATTCCCCACTTTACCCTCTACAGTTTTTATTACACTAACTCGTTACTCTACGATCTACAGGTTCTCATAGAAAAAAAATTTTGGAGCAAACTTCCAAAGCAATGTTGAAATAAAAAGAAGGTCACACTTTTTTTGTTAACACTAACTTTTACGTCATTGTCAAAAAATTTGCTTGTCCAAAGGTGGGTTTTCCAAAGGTTTTGGAAGAACATTTCATTAAAAAAAAAATAAAAATAATCCAAATCTCTTTATTAGTCTATAAGATATTTTGGATTTTTAGTTCAAGCAGTTTCCGCACTTGTCGTTGAACCACGGAACGAAAGAAGAAACTCTTCCAAACACATCGGGCTTTCCTCGGGCACAGGGAGATCCCCACGAAACTATTCCTACTAATCTTTCGTGATCTTCTACTCTTCTTAACAATGGACCACCGGAATCACCATGACATGCACCTTCTCCAGCTTTGGTCAAAGTACAAATTTGGGTATCACGAACTCGCGATTTTCCATGTGCTGCTTGGCAGTCTTCCACGGAGATACCTGCCAAAAGAATTTGTTGAAGATCATCTGGAAGAGCACCTCCCAATCTTGTTGATCCCCATCCAGCAAGAGCCAATGGTTCGCCAGCTTCTACGAATTCAGTTTCGGCACGAATGGTTAAAATTTTAGGAAGACTTAGGTCGATTTCTTCTACTTCCAAGATGGCTACGTCGTTGAATACGTTCCAGATATCGTAATCTTCGTGGATATTGATTTTAAGTACTTTGTAAACGTGTCCAGGACTAGACAATTTGTTTATTCCAGCTTTGACGGTCAACCTACTTGCAGATGACCTAAAAGTTTTTGGTTTAGTTTATTTATTTAATTTAAAATGTTTAGTTTTACCCAGCAACGCAGTGAGCAGCGGTGATTACGTAGTTTTTGTGAACGATTGATCCTCCACAGTTGTGATATCCTCCTGACTGTAAAGAAATGATGTAAGGATAAGTTCCTTCGGGAGCGGGTCCACCTCCAACAACTCTCCAACTTAAGGTAGGATCAATCCTTAAGAGCGATGGTACAGCTAAATAAAAAATATTGAATTAATGTCTTTGGATTTGATTTTTTTCCTTAGTGGTAATAAATAAAACTTACCTAAGCTGCCCACTATGCAAATACCTAAAACAATGAAACGTAAAGCCATTTCGATGATACTGATTTTGCTTTTCAAATACTTCGCTTTTATACAAATTTTGAAAGTGATCTCTACCTGTGATAAACAAAATTATCTAGAATTTTATCAGCAATCTTATCATATGTTGCATTTTTAAGTAAACATAAGTTTGATTTCTCAGAGCTACTCTGGAAAAGTATATTTTGTCTAAAAGGTTTGATATTGACTAGAAAAGCTCGAACGTTTTCGTCTAAAGAATAGTAAAAAATTTAAAATTAGTCCAAATTTGGGATTCAAATTATGCTCTTGTCTAATCCAGCAGTTGATAGACAAGTTACAATTTACATTGTGTCAACTTTTACTATTTTTAGTTCTAAAAGTGTCGATAAATTTTTGGTTTGTCTAAAAATTTGTGATATGCTTATCACGTTGCACTACATAGACCACACTGTTATAAATTATTATGAGAATTTTCATATATTTTGATTATGGAACGGTCAGGAATTGATATGTAATTCAATAATCATCATTTCAATGGTTCATTTGATAAATTCTAGAAGTAAACAAATTTTTGAAGGTATCATATTGTAGATGGCTTTATGGCGCACATTTATGGACCTATTTAATTATTTTTGGAACAGTGTGTAATGACAAAGATTCAAAAAATTGTGTTCTTGGAGAAAATAAATTATTTTCTTACATTAAACTATAGAAAATAATAAAATAATAGAGTTGTTGCTAGTCGTAATATCCTAGTCGGAATTGTGCTACCTAGCCTTACTTGAGAAATTTTTTTAAATTGGATAAATCAAACGAAAAAATTCTTAGCCCCAAATTACTTAATAATACCTACCTAATAATTACATAAACTTTAAGATAATTTGACTTTTATACGACTTTTCATTTAAATTTTTTTTTTTTTTTTTTTTTTTCAAGCCACGGCAGTGGAGTGATGTGATCGCTGGTTTCGCTACGAGCGGAAATTCTGAGTTCAAATCTCGGACGCATCAGAATTTCTTAGCTCGGCTTTCCAGTGGACATTCTCACTTCGTGGTGAACCAAAAAACCAACCAACCAACCAACCAAATTATCCAATCCAAAAAACATAAACAAACAAAAATACTAAACAATTTAAAAATTAACATTTAGAAGTGCTAATAACCCAGTAGTTGATGCACGTTAAAATGTAAATAAAAAAAAAAAAAAAATTTTTTTGATAAGATAAATTCTGTTCAAATACTCTAAAACGTTATCAAAATACTAATGCATTTGCCGATCTTGAAAATTTTTTGACCTAAATTGACTCTATAGAAATATTCTTAATTAATAATTTATTAATTTGTTTAATTTATAATATGAATAGAGGAGCGCTCCGCTTAAAAGTAGCGGATTTTTGGTTTACAAATTACAAATTCTAAATAATGTAACTTTGGGCTTATTAATTAGTAATAATTTTTTCATAATTATTGGCACAATTTTTCAGCTAAATTTTTTTAAAATTTGTTTAACAACATTTTGAATAACAAAGAGCGCAGTTTATTAAACTCAATTTTTTCGACTACAAAATTTTTCCTTTTTTTGCGAACTGATGGATTTCAAAATAGTAATTCTGGATTTGGATCCAATTTTTTAAGTTCAAAAATTTTAATTTGTGTTTATTAATTATTTGTTGTACCTACCTACTTTTATTTAGTTTTTAATTTTTGGTTTACAGATATTGTAATTTTTTTAGATGAAATCGTATTAGAGCTTCTCTGATCAAAATGAAAACTTCTGCACTTTTTGAAAATTTGGCGAATTGTACTTTTCTAAAGTAGCTCTGAAAAATCAATTTTATGTTTTACTTAAAATTTCATTTTGTGATAAGTTTTTTATATTTTTTTTTTTATTTTGTTTTATTTTTACGCAAATAATATTTTTCAATTAAACAAAAGAAATAGAAAGAAATGTCGGCCCATTATGGGGTTTGCGTTATTATACGCGGAATAAATCAGAGTTTTATTTTGAAATAAAAAAATCAAAAATCAAGTGTCGAAATTTAAAAAATCAATGATTTTCTTCGAAAAAATGAAAAATTTTGTAGAATCTAAGTTTGAATATTTTTTTTGTATTTTTTCCTGAAAAGTACGTTTAAAGACAAACAAAAACAAAAAAAAACGTTCCGATTAGTCAATTTTTGAAATAGTTACGATCGTTTGAAACAAAAAACAGCAGTTTTTCTAAAAGTTTGTAACTTTTTTTGGGTTGAGTAAAAAATTTTGAAAAAATTCACAGAACTGTTTTTGGCGAGATAGTATAATATGTAAAAATTTCAGGAAAATCAAAGGGGGTCGAGTTCAAAAGTGGTCGATTTGGTGTGGAATGCCCCATATATTTTTTTGTACAAGTTAACTAATTTATAACTTCATTTAAATGCAAAAAACTTCTGGGTTGATTTTTACGGTGAATATTTTAATAAAATAATAGAGTAGTTGCTAGTCAGGACATCCAGAAATTGTGCTACCCAGTCATACTTAAGAAATTTTTCCCAAGTTTTAAAATTAGAATTAGGATAAATCAATCACCGATAAAAATTTTTTTAGCCCTAAATTACAAAAGCCTTAAAATAATTTGAGTTTTATACGACTTTTTGTTTAAATTTTTTGATAAGATAAATTATGTTCGAGAATTCTAAAACGTTATCAAAATACTAATGCAATTACTAATCTTGAAAAATTTGCTATCAATAAATGAGCTGTGTAATTATTGTAACTATGCAATTTCTAAATCCAAAATTCCTTTTTTTAAATATGGCAATTGTTGGAACAGCGAAAATTTTTGTTTTTGAAAATTGTGCTATATTCAAAATGTCAAGTCAACAAAGAATTGTTTCAAATTGCCGTTTGGGGGAGGGAGGGGGAAGGGGGAGGTATTGCTAATAAATAGTTCAAAAACGGCAATAATTAATTTTTTAATCGTGGATATATTAAAAATAAATTTGTTTTTACTTTTCAGTTTTCTACATTAATCTTTCAAAACTTGATAAACAAAAAATTTTCAATTACGGGAGAAAATTCACTCAATTAAATAGAAATTAAAAAATGAAAGTAGTGGTTTTTTGGTTTACAAATTTCAAATATGTAACTTTGGGCTGATAAATTAGTAATAATAATTTTTCACAATAATTAGTACAATTTTTTAGATAGAAATTTTTTTATTTGATTAACAATATTCTGAATAACAAAAAACGCAATTTTGAACACTATTATTTTTAGTTTTGGCACATTTTTTCAACTCCAATATTTTGCAGTTCTTCTTTAAGAACTGCTGGATTTAAAGATGGAAATCCTGGATTTGGATTGAATTTTTCAAGTTCAAAAATTTTAACTTGTTTATCCACAATCATCTTTTGCACTTTCTACAAATTTGGCTAACTGTACTTTTCCAAAGTAGCTCTGAAAAATCAATCTTATGTTTTACTAAAAATTTCATTGTATGATAAGATTACTGATAATATTCTAGATAACATTGTTTTGACCGGATAGATCATTTTCAAAATTTGTATAAAAGCGAAGTATTTGAAAAGCAAAATCAGTATCATCGAAATGGCTCTACGTTTCATTGTTTTAGGTCTTTGCATTGTGGGCAGCTTAGGTAAGTTTTATTTATTACCACTAATGAATTAATTGATAAAAAAGAATCAAATCCAAGGACACTAATTCAATATTTTTTATTTAGCTGTACCATCGCCCTTAAGGATTGATCCCACCTTAAGTTGGAGAGTTGTTGGAGGTGGACCCGCTCCCGAAGGTACTTATCCTTACATCATTTCTTTGCAGTCCAGTGGATATCACAGCTGTGGAGGATCAATCGTTCACAAAAACTACGTAATCACCGCTGCTCACTGCGTCGATGGGTAAAACTAAACATTTTAAATTGAATCAATAAACTAAACCAAAAACTTTTAGAGCATCTGCAAGTAGGTTGACCATCAAAGCTGGAATAAACAAATTGTCTAGTCCTGGACACGTTTACAAAGTACTTAAAATCAATATCCACGAAGATTACGATCGCTGGGACTTATTCAATGACGTAGCCATCTTAGAAGTAGAAGAAATCGACCTAAGTCTTCCTAAAATTTTAACCATTCGTGCCGAAACTGAATTTGTAGAAGCTGGCGAACCATTGGCTCTTGCTGGATGGGGATCAACAACATTAGGAGGTGCTACTCCAGATGATCTTCAACAAATTCTCTTGGCAGGTATCTCCGTGGAAGACTGCCAAGCAGCACATGGAATATTGCGAGTACGTGATACCCAAATTTGTACTTTGACCAAAGCTGGAGAAGGTGCATGTCATGGTGATTCCGGTGGTCCATTGTTAAGAAGAGTAGAAGACCACGAAAGATTAGTAGGAATAGTTTCATGGGGATCTCCCTGTGCCCGAGGAAAGCCCGATGTGTTCGGAAGAGTTTCTTCTTTCGTTCCGTGGTTCAACGACAAGTGCGGAAACTGCTTAAACTAAAAATCCAAAATATACGCTAATAAAGAGATTTGAATAATTTTGAATTTTTTTAAAAGAAAATGTTTTTCCGAAACCTATGAGAAACCCAACGTTGTACAAGCAATTGTTTTTACTTTTTAGATTACTTATCTCAGTTCTCCAAGATTGTGAGCGTTTGAAAATTTTATTATAGTTTGGAAGTTTTAATTGATAGCAAAAGTCTCAAAAACTGTAATTCTAAAAATTTAAACTCATATAACCGTTAAGGTGGTCGTTTTAGAGGAAATTCAAATTTTGTTTTTATCCTTAAGGAAGCCCTAGACGATCAATCTGCCTTATTAAACGATTGAGTCAATCGATCGACGAGCGCTTCAATCAACCTCAATCAGCCTATCAGTCTTTGGATGAAAACCTATTAATCAGTGGATTCATGTTAAAACCAGAAACATCTTAACCGCTTAAAATAGTAAAAATGTTTTTTAGTACTTTGTTTCCAATATTTTTTGTAAAATTGCTCTAGATGATCAAGCGTCCACTTCAACCGCTTGAGTCATTCAATCACCGTCAATGCTTGCTTCAAGCGTCAAGCGGGTTTTTAAACAATCAATCACGCTTGATACAATCGATTGACTCAAGCTTTTGATCAAAAGATTGATGGTCTAGTCTAGAGCGTCCTTTACGTTTTTGGATAATTTTTGCTTAATTGAAAGGTTAACTATTTGTACCTTTTTGTTCATCACAGATCATTACCTTAGTTGTGATAGATTAGATAAGAGATCAAAGGGCATAGCCGGATTAATATGAGAAATCTGCCCCCGCGACTTTTTTGGCTCATACTCAGGGGATCGATTTGGTGTCAAATAAAAATAATTCACACCAATTTTTATTAGCTCTTTAACTCTAACGGTTGTCGATATTTTCAAAAAAACCTGTTTTTTCAATTTTATTTTTATTTTTATAGTAAAATTCACAATTAATTAATGATGAATTTTTTCCTAATTTTTAGGAGTTTAAGACATGAGAAAAAAATATAATCATGATTTTTTAACGAAAAGCCGATTTTTGGCAGACGATTGAAAATTAAAATCTTTTTTTTTTAGCCTTTTTAAAATATGTCACTCACCAAAATTCGTCAGAAAATGTCTATTATACTCCTCTACATTCAGGAATTTTTTTAATTTTTTTGAAATGGTGGAACAATATGAAAAAAGATAAAAACTCATTTTTTTTTTAAATCTTGCGTTCTAAATAACTTATATCTTTTTTTTAGCTAAAAAAATTTGTCTAAAATATTTTTTTGCCAAAAATAAATATAAATAAAGATTACCATAAAAACAATCATATATATTTTAAAATATTTTAAGATTTTATTATTTTAATATATTTTAAAATAATGCATTTTTAGGGAAAACTTATAAAATCTTTTTTAAAGTTCTTAAAAAGACCTTTATTTTTGTTTTTTTATAAAATACCGTAGCCAAACTAAGTGAGCTAATAACAAAAATAAAGTAGATCTTTATTTTTTTCATATAAATTATAAATATAATTTTTTTAGCCCTTATTTTTGAAATGGTTTGAGCTGAAAGGGTTTGAACAACATGTCAACTATTTACGAACATATGCAAACTTTAAACGGCCATATCTTATACAATTTTTATACTACAACAAAAACCTAAATTTTCAGAAAAACCAAACCTACAATTTTTAATTTTATAAAATTTTGCGTATCATTAATAAATTTTGAGATATTTAAAAAAAAAAGATTTTTTGCAAAATTGCAAAAATGCTCTCTTCAAATCAACCTCAAATTTTTTCAAAACTAAGGACTTTAAACCTGTAAAACTACTAGAGCATATTACAAGTAAGTACATAAATAAAGTTAATTGTGAAGTAGTATAACAATTATTTTCAATTGGGATGGTAATTAAATTAGGGGGTGATTTTAACATTTTTTGTCGCCGAAATAAATAGAAATCAGCTTATCATATTTAAAATTAAAATATACAAAAAATCAATTTATCATAGCTCGCTTAGTTTTGATGCTATGGGGTTTAATAAAAAACAAAATTAAAGAGTTTTTGAATATTAAAATATATTGAAATAATAAAATATTAAAATATTTTAGAATATATTTTTTAGCTAAAAAAAAATTTAAGTTATTTAGAACAGAAGATTTTAGAAAAAAAAATGAATTTTTATTTTTTTTCATATTGTTCCACCATTTCAAAAAATTCAAAAAAATTCATGAGTGTAGAGGGGTATAATAGACATTTTCTGACAAATTTTGATGAGTGACATACTTTAAAAAGGCTAAAAAAAAAAGATTTTAATTTTCTATCGTCTGCCAAAAATCGGCTTTTCGTTAAAAAATCATGATTATATTTTTTTCTCATGTTTTAAACTCCTAAAAATTAGGAAAAAATTCATCATTGATCAATTGTGAATTTTACTATAAAAATAAAAATAAAATTGAAAAAACAGGTTTTTTTGAAAATCTCGACAACCGTTAGAGTTAAAGAGCTAAAAATTGGTGTGAATTATTTTTATTCGACACCAAATCAATCCCCTGAGTATGAGCCAAAAAAGTCGCGGGGGCAGATTTCTCATATTAATCCGGCTATGCCCTTTCTTAATTATGCGACATAATTTCTAAATAGGGGAAATGTGCCTATGACGCTCATCTAGAATCTGCTTTTATTACTCCAGTTTGAAGGAACTGTTGCACGATAATTTCCTGGTAAAAATTGAAGTTACGGCAGTGATCAAAAAAGATTGGGATTTTTATCTGATTTATGCAATTTAGCTTATGATGGACTCCATTGTGATGTGCATCATTGGCAATAAAATAATTATATTGTTTGAGTTGTTTTTCTTTTTCATTCATGGATATGACATCCAAAAAAAACTGAATAAATTATACGTGCAAGAAAAAAGTAGATTTGTTGTAAAATATGTAAGTCGTAGTATCACGATGAGTGCGCTGGTGTTACTTTCCGTGGCAAATTTTCTATTTGGCACATTTTCCCTACAGCTCATGAGCGGCTAGGAAATACAGAATTAAAGTAGGTTATTGCATTTGAACCTTTTGTGTTATAAAAAAATACTTGCAAGTGTGGTAGACATATTTAAACATTTTTATAGCAAAGTCAGCAAACCTAAGAACGATGATTCCACAAAATTCAATCACAAATCTGGAATACAATAAATAATATTGATAGAGCAGAATGATAGATAAAAATAATTATCCCCTACTAAAGTCATTATAGTATAAATCTTCAAACTTGAGTGTTACGTCATCGCTCAACTGAGGAAAGTACTCTAAAAGATAAAAAAATTTGCTTTTACAAAGACGGGGTTTCCAACGGTTTTGGAAAACATTTCATTTAAAAAAAAAATTAAAAATAATTCAAATCTGTTTATTAGTGTATTTCGGATTTGTAGTTCAAACAATTTCCGCACTTTTCGTTGAACCACGGAACGAAAGAAGAAACTCTTCCGTACACATCAGGTTTTCCTTTAGCACAGGGAGTTCCCCACGAAACGATTCCTACAACTCTTTGATGATCTTCGATTCTTCTAAACAATGGACCACCGGAATCACCATGGCATGCACCTTCTCCAGCTCTGGTCAAAGTACAAATTTGGGTATCACGAACTCGCGATTTTCCATGTTCTGCTTGGCAGTCTTCCAAGGAGATACCTGCCAAAAGAATTTGTTGAAGATCATCTGGAGTAGCACCTCCTAATGTTGTTGATCCCCATCCAACAAGAGCCAGTGGTTCGCCAGCTTCTACAAAGTCAGTTTCGGCACGAATGGTTGAAATTCTATGAAGATTTACGTCGATTTCTTCTACTTCCAAAATGGCTACGTCATTGAATATATCCCAGCGATCGTAATCTTCATGGATATTGATTTTAAGTACTTTGTAAACGTGACCAGGACTAGACAATTTGTTTATTCCAGCTTTGACGGTCAACCTGCTTGGAGATGACCTACAAGTTTACGATTTAGTTTATTATTGGTTCAATTTAAAATGTTTAGTTTTACCCATCAACGCAGTGAGCAGCGGTGATTACGTAATTTTTGTGAACGATGGTTCCACCACAGTTGTGATATCCGCCGGACTGTAAAGAAATGATGAACGGATATCCAGCATCGGTAGCTGGTCCACCTCCAATAACTCTCCAGCTTAAGGTAGGATCAATTCTTAAGGGCGATGGTACAGCTAAATTAAAAATATTTAATTAATATCTTTTTTATTTGCGAATTATTTGGGTTATTACTTAATTCATTAGTGGTAATAAATAAAACTTACCTAAACTGCCCAAAATGCAAAAACCTAAAACAATGAAACGTAGAGTCATTTTGATGATACTGATTTTGCTTTTCAAATACTTTGTTTTTATACAAATTTTGCAAGTGATCTATGCCTGTGATAAACAATACTTTCTAGAATGTTATCAGCAATCTTATCAAAGATTGAATTTTTAAGTAAATCATAAGATTGGTTTCTCAGAGCCACTTTAGAAAACTACATTTCGTCTACAAGTTTTGATTTTGACTAGAGAATCTCCAAGGTCTCGTCTAGAAAGTAATAAAATAATAGAAAATTAGACCAAATTAGGGTAAAAAAAACTAAACTCAAATTATGCTCCTATTTAATCCAGCTATTGATAAACAAAAAACAAGTTACAATTTTTCAACATGAAAAATGGGGAGAGGGGGTTTGCCCATAACTCACCACGCTCGGCAGATGGGTTGGCGAGGTTTTGATGTGGTGCAGTCGAAATATTGCATTCCCAAACCCAAAACTCCCATCTTTAAATCCAGCAGTTCTTAAAGAAAGAAAAATTTTGCAGCCGAAAGAATGTGCTGAAAAAATTGTGTACCTACAATAAATTGCGCTTATTTTAATCAAAATATTGGGCAAATAAAAAAAGTTCCATCTTAAAAAGTGCTAATAATACAGAACAAATTTAGAATATTTTGTGACGATTTTGTCGTATTATTTTTGTTATAGCAATTTTGAGGTGCTAAATTATGATCAATAAAATATTATGTTAATGAAGCTGCTGATAATAGTAGATTTCTTGTAAAATCCTGATAGTTTGAAATTATTGCTTTATTTTTGAATTTTGGAAAAATTTGTTGAGGGTTTTGAGAAGTTCCATACCTGAAAAATTAAAATTTATGTTTTGAATTTACCGGCGCTAACAGTGATGAAAATTTTGAGAATAGAGGTCAACCAAGGTCGGCTTGATAAGAAAATTTTCGAGATGGACGTGGCAGGAAAGAGAGAATTTTTTAGTTTTCCGGAAATCCAAGCTGGATTCTGGGAAGAATCATTCAATATGTGATCGAGAGTACTTTTTAGATTCAACCAAGTGAAAATTACTGAAAAGTTAGTTGATTTTTCAATTTATAAGTTGAAATCCACATGGTACCTACGTTTCAATGAGTGAAATATTAGAATTTGCATGGATTTTGATTGTGGAATAGTCAGGAATTGATATGTAGTTGAATAATTATCATTTCAATGGTTTATTTGATACATTCTAAAAAAAAAAACAAAATTTTGAGGGTATCCACATGGTAGATGACTTTATGGCGCCTATTCCTGGGCCTAATTAATTATTTTTGGAACACGATACCAAAAATTGTATTCTAGGAGGAAGTTCAAAGTTAGAAGATAGCGTTGGTTTGATGAAAAAAAACCTACACTTATGAAGACCATTCATATGAAGACATTGGTGATTTTTGTGTTAATTTTAGGTATAGATAAAAACAATTTATTTAATAAAAAAACTATATATATGGGGCATTCCACACCAAATCGACCACTTTTGAACCCGACCCCTTTTGATTTTCCTGAAATTTTTACATATTATACTATCTCACCAAAAACAGTTCTGTGAATTTTTTCAAAATTTTTTATTCAACCCAAAAAAGTTACGAATTTTTAGAAAAACTGATGTTGTTTTTCTTCAAACGATCGTAACTATGTCAAAAATTGTCTAATCGGAACGTTTAATTTTTGTTTTTGTTTGGCTTTAAACGTACTTTTCAAGAAAAAATACAAAAAAAAATATTCAAACTTAGATTCTACAAAATTTTTCATTTTTTCGGAGAAAATCATTGATTTTTCAAATTTCGACACTTTTCATTTTTGATTTTTTTTTTTTAAAGAAAAATCTGAATTATTCCGCGTATAACAACGCAAACCCCATAATGACATTTCTTTCTATTTCTTTTGTTTAATTGAAAAATATTATTTGCGTAAAAATAAAACAAAATATTTTTTAATTAAACAAAAAAAATAAAAAGAAATGTGGGCCCATTATGGGGTTTGCGTTGTTATACGCGGAATAAATCAGAGTTGTTTTTGAAATAAAAAAATCAAAAATCAAAAGTGAACAAATTTGAAAAATCAATGATTTTCTCCGAAAAAATAATAAATTTTGTAGAATCCAAGTTTGAATATTTTTTTTGTATTTTTTCTTGAAAAGTACGTTTAAAGACAAACAAAAACAAAAAAAGAACGTTTTGATTAGTCAATTTTTGAAATAGTTAAGATTGTTTGAAAAAAAAAACATAAGTTTTTTTGAAATTTTAACTTTGTAAAAAATTTTGAAAAAAATTACACAACTGATTTTACGTATTATACAATCCCATCAAAAACAGTTCTGTAAATTTTTTCAAAATTGTTTACAAAGTTAAGAATTTTTAGAAAAACTGATGTTTGTTTTCTTCAAACGATCGTAACTTTTTCAAAAATTGACTAATCAAAACGTTTGTTTTTTGTTTTTATTTGTTTTTAAACGTACTTTTCAGGAAAAAATACAAAAAAAATATTCAAACTCGGATTCTACAAAAATTTTTATTTTTTCGGAGAAAATCATTAATTTTTCAAATTTTTCCACTTTTGATTTTTGATTTTTTTATTTCAAAAACAACTCTGATTTATTCCGCGTATAACAACGCAAACCCCATAATGGGCCAAAATTTTTTTCTATTTTTTTTGTTTAATTAAAATAGCTATTTTCGATACTAGTTAGGAAAACTAAGATTTTTGAATTAAACATAAGAAATAGAAAGAAATGTCGGTCCATTATGGGGTTTGCGTTGTTATACGTGGAATAAATCAGAGTTTTTTTTGAAATAAAAAAATCAAAAATCAAAAGTGTCAAAATTTAAAAAATCAATGATTTTCTCCGAAAAAATGAAAAATTTTGTAGAATCTAAGTTTGAATATTTTTTTTGTATTTTTTCCTAAAAAGTACGTTTAAAGACAAACAAAACAAAAAAAAACGTTCCGATTAGTCAATTTTTGAAATAGTTACGATCGTTTGAAAAAAAAAACAGCAGTTTTTCTAAAAATTCGTAACTTTTTTTGGGTTGAGTAAAAAATTTTGAAAAAATTCACAGAACTGTTCTTGATGAGATAGTATAATATGTAAAAATTTCATGAAAATCAAAAGGGGTCGGGTTCAAAAGTGGTCGATTTGGTGTGGAATGCCCCATATATTTTTTTTGTACAAGTTGGCTAATTTATAACTTCATTTAAATGCAAAAAACTGCTGGGTTGATTTTTACGGTGAATGTTTTAATAAAATAATAGAGTAGTTGCTAGTCAGGACATCCAGAAATTGTGCTACCCAGTCTTACTTAAGAAATTTTTCCCAAGGTTTAAAATTAGAATTAGGATAAATCAATCACCGATAAAAATTTTTTTAGCCCTAAATTACAAAAACCTTAAAATAATTTGAGTTTTATGCGGCTTTTTGTTTAAATTTTTTGATAAGATAAATTATGTTCGAGAATTCTAAAACGTTATCAAAATACTAATGCAATTATCAATCTTGAAAAATTTGCTATCAATAAATGAACTGTGTAATTATTGTAACTATGCAATTTCTAAATCCAAAATTCATTTTTTTAAATATGGCAATTGTTGGAACAGCGAAAATTTTTGTTTTTGAAAATTGTGCTATATTCAAAATGTCAAGTCAACAAAGAATTGTTTCAAATTGCCGTTTGGGGGAGGGAGGGGGAAGGGGGAGGTATTGCTAATAAATAGTTCAAAAACGGCAATAATTGATTTTTTAATCGTGGATATATTAAAAATAAATTTGTTTTTACTTTTCAGTTTTCTACATTAATCTTTCAAAACTTGATAAACAAAAAATTTTCAATTACGGGAGAAAATTCACTCAATTAAATAGAAATTAAAAAATGAAAGTAGTGGTTTTTTGGTTTACAAATTTCAAATATGTAACTTTGGGCTGATAAATTAGTAATAATAATTTTTCACAATAATTAGTACAATTTTTTAGATAGAAATTTTTTTATTTGATTAACAATATTCTGAATAACAAAAAACGCAATTTTGAACACTATTATTTTTAGTTTTGGCACATTTTTTCAACTCCAATATTTTGCAGTTCTTCTTTAAGAACTGCTGGATTTAAAGATGGAAATCCTGGATTTGGATTGAATTTTTCAAGTTCAAAAATTTTAACTTGTTTATCCACAATCATCTTTTGCACTTTCTACAAATTTGGCTAACTGTACTTTTCCAAAGTAGCTCTGAAAAATCAATCTTATGTTTTACTAAAAATTTCATTGTATGATAAGATTACTGATAATATTCTAGATAACATTGTTTTGACCGGATAGATCATTTTCAAAATTTGTATAAAAGCGAAGTATTTGAAAAGCAAAATCAGTATCATCGAAATGGCTCTACGTTTCATTGTTTTAGGTCTTTGCATTGTGGGCAGCTTAGGTAAGTTTTATTTATTACCACTAATGAATTAATTGATAAAAAAGAATCAAATCCAAGGACACTAATTCAATATTTTTTATTTAGCTGTACCATCGCCCTTAAGGATTGATCCCACCTTAAGTTGGAGAGTTGTTGGAGGTGGACCCGCTCCCGAAGGTACTTATCCTTACATCATTTCTTTGCAGTCCAGTGGATATCACAGCTGTGGAGGATCAATCGTTCACAAAAACTACGTAATCACCGCTGCTCACTGCGTCGATGGGTAAAACTAAACATTTTAAATTGAATCAATAAACTAAACCAAAAACTTTTAGAGCATCTGCAAGTAGGTTGACCATCAAAGCTGGAATAAACAAATTGTCTAGTCCTGGACACGTTTACAAAGTACTTAAAATCAATATCCACGAAGATTACGATCGCTGGGACTTATTCAATGACGTAGCCATCTTAGAAGTAGAAGAAATCGACCTAAGTCTTCCTAAAATTTTAACCATTCGTGCCGAAACTGAATTTGTAGAAGCTGGCGAACCATTGGCTCTTGCTGGATGGGGATCAACAACATTAGGAGGTGCTACTCCAGATGATCTTCAACAAATTCTCTTGGCAGGTATCTCCGTGGAAGACTGCCAAGCAGCACATGGAAAATTGCGAGTACGTGATACCCAAATTTGTACTTTGACCAAAGCTGGAGAAGGTGCATGTCATGGTGATTCCGGTGGTCCATTGTTAAGAAGAGTAGAAGACCACGAAAGATTAGTAGGAATAGTTTCATGGGGATCTCCCTGTGCCCGAGGAAAGCCCGATGTGTTTGGAAGAGTTTCTTCTTTCGTTCCGTGGTTCAACGACAAGTGCGGAAACTGCTTAAACTAAAAATCCAAAATATACGCTAATAAAGAGATTTGAATAATTTTGAAATTTTTTAAAAGAAAATGTTTTTCCGAAACCTTTGAGAAACCCAATGTTGTACAAGCAATTTTTTTTACTTTTTAGATTACTTGGCTCAGTTCTCCAAGATTGTGAGCGTTTGAAAATTTTATTATAGTTTGGAAGTTTTAATTGATAGCAAAAGTCTCAAAAACTGTAATTCTAAAAATTTAAACTCATATAACCGTTAAGGTGGTCGTTTTAGAGGAAATTCAAATTTTGTTTTTATCCTTAAGGAAGCCCTAGACGATCAATCTGCTTTATTAAACGATTGAGTCAATCGATCGACGAGCGCTTCAATCAACCTCAGTCAGCCTATCAGTCTTTGGATGAAAACCTCTTAATCAGTGGATTCATGTTAAAACCAGAAACATCTTAACCGCTTAAAATAGTAAATAATATTAAAACTTCAAAATATCGAGTTATTAATAAATTAAAAATTAATTAATAACTCGATATTTTGAAGTTTTAATATTATCTAATATCAACGAGTTAATAATTTATATATTTAAATAGTAAAAATGTTTTTTAGTACTTTGTATCCAATATTTTTTGTAAAATTGCTCTAGATGATCAAGCGTCCTCTTCAACCGCTTGAGTCATTCAAACTTTCTATCAATCACCGTCAATGCTTGCTTCAAGCGTCAAGCGGGTTTCTGAACGATCAATCACGCTTGATACAATCGATTGACTCGAGCTTTTGATCAAAAGATTGATGGTCTAGTCTAGAGCGTCCTTTACGTTTTTGCATAATTTTTGCTTAATTGAAAGGTTAACTATTTGTACCTTTTTGTTCATCACAGATCATTACCTTAGTTGTGATAGATTTGATAAGAGATCAAATTTCTTAATTATGCGACATAATTTCTAAATAGGGGAAATGTGCCTATGACGCTCATCTAGAATCTGCTTTTATTACTGATGATTCCACAAAATCCAATCACAAATCTGGAATACAATAAATAATATTGATAGAGCAGAATCCTCAAGCTTTCAAAATGTGGTGCCTTTTTGCGCCTTACGACGTATTATGCGGTCCACCAAACCGCCATCTCCAAACCTGTCATCGCCGAGGTAACACACAAGATAGGCTCAATATTGTCACAATATTGCGTGCTACCCTGCTACCTGGGAGGTAAATCTTTTAGTAGATCTGACATTTTCTTAAGTTTGTTTTGGTATCTGAAAGTTCATCAGTTGAACTTCTTAAGAAATATTAGAGTATATCCAATTTCCACTTCTTTTATGGTAGATCAACACAGGAACGTGCAAATTGTAATCTCTAGATTCATTACGTTGTCGTTGGATTATCAAAGTTTAACACAAGAAAAGTTTCACGATGCCATCGTGCAGGTGCAGGTGTTAAAAACCCAAGGTAAAAAAAACTGGATAAAAATAATTATCCCCTACTAAAGTCATTATAGTATAAATCTTCAAACTTGAGTGTTACGTCATCGCTCAACTGAGGAAAGTACTCTAAAAGATCAAAAAATTTGCTTTTACAAAGACGGGGTTTCCAACGGTTTTGGAAAACATTTCATTTAAAAAAAAAATTAAAAATAATTCAAATCTGTTTATTAGTGTATTTCGGATTTGTAGTTCAAACAATTTCCGCACTTTTCGTTGAACCACGGAACGAAAGAAGAAACTCTTCCGTACACATCAGGTTTTCCTTTAGCACAGGGAGTTCCCCACGAAACGATTCCTACAACTCTTTGATGATCTTCGATTCTTCTGAACAATGGACCACCGGAATCACCATGGCATGCACCTTCTCCAGCTCTGGTCAAAGTACAAATTTGGGTATCACGAACTCGCGATTTTCCATGTTCTGCTTGGCAGTCTTCCAAGGAGATACCTGCCAAAAGAATTTGTTGAAGATCATCTGGAGTAGCACCTCCTAATGTTGTTGATCCCCATCCAACAAGAGCCAGTGGTTCGCCAGCTTCTACAAAGTCAGTTTCGGCACGAATGGTTGAAATTCTATGAAGATTTACGTCGATTTCTTCTACTTCCAAAATGGCTACGTCATTGAATATATCCCAGCGATCGTAATCTTCATGGATATTGATTTTAAGTACTTTGTAAACGTGACCAGGACTAGACAATTTGTTTATTCCAGCTTTGACGGTCAACCTGCTTGGAGATGACCTACAAGTTTACGATTTAGTTTATTATTGGTTCAATTTAAAATGTTTAGTTTTACCCATCAACGCAGTGAGCAGCGGTGATTACGTAATTTTTGTGAACGATGGTTCCACCACAGTTGTGATATCCGCCGGACTGTAAAGAAATGATGAACGGATATCCAGCATCGGTAGCTGGTCCACCTCCAATAACTCTCCAGCTTAAGGTAGGATCAATTCTTAAGGGCGATGGTACAGCTAAATTAAAAATATTTAATTAATATCTTTTTTATTTGCGAATTATTTGGGTTATTACTTAATTCATTAGTGGTAATAAATAAAACTTACCTAAACTGCCCAAAATGCAAAAACCTAAAACAATGAAACGTAGAGTCATTTTGATGATACTGATTTTGCTTTTCAAATACTTTGTTTTTATACAAATTTTGCAAGTGATCTATGCCTGTGATAAACAATACTTTCTAGAATGTTATCAGCAATCTTATCAAAGATTGAATTTTTAAGTAAATCATAAGATTGGTTTCTCAGAGCCACTTTAGAAAACTACATTTCGTCTACAAGTTTTGATTTTGACTAGAGAATCTTCAAGGTCTCGTCTAGAAAGTAATAAAATAATAGGGAATTAGACCAAATTAGACTATTGATAAACAAAAAACAAGTAACAATTTTTCAACATGAAAAATAGGGAGGGGGAGAGGGGGTTTGCCCATAACTCACCACGCTCGGCAGACGGGTTGGCGAGGTTTTGATGTGGTGCAGTCGAAATATTGCATTCCCAAACCCAAAACTCCCATCTTTAAATCCAGCAGTTCTTAAAGAAAGAAAAATTTTGCAGCCGAAAGAATGTGCTGAAAAAATTGTGTCCCTACAATAAATTGCGCTCATTTTAATCAAAATATTGGGCAAATCAAAAAAGTTCCATCTCAAAAAGTGCTAATAATACAGAACAAATTTAGAATATTTTGTGACGATTTTGTCGTATTATTTTTGTTATAGCAATTTTGAGGTGCTAAATTATGATCAATAAAATATTATGTTAATGAAGCTGCTGATAATAGTAGATTTCTTGTAAAATCCTGATAGTTTGAAATTATTGCTTTATTTTTGAATTTTGGAAAAATTTGTTAAGGGTTTTGTGAAGTTCCATACCTGAAAAATTAAAATTTATGTTTTGAATTTACCGGCGCTAACAGTGATGAAAATTTTGGGAATAGAGGTCAACCAAGGTCGGCTTGATAAGAAAATTTTCGGGATGGACGTGGCAGGAAAGAGAGAATTTTTTAGTTTTCCGGAAATCCAAGCTGGATTCTGGGAAGAATCATTCAATATGTGATCGAGAGTACTTTTTAGATTCAACCAAGTGAAAATTACTGAAAAGTTAGTTGATTTTTCAATTTATAAGTTGAAATCCACATGGTACCTACGTTTCAATGAGTGAAATATTAGAATTTACATGGATTTTGATTGTGGAATAGTCAGGAATTGATATGTAGTTGAATAATTATCATTTCAATGGTTTATTTGATACATTCTAAAAACAAAAACAAAATTTTGAGGGTATCCACATGGTAGATGACTTTATGGCGCCTATTCCTGGGCTTATTTAATTATTTTTGGAACACGAACCCAAAAATTGTATTCTAGGAGGAAGTTCAAAGTTAGAAGATAGCGTTGGTTTGATGAAAAAAAACCTACACTTATGAAGACCATTCATATGAAGACATTGGTGATTTTTGTGTTAATTTTAGGTATAGATAAAAACAATTTATTTAATAAAAAAGCTTTATATATGGGGCATTCCACACCAAATCGACCACTTTTGAACCCGACCCCTTTTGATTTTCCTGAAATTTTTACATATTATACTATCTCACCAAAAACAGTTCTGTGAATTTTTTCAAAATTTTTTATTCAACCCAAAAAGAGTTACGAATTTTTAGAAAAACTGAAAGAAAAAAATTTTTTCCTGAAAAGTACGTTTAAAGACGAACAAAAACAAAAAAAGAACGTTTTGATTAGTCAATTTTTGAAATAGTTACGATTGTTTGAAGAAAAAAAACGTCAGTTTTTCTGAAATTTTACTTTGTAAAAAATTTTGAAAAAAATTACACAACTGATTTTACGTATTATACTATCTCATCAAAAACAGTTCTGTAAATTTTTTCAAAATTGTTTACAAAGTTAAGAATTTTTAGAAAAACTGATGTTTTTTTTCTTCAAACGATCGTAACTTTTTCAAAAATTGACTAATCAAAACGTTCTTTTTTCTGTTTTTCTTTGTCTTTAAACGTACTTTTCAGGAAAAAATACAAAAAAAATATTCAAACTTGGATTCTACAAAAATTTTTATTTTTTCGGAGAAAATCATTAATTTTTCAAATTTTTCCACTTTTGATTTTTGATTTTTTTATTTCAAAAATAACTCTGATTTATTCCGCGTATAACAACGCAAACCCCATAATAGGCCAAAATTTTTTTCTATTTTTTTGTTTAATTAAAAAATATTTTGTTTTATTTTTACGCAAATAATATTTTTCAATTAAACAAAAGAAATAGAAAGAAATTTCGGCCCATTATGGGGTTTGCGTTGTTATACGCGGAATAAATCAGAGTTTTTTTTGAAATAAAAAAATCAAAAATCAAAAGTGTCGAAATTTAAAAAATCAATGATTTTCTCCAAAAACATGAAAAATTTTGTAAAATCTAAGTTTGAATTTTTTTTTGTATTTTTTCCTGAAAAGTACGTTTAAAGACAAACAAAACCAAAAAACAAACGTTCCAATTAGTCAATTTTTGAAATAGTTACAATCGTTTGAAAAAAAAAACAGCAGTTTTCTAAAAATTCGTAACTTTTTTTGGGTTGAGTAAAAAATTTTGAAAAAATTCACAAAACTGTTGTTGATGAGATAGTATAATATGAAAAATTTCAGAAAAATCAAAAGGGGTCGGGTTCAAAAGTGGTCGATTTGGTGTGGAATGCCCCATATATTTTTTTGTACAAGTTGACTAATTTATAACTTCATTTAAATGCAAAAATCTGCTGGGTTGATTTTTACGGTGAATGTTTTAATAAAATAATAGAGTAGTTGCTAGTCAGGACATCCAGAAATTGTGCTACCCAGTCTTACTTAAGAAATTTTTCCCAAGTTTTAAAATTAGAATTAGGATAAATCAATCACCGCTAAAAATTTTTTTAGCCCTAAATTACAAAAACCTTAAAATAATTTGAGTTTTATGCGAATTTTTTGATAAGATAAATTATGTTCGAGAATTCTAAAACGTTATCAAAATACTAATGCAATTACTAATCTTGAAAAATTTGCTATCAATAAATGAGCTGTGTAATTATTGTAACTATGCAATTTCTAAATCCAAAATTCCTTTTTTTAAATATGGCAATTGTTGGAACAGCGAAAATTTTTGTTTTTGAAAATTGTGCTATATTCAAAATGTCAAGTCAACAAAGAATTGTTTCAAATTGCCGTTTGGGGGAGGGAGGGGGAAGGGGGAGGTATTGCTAATAAATAGTTCAAAAACGGCAATAATTGATTTTTTAATCGTGGATATATTAAAAATAAATTTGTTTTTACTTTTCAGTTTTCTACATTAATCGTTCAAAACTTGATAAACAAAAAATTTTCAATTACGGGAGAAAATTCACTCAATTAAATAGAAATAAAAAAATGAAAGTAGTGGTTTTTTGGTTTACTAATTTCAAATATGTAACTTTGGGCTGATAAATTAGTAATAATAATTTTTCACAATTATTAGCCCAATTTTTCAGATAGAAAATTTTTTATTTGATGAACAATATTTTGAATAACAAAAAACGCAATTTTGAACACTATTATTTTCAGTTTTGGCACATTTTTTCAACTCCAATATTTTGCCTTCTTTAAGAACTGCTGGATTTAAAGATGGAAATCCTGGATTTGGATTGAATTTTTCAAGTTCAAAAATTTTAACTTGTTTATCAACAATCATCTTTTGCACTTTCTACAAATTTGGCTAACTGTACTTTTCCAAAGTAGCTCTGAAAAATCAATCTTATGTTTTACTAAAAATTTCATTGTATGATAAGATTACTGATAATATTCTAGATAACATTGTTTTGACCGGATAGATCATTTTCAAAATTTGTATAAAAGCGAAGTATTTGAAAAGCAAAATCAGTATCATCGAAATGGCTCTACGTTTCATTGTTTTAGGTCTTTGCATTGTGGGCAGCTTAGGTAAGTTTTATTTATTACCACTAATGAATTGATTGATAACCCAAATAAATCGCAATATTTTTTATTTAGCTGTACCATCGCCCTTAAGAATTGATCCCACCTTAAGTTGGAGAGTTGTTGGAGGTGGACCCGCTCCCGAAGGTACTTATCCTTACATAATTTCTTTACAGTCCAGTGGATATCACAACTGTGGAGGATCAATCGTTCACAAAAACTACGTAATCACCGCTGCTCACTGCGTCGATGGGTAAAACTAAACATTTTAAATTGAATCAATAAACTAAATCAAAAACTTTTAGAGAATCTCCAAGTTGGTTGACCATCAAAGCTGGAATAAACAAATTGTCTAGTCCTGGACACGTTTACAAGGTACTTAAAATCCATATGCACGAAGATTATGATCGATGGGACATATTCAACGACGTAGCCATCTTGGAAGTAGAAGAAATCGACCTAAGCCTTCCTAAAATTTTAACCATTCGTGCCGAAACTGAATTTGTAGAAGCTGGCGAACCATTGGCTCTTGCTGGATGGGGATCAACAAGATTGGGAGGTGCTACTCCAGATGATCTTCAACAAATTCTCTTGGCAGGTATCTCCGTGGAAGCCTGTCAAGCTGCACATGGAAAGTCGCAAGTTCGTGACACCCAAATTTGTACTTTGACCAAAGCTGGAGAAGGTGCCTGTCATGGTGATTCCGGTGGTCCATTGTTAAGAAGAGTAGAAGACCACGAAAGATTAGTAGGAATAGTTTCATGGGGATCTCCCTGTGCCCGAGGAAAGCCCGATGTGTTCGGAAGAGTTTCTTCTTTCGTTCCGTGGTTCAACGACAAGTGCGGAAACTGCTTAAACTAAAAATCCAAAATATACGCTAATAAAGAGATTTGAATAATTTTGAATTTTTTTAAAAGAAAATGTTTTTCCGAAACCTATGAGAAACCCAACGTTGTACAAGCAATTGTTTTTACTTTTTAGATTACTTATCTCAGTTCTCCAAGATTGTGAGCGTTTGAAAATTTTATTATAGTTTGGAAGTTTTAATTGATAGCAAAAGTCTCAAAAACTGTAATTCTAAAAATTTAAACTCATATAACCGTTAAGGTGGTCGTTTTAGAGGAAATTCAAATTTTGTTTTTATCCTTAAGGAAGCCCTAGACGATCAATCTGCCTTATTAAACGATTGAGTCAATCGATCGACGAGCGCTTCAATCAACCTCAATCAGCCTATCAGTCTTTGGATGAAAACCTATTAATCAGTGGATTCATGTTAAAACCAGAAACATCTTAACCGCTTAAAATAGTAAAAATGTTTTTTAGTACTTTGTTTCCAATATTTTTTGTAAAATTGCTCTAGATGATCAAGCGTCCACTTCAACCGCTTGAGTCATTCAATCACCGTCAATGCTTGCTTCAAGCGTCAAGCGGGTTTTTAAACAATCAATCACGCTTGATACAATCGATTGACTCAAGCTTTTGATCAAAAGATTGATGGTCTAGTCTAGAGCGTCCTTTACGTTTTTGGATAATTTTTGCTTAATTGAAAGGTTAACTATTTGTACCTTTTTGTTCATCACAGATCATTACCTTAGTTGTGATAGATTAGATAAGAGATCAAAGGGCATAGCCGGATTAATATGAGAAATCTGCCCCCGCGACTTTTTTGGCTCATACTCAGGGGATCGATTTGGTGTCAAATAAAAATAATTCACACCAATTTTTATTAGCTCTTTAACTCTAACGGTTGTCGATATTTTCAAAAAAACCTGTTTTTTCAATTTTATTTTTATTTTTATAGTAAAATTCACAATTAATTAATGATGAATTTTTTCCTAATTTTTAGGAGTTTAAGACATGAGAAAAAAATATAATCATGATTTTTTAACGAAAAGCCGATTTTTGGCAGACGATTGAAAATTAAAATCTTTTTTTTTTAGCCTTTTTAAAATATGTCACTCACCAAAATTCGTCAGAAAATGTCTATTATACTCCTCTACATTCAGGAATTTTTTTAATTTTTTTGAAATGGTGGAACAATATGAAAAAAGATAAAAACTCATTTTTTTTTTAAATCTTGCGTTCTAAATAACTTATATCTTTTTTTTAGCTAAAAAAATTTGTCTAAAATATTTTTTTGCCAAAAATAAATATAAATAAAGATTACCATAAAAACAATCATATATATTTTAAAATATTTTAAGATTTTATTATTTTAATATATTTTAAAATAATGCATTTTTAGGGAAAACTTATAAAATCTTTTTTAAAGTTCTTAAAAAGACCTTTATTTTTGTTTTTTTATAAAATACCGTAGCCAAACTAAGTGAGCTAATAACAAAAATAAAGTAGATCTTTATTTTTTTCATATAAATTATAAATATAATTTTTTTAGCCCTTATTTTTGAAATGGTTTGAGCTGAAAGGGTTTGAACAACATGTCAACTATTTACGAACATATGCAAACTTTAAACGGCCATATCTTATACAATTTTTATACTACAACAAAAACCTAAATTTTCAGAAAAACCAAACCTACAATTTTTAATTTTATAAAATTTTGCGTATCATTAATAAATTTTGAGATATTTAAAAAAAAAAGATTTTTTGTAAAATTGCAAAAATGCTCTCTTCAAATCAACCTCAAATTTTTTCAAAACTAAGGACTTTAAACCTGTAAAACTACTAGAGCATATTACAAGTAAGTACATAAATAAAGTTAATTGTGAAGTAGTATAACAATTATTTTCAATTGGGATGGTAATTAAATTAGGGGGTGATTTTAACATTTTTTGTCGCCGAAATAAATAGAAATCAGCTTATCATATTTAAAATTAAAATATACAAAAAATCAATTTATCATAGCTCGCTTAGTTTTGATGCTATGGGGTTTAATAAAAAACAAAATTAAAGAGTTTTTGAATATTAAAATATATTGAAATAATAAAATATTAAAATATTTTAGAATATATTTTTTAGCTAAAAAAAAATTTAAGTTATTTAGAACAGAAGATTTTAGAAAAAAAAATGAATTTTTATTTTTTTTCATATTGTTCCACCATTTCAAAAAATTCAAAAAAATTCATGAGTGTAGAGGGGTATAATAGACATTTTCTGACAAATTTTGATGAGTGACATACTTTAAAAAGGCTAAAAAAAAAAGATTTTAATTTTCTATCGTCTGCCAAAAATCGGCTTTTCGTTAAAAAATCATGATTATATTTTTTTCTCATGTTTTAAACTCCTAAAAATTAGGAAAAAATTCATCATTGATCAATTGTGAATTTTACTATAAAAATAAAAATAAAATTGAAAAAACAGGTTTTTTTGAAAATCTCGACAACCGTTAGAGTTAAAGAGCTAAAAATTGGTGTGAATTATTTTTATTCGACACCAAATCAATCCCCTGAGTATGAGCCAAAAAAGTCGCGGGGGCAGATTTCTCATATTAATCCGGCTATGCCCTTTCTTAATTATGCGACATAATTTCTAAATAGGGGAAATGTGCCTATGACGCTCATCTAGAATCTGCTTTTATTACTCCAGTTTGAAGGAACTGTTGCACGATAATTTCCTGGTAAAAATTGAAGTTACGGCAGTGATCAAAAAAGATTGGGATTTTTATCTGATTTATGCAATTTAGCTTATGATGGACTCCATTGTGATGTGCATCATTGGCAATAAAATAATTATATTGTTTGAGTTGTTTTTCTTTTTCATTCATGGATATGACATCCAAAAAAAACTGAATAAATTATACGTGCAAGAAAAAAGTAGATTTGTTGTAAAATATGTAAGTCGTAGTATCACGATGAGTGCGCTGGTGTTACTTTCCGTGGCAAATTTTCTATTTGGCACATTTTCCCTACAGCTCATGAGCGGCTAGGAAATACAGAATTAAAGTAGGTTATTGCATTTGAACCTTTTGTGTTATAAAAAAATACTTGCAAGTGTGGTAGACATATTTAAACATTTTTATAGCAAAGTCAGCAAACCTAAGAACGATGATTCCACAAAATTCAATCACAAATCTGGAATACAATAAATAATATTGATAGAGCAGAATGATAGATAAAAATAATTATCCCCTACTAAAGTCATTATAGTATAAATCTTCAAACTTGAGTGTTACGTCATCGCTCAACTGAGGAAAGTACTCTAAAAGATAAAAAAATTTGCTTTTACAAAGACGGGGTTTCCAACGGTTTTGGAAAACATTTCATTTAAAAAAAAAATTAAAAATAATTCAAATCTGTTTATTAGTGTATTTCGGATTTGTAGTTCAAACAATTTCCGCACTTTTCGTTGAACCACGGAACGAAAGAAGAAACTCTTCCGTACACATCAGGTTTTCCTTTAGCACAGGGAGTTCCCCACGAAACGATTCCTACAACTCTTTGATGATCTTCGATTCTTCTAAACAATGGACCACCGGAATCACCATGGCATGCACCTTCTCCAGCTCTGGTCAAAGTACAAATTTGGGTATCACGAACTCGCGATTTTCCATGTTCTGCTTGGCAGTCTTCCAAGGAGATACCTGCCAAAAGAATTTGTTGAAGATCATCTGGAGTAGCACCTCCTAATGTTGTTGATCCCCATCCAACAAGAGCCAGTGGTTCGCCAGCTTCTACAAAGTCAGTTTCGGCACGAATGGTTGAAATTCTATGAAGATTTACGTCGATTTCTTCTACTTCCAAAATGGCTACGTCATTGAATATATCCCAGCGATCGTAATCTTCATGGATATTGATTTTAAGTACTTTGTAAACGTGACCAGGACTAGACAATTTGTTTATTCCAGCTTTGACGGTCAACCTGCTTGGAGATGACCTACAAGTTTACGATTTAGTTTATTATTGGTTCAATTTAAAATGTTTAGTTTTACCCATCAACGCAGTGAGCAGCGGTGATTACGTAATTTTTGTGAACGATGGTTCCACCACAGTTGTGATATCCGCCGGACTGTAAAGAAATGATGAACGGATATCCAGCATCGGTAGCTGGTCCACCTCCAATAACTCTCCAGCTTAAGGTAGGATCAATTCTTAAGGGCGATGGTACAGCTAAATTAAAAATATTTAATTAATATCTTTTTTATTTGCGAATTATTTGGGTTATTACTTAATTCATTAGTGGTAATAAATAAAACTTACCTAAACTGCCCAAAATGCAAAAACCTAAAACAATGAAACGTAGAGTCATTTTGATGATACTGATTTTGCTTTTCAAATACTTTGTTTTTATACAAATTTTGCAAGTGATCTATGCCTGTGATAAACAATACTTTCTAGAATGTTATCAGCAATCTTATCAAAGATTGAATTTTTAAGTAAATCATAAGATTGGTTTCTCAGAGCCACTTTAGAAAACTACATTTCGTCTACAAGTTTTGATTTTGACTAGAGAATCTCCAAGGTCTCGTCTAGAAAGTAATAAAATAATAGAAAATTAGACCAAATTAGGGTAAAAAAAACTAAACTCAAATTATGCTCCTATTTAATCCAGCTATTGATAAACAAAAAACAAGTTACAATTTTTCAACATGAAAAATGGGGAGAGGGGGTTTGCCCATAACTCACCACGCTCGGCAGATGGGTTGGCGAGGTTTTGATGTGGTGCAGTCGAAATATTGCATTCCCAAACCCAAAACTCCCATCTTTAAATCCAGCAGTTCTTAAAGAAAGAAAAATTTTGCAGCCGAAAGAATGTGCTGAAAAAATTGTGTACCTACAATAAATTGCGCTTATTTTAATCAAAATATTGGGCAAATAAAAAAAGTTCCATCTTAAAAAGTGCTAATAATACAGAACAAATTTAGAATATTTTGTGACGATTTTGTCGTATTATTTTTGTTATAGCAATTTTGAGGTGCTAAATTATGATCAATAAAATATTATGTTAATGAAGCTGCTGATAATAGTAGATTTCTTGTAAAATCCTGATAGTTTGAAATTATTGCTTTATTTTTGAATTTTGGAAAAATTTGTTGAGGGTTTTGAGAAGTTCCATACCTGAAAAATTAAAATTTATGTTTTGAATTTACCGGCGCTAACAGTGATGAAAATTTTGAGAATAGAGGTCAACCAAGGTCGGCTTGATAAGAAAATTTTCGAGATGGACGTGGCAGGAAAGAGAGAATTTTTTAGTTTTCCGGAAATCCAAGCTGGATTCTGGGAAGAATCATTCAATATGTGATCGAGAGTACTTTTTAGATTCAACCAAGTGAAAATTACTGAAAAGTTAGTTGATTTTTCAATTTATAAGTTGAAATCCACATGGTACCTACGTTTCAATGAGTGAAATATTAGAATTTGCATGGATTTTGATTGTGGAATAGTCAGGAATTGATATGTAGTTGAATAATTATCATTTCAATGGTTTATTTGATACATTCTAAAAAAAAAAACAAAATTTTGAGGGTATCCACATGGTAGATGACTTTATGGCGCCTATTCCTGGGCCTAATTAATTATTTTTGGAACACGATACCAAAAATTGTATTCTAGGAGGAAGTTCAAAGTTAGAAGATAGCGTTGGTTTGATGAAAAAAAACCTACACTTATGAAGACCATTCATATGAAGACATTGGTGATTTTTGTGTTAATTTTAGGTATAGATAAAAACAATTTATTTAATAAAAAAACTATATATATGGGGCATTCCACACCAAATCGACCACTTTTGAACCCGACCCCTTTTGATTTTCCTGAAATTTTTACATATTATACTATCTCACCAAAAACAGTTCTGTGAATTTTTTCAAAATTTTTTATTCAACCCAAAAAAGTTACGAATTTTTAGAAAAACTGATGTTGTTTTTCTTCAAACGATCGTAACTATGTCAAAAATTGTCTAATCGGAACGTTTAATTTTTGTTTTTGTTTGGCTTTAAACGTACTTTTCAAGAAAAAATACAAAAAAAAATATTCAAACTTAGATTCTACAAAATTTTTCATTTTTTCGGAGAAAATCATTGATTTTTCAAATTTCGACACTTTTCATTTTTGATTTTTTTTTTTTAAAGAAAAATCTGAATTATTCCGCGTATAACAACGCAAACCCCATAATGACATTTCTTTCTATTTCTTTTGTTTAATTGAAAAATATTATTTGCGTAAAAATAAAACAAAATATTTTTTAATTAAACAAAAAAAATAAAAAGAAATGTGGGCCCATTATGGGGTTTGCGTTGTTATACGCGGAATAAATCAGAGTTGTTTTTGAAATAAAAAAATCAAAAATCAAAAGTGAACAAATTTGAAAAATCAATGATTTTCTCCGAAAAAATAATAAATTTTGTAGAATCCAAGTTTGAATATTTTTTTTGTATTTTTTCTTGAAAAGTACGTTTAAAGACAAACAAAAACAAAAAAAGAACGTTTTGATTAGTCAATTTTTGAAATAGTTAAGATTGTTTGAAAAAAAAAACATAAGTTTTTTTGAAATTTTAACTTTGTAAAAAATTTTGAAAAAAATTACACAACTGATTTTACGTATTATACAATCCCATCAAAAACAGTTCTGTAAATTTTTTCAAAATTGTTTACAAAGTTAAGAATTTTTAGAAAAACTGATGTTTGTTTTCTTCAAACGATCGTAACTTTTTCAAAAATTGACTAATCAAAACGTTTGTTTTTTGTTTTTATTTGTTTTTAAACGTACTTTTCAGGAAAAAATACAAAAAAAATATTCAAACTCGGATTCTACAAAAATTTTTATTTTTTCGGAGAAAATCATTAATTTTTCAAATTTTTCCACTTTTGATTTTTGATTTTTTTATTTCAAAAACAACTCTGATTTATTCCGCGTATAACAACGCAAACCCCATAATGGGCCAAAATTTTTTTCTATTTTTTTTGTTTAATTAAAATAGCTATTTTCGATACTAGTTAGGAAAACTAAGATTTTTGAATTAAACATAAGAAATAGAAAGAAATGTCGGTCCATTATGGGGTTTGCGTTGTTATACGTGGAATAAATCAGAGTTTTTTTTGAAATAAAAAAATCAAAAATCAAAAGTGTCAAAATTTAAAAAATCAATGATTTTCTCCGAAAAAATGAAAAATTTTGTAGAATCTAAGTTTGAATATTTTTTTTGTATTTTTTCCTAAAAAGTACGTTTAAAGACAAACAAAACAAAAAAAAACGTTCCGATTAGTCAATTTTTGAAATAGTTACGATCGTTTGAAAAAAAAAACAGCAGTTTTTCTAAAAATTCGTAACTTTTTTTGGGTTGAGTAAAAAATTTTGAAAAAATTCACAGAACTGTTCTTGATGAGATAGTATAATATGTAAAAATTTCATGAAAATCAAAAGGGGTCGGGTTCAAAAGTGGTCGATTTGGTGTGGAATGCCCCATATATTTTTTTTGTACAAGTTGGCTAATTTATAACTTCATTTAAATGCAAAAAACTGCTGGGTTGATTTTTACGGTGAATGTTTTAATAAAATAATAGAGTAGTTGCTAGTCAGGACATCCAGAAATTGTGCTACCCAGTCTTACTTAAGAAATTTTTCCCAAGGTTTAAAATTAGAATTAGGATAAATCAATCACCGATAAAAATTTTTTTAGCCCTAAATTACAAAAACCTTAAAATAATTTGAGTTTTATGCGGCTTTTTGTTTAAATTTTTTGATAAGATAAATTATGTTCGAGAATTCTAAAACGTTATCAAAATACTAATGCAATTATCAATCTTGAAAAATTTGCTATCAATAAATGAACTGTGTAATTATTGTAACTATGCAATTTCTAAATCCAAAATTCATTTTTTTAAATATGGCAATTGTTGGAACAGCAAAAATTTTTGTTTTTGAAAATTGTGCTATATTCAAAATGTCAAGTCAACAAAGAATTGTTTCAAATTGCCGTTTGGGGGAGGGAGGGGGAAGGGGGAGGTATTGCTAATAAATAGTTCAAAAACGGCAATAATTGATTTTTTAATCGTGGATATATTAAAAATAAATTTGTTTTTACTTTTCAGTTTTCTACATTAATCTTTCAAAACTTGATAAACAAAAAATTTTCAATTACGGGAGAAAATTCACTCAATTAAATAGAAATAAAAAAATGAAAGTAGTGGTTTTTTGGTTTACAAATTTCAAATATGTAACTTTGGGCTGATAAATTAGTAATAATAATTTTTTAACAATTATTAGCCCAATTTTTCAGATTGAAAATTTTTTATTTGATTAACAATATTTTGAATAACAAAAAACGCAATTTTGAACACTATTATTTTCAGTTTTGGCACATTTTTTTAACTCCAATATTTTGCCTTCTTTAAGAACTGCTGGATTTAAAGAAGGAAATCCTGGATTTGGATTGAATTTTTCAAGTTCAAAAATTTTAACTTTTTTATCAACAATCATCTTTTGCACTTTCTGCAAATTTGGCTAACTGTACTTTTCCAAAGTAGCTCTGAAAAATCAATCTTATGTTTTACTAAAAATTTCATTGTATGATAAGATTACTGATAATATTCTAGATAACATTGTTTTGACCGGATAGATCATTTTCAAAATTTGTATAAAAGCGAAGTATTTGAAAAGCAAAATCAGTATCATCAAAATGGCTCTACGTTTCATTGTTTTAGGTCTTTGCATTGTGGGCAGCTTAGGTAAGTTTTATTTATTACCACTAATGAATTAATTGATAAAAAGGAATCAAATCCAAGGACACTAATTCAATATTTTTTATTTAGCTGTACCATCGCCTTTAAGGATTGATCCCACCTTAAGTTGGAGAGTTGTTGGAGGTGGACCCGCTCCCGAAGGTACTTATCCTTACATCATTTCTTTACAGTCCAGTGGATATCACAACTGTGGAGGATCAATCGTTCACAAAAACTACGTAATCACCGCTGCTCACTGTGTCGATGGGTAAAACTAAACATTTTAAATTGAATCAATAAACTAAACCAAAAACTTTTAGAGAATCTCCAAGTTGGTTGACCATCAAAGCTGGAATAAACAAATTGTCTAGTCCTGGACACGTTTACAAGGTACTTAAAATCCATATGCACGAAGATTATGATCGATGGGACATATTCAACGACGTAGCCATCTTGGAAGTAGAAGAAATCGACCTAAGCCTTCCTAAAATTTTAACCATTCGTGCCGAAACTGAATTTGTTGAAGCTGGCGAACCATTGGCTCTTGCTGGATGGGGATCAACAAGATTGGGAGGCGCTACTCCAGATGATCTTCAACAAATTCTCTTGGCAGGTATCTCCGTGGAAGCCTGTCAAGCTGCACATGGAAAGTCGCAAGTTCGTGACACTCAAATTTGTACTTTGACCAAAGCTGGAGAAGGTGCCTGTCATGGTGATTCCGGTGGTCCATTGTTAAGAAGAGTAGAAGACCACGAAAGATTAGTAGGAATAGTTTCGTGGGGATCTCCCTGTGCCCGAGGATTGCCCGATGTGTTCGGAAGAGTTTCTTCTTTCGTTTCGTGGTTCAACGACAAGTGCGGAAACTGCTTGAACTAAAAATCCAAAATATACGCTAATAAAGAGATTTGAATAATTTTTGAATTTTTTAATGAAAATTTTTTTCAAAACCTTTAAAAATCCCACCTTTGTACAAGCAAATCTTTTAATCCTTTAGATTTCTTGGCTCACCTCTCAAAGATTGTAAACGTATAAAAATTTTGTTGTTATCTTTACATTTTTGCATTACTTTTGCTGAATTGAAAGATTATTTATTTATATCTTTTTGTGCATCACAGATTATTTTTATTTTCTTTTCGTTGTAAGCACTCACTTCATGTCAAGTTGCGATAGCTTAAATAAGAGATAAAATTTCTAAATAATGCGACATCATTGCACCTCACTCAATTGGTTTTTAAATGGAAACGTATCCCAGATACTCCGATTGGTCACAAGAATATTCACATTTAAATTAAAATCCGGATACAGCACAGGGTGGATAAAATTTCCAGTGTATTCGTAGTGTCTGTTGTGCACATCCATGGATGATATTCCAATCAGCGGGCATCCAAATCGTTCAGCAAATGCTTGTGAACCAGGAGCCATCATTTCAGCAATTACCAAATCAAAGTGTTCGGATTCGTTCCTAATCATGGAACGTACTTCCGGATGACTGAAGGAATGGTCCAATATGGTAGAGGTAAAGTTCAAGATTAAGTGAATAATAGAGAACAAATCTTTATTAATAAATTCTGAAACGTTCAAATGTTTGAAAATATCGTAAGAAGAGCTCAAGTCAATTTCGGCGAGGTTAGTCAGCAGTGGCTCATTTTGGGGATTGGTGGTTATTACCGTAACCTGATGACCCCGACGCGACAGTTCTTTAAAAATTGGTTGAAATGGAATTTGGTGACTGTAAGATGGCGTTAGAACAACTCCTAATATTCGGGCACACCTGCTGCTGAAAATAATAGCGCTAGAGTCAAGGCGATTGATTTCATCGTGCGAAATTCACGAACTGATTTTTTTATGTAATGCTTTAGTTGTTATCAGATATCTTTATCTAATTTTTCAATACTGTCTTGATAAGGTAACTAGTCGTCACGATCTCACAACACAATTATTACCTCAATTTGAAAAAAACAGTACTGATAATTATTATTTAATCGGTAGGTTACGGGCCCGGTCCTCCGTAACGGGAACAACGTTTGAAGTCTTTCTAACTGTTGGTTATTTATTTACTTACTGTTCAGCAAATCATCCTTTAAATTCCACAAAAATGAATTGAAAAATTCCTTAAATAACACAGCTTAAAGTTTTTGCAGGCGACCTAACTCAAATTTCGTCTAAAAGATTAAAATTTAATTTTAGAATGTATAATTACAGTTCTTCCGCATTGTTATCCATGTGCCCCATGTAGATAAAGTTCATTTACATAAAATTATGTAAAAAAATTTTAAGCAGTTGAAAAATAAAAATTTTGTTGCACAGAAGGGGAAATCGGGGCAAAAATCAATATTTTATTATCATCATTAATTTTGCAACTTGTCCAACTTTTGTTGATGTCCAAATTAACAGATGGTCTCGAATTTACTCAAAAGGCATTAGAAAAAAGCAGCATAACATTAATCACATTCATATTTTTCCGCTTTATTTTTAACAAAAATTTCTTAGTGCGTTTTGCAGATCTCACATTTGCAGATAAAATAATAACAACTTTGCAAAATTTGCTGTCTGGTTTCAAAATTGTCAAAGCGGTGATCCACCCCGTAGCAATTAAAAATTTCCCCATTTTCGGGTATCTTTTCGGCAGCTCTCACTATAGCAGTGTCCCTGTTGTAACTGAAACGGAATAAAGTCAAATTTTGATGTAACATAAGCAGGCACTCACTTAATTGAGATGTTTGGTTTGCAGGAATGATTCATCATGCTCACAGATGGAAAAATTCCACAAGCAACAACATCCACGTCGGCGTGCCTAATGGAACTGGAATTACACTGAAATTGCGCAATATGGGTGGTTAAATACCAAGCCAACGCTGCTGGGTCTTCAGAAACTTCGCTAAAAAATTTTGTCTCTATTTGCAAGTAACGAATTACAGTGATGGCGCTCTAAAAATCAGGATTAGTCTCTACGTTGATAGGTTACCGATTCGGGCTTACGATGACGCAAGGAAGGACGTTATCCATTTTTGAAAGGTTTGAAACCAATTTGGTGAAGTATGGGTAATTATCGTCTTTATTTCCAAACTGAATTGCATCATCTTTGGGTTGTCCAATTGTGGTTTTGAACCCTGATGGAATACCTTTAATCAACGCTTTGAAAGCCGGGAATCCAATTCCAATGAGGTACCACAACCCAATCTGCATTCCTCTACATTCCCAGTGGTGCGATTCCGTCCAGCTCTTTAATCGGCAGGCTTCATTACAGTAAAAGCATTGGACACAGTTTTTACAACTAAAAAGAAGATGCAAAAGGTAAAAAAAATCTAGTAAAGATTTAAGCGATGGAATACTTACGGAATTGGATTAATGCAATCCCGCAAACAATGGAAGCATTTTTTTTGGTGCAAGTCCATATTTTCGTTTATAAATATTGGAGCAAAGGCGAAGGCTTTCTCAACAAATAAAATGTCTCCATTGTTTATTTCCCTATTTGCGATGACATGTCGACCTCGTATAGGCTCGTATCTAAAACGATAAAGTTCCAGAGAATTAGAAATGGTGAGTTCATGCAAGAAAATATTTCCGGATATCCCACTTACCTTAAACTAACAGCAGAAGAAGCGTGTAAAAAACTTTCGTTAAATGAATCCAGCGGTGCCACCTCCTCCACTTCCGTTTTACCTTTGCATAATTTTCCATATTTGGTAGACGGCTTCAATTTTTTGGCATCCACAAGTTTGCGTTTTAAAATTTCTAAAAAAATACTCACCAATACAAAAATTACCGCGACAATTTATTAATTTCCTCATTGCGCTTCCTTAGTTGTTCCACAAGGTTAAACAAATTCAGGAAGTGAAAATTAACATAAATTATTTTGGTCAAACCTTTATCAGCAATTTGAGTCGATTCTTCTAGCAATTTTAAAGCTTTCAGATTCACCTCGGCCACTTCTTCCGCACGATTTGTTTTGCATAAACATTTAATCCAGACGGCGTAAGCTTCCAGTTTGGTTTTGTCCAAACAGGAAGTTTCCAAGCAGCGGTTGGAATCCACGATGCAGTTCTAAAACTTTGTGGATTAGAAACGATTAGATGATGGAAATGTGGTGACCTACGTCATAATCCTCATTTTCATAGAGAACTAAGGATCTGAGGTGAAGAATTTGTCCGTACGCTTCGCTGTTGTATTCGGCATGAGCGAGCGCTTTAGTGTAATTTTCTAAGGCTAAATCGAAATCAAATTCGTCAAAGTATTCGTTACCTCGTTTTTTCAAATTTTGCGCCTTGACGTCACTTTTTGAAGAGGCACATTTTGACAAATTTTTTAGATATTCGTCGACGTAGATTCTAAAAAAATGGATGTGGCAATTAAACATTCTAAATAAGACTCACAGGTGCGAGAGTCTGCTGCTTAACAGGGTCATTATCCTTTTGTGACGTCCGGTGTGGTGTTGGATTTGATCAAATTTGTTTTCAAGTTTAAATTATAGGTACAAAAAATTCCTTAACAACACAGGTTGAAGTTTTTGCAAAAACAGACGACCTGTTCCATATTTAGTCAAAAAGATTATAATTATAATGTAACTTTAAAATAATTTATTATAATTTTTTTCGCTTTGTTATCTATGGGCTCTATTTACGTAAATAAATTGTTTACAAAAATGTATGCAATTGAATAATATGAATTTTGATGTTGTAAAACGAAGGGGAAATCAGGGTAAATTACAAACTCCATCATTAGATAATAAATTTGATCATTACCCTTGATTATGATGATAAAAATTGAAAAATGCTTCCTTATTGGTAATTTCGCTCTTCATTGTCCCATGCGAATATTTTGAAAACAATTCTTCCATTGTTTTGATTGGATTGCGGTTTATCTTCGGATTAATACAACTAAAAACAAAACAATAAAATAATAAATTGACCAATTTATTTAATAAATCTTAGAATTATTTAGTTACTTTTTCTGTGTTTGCTATAATTACATGAATATTTTCAAAAAGTTTTAGAATCTTTGAACAAAATTTAATTTTTATCAAAAAATTTAAATCAAAAATTGTACTGAAGTCAAAATAACCTCGAATCTAGGTAAATTTAGGATTTGAAATTTTTTCTTTAATTTTCCTACGTCTGTCTTAGTTGTATTATAATTTATAAAAAATTTCAGAATATTTGAACAAAATTTAATTTTTCTCAAAAATTTAAAATCTAAAATATAAATAAATTTAAATCTAAGGCAATTTAAGACTTAGAATTTTTTCATCATTTTTTCTATGCTACTTATTATTGTCTTAGTAGTTTCAAAAAGTTTCAGAATATTTGAACAAGATTTAATTTTAATCAAAAAATTAAAATCAAAATTTCAACTGAAATCAAAACATCCTAGATCAAAGGTAAATTAGGAATTAGAATTTTTTCATTATTTTTTCGATGTCTAAAATGATTGTATCAGAATTTTCAAGAAGTTTTAGCATATTTGAACATGATTTTATTTTTCTCCAAAAATTAGAATCAAAAATCGAACTTAAAATCGAAATAAATTTAAATCCAAGGCAATTCAGGGCTTACAATTTTTTTATTATTTTTTCTGTGATTCTTATAATTGTCTTAGTGTTTTCAAAAAGTTTCAGAATATTTGAACAAGATTTAATTTTAATCAAAAAATTGAAATCAAAATTTGAACTGAAATCAAAACATTCCTAAATCGAAAGTAAATTAGGGTTTAGAATTTTTTCATTATTTTTCCGGTATCTGAAATAATTGTATCAAAATTTTCAAGAATTTTCAACATATTTGAAGATAATTTTATTTTTCTCCAAAAATTAGAATCAAAAATCAAACTTGAAATCGAAATAAATTTAAATCCAAGGCAATTCAGAGCTTAGAATTTTTTCACCATTTTTTTTGTGTTTCTTATAATAGTCATAGTAGATTTAAAAAGTTTCAGAATATTTGATCAAGATTTAATTTTAATCAAAAAATTTAAATCAAAATTTGAACTAAAATTAAAACATCGTAGATCAAAGGTAAATTAGGGTTTAGAATTTTTTCATTATTTTTCCGGTGTCTAAAATAATTGTATCAGAATTTTCAAAAAGTTTCAGCATATTTGAACATAATTTTATTTTTCTCCAAAAATGAGAATCCAAAGTCGAACTTGAAATCCATTTTAATTTAAATCCAAGGCAAATCAGGGCTTAGAATTTTTTTATCATTTTTTCTGTGTTTCTTATATTTGTCTTAGTAGTTTCAAAAAGTTTCAGAATATTTAAACAAGATTTTATTTTTAATCAAAAAATTGAAATCAAAATTTGAACTGAAATCAAAACATTCTTAAATCGCAAGTAAATTGGGGTTTAGAATTTTGTCATTATTTTTCCGGTGTCTAAAATAATCGTATCAGAATTTTCTAAAAGTTTCAGCATATTTGAACATAATTTTATTTTTCCCCAATAATGAAAATCAAAAGTCGAACTTGAAATCAAAATAAATTTAATTCCAAGGCAAATCAGGGCTTAGAATTTTTTTATTATTTTTTCTGTGTTTCTTATATTTGTCTTAGTAATTTCAAAAAATTTTCAGAATATTTGAACAAGATTTAATTTTAATCAAAAAATTGAAATCAGAATTTGAACTGAAATCAAAACATCCTTAAATCGAAGATAAATTAGGGTTTAGAATTTTTTCATTATTTTTTCGGTGTCTGAAGTAATTAAATCAAAATTTTCAAGAAGTTTCAAAGTATTTGAACATAATTTTATTTGTCTCCAAAAATTAGAATCAAAAATCGAACTTGAAATGGAAATAAATTTAAATCCAAGGCAATTGAGGACTTAGAATTTTTTTATAATTTTTTCTGTGTTTCTTATAATTGTCTTAGTAGATTCAAAAAGTTTCAGAATATTTAAACAAGATTTTATTTTTAACCAAAAAGTTGAAATCAAAATTTGAACTGAAATCAAAACATTCTTAAATCGAAAGTAAATTGGGGTTTAGAATTTTTTCATTATTTTTCGGTTATCTAAAATAATTGTATCAGAATTTTCAAGAAGTTTCAAAATATTTGAACATAATTTTATTTTTCTCCAAAAATTAGAATCAAAAATCGAACTTGAAATCGAAATAAATTTAAATCCAAGGCAATTCCGGGGCTTAGAATTTTTTTATTATTTTTTGTGAGTTTCTTATAATTGTCTTAGTAGTTTGAAAAAGTTTCAGAATGTTTAAACAAAATTTAATTTTTAAACAAAAAATTGATATCAAATTTTGAACTACAATTAAAACATCCTAGATCAAAGGTAAATTAAGGTTTAGCATTTTTTCATTATTTTTCTGGTATCTGAAATAATTGTATCAAAATTTTCAAAAAGTTTCAACATATTTGAACTTAATTTTATTTTTCTCCAAAAATTAGAATCAAAAATCGAACTTGAAATCGAAATAAATTTAAATCCAAGGCAAATCAGGGTTAGAATTTTTTTATTATTTTTTTGGTGTTTCTTATATTTGTCTTAGTAGTTTCAAAAAGTTTCAAAATATTTGAACAAGATTTAATTTTAATCAAATAATTGAAATTAAAATTCGAACTGAAATCCAAACATCTTTAAATCAAAGGTAAAGTAGGGTTTAGAATTTTTTCATTATTTTTCCGATGTCTAAAATAATTGTATAAAAATGTTCAAAAAGTTTATGAATATTTGAACATAATTTTATTTTTCTCCAAAAATTAGAATCAAAAATCGAACTTGAAATCGAAATAAATTTAAATCTAAAGCAATTTAAGGCTTATATTTTTATTTATCATTTTTCCTGTGTTTTCTGTATTTGTCTTAATATTTTCAAAATAAAAAAACTAGAATGAAAAAGTTCATTTAAAAACCTTGAAGTGTTTGCAAAAAAAATAACATGTCCAATTTTTTCAAAAATTTTAAATTTAACTTTTAAATGATTTATAATAATCTTTTTTGCTTTGTTATCGTGAGCTCTATTTATGTAAATTACATTTGCATAAAGTTATTTTCAAAAATTTAAGCAATTGAATAATATGAATTTTGTTGCAAAAAAGGGGAAATCGGGGTAAAATTACAAAATCCATCATTAGATTATAAATTTTATCATTAATTAATAATTACCCTTGATTATGATGAAAATATTCAAACAAGTTTCCTAGTTGGTAATTTATTCACTCTTCACTGTCCCACGCGAATATTTTGAAAATAAATCATCAGCTCCTTCGACTTGATGATTGTGGTTTATCTTCGGATTACTATAAGTAAAAACAAAACAATGAAATAATAAATTAACTGATTGAGTAATACATTAGATAAGTTCTCGTATTTCCCATACCATCACAAGGTTACTGACTTATTGAATAATAAACCAGAAAAAGAGAATTTGTATACTTGTACGAGGGACGTTCAAATCAAAACTAACAAATACAAAAATAAATAATATCTAAAATTTTTTAAATTTTATTTTTATCTATTTGAAAAATAAATTATTGCGTTTTTATCATTTTAGGTTAAATTTGCATTGTAAACGTAAAAAAAAATTTAGTTGTGGTGACGTGTAAATAAGAATAATGTTATAATTTACTATTCCATACTTCGTATTATCGCAAATATTTAAATTTTTTTAATGAACTGCCGATAAAAAACATTATGAAACTATAAAAAGTAAAAGCAAACCCATTAAAGTAGTTAGTAGAAATGTTTTTTTATTTTGCGTTAATTTTCCTGCTTGCAGGCAACGCTTTAGGGTTCGAAGTTATTTGGAACAATGCAGCAGAGTTTGACGAAAACATAATCCAAGGGGTAAACGACGGTTCGATCAAAAGAGTTGAGCTTCCAAGCTTTCAAATAATTTTTCCTGGTAAGTTTTGGGGGCCATCCAAACTAATTTCGAAGGGGGGACGTTCATTTAGCAATTTGCAAATTTCACAAAAAGTATTTTTTTGGTTTTTAATTAAAGTAGTTTTTAACTCCTTAATGTGCAACTAACAGTGGGAAGTGAAGTGCCCGTGAATGTCACGGAGCTTTGCACTAGCTGGTTAAATAATAATAGGTAACCAAACAAAGCAACTTTTAAACTTTAGGTACCCTTTGGTGTGGAACTGGAAATATATCCAAGACTCCAGATGATTTGGGAACCGCCAAAGAGACGGATAAATGTTGTAGAGCTCATGACATGTGCGATGACGTCATAGAAGGTGGAGGAACGCAACACAATTTGACTAACACCGCATTCTACTCACGGTGAGATTCTTAAGTGATGGTTTATCTTCTGAAATTTAAAATAAAAATTTTAGGCTGAGCTGCAATTGCGACTTGACGTTCTACAATTGTCTGAAAGCAGACAATTCGACAACATCATCAAAAGTTGGTTTCATTTATTTTAATATCTTGGGTACCCAATGTTTCCGTTTGGATTATCCGATAACTGGGTGCAAAAAGCAAACGTACATTCCGTAAGTAAAAGAAATGTTTTGGATTCACCCCGTAATTATTTTTGTTTCAAAATAATTTTGGAAAATTTTTAGAAAACGACGATGTTCGGAATACGAGTTTGACACAAACGGAGAGAAAAAATATCAATGGTTTGACGTGCCTCTCTTTTAAAAAGTAAAAATTTGGTTTTTTTTTCAGGCGAAACTAAATTTACAGTTAGAAATAAAAATAAATAAAATCAAGTAAAATTATTTATTTTTTTTTGTAATTAAAAAATTACAACTCCCTTTTTAGCTAAATTTTACTGTTTTGAAATAAACTACAATTTTTATTAACTTTTATAGCACTTCAAATTAATACATAGCAATTAACATTGTTTAAAAATTCCTTATAAATACTTTGTCTATTTAATTATCATTAACCTGGTTGATTAACCTCAAGATACGCGGAATTTCCTATTGTTATAACTATAAAAATGTATTGGTTAAATTTTCCTTACAGTACAAGGATTTTTATGTTTTCCTTTTTTGTAATCGTAATTTCCAGTTTACTATTGTTCTTAAAACTAATTTACGTAATTGCAACAAGTGAAAATTTAACGATGACAAATTAATCAGAAACTGACGCACATTTATTTTAAGCATCTCTTTAAAACACTATGATAATAAATAAATATTTAAGGTCCACAAAAATTTGGCTTCCTTTAATTTGATTAACATTTTATACGGTTAAATCGCCGAACAATCGCCTCAGTCGCAACGTAGTAAAAACTTTTAAAAGATTTACAAGCACCCAGTTCGGGTAATAGAGGTCAATCCATAACTAATCCAACAACAGGTAAAACAGTAATTAACGTCCTGTCTGTTCGTAACGCACCTGTAATTGCTTGAGAATAGCACACTTTTAAAGAGTTACGGTGACAAAATAAACAAAAACAAGATTGGAAAAATTTCCTTTTTTTACTTTTAATTAATGATATTTAGTTTGGGTGAGTTACAAAAAAACTTTTTTAAAAACCTGCTAAAGCCAAAACGGTATAGAGCTGCGTGTACAGTTTAAAACTGTGGCGCCATCTCTCGGATGTTAAAACATAATTTACTGCTGTAATTGATTAACTCGAATAGAATTTATAGTTGAGTGGACTATTAGGCTTCGTAATTTTGTATATTTTGTGCACAATGGTAGAATTTTATTGTCATCGTAATAATTGGTTTTGAAGCGAAGTTGTGTCACGCGATGAATCCTTGAATAATATAACAGATCTGGCTGGCAATAATTTTGTTCATTAAATAAATAATTACAAAGAATTAACCGCACGGTTTTCTCCAAAAACCCCACTTAGTTTTTAGAAAAATTTATTTAAACTACCGCTTCGATATCCGTAACGCACAAGTCATAAAAATGGGAGTTCGTAAGTGTTCAGTGCGGTGCTTTCGGTTTAAAATGTTTTAATTTTTTAATTTTAGCGGGTGTTAATAACAATGGAGATTTCATTATCACAGGAAATGAGTTTTCTTATACCATCGAAGAAGGCGGACTGGGCTGCTTCTTCTACAAATATTTTGTGAAAAATAAGAACGCAGTTGCACAGGTAATTCCCCTCCTTTTTTTTCTTACTCAAATGTTGTGGCTTGTCGTTTTCAGAGGGACGGAATCACCGGTTTGAAAGAAACCTACGGAGATTTAATTGAACGTTGCATCAACACAGCAATCGAAATGCGGGCCAGGGGTATCCAAAAAGGGGACATCGTCTCGATCTGCAGCTACAACCACTTCAACAGTTGCGTCCCCTTGATTTCGTCCATGTTCCTGGGTGCTACCGTCGCGTGCCTGGATCCAACGATTTCGCTTCTCGAAACGGTCCATTTGTTAAAACAAGTTTCTCCAAAATTAATCTTCGTGAGTCCGGAATCAGTCGAATTCTTAGAGAAAGCGTTGAAAGAAGCACAAGTTCCATCCAAACTGGTCGTTTTTGGTCCATCCACCACCCACCAGGAGTTCTGCGATTTCTTCGCTCCAAAACCAAACTCCGACTTTTTGCCCGTCATCATTCAGAATGACCACGAAACGGCGATCATTCACTTCAGCAGCGGAACGACCGGCCTGCCCAAAGGAATCTGCATTTCTCACCACACCATAATAAGCCAGGCTTACATCCTAACCCAATACATCGCCTACAACTACAAAACGTTCCTAAGTTACGCCACCTTTTATTGGATTTCCACCACCCTCAGTTTAGTTGCATGTACCTTAGCCGGCGGTTCTCGCTTAGTAGTTCCCAAATTTAACATCGACTCGTTTTGGAAACTCATCACCCAATTTCAGGTAAGTTAACACCAAAGCGTTTTCCAAAATGTTAACCAAGCAAAAATTAAATTTAGGTGACCTGCATGTTTTTACCTCCAACGTACGCAATGATGGTCTACAACAAAGGGCGTCCCGAAGGGATCGAAACGTCTCAACTCGAAGACGTCATAGTTGGGGGAGGACCACTTTCATCGCACAACGTAACCGAAGTTCGTGACATCTTCCCAGGTTCTAACGTCGGTCTCGCTTACGGCCAAACGGAAACAGGTGGACTGGCTTTGTGTTTTTCGGCTAAAATACGAAAGCATGTGCTGCTCATGTGCAAGAGTCCTGGTTCAACGGGAAAAGTTTTGCCGGGCTACAAACTGAAGGTAAGAGCCACTCTTAGTCATCCCATGTGCCCAAATAAATTGCCAGTGTGGTTTCAGATCGTCGATCCGGAAACTGAAAAAATCTTGGGTGCCAACGAAAGGGGAGAACTCCGGATTAAATCTACAATTCAGTTTAACGGATACTACAACCGCGACTCTTCAAGTGCTTGGGATTCCGAGGGTTGGTTGAAAACAGGAGATGTGGCGTATTACGATGAAGATGGATGCTTTTACGTGGTGGATCGCCTGAAGGAGATGTTAAAATTTCAGTCGTTTCACGTCGCGCCTGCGGTTATCGAGGGGGTCTTGTTGACCCACCCTGCGGTTGCGATGGCTATCGTTGTTGGAATTCCGGATCCGGTGGATGGGGACCATCCGGTTGGTATCATCGTTTTGAAGGATCCGAAAAAAACAGTTCCGGAAGAAGAACTCATGAAGTACGTTAGTGATAAATTGAACGACCGCTACAGGTTACGGGGTGGAGTGAAAATTTTGAGCCAAATTCCGGTGACGGCTACCGGTAAAATTAGACGAAAAGATATCAGAGATATGGTAATAGAAGGCAAAATATAATAACTACTTTAAGCATTGACATTGACAGTAATAACCCACAATTACTTTAAGTTAACCTCATTAAAATGTAGCGTTTCACGTTCAAGATGATAACAAAGTAAATTTAAGCGCGGCAAAAAAAATTAGATGAAACAATTAATTAAGTCTACACTTCTTATACGAGGTGGTATGAAAACTTTTTGATCTCCCTAAAGTAATTAAAAATCCCTTAATTTTTTGGTTTTTTAATAGTATTAACGAATTTTTTTTCAAAACAAAGTTGGTTTTTTAATTTTGAGATTTTTTTTCTCAAATGTTAAGCAAGATCTAGTGGCGTATTTATAAGGGGGAGGGAGGGTAAAAAGGATGTGATTATATCTTAATAATTAATGCACACAAAAGAATTATAAAATTATTTTAATATTGAATAATTTTTAATTCTGATTATGTAATTTACGCCCCTGGCTAGATCCCAATTAGTAATTTGTTATAATTATAATATTACGTAACAAACTTAATTATTCGTTGGAACAATAAATAACTTAAAATATTATTGTATTTGAATTGTAAATTAATTTTCATTTTTGTTATAGTACAAATTTTTAAAAAATTTTAAATTAATAAAAAATATAATTATATAAAAAAATTTAAGATTATATCTGATAATCCCATTACTCTGCCAACAAAATGGGAAATTGCGCCTTTTGGATTAATAAATAATATTAAAGCATGAGGTATTAGGTACAAATTTTAGAACAGTTCAACTTTTTTATGACCGTCTCCGTGCTTCAGAAGACACACAGATCCGTCGATTTTGAATTATATTATTAAATCCCCCCTAAATTACATGCGTGATTTTAGACTTCCGTTATCCACTTGTAGAAAAACTAAGAATTTACCTATTCGAGTTTAGGTCCAGAACAACTCTTCACAGTATAATTATTGTGGAATTAAATGTGTGTATAAGAGGGGGGGGGGGATTTAGTCCGTCCAAAACAAAGAATAAGTACTTTTAAAATATTATGATAACAAATAATAATTATTTTATTTTTTACTAGCTCGGAGTCACCTCCAATTTTGTAGATTTGTAAAATTGGGGGGTCTGGGGGGTACGGAGTACCCTCCAGAACAACGAGGTTAAAAGGTTTTTTTTTAAACTACATTTTCAATTAATTATTAACATTATTAATTATTAATTCCGTACTCCCTGACCCGAATATGTGCCAGCTAATATAAAAATAAATTTATAAACAATTTTTTTTATTAAATTTTAATACCATTTAAATATTGCAGCGAAAGCGAGCTTAGCCTATAATAGGAAAAAAATTAAAAATTGTGATAATAATAAATAATACCTATAATGTATTTTATTTTACTCAAAAATCTTTTATCAAGTTTGGGGGGTCTGAGTACCCCTCGGATTACTACTAATTTCTTTAGCTTTTGCAGAGAGTCTGGAAGGTACGGAGTGCCCTCCAGCACGGAAAGATTCTCGACGTTTTTTTAAATTACATTTGCTTTAAATAATTAAAACTTTCACCTCAATGGTTTTATCCCCCCCAACCCGAATACATGTTAAATAATAATTAATAATATGACAAGTTTTATATGCACATTGAATACAATTTGGTGATTTTTTTAGGTAAGATCTAGAACAACTCATCACAGTACAGTCATAAGTAGTTAAGTACTTATACAATAAGGGGGGGGGGGGAGAATGAAAAACGTAACCCATTCTTAGAAAATAATCTTTAAAAATGTGGTAAGTAATAATAAAAATTCTGAAACTTTAAGAAAATACTAATTCAGTTATAATAAACACAGGAAAAATAACTTAAAAATTGTAAGCCTTCAATTGGCTTCGATTTAAGGTTATGCTAATTTCAGTACAATTTTTGATTTAAATTTTTTGGTAAAAGTTAAATTTTGTTCAAAAATTCTGAAACTTGAAGAAAATACTAATTCAGTTATAATAAATACAGGAAAAATAAGTAAAAAATTGTAAGCTTTTAATTGGCTTCGATTTAACGTTATTTTGATTGCAGTGCAATTTTTTAATTTAAATTTTTTGGAAAAAGTTAAATTTTCTTCAAAAATTCTGAAAGTTAAAGAAAATACTAATTCAGTTATAATAAACACAGGAAAAATAACTAAAAAATTGTAAGCGTTCAATTGACTTCGATTTAAGGTTATTTTGATTGTAGTATAATTTTTGATTTAAATTTTTTGGTAAAAGTTAAATTTTGTTCAAAAATTCTGAAACTTGAAGAAAATACTAATTCAGTTATAATAAATACAGGAAAAATAATTAAAAAATTGTAAGCCTTCAATTGGCTTCGATTTAAGGTTATTTTGATTGTAGTATAATTTTTGATTCAAATTTTTTGGTAAAAGTTAAATTTTGTTCAAAAATTCTGAAACTTGAAGAAAATACTAACTCAGTTATAATAAACACAGGAAAAATAAGTAAAAAATTGTAAGCCTTCAATTGGCTTCGATGTAAGGTTATTTTGATTGTAGTATAATTTTTGATTCAAATTTTTTGGTAAAAGTTAAATTTTGTTCAAAAATTCTGAAACTTGAAGAAAATACTACTTCAGTTATAATAAACACATGAAAAATAACTAAAAAATTGTAAGCCTCCAATTGGCTTCGATTTAAGGTTATTTTGATTGCAGTACAATTTTTGATTTTTTTTTGGTAAAAGTTAAATTTTGTTCAAAAATTCTGAAACTTGAAGAAAATACTAATTCAGTTATAATAAATACAGGAAAAATAATTAAAAAATTGTAAGCCTTCAATTGGCTTTGATTTAACGTTATTTTGATTGCAGTGCAATTTTTGATTTAAATTTTTTGGTAAAAGTTAAATTTTGTTCAAAAATTCTGAAACTTGAAGAAAATACTAATTCAGTTATAATAAACACAGGAAAAATAATTAAAAAATTGTAAGCCTTCAATTGGCTTTGATTTAACGTTATTTTGATTGCAGTGCAATTTTTGATTTAAATTTTTTGGTAAAAGTTAAATTTTGTTCAAAAATTCTGAAACTTGAAGAAAATACTAATTCAGTTATAATAAACACAGGAAAATTAACTAAAAAATTGTAAGCGTTTAATTGGCTTCGATTTAACGTTATTTTGATTGCAGTGCAATTTTTGATTTAAATTTTTTGGTAAAAGTTAAATTTTGTTCAAAAATTCTGAAAGTTAAAAAAAATACTAATTCAGTTATAATAAAGAAAGGAAAAATAGCCAAAAAATTGTAAACCTTTAATTGGCTTCGATTTAACGTTATTTTGATTGCAGTGCAATTTTTTAATTTAAATTTTTTGGAAAAAGTTAAATTTTCTTCAAAAATTCTGAAAGTTAAAGAAATACTAATTCAGTTATAATAAACACAGGAAAAATAACTAAAAAATTGTAAGCGTTCAATTGACTTCGATTTAAGGTTATTTTGATTGTAGTATAATTTTTGATTTAAATTTTTTGGTAAAAGTTAAATTTTGTTCAAAAACTCTGAAACTTGAAGAAAATACTAATTCAGTTATAATAAATACAGGAAAAATAATTAAAAAATTGTAAGCCTTCAATTGGCTTTGATTTAACGTTATTTTGATTGCAGTGCAATTTTTGATTTAAATTTTTTGGTAAAAGTTAAATTTTGTTCAAAAATTCTGAAACTTGAAGAAAATACTAATTCAGTTATAATAAACACAGGAAAAATAATTAAAAAATTGTAAGCCTTCAATTGGCTTCGTTTTAACGTTATTTTGATTGCAGTGCAATTTTTGATTTAAATTTTTTGGTAAAAGTTAAATTTTGTTCAAAAATTCTGAAACTTGAAGAAAATACTAATTCAGTTATAATAAACACAGGAAAAATAACTAAAAAATTGTAAGCGTTTAATTGGCTTCGATTTAACGTTATTTTGATTGCAGTGCAATTTTTGATTTAAATTTTTTGGTAAAAGTTAAATTTTGTTCAAAAATTCTGAAAGTTAAAAAAAATACTAATTCAGTTATAATAAAGAAAGGAAAAATAGCCAAAAAATTGTAAACCTTTAATTGGCTTCGATTTAACGTTATTTTGATTGCAGTGCAATTTTTTAATTTAAATTTTTTGGAAAAAGTTAAATTTTCTTCAAAAATTCTGAAAGTTAAAGAAATACTAATTCAGTTATAATAAACACAGGAAAAATAACTAAAAAATTGTAAGCGTTCAATTGACTTCGATTTAAGGTTATTTTGATTGTAGTATAATTTTTGATTTAAATTTTTTGGTAAAAGTTAAATTTTGTTCAAAAATTCTGAAACTTGAAGAAAATACTAATTCAGTTATAATAAATACAGGAAAAATAATTAAAAAATTGTAAGCCTTCAATTGGCTTTGATTTAACGTTATTTTGATTGCAGTGCAATTTTTGATTTAAATTTTTTGGTAAAAGTTAAATTTTGTTCAAAAATTCTGAAACTTGAAGAAAATACTAATTCAGTTATAATAAACACAGGAAAAATAATTAAAAAATTGTAAGCCTTCAATTGGCTTCGATTTAACGTTATTTTGATTGCAGTGCAATTTTTGATTTAAATTTTTTGGTAAAAGTTAAATTTTGTTCAAAAATTCTGAAACTTGAAGAAAATACTAATTCAGTTATAATAAACACAGGAAAAATAACTAAAAAATTGTAAGCGTTTAATTGGCTTCGATTTAACGTTATTTTGATTGCAGTGCAATTTTTGATTTAAATTTTTTGGTAAAAGTTAAATTTTGTTCAAAAATTCTGAAAGTTAAAAAAAATACTAATTCAGTTATAATAAAGAAAGGAAAAATAGCCAAAAAATTGTAAACCTTTAATTGGCTTCGATTTAACGTTATTTTGATTGCAGTGCAATTTTTTAATTTAAATTTTTTGGAAAAAGTTAAATTTTCTTCAAAAATTCTGAAAGTTAAAGAAATACTAATTCAGTTATAATAAACACAGGAAAAATAACTAAAAAATTGTAAGCGTTCAATTGACTTCGATTTAAGGTTATTTTGATTGTAGTATAATTTTTGATTTAAATTTTTTGGTAAAAGTTAAATTTTGTTCAAAAATTCTGAAACTTGAAGAAAATACTAATTCAGTTATAATAAATACAGGAAAAATAATTAAAAAATTGTAAGCCTTCAATTGGCTTCGATTTAAGGTTATTTTGATTGTAGTATAATTTTTGATTCAAATTTTTTGGTAAAAGTTAAATTTTGTTCAAAAATTCTGAAACTTGAAGAAAATACTAACTCAGTTATAATAAACACAGGAAAAATAAGTAAAAAATTGTAAGCCTTCAATTGGCTTTGATTTAACGTTATTTTGATTGTAGAATAATTTTTGATTTAAATTTTTTGGTAAAAGTTAAATTTAGTTCAAAAATTCGAAAACTTCAAGGAAATACTAATTCAGTTATAATAAACACAGGTAAAATAACTAAAAAATTGTAAGCCTCCAATTGGCTTCGATTTAAGGTTATTTTGATTGCAGTGTTATTTTTGATTTAAATTTTTTGGTAAAAGTTAAATTTTGTTCAAAAATTCTGAAACTTCATGAAAATACTAATTCAGTTATAATATATACAAGAAAAATAACTAAAAAATTGTAAGCCTTCAATTGGCTTCCATTTGACGTTATTTTGATTGCAGTGCAATTTTTGATTTAAATTTTTTGGTATAAGTTAAATTTTGTTCAAAAATTCTGAAACTTTAAGAAAATACTAATTCAGTTATAATAAATACAGGAAAAATAATTAAAAAATTGTAAGCGTTCAATTGGCTTCGATTTATCGTTATTTTGATTGCAGTGCAATTTTTGATTTAAATTTTTTGGTAAAAGTTAAATTTTGTTCAAAAATTCTGAAACTTAAAGAAAATACTAATTCAGTTATAATAAATACAGGAAAAATAATTAAAAAATTGTAAGCCTTTAATTGGCTTCGATTTAAGGTAATTTTGATTGTAGTATTATTTTTAATTTAAATTTTTTGGTAAAAGTTAAATTTTGTTCAAAAATTCTGAAACTTGATGAAAATACTAATTCAGATATAATAAATACAGGAAAAATAACTTAAAAATTGTAAGCCTTCAATTGGCTTCGATTTAAGGTTATTTTGATTGTAGTATAATTTTTGATTTAAATTTTTTGGTAAAAGTTAAATTTTGTTCAAAAATTCTGAAACTTGATGAAAATACTAATTCAGTTATAATAAATACAGGAAAAATAACTAAAAAATTGTAAGCCTTCAATTGGCTTCGATTTATCGTTATTTTGATTGCAGTGCAATTTTTGATTTAAATTTTTTGGTAAAAGTTAAATTTTGTTCAAAAATTCTGAAACTTGATGAAAATACTAATTCAGATATAATAAATACAGGAAAAATAACTTAAAAATTGTAAGCCTTCAATTGGCTTCGATTTAAGGTTATTTTGATTGTAGTATAATTTTTGATTTAAATTTTTTGGTAAAAGTTAAATTTTGTTCAAAAATTCTGAAACTTGATGAAAATACTAATTCAGTTATAATAAATACAGGAAAAATAACTAAAAAATTGTAAGGCTTCAATTGGCTTCGATTTATCGTTATTTTGATTGCAGTGCAATTTTTGATTTAAATTTTTTGGTAAAAGTTAAATTTTGTTCAAAAATTCTGAAACTTGATGAAAATAGTAATTTAGATATAATAAACACAAGAAAATTAACTAAAAATTTGTAAGCTTTCAATTGCCTTCGATTTAACGTTATTTTGATTGCAGGGCAATTTTTGATTTAAATTTTTTGGTAAAAGTTAAATTTTGTTTAAAAATTCTGAAACTTGATGAAAATACTAATTCAGTTATAATAAACACAGGAAAAATAACTAAAAAATCGTAAACTTTCAATTGGCTTCGATTTAACGTTATTTTGTTTCCAGTGCAATTTTTGATTTAAATTTGGTAAAAGTTAAATTTTGTTCAAAAATTCTGAAACTTGAAGTAAATACTAACTCAGTTATATTAAACACGGAAAAAAACCTAAAAAATTGTAAGCCTTCAATTGGCTTCGATTTAAGGTTATTTTGATTTCAGTACAATTTTTGACGCCAATTTAATTTAAACTAAACTTTTGGCAGGGGGGGGGGGTAATGAATTCAAAAATATAAGCAGAAAAGATTTAAAATTATTAAATCAAAACTCCAATGCAAGGTTTATATTCAATTAAAATAGAGAATTAGGTATTTCATTGCCAATAAATCCTGCCAAAAAATAATTGGCAAAGAAATGCATACCTAGTTCCCCATTTTAGTTTTAAGAGGTAAAAAGTTCTCCGTCTCGGATGAAAAACATTTCGTTTCAACATTTGTTTTTGGTAAAATATTAATTGCCTACTAATCAGATCTAAAACCCCACCCAATTTTACTACCGTTCAAAATTCACTCCTGCTCTGGCGCGCTTCCAACTTAAAAAAGTGAGTAATACAATATGTAACAGACGTCATAAAAAGTAAGGTAATTAAATGTAATGCAATTTAAGCTTTTGATGGTAGTTGCAATAAATCAATTGTGACACGTTTAATGCGGAGCGCGTTAGTATTTTATTACATTTATTTTGCTTCTTGTTGCATTTCTTCCTGTAAATTGCCAAATTATAGTAATGTTGTTTGTTTTGTTTTTAAAGAATACGTTAGAGTAGAGGGGCTATGGCGGTTCTTGACTCATTCGCCCTTAAAAAATGCATGGACCGATTTCGAGCTGCGTTTACTTCCGGTGTGATATCCAACGCAGGTAAGAGATCGCCCGAAAAAGACGACATGATTTTTGCAATATAAATAGTAACTTAGCAACATAAAAAAAATTTTGACACATCAACGGAAGTAGTCGACTAAATACGGGATTAATATCAATTAATTTAAGATTTACCCTGAAAACCAACATTTTTTTGCTTATTTTATGATATAACTCGAAAACGGTTGGTTCTAGGCAAAAAATTATTAGACACTATTTTGTAGAAAACTTTAGGCTTTTTAAAAAAGTATAAAGTAATTAATACCATAAAATCAAGAGTTTCGATGGTATGGCTATTTCAAGATCGAAGCAGGAAAACACTGCAATAATGAGGATGTCCCCCGTTTAATTTTAAGTTTTGGAAAAGATTGTGCTGGAAATATTGTCTCAAAAATATGTTTTTCACCACAACCTTTCACTCGAAACCCTGCAACTATCATAACAAATTAAAAAAAATTACATATCGACAGGTTTTTGAAAATTAAATTTGTGACCACCGTCGTCTATGATGTAATCAAAACAATTTCAAATTGTAAGTGATAAACCACAACACGCACCGGATACCCCGCTCTTAATAAAACCCACCAGAGTAATTTTTTGTTCAAAAAAATAATAATTAATTATTTCAAGAATAAAAAACAAAATGTTTATTTAACTTCTTGAACTGCGATATGAATGTAATCGGCTCACGTACATACATATAAATTTGTTAATACACATCCCTCGCTCTCATTAGCCAATTACAGTTTATGAAATAACAAGATAATTTCTTTGGCAATGAGAGAGAGCTGCTTGATGAATTTCGTCAGTATCTCAGTGCTTCATTCACGATAATTTTGTTAAGGTGCCGAAATTTTCACCGCCATGGCGTTCATCGACGATAAAATCTTGAGTGCTCCAAAATTGCCGTACCTTCCTCACCCAGGAGGTTTGGGATGCGCCCTCTTTGAAAAAATGTGGGAATACGGAGACAAATACGTGCAGGTAATGAAGTGACGTAAGTGAAGACTTAAAAAGTTTCCGGCCACAAGAACTCCCGTTCAAGTGATTCAGATTCATAAATATTTTTTAGATCGATGGCTACACGGGAAAAAAAGAAACATACCAAGAGCTCCTAAAGAGATGCATCCGCACAGCGATCGGAATGCGATCTGCTGGAGTCCGCGAAGAAGACGTCATCACAATTTGCAGTGGCGTCCACATGGATATCTGCGTTCCCTACATTTCTTCGACCTTTATTGGTGCATTACCCACAACCATTGATCCAACTTTATCCCTCAGTGATGTGGTCCATTTGCTCCAACAAGTTAACCCAAAATTAATTTTTGTTACCCCCGACGCAATCGATTTAATTGAAAAGGCGATTAAGCAGTTATACATGAAAGTCAAAATTGTTGTTTTTGGTAAAGCAAAACCTTACATCGCCTTCCAAAGTTTCATGAAGTCGACCAAAGATGAAGACAACTTCAAACCTCTACCGGTCAAAAGTCTGAAGGAAACTGCGATTATTTTATTCAGTAGCGGCACGTCAGGATTACCAAAAGGAATCTGCATGACTCACAATGGAATTTTGTCACAGTGCCACGCTTGCGGGTAAGCTCCTAAATCATTCTTCAGAATGGTTTTACAATCTCTTACTCTTTGCATTTCAGACACTTCATCCCAGTTATCAGATCTTTGACCTTTGCATCGTTCTACTGGATTTCTACCATCGGAACCATGATATCCACCATTCTCTACGGTGGTTGTAGGATAGTGGTCCCAAAGTTTGAACCCACCAAATTTTGGACCATCGTGGAAACCTACAAGGTAACGTACCCGGTTAAAATTAAATTCATCATCCACAAAGTTTCTGTTTTTAGCCCACCATGATGTTCAGCTCCCCAAGTTTGATAGTCGACGTGGTCAAATTGCAACGTCCCCCTTCAAACCGAAGTCCGTCGCTGCAGGTAGTGCTAGTTAGTGGTGCAGCAGTTTCAGAGAAAGCCCTGAACAGTTTCCAAGACATTTTTATAGACACCGCGGTTTTAGTCGGATACGCTCAGACCGAAACTTGTGGCGCGGTGAGTTATTTCAATCCACGTGACGCAAGAGAAAAAGAGTTACTGAAAACAAAGCCTCTATCGAGTGGAAAGGTTTTGCCTGGATTTTACGTGAAGGTGAGATAAAAAATTTTGGACACGAAGACTTAATTTGATTATTTTTGTCGTAGATTGCAGATCCGGACAGTGGAAGAATATTAGGAACGAACGAAAGAGGGGAAATTAGAATCAAAAGTGACTTTCTTTTTAGTGGTTATTACGAATTGGAGTCGAATCAGACGTTCGATGCTGACGGTTGGTATAAAACTGGTGACATTGCGTACTACGATGAGGATCGGTGCCTGTTCATCGTGGATCGGATTAAGGAGGTTTTGAAGTATCGGTCGTTCCAAGTTCCTCCTGCAGCAGTGGAAGCTGTGATTTTGGACCATCCTGATGTGGAATCGGCCGTGGTTTTTGGAATTCCACACGAGGAAGATGGAGAGCATCCGATGGCTTTGGTGGTGCTTTCGATGTACTCCAAAGGGGTAACCGCGGATGATATTCAAAAATTCGTCGATGAGAGGGTGAACGAATATCAGAAGCTTAGGGGAGGGGTTAAAATTATAGATTACATTCCGTTAACGTGCACGGGAAAAGTCAAAAGGTATGATCTGAAAGCTAAAGTTCTCAGGGGGGAGTTGTAACGAGGGTGGGAGAAGAAACTAAAGGTTTCATGGAGATATGAGCACTTCGATGTAGTAACGTCATATTTTTAGCGCCAAAAACAAAATTTATCTAACAAGGCTTAAAACAATGCATCTACTGCGCTGGAGGCCACGACAATTTTAATAGCTTGCCCGGATTTAATTCTAATGTCGCACTTTGTATAATATGAATGTAAAATCTGCAATTGAAGTAGTAAAATAGTATAAAAAATTGTTTAAGTGTTATTTTCTTTATTCGCTGTAGTTCTTTACGGGCGAACGGGGCGAGCATGAAAGAACGCATACGGTAAGTTCCAATTAAGGAGAATTGTGTGGTTTTATGTTGTCCATTTTCTCAAAAAAAAAGTAAGCTGATTTAAGAAGGCGAACACCAGCAAATCGGTAATACTGAAGAAATGGAATAATGCATAAATTTTGAACAATCCCAAGGTAATTTTTCAAAATTCCAAAAAATGGCAATCTTTTAAATGATGAAAACTGTGACTTCTGTAATAAATCATCATTGTTTTTCTATCTGAGTTTAATGACAAGAAATCTAATGGCAAATAAAAGTTCATTGCATTTAAAATTCCAGTCATGGTTCTCGAAATTGTTTTTGTGAGGTTGAAGTGCATAGATAAGATTATTATTATCTATTTGGAATAGACTAGAAAAAATTATTTAAATTCAAAATTTGAAGTGAAAAGACGTAAAAATGTCTTCAGATGATTCGAAAGGTCTCGGTTTCGTTTTTTACACGAAAATGTTAGAACACGCAGATAAAATTGCACAGGTAAAAATAATCCAATTTTATGAATTTTTAAGTACTTAGCCAAAAATTTATAGATTGACGGATTGACCGGCGAAACAGATACGTACGCAGATCTTTTTCAACGTTCTGTTAGGACGGCGATTCAGCTGCAGAAAAGAGGATTAACCTGCGAGGATGTGGTGATGACTTGTTCCTTGAACTACAGGAACACCTTCGTCCCACATCTTGCAGCCCAGTTTTTGGGCGCCATAACATCCGCTCTCGATCCAACCTTATCTCACAAAGACACCGTCCACCTCCTCAAGCAGGTTCCTCCAAAAATTATTTTTGTTACGTCTGACGTAGTGCAACTGATAGAGGAAGTTTTGGAAGAGATTGGTTTGGCCATCGAAATTGTTGTTTTTGGCGAAACGACCAAGCACACTCCGTTTTCTAATTTTTTGGAACCAAACAAATTGGAAGAAACGTTCCGACCGACTGAAGTCGATGGCAAAAGTAAAACATCCATGGTGTTATTCAGCAGTGGAAGCACGGGCTTGCCCAAAGGAATCTGCATCAACCACTTCCGTTATTTGAAATGCATCAGAATTATTATGTAATTTGAAGTGATGGAATTTTGATTAAAGGCTTAATCGTTTTGCTTTTAGTGGATGTCGACAGGATAACACTGCGAATTTATCGACTACTTCGCTGTACTGGATTTCGGCTAATATACAGTTGGCTGTAAGCATCTTGACTGGTAGCAGACGCATCTTACTTCCTTTCTTTAACGCTGAAAATATGTGGAAGGCGATTGATAAATATAAGGTACTCAATAACACATCTTTTTATTCGATTCCAGTGGTTTTCTTTTCAGCCCACGATTATCAGTGCCACACCGCTACAGTTCGTAGAGCTGTCAAACACGAAAATTGGGCTGAAAGGAAATGGAAGCAGCGTTCGTCATCTAATAACGGGAGGAGCGTCAGTTTATAAAACACACGTAGATATTATTAATGCTGCATTTCCAAAAGCTACTCTATTTATACTGTATGGTCAAACTGAAGCTGGGGTGCTTTCCATATTCAATGCAAACGATCCCGATCACTTAAATCTGTTGCGGAAGAATCCCACTTCTTGTGGAAAATTATTCTCGGAATTTTCTTATAAGGTAAAGCAAATTGGATCCCATGGATTCTCAATTTAACCTTTTTATAGATTGTAGATATCGAGACGAGAAAAACTTTGGGTCCAAATATGTCGGGAGAGTTGCTCGTCCAGGGTGATATTTTATTCAATGGGTACTATAATATAGATTCGTCTGACACATGGGAAGATGGTTGGTTGAAAACCGGCGATATTGTTTACGTGGATGACGACGGTTGTTTGTTTATTGTGGATCGTATTAAAGAAATGCTGAAATTCCAGTCGTGGCACGTCCCTCCCGCTGCAGTCGAGCAAGTTGTGGTTACTCATCCAGCAGTAAAAAAATGTATCGTGATCGGAATTCCTCATGAAATGGACGGTGATCATCCTATGGCTGTAGTTGTGTTGAAGGAATCTTTTAAGGGAACAAAACCTGAAGAAATCAAGGAATTTGTTGAAAATCAAGTGGACGATAGGAAGAAGCTCAGAGGTGGAGTTAAAATTGTGGATGAATTTCCCGTTTTGTTGAATGGGAAAATAAAAAGGAAGGCTATCCGAGATATGGTGCTTTCGGGGGAATTATAAGTAGTGAGTCAATGGCGTTTTGGGTTTTTTTCATTTAGATCAATTTTTGCGTTTATTTTGAGTATAACGATGTAATGTGTGTAAATAAATATTATAACCGTACCATTGTTTTGATCATTTAATTAATTAACATTTTGAAGTTGTATTCAAAACTGTAAACTGGGGGGCTCGTCCAAAATGTATTTTCAGCCTGATCAAATATCAAAAGTCGGAAAAATATTTTTTTAAAACTTGTTACTACTTGGATATTTTCAAATCATGATACGATGAATATTTTGCGTCTTAAAAATATTTTAAGACGGTATCATAGTGCGTAGATAAGATAACTATTATTTATAGTTTCTAAGGTGGCGATTTAAAATTTAAAACCCATTTTGTACCTAAAATTTGCTAGCACAAGGTGTAATAAAAATGAGTTCGGAAGATTTGAAAGGTGTCGGTTTCGCATTTTACACGAAAATGCAGGAACACGCAAACAAAATTTCCCAGGTTAGTAAGTAATGTAACAATTTTGTTAAAATTCAAAGTTAAAAAAAAATTATAGATTGACGCACTGACGGGGGAATCGGACACGTACACAGAACTGCTTCGACGTTCCGTTAGGACGGCGATTAAACTGCAGGAGAAAGGATTAACCACCGAGGATGTGGTGATGACGTGTGCACTAAATTACAGGAACACCTTCGTCCTAGTTATTGCAGCCCAGCTTTTGGGCGCCATAACATCCGCTCTCGATCCCACCTTATCTCACAAAGACATCGTCCACCTCCTGAAACAGGTCCCTCCAAAAATTATATTCGTTATGCCTGACGTAAGCGAACGGATAGAGAAAGTTTTGGAAGAGATTGGTTTGGCCATTGAAATTGTCGTTTTTGGCGAAACGACCAAACATACCCCGTTTTCTGATTTTTTGGAACCAAGCAAATTGGAAGAAACGTTCCGACCGATTGAAGTCGATGGAAGAAGTAAAACTGCCATGGTGATATTCAGCAGCGGAAGCACAGGATTATCCAAAGGAATCTGCATTAACCACTCCCGTTTTTTGAAATATATCAAACTTGCTGCGTAATTTGAAGTGAAAAAATTTGGATCAAAGGCTTAATCGATTTGTTTTAGTGCAACTGGACATGAGTTCTCTATCAATTTATCGACCAATTCGTTGTACTGGATTGGGTCCAACATACAGCTGGCTGTATGTCTCTTGTATGGATTCACACGGATTTTGCTTCCATTCTTTAATGCTAAAGACGTGTGGAAGGCAATCGACACATATAAGGTACCCAAAACCACCACGTCATTTTATTCGAATCAATAATTGCTTTCTTCCAGATCACAATTATGGGTACCACCCCGCTACAGTACGTAGACCTGATAAACAAGAAAACTGAGGTTAATGGAGATGGAAGTAGCCTACGTCAGCTTGTAATTGGAGGAGTTGTAGTTTACAAAACACATGTAGATATTATTAATGCTGCATTTCCAAAATGTCCTCTATTTATTAATTATGGTCTAACCGAAACTGGAGTGATTTGCTTGTTTAGAGGAAACGATCCCGATGACTTAAAGCTCCTGAAGAAGAATCCCACTTCTTGTGGAAGAATGTTTCCGGAATATCCTTATAAGGTGAAACAAATTGAATCCTAAAGCTTCACAATTTAACCATTCTTCAGATTGTAGATGTCAAGACAAGAGAAGTTTTAGGTCCAAACCAGGAAGGAGAGTTGCTCGTCCAAGGCGACATTTTATTCAATGGTTATTATAATATGGATTCCTCAGACTTATGGGAAGATGGTTGGTTTAAGACCGGCGATATTGCTTACGAGGATGAAGACGGTTGTATGTTTATCGTGGATCGCATTAAAGAATTACTGAAATTCCGGTTGTGGCACGTCGCTCCCGGTCTACTCGAGAAAATTTTGTTTACCCATCCGGCAGTCGCAAAGTGTATCGTGATTGGAATTCCTCACGAAATGGACGGTGATCATCCCATGGCTTTGGTTGTGCTGAAGGAATCTTTTAAAGAAACAAAAGCTGAGGAAATCAAAGAATTTGTTGAAAATCAAGTAGACGATAGGAAGAAGCTCAGAGGTGGAGTTAAAATTGTGGATTCCATTCCAGTACTCTTAAGTGGAAAAACAAGAAGAAAAACCATCAAAGATATGGTGCTTTCGGGGGAACTGTAAAATTATAAGTAGGGGGAGGGGGGTGAATGACTGAGCGGATAGCGTTTTAGCAACCTTTGATTTAAATGTTTCACAATTGTAATGATGTATTAAAATTTAAAAAATAAATAATAAAAATTGCTTAATTACTTCAACAATTTATTTCATTGTAGTTTGCACTAATATTTGGCCTAGCGGAGGTGTGCGGGACCGATAAGCACCTAGTAACTTTTTTAATCTGGGTAAAGTAACTAAATCAAGTGATATTTTTATTTCACTTTTTTTGCCCAAAGAAAACTAAAAACCACCAAATTTAGTTACTTTACTCCTCCAGGGTAAAAAAGCCGAACGTCACAAAAAGATAATGACCCTGTTAAACAGCAGAATCTTTCACTTTTGAGTCTTACTTTGAATTTTTTATTGCCATATCAAGATTTTTTGACTCCACATTGACGAATTTCTGAAGAAAATAAAGCGACTTTCAAAAATTTAAAAAAAAATTATTTTCTTTAATTGTGCGTCTCTGAGACAGTCCACTCATTAAAAATATCTCCGAATCGCCTTCCAGCACCTAAATCGGAACCCTAGAATATGTGGATATCCCAGGGAAAACAAATAATCTAAATCGGGAAACTTCAGCCGAAAGAACTACGGTAGCCGCGATCCTTGAAGCACAAAAACACGGACTGTTAATAGAATGCGTCGATATGGTACAAAATTTGCAAGTTTTTGGATACGCTCCTCACACAATACACCCAAAAACTGGGTGTAACAGCCACGCAAATGTAAATTTCGAAAAATCCTGTATTACTCAAGTATAAATTTCTAATTCCAAATTAGGCTTATCACCATGTTAAATTATTGAAACTATTTGATTAGATTGAAGTGCCTATTAGATAAGACTATTACGAATAGTTTAAAACCAAGTGCGTAAAATTAGAAAAACAATTTGTACCTGAAATTTGAAACCACAAAGTGTAAAAATGAGTTCAGAATATTTGAAAGGTGTCGGTTTCGTTTTTTACACAAAAATGCTGGAAAACGCAGATAAAATTGCACAGGTAAAGTAATAAAACAATTTATGGTTTCTTGGACTAAAAAAAAATTTTAGATTGACGGATTGACGGGTGAATCGGATACGTATGGAGATTTGCTTCAACGCTCTGTTAGGACGGCGATTCAGCTGCAGAAGAGAGGATTGACCTGTGAGGATGTGGTAATGACGTGTGCACTAAATTACAGGGACTCCTACGTTCCACTTCTTGCCACCCAGTTTTTGGGCGCCATAACATCCGCTCTTGATCCTACTTTATCTCACAGAGACGTCGTTCACCTCCTGAAGAAGGTCCCTCCAAAAATTATATTTGTTATGCCTGCTGTATGTGAACTGATCGAAAAAGTTTTGGAAGAGCTTGGTTTGGCCATCGAAATTGTCGTTTTAGGAGAAACGACCAAACATACGCCGTTTTCTAATTTTTTGGAACCAAGCAAATTGGAAGGAACTTTCCGTCCAACTGAAGTCGATGGCGGAAGTAAAACTGCCATGGTGCTATTCAGCAGCGGAAGCACAGGCTTGCCCAAAGGAATCTGTATCAACCACTCCCGTTATTTGAAATGCATCAAAATTTTAATGTGATTTTAGGTGACGGAATATTGGTAAAAGATTTAATCGCATGATTTTAGTGAATGTGGATTTGATACTTCTGTAACGTTGATGACAACGTCGTTGTACTGGATTTCGGCTAACATACAATTGGCTGTAACCATCCTCAATGGTTCTACACGAATTTTGCTTCCTTCCTTTCACGCTGAAAATATGTGGAAAACAATTGATAAATACAAAGTACCCATTACCCCATCTTTTTTTTTTTTGATTTAAATGTTCTTTTTCAGGTCACACTGATTGGTGGCACACCGCTACAGTTTCAAGAGCTGGCAACGAAAAAATCTGAAGTTAATGGAGATGGAAGCAGCCTCAAAATTCTTACGACGGGAGGAGTTGCAATTTATAAAACACATGTAGATATTATTAATGCTGCATTTCCAGAAGTTCCTCTATTTGTTAATTATGGTCAAACCGAAGCTGGAATAGTTTCCTCGTTTAAAGCAAACAATGCAGGTGACTTGATTCTCCTACGGAAGAATCCCACTGCTTGTGGAAAAATATTTCAGGAATATTCTTACAAGGTAAAACGAATTAAAACCTGAAGTTTCTCAATTATTTAACCATTCTCCAGGTTGTAGATACCGAAACGAGAAAAATTGTAGGTCCAAACGAAATAGGAGAGTTACTGGTCCAGGGTAATATTATATTCAATGGGTATTATAATATGGATTCCTCCGATACGTGGGAAGATGGTTGGTTGAAAACCGGCGATATTGTTTACGTGGATGACGACGGTTGCTTATTTATTGTGGATCGCATTAAAGAACTGTTAAAATTCCAGTCATGGCACGTACCGCCCGCTGCCATCGAGGAAGTGGTGGTTATGCATCCCGCAGTGGCAAAATGTATCGTGATCGGAATTCCTCACGAAATGGATGGTGATCATCCTATGGCCTTAGTTGTGCTAAATAAATCTTATGAAGGAACCAAGCCTGAGGAAATCAAGGAATTTGTTGAAAATATAGTGGATGACAGGAAAAAGCTCAGAGGTGGAGTTAAAATTGTGGATTCAATTCCTGTTCTCTTGAGTGGAAAAACGAAAAGAAAAGCCATCAGAGATATGGTGCTTTCGGGAGAACTGTAAAATTATAAGTGGTGGGTGAATTATTATTATTAAAATTTAAAAAACAAATTAAAATTGTCTAATTTAAAATAAATTAATAATTTGTGTGAAGTTTCGTTTCCGGGGTTGGGTGGGAGCGAAGCCCTCCATAACAACTTCGCCTCTACAAGTATAGCGTTTGAAAAGCATAATGAATTACTTAAACGATTAATATTAATTTTATTTATGAACTTCACTCTTGACAATAGATAGAATTTTATCAGTGATAATTGCTAAACAAAAAATATTTCAAAGAGAATTTTTCTTTTAATAGTTGGTAAATAATCATTTATTATTGAAAATTCTAGTTGTCATTATTTAGTATTATGCAACAATGATGTAAAGTGACATTTTTTTCCTTGAGGTTAAAGGATTGTTTGAACGAGGCGTAAGCTGAGTGCAACAATTACCCGTCAGATAAAAGACGCTTTACTTCCGTCGTGCATATACTGCATTTTGATTTTTTATATTTCGCATTTTTGCAACTTCAATTTTTTTATCACAAAAATTGATAAAACTTGAAAAAAATTATAACATTGAATTAAGGGAAGCAAGACCTTTTAAATGAGGTGTCACTTGCCATATCATCCGTATTAACATTTTAGGGGTTGTCATCACAGCGCAGAGATGAAACAATACGGGAGTGACATTGGTGGCAAAAGTTGTCCCCCTAAATGATAACATTAACGTGTTTTTGCATTTCTTAAAAAAAATTTCTGCTGGCCACAATCCCGTCTGTTTCGTTTTCAAAGGGCCACCCTGTATAAAAGTTGTTAAAAATTGCTACGATTTGCCGGTCGAATAGATCTACTCCGCGGACCGGATTTGATCGACGGTGGGGGGGATCCTGGCCTAAAGTTATTAATTCGTGAAATTAATAAAAATAATCAAAGTTTTTAATTACATCGATAATATTTTAAATTGACCGACCTGACCTTATACTGAGAGCTTCCTCTTACGTTTTTGAGTTGGTGATAATGATAAGGAAAGAACTAAGAGAAGGGTAAATTTTTTGTGGGTTGGTAATAAACGAATAGCCAATCAAAAAGGCGAGCTAGCGTTACGGACACGGAAAGGGAAAGTTTTCTACTACATTGTTATTGTTTTTAATACTAATTAGCTAATTACTACTGTAATTAGTGATTAGGTGCAATACCTAACTAAAAATTATAACGTTGCTTTAAAAAAGCTAATACATAATTAGTTGATATGGTTGAAGGTAAATATGATATTTTAACGTAATAAAATTGATAAGAATAATTGGTGAGTTTTTGAATAATTTTACTTGATTTTATTTATTTTTATTTCTACCTGTAATTTTAGTTTCGCTTGAAAAAAAAACAAATTTTGTAAACATTTTTAAAAACAAATTTTAACTTTTTAAAAGAGAGGGACGTCAAACCATTGCTATTTTTTCTCTCCGTTTGTGTCAAACTCTTATTCCAAACATCGGCGTTTTCTAAAAATTTTCCAAAATTATTTTGAAACAAAAATAATTACGGGGTGAATCCAAAAAATTTCTTTTACTTACGGAATGTACGTTTGCTTTTTGCATCCAGTTATCGGATAATCTAAACGGAAATATTGGGTACCCAAGATATTAAAATAAATGAAACCAACTTTTGATGATGTTGTCGAATTGTCTGCTTTCAGACAATTGTAGAACGTCAAGTCGCAATTCCAGCTCAGCCTAAAATTTTTATTTAAACCGCAATCATACAGTCATCATCAAGTCGAAGGAGCTGATGATTTATTTTCAAAATATTCGCGTGGGACAGTGAAGAGTGAATAAATTACCAACAAGGAAACTTGTTTGAATATTTTCATCATAATCAAGGGTAATTATTAATTAATGATAAAATTTATAATCTAATGATGGATTTTGTAATTTTACCCCGATTTCCCCTTTTTTGCAATAAAATTCATATTATTGAATTGCTTAAATTTTTGAAAATAACCTTATGCAAATGTAATTTATATAAATAGAGCTCACGATAACAAAGCAAAAAAGATTATTATAAATCATTTAAAAGTTAAATTTAAAATTTTTGAAAAAATTGGACATGTTTTTTTTTTGCAAACACTTCAAGGTTTTTAAATGAACTTTTTCATTCCAGTTTTTTTATTTTGAAAATATTAAGACAAATACAGAAAACACATGAAAAATGATAAAAAAAATTATAAGCCTTAAATTGCTTTAGATTTAAATTTATTGTGTTTTCAGAACAATTTTTGAGTTAAATTTTAGGAGAAAAATAAAATTATGTTCAAATTTTCTGAAACTTTTTGAAAATTCTGATACAATTATTTCAGACACCGGAAAACTAATGAAAAACTTCTAAACCATAATTTACCTTCGATTTAAGAATGTTTTGATTTCAGTTCAAATTTTGATTTCAATTTTTGATTAAAATTAAATCTTGTTAAAAAATTCTAAAACTTTTTGAAACTACTAAAACAATTATAAGAAATACAAAAAAAATTGTTTAAAAAATTCTAAGCCCTGCATTGCCTTGGATTTAAATTTATTTCGATTTCAAGTTCGATTTTTGATTCTAATTTTTAGAGAAAAATAAAATTATGTTCAAATATTCATAAACTTTTTAAGAATTTTTATACAATTATTTTAGACATCGGAAAAATAATGAAAAAATTCTAAACCCTACTTTACCTTTGATTTAAAGATGTTTCGATTTTAGTTCAAATTTTGATTACAATTTTTTGATTAAAATTAAATCTTGTTCAAATATTCTGAAACTTTTTAAAACTACCAAGACAAATATAAGAAACACCAAAAAAAAATAATAAAAAAATTCTAAGCCCTGAATTGCCTTCGATTTAAATTAAAATCGATTTCAAGTTTGATTTTTGATTCTCATTTTTGGAGAAAAATAAAATTATGTTCAAATATTCTGAAACTTCTTAAAAGTTCTGATACAATTATTTCAGATACCGGAAAAATAATGAAAAAATTCTAAACCCTACTTTACCTTTGATTTAAAGATGTTTTGATTTCAGTCAAATTTTGATTACAATTTTTTGATTAAAATTAAATCTTGTTCAAATATTCTGAAACTTTTTAAAACTACTAAGACAAATATAAGAGACACCAAAAAAAATAATAAAAAAACTCTAAACCGTACTTTACCTTTGATTTAAAGATGTTTTGATTTCAGTTCAAATTTTGATTACAATTTTTTGATTAAAAATAAAATCTTGTTTAAATATTCTGAAACTTTTAGAAACTACTAAGACAAATATAAGAAACACTGAAAAAATAATAAAAAAATTCTAAGCCCTGATTTGCCTTGGATTTAAATTAAAATGGATTTCAATTTCGACTTTTGATGCTCATTTTTGGAGAAAAATAAAATTATGTTCAAATATGCTGAACCTTCTTGAAAATTCTGATACAATTATTTCAGACACAGAAAAAATAATGAAAAAATTCTAAACCCTAATTTACCTTTGATCTAGGATGTTTTAATTTTAGTTCAAATTTTGATTTCAATTTTTTGATTAAAATTAAATCTTGATCAAATATTCTGAAACTTTTTGAATCTACTATGACTATTATAAGAAACACAAAAAAAATGATGAAAACATTCTAAGCTCTGAATTGCCTTGGATTTAAATTTATTTCGATTTCAAGTTCGATTTTTGATTCTAATTTTTGGAGAAACATAAAATTATGTTCAAATATGTTGAAACTTCTTGAAAATTTTGATACAATTATTTCAGATACCGGAAAAATAATGAAAAAATTCTAAACCCTACTTTACCTTTGATTTAAAGATGTTTTGAGTTCAGTTCAAATTTTGATTACAATTTTTTGATTAAAATTAAATCTTGTTCAAATATTCTGAAACTTTTTAAAACTACTAAGACAAATATAAGAGACACCAAAAAAAATAATAAAAAAATTCTAAGCCCTGAATTGCCTTCGATTTAAATTAAAATCGATTTCAAGTTTGATTTTTGGTTTCTCATTTTTGGAGAAAAATAAAATTATGTTCAAATATTCTGAAACTTCTTAAAAGTTCTGATACAATTATTTCAGATACCGGAAAAATAATGAAAAAATTCTAAACCCTACTTTACCTTTGATTTAAAGATGTTTTGATTTCAGTTCAAATTTTGATTTCAATTTTTTGATTAAAATTAAATCTTGTTCAAATATTCTGAAACATTTTGAAACTACTAAGACAAATATAAGAAACATTGAAAAAATAATAAAAAAATTCTAAGCCCTGATTTGCCTTGGAATTAAATTAAAATGGATTTCAAGTTCGACTTTTGATTCTCATTTTTGGAGAAAAATAAAATTATGTTCAAATATGCTGAACCTTCTTGAAAATTCTGATACAATTATTTCAGACACAAGAAAAATAATGAAAAAATTCTAAACCCTAATTTACCTTTAATCTAGGATGTTTTAATTTTAGTTCAAATTTTGATTTCAATTTTTTGATTAAAATTAAATCTTGATCAAATATTCTGAAACTTTTTGAATCTACTATGACTATTATAAGAAACACAAATAAAATGATGAAAACATTCTAAGCTCTGAATTGCCTTGGATTTAAATTTATTTCGATTTCAAGTTCGATTTTTGATTCTAATTTTTGGAGAAACATAAAATTATGTTCAAATATGTTGAAACTTCTTGAAAATTTTGATACAATTATTTCAGATACCGGAAAAATAATGAATAAATTCTAAACCCTAATTTACCTTTGATCTAGGATGTTTTAATTTTAGTTCAAAATTTGATTTCAATTTTTTGATTAAAAATAAAATTTTGTTTAAATATTCTGAAACTTTTTGAAACTACTAAGACAATTATAAGAAACACAAGGAAAATAATGAAAAAATTCTAAGCCCTGCATTGCCTTGGATTTAAATTTATTTCTATTTCAAGTTCGATTTTTGTTTCTAATTTTTGGAGAAAAATAAAATTAGGTTCAAATACTTTGAAACTTCTTGAAAATTTTGATTCAATTACTTCAGACACCGGAAAAATAATGAAAAAATTCTAAACCCTAATTTACCTTCGATTTTACGATGTTTTGATTTCAGTTCAAATTCTAATTTCAATTTTTTGATTAAAATTAAGTTTTGTTCAAATATTCTGAAAATTTTTTTGAAACTACTAAGACAAATATAAGAAACACAGAAAAAATAATAAAAAAATTCTAAGCCCTGATTTTCCTTGGATTTAAATTAATATTGATTTCAAGTTCGACTTTTGATTTTCATTTTTGGAGAAAAATAAAATTATGTTCAAATATGCTGAAACTTCTTGAAAATTCTGATACAATTATTTCAGACACCGGAAAAATAATGTAAAAATTCTAAACCCTAAAAATAGACCGGTATTTTTTCCCGATGTTCTTCTCCAAAATTAATTCAAAATGCAATTTATGGTTTGATTAAATAAAAATATCAAAATTTCGTAAAGAACTTTATGAATTTTCTGCAGTTTTAAAAAAAATTTAATTTGCAAATGGGAAAAAAGTGAACTTTTTAAATTCTTAATTAATTTTCAAAATTCTGTACAAGGTTCATTTAATTTTATTCGATTTTAACAAAAGAAAATTTTATTAATTCGGATAATTATTGTTAATCCTTAAGCAATCGATTAAAATATAAAATAATAAAAAAACATTTAATTTTTGGTTATTTACATAGTTTCGGGGGGAGAGGGGTGAATTTAAGAGTGTTTATAAATTTATTGTTTAAATCAAATTCGAATAAAAAAAAATTTATTACTTAAATGGTAAACGTTCCAAAACTGTTGCGGATTTTTTACCAACATTTAATGGAAATTTTAAGCAATTAGAAAGCTTTATTATCAATGCATGTGATAATTTCTGTAATACTTACGGTACGACTACTGATAACAACTTAAATCATTTTGCACTTACTGCTATTAAATCGAAATTAAAAGATGATGTAAGTAATTACATTATGTGTCGACCAGATTTAAATACTTGGCCATTGATTAGATCAGTTCTAAGAGAACACTTCAGCGATCGAATTGATAAGACAAACCTTAACTAGCGAATTTTTATACCTCACTAGAAATAAAAATTAAAACAATATAGAGAATTAGAAGATTTTGCCTACGAATTTTCTGCAGTTTTAAATAAAATTTAATTTGCAAAAAAGAAAAAAGTTTAATTTAAAGAATATTTTATTAATTTGGATAATTAAGCAATCGATTAAAATTTACAAAAATAAAAAAACATTTAATTTTTGGTGATGTTTTAAGAAATTTGGGTTTCTAAGGGCGTGGGGAGGTGATTAAAACAAAATAAGCTTGAAAACAAATGTGATCAAATTCAACACGTACGCCGTACGTAATTTTTTTTAAACTCCACGTCGACGAATTTCTGAAGAAAATAAAGTAATTTTCAAAAAATTTGGAAAAAAATTATTTTCTTCAAATGTGCGTCTTTGAGACAGTCCACTCATTAAAAATATCTCCGAATTGCCTTCCAGCACCTAAATCGGAACCCTACAATATGTGGATACCCCAGGGGCAACAAATAATAATCTAAATCGGGAAACTTAAGCCAAAACAACTTCGGTAACCGCGGTCCTTAGCAAAGCCCCGTAATAAGACAAAGCAAAAAAACACGGACTGTTAATAGAATGCGTCAATATGGTTAAAATTTGCGTAAAATATGTAAACTTTAACATCGATTTTTGGCTAAACTAATCAATATTGGTGATTCATTCGCACCGTAAATCCATCAAATTTTGTTAAATTTTCTTTAATAAATTTTTAATTAAATCAAATTTGTTAAGTTTTTGTAAATATAAATTTCGAAAACCCTGTATTATTCAAATATAAATTTACAATTCAAAATTCGGCTTATCACCGCGATAAATTATTGAAACAATTTTATTAAGTTGAAGTGCCTACATAAGATTATTACAGAAAGTATAAAAAGGTTTGCATCATTTACACCTGAAATTCGAAACCGCAAAGTGTAAAAATGACTTCGGAATATTTAAAAGGTGTGGGTTTCGTTTTCTACACGAAAATGATGGAAAACGCAGATAAAATTGCACAGGTAAAGTAATAAAACAATTTGTGGTTTCTTGGACTAAAAAATAATTTTAGATTGACGGATTGACGGGTGAATCGGACACGTACGGAGATTTGCTTCAACGCTCTGTTAGGACGGCGATTCAGCTGCAGAAGAGAGGATTAACCTGCGAGGATGTGGTGATGACGTGTGCACTAAATTACAGGGACTCCTACGTTCCACTTCTTGCCACCCAGTTTTTGGGCGCCTTAACATCCGCTCTTGATCCTACTTTATCTCACAGAGACGTCGTTCACCTCCTGAAGAAGGTCCCTCCAAAAATTATATTCGTTATGCCTGCCGTAAGCGAGCTGATCGAAAAAGTTTTGGAAGAGATTGGTTTGGCCATCGAAATTGTCGTTTTAGGAGAAACGACCAAACATACGCCGTTTTCTGATTTTTTGGAACCAAGCAAATTGGAAGGAACTTTCCGTCCAACTGAAGTCGATGGCAGAAGTAAAACTGCCATGGTGCTATTCAGCAGCGGAAGCACAGGCTTGCCCAAAGGAATCTGTATCAACCACTCCCGTTATTTGAAATGCATCAAAATTTTAAGGTGATTTGAAGTGACGGAATATTGATAAAAGATTTAATCGCATGATTTTAGTGAATGTGGATTTGATACCTCTGTAACGTTGATGACAACCTCGTTGTACTGGATTTCGGCTAACATACAATTGGCTGTAACCATCCTCGATGGTTCTACACGAATTTTGCTTCCTTCCTTTCACGCTGAAAATATGTGGAAGGCAATTGATAAATACAAAGTACCCAATACCACATCTTTTTTGTTTCGATTTAATTGTTCTCTTTTCAGGTCACACTGATCGGTGGCACACCGCTACAGCTGACAGAGCTGGGGGCCAAAAAAATTGAAGTTAATGGAGATGGAAACACCATACGTTTTATTTCGACGGGAGCAGTTCCAATTTATAAAACACATGTAGATATTATTAATGCTGCATTTCCAGGAGCTCTTATATTTATTAGTTATGGTCAAACCGAAACTGGATTAATTTCCACGTTTAAAGCAAACAATCCTGGTGACTTGACTCTCCTACAGAAGAATCCCACTGCTTGTGGAAAAATATTTCAGGAATATTCTTACAAGGTAAAACAAATTAAAACCTGAGGTTTTTCAATTATTTAACCATTCCCCAGGTTGTAGATGTCGAAACAAGGAAAATTTTGGGTTCGAATGAGGTAGGAGAGTTACTCGTCCAGGGTGACATTTTATTCAATGGGTATTATAATATGGATTCTTCCGATACATGGGAAGATGGTTGGTTGAAAACCGGCGATATTGTTTACGTGGATGACGACGGTTGCTTATTTATTGTGGATCGCATTAAAGAACTGTTAAAATTCCAGTCGTGGCACGTACCGCCCGCTGCCATCGAGGAAGTGGTGGTTATGCATCCCGCAGTGGCAAAATGTATCGTGATCGGAATTCCTCACGAAATGGACGGTGATCATCCCATGGCCTTAGTTGTCTTGAACGAATCTTTTAAACGAACCAAACCTGAAGAAATCAAAGAATTTGTTGAAAATATTGTGGATGACAGGAAGAAGCTCAGAGGTGGAGTTAAAATTGTGGATGCATTTCCCGTTCTGTTGAATGGGAAAATAAAAAGAAAGGCCATCCGAGATATGGTGCTCTTGGGAGAACTGTAAAATAATTGGGGATTGTCAAAAATGACGTTCCGGTCTATAGTTGGTCATTTCACTCACCAAATGTCTACCTTATGGATTTAGGTAAAAGGAAAAATTTAGAAAATATAAAATATATGATTTTAATTATTAAATCCTTTCGCTCTTTCTTTACAATTCCTTAACCAAACGTCCCGTAATGACTCGAAACCGGGTTTTTTTAATGTCAATATTTTTCTTGTCATTACTACAATAGCATTAACATTTTGATGAGATTCCACAATGTTTGAACAAAATTTATTTGTTTTCAAAAAATTTAACTCAAAAAGTTGAACTGAAATGAAATTTTCTTAAATTTAAGGCAACTTAGAGCTTTGAATTTTTTTTCAATATTTTTCTTGTCATTACTACAATGGCATTAACATTTAGATGAGATTCCACAATATTTGAACAAAATTTATTTGTTTTCAAAAAATTTAACTCAAAAAATTGAACTGAAATGAAATTTTCTTAAATTTAAAGCAACTTAGGGCTTTGAATTTTTTTTCAATATTTTTCTTGTCATTACTACAATGGCATTAACCTTTTGATGAGATTCCACAATTTTTGAACAAAATTTATTTGTTCTCAAAAAATTTAACTCAAAAAATTGAACTGAAAAGAAATTTTCTTAAATTTAAAGCAACTTAGGGCTTTGAATTTTTTTTCAATATTTTTCTTGTCATTACTACAATAGCATTAACATTTTGATGAGATTCCACAATATTTGAACAAAATTTATTTGTTTTCAAAAAATTTAACTCAAAAAATTCAACTGAAAAGAAATTTTCTTAAATTTAAGGCAACTTAGGGCTTTGAATTTTTTTTCAATATTTTTCTTGTCATTACTACAATAGCATTAACATTTTGATGAGATTCCACAATAGTTGAACAAAATTTATTTGTTTTCAAAAAATTTAACTCAAAAAATTGAACTGAAATGAAATTTTCTTAAATTTAAGGCAACTTAGGGCTTTGAATTTTTTTTCAATATTTTTCTTGTCATTACTACAATGGCATTAACATTTTGATGAGATTCCACAATATTTGAACAAAATTTATATGTTTTCAAAAAATTTAACTCAAATATTGAACTGAAATGAAATTTTCTTAAATTTAAGCCAACTTAGGGCTTTGAATTTTTTTTCAATATTTTTCTTGTCATTACTACAATGGCATTAACATTTTGATGAGATTCCACAAAATTTGAACAAAAAAATTTATTTGTTTTCAAAAAATTTAAGTCAAAAAATTGAACTGAAATTAAATTTTCTTAAATTTAAGGCAACTTAGGGCTTTGAATTTGTTTTCAATATTTTTCTTGTCATTACTACAATGGCATTAACATTTTGATGAGATTCCACAATATTTGAACAAAATTTATTTGTTTTCAAAAAATTTAACTCAAAAAATTGAAATGAAATGAAATTTTCTTAAATTTAAGGCAACTTAGGGCTTTGAATTTTTTTTCAATATTTTTCTTGTCATTACTACAATAGCATTAACATTTTGATGAGATTCCACAATATTTGAACAAAATTTATTTGTTTTCAAAAAATTTAAGTCAAAAAATTGAACTGAAATGAAATTTTCTTAAATTTAAGGCAACTTAGGGCTTTGAATTTTTTTTCAATATTTTTCTTGTCATTACTACAATGGCATTAACATTTTGATGAGATTCCACAATATTTGAACAAAATTTATATGTTTTCAAAAAATTTAACTCAAATATTGAACTGAAATGAAATTTTCTTAAATTTAAGCCAACTTAGGGCTTTGAATTTTTTTTCAATATTTTTCTTGTCATTACTACAATGGCATTAACATTTTGATGAGATTCCACAAAATTTGAACAAAAAAATTTATTTGTTTTCAAAAAATTTAAGTCAAAAAATTGAACTGAAATTAAATTTTCTTAAATTTAAGGCAACTTAGGGCTTTGAATTTGTTTTCAATATTTTTCTTGTCATTACTACAATGGCATTAACATTTTGATGAGATTCCACAATATTTGAACAAAATTTATTTGTTTTCAAAAAATTTAACTCAAAAAATTGAAATGAAATGAAATTTTCTTAAATTTAAGGCAACTTAGGGCTTTGAATTTTTTTTCAATATTTTTCTTGTCATTACTACAATAGCATTAACATTTTGATGAGATTCCACAATATTTGAACAAAATTTATTTGTTTTCAAAAAATTTAAGTCAAAAAATTGAACTGAAATGAAATTTTCTTAAATTTAAGGCAACTTAGGGCTTTGAATTTTTTTTCAATATTTTTCTTGTCATTACTACAATGGCATTAACATATTGATGAGATTCCACAATATTTGAACAAAATGTATTTGTTTACAAAAAATTTAAGTCAAAAAATTGAACTAAAATGAAATTTTCTTAAATTTAAGGCAACTTAGGGCTTTGAACTTTTTTTCAATACTTTTCTTGTCATTACTACAATGGCATTAACATTTTGATGAGATTCCACAATATTTGAACAAAATTTATTTGTTTTCAAAAAATTTAACTCAAAAAATTGAAATGAAATGAAATTTTCTTAAATTTAAGGCAACTTAGGGCTTTGAATTTTTTTTCAATATTTTTCTTGTCATTACTACAATAGCATTAACATTTTGATGAGATTCCACAATATTTGAACAAAATTTATTTGTTTTCAAAAAATTTAAGTCAAAAAATTGAACTGAAATGAAATTTTCTTAAATTTAAGGCAACTTAGGGCTTTGAATTTTTTTTCAATATTTTTCTTGTCATTACTACAATGGCATTAACATTTTGATGAGATTCCACAATATTTGAACAAAATTTATTTGTTTTCAAAAAATTTAAGTCAAAAAATTGAACTGAAATGAAATTTTCTTAAATTTAAAGCAACTTAAGGCTTTGAATTTTTTTTCAATATTTTTCTTGTCATTACTACAATAGCATTAACATTTTGATGAGCTTCCAGAATATTTGAACAAAATTTATTTGTTTTCAAAAAATTTAAGTCAAAAAATTGAACTGAAATGAAATTTTCTTAAATTTAAGGCAACTTAGGGCTTTGAATTTTTTTTCAATATTTTTCTTGTCATTACTACAATAGCATTAACATTTTGATGAGATTCCAGAATATTTGAACAAAATTTATTTGTTTTCAAAAAATTTAAGTCAAAAAATTGAACTGAAATGAAATTTTCTTAAATTTAAGGCAACTTAGGGCTTTGAATTTTTTTTCAATATTTTTCTTGTCATTACTACAATAGGATTAACATTTTGATGAGATTCTACAATTTTTGAACAAAATTTATTTGTTTTCAAAAAATTTAACTCAAAAAATTGAACTGAAATGAAATTTTCTTAAATTTAAGGCAACTTAGGGCTTTGAATTTTTTTTCAATATTTTTCTTGTCATTACTACAATGGCATTAACATTTTGATGAGATTCCAAAGTTTTTTAACAAAATTTATTTGTTTTCAAAAAATTTAACTCAAAAAATTGAACTGAAATGAAATTTTCTTAAATGTATCGTGATCGGAATTCCTCACGAAATGGACGGTGATCATCCCATGGCCTTAGTTGTCTTTAACGAATCTTTTAAAGGAACCAAACCTGAAGAAATCAAAAAATTTGTTGAAAATATTGTGGATGACAGGAAGAAGCTCAGAGGTGGAGTTAAAATTGTGGATGCATTTCCCGTTCTGTTGAATGGGAAAATAAAAAGAAAGGCCATCCAAGATATGGTGCTCTTGGGAGAACTGTAAAATAATTGGGGATTGTCAAAAATTACGTTCCGGTCTATAGTTGGACATTTCACTCACCAAATGTCTACCTTATGGATAAGGAAAGGAAAAATTTGGAAAATATGAAATATATGATTTTAATTATTAAATCCTTTCGCTCTTTCTTTACAATTCCTTAACCAAACGTCCCGTAATGACTCAAAACCGAGTTAACAGTTAAGTTATTCGGCCTTTAGCCTCATCTCAACTTTGTGAAAAATTTAGGATATACAACCAACTTTACACAATTTTGTGGTATTTCGAGCGATTGGAATGTAGATAATTTAATCTTATCTGTTCCAATCCAGGAATAAAATTGCTGCTACGATGCGGTTACGAACATTTGAGGGAGGGGTGGTTAAATACCGTAAAACCTTATAGGTGAAAAAGCAGGCGCTATTGGGTGATCTACACAATAATTTAAAAATTTTTGGTAGTGTTCACCTTTTTTTTCCGATCCGATCATGCACAAAAAGTAGCAGACGTTGTTTATGATATGATAAATAACGGGTTCACTCAGGTCAATGTACAATTTTATATTTAGATAAAACATAGTAATTCGGTATACCCGTTACAGTTGCAATTTAATATTGCAAATATACTGACGCCGACAGTAAAAAGCTCAAAAATGGACTCTGATGATTCGAAAGGACTTGGTTACGTTATGTACCAAAAAATGTTGGAACACGGAGACAAAATTGCACAGGTAAACAATGCGTTAAATTTTAATCATTTTATAACCTAAATTTTTTAGATAGATGGAATTTCGGGTAAAAAAGAAACCTATGCATGTCTCCTGAAGAAATCCATCCGTACGGCGATAAAATTGCTAGAAAAAGGAATAACATGTGAAGATATCGTCCTAACGTGCTCCCTCAATTAACTGGATTCCTGTGTTCCACTCATAGCAACCCAGTTCTTGGGAGCAACAGCATCCGCGTTAGATCCAACTTTATCCTTCGACGATGTGCTCCACTTGATGAAGCAAGTTCCACCAAAAATTATATTCGTTATGCCAGAACGAATCGATCTAATCGAACGAGTTTTTGAAAAGATCGGTTTGGACATCGAAATAGTCGTTTTTGGCCAGACGGAAAACCATACCCCCTTTTTGGACTTCCTACGACCAAGCAAACTAGAAAAAACCTTCCAACCCGCCGAAGTTAATGCCCGAAGTAAAACGGCGTTGGTTTTATTCAGCAGTGGAACCAGTGGATTGCCAAAAGGAATTAAGATTAACAACTTTTTTGCTCTGCAAAATATGCGGATCCTAATGTAGCCCCAATTTAAGCTACAAGTTGGTCCAAAAAACTAACAATTTATTTTCAGACGCGCTGGTCACTGCTACGATGTCACCATGTGGACCACCTCTTTGTATTGGATCACTGCAAATCTACTCTTGTTGATTATGGTCCTAAAAGGAGCCACCCAAATCGTCCTTCCAGCTTTTAACCCTAAAACTATGTGGAAAGCAATTGATGACTTTCAGGTGCTAAAATTACTTTTCTTTATGGTTTTTCAACTTGGTTCCATTTTAGGTAACCTTATTTTATGCAAATCCGCTCCAGCTGGTTGCACTGTCGAACCACAAATTCGACAATAACGGAGACAGTGTAAAGCATATTTTTACAGGGGGCATGCAATTGTTCCAAAAACACATCGACGATGTAGCTTCAGCCTTTCCAAAAGCACTCCTATTTTCCTGTTACGGACAAACTGAAACAGGACTCGTAGCAATTTTCACTTGCAAACAGCATGAGCTGCATCAGAAGAATCAGCTGTCGTGTGGAACAGTCGTTTCCGACTATTCATACAAAGTAAGGAAATAACTTTAATTTTCTCATCACGTATTATTTTTCTCAGGTTGTAGATTTAGAGACGGGAGAAGATGTGGGCCCAAATAAAACTGGGGAATTGCTTCTCAAAGGGGAGATTATGTTTGACGGTTATTACAATGCGGATTCTTTGGAGGCATGGGAAAACGGTTGGTTCAAAACTGGTGATATAGTATTTTGCAACGAAAATGGTTGCCTGTTCATTGTGGATCGTGTCAAGGAGGTGTTGAAGTTTCAATCGTGGCACGTAACTCCTGCAAGTATAGAGCAAATTTTGGTCACCCATCCGGCGGTCGAAAACTGCATTGTAATTGGAATTCCGGATGAAATGGATGGAGACCATCCGATGGCCGTAGTTGTCCTAAAACAATCGTTTCGGGACACCACGCCGGAAGAAATCCAAAAATTTGTGGATGAACGGGTCGACGATAGAAAGAAATTGAGGGGAGGTGTTAAAATTGTCCAAACATTTCCGGTTCAAGGTGCTGGAAAAGTGAAGAGAAGGATTATCAAGAGTATGGTGTTGTCAGGTGAATTATAATAAATAAAAGTATTTTGAAATATAAAAATAAATAATAAAGTTTTTGAAAAATTTGTTTTATGTTTGGGAGGGGACGAGGAAAGCGTAAAGGGGTGAACACCGAAAAAAAATGGATTTGGGACTAGGTGAAGTAGCAAACTGTCCGTTCTGCGGCAAAACCCGTCCAAAGTTGTTTTTCTATTTTTTTTTTGGTTTCGGCGATTAGAATTTAGACCACAAAGTTCAAGAACTCAGATTAGATTAATATTTTACTATTGCGATTAGAAACTAAAAATTCAATTTACAATCAATATTTAAAGTGACAAAACTAAAAAATGTCTTCAGACGATTCGAAAGGTGTCGGTTTCGTTTTTTATACAAAAATATTGGAACACGCAGATAAAATCGCACAGGTAAATCAATTACAAGATATTTTCGAAACTTAACGCAGGAAAACAATATTTTAGATTGACGGATTGACGGGCGAAACAGACACGTACGCAGATCTTCTTCAACGTTCCGTCAGGACGGCGATTAAACTAAAGGAGAAAGGCTTAACATGCGAGGATGTGGTGATGACGTGCTCCTTAAATTACAGGAACGCCTGCGTCCCACTTATTGCAACCCAGTTTTTAGGTGCCATAACTTCCGCACTCGATCCGACCTTACCTCTCAAAGACGTCGTTCACCTCCTCAAGCAGGTCCCTCCAAAAATTATTTTTGCTACGCCTGACGTAACCAAACTGATAGAAAAAGCTCTGAAGGAGATCGGATGGGATATCGAAATTATTGTGTTTGGCCAAACGACCAAACATACCCCATTTTCTGAATTTTTGGAACCGAGCCAATTGGAAGTGTCGTTTCAACCGACTCAAGTCGACGGGAAAAGTAAAACCGCTTTGGTGCTATTCAGCAGTGGAAGTACGGGTTTACCCAAAGGAATCTGCATTAACCACTTCCGTTTCTTGAAATCTATTAGATTGATGATGTAACTTGAAGTGACTGAAATCCGATTAAAAACTAATTGTTCCATTTTAGTGGAGCTGGACACGCTTACGATGTCAATTTATCAACAACTTCGTTGTACTGGTTTTCGGCGAATTTGTATTTGGCTATAGGCATCCTGACTGGATTCCGAAGAATTTTTCTTCCTCTCTTCAATGCTGAAAATGTGTGGAAAGCAATCGATAAATATCAGGTGCCTACTGAAACAATTCTTGTTTATATTTATTTCAAATATTTGTTTAGCCCACACTCCTAATGGCCACACCTCTACAGTTAGTAGAACTAGGAAACAAAAAAATTGAGATAATTGGCAATGGAAGTAGCATACGACATCTTATCACTGGGGGAGTTTCAATTTATAAAACGCACGTAGACATTATTAATACAGCGTTTCCAAAAGCTACTTTATTTGTTAGTTATGGTCAAACAGAAGCTGGAGTACTTTCCATGTTTAAAAACAACTCTGATGCTTTAAAGCTTCTTCAGAAAAATCCCACCTCTTGTTGAGCATGGTTACCAGAATTTTCTTATAAGGTAATTATAACTTTAAACTTGCGTTACCACAATTCAGGTCTTCTCTAGATTGTAGATAACGATACGAGAGAAATTTTGGGTCCAAATATGCCAGGAGAGTTACTCATCCAGGGTGACATTCTATTCAATGGATACTATAACATGGATTCCTCACACTTGTGGGAAGATGGCTGGTTCAAAACTGGTGATGTGATTTACATGGATGAAGATGGTTGCTTTTTTGTTGTGGATCGCGTTAAGGAAATGCTGAAATTCCAATCTTGGCACGTCCCTCCTGCTGCCATCGAAAAAGTGTTGGTGACCCATCCGGCAGTCGAAAAATGCATCGTGATCGGAATTCCCCACGAAATGGACGGTGATCATCCCATGGCCATAGTTGTACTGAAAAAATCGTTTGAGAGTACAACCCCAGAAGAAATTAAAGAATTTGTTGAAAATCAAGTGGATGACCGGAAAAAGCTTAGAGGTGGAGTTAAAATTGTGGATAAATTTCCCATCCTGTTGAGTGGAAAAATAAAAAAAAATGGCATCAGAGATATGGTTCTTTCGGGCGAACTGTAATACAAAAAGAAAAAATCTACGAAGAACTTTTTGTTCCAAATATTTTCAACAATTTTTCATCCAATTTCGTAAATTTTAGAACCTTGGGTAGGTGAGTATGATCAAAATCAAATAATAATACTTTCAGCAAGAAAAATTCAGTGACATTTTTATCATCAAAGATTGCATAAAAGAATATAATAAATAAGAATAATTTTAATTTTCAGATCGAAACATGTCATTCAATGTTGTAATTATTTATTCCTAACTACCCAAAAAGAACTTCAAATAAATATTATAGATAAAATGTGTGTATTTTTCCATCAGCTTAACAGTTTTTTTTTACTTTTAAAACTTAACAACAAACTATTTACAAAAAAAAATAAATTGCACCAAAAAAAATTAGAAAATTAATGCAAATTAAGGCTTAAATTTTTTTTAATATTTTTCCTGTCATTACTACAATTGCATTATAACATTTTCATGACATTCCAGAACATTTGAACAATATATAATATTTATTTTCAAAAAATTTAACTCAAAAAATTGAACTAAAAAGAAATTTTTTTAAATTTAAATATTTTTGCTGTATTTATTATAAATACATTGGTATTTTCAGACTATTCCGGAATATTTGAACAAAATTTATTTGTTTTCAAAAATTTTAATTCAAAAAACCGCACTAACATGAAATTAACTGAAATCAGAGGCAAATAAAGTCTTTGAGTATTTTCAAAAATTTTCTCTATCTTCATTAAAAGAACATTTGCATTTTTATGAGATTCCAGAATAATTGACCAAAATTTTGATTTTTACAAAATATTGAAATCAAAAACTCGCAGAGAAACTTAATTTAAATTTATAGCAATTTGGGCTTTAGAATTTTTTCAATAATTTTTTCTGTCATTACTACAATAGCATTAACATTTTGATATGATTCCACAATATTTCAACAAAATTCATATGTTTTAATTTTATTTCAAAAAATTGAACTGAAATGAAATTTTCTTATTTTTAAGGCAACATAGGGCTTTGAATTTTTTTTCAAAATTTTTCTTGTCATTACTACAATAGCATTAACATTTTGATGAGATTCCACAATATTAGAACAAAATTTATTTGTTTTCAAAAAATTTAGCTCAAAAAATTGAAATGAAATGAAATTTTCTTAAATTTAAGGCAACTTAGGGCTCTGAATTTTTTTTCAATATTTTTCTTGTCATTACTACAATGGCATTAACATTTTGATGAGATTCCACAATATTTGAACAAAATTTATTTGTTTTCAAAAAATTTAAGTCAAAAAATTGAACTGAAATGAAATTTTCTTAAATTTAAGGCAACTTAGGGCTTTGAACTTTTTTTTAATACTTTTCTTGTCATAACTACAATAGCATTGACATTTTGATGAGATTCCACAATATTTGAACAAAATTTATTTGTTTTCAAAAAATTGAACTGAAATGAAATTTTCTTAAATTTAAGGCAACTTAGGGTTTTGAACTTTTTTTCAATACTTTTCTTGTCCTTACTACATTAGCATTAACATTTTGATGAGATTCAACAATATTTGAACAAAATTTATTTGTTTTCAAAAAATTTAAGTCAAAAAATTGAACTGAAATGAAATTTTCTTAAATTTAAGGCAACTTAGGGCTTTGAACTTTTTTTCAATACTTTTCTTGTCCTTACTACAATAGCATTAACATTTTGATGAGATTCCACAATATTTGAAGAAAATTTATTTGTTTTCAAAAAATTTAAGTCAAAAAATTGAACTGAAATGAAATTTTCTTAAATTTAAGGCAACTTAGGGCTTTGAACTTTTTTTCAATACTTTTCTTGTCCTTACTACAATAGCATTAACATTTTGATGAGATTCCACAATATTTGAAGAAAATTTATTTGTTTTCAAAAAATTTAAGTCAAAAAATTGAACTGAAATGAAATTTTCTTAAATTTAAGGCAACTTAGGGCTTTGAACTTTTTTTCAATACTTTTCTTGTCCTTACTACAATAGCATTAACATTTTGATGAGATTCCACAATATTTGAACAAAATTTATTTGTTTTCAAAAAATTGAACTGAAATGAAATTTTCTTAAATTTAAGGCAACTTAGGGCTTTGAACTTTTTTTCAAACTTTTCTTGTCCTTACTACAATAGCATTAACATTTTGATCAGAATCCACAATATTTGAACAAAATTTATTTGTTTTCAAAAAATTTAAGTCAAAAAATTGAACTGAAATGAAATTTTCTTAAATTTAAGGCAACTTAGGGCTTTGAACTTTTTTTCAATACTTTTCTTGTCGTTACTATACAATAACATTAACATTTTGATGAGATTCCACAATATTTGAACAAAATTTATTTTATTTCAAAAAATTGAACTGAAATGAAATTTTCTTATTTTTAAGGCAACTTAGGGCTTTGAATTTTTTTCAAAATTTTTCTTGTCATTACTACAATAGCATTAACATTTTGATGAGATTCCACAATATTAGAACAAAATTTATTTGTTTTCAAAAAATTTAGCTCAAAAAATTGAACTGAAATGAAATTTTCTTAAATTTAAGGCAACATAGGGCTCTGAATTTTTTTTCAATATTTTTCTTGTCTTTACTACAATGGCATTAACATTTTGATGAGATTCCACAATATATGAACAAAATTTATTTGTTTTCAAAAAATTTAAGTCAAAAAATTGAACTGAAATGAAATTTTCTTAAATTTAAGGCAACTTAGGGCTTTGAACTTTTTTCAATACTTTTCTTGTCTTACTACATTAGCATTAACATTTTGATGAGATTCAACAATATTTGAACAAAATTTATTTGTTTTCAAAAAATTTAAGTCAAAAAATTGAACTGAAATGAAATTTTCTTAAATTTTAGGCAACTTAGGGCTTTGAACTTTTTTTCAATACTTTTCTTGTCCTTACTACAATAGCATTAACATTTTGATGAGATTCCACAATATTTGAACAAAATTTATTTGTTTTCAAAAAATTTAAATCAAAAAATTGAACTGAAATGAAATTTTCTTAAATTTAAGGCAACTTAGGGATTTGAACTATTTTTCAATACTTTTCTTGTCTTTACTACAATAGCATTAACATTTTGATGAGATTCCACAATATTTGAACAAAATTTATTTGTTTTCAAAAAATTTAAGTCAAAAAATTGAACTGAAATGAAATTTTCTTAAATTTAAGGCAACTTAGGGCTTTGAACTTTTTTTCAATACTTTTCTTGTCATTACTACAATAGCATTGACATTTTGATGAGATTCCACAAAATTTGAACAAAATTTATTTGTTTTCAAAAAATTTAAGTCAAAAAATTGAACTGAAATGAAATTTTCTGAAATTTAAGGCAACTTAGGGCTTTGAACTTTTTTCAATACTTTTCTTGTCTTACTACATTAGCATTAACATTTTGATGAGATTCCACAATATTTGAACAAAATTTATTTGTTTTCAAAAAATTTAAGTCAAAAAATTGAACTGAAATGAAATTTTCTTAAATTTAAGGCAACTTAGGGCTTTGAACTTTTTTTCAATACTTTTCTTGTCCTTACTACAATAGCATTAACATTTTGATGAGATTCCACAATATTTGAACAAAATTTATTTGTTTTCAAAAAATTTAAGTCAAAAAATTGAACTGAAATGAAATTTTCTTAAATTTAAGGCAACTTAGGGCTTTGAATTTTTTTTCAATACTTTTCTTGTCGTTACTACAATAGCATTAACATTTTGATGAGATTCCACAATATTTGAACAAAATTTATTTGTTTTCAAAAAATTTAAGTCAAAAAATTGAACTGAAATGAAATTTTCTTAAATATCAGGCAACATAGGACTTTGAATTTTTTTTCAATACTTTTCTTGTCGTTACTACAATAGCATTAACATTTTGATGAGATTCCACAATATTTGAACAAAATTTATTTGTTTTCAAAAAATTTAAGTCAAAAAATTGAACTGAAATGAAATTTTCTTAAATTTAAGGCAACTTAGGGCTTTGAACTTTTTTTCAATACTTTTCTTGTCCTTACTACAATAGCATTAACATTTTGATGAGATTCCACAATATTTGAACAAAATTTATTTGTTTTCAAAAAATTTAAGTCAAAAAATTGAACTGAAATGAAATTTTCTTAAATATCAGGCAACTTAGGGCTTTGAATTTTTTTTCAAACTTTTCTTGTCGTTACTACAATAGCATTGACATTTTGATGAGATTCCACAATATTTGAACAAAATTTATTTGTTTTCAAAAAATTTAAGTCAAAAAATTGAACTGAAATGAAATTTTCTTAAATATCAGGCAACTTAGGGCTTTGAATTTTTTTTCAATATTTTTCTTGTCGTTACTACAATAGCATTAACATTTTGATGAGATTCCACAATATTTGAACAAAATTTATTTGTTTTCAAAAAATTTAAGTCAAAAAATTGAACTGAAATGAAATTTTCTTAAATTTAAGGCAACTTAGGGCTTTGAACTTTTTTCAATACTTTTCTTGTCTTACTACATTAGCATTAACATTTTGATGAGATTCAACAATATTTGAACAAAATTTATTTGTTTTCAAAAAATTTAAGTCAAAAAATTGAACTGAAATGAAATTTTCTTAAATTTTAGGCAACTTAGGGCTTTAAACTTTTTTTCAATACTTTTCTTGTCCTTACTACAATAGCATTAACATTTTGATGAGATTCCACAATATTTGAACAAAATTTATTTGTTTTCAAAAAATTTAAATCAAAAAATTGAACTGAAATGAAATTTTCTTAAATTTAAGGCAACTTAGGGATTTGAACTATTTTTCAATACTTTTCTTGTCTTTACTACAATAGCATTAACATTTTGATGAGATTCCACAATATTTGAACAAAATTTATTTGTTTTCAAAAAATTTAAGTCAAAAAATTGAACTGAAATGAAATTTTCTTAAATTTAAGGCAACTTAGGGCTTTGAACTTTTTTTCAATACTTTTCTTGTCATTACTACAATAGCATTGACATTTTGATGAGATTCCACAATATTTGAACAAAATTTATTTGTTTTCAAAAAATTTAAGTCAAAAAATTGAACTGAAATGAAATTTTCTGAAATTTAAGGCAACTTAGGGCTTTGAACTTTTTTCAATACTTTTCTTGTCTTACTACATTAGCATTAACATTTTGATGAGATTCCACAATATTTGAACAAAATTTATTTGTTTTCAAAAAATTTAAGTCAAAAAATTGAACTGAAATGAAATTTTCTTAAATTTAAGGCAACTTAGGGCTTTGAACTTTTTTTCAATACTTTTCTTGTCCTTACTACAATAGCATTAACATTTTGATGAGATTCCACAATATTTGAACAAAATTTATTTGTTTTCAAAAAATTTAAGTCAAAAAATTGAACTGAAATGAAATTTTCTTAAATTTAAGGCAACTTAGGGCTTTGAATTTTTTTTCAATACTTTTCTTGTCGTTACTACAATAGCATTAACATTTTGATGAGATTCCACAATATTTGAACAAAATTTATTTGTTTTCAAAAAATTTAAGTCAAAAAATTGAACTAAAATGAAATTTTCTTAAATATCAGGCAACATAGGACTTTGAATTTTTTTTCAATACTTTTCTTGTCGTTACTACAATAGCATTAACATTTTGATGAGATTCCACAATATTTGAACAAAATTTATTTGTTTTCAAAAAATTTAAGTCAAAAAATTGAACTGAAATGAAATTTTCTTAAATTTAAGGCAACTTAGGGCTTTGAACTTTTTTTCAATACTTTTCTTGTCCTTACTACAATAGCATTAACATTTTGATGAGATTCCACAATATTTGAACAAAATTTATTTGTTTTCAAAAAATTTAAGTCAAAAAATTGAACTGAAATGAAATTTTCTTAAATATCAGGCAACTTAGGGCTTTGAATTTTTTTTCAAACTTTTCTTGTCGTTACTACAATAGCATTAACATTTTGATGAGATTCCACAATATTTGAACAAAATTTATTTGTTTTCAAAAAATTTAAGTCAAAAAATTGAACTGAAATGAAATTTTCTTAAATATCAGGCAACTTAGGGCTTTGAATTTTTTTTCAATATTTTTCTTGTCGTTACTACAATAGCATTAACATTTTGATGAGATTCCACAATATTTGAACAAAATTTATTTGTTTTCAAAAAATTTAAGTCAAAAAATTGAACTGAAATGAAATTTTCTTAAATTTAAGGCAACTTAGGGCTTTGAACTTTTTTTCAATAATTTTCTTGTCCTTACTACAATAGCATTAACATTTTGATGAGATTCCACAATATTTGAACAAAATTTATTTGTTTTCAAAAAATTGAACTGAAATGAAATTTTCTTAAATTTAAGGCAACTTAGGGCTTTGAACTTTTTTTCAATACTTTTCTTGTCCTTACTACAATAGCATTAACATTTTGATGAGATTCCACAATATTTGAACAAAATTTATTTGTTTTCAAAAAATTGAACTGAAATGAAATTTTCTTAAATTTAAGGCAACTTAGGGCTTTGAACTTTTTTTCAATACTTTTCTTGTCCTTACTACAATAGCATTAACATTTTGATGAGATTTCACAATATTTGAACAAAATTTATTTGTTTTCAAAAAATTGAACTGAAATGAAATTTTCTTAAATTTAAGGCAACTTAGGGCTTTGAACTTTTTTTCAATACTTTTCTTGTCCTTACTACAATAGCATTAACATTTTGATCAGAATCCACAATATTTGAACAAAATTTATTTGTTTTCAAAAAATTTAAGTCAAAAAATTGAACTGAAATGAAATTTTCTTAAATTTAAGGCAACTTAGGGCTTTGAACTTTTTTTCAATACTTTTCTTGTCGTTACTATACAATAACATTAACATTTTGATGAGATTCCACAATATTTGAACAAAATTTATTTTATTTCAAAAAATTGAACTGAAATGAAATTTTCTTATTTTTAAGGCAACTTAGGGCTTTGAATTTTTTTCAAAATTTTTCTTGTCATTACTACAATAGCATTAACATTTTGATGAGATTCCACAATATTAGAACAAAATTTATTTGTTTTCAAAAAATTTAGCTCAAAAAATTGAACTGAAATGAAATTTTCTTAAATTTAAGGCAACATAGGGCTCTGAATTTTTTTTCAATATTTTTCTTGTCTTTACTACAATGGCATTAACATTTTGATGAGATTCCACAATATATGAACAAAATTTATTTGTTTTCAAAAAATTTAAGTCAAAAAATTGAACTGAAATGAAATTTTCTTAAATTTAAGGCAACTTAGGGCTTTGAACTTTTTTTCAATACTTTTCTTGTCATTACTACAATAGCATTGACATTTTGATGAGATTCCACAATATTTGAACAAAATTTATTTGTTTTCAAAAAATTTAAGTCAAAAAATTGAACTGAAATGAAATTTTCTGAAATTTAAGGCAACTTAGGGCTTTGAACTTTTTTCAATACTTTTCTTGTCTTACTACATTAGCATTAACATTTTGATGAGATTCCACAATATTTGAACAAAATTTATTTGTTTTCAAAAAATTTAAGTCAAAAAATTGAACTGAAATGAAATTTTCTTAAATTTAAGGCAACTTAGGGCTTTGAACTTTTTTTTCAATACTTTTCTTGTCCTTACTACAATAGCATTAACATTTTGATGAGATTCCACAATATTTGAACAAAATTTATTTGTTTTCAAAAAATTTAAGTCAAAAAATTGAACTGAAATGAAATTTTCTTAAATTTAAGGCAACTTAGGGCTTTGAATTTTTTTTCAATACTTTTCTTGTCGTTACTACAATAGCATTAACATTTTGATGAGATTCCACAATATTTGAACAAAATTTATTTGTTTTCAAAAAATTTAAGTCAAAAAATTGAACTGAAATGAAATTTTCTTAAATATCAGGCAACATAGGACTTTGAATTTTTTTTCAATACTTTTCTTGTCGTTACTACAATAGCATTAACATTTTGATGAGATTCCACAATATTTGAACAAAATTTATTTGTTTTCAAAAAATTTAAGTCAAAAAATTGAACTGAAATGAAATTTTCTTAAATATCAGGCAACTTAGGGCTTTGAATTTTTTTTCAAACTTTTCTTGTCGTTACTACAATAGCATTAACATTTTGATGAGATTCCACAATATTTGAACAAAATTTATTTGTTTTCAAAAAATTTAAGTCAAAAAATTGAACTGAAATGAAATTTTCTTAAATTTAAGGCAACTTAGGGCTTTGAACTATTTTTCAATACTTTTCTTGTCTTTACTACAATAGCATTAACATTTTGATAAGATTCCACAATATTTGAACAAAATTTATTTGTTTTCAAAAAATTTAAGTCAAAAAATTGAACTGAAATGAAATTTTTTTAAATTTAAGGCAACTTAGGGCTTTGAACTTTTTTTCAATACTTTTCTTGTCGTTACTACAATAGCATTAACATTTTGATGAGATTCCACAATATTTGAACAAAATTTATTTGTTTTCAAAAAATTTAAGTCAAAAAATTGAACTGAAATGAAATTTTCTTAAATATCAGGCAACATAGGACTTTGAATTTTTTTTCAATACTTTTCTTGTCGTTACTACAATAGCATTAACATTTTGATGAGATTCCACAATATTTGAACAAAATTTATTTGTTTTCAAAAAATTTAAGTCAAAAAATTGAACTGAAATGAAATTTTCTTAAATTTAAGGCAACTTAGGGCTTTGAACTTTTTTTCAATACTTTTCTTGTCCTTACTACAATAGCATTAACATTTTGATGAGATTCCACAATATTTGAACAAAATTTATTTGTTTTCAAAAAATTTAAGTCAAAAAATTGAACTGAAATGAAATTTTCTTAAATATCAGGCAACTTAGGGCTTTGAATTTTTTTTCAAACTTTTCTTGTCGTTACTACAATAGCATTGACATTTTGATGAGATTCCACAATATTTGAACAAAATTTATTTGTTTTCAAAAAATTTAAGTCAAAAAATTGAACTGAAATGAAATTTTCTTAAATATCAGGCAACTTAGGGCTTTGAATTTTTTTTCAATATTTTTCTTGTCGTTACTACAATAGCATTAACATTTTGATGAGATTCCACAATATTTGAACAAAATTTATTTGTTTTCAAAAAATTTAAGTCAAAAAATTGAACTGAAATGAAATTTTCTTAAATTTAAGGCAACTTAGGGCTTTGAACTTTTTTCAATACTTTTCTTGTCTTACTACATTAGCATTAACATTTTGATGAGATTCAACAATATTTGAACAAAATTTATTTGTTTTCAAAAAATTTAAGTCAAAAAATTGAACTGAAATGAAATTTTCTTAAATTTTAGGCAACTTAGGGCTTTAAACTTTTTTTCAATACTTTTCTTGTCCTTACTACAATAGCATTAACATTTTGATGAGATTCCACAATATTTGAACAAAATTTATTTGTTTTCAAAAAATTTAAATCAAAAAATTGAACTGAAATGAAATTTTCTTAAATTTAAGGCAACTTAGGGATTTGAACTATTTTTCAATACTTTTCTTGTCTTTACTACAATAGCATTAACATTTTGATGAGATTCCACAATATTTGAACAAAATTTATTTGTTTTCAAAAAATTTAAGTCAAAAAATTGAACTGAAATGAAATTTTCTTAAATTTAAGGCAACTTAGGGCTTTGAACTTTTTTTCAATACTTTTCTTGTCATTACTACAATAGCATTGACATTTTGATGAGATTCCACAATATTTGAACAAAATTTATTTGTTTTCAAAAAATTTAAGTCAAAAAATTGAACTGAAATGAAATTTTCTGAAATTTAAGGCAACTTAGGGCTTTGAACTTTTTTCAATACTTTTCTTGTCTTACTACATTAGCATTAACATTTTGATGAGATTCCACAATATTTGAACAAAATTTATTTGTTTTCAAAAAATTTAAGTCAAAAAATTGAACTGAAATGAAATTTTCTTAAATTTAAGGCAACTTAGGGCTTTGAACTTTTTTTCAATACTTTTCTTGTCCTTACTACAATAGCATTAACATTTTGATGAGATTCCACAATATTTGAACAAAATTTATTTGTTTTCAAAAAATTTAAGTCAAAAAATTGAACTGAAATGAAATTTTCTTAAATTTAAGGCAACTTAGGGCTTTGAATTTTTTTTCAATACTTTTCTTGTCGTTACTACAATAGCATTAACATTTTGATGAGATTCCACAATATTTGAACAAAATTTATTTGTTTTCAAAAAATTTAAGTCAAAAAATTGAACTAAAATGAAATTTTCTTAAATATCAGGCAACATAGGACTTTGAATTTTTTTTCAATACTTTTCTTGTCGTTACTACAATAGCATTAACATTTTGATGAGATTCCACAATATTTGAACAAAATTTATTTGTTTTCAAAAAATTTAAGTCAAAAAATTGAACTGAAATGAAATTTTCTTAAATTTAAGGCAACTTAGGGCTTTGAACTTTTTTTCAATACTTTTCTTGTCCTTACTACAATAGCATTAACATTTTGATGAGATTCCACAATATTTGAACAAAATTTATTTGTTTTCAAAAAATTTAAGTCAAAAAATTGAACTGAAATGAAATTTTCTTAAATATCAGGCAACTTAGGGCTTTGAATTTTTTTTCAAACTTTTCTTGTCGTTACTACAATAGCATTAACATTTTGATGAGATTCCACAATATTTGAACAAAATTTATTTGTTTTCAAAAAATTTAAGTCAAAAAATTGAACTGAAATGAAATTTTCTTAAATATCAGGCAACTTAGGGCTTTGAATTTTTTTTCAATATTTTTCTTGTCGTTACTACAATAGCATTAACATTTTGATGAGATTCCACAATATTTGAACAAAATTTATTTGTTTTCAAAAAATTTAAGTCAAAAAATTGAACTGAAATGAAATTTTCTTAAATTTAAGGCAACTTAGGGCTTTGAACTTTTTTTCAATAATTTTCTTGTCCTTACTACAATAGCATTAACATTTTGATGAGATTCCACAATATTTGAACAAAATTTATTTGTTTTCAAAAAATTGAACTGAAATGAAATTTTCTTAAATTTAAGGCAACTTAGGGCTTTGAACTTTTTTTCAATACTTTTCTTGTCCTTACTACAATAGCATTAACATTTTGATGAGATTCCACAATATTTGAACAAAATTTATTTGTTTTCAAAAAATTGAACTGAAATGAAATTTTCTTAAATTTAAGGCAACTTAGGGCTTTGAACTTTTTTTCAATACTTTTCTTGTCCTTACTACAATAGCATTAACATTTTGATGAGATTCCACAATATTTGAACAAAATTTATTTGTTTTCAAAAAATTGAACTGAAATGAAATTTTCTTAAATTTAAGGCAACTTAGGGCTTTGAACTTTTTTTCAATACTTTTCTTGTCCTTACTACAATAGCATTAACATTTTGATCAGAATCCACAATATTTGAACAAAATTTATTTGTTTTCAAAAAATTTAAGTCAAAAAATTGAACTGAAATGAAATTTTCTTAAATTTAAGGCAACTTAGGGCTTTGAACTTTTTTTCAATACTTTTCTTGTCGTTACTATACAATAACATTAACATTTTGATGAGATTCCACAATATTTGAACAAAATTTATTTTATTTCAAAAAATTGAACTGAAATGAAATTTTCTTATTTTTAAGGCAACTTAGGGCTTTGAATTTTTTTCAAAATTTTTCTTGTCATTACTACAATAGCATTAACATTTTGATGAGATTCCACAATATTTGAACAAAATTTATTTGTTTTCAAAAAATTTAAGTCAAAAAATTGAACTGAAATGAAATTTTCTTAAATATCAGGCAACATAGGACTTTGAATTTTTTTTCAATACTTTTCTTGTCGTTACTACAATAGCATTAACATTTTGATGAGATTCCACAATATTTGAACAAAATTTATTTGTTTTCAAAAAATTTAAGTCAAAAAATTGAACTGAAATGAAATTTTCTTAAATTTAAGGCAACTTAGGGCTTTGAACTTTTTTTCAATACTTTTCTTGTCCTTACTACAATAGCATTAACATTTTGATGAGATTCCACAATATTTGAACAAAATTTATTTGTTTTCAAAAAATTTAAGTCAAAAAATTGAACTGAAATGAAATTTTCTTAAATATCAGGCAACTTAGGGCTTTGAATTTTTTTTCAAACTTTTCTTGTCGTTACTACAATAGCATTGACATTTTGATGAGATTCCACAATATTTGAACAAAATTTATTTGTTTTCAAAAAATTTAAGTCAAAAAATTGAACTGAAATGAAATTTTCTTAAATATCAGGCAACTTAGGGCTTTGAATTTTTTTTCAATATTTTTCTTGTCGTTACTACAATAGCATTAACATTTTGATGAGATTCCACAATATTTGAACAAAATTTATTTGTTTTCAAAAAATTTAAGTCAAAAAATTGAACTGAAATGAAATTTTCTTAAATTTAAGGCAACTTAGGGCTTTGAACTTTTTTCAATACTTTTCTTGTCTTACTACATTAGCATTAACATTTTGATGAGATTCAACAATATTTGAACAAAATTTATTTGTTTTCAAAAAATTTAAGTCAAAAAATTGAACTGAAATGAAATTTTCTTAAATTTTAGGCAACTTAGGGCTTTAAACTTTTTTTCAATACTTTTCTTGTCCTTACTACAATAGCATTAACATTTTGATGAGATTCCACAATATTTGAACAAAATTTATTTGTTTTCAAAAAATTTAAATCAAAAAATTGAACTGAAATGAAATTTTCTTAAATTTAAGGCAACTTAGGGATTTGAACTATTTTTCAATACTTTTCTTGTCTTTACTACAATAGCATTAACATTTTGATGAGATTCCACAATATTTGAACAAAATTTATTTGTTTTCAAAAAATTTAAGTCAAAAAATTGAACTGAAATGAAATTTTCTTAAATTTAAGGCAACTTAGGGCTTTGAACTTTTTTTCAATACTTTTCTTGTCATTACTACAATAGCATTGACATTTTGATGAGATTCCACAATATTTGAACAAAATTTATTTGTTTTCAAAAAATTTAAGTCAAAAAATTGAACTGAAATGAAATTTTCTGAAATTTAAGGCAACTTAGGGCTTTGAACTTTTTTCAATACTTTTCTTGTCTTACTACATTAGCATTAACATTTTGATGAGATTCCACAATATTTGAACAAAATTTATTTGTTTTCAAAAAATTTAAGTCAAAAAATTGAACTGAAATGAAATTTTCTTAAATTTAAGGCAACTTAGGGCTTTGAACTTTTTTTCAATACTTTTCTTGTCCTTACTACAATAGCATTAACATTTTGATGAGATTCCACAATATTTGAACAAAATTTATTTGTTTTCAAAAAATTTAAGTCAAAAAATTAAACTGAAATGAAATTTTCTTAAATTTAAGGCAACTTAGGGCTTTGAATTTTTTTTCAATACTTTTCTTGTCGTTACTACAATAGCATTAACATTTTGATGAGATTCCACAATATTTGAACAAAATTTATTTGTTTTCAAAAAATTTAAGTCAAAAAATTGAACTAAAATGAAATTTTCTTAAATATCAGGCAACATAGGACTTTGAATTTTTTTTCAATACTTTTCTTGTCGTTACTACAATAGCATTAACATTTTGATGAGATTCCACAATATTTGAACAAAATTTATTTGTTTTCAAAAAATTTAAGTCAAAAAATTGAACTGAAATGAAATTTTCTTAAATTTAAGGCAACTTAGGGCTTTGAACTTTTTTTCAATACTTTTCTTGTCCTTACTACAATAGCATTAACATTTTGATGAGATTCCACAATATTTGAACAAAATTTATTTGTTTTCAAAAAATTTAAGTCAAAAAATTGAACTGAAATGAAATTTTCTTAAATATCAGGCAACTTAGGGCTTTGAATTTTTTTTCAAACTTTTCTTGTCGTTACTACAATAGCATTAACATTTTGATGAGATTCCACAATATTTGAACAAAATTTATTTGTTTTCAAAAAATTTAAGTCAAAAAATTGAACTGAAATGAAATTTTCTTAAATATCAGGCAACTTAGGGCTTTGAATTTTTTTTCAATATTTTTCTTGTCGTTACTACAATAGCATTAACATTTTGATGAGATTCCACAATATTTGAACAAAATTTATTTGTTTTCAAAAAATTTAAGTCAAAAAATTGAACTGAAATGAAATTTTCTTAAATTTAAGGCAACTTAGGGCTTTGAACTTTTTTTCAATAATTTTCTTGTCCTTACTACAATAGCATTAACATTTTGATGAGATTCCACAATATTTGAACAAAATTTATTTGTTTTCAAAAAATTGAACTGAAATGAAATTTTCTTAAATTTAAGGCAACTTAGGGCTTTGAACTTTTTTTCAATACTTTTCTTGTCCTTACTACAATAGCATTAACATTTTGATGAGATTCCACAATATTTGAACAAAATTTATTTGTTTTCAAAAAATTGAACTGAAATGAAATTTTCTTAAATTTAAGGCAACTTAGGGCTTTGAACTTTTTTTCAATACTTTTCTTGTCCTTACTACAATAGCATTAACATTTTGATGAGATTCCACAATATTTGAACAAAATTTATTTGTTTTCAAAAAATTGAACTGAAATGAAATTTTCTTAAATTTAAGGCAACTTAGGGCTTTGAACTTTTTTTCAATACTTTTCTTGTCCTTACTACAATAGCATTAACATTTTGATCAGAATCCACAATATTTGAACAAAATTTATTTGTTTTCAAAAAATTTAAGTCAAAAAATTGAACTGAAATGAAATTTTCTTAAATTTAAGGCAACTTAGGGCTTTGAACTTTTTTTCAATACTTTTCTTGTCGTTACTATACAATAACATTAACATTTTGATGAGATTCCACAATATTTGAACAAAATTTATTTTATTTCAAAAAATTGAACTGAAATGAAATTTTCTTATTTTTAAGGCAACTTAGGGCTTTGAATTTTTTTCAAAATTTTTCTTGTCATTACTACAATAGCATTAACATTTTGATGAGATTCCACAATATTAGAACAAAATTTATTTGTTTTCAAAAAATTTAGCTCAAAAAATTGAACTGAAATGAAATTTTCTTAAATTTAAGGCAACATAGGGCTCTGAATTTTTTTTCAATATTTTTCTTGTCTTTACTACAATGGCATTAACATTTTGATGAGATTCCACAATATATGAACAAAATTTATTTGTTTTCAAAAAATTTAAGTCAAAAAATTGAACTGAAATGAAATTTTCTTAAATTTAAGGCAACTTAGGGCTTTGAACTTTTTTTCAATACTTTTCTTGTCATTACTACAATAGCATTGACATTTTGATGAGATTCCACAATATTTGAACAAAATTTATTTGTTTTCAAAAAATTTAAGTCAAAAAATTGAACTGAAATGAAATTTTCTGAAATTTAAGGCAACTTAGGGCTTTGAACTTTTTTCAATACTTTTCTTGTCTTACTACATTAGCATTAACATTTTGATGAGATTCCACAATATTTGAACAAAATTTATTTGTTTTCAAAAAATTTAAGTCAAAAAATTGAACTGAAATGAAATTTTCTTAAATTTAAGGCAACTTAGGGCTTTGAACTTTTTTTTCAATACTTTTCTTGTCCTTACTACAATAGCATTAACATTTTGATGAGATTCCACAATATTTGAACAAAATTTATTTGTTTTCAAAAAATTTAAGTCAAAAAATTGAACTGAAATGAAATTTTCTTAAATTTAAGGCAACTTAGGGCTTTGAATTTTTTTTCAATACTTTTCTTGTCGTTACTACAATAGCATTAACATTTTGATGAGATTCCACAATATTTGAACAAAATTTATTTGTTTTCAAAAAATTTAAGTCAAAAAATTGAACTGAAATGAAATTTTCTTAAATATCAGGCAACATAGGACTTTGAATTTTTTTTCAATACTTTTCTTGTCGTTACTACAATAGCATTAACATTTTGATGAGATTCCACAATATTTGAACAAAATTTATTTGTTTTCAAAAAATTTAAGTCAAAAAATTGAACTGAAATGAAATTTTCTTAAATATCAGGCAACTTAGGGCTTTGAATTTTTTTTCAAACTTTTCTTGTCGTTACTACAATAGCATTAACATTTTGATGAGATTCCACAATATTTGAACAAAATTTATTTGTTTTCAAAAAATTTAAGTCAAAAAATTGAACTGAAATGAAATTTTCTTAAATTTAAGGCAACTTAGGGCTTTGAACTTTTTTTCAATACTTTTCTTGTCGTTACTACAATAGCATTAACATTTTGATGAGATTCCACAATATTTGAACAAAATTTATTTGTTTTCAAAAAATTTAAGTCAAAAAATTGAACTGAAATGAAATTTTCTTAAATATCAGGCAACTTAGGGCTTTGAATTTTTTTTCAAACTTTTCTTGTCGTTACTACAATAGCATTAACATTTTGATGAGATTCCACAATATTTGAACAAAATTTATTTGTTTTCAAAAAATTTAAGTCAAAAAATTGAACTGAAATGAAATTTTCTTAAATTTAAGGCAACTTAGGGCTTTGAACTATTTTTCAATACTTTTCTTGTCTTTACTACAATAGCATTAACATTTTGATAAGATTCCACAATATTTGAACAAAATTTATTTGTTTTCAAAAAATTTAAGTCAAAAAATTGAACTGAAATGAAATTTTTTTAAATTTAAGGCAACTTAGGGCTTTGAACTTTTTTTCAATACTTTTCTTGTCGTTACTACAATAGCATTAACATTTTGATGAGATTCCACAATATTTGAACAAAATTTATTTGTTTTCAAAAAATTTAGCTCAAAAAATTGAACTGAAATGAAATTTTCTTAAATTTAAGGCAACTTAGGGCTTTGAACTTTTTTTCAATACTTTTCTTGTCATTACTACAATAGCATTGACATTTTGATGAGATTCCACAATATTTGAACAAAATTTTGTTGTTTTCAAAAAATTTAAGTCAAAAAATTGAACTGAAATGAAATTTTCTGAAATTTAAGGCAACTTAGGGCTTTGAACTTTTTTCAATACTTTTCTTGTCTTACTACATTAGCATTAACATTTTGATGAGATTCCACAATATTTGAACAAAATTTATTTGTTTTCAAAAAATTTAAGTCAAAAAATTGAACTGAAATGAAATTTTCTTAAATATCAGGCAACTTAGGGCTTTGAATTTTTTTTCAATATTTTTCTTGTCGTTACTACAATAGCATTAACATTTTGATGAGATTCCACAATATTTGAACAAAATTTATTTGTTTTCAAAAAATTTAAGTCAAAAAATTGAACTGAAATGAAATTTTCTTAAATATCAGGCAACTTAGGGCTTTGAATTTTTTTTCAATATTTTTTTGTCGTTACTACAATAGCATTAACATTTTGATGAGATTCCACAATATTTGAACAAAATTTATTTGTTTTCAAAAAATTTAAGTCAAAAAATTGAACTGAAATGAAATTTTCTTAAATATCAGGCAACTTAGGGCTTTGAATTTTTTTTCAAACTTTTCTTGTCGTTACTACAATAGCATTAACATTTTGATGAGATTCCACAATATTTGAACAAAATTTATTTGTTTTCAAAAAATTTAAGTCAAAAAATTGAACTGAAATGAAATTTTCTTAAATTTAAGGCAACTTAGGGCTTTGAACTATTTTTCAATACTTTTCTTGTCTTTACTACAATAGCATTAACATTTTGATAAGATTCCACAATATTTGAACAAAATTTATTTGTTTTCAAAAAATTTAAGTCAAAAAATTGAACTGAAATGAAATTTTTTTAAATTTAAGGCAACTTAGGGCTTTGAACTTTTTTTCAATACTTTTCTTGTCGTTACTACAATAGCATTAACATTTTGATGAGATTCCACAATATTTGAACAAAATTTATTTGTTTTCAAAAAATTTAGCTCAAAAAATTGAACTGAAATGAAATTTTCTTAAATTTAAGGCAACTTAGGGCTTTGAACTTTTTTTCAATACTTTTCTTGTCATTACTACAATAGCATTGACATTTTGATGAGATTCCACAATATTTGAACAAAATTTTGTTGTTTTCAAAAAATTTAAGTCAAAAAATTGAACTGAAATGAAATTTTCTGAAATTTAAGGCAACTTAGGGCTTTGAACTTTTTTCAATACTTTTCTTGTCTTACTACATTAGCATTAACATTTTGATGAGATTCCACAATATTTGAACAAAATTTATTTGTTTTCAAAAAATTTAAGTCAAAAAATTGAACTGAAATGAAATTTTCTTAAATATCAGGCAACTTAGGGCTTTGAATTTTTTTTCAATATTTTTCTTGTCGTTACTACAATAGCATTAACATTTTGATGAGATTCCACAATATTTGAACAAAATTTATTTGTTTTCAAAAAATTTAAGTCAAAAAATTGAACTGAAATGAAATTTTCTTAAATATCAGGCAACTTAGGGCTTTGAATTTTTTTTCAATATTTTTCTTGTCGTTACTACAATAGCATTAACATTTTGATGAGATTCCACAATATTTGAACAAAATTTATTTGTTTTCAAAAAATTTAAGTCAAAAAATTGAACTGAAATGAAATTTTCTTAAATATCAGGCAACTTAGGGCTTTGAATTTTTTTTCAAACTTTTCTTGTCGTTACTACAATAGCATTAACATTTTGATGAGATTCCACAATATTTGAACAAAATTTATTTGTTTTCAAAAAATTTAAGTCAAAAAATTGAACTGAAATGAAATTTTCTTAAATTTAAGGCAACTTAGGGCTTTGAACTATTTTTCAATACTTTTCTTGTCTTTACTACAATAGCATTAACATTTTGATAAGATTCCACAATATTTGAACAAAATTTATTTGTTTTCAAAAAATTTAAGTCAAAAAATTGAACTGAAATGAAATTTTTTTAAATTTAAGGCAACTTAGGGCTTTGAACTTTTTTTCAATACTTTTCTTGTCGTTACTACAATAGCATTAACATTTTGATGAGATTCCACAATATTTGAACAAAATTTATTTGTTTTCAAAAAATTTAGCTCAAAAAATTGAACTGAAATGAAATTTTCTTAAATTTAAGGCAACTTAGGGCTTTGAACTTTTTTTCAATACTTTTCTTGTCATTACTACAATAGCATTGACATTTTGATGAGATTCCACAATATTTGAACAAAATTTTGTTGTTTTCAAAAAATTTAAGTCAAAAAATTGAACTGAAATGAAATTTTCTGAAATTTAAGGCAACTTAGGGCTTTGAACTTTTTTCAATACTTTTCTTGTCTTACTACATTAGCATTAACATTTTGATGAGATTCCACAATATTTGAACAAAATTTATTTGTTTTCAAAAAATTTAAGTCAAAAAATTGAACTGAAATGAAATTTTCTTAAATTTAAGGCAACTTAGGGCTTTGAACTTTTTTTCAATACTTTTCTTGTCATTACTACAATAGCATTGACATTTTGATGAGATTCCACAATATTTGAACAAAATTTATTTGTTTTCAAAAAATTTAAGTCAAAAAATTGAACTGAAATGAAATTTTCTGAAATTTAAGGCAACTTAGGGCTTTGAACTTTTTTCAATACTTTTCTTGTCTTACTACATTAGCATTAACATTTTGATGAGATTCCACAATATTTGAACAAAATTTATTTGTTTTCAAAAAATTTAAGTCAAAAAATTGAACTGAAATGAAATTTTCTTAAATTTAAGGCAACTTAGGGCTTTGAACTTTTTTTCAATACTTTTCTTGTCCTTACTACAATAGCATTAACATTTTGATGAGATTCCACAATATTTGAACAAAATTTATTTGTTTTCAAAAAATTTAAGTCAAAAAATTGAACTGAAATGAAATTTTCTTAAATTTAAGGCAACTTAGGGCTTTGAATTTTTTTTCAATACTTTTCTTGTCGTTACTACAATAGCATTAACATTTTGATGAGATTCCACAATATTTGAACAAAATTTATTTGTATTCAAAAAATTTAAGTCAAAAAATTGAACTGAAATGAAATTTTCTTAAATATCAGGCAACATAGGACTTTGAATTTTTTTTCAATACTTTTCTTGTCGTTACTACAATAGCATTAACATTTTGATGAGATTCCACAATATTTGAACAAAATTTATTTGTTTTCAAAAAATTTAAGTCAAAAAATTGAACTGAAATGAAATTTTCTTAAATTTAAGGCAACTTAGGGCTTTGAACTTTTTTTCAATACTTTTCTTGTCCTTACTACAATAGCATTAACATTTTGATGAGATTCCACAATATTTGAACAAAATTTATTTGTTTTCAAAAAATTTAAGTCAAAAAATTGAACTGAAATGAAATTTTCTTAAATATCAGGCAACTTAGGGCTTTGAATTTTTTTTCAAACTTTTCTTGTCGTTACTACAATAGCATTAACATTTTGATGAGATTCCACAATATTTGAACAAAATTTATTTGTTTTCAAAAAATTTAAGTCAAAAAATTGAACTGAAATGAAATTTTCTTAAATATCAGGCAACTTAGGGCTTTGAATTTTATTTCAATATTTTTCTTGTCGTTACTACAATAGCATTAACATTTTGATGAGATTCCACAATATTTGAACAAAATTTATTTGTTTTCAAAAAATTTAAGTCAAAAAATTGAACTGAAATGAAATTTTCTTAAATATCAGGCAACTTAGGGCTTTGAATTTTTTTTCAATATTTTTCTTGTCGTTACTACAATAGCATTAACATTTTGATGAGATTCCACAATATTTGAACAAAATTTATTTGTTTTCAAAAAATTTAAGTCAAAAAATTGAACTGAAATGAAATTTTCTTAAATTTAAGGCAACTTAGGGCTTTGAACTTTTTTTCAATACTTTTCTTGTCCTTACTACAATAGCATTAACATTTTGATGAGATTCCACAATATTTGAACAAAATTTATTTGTTTTCAAAAAATTGAACTGAAATGAAATTTTCTTAAATTTAAGGCAACTTAGGGCTTTGAACTTTTTTCAATACTTTTCTTGTCTTACTACATTAGCATTAACATTTTGATCAGAATCCACAATATTTGAACAAAATTTATTTGTTTTCAAAAAATTTAAGTCAAAAAATTGAACTGAAATGAAATTTTCTTAAATTTAAGGCAACTTAGGGCTTTGAACTTTTTTTCAATACTTTTCTTGTCGTTACTATACAATAACATTAACATTTTGATGAGATTCCACAATATTTGAACAAAATTTATTTTATTTCAAAAAATTGAACTGAAATGAAATTTTCTTATTTTTAAGGCAACTTAGGGCTTTGAATTTTTTTCAAAATTTTTCTTGTCATTACTACAATAGCATTAACATTTTGATGAGATTCCACAATATTAGAACAAAATTTATTTGTTTTCAAAAAATTTAGCTCAAAAAATTGAACTGAAATGAAATTTTCTTAAATTTAAGGCAACATAGGGCTCTGAATTTTTTTTCAATATTTTTCTTGTCTTTACTACAATGGCATTAACATTTTGATGAGATTCCACAATATATGAACAAAATTTATTTGTTTTCAAAAAATTTAAGTCAAAAAATTGAACTGAAATGAAATTTTCTTAAATTTAAGGCAACTTAGGGCTTTGAACTTTTTTTCAATACTTTTCTTGTCATTACTACAATAGCATTGACATTTTGATGAGATTCCACAATATTTGAACAAAATTTATTTGTTTTCAAAAAATTTAAGTCAAAAAATTGAACTGAAATGAAATTTTCTTAAATATCAGGCAACATAGGACTTTGAATTTTTTTTCAATACTTTTCTTGTCGTTACTACAATAGCATTAACATTTTGATGAGATTCCACAATATTTGAACAAAATTTATTTGTTTTCAAAAAATTTAAGTCAAAAAATTGAACTGAAATGAAATTTTCTTAAATTTAAGGCAACTTAGGGCTTTGAACTTTTTTTCAATACTTTTCTTGTCCTTACTACAATAGCATTAACATTTTGATGAGATTCCACAATATTTGAACAAAATTTATTTGTTTTCAAAAAATTTAAGTCAAAAAATTGAACTGAAATGAAATTTTCTCAAATATCAGGCAACTTAGGGCTTTGAATTTTTTTTCAAACTTTTCTTGTCGTTACTACAATAGCATTAACATTTTGATGAGATTCCACAATATTTGAACAAAATTTATTTGTTTTCAAAAAATTTAAGTCAAAAAATTGAACTGAAATGAAATTTTCTTAAATATCAGGCAACTTAGGGCTTTGAATTTTATTTCAATATTTTTCTTGTCGTTACTACAATAGCATTAACATTTTGATGAGATTCCACAATATTTGAACAAAATTTATTTGTTTTCAAAAAATTTAAGTCAAAAAATTGAACTGAAATGAAATTTTCTTAAATATCAGGCAACTTAGGGCTTTGAATTTTTTTTCAATATTTTTCTTGTCGTTACTACAATAGCATTAACATTTTGATGAGATTCCACAATATTTGAACAAAATTTATTTGTTTTCAAAAAATTTAAGTCAAAAAATTGAACTGAAATGAAATTTTCTTAAATATCAGGCAACTTAGGGCTTTGAATTTTTTTTCAAACTTTTCTTGTCGTTACTACAATAGCATTAACATTTTGATGAGATTCCACAATATTTGAACAAAATTTATTTGTTTTCAAAAAATTTAAGTCAAAAAATTGAACTGAAATGAAATTTTCTTAAATTTAAGGCAACTTAGGGCTTTGAACTATTTTTCAATACTTTTCTTGTCTTTACTACAATAGCATTAACATTTTGATAAGATTCCACAATATTTGAACAAAATTTATTTGTTTTCAAAAAATTTAAGTCAAAAAATTGAACTGAAATGAAATTTTTTTAAATTTAAGGCAACTTAGGGCTTTGAACTTTTTTTCAATACTTTTCTTGTCGTTACTACAATAGCATTAACATTTTGATGAGATTCCACAATATTTGAACAAAATTTATTTGTTTTCAAAAAATTTAGCTCAAAAAATTGAACTGAAATGAAATTTTCTTAAATTTAAGGCAACTTAGGGCTTTGAACTTTTTTTCAATACTTTTCTTGTCATTACTACAATAGCATTGACATTTTGATGAGATTCCACAATATTTGAACAAAATTTTGTTGTTTTCAAAAAATTTAAGTCAAAAAATTGAACTGAAATGAAATTTTCTGAAATTTAAGGCAACTTAGGGCTTTGAACTTTTTTCAATACTTTTCTTGTCTTACTACATTAGCATTAACATTTTGATGAGATTCCACAATATTTGAACAAAATTTATTTGTTTTCAAAAAATTTAAGTCAAAAAATTGAACTGAAATGAAATTTTCTTAAATATCAGGCAACTTAGGGCTTTGAATTTTTTTTCAATATTTTTCTTGTCGTTACTACAATAGCATTAACATTTTGATGAGATTCCACAATATTTGAACAAAATTTATTTGTTTTCAAAAAATTTAAGTCAAAAAATTGAACTGAAATGAAATTTTCTTAAATATCAGGCAACTTAGGGCTTTGAATTTTTTTTCAATATTTTTCTTGTCGTTACTACAATAGCATTAACATTTTGATGAGATTCCACAATATTTGAACAAAATTTATTTGTTTTCAAAAAATTTAAGTCAAAAAATTGAACTGAAATGAAATTTTCTTAAATATCAGGCAACTTAGGGCTTTGAATTTTTTTTCAAACTTTTCTTGTCGTTACTACAATAGCATTAACATTTTGATGAGATTCCACAATATTTGAACAAAATTTATTTGTTTTCAAAAAATTTAAGTCAAAAAATTGAACTGAAATGAAATTTTCTTAAATTTAAGGCAACTTAGGGCTTTGAACTATTTTTCAATACTTTTCTTGTCTTTACTACAATAGCATTAACATTTTGATAAGATTCCACAATATTTGAACAAAATTTATTTGTTTTCAAAAAATTTAAGTCAAAAAATTGAACTGAAATGAAATTTTTTTAAATTTAAGGCAACTTAGGGCTTTGAACTTTTTTTCAATACTTTTCTTGTCGTTACTACAATAGCATTAACATTTTGATGAGATTCCACAATATTTGAACAAAATTTATTTGTTTTCAAAAAATTTAGCTCAAAAAATTGAACTGAAATGAAATTTTCTTAAATTTAAGGCAACTTAGGGCTTTGAACTTTTTTTCAATACTTTTCTTGTCATTACTACAATAGCATTGACATTTTGATGAGATTCCACAATATTTGAACAAAATTTATTTGTTTTCAAAAAATTTAAGTCAAAAAATTGAACTGAAATGAAATTTTCTTAAATATCAGGCAACATAGGACTTTGAATTTTTTTTCAATACTTTTCTTGTCGTTACTACAATAGCATTAACATTTTGATGAGATTCCACAATATTTGAACAAAATTTATTTGTTTTCAAAAAATTTAAGTCAAAAAATTGAACTGAAATGAAATTTTCTTAAATTTAAGGCAACTTAGGGCTTTGAACTTTTTTTCAATACTTTTCTTGTCCTTACTACAATAGCATTAACATTTTGATGAGATTCCACAATATTTGAACAAAATTTATTTTATTTCAAAAAATTGAACTGAAATGAAATTTTCTTATTTTTAAGGCAACTTAGGGCTTTGAATTTTTTTCAAAATTTTTCTTGTCATTACTACAATAGCATTAACATTTTGATGAGATTCCACAATATTAGAACAAAATTTATTTGTTTTCAAAAAATTTAGCTCAAAAAATTGAACTGAAATGAAATTTTCTTAAATTTAAGGCAACTTAGGGCTTTGAACTTTTTTTCAATACTTTTCTTGTCGTTACTATACAATAGCATTAACATTTTGATGAGATTCCACAATATTTGAACAAAATTTATTTGTTTTCAAAAAATTGAACTGAAATGAAATTTTCTTAAATTTAAGGCAACTTAGGGTTTTGAACTTTTTTTCAATACTTTTCTTGTCCTTACTACATTAGCATTAACATTTTGATGAGATTCAACAATATTTGAACAAAATTTATTTGTTTTCAAAAAATTTAAGTCAAAAAATTGAACTGAAATGAAATTTTCTTAAATTTAAGGCAACTTAGGGCTTTGAACTTTTTTTCAATACTTTTCTTGTCCTTACTACAATAGCATTAACATTTTGATGAGATTCCACAATATTTGAACAAAATTTATTTGTTTTCAAAAAATTGAACTGAAATGAAATTTTCTTAAATTTAAGGCAACTTAGGGCTTTGAACTTTTTTTCAATACTTTTCTTGTCCTTACTACAATAGCATTAACATTTTGATGAGATTCCACAATATTTGAACAAAATTTATTTTATTTCAAAAAATTGAACTGAAATGAAATTTTCTTATTTTTAAGGCAACTTAGGGCTTTGAATTTTTTTCAAAATTTTTCTTGTCATTACTACAATAGCATTAACATTTTGATGAGATTCCACAATATTAGAACAAAATTTATTTGTTTTCAAAAAATTTAGCTCAAAAAATTGAACTGAAATGAAATTTTCTTAAATTTAAGGCAACATAGGGCTCTGAATTTTTTTTCAATATTTTTCTTGTCTTTACTACAATGGCATTAACATTTTGATGAGATTCCACAATATATGAACAAAATTTATTTGTTTTCAAAAAATTTAAGTCAAAAAATTGAACTGAAATGAAATTTTCTTAAATTTAAGGCAACTTAGGGCTTTGAACTTTTTTTCAATACTTTTCTTGTCATTAATACAATAGCATTGACATTTTGATGAGATTCCACAATATTTGAACAAAATTTATTTGTTTTCAAAAAATTTAAGTCAAAAAATTGAACTGAAATGAAATTTTCTTAAATATCAGGCAACATAGGACTTTGAATTTTTTTTCAATACTTTTCTTGTCGTTACTACAATAGCATTAACATTTTGATGAGATTCCACAATATTTGAACAAAATTTATTTGTTTTCAAAAAATTTAAGTCAAAAAATTGAACTGAAATGAAATTTTCTTAAATTTAAGGCAACTTAGGGCTTTGAACTTTTTTTCAATACTTTTCTTGTCCTTACTACAATAGCATTAACATTTTGATGAGATTCCACAATATTTGAACAAAATTTATTTGTTTTCAAAAAATTTAAGTCAAAAAATTGAACTGAAATGAAATTTTCTTAAATATCAGGCAACTTAGGGCTTTGAATTTTTTTTCAAACTTTTCTTGTCGTTACTACAATAGCATTAACATTTTGATGAGATTCCACAATATTTGAACAAAATTTATTTGTTTTCAAAAAATTTAAGTCAAAAAATTGAACTGAAATGAAATTTTCTTAAATATCAGGCAACTTAGGGCTTTGAATTTTATTTCAATATTTTTCTTGTCGTTACTACAATAGCATTAACATTTTGATGAGATTCCACAATATTTGAACAAAATTTATTTGTTTTCAAAAAATTTAAGTCAAAAAATTGAACTGAAATGAAATTTTCTTAAATATCAGGCAACTTAGGGCTTTGAATTTTTTTTCAATATTTTTCTTGTCGTTACTACAATAGCATTAACATTTTGATGAGATTCCACAATATTTGAACAAAATTTATTTGTTTTCAAAAAATTTAAGTCAAAAAATTGAACTGAAATGAAATTTTCTTAAATATCAGGCAACTTAGGGCTTTGAATTTTTTTTCAAACTTTTCTTGTCGTTACTACAATAGCATTAACATTTTGATGAGATTCCACAATATTTGAACAAAATTTATTTGTTTTCAAAAAATTTAAGTCAAAAAATTGAACTGAAATGAAATTTTCTTAAATTTAAGGCAACTTAGGGCTTTGAACTATTTTTCAATACTTTTCTTGTCTTTACTACAATAGCATTAACATTTTGATAAGATTCCACAATATTTGAACAAAATTTATTTGTTTTCAAAAAATTTAAGTCAAAAAATTGAACTGAAATGAAATTTTTTTAAATTTAAGGCAACTTAGGGCTTTGAACTTTTTTTCAATACTTTTCTTGTCGTTACTACAATAGCATTAACATTTTGATGAGATTCCACAATATTTGAACAAAATTTATTTGTTTTCAAAAAATTTAGCTCAAAAAATTGAACTGAAATGAAATTTTCTTAAATTTAAGGCAACTTAGGGCTTTGAACTTTTTTTCAATACTTTTCTTGTCATTACTACAATAGCATTGACATTTTGATGAGATTCCACAATATTTGAACAAAATTTATTTGTTTTCAAAAAATTTAAGTCAAAAAATTGAACTGAAATGAAATTTTCTTAAATTTAAGGCAACTTAGGGCTTTGAACTTTTTTTCAATACTTTTCTTGTCCTTACTACAATAGCATTAACATTTTGATGAGATTCCACAATATTTGAACAAAATTTATTTGTTTTCAAAAAATTGAACTGAAATGAAATTTTCTTAAATTTAAGGCAACTTAGGGCTTTGAACTTTTTTCAATACTTTTCTTGTCTTACTACATTAGCATTAACATTTTGATCAGAATCCACAATATTTGAACAAAATTTATTTGTTTTCAAAAAATTTAAGTCAAAAAATTGAACTGAAATGAAATTTTCTTAAATTTAAGGCAACTTAGGGCTTTGAACTTTTTTTCAATACTTTTCTTGTCGTTACTATACAATAACATTAACATTTTGATGAGATTCCACAATATTTGAACAAAATTTATTTTATTTCAAAAAATTGAACTGAAATGAAATTTTCTTATTTTTAAGGCAACTTAGGGCTTTGAATTTTTTTCAAAATTTTTCTTGTCATTACTACAATAGCATTAACATTTTGATGAGATTCCACAATATTAGAACAAAATTTATTTGTTTTCAAAAAATTTAGCTCAAAAAATTGAACTGAAATGAAATTTTCTTAAATTTAAGGCAACATAGGGCTCTGAATTTTTTTTCAATATTTTTCTTGTCTTTACTACAATGGCATTAACATTTTGATGAGATTCCACAATATATGAACAAAATTTATTTGTTTTCAAAAAATTTAAGTCAAAAAATTGAACTGAAATGAAATTTTCTTAAATTTAAGGCAACTTAGGGCTTTGAACTTTTTTTCAATACTTTTCTTGTCATTACTACAATAGCATTGACATTTTGATGAGATTCCACAATATTTGAACAAAATTTATTTGTTTTCAAAAAATTTAAGTCAAAAAATTGAACTGAAATGAAATTTTCTTAAATATCAGGCAACATAGGACTTTGAATTTTTTTTCAATACTTTTCTTGTCGTTACTACAATAGCATTAACATTTTGATGAGATTCCACAATATTTGAACAAAATTTATTTGTTTTCAAAAAATTTAAGTCAAAAAATTGAACTGAAATGAAATTTTCTTAAATTTAAGGCAACTTAGGGCTTTGAACTTTTTTTCAATACTTTTCTTGTCCTTACTACAATAGCATTAACATTTTGATGAGATTCCACAATATTTGAACAAAATTTATTTGTTTTCAAAAAATTTAAGTCAAAAAATTGAACTGAAATGAAATTTTCTCAAATATCAGGCAACTTAGGGCTTTGAATTTTTTTTCAAACTTTTCTTGTCGTTACTACAATAGCATTAACATTTTGATGAGATTCCACAATATTTGAACAAAATTTATTTGTTTTCAAAAAATTTAAGTCAAAAAATTGAACTGAAATGAAATTTTCTTAAATATCAGGCAACTTAGGGCTTTGAATTTTATTTCAATATTTTTCTTGTCGTTACTACAATAGCATTAACATTTTGATGAGATTCCACAATATTTGAACAAAATTTATTTGTTTTCAAAAAATTTAAGTCAAAAAATTGAACTGAAATGAAATTTTCTTAAATATCAGGCAACTTAGGGCTTTGAATTTTTTTTCAATATTTTTCTTGTCGTTACTACAATAGCATTAACATTTTGATGAGATTCCACAATATTTGAACAAAATTTATTTGTTTTCAAAAAATTTAAGTCAAAAAATTGAACTGAAATGAAATTTTCTTAAATATCAGGCAACTTAGGGCTTTGAATTTTTTTTCAAACTTTTCTTGTCGTTACTACAATAGCATTAACATTTTGATGAGATTCCACAATATTTGAACAAAATTTATTTGTTTTCAAAAAATTTAAGTCAAAAAATTGAACTGAAATGAAATTTTCTTAAATTTAAGGCAACTTAGGGCTTTGAACTATTTTTCAATACTTTTCTTGTCTTTACTACAATAGCATTAACATTTTGATAAGATTCCACAATATTTGAACAAAATTTATTTGTTTTCAAAAAATTTAAGTCAAAAAATTGAACTGAAATGAAATTTTTTTAAATTTAAGGCAACTTAGGGCTTTGAACTTTTTTTCAATACTTTTCTTGTCGTTACTACAATAGCATTAACATTTTGATGAGATTCCACAATATTTGAACAAAATTTATTTGTTTTCAAAAATTTTAGCTCAAAAAATTGAACTGAAATGAAATTTTCTTAAATTTAAGGCAACTTAGGGCTTTGAACTTTTTTTCAATACTTTTCTTGTCGTTACTACAATAGCATTGACATTTTGATGAGATTCCACAATATTTGAACAAAATTTTGTTGTTTTCAAAAAATTTAAGTCAAAAAATTGAACTGAAATGAAATTTTCTGAAATTTAAGGCAACTTAGGGCTTTGAACTTTTTTCAATACTTTTCTTGTCTTACTACATTAGCATTAACATTTTGATGAGATTCCACAATATTTGAACAAAATTTATTTGTTTTCAAAAAATTTAAGTCACAAAATTGAACTGAAATGAAATTTTCTTAAATATCAGGCAACTTAGGGCTTTGAATTTTTTTTCAATATTTTTCTTGTCGTTACTACAATAGCATTAACATTTTGATGAGATTCCACAATATTTGAACAAAATTTATTTGTTTTCAAAAAATTTAAGTCAAAAAATTGAACTGAAATGAAATTTTCTTAAATTTAAGGCAACTTAGGGCTTTGAACTATTTTTCAATACTTTTCTTGTCTTTACTACAATAGCATTAACATTTTGATAAGATTCCACAATATTTGAACAAAATTTATTTGTTTTCAAAAAATTTAAGTCAAAAAATTGAACTGAAATGAAATTTTTTTAAATTTAAGGCAACTTAGGGCTTTGAACTTTTTTTCAATACTTTTCTTGTCGTTACTACAATAGCATTAACATTTTGATGAGATTCCACAATATTTGAACAAAATTTATTTGTTTTCAAAAAATTTAGCTCAAAAAATTGAACTGAAATGAAATTTTCTTAAATTTAAGGCAACTTAGGGCTTTGAACTTTTTTTCAATACTTTTCTTGTCATTACTACAATAGCATTGACATTTTGATGAGATTCCACAATATTTGAACAAAATTTATTTGTTTTCAAAAAATTTAAGTCAAAAAATTGAACTGAAATGAAATTTTCTTAAATATCAGGCAACATAGGACTTTGAATTTTTTTTCAATACTTTTCTTGTCGTTACTACAATAGCATTAACATTTTGATGAGATTCCACAATATTTGAACAAAATTTATTTGTTTTCAAAAAATTTAAGTCAAAAAATTGAACTGAAATGAAATTTTCTTAAATTTAAGGCAACTTAGGGCTTTGAACTTTTTTTCAATACTTTTCTTGTCCTTACTACAATAGCATTAACATTTTGATGAGATTCCACAATATTTGAACAAAATTTATTTTATTTCAAAAAATTGAACTGAAATGAAATTTTCTTAAATTTAAGGCAACATAGGGCTCTGAATTTTTTTTCAATATTTTTCTTGTCTTTACTACAATGGCATTAACATTTTGATGAGATTCCACAATATATGAACAAAATTTATTTGTTTTCAAAAAATTTAAGTCAAAAAATTGAACTGAAATGAAATTTTCTTAAATTTAAGGCAACTTAGGGCTTTGAACTTTTTTTCAATACTTTTCTTGTCATTAATACAATAGCATTGACATTTTGATGAGATTCCACAATATTTGAACAAAATTTATTTGTTTTCAAAAAATTTAAGTCAAAAAATTGAACTGAAATGAAATTTTCTTAAATATCAGGCAACATAGGACTTTGAATTTTTTTTCAATACTTTTCTTGTCGTTACTACAATAGCATTAACATTTTGATGAGATTCCACAATATTTGAACAAAATTTATTTGTTTTCAAAAAATTTAAGTCAAAAAATTGAACTGAAATGAAATTTTCTTAAATTTAAGGCAACTTAGGGCTTTGAACTTTTTTTCAATACTTTTCTTGTCCTTACTACAATAGCATTAACATTTTGATGAGATTCCACAATATTTGAACAAAATTTATTTGTTTTCAAAAAATTTAAGTCAAAAAATTGAACTGAAATGAAATTTTCTTAAATATCAGGCAACTTAGGGCTTTGAATTTTTTTTCAAACTTTTCTTGTCGTTACTACAATAGCATTAACATTTTGATGAGATTCCACAATATTTGAACAAAATTTATTTGTTTTCAAAAAATTTAAGTCAAAAAATTGAACTGAAATGAAATTTTCTTAAATATCAGGCAACTTAGGGCTTTGAATTTTATTTCAATATTTTTCTTGTCGTTACTACAATAGCATTAACATTTTGATGAGATTCCACAATATTTGAACAAAATTTATTTGTTTTCAAAAAATTTAAGTCAAAAAATTGAACTGAAATGAAATTTTCTTAAATATCAGGCAACTTAGGGCTTTGAATTTTTTTTCAATATTTTTCTTGTCGTTACTACAATAGCATTAACATTTTGATGAGATTCCACAATATTTGAACAAAATTTATTTGTTTTCAAAAAATTTAAGTCAAAAAATTGAACTGAAATGAAATTTTCTTAAATATCAGGCAACTTAGGGCTTTGAATTTTTTTTCAAACTTTTCTTGTCGTTACTACAATAGCATTAACATTTTGATGAGATTCCACAATATTTGAACAAAATTTATTTGTTTTCAAAAAATTTAAGTCAAAAAATTGAACTGAAATGAAATTTTCTTAAATTTAAGGCAACTTAGGGCTTTGAACTATTTTTCAATACTTTTCTTGTCTTTACTACAATAGCATTAACATTTTGATAAGATTCCACAATATTTGAACAAAATTTATTTGTTTTCAAAAAATTTAAGTCAAAAAATTGAACTGAAATGAAATTTTTTTAAATTTAAGGCAACTTAGGGCTTTGAACTTTTTTTCAATACTTTTCTTGTCGTTACTACAATAGCATTAACATTTTGATGAGATTCCACAATATTTGAACAAAATTTATTTGTTTTCAAAAAATTTAGCTCAAAAAATTGAACTGAAATGAAATTTTCTTAAATTTAAGGCAACTTAGGGCTTTGAACTTTTTTTCAATACTTTTCTTGTCATTACTACAATAGCATTGACATTTTGATGAGATTCCACAATATTTGAACAAAATTTATTTGTTTTCAAAAAATTTAAGTCAAAAAATTGAACTGAAATGAAATTTTCTTAAATTTAAGGCAACTTAGGGCTTTGAACTTTTTTTCAATACTTTTCTTGTCCTTACTACAATAGCATTAACATTTTGATGAGATTCCACAATATTTGAACAAAATTTATTTGTTTTCAAAAAATTGAACTGAAATGAAATTTTCTTAAATTTAAGGCAACTTAGGGCTTTGAACTTTTTTCAATACTTTTCTTGTCTTACTACATTAGCATTAACATTTTGATCAGAATCCACAATATTTGAACAAAATTTATTTGTTTTCAAAAAATTTAAGTCAAAAAATTGAACTGAAATGAAATTTTCTTAAATTTAAGGCAACTTAGGGCTTTGAACTTTTTTTCAATACTTTTCTTGTCGTTACTATACAATAACATTAACATTTTGATGAGATTCCACAATATTTGAACAAAATTTATTTTATTTCAAAAAATTGAACTGAAATGAAATTTTCTTATTTTTAAGGCAACTTAGGGCTTTGAATTTTTTTCAAAATTTTTCTTGTCATTACTACAATAGCATTAACATTTTGATGAGATTCCACAATATTAGAACAAAATTTATTTGTTTTCAAAAAATTTAGCTCAAAAAATTGAACTGAAATGAAATTTTCTTAAATTTAAGGCAACATAGGGCTCTGAATTTTTTTTCAATATTTTTCTTGTCTTTACTACAATGGCATTAACATTTTGATGAGATTCCACAATATATGAACAAAATTTATTTGTTTTCAAAAAATTTAAGTCAAAAAATTGAACTGAAATGAAATTTTCTTAAATTTAAGGCAACTTAGGGCTTTGAACTTTTTTTCAATACTTTTCTTGTCATTACTACAATAGCATTGACATTTTGATGAGATTCCACAATATTTGAACAAAATTTATTTGTTTTCAAAAAATTTAAGTCAAAAAATTGAACTGAAATGAAATTTTCTTAAATATCAGGCAACATAGGACTTTGAATTTTTTTTCAATACTTTTCTTGTCGTTACTACAATAGCATTAACATTTTGATGAGATTCCACAATATTTGAACAAAATTTATTTGTTTTCAAAAAATTTAAGTCAAAAAATTGAACTGAAATGAAATTTTCTTAAATTTAAGGCAACTTAGGGCTTTGAACTTTTTTTCAATACTTTTCTTGTCCTTACTACAATAGCATTAACATTTTGATGAGATTCCACAATATTTGAACAAAATTTATTTGTTTTCAAAAAATTTAAGTCAAAAAATTGAACTGAAATGAAATTTTCTCAAATATCAGGCAACTTAGGGCTTTGAATTTTTTTTCAAACTTTTCTTGTCGTTACTACAATAGCATTAACATTTTGATGAGATTCCACAATATTTGAACAAAATTTATTTGTTTTCAAAAAATTTAAGTCAAAAAATTGAACTGAAATGAAATTTTCTTAAATATCAGGCAACTTAGGGCTTTGAATTTTATTTCAATATTTTTCTTGTCGTTACTACAATAGCATTAACATTTTGATGAGATTCCACAATATTTGAACAAAATTTATTTGTTTTCAAAAAATTTAAGTCAAAAAATTGAACTGAAATGAAATTTTCTTAAATATCAGGCAACTTAGGGCTTTGAATTTTTTTTCAATATTTTTCTTGTCGTTACTACAATAGCATTAACATTTTGATGAGATTCCACAATATTTGAACAAAATTTATTTGTTTTCAAAAAATTTAAGTCAAAAAATTGAACTGAAATGAAATTTTCTTAAATATCAGGCAACTTAGGGCTTTGAATTTTTTTTCAAACTTTTCTTGTCGTTACTACAATAGCATTAACATTTTGATGAGATTCCACAATATTTGAACAAAATTTATTTGTTTTCAAAAAATTTAAGTCAAAAAATTGAACTGAAATGAAATTTTCTTAAATTTAAGGCAACTTAGGGCTTTGAACTATTTTTCAATACTTTTCTTGTCTTTACTACAATAGCATTAACATTTTGATAAGATTCCACAATATTTGAACAAAATTTATTTGTTTTCAAAAAATTTAAGTCAAAAAATTGAACTGAAATGAAATTTTTTTAAATTTAAGGCAACTTAGGGCTTTGAACTTTTTTTCAATACTTTTCTTGTCGTTACTACAATAGCATTAACATTTTGATGAGATTCCACAATATTTGAACAAAATTTATTTGTTTTCAAAAATTTTAGCTCAAAAAATTGAACTGAAATGAAATTTTCTTAAATTTAAGGCAACTTAGGGCTTTGAACTTTTTTTCAATACTTTTCTTGTCATTACTACAATAGCATTGACATTTTGATGAGATTCCACAATATTTGAACAAAATTTTGTTGTTTTCAAAAAATTTAAGTCAAAAAATTGAACTGAAATGAAATTTTCTGAAATTTAAGGCAACTTAGGGCTTTGAACTTTTTTCAATACTTTTCTTGTCTTACTACATTAGCATTAACATTTTGATGAGATTCCACAATATTTGAACAAAATTTATTTGTTTTCAAAAAATTTAAGTCACAAAATTGAACTGAAATGAAATTTTCTTAAATATCAGGCAACTTAGGGCTTTGAATTTTTTTTCAATATTTTTCTTGTCGTTACTACAATAGCATTAACATTTTGATGAGATTCCACAATATTTGAACAAAATTTATTTGTTTTCAAAAAATTTAAGTCAAAAAATTGAACTGAAATGAAATTTTCTTAAATATCAGGCAACTTAGGGCTTTGAATTTTTTTTCAATATTTTTCTTGTCGTTACTACAATAGCATTAACATTTTGATGAGATTCCACAATATTTGAACAAAATTTATTTGTTTTCAAAAAATTTAAGTCAAAAAATTGAACTGAAATGAAATTTTCTTAAATTTAAGGCAACTTAGGGCTTTGAACTATTTTTCAATACTTTTCTTGTCTTTACTACAATAGCATTAACATTTTGATAAGATTCCACAATATTTGAACAAAATTTATTTGTTTTCAAAAAATTTAAGTCAAAAAATTGAACTGAAATGAAATTTTTTTAAATTTAAGGCAACTTAGGGCTTTGAACTTTTTTTCAATACTTTTCTTGTCGTTACTACAATAGCATTAACATTTTGATGAGATTCCACAATATTTGAACAAAATTTATTTGTTTTCAAAAAATTTAGCTCAAAAAATTGAACTGAAATGAAATTTTCTTAAATTTAAGGCAACTTAGGGCTTTGAACTTTTTTTCAATACTTTTCTTGTCATTACTACAATAGCATTGACATTTTGATGAGATTCCACAATATTTGAACAAAATTTATTTGTTTTCAAAAAATTTAAGTCAAAAAATTGAACTGAAATGAAATTTTCTTAAATATCAGGCAACATAGGACTTTGAATTTTTTTTCAATACTTTTCTTGTCGTTACTACAATAGCATTAACATTTTGATGAGATTCCACAATATTTGAACAAAATTTATTTGTTTTCAAAAAATTTAAGTCAAAAAATTGAACTGAAATGAAATTTTCTTAAATTTAAGGCAACTTAGGGCTTTGAACTTTTTTTCAATACTTTTCTTGTCCTTACTACAATAGCATTAACATTTTGATGAGATTCCACAATATTTGAACAAAATTTATTTTATTTCAAAAAATTGAACTGAAATGAAATTTTCTTATTTTTAAGGCAACTTAGGGCTTTGAATTTTTTTCAAAATTTTTCTTGTCATTACTACAATAGCATTAACATTTTGATGAGATTCCACAATATTAGAACAAAATTTATTTGTTTTCAAAAAATTTAGCTCAAAAAATTGAACTGAAATGAAATTTTCTTAAATTTAAGGCAACATAGGGCTCTGAATTTTTTTTCAATATTTTTCTTGTCTTTACTACAATGGCATTAACATTTTGATGAGATTCCACAATATATGAACAAAATTTATTTGTTTTCAAAAAATTTAAGTCAAAAAATTGAACTGAAATGAAATTTTCTTAAATTTAAGGCAACTTAGGGCTTTGAACTTTTTTCAATACTTTTCTTGTCTTACTACATTAGCATTAACATTTTGATGAGATTCAACAATATTTGAACAAAATTTATTTGTTTTCAAAAAATTTAAGTCAAAAAATTGAACCGAAATGAAATTTTCTTAAATTTTAGGCAACTTAGGGCTTTGAACTTTTTTTCAATACTTTTCTTGTCCTTACTACAATAGCATTAACATTTTGATGAGATTCCACAATATTTGAACAAAATTTATTTGTTTTCAAAAAATTTAAATCAAAAAATTGAACTGAAATGAAATTTTCTTAAATTTAAGGCAACTTAGGGATTTGAACTATTTTTCAATACTTTTCTTGTCTTTACTACAATAGCATTAACATTTTGATGAGATTCCACAATATTTGAACAAAATTTATTTGTTTTCAAAAAATTTAAGTCAAAAAATTGAACTGAAATGAAATTTTCTTAAATTTAAGGCAACTTAGGGCTTTGAACTTTTTTTCAATACTTTTCTTGTCATTACTACAATAGCATTGACATTTTGATGAGATTCCACAATATTTGAACAAAATTTATTTGTTTTCAAAAAATTTAAGTCAAAAAATTGAACTGAAATGAAATTTTCTGAAATTTAAGGCAACTTAGGGCTTTGAACTTTTTTTCAATACTTTTCTTGTCCTTACTACAATAGCATTAACATTTTGATGAGATTCCACAATATTTGAACAAAATTTATTTGTTTTCAAAAAATTTAAGTCAAAAAATTGAACTGAAATGAAATTTTCTTAAATTTAAGGCAACTTAGGGCTTTGAATTTTTTTTCAATACTTTTCTTGTCGTTACTACAATAGCATTAACATTTTGATGAGATTCCACAATATTTGAACAAAATTTATTTGTTTTCAAAAAATTTAAGTCAAAAAATTGAACTGAAATGAAATTTTCTTAAATTTAAGGCAACTTAGGGCTTTGAATTTTTTTTCAATACTTTTCTTGTCGTTACTACAATAGCATTAACATTTTGATGAGATTCCACAATATTTGAACAAAATTTATTTGTTTTCAAAAAATTTAAGTCAAAAAATTGAACTGAAATGAAATTTTCTTAAATATCAGGCAACATAGGACTTTGAATTTTTTTTCAATACTTTTCTTGTCGTTACTACAATAGCATTAACATTTTGATGAGATTCCACAATATTTGAACAAAATTTATTTGTTTTCAAAAAATTTAAGTCAAAAAATTGAACTGAAATGAAATTTTCTTAAATTTAAGGCAACTTAGGGCTTTGAACTTTTTTTCAATACTTTTCTTGTCCTTACTACAATAGCATTAACATTTTGATGAGATTCCACAATATTTGAACAAAATTTATTTGTTTTCAAAAAATTTAAGTCAAAAAATTGAACTGAAATGAAATTTTCTTAAATATCAGGCAACTTAGGGCTTTGAATTTTTTTTCAAACTTTTCTTGTCGTTACTACAATAGCATTGACATTTTGATGAGATTCCACAATATTTGAACAAAATTTATTTGTTTTCAAAAAATTTAAGTCAAAAAATTGAACTGAAATGAAATTTTCTTAAATATCAGGCAACTTAGGGCTTTGAATTTTTTTTCAATATTTTTCTTGTCGTTACTACAATAGCATTAACATTTTGATGAGATTCCACAATATTTGAACAAAATTTATTTGTTTTCAAAAAATTTAAGTCAAAAAATTGAACTGAAATGAAATTTTCTTAAATTTAAGGCAACTTAGGGCTTTGAACTTTTTTCAATACTTTTCTTGTCTTACTACATTAGCATTAACATTTTGATGAGATTCAACAATATTTGAACAAAATTTATTTGTTTTCAAAAAATTTAAGTCAAAAAATTGAACTGAAATGAAATTTTCTTAAATTTTAGGCAACTTAGGGCTTTAAACTTTTTTTCAATACTTTTCTTGTCCTTACTACAATAGCATTAACATTTTGATGAGATTCCACAATATTTGAACAAAATTTATTTGTTTTCAAAAAATTTAAATCAAAAAATTGAACTGAAATGAAATTTTCTTAAATTTAAGGCAACTTAGGGATTTGAACTATTTTTCAATACTTTTCTTGTCTTTACTACAATAGCATTAACATTTTGATGAGATTCCACAATATTTGAACAAAATTTATTTGTTTTCAAAAAATTTAAGTCAAAAAATTGAACTGAAATGAAATTTTCTTAAATTTAAGGCAACTTAGGGCTTTGAACTTTTTTTCAATACTTTTCTTGTCCTTACTACAATAGCATTAACATTTTGATGAGATTCCACAATATTTGAAGAAAATTTATTTGTTTTCAAAAAATTTAAGTCAAAAAATTGAACTGAAATGAAATTTTCTTAAATATAAGGCAACTTAGGGCTTTGAACTTTTTTTCAATACTTTTCTTGTCCTTACTACAATAGCATTAACATTTTGATGAGATTCCACAATATTTGAACAAAATTTATTTGTTTTCAAAAAATTGAACTGAAATGAAATTTTCTTAAATTTAAGGCAACTTAGGGCTTTGAACTTTTTTTCAATACTTTTCTTGTCCTTACTACAATAGCATTAACATTTTGATCAGAATCCACAATATTTGAACAAAATTTATTTGTTTTCAAAAAATTTAAGTCAAAAAATTGAACTGAAATGAAATTTTCTTAAATTTAAGGCAACTTAGGGCTTTGAACTTTTTTTCAATACTTTTCTTGTCGTTACTATACAATAACATTAACATTTTGATGAGATTCCACAATATTTGAACAAAATTTATTTTATTTCAAAAAATTGAACTGAAATGAAATTTTCTTATTTTTAAGGCAACTTAGGGCTTTGAATTTTTTTCAAAATTTTTCTTGTCATTACTACAATAGCATTAACATTTTGATGAGATTCCACAATATTAGAACAAAATTTATTTGTTTTCAAAAAATTTAGCTCAAAAAATTGAACTGAAATGAAATTTTCTTAAATTTAAGGCAACATAGGGCTCTGAATTTTTTTTCAATATTTTTCTTGTCTTTACTACAATGGCATTAACATTTTGATGAGATTCCACAATATATGAACAAAATTTATTTGTTTTCAAAAAATTTAAGTCAAAAAATTGAACTGAAATGAAATTTTCTTAAATTTAAGGCAACTTAGGGCTTTGAACTTTTTTTCAATACTTTTCTTGTCATTACTACAATAGCATTGACATTTTGATGAGATTCCACAATATTTGAACAAAATTTATTTGTTTTCAAAAAATTTAAGTCAAAAAATTGAACTGAAATGAAATTTTCTGAAATTTAAGGCAACTTAGGGCTTTGAACTTTTTTCAATACTTTTCTTGTCTTACTACATTAGCATTAACATTTTGATGAGATTCCACAATATTTGAATAAAATTTATTTGTTTTCAAAAAATTTAAGTCAAAAAATTGAACTGAAATGAAATTTTCTTAAATTTAAGGCAACTTAGGGCTTTGAACTTTTTTTCAATACTTTTCTTGTCCTTACTACAATAGCATTAACATTTTGATGAGATTCCACAATATTTGAACAAAATTTATTTGTTTTCAAAAAATTTAAGTCAAAAAATTGAACTGAAATGAAATTTTCTTAAATTTAAGGCAACTTAGGGCTTTGAATTTTTTTTCAATACTTTTCTTGTCGTTACTACAATAGCATTAACATTTTGATGAGATTCCACAATATTTGAACAAAATTTATTTGTTTTCAAAAAATTTAAGTCAAAAAATTGAACTGAAATGAAATTTTCTTAAATATCAGGCAACATAGGACTTTGAATTTTTTTTCAATACTTTTCTTGTCGTTACTACAATAGCATTAACATTTTGATGAGATTCCACAATATTTGAACAAAATTTATTTGTTTTCAAAAAATTTAAGTCAAAAAATTGAACTGAAATGAAATTTTCTTAAATTTAAGGCAACTTAGGGCTTTGAACTTTTTTTCAATACTTTTCTTGTCCTTACTACAATAGCATTAACATTTTGATGAGATTCCACAATATTTGAACAAAATTTATTTGTTTTCAAAAAATTTAAGTCAAAAAATTGAACTGAAATGAAATTTTCTTAAATATCAGGCAACTTAGGGCTTTGAATTTTTTTTCAAACTTTTCTTGTCGTTACTACAATAGCATTAACATTTTGATGAGATTCCACAATATTTGAACAAAATTTATTTGTTTTCAAAAAATTTAAGTCAAAAAATTGAACTGAAATGAAATTTTCTTAAAAAGCAGGCAACTTAGGGCTTTGAATTTTTTTTCAATATTTTTCTTGTCGTTACTACAATAGCATTAACATTTTGATGAGATTCCACAATATTTGAACAAAATTTATTTGTTTTCAAAAAATTTAAGTCAAAAAATTGAACTGAAATGAAATTTTCTTAAATATCAGGCAACTTAGGGCTTTGAATTTTTTTTCAATACTTTTCTTGTCGTTACTACAATAGCATTAACATTTTGATGAGATTCCACAATATTAGAACAAAATTTATTTGTTTTCAAAAAATTTAGCTCAAAAAATTGAACTGAAATGAAATTTTCTTAAATTTAAGGCAACATAGGGCTCTGAATTTTTTTTCAATATTTTTCTTGTCTTTACTACAATGGCATTAACATTTTGATGAGATTCCACAATATATGAACAAAATTTATTTGTTTTCAAAAAATTTAAGTCAAAAATTGAACTGAAATGAAATTTTCTTAAATATCAGGCAACTTAGGGCTTTGAATTTTTTTTCAATACTTTTCTTGTCGTTACTACAATAGCATTAACATTTTGATGAGATTCCACAATATTAGAACAAAATTTATTTGTTTTCAAAAAATTTAGCTCAAAAAATTGAACTGAAATGAAATTTTCTTAAATTTAAGGCAACATAGGGCTCTGAATTTTTTTTCAATATTTTTCTTGTCTTTACTACAATGGCATTAACATTTTGATGAGATTCCACAATATATGAACAAAATTTATTTGTTTTCAAAAAATTTAAGTCAAAAAATTGAACTGAAATGAAATTTTCTTAAATATCAGGCAACTTAGGGCTTTGAATTTTTTTTCAATATTTTTCTTGTCGTTACTACAATAGCATTAACATTTTGATGAGATTCCACAATATTTGAACAAAATTTATTTGTTTTCAAAAAATTTAAGTCAAAAAATTGAACTGAAATGAAATTTTCTTAAATATCAGGCAACTTAGGGCTTTGAATTTTTTTTCAATATTTTTCTTGTCGTTACTACAATAGCATTAACATTTTGATGAGATTCCACAATATTTGAACAAAATTTATTTGTTTTCAAAAAATTTAAGTCAAAAAATTGAACTGAAATGAAATTTTCTTAAATATCAGGCAACTTAGGGCTTTGAATTTTTTTTCAATACTTTTCTTGTCGTTACTACAATAGCATTAACATTTTGATGAGATTCCACAATATTAGAACAAAATTTATTTGTTTTCAAAAAATTTAGCTCAAAAAATTGAACTGAAATGAAATTTTCTTAAATTTAAGGCAACATAGGGCTCTGAATTTTTTTTCAATATTTTTCTTGTCCTTACTACAATAGCATTAACATTTTGATGAGATTCCACAATATTTGAACAAAATTTATTTGTTTTCAAAAAATTTAAGTCAAAAAATTGAACTGAAATGAAATTTTCTTAAATATCAGGCAACATAGGACTTTGAATTTTTTTTCAATACTTTTCTTGTCGTTACTACAATAGCATTAACATTTTGATGAGATTCCACAATATTTGAACAAAATTTATTTGTTTTCAAAAAATTTAAGTCAAAAAATTGAACTGAAATGAAATTTTCTTAAATTTAAGGCAACTTAGGGCTTTGAACTTTTTTTCAATACTTTTCTTGTCCTTACTACAATAGCATTAACATTTTGATGAGATTCCACAATATTTGAACAAAATTTATTTGTTTTCAAAAAATTTAAGTCAAAAAATTGAACTGAAATGAAATTTTCTTAAATATCAGGCAACTTAGGGCTTTGAATTTTTTTTCAAACTTTTCTTGTCGTTACTACAATAGCATTAACATTTTGATGAGATTCCACAATATTTGAACAAAATTTATTTGTTTTCAAAAAATTTAAGTCAAAAAATTGAACTGAAATGAAATTTTCTTAAATATCAGGCAACTTAGGGCTTTGAATTTTTTTTCAATATTTTTCTTGTCGTTACTACAATAGCTTTAACATTTTGATGAGATTCCACAATATTTGAACAAAATTTATTTGTTTTCAAAAAATTTAAGTCAAAAAATTGAACTGAAATGAAATTTTCTTAAATTTAAGGCAACTTAGGGCTTTGAACTTTTTTTCAATACTTTTCTTGTCGTTACTACAATAGCATTAACATTTTGATGAGATTCCACAATATTTGCACAAAATTTATTTGTTTTCAAAAAATTTAAGTCAAAAAATTGAACTGAAATGAAATTTTCTTAAATATCAGGCAACTTAGGGCTTTGAATTTTTTTTCAAACTTTTCTTGTCGTTACTACAATAGCATTAACATTTTGATGAGATTCCACAATATTTGAACAAAATTTATTTGTTTTCAAAAAATTTAAGTCAAAAAATTGAACTGAAATGAAATTTTCTTAAATATCAGGCAACTTAGGGCTTTGAATTTTTTTTCAATATTTTTCTTGTCGTTACTACAATAGCATTAACATTTTGATGAGATTCCACAATATTTGAACAAAATTTATTTGTTTTCAAAAAATTTAAGTCAAAAAATTGAACTGAAATGAAATTTTCTTAAATATCAGGCAACTTAGGGCTTTGAATTTTTTTTCAATACTTTTCTTGTCGTTACTACAATAGCATTAACATTTTGATGAGATTCCACAATATTAGAACAAAATTTATTTGTTTTCAAAAAATTTAAGTCAAAAAATTGAACTGAAATGAAATTTTCTTAAATTTAAGGCAACTTAGGGCTTTGAACTTTTTTTCAATACTTTTCTTGTCGTTACTACAATAGCATTAACATTTTGATGAGATTCCACAATATTTGCACAAAATTTATTTGTTTTCAAAAAATTTAAGTCAAAAAATTGAACTGAAATGAAATTTTCTTAAATATCAGGCAACTTAGGGCTTTGAATTTTTTTTCAAACTTTTCTTGTCGTTACTACAATAGCATTAACATTTTGATGAGATTCCACAATATTTGAACAAAATTTATTTGTTTTCAAAAAATTTAAGTCAAAAAATTGAACTGAAATGAAATTTTCTTAAATTTAAGGCAACTTAGGGCTTTGAATTTTTTTTCAATACTTTTCTTGTCGTTACTACAATAGTCGACGTTTCGGAATTTCTTATAATTCCATCATCAGGACTAGATGGAAAAGATAACATTTAGTCTGACTACATAATAACTAATTAAATACAACACTCACCGACAACACAAAGAGCTGTAAATGGTTAGATGTAAGCATTAAAATGGAGAGCATTGGCAACGACGAAGAAAGTTACAACTTCACAATTAAAACAATAGGTATAATTAAAAATTTGTTAATATAAAATCTCTGTGTAAAACTAAGGAATAAATTATATTCTATCGGTCTCCCTGTTGATAATGAACGTGACGTACAGATAAACAATAAAATATCTAATTGCCATGCTTTTCCGAGGAAATGCCAACCAAGGGTGTCATATGATAATACGGTGGGTGCTGCATTCAAAACAATAGTAGGTAAAGCACTCAACAAATTTTTACCATTTTTTTATTTTTTTGAATTTCTACCATATTTTTTCTCTTTTGATTAGAAGAACAATAATTAGTATTTTTGTGAGATTCTAGAAATATTTGAACAAAATTTCTTTCTTTCCAAAAAATTAAAAAATCAAAAAATCGCAGAGGAACTTAATTATATTAAATTATAGCAATTTGGGGCTTAGAATTTTTTCAATATTTTTCCTATCATTACTACAATGACATTAATATTTTCATGAGATTCCAGAATATTTGAACAAAATATATTTATTTTAAAAAAATTTAACTTAAAAAATTGAACTGAAATAAAATTTTCTTAAATTTAAGGCAACTTAGGGCTTTGAATTTTTTTTAAATATTTTTTCTGTCTTCCTTATAATGACATAATAATTTTATGAGATTCCAAAACATTAAAAAACATGTATTTCTTTAAATGTCATCAATTAGTAAATGTCGCCCATTATAACTCAAAATCTAATCAATGGACTTTGTTATTACCGGACTCATTCGATTTGTCGTTACCAAAATTTAACAAATGACCTAGGATTATAATGATGAATTGAATTTTGTTTGTTTTTATTCATAAATTTTTTTTTAAATTATAACCGGAAAATAACAAGTTTAGGATTTTTTTTTTTATATTTGCCCTTTGTCTCTAAAACCGTATACTTCACAAAAAAATGTTTTAGAAGTAACTTCTAGAGAATTTGATCTTCTACAATTTTTATTAAAATCATTTGCTGCCTAAAAGGTACTAGAAAGGAGATAGTGTCAATAAACTGATTTTCCATAGCTGATTTTGGGCAGCTGAAAATAAGAAACAAAGCAATTTTTCAGGAATATTTGTTTCACTATTAATTTTGTAAAGTTTCATTCTCTTTTTTACAAAATTTCTCGTGTTGTTCTGGAGGGTACTCCGTACCCCCCAGACCCCCCGGTCTGGCAATATTGTACCTACCAATATTTAGTTTTGATTTTTTTAATATAAAAAAAAATTATAAATTGGACACCCTGTATTTATGCTTTAATATTCAAATCATTTGTTAACGGTTTCATTTTTAACCCCCCTTCCACCGATTATCGGTAAACGTCGATTTTAAATAAAAAGCCAATTAAATAGTTTTGGATTAGTACTAGTTGCACCATTGATAGAGAGAGAAGCGTCAACAAGAGCTACACTGGAAGAAACAAATTATAATTTGGACTTTGGAATCGATTTAGAAATCTAAATCATCAGGTGACACAAATTAAAAAATTGTAAACATTACAAACAATTTATGTTTGTTATTATATAAGTGTAATATTATAATCTCTATTTTATCATTATCACTCAAAAAAACAATCGGATCTTTGATAATAGCAATAAATTAAATGTTCCAAATTTTTATTTCGTTATCAGTTTTCTAGCAGTTATTTTGCAAAACTAACGCGAAAACATGAGCTGTGACGTGTCAAAAGGAATTGGTTTCACCTTTTGGGAGCGAATGTTGGAAAACTCCGACAAGATTGCGCAGGTGAGTGAACCTCAAAATTTTGAAACTTAACAAAACACCGAAAATTGCAGATCGACGGTTTGACGGGCGAAAAAGACACATATGGGTCTCTTCTTCAGCGCAGTATTCGGACGGCTTTAGCCATGCGCTCCAAAGGAATCACATCTGAGGATGTCGTATTAATTTGCTCTTTGAACTACATGGATACTTGCGTTCCACTTATTGCAACCCAATTTTTGGGCGCCATATCTTCCGCACTCGATCCAACCTTGTCTCTCAAAGACGTCGTTCACCTTTTGAAGCAAGTCGCTCCAAAAATTATTTTCATCATGCCAGGTGTGATCGATTTGATCAAACAAGCTCTGAAGGAGCTTAGTTTGGACATCGAAATTGTTATTTTTGGCCAGACGACCAAGTACACTCCCTTTTCTGACTTCTTGAAACCAAATCAGCTGGAGGAAACTTTTCGGCCTATTGAAATCCATGACGAAGCAAAAACGGGTCTGATACTGTTCAGCAGCGGAACCACAGGATTACCCAAAGGAATCTGCATAAAAAATTTGACCTTCCTGAAGAGTACGAATTTGATGCGGTAAGACAAATTAATTGAATCCTTCAAATTTTGGTTCATCACACTGATTTTAGTCATATTGGATATTACACGGACATAATCTTAATCACCACATCACTGTATTGGGTCACAGCAAATTTATTTTTAACAGTTAGCATCATCATGGGTACTACACGAATCCTACTTCCAAAATTTGACCCAGTTCACGTTTGGAACGCAATTCAAAAGTGCGAGGTTTGTACGACAAAACAAAATTTTCCAGTTTTCAGTTTCTTTTCCTAGCCTAAAATGATATTTGCACCTCCTCTTCAATTAATGGAACTTGCAAACCGTAAACTTGAAGTAGATACCAAACCATGCAGTTTGAAGTACCTTTTGACGGGAGGAGTTCCAATTTTCCAAAAACATATTGATGTTCTGGGTTCGGCTTTTCCAAAAGCGCTTGTGATCCAAATTTACGGTCAAACAGAAACTGGAATGATTTCAACTTTCGACCCTAGTAATTCGGAAGAATTACAACTTCTTCAAAAGTATCCGCTCTCGGCAGGAAAAATTCGGTCGCAGTATGAGTATAAGGTAAGGTGAAACCCACAAAGAAAATTTTGATTCCGATGATTCTTTTAGATTGTAGATTTGGAAACGGAAGAAATTTTGGGACGGAACAAACCAGGCGAGTTGCTCCTTAAGAGCGATTTTTTCATTTTTAGCGGTTACTTCAACGTGGAATCCTCTGATCTTTGGAGTAATGGATGGTACAGGACTGGAGACATTGCTTACTGCAACGAAGGCGGTTGTTTGTATATCGTGGATCGGGTAAAAGAAATGTTAAAGTTCCAATCGTGGCATGTGACCCCCGCGTCAATAGAACAAGTTTTAGTCAGCCATCCGGCAGTTGAAAAATGTCTGGTGATTGGAATTCCGGACGAAATGGACGGGGATCACCCCATGGCTGTTGTGATGCTAAAAAGTTCTCACCAAAACACTACGGCTGAAGAGATAAAAGAATTTGTGGAGAAACAAGTGGATGATAGAAAAAAATTGAGAGGTGGGGTTAGAATCATCAAAGAATTTCCACCTTTTATTACGGGTAAAATAAAACGAAAAGTGATCAGGGATTTGATACTTTCGGGAGAGTTATAAAATCCTGAGTTTTGTAGAAAATAATAGAATTTTGCTAAGAAAATTGTAGGTTGTTTTATTTTCTTCTCCCTAATGTAGGAGATTGTGCTAGACGATAGGAAGCGAGAAAGCTTGCCCCCCCCCCATAAAAAATTTTATGGTAGAAGTTCGCTTTTTTACTAAAGTGGAAGCAAAACATGCCATAGTTCTATTTTGGTTCTAGTGGGATCATTTAAGTTCTAACTTTGTAACCGTGTGACATTCCAAATGCCAGTTGTTCAATAATTTTAAAAATAACTATTTTTTAGTAATTAAGCTTGCAAAGAGTCGACTCTTCAAACCTCTCAAACTTTATTTGGAAATTCTTTTGCCCAGGTGTAACTTTTTTCTTAATTAGCTGCCGAACAATCACCTGAGTCACATCGTGTTAATAAACCCACTAAAAATGTGCAACTCATTCAATTAAATGGAATCGAATTTATCACAGCAGACCATCTAATTTTATTATTTTTCGTTAAGTGGCCCCAATGACCTTCTAATATAATTTGCTAACTTTAGTTATCTAATAAGACTATTTTGAACTATTAGGTCAAGTTCCAATTTTATTTAGCGATGTTATTATATTTATGTATGTTATGTCCATTTTTAGGAAGTATACGTCACATTTAACCTGCAATCTCAGTTTTGTGACTGAAAAATTAATTCTCTTCCCGAATTTTATTTTTAGTTACTTGGCATTTAACCAGTCAATGCTTTTAAGGCCTAAAGACCGCACTAAAATTAATTTTAGAATTAAAATAAATAAACTAAAAATTACGATTGAGCGTTACAAACTTTTGAATCAATTTATGGTTTTCAATAAATAATTACAAATAAAATTAGCTGTTACGAAGATTACCAAGGCTAAAAAAATTGGAAGAGCAATTTCAAATTTGCACTTTGATAAAGCCAATTATCAGGTAGAATAAATTAAAAAATTGAAAACAATTTATTTATGTTATTATATAAGTATGATACTACATAATCATTGTAATTGTAATTATGCCATAAAAAGTCAGATTTATGATACGCAAAAATAATAACAGAAAGATAAACATTTTATTCGCTTATTATAGTTTTGCAACCAGCGATTGCGCATCTTTAGCGTAAAATTACAACAAAAACATGGATTATGAATTATCAAAAGGAATTGGTTACAGTTTTTGGAAAAAAATGATGAAAAACGCTGATAAAATTGCACAGGTGAGTGAACCACAAAATTTTGAAATTTTAAAAAATACCGCAACTCACAGATCGACGGTTTGACGGGCGAAAAAGACACATATGGGTCTCTTCTTCAGCGCAGTATTCGGACGGCTTTAGCCATGCGTTCCAAAGGAATCACTTCTGAAGATGTCGTGTTAATTTGCTCTTTAAACTACATGAATACTTGCGTTCCACTTATCGCAACCCAATTTTTGGGCGCAATATCATCCGCACTCGATCCAACCTTATCTCTCAAAGACGTCATCCACCTCCTGAAGCAAGTTGCTCCAAAAATCATTTTCGTCATGCCAGATGCGATCGAACTGATCGAAAATGCTTTGGATGAGGTTGGTTTGGACATTGAATTGATTGTTTTTGGTCAAACGACCAAGCACACCCCATTTTCTGACTTTTTGCAACCAAACCAATTGGAGGAAACTTTTCGACCGATCGAAATCCACGACGAAGAAAAAACGGGTCTGATACTGTTCAGCAGCGGAACCACCGGATTTCCCAAAGGAATCTGCATCAAAAATTTGACCTTCTTGAAGAATTCTAGTTTGATGAGGTGAGATCAAACAATTTCTAATTTTAAACCATCAAAAACTCAATTTTTAGCCGCACTGGGTACTATACGGACGTTAATGTGATCACTACATCATACTATTGGATTACAGCAAATTTTTTTCTAACAATTTCCGTCCTCATGGGTTCCGCACGAGTTTTACTTCCAAAATTTGACGCAGTCCAGCTTTGGAACGCAATTGAAAAGTTCCAGGTTTGTAAGATGACCAAACCAAATTTTCCACTTTTAATTTTTTTCACTAGCCCCATATGGTATTTGTTCCTCCTCTTCAATTAATCGAACTAGCGAACCGTAAACTTGAAGTAGAAGCCAAAACCTGTAGTTTGAAGTACTTTTTGACGGGAGGGGTGCCAATTTTTCAGAAGCATCTGGATGTTTTTAGTTTGGCTTTTCCAAAAGTGTCTTTATTCTTAATTTACGGTCAAACGGAAACCGGAATAATTTCCACTTTCTGCGCCAGCAATCCGGAAGATATGAAACTTCTTCAACAGTACCCCATTTCTGTTGGAAAAATTCTGCCCGAATATGAGTACAAGGTCAGGTAAACTAGGCAAAAAAACTATGCGGTATTAACTTCCTTGCCAGATTGTAGATTTGGAAACGGAAGAAGCGCTGGGTCCAAACAAACCAGGCGAGCTACTCCTCAAAAGTGAAATCATCATCTTCAGCGGATATTATAAGGTTGATTCTTCTGGTGCTTGGAGTAACGGGTGGTACCGGACTGGGGACATCGTTTATTGCAACGAAGACGCTTGTTTGTTTATCGTAGATCGGGTAAAAGAAATGTTGAAGTTTCAATCGTGGCACGTGACTCCCGCGTCAATAGAAGAAGTTTTGGATACCCATCCGGCAGTCGAAAATTGCCTGGTTATTGGAATCCCGGATGAATTGGACGGAGATCATCCCATGGCTGTTGTGGTTCTAAGAAAATCTCATCAGGACACCACGCCTGAAGAGCTACAAGAATTTGTTGAAAAACAAGTGGATGATAGGAAAAAACTCAGAGGAGGCGTTAAAATCATCCAAACTTTTCCAAGTACTATTACAGGTAAAGTAAAGCGAAAAGCAATCAGGGATTTGATACTTTCGGGCGAATTGTAAAACCTTGCAGAATTATTGTAGAAAATTGTAAATATTAAATAGGAATATTGTTAGTTGTTTTATCTCCCCTTCCATGCAGAGTAATTGCGGTTCACCAAAAGCCAGATAAAAGAATTAAGTCGCAGGTGCTAAAGTTTCCAAAATCATAACATAGTAATTTAATTGTACATTTTTTGTTTTATGGTCATTTTTAAATATGTTATTTAACAATTATTATACCTATATATTTTTTATAATAAAATCAATATTTTACTTCGTGCAATATTGCATTTCTATATTGGTAAAATATCCAATATATTTTTTTGCAAGAAAACTCAGTTTTTCAATTTAAGACTTACGAAACAGATAAACGCATCTAATTTGTGTCAATTTCCCTTGGAGTAAAGCGGCAGACTGAACAACCACGGCTTTCACGTATGATGGCATTTCCCCACCCTCACACCCCTGGTGATGATATCGGCGATTAAATTGATATTTTATATCCAAAACACTGCAGACATTCTATAGCAATTTGTACTACAATTATAGCAAAATGTACCACAATTTGTAGTAACATTTAGTAACATTTTGTAAACAATTTTTGTAGTAAAAATAAAAGTCACAAAATTTGTGTAAATTGTCGAGAAATGTGTTATAGTGCTACAATTAAATACAATTGTGTTTAAAAATAATACAATTGTGCTAAAAAACATTAATTGTAACACAATTTGGACTTATCGCTAGTTTAAACTCAAATTGTGCAACTTTTAAGTGCAGTTTTTCATCGGTACAATTTATTGTAGTGCAAATATAAAATAGCAAATATTTATTGAATATTAAAAATCACTGCAAGGTGTAGCAAAACGTACTATAATTTAATTAAAAACATTGTGCGTAAAACTTGCACAATTGGCACCGGTCAAAAAAGAAGCAAGGTATAAGTTTTTATATAAAATATCGACATGTGAGATCATCACCAGAGAGTCTGGTGCCTAGTTCGGTCCCTAGAGCCACAAAGTTAAATTTTACTCCATTTTATACTATAATTTGCTAGAAAACCCCTCCTCCTTGTCACTTATTAGCGACCAAAAAGCCATTCTCCACTGATGGGCACTATACAGATCAAATTATACCCACTGGTATAATTTAAACTAAGGGTGAGGAGGCATAAAGACTATAGAAAAATGTGCGCCTAGTCTGAGCGCGAGAAACGAATTTTGCGCTGCTTTTTAGACTTCATTCTTAACTTTCAGGCCACTTTACTGGTGATTAAACTAAATTTTTAAATATTCTATTGATACCTAAACATTTACATATTTATCCTCCCTATCTGAATTTAACCTCCCCCCCCCCTGGTTTCTCCCATGGATAAAACAGTCGATAATTTTCAAAACAAAATTTTATTATATTTAAAAAGTTCCTACAATTCGCCGCTGAGTATCAAATCCCTGATCGCTTTTCGCTTCATTTTTCCCGTAATAAAAGTAGGAAATTTTGGGATGATTCTAACGCCTCCTCTCAGTTTCTTCCTGTCATCGACTTGCTTTTCGACAAACTCCTGTATCTCTTCAGGAGTGGTCTTTAGATGAGATTTCTTCAGCACCACAACAGCCATGGGGTGGTCCCCGTCCATTTCGTCCGGAATTCCAACAACCATGCAGGTATCGACCGCCGGATGGGTAACCAAAACTTGTTCTATTGCCGCCGGTGGCACGTGCCACGACTGAAACTTCAACATTTCTTTTACCCGATCCACAACATACAAACAACCGTCTTCGTTACAGTAAACGATGTCTCCAGTAAGATACCATCCATCACTCCAAACATCAGATGAATCCATGTTGAAGTAACCGCTAAAATAAATAATCTCGCCTTTAAGGCGTAGCTCGCCTGGTTTGTTCGGACCCAGCACTTCTTCCGTTTCCAAATCTACAATCTAACAGGAACGTTAAAATCAAATCCCCATTTCGTAGATGTTACCTCACCTGGTACTCAAATTCCGGAAGAATCTTTCCAACCGACCGGGGATCTCTCTGAAGAAGTTTCACTTCTTCTGGATTGCTAGCATTAAAAGTTGCAATTACTCCGGTTTCAGTTTGTCCATAAACTTGATAAAGCGGAGTTTTTGGAAACGCGGAATCCATAACGTCAATGTGTTTTTGAAAAATTGGAACACCTCCGTTCAAAAGGTACTTCAAACTGCAGGTTTTGTTGCCAGCCAGTTTAAGCTTCAGATTTGCAAGTTCGACTAATTGGATAGCAGGTGCAAATATCATTTTGGGCTAAGTGGAAGAACATGAGAACAGGAAAATTTTATTTTGCCTTACAAACCTCGTACTTCTCAATTGCGTTCCAAACTTGTGTTGCGTCAAATTTTGGAAGTATGATGCGAGCGGTACCCATGAGGATCGTAGCCGTCATAAACAAATTTGCGGTAATCCAGTACAATGATGTGGTGATTAAGATTACGTCAGTGTAATACCCAGTGCGACTAAAAGCATCAGTAGCGGTTTTGTAAAGTCCCCATGTAAGGTCCAAAATATTTGGTCTTACCTCATCAAACTCGTATTCTTCAAGAAGGCCAAATTTTTCATGCAGATTCCTTTAGGTAATCCGGTGGTTCCACTGCTAAAGAGTATTAGAGCGGTTTTTGCTTCGTCGTGGATTTCGATCGGTCGAAAAGTTTCCTCCAACTGACTTGGTTGTAAAAAGTCGGAAAATGGGGTGTGCTTGGTGGTTTGGCCAAAAACAACTAGTTCGATGTCCAAACCAACCTCTTCGAGAGCCGTTTCGATCAATTCGGTCACATTTGGCATGACGAACATGATTTTTGGAGGAACTTGCTTCAGAAGGTGGATGATGTCTTTAAGAGATAAGGTCGGATCAAGTGCGGACGATATGGCGCCTAAAAATTGGGATGCAATAAGTGGAACGCAAGAGTTCATGTAGTTCAAAGAGCAGGTGATTACAACATCTTCGGGAGTGATTTTTTTGGAACGCAGGGTTATAGCGGTTCGAATGCAACGCTGAAGAAGTGATCCATATGTATCTTTTTCGCCGGTTAAACCATCGATCTGTGAGTGCAAAGATTGCAGTTGCAGTGCTTTTTAGAAGAGTTGAAAAAATTTTGAGTTTCACTTACCTGTGCAATTTTATCAGCGTTTTCCGACATCTTTTTCCAAAAAGTAAAACCAATGCCTTTTGATTCGTCATAACCCATTTTTTCGGTTTGTTTTCAACAAAATGCCTGCCACAAAACTGATAAATGCATTTTTAACTAATTTAATAAATATGATAAATTGTAATCGTCTAATTTTTTATTATCGTAAATTTGACGTTGTTGTTTCGAAATTATAAATAGATTAGAGTATCAGAATTATAATATGTAGACCATGAAAATAATATTTCATTCTTTATACGAGGTAAAATAATAAATGGTAACCGAAATTCCTTGCACACGTTAAGTTTAAAATGAAATAAAGCCGGATAGGGCCCATCTTGTAACCTGGCGCCATCTAGCAATATCCCAAGAGCGGTAAATTCAAAACTAGTGTAAAAACAAAGCAGTGGCACACATCACCAACTTTGAAAAATAAATTTAAAAAAATCAAATTTTATCACATTTCAGTCTAGCGACAGTCCTAGTAGGTATAGAATAAAATTATTAAAAACAAAATTTCAACAGTAGGATGTGATAACACAACAGTGTGATATTAAATAACTTTTATATAAAAATACGTAAATGCGGGGGGGAGTCATAATTTTGACTTTTGGCTCTCTGGCAGTCATGAAAGTCAACTATGTGTGATATTAGTGTTTTAACTGATCGCAACCGCTGATAGGCACTTTTAAGTGTCAGGCCTAATTGCACCCCATACCTACTAATCCTTATCAGCTTGCTAACCCGTTTAAATCTTCGTAATCAAATTTACAAATCTGCAGCTACTTAAAAATATTATACTGCATATAAAAATACAACTTCTTATCAAATAATCATAATCAAAAGATAAACCTTGAAATGAAATGAGATAAAAATAATTTGATAACGATATAAAGTAGTAATATCAATTCAAGGGCAAAATTTGACGCGATAACATTGCAAAAATGTGTTTAGAAGATGAAAAAGGACTCGGTTTCGTTTATTACACAAAAATGCTGGAACACGCAGATAAAACTGCGCAGGTAAATCACCAACAATTTTTTTTACACTCCGTTGTTTTTTGATCCGTTAAATTAATCCTTTCCAGATCGACGCAATAACAGGCGAAAGAGATACGTACGCCCAACTTCTTCAACGTTCCGTCAGAACGGCCCTCAAGCTGCAAGAAAAAGGAATAACAAGTGACGATATTGTAACCATATGCTCTTTGAACTACAGGGACAGTTGCGTCCCTCTTCTTGCAGCTCAATTTTTGGGGGTCGTAACATCCGCACTCGATCCAACGTTATCCCTCACCGACGTCGCCCACCTCCTCAAACAAGTTCCCCCCAAAATTATTTTTGTTATGGCCGACGCGGTCGACCTAATAAAAAGCGCTTTGAAAGAGATCGGTCAGGATATCGAAATTGTTGTGTTGGGCCAAACAAAAAACCACACCCCCTTCTCTGCCTTTCTAGAACCAAACAAATCGGAAGAAACATTTCGACCAATTGAAATCGACGGGAAAACCAAAACCGCCATGGTGCTCTTCAGCAGTGGAACCACCGGCCTGTCAAAAGGAATCTGTATCAACCACTTCCGTTTTTTGAAAAATACAAGATTGACAATGTTGGTCCAAATGTAGCCAAAAATTGAATCAAACTTGATCTAATTCTTTTTTTTTAGAGGAGCCAAACAAGCGTACGACGTTAATTTATCGACAACTTCGTTGTACTGGATGACGGCTAACTCGTTTTTGGCGATAAGTATTTTGAATGGTTTCACACGAATCCTACTACCGGCGTTTAACGCTGAAAATATGTGCAAAGCGATCGAAAATTACAAGGTACCGTAGAAAAGTTTTTGTTCTCGGTTTCACCCAAGTATAATTTTCAGCCAACATCTCTTTTCACAACGCCGTTACAATTGGTGGAACTGTCGAACAAGAAAATTGAGCTTGGTGCAAATGGTGACAGTCTCCGGCACATTTCGACTGGAGGGGTCACAGTTTTTGACACCCACGTCAAAATTATAACTTCCGCATTTCCAAAAGCAATTTTAGTTGTGGGTTATGGACAAACGGAGACTGCAATGCTTTCCACTTTTAACGTAAGCGATCCGGAAGAAATTAAACTTCTTCGGAATGATCCCACCTCCTGTGGAAAAATCTTGTCCGAATATTTGTATAAGGTACCGCAAAGTTCAGGTTACGATTTTTTTTTGTAACTCCTTCCAGGTTGTAGATATCGAAACGAGAGAAAGCTTGGGCCCAAATAAACCCGGAGAATTACTCATCAAAGGAGAAATTTTATTCAACGGTTACTACGGCATGGACTCCTCCCAGGTATGGGAAGATGGATGGTATAAAACGGGTGATATAGTTTACGTGACCGAGCATGGCTGCTTGCATATCGTGGATCGGCTTAAGGAAATGTTGAAATTCCAATCGTGGCACGTCCCCCCTGCGGCAATCGAGAAAGTTTTGGTTACCCACCCAGCAGTCGAAAAATGCATCGTGATTGGAATTCCCCACGAAATGGATGGAGATCATCCTATGGCCATAGTTGTGTTGAAAAAATCTTTTGGGGGCACAAAAGCTGAAGAAATCAAGGAGTTTGTTGAAAAGCAAGTGGATGATAGGAAGAAACTCCGAGGTGGAGTTAAAATTGTCAATAAATTTCCTACCCAAATAACTGGAAAAATCAGGAGACGAGTTATCAAAGCGATGGTGCTTTCAGGCGAACTATAAATTTCTATTGGTGTAAAATAAATTTATTTTAATATTTTTGGTTATTTCTATTTTTTTCTGCATCCTCGTGAGTATTGATCGAAAAATGAAAGTTTTATTTTGTAGTGGCATAAGAAGGTCGGCATAAAGTAGAGGGTCCACCTGAGCAACAGAAATGTAGTAACCCAGCAACGCAAACAAAGTAACCTAGCAATAGCTGTTCTTTCAGCAGTTTAAAACCGTTTGCAAATCGTCAGACGCATGCGCAGTTTCGAATTCACGTTATAATTTTAATCTGCGCATGCGTCTGACGGTTTCAAACTGTCAGAAAAAACCTCTGTCAATTATCAACAGGTAAGTCAGGTAAAAATGTGTACAGACCCTTTTTTTAATACGTTTGACTTCCACTGGAATATTAATATTAATAGTTAATTAAGATAATTTAATTTTTTAAATTTATCAAATTCCGATAATTTTCTGCATCATTTTAAATTATACAGAAATGCGTAACAACAAAAATATTAGACAACAAGGTGACCTACTTTTTAAATTCCTTTTGCAAAGTTCACTCATTATAGCGATAAGATAACTAAGTATGATTTGTTTGTACTCAATAGTAATTAGAACAACAATGTTCTACACAAATTTGAAGTGACAAGACTTAACAATGTCTTCAGACGATTCAAAAGGCCTCGGTTTCGTTTTTTACACCAAAATGCTGGAACACGCAGATAAAATTGCACAGGTAAAAATATAATACGGTTTTTGGAATTATACATCACAAAATAATTTATAGATTGACGGATTGACGGGCGAAACGGACACCTACTCAGATCTTCTTCAACGTTCCGTCAGGACGGCGATCAACCTACGGGAGAAAGGAATAACGTGTGAGGATGTAGTGATGACGAGCTCTTTAAATTACAGAGATACCGTGGTTCCGCTTCTTGCAACTCAGTTTTTGGGCGCCATAACGTCCGCACTCGATCCGACCTTATCACTCAAAGACATTGTTCACCTTCTGAAGCGAGTCCCTCCAAAAATTATTTTTGTTATTCCCGACGTAACCGAACTTATAGAAAACGCTCTGGAAGAGATCGGATTGAACATCGAAGTTGTTGTTTTTGGCCGAACGACCAAGCACACACCGTTTTCTGATTTTTTGGAACCGAACAAATTGGAAGCGTCGTTTCAACCGACGCAAGTCGACGGCAGAAGTAAAACATCCATGGTGTTATTTAGCAGTGGAAGCACGGGGTTGCCCAAAGGCATTTGCATCAACCACTTCCGTTATATCAAAGCTGTCAAAATGATGATGTAAGTGGAACTGACGGCATTTTAACTTAAAAAGCTTAATGGTTCTGTTTTAGTGGAGGTGGTCAAACTTACGATGTGAATTTGGCGACAACTTCGTTGTACTGGATTTCAGCAAATTGGTTTTTGGCTATAAGCATCCTGACTGGTTTTAGACGAATCCTGCTACCTTCGTTCAAAGCTGAACACGTGTGGAAGGCAGTGGATAAATATGAGGTAACTTCAGCCGTCAGTTTTTGCCTTAAATTCACTTGCGGTTTTTACTTTAGGTCACATTCCTGCATGCCACTCCGTTACAGTTGGTAGAGCTGGGAAACAAAAAAAATGACCTTAATGCCAGTGGAATGAGCATCCGTCATCTTATGACGGGAGGGGTATCAGTTTATAAAGCACACGTGGATATTATTAAGACCGCATTTCCACATGCAACGTTATTTGTTACTTATGGTCAAACTGAAACGTCAATGCTTTCCATGTTTAAAGCAAATAATCCTGATGACCTAAAACTCATGCAGAAAAACCCCACTTCCGTTGGAAAAATATTTCCGGAATTTTCTTATAAGGTAAAATCTATCATGAACTTCCTTTTCCCATTAAAGCGTTCACCAGATTGTAGATATCGAGACACGAGAAAGTTTGGGTCCAAATAAGCCAGGAGAGCTTCTCCTCCACAAAGACAGCATTTTATTTAATGGGTACTATAACATGGATTCCTCCGATACCTGGGAAGGTGATTGGTTGAAGACCGGCGATGTTGTTTACGTGGATGCAGATGGTTGCTTGTTTGTTGTGGATCGAATTAAGGAAATGCTGAAATTCCAATCGTGGCACGTCCCCCCTGCGGCAATCGAGAAAGTTTTGGTTACCCACCCAGCAGTCGAAATATGCATCGTGATTGGAGTTCCCCACGAAATGGACGGTGATCATCCTATGGCTATCGTTGTACTTAAAAAATCCTTTAAGGGTTCAAAACCGGAAGAAATTAAAGAATATGTTGAGAAACAAGTGGATGACCGGAAGAAGCTCAGAGGTGGAGTTAAAATTGTGGACGAGATTCCCAGTACATTAAGTGGGAAATTTAAAAGAAAAGCCATCAGGGATATGGTGCTTTCGGGAGAACTTTGAAGTCTATGTCCTGATGGTCCAAGATAGCATATTTATTAAACTGTAAAATCCTACTTATCCGACATAAATGAAAATTTCAGAAACCGGCTAAAAAATATTGAATAATCAAGCAATAAATGTTATAGTCTCTTTTTATAATTTATTCTTATTTTATTTACATAAAAAGTTAGCCCTCCTCTCCCTCCCCTCTGATTTAATCCGCCGCTTTTTATATATTTCGGCTTTCTAATTCAACCAGCGGTCACATCACTCCATCGCTGTGGATTTTGAGCCCCTGCCGAATTAAACAAAATTCATCGTTCAGGTACTTCTCAGTTATGTTGAAATTTTTTTAACGGACGGAAAGAATTGACCGGGATCTTTGGGACAGTCCACTCATTAAAAATACACCCCCAGGCTCAATAAATAACCTAAATTTATTACCGTGTTATTTGTTTGACGTTATATCAGCTTTGGTCCTTAAATTAACACGTACCGTCCACACAATGCTTCAATAAGGTCGAAATTTGCGTAAAAATATATTCTTTCAAATCGATTTTTGGCTAAACTGATCGATATATGACATTCGCCCATATCTAAAACCCTTCATTTTAATATTATCTATAAAACTTCATTAAATTTTTTTTTAATAACTATAATCTTTTGGATCTGTTTTGCCATTATTTTAACCCACAATTCAAGTACCTTTATCTAAATAAGATTATTATTTAATCACTTGGAATAAAAATAAAAAAATCACTTTTGCAATTAAATTTGAATAGACAAGATTTAAAAATGTCCTCGGAAGGATTGAAAGGTCTCGGTGTGGTTTTCTATACCAAAATGCTGGAACACGCAGATAAAATTGCACAGGTAAATCAATAACACAATTTTTTGAAAATTTAAGCAGGGTCGAATTTTTTAGATTGATGGACTGACTGGCGAAACGGACACGTATGCAGATCTCCTTCAACGTTCCGTTAGGACGGCGATCAAGCTGCAGGAAAAAGGACTGACGTGTGAGGACGTCGTGATGACGTGCTCTCTAAATTACAGAGACGCCTTCATCCCACTTCTTGCAACGCAATTTTTAGGCGCCATAACGTCAGCACTCGATCCAACCTTATCACTTAAAGACATCGTCCACCTTTTGAAACAAGTTCCTCCTAAAATTATTTTTGTTACACCTGACCTAGCCGAAATGATGGAGAAAGCTTTGGAAGAGATCGGTTTGGCTATCGAAATTGTGGTTTTTGGCAAAACGACCAAGCACACTCCATTCTCTGCATTTCTGGAACCAAGCAATTTAGAGGCGACGTTTCGACCAACTGAAATCGATGGAAGAAGTAAAACCACCATGGTGTTGTTCAGTAGTGGAAGCACTGGTTTGCCCAAAGGGATCTGTATTAACCACTTCCGTTTTGTTCAATCCATCAAAACGATGATGTAACTGGAAGTGACGCAAATTTGATCAAAAGCTTAATCGTTCTCGTTTTAGCGAAAGTGGACAAGCTTACGATGTAAATTTATCGACCACTTCATTGTATTGGATTTCGGCAAACTGGTTTTTGACTATCAGCATCCTCACTGGTTTCAGACGAATTTTGTTACCTTCCTTTAACGCGGAAAACGTTTGGAGGGCAATCTATAAATATGAGGTATTTGGTGCTAGTCTTTTTTGTTCAATTCTAAAGTTTTTTTCTAGCCCACATCCATGTTTGCTACACCGCTACAGTTGGTAGAGCTGGGAAACAAAAAAATTGGACTCAAATCAAATAGCATCCAGCACCTTTTGGCAGGAGGAGTTTCAGTTTATGAAAAGCACGTTGAAATTGTTAATTCCACTTTTCCAAAAGCAACGTTATTTGTTCTTTATGGTCTAACAGAAACTTCACTAATTTCGATCTTCAACGCAAATGAACCCGCTCATTTGGATCTGATTCGGAAGAATCCCACTTCTGCTGGAAAAATATTATCGAAACTTTCTTATAAGGTAGGCCCAAATTAGATGCTGCTGTTCCTCCATTTAACTCAATGTTCTCCAGGTTGTAGATGTCAAGACGGGAAAAATCTTGGGGCCAAATAAGCCAGGAGAATTGCTCGTACAAGGTGACATCATCCCGTTTAATGGGTACTATAAAATGGATTCTTCCGATTCGTGGGAAGATGGTTGGTTTAAGACCGGCGACGTGGTTTACTTGGATGACGACGGTTGCATGTTTATTGTGGATCGAATTAAAGAAATGCTAAAATTCCAGTCCTGGCACGTTCCTCCTGCTTCGATAGAGCAAGTTTTGGTTACTCATCCGGCAGTGGAAAAATGCATCGTGATCGGAATTCCCCACGAAATGGACGGTGATCATCCCATGGCCATAGTTGTATTGAAGAAATCTTTTGAGGGTACAACACCTGACGAGATTAAGGAGTTTGTTGAAAATCAAGTCGACGATCGGAAAAAGCTCCGAGGTGGAGTTAAAATTGTGGAAAAATTTCCCATTTTGTTAAGTGGGAAAATTAAAAGAAAGACCATCAGGGAGATGGTGCTGGCGGGGGAATTGTAAAATAGTAATAAAGGTTCGGATTTTCGAATATTTCCTTCAATCGAATTGTATGTTTTTTTCGTGCTTCCGTGCTTTCCTCTGGGCCATCTAACTGTTTTTGGAAGATTAAAGGTCTTAAAACCGGCAGCCGATTATTCCAATGGCGTCTTTGACGGTATAAGATGAATCCCTCACGGACAAGATGATCTCCGTTGTTAGCTGTGCGGCGGTTGGGTCTCTCACATGGGAAAGACCATAGCTTAAGGTACGTAAAAAAAGCCATCAACTACTTCCAGCATTTAGCATTTTTATAGCCCAAATCATCAGAGAGCTCTCTACTGTCATATGACTGAAGCGCTAGAGAGGTGCATGTCCCCAGCCCCCCCCCCCAATTCAAATTTTGACTCCAAAATAGTCTAAATCGTTTGTGCTTCGTTTGTACCTGTTTGTGCAAACATTATTTTTGTTTGTACCCAAATAGTTTTCGAGAAATTTCAAAATTTCGCTGGGGGGGCTGGAGACATGCTTTTTTAAATTTTGAATTTTGGATTCAAAATAGTCTAGAAAGTTTGTAATTCGCTTGAGATTGTTTGTGCAAGTTTTATTTTCGTTTGTACCCAAATAGTTTTTGAGATTTTTAAGAAAAACAAAGAAACTGACGCGCATGAGTGGATTAACGAGATTCTTGGTAAAACTTACAGGATCACGTTCAAAATATTTTCTATCGTTTGTACTTTGTTTGTGCTTGTTTGTGCAAGTTTCATTTTTGTTTGTACCCAAACAGTTTTTGAGATTTTCAAGAAAAACATCAAAGATACTGACGCGCATGAGTGGATTAACGAGATTCTAGGTAAAACTTATAGGATCACGTTCAAAATACTCTCTATCGTTTGTACTTTGTTGTGATTGTTTGTGCAAGTTTTATTTTCGTTTGTACCCAAATAGTTTTTGAGATTTTTAAGAAAAACATCATAAAAACTCACGCGCAGGAAAGGCTTAACGAGATTCTTTTAGCACGGGGAAACGGTTGCAGGTAATTAGAAAGGCCGCTAAAATACAAATTTTACGATTGAAATCTCGATGAATTCTGAAAGAGTATATATTAAATAAGAGAATTAGCTATGACAGAATGCCTTAAATGCACCTGTTTTTTCAAAAATCGAATTTAAAAACTTCGATTTTCACAGTAAATTTTAAAGCAAAGTCGCTCGGGATTGGTGAATCAATTCATTCAGTTCATTCTCCTGTCGGTACGTGCACCGAGATATGGTCTTAGCTTTGCGCAGAGTGGGAGCGACACTTGCATTGCGATGCAGTAACAGTGCACTCCGAACGAAAATCATGGTTTTCAACCCTAAAAGTGCGGGAAAAATGGCTTAAAGCGCCCGAGCGCAGCGAGGGGTGCTTTAAGTCGATTTTTCTTCGCACAACTACCCTGCGTTAAAAATCCACTCTCACGAGTTTCACCTCTCAAAGATTCACCTTTTCCTTGACCTACGGGCCTAGGGATATTTTTAAATTAGTTGTCATTTTGATGAAATTTTCATCAAAATCACCCTGGCAAGAGTCGGACCCACGCGCAAAATTAACTACCGTTCGTTAAATTTAAGTAACCCTTTTCTGAAGTAATTTTTAAATAATTTTAAATTAAATAAAAAAGGAGAACGCATTCCTACCATAGCGCAAGAGTTACTGACTAATTGTCATCATTTATTCTGGTCTGGTGCGAAGCACCAGGGCTGTTGCCCCATATCTTCGCAGACTTGAAGAGTAAGGTTGCGGGCTTGCCCGCAACGTTACGTCGGATGATTTTTATTGAGGCGTACCTCTGAAAATTAGCGCGAAGCTAAGTCCTGGCTGTGTTAACCTGTGGGACCTACAGCTTTACGTGGAATCCGAACCACGGAGTCGGATAAATTTTATGGCCGGGTTGTGGATCGAACCTAGCCCCGCCAAACTAGAGTCCTCTCCTTAGCCCGTTCACCTAATTCACCTCCTCCTGACTAATTGTAAAAGTGCAACACTCTTATGTATAGAAGCGCACCTACCTCCCACGAACGAACTTGATTAACCAATCACGAGCGTTTAACCTTCCAAAATCAAGCTTTTTTAAATTCGATTTTTGAAGAAACAGGGGCATTTAAGGCATTCCGTCATAGCTAATTCTCTTATTTAATATATACTCTTTCAGAATTCATCGAGGTTTCAATCGTAAAATTTGTATTTTCGCGGCCTTTCTAGCTACCTTTCCCCCGGGGAAACACATAGAATTTTTTAAAATTTCGAATTTTGGATTCAAAATAGTCTAGAGCGTTTGTAAAACGTTTGTGCTTGTTTGTGCAAGTTTTATTTTTGTTTGTACCCAAATAGTTTTTGAGATTTTCGAGATTCTAGGTAACACGTGGTAAAACAAAATTTCTTTAAAATTTCCAATTCCTGATACAAAAATAGTCTAAAACGTCTGTGTTTGGTTTGTACTTGTTTGTGCAAGTTTCATTTTTGTTTGTACCCAAATAGTTTTTGAGATTTTCAAGAAAAACATCAAAGAAACTGACGCGCATGAGTGGATTAACGAGATTCTGGGATAACTTACAGGATCACGTTCAAAATATGCTCTATCGTTTGTACTTTGTTTGTGCAAGTTTCATTTTTCTTTGTAACCAAACTGTTTTTGAGATTTTCAAGAAAAACATCTAGGATACTGACGCGCATGAGTGGATTAACGAGATTCTTAGCACGGGAAAACACAGAAGTTTTTAAAATTTTGAATTTTGGATTTAAAGTTAAATTGCACTTGCAAAGATTCTCAGATTTATTTAATATGGACTATTATTCACCATTAAAAATTAAAATAAATGATACACAATTTTTTGGTGTTATTTTTAAACGCACACCACCTATGAAATGTAGATCATTATGCTATGTTCAAGGTGATTTGCATGATTAACAGTAAATATACACACCAAACTTTTTTCAAACTAATTTTTTATTACGGAAAATAAAAAAAAAAATTGAATTTCTGAAGAATTTCAAGCAACAATTCAAAATTAATTTCTGATAAAGGCAAAAAAAGATACTAAATGTAATGTCTGTTGTACTTATTTATTTTTTTAAATAGTTTTGTTTATATAGTATTTTACAAATTATTTTACCAATACGAAATAATATCAATTTGTTACCAATATAAAATAATAATCCTTTAATCCAGGGATAACTTTGTATTCAACACCTTACATCCTTCCCTTCTTAAGTTTTTAATCAACTCTTGCTCCATATCTTATGTGTAGAGAGCGGATTTATATGTAATAACAGACCCGTCTAAGGGTAACACCTCTTAAGTAATTCAAAAATTAAGGTCAAACAAAGTCAATCATCAATATAAAACTCATATTAGCGCTAATAATCGTTTTCTATTGGCGATTTATATTAGTCTATACCTTAAGACGGGTCTGTTGTTACATATAAATCCGCTCTCTACGTGTTCCATGTGTTTCCCCGTGCTAAGAATCTCGTTAATCCACTCATGCGCGTCAGTTTCTTTGATGGTTTTCTTGAAAATCTCAAAAACTATTTGGGTACAAACAAAAATAAAACTTGCACAAACAGGTACAAACGATAAAAAATATTTTGAACGTGATCCTGTAAGTTTTAACCAGAATCTCGTTAATCCACTCATGCGCGTCAGTTTTTTTGATATTTTTCTTGAAAATCTCAAAAACTATTTGGGCACAAACGAAAATAAAACTTGCACAAACAATCACAACAAAGTACAAACGATAGAGGGTATTTTGAACGTGATCCTATAAGTTTTACCCAGAATCTCGTTAATCCACTCATGCGCGTCCGTTTCTTTGATGTTTTTCTTGAAAATCTCAAAAACTGTTTGGGTACAAACAAAAATGAAACTTACACAAACAAGCACAAACAAAGTACAAACGATAGAAAATATTTTGAACGAGATCCTGTAAGTTTTACCAAGAATCTCGTTAATCCACTCATGCGCGTCAGTTTCTTTGTTTTTCTTTAAAATCTCAAAAACTATTTGGGTACAAATGAAAATAAAACTTGCACAAACAATCTCAAGTGAATTACAAACGTTCTAGACTATTTTGAATCCAAAATTCGCAATTTAAAAAAGCATGTCTCCAGCCCCCCCCCAGCGAAATTTTGAAATTTCTCGAAAACTATTTGAGTACAAACGAAAATAATGTTTGCACAAACAGGTACAAACGAAGCACAAACGATTTAGACTATTTTGGAGTCAAAATTCGACATGGGGGGGCTAGCATGTCTCCAGCCCCCCCCCCAGCAAAATTTTGAAATTTCTCAAAAACTATTTGGGTACAAACGAAAATAATGTTTGCACAAACAGGTACAAACAAAGCACAAACGATTTAGACTATTTTGGAGTCAAAATTCGAATTGGGGGGGGGGGCTGGGGACATGCACCTGCGCTAGAGCTAACTCAGACTGCGGTGCGACACCTCATTTGTCCTCCTAGTCTTTCCCTTAGCTTCCTGTTGACTGGCAACTGCAGCATAAAATTCCTTCCTGTGTTAGTGGAAGGAATTTTACTTTACTCCAGGCTCTACTCAGATCCGAGAGTCTACCTCACGTTAAAATAAGGTCTGACCGATGACTTGCAGTGCTTGGTGTCTGACCTTTCAGTCGGCGGCGGGTAAGTATTGCAGGTTCACCTGGAGGGGGGGCAGAGGAACTCCGAACGTTCGGAAAAAATAAAGGTCAGGGATCTAAAGACTCGATGACAAGACCCATTAGCTTGGTGTACCAATCCCGGAAGTACAAGCACCCAATTTAGTAAATATTCTCGGGGCACTACAATAATTGATATTACGGGGGTGGTTACCCAAAGAGGGTAGCTCATTCTCTTGCCGCCAAGCTGTTTCAATAACTGTCACGCGTCCTTCCCAAAAATAATCAGGAAAAAGTTATCAATTCTGCTTGCGCCGGCTATTCCTACGTCACATTTTGATATCAGCTGTGGTACAGTAAGTGTTAAAGTAATCAAACCGTTGAATAAATAATACATATCAACAACGTCCAAAGAACGTAAACTTAGTAAGCCATAGACGCTCACAGAGCCCTTTATTTTTTGGATGGTATACAAAATATTTTTGAAAAATAAACATGCATTTGGAACTTACCCCACGGTATAAGGTCGGAGTACATCGGGTCAACCCAGGGTAAACTGCAATCGAGATTTCAAGTGGATGCTTCCTTGGAAATTTTGAAGTACCTGCAATACAAATTTCCTTAAAAACACAGTTGCTTATCTTTTCTTCCAATAAAACAAAAATCTTGGTGCTATGGTCACTTGCAGGGCTCTACCTAATCGATTGGAAATAATGACAGTCGTCTATCACTTGATGCTTCGATCAAGCTAAATCTCAATTTAGAAACTTACCCATCAAAATTGACAGCAGTCAAAATGACACTCGTAAAAGAAAAATCAAAAAAATCGTTAGCCCGCAGTTACCTAAGTTCGCTAGGAAACGAAAAGGAACTCTCCGATACTTCTGCATCCACAACTGAAGATCTTGGACTTGGTTATCGCTTTTTCAATGTACTGAATATGTACAAAAACAAAATCCACCAGGTCAAAACTCAAATATAAATTTACCGAATTTTAAAACCAATTTCAAATCAGGTAGACGCAATCACCGGTGTTACCGAAACCAACGGTTCCTTGTGCCAACGCGCCACAAAAATTGCTGTAGAAATAAGATCGAGAAAAGTCAACGAAAACGACATCATTGTGATTTGCAGCAAAACTCACTGTGACCAAACAGTGGTCCTTTTGGCCGGTTTACTAACCGGCGCAATTGTCTCTCCTATCGATCCCGAAGCAACGGCGGAAGACCTCAAATGGTTCATCACATCCTTGAAACCCAAAATGATATTTTGCGACTTAAGAATCAGCAAGCAGCTGGAAATAATATACCGAGACGTTTCGGGATTGGCACCTTTCTCCATGGTACTCTTTGGTGACCACACGGATCGCGCAGCTTTCGAAAAGCTGCTCATATCAAAACATCCTCCCGATTTCAAAGCCGCAACCATTTCCGATACAAAAACCAAAATTGCATTTATTATTCCAACCCAAAACACAAGCGGGGTTTCAAAATTGGTTGGCATCTCTCACCGTGCAATGTTAACTCAAATTACCAAGTACGCCTCAATCATTATGACCGGTGCCGAAAAAATTTTGTCATTTTTTCCCCTCTCTTGGATAACCCAACTAGCGTTGACTTGTTACTGTTTCGAAAACTCCATCGTGAGGATATTGCCAGGAAGTTTCAACGAAAGATCGGCGTGTAGGTTAATCCACGATTTGAAAATCGACACCGCCTTTTTAGGAACCGAATATGCCTTGAAAATAATTAACCATCCTTCAGTTCAGGTTCTCAAAACCACGCCCTTATCCGTTAAGATTTCTAACTTAGGTTGCATTTGTAGGATTTCGACATTTCGTCTTTGAAGAATATTTACGTGGGAGGAATCGTGACCGCTGCTTGCGATATGGCAAGCCTGCGTGCCTCGTTTTCTGACGCCAAGGTTCACCAGTGCTACGGAATCACGGAAATGAGCGGATTGGTGGCAGCGTTTCCCAAAACCAAATACGGAATTGCTTTGGAGAAACCAGGATCGATTGGATATCCCATGCCATATGTAAAAGTAAAAATTGTGGATACCGTTACGAGGGAGCAGTTGGGTCCCGATTCGTGGGGAGAATTGTTACTTGCGGGTCCCACCAGAATGTTGGGGTAAGCACATTTTGGAAACCCTTTCGGAAATCACTTCAAAAGTTTTAGGTATTACAAGGATGGACAAAAAAGTAGAGAGGTGATTTCAAAAGGTTTTTATAAAACTGGAGACATAGCGCAGGTCGATCCGGACGGTTACTTATACATACAAGGCCGCATTTCAGACCATATTATTCTGAACGGGAGTCACTACGTTCCCAATCAGATAGAAGAAATGATTCAAGCGCATCCCGAAGTGTTGGAAGTTATAGTCTTGGGGGATAGTAAAGATGTCGTCGCTTGTGTAATAAAAAAAAAAGGAAGCGAGTTAACTAAGGCGGAGCTCATGAACTTCATTCAGACAACGCTACCCGTAAGTAAACGTCCCACAAAAATAAAATTTATGGATCACTTTCCCAGAACGTCTGCTGGAAAGATAAGGCGGAATGTGATTAAGCAAATGGCTTTGGGAGTCACCATAGTACAATCCAAGAGCATTGTGAGTTTCGAATCAGGACATTTTTCAAATGACTAAACCGTGAAGGCACAATTCGCTTGTCCGATATATTACCACTTGGAGAAAATCTTTAGGTTTTCCAAACTCTTTAAAGATATCTCCACCCAAGTTGCTTCACCCAGTCATTTAAAAATATCAAACGATGAATGTAGTAAAGAATGTTGAAATAAACGTAAGCACCCTGTAGATTAAATTTTATTTTGTATCCCATGGTGTCCCGTAAGACATGCAATAAGCAATGGCAGCTTTAAGCCAATGAAATGCCTTTATTTTGATGTGGTGCTATAGGGCTGTACATAATGTCAATATGCGTCCCGTCAACAAGAAATTTTAAGAACTGTGTATTTTAACAAAATCTAAACGATTGCTTCATCAATAAATTGTACGATGGTATTGGAACGCAACCAAATGGTTTGATTAATTATTTCAAAAACAAAAGAAACTAAAGGTGGTAACCATGTCACCACGAAAGTGCATCTTCATTTGCAGTTGCAAGTCGGAGTGGACGCGTTTGTGAATTTTCCGATGTTATTAAGTTTTGTGTTAAAAGTGATTAGTGTATTGTGATGGAAAATATGGAAACTGTTCAATGGAGTCCGGATTTAACGGTAGGTGAAAATTTTTTATTAAAAGCAAAATTGTGACGTCATACTTGATTCATTTTACTTGCAACGAAATTTTAGACTAATTTATTATATAAGCGGTAAATTGTTGTAGAAATCGGAAAATGTATAGCTTTTAAATGTGAAAACCGTTGAAAACTTCGTTCCAAGTTTGGTGGTCATGTGACGTCATACTGTCGATGCGCTTTTGTTTTTGGTAGCCATACTTTTATTTGGGAAGCTTGGTGGACGCGTTGCTTCGTTTTTCCTGTTTCCGAAGTGTTTTATTAATTATTTGTGCGTTTTTTATGAATTTTCAAAACATTTTAAGTACTATTAAACAATCATCATAATGGGTGGGGGGGGGGCTAAAAAGTGGTAACCGTGCCATTACGGCATCAGCAGTTCTTAGTCATTCGAGTCGGTTGAATGTTAAAGTGAACATTTTTGCTCGTTTTTCGGGATTCTCAAGTTTTGTGTTAAGTGATGGAAAATAATGGAAACTATTCCAGGGAGTCCCGGCTTTACCGGTAAGAATTTTTTTATTAAAAAAAAAGCTAGGACGTTACAAAGATGACTTGATTATTTATTCGCGATTTGCAAAGAAAATTTAGGGGTAAATTTTTGTAGAAATCGAAAAATCTATAGATTTTAAATGTGAAAACTGTTGAAAACTTTGCTGCAAGTTTGGTAGTTGTGTGACGTCACGCTAGGCTCGATGCGCTTTTGTTTTTGGCCGCCATACTTTTATTTCTAGAGCTTGGCGGACGCGTTGTTTCGTTTTACGTATTTCGGTAGTTTTTTATTAATTATTTGGGGTTTCTTTTGTGATTTTTGAAAAATTTCGAGTTCCATTAATCAATCATCATTAGGGGGGTAAGGGGGCTAAAAAGTGGTAACTCTTTCATCACAGCATCAGCAGTCATTCGAGTCGATTGCAAGCTAAAGTGGACATTTTTGTTAGTTTTCCGGAGTTCTTATGTTTTGTGTTAAGTGATTGTTGATGGAACGTATTATGGAAACTAATTCAGGGAGTCCCGGCTTTCGCGGTAAGAATTTTTGTATTGAATAAAAAATTGCGACTTTACAAGGATGACTTGATTATTTAGCTTCGCGATTTGCAAAGAAAATTTGAACTAATTTATTATAAGGGGTAAATTTTTGTAAAAATCGAAAAATCTATAGATTTTAAATGTGAAAACTGTTGAAAACTTTGCTGCAAGTTTGGTGATCATGTGACGTCACACTCGATGCGCTTTTGTTTTTGGCCGCCATACTTGTATTTCTGGAGCTTCGCGGACGCATCGTTTCTTTTTACGTATTTCGGTAGTTTTTTTTTAATTATTTGTGGTTTCTTTTGTGATTTTTGAAAAATTTCAAGTTCAATTAAACAATCATCATTAGGGGGTTAAGGGGGCTAAAAAGTGATAGTCCTTTCATCACGGCATCAGCGGTGATGAACTGATGAGTCATTCGAGTCGGTTGCAAGCTAAAGTGAACATTTTTGTGAGTTTTTCGGAGTTCTTAAATTTTGTGTTAAGTGATCGTTGATGGAGCGTATGGAAACTACTTCAGGGAGTCCCGGTTTTACCGGTAAGAATTTTGTATTGAAAATAAAATTGTGACGTCACAAGGATGATGACTTGATTATTTGGCTTCGCGATTTGTAACGAAAATTTAAACTAATTTATTATAAGGGGTCAATTTTTGTAGAAATCGAAAAATTTGTAGCTTTTAAATGCGAAAACCGTCGAAAACTTGGCTGCAAGTTTGGTGGTTGTGTGACGTCACGCTTGACGCGCTTTTGTTTTTGGCCGCCATACTTTAATTTCGGAAGCTTCGAGGACGCGTTGTTTGGTTTTACCTTTTCGGAAGTGTTTTATTTATTATTTGTGCATGTTTTTTGTAATTTTTGAAAACTTTCAAGTGCCATTAGACAATCACCATGTTAATGGTAAGCAAATTTGACCCACTTTCAAATAAAGAGAGAACAACCGAAATATAATTAAAATCGGGAATACGCTTAGGTTTTAAGGAAAATTTTTCAATTTTTACTAAAATATTTGACAAAATGTTTACTAAAATCGGATTAAAATCGCAAAATCGAATAAATTTTTAAACGAGGTTTTCAGCTGGGTCTGAGGTGGGAGGGGGCAATTTTCTGTGGTGGAACTAAAAACTTGAACAGTTTTGCATAGATTTTAAGTTTTCAAATGCCCTTTTTATTCACACTAAATTTCTGCAAGTTTTCCCTCTGTGTAATTTAATAAAAATAACGTCAGAGGCGGATTTAGGCTTGGGGGCTAAGGGGTGCTATAATTTAGAAAAAATTTGTAAGTTTGGGATAATTTGGCACCATAAGAGTAGGGAGGGGATATAAATAGAACTAATTTTCTTTGCCCCCCCCTCTGACAACTGTAAGGTGGGTAGTAACGGTAGAACTGAAATGAAATTTAGAAAAAAATCTAGGAGTAGAAAAATTTCGGGGTTACTTGGGCTTTTCTATCAGAAAATTTTAGCTTCTGTGCTTCTGTGCCCCCCCCCCCCCCCGCCCACAGACAGTAGTAAAACAAATATTTTAATTTTTTATTAATTTAATATTATAATTTTGGGGTCAGATTGGGCCCTTGAGCACAAGACTGAATTTTAGTTTTTCTATTCACAATTTTTATTATTGAGCTACCAAAATTAGCACACCCAAAATTAAGAAAAGAACGAATGGAGATGCAGCTTCTCTGGCCCCCCCCCGATGATTGTAATTTGGAGATAGAAACGCTAAACTGAAATGAGATGTTAGCAAAAAATTCGATTGATAAGCACAATTTTTTTTTTTAATTATAAAAATTTCGAAATCAGCTCACAATTTTTCAATTGAACCACAAGAATTAGAATACTCCAAATTAAGAGAAGAATTAGTTGTTCTTCAGCTTCTTCCCCCCCCGCGCTTTTAGAAACGGTGGAACTTTTATGAAACTGACAAAAAGAGAATATAGTTAAAAAAGGGCAATTTTTTTGTTGACATTATAATAATTATAGAAATTTTGGAGTCACCTTTGGCCTTTTTAGAGGAAAATTTTCCTCCTCCTTTTAGCAGAAGTTTGAATATTAATTTTTTTTATTTGGATTTAGATTATTTTTTCTTGAGCCTCTAGAATTATCACACCCAAATTACGAGAAGAATGAATAAAGATTTTACCCCCCCCCCCGACGGTAATATGGTGGGGTAGAAACGGTAGGACTGAAATGAGACTAACGAAAAAAGTCAGAGAGCAAATTTTTTATTAATTTAATTAAATAAATTTTGAGGTCTCCTTAGTCTTCTTTCCGGGCCCTTCCAGTACACACCTGTGAATGTTGGTGTTTTATTTAGATTCATACTTTTTCAATAGAAGTATCGAAATTAGCACACTCAAAATTAAGAGAAGAACGAATGGAGATGAGTCTGCTTCCTTCCCTCCCCCCCATCGACAATTCTATATTTGGGAAAGAAACGGTGGAAGTTTTTTATTAATGCAATTATATTAGTTATAAGTCTGCGCCCTTTACTAAACTTAACCAAAAAAGTCGGTAAAAAAACTTGTAGATTGTTCAGGCTGTGCGGCCTGAAGGCCGCACTAATATTATTTTTAAGTTTTTGGGCACATTACCAATCTAAACTTTCTTAATTGTCTTTTTTAACTGTGAATCCCCAAACTTATTTTAATAATTATAATTTTTTTAATTTTTCTTTTTAATAATTCTGTAATTTTTAATTTCAGTGTGCAAACGTTGGAAGTCCGGAACGCCGCTGTGCTGTACAAGGTAGGATTTTGAAAATTATTTGCACGTTTTATTGACTGTTAAGGGGCCATCCATAAATTACGTCACACAAATTTTAGGACTTTTTAACTCCCCCCCGCCCTTGTCACAGGTTGCCACATTTTTAAAACCCCTCCCCCCTGATGTGACGTCACGCATATTTCAATTTTATGCATGTATTTAAAGATAATCAAAAGAAAACAGTTATTTTCATTTTTTTATAATTTTTATTAAATTATTTTTGATAATAGAGAAAACAAACCACTGTAACGTCACAAAGCTTTTGATCGTGCCCCTTGTCACACAATGTCACATTCTGGTGATACCCCCCCCCCCCCCCTTTAACGTGTGACGTAATTTATGGATGACAACTAATTTCAGACTGTATAATGGAAGCACTAAAATAATTGATTAATTTTTTAATTTAATTATTGCAACCAGGAATTCCAAAAACGACTTACATGTTTCGATCTTATTAAATTTTATTCCAGTGGCTTATAACAAAGAATCCCTGGAATAAACTGAATATATTTGATAGCAAAAATAAAATGCTAATAAGATCGAAACATATAGGTCATTGTTGGAATTCCTAGGTGTGATGTTAACATCGGGGTCACCATTTTATTATAGCGTTTCTACTGTACTTCAGTTGTAACTTTTGTTTTAAATATTTAGTGAAAATAATTTACGATTTACGCTATATAATATATATTTGTACATTGATTTAAATATTACAAAAACACATAATAATAATAATGATAATAACTATGTATCGCATTATAATAACAACAAACAGCATAAAAAACAATCGAAAAAATTGAAAACATAACAATGAGAACAGCCTACTGCAATACAAGACACAGCATTTCATTATTGCGATATAATGATTGTGATTATCACAGAAAGTTGGTAACGAAAAGTCAGCGCAAAATACAATTTAATTATTTTTTAGTTAAAAATTTACAATATTGCGTAATAATCCATAACATTTTAGGCCACATTATTTCTTTTTTAACAAAAAACTAAAGAAACAAGTGCACTATCGTCGCGTTCATTTTTTTCTTGATCGGCTTAACACAACAAACCGATCGTTCACGATTGGTAAAAGTTACGACAACGCTTCGCAGACTGAGAATCGCGCAGGCGCGCGGTTTCTTTTGTTTATTGCGTGACGGGTGGTAGAATAGGTGACTCAATTTGAGAAGCGCCGTTTTAGCTTCCGTTATTTCCTAAAGGACTTACCTATAACAACATTTTTTTGAAAAATATAATCATTTTGACACTTTCGAAAAATAAGGGCACCTCAGCGAATACGGCCTGTCCTGGTGCAGTAGATTAAGCAATTTTCAAAAGTGTCGATGAAGAGCGTAAAGTTGAAACATCAGCAAAGTTAGAGATCGGTTCCGCGCGTTCACAAAAAATAACGAAGTGTTTTTAACAATGCTAGAGCTGAAAACTACATGCTAGAGTGACATGGCGTAAGAAATACAAACGTTCTTATTTTTTATTAAGAAATCTCGCTACAAACTACGTTTTGAGAATAGAAATTTTATTATTATCAATCGGTGCTTTTGTATGAAGTGTGTCACGCGTAAAACGTCGTTTCGAGCGCCGAGCGTCGAGGAAGGCGCGATTTTAGTCTGCGGTGGTTCCCCGAGTTACACAGAAGAAAGTCGGTTTTATACGTAACAATAAGCAACTTACGTTTAAGGACGAGCACATGCCTTAAGAATAAAGAGAGAAAGAGATAAAATTTGAGTACACACGTTCTTTCTTTCTTTCTTGTAAATGAATCTCTCTCAACGTTTACTTTTATAATCTAAACTTTTTTTTTTTAATCTTATTAACTCTGTTTAATATAACACATGAATTCTAGAGTGCTCTCTAATCGTTAAAATTTTTAACATCTATGAAGACTAAAATTGAACTAATCGCTTCGATAAACTTCTTTTAGTTAGGTACTTCACCGTTATTAATTATTTATTATTATTATTAATTCAACTTTTCAAACATTTCGTTCGTGTATTTTAGTCTTTAGCAAAAAGCGAATCAAGCAGCGCAATCTATCGACATCGATGCGAACCAATTTTGTATACACATCAAACCTTTAACCGTCGTCGTTTTCTTTTACAAAAACGATACAACCAACGTTAATAAAATAAAAAATTTAACCTAACTACATTTTTTTGAAAAATATAAAATGGTGTTTATTTATAAGTCGCTTTTACAAACGATTCCAAAAAAACAAACTAACCTCAAAAATAGGACACTTCGAGATAAATGACGTGCACCACTAGCGACATCTTACGTCGACCGTCACAACCTGACTAAAGAACTCGTTTGTTTCTAAACTTGAAACGTTTGTAAAACGATAATTGAACGATAGGGGGAGATTGTGTAGACATAGCGTTAAAAAGAATGGAAGACGAGCCAGTAACGTTCCCTTTTTTGTTTTTTAAAATAGTCACAACAGGAAAAGCGAAAATAATTAATGATTGTCACTTATTTTTTTGATAATAGCAAATGAGCGCGATTTTTAAAATTTTTCGATTGCGACCAATTTTAAAACTTAAAACTAACCGTCCGTCGTCCGTCATCGTCATCTTAAAATTTTTAACTTAATTGAGCCTTTTTATCGAGACGGCATTATTACCTTTTTGACAAAAAAAAATTACTCTGAAGTTCTCAAAATGTTGTTTTAAATAATTTGGTGCCTTATGAATTCGTTGTACTTTTTTACAAATTTTTGTAAAGTTACTTCAAAGTAATTTTTTTTTTTTTGGAATGATAAAATTAAAATGAGAGGAACATAATTTTGAAGTGCAACGTTTCGTGATGAGTCTTCCGTCTACGTCAATCTTTTTCTGGCTGAATGCCCAAGTCCTTATGCTATTCGCCGCCCCCCCCTAAAGACAATGCTTGAACGATTCGTGGATCGGCTTTGCTACCCTCTCGGAATTCTTCTAGCGTGAGACGATCATCGTGATTTTTATCCATTTGATCAAATATTTTGTCCACTCGCTTTTGCGGCGTGTTGTCGTCTTCTGCCTGCGGCGTTTGACCCTAAAAATGTAATTTGATTAAAAAAGTTTGCAATATTCTCGTTAGAATTTATATTAAATTTCCTGATCGCTACAGTACCAAATGTAAAACCGCGATTAGATCCAAGTGCTAACCACCGCGCTTCCTCAACAGGATCCGAAATTATGTTAGTAACAAAAAGTTTCCTGGAGCAGTGGTTAGCACTCTCAAGCGGAAGAAAACCAAGGGTTTATAATCGGAATTTCTAACTTTTCAAGTTTCTCTCTCATTATAAGTCGAGAAAAGTTTGAACTTTCTATCTAATGCGCAGAAGAAGTTTCCCTACATTCGACAACAAAGTAAAAATTTATAACCAAATAACCTCCGACTTTAAATTTATTCCTAAACTAAACCCCACTTGATTGATTACGTCCCACATTATTCGACGACTCACTTCGATTAAGGGTAATTTCTGGCCTAAATATACCCATTTTTGCTTCTTCATACTTCTCATCAGAAGATCGGATACATTGAATCTTCAGGAAATTTCTTGCAATTGGCCCAAATTGAACCGTAGTTTAATTACAAAAATTTGGACCATTTAATAATAAGGCCAGGAACCAAAAATTTTCAAAGTTCCCTAGTGAGAAAATGAAATTAGTTTCATGAAAATGAAAGCATTCTGAATGTAGTAGTTGTAAAGACTGGAATTTGTGAAATTATTTTCACTACCGACGCTTTTGCGAAGTGTTTCGTTAAATTATCGCAACCGCTTGCCGCAAAATGACGACATAACTTTGAGGATAAAACAAACATTTCTGACGTTATTATATTGGAATGCATTTTGGGTTTATGACTCCGATTTATTATTTGCTACAAATTGCAACATTGGAAACACAAATTGAATCATTTATTCAACTCAATTTAACTTGTTCGTCTTCCAAATAAAGGGGGCTATTTAAATATTTAAACAATTTAAGTGAGCCGTAAATTTTGCTGTTTTAAAATTTCTACACATTACTTCAAGTTTGTCAAAGGGGGTTAAGTGGGAAGTAACGGATCATTGTTTTCTTTTTACGAGCGCTCGAGATTATTGTCCGGAAGAATCTTGATGAGGAGAGAACACAGCGACGGAAGTGTAAAATATTTACTGTCCAGTACTACATTCGAATCTACAATGTTTGAATTTCCAGAGAAGTGGAATACAGTTTTATGTTATGCTATACAGGTGCATTCTAAACGGCCTACATAAATCTAAGGATCACAATGAAGGCTAGGGGAAACCACCCCATAGACTTCCAGGGGCTTTCCTAAGAACTTAGTCTAGTAAAATTGTCAGACTGAAGAAGCAGCTATTAATTATTGTAATGTTTAATTTTAAATTGCGCGCCAGAATATTACGTATACTATCGTGAGGCACTTATTTTGTTTAAGGTAAATATTTAATGAAATCCAGCTTGGTTTTTTATTTAAAAATTGTGGTCGAGTAGACACCAATTAATTAAGTTAATGGGGTATTTTGGATCTGGTTAATTTTGTTTATACATTTCAAGTTTTTCCTTTTAAGAAAATTAAAGACGTGGTATTACTCGTAGATTCGGTTTCCTTATTTTAATTGAAATTTAGAATCGGTTGCAACCTTTGCTCTAAACATGAGACAAATAAATTACCATTATTATTTAGTAATTGAATATACCAATTATTACAAAATATAACACTACATGTTTTTGTATGGGATGGAATTTATTACGCACATTGAATATTCAATATTACAACTTTTTAACAAAATTATTATAATGAACTGAATTAAATATTTACATGTTGATATTGTCGTCGAAATGAAATGAAATAAATCAATTATATTTATGCGTTTAATTTGTGTAAGTACACATTATTTCGTTAGTTATTATTATGACTCATCAATAATTATATTTTGTATTCATTTACTGCACGTTAATTTCCCAGAATTTTGATGTAATTATATCAATATACAACGTGATTATACGACGAATTTCGTTTAGTTACTTTAGAAATTGATGCGGGAATTTTTAAAATTAGATGCAATATTACAGCTGAAAATTGAAAAATAAACAAATTCGTGTTGATATATCTACTTGATTTGTTAAATTGTAAAATCTGTTCTACTGCAATATCTAACCGAGTTGATCGGGTTATTATAGTTTGTGGCGCCTTCTAACGGATTTATGTAAAAACTGAACGAAGACACTCTTAAATTCAGTATTTTATATTTTTGTAACACAAATTTAGCACAACAAAAGATTTTGAAGCTTCAATCGATTTTTAAAAAAATCCGTTAGAGGGCGCCACAAATTCGAATAAACTGATGAACTTAATTAAGTATTCGAATGTAACCTAAAGCATAATATCAAGAAGAAATATCAGCAATTTAAACAAGTTTCCTCCAGAGATCTCAAAGAATCCTTTCGACAGATGTGCGTGAAGTTAGCCCCCTTTTTTTGAAATTGTGATTTTATTTATTTGTGCTCAATGTGCTTAAAAGAATTTTTTGATTTTGAACAAAAATGACACAAAAAATCGGAAAAAACACTTTTTGACGCCAGCCCCCCTTTTTTTGAAATTGCAACTTTTTTTGGTTGTTCTCAATTGTGCTCAAGTTGTGCTCAATGTGCTTAAAAGAATTTTTTAATTTTGATCAAAAATAACCGCGTAAAGCGCGAAATAAGATTTCGACCTAGCCCCCTTTTTTTTGAAATTGCAACTTTTTTTGATTGTACTCGATTGTGCTCAATGTGCTTAAAAGAATTTTTTAATTTTGATCAAAAATAACCGCGTAAAGCGCGAAATAAGATTTCGACCTAGCCCCCCTTTTTTTGAAATTGCAACTTTTTTTGATTGTACTCGATTGTGCTCAATGTGCTTAAAAGAATTTTTTAATTTTGATCAAAAATAACCGCGTAAAGCGCGAAATAAGATTTCCACCTAGCCCCCCTTTTTTGAAATTTTTCTTCTCATTTTGAATCTATGTGTGTAATTGATGTCAATCGATTGAGCTTCGTTAGAGCCTGAATGAGCTTTAGTGAGCAAGATTTTAAGTTAATATTTTAAAAAGTTATATAGTTGAAATTTTTGAGTAAACTCCGAGCAACGCGCGTTTCATAGTAAGATTTTTTAAGGCTCGCAGTTTACTCGAAAATTTCAAATATTCCTAACTTTGTAAAAAATTAACTCAAAATCTCTCTCACTGAAGATCATTCAGGCTCAAACAAAGCTCTAACGATTGACACTAATTTTATCCTAAAATTTAATTTAGGGGGGGGCAGCGACATGCACCTGAGCCTGTTTAGCCACCTATAAATAAACAGCCTTACGGTTTTAGATTGATGTTTTTAAGAAGTTTTGTTAGCTCTTATTAACATTATTTTTTACTATTTATTGCACTTTGTAATTTTAAATAAAAGGTTTCCATGAAAATTTTTAATTTTTTTTTTAATTTTTAAATTTTTTAGTCATATCTTTACAAATACAGCTTCTGTATTTAAACTAATATAGTACCTACTATCAGAATTCTCCATTTATGTCTTTTAGATGTTTGATACTTTACCCTGTATAAATCATTACGACGAAAAACTTTACCCTGAATGCGGTCCTTAAAAATAAAATTTGGAAATCTATTTTACTTTTCACCCTGTATGATAAAATTGTTCAATGCACACCTTTTTTCTCTTATTTCGCGCCTTACGCGGTTATTTTTGCTCAAAATTAAAAAACTCTTTTAAGCACAACTTGAGCACAATCGAGAACAATAAAAAAAAAATTGCAATTTCAAATAAAGGGGGGCTAGGTCGAAATCTTATTTCGCGCTTTACGCGGTTATTTTTGATCAAACTAAAAAATTCTTTTAAGCACATTGAGCACAACTTGAGCACAATCGAGAACAATAAAAAAAAATTGCAATTTCAAAAAAAGGGGGGCCAGGTCGAAATCTTATTTCGCGCTTTACGCGGTTATTTTTGATCAAAATTAAAAAATTCTTTTAAGCACATTGAGCACAACTTGAGCACAATTGAGAACAACCAAAAAAAGTTGCAATTTCAAAAAAAGGGGGGCTGGCGTCAAAAAGTGTTTTTTTCGATTTTTTGTGTAATTTTTGTTCAAAATCAAAAAATTCGTTTAAGCACATTGAGCACAATTGAGCACAAATAAAAAAAATCACAATTTCAAAAAAAGGGGGGCTAACTTCACGCACATTTTCGACAGTAAAAGTAAATATGGTGGTAACCATGGCAACCATAATCTTTGATTGTATGTTGGCTACTAACTTACAGTGAGAAATTCTACTTTGGTGCAGAATTAAAGAAAACCTAGTTACTTATCGAAGTATAACGACGGGCGTAGTTAGAACGAACAAGGGGGGCTCAGACTGCTCTAAAAAAAATTGATAACATTATGTCTATGCAAGTTATTTTTATTAAAACTTTTTTTTTCTTGTTATGGAGGGTACTCCGTACCCGTACCTAGTTGTCAAAAAAACCAGAAGATGAAGAAATTTGGAATTCAAATAGCAGATGGGTGAACTTTTGCCATCATCCTATACTCTTAGAAGTGGGTAGAAGAACTCTGAAGAAGGAATAACTAAGCGGAGAACACAGCGTGGCAGTGTGAAAAAGCAACCAGGAAGAAAAATGTCCCACCTTTTGCTTAGAAATTCAGCTAAAGAGGGTGCAAGAGATTTTGTAGAGATCCCAGAAGAGGATTAGTTCAGAATGCCCACTTGAGCCCGGTTAGCCGGGCCAACGCCACGATATAAACAAAGGGATAGCTGCGCCTGACTACTTTTATTATGTGTCGATCATTTTCTATTTCATGTTTGATTTTTGGCTGTATTCTGTGCAAACAAACGACACAAAAAGGAGAAGTGGTGTTGACGTTTTTAATTCCGTAAAGTCACACTTTATTTTTGCCATCATTTCCTTTTCAATATTAAACGTGTTGACCTTGTTTACGGGTCGTTTTCAATTTCCTCACATGTTATAGGTTTCGTATTCAATAATTCCAATGGACACGCGTTCATACATAATTATGCACCTACCCGTGTTAGATTTATGTCCTCGGTTGAACTCAACTGCTTGAAATATTGCCGATGGCGGATGATTTGTAAGCGTTATCGATTTTTTCGACCAAGTTTATTAGTTCCCTTGTAATTATTTTATTCAGAATGAATTATTCAATGACAGCGTAATGAATCCCACTGGGAATGCTCCTAGTGCAGCGATTTGATTTGACAAGCTCCTCGTGTGGTTTATCTGGAGACTGCGATGAGACAGCTGTAATTAATTTTCAAATTATCCTCCTCGAATTGCATCCTTCAACTATATGCTGATGAGGTTTAGTCGAAGAGTTAAGTGTCCTTTAATTCAGCTCGTTTAACTTGAAAATTACGTAACCTGCAACAAGAGTTTTCAAACGGGAACAAATGGGATAGTTTCTGCATCTGAATAATTAACGATGTTTCTTGGATAACATCAGAATATTTTCTTCACCTTAGCGAACTTTCGCTCATAGATTAATGCTTCACCGAAAAATAGCAAACCTATTCTTTCGCTTCTGTTTTTCAATTTATGCCTCACATAAAACTAATGGGCGTGTAATTTATTGTAGAGCTAAGATGCTGACGGAACAAGAACCTACTATTCTTGGCGCCCAACGCTCTGTATATTTAACGTACACACGAACATAATAAATTGGGAATCAACTTCGATTTCAAATTTAGTTGGATAACCGTTGCGTTGCTCGAGCATTCCTTATGTCAAGATAATGATATAATAACTGTCTCAAAGAGATTGATGAACCGACCCTTATTTTAAAATAGTACAACGAATTATTTTTAAATAAGTTACTCTCCCTTTATAACCGCCCCGACTTTAACGTCACAAGTAATAAAACTTTACGAAGCACTATCTGTAATTACGATTATGCCTCTCTTCTATTAAACTTTCCAGTAAATGGCGTTTTAAAATTGCAAAGTTGAAAATCGAGCCGCCCACCCCTCCTGCTGCTTTTAAAGCCGGCTCTACACTTAAAAAAACATTGTATCGATCCTCCGTGATGTGTAATCATTTTTTATAAAATTACGACTCGCACGGACACATTAACGCGCTAAATAATTAAAACAAAACATAGTCCGCTTTATTTTAATTTTCAAGTTAATTACTTACCACCATTTGATAAATGGCATCGACGATGTTGTACATTTCCTCCCTCGTAATGAAACCGTCGTTGTCCACGTCGTAGAGTCGAAAAGCCCCTGAAAATAATACGAACATTTAATAGTAATGAAATTTCACTGAAAATAACTTTTGTTATCTAAAAAAACCGAACATTGAATTCAGTTTTTTTATTCGATTTCCTCAGATGCTAATGAAAGCACATCTGGAGATCGATCGCAATTCGAGAAGCGTCGCTCCAGTTTAAAAAGTTGCCATAGGCTAGCACACCAAAAAAGTCTTTAAAACATGCAGGAAATACAAAAAAGTAGAAAACGTTTCAATGGTTTTTGCGCGAGAAAAGTTTTCAAGCTAAAACTGCAGCAAAGTGCATACAAAAGTAGCATATAAGAGGGCGCCACCGGCGATTAATTCAACCTTGTGTTACTTAATTTGTAAAGTACTTTTAGGGGCGGACTGGCCATATAAAAGTAACATCTGGTATTAAAATGATTAAAACTGAATCCTTTGCCCAGGAACTTGGGTGTTACGTCATCAGAAAGTGAGCGCTACCTGCGGTCTGCGTAATTGGGAAGGATCATAAATACACGTACTTAAGTTTTTTTATTTTCCACGGTGATTTAAACCTTCCTGGCCTTTCTATTAGTTACGCTAGTGGTTAATATACCACCGTAAAAAATATAACAATTTAGTTCTGCACAGAGATTTCGAACTCATCCGTCACTTAGCAACGCCAGACCTTCTTCAACTACTTCTACTGAATATTTAAAATGTATACCTATTAATAGAAATCAAGAGATAATAGAAAACAATCCAATAAAGAAAAACTTACGAAAAATAGTTCTGAGATTACAAAATATTTATTACTGAAGTTACATTTATTATTGTTTATTAGTCTGCGCTAGCGATGGCGAACCCACCAGTGAAATTATCTGTTGTAAAATTGCACTGTCACTATTTTATTAATAACTAAAAAATAAATTACCACAAAACTTCTACTATATGGTCCTAAATTGTACTTTCCTTGTAATAATAGTTGCATATATTAATAGTAAAGTACCTAACTTGTCGTACGAGTGCCAAGAAATATGTAAAGTTGGCTACGGTAACTTGTAACTCTTCCGTGGTGTGTGCATTTGGGATTTAGGTTGCTTAAGAGATAAAGTCGTTGTTTACGTCCGCGGATCTTCAATGTTCAAAGTTTGAAATTTTCACGTATTTAAGCTTGTTTGAATATTAATGTTGTATTTGTAGTTAATGGTAATGTTCACATTACCGCGACTCCACTGTACTTTCATTTTATAATTATTTTTTTTTTATAACAATTTTCTTTTAATTTTCGTAAAGTTAGCCATTGTTGTAATAAGCCGTTGATATAATTAAAGCATTATGATACTATGAAATTCCCCCCCTCCCCCCCGATTTACAAACCTAAATTTTGTTACAAAATTTTTCTAATTTTATGACCGATGAAAGAACGTATCAAATTAAAGTAAATCTTAAAATGTGAAGTAGAGAGTGCTATAAAAATTTCATATCGGTAAAGCTTTCGGTTCGGTAGATTTCAATGAGGCAGATGTAAATGTATGTAAGGAAGAATGGAGCAAGATGGGTCATCATTACTCATTAGATTAGATAGATATTCGCTTTTTTTCCCATCTTGTCCCCTACAAACAAACTTTGTGATTTATGTATTAAGATTAAAATGATTAGATTTCTGAAGATGTGCGGCCTAATGGCCGCACTGAAACCATTCTAAGGTTGACCCGAATACGGACAGGTCTAGACGTTTCTTATTATAATTTTAATGATTTATACTGATAAATTTGCAATTAAAAAAGTGTTGTGGAAATCTCTATCTCCTTACTGATCTATATGTCTATTCGTAACGTTTTGTAGCTCGTTTGTCGTTCATTTGTTGCCAAACAAAAGAAAATTTATGTACGTCTGGTAATCACTCGCTAAAAGGTCACGAGGCTTCTATTGCAATAATAATTTTGGAACAGAATTAACTACATTTTCCAGGCTGTGCGGCCTGAAGGCCGCACTGAAACTAATTTAGGTCAATCTGACAACCACTATGACAAAAATAATAGATTTTTCAAAAAACGTTTACTACGATTTGTATTCAAACGATGTTTTTTTTTGTAAAACGTAGATTTTTCAACAAAAAAGTATTTACGAAACAGAATTTATAATTTTTTAATATTTTTGTACTTAATTTGCTTAATAACTCAACAACCGTTAATTTTATACGATGAAGGGTTGTAATCTAATTTGTAGATAATTTCACGTTCTATTTAAAAGCAGCCAAGTATTTACACTAAAAACCCAATAATTTTGATGCTATGGCTATTTGAAAATTTAATTTTAACAAAAAAATTTTGATAATAATTTAGAAACTGTAAGTTTTGACTTGATGGCCCTAAACTATGATGGCATTGGTGCGGAGTCCGGAGCTGTAGGCGGAACTCAAAAAATTTTATATTATGCTTAATTTTGTTTCTAATTCTGACCCTGATGAACAGATATAAATGATATAACTGCCCAATTACGCGAGGTCAAAATAATCGGGGAGGGGGGGAGTCTGGTAAAATCTCACCAAGGGGGAGTCAGTTAAAATCTCGCGTGAGGTTAAAGCTCTCTGAATTAAAAAGCTCACGTGAGATGCCCCTCACCCTTGCTGATAATTTGCCGTACCCCCCTTCTCTATTTTTCTTGATGTAATGAAAATTTTTATATCACATATGACAATTTTTGACTCACGTGATAATCTTGTTATTCTGCCAGGAGCTTAAAAATGCTTTTATTTTATAATTTCTCACTATTACCATTTTTGCTTTTTTCATTTTTTTAGCGAACTAAATTTTACGTAAGAATATTTTGAAAATTTTGTATCTCTCTTCCTTCAGATTTTTCTAGAGAAAAATTTTTAAACGACGTGGAGAAATTTTAATGTGCGAAAAGATATACGGATTTTTATTGTCATACTCGGTGTCTAAAATGTAAAAAAAACTGGTTGTGAAACCGAGGGGTCCAGGGGGTACGGAGTACCCTCCAGAACAAGAAAGTCCTATGGAAATTTTGTAAGTAAGAAACACGACGACTTTCAAAAATCGATAATGACGCAAATTTGACTATTGATTAGTCATCCTGCTTTTTACTTGGAATACCCCCCAGACCCCCCGGTTTTTAAATTGTTCTCTTAGCCTTACATTGCTTGTTTTTCTTGCGTCGCAATCGCATTTATTTGTTTTACATGATTTTCAGCTATTCGAAAAGCGATGAAATCTTTATCAAGAAAAATAAAATATGTCTTTACATGCTTTTGCAACATAATTTTCGGGCACTATTAATTTTGATTGCTTGGGAGGGAGACGAAAGTTTAAATATTATGTAGGTTGTTTTCTCAAACACGTTTTGTTTTTCCGTACCTTTCTTCCACTCAGACCCCTCCCCTCAGATTTTCAATTTTGTTTTTTTACATTAAAAGACATTTTACAGTTAAATCACGGCCTTCTAATATTGAGACAACCAAACAGCATGATCTTCTTGGGGGGGGGGGGGTTGATCCTCCCTATTTGTTCGACTTTATCTGGAAATATTATAAAAGTTCGTATCGCTTATTCTTACTTTCTTTAGAGCTAAACGGGCGTCGTTATAAAATGTTGGTGTCAGCTCGTCCTTGAATAAAATTATTATTAGAAAAATTATATACCAAAGGATGTGCAATAAAATACAAAATAAGGAAATAAAATTTATCTTTATGCTGGGATTACTGAATAAAATTTATTGTGCAAAAAACTGAGTAAGTTATAAAATATTCTTACATGGAATGCTTGAACCCTGCCAAAATATTAAACTGATGTTTAGCTTTTTGTACAATAAATTCTATAGCGCTTAGTGAAATACAAATCAGATGTATGTACTACCTAGGAAATAATCATTCTATTCCTGTATGTCTAATCAGCATAATAAGGGTTAATACTTAGCCCCGCTGGTGACCCACCAAACTCCAATAATGAAAAGTTACCGCCAGTCTAAAAGATTATTCATATCGGGTGCGTGTGGGAGTAGCGCCTTATGACGCATTAGTACACGACGTTCAAAAATGGCTTTCGTAAATATTGATTTTTGATGCTAATAATTATTTCAACAAAAGATAGGAAGAAGTTAAATCTACTGACTTACTCTGTATAAATTATTCATATAATTAAAAACTCTGAAATCAATTGATTGATTTTCCCATAATTGCGAATAACTAGAAGAATTTTCTCAAATTTGCGATTTAATTGGCGCATAACTTTTTAATTACTTTTGATGGGTTTGGACGTTACGTTTGAGCGAAAATTAAATTAAAACGAAGAGTTGAATTAAATTTAATAATTACAATTTCTTAAAATAACTTCTGATGTTATTAGAAATAATAATGAAAAACTATCAAAAACACAATTTTTTTCTGAAGAGGTTAAGAGGTCTCCACGCGGCTAGACCGCCCCTGACTACAAATATTTTTGGAACTAAACAAAGTTTAGTTAAATTTACTGCGAACGATGCCGCTCGCAGATTTTAATATACTCATCCCACTTCTGATTTTAAGTTCTAAATTACTATCTCTCACTATTAACTTGTAACGTTTGTTGTGAAGGAACGGGCTAAAAACCAATTAATGTCGGGAGTATCATAAATGTTAATGAAAAATAGGGGCTGAAAACAATGCGTTGAAGAAATTAGTTTGTAATTACACTGCTTACGCGCTAAATAAACGACGTTACTTGAACATTATTAAACAAAAGCCGATTGAAAACACAACTAATGGTCGGGGGGGGGGGCGTTGATGTGACGTGTTGAAAGTAACAAGAAATATCTTAGTGTTCTTTTTCCTCCGATAAGATGGATTGGGTGAGACTTCCCAACTTGACACTATTGACTTTCGCTTATGTGAAAAAACGACAGTGATTGAATTCTTTTCCGATTTTATCGTTGCAAGACTGCACTGAAGATGACAGTTGATATTTGCAATAATTGAGATCTTTGCACGCTAGAAATAAAAGTAGTAGAAAGTACAATGGAAGAAAAAGGAAAGCCTGAAGGCTAATAAATCGGGAGCATTTTATAGAAGGAGTTTCAAATCCAGAACAGTAAACAGCATCTCGAGAAAAAATGGTCCATTGAAAACAAATGAAACTGAAATTTGAAAAAAAACACACACAAAAGAATCTCATTTTAATTAAAAAGATTTCAGATAAAAAGGTAAATTGAAAGAAGAGTTTAGTGGTTTACTAGGTGGATCAAGAGCTTCCAAAAGACAACAACATAGAGGGCGTTGTTTAACATTTTTTTGTGATCTATTACGGAAGGCCATCATGTATTTCGGGAACAACAAAAGCTAATTGTGGGAGTGAATGTTCGCCCTTCTCGTTTCTCGAACGATTTTCAGTCTACAATTATCCGTCGTTCGCTTTGAGATTTTTTCTTTCCTCTCGGAACTTTTTTCCTGGATCCCTTCGCCAGTAACTACACCGATTATTGCGTCTTCCATGTCAGATAATTAACTTGTTTGCGCTTTAACGAAATTTATTCATAATTAACGTTGCTTAAATTACCGGCAATAAATTTTAAAACTTCTTCAACTTTTTAACCCTACATACATTTTAGAAGTGACAAGAACATTCTCCTCTTAAACAAACTCGGTAAATGGAAAATTTATGTCGGGTTACCGAAGAGACCACTTTAGTTTTAAATTAACTCGAGGTGAATTCGATATTGAATGGAAACCGCAAGAGCAACTGAAGATTTCTGTTTGCCCCGAAATCCTTCCATTAGAAAATAATATATTTACGTGTAAGCGTAGGAGAATCAATCGGGCAGGTTAAAAAAACAATTATATTGGCTAAGTTTACTGACTGAGATAACAATTTTATGTTTGTGTTGATTTAATACAAAAACCAACAACGCTTTTCGTGCTGAAGGGGTGTAACGTAAAACCTTCGTTTTTAAGAGGCACTTATAACGCCGCCGGTAGAACTCTTTTTCTTTTCTTTGCCAATATATTTATTCTACGTGTGCACCAAACTGTGCTTGAAATAGTGTAAACATTCGTGTAACCTAAAAACATTGATAAAGAATAAATTGTAATGTATCACACTTTTAGAAACCCTACAAAACCGATCGATAAAACGACGTCATTTCGGGGATGAGTAAATGATTAAAAATTAATTTCTTTTATTTCGAATTTTAGAGGAAACACAGTCAAGGGAAAATAAATGGTCGAATATTTTGTTTGACGCGCTTATAAATATTTTTTGGACAAAATTTATAACACCTGTGGAAGTCGTTCACTACCCTGTTGCATCTAAGATGTTATTCAAATGGAAGATATGCAACCCAATTAGCATAAATGCATTAAGCTGCATTTCACTGCTGCTTAGCAAAATTCCATGGCAACGAAGGCATTGTTGCTTAGTAACGCACTCTAACAAAGCTTAAATGCAATGTCGCATGGCAACCAAGTCATCGTTGCTTAGCAGCGCACTTTAACAAAGCTTAATTATTGCAACGTTGAATGGCAAATGAAGAGACAGAATAAGTGATTTGCATCAAATAAACCATAAAATTAAGCTAAATCATCTATAATTACGCACGTATTAGTATGCTAATAATATTGAAATTATTTGAGAATTTAATTGTTGACGTTTACGTCCGAACAGCTCAATTAAAAGGCATCGCATGTAAATGCTAAAATATTGTGATCACAATTTTTGATGGATATGATGTTAATTTACATTTTTGACGCCTGATGTTTGAAATTATTTTTTTCATACGGATTAGACGTAATTTTGTTTAATCGATTGATTTAATTAAACCTCGAGAGCTCGAGTTACCCATTTAGTTATCAAGAATTCGAAGAGGACAAATTTACACATTTTTGGTATCGTTCATTGTTTTTGAGTTATTAGAAAATAACTGGAGTGAGTCGTACTCGAACTCTCGTGGTTATAACTATAGTAACCATCTTAATATTTTACAATTATTACAAAAGCACTAAACATTGTTTAGAACTAAAATGAACAAGATTTTATATACCAACTATCCGGAAAGTGTTATATAATTTTCACCCAAGTGGAAATTATACTCTCGGTATATTTAACGAGTATATGCGAAAACTTTATGCATTTTAGTTGTAAAATGGTGTTTAGTACATTTTTTAATGATTCTAAACTACCAATGTAGTAATTTTGTTTGTTGAAGCACTTAAAGTTTGTTGGTGCTTTATCAACCTTGAATTAAACACAGATTTATCTCGCGGAAGTTTTATACATCTTTTATATTTTTGTAAATATATGATTTTGTATTTGCGTATACACCAAAATGCACTAGAACAAAACGCTGTTTACTAAAGTTATAAGAGAAAAACTGGCATGAGTAATACCCAACCTCTCGTGGTTATGTGTACAGTAGACTTTTGTATAACACGGTTAATATGTTAGGCCTTGTGAGAAATCACCTTATAAGAAACCGCGTTATAAAATTCACACGATAAGATATCAAAAATAACGAGATTTTCTATAACGCGATTTCATACTCTGATTAACGTATTAACCGCGTTATACAGTAATCTATTGTATATTATAAAGAAATTTATGAAGAACATTTTATGTCAAACAAAACCTATAAAATTCCGCTATCATTTGCTGAAAAGAAATTTGAAATCGGTTAATTGGTTCTCGAGATATAGCAAAAAATACTTTATAAAGTTGAGAATTGGAAGGGGGGGGGGGGTGTAAAGAAAAACTACAACAAAAGGTGCAATAATTCGTGGCCTCCTAGGTGTTAAAATAACTAGAGAAAAACCGTTATGAATCGCAGATCAAAGAATCGCATCTTTTTTATCCCTTGATCGTTTCCTTGACAACCAGGACTTTGATTTCTACCTCTGTTTAAATATTAGTAAAAATAACATATTTTCAAGGTTTCTTTTTGCATCACAGTGTTTATTTTTGTACAGATTTAGAAACCAAAATCACGGTCATCAAGTGATCCGGTGCTTAGAGTTCCTAGCGACCTCTAACGGATTTTTGTTGAAACTGGTTAGTAGGTTTTTAGAGGTTTGCACGTCGACTAAATTACCTTAAATTCCACCGCTTTCATAAAACACAAAATTTACAGAACAAAATTTGCTACTGTTAAAACTTTTTAATTTTATCAATGTCTAAAAAAATTTATAAAAGAAAAAAGAAAGAAGCGCCAACGTCAAACTTTCTTGCTCCGTTTTTGGAGAATTAGCGAGAAATATCATCGGTAGCGCCTCTAGCGTTAAAAAAGTAAACTTTTGTCATGAACTTTTTTCATGGGGAAGGGGAATTTTCTTTTCAAAATAATTTTTTTTCTTTTCAGTGTTTCCTTGACAACCGCGACTTTAATTTCTTTTCCGTATAAATAGCACCAAAAATTTTGAGAAAAGTTTTTGGAGGTTTGAAATCTTGAAACTAAAGCTCTAAATAATCGTTGACCACTTAATGATTATCGTCGTGTCTGACACGTCTATTTCCGCGCGTGCCACAATGACCACGTTCGAATATTACATTACTCCGATCACTCCGAGCAATAGGAGTAATTTCACTTGCCATCTAACGGATTTTCGTTGAAAAAAGGTTTATAGATAACATCGCATAATTTTAAAAATTTGGCAAGATCATGGGCGTCTATAAGATCATTTTCAGGAGGGGAGGGGGAGGCAAAATAAAAAAATTATTTTAAAAGAATTTTAATCATTTAAAACAGAAAGTTTTAGAAAATTTTAAAAACTTGGGCTGGTGAAATATTAAATGTCTAAAAAAATTAAGCAGCCTAAAGCCGGGGGGGGGCAGATGACTCTTTTGCCCCCCCCCCAATAGACGCCCATGGGCAAGATGTTAAATTTATAGTTGTGCGAAGTTATGTATAAATCTTTTTTCAATAAAAATCCGATAGATGGCAGGCGAAATCACTCCTATTATTCGGAGTGATCGGAGTATTCAAACGCGGTCATTGTTCAATGTATACTACCCATTATTTGTTTGTGCATTAAGTGGTTAAAACACTCAGAAATACAGGGAAGAAATTCTAAGCACAGGGGTAGAGTTTTTAAAGAAAAAATAAATCAATTTTGTTTAAGAATTCTTAACTTTTGTAAGTAGCTAAAATTAAATTTGTAAATTTATCAAAAAAAATTTTAATCGCGAAAGAGGAGTGGGGGTAAAAATAAAAATTTTGTTTTACAAATTTTAAAAATTTTGTTTTACAAATTTTAAAAATTTGTAAATATACTAATAAATAACCTGTGAATACACCAAAAATATTTATAAAAATTTATGTGCCAAGGGGTGGCTTTTGAAGAGGGTTAAAATAAAAGTTTTGTTTTAAGAAATCTGGAAATTTGGTAATATAGTAATAGATAACTCGAAAATACACCAAAAATAGTCAAAAAAATTTAACTGTTAACGGGGTCATTTTATAGGGTAATAAAAAATACATTTTATAAAACATGGATCTTAGTATTTCTTCATAATTTTTGCTGTATTGAAAGTTTAACATTTAATATTTAGAAAATCTGTAAAAAAAATTCTTAAATATTCTGTTTTTTTTGAATAATTTGAACAGTGAAGATAATTCGGTCTGCAAAAATTTAAAAACTAACCGTGTACTCAAAAATCACTATTTTTAACTTTCCAAATTGTTCAGCAGTATCAGCATTTTGTGTCAGTCCACCCCTGTTTTGCAGTCCACGTTGAAAATTTCAATTGACTTTTAAATGAAGTCCTGCGTTATTGTGTTTGAATACAAATGAGCAAATAAAATGTGAAAAAGCTCTCGGTGGACGCAGGAAAAGTTTACCTAGTTTATCGATGACCGAACATTACGCATCCGTTCCTCCAAACCACCCCCACACGACACAAATTTACGTAACAGGGGATGGTATCGAAAAACTAATCGAAGCTATTAACAGGTGGTCGCAGGTGTTTTCTACCTACCATTAGTGCATTATTACCGATTCAAACCATTAGTTACGAGTTTACCACCCCAAAATTATAAACGAGGGATACAATATTCACGATCAGTTTTATTTTTTTTTCCCAATGGAACGGATTGATTGAAAATTCAATGATGACGTGTTTCCGCTCAATAATTGAAGCTTTTAAACAAACGAATGCATGTTGTCCAAGAGCCACTCCAAGTTATCTTAATCAAAAGGTAATGCGTATTGATCGCCGAAAGGGAGACAGAAATACACAGCTTCCTACGTACCCTTCCAACTGCTCCCAAAGCTTCCTCATGCTCGAGCTTTTGTGTTTCTTCCTTCTCGAATCCATTCTCTTAGTTTGAGACGAAAGCCTGTTATCGACACTTTAGATAATTGCAGCTTAATTATGAACCGTGCTCGGGGGTAGGATGATGGTTTAGTTTTGTGCAAGCGACAACAAAATAAGTAACACCGAGATGATCAATAGTCAATTTGGACTCGACGATCGATTTGTAAGTGTCGAAACGGTATGATTGATGAATGCTAATTATTCCCGGCATCATAAATATCGGCACCCAAAATAACATAATTACGAAAAAAATCCTAACTTTTTCACGTGGTTGACAGTGTTAACACACTCGCGCCGCCTTTGTTCCGGAACTCCGTCTCTTAGGATTCCGGGAACATCATTAATTTTCCGCTGTACACCAAAAGCATCTTTAGCAATAAGTGAGTCCAGTAATTACGCTCAAATGTTGGAAAGTCAAATTAACTGAAAAATTTATCTCGAAACGCTAATTGACGTTAAGGCGAATTTTTATGCCGCTGTCAATTTAAAATTGTGGAACTAACGGTAATTGGGTTGGAAAATACTAGTTGGAAAATCAATTTTGTTTATCGTTTCAATTTTTGGTTGAGCAACCAATTAGCTCTTCTATTTCCTAAATTGACGTGAGCTAACGCCTTTCCTGTTTGACGCAGTGTAATTTGATGGGCGAATCAAAGTAAAACTATTTAAAAAGTTTAAACATGTCCTGGATAAATCCACCTGCTGTTTACTTCACTGTTTTATTTAGCGGACTGGCGCCCAGATCGTATTTTTGTTACTAGTTAGCTGTCAAACAAGCACATGAGAGAGATTTAAGTTACCTTTTGAAATCAAAAGGGTCGGAGATATTTTTCTGGTGCCATGATAAGAAGAAGTTTGAGAAGCACCGTTTTAGAAGACAAACTGATGGTGATAGAGTCGTAGCAAATCTAGGGATTTGTTGTATTCACTCAGAAAGACGCGTCTGGCTTTCTTCCAATTTTGCAAAGACTCGGAAGATTACAAATATCTGCTTTACCCGTTCAAACTACGCCAATGTTCGCTGAATTAATTATGCGGATAGATTAGACGTAGCCTCGTCCTGCGACCTTTCACACCTGGGAACTTGAGATCGATGTGGTTAAATTAATACAAAAAGAAACTCCGGTGAAGAAATCCATCCACCAATGATAACCAAGTGAGTTAAATAAAGTGGTAATTATGCAACATTCGTATATGAAATATTGTGTGATACACGTAAGGAAAATGGGTAATAATTTTACTTGTACTTTGCTGACGCCGACCTTTGGAATTATAGTGACAGATGCCCACCTCATCACAAGGAGACCCGGTCTCTCTTACCTACGATAAAATACATCGATGTAATTAGTTCTCAGTAAGTTTTTTTGAGCTCATCTGACGATGCTTTTCCGACCTACTGACACCAACTATTTTCGCCCTGTCTAATTTCGTTATCCGAACTAACACAACGTTTTAGATGAGTGGGGTTTTTTTATATGGGAGACGACGTGGCCTAAACATAAATTGGATTAGTAGGGAACTTAAAAAATTTTATTCTTTTGTAACCTGTAGATACAACTTGTTAGTCAACTGTTTTTGCGCATCATATCCGAATAAAAAAAACAAAGAATTTTCTCTTGATAAATGAAAAGGAAATAAGCCGGTTAGGGCAAATTTACGAAACTTGCCGGTCCAGAAAAGATGATTTGTAAGCGAAATAAAATTTGTTCATTGTACTATCGAGAGACACGGGAAATAGCAATTTCATTCCCAATAAAATCTGCAACAGAGCGGTGAAAAACCCCATTTATCTCCTAATTCATTCACTCGCATTTCAAATTTATCCTCTTGTATGAAATTTTATATTCAATTCGGTAAGTTTATGTGTTTCTATTTAAACTTGAACCCGAAAAAAACGGAATAATTTTACTTACAATGCAGCTTCTCGTCTAGGTTTCCTCTTGACGTCACCGAGAGGGCTCGAATGAACTCTTCAAATTCGATTGATCCGTCCTGAAAAACCGCAATGGATTATTACATCTGCACTAAAAAAAAAGGATTATGTACATACTACATCCAAATACTCGGAGCTACTAGTTTGAATGGGATCAATAAAAAATGTTCTGGTGATTAATTTTTGGCTCGGTTGGATTATGATTTGATTAAATAAGAATAATAGCGCAGCGAATTTGTTAAGCAGATTTATTGTTATAAAGCCGGATAGCGGTATATTGAGTGGAAAAGGGTACATTTTCTTCTTTGCTCGAAAAACTAATTATACAAAACAATCTGTCATTTATGAGAAAATACACAATGAAGGAATCAGTACAAGTTACATCCTATTGGGAATTTTAACCAAATTCTGACATCACAATGGTGAAGTAATTTACAAGTTTTGGTAGCTTTAAAACCTGAAACTTTAACGTATCATTGGATTACAGAGAGCGGAATTGTTCGTGAAGGCAGTGCTTATGAAATTAATATAATGGGACCCTTTCTGGTACGAGAGCGGTTCAAGTAAAAAGTTTCTATTCAAAGATTGAATTTTAATTAATGCGACACCTGACGTGAAGGTGAAGTACTAGAATTTCAGCTTTTGAAACTCGTAAGTGTTTGTTAGAAAAACTTGTTAGTTTAAATTAATACATTTTGTATTACACCAATCAAAATGAATGATAATGATAACTGTACCGCATGCACGCCACATGCAACGAATTTAAATAATATCATAAATTAATTTAATCGCTTTTTGATGCTTAAAATATTACATAACAGTTACAATTTTACTAAAAAAAACTTGTAATAATTTATTTTAAATTTGAATTGGTGCTTAAAATATAGTTAGAATTATCTGGTAGAGATGGCGCAATTTGTTGTGAGATAGCTATTTTGTTTAAGAGGGGCATTTTTATCAGGGCCCTTTTAAATTAATCAACAGATGGCGCCTACTTAAATATTTTTATAAAATAAGAGGAATTTGCTGTATTTAAAATATAGCAAATTCGTTGAGATAATACTATTCTATAAACAATATTCTTGATCTTAAGCTATTTTGAGTTCGTATTGAGTATGTCAAAACACACTCGCTTACAAAAAAAGATAATTAAACTTTAATTATGAATTGTGTTTTTATAAATAAATATTACGAACTCAAAATAGCTTAAGATCAAGAATATTGTTTATAGAATAGCATTATCTCAACGAATTTGCTATATTTTAAATATAGCAAATTCCTCTTATTTTATAAAAATATTTAAGTAGGCGCCATCTGTTGATTAAATTAAAAAGGCCCTGAAAAAAATGCCCTTCTTAAGGTTGAATTTTTTTTAAGTAGGTAATAAATTAATTAACTAATTTAGTTGCTAGAGAGCGTTACAGGCAGAGAGATTTTTTTACTAATTATAGTCTTTCCCGTTGCTAGGCAACGAATTTCACTAACATCCGTTAATTTGATGTTATCATGTTAATGATACATAATTTTATCGTTAAATTTGGTAACTCTCCTCCAAAACGTTGATTCTGAACCGTAATCCAGATGACGAATATTTCAAAGACAAAAATTACGTCAAGGTAAAATCTCCGCCTCGGGAACTATCGTAGGAAATGACTTTAATAATGCATATTTTTTGGTCATCTGACTTCCTCAGTCTAGAGACGTTTAAACTCCCTTCATTCAAGAATCAAGAGACCAAACTCTTACGATCTGACATTACAAAATCATTAGGTTAGATCTTAGCGGGAATTTAAGTTACTTACAGTGCGTTCCACTTAAGCCCATGGGCGACCGCGGCGTGGTCTCTTGATTCTTTGATTGGACTAATGATCTAGCGCGCTTTGACGATCGACCGTGATCGTCATGGGCTTTAAGTGGAACGCACCCCTATTTAAGAAATTTAGGCGGGAATTTTAAATTTAGTTGCAATATTATAATCCACTCGGAAGTTTTTTGAACTTCGAATAAAAATTTAAAAAAATATATAGTTACATGAGAGGCACGTAGAGAACTTTGATCCAACTTCTAGTTTTTTGTTCATCTCAATAGCTGCTATATTTGGCTCAAATTACGAGTTTTGCTAATAACAACCTTACGAGTATCGAAACTTGAAAGCGTATAACTTCCGATGTAATATTTCTTTGTTCTCTCGTTTATTGAAAAGTTTTTTTTAGAGAAAAGCAACAATTTTATACTCACATTATTTTCATCAAAAACTCTAAACACCAAAGAAGCAAACTTGGAGGGATCCCCTTGTGGAAAGAACTGCTTGTATATTTTGATAAATCCCTGTGAAACGCAATTAAAATTTAATTAAAAAATATTTTAACTAAAAAAAAAGTGCTTACTTGTTCAGTGAGAAGCCCATTCGGGCAGTCCTTTAAAAATCCTTTGTGCCTGAAACAGGAAAAAAACCGTTTCAACATGTGCAACAGGGAAAGAATTTAAATTATCAAAATTAAATTTTATACGGCGGTTGTTCTCGAGTTTATTTTTTATAGTTTTACGTCCTCGCGTAAAAAACTTCAATTAGAACAAAAATTTGCAGGGGCAGTTTCATAGTGACATCCGTTTTTAGGACCTCTCTTCCACACGAAATTATTTCTTTATGCTTTATTCGTTCATATAAATTTAACTGCGGCGTATTCTTTGGGGAATAATGGACGAGATGGATGGATTAAGCCGCAATTAATTAGGAACGAGGTAATTCTTTATTTACCGATTTTAAATTGCGTAATTACCTAATGATAAAATTAGTTACCGTGTTGTTTGAAAAGTTTCAAACTGTGTAATTAGAGGTTGGAATTTAAATTTCATTACACTCCATATCATACCCTGTAATTAAGGGTATCGGAATCGACGTAAATAAATGGCTAATCAATTAAAAAACAACATTTCCAAGTGGTTAATTAATTTCAGAGGGGACGTTTTTGTTTAGAAAAAAATGCTAAAGTTATTTGAAATGCTTTTAGTTGTTGTAATTTCTCCCAAGTGAAATAGTAGCCCAATCAGCATTCGCAGCCGAACTAAATCTGGCACAAATTCGACACCGAAGACAAATTTAATGATGAAGTTATTTCATAATAATCAAAACATATTATTTTTGGGTGTTTCTCATAAAAACCAAATCTTCCAAATGCAGCTCTGGATTTGTTTTGATTTCTGTAGTAAAAGTTACCCAATAATTACGGTGTGTGACATATGGTAAATTTGGTTCAATTTCCCAAGGAGCTCTTCGTTTTGTTAATATTTAATTCAAAAGTTCTAGTTTTGCAGAAACACGGAAGAGTAGGCGGTTAATTGACAGCATATCCGCGATTGTATTGTTTGAGTTATATTCGATTGAATTATACAGAACTTCCACCTACACATACACAACAAACTGTCAGTCCCATTCAGAAAATCACAGAATTATAGATCGCTCTTCGTAAAATTTAGTAAAGGTCAAAGATTAAAATTAGGTAAAATGAATAAATATAATATTGCGGCGGAGGTTCGTCAAACTTCCCCATGCGTTTACGTGCCACGTGGTGTTGATGCCCTTTTGTCTGGTTTCGCCCTAGTATTTGTTCTGTAAGAATAAATTGCTGCAAAATTGTACATGATTATAGAGCTCTAAGGTTTCGTATATCATGCGCTTACAATTGTTCATCATCAGGCGATGCGGGATAATTATACCTAGTACTGTAAGCCATGTAACACGCATTTGAAGAGGGTAAACGCATGTTCTATTCAGAGCCGGATTAAGATTCTATAACAACGGTTGGAAGTATCGAAATTTATTGACCCGTATTTTATAACACTATGCAAAGTTCTACATTTAAATTTTGTTACTTTAACTGAAATTTTAAAATAGTCGGAGCGAAACTTGGACTTTTTCTTGTACAGGTGGATTATAACTGTTTGTTCTCGTGTACAGGTCGTAATTCTTGTTTAATCCTTTTAAAAATTTACATCAGTATTCTTGCAAAATTTGAAATTTATTGGCTTGTTAATTGGTTAAAATCGGTTTGGTAGTTTTAGAGCAATTAAATGTATGTAAATCAGTTGACGTAGCTTATGAGGCTATAGTTTTGGAAACGCCTGGGGTAATTTATCACTCTTAGTATGTGTTGTGAACTGTAATCTGGATCTGGAAAGAGCAAGAAAGCTCAAATAACCACTACGAGTCCCAGAAAATTAGTGGAAGAACTAAATAAGGTTGACAAACTCTGGACAGAATCTAAAAATTGGAACAGAAAGACAAGTCATTTAGGGCAAAAAAGGCGGAAAAAGACCATAACGAGAAGAGTTCTATAAGAAAATTCATAAGGAAAAAACCATAGCGAAAAGGATGTTAGCAAGAGAAACTTTAAAAGCGGCAACGAGCACATTTAAATACAGGAGGAGGGGGGGGATACACGTAATATTTTTTTGGGTATATAAAACGTTGAAGGATTTTGAGTCCTCTCAGGAGAATAGCTACATCAAGAAAATAAATGAGGGTTAGGGGGGTGACAGCTATTGGCAAGAAAACAAAGTTTCAGGGAAAGAAAAAATGAGAACTCTTGCACGGAGAATAAATGAAATCCATCGCTTTTTCAAAACTCAGCTTGAGAAGTCTATAAAAGGAGCAGAGGATCTTCTCAAGGACGGTCAACGCATTGACGCGACCTTCGATGGGTTAACAAGACACAAGTGTAACCTTGAAAATCGACAAAAGCAGTTCAAAGGTGGTCCCAAATTCCACTAGGCTTCGAATAGTCGAAGTGCGCTAAATGTTGGTCTCCAAACCACGAGACTGAGAGGTGCATAAAAAAAGACATCTAAATACTAGAGCTGCATCAGGGACGGCCATATCGCCAAGAGCTGCGAGGATGAGAATACGTGGACATATAGGGTGAACAGCAAACTTTACCAGATCACGCATACAACGCCAAAGACGCTTCAGTTTTTGGCGTAGGTAAAAAACCAGGAAAAAATGAAAAACAGAAAAGGGGAACGAACTATGAAGTAAATAACAAGAAAATCGACATATCACAGCGGAAGATATACGAAATTAATGTCTGACTGTGATTCCCGAAGGAATGGGATTTTATTTGGTAGAAATCTACACCATCAGCCAGCTACCCAAGTAACACACGATCGTATAATAGACGTATATTTTTGGGATATTTGGGATATTTTTGGTATACGTCTAATTTTGGTTATAATAATATACGTATATCATATACACTTCATATACCATACTTAAAATATCCGTAAATTAGACGTATATAATTGGGATACTTAAGATGTACGTGAAATACGTCTAATCTTGGTATATCTGATATACGGATATCATATACACTTTATATACCATACCTAAAATATCGGTAAATTAGACGTATATAATTGGGATACTTGAGATGTACGTGAAATAGTCTAATATTGGTATATCTGATATACGCATATCATATACACTTTATATAGCATACTTAAAATATTGGTAAATTAGACGTATATAATTGGGATACTTGAGATGTACGTGAAATACGTATAATTTTGGTATATCTAATATACGGATATCATATACACTTTATATACCATACTTAAAATATCGGTAAATTAAACGTATATAATTGGGATACTTGAGATGTACGTGAAATACGTCTAATTTTGGTATATCTAATATACGGATATCATATACACATCATATACCATACTTAAAATATGAGTAAATTAGACGTATATAATTGGGATACTTGAGATGTACGTGAAATACGTCTAATTTTGGTATATCTAAAATACGGATATAATATACACATCATATACCATACTTAAAATATGCGTAAATTAGACGTATATAATTGGGATACTTAAGATGTACGTGAAATACGTCTAATCTTGGTATATCTGATATACGGATATCATATACACTTTATATACCATACCTAAAATATCGGTAAATTAGACGTATATAATTGGGATACTTGAGATGTACGTGAAATAGTCTAATATTGGTACAGTGGGGCCCGCTTAATGTGATCACATTGGGACTTGAGGTTTTTGATAACAATAACCGATTGATAACAATAAAAGGAAAAAATTTTTATTGGTTATTTATTAGTATGTAGTACATCTACAAAAATTAATTAATAAAAGTCACTCATTGTGAAATTTTCAAGTAGGACTGAATCTTACAACACACATTAACAGCAAACTATCGTTCATTTATTTATTTAAACGACGGAATTGATAATAAACATAAATATGTAATGTGATATCACATGTGTGACGATGATTTTCTTGCTAACACCTGACTTTATATTATGTGGGTGGTATGCACAATATAAAAAAATGCTTGTAACTGAAAATCAACTCTTTTGCTCGTGGGAGAAAATAATCTTAAGAATAATATGATAACATTAACCGAAATCTGATAACTATAAGCGATGTTTTTTGTGTGTAATAATATACGTCCGTTCCGTTCTTGGCAAAAGTGATAACAATATCCGAATGATAACATTAACCGCGATCACATTAAGCGGGCCCCACTGTATATCTGATATACGAATATCATATACACTTTATATAGCATACTTAAAATATTGGTAAATTAGACGTATATAATTGGGATACTTGAGATGTACGTGAAATACGTCTAATATTGGTATATCTGATATACGAATATCATATACACTTTATACAGCATACTTAAAATATTGGTAAATTAGACGTATATAATTGGGATACTTTAGATGTACGTGAAATACGTGTAATATTGGTATATCTAATATACGGATATCATATACACTTCATATACCATACTTAAAATATCCGTAAATTAAACGTATATAATTGGGATACTTGAGATGTACGTAAAATACGTCTAATATTGGTATATCTGATATACGGATATTACATACACTAATTGGGATATATAATTGGGATACTTGAGATGTACGTAAAATACGTCTAATATTGGTATATCTGATATACGGATATTACATACACTTTATATACCATACTTAAAATATTGGTAAATTAGACGTATATAATTGGGATACTTGAGATGTTCGTGAAATACGTCTAATATTGGTATATCTGATATACGGATATCACATACACTTTATATACCATACTTAAAATATCGGTAAATTAGACTTATATAATTGGGATACTTTAGATGTACGTGAAATACGTCTAATTTTGGTATATCTAATATACGGATATCATATACACTTCATATACCATACTTAAAATATCCGAAAATTAGACGTATATAATTGGGATACTTGAGATGTACGTGAAATATAAATGAAGACGTTCCATTTTTTAAAAATGTACGCAGCGGTAGACTTTGTTGGAAAGAAAGTTGCCATTGTTCCCATGCCAAAATCACTGGTAAAATCAAAAAAAGCTTTAATAACATTAGTTCAAAATTTGGTTTCTCTAAAAAACTGAAAAACTTATACTATACGTTATTAAAAAAATCATATTAAAGATTAATCTCTATAGCTGCAATTAAATATTGTGTTGGTAACACAATTGGTATTAGAGCCAATGAATTTATTGTACTTAGGTGTTACCAAGCGATTACTGATTAAATATTTAGTACATAGATTTAGTAAAAGGCAAGCGACAATTTAGAATATCTACACATTCCATCAACAATATTAATATTAAAATAAAAAAATTTAAAACTTTCCGACGTTTTTTGTAGAAAGTTGCTATCATTTCTTGAAATGATTTGCCTTCAAGGCAAATTAATTATTTAGCGGAAGCGGAGAATCACATTAGGATATTGAAAGTGAACTACGGGAGCCAGATCAAAACTTATCCAAAAAAGATATTTTTTTATTTATAATTTGTTATAAGAAATGGCTAAATTTAGTGCGGCCTTCAGGCCGCACAGTTCGAGCAATCTAAGGTGTGTATAAGAATAACAAAAATACAAATCGTAGTGTATCGATGTAATACATTGTAGAAAAGTAATAAATAAATGAAAAGGGGAAGGCACAAAGGAAAAAATAGCAAGAAAATGGACAGATCAGTCTAGAAGATATACGGAAGTAATGTCAGACGGTGGTTTCCGGTATTACCACGGGAGAGGATCGAAGTGGATGGAACCCCATATTACCACCTAGTACATGCTGTGCCTTTCTTCAGATTTTCCTCTTCCTACGCAAAATGAAAAGTTAGGTTAGAGTTGATTTAGTTAAGTTAGGTTAGAGCAAAAAATATACTCTGTACCTTCAAGGGAGGAAATATTAGTGGGTAAAAGCCTACACTACACAGAAAAAAATTGTACTTGAAAGTAGAACAATTTGTGTCTAAATTGTCTATAAGAACAAATTGTGTGAAAATGTCGCACAATTTGTGGTAGAAAATAATACAATTGGGTTAGAGATGACTAAAATTGTTTTAAAAAAAAGTACAATTATACTAAATTTTCACACAATTTGTACTTGTAAACAATGTAGACACAAATTGTTCTTCTTTTAAGTATACTATGCATTTAGTACGGGCTGATGTATGGTATTTTCTTAAAATTTTCTTTCTAAGGAAACAATTAAAATATTTTTTTATATAAATTAAATAAGAAACGGCTAAATTCAGTGCGGCCTTTAGGCCGCACAATCTGGTCAATCTAGTTATATGATAAAAATATAAATCATCTCGTGTCGATGTAAGCGTTTACAAAGTTAGGCTAGGTAAATAATTGTATCAGCACAGCAGACAGATAAATTTCTCGTTTTCAACGGGACAGTACCGTTCTAAACTTCGAAATCTTGGTGTCTCTAACAATTTATTGCGGACCACCATTTGTCTGAATCAAATATTCTTCAAATATATTGTTAAATAAATTCCAACTTGAATAATTATTTTGGTCGTTAAAAAATTAATCAAATTCCCGTCCCCGTTAGGCTATTAGGGACACCGGAACTGTCAAGTTTAAATAAAACGTCTGATTTGCGGTCTCATATACTATTTCAAAGTTGAAAACCGAACATCTAGACCACCACCATATACCATATGCATAATGTACCCAGCAGTCCATTATTAGGGACTAACATTTTTGTCCCACTTGACACTTGATAAAAAAAACATTTCTTCTTATTTAAAAACTATCCTGTTTTATGTCCAAATATTTAAGGTCATCTTATTTCCACTACGTGCACAAGTTGTAACATAAAACCCGGAGCTTTTGAAATCCTTTCAATTTTGATAAAACAATGAAATTTCCAAATAATATTATTTTCAGAAAGAAATGGTAAGCTCACGTTACCATACATTAGAGAACAAAAGAAGAGGATTTAACAAAATGTTTCTAAAATAAAGTAACCGTTGCAACAATGAAGGTGTAGATTGAAAGCGTAGGAAATGTAATGAGGAGTAATCCGTTTGTTTTAATGCTGGGGCGGATTTCAATGTAGAAAATCGAGAAGGTTTCATTAATTATTACTATTTATATACCGTAATAATAGTATTTTCTGAAATAGAACCCCGCATGTTCATTTATTCATTTCATAAAAAATTACGTTTCCATAAAAATAAGGTAATATTCCAGAAAAAAAAAATGAAATTGTAAGCTTTATTTATTTTTGAAGACATCCGGAACAATATGCATTATCATAAATAGGCAGATGTAATAAAAATTTAATATACTCACCACTGTCGAATTTCTTTTTCGGTAACTGCAACAAGAATTAAATTACAATTTGTTTATCTTAATGTTCTAAAGCGAAAACGAATCGAATTATCAATTCAGAAGTGGGATGTTTTAAGTTTCTACATAACCGTAATTTAAGTTTGATTTATTTGTTCTAAATTTCTGAAAACTTTTTACATTATTTACAAACCCCATGCACGAAAAATTTAGTTAAAAGAAAAACAGGTCGTCGCTTTTCTTTTCTCATTAAAAATGGAAAAGAAAAATTGATAACTATTAACATCTTTTTGCAAGAAACAAATTTATTTTTATGCTTTTTGTTATCTTGTATCGTAATTAAATGGACGAGGATAATAAGCAGCGTTTCATTAATTTTAACGTTAAAATTTTTTAAAATTGAAAGGCAGAGCGTGTCGAGTCAAAATTATTGTTCGAAGCCTGTTGAATATTTAAAGGGATTCTACAGGTCTGTTATTGATGGATAAAGCTTGATAAACCTACGTTGCGTTAGCTAAATATTTAAATTTTAACTGCTTAATTAATTTAAATGACAAATGCTGGTAATTGATATACAAAATAAAATTTTTAATAAATACGAGGTTCGCTCAAATAGCATCCTTCTGATTCGACTGCGCCAGTTACGACTATTTATCATCATAACTTCATAACCGAGCAATGAAACACCGTTAGAGACGAAAAATATGATCCAGCGAGACCGTCAACATAAATTTCTATTTCGAGGGGAAGTCTTATTCGATTGCTGTAAATCAAAACGGCTTTTTATGTTTTTGTTAGATAAAAATTACGATTTATTTTTGGTTTTTTCGATTACGATCCGCTTAAACGCAATGTTTAATTTTATTGAAATTACATGCAAATTAAAATTGTGTGAAAATCGAGCACATGAAGAGAATTTTAGTATGCTTGACCGAATCGCTGCTTATGTTGCTCTAGAGTTCTGTTTTCATCTTTGATAGTGCCGTCACGTTTTTATCAAAATATATCGAAAGGATCGAGCAAATGAAACCCAATCGAGCGCGATATTTCCAGAAGTATCTCGGTGCTTGCGTTATTATTTTGTGAGCGTTTCTAAAGTGTTCTTGTTTTTCGTTAACTGGATGCTGATTGGTCTAATTAACACAGAATTCTTAAATTTGTCAGCGAGGTTTTCAAGTGGCTGCGATGAAGTGAAATTCGTAATGAGCCTTTTAAACGCTTAAGGAAGAGCGATAAATCGTCACGATGCGTAATTGAAGCTGGAATGTAGCCTAGACTTTTTACAGTGACGGAGGTTCTATTTGACTTTAACGTATTAAACATTTTGACTGCTTCCGTGCTTCAGAGGGCACGTAAAGTAGATAAATTTCCACTATTAACAAAAAATCTGGGTCCTGAACACACGTGAGGCACTGCTTAACGAAAAAGTTGTGGCTCCATTCCACAAACTTCCTCCAGGAAATTTTGGATTTGCTTATAAAATGCTACTAAGGTCTCAGGCTCCGTTGCTTCGTGATGAATTCCATTCTTCTGTCTATCGGCGAATGCTGACTATAAGAACAATCAGAGCCTATTACACTATCTCCATGGTAACGGCGTTGGTGATATAGCTACCTCATCATTACACCCAAAATTTCAGTGCAAAAAGAATATTTTAGATTCACCTAATTACCAAATTACTAATTAACAGAGATAAAACTGTAGTGCACAGAAAAAAAAGGTGTACTTAAAAGTAGAACAATTTGTGCCTAGATTGTCTACAAGTACAAATTGGGTGAAAATTAGGTACAATTGTACTTAATTTTAGTCAAATTCAGTCATCTCTAGCGCAATTGTACTATTTTATAGCACAAATTGTGCTAAATTTTTACACAATTTGTACCTGTAGACAATCTAGGTACAAATTGTTCTACTTTTAAGTACACATTTTTTTCTGTGTGAAGTTCTGTCAACTGTAACATAAAATTTGAAACTGCCAGATGCGCACAGATGTCACATTTCTACTAAAAGCATCCCTTGTACTTGGATGGGTGACCGTACGGCGACCGCTTGTTACTACACTTTTATCAATCCGCACTTGATTGACACGATAAAGTAGCAAAAAAACATTTAGCAATATGCTCAGATTTATTTCGTAAACAGTAAAACTTCAACTTTTCAATATTCTCAAATGATTACTAACTATTGACAGAACTAGAACGGGGGCTAAAGTATACTTAATTAAAAAAAATAATGCTTAAATTATAAGTGTTATTATCATCAAAAAAAAATATTGCTGCGCCTGAGGGTTACTCCAATTAATTAATGCTGATCCACCACTGTTCTGTTCTGTTCACATCAGATGTGCAAAAGAGCGTTACAAACAGACCGATTATTCAAAGACTTTTTTTATGTTTATAATGGCATACTTATTTATTTTTATATTATTGAATACAGAAGTTTACGATCCAAAAAATTCGGTATAGTGAGCGATTTAGCCGATCGTTATCGTCAATTTCGCCGCTCACAAAACCTAAAAGTTTAGTAACTTCTGTTTTATAAGTATCGACTAGAGATATCTATGAAATTTTAATCTAAAGTTTACATTTTTTTACAATAATATGTGTCTGAGGGATTAAGTTTTACTATAAAACCTACAGAATACCAAAACTGCGGTCATTCGTTAAGATCAATTTGAATTCAAATTTTAATTGCTATTTTACATTAAAATCGGATCAGCGGGCTTTGGGATTGTTGAGTTTGGTGATTTAATATGAAAACACTTGAAATAATATGAAACTTCACCCAAAAATTTGATATGACGCGAGGCACTTACAATGGCATAACCAAAGGCGCTTTGAAAAATTACTTTTAGAAATTGAAAAATCCACCTTAAAAAATATATAGTTTACTTTCCTCAAAAAATTCTATCCATGAAAAACGTCCGCAATTTTTCGGTTTTTTTGCGCCCCTACTCTTCTGTCAGAGTTGGTTACAATCTTTAGACCCCCCCCCCTCGGAACGTCTGATGGTCACAAATCAAAAACTCGGATCCCATTTTATTTCTTTATAATCGAATTTGACGAAAACTATTCATTAATTAAAAATATGGAAAAGAAAATTCAAAAACAATTTTCTTTTGGACCCCTCCCTCCCCAGGCATGGACGACCCTTAAGCAACAAACCACAAACCAACTTTTTGAACTGAAGTTATTCCACACAACCCCACGATTCCCGAAGAAAATTTTTTGAAAAATTAGTTTTGGTCATTTTAGTTGGTTTATGTTTCATTTTCTAGAGTGGATTAAGCCCACTTAGCTGTTCAAAAAATTGCTTTGATGCTTTCTTACAGACTGTGAAATTAAATACAATATAGCATAATTTTTTGTGGAAGGCAGTGGTGACTCGACGTTCGCATTATGTTTACTGCACGTAAATGACCACAGCTTTGCCTTTCACAAAAAATTACGCTGTACATAGGTTATTTTGCTCTAAAAGTTTCAACTTGATGTACCCCCCGGTTTCTCATAAAATAATAGAATTATTTTAATTTTCCCAAGTCAATTATGTTAATTATATATTAACTAGATTGTCCCCGTTGTGCGGCCTGAAAGCCGCACTGGAAATATTTTAAGTTTATAATGAATTCGTGGCTAATCAAAAATTCGATAACTCGTTACAAACAGATAGACAGACAGAGTTTTCTGCAACATTGTTTATCCGAGCGAGGCGATAATAATAACCTCGAAATTAGTACATTTTTGTTTTCTTACCCACTATAGTTTCTATTTAAGATTACAGTAGATGGCGTTTAAAATTTTTTTTGTTTAAATTTCATTTGTCTCAAGGTCCTCACTGTAGTGTAGGACTTGTAGGTAGTGTAGTAAGTTTGAAGTGGGGAAGTATGAAACTTAGACTTTTTTTTAACTTTTTTGCTTTTTGAATTTGCATCGAAGCAAACATTGTAGTATGTGACGTCACTCGTGGGCTTTTGTCAAAATTTAAGTTTTTTGTGAACTGCAATAGACGGTTTTCTTCATATTTACAGTACAAGGTCTCCTTTTTTCAATTTCTAGCTCACGCGTAATGTCAATTATGTCAAAGCTGACGTTAGCGTCTTCTAGAGTTGAAAAATTTTATAAAATAAGTTCACTGTTTTAACGCTCGAAGAGCTAACGTCAAACTTTTTTGCTTCTTATTGGAGAATTAGTGAGAATTCTAGACGATAGCGCCTCTAGCGTTAAAAGAGTGAACTTCTGTATTGAATTTTTTTATAGGGGATGGGAACTTTCTCGCTTCATGAGGTTAGATTGTCTAAAGACCTGGAAGGTAAAAGAAGGAAACAGCTAAAAACCTTGCTGGATCCTGAATTTTATTCAGAGTATAATGGAGTTATCTACAGCCGTGGAGTGACCGCTGCTTGAGTACAGAGCGGAAATTCTGGGTTCAAATCGCGAACTATACAGAATTTCTTAGCTCGGCCGTTCGGTGGGCATCCACACGCTGTGGTGAAATTGATATTGATTTATCGGAAATATGTAATGTGGGGGGGGACTAATCCACCCCGCTAATCGGATTTGTACTTCCCAGAAAGGGAAAACAATATTCTATTTAGAATGTAAAATGCTTAATGAATGAATGGAGTTTAGTTTTCTTAAAAAGATTTTCCCAGAAACCGGGGGGTATGGGATACCCCCAGTTTGAAAAGTTGTTTTGTTACTTCTTACAGCTGGGATGGTATTCCAAATTCCCTTTCGCCCAGTTCTTAGAGAACATGACATGCACTGGTTGCGTAGCTCAAGTGGCGCTACCCTATCGGCGAATTTTAATGTTAACCAGGTGTTTTTAAGTCACTATTACCCTGCTGTGAGATGGCTGTGTACGCTTCTTTGAATCACAAATTTAGTGTTGTAATAGGGAAATTCTGTTTGGTTCCATTCTGGAGCCTCCTCGTGCTACGTTTCTCTTCTTCCTCCACGACGCAAGTTTCCGTAGGTGTAGTTCCAATTGGTCCTACTATACCTTAAACGCACAGATTTGATTTCGCAGGCGGAGAAACACCGTGTCCGATTCGGACCGTTTTTGATTAAAACCCAGAATTTCCGCTCCGTAACTCAACCAGTGATCCCATCATTCCACCACTGCTGACTCTGTTTACTTTTCGTTCAGCTCAAGTGGTGCCACGCTGTAAGCTAAGTTTGAACGTTAACGAGGTGTTTTATCCTACTACTGATGACCATGAAAGATGGCGCTGCGTATACTTTTTATCACATTTTTTAAACGTTTTTATTTCATTTTCTAAGAGGTTGCATGCAATTGACAAGCTAAATCGATAGTTGCGTTTCGTCCCTCTACTTATTTTCCGGGGGGGGGGGGGGCAGAGACGTCACAAATTACTTAAACATTAGATCACAATTTGCCAAAACTTAAAGCTTAAACCATGCCGGATGATTTTCATCTGAGATAGCATTACACATTTCATACTTCATAATACCAACCCATATTTTCAAACAGATCGTTTAAATCAAATTTAAAAAGCGCCACATATAGAGCCGACCTTTAAGCTAGCCGCTACAAAGCACTAAGCGGTTTTACTCTCTTTGATCCATATATCTGTTCTAATAAACCGCTTCAATTGATTAACTTCCCGAAGATGTCCAGCATTTCAAACATGCAATTCCCTAAAAGCAATATTTCCCATTTGATGAAATTGATCTTGTTCGCATCTGTAAGGGCGTCAAAAACTTGTAGATTGGATGAGAATTTCAAGGTAAAATAACCAAGACGTAGTAGGGTCATTTAACTTTATGTAAGTTAGTTTCCTTGACAAGCAGCCAATTTCAAGTTGAGGTGCTAAGAGAGTTTAACTATCGATTGGTTGAAAACTCTTGCACATAGTGTGACATATGAACCTTTTACGTGACCGACCACTTGTCTGATTATTATCTGACACGGTAAACAAGCATACTGATGCAGCCTGATTAATATAACTTGACGTTCTTCTATATTATGTATTTAACTGCACAAAACAACATTACAGGTTTATAATTTCCTAATTGCCCTGTTAATTCAAGTCAACCTACATCATTCTGGATTGTATTTATTGAATGGTACCAGAGGTCCTCAACCGCAATTCGGCTTGGCTTTGTGCCAGTTGAAAAATCTACGAATAGTTCCTTTGATGGTTTTCTAAACCGCAAGCAGATGTTGAATGCTGAGAGTAAGCTCTCGAAACAAAAGCTTTGCATGACCAGCTTATCTCCTGTGAAGTGTGGTTTCCTGTCGAAAGCAACCACCTGCATTATTCCTTCCTGCTTGGAACTTAGGATTGAGAACCACTGAATCACAGCAAACATTTTTACGACTATCCTATTCGCTATTGAAATTCCGTTTTCGGAGTGAATTGTGGTTACTTATTGATTAAGAGCTACAATCAGACATACCAAATTTGACAGCGTGGTTAAAATCGCGGTAACTAACAATTAAAATTTTAAATGAGCGATTACGAAATTTTTTATATTATGCGAAGGAGCGAAGTTGGAAAAGTCGTTTGTATCAATAACGCGTATGAGGTGCCTCGCTATTCTAAAGCAGTCAAATCGTGACTACCTGAAAGCCATCTTAGGCTTAATTTTGATTAAAGATTAAGCACGCTCTTCTCAACAATACATGACTGAAATACAATAAGTTTGGCGAGGGTGAGAGTGCTCCAAATATATATAGACGTTATTTAAATGAGCATCACGTTCCTTAGGCTCTGAAGCAGTGGTTTGTTGCTGAAAATTTATATTAAGATAGTTTCACGAAAGAAACCAAATAAATTCGGTTGTAAGTTAAATTAAACGTCAAGAACAATAAACAAAGACTAATGATTTTCACGTGCGTGTTCATCTCACACGCGAAGGGGGAGCAACTCAAAATTATATACGTACCAGGAAATGCACCAAAAAAATTGTCTCTATTTACCCCCAGTAAACAGAGTCCGTTTACCATATGGAGAAAGTTTGAGAACCTCTGTTCTAGAAGTTTGTTGTTAAATATGTCAAACCGAGATAGAACCGCTCAAAAATAAATAATGTAATCCAAGATCTGAGCATTTCTTAATGCTTGTTTTGCCGTAAGTGACTAATTAGTCTTGAAGATTCCACCCACAAGAGCGCACCTTTTCCATTTCCTTTTATTGTTTTCTTGTACACACGCAACATTATAAATTTTCTTTGTCACTTTTTTCCATTACGGAAGATAATTTATGCACGAGTAGTCGAATGCGGAATATTTAAACTGAACAGATCTCCGCTAGGGGAACCTGGAGCCGGGGTAAATATAGAACTCTTTATCGTCATTTAATAACCACGTCATCTTTATTTTCTTTTAATTAAGAATCGGATTTCGTTTAAATTATGTGCTCAATTTGTAATTCGGTCACGCACTTCTTAGAAAAAACACAACCAAGCCATTACCAGCGAACCCATTTATCTTAAACGATTTTAAAAGTTTACATTGGATTTTTTTCTTTAAGTTTTTTTCTAAACAGAAGCTGTAAATTTTTTAAACAATAATAATAATTTAAATTGTCATGTTGTAAGGTGCGGAAAAGCACTTAGAAAATGTCAATAATCGGATAAGTGAATCGTCGCATGCTGCCCCTAATAATAATCGACATGAAAACTAATTGATGAGAACAAAGCTAATTTTAATAATAACAAAACAGAAATTGATGTTTTAGTTGTGTTGTATAATATGAACGCAACCTCATAAATCATGCTAAAAAAATAATGATCAATAGAACCAGACAAACGTAGCGCTTTACATCGATCCTGAATTTTACATTGTTCACTATTATAACGGAATACCTTCATAGATTATTTAGATGAGCCTGGAATTTCAGTTTATTAAGGAAATTTGGATGATAAAACAAAAGAAAATTGTAGCATTAGTCAGGTGAAGAAACAAAATTTCATTCCTTTCCGATGTTTACGTTTTTGGAACCGACGTTAAACTATAAGTCCCCACTTAATACAGTGGCCTTTACTGAGATGAAAGAACAAGGTTTGATGTTTTTAATGCTACAAATAACGGCACACATTTCAGTTGTTTGGAATCGACGTTAAACTATAGGTCCCCTTGCTCTATTTTATAGAGCTGAGAAGAGTACCTGTATATATAGCAGAGCATCAGAAAAGGGAGCTTTCAATTTTGAATGATATTCGATAAAAAATGAGACCAAATTGAAAGGAGATCAGAATTTACCATTGGCACCCAACGTGGGGCTTCAATTTGACACTTATAAAACCTCATCTATAAGGTGAAGAAACAAAGTTTGATTCCTTTAATGCAGCAACCAATCCCACACAATTCCCCGATTAGGAGTCCAGTCCTTTAAAGCAATTACTACAATCAACTTTTTTGTTATCTGTTTAAAAATAATTTCTGTGCGGCCTGAAGGCCGCACAACCTAGGCAATCTAGTTTTTGAATATTTTAAAAAGTTTTTAAGAATGAGAAATGCTATGTTATTTACGAAAGACGTCGCATTTCCTAGAGGCATAATAATACAAAATAGAAAGTTAAACAAACTCCAACTTTTGCTTGCGGCGTCTCACGTTGCTACCTGGGAAGCTCGCAATTATGACGATAAATTTTTGTTCGAAGGTTTAATCTCGCAGGGGCTATAAAATTAGTGTTTTAAATCTTGATAAACAAATTCGTTCTCTTTGAGAGCGAGTAATCAGCGGAACGTTAGAATCAATCACATAAAATTTTTAAATCGCGTCGTCTACGCCCCTTTTTCTTCAACTAGATTGATACAATTTATTTTATTACTGAAGACTTTAATATTCTGTTGGTTTGTAAGGTCACGTCCGGCTTGATTGAATATTTTTTATGTTTGAAAAATAAATTCGCAAATCATCAATCATTTCGTACCATAACTTCCGTCAGTTCGCTTCAACTGATAAGGCATAAATAAAGGTGACCTTTTCAGGAGTTTTGCTTCTAATAAACAAATTTGTTTAATAATATTATGAAATTGTCCAGAGAATATTAAATTAAATAAATCAGGTTTAATTGTTAATTGAGGGACTCCCCTAGGTTAAGCAATTTTTTAGAATTAGTTAAAATTTTGAATATTCGGTAAATTTTCTAACTGTTTTAAGATACCGGATCATTTGTTTATTACTTGCTCATTTCGTAGTCTCGTTAATTAGCCCAATAGAATTCGAAGGTATTGTGGCTGCCCTTTTCACCAAGTTTGCAACAATCTCGTCTCCAGAGATGAGTTAATTAAATGCAAACTGGGATCATCGAAATCATTAAAACTATCTTTGGTAAACTTCTGTTAATTCCATGCGGGTCACTTTTATTACGAAATTATAAATTGTGACATTGTAAATGTCGGTAAACTTGGCAACGGAAATTAAAGGGGTAAATTTTAGGTTAAAGAAATTGTAATAGTTCAAAATTACCGTTATTATATTTTTATTTCTTTTTGATCTCCTATGGCGGCCATATTTGTTATAGGAAAGGGTTTGGGGAAACTGAAATATCTCAGTTCCTATCTAATCTATCTACATGGAAAAAAACGAAATTTTTTTACAAAAAAAAAGATCTACAAAATTATTCTATAAACATTTTTGCGTAAATGCAATTCTTAAGGATAAAATTTTAGTCTTAAGTTGTAGCTCACTTTTTGCGTTTTTTGTGAACAAATTTTGTTTTTTCCGTGTTGCTAGGATACATAGGGACTGAGGTATTTAGGTTTCCGCAAATCATTTCCAATAACAAACATGGCCGCCATATGAGAACAAAAAGCAACCAAAATAAAATTATCTTTTTATGTTTTTTTCTTAAATAGTTTTTTTACAGGAACCGGGAGGGGGGGAGATGAAATTTTCCAACGAAAGATGTTTTATTACTTTTTTATAACTGGCCCCCCGGTTTACAGAAAAAGTTTAATTTTAAATGCACTGTGTATAAACCCTTTATAGAAATGTTCGCGGCCTTGTGCATCCTCGTTATAACCGAATTTCGCTGTATTATTTTATTATGTTTAGAAACAAACAGTCGAATATGTAAAATACATCTTAAGGGTTTGTTAATATTTTTTAAATCGATGTTAATTTGAGGAGATAAATTCTAAGATAAAAAGCAGATAATACCGAAACCGCGGTCACTCATTAAGGTTAATTTAAATTTATGATGCATTTAATTTCGAATCAGAGAACCCCCAAATTCAGACGCGGAAAAGAAATCTAATTTATTGATACCATTTTTGTTCGGGTCTAAGGTGGGCCACCCGGTATAAATATAATTATTAATTAGCTCATTTATGAGTGATTACTTGGAACTCGATTGGTGTACTACTTAGGTTAGGTTGGTAGTAATGAACGACCAATCAAAAGAGTGAGAGAGCGTGCTAGACAGAGAAAATTATTAGGTCTGTTTGGTACCACAGTCCTAGTGCTACACTAACTACACTACTACAAATTGATTGGTGGTACAATTACCAACCCACTTTTTACACCAATCAATTTTTAGTAGTGTAGTTAGTGTAGCACTAGGACTGTGGTACCAAACAGACCTATTATTATATGTCTGTGTTTAAATCGAGCGCTTACAAAATGAATTGCACGTCAAAGTCAAGAAATGCTATAACGAATGCAGCAGGAATACAATACGATCTTGCTGATGCAGATGCTCGCCGCAGGAGTCATTAGTAAAGCAGTTTACGATGAATCTCAAGCGGCAAATGAACAACAAATCGCTTTTTACGGTTTAACTATGGTGAACATTGTGTAAAATTGATTGCACAATCTGCAAAACCGCCGTAATATTAATGGTTAGGTTTTGTACTATTTTCAAGTCGTTTAAATGTTAAATTACCAAGTGAGGCCGAACACCTACGGCTATAGCTAAGTATATTCTTCTTTGAAAAACTTCTGCAAAAAAGGGAAAAAATACAGGACCAGCCGCTGTTGTCATATTTCTCGCGGTTACCATAGCAATATCTTTTTTCACTCGAGTTTTTTCAAGTTAAATTAAGGAAAAGTTATAATTAGTTTAACAAGTTATTGGAAGCGATGAAAATTAAATTTTAAAAATGTATATAACTTACGTTATTTAATTTTACTCTTTCGAAAGCTAAAATTATCGGAAAATCTATTTTGTTTTGTTTTAGAAGGCAATTCAAACGTTAAGATATAAAAATTAGTTATGTCAGGCAATGAAGAGATAAGTTCTGGTTTAATTTCTGTAATTTTGACAGAAGATTAGATAATTATTACGTTTTAATTAATTAAATTTGTACAAAACTGCACTAGAACGATCATAGCCTTTCTACTACTACCGGTTACTACGATACGATGACGTTTATTTGTTTTACCGAAATTCCGGTGATTATAGAGTATTAGGCGTAATTCATTTTGCATATTAATTTTTGGTGATATTCTCCCCCCCCCCACCACCACACTTATTCAAACCCTCTGATTTCAAACCAATTCCTTTCCATTTCATAGGGTTGATTAAACCCGTTGATGTAAATATCCCTCAGCTTGATAAATTATGATGTTGCTTATTTACAACTGGAGGGTATTCCATACCCCCCCCCCTCAGACCCCCCGGTTCCCGGAAAATACCTTTAACCTCAACACAACAGGCCAGGAAACGGGAAATTTTGTAGAGGGGGGGGTGCTTAACTTCTGTCCACATTGAAGTTCTTATCTTGCCTTGCTTAGGTAGAAGTTGACAAATACTTCAATCTGATTGGTTCCATCGGAAGAACCAATATTTAAAATATTCTTTGCTGACAAAAACCAATGAGATTGAAGTATTTTCTTCTATACTTTTCACCCCTTTTTTGTTGCTTAAAACCATAACATTGGTTTTTGCCATGGTTTACCCAAGCAAGACAACAACATCTGTCCTTGTCTGGAAACTTATTAATTCCTGCTGCGCCTGACCATTTTACTTTTGACAATTTCGATGTTCGTAGTTCATCCTGCGTTATTAAATTTTGTTTATCGAAGGTTTTAACTAACTTTTAGTTTTTTTATTTCTATTTTAAACAAAATTTTTATTTCATTTTTGGTTGGTTAGACGGTAATAATTTTGAATGCGTCTGGGAAACGAATTTTGCGCATAGTAAATGAGATTTTTTGGTACCTTTTAACGTTTTTCTAACATCACCTACTTTATTTTTCAATTTCCACGATTTAATCGTGAAAATTACTTCTCCAGACTGCTTTGCTGATCTGTCAACATAATATGAAATCGCAATATCCGAAATTAAATTTTCTGTCAATTTTGTTTTTAAAATTTTTATGTGGTTTGGAAATGGTTAAATTTGATGTTAACGAAAAGAAGCAATCGAAATCAAAGCGATCGGAGAAGTTAAAGCGATCGGATAATATAAAGCAATCAGAGAAACAAAAATCAGATCTAAAATTTAAAGAACGAGCCAAAAGAGCCAAAACGCGAGTACCCCACAAGCGTTGTGAATCAGATGACGATACCGACATAGAATTTCATTCTGCAAACCACAAAAATTTAAATAAAATTCAAGTTGAAGTTCACGAAAAACCCAAAATCCGAGTTCCCCAAAACCATTGTGAACCGGAATCGGACATAGAGTGCATCTTTTCAAATAGTGAAAATTTTTACAAGCGCAAGTCGTTAAGCCAGGTATATTCACGTTCGCAAGAACGTGACACTCCACAATGCTTTCGAGGTTGCGAAAGAAGTTGTATCTGCAAAAGAAAATGGACGGAAGAAAACCCTGTTAATTATAAAAGGGTTAGAACCGCAGGTCCCATTTCCGAAAGCGATAAGGTCTTTCCGACTGCTTCAACAGCACAACTGCAAATTTGTAATGTCTGCAAGAAAGTGAGGAGGAAGCCAATGAAAATGGGAGTTACCAAGGAGTTGGATTCTTCTTGCACCAATCTTTGCAAGAGATGCAAACGTGAGAGAAACTACCACGGACAACAATGTGCAAACCAAGATGGGTGGTTAAATTGGATCTATAACAAACTTTTTTTGCAAAATCAACATGATTCATATTTTTGAGCGATTGTAATTTTAGTAATTTTTCTTAATAAATTCGTGGTGGTCCATAATTTTATTTTTGAAACTTCTCATCGATTCTCAATTTAAGTAATTAGGAGCGTCGTTCCTCCTACCAGGCTAATCGGAAAATCTATAAAACTGAAAACTATGCTTTTCGTGTTGTAGAAATGCAAGATTTTATTTCATTTCCAACAAGGGAATTTTCTTTAATTTTCATATTTTTGGAAGAGTGTGACGACAAGCGTAGGAGTTATTGCCCCGACTCGTTCCTTGAAACCGTGACATTTAAATCGATTGTGTGGAAAATGTCATATTAAAACTTGTAGCTTCTCGCACAAGAAAATTTTCAGCCGCAGTCAAACAATAATTTTCAGAAGAGATGAAAACAAAATTTCCTTTCATCACAATTCAATTGAGAGGTCACGTACCCGTCATTTTTATGTTTCTCCGCAGCTTGTTATTTACTTTTCGAAAAGGAAAATCTAATTTTCATTTTTTAGTTTTCCCTGAATCCAAATCTTGCGTGGTTTCTAGCCGCTGTAACTTACAAAGAAATCCCTAAACGCAAGGGCGCGTTGATGGCGGGCGTTAAAATACCGCCAGGTTGATCGCCAACATCGGGGAGCCCCTATATGGCACTTGAAAGGTGTAAAAATTTTCCGGTGCATTATTTTAGGCTTATCAAGAGTTTACTTATGCCGTAGGGCTGTTTAGGGTGCTTTACTTGGCAGTTCATCGTGTTTTTGTGGTTGGGTAATATATCAACTTAGAATGTATAGCTCTCAATGATTACCCCCCCCCCAGCTCTTTGGGGTTGAAATGCAAACATAAGATCTCCGTACTCGTAGATTAGCTTTAGGCTTTCACTTTAATTGTTCTTGTTTGCTCAAGTAATTGCGGTTCTGTTTATTGTATGTGTGGAGGGACGGGGTATGCAGTTTAAGTTAAGCTGATGATTTTTAATCTCACCATCACGTGAGAAAAACCCCTAGAAAATTACCCCTAAAATAACAGAATGGAGAGGCTTCAAAGAGCTGACCCGACCTTGCATCCGTTGAATATGAGCTGAGTTGAGGTTTTAGGAGCCGAGATTTACATGGTGTGATCAGCGCTGACTTTTCATTGGATGAATGCTATTGAAGATCCCACGATCTTCTGGGGCCACCGATGTTAAACATCAGCGTAGTCATATATTTTACCGCTCTCTTTAAACCAATAAAAGAAAAATTGGCGTTTTCTTCTTCAATACCGGGTGCAAGGGGCCTTAATTAATAAATACACAAATACAATTTATAAACCCCAAACGTACCTACTTGAAGACGCTGATTTTCATCAAAACGAAACTACAACAATAAAAAAAGATTTTCAGTAATGTGGAAAATTGTTAAGTCGAAAGTACAACGCAAGGGCGGAAAATAAAAAGTAAATAAATACGTCCTCTGCGGTATCACAAAAACGCCATTATTATTGCCTGAAAAGAAAACGACTTCATATCCGCAACAGTCGCCAAAAAAGTTTTTCCAAGTGTATAATGTACGAGCCTTGAGATTAGGTTTTGGGAGATTGTAACAAAAACTAAATAGCAAAGCAAATGCTAAAAGAAAAACTACGTGACTCGAAAGTCACTCGACGACTTTCCCTTTAAAACATGTGATTTCCTCGCTTTTAAAAATTTCAAGAAGGAAAATCAGCATCTCGACTTGCTTTTCGCAGTGCTGCTCTTTTAATCCTTTCAGCTTTTCGGAAAAACTTAGAAAAATTAAGTCATACATCATCACGCCAACGTGAGTGACGTGAAATGAAAATTTTTACGACCCAAATTTTACCGAGTAACCTAATTTTATGATGAGACAGGTTTTATAGTTTTATGGCCAGCATAAAAAAATTTTCACCGACAAGGGCGATTGTGGTGGGATAATGATCAATATTTAATTTACATTTATTTGTCTCCTCCCTAAATTCGACGGTGGATTATTAATGCCACGCAGTTCCATTAATTATTTCGGGAAAACACCGCCCGCCTTGAACGCACACGAAGTCAAAATTACACCGGAATGTTCCTTCTTTTCTTGATAAAAACTAATCCTGATTAATGAAAATAAAATTAACAAATCGAATTAGCCGGATGAAAATTTTTCCGAATAAATTTCCCACGAAGTTTCTTTTTCAACCCCATCGAAGCGAAGTTGTTATGTGAAGACACCAAAATAACACAGTTCAGATTCAATTTACTAAATCAGTTTTCCAAAAGGATTTTCCTTTCATTATAAATGTAAACGTTGCAATAATAAATTTACTTTTAAAATTTTTCCATTCTTGGAAGCGAAGCCACGGTTTTCTTTAGCTTTTATTGGCGAGCTTTTCCACATCTATGATTTTCTTTGAGATGACAAAGATAACACGCCCATGAGAATATTGCTACATACGCAGCGGAGTTTTCAAAAAAAAACCACTTAGTCGGACAAGACTTTTATCGATTTTCTTATTTTTATTGTTTTTAGATTTTTATTTAAAAGATGGAAATGATTCTTACTTTATTATTCAGTGACGGCTCGGATGCGGAAAAGAATTATGCCATTTTTATTTCTATTCCCAGACGGTTTTGTCGATTACGAGGTGCTATCATAAAATATTCCTTTGGGAACATAAACTTCATAGTTTCATATTTTTTTAAAAGTTTTTTTCAACTGCAGTTTCTATAGAGTATTTTAATTTTTAAAGTGTCCTGCGTTGTTTTTCCGAGTTTTAAGTTTGATTATCTTCGGCGAAAGGAAGGAGTCAATTTTTCCATATCATTTATTGCATATATTGCAATTCTAAAATTAAAGACGCTCATGAATGGATTATCGAGATTCCATCTGTCACCCAAAATATGGTATTATATTAAGCATAAGCAAATGTAATTATAGAAGTTAGTTGAATCTATAAACAGATCTATCTATCTCATTTTAATTTCATATTCGAAAAAGTTGTGTAAATTTGAAAATTTTAAAAACTCCGAGCAAGTTACGGGCGGAAAAGCTCAACTTTTATTCTATTTTATCACATTACAATTCAGTTCAGGTCACCATATTGTAGTGTTTAGTGTAGACTCACATTTAAGTGATCAATCTCACCCTAAACTAAATAATATAGTGATAGCAATAACTCGAAAACGATGAAATATGAATAAAAAATTTGAAAAACAAAAATATTCACCTTTTTTTCTTAACAAAATTTTTAATAATCTTTCATCATTTTTGAGTTATTGAAGATAACTGCATTAAATGATATTCAAACTGATATTCAAAATGATATTCCCCCAGACCCCCCGGTTTCCCAACCTTTGCGAGCACTGGCACTCTACACCAACGGGCATTACACTCCTCCACTTTTTTTTATCTTTATCTATCATGGATAAATATATTTGGATTCGTGAAGCACATCACTGCAATAGCAGCATTGCCATCACTGCCCAGCCCCAGATCTAAGATTTTTCGGAACGGAATTGGCAGTGGCCGGCTTTTTAATGACATTGGCTCCCTTTTTCTCTAGCTTTTGAGTGTCAAGATCAACTAAGTTTAATTTGAAGAGTTCAAATATATAAATTTTGCGCCCCCTTAAATTGCTGCCCGGGGCAAGCATCCCGGTTTGCCCCCTTCTAGATCCGGGGGTGTCAGTACCATTTGCAATTAAATAGCAACAGGAAATGTAAATCAACTGTGGTGGCAGGCAGAAGAAAAATCGCATTAGTTTGCTTTGGTTCTGATTGTTTGGATTGTACATAAGATAAAAATTTCTTATGTAAATCTCACTTGGAAAAGATGCCTACAGATTATCCAGACTGTGCGGCCTGAAGGCCGCATTAGAACTATCTTTAGGTTAGTGAAAATTTCTTTTGCTCTGCGATTGGACGTAAGATAAACATCTGTTATATGGATCTCAGTTGGTAAAGACGCCTACAGATTCTCCAGGCTGTGCGGTCTTAAGGCCGGACGTCAACTAACTACAAGATAACTTACAAGAACTGAGTCAATCAGAAGTGCGCTACGAACAGATAGACAGACAAAAACTCAAAGCTATATGATTATTATTACTGCTAGATTGGCCAGACTGTGGCTCTTTGAAAGCACTGGAACTATTTTTAAGATGTGTACAAGGATTATTGAGGAACCTCGTAGTTTTAAAACTTATTCTTGAAATGGATTTTCTGCTCCTTTTGATGGTTAGGAATTATTATTACCTTACAATAACACACCTCATAAAAACATTCGTAAATAGTCTACACGGGTGTGCCTCATATTTTAGAAGCTACGTGCACTGAAGCAAACTAGGGTAATGTACCCCGCCCATTCTGAGATGTTAGATGGATTGTGAGATGGAGACCCATCAAGAAGATGTCAAGGAAAACTTTGGTCACCAGCAGTGTAATGTCCACTGGAAAACCGAGCTTTAAAAAATTTTATTTAGGTCTATTCTGGGGCTTCCTCGTTCTACGTCTCTCCTCCCTCCCCCCGCCACGACGCAAGGTTTTGTAGTTATTGTTCCACATAGGTCCTACTATAGATTTGATTCCGCAGGCCTGACTACACCGTATCAGATTCAGCCCGTCCTTGATTCGAACCCAGAATTTCTGTTTCGTAACTCAACCAATGATCACATCACACCACCCCCGCTGACTGTAACGCACCTCAGATTAATTCTTGAATTTTGTTAGGTTAGTGGTAAAAGAATAAACCAATCTCACGTATGTTCTATTGTAGCGTTGTGATAACTTTACCCAACAGGTGGCGCAGACACGTTTTAGTGTAAGATGCTGTGGGAAAGTGTGAAGAAATGATTGTGGAACCGGGGGGTTCATCGAAAAAAACTTTTTAAGGAAAACAACTGTTGTACAGTACTATCCAAAGAAATTGGCATTTGGGTCTTTTGTTTTAAGCATCACCGTTGGTTATACAACCCAATAAGCTTCCGTAATTGGTTAGGTTAGGATGACTTGTGTGTAAAGCGGAGAGAAATTGATAACGACGCCAATGTGATTTTTGAAAGTCTTGTTTTGGTTACTGATAACTGGGGAGTATACCAAACCCTTCGGTCTTGGGAAAATCTTTTTTAGGAAAGTATCCCAATTGTTTATGTTTTGAATATTTTTTTAGGTTCACGTGGCACCGGGGGGGGGGGGAAACCCAACTATTTCTAATGTAACTCTTGTTCTCTTTGGGGGCACCCCCTTTTTCTCCTTATATCCACTTCTGATATTGAGTACATTTCGGGTGACGGAAGGACGGTGGAATTTATGCAATTTAAAGAAATCTCCTGCAATTCACATGAGATTAATGAGGAAAAACTCAAATTTGTATATTTTATGGTAATCATCACCATAAAAAACGGTTCAAATCGACATCTGTATCACCGGGCGAATAACCGCACACGGTTACTCCAATAAATGTAACAATTAAAAGGCAAATATTTAACACCCATAATTGTCCTCTTTATTTAACTACAAATTTTTTTATAAAATTGGTCATTGCAGAAGCACAAAATTGAGGCGTTAAACGCCTTTTTTTCCTTTTTTTAGTAAAACAGTTCCTACGATACAAAGTGGTATTCTTTAGTTACTTTTTTCTTCCTCTACTGTACTATGTTGTTGAGTTGTAGACTTGATGAGATCCCTACCATATAAATCCATAAAATTTCCACCGACAAATCCCACAAAAAATATAGCAGCGCCTATCAGAACGTCGGTCATCGTAATAGGTGGCTTAACAATTACAACCGGTCTCGGACAATTTTTCGGGTATGGGGACGGCATTTCAATTTTCAGTGGCTTTTATAGCAACCTCATCACGCAAAAATTCTACTATTCGGTTAAACTGTCAATTTTGTTAATTAACTGTCATTTGCATAATATCAACCAAGTTGCGATTCGTTTTTTTTTGAGGGTTTAAAAAGTTGTACTGATTTAATTTTTTGGTCGTCAAACTAAAACAAGGACAAGGGCGCTATTGATCGAGCTACTCGTAAACAGCGGCATTCTGCTGCAGGATAAACAAAAGAGAAACGCAAATAATCTGCATTCTCTCAGGAGAAACCAAGTCACTTCGATCCCAACCAAGAAATCGCAATGTGAATACAAAAAGGAAGAGATCTGATGATTTATCACGCCAAAGCTAGGAGAGCGTGATTCGTCACGAAACGAGAAAGATTGCTGCATGCTTTCCTGACTTCCAATTAACCAAACCCAAAGCAAACATGTACGTACTACCTTTTTCGTTTTCGCTTATCGGAAAAATGGAAAAACAAAATGCAACAAGTTCAGCGGAAAAATGAAATGAACGACGGCATCATCAGCAATGCTGACAGTAAGATATTGGAACGCGTTTGGAAGATGGCGCATCAGATAAAGTTAGAAAAAAATGGCGTGTCGATATATCAAAAATATAAATTGCTCTTCTGGGAGAACCGAAACAATTAATGACTGCGATAAGTAAGTAAGCACTTCGGTATAAGTGACGATCGCCATTAGAAATTCGAAAGGAGCCCGAGGAAACCCCTAAACTTGTTCACTTGTTTGGATGAAAATAAAAGACGCTCGATTCAATTTACCCGATAAAACTGATAAAATTTTCGTGCCCGCATAAAAAGCGAGAATTTGAAATAATCGTATCGCATGGTGAAACTGTTGAGCAGATTTACGATAAATTTAACAATAAAAATCGAGCGTCACACCTGGAACCCTAAAATTTGAATTTATTCGTTTACAAAACTGCCTTTTGGTATTAATTTGCACCCGTCTGGAGGCTGCTGCTCTTCTACTATTTCTTGTTTTATGTATTCGTTATGAAAAATATGGGAGTTACTCTTTCTCACAGTTTTCGTACGAGACTTTGCTCATCAGTTTTCCATGCCTCTATTGCTGGTTACATAAAATCGGCCGTTTCGTAATTGGTTACATAAATAGCTACACTGGAAAAAAGTGCTTAAAATTAGCTAAAAGAGAATAATTATGCTACTTTTAAGCATATTTTTATCGGTGTACCGTTTGTATGTTTCTGCTTTGTTAATTTATTTTATTTTTAGAATTTCCACTTTGTCATTTAACTTTTGCTTTATTTATTTAATTTCGTTTTATTTGTTTTACATTGGTACATACTACGCGAAACTATGTACGAACAAATTTACTTTGGTTTATAATTGCTCTTCTAATTGCTTTTCTTAAACTATCCTTTTGTTTTCTGCACTTAACCTCTTGAGTCTTGACGATACTTTAAACAACTTACGTTGATTATCGCACCTGATGGGGTCTTTTAAGACCGTAGGGTTTAATCAAGATGTTGTTTTAAATTATACAGAAAAAGAAGGAAAGAAAAAACCTAAGTATTAATAACATGAAATTGCTTGACGGAAAAAATTAAAATGTTGTACAAAATTTCAGTTTTGTGTAAAGCAATTTTATTAATAATAGAATAGGGTCACGAGGACTAATCAAAAGCAACAAAATTTTGCAAATGTTTACGTGATTGATAAAAATTGGATAATACGGAAATTGTAGATGATCAAATTTTCTACCCATTCCGTCTAAAATATTTTTTTGTAAGACACATAGTTGAAAAGTTAAGTTTTTAATCGATCATAGTCCTGCATTATTTGATAGACGATTTAAGGACAAGTCGAAGGAGCACAAGAAGAATAAAATTCTTGTGTTTAGTTCTTGAGTTATCCTCTTCATGGATTTTCTTCTAAAATAATTCTGCTTTTGTGTATTTTTTTGTTTATGAGCTTATGCTCCAAAAAATATCAAACATAACTCAAAAGCAAAAATCTTATTATAGTCACATTTTTTTATGAAAAAAAGAATTTAACAAATTTACCTAATGTAAAGGCCCCCTTAACTTTCAAACTGCAAAAATTAGAAAAAAAATAATTGAAACAAAAGTTGTAGAGATTTTAATCCTCGACAATTTTTATTATTAAAATTTTTGTCTACGTGGCACTGGAAAAGAGATCTAATCAAAAAGCTGATTTTGGGCGCCATTTTTCCAATATGAAGAAATTAACGAGCAAGCACCAAATACTAGATAATACTTCACGTTAAAGAAATAATAAGTTTATTTTGTGTTACAGACGGGGGAATTGATGCAATTTTAATTTTAAACACCCCCCCCCCCCCCGATCTTCTGATTCTTAAATCTAATTTTGTCACATTTTTAAAGCTGTTTTAATAAATTATAACGGGCTTTTTTTGAGGATAATACCTTAAATTTATTATTATTTTAAATTATTCTTTAGGGGGCTGTGCGTAAAACTAGCAAGACACTGGGGGGTTTGGAATACCCCCCAGCTGTTCTACTAGGATAATTTTTAAATATTGGTAGCGACGCTAATGTAATTCTTGAAACTTGTCGTTTAGTGACTTATCACTGGAGGGGGTGGGGGTATTCTATACCCCCCCCCCCCCGGTGTTTTAATTAAATCTACATGTATCTAATTTTATTAAAAAAAATTTCCCATTTTCTAAATTAGGCTTCAATTGCTATTATATTTTGGGCTAAATAAAAGGGGCTTATTTTTTACTAAAGTGCATTGAAATATTCATCTTGCCCCACCTTCTCCTAACTCCTTTTCGGCCATTTTACCCCTACTACTAAGTAAAAAATGTGACGTCTTAGTCGATTTTAATACTGAAGTAAAAGTTTTTCTTAGAAAACTTACTCAGTTTTTCGTTTGAAATATTTTCTCAATTGTCTGTAATATAAGGGGTGCGGGTCTAAATCAGGCCACGTGAAGGTAAAACTAATTTATTCGGTATAATTACCACATTAATTATTATAGCACAGAAGTTGTACTATATTTTGCTCATTAAACAAAATTAATTCATACTAAATAAACCGGGTAAAATCTTAAATACTTATTTGTATGTAGTTAATTGTAGTAAAAGAAAAGTATACGGGTTTTGACAAGACTCCACCCCCTTGCTATTTATGAAAGTAAAACATAAATAAAGGAAATATATTTTTACATAAGGGAAGAATACAAAAGCAACAACGAATAAAATAGGTACAAAATTGTAAAAGCGGTAAATGTTCGTGCATTTAGCTGGTTAAGTCGAAGTAGGGGACGATGGAGCAAGATGGGGTCATTGGGTCATTAAGGTATTATGTACCTGCCATCTGACAGTATTTGTCACATTATGACCGTTAACCCACCATTCAAGAACAAATAAGAATTTGATTCATTCTGACTAAGAAAATGACAAATCTCAGCGGTGTAATCTTCCAAATGACATTAACTGTGTAACTGTAGGTCCCCTATGTGCATGATAGCACTTCACACTTACGCCAAATGGCAGGGAAAGACGCAAACTGCAGAATGACTCCACGAGACTTTTGAAAGCAAGATGAAAATTTTAATTAACTACTGTTATTTTTAAAATTACATATTATGCATTATCTTGACGTTAACAAATTGTTATTTCTAACCTTCCGTGTTGAAAGTTTATACATAAAGTTAAAAAAATCGGAAAACCGAAAATTAATGAAATTGTAAGGATCTCTACTCGAGTCATTTATCATTTGGGCTTTATATTTCCTTTTATTAATGATATTGTTTAATTTAATTTTTAAATTACAAAAAAAAAATTGTAATTGAGAGATTTTAAAAATAATTTCGTTAATCGGAGATGAACTGATTAGCTTTTGGGTTCTGTTCTGAACATCTTCCACTTTTGAGTGTCCCATTTTATCGAACGACCTTTAACTCGTGAGGAGCTTGAAACTTTTCGATGAACCCTCGTAAAAATATTATTCAAGTCGCAATTTTGTTGAAACAATGGAACATCTGAATATTTCATTAGCATTACCGACACAAAATAATTTTAGTTTTATTTACTGTGCAAATACAGAATTAAAACAGAGCCGAAATAATTATGAAGCAAACTTTTGCATCATAAATATTTCTCATTGTGAGATAACAAAAACAAATTCACGTTGAACGACCTACATTTTAAAATGTGAGGCTTCTAATCTGCTATTTTGTATTTTCGATAATTGAATTCGTGCCCGATCACATCGTCAAAAGTTTAGATTTAAAAATGTATTGTCACGTGGAATTTTAATTGTTCGAAAACCACTTTGACCTTTTGCCCAAAAAGGTCACTACAAAACTTTCTTCTCGCCTTAATGGAAATTCCAATATTGCGACCCAAACTGTTAAATTTTCAAGATTTATTGTTTATATATGAGTGGACGTAATTAACTCGAAGCTAAACCCTTCACACCACTTGGAATCGATAAATTAAATTTGTGCAAATACAAAGTTTGATTTAGGTTATGCGCTTATCGCTGCCGTAAAATATGGAATGCACGTTTCACACTTTTTGTTCGTTAATGGAATTTTTTTAACGGCTTCAAAAAATGTACACCACTAATTGGTGTTCTCGCATTGGTCTGGTTGACCGTAGAGTAGTTTTTCTGCACCCTCCATTCGTTCGTGCCCTAGACCTGAAGTATCGAAATCGTAGTGTTTTTTATTTTGAAGGTGGATAAGAAAAAACTGGATAAGTCACTTTTTATCGCATGAAATCAATTCTTGAAGGAAGGACAATGATAGAGCGGTTAAAGCTTTCTACTAGAGTGGTCCACAATGAAGCATTTGACAAGGTGAGACAAGGAAATCTTTAAACTTCGTTTGGTGGTTAGTGCCTGAAACGCAATGTGGAGAGATAAAACTTATGAACAGCGGGAAATTCACAACGGATTAGCTGATAAGAGCTAAGAGTGGTCCACAATGAGACACTTGACTAAACTATCAGAAACTTCGAAACAAGTTTTTCAAGTGTTGGGTGTCTCACTGTGGACTATCTCTACCCAGCGATAGATCTCCTCGTTGAAGTTGAGAATGGGGACCTACAGTTTAATCTCCATTTAGAACAACAAAATACTTTTTAGTAAAAATTCATCGTAAGGCAAAATTAGAGCTTTGGGATAGTTTATACAAAATTGCATTGATTGCCTAAATAGAGGGACAAACTACGTTTTACTGACACTCGCAGTTGAGAATTCTGCAGCAAATACTGGACTACAGATGTTACATTAATAAAAGCGTTGATCAATAATGAAAAAACCACTTTAAGGAAGGGGAGGAGCTAGACAGAGAAGTAACTTGAAAGAAAATATTTCATTTAATTTTTCTTGTGGAAGAGAATCTAAAGTATGGATTACCACAAAATAAATAAAAATAAACCTGTTGAGGCTCCTGTTTATTGAAAGTAAAGTGCTAAGTTGTTGAACTTGAAAGTGTGCAGCATAATTATTACGTGACTAGCTAGAAAAGGTTCATTTTGTTAGGCAAGACAGGCAGCTTACAGAAAAAGCCGATTTTTAAATTGTTTAAAGTCACCAAGTAAGTATAAACTTAATTGTTTAGTATAGGTAAATGCAACCTCGGTTCGGAAAGAGAGCAAATCTTGAATTTAATAGGACTATTCTTAACCGCTGCTAAGATAGTGACGGCTAAATGCAGTGAGGAGGGGGTTAACGAACCGTTGACCATCAGTCTTTGACCTGCTCTTTTACCCTTAAAAATATACGCTTTTCTTTTGAAAATTGGTGACAACTACGATTAAATATAACGAGATCGCCGATCAATGTGCCATGAATGATAAGGGCATCATCCACTCTGCAAGACCGCACGATTGGGGATCAGGTTGCAGAAGCGCTCTAATGATGCCGATATTTGCTTAGCGACGGTAAAGCACTCGGGAAATGATGCGGATATCTCGCTTTCGAAGCGACACGAGGCAGATCCTCGCCTGCGAAGCTACACGAAATGGATACCTCGCTTGCGAAGCGACGCTAGATAAACTCTTGATGAATTTCAACTACCCTTTTAAAAGTACCCTCTCGTATATCCATCGGCAACTATGAATCCCAATTTTTGCGTATTTTTTTTTTTAATTTTGATTTTCCACCCTTCCAATCTCGACTTTCTTATTATACTATGAATATTTTTAACTTTTTATATTGTAGGGGGATGTCGTCTTGATCCTTTTTTATCCAACACATCCATATGCAATTTTAGGGTTCTTTTTATTAGGTTGTGGCTTTCGAAAGGGTTGCTCACGCGAATAGTAATTTATGTATGTGTCTTGTTTTTATTATTTATAAAAAATGGCGATCCCGGACGTGGTTAATTTAGAATCAAATTTATTTTGATTTCTTCTGTGTTTTGTCCTAAAAATGTTGCTCGTTTAATCTAAATCGCAACTAATGACTAAACTTCGATTAATGGTGTAAAGTTTAATAGTTTAATTGAAGGGAAGTTAAGCAATGTGTATGTGTTTGGGAAACTCTCATACATTAAATTAAGGAAACTCTACAAAACAAATTTGATAACTTTAAAACTGTCGCAGCATTTTACTTTATTACCTTAATTATGTGTCATCAGAAGCAAAGGCCAATTTAATTGAACGTCAAAATGTAAATCTAAGGATTAAAAGGGGTAGTGTGGAGAGGATTTACAGAGAAACTGTTAAGATAGCCGCCGAGGGGTTATGCTCTCATTAGTTTAGTCCCTCACCCCTGACCTGTTTACAAAGATTTTGTTGACGTGTTTACATTTCAGTTTCTTTTCAAAAACTTCAGATTGGAAAGGCTTGGTTAGTCCTAGCCGCGTATTGCGCGAGCAGAAGTTCTGCTCGGCCTACGCAACATTTAACAAATTTGCGTTGCCTCGTCGCAACTTTGGCAGCGACGAAGGGTTGAAATGAACGTCACGAGCTGCTCCTGTGTCTCTGCCTTCGTTTCCGCTCCATTAACCAATCAAAATTACCCCCAGCGGAAATGTACAGGTAAAATCACCTGTATTTTCTCACCGATAACAATCAATTGGAGCTTTTTGAACAAATCCAAAAAATAGTCACCAACTTCCTCTACGTTCCATTTCCTTCACTGTACTTTGTTACTCTTGGGATCAACATTTGTATTTTCTAAAAAATGTACTTAACTGAATGCCGAACGTAATTTCCATGCTGTCTCCTCGAGGGAACCGCCGACATGTCACAGAGAGTATTGTTAAAAAAATATTTTGTATTTAATCTCGTTGCTATTGAAAGCAAGAGAGAGAGGAAAAATCAATTTTCCTTTCGTATAGGAAAACAGCATTGTTTATATTATTGTTGGCTAGCACGAGAAGTTACAGTATAAGAAAAAGGGGTCCCTAGATGGAAATATCAATGCACTGAAAGCAATTTCGACACGCTTGACGTTCCACGTTACATTTATGTACCCACAATGCGTAGGCGTCTGAATTTCTTATTTTAACGAATTCACCCTCAATTTTTACGATTAAAATCGGGGTTAAGCTTTAGCACTGTCTCGACATTTTAAATTGTTGTCCGTCACGCAATTTTATTGTATAAATTACTAATTTATTTACTACAGTATCGGACAGTGGCGTAGCAAATAAGGATAAAATTTATGCTAATGTGAATTTTCTTTTCAGGTGTTTCACTCGGACGCAAACGGCAAGGAGGGATTAAAAAAGGTAGGAAATTAAATTTTTATTAGTTGTAATTTTCCAACAAACACCGCGCAAACCTAACCCGGACGCTTCGACGTCTCCGAAGCAAAACTCTCGCGCCAAATTGAAAAATCGGCTTCTTGCGGTCTTTTAATTGTAGAAGTAGTAAAAAATCAGGTGAAAGCATCAAATCAAGTTGTTGTGATGTAAAGGGCAAAAATTGCAAGGAAAACTCCTATTCTCATCCCTGGACGGCGGCGGCGCCTGTCGTCCTGGCGCCCAGACAGACGCGGACGGCGACAAACACCGTTACATTTACTTACATCGATACTACATCCTACGATTGTAACATTTTTTTTTAAATCAGGTACCTTTAATTTTCTCAAACTCGAATTTTATCCGTACGCACCAGCGGTACCTAAAATATGCGCAGTTCGTCGCTCGCTCGAGCCGCATTATGTACATCGTTCGCATTACAGAAAACCGCATAGCCGCTCTTCATTTCAATAAAAGCTATTCTAAAAAGGCGAAAACAAATAGAAACCACAATCAAATGGTATTTATCAAGTCATTGTGTACGTAATTTATGTGGGTATCACTCGAACGCATCTACTTATTTGTATTGGGTTATCAACCCTAAATTTTATTGACAAAACTATAATAATCTCCTATCGCGGTAAGGATCTTGAGAGGAATAATATTTTCTAACTGTTAAGTTAGAAAACCGTATCGTATATTTAATTACCGGTTCCGTTCTAAGTTTTAGTCGTAATAATCCGTTACTGACCCTTCCAGCTTCCGTAATCGTAATTTGTCCTATATTGTATAGGGTAAACTTGACAACTTTAGAAGGGTATAGCCACCGCTTTATAATTTACCGAGATTGAATTTCCTTAATATATTAGTAACATAGCGCAATGCAAATTTCAGTTCTCGTCGGATTACGGGAGGTTACTTGCGGATCGTACCTGGATGGGTGACCGGTTTAAGAATACCGCATGTTTGAATTGAACTACAATAAAAATCACTGTTAATTTAACAAATGACCAAATTAACGGATTATTAATATAGTACTGATCGCGTTTCAGAAATCGAAGGTCCGTGGTTCGAATCCCGACGAGGTCGTAAATTTTTTTTATTTTTTTTTCATAGCAGTGCAACTGTTAGGAATAAAAAAAAATTCAAATGGAGACGACAGCTCTCCCACTCGAACAATTGGAGAGACAAATCTTATGGATAACGGGAAATTGAAAACGGGGTGATTAACAAAAGAGAGTGGTCAACAATGAGACACTTTGCAAAGTTCAAGCAGAATTTTTTGTTGCCTTTTGCCAAAATATCAAAAACTTCAGAGAAAATTTCCAAGTGTCGCTGTATTAGGTGTTTCACTGTAGACTACCTCGATTACTTTTAACATGGCATACGTGGCGTAGATTAGTACCAGCACGGAGCTGTTATAGGTTGGGCATTTATTTTAGAGTTACGACAAAAATCTCTGTCAACTTAACAAATATTGTTGTAATGATTGCGTTTATTAAACTGAAAATCCGTGGATCTCCCATTTCAATTTTTCAAAATTGGTTGAATATTAATCTTTACGATTTCCAACCGTTGAAGTCGTAATTATGACCCACACATATGGAAATTATTGGATCAAATCGGTAATATGAGTGAGTAATTTTTCTCTTGTATAATAATTTTAGTCCTGACCAACAGATGCCACCGGTTTCACCTGCGACATTGACTAGCTAGCACAGACAAGCGGCCTTAAACCGCATTTAACTGTCAAGTATGTGATTAATCGACGGCACTCAGAGGGAATGTGACTACGTGTGTAGGGTGTAAACCACAGTTGTTCAGTTTTATTCTCGGGGGGAGGGGGGGATAACAAATCAGTTACCTGTATCTATTTCATAAGTTATAAACTTTTTGTAGATTGTCGTAACTCTGTCTATGCCCGAGCGTATTCTAAACCTCCGGTCTTAAAACCCATCAATGCCATCATAGTTAAGTTGTCTCTTTGCAAAGGGGAGGGGGGTTAACTAAGTCCTGCATATTTTAAATATGCGTAAATTAAATCTCTACGTGTGAACCCCACAACTTCGTATGTGGTTGGGGGTTATCCCATACCCCCCCCCCCCCAAACCCCCCCGGTTTCAAACATAAACATAATGTAAGTTTTCTCATTGATTTTACTAAATCGTAAACATTTCAAATAAATATAGTAATATGTCATAATGTGATGACCGGGTGAGGAGGGGGGGGGGTATGGAATACCCTCGGGATTTTCCCGTCGTATTACTACCACATGGTTTTCACGGTTACGATTAAAAGAAATCAATGGCGGAACATGCAATATGTTGATCTTTGGGACCGGGGGGTTTGGGGGGTATGGAATACCTTCCAATAATAGGCAGAGTTATGAAGGTTTTCCTGCTTGTAGTAAATTAATTAAAAATATTAGTACAAATTATTCTGCTGCTGTTACATTTGTCGTTCTTTTTTTGTAGTTTGCGACGACAGAAAAAATTTTTAACTTAGAAAATTACCAAACTAACGGACCGTTAACTTAAGAATTAACGGCGCTCTTCTCACGTAATTTGATGAGAACTACTAAGATGAATACCTCGTAGTTAAACTGTTATGGTGGCCAGGTTAACGACGGTTAATTATCATTTCTTAGCAAACTAACGGCTCGTTAATTTAATGAATTACACTCTGCGACCTTTACAGTGCGACATAAACTGCCTTGACGCGAAACTATTGTATACTGGACATTCTTTTTATAGCTGACCACTTATATCTTAACGAATAATTAATATAACGGACCGTTAACGTACTAAATAGCAAGTCTTCTAACGTAATCGTTAGATAAACTATTTAAATGTGTATCTATTTTTATCTCTTTTTCACGAAGGACGAAAAAAATCACTTTTATCTTAACAAGTTATCAAACTAACGGCCCGTTAATTTAACACTTTAACGTAGTGCGATATAAACTACACGGATTTGTACCCTGCCGTAAATCTCGTTGTATGTTAAACTTTTTTTTATAATAGGCCTTATTTAATTTATAGAATAGCTACAGTAACGGACCGTTAATTATAATAAATATCAGATACTCTGTACAGTAACGTGAGGATAAACTACATAGTTAATGTATTCGTGTTAACAAAAACGGAAATCAATTTTTATGTGGAAATTTCCCGTACTAATATTTTTAATGCTTTTGACCTAACAAATGACCAAATTAACGGACCGTTAATTTTAATATTACCGACGCCAGACAGCTATAACGACAAATTTTAAAAGTAAAAAAAAAATGTTAAAAATAAAACTTCTCTCCTATAAGTAATCATCTTCAACGCTTCTTTATTTGACACTTTGTTAGATTAATTAACGGCTCGTTAATTTTACCTGTACTCGCTTCGTTGGCCTAATTGTATTTTTTTACATTAAAAAAATTAACGATTTATCTAAGTAAACCATATTTCTTCCTTAGTTTTAGTTCGTCAAACTTGCTACAACTAAAAACTTCGTTACGTGTCACAGAGGCGCCGTGAAACCGACATAATTTACAATAGATAAAGGATGAAGATCTTAATGGCCCGCGAGCTTAAATCGAAAATGCGATGTAAAAGGGTACGGCAAACTAGAACACTTTAATTACTATTTTTGGCATCCTACTAATGCGCACTTAAACATCAGATATCTGGAGATGGAAAATGATAGGTTTCGTATACAGGGCGAATCGCACAACCGAACCTTTTTTGTGTGTTCTTTGGAAATTCTTTAATATTACTTCGATATGATAGAGGGCGTTGTGAAATAACAACTTCAAGTGATTCACCTTAGGCCACCATGGTGACGTCACCCAACCCAGTCACTGCATCGATGATGTGATGGCGCCACTGTCCTGACCTCGTGTGAAATTTCTCTTAGAATTGCGTTTTCGCGTAAATTTAAAACGGAGATATCTGAAAAACAAATTGATGACGCGTTGTACAAATTGTATTACTGCAAAAAATATACAGGGTGTTGATGGAAATCATCAATTTGAACCGAAAAACTGAAAAACACATTGGAGAGAAGGTTAACGAGCGGAAATAAACGTAAATCAAACATGGAAGTTGAAATATGAAACGACATTATCTATTCCCTATGGTAATAGTTCCATATTTTGCCACTAAACCCATTCGGTTCGTATTTGAAAATGTTCGTTTTTATCGAATTAAGTTTAAAGCCAAATTGTTGTCACGTTAACTATAAAAAGGGGATGTGATTTAATACAAACATTCACCGATTTTATTAGTGTTCGTTAGATTGTATTGTCGTATGTTAATGAACAACACAAGAATAGATTACAGAACGATTAAGCGCACGCGATTATTTCTTCGGTTTGTTTTAAAATTTTCCATCTGTAAGCGAAGGAAGGGTTGCTTTATTTACGGGCTTCAAAAAATCGTCGTAAACGACTCCGTTAATTTACCTCCCATTTGGAATCGAACCCCAGTAGATTTATCTCGACAGCTTCGTACTAAATGACTGAATCGGGCCCGGACAAAAATATTCTGATCGCTATTTACTCGTGACTTTCAACATTTTTTTGTTTGCAAAGCCGCTGAGGAAATGTAACTTTTGAGACCTTTATTTGAAAAGTAAACAGAGCGGAAGTAATTTTGCTACGAAGATTGATGACTTGATAGTGTAATCTTGGCGAAAAGATAAGTTATACATCATATAAATTTTGTTGCATAAAGTGAGCCGCATCTGGCGGATTTTTGCTTGATCGTTAAATCTACCGAGTGGGTGGGAGCTTCCGGGCCACCCATCCAAACAGAAAACTACGAGATTTACATTACATGACCAATCCCTCAGGTCGGTCCTGTCCCCACGCTTTTTATTTCCCATTAGTATTTTACGCCATCAAAATGGGGGTAAAATTCGTTTTAATAGCGTTCACAGTTTTTTCATTCTCTTAAATTAAACATGAAATCTTTTTGAAGTTTCCAATAAAATATTATATTATGGATTTAAGCCGAGAAAGCAAATGACGAGGTGTCGACGTGCCAGCGCGAATGGCATTTTTTGAGCGACTTCTCGATTCATTTTCTCGACAAACAAGAAAAGATTTATTGAAAATATTATTCGACTTTCAATTTTTTTAATTTGTTTCGTGCGCGGGGTGCTTTAAGCACGGTGAACCTTTCCCTAATTTTTATAGCTCCGCGCTTTGTTCTTCTTCGCTTCCGCTTTCTGAAAAGTTTCATAAATTACGCCCACGTTAAATGTTTTCAAAAAAATCGGGGTGAAATTTCATTTGTTCCGCTGATCTCTTTATCGCCGCTCGTACCAACGATTTGCAAGATTAGGTGTTGGCACGTGTTGTCATAAAATATGACGCAAAATCAACACCGTCGGTTTTTTAGAAACTCCAAAAACGTTTTTCATGGAAATCAAATTTTAACTTTGATCGAGACTCAAACTCGAAGTTGTGTTCAAATCAACGTTAGTTTTTCGAACTGTCAGATAAAGAAGTATATTAAAATACTGCATTACTCGGGTTGTGCGGCCTGAAGGCCGCACTGGGACTGTTTTCAAGTTGGAAATAATTGAGCTAACCAATTCTGATTACGTTAAGCGTGACGGACAGATCTAAACGTTTTTTATCAGGTTTTACTATTGAATAAATTCCCAGAAGTAACGTAAATTTTACTAACGCCATCTTTGTTTCGGGACATCCACAGAAATCCGATGGCGCAGAAGTAACTAGTCCGTGTAATTAGATTGAAGCAACGTGGCAGATAAAAAATAAAATCTACATAACTTTAACCTTTAAGTGCCACTTACCGACCCATAGAGGGCGCTTCAACGGAACTTGAAAGCTTAGGAATACAAACGGACAAAACTTAATTGTCTACTAAAAATTTTAATAATTAAGATACGGCGAAAATCAACCCTTGAGTCTTCAGCAAGACAAAAATTAGGGGCAACAATTCACGCCACCTATTAGCAATCAATGAAACTAAAAGTTTTATCCAACTTATCTGCAGTCAGCGTTTGTATCACTTTTGTTACGGATTATAATTGTGATTCTATGATACAGTCAGGTTTGGTTAACAATAAACAGATAAGATGCGAGGACGCAGGCGGAGCTAGATATGATTATCATATGGTTATCGTCAGTCCGTACGGCGACTCGAACTCGTCCACAAGATTTACGACCGTACTTGAATATAAAGAGTCACATAATAGCGATCATCATTTCTTATTTACGAGAATAACTACTAGATTGACCAGACTGTGCGGCCTAAAGACCGCACTGGATCTATATATAAGTTAGTAATAAATGCACTCCAATTTCGTTAAGGGCTGATTTTCATGGTAAGGATTGGTTAATATTACATGGGTGACTTCTTGATAACTTACAGTTAATGTAGAATAAATTAGGCCGTGGTTATTCAGCCTTCGTTGTAACTCGGAGAGATCGCGCTCTTCGGCTCACTACGACTTATCAGCAAGGACATAATAATTATCACATTTTAGCAAAACGTGGGATAGTTCTGATTTTTAATATGTTGTAAGATTTCGAGTCCTAATCAAAATTTTGAGTTTTCGACCGAAGATGGATGGAGGGAAAACCGATTTTTCTGCAATATCTCGTAACCCGTTGCTCTCACAACAAAAATAGTTCTTATAAATCTTATAGAAAACTTAATTTTCTACAACTTTTGCCTAAAACATTTTTCTGTAAATCAAATAGGTACCGAATTGCAACGCCGCGCTTTAAGTGGAGCAAATTTCTGAAAACTCCAGACCGCTGATTCCTGTCAATTTGTCAATCACCGGTATTAAAATTTTCAAATTTGTTAGTGATCCGCTCTGCTTTGCAATACTTTTTTTTTGGTATGGCTGCTTTCTTTCACTCTTGCTGATTTTTCATTTCTTTCAGTCTTAACAATCAGCCAATCAACTGTCTTGAAATTTTCAGTAACTATTTCATTTTTCAGCACCGTAGCTCGGTGGTAATGCAACTTACAAAAAAATTCGTCAGACAAAAGTTATGACTTTGTCCTCTATAAGACTGATATTCTTAATCTATTAAGTTGATTATTTCTGCCGCCATTTTGATCAAAATGGCGGTAATTCAGGTGGTCATCGATGCCGGAAAGTTGGATTTTTTATGAGGATCTCAAACCAGAAAATCTATCAAAACATCAAATGTTTTCGCCATTTAGCATTTTTAAACTACCCTGCTATAAGCAATAGTTGCTCGGCCTTCTGCCTCGCCTAGGAAATTTAGAAATTTGCTTGTTTTACGGCGTTTTTTTTTGTTTAGTTTTACGGAAAACCTACGCGTTTTAAATTTTAGGAAAGGCTTATAGTTTTTATTTTGATTAAAAAACAGTGGCGTGCATATGCGAATAGTCTTCTGCAGTCTAACCTAATTTGCTTCGCTTGTAAGTGATGTTACTCGGTACCCGTTCAACTTAGAAAGAAATGCTTCAGACAGAAGCTGTAGGAAATTTTGTCCTCTATAAGATTTGTATAAGCTGTTTTTGTCTTAGAATCAACTGGTAAAGAGATATTGCAAATAAAGCTGTTTTTACAGCCATTTTGATCAAAATGGAGGTAACAAGGGTAGCCATCGATGCCGAAAACTCGGATTTCTATTAGGACCCCAAATTTAAAAATATATCGAAACATCAAAAGTTTTGGCTACTTAGCCTTTTTAAACCACCAATAGTTGCTCGGCTTTCTGCCTCACCTAGGAAATTTAGAAATTGCGTGAAGTGAAATTGCTTGTTTACAATTACACGACTTAAATTTTAGAAAAGATTTAAATTTTTTCTTTGATTAAATGAGCAGTGGAGTGCGCATGCGAAATCTTTTCTGCTTAACGTGACCTAATCCGCTCATGTTAAAAGCGCTGTAGTTCGATATCTATTCAACTTACAAAAAAATGCTTGAAACCAAAGTTTTAGGAAATTTTGTCCTCTACAAGATCTAAATAAGGTGTTTTGTCATAGAATTATCCGGTAAGGAGATATTACGGAAAAACTACAGAACTACCTGCTTTTTTAAGATCTAAAACTACACAGCTACTACTAGTAGTTGCTTGGCCTTCTGCCTCACTAAAGAAGATTTTTTAACTACGTGAAAGTTATAATTGTTTATTTTACGGTTTAACTCGGCCGTTTTAGTTTTAGAAAAGTTTTAATTTGAGTGCGGCCTTTAGGCCGCACAGCCTTGGCAATCTAATTATTACAGAGCAATACTTTTTTAAACTCTCCTCTCTTAAAAAGTAGACCCTAGAAACGGCATTTTCTTTAAACCAACCGGAAGTGACGTCACGTCTAATGGCGCCTATACGCACCACATCAGCTATTGGTGTAGGTCATTCATTTGTATCTAAACAAAGCTTGACGATATTAAGATACCTAACGAAAGATAAGATTTCGCTCAAATGAACTATGAAAATTGTAAGATGGACTCCGCGATGTAATTCGGTAGTTTCGATTGTTCCCCCTCTTAAATTTCTCATCTCTCATCAAATTGGCCGGGCTTTTCTACGAGATCCAGCCGTAGAATATTCACAGTTGAACCGAAGCGCGATAAATTAAAAACGATAAATAATTTTCGTGATTTATTATCTGGCCGGCGCATGGCGTTCGCTTCAAACAGCGCCGTTATTGTTGTGAATTTTATTTTGAGGAAGCACGAAAGTTTACCGGAGTAATTCGATAAATTTATGTGGAAAATCTTGGCCCCGTAAGGAGACGTTTTTATTATGAAACCCTTATCGTGTCATCGATCGTAAAAAAGCTCACCAATTATTCTTATTTTGATCTCGGTGGAACACGCAGGGATATCTAAAACTGGGGGAAGAACAGAAACAACGAAATTGAAAGCCAATTGCCATTTTATTTCGTTAACAAATAGCGAAATTATTCCAACTTAGATTGGATTTGGATTTTTTTATTGCTGGCGAAAGTTGCAAATATTTTTACCCTAAACTCGCTTTTCATTTCCTTAAAAATGCTATAAATTTGTGGGTTTCTTGTTTGGGGTGTTAGCGGCTGCAATTTATGGTGTTTTGTGGGTCATAAAATCAAATGTTGGTTAATTTGTCTAGGATTTATTTTTTGTTGCGTCGTTCGTTACAGGTGCGAGTGGTCTTCAAGTGTTGCTTCTCTGTGATTTACGTGCGAATTTAGTATTCCATTATGAATATTAATCGACCGTTCCTCTTTCGCTCAAGAACGCGCTACCGACTGCGCCAATTTAATTAATCGCAAAGTTTCTCGCCAACTTTCTTTGTTAACTTCACTTGTTTCTCTAATTAGAAAAACAAACATTTACACATTTTCTTCTCCTTCCATCTTTTCCTCCTTGAAAAACTGGAAGTTCCTACAACGACGTTTTAGGGAATATTAAAAATCATGGTCTGTTCTTTGTCGTATAAACAAGAATGCGGTGAGGATAATCAATAGTTTAATAGGATAACTTTGAATATGTGTATCATTTCGACTCACGCAGTTTAGCTAGAAAAATTTACAATCGGACACATTTTCGGGTTGTTGTAGTGTGGGGCACGTAAATTTATTTCGTTTTATCGCGCGCGAATAATAATGACCCTACTGGAAGTCAACAATTTTGTAGGGATGTGCGAGATGACCCATTTCAGAAAAATAAAGACGGATTTCCAGCTTCGTCGAAAATTGAAAGTTGGATTTATATTTTTATGTCGACGAGTTTGAGATGGAATTTTGCGATGTTTATATTTGTAGGAGTTAAGGTCATTGGAGATAGCATAACTGAGTACGACGTAGCCCCTTTTGTTAAACTCCCTCTCTCCTCACAGTTAAACAACCAGTGATGGTTGTTCGAGTTTGTCCCAGAATTTTTCAAATAACTCGAAGATGATGAAAGGTATCAAAAATATTAAAGAATCCAAAAGTATGCAGTGTAAGAAAGTGAATATTTTTTATTTTAAAATTTTTTTGATATTGTTCACCGTTTTTGAGTTACTGAAAGAAAACTAGAATTATTTAACCACTCGAGCCCGAATATGACATGAAGAAGCTTATCATCAATAACTCAAAAATGGTGAAAGATATCAAAAAAATTGTAGAGTGCAAAAGTGTTCAGCGTAAAAGGTTCAATATTTTCTGTTTTAAATGTTTTTTGATAACCTTCACCGTTTTCAAGTTATTAGAGAAAAACTAAATCAATTTAATTATGCGAGCTCCAGTATGACTTGATCCAATTTATCTCTAATAACTCAAAAATGGTGAAAGATATCAAAAATATTGTAGAGATCGAAAGTGTTCAGTATAAAAATGTGAATCTTTCTATTTTTAAAATTTTTTTGATATTGTTCACCGTTTTCGAGTTATGACTGGAACAATCTAACCAAGCCCGAATATGACACAACCCGTTTACCTTCAATATCTCAAAAATGGTAAAAGATATCAAAAATTTTGTAGACGTCAAAAATGTTGAGAATAAAAAAACCAATGTTTTTTGTTTTAAACATTTTTTGATATCGTTTACCATTTTGGAGTTTTTAGAGAAAAATTATAGTGAGCTATGTTCGAGCTCTCGTGGTTGTGACATCTTCGCTGACGCTTCTTGAACTTCTATATAGTTTTATGGAGGCTGTGCGGCCTGAAGGCCGCACTGTTAATATTAAACATTGGTGGCAACTTTTCAGAACACCGGAAGTTTAACTATTTGCTAATTTTTGTCATTTCTATCATTTTCAATTTAAGATTTGTTTTAATTCTCATAAAGAAGACTTATACCTTCTATATACACTCCCAAGTTAATGATCATTAAAGATTTTTTAAACGAGATTTCTCACATTGATTACACATATTATAAAAAATACTCAAATTACCATTGGTACTGTTTACTCAAATATTATTTATTAACCGATTTATAGAAGCAAAAATTCACATATTTTATCCGATTTTTAAAAAAGTTAATGATCATTAACTTGGAAATGTGTCGAAAGACTAAAAGTCTCCCCGTGTTCACCATTTTTAGAGTGCAAATTTTCCGAACAACATCCGTATATCTTTTGTTTTCTTTTTAATTGGGCCCCTGCAGCAACTCTCAACTTCAAAATCTTAATTGGCTAATTAATTACCCTTTCAAATACGTCAAACGAGAGCTAATGAAAAAGTTCTAAGCAAATAAATTTGAAATGTGTTGATTCGTTTACAAGTTATTAAAACAAAAAAATTAGCAAATTTTTTTTATTTTTAATATTTTCTTCTTTCAATATGTCAAACGAAAGTCATGAAAAAATTTTATCGTTTGATGTAAAAGGAATTAAAATCGGGCATTATGTTCTCGAGTTACTGCAAAAAGTATTTGAGAAAAATATTATAAAATGTTTTTTCTAATAACTCGAGAACCAATCGACCGATTTCAATTTTTTTTGCATCAAAACATAGCGCGGTTTCCTACCTTTGCTTTGATATATTGATGCAACATATTTAAAATAAAAAGATTTTTTTTCGAGGCGGAGCCGAGGGTTTAATTTTAAATATTCCCTAATACACAATTTTTTTAAGCTATTACCTTTTTTAGCGTTTTACGTGCTTATTAATGAGAACGATACACCGAAGCAAGGCAAATCGATTGCGCTGGAAGCTGAAACTAAAACAAGTCAAATGATTGCTGATTCTGTCAAGTCTTATTATTCCTCTATGTACCGGACATAAATGATAAGAGAATTTAAATTTACCAAATGTTCTGGGATGACAGGGTTTTGATAAATTTTTCACCTAGTACAAGGGAGTCTATTTTTTGCAGAGAATTGTAGACTTTGATGTTTATTTTCTACTCGGTTATTATTAAATAATAAATTGCCGTAAGAGCTTTATTGTTATAAATCATAGCTTCTGAAGGATGAACTTTAGCATTGCAGATATGTGCGTGAGAAACCCGCTTATCTCATTCATCAGATGATTGAATTGACATGATACTCAAGTTTAAAAATTGGATGGAAATGTTTGGAAAGTTTTTATTGGTTCTAAATCGATGTATTTATGTACTATATTTTTCTAAATTTTTGGCATTATTGTAAAAAGTAAACATTTCCAAATTTTCCATAAGGTTAGCGTATCACATACTACAGAACAAAATTTTGACCCTTTTTCCACCGGTAAAAAAACTTTTCTTGGAATTGGCTGAAAACGCGCATTACAATACTATTTAAAAAATGAATAAAATAGGGGGGGGGGGGAAATTGATAGCTTCCTCTTATTGGTTGAAAAGTGTATTTGGCTGTTAATGTCGAGGTAATCGATTCTATCTCAGGCTACGTGAAAATTTTATTATTGACGGCCTAACTCTGAACTTGAAACTTTTAAGAGGGTACACCCCTTAGCTATATGGAAATAAGACGATTTTTCAAAATTGATAACAACTTCAATGTGATTCTTGAAAGTTGTTGTTCTGCTTACTTTAGCTGGGGATATCCTTTATATTTCAGATTCCCCCCCCCCCCCGGTTTTGGGACCTTATTTTTCGCTTTTTATATCCGCCATTCTTGATCACGGAATTGATTTTGGATCACGGAAGGGGCAAAGGAGTTTTAAAGAAATATCCTATCATTCACATGAGATTAATGAGATATTCACATTTAGAGCGACAAATACTCAGGTTTTGGCAATATCTCAATTCCAGTACCTTTTTTTATAAAATTAGTTAATATGAAAATTGTAGAGGATTAAATTTTCTACAATTTTTATCTAAGATATTTTTTTATAAATTCTGTAGCTTAGGAGTTACGGGAGTATTCCCCTTCTACATTCTACTACAAATATTAGATTTTCTTAACGTAACTTTTTCCACTTGAAGGGGGAGAGCACCACATTTTGTGCTCTTATATCCATAATAATGTCCATAATAATGAGTACATTTCGGGTGACAAAAAAGGGCGGTATTTGTGCAATTTAAAGAATCCACTGTAATTCACATGAGATTAATGAGAAATTCGCATTTGGAAGGACAAAACATTAGTTTTTTGACAATATCTCCTTTTTATTTCTTTAATTTAATTCCTTAGAGAATTAAATTTTCTACAACTTTTGTTAAAGATACTTTTCTGTAAAGTACATAGTTTAAAAGTTAAAGGGGTATCCCCCGTAGGATTTACTTCCAGATACAAACTTTTTTTAACGTAAGGTTAAAAAAATTAGAAATTTTCAAAGGATTGTTATGGTTCTACATCATTCAAATAGATAATTTAACGACGAATCGAATGAGCACAAAATTAATAAAATCGGTTAATTATTTTTTGAGTTACTGTGAGTTTTCCTCATCATGGATTATCTTCCAAAATAATTCTGTTTTTGTAGAGTTGGCTCGGACTAAGAAGAACCGGCACGTCATAATGTGCAAATACGAAAATTTGTTCACAGGGGCGTTTCCAGCTAACTGGTTTGGGAGGGGGGGGGTATTTTACTTACATCAATGTAAATTTCAACAAAGCTTGATCTTGATTTGTTTTTATTATTTTTTTTTTTTTGAAAAATAAAGGGTTAAATAATAATTCTTTCCCCCGAAACCGCCAGTGTTTGTTCAGTTCATTTACCCGTCAGCATAGGCACATGTACTACTTCGATATTTCTGTTAGCCGGTTCTTCTTGGCCCGAGCCAACATTATTTATTTTTAATTTATGTTTATGGGTTTATGCTCCAATGTTCTTATCAGTTATCAAATATAACTTAAAAACAAAAATCTTATCAGTCAAATTAGCGAGAAAGTTTGACGGTAGCGCCTCTAACGTCAAAAAAGTGACATTTTATCATGAAATTTTTGATGGGAGAGAGGAAATTTCTAGCTCCTTATAATATTGAAGAATTACATGCAAAGAAATAGGCGCGACACTGGGGGGTCTGGGGGGTATGGAATACCCCCCAGCTGAACGAAAGCTTCATGACGATTTTTCTATAAAAAAAAATTTTACTTTATCAAATGTAAAGACAAATACCCCCCTTAACTTTCAAACTGCAAAATTTAGAAAAAAATGTATAAAGCAAAAGTTATAGAAAATTTGAACCTTCTTGATTTTTAGAGCGAGAAAGCTGACGTTAGCGTCTTCTATAGTTAAAATATTTCATGATAGAAGTTCACTTTTTTAACACTAGAAGCGCTAATGGCAAACTTTCTCGCTTCCTTATTGGAGTATTAGCGACAAAGTGTGACGGTAACGCCTCCAACGTCAAAAATGTGACCTTTTATCATGAAATTTTTATTGGAGAGGGAAGCTTTTTAGTTTCTTATACGAAAGAATTACGTGCAAAAAAATAGGCGCGACACCGGGGGGTCTGGGAGGTATGGAATACCCCCCAGCCGAACGAAAGCTTCATGACGATTTTTAAGAATTGATAACGACACCAATGTGGTTCTCGATAGTTGTCATTTTGTTCATGTACACCTGGGGGGTATTCCGTACCCCCCAGACCCCCCGGTTCCCAGTAAAACTTTTTGATGAGAATAATCTGAATAATCTACATAGAATATTACCCGCCCCCCTCCCCTGGTTTTCACATCAAAAATGTGAAGAAGCCAAAGTTGTTTAACATCGCAAACACCAGAAGGGCGTCAACGTCATAAATACCTAATAACCACTAAAAATTAATACCCCTCCTCCTCACACACATAAAACACGACAACATTTGAAAATCAATATTAGTTTATGTGAATAAAAAAGACGGCGCCCGAGAGGAAATTCCTTCCTCTAAATATTATCATAGCCAATAAAACCGTCATAAAATATTTGTGTACTGAAATGTCTCTCAAATTTAAAAAAAAATACCACGGGCGATTTTTAAATTTCAAGGTCGATTTACATGTTTGTATGCTTTATTTACTCTAAAATCGCATTTAAATTTTTAAATCGTTCAACAGGTCCGGCCTGTAGAAATTTTCCTCTTTGAGATTGCTATTTTGTTTGTGCAATCGAATAATAAGTTTTTTCTTACTGAAAATATCCAATTGAACTTGGAAAATAGCGCAGTATCGCATTGAATGGAAGCAATCTAAAAATGTTATTGGCACATTCATCTAGAACATGGAACATCCGCATTTCATTTCGATTGTTACAAAAGCGGGGGGGGGGTTCCACCCACTTTTTCATTTGTTTCTTGACCCCCCGCCGTGAAGAGGTTTTTGCGACACACCCTGTACATTTCAATTACTTTTTGCTACTGATAACGATGAAATCGCGTAAAATTTTTAACAAACTTTTTGATCTAATTTGAAAGATAAATTAAATCGAAGCTTAAATTTCACTTTTGTTAGAGTATAAAAAAGTTGCGGAAAAGCGTTTATCTTCATAAAAGTTTGTTCCAAAATGTATGCCGAATATCAAGATCGCATTTAAATCGAGAAATATTATACAGAGCAACCCACATCATTACTTTTTGTGTCAAAATTTGAAAATAAAGTCTTTGTGCTTCACCGTTCTCCATTTAAGGGTCAACAATAACTCACAATTGTCACACACAAAAAAATGAAAATCGCGGTTTTGTCATGCAAATCTTAATAAAAAATGTGTACCTATTCGAGTTTTCTAAACATTTCAGTTACGCGGGCACTCGGAAAAGTTTTTTTGTTTTTCAAACAAATTTTCGAATCGTTTCGCTATTTTTAGTTTAAAAATAAAAAATGTTAACAATGAGAAACTTACAGTAAGTTGCGGTCGTTAAACGGTCAATGGTATCCTGTTTTAGTTTTGAATTTTTCTTGCCCATGGTGCGTATATTTTAGCGATTGGACGTGAGGAGTAACAAAAAACTTACGAAACGCGTATGGAACGTCTACCCGATTGCATATCACTAACAGGATCGCACGCACACAAATATCCCAGGATTTTAAAAGGACTTGTGTTAAAGGGTTGTTTTGGTGGAAACGCGTGCGCAAGGCGTAGGACGTACGGCGCACATTTTCGACGCCTGAAAACTGAAAAGACCTCGATCGCGACGCCCGCTGAACGCGCAGGTTACGAGAGAAAAACCAACAATACAAAAATTGTAGTAGCAGCACCATCATAAGTATTGCACACAATTATATCTTTGCCAAATATTTAATCCGGATATCGAACGCCAACTGTCTCATTTATTTTTATGTTTTTATTGCGATCTTGACCGGCTCGAGGGTACACAATTTGTTTTATCGATTGTCATTTTTTTTTTAATTGGTTGTGGGATGAAATTTATCTGGCGACGGTAAACTGAATCTTATTTTAGAATTATACGTGGTGCAACCCCACCCCCTACATTTTTCTTATTAAGCGATCGGAAACTTTGGCGTGGAAGAAAAATCTTTGTGAGGTTAAAGGCCTCGCGGTATCGCAAAGTTTGCGATGCGATCCCATAATAATTTGTGTTATCCAATTCAACTGAGACCGAAGGCCGAGCATTCCTAAAACATATTTGCATCTTTTCTTATTGTTATGATAAAAATCATCAAATGTTCGTTAATTCACACAGCATTAACAGATGACTTATAATTGCGCTATCGTAATTTTTAATATCTACAAATTTTTTGAATGTATTTCTCTACGATCGGTTTTAGGTATTTACCTAATCAACTTGAGAGGTTTGTTGCTTAAAACTGCTTAATTTGCTTATATTTTGCATATTTCGCGAATAAACATAAGAATTGCGAATTAAACTCTGCCTCTCCGATCTCTGTAATCCACTAGTAATTGGTTCATTAATTTATCACCCACCTAAAAGTAAATTTTAAGTGCGGTTTTAGGTCGCACAGCCTCCACAATCATGTAAACATAAAAATTATGTACTCGGTCTGAACTTTATAATCCACTCTGATTGGTTCATTGATTTATTTCTAACCTAAAGTTAGTTTAACAACTTTCTAAATTTAATCTAGTAATTTAATATAGGTAAACGAGCTGCATTAACAGGACCCGGCTTATCTTAAATAACTCGAAAATGGTGAAACCTATCAAAAATATTGTAGAGGGAAAATGTGTTCAGTTTAAAGAGGGAAATATTTTTTATTTTAAACTTTTTTTGATTTTTTTTACCGTTTTCGAGTTATTATAAAATAAACTGGAACAATTTAACTACTCGAACTTGAGAATCACATAACCCAGGTTTTCTGCAATAACTCAAAAATTATGAAAAATATCAAAAATATGGTAGAGTGCGAAAGTGTTTAGCGTAAAAGGACAAATATTTTTTGTTTCAAACATTTTTTGATATCGTTTACCGTTTTTGAGATATTACCGAATAATAATTTAGCACCGTTAGCTCGAAAATCGAACTACCCAGTTTTTCTTCAATAACTCGAAAATGGTGAAAGGTATGAAAAAAAATGTCGAGATCGAAAGTGTTTACAATAAAAAGAGAAATATTTTTTAATTTAAACATTTTTTGATATCATTTTCCGATTTGGAGTTATTTTGGATTCAACCACGCAAGCTCAAGAATTACACGTAGGCGCGTGTTGGTCCATCGGACTACCGGGAGTTTCCGGATTCCGGAAAAAAAGGTCAAGCGACCTAGAAAAGAGGAAGATATAATAGAAATATTATGAAAAATATTTGAAAAAGAGGTCGAATTTCCTGGTCTCTAAAAGCTCTTCAGTATTCGCCAAATCACACGTCCCAATTTATCTTCAATAACTCGAAAATGGTGTAAGATACCAAAAATATAAAAGACGGCAAAAATGTTCAGTGTAAAAAGTTGAATTTTTCGTATATTAAAATTTTTTTGGTATCATTAACCGTTTTCGAGTTATTGGCAAAAAGTTAGAATAATTTAACCGCGCGAGCTCGAGAATCACTCGACTCAGTTTATCTTCAATCACTGGAAAATTATGAAAGATATCAAAAATATTCAACTGCAGTTTATTAATATTGTCTTGTTAGTGCGGCCTACATACCGCACTGCTACCACATTTAGGTTGCTACAAAAGAATAGATTAGCTTTTTTTATTTAAAAGTGGAACTAAGCAGTTCGATATATCATCATCATAATAATAAACTTTTAGAATCTAGATCGGTAACGCTCGGTCGAACGCTATTCAGGGTGAATAGTAAAATTTGTAACAATCTCCATAATGTAAAACGGAAGGCCGATCAATCACAAACTAAAACTAATTTAATCACGAAGTTATTTCGTAATAATCAAAGTAAAAGTTGGGATTTCATCCATTCCATTATGGTGTTTACCAATGACGCGCATGAATGGATTAACAGATTCCAGCTACAGTCCGCTCACTCACCGACTCTGGTTGGTTTGAAAACGTAAGAGCTTAGGTTATTTGCAGTTTTTTTTAACAAATTTGTGATCATTGAGTGAGCGGGAACTCGTTAATCCATTCATGCGCGTCAGTAGCAGACACATAACGATTGAAATTCCTAAAATACGGAAAAATAGACCAAATTATTTGAATAGCAATTTTGTATTCGTTTTGAGTCATATTATTTTTATAAATATTCTGCGTAAATTTTGATTGTTACCATGGTTACCACAAATTCGGGTTATCGAAGTTTCACTGTATTATTTCGTTACGTAGAAGTTCCACTGTAACAAAAAGAAATGTTTCATCTTTTATGAAATCATCTCTGACGTGTCACATATTTAGCTCGGCTTGCGGCCTCACAACGTAACAAATCCCGACCCAGGTAACACACATCATTGGGGCAACACTGGGCCAATACCGGCAGCAACGGCCCAACATTGGGGCAACACTGAGGCAGTATTGTGTGTTACCTGGGGATATAAGCGCAACTAGGGTCAAAAGTTTCGGGGGGTTTGTTTGTTTTTTAAAAGAAACTATTAATTTTTTAATATTGACCATTAGAAACTAATAATTCTAAGGATTTTTGAGAGGGCTAATTTTAAAATTGGGCGGGGTGGGGGGATTTTAATTCAAAATCCAAATGACATTCTGGTTTTCTCTTTAACAATTTATTCAATTGGCAGAATAACTGAATTATCAGTAAATCATCAGGGACGTACAATTATTTTTTCACAGGGGTAAGCTGACGGCTTCTGGTATGGTTACAATAATATTAGAGACCGCTTCTCGGCGGCCATTTTGTTGATAAACTTGAGAACTATGATACGCTGTTTTTACAGTGTTTTTTGACAAATTTGACAACGATAGCAATTATTTAAAAAAATTTATGTTGGTGGACATTTTCTGAACTACGAAGAGCTTTGAAAATTCAATTATTTTACTTAGCAACTGTCATTTACTCGTGATGCGAGACTCATAATCTCATTAGAAATAGGTAGACATTCCGAAAGTCGGACTCGGGTAATGCAATTTTGAAATTGATTATGTCTTTAATTATGATTTATTATGAGCCAACTAATTACTTAATTGGGGCACATAAAAAGCCGTTCTCTGTAACTAAAGCGACCCGCCACCCTTCCACGGGGCTAAACTAACTGCTTCGGGCTTGATTGCGACGTTGCTTCTACCGTCGCTACTCACCTACAGTTCTCTTGCAAGCTCAAGTGATTTTCAATTAATTTTTTTAATATTGTGATTTTCAGGTTAATATCCTTTGAAAATTAGTTGAAAATCAAGTAGAGCAAAATCAATCAACCGCCCCGCAGGCTAACTCTGTAGGTGAGTGATGGAGTTGATAAATATTTTACGAGACTACGCAACTAAGCCCGCGGGCGGCTTTTAGAATTACCACCAATAATCCTTTTCGATCGTTTAAAAATTCCTTTCAACTGTGTCATAATAAATGTTGAAATTTTATTTCCCGTTTCTTTCGAGTTTTATTTGAAAAACTGGCGCCCGTGTATTATTATTTTTTTAGTTGGCCGACGGAAAATCCGGGGAGAGGGTAAACCTTAGCTAGCCGCCCACGAACATCGGGGAGGATATCGAGACAATATAGTAAAGCCACCTGTTGTTAATCTTTCGAACTTCGTCGGTTGTTTTATCTGATGATGTTTTGCGGCAAAGGAAAACAAAGTAATTGGGCGCTTGCTACGATCGTCTTTTAAAAAATTAACCGTTTCACTGCGCGGAAAAAATCCGACAATTTCTAAATTCCGCGCGATCTGTCATCTTGCTCGCGCTGACGTCACAGTGGTGACGGTCGGAGCAGCTGCTGACAACATTAAACCAAGTACTTCTTAATGCTCGAGACAATTAGTGTTGACATTTACGTACTAAATTTATTTACTGAACAAATTTAAATGTCATTCTAATTTTAAGTGCGCAATTCTATTTCTGTTTTAATTTCCTACGCAATGTTTAATTATACGATCGTGTTAATTTCTTATCAAACGTGGTGGCATTCCAGCTGTTCAAAGCACGCACTCGACCGTAATGGAACTCTGTAATTACCCTGAACTTATTTGACCCAAAAAAGATTTAATGCTATTTTAGGGTTTTTGTAAACTTATTGACGTATGAGCGTAGTAATTTGGCTTCCCACCGGTAGATGGTGAAGAGACTTCTCGCGGTTTATCGATTACTTGACTCGACTCTAAAAAACTAGAGATGCAGTATTAAAAATCGAGTCGCCACCGTCGCTATTGAAACGATTTATAACATCAAACCAATCACGTGCGAAATGTTAACCTTACTAGCGCCCTCTGTACCCGGATAGCCAAACTACACTAAGTAGAAACGTGGTAGATTTAAATAATTAACAAGAAAAAACAGTTTTATTAAAAAAAAAACAATTTAATAGATAAAAAATTTCGTTTACACAGAACTGGAGGGAGACGAAAGTTTTTGTCGCTTAGCATCGTGTAGATTTTCCTCCTCTGGGTCATCGGGTGGATTTTCCGTCTCCGGTAACCGTTCATGCTCTTGGGGGTGCTTGACGGTTGTAAAATCCTCGCAGTGGGTGGCCAAGTGAACAAGGTACGGAATCAGCTTGGATAACTCTTGGTCGTCTTCGTACATGTTTCTCAAGTAGCGCTTTATTGCGATTGCGTTTTCTTGGTTCATCAAGCACACGTGCGGACTGTCGTCGACGATAATCGTATTTGTCGAGTTAAACTGGGGTAGCTTTAACCAAATGAGAAGCAGCGGTTTCACAAAAACGATTCCGTGATTCTCAAAATGCATGTTGATCCTAAATTGGTTATCCAGGCAAAACAAAATTTTGTAGTTGGGATTTTCCAAGATCTTCAAGATTTTCACCTTTTTTTCCATGGAATCCTTGGAGGAAGCGGTCCAAACTGCTATATCATAGAAGTGGTAAAGTGCGGTTAGGAATTCATGTAGATTAGGTCGGATTGCTCCTATACATTCCGGAAACATGGAGAGCTCCAGGTGACAGATCGTGTGGTCTATGTCCAAAACCAGCAGTTTTTTGCCTTCCCTTGGTTCGTTGAGCATCTCGAAGTTGTGTTTTGGGACCCTCCGGAGAATTCGTTTGTGGTAGAACGGATACAAAGACAGGATTAATTCTTTCGAGATCGGCGGATTTTTATAAAATGAGTGTCTAGTATATCGAACCGGTTTTGGTGCTGCCGATTCGTTCGATTCACTTTCTTCCTTTTCTTTTTTAGCGGTCAAAAATTCGTTACACAGTCGGGTCAACTTTTCTTGCTCCGCGGGCTGTTTGGCGGTTTTAAAATCGTCGTAGTCGGTGGCCAAGTGCCTGAGATACGGAATCAGTCTGAGTAATTCTTGGTCCTCTCCGTGCATTTTTTTAAAATACAAACTAATATCGTACGTGTTTTCTAAGTTCATCAAGCCCGAGGAAGGTCTGTCGTCGACAATAATTGTATTTTTGGAGTCAAATTGAGGTAGTTTTAACCAAATGACAACCAACGGTTTCACTAAAAACACCCCATACTTTTCAAATTCAAGTTTCACTATGTACCGCCTATCGAGAAGAAACGAAATTTTGTAGTCTGGATTTGTATTTAATTTCAAAATTTTTAACTTCCTTGCGAGGATAGCCCCAGAAGAACCGGTCCATATCGCTATGTCGTAGTGAGCGTAGGCTGCGGTTAAAAACTCGTGTAAATACGGTCGAAAAATTGTTTTAGGGCGAGGCTTCGTTAGGGTATCCAAGTTACACAAAGTGCGGTCTAAATCTAATACGAGTAATTTTTTACCTTCCCTTAGTTCGCTGAGTATTTCGAGATCTAGGCTTTCAGTTATCCGGAGGACACGTTCGTTGTACGTCGGGTGCATCGCTTCGATTAGTTCCGTCGGCGGGCACCCTTTTAACAAGAACATTTCTCTCGTTACCCGTCCTACCACAGAAGTTTTCTTTTGTTTTTCTTCCTGTGCCTTGTCATCTTGTTCTGTTGTTTTGTCGTTCTGTTCTTCCGTTGTTGCTACGATGAACTCACGTTCTTCCATGTTAACTAACACTGTTGCTGTTCTGGTCTACATAGGAGACTTTTGTACTCGATTGACATACGGCCACGTTTTCAGTCGCTAAGTAGGTGCTGGAATGCAGCATTAGGCGTAATTTCATTTTTAGAAATTATATACAGGATGCTTTGGAATATCCATTTTTACATTTTATTTTTTGAAAACGACTGGTAATTATTTCTACAAGTGAACGAACCATTAAAAACCAACAAGTGCTGCATGCTCCTTAACAAGTGACGTAATGAGCAAAATGGCGGCTGCTTAATAACTTGCGAATATTTGCACAGCGGCGTTGGAGTATTGGGGTATGTTATTATTTTTTCTGAATTAAAAACGCTTAGTTTTTCTATATTATTTATTATTCGTAATTATTACTACTTACTTTTTATTACTTAAAATTTATGCGAAACGGTAGGCCAAGCTAAGTTTGATTACTACTGGATAAATGTATAACTAAAGCCGAGTATACACTCACTTGATAAAAATACAAGATTGATTCACAAAATTTAATTGAGGCCGAAGGCCGAGCAGAAACCATGACAGATCAAGGTATTATCAATTACTAAAAATTATTACTACTACTAGGGTAGATTTTTGTTTCATTATTTTATCGTTATCTTTTCCCGTTTTTGAAATATTTAAGATCACGATTTTTTTTGCAATAAAAATCTCCCAAATTTTGTATTAATATTTTTATTGAATTGGGGACTGCGGATTTTGTATTTAAGTTCCCTGATATAAACTCCAGAGGGTGTTCAGTCTAGGACAGTGTTTCTCAACCTTTCAGTGTTTGTGACCCAATTTTCAATCATAATTTTTATCGCCTCCCCCCTTCAGGGCTAGATTTATTAATTTGTCGCCAGTAAACTCAATAATATTTACTGCCTCTTTGTTATACAAAATTATTAGGGGGTGAGTAGTGGTTGGTCGATGGTCAGCCGTAGGTCGTTGCCCCCCCCCCCTAGGGAAGAGCACGAGCACTCGCCCGGAACTTTTTTTTTAAATTTTGTTCATAAAGGTGAATTTTGAGGCTTTTCCAGCTAAAATTTAATAACATTTCATTTGGATTTGTTAGGACGCGCCCCACAGGTTGAGAAACGTTGATCTAGGGGGTTTAAAAAATTTATTAAGTTTCTCCAAGATATTCAAGATTTTGTAATTTCTTGTATTTTTGGCATTATAAATACCAAATTTTCTCTAGTTTTTGTATTTAGGTTTTCAAGTATTAATTTTATGGGGGGGGGAATCGGGGGGGGGGGGGGGTTAAAAATTTGCTATTTTTTCGATATCTCTTAAGTTTTTCGAGATAATCAAGATTTAATTTTTTTTGTATTTTCATCATTTAAAAACATCACCCAAATATAATAATATTTTTTTCTTTGTCGAGTTAGGGACTCCAGGTTTTGTATTAGGTTCCCAATTATAAATTTCAGGGGGATCGCAACAATTTATAATTCCGTCGTCTAGAGGGATTAAAAAAATTATTGGTTTTTCTCTTATTATTAATTCTCTTAAATTATGGACTCCAGTTTTTGCATTCAAATTATTTGGTATGGGGGGGGGGTGAACTAGGGCAGTAATAGTAGTTTTCGTCACAAGGACGTAAAACGAGATTTTACATTCGAAGGCGGAATTTTGAAAACCCTCTCTAGTTTAGGGAAACACTCGGACGTAAAGAGATTTTACACCACTCGGTGCGGTTTGTGCGTCTCGGCTTCGCTACGCTCGCCTCGTCTTCAAAACTCCGCTCTCGAGTGTAAAATCTTGTTTTACGTCCTTGTGACGAAAACTACTATTCTTAAAACTCTTAAATTTTGTGAGATATTGAACATTTGATATTTTTGGCATCGGGGACTCCCGATTTTGTGTATAAATTTTCTGGTATGAATTATCGGGTGTGTAAACACGGGGGAGGGGGGTAAAAAAATTTTATTTTTTGATAACTCTTAAATTTTTTGAATATATAAATTATTAACTCGTTGATATTAATAAATTAATAATTAATTAAATTTTTAATTTATTAATAACTCGATATTTTGAAGTTTTAATATTATCTTAAATTTTTTGAGATATTTAATATCTTCTGATTTTTGCAATTTTGGCATTAAAAATAATCAAAATTTGCAATAGTTTTTTTGAGTTAGGGATTTTAGCGTTTGTATTTTAGTTTCTTAGTATAAATTACAAGGTGCACGTCCCTCAATTTTAAATTAGTGCAAATCGTTTGTGCTTGATGGCGCAAAAATTATTTTTGTTTGTACCCAAATAGTTTTTGAAATTTTCAAGAAAAACATCAAAAGCACTGACGCTCATGATTTGGATTAACGAGATTTTTAATAACACCTACTGAATCAAGTTCAAAATACTCTCAATCGTTTGTATTTTGTTTGTACCTTTTTGTGAAAGTTTTATTTTTGTTTGTACTAACATAGTTTTTGAGAAATTTAAAAAATTAGTTGGAGGGGGGGTGCGATTTTTGGAGTTAAAATAATCTAGACCTCTTGTGCTTCGTTTATGCCTGTTTTTGCAATTGTTTTTTCGGTTGATCTCAAATAGAGATATTTCAAAAATTAGCTTAATTTATTAATTATAATAATAAATCCTATCCAAAACTTGATCCTGTAGGTGTTACCAAGAATCTTGTTAATTTTATCATGCGCGTCGTGTCTTTGATGTATTTGAAGATCTCAAAAACTATTTGAGTAAAAACGAAAATAATTTTTGCACAAACAGGTAAAAACAAAGTACAGAGGATTGTGACTATTTTGAATTGTTAATCCTGTTAGTGTTATAGGCATCTCGTTAATCCAATTAAAAATCTCAAAAATTATTTAGGTTCAAACGAAAATACTTTTTGCACAAAGGACAAACGATTGAGAGTGGTTTAAACTCGATCCTGTAGGTGTTACAAAGAATCTCGTTAATCCAAATATTTTTCTTGAAAATTTCAAAAACTTTTTGGTACAAACGAAAATAATTTTTGCTGACTTCGTTTTTTTTATTTAAGTTTTTTGGTATGAATTACGGGGTAAATTATGGGTAATTTTTTTTTGATAACTACAAGATATTTTTGTGTACTTTTGTCATTAAAAATAACCAAAATTTGATAATATTTTTATAGAAATAAAGACTGACATTTGAGTTGTTTGACCAAAATTGAGAAGATTTATCTATATCAAAATTGTGACAGGATCGCATTAGTAATGAATTTTGGAATTCAAAAACCTCTTATTTTCCACGAACATTTTATTTAATCGATTATTATCGATGAATTTGTGAGAAATTTTTCCTAATTTTAGATTTGTTTGTTACAGTTTTTCACATGCTTCAAATGCTGCAGAAGACCAAATTTGGATAGCTACAACCGGAGCATTTACTCGGACGATAGAATGCCAATCGATTGAGATGCACGTGGTCAATATTTGAGTGACCGTCAACGGAGTAACGACACGCAAAAATTGTAAGTTCCCCCGGGTTGATAAGTTTGATTTGACATTGGGTGCGTTTAGAGAGCTCAGCTGCTTAGTGTCATCAGTCAACTGTGATAAGTATGATAACATTCAGCAGTTCAGAATTTTGCTAAACGCTGTGCTTACAGTCAGCATGACAACTTAAATGTATGTCATTGAAGGAAAAAGTGTGAGGTTAAGTTGCGAATGTGTTGTTTGAAATTTGTGGAGTTTATAAGGGCTCTAGATGAACAAGCGCAGCGTAAAATTTTTACGCTGAGATGTTTAGTCAACAGTTGTAAGTAAGCGCATGCTTAGCGTTAAGCGAAACCTGATTAGTCAACTTCTCAGCCGCTGAGCTTCGCTAAACGTCCCCATCGAGAGACAAAATTGAGTGAACGTTCTATTCCTAATGTATGTTTTCTACTTTGCAGATTTGAAACATTCAGGACTAATTCTAGGAGGATCTTAGGCTGGAACGAGTTGGTTTAAAAAGATTTTTGTTGGTCTAACGAGTTGAAGAAATACATAAATTGCATCGGAGTTTTTCAAGAGCGCTGTTGCAGTATTTTTAATGAAACGGTAAGTGTTTTATTTTTTTGCCTTGGTTAATCTTAATCCTGTTATTCCACAAAAGGTTTAAGGATTTTGAACACCATTATCAGATGGCTTTAAAGTCAAATGTACAAAACTCGGTTTTGTAATTTGCGACCACTTATAGCGCTTCACGCAAAAAAACGTGTAAGTTGTCATTGGTAATTTTGGTTTGAGAGTTTTTAAGATACGTTTAGATCTGACACTTATCCCACGAATTTTATGAAGGACAGAAATTATGCTTCTTATTTTCTGAGTTGTGCTTTTACCGTCTTTTAATGTCAGATCTAAACGTACCTTTAGGTTGATTGGTTGAAAATATAATGTAACTGAATTCCGGTCTTCGTTTGATTACAAAAATAAAAAAGTTTCTGCAATCCCGGTCCTGCATTCAAATAATTTTGTATCTGCGATTTGTAATTTTTGAATTAAATAATATTTAAAACATTATGTTTACCCTACCGGGAAAAAAATCACACGGACGCCTATGTTTGAACATAATCGTCAATCATCGGGTGAATTACGAACGATACGAACCTCGTGACGTTTGTGATATGACAATGCAAAACTGCGTTTTATTACAAAGTTCTTCGCGATTATCAATTTAAAAATGAAAATTAAAAAATAATTTTTCTATAAATGTGCTCTGGATAAATGGCTGTAATAATGTAATGCTATCAGAAAATGCCGATAAGTTTTGGTAGGTGGTCAAATAGTTTCAAGTAATTTATAACCTCACAATACCCAAATTACTAATTTTTAAATTAGATTAGAACCAATCTGTAATTTTTGTGTTAAAGTACATAGTATGTATTTGTTGTAGGCTTTCATAACGAACAAGATCAATGGTGGAGTCCAAAATTGTATAACGACAATTGGGAAATCGAAACCTGAAGTTGCTGCAGCATTTGATAACGACAGGTTAGTTTAGTCTCTCTTTTGGGTTAAATAGAAAAAGTGGTCATTTTTAAGTGCTCTTGTATACTATAGCGATGTGACCACTGGTTGACTACAGAGCAAAAATTCTGAGTTCAAATTGCGAACTATACAGAATTTCTTCAGAATGGTGAAATCGATTAACGAGAATATTTTTTGCATTACGTTTACTAAGATTTGAACTGACAGCAAAAAACGAGTCGACTTTTCCATCCCTGGTGCATGCAAGTCGAGTTGGATCAGAATGAATGTCATCTGGACTAATGTGTATATTTTCTACTTTGCAGATTTGAAACATCCAAGAGCTATCGAAGAAAGATCAACAATCTTGGAAGCTGGACGGAGTTAGTTGGTTTAAAAAGATGCTTGGTGACGAACGAAATGTTAATTAGAAAGTCTTGATTCAACGAGATGAAAATGAAAAAACATAAATTAAGGCGGAGTTTTCATGGGAGCTGTTAAAGAAAAGGTAAGTTATATTTTCTTTCTTATAAATAAGCAGTTGTTTTACGGATTTTGTATTTTGATTAGTTTTGACAAGTTGGTTATAACGACACCATGTAAAACTACGAATAACTACGAATTTACCGCCAGCTGCAGATTACTGTACATCTTTTGACAATTACAGGTATCTACTAACTGTGATACCAACATCGAACCGCTGACATCTACCGTGATTTCCATCAACTATGGACTTTCGTACTTACCGACAATTACAGATTTCTATTATTTATCGACATCTACAGATTACTATAATATTGATAAGGTTGTGTCAAAGTTCTCCGGCATTTTAAACTTACCATAGAAATTATTATCAATTTGAAAATGAAAATTAATAAATAATTTTGTACCAATGTGCTTTGGATGAGTGGTTGTAATCCCGTAATGCTATCAGAAAATGCCAAAAAGTTTCGAGTAATTTTTAAATTATAACCTCACAATAAATTAGATTAGAACCAATTTGTAATTTTTGTGTTAAAGTACATAATATCTATTTGTTTTAGGCTTTCATAACGAACAAGAAGATCAATGGTGGAGTCCAAAATTGTACAACGACAATTGGGAAATCGAAACCTGAAGTTGCTGCAGCATTTGAAAACGAAAGGTTAGTTTAGTCATTTTTTTTAAATCCAGTCTCCAATGTCATTTGTAGGTAGTTATCTTAGTTATTGAAATTTAGTTTTCCTCTTGCTCTCAAATTTGCTAACATTTCGAGTGATTTTGTCGACAAAAAGCGGTGACAAATTTAAATTATTGTAGTTAAAAAATTGCGAGTTTCTCTCCCTTCTCCCCCAACAGTTGGTCAAATCCTTCACTAGTCTGGGATGAAAACGGTGCTGTGTAACGAAAAAGGATCTTGTCACTTACGTTCCGACCACTATCGTGCACGATTAGATTAACTGAATGTTTGTTATGTAAATTGGGAAGAAGTGCGTGCTACGTTGCGCGATATGGGAAGTACGAAGGGCTATGTTTTGTGATAATGGAGAGTGGATCACAAAACTAAATAGAAAGGAGTGGTAATTTTTAAGAGCGCATGTTTACCATCAATTCGACAGCCGTGGAGTGACGTGACCGCTGGTTGACTACAAAGCAACAATTCTGTGTTAAAATCGCGAACTATACAGAATTTCTTCAGAATGGTGAAATCGACAAGGAGTGAATCACCTCGGAAAATGATTCGTAAAGACCATTAAAATGGTCACCGCTTGCTATGTTTTGCTTCCTAACAAAAACAGAAATTTGAAGTAATCTCGATTTACTCCGAATTTCTGTTTTTGTTAGCTAACGAAACTTATCAAGCGGTGGATATTTTATTGGTAAACAATGCTCACTGAAAACGACCACTCTTCTCATCTTTTAGGTCATCTTCTATTATCACAAAACATAGCTCGACCTACGGCCTCGCACTTCTGCCCAAGATCCATAATAGTCCGGTCAAAATAGACATCGACCCTTGCATTAATTCCCAAGAAGCTGAAAATTTGCATGAACGTTAGGGATACCATTATAATAAAATTGTAAAAAGTCCCCATCGGTCCCATGTGTGCAAAAATTTTTATGCGTGATCAAAGTTTGCAAAAATGAGTTTTTTGCAGTTTATAGCAAAACGGTTAGTTTTATAAGAAAAATAGTTGAGACAAAAATTGTAGTTGATTTAATTATCTACAAAAATTGCCTTTACACTTTTTTCTCCATGATTCACCATTTCTGAGAAAAAGCGATTCTAAAATTTACTAAAGTTGTATTGTCCTTAGTATTCACACGTTTCGAGGTTGTAGTGTACTTGCCTATGAAGAATACAACTTTGGTTAATTTTGGAATCACTTTTTCTCAGAAATTATAAATGTTAGGGAAAAAAGTGTAAGAACAGTTTTTGTATATAATTAAATGATCTACAATTTAGTCTAAACTATTTTTGCAAACTTTGACCTTGAATAAAATTTTTTACACACATGGGATCGATAGGGACTTCACAATTTCATTGTTCCATACATCTTGTTCGCTATGAAAAAAAATCGAACATGTATTTTCCGTCGCGAAAAAAGAGGAAATTCGTCCCCGCAACTTTAGGTTGTTTCAACAAAATGCGTACCCGCTCCTGTATTTATTTATGTTGTAATCAGAGTTGTAATAATATTTTAACCCCCCCCCCTCTCCTTTTTGTAGTTTTTATTCTATGTATTTTTACGTGACCGCAGTTTTGGTGATAACATTAGCAACATGAATCAGATTCGACATTATTACGAACGGTTGGTGTGCGTCACGCGAGAAGTATAATCTCTCCTTCCCCTATTCAATCGGTAAATTTGATTTCGGTTATCATTTGGGGGTGAATGTTAGAACACAGACAACGTGATTGCGATGCGGAACTTGAGGTGCCTCTCTTGACTTAAAATCTTAAAAATAAAAGTCAAAACTGTGCTGTTAATTAAAAGTATTATAACACGATTCAAAAAATATTAATTAGGTAAAACATAAAACTATTTCGGTACAGGCTTAAAATTTTGAAATAAAAATTAATTTTTAATCAATAATGTCTTCAAATGTGACCAATCACAGCGCTTGTAGTCAAAATTTTAAGTTTGTACCAAAATAGTTTTACCTTTGTAATTTTTTTTGGAATCTTTTAAAAATATTTATTATTAACAGCACAATTTTGACTTGTTCAAAACCTTTATTTTACGCTACGAGAGAGGCGCCTTAATAAAAACGTTAGACATAGTAGCGTTAGTACTATAATTCTTCTTCTCTCTTCAAAGTTGTGTGTAAATTTAATGATTGTGAGCCATTCCATTCCGTTGGAGTGAATGTTTGAACGCGATTGGGATGCGGAAAAAATATCCTCCCTTTTTTTCAATCCGGTGTATAAATGTGTTGATGGTGAGCCGTTTCATTGAAGTGAACGTTTGAACACCGAAAACGCGGTATCGATGCGGAACTTAATAAAAAAGTTAGATCTAGTAGCGCCAGCACCATAATTTCCTTCCCCCTCCGTGCAAGATCGGTGTGTAAATTTGATGATGGCGGGCCGTGAATGTTTGAACCCCGAAAACGCGGTATCGATGCGGAACTTAGTAAAAAAGTTAGATCTAGTAGCGTCGGCATCATAACCCCCCCCCCCGTGTAAAATCGTTGAGTAAATTTGATGATGGCGCGCCGTGAATGTTTGAACACTGAAAACGCGGTATCGATGCGGAACTTAATAATAAAAGGTCTGTTTGGTACCACAGTCCTAGTGCTACACTAACTACACTACTTCAAATTGAATGGTGTAAAAAGTGGGTTAGTAGTTGTACCACCAATCAATTTGTAGTAGTGTAGTTAGTGTAGCACTAGGACTGTTGTACCAAACAGACCTAAAGTTAGATCTAGTAGTGCCAGCACCATAATACCTCCCCCCCCCACGTTCTAGATCGGTGTGTAAATTTGATGAGGCGGGCCGTGTATGTTTGAACACCGAAAACGCGATTTTGATGCGGAACCTAATAAAAAAGTTAGATCTAGTAGCGCCAGCAACACAATTCCGCCCCCCCCCCGTGCAAGATGGGTGTGTAAATTGGATGATGGCGGGCCGTGTATGTTTGAACACCGAAAATGCGATTTTGATGCGGAACCTAATAAAAAAGTTAGATCTGGTAGCGTCGACACCATAATTCCCCCCTCTTTAAGATCGGAGAGTAAATTTGATGATGGCGCGCCGTGAATGTTTGAACCCCGAAAACGCGGTATAGATGCGGAACTTAGTAAAAAAGTTAGATCTAGTAGCGTCGGCATCATAATTTCCCCCCCGTGTAAAATCGGTGTGTAAATATGATGATGGCGGGTCGTGAATGTTTGAACACTGAAAACGCGATTTAGATGCGGAACTTAATAATAAAGTTAGATCTAGTAGCGCCAGCACCACAATCCCCCCCCGTGCAAGATGGGTGTGTAAATTTGATGATGGCGCGCCGTGAATGTTTGAACACCGAAAACGCGATTTTGATGCGGAACTTAATAATAAAGTTAGATCTAGTAGCGCCAGCACCACAATCCCCCCCCTCTTTAAGATCGGTGAGTAAATTTGATGATGGCGCGCCGTGAATGTTTGAACCCCGAAAACGCGGTATCGATGAGGTACTTAATAAAAAAGTTAGATCTAGTAGAGCCAGCACCAAAATCCCCCCCCCCGTGCAAGATGGGTGTGTAAATTTGATGATGGCGCGCCGTGAATGTTTGAACACCGAAAACGCGATTTTGATGCGGAACTTAATAAAAAAGTTAGATCTTGTAGCGCCAGCACCATAATTTTTCTCCCCCCTTGTTTAAGAACGGTGTGAAAATTTGATAATGGCGGGCCGTGAATGTTTGAACACTGAAAACGCGGTATCGATGCGGAACTTAATAATAAAGTTAGATCTAGTAGCGCCAGCACCATAATTCTTCCCCCCCCCCCGTTCTAAATCGGTGTGTAAATTTGATGATGGCGGGTCGTGAATGTTTGAACAGCGAAAATGCGATTTAGATGCGGGATTTGATAAAAAAGTTAGATCTTGTTGCGCTAGCACCATAATTTTCCTCCCCCTTGTTTAAGATCGGTGTGAAAATTTGATAATGGCGGGCCGTGAATGTTTGAACACTGAAAACGCGGTATCGATGCGGAACTTAATAATAAAGTTAGATCTAGTAGCGCCAGCACCATAATTCCTCCCCCCCCCCCCGTTCTAAATCGGTGTGTAAATTTGATGATGGCGGGTCGTGAATGTTTGAACAGCGAAAATGCGATTTAGATGCGGGATTTGATAAAAAAGTTAGATCTTGTTGCGCTAGCACCATAATTTTCCTCCCCCTTGTTTAAGATCGGTGTGAAAATTTGATAATGGCGGGCCGTGAATGTTTGAACACTGAAAACGCGGTATCGATGCGGAACTTAATAATAAAGTTAGATCTAGTAGCGCCAGCACCATAATTCCTCCCCCCCCCGTTCTAAACCGGTGTGTAAATTTGATGATGGCGGGTCGTGAATGTTTGAACAGCGAAAATGCGATTTAGATGCGGGACTTGATAAAAAAGTTAGATCTTGTTGCGCTAGCACCATAATTTTCCTCCCCCTTGTTTAAGATCGGTGTGAAAATTTGATAATGGCGGGCCGTGAATGTTTGAACCCCGAAAACGCGGTATCGATGCGGAACTTAATGAAAAAGTTAGATCTAGTAGCGCTCTCGCCCCTCTATCTTTTAACCTGTGTTGTAAATTTGATGGTGAGTCGTTCCAGCTCAGTGCTGTGATCCATCCACTTTAGCTTAGGTCGCCGAATTTTTATAAGTGTTTATAATATTTCTAATGTGTATTTTGTACTTTGCAGATTCGAAATGATGAGCCCACTACAACGAGGAGTCCACGGCAAAGATGGCGGAGGTGCGTCGTCGGATCCAGTCGTTTGCAAGTGTTGCAGTGTGTGTTAAATTTATATGTTCAAATACTTTGTAATAATTGTATGTTCCAATACTTTGTAATGTTATATTGATGTGAATAAAAATACCAACTAAAGTACAACAGAATTTTATTTACAAGTGTCATACAATTCAAACTTAGAAAATATTTTAATATAAAATATTCAAAAATGAAATGGACAGCCTTTCGGTTTAAGCCTCTGTACCTGGGCTCCTCCAGTCCACCGTCGCTCGCTTCGCTCGCGTAGTCCCAACCACCCGCCCTAACGAGATACATTACTTATATACCCAAAATTCCCCACTCTAGCATCAAAAATAGTGGGGTCGGTTTCCGAATGCATACCGAACACGAATCGCATTTTTCCACCTCTACTTCATCGTCACACGAGTGTCAAAACATTTTTTGACAATTGGACTTAAAATATTTTTCAAATTTATTTCTTACAACTCATGCACTCCTGATAAGTAAAATTTTTTCAAAATTTAATGTTTTGCTACCAGGATCGCAGAAGTTCAAAGAGGTAATATTTATATTTCTGCTCCTAATAAATAAAATTTTTATTTGTAAAAATTTGCAAGTTTTTAAGATTTCTGATCAGGATCGCAGAAGTTGAAAGAGGTATATTTTTATTTTTCTGCTCCTAATAAATTCACTTTTCAATTGTAAAAATCTTAAAATTTTTAAGTTTTCTACCAGGATCACAGAAGTTGAAAGAGGTATATTTTTAGTTTTCTGCTCCTAATAAATTTAATTTTTATTTGTAAAAATTTCTATGTTTTTAAATTTTCTTAGCAGGATCGCAGAAGTTGAAAGAGGTATATTTTTATTTTCTTCCGATACTTACATCGACATGTTCTCCTAATACATGGAAGTTTTATTTACATAATTTTGCCACTACTTTTTTAAGTTACTTATCAGGAAAGCATAAATTGAAAGAGGTAAAAAGTCAAATAACCAACGGAATCTTATTTTCCATCTTCACTTGAAGACTAAGAAAAAGAACTCGTCCACAAAATGGCGCTATATTTTCGTTATCTAAAAATAGCAGCCGTTAACACAGCTTTTCTTGGTCAATGATACTAATAAACGACATTTTAAATTTTATTGTAAAAATAAGTACAAGGCAACGCAATATTTTCCATTTTATTTTTCCAATCCATTTTCTAGCGAAAATTCCTATTCCTGCGGTCCAAATCGTAGGTCGTCGGATGGCCGGCCCCGGCATTTATCTGAAATTATAAAAAAAAATCAAAATCTTTCTTTTACTCCGTAACTAAAAGCATGGGCGCAACTAGGGGTAGGCTAGGGGGGCCAAGCCCCCCCAAAAAATTGGATTTTTAACGGCAAATTATTTTGCTATGCCGACCGTAAACGGACTGTTTTTCATGCTCGATTTGAGGTACGAAACGGGACACAAACTTTTCGTGACAAGGACGCGAAAAAGAATTAAAAGCCCTGCCCTTAATTCTTTTACGGTTTTATGAGCGGGATCTAAAACCTTTTCAAAACGAGGGGCTCAAAGTGAATTACCGGATTTGGTTCCCTAATTTGTTTGTTGTTCTGTCATCCGTAAAGATGAGGATCTTACGAGGGGACTTACAGTTTTCGCGTAACAAGTCCTACATTTTTCGGAATGATCTAATGTCCTTAGTTTTGGGATACAAACCACGCCCTCCTATAACCGGTCTAGGACGTTTCGACGCGAAGACGTTTAAGATGCAAGGATGTTTAGGAGAAAGTAATTAATATAGAGATAAAATACTATTAAACCTTTTTTTTGCTTCTTTGCGCCGACCCGGCCACGCCGAAACGTCCCATTCCATTCCTAACGGAGCATAAACTCACAAATTAGAATGGCCGTTTTCACCGACAATTTCCTAACTTGAAGTATTTCCTAAAGTACTAGGTGTTTGAGGCGACTGCATTTTTGTTATAAATTATGATTCATTCATACTTTAGGAAATACTTAAAGTTAGGAAATTGTCGATGGAAACGACCATAATAGTGCGGTCAAAATAGACATAAAAATAGGGGTACCCTTGCATAAATTCCCAAGAAGCTGAAAATTTACATCAACGTTAGGGATACCATTATAATGAAATTGTGAAAAGTCCCCCATCGATCCCATGTGTGCAAAAAATTTTATGAGAGGTCAAAGTTTGCAAACATGGGTTTTTTGGATTTTTTAGCGAAACGGGTATTTGTATAAGAAAAATAGTTGAGACAAAAATAGTAGATCATTTAATTATCTACAAAAATTGTTCTTACATTTTTTCCCTAAGATTTACCATTTCTGAGAAAAAGTGATTCCAAAATTAACCAAAGTTGTATTCTTCATAGGCAAGTACACTACAACCTCGAAACGTGTGAATACTAAGGACAATACAACTTTAGTAAATTTTAGAATGGCTTTTTCTCAGAAATGGTGAATCTTGGAGAAAAAAGTGTAAAAACAATTTTTGTAGATAATTAAATGATCTACAATTTTTGTCCCAACTATTTTTCTTATAAAACTAACCGTTTTGCTAAAAAAATCCAAAAAACTCATTTTTGCAAACTTTTTTTTTGCATAAAATTTTTTGCACACATGGGACCGATGGGGACTTTTTACAATTTTATTATAGTGGTATCCCTAACTTCATGCAAATTTTCAGCTTCTTGGGAATTAATGCAAGGGTCAATGTCTATTTTGACTGGACTATGGGCTATAAAGCAAAACTACAAAGTGCAATTTCACAATTCGACGCGTAAATAGAGACGGACGCTCGCGATTTTTATAATTATGAAATAAAAACAAAGCAATAATACAGGGGCGGATTCGCAATTTTTACAATAATAAACCAAAGGACTATCCCGTATTTTAAGAGACGTGAAAATTATATGGCTTATAGATAGACACCCCATAAATACAAAACCGAAAATGGCAGACATTTTACTGGTCGGATAAAAAAGTAATTCGCGTTTTCAAATTGTAAGAAGTTGTAGGGCAGCGCGGAAGCTAAAGGATACTAAAAAAAAGTATCCGTTACGAGTACACTCGATATATCTAAAGATTATACACCTCATGCTCATGCCATTGTCTGACGCGAGCGGCAATCTCTCATGCAACCGTGTGATTTTTTGAAATCACACAGCCGTGTGTGTGGGGGGGGCGCGTGATTTGAAAAATCACACATGGAAAATTACCGCTTGTGTTAGACATGGCATGTACCTGTGGTGTATAATCTTTAATATAGCGAGTGTACCCGATACCTTTTTACCACGCCTTGGCTTCCGCACTGCCCTACAACTTCTTACAATTTGAAAACCCGAATTACTTTTTTATCCGACCAATAAAATGTCTACCATTTTCGGTTTTGTATTTATGGGGTGTCTATCTATGGGAAGACTTGTTATCATTCCAGGTAAATGTCGCTGGCCCCAAATTGAATTTTTGGGTAAAATTTGCGTCAAACGTTTGAGCATCAATGAGCTTCCAAATTTTTCGTTTGAGCCTCAACGGTCGCAAAGTTATTCGCGAAATTCTTGGGGGGGGGGCTGCAAACATGCTAGCCCCCCCCCCCCCCCCCCAAGTAAAATTTTGGGGTAAAAATGGTGTCAAACGTTTGAGCATCAATGAGCTTCCAAAGTTTTCGTTTGAGCCTCAACCGTCGCGGAGTTATTCGCGAAATTCTTGGGGGGGGGGGGGGCGGTAGACATGTTTTTCTATTTTCGTTCTTATTTCGAATTTTTTTTCGAAATTGATGTCTATCGATAGAAATTCGTTTGAGCTTGAATGAGCTTCCATTCCCATCATTTTAATTTCATTTTCTGCAAAGTTACGAGCATTTCAAATTTCGAGTACTCCGGGCAAGTACCGTACAAACATTTTCTATTTCGATTCTATTTTATCGGATTAAAAATTTTGATCCGATTAAAACAACTTAATCCTGCTTAATTACCATCATCATTTTGATGGAATAATACGGGAGGTGTAATTTCACAAAAAATATTATGTTTAAAGGGTAGTTCACACTACATGATTTATCATATGACTTGTCACATGACTTCTCATATGAGGGATTTTTTACGTTTTTTTACGAAGTTATGGCTTTTATGATTGGCTGTTGTGATGGTATGATTTTAGCCATGACTTTTCTTATGACTAAGTCATATGATAAATCATGTAGTGTGAACTACCGTTAATAGAATATCGTGAACTAATAAAATGGTGATATATTATAATTTTATTAAAAGATTTAAAAAAAATTTTAAAAAGGATCTAAACTAAAAAGGTCAGAATGACATTTTACTCTAAAAAAACGTTTAAGGCCCGGAATCAAGCGGAACCTTCAATATTTTAAAAATTTATGATGCTTAAACTATACCAAACGTTTGACATTAATTTCACCCAAAAATTTTATTTGAGTACGGGAAATATCCCCTCCCCCATCCAAGTTTTTGTGAATTTTTCCTTGACGGTTGAAGCTTAAGCGAAAATATTAGAAACTCAATGATTCTCAAACTTATGACTCAAATTATTCTAAAAAATTCGATTTTTACATATTCATTTAATAACTTTTAGAATATTGAAAGTTGCGCTAGATTTCGAGTCTTAAAAATTCTTTTAGAGTAAAATGTCATTTTGACTTTTTTACTTTATGTTCCTTTTAATATATGTTTTAAATCTTGCAATAAAATTTGTGTCAAAAGTATGAACATCACGATACTCCATCGTTTAACACCAAATTCACCAGCAGGATTAAGTTTTTTTAATCGGATCAAAATTTTTAATCCGATAAAATAGAAAATGTTTGTACGGTACTTGCCCGGAGTACTCGAAATTTGAAATGCTCGTAACTTTGCAGAAAATGAAATTAAAATGATGGAAATGGAAGCTCATTCAAGCTCAAACGAATCTCTATCGATAGACATGAATTTCAAAAAAAAATTCGAAATAAGAACGAAAATAGAAAAACATGTCTACAGCCCCCCCCAAGAATTTCGCGAATAACTCCGCGACGGTTGAGGCTCAAACGACAAATTTGGAAGCTCATTGATGCTCAAACGTTTGACACCATTTTGACCCCAAAATTCCACTTGGGGGGGCCAATATGTCTACAGCCCCCCCCCAAAAGTTTTCGCGAATAACTCCGCGACGGTTGAGACTCAAACGAAAATATTGAAAGGTCATTGATGCTCAAACGTTTGACGCACATTTTACCCAAAAATTCGATTTGGGGGGGGGGGGCAGCGACATGTACCTTATCATTCCAATATCAAGGGATTCCTCTGTCGCAACGGTAGCTTGAACCTACAGCACAATTCCACCTCTAGTGCCTAGGACAGCATCAACGGCGTAGGATGGCCAGAAAACCATAGATTTCTTTATTTTTGTTAGAAGCGCATTTAAGAAATGCCTCAATAATTTACATCGACATTGTGATGTTACCGTTCGCTGGTGAATTATTTCTTGTTTAATTATTGCAGTTTTTAGCTTTATACCTCAAACTCTGTTTGAACGTTGAACCATTAATAATTCCAGAGGTTCCCAAAGAATACAGATGTTGAATCGGAACGATTGTGGTGCAAGGGTAAGTTGAGAGCCAGTTACTGTATTTAATTTTACTTGATGATATCTCTTGTAAATGTGTATTTGCAATCAATTTTAACAACGTGTTATGTATGTGTTGGGCAGTTTTCTAGATGATCGATTTTTTTTTTTTTTGACGAGTTGTCTTCCCATGACAAAATCTGAACCCAATAAAAGCTGGGGTTGCCGACAATGTTTGACTCCAAAAGCCCATATAAAAGACACACAAACACATAACAAAGCAAGTAAAATCCAGGATATCCTGAAGGGATACCTTGCCAATGAGTTGCCATCTGAAGACAACTTACTAAAACAATAAATCGCGCATCTAGGAAATTGCCCAACACAAGACATAACACGTCGATAAAATTGATTGCAAATACACATTCACAAGAGATATCAAGTAAAATTAAATACAGTAATTGCCTTTCAACTTACCCTACCATCACAATCTGTTCGATGTAACATCTCTGTTCTTTTGGAACTTCTGGAATATTAATGATTCATCGTTGAAACTGGGCTTGATGTGTAAAGCTAAAAATAACAAAAACTGCAATAATTAAAGAAGAATCATCGATTCACCTGCAAACGGTAACATCTCAATGTCAACGTAAATTAATTTCCTAAGTGCACTTGTAACAAAAATAAAGAAATCTATGATTTTTTCCGGCCATCCTACGCCGTTGATGCTGTCCTACCCACTAGAGATCGAATAGTGATGTAGAGAACAAGAACACATAACACAATTATAAAATTATCACAGTAATAGAAAAATTAAGAGGGTTGTACAGTTGAAAACTTCCAAATTTTGTTTTTCCATTTAAGGGGGAATGCCACTGTGACGGTCGAAAAAGTAACCTGGTTTTTAAGATTTATTTTCATAGAGGTAACTAATTATTTAAGAAATCGGATTATTGTTATTTTATTAAGTGTACATTGAACTTGTTTTATATAAATTTTTATCTCATTATCTTAAATATTAACAAAAATATGAACCGTTATGTAAAGACTCATAAAAAAACTCCCTCTCCATGGTGGCATCGATATCTCGGTGAAGAGTTATCCGAAAATAAAAATTAAAAAATTATCAGAATTTAAATGAATGAAGCTATCGTTGTACGTAGCCGTTTTTTATTTTGACGTGACAACGTCTTATAAATTGGTTTGCCGGGTGACACTTCAAGAAACTGCGTTACGCTCCGCTCACGTTATGCGCTCACAATGAGAGCGAGTGAGAGGCACGCGTCCCTTCCACTCGGGCATGGTTAGCCCGCCTAAGAGCGAGAGAGACAGAGCGAGATTATTTCATCCTTCTTCCTACTATACGAATGAATATTCACATTAAAATTATTTTACCACTCAAAGTCGTTGTCACGTAAAACTTTCGCCCGTATACCGACTTTACAGGCAACCAATTTTTTTGATTATTTACAAAATGGCAACAGATTGAAATGTATTTTAATTTTAAAACTTTTTTTTTTTTCATTCAAGCAGTTTATTAAAATAGTAATTATTAAAATTTTTAAAATCGGCTACGTACAAATAGCTACATTCATTTAAATTTTGATAATTTTTTAATTTTTATTTTCGGATAACTCTTCACCGAGATATCGATGCCACCATGGAGAGGGAATTTCTTTATCAGTCTTTACATAATGGCTCATATTTTTGTTAATATTTAAGATTATGAGATAAAAATTTATATAAAACAAGTTCAATGTACACTTAATAAAATAACAATAATCCGATTCCTTAATTAATTAGTTACCTTTGTGAAAATAATTCTTAAAAACTAAGTTACTTTTTCGATCGTCACAGTGGCTTTCCCCCTTAAGTAATCATCGTGTCAAATTGTTTGAAATATTTTAATGGGTGGTGGAAGATTAAAGTTTTACCAGACCGTCATATTAATTATGATATTAATTAATTATCAAAATTGATATATCAATTATTATCTTTGAAGGGAAATAACTCTTGATTAAATTAACTTGAGGGAGATTTAAAAACACCAGTGTATGTAAAATACCATTTGCCAGGTGCGTAAATGGCCAAATTTTAATAAACTACTCTAATAAAATAATAATTCTACAAAATGTGATGAATTAAAAACATGGGATCAATTAATCGCAAATACGCAAGAAATTAAAAAAATTTTTAAAAATGTGACGATTTAAGCTGCATTCACATAGGGGATTGTATTTGGATGGTAAAATCCGGCAATGCTGATAGGTTGAATAATCAATCAAGGTTTATTAGGTTAGGTTAATCAATCATTTTCAAACCTATCAACAGTGCCGGATTCTACCATCCAAATACAATCCCCTATGTGAATGCCACTTTACGTCCCTGCGCAAAGAATGTAGCTTTCCAATGCAGAGTTGCCACAGAGTTCTAGGCAAGAAGTGAGTGAAAAAAGTGAAGAAAAGTGTATAGAAATTTTGAAAAAAATGACAAATGGTGTAAAAATATTTTACTTCGGGCAGTAACGTAGCAAACCAACAGATCCTGGGGCAAGATCCACAGCAGGCCCCCTTCGAACTGTTCTTTAGGCATTTGAGAACTTTTTCTCAAAATTTTTTTAAAAGACCCTTTTTTGACTCTCTAGCTAAATTTGGAAACCAAAACTGTCCAAACAGTTCAATTATTTACACATTTTGTACCTCTCGGCTATTTTTGCCGAAAAAAATATTTTTAAATGATCTTTTTTAACAAATTTACATTTTCTCCGAGCAACATGCATATTATTTTATTATGTTCCGTTCCTACTGTATATAAATGGCCATACCTTTGCCTTTCACAAGATATAACACTCTAACATGATTGTGATTGCTCAATTTTCTCGGTGGCCCGGCACCACCTTCTGTTACATCACTGCTTTTGAGCCCTTAGGAGTTCACGGACCGTATGCATACCGGTAGTTTCGCCACTGCTGACGCGCATAAATGAATTTACGAGATTCTTTATTTCGCGTGTACAGAGGCGTCAAACTTATTCCAGTCGTGGGCCACTTCCTCCAAGCAAAATTTTTACGGGACGCACAAATGATTGTTTTACCCCTTTCCCCATTTTTTCCCGAAAATTATTTTGAATGACTTTATTTTAACTCTATTTCATAATTTTACTTGTTGATTAGCTAGTCTACATTTGCTCCAAGCAACATGCGTCGACAATTTTTAAAATTCTAGTTACTACATTTTTAAATGTATCAAAAAATTTAATTTTTGTAAGTGAAAAGTGAAAATAGTGAATATTTTTCAAAAAAGTGAATAAAAGTGAAAAAGTGTATCTGTGGCAACCCTGCAATGCTGTAATTAGAATTTTTCCAAGTTAATTTAATCAAGAGTTATTACCCTTCAACGATAATAATTGATATACTCGGTGCCAAATATCTGTGCCTCTACGTCACTAATTTCTGATTAAGAAATGACTTACTGAATATAATTTAGGACGTCGTTCAGCTTTATTTAAAAGAGTACGAAAACATTTGTATGTCTTGCTGATCGAAACTAATAAAAGTCGTACGTTACCAATATTAGACATTATAAAAACAAACAAGAAACAAAATTAGTATGTCTGAACTTTTACTGCATTGTAATGCACTAAAAATTTTGAGTCACGTAGTGCTTTTGGTATCTAATGATCCCACCGCCAAGTGCGGATAAATTCCAACTTTAAATAACAAACTTAAAACGTCAAAACGTATTCAAATTTAAACCGACAATATTTAAATTTTATATTAAATATTCAACTTTTGGTTACGTTTAAAATGTTTATACATAAGTGGTCGCACTATAAAATCTCAATGGCAACAGTTGATTTTGAACTTATGAAATGGGTTACTGAAAAACTAATAATATGCAATTTAGAAGAACCAAGTTTAATAATAATGAACAATGCATCTAATCACTTGAAATTGAACTAAATTGAACAAGGAGGAAAAACGGTATGAAGTAGATGAACTGTTGCAAAATCATGAACACGAGGTCTTACGATTACCCTCTTGCCACTGCGAGTTTAATGCGATTGAACTTGTATGGGCACATTGTAAAACTTATTATAATAAGTATATTGGAAGAGATGGTTATGGGGATGACAAAGTAATTTTGATGTGGAATGAAGCATTGCAAAATTGTACATCTAAATTTAGCAAAACTGCATTCGGCACACTGATAAGGTCATAGCTGATTGGTATAAACGGGAAAAACTGTTAGATGTCACCGTAAAAGAACTCATTACATCAGTGTCAAATGATTCAGATTCTGATGGTGATAGTGATGGATAACGTCATTTCCAATAATTATCTAAACCAATTTTAAGCACTAAAACTATTCGGCATCGGGAGTTAGACATTTATGAAGTCCCTCAGAATCGTTGAATTTAAATGTTTATGTTTTGTTCATTTTGAAATGTTCTTGAAGTTATTACTTGTTTAATAAATATTGTTCTATTCTATTCTTGGCAACAAAATTGTAATTTATTATACTTAAATTTCTTACTAAACTTTCCTTTAATGAAAAATTATTTGCAAATTAATGAAAAACATTTAATTTTTATTTATAACCTGCATCATTTTGACAGTGACATTTACATTATGACAATTGTTGGTGAAGAGAGAAAGGTATATCAAAATAAAAAGAAACAATGCATTTTAAAAAGCACTCGTTTGACTAGTTTTTTCCAGCTTGATTCATACCATTTTAAACTATGACGCAGCGGCAAATTTATTTGGCACCTACTTTATATTAATTTTGAAAATTAATTGATAATTAATTAATATCATAATTAATATGATGGTCTGGTAAAACATTTATCTTCAACCACCTATTAAAATATTTCAAACAATTTGACACAATGATCACTAAAATGGAAAAACAAAATTTGGAAGTTTTCAACTGCACAACCCTCTTAAGACACGTTTTTTGTGGAGAAGTTGCAAGAAAATGACAAGTCCCTAATCTAATTTTGTAGGTTGCGTTGAGGACTTCTTCGAGTAACGATGGTCTACCTAAAACGCAGTTCCAATTTGACAATTGGGGCATTTCACGTGAAGCGGACCATGAAAAAAAAATGAGGTTGTGAATTTCGGTCTAGGACGTTTCGGCGCAGCCGATTCGGCGCGACCGTTTCGGCGCAGCCGGTTCGGCGCGAAGACGGTTCGGCGCGAGCCGGTTCGGCGCGAGGACGGTTCGGCGCAAGGCGGTTCGGCGCGAAGACGGTTCGGCGCGAGAATGGTTCGGCGCAAAGACGGTTTGGCGCGAGCCGGTTCGGCGCGAGAACGGTTCGGCGCAAGGCGGTTCGGCGCGAGGCCGATTCGGCGCGAGCCAATTCGGCGCAAGCAGATTCGGCGCGAGAATTTAATATCATAGGCATAAAATACTTTTTATAAACATAAATCATTATTTATGCGGATGTAGAAAATTATTTATTATTTGACTTTTATCTGATCGGTCGGTTTAATTAATGGTTTATTCAATTAATCATATATGCATTTTAACTTACAGAAAACTATGGATGTCATATTGACACAGGACCGTAGCTAGACATAAGTCATGTGGGGGGAGTACCTAAAACAATTTTTTTTTTATGCTATGAAAAGGGTTTTACCAAAAAAAAGCTTTTAAAACTTTTTTTACTTCATAGCTATGTCATGCAAGGGGTTTAAACCCCCAAACTCCCCCCCTTATATAATGCTCTGTATTGACATTCTTATACAAAAACCCCAATTCTAGATTAAAAACTGCCGGCTTTCTAGTATTTCCTCACCCCCCCCCCTTGAGCACGTCTCTGTTGCAATTTGTTTTTGTACTAAAAATAAACATCAATCAATTTATTATATATTTTCCATTTTGTCTGATGACCTTTTGCCATCTTTCTGGTAACGATTCCACGCTCATAGAATTTCTAGTCTTTATCAGAAAAAAACTTAACCAAGTGCGATTAAAGTCAAACTCAAATGATTATTTTGTAACTATTAGATGATTAGTTGTATCTTTTTGTATCTAATGTCTGCCTGATTAAAATTCAAAGAAAAAAATTCAAAGATTAAAATTCAAAGAAAATTAAATGTTTGTAATTATTTGCGCCAAAAAGTCTTTGCGCCGAACTGGTTTGCGTCAAAATGGGCTTGCGCCGAAAAACCTTTGCGCCCAACCGGCTCGCGCCGAAAAGTCTTCGCGCCGAACTGGCTCGCGCCGAAATGGACTTGCGCCAAAACGGTTTCGCGCCGAAACGGTCTCGCGCCGAACCGGCTTGCGCCGAAATGGGCTTGCGCCGAACCGGCTCGCGCCGAACCGGCCGCGCCGAAACGGTCGCGCCGAACCGGCTGCGCCGAAACGTCCCATCCCGTGTGAATTTCGTTCATATTGAGCATATTTGTACTTCTAGGGGATATAAACGTGTACACATAATATTTTTTTTATTTAGTTGTTTAGATATGAGATCTTAAGGGTAGTTCACACTGCATGATTTATCATATGACTTGTCACATGACTTCTCATATGAGGGATTTTTTTACGTTCACACATTTCATCACATGATTTTTGATATTATAGAAGTTATGGCTTTTATGATTGGCTGTTGTGATGGTATGATTTTAGCCATGACTTTTCTTATGACTAAGTCATATGATAAATCATGTAGTGTGAACTACCCTTTAAAGATTCACGTAATTGACGTTTATTTGGAATTTTATTTTCACATTGAAGTAAATTATAATAAAATAATAAATGTAGTGTTTTCTAGAGAAAATTTACTGTTCTTTTTGATTTTTAAATCAGATTTCAAATTTGAATATTTTTTCTAGTGTTAAACCGGAAGTAAATATTTAAAATATTTTTTGTAATAACTTCGACCATTTCAATTTTAATTTTTTTTACTTTAAAATAAAGCTTAACATTTATAAATTCTGCTAAAAAAATTTCAGAATGGGATCTCAATTAGTTTGGGAGATACATCCATTACAGTACGTACATGTCACACTGGGCGCTTCATCAAGTTGGCTGGACTAAGTACTTTTACCTTGGAAAGGTGTAGGAAAGTTTATATATGGCATGATTGTTCAGTTAAGTAAGTTAAATATAAATTTCCAAGTTTTCGACCTTGAGGGGGTGCCTCTCGCGCCGCCCTCTTGGTTTGAAGGGATGGACAATTGCTTTTTTGCTACTATCTTGTTACCGGTACTAGATACGTCGACTAAGGTTATTATAAAAATTGTAGAGCGTGCAATTCTGCATATTTTTTGTCTTTTGTATTTTTTTCTAAAATTAATAGTTTTTAAACGAATAAACGAAAACTATTTTTCTACTCGTTATAACTCTGAAAGAATTAATTTTACAAAAAAATGTATAAGAAGAAAAATATGCAGAATCGCACCTCTTCAAACCAAGAGGGCGGCGCGAGAGACACCCCCTCAAAGTCGAAAACTTGGAATTTTATATTTAACTTACTTAACTGAACAATCATGCCAAATATAAACTTCCTTTTCCAAGGTAAAAGTACTTAGTCCAGCCAACTTGATCAAGCGCCCAGCGTGACATGTACTACGTACTGTAATCGATGTATCTTCTAAACTAATTGAGATCCTATTCTGCAATTTTTTTAGCAGAATTTATAAATGTTAAGCTTTATTTTAAAGTAAAAAAAATTAAAATGGTCGAAGTTATTAAAAAAATATTTTAAATATTTACTTCCGGTTTAACACTAGAAAAAAAATTTAAATTTGAAATCTGGGTTAAAAATCAAAAAGAACAGTAAATTTTCTATAAAAAACACTACATTTATTATTTTATTATAATTTACTTCAATGTGAAAATAAAATTCCAAATAAACCCTTCCGTCAATTACGTGAATCTTTAAAATCTCATATCTTAACAACTAAACCTCAAATAAAAAAAATATTATGTGTACACGTTTATATCCCCTAGAAGTACAAATATGCTCAATATCAGGCGTCGGCAACCTATGGCACGCGTGCCAGGCTTGGCACGCGATGGGGTTCTGAATGGCACTCTACAAATAATCAGGGATATATATTGATATATAATAATAGGGAAATAGAATTAAGGCGGCACCCTGAATCATATTGGTAGAGTGGCTTGGCACACCACAGCTAAAAGGTTGCCGACCCCTGCTCAATATGAACGAAATTCACAACCTCATTTTTTTTTCATGGTCCGCTTCACGTGAAATGCCCCAATTATGTGAAGCAAAAACGCAAAAATTTCATTTGCATTCTTACATGGCAATTTCTTTCAATTTATAACAAAAACTTATTTATGGCATAATATACGACCTGTCACGAGGAAAGATAGAGAAGGTAGTAATATGGAACCCCTCATTGTTTTTGTTCAATAAAGGCTAGAATTAAGCAAAAGAAAATAAAAAGTAATTAATAACCTATCACACTGTAACGATTGCTAGGTAATAAAAGTGATAAATTAAAATATGAATATTAACGAGGTAATATTATACCTTTAACTACAGACATAAAGATATCAACTACACATTTGAGACCAGCAGTCCATTGTGTCACTCAAAACTGATTTAGCCACCTCTTCCTGGAGCGGCATACGGATTTCTCTGGATTACTCCCTAGTGCGGACGCTCTAAAATCAGCTTCTGCTTGATGGGTAGATGACTGTGACTCTAAAACCATTGACAGCTACAAGCACCACTTTGACACTTCAGATAAGCTTTCCTAAATAATTCTCAACTATCACGTAGTTCCTCCAGAGTAAAATAAAAACTGCCGCATCTCTTCACTTCTCCGCAATATAACAATAATATAATAAAATCAGGAATGGGTTTCATAATAAAAACAACATCATTTTTTATTTTTTTCAAATTTACATCAAAATTATTTAAAATCAACCAAGCTTACCTCGACAATAGTCTAAAACCATCTTTTACACTTCCATTTAACTCTTTCTTCACCTTTAAAGTTTTATAATACCATCACAACTTATTAGACACGCACAAAACAAAGAAACTGCGAGTAAACTAAAACTTATTAGAAGAGTCCCTTACGTCCATTGTAATGAGGGGGTTCAACGTTGAATATTACTACCTTCTCTACGTAAGCAAGATTATTTGAAATATTTTACAGGGAAGCCAAAAACAAGCGTAGCTATTGTTATAACGTGGATAGTGAGAAACAATTTACGACTATTTGTAATAAACAAACAAACGAAAGACAAATTTTTTGTTTACACTGTTACAAAAAAGATAACTTGTAGTTTCGGAGACTGCAAAAAACAAAAAATTGATTTTTTGACGCTTCAGTACCTTTCCTCGCGACACAAGTCACATTTGGTTTTAAAAGAAAAAAACTAAATTATACTAATGAGACTAAAGAAGATGTTGAAAATTGGATTGAACAAAAAAGACTAAACTAACCTTTTGGTTTCAAATGGTGTGGCAGGTCAAGTTTCAGTAATTTTCCAATTGTCGTTGTGAAATTTTGCACTTCGCCATCCACCATCCGCCTTTTTCGCCATGAAAATCTATAACAAACACATGATATTACGTATTTTAATCACAAAATAATTTATATCTCATTTAAAAATTTGACAAGTTGCTTATTTATATAATTTTAAGGTTATAAATTCATTGGACAGACAGTGAACTAAAAAATTGTAATCTGTAGATGTTGGTAAGTAATAGAAATCTGTAATTGTCGATACAAGTACAGAAATCTGCAGTTATCGGTAAAATTGTAGTTATCCGTTGTTATAAATGGTGTCGCTGTAAGCAACTTTTCAAAACCAAACCACAAATTTATATGAACGCAAGAAAATAAAATGTAACACTTACCTTTTCTTTAAAAATAATGCAACGGCGCTCTTGCAAAACTTCGCCTCCATTTATGCTTTTCTCCATTACGTTGAACCAAGTATTCTACCAAAACATTTCCGTCAACGTCAACAAACATCTTCTTCAACTTTGTCCAGCCTTTGAGAATGTACATCCTCCTTCAATGGCCCTTGGATGTTTCAAATCTGCAAAGTAAAAAAAAACACACATTTATTTATTATTATAACAAATATTTATTTGGAGAATGTGGCGAAATTATTAAACAACAATTTGATTATTATGCTAGAAAGAGTCATGTAAAACTTCAAACTTAATAATAACCACCACAATTCTACGTTAAATTTAAATGAAAAAGACTACAAATACCAATTTAATAATAATTATTAAAAGAAAAAGGCACAGCCGGGTTTATATGGGAAATCTGCCCCCGCGGCTTTTTCGATTCCAACTTGGGGGATCGATTTCACATCAAATAAAAATTCAACTAAATGTTTAGCTGTTTATCTCAAATGGTTTTCGAGATTTCCAAACAACTCTCTTTTTTTGACAAGTGACAGGAAGCAAATTTAATTTTACACAGTCAAAGTACAGGGGGGTAATCAAAATTTTTAAAATTATTAAACCCGATGACCCTAAGTTGCAATTTTAAATTCATTTTGTGATGATAGAAGAAGACCGCAGAAAAGAGATGACAAGAGTTGTTGTTGTTCAGTGAGCATGTTTACCAATCAGCGCTTGCTATGTTTAGTTAGCTAACAAAAACCGAGCAAAACATAGCAAGCGGTGACCATTTTAATGGTCTTTACGAATCATTTTTCGAGGTGATTCACTCCTCGTCTTCTCTTCATCGATTTCACCATTCTGAAGAAATTCTGTATAGTTCGCGATTTTAACACAGAATTTTTGCTCTGTAGTCAACCAGCGGTCACGTCACTCCACGGCTGTCAAATTGATGATAAACATGCGCTCTTAAAAATGACCACTCCTTTCTATTTAGTTTTGTGATCCACTCTCCATCATCACAAAACATAGCCCTTCGTACCTCCCATATCGCGCAACGTAGCTCGCACTTCTTCCCAATTTACATAACAAACATTCAGTTAATCCAATCGTGCACGTTAGTGGTCGGAACATAAGTAATAAGATCCTTTTTCGTTACACAGCACCGTTTGCATCCCAGACTAGTGAAGGATTTGACCAACTGTTGAGGGAGAAGAGAGAGAAACTCGCAATTTTTTAACAACAATAATTTAAATTTGTCACCGCTTTTTGTCGACAAAATCACTCAAAATGTTAGCAAATTTGAGAGCAAGAAGAAAACTAAATTTCACTAACTAAGATAACTATCTACAAATGACAGTGGAGACTGTATTTAAAAAAAAAAGACTAAACTAACCTTTCGTTTTCAAATGTTGCAGCAACTTCAGGTTTCGATTTCCCAATTGTCGTTGTACAATTTTGGACTCCACCATTGATCTTCTTGTTCGTTATGAAAGCCTAAAACAAATAGATATTATGTACTTTAACACAAAAATTACAAATTGGTTCTAATCTAATTTATTGTGAGGTTATAATTTAAGAGGGGCATTTTTTTCAGAGCCCTTTTAATTTAATCAACAGATGGCGCCTACTTAAATATTTTTATAAAATAAGAGGAATTTGCTATATTTAAAATATAGCAAATTCGTTGAGATAATACTATTCTATAAACAATATTCTTGATCTTAAGCTATTTTGAGTTCGTATTGAGTATGTCAAAACACACTCACTTACAAAAAAAGATAATTAAACTTCAATTATGAATTGTGTTTTTATAAATAAATATTACGAACTCAAAATAGCTTAAGATCAAGAATATTGTTTATAGAATAGTATTATATCAACGAATTTGCTATATTTTAGATATAGCAAATTCCTCTTATTTTATAAAAATATTTAAGTAGACGCCATCTGTTGATTAAATTAAAAGGGCCCTGAAAAAAATGCCCTTCTTAAAAATTACTCGAAACTATTTGATTACGTACCAAAACTTTTTGGCATGTTCTGATAGCATTACGGGATTACAACCACTCATCCAGGACACATTTGTACAAAAATTATTTTTTAATTTTCATTTTGAAATTGATAATCACTGCATTGTGTACTAAATGTCAAGTGTCAGATCTCAGATCACAAACGTCACGAGGTTCGTAACGTTCGTAATTCTTCCGACGATTGACGAACGACTTCAGACATAGGCGTCCGTATAATTTTTTCCCGAAAGGGTAAACATCGTTTTTTAAATATTATTTAATGCAAACATTACAAACCGCAGATACAAAATTATTTGATTTGAATTGCGATGTTTTCCTTTATGTAATCAAACAAAGACCGGGTTCGAGTTACATTATATTACATTTATTTTCAATCGTTTAGATCTGATACTCATCGCACAAACTTTACGTCGTGCAGTAAAAGACAGGATTTCTGTCCTTCATAAAATTCGTGATACAAGTGTCAGATCTAAACGTACCTTAAGAACTCTCAAAACAAAAATACCAATGACGTAATGCGCTATAAGTCGTCGCAAATTACAAAACCGAGTTTGCGCATCTGACGATGGTGTCCAAAATCCCGGAATAACAAGATTAAGAATAACAGGATTAACTGAAGGCAAGAAAATAAAACACTTACCGTTTCATTAAAAACACTGCAACAGCGCTCTTGAAAAACTCATCCGCCTCAATTTATATTTTTCATCATCTCGTTAGACCAACAAGCATCTTTTTAAACTAACTCGTTCCAGCCTGGGATCGCAGACCCTCCTTGAATTAGTCTTGAATGTTTCAAATCTGCAATGTAGAAAACATACACATTAGTTGAGATGACATTCCTTCTGATCCAACTCAACTTGCACACACTAGAAATGGAATGTTCGCTCAATTTTATCTCTCAATGTCAAATCAAACTTATCAATCCGGGGGGAACTTACAATTCTATAAGCGACTGAAAACGTGGCCGTATGTCACTCAATTACTAAACAATCCGAACATCGCACGGTGCAAATTTAAGATTTTGCAGTCTCGATACAGGACAGGATTCGCGATTTTTACAATTACCAAACCAACCGACCCTAACTGATCATCTCACGGTACAAAATTATCCCGAGGGAACTAAACTAAAGTGAGAAGCAAATTTAATTTTACGGGCCAAAGTACAGAGGACGATTCGAGATTTTTACAATTAATAAACCAACCCCCCTATTCTGTAACTTTTCGTTATCGTTCGTTATCGTTATGAAATCGTTATGAACCGTCAAGTTTGGTTTCCACATAGCATTACATTACTATTTAAATCAATTCTAAGTGTAAACTAAACTTTACGGATCTTAACGAATTCATAACGATAACGAAAAGTTACAGAATAGGGGGGGCTAATGACCCTAAATTGCAATCCCAAGAAGAAATTTAAATGTTATCCCAGATAAAATGCAATTACTATCAAAGTGCCCCATGACTTTATTTTTTGATTTTTTCTTAATTTAATAATTTATTAAAAGTTCCTGCAAAATTCAAGTTTGTAAAAAGTACAAAAATGATGACAGTTTGCTTGATTATTTTGAATTTCACGTGAAGATTTAGCGATTTATCAAAAATCCCTCAAAATTAAAGTTTTTTACATTTTCTTTCCAATGACAGTCATGGGAAAGATCACCAATTAAAATATTTTTTGCGACAAAATTAGTAGGTAAACAAAGCCGGTTTTGGCTCACTTTGATCATATTTTAACATTGGGGCCCGAAATCAATTGCATTTTTTCACTTTCGCTCCGAAAATCACTGAGCCGACGACGACGGTATATAAATACAAAACAAATCTACAAGCATGGAAGGTATACCTCCCACGCTCGTAAGCTATACCTCCCATTGATGTGTGAGGTATAATAATATAAAACTAATCACAAACCTCCCATGCTTGTTATTTGTTTTGTATTTACATACCTCACAGAGTGATGAAAAGTAGACCTCCCACGATGATTTTCAGAGCCAAAGTAAAATACAATGCAGTTGATGTCGGCTCCCATGTTAATAAATGAGCAAGTGAGCCAGAACTGGCTTTGTTTATCAACTCATAGTTCCAAGGAGTTCCATTTTTTCCGAAAATTAAAAAGGACATACAAGATAAAAAAGAATATTTTTAATATTTCGAGAATTTCTCAAAATAGACCAGTGCAGATCATGGGGGGTCGCGATCGTAATTATTTAATTTTTCAATATGTTTTATAAACTGGTCTTCTAATGCTAAATCCAAGTTTTTGACCTTGGTGCGCCTGTGCACACGCCGCAATTAAAAAAAAAAAAACTAGCCGAAATTACGATAAATTATAGTTTTTCTCAAATATCTCCTTTCCCATGCAAATTTTGTCAAAACGATCTTAACAAATTTTCTAGAGAATAAAATTTCCTACAACATTTATATTTACAATTTTCTTCTATCTCTAATTGGTACCGAGATATAAAGTCATAAAAAATACATTGAAGTGTGCAAAGGAAATATAATGCATGGCTAGCTTTGAATTTTCGTGAATATCTCGTTTCCTGTGCAATTTGGAGAAAAATTTATTGACACCGATTTTGTACAGAATAAAATTTTATAAAAGATGTGTGTGTTTTAAATTAGGTATCGAACTCAAATCCACCAAAAATCAGCTCTCGAATTGAAATAGAGGTAGTTTAGTTCTATTAGTGAATGAGAACCTTGATACCTAATAAAGATAAAAATATAAAACATACCCATCTTTTCTGAAATTTTATCCTCTACAAAATTGTTGTTAATAAATTTTTCTCGAAATTGCACCGGAAACGAGATATTGACGAAAAACAAAAACAGTCATTCATTTTACAAACTTATACGCATTTTTATCACGGTTTCAAATCAAGATAGAAGAAAATTGTAAATACAAAAGCTGTAGGAAATTTTGTGTTCTACAAGTTTTGTTTCGACTACTTTAACCGAAATTTGCATTGCGAAGGAGATATACGGGAAAAACTAGAATCTCCTGATTTCCACCGACTTTTTCAAGATGGCGGCACGCACCGGCGCGTCAAGGTAAAAAAGTTGGATTTAACATTAGGAGACCAGTTTATAAAACATTAAAAATTGACCCTAACTGAAAACTACAAATTACAAGGTGGAAATAATGTTTTTCGCCACGGAAATACAGGACAGTAGTCCAGTTAAATTAACTCAAAAAATACATGGTTTCCAAAAAACAATTAGTGAAGTTTTGAAATCTAGAAGTGGAAAAAAAGTTTAAATAGTTTTTTATTCAAGTCCAAATTTTCTATTGGAAACTGTCAAAGTACATTTTTTTATACTTCAAATTCAAACGGAAGTAAACATAAAATTTTTTTTTCAAATGGCAACATGTCTTTTTTTTAACATTTTTGTGATCTGCAATCTTTTCTCTATAAATACATATAAAATTTTCATCAGGTTACATAAGAAAAAATTCTAGAAAACACAAGATTTAAACAAACAATAATAATTTATTAATTACGTATGTGGAGGGCTATGAAAAACAAAACACCATTATTATGATATGACACCATTAGACTCTTTCTATGGAGTCATTTAAAAATGGTAGTTTAGGCAAATCTGTCTTTAAATTTAAAAAATTCAAAAACCAAAATTAATTTAGCATCTATCAATTATCACCAAATCGCTAGAACTTCTGCGAAAATTAGAATCATATCTTGAACAAAACGGTGGCAATTTTGAAACATTTATCAGATAAATGAAATGTTGTGTTTTCGGTGTTGTGATGTTTTGTTTTCCATGGCACTCTACATACCTATGTGTAAATAATCAGTAAATTATTACTGCTTGCTTAAATCTTACATTTTCTCCAATATTTTCTTATGTAACCTTATGAAAATTTTATAGGTATTTATAGAGAAAAAATTGCAGATTGCCAAAATGTTAAAAAAAAACATGTTGCTACTTGAAAAAAAAAATTTTATGCTTACTTCCGGTTGAATTTGAAGAATAAAAAAATATACTTTAGCAGTTTTCAATAGAAAATTTGGAGTTGAATAAAAAACTATTTAAACTTTTGTTTGTATCTAGTAATATTTAAGAATTATTCACTGTTACCACTTTTCGTGAACACACTGTATAACACGTACCATAGATTTCAAAAGTTCACTAATTATTTTTGGAAAAAAAAGTGGAAACTGGATTAAAATAAAATACAAAACTGACCTTTTGATTTCTGCATATGCTGCGGCTGCTTAAGGTTTCTTCAATCATATCCAGCTTCTTTGATCCGCACACTAGAAAAAATAAAAAAGTTTAAAATGACAACCAAATTTACCAAAAGTTAATACTTATTAATTTAAAAACGCCAAAATGTCGAAGAAAATCTTCACCAAAATTTTTTAGCAACCGCTGAGAAGATTGAATTGTATGTTTCATACCCCCAAACCCCCCGATCCTAAAATATTAATTAGGGTGTTTTCTATCATTGATTATTATAATTATGATAACCGTTCTAAATAGAAAAATTTTACAAGTTGCCATTTAAGCTTTATTTTTTAAGCATTTAGCCCACATGTGACGTCGTTTATGTTTCTTTCCCTGCTTGAACGTCAAGACTATGATGATTAGTTTAGCCAAAAATCGATTTCTAAGCAAATTTCGACATTTTAGACCATTATATTACCAGTAAGTGCACTTTTACCCCAGTCTTGTAACGGAGCATGGCTAAGGACCGCGGCTGCATTAGTAGTTGCTGCATCGTAATCTAGGGACCATCTTTAATGAGTTGAACTGTCTCAGAAATCCACATTTTCCAAGTTTACGGTTGGAGCGGTGGTAGGCCTTAAATATTTTTAGTGAGTGGACCGTCTCAAAAATCCTGATTAATTAGTTCCGCGAGTGTGATAAACTGGGGAGGGGGGGGGCAGACAAGGCTAACCTTATAGCTACAACCAATTTTTTGTTTTACAATTACTTTTTCAACTACTTAGCATCATCTCCTACCTTAGAAATTTTTTAATATGGAAGCCGTCCCTGCACAGGCCGGAAACCACTCATTTTACGGCCGGAACAACGAAAAGTATAATTCAGCATTAAAGAAATAAAGACTCCTTAACTCCGTGTTACATTAGAGTTGCATCTGAATATATTCCATACCTCCCAAACCCCCCGGTCCCGAAAAAAAAAGATGTATTAAATATGTCGGTAGTAAGACCGGGGGGTCTGGGGGGTATGGAATACCCCCCAGTAAATATTCTAGGCAGTGTCACTTTCCAAAGCTCGTTGAGTTCTTTACACCACCAGGGCTTAGTTATAAAAAAACTTTTGCAGTACATTAGCATATACATAATTCAATCTCTTCAGCGATTGCTAAAATTTCTTTGGTGAAGGTTTCTCCCAGTCTCTACACTTCCTAAAGTGAAGTACGGTAGCGTTTAAAGGCCTTGAACAACCAACATCGGTAAAAAAAATTGGTTTTTAAACCAATCAATGGGCTGTTACGAAATTTGCTAACAAATTAAGTTACTTTTCATTAAGAATTATGAAAATCTTTTTACTCAAAAAAGCTGAGGTATATTCAACTTCAACTGACCCTTTGTGCCGACTATACAAATTACACCTTCATTTTCAAAATCGATTTTCTCGAAATTCGCTGATCATTTACTTTTATTCAACTACCTACCAAAAAAAAGGAAAGTGTTCGCCTCCCTCATTGGTTAGTTCATTTACCACCAACATTTTTATTACTTTTAACTATCTGGTATGTACTGGAGGGTATTCCATACCCCCCAGTCCTTCTACAGACATTATTAAAGGGAACATCTGCATAATAATACTAACTGAAAAAATGTAATCCAATATTTGCTACAAAGTTCCTCCTCCATGTCATTTATTAAATGAGTGCCTCCTCCTAATTATAATTAAAAATCTAAGAAGTCAAAATTTAATGCCCGCTGTACACTCTCACCGAGTGCTCTCGGGCGAATGTGTCGCCGAGAAGTCACGTGCTCTTGCGACCATCTAAACTACACACTACCAGGCACACCAAAACAGACGGGACATAGTGAGAGCACCCATCTACACTCTCGCCCTGTCTTACCGAGAGTGTACAGCAGGCATAAGGAGTACCCCAAGACTCCATCCTATCCTCAACGCTCTTCTTTTATAATCTTAAAACAAGCGCATATTGATTTACTTCACAAATACTACAATGACTGACAACTCAAAATTAATAAAACCACAACTTTTACCACTCCGAAAGAAATAATACAAAAATTAATCGACAATCCTTTCAATACGTTAAAAAACCATTCAAAGTAAACTTGCGGCACCACAATATAACAATAAATTGCTCAACTTCGCATAATAATCGTTCGCTGTTAAATGCTTAAATCTTAAATTATTTCCTACCTTGTTAGAAGAAATCCACCCTCTTCGTTGGATCCTCCTCGAGCGTTGCATTTCCGCATCTTTAATTCTTCACAAAACAGCAGTTAAAATCTGCAAAAAATGATTACTTCGTTACGATTCTTCGTTACGAAAAGCACAAGTTAGCACAGAAATTAATATCAAATTAGTCATTCCATTTCAAAAATTTTATCACAAGCACCGCCATCTTGTTTGTTATAGTCACGTGACGTGATTAAGGCGCATTCAACCACGATACACTTACAACGGTATGCTCGTTATTTGTTCCAAATACGTTTACTACTGCGCATGACGTCAATTGCGAACGTGTTGCGAACCATATTGTGTTATGTCACGCTCGTATATTCAACGGTTTTGCGTTGCTGTTACATTATACTTTGATTATTATCATTGCATTTTATTATTAATAATCGTTTGCGAAAGTACAAAAATGCCGGGTTGTGCAGTTGCTAAATGTGGTAATAAAAATACGAAGACAAAAGGGACAGAAATCAAATACTTTCGATTTCCGAAAATTGAAGAGATTTCTAAAAAGTGGATTGTTGGATGTCGTCGTGAGGATAAAATTAACTTAAAGAATGGTAAGTTAAATTCGTTAAATTAATATTATGTAGTATTTAAAAATTTACCTAGCTGTTTAACTTTTTTAGCTTGCATTTGTTATGAACATTTTGAAGCCAGCTGTTTTGAAGTGCCTCTAAGGGAGCCGACAATTAAAACCTGATGCGTTACCTACTTTAAGACTACCAGGTGATAATAAAATACAAAATAAAAGGAAAATTGAGGAAAGATCTGATCGTTTAGCAAAAAAAATATGCAGAGATATAGTTAATGATTTGTTAAATGAAAATGTTTCGGAATCTACTTTTTCTGAAGATAACGTGCCTGAAGTTGTTTTTCATGATTAAATTCACAACAATAACGATACGGAAGTAAACAATGCTGAAACAAATAATGTGCAAAGAAGTGATCTTGCGTTAAAGTTAAAAAAGTAAGTATCCTTAATCCTCGACATCTATTTTTCTATATTTACATTATTTTATCTTAACTGTTATATTGGTTTCAGAGCACAAGATGAAATACAAAATCTAAAAGAAATGTTGACAATCGCTGAAAATAAAATTCAACATTATAATGAGATTTTAACCACTGTTTTTACAGAGGGCCAAATTAAGAGTCTGTTAAGTAAAAATAAATCCTGGTATGTCCACATTAAGTCATTGGGTATCAAATTTTGATGTAAATCAAGGAGTATTGAAAAGTGTTCTAAAGTTAATGGCAAAAAAATCTTGTGAGTTCAATAATATGGAACGGCTCTGTATTATATCATTCGATGAAATTTATATATCGAATAAAATGGATCATTCGATGAAATTTATATATCGAATAAAATGGAAATCGATAAAAAAGAAGAGCAAAAAGTAGGATCGCACAAATCCTGTCAAACTGTCATTGTACGAGGCCTAACTGCACATTGGAAACAACCAATTTATTACCAGTATGATCAACGAATGACTCGAGGTATTCTTGAAAATATTATTTCCGAGTTATATAAAGCAAACTTTTCTTTAACCATTGGTTGATCAAAAATTATAGTAGAATGGCTGTTTCCAATGAGAAAATAATCAACGAATCATAACTGCCTGGCAAGACTTATGTGGTCCTACAACCTGTTGCTGTTACAACACGTTAAAAGCATAACACCCCTTTTTTGGGTTGGGGATTAAAAATTAGCACTTAGGCCCATACTAATAGTCGAGAATTAATTCTCGGATCAATCCTAGATCCACCAATCCTTAGTCCATCCAATCAATCAATTTAATAGTAGTAATAACCTAGGATTATTACGATCAATGGTTGCATTTTCGAGCAATCCGAGAATTAATCCGTGTTTCGGATTGATCTTTGACTCTTAGAACAGGCATTAATGTAGTAATTCATTATCAATTATTAATTTTTAGTAAGACTATTATTATTTATAAATAAATGTTGTAAGTATTAAATAACTAACTATAAAATTATTATAAATAAAAATAATAACAAAATAAATAACTTTTTACATTTTAAAATGCATTATAATATCTCTTAAGAAGCACAATTTGGTGTAAAATTAGCACTTAATGTAGTAATTTATTATTAATTAATTAATTTTTAATTGGCTATAAAGAAATTATGATATTTAAGCAAAATAAATAACTTTTTACGTTTTAAAATGCATTATATGCATATGCGTATATGCAATTTTAGTTCACAAGTGACCATCGATCTTTTATTTAACTAGATGGTGAACGCAGGTAGAAATTGTGAAGCCTGTCATAAGGTCTATTTTAGCGTGACGTGATTTTTGTTTGTTTACCTAGTCCCTGGATCTGATTGGTTCTCTCAAGGTTGCTTATGTTTACGTGGTCCCTGAATGTCAAATTTAAATTTTCTAACCTAAATGGTTTAAAGCGCTGTTATACACGTTGATCTTATAATACACTTTTAATTTTAATTTAAAAGTAATTTTAAATTTTAGTTGGTAATATACTTGGTTAATTGTCTGTTAAATTAATGATGGATTATTTTTGTAAGTATTATTTTATTTTAACTTGCTTTTTATTACGATCGAAAATTATCATGGGTAAATTTTGTGTAGCGTGTGGAATTAGATACCGATACGGAGTAGATTAACAAAATCTATTTTATTTCAAAATCAATAGTTTCGAAAAGATATTGATTTACTTTCTTTCTTTATATAAATAATTTCTCTTGTACAAACTTAAATTTATTTTTATAATAAAGTCGAAAATCAAATTATATTTGTTCCATTATTTTAATTTCAATGCTTGAAAATAGAGGCGCCACCGGCTGCGTAAATAGTAAACAAAGAAAAGGTAAACAAAAACATGTTATGGGTGGCTTCACAACAACCAATGCTATTTAGATAGGAGTCCGGTATCTAGTGTAATAAAAGATCGATGCAAGTGACGTCACACAAATCGCCGGCGGCCATATTGCATGCGCACGAGCATACCGTTGTAAGTGTATCGTGCATTCAACTGTAGTTCATTAAAGGTGCGTTCACTTGCAAATCGCTTTCAAACATATTTCCCACTAAACTCATGTGATCCTGTTCGCTTGACGGTTATAATTTTAAAACTTTGAACTACAACGTGAATCGAGGGCGTTGATGTAGGTCATCCCAAGTTTCTATCTCCTGTCGTTCATCATCCCCTGATAAAAATTGAAAGAATTTTGAATCCCACAAGTGGAATTTACACGTTTTGAGTGTTTTGATGGTTCGCAAAAGTGGGTCAAACCACATAAATAATTACCTCCGCAATTTTATAATCTCCCAATAAGTGAAATAAAATATTCTGTAAGTTGTTGTTGGTAATGTAGCTCGAGTATCAAAAGTTCGAGGTGAAAACCTCCACGCGAACCTGCGATCCCGGTGGGAAATATAAAAATTCCTAAAATTTTACAATCTGACCGTGTGGAAGTGGCTGGTGTACGGTGCGCCACCTACCGCGATTGTAACCAAGCAATTTGACGTGTTGGTAAAGCAGATTCCACACGTCGACTCGCGACGAACTTCACGGTTACGAAAGAAAATGTCAAGTGTTTGTAGTACCGAGTGGACATTTTTCCTGAATCTTTTTAATTTTCGCCCATTTCACTGATAATTCGTCGGCGCGTTAAGATGTAAAAATGTTGACGCGAAATCGCAGTTCCGATTTTAGTTAAATTTTGGTTGAAAAAGAGTGAGGATAATTTTTTTAGTGGTGTGGTGGTGCAAAAATGGCAAACAGAAATCGTCCTGTTCAACACAAAAATTTCACTACGATATTTTCGAAATTGCATGGCGCATTTTCGGACGCAATGACCCAGCCCAAATACGCCACCGACAAACGAACATTAGACAAAACATGGAAACTGATGGACAAAGTTGTCAAATTGTGTCAACACCAGAAGATGAATTTGAAAAATTCGCCCCCTTTCATTTTGGACATTTTGCCCGACACCTATCAGAGATTAAGACTTATTTATTCCAAGTACGAAGACAAAATGTACGTTCTGACCACGAACGAATTTTTTAACATATTTATTATTAATTTGATGCGGAAGTGTAAGCAAGCGATTAAGTTATTTAAGGAAGGCAAGGAGAAGATGTTTGACGAAAATTCACATTATAGGCGCAATTTAACAAAGCTTAGTTTAGTGTTTAGCCATATGTTAAGCGAACTCAAGGCTCTGTTTCCCAACGGTCTGTTCGCCGGAGACCAATTTCGCATCACCAAGAGCGACGCAGCCGATTTTTGGAGAAGCAACTTTGGAAACAGGTATTTTTTTCCATTTCCAAGTCCCAAAATCCCGATTCCAATTTTTCGCTGCTGCTTTTAAAAAATTCTCATCAATGAAAAATTTGGGAGTTGTCAAAATTACGACGGCCGTCAAATGTGGGATTTAAACCGCCGAATGAACGAAACGAACGGTGCGTGGGAGTTTATGAATGAAATATTGATTTGGCCTTTTGTACTACGCGATTCTCATCAAAATAAATGTTTCACATAAGCACGCGATTTGTATCCTTGGTGGGTCTGCTTTTATTATTAAGGTCGCGAGGATGACGCCGGCGCCGGCCTTTTAACTATTTTATTTCCTGCCCTTCAGCCGTGATTTATTTTAATTTTGCCATTTAAAAAAGTTGGTTTCCTTAAATAATTTCGATTCAGATAATCTGTTTATCGCAAATTTGTATGATGTATGCGGAAAGGTTTTTTTTTGCCGATTAGATAAGAAATTAATGTTACTTCCGTAAATTTGTTCAAGTAAATGAGATAACACTGCAGGGTCGGCTCGAGAAAATTTCCCGCTCGAGAGGAACTTTTAAAATACACAACTTTTGCTCTAATTTAATTAACTTTGTAATCCACCTTCAAATGGACTCGTTTATAAAGGATTCAACTCCTGTTGTTAATTTTGTTAAATACTGTTAATATAAAACGGACCCCGAAAAGTTGGTTGGGGTCCTGCAAAAAAAGAAATAGGAAAAGAGAAAACGTTCCTGCCACCCTGATATGGAAACCTCAATTTTTAATTCTAAACTGACAAAAAGCAAATTGAAATGACGCGCGTGAATGGATTAACGAGATTCCCATTGTTTACACTGCAAATTAAATGATAAAGTAATCCAAATTAATTGAGAATCTCGTAGAAAAGTTATTATAGGAATCATCTAGATCTGCCCTAAAAATAGTCGAAGTGCGGCCTTCAGACCGCACTATCTGTTCACAAAAGTCACTTCAATTATATAAAAACCTATGTTTTACCCGGCTACGAAAAACAAAGAGTGGGATTGTGTTTAACATCTAGGTTTTTGTCTCTTCTCTAGAGCCTGAAATTCTGAACCGATTCTGACAGGAACTTCACTGATTTATAGCTCTTTTGTCTATGAGTAGTACTGTGAAGCCCATGAATGGACTGGCGTGATTGCTACTGAAATATTGAACAGATTTTCATAACACTTTAAAATAAAGAAGATATTCAGATCTATAACCCCATTGTTGAGAGAGAGGGGGGTAAGAAAGCAATTTTCATCTATGAATAAGCAACTTTTGCAAGAATCAGATTTAAGTCATTCGGGGTCGTTTTTCCAGACTTTTTAACCCTCCCTTGTTGGTCAAAAATTTGAATTAATGTGTAGTTTTCTTTTAGTATTAGTTCTATTTTAGAGAAATTATAGGGGGGGGGATCTTTGATTTGTGACTATCAGAAATTTCTGAGAATAGGAGGACCAAAGATTGTCACCTACTGTGACAAGAGTGAGGGGTCAAAACATACGAGTCCAATTTGATTCTTTGAAAAGTTTCTTATTTATACCCCCGCCCCCCGATTTTTCAGTGTTCTATTTTTATTTGAATGCCGGAGAAAATAGAAATTATTATGTTTATAATGTTCATTATGAGATTTTTAGAAAACAAATCAATGCCGCGCATAAATGGATTAACGAGATTTACAAAAAAAATGCATAAATAACTCGAGCTCCCACAAGCTAAGTTGAACCAGCGGTCATAATGCGCGGATATAAAAATTCGTCTAGTCGAGTCCATCCTTGTATTTTAATCGTAAATTAATCGCCACTATATGATGGGTTCAACTTAGTTTGTGTTTACTCATGTTACTGTGACGCGCTTGAATGGACAAGCGAGATAACTACTAAAATATTGAGCCGCGTAAAATATTCCAATTAAATTTCGATCAAAGTGCGCTTTTAAACTCCCAACCAAAAATAAAAACCCGTACCTTGACAACTTCCGTGTGATAGTGCGATGAGAAGGACGCGAACGCAGCATTTCCTTAGCAGATAAGTTCGGTTGAATCACATAACTTCCCTGTAGCCCTGATATTAAAAATTCAATTTTTTTCCGCAATTTAAAAACTTTTTGATCTTTTCTTTAATATTTAAAGAAATTTGATTAAATCAATTGTGACACGTTTAATGCGGACTAATTTAGTCAGATATCTCACCACAACTTTTTTATTTAGCACATTGGTCTCGTGGAAAATATTTCGACAGGAACTCAATCACATTCATCCAATAAATTCAGGTCTGGAAGCGATGGCGTTAAAATCGACAATCGATCTCACTTGTAACGATTACATATCAAATTTTGAGTTTGACGTTTTCACAAGGTAAGTCTGATTTTTCCCAAAAAAAAAATTCCGGTTCTTACTTAACGAATCTAAAATCTCAGATTGTTTCAACCTTGGGCAACGCTCTTACGAAATTGGCAAATCTTGGCGGTGACCCATCCCGGCTACGTCGCCTTCCTGACGTACGACGAAGTGAAGGCCCGCCTGCAGAAGTACATCAATAAGGCCGGAAGTTACGTTTTTCGATTGTCGTGCACCCGCCTAGGTCAGTGGGCGATCGGGTACGTCACTTCTGACGGGGAAATTTTGCAAACGATTCCGCAAAATAAGAGTCTGATTCAGGCCCTTTTGGATGGTTATAGGGAAGGATTGTAAGAAGTACCTCTTCGTTTGAGAACGAACAATTTTGACTCGAATTTTACTTTTCAGTTATTTATATCCCGACGGTCGTTCTGTGAATCCGGACCTCTCGTGGGCCGTTCAACCCACCCCGGAAGACCACATCGCCGTAACGCAAGAACAGTACGAACTGTACTGCGAAATGGGGAGCACATTTCAATTGTGTAAAATTTGTGCAGAAAACGATAAGGACGTGCGGATCGAACCGTGTAGCCATTTGTTGTGTACGCCCTGCCTCACCGCATGGCAAATTGTAAGTTCCGCAATTGTGGAGGTAAAACTTGGAGTGATTGATTTTGATTGCAGGATTCGGAAGGCCAAGGTTGTCCGTTCTGCAGGGCCGAAATTAAAGGAACGGAACAAATCGTGGTGGACCCTTTCGATCCCAGGAAGTCGCACAATCGAGCAAAGGTGGCGGCGTTAACGCAGAACGTCGAAGACGACGACTTAGACTTAGAGGTATCGTCCAATCATTGCACGAGCGATTATTCAGATTAATGTTTTGTTCGTAATTTTATGTAATCTCATTGTATCGAATTTCGTCGATTGTATTAACTGACTTGGCTGAAGTGCTTATGCTTTAATTTATTTATTACTTTAAGTTGAAAAATAACGAGAGAATTCCAAAACCGTTGGATTTTTTGTGCATGGTTCACAATTATTAACAAATTTTATAACATTTTTATAGTTTAGATTTTATTTTAATAGATAAATTTTATTTGGCGTTTCAATGGCGCCCCTGTTTTAGGTGAATTTTTTTAATTTTGTAAATAACATTCGCGCACAATTTGTAATCGCCTCCATTTTTTTTAGTTAATTTGTAGCAAATTTTTTAAATATAAACGCCTATTTTATCACAAATTTGTTTGGCTCGTTTTCTGCATGTTTTACACGCTTTTTTGGGTAAGTAGTTTTTTCGCCACTGAAAATGTGTTAAAAGCGAATCATTTTTGTTGCTTTTCATAAATTCATGTGGTGCTCGTTGCATGTCGAAAATTTATTGTCTTGCATTTGGGAATATAAATTGAGAAAATAACGCACAGTTCCACATTTGAACAATTGTGGGACATAATCACACAGTTAAAGCTGCCCTCATTTTATTATTAATGCCGAAATGTTCTCACCAATTGTGTTGTAAAATTTATTATTCAATCATCTCATTGTTTAATATAATAATCAACTTTCTTTATAAATATTTAATTAAGGCGCCTCTCTCTTAGCTTAAAATTCAGTACCTCGAACTTAAATCAAAACTGTGCTCTTAATAAAGAATAATTAAAAAAAAAATTTTTGAATTGATTAAAAATATGTATTATTAACATCACAGTTTTGATTCCTTCAAGGACGGCCTAATACTCTTGAAAAAAAAAACGGAGGGGACCTAATAATTTTGCGCAAGGCCATACAGCATTTTTTTTTTTTAATTTTATTTAATAATTCTGAATTTCGGTAAATATATTAAAATTAAATCTGCAAATACACAAAAAAATCTAATCGCTAAGGGGTAGCTTTTGAAGTGTGAAAATTAAAAATTTTGTGCGTAAATTCTGAAATTTACTTATAAATAATCGGCAAATTCACCAAAAATAGTGCAAAAATGTTTATGTAGGGGACATTTTATATGAAATTATAAAATAAACATTCTTTTAAAACTTAGCTTTTTTTAAAAAATAAAATTGTATTTTTTATCCCATCAAAACCCCACCCCCTTTAGAATTTTTTCACTATTTTTTCTGTATTTGAAGGTTTAATATTAGTACATTTACATAATTTCAAAATATTTAAACAAAATTTTTATTGTTTACCCCATAGGTTCTCAAATTTTTTTGGACCACCGCCCCTTATCCTGAGCATAACGCCCCCTATTACTAAAGAAGGTAATTCGTATTTTTTTATAAAAATGGTTCTATTTTCTTAATCTGAAGTTGAACTACACCTGAACGCCCCTCAAATTCTTTCATGCCAGGGGAAAGAGGGGGGACAATATCGCCCATTTTGAGAAACACTGCTTTACTCGTAATCAAAAATCACCCCTTTGTAGCTTTGATATTTACATAATTTCAAAATTTTTATTTTTTACCCACATCAAGACGTTCGTTTTACGCTACGAGAGAGGCGCCTTAACACAAAACTTCAAAAATTTAAAAACATATTTTATTTTTTACCTCCATAAAAACTATTCCCTTAACGTTTAGAATTTTTTCACTATTTTTTCTGTATTCGTGTGTTAAATATTAGTACATTTACATAATTTCAAAATTTTTCAAACAAAACTTTTATATTTTACCCGCCCCCCTTCCAAAAATCACTCCCTTAGCGTTTAGAATTTTTTCACTATTTTTTTCGTACTTGTAGGATTGATATTAGTAGATATATTAAATAATTTTCAAATTTCAGGGAAAAGTTTTATTTTTTACCCCCATCAAAGATCACCCCCTTAGCATTTAGCAATTTATTCACTATTTTTTCTGTAATTGCAGATGTAATATTTACATAATTTCAAAATATTCAAACTAAAGTTTTATTTTTTACCCGTATCCAAATACAACCCCTTGGCGTTTAGGATTTTTTCAGTGCTTTTTGTTGTCTTCAAAGGGTTTAATTACTCGTACTTTCAAAAAGTATCAGAATTATTTAACAATTTTCAGCTGTATTTCCCAAAAACTTAGTAAATGGATTAAAATTAAATCTGCAAACACAACAAAAGTAATGAAAAACTTTTAACCGCTGAGGGGTGGTTTTTGAGGAGGGTAAAACTTGAAAATTTTGTTCGAAAATTCTGAAAACTTGTAAATGTATAAAAATTAGCGTAAAAATAATTATCTGTTAAGGGGGTTGTTTTAAAGGAGAAGAAAAACTTTTTTAAAAACCTTTTCGCTTAAAATTTCTTCACTAATTTTGCTGTATTTGAAAGTTTAATGTTAATATTTTCAGAATGTTTCAACAAAAATTAAGTTTATTTTCCCTAAAAATCATCCCTTAACTTGAAATCCAATCTAATTTTTATTTAAGAACTCTTAAACTTAATGAATACATTAAAATTAAATTTGTGAATACATAAAAAATCATGAAAAAAATCTAATCGCTAAAGGGTAGTTTCTGAAGAGGGTAAAAATTAAAAATTTTGTTTGAAAATTCTGAAAATTTGTAAATATATTTTGAAGGAATTGTTAAATACACTAAAAATAATGAAAAAATTATAAGTAAAAAGCCATCACTGTATTTGCAGGTTAGGCCTCAGACCGGGAGGTTTGGGGGGTATGGAATACCCTGGATGGTTAAATATCAATAGAAACTCAAGAACTGTGGTCATCCAAGTTCTACCTTATTTATTAAACCCTGTTCACACTATATCATATCTCATACAAAAAGTCATTGCTAAAATCATGCCATCATAGTAAAAAAATTTCCCATGAGAAATCATATAGTGTGAGCAGGGTTTTACAGAATACATTAAAGATTCATCCTGAACTATTCATCTGCACATGCGTAACCGGGAATCTAATCTAAATGTTTTATTACCGCGAACGTTTTATTTATTACATTTAAAACTATTAAAACCCCGTAACTACGTCTATGATTGGAGGGTATCCCAAACCCCCCGATCCCAAAAAATTATATAATACTATTCATTGTAATTCCAAGGAATAAATAATGAGGGTATCCTTGTTTGTTGTAATACCATGGCAACAGGAGTAAAGTGGGGGGGGGGGGTGAGTAAAAAATGCATGTTGTGCCTGTCTGTCTCGACTACCGTGGCGGCGCTTTATATATCCGTAGAAAAATGAGGACTGCAGCGAAAGACGTCACTATTATACTGATATAAAAAGTAAAGTCACGGTTGTCAAGGAAACGATGAAAAGTTCCAGTTTTATTATTTAAACAAAACAAGTGACAGAGGTCAGCACTCGACCGTTCAATTTAAATGTCTGGATGAGATTGGAAAGTTTTGCAAGAAGGGAAGGGAAGATGTTAGGATACGTCAGGTTTTGTGACTGTTTTGCGTTATTTTCTCAATTTTCTACGATCAACAAAGCGCAGTGTTCATTAGACGATTTTATTTTTATCTTAGGATGGCAGTGATTTATGGAGCTGCAGTGGCAGTAGCTTACAAGCACTTGCCCTATCACCTAGAAACGAAATTTCGGTAAGTTTCTAAAACTGTGGGAAAAAAGTCCGAAAAAGATTACAAATAAAAATTCATTTTAGACCGCAATTAGTCCGACAATATCGCCTCGCGCAAGTCCACGACTAATGAGGCGTAGCATAACACCAATAATAACGATTCCGCCTCCCTTGCCGCCACGAAAAAGTTCACCGACTTTGGAACAGAGCGCAAGCGCAGCCGACGTTGGTGCAGACATCCCAAAAATTGTGCCTAATCAGTTACCCCTCTTTCCTAAAATAACAAAGAGTAATTCGACTCAGGAAATTTACAGGGACACGAGCAGCTCCGAAACGGACAATTTAGTTGAACTAAGTTCACCTGAAACGATTTACGGGATCGTAATATCCGACTTCAACATGAACTCGTCCAATAACGGCACCCGCCAAACCGAATACGCAAAGACTTCAACCAAATCAAATGAAAACTTATTGAAAGCCATTAATAAAAACGAGCCCACCTATGAAAACGTCCGATTAAAAAAGGAAAAATTCAACCCATTGACTTCCGACGACAACAGTTCGGTTTGTTACGAAAATCTGAACATGGATTACATCAAGAAGTTAGTAAACGAAGGATATTCGCGAGATTCGGTGGTGAAGGCTTTAGGAATCACTAGAAATAATGTCGACATGGCATGCGACATTTTACACGAATTTGGCACCAAGCTTGGGTAGTCCAGGCACAAATGTTTGTACAAAATTATATTACTATACATTAACTGCATTCCTTTATTTTGCTCATTGTAACACACATCGTCATTTTTTACGCTATTTTCAATCAAGCCGCCAATGAAGAGGTGTAAACGATTCGGTTTCGTACGATTGGGTCTTCTCAAAGTTTTTTTTATTTAGCGAAAATTTTGTAATTAGTCCGAGCAAGTGGCGCGTGTTCAAAAAAAGTCTAAAAAGTGTGTAAACTTAATAATTTCACTGAACACATCTCCATTCGTACGACTTCGAAAAGTTAGGGGGAAGAAATACTCGCGATTTGAAGGTTCGGGGAATCCCGTTTATATTTTTGTAATCATAATGCACATCAGATACCAAAAATCGCGTGGTTCATGAAATTTGGTGGCGTAACTTCCACCTGGGGTGACTGAGAGACGTTGGGTGGACCCTGGTGGGTAATGGTCCAAAAAAATTATTCTAAATTGTTAACGGGGTCCACGTGTAGTTTCGCGTCTGGGGAATCCCGCAACCTGTGGTTACGCCACTGGCCAAACTTGGCTTAATATTATGAATATTTATATTATTAATTAATAATTGTATTTAGGGAAAAAACGCAATACCTGTGGATTATCGCGGTCCGCACGCACATCGCGTGCCGGTATGCAAACGTTGTTATATTTTTACTATATTACCTCTATAAAAGCAACGAGTCTTATCAAAATGCGTTAATACGAGTGTAATCAAGCATGTAAATACTAATAATTTGTTTTCTCAGGAAAATTATACCAAAAAAGTATACAAAAGTTTGTATTTTATTTATTTTTCTTTAAAAATGTAAATACTTTGTCGTCTCACAGTTATTATGTAATTAACTCGAATATAAATTTCAAAAATTTGAATGATTTTTATTTATGTAAATCATTTGTATTTGAAAAAAAAAAGGTTTTATTTAAAAGATTTTCAGGGTTTTTAAATTTTATAAAGCAGGGGTCTAAATGCACAAATCATCTTTTCTATTTAAATCAAAATTGTTCAAAAACCGTATAACTCGAGGGATGTTGCGCTTTTTCCCTTTTAACTCGAGGGATATCTGTACAATGATCTCAGATGTCTGAATGAATGATGATGAGATAAAACGTAAGTAGCAATTTATTAACCTCAATTACAATTGATGTTTTCTGAATTAAAAAGAACTAAAGCTGAAAATTGAGTAGATCTATCTCTGACGCCTTGCTAACTATCAAAGTTCCATTGTACTACCTACCTAAAAATAGTTCCAGCGCGGCCTTCAGGCCGCACAGTCTGAAGAATCTAATAAATCTGTTTGAGTAAGTTGGTTGAAAGTCCATAATATTATACGATTTTGATGGAAGGGAGAGGTTAAATAAAAAGTTAACATTTATAAAATTGGGTATCGAACTACTACCAGGAATTATAAAACTGTTGTAAGTAACAATAACTGTATTTTAAAAATCTTTTATCCTTAAGTCCCCACACCCCGTTTACTTAACCTAACCCATAAAATAAGTACAATAGCACAGTTCCATAATAATTTGACCAACTTTCAACTTAAGCATCTATTTTGTAGTATCCTAGTTCACTTTAGCATCACATTGTTTAAGGGATGATTTTCGTTTGTTTATCCAGAAATATCGCAAGCGCTCATTTCAGAAATTCAGAGAGGACAAGAAGTGCGAAACTTCCAATTAGATACAGACTGGGCGGGACGCTAGCGAGCTGACGAAACCTTTCATCTATAACACAAATCTTGGTCAATTTTTTATTCCAAAATAAGGTTTTAAAGCGGGACAGCTAGGGGTGGGGGTACGAAAGGTGGAAACTAAGCATGCGGTAATTATTTAAGTTCCTACCTGTCATTGCAATCGATTTTTTCGTTGTAGCCCATCCAAGTGACCTCTGAACAGCCATTTTCCATTTCGTATACCTCGCGTCTCGTTCTGTAAACAAAAGAGCGAAGTTAAGTGATGTAATCTCAAAATCCGATTTGATTTACCGTCATCTGTCGTTGTTGGAAGGAAAGTATCGCTGGGAATTGATTCCCTATGCTCGGCACTGAGATCCCAAGCTTCGATTCCTTTAGCTTGTCCCGCGATCATGGCCACGCCCAGTGCTGTGACATCGTCAGATTGGGCTCGAAACACCGGAACGCCACCTATATCTGCCTGTCAAAATATTAGAAACCTTCAAAACTTTTAGCATCTTGTAAAAATTACCTGCAGTTGCATCAGTAAATTATTTCGAGTCATTTTTCCGTCTACGTGCAATTTGGTGAGTGGTATTCCACAATCTTTGTGCATTGCTTCCAAAATATCACGAGTTTGAAAGCACACCGCCTCCAAAGCGGCCCTAATTATGTGTTTCTTTGTGGTAAACGCGGTTATTCCACATAAAACGCTAGAGAAATAACAAGTTTTAAATTTACTCCACCAGGTGGCGTGGTTCCACTTACCCCCTCGCATCTTGCCGCCAATATGGGGCGTAAAGTCCTTTGAATGCGGGAACAAAATAAACATCGCCGGTACTAAAAACTTCTTGAGCCAAGGATTCCGTTTCTTGAGGAACATTTTTAACCAACCCCATTCCGTCTCGGAGCCAATTTAGCGCCGCACCCGCCATTGCAACGCTACCTACAACCTAGAAAGTTAGTTCAAGAAAGTTCCGCTTTCGTGTAAATACCTTCGAGGGCGTAAATCGGCGGTTCGTTTTCCAACTGGTAACCGATGGTGGTCACCAAACCGTGATTGGATTGTACTCGCTATATAAAAAGAAACAATGATTTACACTTGTTGAAAAATTGACCTACTTAAAATTTATTCTATATTTAAAAAGCTACTCACCGTTGTCCCCGTGTTGTAGATCAAGAAGCAACCGCTCCGATATGTATTCTTAGCTTGACCTTTCTTAAAGCAATTTTGGCCAACCAGAGCCGCTTGTTGATTACCTAAAATCTACAAAAAAATTACATCAATATTGTATGCCCTTTATACAACATTATTACCCCCGAAATCGGAATACCATCTAAGACAGATCCACACTTTATCCTTCCATAAACTTGCGAACTGCTTTTAATCTCGGGCAACAAGGCCGGATGCACTCGAAATGTACTCAATAAAATAGGATCCCAGTGCAGAGTTTCGATATTCATAAGGAATGTCCTAGAAGCGTTTGTGACGTCCGTAATGTGTAAACCACCGTCCACCCCGCCGGTGAGATTCTGCAACACGGAGTTACATATTTGTTCAAATTATTACCGATTATTTTCTTACCCAAACTAACCAAGTGTCCACCGTGCCGAACAAGCAATTCCGAGCTTTACAGGCCTTTTTGACAGCCGGAACGTTATCCTTCAACCATTTCAATTTAAACGCGCTAAAATACGGCGAGACAGGAAGGCCGCACAGGGGCTTGAAATGATTCTTGTTATTATCGGGTAACTTGGCTAAAATTTGATCGACAGTCGAATTCGTTCGAATATCATTCCACACTACGAAAACAAAAAGGTTTACTATTCGATTACCTCAAAAACTATGTTCTTTACCTATTGCATTGTACAGCGGTTTTCCTGTAGTCTTGTCCCATACTATTGCAGTCTCACGTTGATTTGCTATTCCAATTGTGACAATGTTAGATAGGCCCGGCATCCCATCTTCACCTAACTTCTTTGCTACTTCGTTGATGCACTGTTTCACCGAATTTAAAATTTCTTGCGGGTCCTGTTCCAGCCATCCTTCTCGCGGTGTGTGTTGCGTAACTTTTATCGAATGTTCCGTTAATTCGCGATTGTTTTGACTCGGAAACACGCAAAATTTGACGGTCTTCGTTCCGGCATCGATAACACCAATCAGTGGGGTATTTTTTGTTGTGGTTGTTCTTTCAGGCATCGTTTACACCTTTAAGCAGAACAAAACTTTCCTTTTCTTATATTCGTCTCCAATGAGCACAAAGTACAAAATTAATCACAAATTACACACAAAACTACGAGATACGCTACGTTATTGTCCTTTAAAATCAACATAAGCAAAGTTTCGTAAATTCACAGGACAATTCATTAAAAATTTGATAAAACTGATAAGGTTATCGAATGTGAAGGCGTTGTTATGACACCATCGAATTTAACCTTTGAAAGTCGCAAATTATGATTGCGTAATCAAGCGATAATTCAACAATAATGCAAATTTTGCAAAAATCGGTATTTAAAAAAAATAGGTTATGTAATCGATGTTGTCAAATGAAGCGGTTAATATTTATTTACTAAACTTGCATACCTATTAGTGACTGTCGGTGGTAATATCCACAATCTTTTTAAATTATTAATCGCATTGTTGATAACAAATCGTAAACTGCGAGTGACATCACTTGATTGATTTTTGAAAAGTTGAGGTTAGCTGTCACACATTTCGTTATTTGAACTAAACGGCAGTGGCGCAACAACCGTTTGTTTTCAAAATCTACTTTCAGAATTAAAATTAATAATTTCGAAGAAAATTAGGTGAAAACCACTTTGATGTCTATAAAATATATTTCAAAATGACGTTATAAATTTTGTAAACGCCCCATTTTATGCCTACTTTAATTCGAAATAAAGCAAACATGTGTGACGTCACGCGTGGGCTTGTGTCAAGATTTAGCTTTCTGGTGTAGTAAAATAAAAGATTTTTTTCACTTTTAAGCCTGTATGACAAGATGCTAAATTTTACGTGTAAATGGTAACTAACCAATAAAATTATCGTATTAGTAGCCATCAGACGTTTTTCATTAATTAGTTACCATTTACATGTAAAATTTAGCATCGTGTCATACAGACTTTACAGTACAAATTCTATTTTTTAGCATTAAGACCACGTATGACGTCATTTATGTTTGCTTCACTTTTTGGTCATACTTTGCTATCTGATTTTAATAAAGATTGGTTTGCTAATTCATTAGGCTAGATAATAAATCTTACTGGCGCCTAAAAATAATTTTATTGCGACCTTCAGACCGCAAAGCTGTAGAAATCTATTACATTAATTTAAATAATTTAGTAAAAAAAAACAAATTAAGTGGGAGACGAAATTTATTTCGAGCTTTGGTCAAAATAAAACGTCCAAACTTAAAACTATATGGTTAAAAAAAGACCAATGGCCGTAGCCAAGTGATCAATAGAATCCCCGGTTCACATAGAAGCACAAGTTCATGAAAACTAACAGAAGCAAAATCAAATGTAACTGATGAGTCAGAATAAAGGCTCGAAATAATACTGAATATATTAAAATAATCTAAATGGGTCAACATATTCTGGGTCCACATTATTATTTTTTCTGTATTCATAGGTACAGTATTTTATAAAATTTTTAATATTAAAGAAAATTTTTGTTTTTTAGCCTTATCAAAAACCGCCCCCTTAGCGTTTCGGACTTTATCAATATTTTTTGTTGTCTTCGAAGGTTTAATATTCGTACTTTCAGAAAATATCAGAATTACTTCATTATTTTTAGCTGTATTTTCCAAAAATCATCCCTTAACTTGAAATCCAATCTAATAAATACATTAAAATTAAATCTGTGAATACACAAAAAACCATGAAAAAATTTTATCGGTGACGGGTAGTTTTTTAAGAGATTGGAATTTAAAAATTTTGTTTAAAAGTTTCAGAAAAAAAAACAAGAAATTTTAAAAACGGAACGGTATTGTCAAATTAGGCAAGTCTGTTGGACTTTCTCTAGGTTTCAATAAGCCATCATCATCCGAATGCTATTTGATGTCTGCTGTCTGACCAAATGCTGTCCATCTATAGATATCCATCCATAGGTGCCTCCGCTCCATGGTATAATTTAAATAACAGAACATAATAATTTGTAGGTCCCCGAGATCGGGGGGTTTGGGAGGTATGGAATATCCTCCAACTTATGGCCTTCAGGTATGGTTGCATTTCCCTGAAGTGAGACCGAAAGCGATCATTCAGAACAATTACACACTGAATGATTAAATATAAATAGAAACCTAGGAATTGTGGTTATCCAAGTTCTACCATATTTTTTACTATTAATCTTCACACGCCTAACCGTGAATCTAATCTGAATTTTTTCTTATCGCGAACATTTAGAAATAATTATCTTTTAAATTCAATTGCGCCTTACAGGCTGGCAACCTTACCTACCGATATGCACGCTCCCTATCAGTTCTTCAATACAAACTGAAGCACACGTGTATATGCAGTGGCGTAGCTAACCATGTGCGCCCATTTCGGCGCCCTTGTACGTAGTTAAAACGACCTGTAATCATTTGAACTAATTATCGTCACTTCAAACGATTTGAAAGTTACGATGGTGTTGGTGCATAACAAAATCAGCAGCAAAAATGAAGAAGTAGATCCAGTGGAAGAGATGTTAAAAAGGACCGGCTGTATAGAAAAACATTATCAAGTCCAGGTACGCAAAAATCAACACCGTCAAAACCAAATAACGCTTTTTCTTTAGGAGTGCATATCTTCGACCCAAGATTGGAGGAAGTGCCAGGATCAGGTGAAAGACTTCCGGGAGTGCATGGAAAAATATAACGCAACGAAACGAAGTAGTCATGCTGTTTAACATCGTCAAGAAGGCCTTACTCACCCCTAACGTGGTGGACACAAAAATGGTTATTGTGGTGCGTACGGACCTAAAAATGAACACGGGGAAGATAGCATCGCAGTGCGCACACGCCGCAGTAACTCTTTACACTTCAAGCAAAGACGCGCAGAGTTTGAGGAGTTGGTTATATAACGGACAACCTAAAATAATCCTTAAAGTTGACTCGGAGTTAACGCTAAAGAATTTGTACGAAAAGGCGAAAGGTAGCAATATAAACGCTTGCTTGATTTACGATGCAGGAAGGACTCAAATAAATCGGGGTACTCTGACTGCGTTAGGATTAGGACCAAACGGTACAAAGGAAATTGATTTGTTAACAAAAAGTTTAAAGTTGTTGTAGATTTTATTATGGCGTGTGAGAGTGTATTTACAATGACTTTTTTTGTATATAATAAATATAAATCGATTATTCGTCTTGATTATTATTTATTGTAAAAATTGACTTTTGACACTTAACCTCACTTTCGATGACAGTGGCGGAACCATCACATCTTGCACTGAGGGGGGTCAAAAAAATTATAACATATTTTTTTAACTCGGTTTAGTGCCTGGTGTGACGATTACGTCACCTCTCAAAAAACAAAAAATATTTTTACTAATGTGCCACACATCAAGCGTTTAAATAAATCACATCTTACATCAAAGACAAACTTCAAGACAAGATGGAGGCTTTATGAAGTAAGAAAACAAAGTGAGAGATCCGACGAAAACCATTTAAGGGATGTACCGGAGCAGGAAGAGGACGGAAAGACTCATTCGAGTCTTTACTACTCAAAAGGCGTGAAGTTTCGCGCAACCTCTCACCTCGAATAAAAATTCGTAAGAAATCAAAGTCGATTATCCAGACCGAACGTTTTCTCTGTTGCAAGTGCTCAAGAGAAAACTTCGGTGCCGGTTTGTCTAAAATGGCAACATTTAAAAAATTTACCCTGTAAGGTACTTACGAGATCATAAATTTTTTCAACTTAAAATCGCGGTTGCAAGAATACAACGACTCAAACCAGGATAGGATGCACGGTGCCAACCGCTGTATTCTATTTTCGCGCAAACATAAAAAATTGAGCAACAACATCAACACATTTTGCACAAACATTCATTAAGTTACATCATCACAAACTTGTGCAATTTACTAAAAATTGATTTAAAGTTCTGAAATTGAAATCAAAAGCAAGACCGAAATTTTTTTGGTTTTAGAGTTAGGTTTTCTGATTGTTTCTGTAAATTCTGTCCGTCATCACAACAAAAGTAGACGTAATCTTTTTTGGCGCCCAACTTAGGGTTGGAAAAAAGTTCGGTCTTGCAACTTAATCTTCTGCCATATTAATTTTTAAATTTTACTTTTAAAAGGTTAAACTGTTGTAAAGAAAAAGGTTTGATTATGTAAGAGTAAGCCCAAGTATAAAAGTTCCTAAGTAATATAAAAATTATCTACACATTAGAGAATAAGTTACCAACTAAATAAATAAATTTTTGCTATACTTAAAATACAATTCCCTCCTCCCTCGACCCAATAATACCAAAATAATTCAGTTCATATACCCAAAACGGGCAACCTCACTCGATGTCACGACGACCGACTTAATAGTGAAAATTGTGTACGTACCCGACTCTTTCTCACGCGTTCACCTTATTTTTAGGCGCCACATCGTCGTACCGAATATCTAATGAGTTCACACTATTCACAGATGTATACGAATTATTAACAATGTGCGGCGCTTCGTTAAACTGATCCAATTCTTCCAGTTCCGCTAACGATTGTCCAGCCAGAAGAAAATACTGCTCGGAACGGGTCGGCCACAAGAGGTGCGCCATCACGCAATACGCGAAACAGTCGGCCGAGTAGGTGATACCTAAAACCGACTCACTCGATTAAAAGACTAGCCCTAAAAATCGGGAAACTCACTCACCCAAGAGAAGCTTAAAACGCCACAAGGCCGACACGTGCAGAGCTATGACGGCCAAAATCGGCAAATAAATAAACCACACCAAACTGGACGCCCCAAAATGCAACAAGAAGTTTAATTTTTGGGTGTTATGTTCGTACAGCATCGTAATTCTCAGTTCGTACAAAAACCAAATCATGATTAGGGTACGAAAGACGATAATCAACCAACCCGGCCAGGTTTGATACTCGTCAATGTCTTCGATCACGTCGACTTCGGTCTAAAGAGGAGAATTTATTAAAAAAACGGTTTAAAAAATCAAATTTTCTAATAGTTACCAAATTCCAAACGTAAAGTAAAATGTGTACGATACCATAACACAGCCATATTGCAAACACCAACGGTTTCCACGTTAACTCTAAACGTGTAACCGCCCATCCTTTGGCCAAGAGAAGTAATAACAGCATGAAGAGTGTCTGTAAAGTTAGTTGAAATTAATATCGCAAAATACGTCAAAATAAAAACCCAGATCTGTCTGTTAGTAACACATAAATCACGTATGACCGAAATTATTTATAAGCATTATTAATACAACTAGGTGGAAAGCTCGTCCATGGACGCACAGCTAGCCAGTGGATTTCTTTTTTGAGTCCTTATCAATTTTGAAAAGCCTTCTCGTTACTTCCTTGTACTGGGGGGTATTCCATACCCCCCAGGCCCCCCGGTATCACACCCGTTTCTTTACATTTTGGGGAAAAGGGTGCAGACACTTTAGACACAAATTTGATATTTAATACTTCTATATTGAAATATTTTAAAAATAATAAATAATAAAAATTGAAACTACCAGAATTGGTAGGCCTACATGCAAAAAAAACCCAAAAGTATTTTCACTGCTACCCTCAATGTCATGTTAGCCGAGTTTCATGAGAACAAAATCAAAACCTACTTACCCGTGATAAGATATCCAAAATATCGCCAGTGGTGCTCAATCTTGGAAATCCAACTCCATCCAATGCGAATTTTAAGGTGTGCACCAAAATAAGACACAGGGCAACAAAATCCAGCAACAAACTTGCAGTGAATAAGCGCGTAACAGGATGTTTTTGAATTCTTACAGCGTAGCACTGTAAAGGCACCAGGACCATGTAGCACAACCAAAACAAAAGATACAATTCCAACGTGTTTTGTCGATCAAACGAATACTGGTAAGCTAATGCGTTGTACGACGACGTATTGGGATTTCCATTCACCAACCAAATATCGTAATCGATTTCATAGTAGCCCGTCGGTTCATAATACTCCCACTTACAAGTGCTCTCGTTACGATAACAAGCAACCATCGAGACATACCAAAACCTACAAAACCAAATTGTTACGACTTCCTAACCTTAAAAAAACCAAATTTTTATTTATTACAAAGGTTGCACCAAATCCTGGATGACGTAAGTAAACTGATGGTTCTTCACCACGTTCCACGGTGTATCCTCGTCCTTGCACAACATCCCCTTCGTGCACGGAACCCTCCTCAAGTAATCCTGTCCCTTCGAACTGCACTTAGGATGAAACGCCTTCATCTTCAATTTGTTAAACATCCGCTGACACGCCAACGATTTGTCATCGATCAGTCGATTTTGATAATATTCCAAAAAGTACGACCTATCCAGCACCGCAAAAGTAACCTGCTGAGTCAAATTATGCCTCGACGTGATGTTCCCGAAAATATAGCCGTGAGTGGATTCCCTCTGGTGTCGGTCGGTTTTTTGAAATCCAAATTTTATCAAAAATTTAAAAAAGTCGTTGCTGGTAAATGTTCCTTTCAAATGCGTGCACTGAATGGAATGAAAACAAGCCACGATTAACAAAAATATCACAAAAACTAACTTCATATTTCCCGATGTATGTTAAACAAAAACATTTAATTAGGTTATGTTTAAATGTCAAATGTTGACGACTTCACTTTCGCGATTACAGTTTTCTGTATCGAACTACAGTTTCAGTGGCGGAGTCAGGGAAGATTTGACCCATTTACTAATTTATTAATTCCCGCTCCCCACATTATATGTTTGTTACGCCACTGCAGTCAAAAACAAGTTTATGTCATTCTACACCTTCTACCGAATTTTTATCCGAAAACTACAATTTGGCTTCAATTTTCAAGATGTTAATTTATTGTCTTAATGGATCCTGCAGTGGTAGGTTCTGACGTGTGATCGCTTATTTGCTTAAAAAAAAGGTAAAATTTTAGTCGATAATTCTACCAATACACAACGGTGAGGCTTGGATCGACAGATGTTTTGAGTCCATTCGATCACAAAATGTTGAAAATTTTCATTTTGAAGTTTGCGTCTGCAACGACGCCAGCACCGACGAAACTGACAAACTTTTGTCAAAATGGAAAGAAATCTTGGGTAGGAGTCGCATACCACTGTCGGTGTATACCGTCGAAGGAAATTTGCCACAAGGTGTAGGCTATTCGAAGAATAAAGCTGTTTCGATAAGCACGGGAGAATATTTGTGCTTTCAAGATGTCGTAAGTTCAAAACTCGTTTTATATTTGTAATTAAATTTCACAAAAGCAGTCATAAAAAAATTTAGTAACAGCGCCATCTGTTGATAATCTTTTGAACTATGTCTGGTGTTTCCCAAACTCACATAAGGTTTGCGAATCTGACACTATGTAATGCTCCCTACTAAAAGCAGACGAAGCCTCTCTTCGATTTTAGCATATTAAATTCAACCAGAACTGACGTATCTGCTAATGCTGTGTGAATTAACGCATATTTTAGATCTGACAAGAAAATAATTACAACACAGACAATTATTCTTAAGCAGCTTAACCGAACAGAAATAACCGCTGTAGCACAAGAAAAGATTTTATAAAATAAGCAAAAGAAAAAAGTTTGGTTGTTAAACGTGTGAATTACTTTTAGGACGACGTAATGCTTCCCGATCGCATTCAGATCCAATACAACAGAGCAATGAGAGAACCACCCAACACGGTAAATTTGTTCCCGCGTTATTGACCACTGGCCTTAACAACATTTTAGCTCGTAGGGTCTGGTTTCAGAAGAGAACCGTTCAATTCCACGACGCGATACACAAGATGGGCCAATTCTCTCACCCAAGAGCAACTCTCCACGCAAATTTATACGTCCCACGGGCCGACTATCATCATGCCCACCTGGTTTTGCCACCGTTCCGTCTACCTAAAGTAAGCACCAACTTAACAACCACATGATGACTAATTTGACGATTTTAGCGTGGGAGGATTTTGTGAAACCGGACGAGGAACGCCCGAAGATCTGATTTTCTTTTACCGCCACCTGGATTTAAACGGCGCAGTTTGTCGTGTCGATCAGCCTTTGATTATTTACACGTATCATCTTGGTGCTGCTACTTTTTCTGTTCAAGAGTAAGTAAGTTCGTACGAGTCTGGTAGGAAATAATTTTCCAAGCGTGGTACGTACACTATTTTTTCACCCGTTCTGAAAAACATACTTTTTGTTCAGGGAAACGATATGGAAAATTCGAATCGAACGTGTTGAGAAGGAAATGTTGTCCAAGTGGCCTAATTTTACCATCTGGAACGCGGGGAAGCAGGGCCGTAAATTTTACAACAGTTTGACCGAGGTAAATCGTAGGAAAGTGATCGCGCTGTGCGATGTTGATGCTAACCGCGTGGGAACCAATTACACGCCCTACTCGTCTGAAAATCGAAGTGCTGGACCACACATCCCCATAATTCACTTCCGCCAAGCTCGAGCGCCATTTGTTATGTGCGTAAAATTGGTAAGTTGAACCTTTCTTTAAAAGAAAAAAGGTTTAATCGGTTCTATTTGAATAGGATATGACAAATGGCGATTTTGAAAAAAATGTGGAGTCTTTGAATCTAAAAGAAAATGAAGATTATGTTTACTTTAGTTGAGATTGTAAAATTTTAAATAAAGCATTTTTGTTTATAAACCTATGTTATATTTGTACCTGTACAAAATAAATAATCCAAAATAAGATCAAATTTCAACTAAGGGTGTGGTTTTTAGGGGTAATTTTATTTAGTTTAAATAAGCTAATATCAAATCAGTAGGTACAACAAAAATAGTGAAAAAATTTGGTTTTTACGGGGTAAAAATAAAAATGTTGTTTAAATATTCTGCTACCATGTAAATACAAACAAAACAAAAAATGTTGAGGGGTCAAAAATAAATATTTTGTTTAAATATTCTGAAAAAATGTAAATACAGGGTGGCCCTTTGAAAACAAAACAGACGGGATTGTGGCCAGCAGAATTTTTTTTAAGAAATGCAAAAACACGTCAATTTTATTATCGAGAGGGACAACTTTTGCGACCAATGTCACTCCTGCATTGTTTCATCCCTTTGCGCTGTCATGACAACCCCTGAAATGTTAATAGGGATGATATGACAAGTAACACCTCATTTTAAGAGGCTTACTTTTACTGCTATAATGTTATTCATAAACATTGACAGTTCAACCGTTGAAGTGAAGGGTGAACCACCCTTACAGTCTTGAATTGAAACAATTCTTTCATTATTTCATAAATTTCTGTAAGCATCAAAGCTAAAGTTGCAAAAACGCATTTCACTTTTTTGATAAAAAATACACCCATCTTTTTATTAAGGGTGGTTTGCCCCTTATCTTAAGGGTTGAACTGTCAATGTTTATGAATAGCAGTAAAAATAGCCCCCTTAAAATTAAAATCAACTTATCCAAGCGTTTTTCCTTTTTTATTCTTAAATGTCTTGAAATATCGAATTTATTTCGCATTTTGCAGCTTCAATTTTTTTGTTGAATAATTAATAAAACTTTAAAAAAATTATAGCACTGAATTCAGCGAAGAAAGACCTCTCAAATGAGGTGTTACTTGCCATATCATCCCTATTAACATTTCAGGGGTTGTCATGACAGCGCGAAGGGATGAAACAATACGGGAGTGATATTGGTCGCAAAAGTTGTTCCCTTCGATGATAAAATTGACGTATTTTTGCATTTCTTAAAAAAAAATTCTGCTGGCCACAATCCCGTCTGTTTCGTTTTCAAAGGGCCACCCTGTATATTATTATTAACCCTGTGAATACAGCAAAAATGATAATTGTTTAATAATTCATATTACAATTTACGATCAAATTTTAACTAAAGGGTGGTTTTTATGAGTAATACTAATTTTCTATAACTTCGTAAATAAGCAACAAAAATAGTGAAAAAATTTAATCATGGAGTTTGTTTTTGAGGGGGGTAAAAATGATTAATTTTTAGTAATTCCACCAAAATATACGATTAAGTTTCAACTAAAGGGTGGTTTTTAGGGGCCATAATACTAAATTTTATTAAATAATCTAATATTAACCCAGCGAATACAACAAAAATAGTGAGAAAATTCTAACAATTTAGGGGGTAAAAATTAAAAATGTATAAATAATTTGAAATAGAGTAAATATGAAAAAAAAGTGCAAATTTAAAAAAAATCTCTTGTAAAGCGATTTTTCCCCGATTATAATTTCCTTGTTGAACAATTTGTGTACTTTCATCTCCGATTATGTCATTTGTTTTGCATTAAATAAAAAATGTTACTTTTAATTGGTTCAGCTTTCAATTTTTAAATTCTGAAACAATCCGCTTATAATGGACTTGTTCATTATTCATACACATACCAATAAATAATGTGTAAATATAGCTACCAAAAATAGTGAAAAAATACTAGTCGCCAAGAGATATTTCTCAAAAAAGTAGAAGATAATTTTAAATGAATTTATTAAAAAATCTGAAAATTTTGAAATAAAACTAATGAGGTAATGAGTAAGCTGTGATTACACCAAAAATATTGAAAAAAAAATTCTTTCAACTATTCAAAAAAAAATAAAAGTACAAAAAACCAAGTTAAAAATATTTAGTGCGGCCTTCAGGCCGCACGACCAGGGCAATCTAGTCTAAAAATATTTACGACAAGAACAAAATGTGACATTCTACAGCAGTTTTCAGTGTGGCATGAAATTAGCTTGGTAATAAATGAAAAAATTAATCCCGATTGCATTACAGGCATAAGTAGATCAAAAACAAAAAAAAGTCCATATAAATTCATTGCTATAAAATTAACGGATCTTCTCCGTTATCTCACTGTTCGCTACTGACGCGCACGAATGGATTAATGAGATGATTCCCACTACAGACCATAAGTTTAATTTAAAAAGAAAAACACAATTTACGGATACTATAGGAAAATTATTATTTAAGTGAGAAAGCACCGTCAGTAGTGCGAATATCGTTGAACTTAATTCGTGAGAACTTACCCTTGAACAGAGTATAAACTCTGCCTTGAAGTGGGCGAAGTTGCTTGGAGACCATGTGGATCAACGACTGTAAAATTCCAGATCCGCCCTACCTACGGTTTTCCAGGTCGATTCCAACCTTATAGTGAATAATTCATAATGGTTATTGGACGGCCAATAAAAATATAGGTAAACGCGTATCGTACTCGACTGATAAAATTGGTGACCCCGCCGTACGACATTCGATTTACAAAATCCCGAAAACCGGACGAGACAAATCCTTCTTTGGAGAAGAGTTAAAATTCGTTAGTTACCGTAACTCTATCAGTAGCTATACCACGACGGTTCTGTACCCAATTTAACAAAACTTTTGTTTTCGACTCAAAAACATTCGATTTCTTTCGATTTAATCACGATTCATGCAAATCAAATCAACATTTTTACCTTAACCGCGCCGTCTTCTTGGCTGCTGTTGACCCCTTCACTGGTGCTCGACCGATTTTTGTTTCAACTTGGTGATTTTTAAAGCGCACGCCTAGTATTCTTCAACACGACAATTTCGGTAAACCGCTCGATACTTTCGAAACCTTACCGAACGAATATAAACACTTGCATTTCCACGATCATCTAAAATTGGAACCAACGCGTTAGATCTTATTGTTTTATAAAATTTACCGTTAAATTTTTATTCCTAAAAATGACGCAGCTTGACTCGCGAAAAAAAGCGCGCAAATTGTAAGTAGGTGTATGTTAGTCGGAACTAAGTGCGCATGTGTAGACACAGGAAGAACACAATAAAACTGCCTGAAGTAATGATGCATTCTTATACTAAATATAATTAGTTTTTTATATTACAACTGAACAAATTACATACAATTATACATTCAACAGGATTTTAAAGAATTATGTACACAAAATCACATTAAATTTGTATTTTTTCGTAATAAAATTCGAGTTTCTTCTAAATTTGCTTTTCTTTAAATATACAATATAATATATTTTTATGTGTATAATATTTACATACAAAATATCACACGTTTACTTGTACATATTCGTCAATAATAAAATCATTACTAGTGACGTACATAATTCCATATAAACCTGAACGTTTTGTTTTCCCTAAAATTTTTTATTTATTAATTAAAAAAACTGTAACACTTAAAAAAAATTTTAAGTATAAAACCCTGTTAGTTACTTTACAACTTTTTGTTTAAACCAAAAATTTCTCGTAAGGGAAAGTGGGGTAGTAAGGGTCGAGGATGTGTACACTTTAAAAAAATCTTAAAATAACCTAACATTCATTCGTGTGTGTTTTGTTATATATCGCAAATTCGTCATAAGTTTGGACCACGTCGTAAAAAAATTAAGACTAGTTCAAGCGCGCACACAAGCAGCAGCTAAAGAGGGAATGTGGAGTGGTGTCGGGCAACAAGGAGAGAACGTTTCGCCACGCGAATCGCATAAAGTAAACTAATAAGTAAGCAAACAAAATAAGCGCAATACAACCATTTACAAAGATAGAGAAAAAAAATAACTGTGATTTTTAAAAAACGTCTTAAAAAATATGAATTATCAAGGTAGGATTAACGATAAATGCTACCCCCCACCGTGAATACGAGGGGGAGTTACGTCGTCTAAAAATGGCAGTTTTCTCTTAAAATTCGCGCGTCGCCTCGACAAATTTTCCGTGGTTCTTCGATTCGAATCTCCTTTAGAACAACAAAAAAAGGTTCGAATCGAGAGGGAAAAAAATTAAAAAAAGCAACACTATTTACATCGACAAAAGGGGAAAATATGTCGAGGCACGAGACGAAAAAACAAATACACAAGTTATAAAATACTGGAAATTCGTTTGGAATTTGTTTTGTATAATTTGTACTTGGGTTTGTAGTAGATAAAAGGTAGTCAAACTATAAGCAATTTTGGGTTTATTTACATTCATACTTAAATGCATAAGTATAAAAATTCAGTCAATTATTCTCATTTTTTTTCTTACTTAAAAAAAATGCACAAGCACAAGGTAGTTGCGAACCAATTTTGATCGCGCTTCGACGGCCCCGAGTTGTAAGCCACTTGCGCGCACAATTAAAAATCGCCACTTTTGTAAAATGACGAACGTTTGTTTTTTATTACCTTGTCATGACGGAATATTATCACAGGCGCAACAATAATTTAAAAAGAAATCGTCTATATTATGTACAACAAAAAATTACTTTTTAAAACTGCTTATGGTTTGAGAATCGTATTTTAAAAAAATATTCTCAACAAATCACTAACGTAACAAATAATTACTTTCTACATTACACAAAAAAAATTGGCCAAAATGTGCCATTTCCATCACAAGAGGCTGCTTCGTCGTCTTCCTTTTAATGGCAAGTAGTCAAAGCGTCGATTTAAAAAATATTATTAAAAAAACTCTTAGGCTTAAATTAGAAACGTACGAACCACATATATTTTTTTCTAAAAATTATAATGTTTTAAATTATTATATCTCTTCTAATAAATTGTAAGATGCAAAAAAACTGGTTAAGTTAGACTTCAAAATAACCATATACCGTTAATCCTAATTTTAGAGGGGGGGAGCGAGCAAAACGCTTTTTACACTTTTAAAACATTTTTGTACTGTCGTGTGTTGTAATTATTGTTGTAATTTCTATTGTAGGTTCCTCCTTGAGGAAGAGAGTAGGGTCCCATGTCGCAACGCCAAGGCGGATATTGTGGATAATTAAAACTCACCTGTTAAAATTTTTCACATTAGTTTCGTAAATTACATTCTAACAATATTTTCAATATTTGTTAAATAGGAAAGTAGGAACAGCCTAGGAATTTATTTTATAAGCGGAAGCAGTTTGAGGAGTCTCTAAAAGTCCCCTTAAGGATTTTGCTTATGAGTATATTAAAAAAAAAAAAATCAAGAAGTTATACCCGCGACTCGGTGCGCATCATTGCTTATTTGTAAACAAAATCGGTTCAAGTACAAAGTAGCAGCATTGTTGATATTACAATGTATAATAAAAAAACAATAATAGAACAATGTATTTTTTGTTATTGACCAAAACATCATTTTACGACATTAATAATTTCAAAATATGTAGTTCTATTATTTTGTAAGTCCACACTGTGGTTTCTGATGCATTTTAAATTACTTCATTGATTGTACAAACTTTGAGGACCTTCATGGTAAATTTAAAACTTATAATAAAAAAAAATCAACGAAATATGTCAACCAACTTTTAAAACGCACAGCAAACCACGTCCGACATTTTTCAAGAATTAAAAAATAAAATAGATCCGTGGTGGGCCAAATTGTGCCTCAGCATTTCACGTTGAACTCACAGAAATATTAAGATGTGGTTTGCAGTGAGTTACGGATAACCAACGGTCACTAATTATAATTTAAATCGGGGGAGAGAGGGGAGGGGGGTAATTCTTGGTAATTTTAAGCATATGCTTCTAAATGTGTTAATTCAAAAAAATTCCGTTCAAAAGTTTATACTATTTTGTTCTGGTCATCAAATTAGCTATATTTATTTTTCTTTAATTTAAAAACAGTGATTTTTAATTATTTAAGTGATGCTCATGTTATTATTTTACTTATTTGTTATTATATGTAATTATATTAATCTGAAATTAATGTCCTACAAGTAAGTTGTTTTTGTACAATTTATTCATTAAAATTAAAACAATGGTAAAAACAAATCAATATAGCGCTCATAAAAAATTAATTGGACAATTTTGCAAAAGAAGCTATAGAAAATAATTTCATTTACAGTGAAAGATAGAATATCCTCAGTAAAATATTTAAAAAAAATGGGATCTTATGTCCACCATTGACGCGCACAAATGGATTAACGAGATACCCGCTACTAACAGCAGCTTCTCTGAGCAAAAAATAACGTATTAGTACGCTCCGATAAGTTTTAAAACGAAAGATCTTAGATTATTTGTTATTTTGTCGATGTGAGGGTTGCGGAAAACTCGTTATTCCACTCATGCGCCTCAGCAGTGATAAGATCCTAGCAATGTTATGCGTAAAATGACATTTTGGTTCCTAAAGCATACAAAAATTCAGCAATTTTTGCCCCTTTATCAGCTCAATCCATAAGCGACAATTATTTCCTAAATTTCAGGGGAGGAGAGTGGGGAGAGCTACCGCCTAGTCAAGTCGAAGTAATTTCGCTCTAACTGAGAGGAGACTGTTAAGCTCTAAACGCTTTCTTCTCGTTTGCTTTTTCCCCGATTCCAAAAGAATGGAGGTCTCTGGTAACTTGAAAAAATGTATGATACGTAAAACAGTTTTAAAAAAATCAAATTTTCATTTAAAAAAATGGGCGTTTTTCGTTTAACAGTGCAATAAGGCCGTTAAAAAACGCGAAAATACGTCGCAGACTCTGCCACCACTTTGAAAGCTATGACCATTTTTTGATTTGTTAAAAACATTAAATTAATTTAAGAAAACTGAGTGCCGATTTCAGCTAAAACCATTGCTTAGTGCCTTTAATTCAACTCTACCCATGGGCGTCCAAAAGGGTCATCTGCCTCCCCGGCTGCTTAAATTTTTTTTAGACATTTAATATTTCACCAGCCCAAGTTTTTAAAATTTTGTAAAACTCTCGGTTTTAAATGATTAAAATTCGTTTATAATAAAATAATTTTTATTATGCCCCCCCCCTGAAAATGATCTTATGGACGCCCATGACTCTGCCTAATTATTACGGTGAAATATCAACAAAAAAAGTGCAAATCTTCATTCGGAGTTTGCAGCTGAAGTTGATTGATAAATTAGAAAAAAAAAGATCTAAAAATATTTTTTTTTGGAACCCCTCATGGCATAGCCAAATTATTTTTTTCAAAAATCCCCCCATGACGAATATGGCCCTGATAATGTTACTGTAAGACAGTAAAATTCGCGAGAGCTTGAGTATGTCTCGCTTATTTTTCTCTAAAAAAAAAAAAAAACAGACTTAAGAATAAAAAAATGACGCGCATTTAATTAGAGCGTGAGGAGCCCAAAAATATGTAAATCTGCTACTAGACAAAAGATACAAGACAAACCAATACTGAAAAGCTTTTCAATATTTGTTCACCCTGACGAGACAAAATTGGCTAGAGGAGCGTAGGTTAGCAAGCAACATTTGTTAAATTAAGGATCCACCACCAAATAGAATTGCACTAATCTGGATTCTGGAGGATCCTCCAACCAGAAAATAAGCTTTGGAGCAAGAGGATAGAACACAAAGTAGGAAACACAATGTTAACAAATAATTGAAAATAATAACAGAAAAAAATAACTTACTTCTTGAGACAAAGGTTTTGAGCGTACAGGCGAGACAGCGGAACTATTGACAAGTTTACGGTACTTCGATGTCGTACCGTCGTTACTACTAAAACCCCATTGCTGATTCAACATTGGAACTTTGGGCGACGACTTTTCTTGCGTCGGCGTCGAAGGCGGCGTTGACAAAGGGGTGGAACTGTTGGAATACTCAGACGACGCTAACGACGATGTTTCAGATGGAAATGTTGCTAGCGTGCAATACGAACCTTCAGATTCGCCAAGCCTGTTGAAAAAAAAAAGTATATTATTCTCTAAACTTGCCAACGCATTTAAATGATGACTCATGAAATTTTTAATTTAACCGTTTTTTTTTGTAATCAATAGAAAAATCTATAAGGTTAAGATGAGGTAGCCTTGATGATTACTCATACTACAATGCAAGTTCCTGTTAGAATTTCCGCAACTTGATCTTTCCACTATTGGTTGCCCCCCTTTTGTAGTTTTTCAAGATTGTTTTAGTGCAAATAAATAATTTATGATAAAACGTAACCGCGGTCACTCATTCAGGTAATTTAAAAGGGATGTAAAAATTGATTAGTTTCAATCAGTTAGCGCTTTATCCGGCCCTTACTAAATTTTGTCTACACAAAATCTCGCAAAGACCGTCGGTCTACATGGTGACCGACTTCAGGACCCCTGCGCGGCTCATCATCTTGAAATATCCTTTTTACGACACAGATAAATTTGGGATCGATCGGGATTCGAACCTATGACCTTTAGATCTATAGCCCTACTCCCTAACCACTACACCAAACTCCCTGTACACTTACCTATAGCAAACTTCACTTGGGTCAACCCATAACGTCAGTTCTGTGGGTAAACTCAAATCTTTATAGCTGAATCCGCACTTAGTGGCAGCCAATTCTATCGATTTGTCCATGGGTGTTAAAATATTCATTCGTATGCAACGATATCCTTGTCCCTTTGCCGGAATTTCGGGAAACCAATGTTTCTCAAACCTAAAACATACGGAACGTTTTAATTGAATTGCTACTACAAAAATTATGTATTCAAAAAATTGAGCAAGCAGAAGTTTCGTCTCAAGGATAGTAGCAATTATGTAATTACTTATTGAAAGTTTCAATAATCAGTTTCGTAAAAAAATATTTTTATGGCGATAAAACTGCTGGTGCTGTGTTACAAAATAATCAAAGGAGAATTTGTAAACAAAATAATAATAAAATAAGTAAAGTTGTTTGTGTGTGACGAAGGTAATTGCTTCTTATCATTATGAGTGGCTTGCAAATTATTTTGAGATAAACACAATCGCACACTCACTCAAGGCACAAGGAGAATAAACAAACTCGATTACTAATTTCCTTCAGGTGTTAATCAGTGACTTTAATGCGTATTAGATTTTCCACATCTTGCAACTACGCTATGCCTTTATCATTGTTATTTGAGCAGTTCCTCTCATTCCAACCCGACAAGGAAACCGAAAAATGAGGCATGTCAAGGCTTCAAAAATCAGAAAAATTCAATTTAAAATTCTAAACAAAAAATTAAATTTGGTTTCCTCTTGGCTTGCATTAAAAAGTTGACCTGTGGAGGTCAAAATTTAAAATTCAAAAAACCGGAATACGATTAAACCAAATTTGGAATTCAAAATAAGAAAGGTAGCAGCAGGGACGAGAATTTTATGCAAATGTGTGCATTTCGAAAAATTAAAAACCACGCAGCAGAACCGTAATTTTCTGGTTTTTATTACAAAAACAATTGAAGCGCGGAAATTTTGGTTAATTAAAAGTGCTTGCCCTTGAAAGTTCTAACGACTAAAATGACTGGAGTGTGACAAACAAACTTCAAAAAGGTTGATCGATCGCCTTGCATCAAAAGGTTAAAAAATAAAAAGCCAATTTGGAAAATTTCGAGATAACAATTTTGTTATCATTTCTTATCGGCTGTCCTATTAATAGGAAGCTCCGTAAATACGTGAGTTGTAAACAATGCAGAAAAAAAAACGAAAATTTGAAATTTAAATTGCGACCTTCGGTGGTATCACTTGGCATGAATTTTGCATTTTGACAAAGTAAATTTAAAAGTTTAAGGAGTAAAAATAAAATATTTTACAATGAATTACCACGCTCAGAAAATTTTAAAGCGAATCCAGGTGTGACTATCACCCCTCCGGATATTAAAAATTAAAACAGAAAAAACAAAAAGTGTAGTATTAATTTTTTCGCTTTTACGAATGGAGAAAACAAAATTGAGGTTCGGAAATCATCCGTGGCCTATCTTATCTTGGAAATTAATCTGGAAAAACCTAAGATTTCTAGAAATCGGTTCAATTAAGAGAAAAACCAAATTTCCCGTTTCTGGATTGCTCATACCTTGCATCTCAATTTTGCCCAACTTTCAGTGGGCAATTAACGTCATGCAATTTTGTCGTCCTTACGTCATCGTACGGAAGCAAGACAAATCGTGAGAAAATGTGACGTAGATAAGTCAATTGAGCATAAAAAACAAAGATTTAGATGCAACTGATGATTTGGAGCAATGTCGAAATAGCACCACGAATTTCTTCGTTTTTTTCTCCAAATTTTCAAGATTGAATTGGAATTTCTTTTTGGGTGGTTTTGGTTCACAGTTTCTCACACAATAAAATAACTTCAATTTACACAAACTACGTCATTTCATGAAGCTTTCAAAATAACAACGAAGGGGAGGTTAAATTAACTGCGTTTTAATGCATTTTATTGTTCTATAATTTTGTGGGAAAAAATTATAAAGAAAGTTTTATTTCAGTTTAAGATAACCGTAATAGCACCAAATTTAGAATAAATATTTGGACTAAAACCAAAACATTTACATATTTCACCATGTTTTATCAATTTACTCATAAACGGATGTCTACATAATATATGAAAAATTTCCATATAAATAAATAAATTTAAATAACATAAAATGCCACAAAAAAATTACACGTTTTTCAAAAAATCCGTAAATTTAATTTGAAAGTGATTCTAATTTTAAACAAAAAATTTTTGTTCTAATTACGGTTGACAAAATCATTGACATTTTTGTGCAATTGCTTTTCCTGGTTTTGCCACACAAAGTGCAATATTATGCAACAATATCGACTACATGAAACATAATCAGTAATCACCCCCATTCCCTTACGGGGTAATATTGTGAAATATCGTGAAATACTGAACGGATTTTTATCGCCCAGTCTATGAAAAAAATTTAAAGATTTTAAAAATCACATTTATAAAATTTCAGTTCTGATGTCTGTCTATCTGTTAGTAACGCGAAGGTATTTTTATTACAAGTAAATAATTCTCATCTAGAACTAAAATTTCCTTTTTAATTATTATTTTTCTATTATCACGTGAAGTTATACTACGAGAGCAATAAATTACCCCACTCTGACCATTTTTAAAATTGAAATTTTAAGAATCATATTTATAAAAACCGCAGTTTTGTCTGTCTGTCGATCTGTTAGTAACTCAAAAGTCAGGTACGAGCAAATTTATTAGCATTACTACAATAAAAAGTACCTTATTAATTTTTCAAATTAAAATTTTGATTTAATTATTTTCTATTATCACGGTAATGAATATTCTGAAATATTTCACGAATTTCCATGGTCCGGTCCACGATAGCAATTGCCCCACCCTGGCTATTTTTAAAATTGCGATTTTTAAGAATCCTATTTAAAAAAAAATCTCAGTTCTGTCTGTCGAACTTTAGTAACACGAAAATCAAACACGAGCAAATTTTATTACCTTTGCTACAATAAAAAACGAACGTAAACTAATAATTTTTCATAATCAAAGTAATCAAATATTTTGAAAAAAAAAGTTTCAAAAACTTTTATTTTCAGTTAATCCGTTTTTGAGTATAACAAATTTTAAGTCTAATTTGCACTACAAGTGCTCAGCTGAAAATTTCACTTTTCTGCACGAATTCAACCATTTTTCATTTAAATTTATATATTTTTTTTCGAAACCTACGACTGATTTTAGTGACCTAAATCACAAAACGAAACTCGCTCTCTTTTTCGATAATCAAAAAATCATTTCTAGTCTGCGAGGCCGCAGGCCAAGCTAAATATTGGCGCTCGTAGGGTCGATATCTAAACACTGGTCTTGTGTATTCATCTACCCGTCTGTTCGTAACGCACTCCTTAATTGGTCGATATTTTAGGTATCAATATGAACACAGTTAAATTTGAGTACGAAGTGCTTAGGTGAAACTAAATACAGGGTCCATACGACTATCGGTAGGTTATCCGGATTGTCTAATCGAGCAATAAATGACATAAATTACTCAATATAGCACTACACAGTTCTTTTAACACTCTGTTTGGGGACCTCAAATGGGACCTACTGTTCAAAGTGGGCTTTGAACCCCAAGAATAAGGGTATATACTTCATTTGAAGGATTCCATCTGTCTTTCTGTTCGTAACGCATATCCGGATTAGTCCATATTTTAGTTACCAATCTAAATAAAATTTGAATGAACCATAGACCTCAGTAAAAAGGTCCGTATTTTGCGCACTCACAATTTATTGGTGCCGTAAGTTTTCGTCCTTCGCCCCCGTCCCCCCAAAAAAACCGTTTTATGTTGGATTATCCCAAATTGTATGTCTAAAGGAATATTGAAGTTGTTTGGATTTCAAGCTGCACCCACAATGGTGCGTCATAGTTTCACCATGTTGAGATTATTTACATTTATATTTAGTTAGAATCACATATTCCAGTTTTTATTTAAAAAAAATACACACATGATTTGTAATTGGGTTTTATATGGTTTATTCGTAGATAAATAAATAATATTAATGGGGTCATTTTCCGTTATAGTATTATGTAAATAATTTGTTTATAAATGGTTTCATTATATGAAAAATAACTAAATAAATTTTAAGAAGTTTAATCACAACAATTTTACTATAAGGATCAAGTAGTATAATTTGTTTATATTTTTGGTGAACTAACAAAGGCAGAAAATCAAATTGATTTCAAGATGCAATTGGGGCGTAGACCGAGATATGCAATGGTGCCGTAAAATCGTAATCGTACATGAATTTCAAGTGCGAAAGCCACGTATCTCGCAAAAGAAGTTAAAGAGGGCGGCCATCAGGCCGCACTATACTAACTTGTTACAATTGACTCCATTAGTGATGACCGATGACACTGTGACGTTTATCATATTTTGTACAAATTTTTAGAGTAAAGGCAGCATGCCGAGCTATGTAATTTGGCCCTAGACCGCTCAACAAAGTCTCAAAGTTAATACCGATACTTCATCTTTATTTTATGTAAAAACAATTTGCATGATTGCTTCTTGTAAATTTTCGCAAGCTCAAAACGTAAAAGGCGTACCCAAGCAGCTATTTCTAGCTCAGCGGTCGCCAACCTTTTTGACCTCGTGATGGCCCACTGGTTGACAAACGCTAATCTGGTTAAAAAATGATTTACCAGCTCAGAAAGCTACTTAGGTAAATAAATTGAAGGAACCGTTATATTCTCTATAGAAAATCAATTCTTCCAATGATGACCCCCCTTTAGAGTTTTTTTAAGCAAATACCGCAAGTTTCCTTCGAATTTGGCCGGTACAAGAGCCACGAAGGTTGACACAAAAAGAAACTCGACGAAGTAGTAAAAAAAAATGAGAACTTGGCAATAAGTGACATTAGCACAATTTGTGCAATAATTACAGTAAATGTAAGCAATTTCGTCAGAGAAACGCAAACTAATTTATAAAAATTAATGCAAATTAAGTATGTGCGTTGGTCGTAGTGTCAAAATTCTAGCTTCGACCGCGACAAGGTTAAAATCACAATAAACTTGAATCACATTATTTACACACAAATTTGGTTCTATTGAATTTTATTTACTTATCAAGGTGCGTAATTATCATGCAAAGGTTACTCTCCTTGTTTACTTGGACGAAACCTTTACGATAAATTAATCACAAAAAAATGATAATAGCATAAAATGTACTTGCCTTTGAAACAGCAGCGCAGTGAGGTGGGTCTTGAAATTTTCATACTGATCCCTGGGAAAATTGTCGCTATTTTCGACGAAACGCATCAAAAACGCAACCGCGGCCAAAACTTCTTCTTTCATTGTAGTTTTGGAGAAAAAATTTTTCACATCGAGACAAAAGGAACGGGTGTAAAAACCAAATCTGCCAAGAACCTTATCTGTAAACAAATTTGTTTCAAATTTGACGTCCAACGCAGAGCACTCTTTAGTTTACACACACGGGAACTGAATTATACAAAAAATTAAGCCGTAAACCATCAGCACGGGCACACACCGACGCGACAAAACCGAGCTGTCAAAACCGAAATTTTAGGTCGAGATGATAAAATTAAAATATACAGCCGCTTGTTTACCTCCAATTTTCCAACTTTCGTCAATTTTTTCGCGTTGTTTTTTTTACTACGTGAGTAACATCTAAAAATTTTGTAAGTTTTACTTATGCAAGGGAGGAAATAAAAGAAAAAAATAAACAAATGTCAAACTGGCAGAAACATGGTTATCTTGTGCCATTTCACTACTAATAAAAACAAAAGGCGAACGGCAAAAACAACAACTGCTGTTTCTGTTTACGTCGTCGATGTTTTAACCTCACGAAAAAAATATTAATAATAATAAAAAAATAAAAATCGAACAACGGTTAATTCTCTTGCGAAATTATAACGATAATAATAACGGATCACTTATTAACGTGAAGAAACTGACGAACACGAAAATAATAAACATCTTTGGGTTGGTTGTATGATGACGTAGTTGATTGGAAACGAGCAAAATATTAATGTTATTACGTCGCCCGATTTGATTGTGAAAACAACAAAAAATTAAAAGACAGAGCGAACACAAATTTATCTCACCTTAACACACGTCCGCAACAATAACGACTAAATTTTGCGAACGGGATTACTCCATTGTTTACAACAAAGAATCGTACGATCAATTAGATTGTGAATAACCATGGCCGAACGTGTACTACGTCACGTACACTCGTCACAGTCTAAACCACGACCCCGTATAGCAATATTCGACATATTTTTTCGTTATTTTACCCCGAATTAACGCAAAAATAAGTAATTATAATGCATACGTACCCAATTGAACACTTTTTACAATTTTCAGACACTTTCCACTACTAAATTTAACGAAAAAAGCACAAAAACTACGACGCAATCATACTGCAACAAAAGAAACGAACCGAGTGATCGCATAGGCCGGATGTGAGTCATTGCGACAAATAGAAAACATCTGTTCGCTTTACAGAGGGCGCCAATTTCAAACACTTCAATGCTGCCCCCAATTTATTTTTGTTTCGCTAAAATTGCAATTTCAATTAAATGTGGCGAATTACTTGAAATTAAACCGGGGCCATCTTAAAAAATTAAGCAACGCCGACTTATTCGATTTTTTTAATCAGGGGCGTAGTGGAATCGATTTTTCTGTGCGAGTAATTTAAATTTCGAGGACCCAAACTCACAAATCCAAGTTTATTATAAGTGGAGCATAATTCATCTATTTATATTTCATTATATTCATAAGTGATAATCTTGACGATTATTCGAAGAATTAGTCCATTATATGCGAGCTACCGACTACAAACGGGTGCATTATAGTCGGATAGTAATTTAAATAAAATCCCTTAACCCTTTACCTGAAAGAAAGTGACCGTAAGAAGAATTTCCATACGTTCGCCCACTACAAGCGACTCCATTATAACCGGAATATAATGTATATTTTCCTATTATTCTGCCAATTTTGAGACAGCGGTCACTATGCGTTAAAGAGGCGTACTCCAATTAATATACCCAATAATGCACGTCAGATAATTTTTGAAAAAAACAATTAGATATTTCTCCTAAAGATCAAACGGAAAATGCAACAAATGAGGAAATTTCACGATTGGTGGGGGATAAACAAAGTTCCCACTGTCCTGTTATAACTCAGCATTGGTATTTTCACGTCTCTTTTTTTCTTAAACAATATGAACATCCGTTTAAGTTCATTATAACCGGAACACAATTTATCTATATTTTGTTGTATTGATAAATGACAACATTGGAGATTAATTGAAGAATTAGTCCATAATATGCGAGTTACATACTACAATCGATTCCATTATAACCAGTTGTTCTTTTATTGTGGTAAATAATAAGGTGACTGCAATTAATGCACCCAATAATTCAGATTGAAAATTAGTCTCATAATTTGAGGCCACTGTCCTGTTATAACTTAGCTTTGGTCTTTTTCCTGTGGGTTTAAAGAATCGACATCAATTTAAGTCCATTATAAGCGGAACAAAAGGTATCAATATTTTATTATATTGGTAAGAGGTCACAAAACGTGACTAACAGGCGGTTAGGCATTTCTGGAGTTTGCGAGAAAACTATTTGATTTTTTTTTTCCTGAGAAGGGGGTACTAATTATTGGAACCAAAATTGTAACAAAAAGGGGCCAGAGATCGAAAAAATTGCGGAGGTCTTTTATGGACGACCTAAATAACATAACAAGAGTTCGTCAATTACTATTACAAGCGAGTCCATTATAGCCGGATTAAGACCCTATATTTTCTTATTATTCTGGTAATATTGCAAAATCGGGCACTATGCGTACTACAATCAATAAACCCAATAATTTCATCAGCAAATTAAAAAAATATTATACAGTATGGACATCCGTCGAAGTCTATTATAAATGAAAATCAATTTCTCCAGTTTTAAATATTTTGATAAGTGAGAAGGATTACATAGGCGTCTGAAATTGGTCTATTATATGCGAGATTCCATGATGACAAGCAAGTCCATTATAGCCAGATTAAAAAAAAATTAATTAAAAACTTTTCAATTTCTTAAATTTTTGCGATTCTCAAAACTTACCACCTCGTGCCGTTGTCATAGCAACCACCTGAAAATTAAAAAAAAGGGCCAAACTTAAAAAAAATTAAGAAGTGACACGAAATTAAAAGATATAAAATTTCTTTGTGTATAAATATAAGTTTTTATTATGCAAAAATTACAAACTAATTAAGTAAGACTTAAAAAACAACGAGGTAGCTACTAAAATTACGAAAATTTTAAAATTCAACGTTAAAAACTAAAAACGACTTAAGTACCATTTTTCCTCTTCTTAAGTATCTAAGAGCGTTAAAAGACTGCCAATCTATCACCTGTGCTTTTTCATTACGCACCCTATTACAAAATTGACGTCGATTTTCCTATTTAAAAAGAAATAAAAAAATATCCAAGAGTTGGCAATCTCGTTCAGGTTAAAATGTTAAAAAAATTAATTAATTTTTTTTTAAATCGTTGTGTGTGATAATATGCAATTATTATGTGTGAAATTCCTCGATGCACAGCTTGCACGACCACGAACCTTCGGGCGGCGTTTCCAGGGGCGGAGATAAACAATACATGTGGTAACCTCGATCACAGTCGTCGCAAAACAACAGTTGGTCCTTTTAAAATTTGAAAATAAAATATGTTTTGAGTAAATTGGAGATCACTTACGTCATTGTCCGAAGTTCCACACACAGAACAGCATTTGCATTCGATGCACTGCCAACGGTATTTTCTTACCGAGACGCTCATGTTAGCTGTAAATTGGAGGCAGGTCGGATGACCTAACAAAAAATAACACAAAAATTACGATCATCAAAATTATTATAGATTTATCTCTATCTTCAGAATGGGGGGAGGGGGAAATTTACATTACTTTACTCTCAAGAGTGTAAATAGCGGGTTTTTTTCGTTAATCCATTAATGCGCGTCACACCGACTCGCAAGTTTCCGTGAACCGATTTCAACCAAAATCTAATTAGGTCCAATTATATATCTTAAAGTAAAGCTTAAACTTTGAAAAGTCATCTTGTTTCTTAACAGCTGAATTAGGGGGGGGGGCCTTCCACAAAAATTGTGTCTAAATTTTTTGTAGTTTTGTAAATATTATATTACTGTAATACTTACAAACACTCTAAAAATAATGAAAAAAATTTAAACAAAAACGGGTGACTTTTAAGAGAGCGGAGAGTAAGTCCCCCCCCTTAAATAACAAAATAAATTTTGTTTATAATTTTTGCTAAACTTGTGAATACTGTAAAAATAAGGAAAAAATGCAACATGCTTAGAGGGGGATAAGCAAATACATTAGCGTTAAAATTCAAACCGCTTGGGGTGGCTTTAAGGGGGTAAGCGATAGAAATTCTGTTTAAAATTTCTAAAAACTTAGTAAATTTATTAATCTTGAATCTAAAAATGCTGTAAAAATAGTCAAAAAATTCTAATCGCAAGCGGTGATTTTTGAGGGAGGAGCCAGCAACAAAAATTTGTAAAATTGTGTGTATAACGGGGGGGGGGGAATAATTTATTTCAGACACAATTCAATTTTAGTGGTTTAGCTATCAAACTTAAATCTTTCTCAAAAGGAGATCTAATTGTTGACTTGGGTAAATAAAAATGTACACTCAAAAAATGAGGGGTATCTATGCATTTATGTCTTAAATCAAAACGAAACAGGGATACTCACCGTGCGAACAAAAGGAAGATTATAAGGTGGAAGTGCCGAAGAACAGTGACTTTCCAAGTTATGCAATTTTTCTTTGCCCAAAAAATAAAAACAAAAAAAAACAAATTTAATCAAGTTGCTCATAAAACAAAAACAAAAATTAAGCATGACGTCATCGCATTTCGTTATGCAATTTACAGAAAAATGTACATAAAATGAAGTGCCACTATACCTCAGCACCCGAATAAAACAATTTTTTTTCGTGTTGGCATTATCGTTTATTGCACTATAATAATACACTTTTTAAAAAAATGCTTGGAAAATAACTGTTCTTACAACAACTTGACAAAAAAAAATTTGAATGTTTCTTACATTTTGTCTTACACCGAAAAAATCAACCAAACACGTGCATCCGATCAATCACATTTCACGACATGTAAAAATCATTCAAAATTTTCAAAAATGGCTAATATATTTACAAAATATAAAATAAATAAAAATTATATAACCGCCTTTTTTTTACACACAAATAATAAATAAGCAGATTAGAATAAAACAATTAAAAAAAAGTAATCAGATCATACGAGACGAGACAAAAAAATCGCGACAATTTTGGAAGACAAACAACACTTAAATCTAAGACCCCTACAGATTAAATATTTGGTTATTTCCCAGTCTATAACGACGAAACAAAACAAAAAACTACCTAAAGCGTTATCAAGCGTATAAAAAAAATTAAATTATTCTGATTTTTAAGTCAAAAATTTATTAAAATAAAAGTAACCCTTCGCTCCGACATAAGTTACGCTTAATTGTTACAAAATCAAACGACGCCATTTAAATCACCGTACGACTAATTACAGCAAAAATGCCTATAAACAAAGTGTAACGACGTCCCGGATTTTTTCTGACATTTATTAAGGAACCACGATATTTTTTAGACCATGCTGATTGGTGGGATCGAGTTTACGTAATTAAAAGTACGCAGTAAGCAAAAATTTAACTCACGATGGCGAAAAGATCTGAAGGCTCGCGAAAGCGCAAAGGGTTAATTTTGATTATCACAAAAACGCGACGACGTAATCTCAACAAATTCAATAGTCTCGTATAAAACACGATCCTTAATGAAAACCAACAAATTTTTTTTGATTTTCAATTTGTACAAAGTTACTTTGTAACGTGAAAAAAAGTTGTACTGGTCCTGCTTTTGTTTGATAATTATTCAACTATATAAAATTATCTCTTAACAATTAGCTACGTTTAAATGCTTGAATTATTTTTTATTATACAATATAATTACGGCATGTATACAGGGTGTTGCAAATCCCTGAGTGGGAGTTTTGATTTTCGTCCACTGGAGCCACGAATTTTAATTCGGCCAAGTCGCTAAATAATGTTAAATCTGCCCCCCTTCCAAAAAAAAAACTAAATTTTGGAAATTTTTAGAGCAATAATTCCTGGAAGACGATATGTTTTTAACCACGGAGGCCGAAAACCGGAAAAAAATCGATCGACCGGGCGACTTTGCAAAATTTAACCATCCGTGGCGTCCCCGTTCCAGTGAACTGCGTGTAGGTACTAATAAATTTTTACTACACTCAAATTTTTGTCAAAAATTACACACTAAACAATAATTGGAACAAAAAACCAAAATAACAATTTATTACAATAAATCTGAAGATGATAGATAAAATCGAAACGAAACGATTTCCTAAGGATTATTTACACACTTGTTTTACAAAACCCTTTTCTTTCTGCCCTTTTTGCCGGGAGGCTTAACCAACACCTCGTTTCTATCGCCCTTACCTGATCTTCCACAATCGGAACACGAAACAAGTTCTTCCGATCCGCCCGTTTTCTTATTTTCTCTTGTATCGCCCAAACAGAAATCGCAATAAGGACTGGGCATGGCTTTGTTGTCTTTCACGGGCTCCATCATGGGTGGCAAATTCGACGACGACGGAATGTCAAAATTTTTTTCTGGCACTAATACTGGCATAGGCGGATCGTCTAACGACGATGGTAAGATGTGATTGGGTAAGTTTGGCGGTAGGTTAGGTGGGGCCTGCGATTGCGGTGACGGTAGCGACTGCATGTTACCGGGTTGACGACCCCTTCGACCTGGTGTGCCTAAGAAAAGAGCAATTCCGTTATAAAAACTAGGACGGCAAGGAATTAAACAAAAAAAAATCACATTGATGCAAGTCTCACTTTTTTTGGTCTGTTTGGCCGGAGAAACTAAAAATGACTTTCAGGTAGCGCCCAAATTTAAGGATGTTCGCTCCCCTAATAGTGAAAGCCATCTTGGATTTTTTTGGATGGTACTGAGGATTGTTATGACCATTTCACTTTTCAACAATTTTATTTCTTGCATAAACAATTGATTGCGCTTTCCAATTTATTAGCGCCATCTATTTTTAATATTTTGTGCTACCACAGAAGGGAAATTTTCTAAGAAAAAGAAAAGTATTTCAAAAAGCGTCAATTGTAATTCAGGTTAGTCAACATCCTCCCAACTTCTCTCAAGTGAAAAAGGAATTGAGAAGTAGAGGCGCAATGCCGCACGCGGCTCCAGGTCACGCCCCCCGCCCCCCCAAGAAATAAAATAAAGTAATAAATGACTAAACTGAATTACAATGAAACGAACCTTTCTGAAATGCATATAACTAAATAATTTTATTAGATTGAAAATAATCCAAAGGTATCCCGCGAGTTACACGGTTAAACCCAAAAATGTTTTTAATGACCTTTTTTCAAACTCTATTTCCTAAGTAATAGAAATATCAAAAAAATTCTTTTGCTTCCATTAATGCCGCCCCCCAAAAAAACGTGTAGCTCAAGTACCGTGTAACTAGAGGAATACCTGTAATTCAATATGGATTATCTCCTAAAACAATTGTCATTTTGTAATAACAATGCAAATTTGATTCTTTAAAGGTCATGTTGTTACTTACTTACAGCTGGGGAGTTTCATTCCATGCCCCCCTTAACCCTCAATTAGGGAAGAGTTGTAAGATTCCCTTACTAAGGGATCGACATGACAATAATTCAAAATTTAGAACACTTTCATTCTGAAAAAGTCAAGTTGTTCAAGGGCGTCTCAAACTTTGTACTGATAAAATCTAACCAAGCCCTACATTTTCAATTCTTAGAGCTTTTACCTAATTTTATGAGAATTATCCCTTTTAACAGGGGAGGGGGTCTGGAATACCCTTCAAATTTTGTTGTCGATTTTGGAAAATTGTATGGTTGTTCTCTTATAGCTTTTCTCGAATTGTTTGAATTTTTTTTTTCAGGAACCAGGGATTTGGGGAGATTTAAGCAAGAGTAGACAAAATACGTTTGAATTTTGAATTAAACTTTGAATTTTTTGTTCACAGTAACTGTGTAATCAGGAAAGGGGTAAAAGGGTAAATATTTAGGTGTAAATGCAGTATTATACAAAATTTTCTCACGATTCTCCTCCAAATCTCTTTAAAAATCTTCCACTCCCAAAGAACCCCTGGTCTAACTTTTTTTTAAAGCAAATACCCTAGATGTTCCTACTTAATCTTAAAATTTTATTTCATTTTCTAGTGTGGCTAAGACGCCCCCCCCCCCGAGAATCTCATTTACAGGCAAATAATTATTACATAAATCCTAAGATTTAAATACCCCCCAGTTGCAAATAAACAACAGCCTGACCTTTTAAAAATTAAATTTACGTTGTTGTCAATTTTGAATGTTTGTCTTGTTATTTTCTTACAGCTTTTTTTCGAATTTTTGAAAAAAGCTTGAAAAAAGAGCATTTAAAACTTAAGTGGTCATAATATTCTCAGTACCATCAAAAAAAAAATATTTTCTACCTGAAAAAAGGAACTGTTAGGGTCGATTGCACTAACGCCATTTTAAAATGACGTTAGTGGAATCGACCCCTGAACTCCCTCAAATTCAATTTCGACCAAACAAACCAAACATACAGAAAAAAGTTTGTTCTAAAGCAAAACTAAAATGTTAATAACGACACAATCTGATCAAACTACAAAAAAAATAGCATCACAAACTACTACAACAAAATTGTAATAATAAAACTTGCATGCGTCAAACACTTCAAAATACATAGAAAAAAAGAATAAATAAAGAATTGTGGCAGTACCGGCGATTGGTTGGTTCAGAAACGAAACATAGCTATCTTGATAAACTGTTCCTGGAGGTAATGCTTCTCTGGGGTCCCCCGGACCGATGGGAGGACCGCCCGCCATCATACCACCCACGATGGGCGGCGGCGGCACGCAGCCCACACCCCCCGGCATCGGTTGAACTCCTGGCGCCATGTTGTTTGAAAGAGGCGGCAAGGGATTGCTGTCGCGCGAATTTTCATCGCTAGCCCCTTCTTTATGCGAGTGACCATAGTGATACGTCAGCCCGGGTCGTGTCTTGTATCGCGCGCCGCATACTGAAATTTTTTAAATAAATTTTCCGAATTGATAAATCAAAAAGTGTCTACGCTCATACGCTTAGCAAATTAATGAATCAATAATACTGATGAAATCTTTTTTACTTAGGAACAAAAAGCTGACACCTTAACAAGCCCACAAGCCTTTACACCAAATCGTTTTAACATGACCACACACCTAGACAGACACAAATGAGGGCTTATTAAGACCAAACAAAAAAAATTGATTCACGGCATTTTTGCTTTTTCTTCCAATTTTAGATGACGAAAATGATAATCATGAAGGGGTTAGGGACTGGAACCGATTTTTCGCGAGCCGCACACTTATTTTTACAAAACCAAAAAAACTAAACACACAACTAAGATTATTGAAAAACAGCAGAGTAGGATGATGAGATAAAATGTACCAAAGCGCCAGTACGAACCCGAACCGAAATTCGTTGCGCTAAAAATTTGAAAAATAAAAAGTTGACGTTAATAAAATGATTCGAAAAAATGTTAGCATAAAGCGGGGCCCTTGATGGAATCATGTTAATTAAATTTTCGGTTCGAGTCCCTGCCCTAAATATAACAAAATTACAATAATAAATAGAAGAAAAAAGCGCACTAAGCATAAAAGCGTTAACACTTTACCAATATTTCAACTCTATTCTACTGAAAACAAAATTTATTAATAATTAAATTGGTAAACTTTCAATTTTTTCATGCACAAGCACAGTTTTTCGCGAGATGGACAGCTATCCATTCAGAAGTGGGATCGAAGTTTGTCGTGATGTACGCAAAAATTTTACTACTCTTAGCAACCAATCCAGATGTGGTGAAAAGAAAAGGAAAGTCCTACTGGAAGAGTTAAATGTGAAGAACGAATATCGTAAATATTTAATGACGCGCATGAACGGATTAACGAAATTCCCGCTGCTGACCGCTCTTACGTTTGCAAGAGCTTACGCTATTTGTTAAGCTGTATTTTTATGTTTAAAATAAATTTGTGCTCAGTAAGGGAGTAAGAATCTCGTTAACACTATCATACGCGTCAGCGGTGAACACAACCACTGATGTGATCCTAAATCTGCAGTATTCGATAAATGTGATTAAAAAATTAAATTTTTTGAAATTATTGGATGGTAAAGAAAAAAAAAGGAATAAAATTTTATTGCGATTTTCTCCCTATTTTGTTCTTCACAGGATGCGCAGTTTGTTAATCTAAGAGGTAAAATTGATAGAAAGTGGGTTACAAGAGTGAAAGAGATGAAAACCAAGTTTTCCTTTTGGTAGCTTCCAACCATGCACACTACATGAGTCCTGCACTAAAGCAACGTATTTGCCAAACTCGTCAAAGCTGTAAACTCTACCAAATGCCTATTTTGCGTACATCACCTCGCCTGTTAGAAAATCACTGCGTCTCTTTCTAGCACAATTCAACATACAAAAAATGAATCAATCACTTACGTTCACAAGCAAAAGGTTTGTCAGGATCGCCAGGTGTGGGATCAAAATTGTGTATTGCCTTTTTGCGCCCCCTCCCGCCGCCTTTTCTTCGCCCTGGCGTACTCGGCGAATCCGTGCCTCGGCTCTGCAACAAAATTCCACTCTCAAATTACTCCTGCCAACGACAAACTTCCCATTCTAACTCACCCCCCTTCCGGTTCCTTTTCTTCTTTTGTTCCGCTTACTGTAAGTTTCTTCGTAGTCCAAGTCAGAGTCTTGATCTGGTTCGTCATAGCCATCTATGTCCAGCATGTCCTGGTCGTCGTAATACCACTCCTGGTGATAAAACAGAAATAAAGACGAACACGTAAATTATAGATTATAAACTTAATAAGATACGTGAAATTTTAATAATCCAACCGTGTAAATATGGTGGTTCCCCTTGCCCTGTTTAGTTTTGGGGTTAAATTGCACCACATGATAAATCTCAAAATACAAAAAAAAGTTGCTAATGAAGCTTTGAAAAACTTGAATAAATTTTGTTTTGAAAAAACAGGACCGTAACTAAGAGAGGAGGGGGGGGCGTTGTAAAAAAATTTTGTACAGGGTTTGGTGAGAAAAGGTAACCCCCTTGCTCTTAGCTGCGGCCTTGAAAAAATTCATCACGTGGTTTTAGGGAAATTGAACGTCCAACATTTTAATCGTCCGCCATTTTGAAATGATTACAGATACAATGAAACTTTTTTAATATTATTTGGAGAGATATTTAAATAGACTACTTACATATTTTTAGTTTTTTCCTAACTCAAGAAATAAGGAAGATAAATAAAAATAACAAAAATCAGCCTTAGGGGAAAAACCGAGAGCCGCCATTTTAAAAAATGGAACTAATAAAACTTGTTAGTTGTACTGTGATTTATCATGTGGTCCAGTTTGGCGTTGTCGACCTAAAACACCCAATATTCCCATTGTGAGTTTCAATAGTAAAGGAGTTATTTGTATAAGATATATCGAGTTGGAGTGCCCCAGTGCCCCTTTCTTATTGAGATTATGAGTAAAATTTGGGTCAAAATTTTGAACCTGACTGAGCTTATACTCCTATAGTTCTGAGCGTCAATATTAGACGTGGCTGAAGTTGTACACGGATTTAAACTCAAAACCCAGATTACGAAAATTGTCCTACCGACCTTTGAACTTTTACTTAATTGAGTGCACCGAGCGCACCTTTTAAGATAGCGTTATAAATTTTTGTACACAAGCTTAAACTACCATTATCAACAACTATTCCAAATTTCATCAACCACATTAGAAACTAAGGGTGTGAAAAACCTACCCTTAGATGAAAAAAGTAAGTAAATTTTGAGTATTGGGCGCATCTTTTAAGATCCCCTCATAAATTTTGTTACACATATTTAAAACACCATTACCAACACCCATGTCAAATTTCATTAACCGCATTCAAGGAATCTTAAAAAATGCGTTCGGTACACGAAATTTACTTCCGATTTTCATCTAAAGGTAGGATTTTCAAACCCTTAGCCTCTAATGCCGTTAATGAAATTTAACACGGTTGTTGGTAATGGTATTTTAAACATGTGTTCCAAAATGTATGAGGGGATCTTAAAAGATGCGACTGGTACACGAAATTTACTTCCGATTTGCATATAAGGGTAGGTTTTTCAAACCCTTAGCCTCTAATGCCGTTAATGAAATTTAACACGGTTGTTGGTAATCGTATTTTAAACAAGTGTACCAAAATGTATGAGGGGATCTTAAAAGATGCGACTGGTACAAGAAATTTACTTCCGATTTTCATATAAGGGTAGGTTTTTCAGACCCTTAGCCTCTAATGTGGTTGATGAAATTTGGCATAGTTGTTGATAATGGTAGTTTAAGCTTGTGTACAAAAATTTTGAACGCTATCTTAAAAGGTGCGCCTGGTGCACTCAATTAAGTAAAAGTTTAAAGGTCAGCACAACTTCCGCCACGTCCCCTTCCTTCTGAGTTGAAGTGTCAGGTGAATAGACAACGAAAAATATCATTCAGTTTCATGAATTGTTTATAAAATTCGATTTTGCACCATTTTACGCCTCCCGGAACATTGTTAAATTAACAAAATACGTAAATTATAACAACTTTTTAAAAAAAATTCCAAAATTTAATTATTAAAATGTTCTCCAAGACTGGCAGAAGCTTTTGAATATTTTTTTCATAAAGTTTTTGCAAATGTACAATCATTTTTTAATAATTTAACAATGTTCCAGGAGGCAAAAAATCGGATTTACTGTATTTTTATTTTCTACAATGTTGTCCCAAAATTTAAAAACTTTCCTAATTCCTATCATTTGAGTTTCAATAGTAGAATTTATTGCAAAAATATTTCGAGCCAGTGTCCCGTTCTTGGTGAGTCTTAGATCAAAAGTTTGAATTTAGAAGTTAATTTAGTGGGGAGGGGGAATTGTTGTAGACCCAGTGCCCTTTTCCTTTTGATTGAACTGTGAGTGAAAAGTTAGAACCTTTTCAACTGAGTTTTGAGAATCATTCGAGTTTCAATGCCAGAGAAGTTACTTGTGAAAATATTTATGGAGGGACAGATTTATAATCCCATCGTTCAACAGTTTGGGTTATATTTTGCAAAAATATTGGGGGGGGGGGCAAGCCCAGTGCGCCTTTGTTGTTGAATTTATTTCTGGGCCAAAAATGAACTTATATACCTAGTGGTAAAAGATTATTATAAAATATTTTAGCGGGGGTGAGGGAGTGAAGGCCTAGCGCCCTATTCCTGTTGTGTTTTGAGTAAAATATGTAAAAACATTTAAGCAAAGTTATAACATTAATAAACCTAATTTAGGAGCCTATTAAGCATAGAATGGTGCAAGTAAAAAATAAAGCGTCCATTCTCTTGGTTTAAATGTAAAAGTAAACGAAGGGGCAGTTATTTTTCAAACAGTTAACATGAGAAACTGAAAAATATAATAAAAAACTCCGAGAAGTGCCAAAAAATATTCAATTTTAAGCGAAATCAGATAATTATTAACCATAAGGTTTGCGTATCTTTGTAAGTTTATAATCAATGTGCAAATGGATTCCTCACCTTTGACATGTCGTCCTTGAGCAATTGGCTGTCTTTACTGTCCGTGTCTTGCAGGGCTGGGTTTTCAACCTGCGATATGTTGTGGATGTCGAGGTCACCGTCCAGCATGGAGTCGGCAGCGCGTGCAAAGGCCCTCGAGTTCATGGTCAGGTACTGCCGCCGTCTCTTGCGCCACCGGGGTCTCGGATAAGTATAAATTTGTCCTGGCAACGTCCCAGGCATTCGGTGCCTCTGTTTCATATACAAATTCGAGTGGTTCTGTGCGACGCCCGTTTGGCTGTCCAAAAACGGCAATCTCAGTCGCCTCTCGATGCATAGCCTGGTGTTATAATTTACTGCATTTTCCAAAATTTCCCTGTACGACTGGTCGTTTATGTAACTGAAAAAATTAGTTGTCAGAGGGGCAAGAACCGAAATCAGTGAAAGAGTGACTAACCTTTCGATTTTTTCCAAGTTGGCTTGGTTTACGGGCATCACGGACGCCGACATGACAACTCCAACAACACAAGCGACGCCCAGACTTGAAAAACACGGCTAAAAATCGGTTGCCCCTGTTTTCTCCGTTTCACACATTTGCAGAAAATTAATTGAAATAATTTTCGAGTTCTTATCGAATAAAACGCGATAAATTAACATGAAATTAAACTAATAAAACTCGCACGGGGAGTAAACACAACACCAGTAAAAACGACATTTTTATTGATCTTCGAGCGCCATCTAGCGGTGAAAGTTCGCAACCCACTGTTTTTACTGGTTTTCGGGGAAAATTAGGGCAATTTAAGTACTTTTCAGCATTTTCCTAGCAATTAAAAGATTCCTTTTGCGTGAAATTTTCAATTTCAAGTTGAACTTTGCGGTAAAACGTACTTTTTCGACCGCCACGTAGAAATTAATAATTATGTCAGGGGCGGATTGGCCCCAACGTCTAGGTCTCTCAATATTTTCAAGAAACCAGGAATTTAATTGCTGTACGCTACTTTTGCACCTTTGAGTGGAAAAAGAAAATCTAAGAGATTTTATATTTATTAGGAAGAGTTTAAGATATACTTGACAATTTTTCGATAAGTTTTTTATAAATATCAATAGGTAAAGTATTCGACATGCATTGAAGTAGAGTAGCCGGTCTGGAACAAACTGCCATGGCTTCGATTAATTGTTCGATGCCTTCCTCTTGATTGCCCGATTCGATAGAAGCATTTGCGCTTTTAATTTTTTGCATGAAGTAGTTTCTGCGCTCGCATGGAGTATTCAATTCGCTCAAATCGGGGTGGTTTTTACCTTTTCGAACTTCTCTGTTTAAAATTTCAATTAAGCGACCTAGAAGTTTCAACGAATTTAATACAATACCTATTAGGGTTTGATTTTGGTTCTTGGGAATTACTTTCAAACATTTCGTAACTGCACGTTTTTACTAAATTTTCGTTTTTCGCATGGTGGTATACACAATAACCAGAATAAGCTACAAATGCTGCTACTCCTGCCGTCAATACTGGAAAAATAAATTTGCTCATTTTATTCACTGAAAATTTTAAGTTTTACATAATCGGACTTTTTGTTATATGTCAAAAAATTTGTTTATTGTCACCGAATTAACGATTTTCAAATTTATTGTTTTGCGCTCCTGCTTGCTTTGTCATTTTCGGGTGTAAGGAAAACTAAGAAGATAGAAGAACTTACGGCTAACTGGTTCTGTCCCTACTTTGGTGGGCAGAAATAAGGTCGATGGATAGTTTAATGCATCGCTATTTTGAGCAGTTTGAGGGTATAAATCCCTTAAGGAGCCCCTTCTGTGTTCATTATATAAAAATGCAAAGTTTGAAATTATATAAAATTTTTAATCAAGTAATCTAAAACCGCTTAATACCCGGTTCAAATCCGGGTGAAGGTACAACTTTATGCTGGCCGTCTTGCTGCTCCTCCAGGTTGGGGGGTTCTACGTCGGGCTGGCTCCTCGTCGTAGGTAAAAAATGTAAAATGCTTACAAAACCAAACCCCGCCTGGAAATGTTTGGGAATCGGAAGACGTCGTAAAGCGTTAATAAAACAGAATAATCCAGGCATCTAAAAGTCGCAGCAGTGGAGTGACGTGATCGTTGATTGAGTTACAGAGCAAATAGTTGACAGACACATAAAATGCACGAACCAAATCATTTGATAGGAAAGCTAACATCATGTATTAATGTTACAATTTTTCATTTAATTCCAACCAACATTTTCAGTTCTCACTCAACAAAATCCGTATTAATCGATTTACTCCATTGATGTTTTAATATTATTAAAACCCACTTTATTTTATTTTATTTTATTTTATTACTATTATTATACAAGAAAGTTGATACCATACAACAGCGCTGCCATACAAAATTTAATGTTACAAAGAAAAAAGAATCTTAATTTGACAAATGATATACTAGTATACATAAAAAAAGGCCCAACAATACCATCAACGTGGTTTTAAATTCAATATTGCAATGTCTACGTTCACTTGACTATCAAACGGAAAATTAACAATCATCGAACCCATCTTCACCTTCCAGACAGTTTCAGTCTTCTGCTCGTTGTCTTCTTCATCAACAACTTCACAGTTGAAGTAGTTCCACATCTCGTCGCACCAAACATCTCCTGCGGGGTACATTTTGACAATTTTATTGCAAAAGACCTTTTCCTGATGCCTTCTGGAACGCTTCAACTGTATTTTATCCTTTTTAAACGGCTTCTTGGAATTCTCTTCTAAAAGGTTGTTAACTTTATGTAAGCGTTGTTTTTCAATTTTGAAACCAGTGTGCTCTACAATTTTTTTATTTACGAAATTCATGATTGATGTACGTACTACGCCAAAAACTACACACTAGGAAATAAAATTAAGTTCGAGTGCAGTTGTTGTTCAATGCCAAACTTTGTAAAATTCGTTATCAGAACGCCACATTTTTGTGATAAATTTATCAAACAAAGACGAAAATTTGTGTTTGTGATTTTAATTCGGTTAATTTTACTTTCCTATTTACATAGTAAAGTATTGTAATATTTAAAATGTTAAATTATTAACTCGTTGATATTAAATAATATTAAAACTTTATAATATCGACATGGGCGTCCATAAGATCATTTTCAGGGGGGAGCAAAATAAAAAAAATTTTAATCATTTAAAACCGAAAGTTTTAGAAAATTTTAAAAACTTGGGCTGGTGAAATATGAAATGTCTAAAAAAAATTTAAACAGCCAAAAGCCGGCGGGGGGGGGCAGCAGACCCTTTTGCCCCCCCCCCCCCCCCCAATTGTGACAATTAAAAGTGGCAAATTAATACAACTTTAGTAAATTTTAGAATCGCTTTTCCTCAGAAATGGTGAATCTTAGAAAAAAAAGTGTAAGAATAATTTTTGTAGATAATTAAATGATCTACAACTTTTGACTGAACTAATTTTCTCATAAAACTAACCGTTTCGCAAAAATATTCAAAAACCCATGTTTGCGAACTTTGACCTCGCATAAAATTTTTTGCACACATGGGATCGATAGGGACTTTTCACAATTTCATTATAATGGTATTCCTAACGTTCATGTAAATTTGACTGGGCCAAAAATCATGGCAAGTGAAGGTTGAAGGTTTATACCACACACTTCCAACGATTGGAGCAACATCTGTTGAAAATACAAAATACAACGGAGTTTCCAGGTTATGCATCTGGTGATTTGAAGGGGCTGCATAAGATAGAACTGGTCTTATCACTGATTTAACGATTCCGACTTTGGCCTTAGGCGGGAGCTTACTTTTTGCACCAATAAGAGGAAGAAGCGCCGCCTTCAGCGCTCTCGCTTGCGTATTTATCCTGGTGGCGTGCTTGACCCAGAATAACCTGAAGTCCAGGGTGACACCTAGGTACTTGACCAAATCCCTCCAGGGGATTTGCGTGCCTAACATTTCCACAATCTCGAACGGTTGCCGGGCAAAACGACCAAACATGATCGCTTCGCTTTTGGAGGGATTCACGTCCAGCCTCCAGAAACGGTACCATGGTTGGAAGAGCTTCAAGGCGTCGCGAATGATCTTGATGACGTGGGGGTGATGGCCTACATTGCAAAGATCGCAACATCATCCGGCTAGAGGGCTAAAAGGATCTTGGAGGGGTTTTAAACCATTCGGTGAGTCACTGAAACACACCCAAATATACATGTAAATGCTAAGTAACCAATAGAAAGAGCGTATTAGTAGCCATCAGACGTTTTTCGTTGGTTAGTTACTAAAATAATGCATCGTGTCATACAGGCTTTACGATAGGTCCGTAACGAACACCATCTATTGAAAGTATAAAATTAGTGGCAATGAAATGTTTTGAATCAAATGTACACGTAAATTCCAACTAACCAATAGAAAGAGCGTAATAGTACATTGGTTGGATTTTATTTTTGATTGGATTTCATTTTCTACATTTTAAAGATTTTCTTTGTCGGGAGTTTTTTAAATTTAAGTTTTATAGTAAACTATACACAAACCGACAAGAAAAAAGCAGTATCTATTAGCCTCTGCAGAAGCAGAAATGGGTAAACTAAACAGAGTCCAAGATAAACTAATCAAGACCAACATAGACCTGAAATAGAAGAAAAAAAAGCAGTTGTTGGGGTTGGGTACAGTTCCGCGCAGCAGTTTCGGCACTGGCGATTTGACGCAGCCCGTTCGGCGCGAGAACATTTTGGCGAAATTTATTCGGCGCGAGCCCAGTTTGACGCAGACTTGTTTCGGTGCCAGTTCAGTTTGGCGAGAGAGTAGAAACTCTTCCATAGTATCATACATATCTTGATGAGAATTTAATTTTTCTTATACTTATTACTTTACTGAGATTTTTCTGGGGGGAATGGGAATAAACTTTTATTGAACTGAGTTTCAAAAAGTGCCAATGCCCAATGCCGTATTGTTAAATTTCTACGCTAGTGTTCTGCGCCAAACTGAACTGGCGCCGAAACGGGTCTGCGTCAAACTGGGCTCGCGCCGAATAAATTTCTCCGGAGTGTTCTCGCGCCGAACGGGCTGCGTCTAATCGCCTGTGCCGAAACGGCTGCGCCGAACTGTACCCAACCCCAGTTGTTGGTTTGAAACTGTTTTTGACCAGTAATAACACATAAAATTTATCATTTAAAAATATTAAAAATTTGCATTCAGGTAACAGAGTTTGTTTTATTGTGTGAGTGATTCATACATTGTGCTTTACAGCTAATAATTTTAATTTCAAGAAGTACTTTGATTTTCATCGTCTTCTTTGTCCTCATCGTCTTCTTTGTCCTCATTGTCTTCTTTGTTCTCATCGTCTTCTTCGTCTTCATCGTCTTCTTCGTCTTCATCGTCCTCATCGTCTTCTTCGTCCTCATCGTCTTCTTGGCCCTCATCGTCTTCTTGGTTCTCGTCATCTTCTTCGTCTTCTTCTGCATTATTCCTTTCATTTTTGTATCTATTCGTAAGGAATTTATGAGTTACGTTACGCCCTTCCTTCGTTAAAACTATAAAATCACTGGTTGCACTACCCTCGTGGATCTCGTCAGCAAAACAATCAGGAAGTTGATTTAATTTTTTTAATTCCATTGCATGCCGATGAGAATATTTACGGTTTATAGTATAAACTCTAGTTTTTTCCACGTCAAGTAAAATTAGGTCGTTTACTTGCATCCATGCCTTTTTATACATTTTTCCCGGTATCCTGCACAGTCTTTCTATACCGTCGTGACACATCGCATGTAACAAATTGCCGCCTAACATTTTTGTCACCAAAGCATATTCCTCACCTTCCTTTTTGAAATATAAGGTTTCGTTTTCCAAAGCGATTTGTAATCTTTTGCGATGTCTGACAGTATTATTTACACTGCCCTGTTCAATTAATTCTTTTACTGTAATTTTTTTTCCAAATGGATTTCTAATTTTGTCGTCTTCTCTGAATCGGGTATAAAATCTCATTTTTTGCTGTAATTTACTCTAATACTCTTAATAGAAATAAAAGGTACTATAAATATTTGTTATATATTATAATATTATTATATTTTATATAGTATATTTTTGAAATTGGTATATTATGATAAATCGTTTCATAATGGATTAAGTATTTTTATCTACTTCCGGGAGATAAGTGCGTACTTAGCTCCACCAAATAGCGCGGATATGACGGCAATTACTTTGTTTCGTTGATTTGCGGGAGTTAATATTCTATTAACTTCGGCCCTCGGGCTTTTAAAACCTTCGTGCGGGTAATGCACCTCATATCTCCCGCGTAAATCATTCATAATGTATTTATATACAGGGTGGCCTTTTGAAAACAAAACAGATGGGATTGTGGCCAGCAGAATTTTTTTTTAAGAAATGCAAAAACACGTCAATTTTATCATCGAGGGGGACAACTTTTGCGACCAATGTCATTTCCGTATTGTTTCATCCCTTCGCGTTGCGATGACAACTCCGAAAATGTTAATAAGGATGATATGGCAAGTAACACCTCATTTGAAAGGTCTTGCTTCCCCGAATTCTGTTCTATAATTTTTTTAAAGTTTTATCAATTATTTAACAAAAAAATTGAAGCTGCAAAAATGCGAAATAAATCCGATATTTCAAGACATTTAAGAATAAAAAAAGGAAAAATGCTTTTAATTTTAAGGGGCTGCTTTTACTGCTATAGTGCTATTTATAAATATTGACAGTTCAACCCTTGAAGTGAAAGGTGAACCACCCTTACAGTCTTATATGCAATCAAGAATTGAAACAATTCTTTCATCATTTCATAAATTTCTGTAAGTATCAAAGCTAAAGTTTCAAAAACGCATTTCGCTTTTCTGATAACAAATAAACCCATTTTTTCATTCAAAATTTTAAGGGTAGTTTGCCCTTTACCTTAAGAGTTGAACTGTCAATGTTTATGAATAACTAGAAGACTAAGTCGTAATTCCGCAATTCTACATTATTGATAAAAGAAAAAAATTGGTTGTAGTAGTTAAATGTATACATAAATAAAACATATGCTAAGTTTTAGAATGATTGAACTAATCTTTCATTAAAAAAAAATTCATGAAAATAGGCCGAAATCAGGCCGTTTAATTGACTGTCCCCCCTTAAACCACTATGGGGTGACTGTAACGGGGACCACAAATCGCGCCAGCGATCAAGGGTTTTTTTAATCCCACCCGTAAATTGCGCCATAAATTTTTGGGGTTGACCGTAAATTGGGTCAAAAAAAGGTTGATATATTTTAATCCATTGCTTGTTTGACAAAAGGATTAGTACTACTGAAAAAAAATTGGGTCTTAATTTAACAGAGGTGTATTTAACCCATATTTTCACATTGTTGGAGTTTCACTGATTTTTACGTTAAGAGCAATATCCAGTGCTTAAGTACAATTTTTGTGTTTTATGTAATTCATTTCCAGGACGTTACAAAAATTTAAATAATTGCTAGCATGCCAAAATCTTTTAACACTTCTTCATGTAAAGGCGCTAAAGGCAATTGATTTATTTATTGGAATACCACGTTATTTAGAAACTAGAATTGGTGGAGGGGGGGGGGAGAATCCCACATTCTAGTTTTCAGATAACGTGGTATTCCAATAAATAAATCAATTGCTTTTAGCGCCTGTATATGAAAAAGTGTTAAAAGATTTCGGCATGCTAGCAATTATTTAAATTTTTGTAACGTCCTAAAAATGAATGATATAAAACACAAAAATTGTACTTAAGCACTAGATATTACTATTAATTTAGACATTTTTTATTTCTGAATTTTAGCAGAAATTATAGGGTGTCCTTTTTATGTCAGTCAAGCGTGGTACCGAAAACTTAAAGAATTTGGACTTTCAACTGAATATCAAGATAAAAATTCGCTTATTGGAAATTGGTTGAAATGGACATTTGAGCTGCAGTAGTAAAACTCCACAGAAGTATCTGAAAGTTTTGATGAAGATTAAATGCAAATTATACCCGTAGATGCCAGACTTTCTAAATATTCTTCATATTTACATAACACATACATACAAAAAAAATCTTTGTTCCCCCCCCCCCCCAAACATTTGGGCATGGAATACATCAAATATGTTTCGAACAACTAACGCATGCGAGTCTTTCCACAATTATTTTGCTAAAAATTTTCATACAGCTTATCCAGACTTTTACACATTTTTGGACGCCGTATTAGATATGCAAATTTCTGTTTACGTTAAAATCGATAGTATTAATCAACAGAAGCAAATCCGTACTAAAACTATACTCAAGCAAAAAACATTGCAATTCAACATAGCATTGTATCAATCGAAGGAACTAAGCAGATTTGATTTTTTAAAACGTAAATGTCATCATTTTGCAGATATTTATTAAAAATAATTAATAATAATCTTCATTAATAATTATATATTGTTGTTTAAATTGTTTATATTTCGTTTTCTATATTGTTTTAGAAATGACGCCAAAGAAATTGAATCTGCGCGGAGAGGTACAGCTGTGCGTAGGTTACAGTTACTTTTTTATATATTTTTCTAAAAATAAAACCTTCTAAAAACTACGCCACTGTGGGAATTACATAATATTATAATTACTACTAAATACACCACTTTTTGGGTATTACAACTTAAGTTCCCTAACCAACCGCTGGCGCAATTTACTAATTGTCTTTAAGCTACCGATCAAAAAAGCCAAGAAAATATTGACCGTTGGCGCAATTTACCGGCGTCCCTTAAATGACTATAGGCCGATTAACCATATACCAATTCCAAAAATATAATATATAATAAATATTTAAAGTATTTCCATTAAAAAGTAAATTATTACAGAGAAAAATGAGATTGATTACCAAATGCCCATATGGATCTAATCCATTTGGTAGAAAAATTTCAGTCAAAGAAATGCTATCACACAGCGTAATTAACACTGCCAGACATCGAAAAAGATATCAACGCGCTTTGGAAAACGATACCTTATACTACAAAAACGAAAATCAGGAATATGCTTTGATTACAAAACCGTTAAATGGCAATCTGCTACACGCGATGTGTCACGACGGTGTTGAAAGGTTATGCAGAATACCGGGCAAAATGCATAACAATATTTGGTTGCAGCCCAACGACCTAATTTTGCTTGAAATAGAAAGAAATACCGTTTGTACTGTTCGGCGAAAATATTCTCATCTACATGCAATGAAATTAAAAAAATTACAGCAACTTCCTGAATGTTTTGCCGACAAGATTCACGCAGAAAGTGAAACCAGTGATTTCATAATTATGACGGAAGATGGGCTTGACATAACTCACAAATTTCTTAAGAATAGGTATAAAAAAGAAAAGGATAGTGATAACGAAGAAGAAGAAGAAGAAGAAGACGAGGACGACGAGGAAGAAGACGAGGACGACGAGGAAGAAGACGAGGACGACGAAGAAGACGAGGACGACGAAGAGGAGGACAAAGACGAAGAGGAGGGCGATGATGAAGAAGAGGACGATGATTATTATGATAATGAATAAGAAAATGATGTTTGGTGAAGATGTTAAAAACGTGAAATCAAAATTTTGTAGTAATTTAGTTTTCAAATAAAATCTTATTTTAAAAAATTATACAATTTTTGTAAAATTTGCCAATGTTCAGTTAAGAGGATTCAGCAGCCAACTCAACTAGGGTTTTCTGGTAGAGATTTCTCAATTTTCTGGTTCTACCTAAGTTTATGATTTTAGTAAACTATACACGAACCACCAATTTTTCATATTTTTGCGATGATATCTGTATGGATGGAGCACGGTCCTCGTCCCGTCCACGGACGGGTAGCTAGCTAGTGGATTTTGAATATTTTGAAAATTAAATATTGTGTGCTACACGGTTGTTTTTTTTTTTTTAATAAAATATAACAAAATTTCTCACATTTAGGTGCCTCCTTGTTTATGTTACGAAGAAAAAGATGGCATTTTATGACTTTACTTTCAAAAATGAAAATGGTACATTAGACCGAGCACAAGGGATCAAAGTTACACTTTTCAAAACGAGGAATTTTTAGATATAAAACGTAGGAATAATAGTTATTTATGTACCAAGTCCTGAAGGTGTATCTTTTTGGTATGAGCGTGGAAAATTAAAGACTGAGGCATAGCCGAACGCTAACAAAAAGTTACAGAATAGAGGGGGTGCGTTTTGTCTGCGCACAGTCCTATTTACCAACAACTACTTTGCCTCTTGTAGCCAGGCCTGGGCAACACAACACAAGTCGTCCACCACTGTTTCAATTGCTGCTCTGGTGCACCGCTCGTGTGGCCATGGTTTTTACTGCCTTACTGCAGCTTCATTTTACTACAGTCACTAGATAGATACAGTACCGCAACGTCCGGCCATTTTGGGTCCAAAATAATAACGCTTTCTCTCTCGCACTCATTGTACCGCAACCCTATGGGCCAATGAGTGCGAGAGAGAAAGCGTTATTATTTTGGACCCAAAATGGCCGGACGTTGCGGTACTGTATCTATCTAGTGACTGTACATTTTACTACTGCGCTATAGCGTCATTTTGTAGATCGTCTGGCCTTAGCCTTATACCTAAATTAGGTAAAAATTTGAAGGATATGAAACACTGAAGACCGATTACTACGTCTTCGATTACGGCAAGAATTTATAGTTTTTATAAGCTGCGAAATTGAAATTTTTGTTCAATAAAATTGTTATTTCTATTTCTAATTGTAAAATGGTAATAATGGAGCCTTCTGTGGTACTGCAGCAGAGCCAGGTTTTGACTTCATACATCTCTGACATATTTTCAATATATTTGTATTTTATATTTCAAATACCCAAAAAACAAAAGTATTTTGTAATTTGTATTCCAAATAAGTACATATTTTCATGTATTTTGCTCACCCCTGTATATAATTCGAAAACCACTGATTAGAATCACAAACGCACATTTAATAAAATGTGCAATTGTGATAGCGAAATTTGACATTGAACAACTACAGTTGGTTAAGGTATTAGTTAAGGTTAATAAGATACCTACGTGAACAATGAATTACGAGTATTTCGAAGAGAAGAGTTTAAAAAACGAAATGAAAAAGTTTCAGAAAATCAACTTAAAATTGGAGCATTACTTTCATTTTCAAAAAAGGCTTTTTCCATTAGAAGTCTCTTTTAAAAAGGAAATAACGGATTTAAGAAGAGCGAAGAGGCACCAAGAGAAAGTAATGTGTGGTAAAATTGTTAAGAAGCTTCCAAACATCAATGACATACCGATAGATTTTACTTTTCTCGATGAATCGGATGAATGTGACTCGTGGGATGATAATTGGAGCAAACCGTATGTAAATGGACGCAAAAATATACAATTGGGCGATTATTTTGGTAGTTTTGGTGCTAAAGAACTTGATGATGGTGATGGGGTGATTAAGAGTGGGATGGCTCTCTGTTAACCACATTTTAATTTTTTCGTTGTAATCTTATAATTAAACTCATTTTTGTAGGTATAATAATAATTTGTAGATTTTAAATTTAGAATTATAATTTATTTCAACTCTTAACTTTGAATTTTAATTGAGAATCGTGGTTATCCCAAAACACCTCACATAATTTATGGACGACCCCAGAGAAATGAATAATTTTTCAAATGGACGATATGCAGTGGCGGATTTCCCATTAGGCGCAGGAAGCGCGCGCTTTGGGTCTCCAAAATCGGGGGGCCTCAAAATTCAGGAATAATTTCTTTGTATTGAATTGTATTGATCCCTGCAATAAAATTAGGTAGTACCTCTACGTACCACCAAGGGCCACATCAAGTAAAAAAAGGTCATTTGCAAAATGTAAAAAAATTTTAGGGGGTGCCTCAAAATTGAATTGCGCCTGAGGCCTCTCAAGTGCTAAATCCGCTACGACGATATGATGCTGCTTGTTAACTTTGCTATTGGGTTCTCTTCCGTTTTGGTACTGTTGCTCCAGGAAGACTTTTGGTCTTCTGTGATTCGGGTAAACTTTTTAGTCTCATTGGCCGAATTTCTGTATTAACAGATTCGTGATGAATACGCATTTGTCGTAGTATATGAATGGTCATTATATACAGGGTGGTATAAAGATATTAAAATTTTACAATATGGGATAAATTGTATTTTCATTCGGCCTTTAGCTCGAGTTTTTAATAAAAAAATATTTATTATAGGCGCACAAGAAAATTGCCACTATTTGCAGAAAAACCACTGCAAAAGCGGCCATTTTGTTGGTAACTTTGCGCATCAAACAAATATCGATGGTTTACAGGTTTACCCCCCTATTCTATAACATTTCGTTATCTTTCGTTATCGAACGAAATGTGGAAAGTGACATTTAATATCACTGTATTATCATTCCTCTTAATAAGTTGGACAGGTGACACTTGACTGACGTAATCGCTGGAACCGTTGAAAAAGTCATTATGAAAAAATGTTGCTTAACACATTTTTGTGCCACTTTTCTTGTCAGTGTGCATATCAATATCATATTTAAAAATGGATTATCAATATACCAATTTCAAAAATATACTATATAAATATAATAATTTTATAATACAATATAACAAATACATTTCAAAGATATTTTATTTCTATTAAAAGTAAATTACAGAGAAAAATGAGGTTTTATACCCAATTCCACCATAATTGCAATCCATTTGGAAAGAAAATTACAGTAAAAGAATTAATTGAACAGGGCAGCGTAAATAATACTGCCAGACATAGAAAAAGATTTCAACGCGCTTTGGAAAGCGATAGCTTAAATTTCAAAAAGAAAGGTCAAGAATATGCTTTGGTTACAAAAATGCTAGGCCGTAATCGCTTACAAGCGATGTGTCACGACGGCGTAGAAAGACTTTGCAGGATACCTGGCGGATTGTACGAAAATAGGTGGATGCAAGTAAATGACCTGATTTTGGTTGAAATAGACGAAATTGTCAATATTTTGGGAAAATATTCTCATCAGCAGGCAATGGAATTAAAAAAATTAAAACAACTTCCTGATTGTTTTGCTGACAAGATTCACGCAGGTAGTGCAACCAGTGATTTTATAGTTTTAACGAAGGAAGGGCGTAACGTAACTCGCAAATTCCTAACGAATAGATACAAAAAAGAAAAGGATAGTGATAACGAAGAAGAAAACGACGATGAAGAAGATGACGAAGACGACGACGAAGAAGACGACGAAGACGACGACGAAGAAGACGACGAAGAAGACGACGAAGAAGACGACGAAGAAGACGACGAAGAAGACGACGAAGAAGACGATGAAGACGACGACGAAGACGATGAAGATGACGAAGACGACAACTAGGGCCATAAAGATAAAGAAGACGATAACGAGAATGATAAAAATGGCAATGAATAGTAAAACGATAAAGAAGAAAAAAACTTCCTGATAATTTTTGTGCTAGTTTATATTTTAGTATTCAAATAAACTTTTACTTTTCAAAAATGCTGACGCGTGGTCGCGTCAGGGGACCTAGGTAGTTTTATTTAATTAGCGGTCCCTCGACACGACGACGCTTGAATTTTATTTTTTATTTTTTAAAGATTTTCTTTGTCGGGGGGTTTTTGTAGCGGGAATTTTACTTGTAAGCTCACGACGAGCACGTTAGATGGTCGAATATTACCATCCATATTAAAAGTCGAATAATGAATGACCATCGTCCTGGGACAATTGTTGTAAAGCAAGGATTTTGGCAGACAAAAATCATAAGAGGTTAAATCAAGAGAGCGCCCTGGCCTGTTCAAATCGTTTCTTAAGGAGATGAGGCTCTTGGGAAATCTGTCACGCAAAAAGTCCATACAAACCAGACGTTTTTCAGCTCCATCTCTTCCAATTGAGGCAAGAAGTGCAGCTTGAACCCTCTCGATGTTTTCTGGGATAATGACAGTAATTTGGTGAGGTCTCCTTCTTATCGTGTGTACACATTTGCAGTGTCCTAGAGTGCAAGAATTCGAGGAATTAACGTTGTATTATTTAGGAACATAATAGGAAGATCACCAATAATATCATTGTTCATCAAATCCAAAACAGTTATAAAAGTGAGGGTTCCAATTTCTCAAGGAGCCATTAATCAACTTATCTTAACCAAAATTCTCAATTAAAATTCAACGCTCAGAATTAAAAAAATAATTGTTATTCTATACTGTTCTATTAAAAAATTCATACATACTAAAATTTACTTTTGAATGACCTTTTTTTAACCCCCCAGTGTATAATTCCTCCGAGCAACATGCGTACTATTCCAATATTTGCTTCAGGTAACATGGTTGTTTAATTTTTTCAGTGACCTGGCATCACCTCTTTCTACATCGATGCCTTCGGACCCATAATGCGTAACCGGTAGTTACGCCACTGATGATCTTAATTATAAACCTCAAAAATTGGAAAAAATACATTTTTGATATTTGTGCGATTTTTTTAGTAAAAATTAAATCATGTTTGAATATTCTGAAACTTACGGAAATTACTAATAATATAACAAAATCATAAAATATAATTAAAAAATTGTAAGCTTTAAATAGCTTTAATTATTTAAATAATTTGATCTGCGCACTTTAGAAAAATGTTTGAAAAAATTAAAGTGTCTTAAAATATTTCAAGTGAAGATACTAATACGAGTGTAGGTAATACAATAAAAATAATAAAAAAATTCTAAGTTTTAAATTGCCCTAATATTTAATACATTTTTGATATTTGTGCGATCAATTTTTGAAAATTTAATCTTGTTAAAATATTCTGAAACTTGTAGAAATTACTAATAATAATATAGCAAACACATAAAAAATAATTAAAAAATTGTAAGCCCTAAATAACTTTAATTATTAAATAATTTGATCTGTGCAACTTTTTAAAAATTTTTGAAAAAATTAAAGTGTCTTAAAATATTTCAAAACTTTGTGAAAATACTAATACGAGTGTAGGTAATACAATAAAAATAATAAAAAAATTCTAAGTTTTAAATTGCCCTAATATTTAGTACATTTTTGATATATGGTGCGATTAATTTTAAAAATTTAATCTTGTTAAAATATTCTGAAACTTTTAGAAATTACTATTAATAATATAGCAAACGCATAAAAAATAATTAAAAAATTGTAAGCCCTAAATAACTTTAATTATTAAATAATTTGATCTGCGCAACTTTTAAAAAATTTTTGAAAAAATTAAGGTTTTTTAAAATATTTCAAAACTTTGTGAAAATACTAATACGAGTGTAGGTAATACAATAAAAATAATAAAAAAATTCTAAGTTTCAAATTGCCCTAATATTTAGTACATTTTTGATATTTGTGCGATTAATTTTTGAAAATTTAATCTTGTTCAAATATTCTGAAACTTTTAGAAATTACTATTAATAATATAGCAAACCCATAAAAAATAATTAAAAAATTGTAAGCCCTAAATAACTTTAATTATTAAATAATTTGATCTGCGCAACTTTTAAAAAATTTTGAAAAAATTAAAGTTTTTTAAAATAATTTAAAACTTTGTGAAAATACTAATACGAGTGTAGGTAATACAATAAAAATAATAAAAAAATTCTAAGTTTTAAATTGCCCTAATATTTAGTACATTTTTGATATTTGGTGCGATTAATTTTTGAAAATTTAATCTTGTTAAAATATTCTGAAACTTGTAAAAATTACTAATAATAATATAGCAAACACATAAAAAATAATTAAAAAATTGTAAGCCCTAAATAACTTTAATTATTAAATAATTTGATCAGCGCAACTATAAAAATTTTTGAAAAAATTAAAGTATCTTAAAATATTTCAAAACTTTGTGAAGATACTAATACGAGTGTAGGTAATACAATAAAAATAATAAAAAAATTCTAAGTTTTAAATTGCCCTAATATTTAGTACATTTTTGATATCTGTGCGATTAAATTTTGAAAATTTAATCTTGTTAAAATATTCTGAAACTTGTAGAAATTACTAATAATAATATAGCAAAAACATAAAAAATAATTTAAAAATTGTAAGCCCTAATTAACTTTAATTATTTAATTAATTTGATCTGCGCAACTTTTTAAAAATTTTTGAAAAAATTAAAGTTTTTTAAATTATTTCAAAACTTTGTGAAAATACTAATACAAGTGTAGGTAATACAATAAAAACAATAAAAAAATTCTAAGTTTTAAATTGCCCTAATATTTAGTACATTTTTGATAATTGTGCGATTAATTTTTGAAAATTTAATCTTGTTAAAATATTTTGAAACTTGTAGAAATTACTAATAATAATATAGTAAACACATAAAAAGTAATTTAAAAATTGTAAGCCCTAAATAACTTTAATTATTTAAATAATTTGATATGCACAACTTTTTAAAATTTTTTGAAAAAATTAAAGTTTTTTAAAATATTTCAAAACTTTGTGAAGATACTAATACGAATGTAGGCAATCCAATCAAAATAATAAAAAAATTCTAAGTTTTAAATTGCCCTAATATTTAGTACATTTTTGATATTTGGTGCGATTAATTTTTGAAAATTTAATCTTGTTAAAATATTCTGAAACTTTTAGAAATTACTAATAATAATATACCAAACACATAAAAAATAATTAAAAAATTGTAAGCCCTAAATAACTTTAATTATTTAAATAATTTGATCTGTGAAACTTTATAAAAATTTTTGAAAAAATTAAAGTGTCTTAAAATATTTCAAAACTTTGTGAAGATACTAATACGAGTGTAGGTAATACAATAAAAATAATAAAAAAATTCTAAGTTTTAAATTGCCCTAATATTTAGTACATTTTTGATATTTGTGCGATTAAATTTTGAAAATTTAATCTTGTTAAAATATTCTGAAACTTGTAGAAATTACTAATAATAATATAGCAAACACATAAAAAATAATTAAAAAATTGTAAGCTCTAAATAACTTTAATTATTAAATAATTTGATCTGCGCAACTATAAAAATTTTTGAAAAAATTAAAGTTTCTTAAAATATTTCAAAACTTTGTGAAGATACTAATACGAGTGTAGGTAATACAATAAAAATAATAAAAAAATTCTAAGTTTTAAATTGCCCTAATATTTAGTACATTTTTGATATCTGTGCGATTAAATTTTGAAAATTTAATCTTGTTAAAATATTCTGAAACTTGTAGAAATTACTAATAATAATATAGCAAAAACATAAAAAATAATTTAAAAATTGTAAGCCCTAATTAACTTTAATTATTTAATTAATTTGATCTGCGCAACTTTTTAAAAATTTTTGAAAAAATTAAAGTTTTTTAAATTATTTCAAAACTTTGTGAAAATACTAATACAAGTGTAGGTAATACAATAAAAACAATAAAAAAATTCTAAGTTTTAAATTGCCCTAATATTTAGTACATTTTTGATAATTGTGCGATTAATTTTTGAAAATTTAATCTTGTTAAAATATTTTGAAACTTGTAGAAATTACTAATAATAATATAGTAAACACATAAAAAGTAATTTAAAAATTGTAAGCCCTAAATAACTTTAATTATTTAAATAATTTGATCTGCACAACTTTTTAAAATTTTTTGAAAAAATTAAAGTTTTTTAAAATATTTCAAAACTTTGTGAAGATACTAATACGAATGTAGGCAATCCAATCAAAATAATAAAAAAATTCTAAGTTTTAAATTGCCCTAATATTTAGTACATTTTTGATATTTGGTGCGATTAATTTTTGAAAATTTAATCTTGTTAAAATATTCTGAAACTTTTAGAAATTACTAATAATAATATACCAAACACATAAAAAATAATTAAAAAATTGTAAGCCCTAAATAACTTTAATTAATTAAATAATTTGATCTGCGCAACTTTTTAAAAATTTTTGAAAAAATTAAGGTTTTTTAAAATATTTCAAAACTTTGTGAAAATACTAATACGAGTGTAGGTAATACAATAAAAATAATAAAAAAATTGTAAGTTTTAAATTGCCCTAATATTTAGTACATTTTTGTATTTGGTGCGATTAATTTTTGAAAATTTAATCTTGTTAAAATATTCTGAAACTTGTAGAAATTACTAATAATAATATAGCAAACACATAAAAAATAATTAAAAAATTGTAAGCCCTAAATAACTTTAATTATTTAAATAATTTGATCTGTGCAAAGTTTTAAAAATTTTTGAAAAAATTAAAGTTTTTTAAAATATTTCGAAACTTTGTTAAGATACTAATACAAATGTAGGTAATACAATAAAAATAATAAAAAAATTCAAAGTTTTAAATTGCCTTAATATTTAGTAAGTACATTTTTGATATTTTTGTGATTAATTTTTGAAAATTTAATCTTGTTAAAATATTCTGAAACTTGTAGAAATTACTAATAATAATATAGCAAACACATAAAAAATAATTAAAAAATTGTAAGCCCTAAATAACTTTAATTATTTAAATAATTTGATCTGTGCAACTTTAAAAAAATTTTTGAAAAAATTAAAGTGTCTTCAAATATTTCAAAACTTTGTGAAGATACTAATACCAGTGTAGGTAATACAATAAAAATAATAAAAAAATTCTAAGTTTTAAATTGCCCTAATATTTAGTACATTTTTGATATTTGTGCGATTAATTTTTGAAAATTTAATCTTGTTAAAATATTTTGAAACTTGTAGAAATTACTAATAATAATATAGCAAAAACATAAAAAATAATTTAAAAATTGTAAACCCTAATTAACTTTAATTATTTAATTAATTTGATCTGTGCAACTTTTTAAAAATTTTTGAAAAAATTAAAGTTTTTTAAAATATTTCAAAACTTTGTGAAAATACTAATACGAATGTAGGTAATACAATAAAAATAATAATAAAATTCTAAGTTTTAAATTGCCCTAATATTTAGTACATTTTTGATATTTGGTGCGATTAATTTTTGAAAATTTAATCTTGTTAAAATATTCTGAAACTTGTAGAAATTACTAATAATAATATAGCAAACACATAAAAAATAATTAAAAAATTGTAAGCCCTAAATAACTTTAATTATTTAAATAATTTGATCTGTGCAAAGTTTTAAAAATTTTTGAAAAAATTAAAGTTTTTTAAAATATTTCGAAACTTTGTTAAGATACTAATACAAATGTAGGTAATACAATAAAAATAATAAAAAAATTCAAAGTTTTAAATTGCCTTAATATTTAGTAAGTACATTTTTGATATTTTTGTGATTAATTTTTGAAAATTTAATCTTGTTAAAATATTCTGAAACTTGTAGAAATTACTAATAATAATATAGCAAACACATAAAAAATAATTAAAAAATTGTAAGCCCTAAATAACTTTAATTATTTAAATAATTTGATCTGTGCAACTTTAAAAAAATTTTTGAAAAAATTAAAGTGTCTTCAAATATTTCAAAACTTTGTGAAGATACTAATACCAGTGTAGGTAATACAATAAAAATAATAAAAAAATTCTAAGTTTTAAATTGCCCTAATATTTAGTACATTTTTGATATTTGTGCGATTAATTTTTGAAAATTTAATCTTGTTAAAATATTTTGAAACTTGTAGAAATTACTAATAATAATATAGCAAAAACATAAAAAATAATTTAAAAATTGTAAACCCTAATTAACTTTAATTATTTAATTAATTTGATCTGTGCAACTTTTTAAAAATTTTTGAAAAAATTAAAGTTTTTTAAAATATTTCAAAACTTTGTGAAAATACTAATACGAATGTAGGTAATACAATAAAAATAATAATAAAATTCTAAGTTTTAAATTGCCCTAATATTTAGTACATTTTTGATATTTGGTGCGATTAATTTTTGAAAATTTAATCTTGTTAAAATATTCTGAAACTTTTAGAAATTACTAATAATAATATAGCAAACACATAAAAAATGATTAAAAAATTGTAAGCCCTAAATAACTTTAATTATTAAATAATTTGATCTGCGCAACTATAAAAAGTTTTGAAAAAATTAAAGTTTCTTAAAATATTTCAAAACTTTGTGAAGATACACGAGTATCTATAATATAAGAGAAGATATACGAGTGTAGGTAATACAATAAAAATAATAAAAAAAATTCTAAGTTTTAAATTGCCCTAATATTTAGTAGGTATATTTTTGATAATTGTGCGATTAATTTTTGAAAATTACTATATATATGATCTAAGATTTAAATTATATCTCAAACGTTAGAGAAAAAAGTCGCCAATATTAAGTTAAGAAGGTTTAAATCCCATGAGTTCTCATTTAAAATGCAAAGTTCAGAATTTCATAAAATTATTATTCTAAGAGTACCTACAATAAATCTTTAAGTAATCGAAACACAGCGACTATAATCTATAAATTTGAATTACAAGAAAAAAGTTAAAGTCAAATTTTTAAAACAATTAAATATGAAGGAAAAACAAAAAACTTCTTTGACAAAACCATCCAATCTTCTCTATCTTACTTCAAAATCGGCCAAATTACTACCATCACAAACAGCCCAATAACCACCTTCAAAACTGCCCAATTGTCAACAACAAAATCAACCAATTTCCCAAAACAATTCACATGTTTACCGTTAAATTTAACCAAATCAAAATTTTCACCACCCATATGACCATTTGGATCCTTTTTTGCCTTTTTATCACACATTATTTTTCCCAAATGTCGACGTGAGCGCTTCGCGTGTTTTATCTCCTTCTTAGCTACACCTTTATTTTTCCCTACCCACTTTTTCCGTCTGTACGAAAATATAAGTCGATTATTTGCACGTTTAAATTTTATTTCTTCATTTCTTAAGGTAGGATCCAGTTTTATAACCATTTTATCTACACACAACAAAAGCTTAAAATTTTAATACTATTTTACACCACAAAATAAAATTACGTTTGCCTATCGCTGCCTTTCAAAGTTAAATTTTGTAAAATTTGATATCAGAACGCCATATCAAATAAGAATGATTTTTGAAAATTTGCGCAAGTACATCAACAAAATGGCCGCCGTTACTTTGTTGTTATTGACAGGCCAAAAAAAAAGATAAACGTTCAATTTTATTGTTGTTAAAACATGAATTTAATTAATTTAACGCTCAGTGTTACCTCGCAAATAATTTTCACAATGACAAAAACAATTTCACCAACATTTAAAATAAAAAGGGAATAACCTGTGTTATCCGTCTGCCAGATAGCAGCATCTCCACTTATGCCAATCGCAAAACGCATTTGTTATAATTCTATTTATTATGTTACGTACACAAATTAAACTTTTCTAATTAAGAAATGATTGCAACAATAGGCAAGAGAAATAGTTAACAGACATTTCAACGATAATTTTTGATCCTCTTCTAAAAGTTTCGTTTTCTTTCGCTGTTCAACAGGAATTGCCGCTTTCATAATGTACTTCAACAAATCTTCTCCGAAAGCTGCCCTCAATTGTGCTAAAAGCTCTGGCAGTTCCTCTTCTTCGATAAAAACCACAACATGGGCGTAATGTTGGATCAAGCTTTCAACATCAAAATCCTCCATGCATTTATTGGCCATTTCGATTTGGTTCCGAATAAATTTGTGAATAGCTGTTGCATCTGTAGTACATGGGAGCCTTATGTTGATGAACCTGTTTTGGTACTTGTCAAGACGATCTTCAGCTTCAGGAATCCGTTCCACTATAGCGTCGTAAAAATCTTCCTTGAGTTTCTTGACCATGGATAAATACTGGGTTCTTTTTTCAACTTTGAACACCACAAGAGAATTTGCTATCGTATTGCAACCTTCATCGATGTTGCCGTCTTCGAAGCATTTTAATCCTTTTGCCGCTTCGACCATAAAAAAATTGTAACACGCAACTTCATTATTCACGTTTGGAAATTTCACTGGACCTTTTGGATTTCGCCCTAAAAAAACTATTGTGAACAAACGTCTTATCAAGAACCGAAGAAATACTTACGTTCGTGTAACTTCTTCTTGTAGTCCGGAGCGCTGCGGCGCTTGTGGTCAAAGTAAACGCAGTAGGTCGCGAACAGGGTACCACATATTCCAGCCACAGCTAAACTCGAGGAAACCATTTTTGTTGTTAATAAAACCAAATAGTACTTACGACTGAATTTTTGAACAACAAACACACAAATGGACTTACCAGATTAACAGGTTAACCAAACGAAATTGTTAGGGTGCTAAGCTGCATGTGACTTTACAGGTTGGTAACCAGTAAAAGAAATTTAAATTTATATTAGTTGGGGCTGATATTTTCTTTGGTTGGATTTTAAAAGATCCGTGGTTGGGGCTGAAAGAGGAACAACGCAGGTATTTTTATTTTTGGCTGCTTAGCTTATTAGAGATGAAAAAAAGAAGAATTATTTTAAATGTGGCGTTACTCCCCCCTTCTTAGATTTTAAACGGCTGACCCAAAATCATCCAGTTATTAAAGTTCATGGCTCTCTCTATCGGATTTTTTTGGAAACCTGGCAAAAACATAACCACAAAGTAAATATTAAATGTCAAATATTCGCGTGATGATGTTAGAATTGTCGGAAATTTACGATAGTTTGACTTTGGGCGGTTTTAACTCCGAAAGTAATCGTCTGAGAAAAAATATGCAGATAACCTTTTTTGTAGAGAATTTAATTACCATCATTTTTGTATAACATCATTTTGGGCTTAAAATAAAAATAAAACGAGTTATCGTATGAAAACCAGATCAGCGTACCTAAATCACAAAATTAAAGGTAGTTCGATTTTGTATGGTTACTGTTCAAAAATGATTCGTCTGAGGAGAAAAATGTATAGAACTTTTGTTATAGGGAATTTAATTTCCTTTAATTTTATGTATAAGCATTTTCAGAATAAAATGAAAAATAAACGAGTTATCGCGCAAAAACTAGATTACGGTATCAAATCTACAAAATTATCGTTAGTTTGATTTTGGGCGGTTTTAACTCCGAAAGTAATCGTCTGAGAAAAAATATGCAAATTATCTTTTTTGTAGAAAATTTAATTACCATCATTTTTGTATAACATCATTTTGGGCGTAGGATAAAAATAAAACAAGTTATCGTATGAAAACCAGATCTGCGTGTCTAAATCACAAAATTAAAGGTAGTTCGATTTTGTATGGCTACTGTTCAAAAATGATTGGTCCGAGGAGAAAAATGTATAGAACTTTTGTTCTAGAGAATTTAATTTCCTTTAATTTTATGTATTAGCATTTTCAGTATAAAATGAAAAATAAACGAGTTATCGCGCAAAAACTAAGTAACCGTATCAATTCTACAAAATTATTGCTAGTTTGATTTTGGGCGATTTAAATCTGAAAGTAATCGTCGGAGAAAAAATATGCAAATTATCTTTTTTGTAGAGAATTTAATTATCATCACTTTTGTATAACAAAATTTGAGCGTAGGATAAAAATAAAACAAGTTATCGAATGAAAACCAGATCTGCGTACCTAAATCACAAAATTAAAGGTAGTTCGATTTTGTATGGCTACTGTTCAAAAATGATTGGTCTGAGGAAAAATATGTATAGAACTTTTGTTATAGAGAATTTAATTTCCTTTAATTTTATGTACTAGCATTTTCAGTATAAAATAAAAAATAAACGAGTTATCGCGTAAAAACTAAATAATCGTATCAATTCTACAAAATTATCGCTAGTTGATTTTGGGCGATTTAACTCTGAAAGTAATCGTCTGAGAAAAATATGCAAAATATCTTTTTTGTAGAGAATTTAATTACCATCAACTTTGAATCTTCCAATTTTTTATTCAGAATGAAGACAAACTGAGTTATTGTACAAAAACGAAATTTAGAAAAAAGGAAAACTAAAAAGTACGAATTTAAAAAAATGCCTTAAAATTTTCAAAAAAATTGTATTAACTCCTCCACCAGAGCCGTAACAAAAGTAAAAATAACCTGTGGCAAGTGATTTGATTTGCACTGCCCCCCCCCCCCCCCCAAGCTGTTCAAACAAAAGATTTTTTGTACAAGGAAGTAATGATATAACTTTTTAAAATTGATAAAAAAGCAAATATAATTCTTGAGAATCTTTAGTTTACTTGCGACTGGGGGGGGGGGATTTTATATTCCATAGCACCCGATTTTCCAATTGTTTACTTATAAAAGTATCTGAAAAATTTTTCGGGAACATAAACTACATAATAGGTACTTATTAATTTTATCTCATTTTTGAGTACTGATAAGCCCGCGATAAGCCATCTTAAAATAGGAAGAATTGAGCGTTCACACTACCGTAGATAGGGGAAGGGGGGAGGGAGAGTGAAATGATATCTATAACATTTGGTAAAAAATAATAACTAATTAATAGAAAATGTATGTTAGTATCCAAGAGACGTTTTCTATTAGCTAATTACCATTTGACATCAAACCCTGTAAAAAATTTATATCACCCCCCTCCAACCCTTTCCTTCGGATTCCTACTAAAATCTGTAAATCCATGCCTGGCTCTTATTAGATCAGGGATGCGTAACCATTTCCGGTTTGCGGGGTGAAAAAAACGTGGTAAAACATTTTGATCACCATTTTAGAAGCACTGATTGTTTACAGTAGATAATACTAATTATAGACCACGCAAAATCCATGCATTGTTCCTCTCAAACAATGAAAAACCGGACAGACCCTGGGGATTTGCTTAAAAAAAATTTATTTCCATATCTCATCCGAATTTTGATTTTATAGAAATAATTGAAAAATTCCAAAAAATTAATTCAGCAACGATTTTGAATTGGCCCCCATCCAATTCAAAAAGAATGAGGTTAGGTTTCAATAAGAAAAACCGAAATTTACAATATCGCAGTTACACTTTAATTTAGCAAAAAATATGTGATATTGTACAGTGTATTTTCCTTTAAATTTTTCAATTTCTTAAGACTAAAAATTTAAAATGCACCAAAACGCCATAAATAATGTACAATTATTCACAACGACGTCGTCCAACAAATGTGCAATAATAATGATGATAACCGATGGATGAAAAAATGTACAGAAAAAAAAAGTAAACCCGCAAATGAAACAATTTACACACAAACGACATTGTTATCAACAGTATAATACAATAATAAGACGAAATGTACAAGTTTGGAACGATCTAAGGAGCACTAAAAGGTAAAACCTTCAACAAAGTTATTCCACATCTTCCTCTTGCATTTGACGACCTTGCCTAAGAATACGAGGAGCAATTAAGGGCAAGCGCTGCACCAACAAGTGGAACACCTGGGGCTGCAATGTTTGCTGTAGGACCTGCAGAAGTTCGTCTGGTTGCCCACACACCGCAACCGCGTTTGCCAAATGATCAACCCCATTATCCAAATCACCGGCAGCCAACAATTCTTCTCCTGCCTGAACCTCCTGCAAGAAGAACCGTTGTACTGCTTCGTGATCCTGCATGTTGGGGAAGTTGGCAGGGCGGCGCTTCATATTGGCACTCTCCTTCGCCCGGCGACCTACAACCACAAAAATTAACCAACCGCTCCCAAATATACCCAAAAAACTTACGTTCAATCAACTTCTTCTTAAAGTCCGGATCCTGGTGCCTCTTGCGATCGAAGTATATACAATAACCTATAAATAACGTCGCCGCTCCGGCCGCAAGTCCCCATGCCGTCTTCGAAATCATCGCCATTTCAAAATATTCACCAACCTTCCGACAACCAAAAAAGCGACAAAATGACCCCTTCAAACCACACACGCCATTCTTGACGGCTCAATTCACAAAGAAATCTGTCTTATCGACCGACGCACGAAAATTTAAACCAAGGTTTTTCAAAAATCGTTCATTTTCATCAAATTATACTTTCAAATTCCAGCTTTTTTGGTGTCAAATTAATAAAAATCGTCACCGGTGACATTAAAAATTCAAAAACAAAATTTATACGGAAATTTATCGCGCCACTATTTTTTTTCAGTAGTCAGTTTTGTTTTTGCGCAGAGCCGGACTCGCCCAATTTGATTTGTCAAATTGAATTTTTCAAATGTGGCGGTACTTATTTTAATATTCACAAAGGCGGTTTTAAAAGCGGGAGGGGGAATAGTTCATACGCATACATATTAAAAAACTTTCTAATAAGCAGAATATTTATTAAAATTTAAAAGTTTTCAAATAAAATCTAAGTGACCAGGTTTTGTCACCCTCACTTTCTTTTTTTCATATTTTCAGCTTTCACGGCGTTAAGATGTATTGTGACCCTTCTATCAATTCTTCTAACAAACTTTGCCAAAGTTTTAATATCTTTTGTGCTTTGATCGACTTGATCACCACCAAAGAAGAATTGAAAAAATATTTGGAATAGTGATAAATCCACCTTGACACTTACATTTGACCAATATGCATAAAACGGTTCAACGACAGTTTCGTAATTACTTGATTCATTACCAAAAGTTGGACTGTTAATGTGATAACGATTCTCCTCAGAGAGCCTTTTAAATAGATTTCTATATACCGAATAAAATCCATCATCTCCATCAGAAAAACCTTTAAAACATGGAAAACTGCAATAATGAGTCAAATCGATCGTGTGGAAACAAGGAATAGTTTCCGCCTTTTGCCTTCCCCGATTCTGACCATGTTGACGCTTTTGAAAACTTTCATCACTTCTTGCCTCTTGTTTTCTTTCTTTTTTGCCATCTTGCTTTTGACCTTTTCGATGCTCTTTAAAGTTTCTACCGCACTTTGCCTTTCTTTTGCTTTCTTTTTTGCTATTTTGCTCCTGATGTTTTTGAGGCTTTTTAAAGTCTTTTTTATTGAAGTAACCACACTTCTTACCTTTTTGGTGTTTTTGAAAATCTTCACCGCTTTTTGACCAATATTCGCCACTTTTTGACCAATGTTCATCGTTTGCTGAACAAAATCTATCGGAATTATCGTACCGTTTCCTCTGTTCGGGATCACTCAAGACTTCATACGCCACGCTGATCAACTGAAACTTTTTCGTTGCTTCTTCTATATTGTCGAAATTCTTATCGGGGTGGTGTTTCAAAGCCAACTTCTTATACTTTTTCTTCAATTCATTTTCTTCCACATCTTTCGCCACCTCTAGAATTTTATAATAACAAGTCATTTTGTAATTATTTCTTGTGGGAGCAATTAAGAAATTCTGCGGTTGTTATAAAAATGTAATGGTTAACTCGTCCTGAATAGTAAAATTTAAATTTGTTAAGTTGGCAGTTCTATCCAAAAAGCAATTTTTAAAATTACTAGCATTTTCTTGACTTATTTAGCTTATAACTCAAAATTTATTTACGTTAGTCAAAAATGGTTAGAAACAAATTTGTAGATAATTTCACGATCTTTGAAAAAGTATTCGAGTGTTTACCCTAAAAAGTCAATAGTTTCCATGATATGGCCATTTGAAGGTAAAAATTACAATTACTATATCAATTTGGACCAGCCGCTCAAGATCTACGAGGGGGGTAATGTCACATTAAGAACTGCTATTTAAAATTTTATTGAGAAGATGCTATAATTAAATTTTAATTAGTCTCCACAGACTAAATTAGTGTTCAGGGTCGTACCTAGGGGAGCTTAGCTCAACCTGAAAATGGAAAACCAATTAAAGCTATGATAAAAGTAAATAAATGCATGTAGCTTGTATCGGAGTTTTCCACCACCCCCCCCCCCCAGCTGTAAGACAATCATAAAATTACTTTCAAGAGTCAAATTAAATTTTGTTTGTCATAATATCCAAGTAATTTTGAATGAAAAACCTACAATTAATTAAAATTCAATTAAAAAAAAAAAAATTTATTAAAAAAAAGTTATACGGATGAATTGAGAAACTCATGAAAAACATTCATAAAACATATCAACGAACTCTTCCATCTTACTAGGATCAACATTTGTCGCCCTCACTCTATTTTTTAAATTTTCCACTTTAACTTGGTTTAGGTGTTTCGTTACTCTGCGATCCATTTTTCTGATAAACTTGGCCAAAGTTTTAATATCGTTAATTCTTTGAGCGACTTCATCGCCATTCGAATTTTGATGGAATGATCCACGGAGGTTGTCACCTACAGTTGACCAATATCCATAAAATGGTTCAACGATGGTTTTATAGTCACTCGATTCATTTCCAAATGTAGGACTGTAGGGGTGGTGACCATTCTTAGTATCTTCAGAGAGTCTTTTGAACAGATTTCTGTAAACGGAATAAAATCCATCATCTGCTTCGGAAAAGCCATTAAAGCACGAACTGCTACAATAGGAACTTAAATCAAGTACGTGGAAAGACAGATTAACTCCCGTTTTTCCCCCACCCTTTTTTTGACCCTTCCGACGTTTTTCGAAATGTGCAGGGGTTTTTGGACAATATCCCCCGGGATAATCGTACCGTTTTCTCTTTTCCGGGTCACTTAGGACATCATAAGCCTGACTGATTAATTGAAATTTCTTTGTGGCCTCGTCTATATTCTCATAATTTTTATCTGGGTGGTATTTCAGAGCCAACTCCTTATATTTTTTCTTTAATTGTTCGTCGTCCACACTTTTGGGTACCTCTAAAATTTTATAATAGCATATCTTGTTGGTGTTATTTCTTTTGGGAGGCATTTTATCAGTAATTGGAAATTCTTTTTGTTGCTTAGTTTATAAATGTATTGCTTAAGTTGTCTTATATAGTAAAATCAAAATAAAATTGGTACTTGGATTATCCTAAATTTTCGGATTACAGAATTATGAAAACATACAGATTATTTAAAATTTAAATAATACCATCGAAATTCTATTTTATTCACGACATTTCCCCCTCCACGTAGAGACTAACCCAAGTTCATTATAAAATTTATTTTCAAGTTTATTATAAAAGAGAGAAGGTACAGGTCAAAAATTTTATCAACAAAACAAATTTTACTTATTACTCTAAAACCGTCGATTCTATACGCAATTTTCCATCCTTGTTTAACAATTTTATCACAAAATGTGGCGTTCTGATAGCAAATTTTACAAAATTTTGCATTTAAAAGCAAAGAACGATAGTCAAACGTAACTTTAATTTGTGGTGTAAAATCGTGTTGTAATTTTAAATTTTTGTTGTGTGAATAAAATGGTCATATTACAAGATCCCCAGTTAAAAAATGAACAAATAAAATGGAAACACGTAAATCGTCGACTTATAAATTCGTTCTGGAGGAAAAGCAAGTTAGTAGGATGTAAGAATGATGCAGTTCAAAAGGATATAAAAAACGCGAAGCGTTCACGTCGACATTTGGGAAAAATAATGTGTAACAAAATGGAAAAAAAATATTCAAATGGAAATTTGCTAGAAATGTGAATGGTTTTTATAAATTGGATTATTTCGTTGTTGACAATTTGGCGATTTTGGAAATGGTAATTCGATGTAAAACATGGATGACTTCGTGCCGATCAAGATTTGGGTGAGATCCATTTCTTGGTTTCATAATATGTAATTTTTTTAAAAATTTGACCTTTGTATTTTATTGTAATCCAAACATTTGGATTTTAGCCACTTTGTTCGATTAGCTAAAAATTTATTGTATCCTTATAATAATAAAAATTTTATATGCATCCCTGAACTTTGCATTTTAATTAGGCACTCTAATTTTTCTAAATTTTAATTTAAAGGAGAGAAAAGGTGTGAAAAAAAGAATTAAAATTTCAATATAATTTGCGCGAAAATTTTGCAAGGTCGAGCGATAACCGTCGTAAAGAGATAATGTTGACTAGGATAGTCGGCGCACATGAATCGATAAATTCAACAAAACGTTAATGTTTAAAAACTTTTATTTTATTTTAAAATTTTATAAAATTTCAAAACTTTTAAACAAATTTGTTATTGTTTATCCCCCCCTTCACTCTCAAAAATCGTTTATTTTTTTCGTTTATTGCTTTCCTCTTTAGCTCTGCGAAGCAGGAAATAAAAAAATTGGGGTGGTTTCAGGAATTTTCAGTTGGTAGAAATGGAAATATCTCATTAAAATGCTAAAACTTCCTATTTGTAGAAGAAAATTTAACTCTCAACTACTTCAATTAATATTTTTAAAGTCAAAATTAATGAATAAAATTCTGAAACATGGAATTTGTAAACAATTATTAAAAAAAAATTAAATATTTACCATTTTACAATAAAACCTCCCCTTAGCACTTGCAGTGAGCTACGCCAATGATTTCAACTAATTCCAAATCAATTGGCAGAATATCGGGATTATCCGATATAATTTGAAAAGATGTCGACTAAACCCCACTTAAATTTAAAACGTATTTCTAAAATTAGGGGCTGCCGACCTATCAAAAACTGAAGGCTAATTATTGAACCCCTGAAATTAGCTAATTACTTAGCATGGCTCACCAAAAAGGCTAAAAATTTTCATAAAACCATCACAAAATAATTTACTCAATAAAGAATTGATTATATTTTGGATTTTGGTTAAAATTCTTTCGTTGACAACTCTTTTTATTTTTAGGTTCTTTGATTTTTAATGACTCTAATGAATGGATTAACGAGATTCCCGTAGTCTCAAAAGTTTCTTTATAAAAATGACAGTATATTGACCGCTTTTCCGAATGAAATTGCAGATTCGTCACATAAAGTAACATTTTTAGCCCTTATAAAACAAAATAATATTTTTCAAAATAGTTTTTTTTTTTAATTTCGAAAAGGTCAATTTTTCCAAAACGGCACTAGAATTTTTTTATAAAATATTATTATTTATCGATTATTTTTTACAGAGAAAATTGACAAAATGTAAATTTAAAAGGTTTCCAAAATTTATTGTTTTTTCAAACTAGCAAAAATTGGGAATTTTTTTTTATCACAATATACAATTATTATTATCAATATTTTCAATGACCAAAATCGGAATTTTCCATATATCATGGTTCGTGATTAATTATCGATGTGATTAGCAAAAAATTGAATTTCAAAATGCAATTTAAAAAATCTGGAGAATCTCGTTAATCCATTAAAGCGCGTCACTCTAACTCTGAAGTTGCCGTGAACCGATTCCAACCAAAACCTTATCAGCTCGAATTTGTGACGTTAACAATCTTGAAAAGTCATCTCCTCCCCCCCCCCCGGCCCATAAAAAAAATTATTTTGAAGAAAATACCCTAGAATTTCATCATATTAATTTCAATCAAAATTTTAAATGTTTTATTATTTTTATTTAAATATTAAATAAACCCAAAAAACAAAAACAGTAAAAAATATTTCATTAATATATTGGGGTAGCTGCAGTGGGGTGAAAATGAAACGAATGATTAAAATTCTCAAAACCATTTTTTTCAAAATTGAAAAAAATAATCAAAAATTTTGAATCTTTGAATTCGTAGTTCACAAAAAAATAGTAAAAAATATGTGCTATTGTATATTGGGGTGGTTTCAGTGGGGTTGTAATCATTAAATATCTGAAACTTGGAATTCTTAAGCGAATTATTTAATAAATGAACACAAAAATAGTAAAAAAAAATTATTATTTTCAATTATTTAATTTTTGGTTATTCATATAAAGACGCGCAAAAAAATTTTGAAAATCGTCCCCGTAAAGGGGGGGTTCACTTTTGGGTGATTTCAACCTCGGAACTGCTCATCAGGAAAAATAAATAATTTACAAGAAAAACGAACGAATTACATAGCCTGAAATAAAAAATTACATAAGCACTTTCAAAAATGAAGTTTTAATTAAATATTAAATAAAAATCAAACACAATAAAAAAAAATTTCTTATATTGAGGTAGCTGAAGTGCACGGGGTGAAAATCAAACATATGATTAAAATTTCGCAACACCTTGTTTTTCCAAAATGATCAAACATTTTGAATTCTTGGTTCACAAAAAAAAGTTCTATTGAATTTTGGGATGGTTTCAGTAGGGTTGTAATCAGGCCCATAGCCAGGGGTCACGTGCCCCCGCCCCCCCCCCCGAAATGTTCAGAAATAAATGTTTTTTGTAAGTAAAAAAAAATTTGTTTATAATAATAAAAATTTTGAAAAAATCTCAGAAGGGGAACCACCAAAAATTTTATTTTTTACAAGTGCCCCTCCCCCCCCAAATTAAATTCTAGCTACGGACCTGGTTGTAATCAAAAGTAATCATTAAATATCTGAAACTTGGAATTCTTAAGCGAATTATTTAATAAATGAACACAAAAATAGTAAAAAAAATTTTTATTTGTAATTATTTAATTTTTGGTTATTCATAAAAACGCGCAAAAAATTTTTATTCACTTTTGGGTGATTTCAACCTCGGAACTGCTCATCAATAAAAATAAAAATTTAACAAGAGAAAGGAACGAATTACATAGCCTGAAATAAAAAATTACATACACTTTCAGAAATGAAGTTTTTTTTTCCTTGTTTTTTCAAAATGATCAAAAATTTTGAATTTTTTTTTGAATTCGTAGTTCAAAAAAAATAGTAAAAAAAAGTTCTATTGAATATTGGGGTGGTTACAGTGGGGTAATCATTAAATATCTGAAACTTGGAATTCTTGGGCGAATTAATGAACACAAAAATAGTAAAAAAAAATAATTTTTGGTTATTCTTTCGTCCCCCGAACATCAAAGAGATCCGCCCTCTTTGGTAATTTCAACCTCGGACCTGCACATCAAGAAAAATAAAAAATTTACAAGAGAAACGAACGGACTATATTGACTGAAATAAAAAATTACATACACTTTAAAAATGAAGTTTTATTTAAATATTCAAAAACTTATATAAATAAACACCAGGTTTTGGTGCACGAGTTGAAAGTAGACAAATACAATACAGTACAAGTGGAGAGCGGTAAATGCGGCTACTGACGATCGGTTGATCGTAATTTTTCTTCCACTACTTCTTTACAAGCCTCAGCCAATTCTGTAGCTTGGATTGACTTATGTACGCCTACTAATGACTTCTTAAGAGCTTCAAACGAACTAAAACACAACAACAGTCAGTCAGATCCTCCGACCTTCCTACTTTCGCATTCTTTTACTCACCTCGAATACAACATTTTCTTTTTGATAACCGCAGTATCGGGACACCAAGAAATAAGGAATAGTTTTTGTTTTTTCGACGATTCGGTTGTGCCCTGACATTGATGCATGTATTCAAAGTCGAACAAGCCGTAGCGGCACTCTTTTTCGCCCGCCGATTGCAAGTTGGTCAAGAAGTCTTCATAATCCTTGTCTCGAGTTCCGATTAATTCTACGTCGATTTGAACGTCGTTTTTGATGAAGAAAATTGCGTAACGGTGCTTCTTCTCTTTTTTGATTTCCTCATAGACGACCTTACACGCATCGGCCACTGTTACACCGGATGCCTGAAAAATTACAAAAATTTACCTTTTTTTCCATTTTTGGTCGAAGCACGCACTCGCGCGCCGTGCGCTCGCGATGCTATTTTTGGGTATCCCACACGGGGAGTTTCACACGTCCCCGAACAAAAAAAAATCAACGTAAAATAAAATGGTGGTGTCAAATATCCATGACCATATTAGAGAAAAATATCTAAGAAATTCAAATTTCGATCGCGAAGGTCGACTCCGATCAACCTTGACGACGAGTGATTCATAACAAAAACGGTACTTTCGTCGGGTCCGAGAAGAAAAACCCAAGCAGCAAAAATAATAATGCACTTCCACCCCAAGCCGATGGGCGAGGCTAAAGTGACTCACTCCGTTTCCTTATCGGAAGGTGATTTATCTAGAACGACCGACATTACCGTAATTTCGTAATCGATGCACAAAAGGCACGAAAACGGAAAGAAGAAATTCTTCGAAAAAAGCCACTGCAGATTTCACCAAGGTAAAATTTGACACGACATGGCGTCCAACCGGCGAATTATCGAATTCGCGACCCCCTCGGAGTGCAACAACCGGACCCGGTTAAAATACACGAAACGAAATAAAGAAGCCTTAAAAACACTTACCATGATTTATTAATTATTATTATACAAAAAAATTAAACTCGACTACAAAATCACCACCAGTAACTCGCAACGAGATTAAATAGACTGACGAGGACGTTGATCTACCGGCAGCTGACAGTGCGCATATGCGCTAACCAATCAAATGCGTCTGATATTCATACGCCCTCGAGCGATTTTTTCGAGTGTTTGATTTTACGAAATTTTCGCAAAGTGGTGGAGAATTTCCACCAAAATTCCCGTATCGCTTTCTCCTTCTCGTCGAAAAAAATCAACTAGTTTCCTTATATGGGCAATTTTAACGTGGGACTATTTGCGTCCGCCCTCCGCGAAAGGCGCTGATTTTGAAAAGTTCGGCAATCGCTTTGATCAAATTCGTTCGATTATGACCCATTGCAGATGTAAAACGCAGTTTCAACAAGAAAACACTTTAAAATGTTCGTGTAATTCGAATTACTCATAAGTGACATCCTTGAATTTCCACCAATGTCAAGGCAAGTTTCGGCAAATGCCCATAAAAGGACAAACGTCACTTTCAACATGGCGGCGTGTTTGAAATTTTCGCGCCACACACAAACTCGAAGTTTTTTGTAAACACATAAAAAAGGCGGATGTTATTTTCACAGTTAATCCTCCTTTTTTTGGAAGTCTGGTCGTGTCATGGGCGTCCGTAGAATTTTTCGCACATCTGTGGGAAAACTAAAATTTAATTTTTTAAATTATCCTAGCTAGGGGTGGTCAGATGCAGGCCATCCGGGTCCCATTTCGATTTCAGTTTTTTTCTTTAAATTTTTGTACGCCGTGTGACCTTCAGTAATTTTTTGTAAAACGGTGTTTATTTGGTCGTAAATCGTTGAAAGTAGTAAAAATTTTTATTTATTTCTTGATTAGATTAAAATGCGATGAATTCAATTATTACGTTTTTTTGTAGTTTTTAAAACGAATTTGCATATCTTTCCTAATTTATCAAAAAATTGAAAAGAAAAAAATATTATAAACATAAGAATAACTAGAAAACTTTGTCTGTCTATCTGTCTGTTTGTTCGTAATGCTTTCTCATCGCATCTCTGGTTGCTTGTTTTTATTACTAAGCTAAAGGGCATTTTTGGTGCATTTGCCAATTTGTTATAAATTTTCAAAATTCCAAAAAAAATATTACAAATTTTAATATTTACTTTATTCAAGAGCTACCCCTTAACGATCAGAATTTTTTCATTATTTTTGGCGTGTTCCTAGATATCATTTTAGTGTATTTAATAAGTTTCACAATTTAGAAATAAAATTTAGATTCGAATTCAAATTAAGGGATGATTATTAAGGAGATTAAAACTAAATATTGTTAAATAATGCTAAAACTTGCTGAAAGTACAAATATTAAACTTTTGAATACAGTAAAAATAGTGAAAAAATCCTAAACTCTAAAGGGATGGTTTTTGATAAGGGTTAAAAATAAAACTTTAGTTTCAAATTTTTCAAATTATGTAAATATACTAATGTTAACCCTGAGAATATCGAAAAAATAGTAAAAAAATTTTAAATGCAAAGTTTAAAACAAAAGTTTTTTTTTGAAATTTTATTATTTCATTCAAATGGATTTGATACCCCCCCCCCTTCCCTTCACTTCAAAAGTGTAAAATATGCATGTAAAAATAAGCAATACTTATTTTTCCTTATTAGGCTTTTAATAACAAAATTATTTTATCAAAACTATTATTAGCTAATTTCATAATATTTTGGATTATTTCACAATAATCTCAAGTGATTGATTATCGATATCTGGAAATTTATGTTCTTGATTAGTAAAAACAAAAATAATAATATATGAATGGGATTTGCTATACTTAATTATACAATTTTTGTAAAACATTTGAAAATTTAAGCCCTTAAGGATACACGGGGCATCTAACCCCTCATTCCATCTGACAAGGCTTGGGGGGAACTGAAATATCCTTATTATGTTTCTATTTGCGTCGCAAAAATACGACGCACTTCGAATCACTGAAAATAGAGTAGTATATTTTAATACAATCAGTGCCTAATTTTATTTACTAAATTGCATTTGAATAGCGTAACACAATCAGATTCATTTTACCAGAAACGACAGAAATCGAATCATTTGCAATACTTACCTAATTTTTCAGTCCAAGGAGATTCGTGTTGAGTGCCCCTCTATCTAGTATTGCCATAATAATTACTGACAATTCGCCTGTCAATAGTAAATACAGCAAAAATAATGAAATAATTGTAATCGTTGCTTTTAGGGGGGTAAGAAATAAAAGTTTTATAAAAATATTCTGAAATTATTAATAAAAATAATATGGGATTTTAGCCACCCCTGTGAGTCGGTACCAAAGGATGTTGAATTACTAAGAGAAAAATAATTTTAAAAAAAGAAAAATCTCGTTAATCCATTCATGCGCGTCACTCATATTCTGCCGTTTCAGTGAACTGATTTCGGTCAAAATCGAATCAGCTGCAAGTCTCAATATGAAAGTACTAAAAAATATGCAATTAGGTTGTAAAATTCTTAATGGTTTGGGAAGGCTGGTGCTGTGTAGACCAAATTCAAAATATGTTATATAAAATTATTATTGATTTTTGTATATAAAAGATGTTTATTTACTAATTTTAATACAATGTAACTGCGAGAAACATTTTTAATAATTTAATATTTACACGTCAGCTTAATCCGACCATTAAAAACTTGAATTACATTAAAATTCGCTAAATTAACTCCGAACATCATCCGGAACTTTATCATCCTACTATGTACATTCAAAACGCTGTCATCATCATACAGATTAATAAATTAAAACAAATCTTAAAAATAAAATTAAAAATAAATTAATTAAAATCGAAACGTGTGTCGACTTTCGCGAAAAAAACAAAATGCTTAAGGCAGCCTAAACTCTTTGTAACACATCATTTCTTCTTATACGCCATTAAAACAAATTTGTTCATAATAAAATCGCTGATACTAAATAAGCCCGCGCTTTTTCTTATAATCCTGCAAATTCAAACTCCGTTTCGGTGCGATGCTGTTGGGCATCGACTTTGGGGTGACGCTAACCACCGGACCTGAAACAACACAAAACACAACTGTAACAAAAAAAGAGTTCACCTTCAATAACCGTTTTGCTTACTTTGCACCGGAACGTCCAAATCAATTTTGATGTCAAAATCGTGAGCCGTAAACAAATCGTCCTGACTAATTTGCGGCAACTTGATCGATTTTGAATCGAGTTTATCAATTGCAACCACTTCCATCGGTTTCGGAGTCACTTCCATCTCGAGTTCGGTTTCGTCGGGAGCAGCCGCCTTAAAGTTCATCCTCGGTTTAGTCGATCGACGAGTGAACGGATCCTGAGTTTTTTTGCCTTTATTTGCTCTAAATTCCTCCATGATCGCCTTTTCCGCTTCCTCCACGTTTCGCTTCCGATTACGATCGTTAATATACGAGATACTGGAAATCGTAGAGGTCCTCATTTTGTCGAGCTCCGAAGCGCGGTCTTCTACTTCCTGCAGCTTTCTGTTCAATTCCCGCGCGGTGTCTTCGTCTCCGCGCGCCACAGCCGTATCCCGCTCCTTCATCAACTGCGTCTTCTTCATCGCGTAATTAAACGGATTCTGTTTGAACCTCTCCTTCTCCCTCACTATCCTCTCAATGTCCTGTTCGTTAAACTCGTAATGCAGCGCCTCTTTGATGTGCTCCTGCTTCTCTTTGACGCGATCTTGAACCGGAAACGGAATCGAAGCGGCGGTACTGGCTTCAATCCACTTCTGATATTCCGTCTCGCTAAACTCCTGATTCGACACAAACTCCAAACGAAAAACTCGCTCCTGCGTCCCGTGTCTCACCCTCAACCCTTTATTTGTTCGCGTATTACCCAACTGATAAATTTTTGCGGTCTCGTAAACACCAATCACTTCGGCCACTCGGTACACCGCTTGAGTATTATTTTGACCGATGCCGACTTTTATGAAGCAGCCCTTGGCGATACGTTCGAAAAACGGCAAGTGAACAAAGCGTTCCAGTTTGTGACGCGACAACCGGATCAAATTAAGTTCGTTTCGCGAGGGTATGTACGCGGGTTTTCTTACGTCGTCGTCCTCCTGATCGCTTGAGCTCGAACTTGATGAGCTGCGCGATCGCACCGACTCAGCTGCAATTGTTGAGGGTCGAGGCGTCGGGATGGGTGAGCTCTTACCACCTGAAATTAAAAAAACAAACGTAAAAATTGGCTATCAAACATTTTTTATATTTACCCCCCCCCCCCCCGCCGACAACAAGAACCTATAATTTCAAAAGTTTAAACAAAATTTTTGTTGCAGGTTTTCTATCCCCCCTCCCCTTTAATCCGAATGCGGGACTAATTTCTTTGTCCCGTCCAGCACGTCAGACGCATGCGCAGATTAAAAATTATGACGCAATTTGAAACTGCGCATGCGCCTGACAGCGTCTACTTTCCAACTGTCCCGCGCGAGACTGAATCGAAATCTTTATTTTTCATCCCGCATTCTTCTCTAGTGAGTATGGTGACTCGCCAGGTAGGAATCTTGGAAAAATCCATAAAATTGTAAAATTTTGCTTTATTTTTCTGCTACTCCAGTCCAGAAAATGACAACTTCACCGACTTTAAGGCGGCAGGAAAGTCACACTTTTCCTGCCTAGTAGTAAAAAGTTATTTACATAACAAAGTAAGCAAGTAAAACTTTTCATAAGGAGTTATGACACACTCAAATACAATTATCAGTTAAATTTCAGATTTCCCAGTTTTTGTAAGGCTTTACCACTTTTCCAGGACTGTAAAATATGAAAAAAAAAAACAAAAGTTTCATCGAATCAACTGAAGCTTGAAGGTTTCCCCTACATTATGCCAAAAAATTTAATTAAAAACGATTAAATTTGGGGTTGAAAGGATGGAAATAGTAAAAAAAATCTGTCCCCTAAACAAAAACTTTCAAAATGAATTCTGTAAAAAAGCGCCAGACAAAACTGTACATACCTTCGCTTTCACTATCATCAGAGTAGATATCTGAAGCCTTTAACTTCACCGCATTCTTGCTAGTGCCCAACACAGCCTCCTCCTCGTCCTTCTTCCTCTGTTCTTCGCGCCGGATCGACTCCAACTCCTCCCTCTTCTGTTTTCCCTCGCGTCGCGCCTTCAATTCCGCCATAGCATTAACTCTCTTATCGACTTTTCCCCTATTCTCTTCAATATTCTTCTTCCTCTCTTTGCTCCTCTCCTTGTGATCAATCGAACTGTAAATATGCGACGACGACTTCGACTGCTCGTCTTTCCACTTAGAAGGCGGCTTTTCCTTGGCTCTCTCAGCTTTGCGTTGCAGACGCAATTTTTTTTCAATTTCGAACCTAAAAAACGGCGTCACAATAGGAGCACAACTTGGCAATGTCAAACAAAAAACAAAACTCGACCAGACCTACTAGATCACTAAAATTCAACACTAAAAATTCGTACCTATTTTTCATAACCTCGCGCTGCTCTATCCGCCTGAACAGCTCCGTTTCACGTTCCTTTTCCGTCAGACTGGCCAATTGAGCTCGATCTTCCTCGTCACCCATCATTTGATCATCGTAACCGTCGTTAAATTCGGCCTCGGAGCTACTGCTACTCGAAACTTCGCCCTCCTCGGGCTCCGAATTGTTCCCCGTCCCGGCATTTTGCTCCTCGTCGTCCGAGTAAGACGCACTCCTCTTGTTCCTCCTTTTACTGGCCTGTTCCCCTTCGTCCTCACTGTCAGACTTGGAATCCGACCGCGAAGTGTCATTCTTTTTGACCCTCTTCTTGTTTTTCTTCTTCGCCAAACTTAGAAATTCCTGCAAACAAACAAAGAATGTAAAGCACAGCTCCAAGTATCAAGCACCCACCTGAACCCAAAAAACCTCCATCATATTATCAAAAATCGCTGTAATTCAAACCAACAACATGACAGGACCAAGTCAGATAATCCAATAACAAAACACAATTTCGTCGTAAATTCAAACATTTACAACGCTCGTTTATTATTAACAAATTCTAACCTCACTTTTTTGTGTACTCACCGAATCCAAGTCGCTGTTGGAGTCGTTGCTGGACTCCGAGTCGATTAAAGCTTGAGATTTGCGCTTCCCCATTATTTTTGCTACGTAAAGTATCACAGAAAGTTAAAAGATTTACAATAAAACACAACGCATTAACGAATTTACGCGTTCGTCGAGGAACCACCTCATACACACTCGAGGAATCGCCTTGTGTCCCTGAACGTCATAAAGACTAAAATTTTGAAGTCGAAACCGCCGGCGTCTTGTGATTCGAACAAATCACTTTTAAAGATTTTAACGTCAATAAATACGGTACGCCTTCATATTATTTAAACCTACGCGGTGTACAGGGTGTTTCAAAAATAGAAGGCAGTGGTTCCCGCCAAGCGCGGCCATGACGCTTCCGGGTAGGTTTTTTTGGAAAAATTTGGTGTCGAAAGCATGAACGGAGAAAGAAACCTAACCTTAGATAGAAACGATAGAAAGCAGGTTGGTGCACTTGATCATTTGTACAGGGTGAAACAAAATTAAGGGCCTGATCTATTGTTTGGACGGCAACTACTTCAATAGATGGCGCAGCTACCTAGATTTTGAATTGATGTCTTTAGAAGAAAAATCGGCAACTACCTTTAATTTAGCAAATTAGACATCAAATTTGGTTTTTGCACAATAACTCGTTTTTCCTTTATTCTACAGAAAAAATCAAAAGACGGATAATTTAGTATAATAGTATGCAAATATTTCAATTTTAACCAGGTTCCAACAAAAATCCGATAGAGGGAGCTAATAACTGGATTGGCCCGGTAGAGTACTTAAATAAGCGATAAAAGATAATTTATATCAGGGGTTGGTAGGTACTAATAAACTCATTATCAAAATTATCAACCGATTTCACTACACCCCAGGGCACAGTTAATCACGTGTTTGACAAAACTATTCACAATCATGGTAGAATTTAGCATCCAAGTGAAATTTCCGGACCATTTTGGTTTTTCCGCACGCATTTACGTTTCGTCCTCGATGACGACCATCGACGATTTAAAGAAACGCGTGTCGGAGTTATTTGAAATCGACAATAACTTTTACTTGACGCTCTACGGGGACGTTCTTCATCCGAAGGAAACCATAAAGCTGATACATCCAGGGGCTGTCGTCATGTGAGTATATTTTAAATTTTTCAATCCAGGATCACCGTTTTAACATTTTTATAGCGCACGTAAAGGATCATTTATTCCATGGGAGAATTTACCGAAAAAAACCTGTTTTGAAAAACTAAAAGGATCTTGTATCAAATTAATCGCTGATGTGACGGAATCCTTTTTCACAATGTTCGAAATAAATACGTCAAACGAAGATTTATTTCATATGAACCAAGATGCAGCTGCTGACATTGAATATAGAAATCTCGTAGCTAAATTATATGTCGAACGGGTAATTTTCCTTAATTTTATTTAAAAATATTATTCTGAGTACGAGAGGCAAAAAGTCGCTGATAGTTTTTTATACTGTACAAGTGCAAAAAAGTTAAAAATCGAAATAAGATAAAATTTTGTATGCTACACGTGTAAAAATACTTTATCGCACATGTGCGAAAAATTTTCCTGTTAACATTTCTTACATGAATGTAACTGTTTTTTTAGGAATTACGTGACCCTTACCAAGAACATCTTCAAAATGTAATGTGTAATGACGGTAATGTGAAGAAAATATCAGAATTAATTTCGTTAGTTGCAGAAACATTAAAAAATAAAGAAGTAAGACCGCTCGTTGATGAGGTAATCTTGCTTTATTTTATATTGCTTTTTCTATTATCATGGCAAAACTGTAATAACACCATCGTACGCTCGTAGAAAAAATTGCGTGTGTACGACAGGCAGAAAGAAATTGTATCTTAATTATTATTCAAAATCAGATAAAATTTTGTATGCAAAGCGTATAAAAATATTTTATCGCACTAGTGCGATCAAGTTGTCTTTCCATACTTGTTACATAAATATAACTGTTTTATCGCTCCTTTAGGCCTCACATTACCAAAACATTGAAGGTGATAGCAGTACGGATGAAGACTCTGACCATAGCTTTATTATTATGGATTAACCGTTAAAAAAACGTCATGAATCAAGTAAATGGTTTGGGCGGGATTTTCAAATTTTTACATTTTATTGTTCAAACTGAATTAATAAAATAGATATTAAATTCTGATTAAAAATTCAAAATTAAATTCTATTTAAGTTTTTATATTGTCGTATTATTTCGCTGGTACAATCGTGGCAGGGGGTAGTCCCTGCCGTGGTGTACCAATTTTGGACCTCCATCTATGCAGAAGACGTCAGATAAACTCCAAGGGTCTCCATGGCTTTGAACCTAGTCAATAGCGCCATCGGTGAAAAAAAACAAACTAAATCACTTAAATATTTATATTTATTACAGAATCAATTTTTCTTATAAAACAATTGACGAAATAAAATCTTCCTAACACAAATATATCACATCAAAACTCAATCTACGCGCATTTCCTACTCTTTTGGTTTAATTAAATTAAAAGACGTCGTATGCAACAGAGCATCTGTTCGGACAGTTAAGGGACTGCTTGGGGGGTTGGGGGTTTCCTCGGTGGTAACCGTAGTTCCTAAAATTTCATCTGGATACAAACTTTGTTCCGAACATACTAAAGCAGGCCCACTCTCCAGCCACATTTGTAAAAACTCTTGTTGGTCCTCTACCGCGGTTTCGGGTAACGAATTTCCTGACGACGCTTTCTCTAACGTTTCGTTTCCGTCCGTCGAATCGTTTAAACCCAACCTGACGCTCTTTGGACGTTCCTCAACGATTTTGACGGCTTCTTCAAAATAATTTGTGTCGGGGGCGATGTTCAGGGAGGAATTCAAAATGTCGGTTCCTTGTTCGACATTTTCCGCGTCAAAGTCCGGTTTTTCATTATTACTATTCAAAGTTTCCCCGTTCTTCGTTTTATCCTTTTGGAGAAAGTTTTGGAAGGTGGAATCGCTAATTTGCTGGTTCATAAAGGCTTCGGGTATCATTAAAATGTCGTTCAAACCCGGTCGAGATTCCGTTAGCGTCGCGATCGTGTCGTTTTTTTTCCTCGGTTTGACGTCATGCCAGGGGAAAAAAGAATCGGGACGGACGTCCCCCGACGTGGACGCGGCGTTGCTTAGGGGTTTGATTGATAAGGTGGAAGTCGAACGCAAAAACTCTTTGTTTTCGTAAACACAGAGCAATTGGTGGAGGTTTGGGAGGGTGGCTTGAAGGTCAGGCGTGTTGATTCCACATAACCACCTCAGTTGGGCGATATTTTTGTTCAACAAATACACGGCGTAATTAAACTGCATTCTATCTTTTCCTTTCGGGTACAAAGGAAACCTGAAACAACGAAACTGATTAAAAAAATACAAACTGGCCGAAAAAGTTTACTCTCTCTCTTTTTCAGCTAATCCTGGCGAAACGTGATCGAAAATATGCGATCTGGACCCAAAATATTTGATGGGATAGCGCAAAGGTACCTGAAAAAACCACGCGGTCATTAAGGCGACGTGAGCCACATAACCCAGCGCCACTCCAAGTCCGGCGTCGGTACAATCTGTAACAGGTAATTTCGTTAAAATGAGCGAAGCGTGAGCATGATCAGCCTTATATACTTGTTAAATTTTTAGAATCCGGCAAAAAAACGCCGTTAATCAAATACCTAACGTCGCTTACTTTTTCGATCGGATAAATAAACAACAAATCGCTCATAAGTTGCTTTTTTCGCAAATTCAACTGAACGTTAGTTTCGTGCAACAATTCTTTATATTGCACTTGTTCCTTACGCCACTCTTTTACTTTATCCTTTTCGCGACTCAAATTGTGATAATTTTCCATTAGGTTCGAACCTGAAATCGAAATAGACGTTAGATTGGGGAAAAACCGAAACAAAACTAAAATATTCACATTTTTCTTCGTTTTCTTCCAATAAGCTGCTGTGGCTTTGTTTCAATTTACGTACAGAAACCGACAATTTGTCCCTTTCTTGGGCTAAAAGTTTGGTTCGAAACCTCGCTATCTCGATAGCTTTTGTTAGTTCTATCATTTTTTGCTTCTGGTGTTTACTGGTCGTCTAAAATGAACAAAAACAGCGATATTTAGGGTTTCCACGTGAAAAAAACACACTTTCACAATTTATTTTTCAAAAATTTTACTCCTGAAAAATCACCTTGGGATAACTAAAAACTTTTGCAGTACATTAGCATATGGGGCATTCCACACCAAATCGACCACTTTTGATTTTCCTGAAATTTTTCATATTATTCTATCCCACCAAAAACAGTTTTGTGAATTTTTTCAAATTTTTTTACTCAACCCAAAAAAAGTTACGAATTTTTAGAAAAACTGACGTTTTTTTTTTCAAACGATCGTAACTATTTCAAAAATTGACTAATCGGAACTTTTTTTTTTCTTTAAACGTACTTTTCAGGAAAAAATGTAAAAATTTCGGGAAAATCCAAAAGGGGTCGGGTTCAAAAGTGGTCGATTTGGTGTGGAATGCCCCATATACATAATTCAATTTCTTCAGCGATTGCTGAAACAAACATAAAACTTGCACAAACAAATTACAAACGTTCTAGACTATTTTGAATTCAAAATTTTAAAGAATTCTATGTTTCCCCGTGCTAAGAGAATCTCGTTAATCCATTGATGCGCGTCAGTATACATGATGTTTTTCTTGAAAACCTCAATAACTATTTGGGTACAAACGAAAATAAAACTTGCACAAACGAATTACAATAGACTATTTTGGAGTCAAAATTCGAATTGGGGGGGGGGGGGCCGGGGACATGCACCCATTTTGACAAACAGATTTTTTTCCTTATTTTTTATGAGTTTACAGGATTAATGTACAAATATTCAGTAAATTTAAACAAAATATTATTTTTCCAAAAAAAAAGAAAGTTTGAAAAAATCGGTAACGAACTTTGGTTTCCATTTTTGAATTACTATGAAAAATAAATTTGAAAAATAATCTCAAAATTTTATTGTTGGTATGAAAATTAACTAAAATTATTCTAAAAGTGATAAAAAAATTCTAATATGTTTAAATAATTTTTACCTTCACATTCAGCATTCTATTCAGGCTGGTCATCGTCAACAAATGCGAAGTATTTTTATGCGTCGTCTCACTAGGCAAAACCTCCAGATCGGTCTTTTTCGAATTTTCACCACACAAACCACACTTAGAGTTAATTTTCTCTCGCAACTCCTCGACGTCTGCATTTAAATTTTTTATCGTAAACTGCGACATGTGTAACTTCTGCAGTTTGCTCAGCATGTACCCACACTTAACCTCGCTTTTTGGAAACTTAAGGATCGAATTTCTATAAATTACCGGTTTTCCTTCAACGGTCATAACATTTAAAAAGTTTGCGAAAGGAAACGGCTTCGGTAAATCGGAACGTAAACACTCGTGCGTCGTAAAGTAGCCGCCACGTAAATAAAATATCACAGAATTTTCGTTAAAACTTATCGGTTGTATATCAGACAGCTTACAACCCAAATAACAGAGTCCTGATAAATTAATACCCCAGGTAAAAAGCAGTTCGTCCATCTCGTCTTTAGTTGTCTGCCAGACCCTCAACACGAACCCTACAAGTTATTTGTTACCAAGGGTGCTAAAAATAACTGTTTACGTACCTCTAGCAGAAGGATTCGGAAAAACGTTGGATTCCAGTTCCGCCCACTTCGGGTTCAAATTGTTACACTTTTTGCTGGTATAAAACGGTGCACACATACTGGTCAAGTGCAAGGTGTAATAAAAACTGCCCTCGTTCCTCGCAGAAGTCAAATTGTACGCCATGATTTGGTAAACGTGTCGCAACCGTAACTAAAACCATTCGATTAAACAAACCAATCTTTCGGATGATAAAACAACCCGACTCACCTGTTGCGTTAAAAGTGGCGTCCACTGCCGGCATCTCTGCTGCCTCCCCAACACAGAATCGAAAACGGAATAGTTCATGACTATTCTAAAGTAAATAAATAAAGGGAAACCTTCTAAATGTTAACTACATAAAAAGTGAGGTTATGTAAACTTTGTTATCGCAAAAATTCGCCCCCAACGCATAATCACCGAAGGGAAACCCTAAAATAACGTTGACTTTACGGTTTTAAGTTCCAACTGCACCAACTCGACGAATAAAAGCAAAATTTTTATTTTTCGTGGGAGGCGCTTTTATTTACACCCCTCTGACGGAACTTTGACACCTCACGATAGGAGAATGACAGTTGTCAAAAGTTTGGTTGTGTGAGGTGTGGTGTTTATCGTATCAATGATTCATTTGATTTATCTTAGGAAAAAGTTGGTTTAACGAAGCAAAAATGGATAGTCAGGGAAGAAAAGTTATTGTGTGCGATAATGGCACTGGGGTGAGTCTTTTCGAGTTGAAAAGTTGGTCAAGTTGGGTTAACTTTGGTTTTCAGTTTGTCAAGTGCGGATACGCCGGTAGTAACTTTCCTGCTCACATTTTTCCGTCTATGGTGGGAAGGCCGATTATTAGGGCGGTTAATAAAATAGGAGACATCGAAGTTAAGGTAAATTTTGAAAAAAGTCACCATCAGGTCATTTTTTCATGGAATCGTAACTCACTCCTTTTCTTTTAGGGATATCATGTAGAAGTAAGATGTACGCTTTAGTAAGAGTTTTGTGTATGTCTGTGTGTGTGTGTGTTTGTTTGTAATTCTTTTTTTCTTCTTAATTTTTTATCATACTTTGATTTTTTTATAACATTTTCGTGGTTTTTAAGGGAGTGGCAACGACGTGCTCGTAAGATACTAACAGAGAATGTCAAATTGTTTGTGTTGTGATTTTTTTCTTTTAAACTAACTTCAACTACCTTATTAGCATATGGGAAGGTTTGTACCGTTTTATGTAATGCTTTTCATAGGGGGGCCTTTCTGGAAGTTTTCTCACAATTTCGAAATTTGTAGCTCTCAAATGAGCTTTTTACATACAAAAATCTTATGGGAGTTTAGTAAACACTTGGTGGGGTATCAGAGATAATATTCTGGTCTTTCAAAGCTCACGTGTAGTTTGTATATCAAAGCTGAGGCCTTAAGGCCGCACTAGATAGATTTGTAAGCTGGTAATAATTGAACGAATTAAAATTGAGCATAACAGGCAGATTTAAACAGAATACTCTGTCGGTCTGTTCGTAATGATATGTTGCAGCTGTGATTGCTTGTTCATTTATATTCATTCAGGGTGCAGCCTGAAATCAAGGCAATTTTATATTTAATCTAAAATAAAAATATCTTGCTTTTCTAACGAAATTATCTTAACTACAAAGTCGTTTGACTGGATTGCTCCGGCTGTGCGGCCTGTACGTTGCTCTAGAAATATTTTTACGTTAAATAAAAACCAATAGCTCGTTAATCCATTCAAGCGCGTTTTTAATTTTAGAAAATTGCTATAACTTTGTTACCAAACGGTCACATGGTCTTAAGTTTTTTTTTCTCGATGTTTTTGCAAAATTAGTCGTAACAAACTCACCAAGAAAATTTACGTTAGCATCAAAAACTTTTAAAAAGCAAACTCAAATATCGTCGAAATTTTTTCGATTTTAAGCCTCCTGAAACTACCCAGGGACGTGCCCAACCAACTTTTGGGGGGGGGAAGAAATTTCAAATTTGCAAATTTTCCAACTGAATTAATTCAAAATTGCCAACTTTTTGTAAATTTAGACATAAAAAATTCCAAATTGACCAACTTTTGGGTGTTTTTGTCAACTTTTTGCCAACTTTCTACAACATTGGGGGGAAAGGCTCCCCCCCATGAGCACGTCCCTGAAACTACCCCAATGTATCAATGGAATTCTTTAGTTTTATAAGTTTCAGAATTTTAATAAATGATTTAGATTTCAACCCCTTGGAGCTACTCTAATTTAGCAAAGGAAATTTTATTATTATCTGTCGGTTAATGAGTCATCCATTACGGACCGCCTTAATTTTTTTTTGAACGTTTTATGGCGAGCGAGTAAGCTGACGTTGGTATCTTCTAGAGTAAAAAAATTTCATGATAGAAACTCACTTTTTGCACTCTAGAGGCGCTAACGTCGAGCTTTCTCGCTCTTTTATTGGAGCAAGAAAGCTCGACAGTAGCGCCTCTAGCGTTAAAAATGTAAACTTTTTTAGGGGGGGGGAGGTTTCTCGCTCTCTATGAAATCGTAGTATAGATAAAGAAAATTCTGTCTGTTTCTTTTGGATTTTGTAGTTTCAAATAGGGAAAAACGTAGAGGTATATTCAAGGACGTGCCCAACCAACTTTTGGGAGAGGGGGGGGGAGAAATTTGCCAACTGAATTAATTCAAAATTGCCAACTTTTTGTAAGTTTTCAGGTTTTAGTAAATTTAGACATAAAAAATTCTAAATTGACTAACTTTTGAGTGTTTTTGTCAACTTTTTGCCAACTCTCTGCAACATTGGGGGGGGGGGGGAGTTCTCCCCCCATGGGCACGTCTCTGGGTATAGTTATCAGTTATCACTCAGTTTGGTGAATTGGTACAAGATGCCCATATTTTTTTATGAGAAATTTTTTAGATGATGTTTCTGTTTTGTATTGTTTTTTTTTGGCACCCAAATTTTCACCATTTTGATGATGAATATTATAATTTCAACCAGAAAGCGCAAAGAAAATCAGTAATTCTCTTTCAGTTGGTTGTTACAACCAAAATTTTTCAGTTACTCCATGTGTCGGTCTCTACCCCCCTCCCCCTCCTCCCGCCTCTCACTTATTTACAGATTAACGTAAATTACGGTAACATATTAATTTTTTTTAATTAATTTAGATTCATTATTACGCTTAATAATTTTTTACTTTAGCATGGGCATCTTAGGAGGGAGGTGGGGTTGCACCCTTAAACTTTGGTATTCCAAATATTTTTTAATCAAGTCGTTGCCCATTTGGATAAGAATTGCGAAAAGTGGTTTGTTTGTCCAATCACTGGAAAGTGTCTTGCGCGCGCAACATTAAAACAACTAAAGTTTTACTGAACTCACCTGCAGAGGGCGCTTTATCAGTTTGTTGTATTATTAATTTTTTAATATTTTTTTTATTTAATGTGTTCATGGGGAGGTAGATCAACATTTTGAACATTAAAACATATACTCAACTCACTTGAAGAGGGCGCTCGTATCAATTTATTGTGTTTTGAATTTTTTTAATAACTATGTTATATTTAATATATTCAGGGGCGGATCCGTTTTGAATTCTAAAGAAAACTGAAAATATTATTAAGAATTTTGTCCGAATTTTAGGTCGAGTTTCTATTAATCATGTGAGGTCAAAAGGGGGGGGGGGGGTCTGGCAAAATCTCATCAAATCTGCAGGGGGACTCCCCGCTCCCCTTTGGTGAAATTTTGCCGAACTTGGCCTCGCGTGATTAACAGTACCCTTACGTACGCGCGCAGGATGCTTCTCTAATTGGACGGATTCTTTCTTTATGTTTCTTCTCATTACTCTTTTCATTCACCTTCATCTGTTTTATAATTTTTTCATGCTTCTTAAGGGAGTGGCAAGCACTTTACCTGTAAGTATACTAACAGAGAATGTCAAACTGTTTGTGTGAGAATTTTTTTTCTAAAACTAACCAATTTGTTTTTTTAAAAATTGAGGACTTGATGGTGGGCGATGAGGCCTCCGCCCTGCGTTCTTTATTAGAAGTCAATTATCCAATGGAAAACGGAGTTGTACGAAATTGGGAAGATATGTGCCACGTTTGGGATTACACTTTTGGGCCAAAAAAGATGAATTTGGATCCGGTCGACACGAAAGTAAACTTATTTTGTTCGCGCGTGCGCAGTTATGTCACCCCCTTCATTTTTAGATCCTTCTAACGGAGCCTCCCATGAATCCCACAAAAAACAGAGAAAAAATGATTGAAGTCATGTTCGAGAAGTACGGTTTTGCCGGTGCATATGTTGCGATTCAAGCAGTTTTGACTCTGTACGCTCAGGTAAAAGCTTCCGTGGGTCCTTTGGGGTGCAGAAAATTTATTTTAGAATTTCTAGGGGCTACTGTCCGGCGTCGTCGTCGATTCTGGGGATGGTGTGACCCACGTTTGCCCCGTTTTCGAGGAATACGCGCTCCCGCATTTAACCAGACGTCTGGACATCGCCGGACGCGACATAACACGGTACCTGATCAAGCTACTCCTCTTGCGCGGATATGCCTTCAATCATTCTGCAGACTTCGAAACCGTAAGCGTAAAATTTTAAGTTTCAGGCTTAAACTGACCACGGAGTTTCAGGTGCGAATGATGAAAGAAAAACTGTGCTACATCGGCTACGACATCGAAACGGAGCAACATTTGGCGCTTGAAACGACGGTTTTGGTCGAACCGTACATCCTGCCCGACGGACGAGTGATCAAAGTAGGCGGCGAACGGTTTGAAGCACCCGAGGCGCTCTTTCAACCCCACTTGATCAACGTGGAAGGTCAAGGCATAGCGGAACTCGTCTTCAACACAATCCAAGCCGCCGACATTGACATGCGATCGGAACTCTACAAGCACATAGTTTTGTCCGGCGGTTCCACCATGTATCCGGGTCTTCCGTCACGGTTAGAGCGCGAAATCAAACAACTTTATTTGGAGAGGATACTGAAGAACGACACGAGTAAATTGAACAAATTTAAAATTCGAATCGAAGATCCTCCGCGGCGTAAAGATATGGTGTTCATAGGAGGGGCCGTTTTAGCAGAGGTTATGAAAGATAAGGACGCTTTTTGGATTTACAAGCACGAATACGAAGAACAAGGACTGAATGTTCTCAAAAAGTTACATAATCGTACCGTGTCTTGATTTTATCAAATCAACCAATTTTTTGTACAATTTTTAATTGATTACTGGCTCTTTGTGTTAATTTGTAAAAGTAAGGTTATGTTCTGTAATTTTTAGACATTTTTACGATGTTAACTGCTGTACATTCCAATTAGCAGTTTTTTTTGCATTTAAATGAACGAGCAGTTTAGTATTAATAAATTTTATCGAATTTATTTGAGTTTATTTGATTTCTGAGGTGTAGGTACTTATTCCTTTTATTGGCGCCCAACGAGGGGCACGAATTGTGTCAACATTGGTAAGCATAGGGAAGTTTTTATTTCGAAATTTTATTTATTTCAAACATTTGAGTGTAGAAAATTGCCCGTGGTGTTTTTTTATTATTTATCTCGTTAATCCACTTATGCGCGTCTTTAGTTTTAGAATTGCTAACTTGCCTGCGTCACTTTTGTTACGACCCTGTATATGCTATTTTTTTTTCGAAAATTTTTGCAAAAATATTTAAATATTGATTCCCTAATTTTTATTCGATGAAATGAATATTTTTGTATGCCCTGTTTAGTTTTGTCAGTAACTTTCGTTTTTGTTTATTTTTATGTTGGCGACAAAATGGCCAGTGTGATCGCATGTGCTATAACGTACATAACCTAATCTGACGTTTATGAGTGAATATTTTTTTCTAAGCACGCAAATTAAATAATTTAATTAAAAATGGCAAAATTTCGTAAGAGATTGAAGAACGTCGGCAAGGCAAAGCGATTACCGAAGGTTCAAAGTGCTGCCTCCAACACTAAAAATACAAAATACAGGGATTTAGCGAAATCTGGACTTCTTGCTCCACCAACCGGTGAGTTTTGCTTATTAATTCTTTCCATGTACACAATTTTATAAACCCTTTCCACTTGTAGGTACTTTAACAGCCGATGCACTACAGAAACTTGATAATGTCACCCAAGGGCAAGCTTTTGACATCACAAAGCAAGTATCTGCTTTATCCGTCGAAGACGACTCAAACTACGAAGGCGATGATGCCACTTCAATTGCGTCTTCTTACGAAACAACCGGGACGTTTGCTTCTCAATATTCGCAGTGCAGTAACGTTTCGTACAACAAATTTTACAGCGTTTTTCGAGCCGACAACAAATTGCACAAGGAAATGTGGGCAATTCTGGAAGCAATCACCGAGGTTATTAAGGAAACCGGTGGTACAGAAAGCAACACCGAATATCACTGTGCAATGTTGACCACCCTGGAGAAAGTGTTAGATCAAGACGAACAGGACGACCAAGTTCGAGCAATTTTAGCGTTGATCTACATGGGACTAAAACGGGTCCCCGAAGCCGTCCTCCGTAAAAGTTTTGCCTCCACCGCAAAAATGATGGTCAAGATTTTGAAAAAGTTTCCCGCAGTGACGGGGGATTCTGTGATCATCAAGTCTAGCGTTGGAATTTTGTGCGGCCTCCTCAAAGTGCAAGAATCTGCAATTTGGAAGCTCTCTTCTACTGGTGAAATTTTCACCTCCGTTTTGTCCTCGTTTTGCCTTCACCCCAAGCCAAAGTTACGTAAAAGCAGCCAGGATGCAGTCGTAGCATTGATCAGGGATAACTTTTGCGTTGGTGGTAACGTACCGGCCGATAAGGTGGCAGAGTTTAGCTGCAAAGTCTTGAGCAACTGCTTGCAAAGTTCCGTTTCCATTGCACAGGAACAAACGACCATACTGCACATTGTGGGCCTCATGAAGAGGACGATCGCTTATTATTCGTCATCAAACATTAAGGTAAAAAATTGAAAAATTAGGTTTGAAGAAGTAAATGTAACAGTGTAATTTTTTTTTCAGGCGACCTGTGAGGTTTTGTTGCAGCTGTTGACCCTAAAGTATCCGATTATAAATTTGTGTAGTTTTCAAGTTCTTCACACTTTGTTTTCCCACCAAACCGCTGTGGTACCGGCGCAATTAAACGGACAACTTATTAGTGCTTTGTATGAGTACCAACCTTCTATTACGGATCCGCAGCTTACAAGTGCTTGGTTGGCGGTTTTACAGCAAGCCCACTCGCATCTTGCAGAGTAAGTTGATTTTACTGTGATTTTTTGCAACTTCATTTTGTCAATTTTACTTATTTTTTAGTAGAAATTTATTTGATATTTTGTTTTCGATTTGGGGTTTCACAAAGTTGGTTTAAAAAACATTCAACTTTTATTATTTACCACCCATCAAAACCCCCCGTTTTAGCGCTTATAATTTTTACATTATCTAGTTTTTCTGTAATTGCAGATTTAATATTGGTACATTTACAAAAGTACAAAAAATTAATTTTTATGCTTAATTTTTTTTGCAAAATTTTAAACAAAATTTTTATTCTTTTCTTCCATTAAAAATCATCCCGAGGCCTTTACATTTTTGTCACTATTTTTTCTGTAATTACAGATTTAATATTAGTAGATTTAAATAATTTCAAAATTTTTATTTTTTTACCCCATCAAAAGTTACCCCCTAGCGTTTACAATTTTTTCACTATTGTTTCCTGTATTATTTATTTAATTTTTCAGAATTTTTTTTTTTTAGAATTTCAGAATTATTTACTAATTTATAGCTTTATTTTTCTCAAAAATCATCCCTTAATTTGAGATACAATCTAAATTTCATTTCAGAATTGTGAGACCCAGTCAATACACTAAAATTAAATCTGCGAATACACCATAAGTAATGAACTAATTTTAATGGCTAAGGGGTGGTTCTTGAGGCGGGTAAAAGTTAGATTTTTTGTTGAAAAATTATGAAAAATTGAAAATGTACCAAAATTAGTGAAATAAAATTCTCTGTCAAGGGAGTCGTTTTAGAAGAGAATAAAAGAAAATTCATTATTTTTAGTGTATTTGAAAGTTTAATATTAGTTTTTTCACAATTTTTTAACAAAATTTAGTTTTATCTTCCCTGAACATCAACCCTTAACTTGAAATATAATCTAATTTTTATCTAAGAATTCTTAAACTTAGTAAACCCACTAAAATTAGTGAAAAAAATCTAAGCGTTAAAGGGGTGGGTTATTGTGGAGGGTGAAAGTAGAAAATTTTGTTTGAAAAGTTGTAAATAAATTTTAAATAATTGGTAAATTTCACCAAAATTGTAGTTTTTCACTTACAATTTTTTCATTATTTTTAATGCATGAACAGAAATAAAATTTCGATTGTATTTCAAGTTAAGGGATGATTTTTGGGAAAAATAAAATTAAATATTGTGAATAATTCTGAAACTTTCTGAAAGTATGAATGTTAATCCTATGAAGACAAGAAAAATAATGAAAAAAATCTAAGCGCTAAAGGGGTGGGTTATTGTGGAGGGTGAAAGTAGAAAATTTTGTTTGAAAAGTTGTAAATAAATTTTAAATAATTGGTAAATTTCACCAAAATTATAGTTTTTCACTTACAAATTTTTCATTATTTTTAATGCATTAACAGAAATAAAATTTCGATTGTATTTCAAGTTAAGGGATGATTTTTGGGAAAAATAAAATTAAATATTGTGAATAATTCTGAAACTTTCTGAAAGTATGAATGTTAACCCTATGAAGACAAGAAAAATAATGAAAAAATCTAAGCGCTAAAGGGGTGGGTTATTGTGGAGGGTGAAAGTTAAAAATTTTGTTTGAAAAGTTGTAAATAAATTTTAAATAATTGATAAATTTCACCAAAATTGTAGTTTTTCACTTACAATTTTTTCATTATTTTTAATGCATGAACAGAAATAAAATTTCGATTGTATTTCAAGTTAAGGGATGATTTTTGGGAAAAATAAAATTAAATATTGTGAATAATTCTGAAACTTTCTGAAAGTATGAATGTTAACCCTATGAAGACAAGAAAAATAATGAAAACTTTCTAAACGTTAAGGGGGTGGTTTTGGATAAGGGTATAAAATAAAAAATTTGTTTTCAAATAAGGAAACTATCCAAATAAACTAATCTTAAATCTGCAAATATAGCAAAAATAGTGAAAAAATTCTAAACGTTTAAGGGGTTGTTTTTGATGAAGGGTAAAAAACAAATATTTTGAAATTATATTGCAAATATACTAATATTACACTTGTAATTACAGTAAAAATATTGAAAAAATTCTAATTTAATGTTTTTCTAGTGTCGAGTTGAGTAAGGCGTGCGATGCCCTACCCATATTGTTAACCAAGTTTGTAGAACAGTTGTGGTTGAGCGACAACAAGGAAATTATTTCTGCAGTTACTCAGGCAATTGAAAACGTCGTGAGGGATGTGATTCAACCGGCAAGTGAAACACCGGAATTGGTTGAGCAACATAAGTCGAAGTTAACTGCGTGTTTTAGTTCGATTACGAAAGGTTTGGATTATCAGTACAGCAACATTTGGCCTCAGGTCCTGCACATCTTGAGCGTTTTGTTTGAGGTTACAGGAAAAACCTGCAGTGTCTTGCTCACCGATCGCGATTGTAGATGTCTGCAATCGTTGGGCCGACTTTACGATTCGTTTAACTTTACCTACAAAAAAGAGTTGGAATTTACCGTGGGCACCGCCGTAAGATCGATGGGACCAGGGGTCGTTTTAGCAGCGATTCCGTTGAAAACGACCAGCAACGAGTTTAATTTTGATAGGTCGTGGTTACTTCCGGTGCTACGAGAAAACGTGAGAGGAGCGACTTTACGATTCTGGAGCAAGGACATTTTACCTCTGGCTAAGTTTTGTAAAAAACAATCGAAATTGAAAGCTGAAGCTAACGAAAATACTGGGGCTCGTTCTTACGAATTGTTGTACCAGCAACTGTGGAATTTATTACCCAGTTTTTGTAACAAACCGAGCGATATTAGCGTAAGTTTTACTACTATCAGGAAGTTGCTAGCCGAGGCTTTGTCGAACCACGATGATCTTCGGTCCGGTGTTATGGCGTCGCTGCGGAAACTGATTGCTAGTGCTAAAGAGAGCGAAAATGTTGCCGATTTGGAAGAACTGAGTAAAACTTCTAAAAATTACATCCCAATTTTGTTCAACATTTATACGGAAGAAACTACCGGTAGCGAGCAGCAAGGACTGCGCACGTCAGCTTTAGACACCGTAAAAGTTTTCCTCTCCATTTCTGATCCGTCCCTAACAACCGATTTGTTTGGAAAAGCGTTGGATCAGTTTGAAAACGTGACGACTAATTTCCTTAAAGAAAGCATTTTGGATATAATTCGTGCTTTGGTATCGTACCAAAACAAGGATTCCATTCAAAAATTGTACGATGGGCTTATCAAACGATTGATCACCGAAAATAATCACACCCAGCAGAAGAAAGCCTACAGGTTGTTGGAGCAAGTATTGAAAAACGAAAATGAAGGGTGTCAGGCTTTCCTGAAACAAAACGGCAAGGAAGTCAAAATGTTACTGAAACAAAACTTGGATTCGATTGCTGGGCCGAGCAAAGGGAGCAGAATTACTTGCTTCTATTATTTGGTGAAAGCGGAACCTAAGTTTGCGTCCGAAAGTAAAATATTGAAAATGATGATTTCCGAAGCCGTTGTTTGTTGTAAGGATATTAATATGAAGTGCAGAACCGACGCTAGGGGGTTGTTGAATCTCATTGGAGAAGGTTTTATACAGCAGGATAAAGCTGACCAGTTTATTGCGATACTTTTGCAAGGGTTGAGTGAGAATACGGAGGTTATGAGTGCAACTATTCTGGCATTGACCTCAATTTTACACAACTTCACTGGAGGGCTTGGTTTCCAAACAATTCAGTTTGTTTTGGAAAATGTTACGCAGTTAATGAAGGTGCCTAACCGAGACGTCGTGAGTTCTGGTTTAGATTTCATCAAAATGTACTGCATGGTTTTGCCGGCCCCTACCGTTGGAGCATCACTTGCCAAGATTGTAAGTTTGAAATTCATCGTTCTTTCGGCCACTAAAAGTTTTTTTTTAGATGAGCATCATAGTGGATCTATCCAACGATTTTAAGAGTCACTCCAGGGTTAAGATTAAAAATATTTTGCAAAAATTGGTTAGAAAATTTGGATGCGAATCTTTGTTGACTTACATACCGACCACGGAAATTACCATGACGAAGATTTTGAGGAATATTCGTAAAGCAGAAACGAGGAAAAAGAAGCAAAGAGACTTGGAACGCTCGCAAGGGTCCAGAAGCGAAACAGAAGAAGAGTTTACGATTGAAGGAAAACAAAAAACGTAAGGATTTTTTTAATTTAAATTGAAACCATTTGTTGAATTTTGTTTTTAGTATTGAGGAAATTTTGGCTGATTCTGATTCGGAAGATGAAGAAGAAAAACCTAAGGGTGATAAAGTCGATAAGAAGAACAACACTTGGATTCAAGAAGATGTTGACACCATCACAGATTTTACCGATCCAAAAGTTGCAAGGAGAATTACATGTAAGTATTATAATCTTAGCACTTCCCTCCTAAATTCATATTTTAACTTTTTTTTTTTAACTTTAGCGATGAATCCAAAATCGATTCAAACTCAAAAAATCAAGCCTGATGAAGTGAAAGATAAAAATAGAGGATTCAAGACCGATAAGGAGGGGAGACTTATCATCGCGGATATTGCTGATGATGATGACGACGACGACGATGATGAAAAGCATGATGATTATATTGACGAGGACGACGTTGATAGTGACGTGGATGTAAAACCGGCCAGTAAAAAACGTAAGCGATCGGAAGTGGGAAGTACACGAAGTTGCTTCAGCACAAAAAGCAGTGTTACAAGTGAACCACCAATGAAGTACAGGCCTGGAGGATCTGGAATTCACAGGTACGAATTATTTCGGGGAAAAAAGAACTCCTTTAAATTTACTGCTTTTTTTAGGCCTGTCGGATCTGAGTACAAATCGAAGAAAGGAGCAGGTGATATGAAGAAAAAGGGCAAACTTGATCCCTATGCTTACATACCATTACAAAGAAGCGCTTTAAATAAAAGGTAAGTGGCTAAAATAATTGAAGAAGTTGTTTTAATTTTTTGGTAACTTAGGAAACGTGGCAAAATGGCCGGACAGTTTAAGGGGATTGTACCGAAAGGTGTAAAGAAAGGGAAAGTGACGAAAAAGGCAACAAAAGGTGGTAAACGATAAATATCATTAATTACAAATTTTAACACAAGTGATGTAGATTAATTATTAGTTTTGTTATTAAATTATGTTTTTAAGATTTGATTTAAATTAATAAATTTAAAAAAATGTTTGTGAATATCAATACCTTCCTATTTGCTCCTGTTGTCTCACTGAATCTGTAAAAGTCTCCATGGGTTACACCTTTGTTTGCAGTCACTGCATTTGATGCATTCAAAGGTCACATGTATTTGAGAAAGCGTCAATTGTAACAAAACAAATATTGTTGGTCTGACCTCAGATTAGATCATTCATTAATTCAAACCTTAAATTTTTTACAGCTATGTACCAGATATATACAATTGCTGAATTATAGTTAACTAAAGTTGTGCTAAGATTTGGAAAAGTAAGAGCTTAGGTTATTTCATTCTTTATAATAAATTTGTGTCAATATTCAATTCATACCGATACGTTTAGAATAAATTTGCGGTCATTAGATAGAATCTCATTAATCCATTCATACGCGTCAGTTGTGATCGCATATTATAGACGTAATAACAGCGCATGCGCGCACCTAGAACCGCTTAAAATTTTTCCACAACAATAATTACGTTTGCAAACAGTCCAAAATACAATTTTCACATCAAACAACAAAAAAGCTCTTAAAAGTTTCACGTTTGAAACTTTAAATTTTTCAAAAATATAAAAATTAACGCCACCTGCGTTGTTTTGATTAGAGCTTCTAATTTTCGCCGCTAGATGTCGTTCCAACCTCGCTTACAAAACTAAACCAAGTGCGAATTTTTGTTGTTTTCGCGATGTTTTGTTTAAAAAATAAACGAGCAATGCACACCATCGGAAGTGTGCGAGAGCGACACTTGTCGAAAAATTGGTAATTTCATTCAAAAGCGCATAGTTTCCGGCTTTGACGTTAGATAACCTTACAGGTGCACGACTTGCGCATTCATTATTATTTGACAGTAGCGATCGTAATGACAGCAATTTAGTTCAATGGTTGTGTTTGGTTAGTGGAGTAGGTTTTGATGTGGTACAAAAATGGTGTTGAGAACGAAAAACCCTTGGTACAATAGGATATTCCTAATTTCTAACCATGACCGAGGGAATTGAAGAGTAAGTACAATTTTTAATGATGTTAAAGGTCTTGTTTACACCCTCAACAAACTGCGGGATGTTTGTCGGTTTGTCGACCTCCATTTTATGAGAGCAATCAAACATTTCGCCAACAAAAATTGTTTCAATTGTCGCATTCAAAATCACGTTTGTTGAGGTGTTTACGACCGCGTCGCCTACTTGCCATTTTTCGAACCGCTTATCGTTCGTGTCAATGTTAGATCATTCATGCTATGCTACAGTAATCAATGGATCTCATTCATGAATCCTTTCGCTCGTTTACGCTGCTGCCAGTACATTCACTTTTATTTACTTATAATAAAGGTACGCCCACACCGATTGTTGTTATTACCAAATTACCTGGGTATTTATCATTCATTTGTTTTCGCCCGCTCGATTTTTATAAAAAGGCCGTCCACTTTTTCCTACAGGTGTTTCGGCCGTCTCACAGTGACCTAATAAATATGCATTAGTTTCTTTGTTGCAACACCGGAAGCTGTAATCAACAAACGGTCGTCGTAATCTTCGGAAAAAACAGGAAGAGATATCATCTACTACCAGGAACGATTTCGATTCGGTCAGAGGTCGACCTCGACGTTGGCCCCTTTTTTTGTTTTTCATAAACAAAAAGTTAGCAAGCGGTGACGCCGATTCGTTTTTGTTAAACAAGAGACAATTGTGACAATTAGGAGGCAAAACGCCGACAAAGGGGAATTTTTACTAATGAAAGAAAAAATGAACCGCCCAGTCGATTTTTTTTAATTGCTTCCTCGAAATTAAAGTTGCGTCGGCGAATTGTGTCACTTTTTGTCGAGGGGGATTATTTATGATGTCGGTACGTACATTCATGGATAGGTAAAGCTGAGCGACAAATTTGGTTTTCATTTTAGACGTGCTCGAGGCCCCGATCTAAAAATAGCACAAATTTAGCAACCCCAGCCGTTTGGGAAGTGTCACGACCTAATTCGAGACTTTCCAGGGGTTGTTACCCTCTGCAGTTAGCCATTCATGCCCAAACTGGGTCACGAAATGCATCGCTAACGTTTCACATTTACAGCAACGCGCTTTTACCCCCACCGCGACCAACAGAAATTTCCCGGCATTTTTCTTTTTCATTTTCCCTCGGTGTTCCTTTGTCCCTCTCAACACCACCCATGCTTTGGGCCAATCGGAGAGCGCCGTTAAGTTTTGACAAACCTCTCCTGTGATCTTTCACTGTGACGTCATAATCCCCACCTTGAATCCAAAACACGTGCTTTTCTTTATGAAGTGCTTTTCGTTGTCCTGGTTTTATTTTATTGGATGCAATGATAACTTTAATGGGGTTATTTTTATCTCATTAATGAAATTATAGCACCAGCGAGGATGAATTTTTTCTAGGCCTGGAATCGCTCGAAATTGGGTTTTCTACACGTCCCTCCACCGTGGGCCCTTTTGGCACGATGGTTCACTTCGTATCTTCTCCAGAACTCGATATTGTTTTGAGGTCGCTAAAAATAGCTCTTTGATCGGACCGTTGACCTATTTAAAGGAGGGTTGTCGGCCTCCGAGGCCATTCATGGGAAGATTTAGGTCAAACCGTGCGGTGCTCTTTACATCCCCCCAAACGAACTCATTTTACCTTGTGACGTCATAAGGATAATGCTGAGTGCGAAATTCAACGTTTAGAGAGCCACAGTTCCCAATTGACGTCATTTGTCTTCTTTTGCTTGTTGCCACACGTTCACCCAGTTATTAATTATTAAAGTTGGGGTGCGTCGGTTGTTTGTTCTTTCAAAAGTGTTGGTTAGGTGGACATGAGAGTCCTCGAGTCTTCGGTCCTCGAATATTAGCGCTCTTGGTGTTGATTAATATTTAGGTCACTTTTGGCGCCGTGCGGGCCAACCCTTTCACGTTTATTCGTGTCGTCATTGATGTGATGTAATCAATGAAAAGCATTTATTAGATATGAAAGAGTTTATATTTAGAACGCGCTCATCCATTCAACACTCCACTTGAATGTAATTTTCTTTTATGACAATGAGGAGAGATAAAACTGAAATGTGTGTTGTTCCTAGTGGGTACTTGGTGCGCGTACGGGCGCAGGTGATGTCGCGGGACGACAGTTCTGGTGGATGGGTACCTCTAGGAGGTGGTGGTCTCAGCAATGTGTCGGTGCGGAAGAGGCCGAGGGCTTCGCCGTCCAGTGCTCCAGGACAAGAAACGACCAAACTCAAGAACGACTATCTCATTTACGGCATCAGGATTAGCGATCAGAGTGTAAGTAATTCCCCCGACGTTTTCCTATCCCTCCTAACCACTACGCTCCTTCCAGATCGTTCTCAGCTGCACCATCAAGAAAGACTTCGAATACAACAAGGTTATGCCGACTTTTCACCACTGGAAAACCGGCGACAAGAAATTCGGCCTAACCTTCCAAACCGCCGCCGACGCGAGGGCCTTCGACAAGGGGGTCCGCACCGCAATCGAAGAATTGTTAGACGGTAAGTCGAGTTTTTTAACCTAAAGTTCTATTTTAACTCGCCGACTGCGCCAATTAAAAAGTCTTCACTTTTACACAAAATTTACTTTACGTAACGCATAATTTAAAAAAGCAATTAGCCTAACGAGCAAATTTATTAAATAAATTTTTTAATTGGCGCAGTCGAACTAATTCGATACGAGGAGGTGCATTTGACGTTCCGCTTATGCTAATTTAACGCGGTTACGAACACCACGATAAAATTAATTAAAATTGGATCAACATTTTTTTCGCCGGTAAACAAATTTTTGCCGCCGATTTTTGTTATTATTCCCCCTACCCCGAGACACTTTTTAAGAGCGTAAAATGAATAATATAACGTTTTGGTCTCCCCCCCCCGAAGAATTTTTTTTATAGTATGTACTTCATAAATCGACAACTGCCCTATTTTTCGTTTTTTTTTTCTTTTAACCGCTTCTCTATGACGTCTCTGTAAAACAAAATTTAATGTTGACCTCGATTTTCAATTTTTTTAAATCAATCCCTCCCCTTACAATATTTTCGCGCATGCGACGAGGACCATTAATGAGAAAATTTTGGCGCGTACGGAGAATTGTATTGAGCGTGACCTTGGTGACGAAATTTCATTTGGAGGTAGTTGACGAATTAATTCGGCGAGCGCGGGCGCAGTGTTAGAGAAGCGATCGGCGCAAGGAGAAATTTAAAGCACTTACTGGTATTGGATCATCAGGATAGACGGATTTAGGATAATTCGACCCGGGCATTTTTTTTAAATCGACCCGGGAGTAGTAGATTGGTCGATTCATGAATTATAACGCAATTCATGAATTGAGTGACCCCATTTCCTTTCGAACAGCGCGCGCTCTTTAGGTCGATCCGTCCCTGGTTACCAGGATGCCTTTCAGATGCGAGAGAATTAAACGTGATTAATTGTATAAGTTATTTCGAAATTCGCGCCATTATACTTAACGATAATGAGGATTTGCTACAAGGAATCATTCGGTGCGGTATTGTAATTAATGCGACCCCGTTAAGGTACAAACTGAAAGAAAGCAGGTTGCCTGTTTCTGGCTCTCGGTACCAATTATCTGCAAATTATTTGCTAGAAAGCTCCTCCTTTGGAGAAGACTGAATTTATACAAGAACCTACAGGTGAAATCTAAACCACGGCAAAAATAATTTGATTGCAACCGGAATTCGAACCTAATGCCTTATGGGCTACACCCGACTACCTGTACAATGAGTCCCCCAATATAAAAAATAATTTAAAGTCTCCCCTATCCTCCCCACTTACCGTTGTAGTCATAAGCTCGTAACCACGAAAGCTCGGATATGACTTAATTCAGTTTTACTGTAATAACTCGAAAACGGTGCAAGATATCGAAAATGTTCAAGAGGCCAAAAATGTTCATCGAATAAAAACGAATATATTTTGTTTTAGATATTTTTTTAAATCTTGCACTGTTTTTGAGTTATTGGAGAAAAACTTGAGCAAGTTATACTCGAGCTCTTGTGGGTGTGAGGGAAGGAAAATGGCAGCACGATCGTTCTCAATAAAATGAGGATGCCTGGTACTGTAAGCGCGTTGACAAAATTTGCAGGGGCGTAATAAGCGAGTGTCTGGGACTACAGTCTTTTATTATGTAAAGCGCCGTATGTCGAACGTGAAGTAGTAGATGGGGAAAATTTCCTTTTTATCCCCGGTTTCTGATTTAAGTGAGGGTCGCCCAATACTTCAAAACAAAACGGATCATCTACGATTTTGAAACTAAAATTCACGAGAAGACGGGACGACGACGATCGGTCGTCTTCGTGTATACGGCGAGCACCATCCTCGCTTCCGAAAAGAGCGCTAGGCTCTTCCGATCAGCGCGATCAGATCAGATCAGGGTATTTAATTTTATCACGTAACATTCATTTTCTCTGGACCCTTTTTTGATTGAGGGTTACCTGATTTAAGTGAAGGGTCGCCCAATACTCCAGAATAAAAGGGATCGACGGCGGCAACGCGGTCAAGTTTGCTGTTTACTGGACAATGGTTAAGCCTGACTGTCGTTGCAACGACGATCGGTGCTCTTAAATTAGTCATCGTTCAGTCACCCATCCAAGTGCGAGCCGGTTGCAATCTCACTTTCTGGCATCCCAACATCAAATGCACTTCCTCACACTGGTGAGCTTGAGTAATGCTCGACGAAAGCAGTAAACCGCATTACTTAATCATACACCGGTACGATTTAAAAAATCTCGCATCAATACGAGATTTACTACGTTAATTTGTAACTCATGTGCTGTATTTACATTTTTTTCATTGCTTTCTTATTACGGGCTTTCTCCATGGTGAGTATTTATCTCGACGATTCAACGACGCGACGTAAGGAGAGAAAACGAAATTGTAAGCTCGGGTATTCCCTGCCATAAAATAATTTCGCTTTCATTCTCCGCGAGAGTCTCAACGAATTTGGGTTATCAAAATCTCGTTTGTTCTAGGTTTGACGGATATCTACCCGCTATCGCCGACACGCAAACACGGAAAAGACGTTGGAGACGACGAAGTTTTTATGGTAATTCGAACGTGACGACGTCTTCGTTACGTTTCGTTTCTAACAAATTATGTTTTAGACGTTGAACTTGCCACAAGATAAGGGTTCACGCAGCTCGAGCGATTCGAGCGGAAAAGATTCGTTTCATCGCATCCACTACATAGGCCGTGATAAGCCGATCGAGAGCCAACCGCAAATCGGTTTTGATTCGGGGAAGGATGACAAAGGTTCGAAAGGCGCTCTGCGTAATTGGGGACTTATTCTTGACTTAAATTTATTTTCAGGTGAGAGTTATACGTACGTCCAGTTGCGGGCGATGCACGAGTACACTTATCCGGTTGTGGAAGACCCCAAATCAGCGTTATCCGGCGTTAGGCTGGAGTCGGACAGTCCGAAAAAGACGACCCTGGAATTAGTGCATTCGACGCAACAACCGCCGCTACCGTTGAAGCCGAAGTATTCGAAAAGTCGACTGCACCTGCGTTGTAGACATTGTCACGAATTGTTCAACGATGATAGGAATACAAAAGGTTCATGTGAGTACGCGCCGGATTGTTTTAAATCGACGATAAATACGATCACGTGTATCGGATGTGCTCAGTGTATGTGCTATCATTGCGCGTCGGACGCCGAAGGTGATTTTGCGCAGCACCCATGCGAATGCACGCACGACGAAAATTGTGGTAAGCGGTGGTTGTGCTTAACTTTCTTATCGTTGTTCGTACCGTGCTTGTGGTTCTACCCGCCATTGAAGTTCTGCCATTGGTGCGGCGTCCGGTCGGGAATTTGCGGAGGTCGTCATAGAATGTGACTTTCGTTTCACCAAATTAGTCCAAATTCAAATTTCGATTTGACTGTAAAAAAAGTGATAAATTTATGTAATAAGAAGACTAAAACGACGACAACAAATACGACCACTCAGAGGGACGACATTTTCTCACGTGCGCGATCCACGATTGCGCACGCTCAGTAATTTAAAATTTTAAATGTCTATTACGCTTACAATTTACTAAAGTCGACGAGAAAAAGATTTAATTATTACAAAAAAGAAAATTTAAGACTGTTCGCCTGTTAAGTTTAGATAAACGTAAACAATTACGAATGTTAGAATATTTAACCGTCGTTTGTTTCTTTAGCGCCATTTTGGTTTCCAAGCTTACGCACACGAACTACCATCTTTTCTTTTTAAAACGAATTTTGTTTGGCATGCGCGGTAAAACCTTCGGCTTTTATTTTTTAATAAAGCGGGGATTCACATATCAAATTCTGAGGTTTTTGGTGGGGTAAAGTGTTACAATTATTCTAAAAAAAAAAAATCACAATTTACACGTTCTACCTCGATAGCGCACCCGGGTGCGAAATTTAATTTTCACGAAAATCGTCTCGTTTGCGGCGGTGAAATGTCGGGTATACTGCGTGTTCTACTTGCTGGTCGAGTTTTAGAATGTCACCGCCGTCGCCTATGTATAGTTCCCTCTCCCTTCCTACTAAGAAACCAAGCTCTGATTAGGTTAGCGTGAAACGAAACGATTGGACCAAAACAAACTCCAAAAAACTGCGCTTTGTACTCAGGAAGTCGTTTGTGGTGCGGTCGTCGCTCAAACTGTCTGCCCGCGCATTTATTTCTCGAGCAGCTCCGAGCAAGTGGCGTCCATTTTTTTAACTTCCGTCGACGCGACGCTTACTTGGGCAGACGTAAGTTTCGGTCGCGAAATTTGTTGGTAGTTGGTGTGCTTCAAAAAATTTTGTTATTAGTTGAGACTAAACTGTGTTACACGTTTTTGACTAAAAGCTTTAAAAAAATTTATTTATTGCGTTATTAGGTGCGAAAATTTAGGCAAAGAATCGTCAGGTTATTTTATAACACCTCCCACCTCGGAAAAGAGGAAAAACCACAAAGTAATCAAACTGCCACTGTTTTTTTTACGTAAATATAAATAATTATATATTTTTGTGTAAATATCATGTTTTTCATGACAATATTGCATTGTACGTCACTCTAAGCTAAGTTTCCAAATTCACCCCCTTTCCCCACTTCCCTAGTTTTTCCGAGTACCTTTATTTTATACCAAAAAATTTTTGATTTGAATTGTAAATTGTACATTTGTGTGAGGGTGGAAAAATCGATGTAAATTATTTTGTTCGATTATTTTTCAAAAAAAAAAAAAATTGTAACGCGCGATTACCGCAGCCTCGGGTAGTATCGCGTTACGAGATTCCTCGCGGAACAAAATAATTCTATGTCTACCACTTTGTGGCGACCAACTCGTGGGGCGGGTCGCCACAAAATTAATTGTGTGTGCGTCCACGAGAGGAGCGGAAGTCTCGTGCTGACCTTGATGTACTCTCTGTATATATGTTACAATATTGTGTGAAGGACGAGGAAAAAAAAGTGCGAATGATATTTTAAATATTTAAGAACAATAATGAAATACATAAATCACATGTATATTAATAATCTTGAGTTTTATTTGACCTTTTCGCGTCATTCACGGCTTTAATCAGTCTTGCGCTCGCTTCCCATAGTTTGAGAGAAATCGAATCGTCTAGGAAGATTTTTGATTCGTATCTTTGGCAATTTCGGTAGATACATCCGCTTTCCTCGCTGATTTCTTCGTCGGTCGCACAGTAGATGGCGGTTTCGGCGCCCTAAAAAACAAAAGATTTTTTGCGCTAGTCAACAAAAATATTTTTCTCTAACCTGCCGAACGTTTCGCATGAAGAAAAGCGCGATGGGAAAAATAAACACGTAGTGGTACCATTTAACCGTATGGTAGCGAAATAAATTCGTGTAGACCCATCCTGGACAGACTGCATATACTTTTATCCCATTACCCAGCGTCCTTTTTGCCAACTCTTTGCAAAAATAAACATTGGCGAGTTTGGAGTTCGCGTAAGCGTTGTTCTTTTCGGCCACCTTTTCCAAATTCAAATCGTCCAGATGAAGCGTCCCTTTCTCGTACAAGGCAGAGGAAATCACCACCACGCGACTGTGGTTCTTGTCAAGAATTTCCAACAACAAATTTGTCAAGAGGAAGTGACCCAAGTGATTGACTCCCATATGGATTTCGAAACCGTCCTTTGTTTTACAAGCCAAATTGGCGGGATAAGAGACACCCGCGTTGGCAATAAGTACGTGAATCTGAGTATAAGTGGATTTGATTTCTTCCACGAAATTTTCGATGGACGCAATGGAACTCAGATCGAGTAACATAGGAACAACCACCGATGAAGTTTTTAATTCGTTTTTAATTTTTAAAACCGCTTCGGACGCTGCGTCCAGGTTCCTGCAGGCCATCACAACCTGGGCTTCCCGCGCAGCCATTTCCTTTGCAATTTCGTAACCGATTCCCGAATTCGCGCCCGTCACGATCACCACCTTGCCGGTCAGCTTTTTCCTATTTTTACATTTTCCCCAACTGCGTTCCCGGTATTTTCTTAGAACTACTAAACCTACAAGTACGGAAACAAAGTAACAGGAAAATGAAAACATATTAACCGAAATTTTATAAACGTCACAATTGTGATTTATGTTCGTGCACAGTTCAACTCATTTTTGTTTTTATTATTAAACGAAATGTCACCGTGACGTTTTAAGGTTAACAACAAATGACCAGTTACGTCAGGTGGTTTAGACCAGTGGTTCTGAAATCTTTTGTTTGACGTAACTGGCCTTGACAAAAAAATCATCGGTAGCGAATGAAATTAAAATTCAATTAAATGCTTCAGAATTTGGGTAAATTGTATCAATTAACCACCTGATTGTTGTCAGGTGGCTAACCCACTTTATGTCACATATGAACAGGCGTCGTTTATGAACGATTCTGATTTTCTTAGTTAATTCTTCTACAAATTGCAAGATTTTTTCAGTTATTTCTCCACCTTTCCGAAACCTTCCCAATTTATCAATGAATTATTTTCTTAAGTTCAAGGACGCTTTTAAAATGTAGGTACAAGAGCCACTTCCAAAATTGTTTTACTGTCGAATGATACTTAAACGTCACTTCACTTCCGCACCATATTTTCTCAAATTTTACCATAAAAAGGCTATAATTTCACTATTTTCGTAACAATTTAAGTTCATGTAAGTCGATTTTATTTAAATTTTGTGTTTTGCCACTTAACCTCATTTTTTTAGCTGTAAAAATGAACGAACAAGAAATACCCATCGACATCAACACAAACAAACTCTTAGAATGGTTAATAAGTCGACGACATGTTAGCAAATTTTGGCAAGATGACGTTATTAAAGTGCGCGAAAAAATAAACAATGCGATCCAAGATATGCCCGAACACGAAGGCATCGCCAAGCTGTTGACCGGCCAACACATCAACTACTTCCACTGCCTCAAGATTGTAGAAATTTTGAAGGAAACTGAAGCCGATACTAAAAATTTGTTTGGACGGTACGGGTCGAGTCGAATGAAGGACTGGCAGGATATCGTGCAGTGTTATCAAAAAGAAGGGTTGTACTTGGGGGAAGCGGCTCAGATGTTGATAAGAAATGTGAGTTACGAGGTGCCGAGTTTGAAGAAGCAGGCGGCCAAGTTGGAGACGATTCAGAACGAGGCGAATAAAAAAATTAAGGATTGCACCAAGAACGAGAACGTCGCTCGTAGTGAGTTTGGATCAGCTTGTAAACAGTTGGGGATTTTGGGAGGGAAGAATATTAGGAACGAACTCGTCGATTTGTTGAAAGACCTGCCGCGGATTTATGAGAACGTGGCGGAAAGGTTGAAGTCGATCGAAGGGGTTGTTAAGTTTTACAAGGCTTTTGTTCAGCTGCACAGCAAGGAAGAGGACGTGAAGACCCTGGCGTTGCTGGAGTACGTGATTGCGAAGGGGAATACCACGACCTACGAGTACTTGCACGGGAGAAAGCCGATTTCGATCGAAACGCCCCCAGCGACGACGGAAAGTGAAAGTGGGAGCGAGGAAGAAGTGGGTGAAATTGATTTTGGGGAGGTGGAAGAAAAGGGTGATATAGATTGGGGGACGATTGATTACGGGAACGAGGATGGATTTGAAATTGTCGACCATTCTGATTTGGATCGAAATTCGGATGATTCCGACATTGCAAGGGGCGACCAAGCGCTCACCGTCCTCGATAACCCCAAGTTGCGACAACTCGTTTTAAATCAACTTGTTTTACTCGAATCCTTCCTCACTATGCGTCTCTACGAACTCTCCATCGACGATGATATGCTTACCATGATGGCGGACGACACTCCAGCAAATTTACAGATGCAGACTCTTGAAAGTGTGACGCTTATGCTTGGGAACGTGAAGATGGTTCTGGAGGAATATGTCCACAAGCGGGCCCAACACTTACATAACATCAAACACTCTCCTAAATATGTCGACATTTTAAGTTCCAGTCTGAAGCAGAAGTTGGCTCTGGTCGATCGGCTGAAGACCAACAAGAAGATTTTGGAGAACAAAATTAAGGAAGCTAAAAGCGAAGCACAAAAGGCACGCCCCGCTATTAATTTGATGGTGGAAAATACGAAAACACTACAGAAAAATATCGAAGATGACATTTCAAAAAAGTACAAAGGTCGACCGGTTCACATCGTCGGCGCTGTAAATACCTTGTAAAAAATTTATTTTTATGTTGAAATTTGTTTTAAAATAAAAGAGTTTTTATTATAATTTATATTTTACAATGAAGATTTTAGGGGAGGGATAACGTTTTTAGAAAGTTTACTTTTCCCATTGTGCATGGGTTATAAAGTGAACTCAGATTGATTGATTTCAACCAACCAAATTTGCGTTACGAACAGATGGATAGTTAGATACACAAGCATTTTATATAATTTACAAAAAGAAAGAGTTAAAATTGGTCAGTAGACTCTCAAGTTATTACATAAGTTATTTTATAATATTTTTTAAGTCGATCATTTTTTTTAAAGATATTTAGAAATTTTATATTATGTTCATCTAAAATTTTAATAGATATCTACAAAAATTTTGCCCCAGATTTGTAAACAAATTTCGGGTAAACTACCCCAATTTATCATGTCCAATTTTTTGCACTTTTTTTCATTAAATAAGTGACAATATTTTTTGAAGCACACTGTATACAGTCAGAATGACAAGACAGCGGGGTTATCAACCTGTAATTTTTTAAACTGTCAAAAATGACATCTCGGTGAAACAACAAAGATGTTCAATTTTTAAAATAAAAACACACAGAATGTGGTAAATAACGCTCAATCTACAAGACTCGACCAAAAATTTCGTCTCTCTCGTTAGGAATTCATTCAAAAATGCTCTCAGGTAGTTTTATCGCATGTCATAATTTTTTGTAACAATTAAAATGTAACAATGCTTAGTTTACCACCCACAAGTGGGTGACCCTCGAAATTTAATTAAACTTATTTCACACTATTCCGTTGTTCGTTTTTCAGTGACGTAGCGGGATGTCGGGTGGTGATCGAAACAGAAAAAAGGGGGCTGGTGGTCAAGGATGGGAAGAAGCTGGTGCCGAATTTTATCAGGAAAGTTATCCCTCCAATGACGTTGATTTTGATGTTCTGCAAAGAGATCCCCATCATTTAGCCACTCTTTTACCCAGCAAGCAAACCCGAGCTGCTGCAGGTAAATTTTCAAATAGTTATTTTAACCTACGATTTGGAAATTTTAAGTGCCGTTGTGTGGTTGAAGTTTTACTCATATTCAACGACATTACAGTTGACTTGTCGATAGACACTTTTATTTTGATCTTTATCCTTATAGGATAAAAAAATGAAGATTTCGAAAAAAACTGTTTTGACTAGGAATTCCAGTCGCCCCTTAATACTCCAGCATCTTTTTGATTTACCTACTTATTATTTTTATTTTAGGGTAATTTTGGGCAGGGGCATATCTAGTAACTTTCTCAAGGGGGGCGATTGTATAAATTAAATAAAAATACAAAAATTGATAGCTCTGTTTTGAATAAAATCTTGAAATTTTAAATTTGTAGAGAATTTAAGTAAAAAATCAAACTGAAAAAGAGTCGAGAAATCACAATTAGGGTAATTTTTAGAGTCGGGGAGGGGGGGTGAAATCCAAATAACTAATTAAAATGTTAAAACTTTCAATTTCAAATGAATGTAACTAATAAATTTGGTTGAATCCGAAATAACCGATTAAAATTCTAAAGGTTTTAATTTGTACAGAAATTAAATAAATCATTAACGAAAAAATCGAAAAAACAACTGCTCTTGGTAAATTGGGGTAGTTTTGAGGAAGTGGTAATCGATATAACGGATTAAACTTCTGAAACTTTTCACAATGATTTAAAATCGACTCAAAATCATAGGAAAAATAATGAAAAAATTCTTATTGATAAGGAGCGGTAGTTTCAGAGGGGGTGGAAAATGAAATTTTTGAATAAAATCTTGAAATTTGAAATTCGTAGAGAATTTAAGTAGAAAAGCGAACGGAAAAAAAGAGTCATAAAATCACAATTAGTGTAATTTTCAGAGTCGGGTGGGGGTGGGGTGAAATCCATATAACTGATTAAAATTTTAAAACTTAATTTTAAATAAATTTAACTAATAAATTTGGTTGAATCCGAAATAACCGATTAAAATTCTAAAGGTTTTAATTTGTACAGAAATTAAATAAAACATAACGAAAAAATCGAAAAAACAACTGCTCTTGATAAATTGGGGTAGTTGTGAGGAGGTGGAAATCGAAATAACCGATTAAACTTCTGAAACCTTTTACAATGACTTAAAATGGACTCAAAATCATAGGAAAAATAATGAAAAAATTCTTACTGATAAGGAGGGGTGGTTTTAGAGGGGGTAGAAATTGAAATTTTTGAATAAAACCTTTAAATTTTAAATTCGTATAGAGAATTTATTCATGTAGAAAAACAAACGAACAAAGAGTCAAAAAATCACAATTAGTATAATTTTCTGAGTCGGGGGGGGGGGGGGCGGCTGAAATCCAAATAACTGATTAAATTTTTAAAACTTTCATTTCAAATGAATGTAACTAATAAATTTGGTTGAAATCGAAATAACCGATTAAAATTCTGAAGGTTTTAATTTGTAAAAATATTAAAAAACCACTCTTGATAAATTGGGGTATTTTCGAGGAGGTGGAAATCGAAATAATCGATTAAACTTCTGAAACTTTTCACAATGATTTAAAATGGGCTCCAAATCATAGGAAAAATAATGAAAAAAATCTAATTGATAAGTTCCGGGCGGGGGGATGAAATTTTTGAATAAAATCTTGAAATTTGTGGCAAATTAACTAAGAAAGTAACGAGAAAATGGTAGAAAAATTCTTACTTAATTAATGGATGCCCCCTCTCTTTATCAGTTTCTCATTGCGTATGAGCGTGACCGTACATTGTACGTTATGACGTAACACCAAAGTGCACTGGCAAGAACTTCAACGATATAGCGGATCTCACATTTTTTTGACAAATTTGTAATAATTGTTTCTAGCAACTGTAAAACGTATCCGAACTAACATGGACACAAAAACGTTTCGGCGCCAAACGGCCACACGTTCCCGTAGAGGATCGACTACACGCAGGGCGTCGACGACAGCAGACGTTCAGGTTTCCATGTTACCCGACTTGTCGGAAAATTTGTCCAATGAGCAACGCACCTGGGACGAAATCATGCAGATCAAAGCACTCCCTGTTCCCATGGCTCAGAAGCGCGAAATGAAGGCGAAGCTGCAGAGTGAGCCAAACCTACGCATGCAGGGGTTCGAGCAACTAAAGTGGAAGCGTCGTAAGGTGTGGGAAAAATTGCAAGCACAAGTGAAAGAAGGATGGTCCAAGTTGGAGTTGTGGAAAAACGATTTAAAAAAAATTGAAGGTAATTGCGGGACGGGAGTCGTGGCGTATTTCTTGTTCATTAAGTGGTTACTGTTTTTAAACTTGGGAATTTTTGGCATAATATTTTTGTTTGTTGTACTCCCGCACATAATTTTTAATATTAAGGAAAGCGTCGAATGCGCCGATTGTTGCTCTTCGATTTATTTTAATCGGAGCGGCGACGATGATAACATTTTTTTGGATTTGGTGCAAGGCACGGGTAAAATGGAGCGGACGCTCTTATTTTACGGCATGTACTCGAATGTGACGTTCGCTTACGACGTTAACGGAACAATGTTGTATTACGATTTGCCGTTGGCGTACGTCTGTGTGACGATAACGTATTTTTTGTTGTCGTTAATCGCGATCGTGAAATCCGCCGCGAAAGGATTTAAAGAGCGCCTGATTGAAGGCGAAGGACAATTTTACCAGTACTGTAATTTAATATTCGGCGGTTGGGATTTTTGCATCCACAACCAAAAAACAGCCGAGTCGAAGCACCGCGCAATTTATAACGAAATCCGGGGACACTTGGAGGTGGAGTTTCGTGAGGAGGAGCGGCAAAATCGCACTCAACAAGAGAAAACCAAACTTTTCGTCGTTCGACTTTTCGTCAACCTCGCCGTTTTGCTCGTTTTATTTGCGTCGGCCGTCGGAATTTTCTTCGTTTTTGACTTTTCCACCCAAAAAATCGACGCTCCCGGAATGAACGTCTCCTTCTTCGATTCGAATATAGAAAAACTCTTCTACGAATTCCTCCCGTCGATTTGTATCGTTTTCCTCAACATTTTAGTTCCTATAATTTTTTCCTTCCTTGTTAAGTTCGAAAAATTGAACCCACTTAACGTAATCCGGTTCACTTTAGGTCGGACTGTTTTTCTGCGATTATCCTCCCTCTTGGTTTTGTACGCGTCGCTGTACCACCAGGTCTCTTGCGACGATCCCGAATCGTCGTGTCTATTCGCCGACTGTAACTCCTGTTGGGAGACTTTCGTCGGACAACAAATCTACAAGCTCTTTTTGACCGATTTCGCCATCCAAATTTTTTTAACCTTTTTCGTCAACTTCCCGCGAGCTTTGATCGCGAAGCACTCGCACAATAAGTGTGCGAAATTTATTGGTGGCCAAAATTTTGAAATACCCAAGCACGTGCTTGACGTGATTTACTCCCAAACCTTGTGTTGGTTGGGCTGCTTTTACGCTCCGCTCCTTCCGTTGATCGCGACGTTTACTTGTTTTTTTATGTTTTACGTTAAAAAGTTTGCGTGTTTGGTTAACGGATCGCCGAGCGTTACGATCTATCGGGCCTCGCGTTCCAATTCTATGTTCATGATCGTCCTCCTGGTCAGTTACATTTTTGCCATTTTACCGATCGCTTTTGCGATTGGAGAGCTTCTACCGTCGCAGTCTTGCGGGCCGTTTCGTTCGCTAACTTCCGTTTGGTCGTACGTGTTCAACGTATTTGCGTCGACCCCGTTTTGGTTCCAGAACATTGCATTTTTTATTAGCACTGCCGGATTTGGTGTTCCCGCGTTTGTCGTGTTGACGCTGTTGCTGTATTACTATTGGGCCGTCAATTCGGCAAACCGTCACATGGTGGTCGTCCTGAAAAATCAGTTGGTTCTTGAAGGACACGACAAACAGTTTTTATTGGACCGTCTCAGCATTTTTATAAAACAACAGCAAGAGTCGGCAAAGAGACTGCGACATTACGAAATGACGCGAGACGGAGAGCGAAACGTATCGAGCAGTTAAAATTGTTTCTTGTTTGACTGTTTGCACTTCAACATTCCTTAAATTTTGTACATAATAAAATGGAACGTGATTCGAACCGTGTAAGTAACGAAACTGTAAATATTAGCGCCGCGATGGTTCGATCTATATGATACGCCACTGTATAATAACACGAACGGGGTTTGCCGCGATCGATTATAATTTTACGAGACATATCAAGCGTTTGTTTTGCGCATTAGAGACGCTTCAGTTTATCCGTGCTTGGTGTTTAAAATTAATGCAGTTTTGTAATATCTAGTCGGTGGCGTCACTTCGGGAAGGGGGGGGGATACTTGTAGCTCATTATCAGTCCAATCAGAATAAAGCGACATCTGTAGTCAGTTCAGTTAAGATTACATAAATATCTGCCGTTTTTTTATAATAACTCAAAATGGGTAAATAATTTAAAAAAATATTTAAAACAAAATATATTCGCATTTTTCCCCTGAACACTTTTGGTCTCTTTAACATTTTTGTAATTTTGCACCGTTTTCAAGTTATTAAAGAAAAACAATTTTGAAAATGCGGCCTGATGGCAGCAAATTTATTACTATCTGTCTAATTGGACAGACTGAAACATAATGATCTCAATTCCAATGCAAGTTACGCCACTGAACTAAAAAAGCTCGGCAAACCCCAAAATCTTTCCTCTTGTTCTCATAACCTAACTTTTTTAAAATAAGCCAAAAATATGCCTGCCAAAGTATATTATAATACTTAATGTCTTTTTATGTATGGATGTCATTTATACGATGTCAATAATTTATGCTCAAACAATTTTTTTAATAATATAATGTGATTTTTTTATTCTAAGTCATACAAACAGTAAATCATTTTAAGTTACAGTAATAAAAAATATATCGAACGAATTGTCTTATTTACACCTTCAACTTGGTAACAAAATTTAAATTACTAGCAAATCCACCTTTGTTATTCTTCGATGATTGGTGAATGCAGCTAAAATAATATTTGAAAGTTAGACCAGACCGAGGTAAGATTTATCTACTTACAGCTTCGGCAATGTCGATCCAGTCGCTTAATGTTTTCACCAGTGCGTCGTTTTTGCTGGGGGGTTTATCCCAATTCCAATATACCAACGATTTAAAATTTCCGCGCACAAAAAAACGACGGTCTTCTTTATCAGTGTCCGGCTTTATTTTTTCGTCTAAAATTACGCCAACATATCCTTCTGGCAGCTCAATTTTTTCCCCTAAAAGCGGATAACCGCGAAACGAACCCTTACAGCATCCTAAAAAATAATTTTTCTTTGAAAATTTGAGGTTATGTAGAGGAAATAACTTGCCTGAACTTGGTTCCTGTGTTACGCACGATTCAAAAAATTCAGACACTTTTGCTTCGCAATCCGCTTTAATTCGAAAGGGCATTAATTGTACTTTTGCGGTTTTATCCACCCCAAGGTCCAAATTGTTTTTCCCGCTCTCAATGTGAATCGCCATTTTAACTTTTTATGTAAAGCTACGAACGGACTTTATTTTGGGAGAAATTATAAGGGCCGAATTCATAAAACTTTTAAGGTGACGTTAGAAATAAAAGTGGATTTTTATTGGCTTGTTAGAGTAAACGGACGTTTTCTATTGGTTAATTAGAACCACTTTAATGAAAACGTCCAGTGTTTTGGTATGTGTTGCTCCATGCGTTAGTCTGTTGCTGTTGTTTTTATCTCATGAAGCCTAAATAATTAAACATTGTTTAGTGCATGCCGCCCTTTAGGTGTCAAATTGTAATGCTACCAACCGCTACATCTAACGTCAGCATATTAAAGCTGCTACATAACCTAATTTAATTTTCAAATTTGTGTGCTTGTATACTAGAAACACGTGTGAAGATTAAAATATTATTTTGGAAGTTACATCGCAATTTTAATGGGTAGACCAGGTAAGTTTCTTGTTTTCTTTCAATACTTTATCGTTTTTGTCTGTTTTTTTTAAATAATAAAGTTAATTTTGGTAGTCGAACCGGTAGGGTGTTTTGAGGTTCAAATTGACGCTAATTGTTCAATTCTGTTTTAATGGGTTTAGTTAGTGATAGTGAAAAACACACCAACAATGTGTTTACTCTGCGGTCGGCAACCACCCTTAATTTTGTAAATTTAGTCTTAAAATTTGGTTTTAGGGCGATAACTTTTTTACTTTTCATCCTATGCTCAAAATGGTAATATACTGAATTGAAGAAAATTAAATTCTCTTTAAAAAACGTTTTATGTATATTTTGCCTTGGACCAATACTTTCACCTAAATCGATTAAAACATAAATTCAGTTGGTTTTGTTTGATGTGACTTAAACATTTTGTGTTGCTTGTAGGTTTTGAAGGACGCAGCAGTGGCGGTGGCGGACGAGGCGGTTTTGGAGGAGGCCGAGGTGGCGGCGGTGGTCGTGGAGGAGGCGGATTTGGTGGTGGCCGTGGAGGAGGAGGAGGCGGATTTGGTGGTCGTGGTGGTGGCCGAGGAGGCGGATTTAGCGGTCGCGGCGGCGGTGGTGGTAGAGGAGGCGGAGGAGGACGCGGCGGGTTTGGTGGTCGTGGAGGAGGACGCGGGGGCCGTGGTGGAGGCAAACCAGGCGGTTTCAAAGGAGGCAAAACCGTAGTTGTTGAACCTCATAGGCACGAAGGCGTGTTCATTGGTAAAGGAAAAGAAGACACACTCCTTACTCTTAGCTTAGTCCCAGGAACGGAAGTTTACGGCGAAAAACGTGTCTCAGTCGAGGTAAGCATTTTAAAGAGCCGATTCCTCTCTGCACCTAGTTAAACTTAAATTTCAAATTTTTTTATTGTTTATAGAACGACGCTGGAGCCAAAGTAGAATATCGCGTGTGGAATCCGTTCAGAAGTAAATTGGCTGCTGCTATTTTAGGTGGCGTTGATGAAATCCATATAAAACCTGGCAGCAAAGTTCTCTATTTGGGAGCAGCGTCGGGTACGACAGTTTCTCATGTTTCCGACATTGTAGGCCCTGAGGGTTTGGTTTATGCAGTCGAATTCTCACACCGATCCGGCCGCGATCTGATAAATGTTGCACAAAAACGAACCAATGTAGTTCCCATTATCGAAGATGCTCGTCACCCAAACAAGTACCGCATGCTTGTCGGTATGGTAGACACGATATTTTCGGATGTGGCTCAACCAGATCAGGCCAGAATTGTGGCTCTTAACGCCCAACACTTTTTAAAAAATAACGGTCACTTTGTTATTTCAATTAAGGCGTCGTGTGTGGATTCGACTGCACAACCCGAAGCGGTTTACGCACAAGAAGTCAAAAAATTGCAAGCAGATAATTTGAAACCAAAAGAACAAATGACATTGGAACCCTTTGAGCGTGATCACGCAGTTGTGGTGGGAGTTTTTAGACCACCTCCAAAAACCAGTTAAATTTTTGTATTTTTTTTGTTTCGATTAATAGTAATCGAAATTCGATTTAGTTTTATTATATTTTTGTGTACGTTCCTGTATATTTAATAAATTTAAAAGAAATTTGTTAAAAATTTTACTATTTTACTAATTGGATCACTTTTAAAACGATTTTTTTTTGCTCTAAATTTGTCACCTTTTTGTATGACGAATTTTTTACCTATTTTACGCATTTGGTTGCGTAGAATTATTTTGACCCACTGTGAAACAATAATACGGACGCCTATGTTTTTTGAATCGTCTTATTTTTTATTCGTCAATCGGAATCGTCGTTTGTCGTGACCCGACAGTACACGACAAGGCAAATTATTCTAAAGCATTTTGAAGTTTTTTTGTCTCTAGATTTTGGGCTTAAAAATGAAAATTAGCAAATGATTGTTGTATAAATGTGGTCCTTATAACAGGCTGTAATTATTTAATGCTTTCATTCGATCTTAAACTACTTATAATTTGTGGTACGTAGTCATTTTGTTTCAATCGTTTTATAACCTCACAATGTTGCGTCGACGTATAAACAATTTACTAATTATTTTTAAATTAGGTGCAAAATTTTGTGATATTCACTGTTAATTACGTATTTGTTGTAGGCTTCCATACCAAACGAGTTGTACAATTGAAGAAGTCTAAGTTGCCGCAGCAGTTAAAAACGAAAGGTTAGTTTACTTTTTTTTTCAATCCAGTAACAAATGCATAGATAAAATGTATGGTTCAAATGTATAGTTGATGATGAATCAAATGTTTTTTTTTTATTAAATAAACTCTGAAATTAACACCTATAACTCTATATCCCAGGGGAGCCAACAAGCGGCTCTTTGAAGGATTATTTGTGGCTCTCGATAAATGGATCCAAGTTTTCTTTTCATTTTTGTGCTATTATATTTTAAAAAATTATTATCTTTCCATATGTGTTTCAAAATATCTTTTATCCAATACCTGCAAGTAATAGTAATTTATGGGACTAGTGAGTAAAGATACATTTTATCCACGAACGGAAAGTTTAGCATTCGAGGCAAAGTCGACGATGTACAAGTTTAAAAAATAAAATCTTGTACACCATCGTTTGCAAGGTACACTTCTGTTTTGATGTTATATCGACTGGTCTATAGGGTTCTTTGATTTAATAATTGTAAAACACATGAAGCCTCCCCTGTATTTATGCGATGAAGAGTTAAATTTAGCCTCTGTAATTTTCAATTTTTGGGTTTTTTATTTGACTTAATAACTTAAAAAATGAGATCCCGCCCTTGTATTTTAGCGACAAAGAATTAAATTTGCTTCCTGCAATTTGTAATTTTCTTTAGTTTTGTGTATATTTTATCGAGGAACGATCGTCATATTGTTCTAAAATAACCGCCCCCTGCCCGGATTGTTTTTTGCGTGACCGCATTTTTTTACACACATGTGTATAGTAATTGTCAAAATTCCCTGGCCTTTTTCACAAAAGATCAGTTTAATCTTCTTTTTTTTCAATCCACTTTTCACCATCCTTTGTACATTACATTAGTGAAATTTAGTTTTAAGAAGTTTTTGCATGAAACTGCTACGTATTTGCATGAATATGCTACGATATTATTATTTCTTGGAAAGGTCGGCATCTCGAGTAGTTTGCTTCTGAATGTTCAGTTCTGAATGAAAATGGTATTGTTGTAAAGATCTTTAACAAATTAGCAAATTTTGTAGGAAAAATTATTTTATTACTACCACATCTTTTAAATAATTTTCGATTTAAGTTAACCACTTAGTTAACTTTGGTTGTAAACTTAAAAGAAATTGAGTTGTTTTTTTTTGAAATTTTGAATGTTTTAGTTTATGTATGTATATCGTAGTTAGATCACTCTCACTAAATAAGATGTGACTTGGTCAATTTTCAACATTTTAAGTTGAAATTTGTTTCACATATTTTTGAATATGTATTACTTTGACAAAATGTAAAAAACATAAACCTCGATTTCTTTTAAGTTTACAGTAGTGGTGTTCCTCCTTATTAACTTCAGTCTGATATTGCTTAAAAGGGTGGCAGTAATAAAGTAATTTTTCTTACAAAATTTGCTTATTTTTAGAAGAGCTTTTCAACAATACCATTTTTGAATTTTAATCTATGGTGCTATTTAAAATTCTGGAGTTCTGGACATTCAGGGGCCAACTATTTTGGAAAATAATAATATCAACATTTGATTTTTTTATTACGACTTTTGTAATGACATTTTTTGAACCAACTCTCTAAGACCTACAGTTTTTGAAAGAAATTCCTGATACGAGTGGTCTCATTCACCCTGTATACATTGAACATTGCAAACGGTGGTGTAGAAGATTTTTTTTTACTTGTATATATGGGTGCCAACACGTAAAAAACAAAAATGCTAACACAGGAGATCTCGGGAGAACTTTTGGCATTTAAAAAACTTTCAAATTTTAGGACTTTTTTTGCTTTTCTGCTTATAACTCCTAAACGGTACATCCTAGTAAAAAAGTTAAGATATAACAAATTAAAAAATATTAAATTTTGCTTTGACTGAGGACTGCCACTTAATAATTTAGTCAAGTGGTATGGTCGAAAACCATACATTTCGAAAAGAACGAAAAATATCAATTAAATTATAACTAACCTCCGCTGCCAAATTAAAAACTTGCTCAAAGTGATCTTGATAGTTCATTATAAATTTAAAATCCCGGTTTTTACATGATATGCCTACACCATATTTAATTCTTAAATACACTAATCTGGGGGTGGTACGTCGATGTTTATACCGTAATCACCTGAAATTAAACCGAATTAAACCTGAAATGTTAAAATATATGGGAGAGAACGGAATGGAAGAGTTGAATAACATTTATAATTTGGCATGGGAACAAGGAATAATACCGAAGGATTGGGAAGTCTCAATAATACTACCGATATATAAGAAGGGCGACAATAGAAAATGCGAAAACTATAGAGGTATTTCACTGATATGTGTGGCAGGAAGGGTGTACGAAAGAATACTGGAAGCCAGACTACGGAAAATAATAGAACCATCATTAGAAAAATCACAAAGTGGCTTCAGAAAAGGTTTCAGTATACAGGATTACATATTTACAATAAGACAGATAATGGAAAAACAGAGAAGGCAAGATGAATGCTCATATGTGTGTTTTGTGGACTTGGATAAAGCATTTGATAGAGTACCTAGAGAACAAATATGGAAGATATTGGAAGAGAGAGGGGTCAAAAAGAACTTGATACGAGCTATACAAAGCATCTACAGGAAGACAACAAACTATGTAAGAACGGGAAATTTGAAATCGGAAGAATTTGAAACGATGGAGGGGCTGAGGCAGGGTGGTGGGTTGAGCCCTATATTATTTATAGTACTAATGGACGTGGTGATTAAGGAAACAAAGGCAAAGACCAAAAAATTAGTAGTAGGATATCGAAACATGCAAAAAGTGGAGATATCAGAATGTGCATTTGTCGACGACCTGGGGATATTTGCAAACAGTGAACAAAGCCTGCAACACAACGTTGATATATGGAAGATGGCCTTGGAAAAAAGGGGTATGAAGATAAATGCAGAAAAAACCAAGGTAATGAAATTGGGAAAAATGGAAGGAGAAATGAATATCAAAATAAATGGAAGACAAATTGAACAGGTGAAGCAATTCAAGTACTTGGGCATAATCATTGATGAAAATGGAAGTTACGAAGCTGAAATAAACAGTAGAGTGAATTCGGCAGCGAATTTTTATTATGCATTAGGTAAAACAATTCTAAACAAAAAAGAAATTTTCAGGAGAACAAAAATTACTGTATACAAAACTATCTACCTACCGACACTAACATTTGGATGTGAGTCATGGAACTTGACACAAAGGATGAAAAGTAAAATTCAAGCATCAGAGATGAAATATTTGAGGAGAGTGGAGGGAGTAACGAAAATGGATAGAATCAGAAATGAAGAAATAAGAAATAGACTCGAAGTGGAACCAGCAATGGTAAGGGTAAAAGATAGTCAGCTGAGATGGTTTGGACATCTGAATCGGATGGAGGGAGATATGCCAGTGAGAAATGTATGGCAGGCAAGACCAGCAAGAAAAAGAACAAGAGGAAGACCAATGAAAACTTGGGACGACAATGTTGGACAGATCCTGAAAGAGAGGGGGAAAACCTGGTATGAGGCAGGACAATTAGCGTTAGAGAGAAAAGAGTGGCAAAAATTTGTGAATAGAGGAACTTGAGAAGAGAGATGGAAACTTCAACACCTTCGGGTAACATGAGGACTTATGATTTTGAATTAATTGAATACACTAATCTTAGTACCAACATATGAACTTGTTCTGTCGAGCTTTGTGCAATATTAAGTTGTACCAAGTTGACAGGAAGGTTAAAACTAACAGCTGTGTACAAATGGGTTGTACAGATCGCGAACAGTACAAATCTCGTAATACCAAGTCCGGTAAATCGCACTTCGTACAAAGTAGCCCGTACACTTCGCGCTCGGTACAAAAATCACTGTACAGAGCGCGAACTGTACAATTTCGGGCTTGGTACGTAACATGTAATTTCCAATTTTTGGGTTTTTTATTTAATTCAATAACTTATAAAATGAGATGCCGCCCTTGTATTTTAGCGACGAAGAATTAAATTTGTCCCTTGCAATTTGTAATTTTTTTTAGTCTTGTGTATATTTTATCGAGGAACGATCGTCATATCGTGCTAAAATAACCCCCCAGCTCTCCACCCGGATTGTATTTTTGCGTGACCGCATTTTTTGTGGCAATATTAACACCGAAAACGCGGTTGTGATGCGAAAATTATTAAGTTAGCTTTGGTAAGGCATTAATTCACCCTCTTCTCTGGTATTTCCATTATAAAAAGTTTCGAGAACGCAAATGTGAATCTGGAAATCCACTAAGAGTGGATATAATGGATTATAAACAAGTAACTCGTAATACTTAAAATTTTACATCATTATTTAACTTCTACGAGTTAATAGAATAATATTTTGTAATATTAAAAAAATTATGTGGATTTTCCCGTGGATTTTCCTGTAAAAAAATAAATCGGACGCCTATGTCTCTCGAATCTTAATTCTTGATTGTGATTCGTCAATCGTCTGTGGCATGATGCAAACTTCGTTACTATGCCGTGCACGACAAGGCGATTTTATAAAGTTTTTCAATAATTAGCAGATTAAAAATAAAAATTAGTAAATGATTCGTTTACATAATGTGCTTATATAATAGGTTGCAATTGTTTAATGCTTTTATTCAACCTGAAAATGTTAATAATTAGTGGTACGTGGTAATTTTGTTTAAATGATTTTATAACCTCACAATATGGCGTCAACGTATAAACGACTGACTAATTTTAATTTAGATGGATTTAATGTGTGATATTTATAGTAAATTATGTATTTGTTCTAGGTTTTTGTACCGAACGAGTTGAATGGTGGAATGCAAAATTGTACAGCGACAATTGCAAAGTTGAGAAGAAACCTAAGCTGTCGCAGCAGTTTAAAACGAAAGGTCAGTTTACTCTTTGTTTTGGCAATCCAGTTTCCACTATCCGTTGTATATCATTAGTGTAATTTAGTTTTTCTCTAACAAAACCAGATTGTGAGTAATGCAAGTTTTATCTTGTGAAAACTTCCCATATATGAATGCAAATTAAATGAATTTAGTCACTATCTTTATTTGACGCTCATTTTATCAAGTAATTTTTAATGTTTTTCATTTATATTAAATATTATTGTTTAAAGATGGCGAGGGCTAAGAAGAACCGGCAAGGAGAAATACCAACGCAGTACATGCGGGGGGAATTTTCGTAACTGCGCATTATCACGTGCGGGTTCTTCTTAGCCCGAGCCAACTTTAACTTTGGGGGTTATTGTTGCTTTGATGGTTAATTTAAATTTTTCAAAGGAAGTGAAAAAATTTGCTAGTCAAATCGGAAGGGGTTTTAGAATTTTTGTCTAAAGCAACTTACCTTTTCGTTCCCGACTTTAGATTTTTAATTTGTTGCACTTTTTCTAATAAATAAAATTTGGACAGCCACAACTGGACATTCGCCCAGATCTGCCATTAATTTGATTCCCACAAACACATAGATCCTTCAGTTCCTCTAAGAGCTATGTAACACACGAAAATTATAAGTTCCCCCAAGTTTATAAATTTGGTTTGATACTCAAAATCACGTCCACTTTCCATCCCTGGTGTTTGCAAGTTGAGTTGGATCAAATAGTCCAGTCATTTAAAGGATTCACCTACGAAAATTGAGATACCCAGCTGTAAACTCGTGAAAACTTGTATTTTGACATCCTAAAACTTTTCTTAAAATTCACACATGATCCGATGTGAGCAACTGTAAAAATCGGAGGTCAAAGGTCACAAAAATTGGTTTTTTAAATTTTTTTGCGAAACTGTTAGTTTTATGCGAAAAATAATTTAGACAAAAATTGTAGATCATTTAATTATCTACAAAAATTGTCCTTGCACTTTTTTCCTGAGATTCACCATTTCTGAGAAAAAGCGATTCTAAAATTTACTAAAGTTGTATTCTCCATAGTACATAGGTTGCGTGGAAACGTGTGCATTAATACAACTATACAATTCTTCTTCTTCACTTCATGGGTTAGGCTTTATTAGCCTGTTTGGTCTTCATACTTCTTTCCATCTTCGTCGCGGGCGGCCAACATTTCTTTTTCTATATACAGTGGAATCCGTTTATTATGACTCCGCTTATATTGACCAACCGCTTAATATGAAGTAATTGCAATGCGAAGTTTGGTTTTCATATAAAATTCTATATAACAAAGTTCGGATATAATGACTTCGCCACTTCGCTTATAGTGACATGTCGCTTATTATGACTTATTTTTAAGAAATCATGTGACCAACATCCCTTTCCCTGCAACAATCTTCGGTGCTAGGCTAATTTTTGTTTTGATTCTCAATGATTCTGTTTTTAAATGCTTGTTTTGTGTCAGTTCATGTTTCTTTTTTATTAATAGATACACACATTTTGTAGTTTTTTTCTCTATTTAACTAAATATCTAATAAAAATAGGAAGTTGTTTATTTTCTAAGGCTATGCTTTGTATGACGCCCGCTTAGTATGACTTGTTTGTCACTTCCCTTCGATGTCATTATAAGCGGATTCTACTGTATATGGTTTGTATTCCAGAATTTGTTTTGGTATTCTTTCTTCATTCATTCTATTGACATGTTCTTTCCATTTACCTCTGTATTCCTGGATTTTTTCATTGATGTCATAGATGTTTAGATCTCTCCTTATGTCGGTATTCTTAATTTGATCTCGTAGTGTACAACTATACAATTAAATATGGTATTTTAACCGCGCGCTCTCTGCCCTCTATCTCGAAAACGATTCAACGTATGAAAAAATGTTTGAAACAAAAGTTGTAGAGAATTTAATTTTCTACAATATTGATAATAAATACAAATAGCATAAAACCCGTAGGAAACGAGATATTGGCAAAAAAATCGATTTTTGTTACCTTTGACCTCCGACTTTTACAGTTGCTTACATCGGATCATGTGTGAATTTTAAGAAAAGTTTTAGGATGCCAAAATACAAGTTTTTACAAGTTTACAGTTGGGTATCTCAATTTCCGAGATTTTTATCTAATTTTGACTTAAATGACTGGACTAAAAAGAAATGTTGAATGAACTAATGTGTGTCTTTTCTACTTTGCAGATTTGAAACATCCAAGAGTCATTCATAGAGACGAGGTTTGAAGGAAAACTTGGCGTAACGAGAAGAAGAAAAACATAAATTCAGGCGGAGTTCTGCAAGAGCGCTGTTGCATTATTTTTAGAGGAAAGGTGAGTGTTTCATTTTCTTACCCGTAAATAAGCAGTTTGCCATTGAAATTAAAAAGCACGTACTCCATCCTGTGATTACGCGACGGTTAATGAGATTTTCGTCATCCTGCGCTTCTGATAGGGACAAATTTGTAAACGAAAACTTTTTGAAAACAAAATTTTAAATTTATATTTTTTGCTTTCTGTTGGCATTCAAGTATAGCGAAATGTACATGAATCTGAATTTCTTGGGACACAAAATTATTTTATGTTAAGCAGCCTTTTACTTGGCTGAAATTATACACGAACTAAAACTCGAAACTCAGATTAGGGAACGTACCCATACTACGTGACCCGTTTAGGGGGGGGAGGGGGGTCTTCAAAATACCACGCTTGGTCACCGGGGCGGGGGAGGGGGCTTAAGTTTTTGTCACGTAGTCAATATCTTTTAGGGAAATCTCGCGCTTTTTTGAGCTATATTCAAAAATAAATGAAAAGAAGACTTTTGTTTTTAAATAAAGACAAATATGAATCAATTTAATTTTTTTTTAACTTTGTGTTTGCAAAAAATGGTTTAAAACCATATTTATGAACTACTACGTGACAAAATTGGGGGAGGGGGGGTTGGTATTGGCATATACTACGGATGGTCACCGAGGGGGGGGAGGGGGTAAAAAATTGTAAAAAAATAGGTCACGTAGTATGGGTACGTTCCCTTACCAAAATTGTCATTCCTAATTTTATACTTTTACTTAATTGTGTTCATCGGGCGTACCTTTTAAGATAGCGTTCTTAATTTTTGTGCATAAGCTTTAAATACCGTTACCAATGACCCTACCAAATTTCATAAATCGCACTAGAAACTAAAGGCTTTAAAAAACCTATCCCTAGACAAAAATATCAACTAAATGGTTATACACAGTGCGCATCTTTTAAGATCTCTTTCTTGACATTTCTTGAGACATGTTTAAACTATCATTATTAATAACCATGCCAAATTTGATCGACCGCATTAGAGGCTAAGGGGTTGAAAAACCTACCCTTAGATGAAAATCAGAAGTAAATTTCATGTACCGATGAAATTTGGTGTATTTGTTCATGATAGTATTTGAAACATAGTACTAAAATTGAAATGAAAAATTTAAGAAGAACGCGTATCAAACAACATATGTTTTTATCACATTAAAAATGTCAAAGTTTGTGCCAAATAATGAGCATTTGCGGACTTCATTGCAATGTTGTACCTAATGTTGCTTTAAGCACAGGAAAGGAAGCCTTTGTTTTACATGGAATTGTAACGATTGATGACAAATTCATTTATTTTGGGTATCCTAATGGCAAAAAATCATGGGTTGATCCAGGCGCACCATCAACATCACTGCAAAACCAAATCAATTTCGATAGAAGAGAATGTTTTCTATTTTGTATGATCAGAGAGGTGTGCTGTACCTTGAATTCTTAAAAGGTAGTGAAACCGTTATTACTGATCGCTAACAGACAAAAAAATGATCAATTTGAACCATGCTTTGATCAAAAAAGCGACCAGAATGGGCTAGAAGACGCAGCAAGGTATTTTTTGCTCTATGACAACGCACCTTTACACAAAACAAAACCAGTTCGGGATATGTTGAAATCATTTGGCTGGAATTTGTTACCCCACTAGCCTTATTTACCAAACTTTGCTCCTTGTGACTACCATTTGTGTTCATCAACGAGACACGCATTTACAGTGCAAAACAGGAAAACAACAGGTCTATTTCCCCAGCCCCCCCCCCCCATTTTGATTTTTGGATCACTTTTTAAGTCATTCGTTTGTGTACGTTTGTGCAATTATTTTTTTGTTTGTGCATTCACCGTTCGCGAATTATTTAACAACTTAGTTTGGGGGGCTGGAGAAATGCCAGCCCCTCTCATCGCGAATTTTGTGTCAAAATTGGTGTCAATCGTTTGTGTACGTTTGTGCAATCAATATTTTCGTTTGTGCAAACACCGTTCGCGAAATATTTACAATTCAAATGGGGGGGCTGGAGAAATGCCAGCCCCTCCCCCATCGCGAATTTTGGGTCAAAATTGGTGTCAATCGTTTGTGCACGTTTGTGCATTCAATATTTTCGTTTGTGCAAGCACGGTAAGCGAAATATCTTTAATTGAATAACCGGCCATCATTTCTCCAGCTCCCCCCCCATCACGAATTTTGGGTCAAAATTGGTGTCAATCGTTTATGCATCGTTTGCGTACGTTTGTGCATTTATTATTTTTGTTTGAGTTATAGTAGGGACAATTAATGGATTTAAGATTTTAACGTGAAGTTCTCAGCAACTTTGAGGGTTTACGGAGTAATATAATCTCAGGCTGTAAGAAATGGAATAAAACCAAACAAACTGGTACGTCGACTAGTATCGAATATAATCAATTCTCATAACCTTCGTAATAATGGAAGTGTTTGAATTACAAGAACGATGGTGAATGGCAGGGGTTCTTCAAAAATTTAATGGCAACTACAAAAGTCACGGTCAAAAATTTAAAAGGAGAAATTTGTACAGCAGTTCTCCTGGTAACTGTCATAAATATAAAACCGAAATATAAGAAGTTTTATATTTGTGACAGTTACCAGGAAAATTGCTGTACAAATTTTTCTTTTTAGATTTTTAATTATGATTTTCGTATTTGGTTTTAAATTTTTGAAGAACCTCTGCCATTCACCATCTTTTTTGTAATTCAAACATTTCCATTTGGGTTATGGGTCCCGAGGATGAATTGATTAAATTCTAAATTGGTCGACGTACCTGTTTGTTTGGTTTTATTGCATCTCCCCACAGCCCGAGATTCTCCTATTCTTTACAACATTTTTGGGGTGAGGAGATTCTTCTCGCTTGAGGGTTGAAATTTAAATTAAATTAAACTCGAACCTTGTCTTTTTTGACCTGTACTTTGGCGCAGAGAAAATTAAATTTGTTTCCTTCCTGCAATTTGTGGTTTTCATCAAAAAGGTGTCTTTTTTAACATTCATATTTTTATCAATTTTCTATTTACCCTTTCAGCAAAAATTTCAATATTTTTTTTTATATCTTACTTACTTCCGATGGCCGAATAGCTCTTTTAGAGCTTTAGCCTCCCCAGTAATGCCTTTCTAATTTTTTATATCTTCTCAACTATAAATTACAAGTCAAGTGTTTTTTAAAATTATAATCACATAATGGTTACAATAATATACATAATTTAGCTTTAATTTAACGGATTTCATAACATAAAATAACTTTAGATTAACCCTCAATGGGGTATTCTCATTTATACCACAAAAATTAGGTACATTTTTTAAATTTTATTATACATTGTAAAATATTACTAACGAGAAAATTTTTTGCGTTACGTTTACTAGGATTTGAACTAACATCATGATAATCCCTCCGAGTTTATAAGTTTGGCTTGATAGCCAAAATCAAGTCAACTTTTCCATCCCTGGTGCATGCAAGTCGAGTTGGATCAGAATGAATGTCATCTGGACTAATGTGTATATTTTCTACTTTGCAGATTTGAGACATCCAAGAGCTATCGAAGAAGGATCTACAATCTTGGAAGCTGGACAGAGTTAGTTGGTTTAAAAAGATGCTTGTTGACGAACGAAATGTTTTAATTAGAAAACTTGGACCATTGAGATGAAAATGAAAAAACATAAATTAAGGCTGAGTTCTGCAGGAGAACTGTTAAAGAAAAGGTAAGTTATATTTTCTTCCTTAGAAATAAGTAGTTTTCCGTTGAAATTAAAAAGCATGAATCATTTAGAAAATGATGAAAAGCATGAAAATTTTTAGTCACTTTAGAGTAATTTAGATTTCTTCTTATAAAAACAAACGTGACCTGAGACGAGGAAAGGTACTTAAGCTCGAAAAAATCAATTGTTTGTTTTTTGCACTCTCCGAAACTGCATGTTTTCTTTTTTGTAACTGTGTAAACAAAAAATTTGTTTGCCGTTTCTTTATTTATTTCAAATAGTCGTAAAAAAATTTTCTTGCTATCTACGCTCTAACAGTAGCTACGGTTGTTTTTGGCTTCCCTGTAAAATTCTTCAAATAATCTTGCTTACGCAGAGAAGGTAGTAATATCCAACGTTGAACCCCCTCATTACAAAAGACCTAAGGGACTCTTCTAATAAGTTTTAGTTTACTCGCAGTTTTTTTGTTTTGTGCGTGCCTAATAAGTTGCGATGGTATTATAAAAATTTAAAGGTGAAGAAAGAGTTAAATGGAAGTGTAAAAGATGGTTTTAGACTATTGTCGAGGTAAGCTTGGTTGATTTTAAATAATTTTGATGTAAATTTGAAAAAAATAAAAAGTGAAGTTGTTTTTATTATGAAACCCATTCCTGATTTTATTATATATTATTGTTATATTGTTGAGAAGTGAAGAGATGCGGCAGTGTTTATTTTACTCAGGAGGAACTATGTGATATTTCAGAATTATTTAGGAAAGCTTATCTGAAGTGTCAAAGTGGTGCTTGTAGCCGTCAATGGTTTTAGAGTCACGGTCATCTACCCATCAAGCAGAAGCTGATTTTAGAGCGACCGCACTAGGGAGTAATCCAGAGAATTAAACCTCTTATCACGTCTCAACCTGGACCTTTGAATGCACTCGTTTTACCTGCAGATATTATTATATTAAATATATTTTATCATTATAATTATAAAAGAATACAGAACAGCATGGAGGGAACATCTTGATAGAATGGATGATGCTCGAATGCCAAAGAAGCTGTTCCTATATAATCCCAAAGGAAGAAGATCCGTAGACCGTCCCAGGATGAGGTGGCGAGATCAGTTTTGTGTGACCCAACTGCTGGTCTCAAACGTGTAGTTGATGATGGTGATATTTTATGATTATGTCTGTAATTAATGGTATAATAGTACCTCGTTAAATTACATATTTTAATTTAAACTAGACGTAATCGAAGAAAAACAGAGGGGTTCCATATTACTACCTTCTTCTCTATCTTTCCTCGTGACAGGTCATATTTTATGCCATAAATAAGTTTTTGTTATAAATTGAAAGAAATTGCCATGTAAGAATGCAAATGAAATTTTTGCGTTTGTGCTCCTCATAATTTTCCATCGTTACTCGAAAAAATTCTCAACTCTACCTACAAACTTAGATTAGGGATTTATCATTTTCTTGTGACTTCTCCACAAAAAACGTGTGCCTATTAATTTTTCTTTTTCTATTACTGTGATAATTTTATAATTGTGTTGTGTGTTATTGTTCTCTACACCACTATTCGATCTCTAGTGGCAAGGACAGCATCAACGGCGTAGGTTGTCCAGAAAACCATAAATTTCTTTATTTTTGTTGCAAGTGCATTTTTAAGAAATTAGGTTGCCTCAATAATTTACGTCAACATTGAGATGTTACCAATTGCAAGTGCATCGATGATTCTTGTTTAATTAACGCAGCTTTTGTTATTTTTAGCTTTACACATGAAGCCCAGTTTCAACAATGAATCATTAATATTCCAGAAGTTCTAAAGGAACTGAGATGTTGCGTCAAAAAGATTGTGGTGGTAGTGTAAGTTGAAAGGCAATTTCTGTATTTTTAAATTTTACTTGATGTTTTTGCAATCAATTTTACCCAAGTTTTTTTGTCTGCGTTTGGCTGTTTCTTAAATGCGCGATTTATTGTTTTAGTGAGTTGTCTTCAGATGGCAACTCATTTGTATTTTTTTGTAGTTTTTTTTATTTTGATTTGATTGTCCCAGGGTATCCCTTCAGGATATCCTGGATTTTACTTGCTTTGTTATGTGTTTGTGTGTTTCCTATATGGAGTTTTAGAGTCAAATATTGTCAACCCCACCTTTTATTGGGTTCACATTTTGTCATTGAAATGTAAATCGTCAAAAAAGTGAATCGCGTATCTAGGAAAGTGCCCAGCACAGACATAACGCGTCGGTAAAATTGACTGCAAATGCACATTTACAAGAGATATCATCAAGTAAAATTAAATACAGTAACTGCCTCTCAACTTACCCTTGCACCACAATCGTTTCGATTCAACATCTCTATTCTTTAGGAACCTAAATGAAATTAATGGTTCATCGTTCAAACAGAGTTTCAGGTATAAAGCTAAAAACTGCAATAGTTAAACAAGAATTAATTCACCAGCGAACGGTAACATCACAATGTCAATGTCGAGGCAAGCTCAATGCGCTTCTAACAAATATAAAGAAATTAAGGGTTTTCCGGCCATCCTACGCCGTCGATGCTGTCCTAGGCACTAGAGGTGGGATTGTGCTGTAGGTTCAAGCTACCGTTGCGACAGAGGAATCCCTCGATGTCGGAATGATAACAAGTCTTCCCATAGATAGACACCCGATTAATACAAAACCGAAAATAGCAGACATTTTACTGGTCGGATAAAAAAGTAATTCGCTTTTAAAAATTGTAGCAGCAGCGCGGTGGCCAAGGGATGGTAAAAAGGTAACCGTTACGGGTACACTCGCTATATCTCAGGTTCATACCATTTTCTGACGCGAGCGGCAATTTTTCATGCGCCTGTTTGATTTTTTGAGATCAGACAGCCGTATGGGAGGGGGGCGTATAAAAAATTACCATTTGCGTTAGACATGGCATGTACCTGTGATGTTTAATCTTTAAATATAGCGAGTTTACCCATAACGGATACCTTTATACCATCCCTTGGCTTCCGCGCTGCCCTACAATTTGAAGACGCGAATTACTTTTTTATCCGATCAGTAAAATGGTTGTCATTTTCGGTTTTGTATTTATCGGGTGTGTATCTGTAAGCCATAAAATTTTCACGTCTCTTAAGCTTGAAGCACACTTAGGCGACGCAACACCACACCACAGACGGAAGCCCACAACACACACAAAAATGTGCGGACCCTACCAAGCTGTGCCGTCGCCTGGTGTGTTGTGGGCTTCTGTCTGTGGTGTGGTGTCGCGTCGCCCAAGTGTGCTTGAAGCTTTAAAATACGGGATATAAAGGATCTTTTGGTTAAATAATTATTGTCAAAATAGCGAATCCGCCACTGTTTTATTGCTTTGTTTTAATTTAATAATACAAAAATCACGAGCCTCCGTATCTGTATTTACACGCGCAGAGTAAAGACTTTGGTCTTGTAATTTTAATTTTGTAATCGTAAAACACCCCGACGCCGGTCCTGTATTGCGCGTAAAATTGTAGGTTAAATTTTGGTCTTGTAATTTTAATTTTGTAATCGTAAAACACCTCGACGCCGGTCCTGTATTGCGCGTAAAATAGTACATTAAACTTTGGATGATCAAATATCTAAAAAGGAAAATTTGTACAGCAATTTTCCTGGTAACTGTCACAAATATAACATCTTTTATATTTGGGTTTTATAGTTGTGATAGTTACCAGGAAAATTCTGTACAAATTTTTCTTTTTAGGTTTTTTCCCATGAATTTTGAAGTTGACATTAAATTTTTAAAGAGGCCATGCCATTCACCATCCTTTTTCTAATTTAAACATTTCTATCTAAGTTACGGGTCCTGAGAATGAATTGATTAAATTCGAAATTGGTTGACGTATGTACTCGTTTGTTTGGTTTTATTGCATCCCCCTACAGCTCGAGATTTTCCTATTCCTTACAACATTTTTGGGGTGAGAAAATTCTTTTTGCTTCAGGGTTTTCATTTCATTTAAATTAAACTTGAATGAATTAGAAACCTCAATGAATTTCTCAGTAAGTGCTGCATATTTTGATGAAATATTTACAAGATGTAACAGTTAATTTTTGTAATCATTCCTGACGCATTTAATTCACTGAGGTCACCGGCGACTTTCACGGTGCTGAAAGGCACTGTTATTTTATTTATTCTATATATATAGTTTTTTATGTGTTTGTAATAATCTTGGCTTCACTGGTCACCGGTGACCCCCGTGGCGCCACGAACAAACTCAGTGCTGGTCACCGGCGACTCCCATGGCGTTCAACATGTTAATACATTATGAGAATTCGATTTAGAGAGTTTTCACTGTACCACAAAAAATAGGTACATTTCTTAAATTTTATTATACATCGTAAAATATTACTAAGGAAAATATTTTTTGTGTTACGTTTACTAAGATTTGAACTGACAGCATGATAATCCTCTCCAAGTTTATAAGTTTAGTTTGACAGCCAAAATCAAGTCAACTTTTCCATCCCTGGTGCATGCAAGTCGAGTTGGATCAGAATGAATGTCATCTGGACTAATGTGTATATTTTCTACTTTGCAGATTTGAAACATGCAAGAGCTATCGAAGGTGGATCTACAATCTTGGAAGCTGGACAGAGTTAGTTGGTTGAAAAAGATGCTTGCTGACGAACGAAATGTTTTAATTAGAAAACTTGGTCTAACGAGATGAAAAGGAAAAAACATAAATTAAGGCGGAGTTCTGCATGGGAGCTGTTAAAGAAAAGGTAAATTATATATTTTTTCTTATAAATAAGCAGTTTACTGTTGAAATTAAAAAGCATGAATCGATAATCCGATAATTTTGTTACGGATTTTGTATTTTGATTTGTTTTGACAAGTAGGTTATAACGACACCATGTAAAACTACGATCTTACCGACAGCTGCAGATTACTGTACATCTTCTGACATCTACCGTGACTTTCATCAACTGTAGACTTTCGTACTTACCGACAATTACAGATTTCTATTATTTATTGATATCTACAGATTACTATAATATTGATAAGGTTGTGTCAAAGTTCTCCGGCATTTTAACCTTGCCATACAAATTATCATCAGTTTGAAAATGAAAATTAATAAATAATTTTGTACAAATGTGCTCTGGATGAGTGGTTGTAATCCCGTAATGCTATCAGAACATGCCAAAAAGTTTTGGTACGTAATCAAATAGTTTCGAGTAATTTATAAATTATAACCTCAGGATAAATTAGATTAGAACCAATTTGTAATTTTTGTGTTAAAGTACATAATATCTATTTGTTTTAGGCTTTCATAACGAACAAGAAGATCAATGGTGGTGTCCAAAATTGTATAACGACAATTAGGAAATCGAAACCTGAAGTTGCTGCAGCATTTGAAAACGAAAGGTTAGTTTAGTCTTTTTTTTTAAATCTAGTCTCCAATGTCATTTGTAGGTAGTTATCTTAGTTAGTAAAATTTAGTTTTCCTCTCGCTCCCAAAGTTGCTAACATTTCGAGTGATTTTGTCGACAAAAAGCGGTGACAAATTTAAATTATTGCAGTTAAAAAATTGCGAGTTTCTCTCCCTTCTCCCCTAACAGTTGGTCAAATCCTTCACTAGTCTGGGATGAAAACGGTGCTGTGTAACGAAAAAGGATCTTATCACTTACGTTCCGATTACTAACGTGCACGATTGGATTAACTGAATGTTTGTTATGTAAATTGGGAAGAAGTGCGAGCTACGTTGCGCGATATGGAAGGTACGAAGGGCAATGTTTTGTGATGATGGAGAGTGGATCACAAAACTAAATAGAAAGAGTGGTCATTTTTAAGAGCGCATGTTTACCATCAATACGACAGCCGTGGAGTGACGTGACTGCTGGTTGACTACAGAGCAAAAATTCTGGGTTCAAATCGCGAACTATACAGAATTTCTTCAGAATGGTGAAATCGACAAGGAAAGGAGTGAATCACCTCGGAAAATGATTCGTAAAGACCATTAAAATGGTCACCGCTTGCTATGTTTCGCTTGCTAACAAAAACAGAAATTTGAAGTAATCTCGATTTACTCCGAATTTCTGTTTTTGTTAGCTAACGAAACTTATCAAGCGGTGGCCATTTTATTGGTAAACAATGCTCACTGAAAAAGACCACTCTTCTCATCTTTTAGGTCATCTTCTATTATCACAAAACATAGCTCGACCTACGGCCTCGCACTTCTCTCCAAGATCCATAATAGTCCGGTCAAAATAGACATCGACCCTTGCATTAATTCCCAAGAAGCTGAAAATTTGCATGAACGTTAGGGATACCATTATAATAAAATTGTAAAAAGTCCCCATCGGTCCCATGTGTGCAAAAAATTTTATGCGCGATCAAAGTTTGCAAAAATGAGTTTTTTGCATTTTTTAGCAAAACGGTTAGTTTTATAAGAAAAATAGTTGTGACAAAAATTGTAGATCATTTAATTATCTACAAAAATTGTTTTTACACTTTTTTCTCTAAGATTCACCATTTCTGCGAAAAAGCGATTCTAAAATTTACTAAAGTTGTATTGTCCTTAGTATTCACACGTTTCCAGGTTGTAGTGTACTTGCCTATGAAGAATACAACTTTGGTTAATTTTGGAATCACTTTTTCTCAGAAATGGTAAATCTTAGGGAAAAAAGTGTAAGAACAGTTTTTGTATATAATTAAATGATCTACAATTTAGTCTAAACTATTTTTGCAAACTTTGACCTTGAATAAAATTTTTTACACATGGGATCGATGGGGACTTTTCACAATTTCATTGTTCCATGCATCTTGTTCGCTATGCAAAAAAATCGAACATGTATTTTCCGTCGCGAAAAAAGGAAATTCGTCCCTGCAACTTTAGGTTGTTTCAACAAAATGCGTACCCGCTCCTGTATTTATTTATGTTGTAATCAGAGTTGTAATAATATTTTAACCCCCCCCCCTCTCCTTTTTGTAGTTTTTATTCTATGTATTTTTACGTGACCGCAGTTTTGGTGATAACATTAGCAACGGAACCATGAATCAGATTCGACATTATTACGAACGGTTGGTGTGCGTCACGCGAGAAGTATAATCTCCCCTTCCCCTATTCAATCGGTAAATTTGATTTCGGTTGTCATTTGGGGGTGAATGTTTGAACACAGACATCGTGATTGCGATGCGGAACTTGAGGTGCCTCTCTTGACTTAAAATCTTAAAAATAAAAGTCAAAACTGTGCTGTTAATTAAAAGTATTATTACACGATTCAAAAAATATTAATTAGGTAAAACATAAAACAATTTCGGTACAGGTTTAAAATTTTGAAGCAATAATGTCTTCAAATATGACCAATCACAGCGCTTGTAGTGCTGGTCACATTATTGCTTTGAAATTAGTTCAAATTTTAAAATTTTAAGCCTGTACCAAAATAGTTTTACCTTCGTCATTTTTATGGAATTTTTTAAAAATATTTATTATTAACAGCACAATTTTGACTTGTTCAAGACCTTTGTTTTACGCTACGAGAGAGGCGCCTTAATAAAAACGTTAGACCTAGTAGCGTTAGTACTATAATTCTTCTTCTCTCTTCAAAGTTGTGTGTAAATTTGATGATGGTGAGCCATTCCATTTGTACGAGTGAATGTTTAAACGCGATTGGGATGCGGAAATTAAAAAAAATCCTCTCTTTTTTTCAATCCGGTGTATAAATGTGATGATGGTGAGCCGTTTCATTGAAGTGAACGTTTGAACACCGAAAACGCGATATCGATGCGGAACTTAATAAAAAAGTGGGGTCAGATAGCCCTTGAGTACGTGGTTCGAATAACAAATTAGGGATTCAAATCCGGTAATTCCCTTTAAGTCCCTCGTTCTGAAAAGGTTTTAGATCCCGCTCAAGTCTTTTAATTCTTTTTCGCGTCCTAGTACCGAAAAGTGTGTCCCGTTTCGTACCTCAAATCGAGTACGAAAACAGTCTACTTACGGCCTGGACAACAAAATTACAAAACTTTGGTCTTGTAATTTTAGATTTGTAATCGTAAAAAAAACCGACGCCGTCCCTGAATTGCGCGTAAAATAGTAGGTTAAACTTTGGTCTTGTAATTTTAGATTTGTAATCGTAAAAAAACCGACGCCGTCCCTGAATTGCGCGTAAAATAGTAGGTTAAACTTTGGTCTTGTAATTTTAGATTTGTAATCGTAAAAAACACCGACGCCGTCCCTGAATTGCGCGTAAAATAGTAGGTTAAACTTTGGTCTTGTAATTTTAGATTTGTAATCGTAAAAAAACCGACGCCGTCCCTGAATTGCGCGTAAAATAGTAGGTTAAACTTTGGTCTTGTAATTTTAGATTTGTAATCGTAAAAAACACCGACGCCGTCCCTGAATTGCGCGTAAAATAGTAGGTTAAGAGGGGCATTTTTTTCAGGGTTTTTTTAATTTAATCAACAGATGGCGCCTACTTAAATATTTTTATAAAATAAGAAGAATTTGCTATATTTAAAATATAGCAAATTCGTTGAGATAATACTATTCTATAAACAATATTCTGGATCTTAAGCTATTTTGAGTTCGTATTGAGTATGTCAAAACACACTCACTTACAAAAAAAGATAATTAAACTTTAATTATGAATTGTGTTTTTATAAATTAATATTAAGAACTCAAAATAGCTTAAGATCAAGAATATTGTTTATAGAATAGTATTATCTCAACGAATTTGCTATATTTTAAATATTGCAAATTCCTCTTATTTTATAAAAATATTTAAGTAGGCGCCATCTGTTGATTAAATTAAAAGAGCCCTGAAAAAAATGCCCCTCTTAAACTTTGGTCTTGTAATTTTAGATTTGTAATCGTAATAAACACCGACGCCGGCCCTGAATTGCGCGTAAAATAGTAGGTTAAACTTTGGTCTTGTAATTTTAGATTTGTAATCGTAATAAACACCGACGCCGGCCCTGAATTGCGCGTAAAATAGTAGGTTAAACTTTGGTCTTGTAATTTTAGATTTGTAATCGTAAAAAACACCGACGCCGTCCCTGAATTGCGCGTAAAATAGTAGGTTAAACTTTGGTCTTGTAATTTTAGATTTGTAATCGTAAAAAACACCGACGCCGTCCCTGAATTGCGCGTAAAATAGTAGGTTAAGAGGGGCATTTTTTTCAGGGTTTTTTTAATTTAATCAACAGATGGCGCCTACTTAAATATTTTTATAAAATAAGAAGAATTTGCTATATTTAAAATATATAGCAAATTCGTTGAGATAATACTATTCTATAAACAATATTCTGGATCTTAAGCTATTTTGAGTTCGTATTGAGTATGTCAAAACACACTCACTTACAAAAAAAGATAATTAAACTTTAATTATGAATTGTGTTTTTATAAATAAATATTACGAACTCAAAATAGCTTAAGATCAAGAATATTGTTTATAGAATAGTATTATCTCAACGAATTTGCTATATTTTAAATATTGCAAATTCCTCTTATTTTATAAAAATATTTAAGTAGGCGCCATCTGTTGATTAAATTAAAAGAGCCCTGAAAAAAATGCCCCTCTTAAACTTTGGTCTTGTAATTTTAGATTTGTAATCGTAATAAACACCGACGCCGGCCCTGAATTGCGCGTAAAATAGTAGGTTAAACTTTGGTCTTGTAATTTTAGATTTGTAATCGTAAAAAACACCGACGCCGTCCCTGAATTGCGCGTAAAATAGTAGGTTAAACTTTGGTCTTGTAATTTTAGATTTGTAATCGTAAAAAACACCGACGCCGTCCCTGAATTGCGCGTAAAATAGTAGGTTAAGAGGGGCATTTTTTTCAGGGTTTTTTTAATTTAATCAACAGATGGCGCCTACTTAAATATTTTTATAAAATAAGAAGAATTTGCTATATTTTAAATATAGCAAATTCGTTGAGATAATACTATTCTATAAACAATATTCTGGATCTTAAGCTATTTTGAGTTCGTATTGAGTATGTCAAAACACACTCACTTACAAAAAAAGATAATTAAACTTTAATTATGAATTGTGTTTTTATAAATAAATATTACGAACTCAAAATAGCTTAAGATCAAGAATATTGTTTATAGAATAGTATTATCTCAACGAATTTGCTATATTTTAAATATTGCAAATTCCTCTTATTTTATAAAAATATTTAAGTAGGCGCCATCTGTTGATTAAATTAAAAGAGCCCTGAAAAAAATGCCCCTCTTAAACTTTGGTCTTGTAATTTTAGATTTGTAATCGTAATAAACACCGACGCCGTCCCTGAATTGCGCGTAAAATAGTAGGTTAAACTTTGGTCTTGTAATTTTAGATTTGTAATCGTAATAAACACCGACGCCGGCCCTGAATTGCGCGTAAAATAGTAGGTTAAACTTTGGTCTTGTAATTTTAGATTTGTAATCGTAAAAAACACCGACGCCGTCCCTGAATTGCGCGTAAAATAGTAGGTTAAACTTTGGTCTTGTAATTTTAGATTTGTAATCGTAAAAAACACCGACGCCGTCCCTGAATTGCGCGTAAAATAGTAGGTTAAGAGGGGCATTTTTTTCAGGGTTTTTTTAATTTAATCAACAGATGGCGCCTACTTAAATATTTTTATAAAATAAGAAGAATTTGCTATATTTAAAATATAGCAAATTCGTTGAGATAATACTATTCTATAAACAATATTCTGGATCTTAAGCTATTTTGAGTTCGTATTGAGTATGTCAAAACACACTCACTTACAAAAAAAGATAATTAAACTTTAATTATGAATTGTGTTTTTATAAATAAATATTACGAACTCAAAATAGCTTAAGATCAAGAATATTGTTTATAGAATAGTATTATCTCAACGAATTTGCTATATTTTAAATATTGCAAATTCCTCTTATTTTATAAAAATATTTAAGTAGGCGCCATCTGTTGATTAAATTAAAAGAGCCCTGAAAAAAATGCCCCTCTTAAACTTTGGTCTTGTAATTTTAGATTTGTAATCGTAATAAACACCGACGCCGGCCCTGAATTGCGCGTAAAATAGTAGGTTAAACTTTGGTCTTGTAATTTTAGATTTGTAATCGTAAAAAACACCGACGCCGTCCCTGAATTGCGCGTAAAATAGTAGGTTAAGAGGGGCATTTTTTTCAGGGTTTTTTTAATTTAATCAACAGATGGCGCCTACTTAAATATTTTTATAAAATAAGAGGAATTTGCAATATTTAAAATATAGCAAATTCGTTGAGATAATACTATTCTATAAACAATATTCTTGATCTTAAGCTATTTTGAGTTCGTATTGAGTATGTCAAAACACACTCACTTACAAAAAAAGATAATTAAACTTTAATTATGAATTGTGTTTTTATAAATAAATATTACGAACTCAAAATAGCTTAAGATCAAGAATATTGTTTATAGAATAGTATTATCTCAACGAATTTGCTATATTTTAAATATTGCAAATTCCTCTTATTTTATAAAAATATTTAAGTAGGCGCCATCTGTTGATTAAATTAAAAGAGCCCTGAAAAAAATGCCCCTCTTAAACTTTGGTCTTGTAATTTTAGATTTGTAATCGTAATAAACACCGACGCCGGCCCTGAATTGCGCGTAAAATAGTAGGTTAAACTTTGGTCTTGTAATTTTAGATTTGTAATCGTAAAAAACACCGACGCCGTCCCTGAATTGCGCGTAAAATAGTAGGTTAAACTTTGGTCTTGTAATTTTAGATTTGTAATCGTAAAAAACACCGACGCCGTCCCTGAATTGCGCGTAAAATAGTAGGTTAAGAGGGGCATTTTTTTCAGGGTTTTTTTAATTTAATCAACAGATGGCGCCTACTTAAATATTTTTATAAAATAAGAAGAATTTGCTATATTTAAAATATAGCAAATTCGTTGAGATAATACTATTCTATAAACAATATTCTGGATCTTAAGCTATTTTGAGTTCGTATTGAGTATGTCAAAACACACTCACTTACAAAAAAAGATAATTAAACTTTAATTATGAATTGTGTTTTTATAAATAAATATTACGAACTCAAAATAGCTTAAGATCAAGAATATTGTTTATAGAATAGTATTATCTCAACGAATTTGCTATATTTTAAATATTGCAAATTCCTCTTATTTTATAAAAATATTTAAGTAGGCGCCATCTGTTGATTAAATTAAAAGAGCCCTGAAAAAAATGCCCCTCTTAAACTTTGGTCTTGTAATTTTAGATTTGTAATCGTAATAAACACCGACGCCGTCCCTGAATTGCGCGTAAAATAGTAGGTTAAACTTTGGTCTTGTAATTTTAGATTTGTAATCGTAATAAACACCGACGCCGGCCCTGAATTGCGCGTAAAATAGTAGGTTAAACTTTGGTCTTGTAATTTTAGATTTGTAATCGTAAAAAACACCGACGCCGTCCCTGAATTGCGCGTAAAATAGTAGGTTAAACTTTGGTCTTGTAATTTTAGATTTGTAATCGTAAAAAACACCGACGCCGTCCCTGAATTGCGCGTAAAATAGTAGGTTAAGAGGGGCATTTTTTTCAGGGTTTTTTTAATTTAATCAACAGATGGCGCCTACTTAAATATTTTTATAAAATAAGAAGAATTTGCTATATTTAAAATATAGCAAATTCGTTGAGATAATACTATTCTATAAACAATATTCTGGATCTTAAGCTATTTTGAGTTCGTATTGAGTATGTCAAAACACACTCACTTACAAAAAAAGATAATTAAACTTTAATTATGAATTGTGTTTTTATAAATAAATATTACGAACTCAAAATAGCTTAAGATCAAGAATATTGTTTATAGAATAGTATTATCTCAACGAATTTGCTATATTTTAAATATTGCAAATTCCTCTTATTTTATAAAAATATTTAAGTAGGCGCCATCTGTTGATTAAATTAAAAGAGCCCTGAAAAAAATGCCCCTCTTAAACTTTGGTCTTGTAATTTTAGATTTGTAATCGTAATAAACACCGACGCCGGCCCTGAATTGCGCGTAAAATAGTAGGTTAAACTTTGGTCTTGTAATTTTAGATTTGTAATCGTAAAAAACACCGACGCCGTCCCTGAATTGCGCGTAAAATAGTAGGTTAAACTTTGGTCTTGTAATTTTAGATTTGTAATCGTAAAAAACACCGACGCCGTCCCTGAATTGCGCGTAAAATAGTAGGTTAAGAGGGGCATTTTTTTCAGGGTTTTTTTAATTTAATCAACAGATGGCGCCTACTTAAATATTTTTATAAAATAAGAAGAATTTGCTATATTTAAAATATAGCAAATTCGTTGAGATAATACTATTCTATAAACAATATTCTGGATCTTAAGCTATTTTGAGTTCGTATTGAGTATGTCAAAACACACTCACTTACAAAAAAAGATAATTAAACTTTAATTATGAATTGTGTTTTTATAAATAAATATTACGAACTCAAAATAGCTTAAGATCAAGAATATTGTTTATAGAATAGTATTATCTCAACGAATTTGCTATATTTTAAATATTGCAAATTCCTCTTATTTTATAAAAATATTTAAGTAGGCGCCATCTGTTGATTAAATTAAAAGAGCCCTGAAAAAAATGCCCCTCTTAAACTTTGGTCTTGTAATTTTAGATTTGTAATCGTAATAAACACCGACGCCGGCCCTGAATTGCGCGTAAAATAGTAGGTTAAACTTTGGTCTTGTAATTTTAGATTTGTAATCGTAAAAAACACCGACGCCGTCCCTGAATTGCGCGTAAAATAGTAGGTTAAACTTTGGTCTTGTAATTTTAGATTTGTAATCGTAAAAAACACCGACGCCGTCCCTGAATTGCGCGTAAAATAGTAGGTTAAGAGGGGCATTTTTTTCAGGGTTTTTTTAATTTAATCAACAGATGGCGCCTACTTAAATATTTTTATAAAATAAGAAGAATTTGCTATATTTAAAATATAGCAAATTCGTTGAGATAATACTATTCTATAAACAATATTCTGGATCTTAAGCTATTTTGAGTTCGTATTGAGTATGTCAAAACACACTCACTTACAAAAAAAGATAATTAAACTTTAATTATGAATTGTGTTTTTATAAATAAATATTACGAACTCAAAATAGCTTAAGATCAAGAATATTGTTTATAGAATAGTATTATCTCAACGAATTTGCTATATTTTAAATATTGCAAATTCCTCTTATTTTATAAAAATATTTAAGTAGGCGCCATCTGTTGATTAAATTAAAAGAGCCCTGAAAAAAATGCCCCTCTTAAACTTTGGTCTTGTAATTTTAGATTTGTAATCGTAATAAACACCGACGCCGGCCCTGAATTGCGCGTAAAATAGTAGGTTAAACTTTGGTCTTGTAATTTTAGATTTGTAATCGTAATAAACACCGACGCCGGCCCTGAATTGCGCGTAAAATAGTAGGTTAAACTTTGGTCTTGTAATTTTAGATTTGTAATCGTAAAAAACACCGACGCCGGCCCTGAATTGCGCGTAAAATAGTAGGTTAAACTTTGGTCTTGTAATTTTAGATTTGTAATCGTAATAAACACCGACGCCGGCCCTGAATTGCGCGTAAAATAGTAGGTTAAACTTTGGTCTTGTAATTTTAGATTTGTAATCGTAAAAAACACCGACGCCGTCCCTGAATTGCGCGTAAAATAGTAGGTTAAACTTTGGTCTTGTAATTTTAGATTTGTAATCGTAAAAAACACCGACGCCGGCCCTGAATTGCGCGTAAAATAGTAGGTTAAACTTTGGTCTTGTAATTTTAGATTTGTAAGCGTAATAAACACCGACGCCGGCCCTGAATTGCGCGTAAAATAGTAGGTTAAACTTTGGTCTTGTAATTTTAGATTTGTAATCGTAAAAAACACCGACGCCGTCCCTGAATTGCGCGTAAAATAGTAGGTTAAGAGGGGCATTTTTTTCAGGGTTTTTTTAATTTAATCAACAGATGGCGCCTACTTAAATATTTTTATAAAATAAGAAGAATTTGCTATATTTAAAATATAGCAAATTCGTTGAGATAATACTATTCTATAAACAATATTCTGGATCTTAAGCTATTTTGAGTTCGTATTGAGTATGTCAAAACACACTCACTTACAAAAAAAGATAATTAAACTTTAATTATGAATTGTGTTTTTATAAATAAATATTACGAACTCAAAATAGCTTAAGATCAAGAATATTGTTTATAGAATAGTATTATCTCAACGAATTTGCTATATTTTAAATATTGCAAATTCCTCTTATTTTATAAAAATATTTAAGTAGGCGCCATCTGTTGATTAAATTAAAAGAGCCCTGAAAAAAATGCCCCTCTTAAACTTTGGTCTTGTAATTTTAGATTTGTAATCGTAATAAACACCGACGCCGGCCCTGAATTGCGCGTAAAATAGTAGGTTAAACTTTGGTCTTGTAATTTTAGATTTGTAATCGTAATAAACACCGACGCCGGCCCTGAATTGCGCGTAAAATAGTAGGTTAAACTTTGGTCTTGTAATTTTAGATTTGTAATCGTAAAAAACACCGACGCCGGCCCTGAATTGCGCGTAAAATAGTAGGTTAAACTTTGGTCTTGTAATTTTAGATTTGTAATCGTAATAAACACCGACGCCGGCCCTGAATTGCGCGTAAAATAGTAGGGTAAACTTTGGTCTTGTAATTTTAGATTTGTAATCGTAAAAAACACCGACGCCGTCCCTGAATTGCGCGTAAAATAGTAGGTTAAACTTTGGTCTTGTAATTTTAGATTTGTAATCGTAAAAAACACCGACGCCGGCCCTGAATTGCGCGTAAAATAGTAGGTTAAACTTTGGTCTTGTAATTTTAGATTTGTAATCGTAATAAACACCGACGCCGGCCCTGAATTGCGCGTAAAATAGTAGGTTAAACTTTGGTCTTGTAATTTTAGATTTGTAATCGTAAAAAACACCGACGCCGTCCCTGAATTGCGCGTAAAATAGTAGGTTAAGAGGGGCATTTTTTTCAGGGTTTTTTTAATTTAATCAACAGATGGCGCCTACTTAAATATTTTTATAAAATAAGAAGAATTTGCTATATTTAAAATATAGCAAATTCGTTGAGATAATACTATTCTATAAACAATATTCTGGATCTTAAGCTATTTTGAGTTCGTATTGAGTATGTCAAAACACACTCACTTACAAAAAAAGATAATTAAACTTTAATTATGAATTGTGTTTTTATAAATAAATATTACGAACTCAAAATAGCTTAAGATCAAGAATATTGTTTATAGAATAGTATTATCTCAACGAATTTGCTATATTTTAAATATTGCAAATTCCTCTTATTTTATAAAAATATTTAAGTAGGCGCCATCTGTTGATTAAATTAAAAGAGCCCTGAAAAAAATGCCCCTCTTAAACTTTGGTCTTGTAATTTTAGATTTGTAATCGTAATAAACACCGACGCCGGCCCTGAATTGCGCGTAAAATAGTAGGTTAAACTTTGGTCTTGTAATTTTAGATTTGTAATCGTAAAAAACACCGACGCCGTCCCTGAATTGCGCGTAAAATAGTAGGTTAAACTTTGGTCTTGTAATTTTAGATTTGTAATCGTAAAAAACACCGACGCCGTCCCTGAATTGCGCGTAAAATAGTAGGTTAAACTTTGGTCTTGTAATTTTAGATTTGTAATCGTAAAAAACACCGACGCCGTCCCTGAATTGCGCGTAAAATAGTAGGTTAAACTTTGGTCTTGTAATTTTAGATTTGTAATCGTAATAAACACCGACGCCGGCCCTGAATTGCGCGTAAAATAGTAGGTTAAACTTTGGTCTTGTAATTTTAGATTTGTAATCGTAAAAAACACCGACGCCGTCCCTGACTTGCGCGTAAAATAGTAGGTTAAACTTTGGTCTTGTAATTTTAGATTTGTAATCGTAAAAAACACCGACGCCGTCCCTGACTTGCGCGTAAAATAGTAGGTTAAACTTTGGTCTTGTAATTTTAGATTTGTAATCGAAATAAACACCGACGCCGGCCCTGACTTGCGCGTAAAATAGTAGGTTAAACTTTGGTCTTGTAATTTTAGATTTGTAATCGTAAAAAACACCGACGCCGTCCCTGACTTGCGCGTAAAATAGTAGGTTAAACTTTGGTCTTGTAATTTTAGATTTGTAATCGAAATAAACACCGACGCCGGCCCTGACTTGCGCGTAAAATAGTAGGTTAAACTTTGGTCTTGTAATTTTAGATTTGTAATCGTAAAAAACACCGACGCCGTCCCTGACTTGCGCGTAAAATAGTAGGTTAAACTTTGGTCTTGTAATTTTAGATTTGTAATCGAAATAAACACCGACGCCGTCCCTGAATTGCGCGTAAAATAGTAGGTTAAACTTTGGTCTTGTAATTTTAGATTTGTAATCGTAAAAATCCCCAAACCCGGCCCTGTAATTACGCGCGTGTAGTAGATTAAATGTTGGTCATGTAATTTTAATTTGGGATTCGTAAAAAAACCCAAAGCCGGTCCTGTGTTTTGGCGTAAGAGAAAATTAAATTTGTCCCACGCAATTTTTTTGTCATGACCACTGACATTCCGGAAGTGTCGGATGGTCCATCACTTGTTAGAGCGGTGGAGAAATTGTTGGAGCGCGTCATGTGTAGAATATAAATCCCCCTCCTCTTCTTTAATTTTTGTGGTAAGCCGTTGGGGTGATAAGTTGAACATGGAAAACGCGATTACGGTGCGGAAGTTAATTAACAAGTTGGCATTGTTAATGCCATCGCAGTAGTTCACCACCTACCTCGCGGTGTTCCATTTTGAAAAGCCCCGAAATGGCTAATGGCGTGGGTCACGGGTGTTTATTTGTAGTCGAAGATGTCGACGAATTTTTATAAAGTGTTGATGAGTTTATAATTTGTATTTTGTACTTTGCAGATTCGAAATGATGGGCCCACTACAACGAGGAGTCGACGACAATGGCAGAGGTGCGTGGTCGGATCCAGTCGTTCCAAGTGTCGTGGTGTTTGTTGATATTATATGTTTACTTGTAATAAATGATACTTTGTAATATTTAATATTATGCTGATGTGAATAAATGAAAAGTAAAGTACAACAGAATTTTATTTACAAGTGTCATACCACCAATAATTTAATACTAAATATTCAAAAATGAAATGGACAGCCTTTCGGTTTAAGCCTCTGAACCTGGGCTCCTCCAGTCCACCGTCGCTCGCTTCGCTCGCGTAGTCCCAACCACCCGCCCTAACGAGATACATTACTTATATACCCAAAAATCCCCACTCTAGGCATGGCGAATAGTGGGGTCGGTTTCCGAATGCATACCGAACTACAATCGCATTTTTCCACTTCTACTTGATCGTCACACGAGTGTCAAAATATTTTTTGACAATTGGACTTAGAATATTTTTCAAATTTATTTCTTACAACTCATGCACTCCTGATAAGTAACGATTTTTAAAAATTTACTGTTTTGCTACCAGGATCACAGAAGTTGAAGGAGGTATATTTTTATTTTTGTGCTCCTAATAAATTTAATTTTTATTTGTAAAAATTTCAAAGTTTTTAAGATTTCTGACCAGGAGCGCAGAAGTTAAAGGAGGTAAATTTTTATATTTGTGCTCCTAATAAATTGACTTTTTATTTGTAAAAATTTGCAAGTTTTTAAGTTTTCTTACCAGGATCGCAGAAGTTGAAAGAGGTATATTTTTATTTACTTGTGATACTTACATCGAGATGTTCTCCTAATACATGGGACGTTTTATTTATATAATTTTGCCACTACTTTTTTAAGTTACTTATCAGGAAAGCATAAATTGAAAGAGGTAAAAATTCAAATACTAACGGAATCATCTCATATTTATTTTCACTTGAAAGAACTCGACCACAAAATGGCGCTATAGCAGCCGTTAACACAGCTTTTGTTGATCAATGATACTAATAAACGATATTTTAAATTTTATTGTAAAGATAAGTACAAGGCAACGCAATATTTTCCATTTCATTTTTTCAATCTTTCTTTCTTCTTTCGAAAATTCCTATTCCTGCGCTCCAAATCGTAGGTGACGGATGGGCGGGCCCGGCGTTTATCTGAAATTAGAAATAATCAAAATCACTCTTTTACTCCTTAACTAAAAGCATGGGCGCAACTAAGGGTGGGCTAGGGGGTCCAAGCCGCCCCCCCCCAAATTGGATTTTTAACGGCTATTTATTTTGCTATCCCGGCCGTGAATGGCCTGTTTTCGTACTCGATAATGTAAATTAAAAGCCCTGCCCTTAATTCTTTTATGGTTTTATGAGCGGGATCTAAAATCTTTTCAGATCGAGGGGCTTGAAGGGAATTAGCAGATTTGAATCCCTAATTTGTTATTGGAACCACGTACTCGAGGGCTATCGGAGCCCACTTTCAGAAAAAATTGGAGGACTTGATTTCGGGATTCTGTCATCCGTCAAGATGAGGATGGATGACATCCGCGGTGGGACTTACAGTTTTCGCGTTACGAGTCCTACATTTTCCGAATGATCTAATGTCCTTAGTTTTGGGATACAAACAACGCCCTCCTAATAAGCGGTCTAGGACGTTTCGGCGCCAAGACGTTTTAGAGCAGGGATGTTTAGGGGAAAGAAATTAAGTGGCATTCACATGTACTCTGTTTTATTTAAGAAAAATGTAAAACGTTTGCATTAAACGGACGACCTTTAAATGTTAATCAATGAAATTGCTTTGAATAAACATTAAATCTCGTATAATTTCCTTATTGTGAGTGAGTCTTTATTCAAAGCAATTTCATTGGTTAACATTTAAAGGTCATCCGTTTAATGCAAACGTTTTAGATTTTTCTTAAATAAAACAGAGTATAGGGGATTGTATTTGGATGGTAGAATTCGGCACTGCTGATAGGTTTGAAAATGTGAGACTACCAACCTTGATTGTTTACCTAACTAACGCAGCAGTGTCAGATTCTACCATCCTAATACAATCCCCTATGTGAATGCAGCTTTAATATTATAGGAATAAATGACTATTACACCTTTTTTTTTGCTTCTTTGGCGACGCCGAAACGTCCCATCCCGTTCCTAACTCAGCGCAAGCTGACAAATTAGAGTGACGCTCTTCTACGAGAAATTTTTTCGACACAGAATTACAGGATTGGGATGAGAGTTTCGATCATGGGCCAACCGGCCGCATATTAACATTCCTTACCCTCTCTCGCAAATTTATTTATATTTATTTAAAATTTTTGTTTGACATTTCATTTTTGAAATTTTTCACAGCTTCAATTTTTTCGAAAACGTTTGTTCTTTTTGTAATTTTATTATTGCATTTTATTGTTAATATTATTAACTAAAAAATATTTTATTAAGTAATTATCACGAGGTAAAAACTTAACAACTGAGTTAAGTAATATTTTCAAAATAGATTCTTTTCTCTGTGATAATGTAAAGTAAAGCAATGGATAAACACCATAGAAAAAAATAGAATTCAAAAGCTGAAATAAGACGATCGTGAAATAAGTGATTTTCAACTCTGCAATTATCGAGTTTATTGCGTAATCAGAATTACATGTATTGGTAAAATTTGTGTTATTACAAAAATGATCACAAAGCAAAAAAGATATTAGCTTTGTTTGGTACCACAGTCCTAGTGCTACACTAACTACACTACTACATATTGATTGGTGTAAAAAGTGGGTTGATAATTGTACACCAATCAATTTGTAGTAGTGTAGTTAGTGTAGCACTAGGACCGTGGTACCAAACAAAGCTATTATATATAATGTCATTTCCTATAAAATGCAATAATAAAATAATTATAAAAGAGTTTTTGTAAAAATTGAGGTTATGTGGCAAATGAAATGTCAAACAAAAATTTCAAATAAAAATGCCAAGTGCTAACAAGTACCTACGGCGCAGGTTACTTTTCAGCCAATCGTATGATGTTTTTAACCCCGGTTGCGAGAGAGGGTAAGGAATGCTAATATGCAACCGGCCAATGAGCCAAACTTTTATTTCTTAACGGGGGCACCTGGTTTAGGAGGCTAAAAACATAGACATTGTTATGAATTTTGTTTGTTGACAATAAGGCAGGTGACGTATCTCAAAACTGTCATAATTTTTAACTGCCCATTTCTCTCTCTCTCTCTCTCTCTCTCGAAGATCTAGAATCAAAGATTTAGATTGTATTTCTTTAATCTACCGGATTTCTGTACAAAATTAAAACAAAGGACATTAATTAAATCAAAACTACGATTACAAAATTAAAATCACAAGACCAATAGCCTAAGAGCCAGTGGCTGGCCGACTTACGCTATTTTAACTAGTGATGGGCACTATCGAAATTTTTTGACTATCGATAGTTAGTTACTAATTTTGTTTTACTATCGATAGTTAGTAACTAAAAATTTAGTTACTAAATACCAAACCGAATAAAAACTATCGAATAAAACTATCGAATAAAAACTACCGAATAAAAACTATCGAATAAATTTTTAGTTACTAATAAACTATTCGAATAACTTATTAGTTACTAAAACTATTCGAATAACTTTTTAGTTACTAAAACTATTCGAATAACTTTTTAGTTACTAAAATTATTCGAATAACTATTTAGTTACTAAAATTATTCAAATAATCTTTTAGTTACTAAAACTATTGTATGAATTTACTACCAATTACAATTAATGGCTTTAGATTAGAGGTTCCCTCAGTTTATTAATCTCTTAAGCCCCGGTATGACATGATGCATAATTTTGCATAAAATTTACATGTAAATGGTAACTAACCAATGAAAAACGTCCGATGGCTACTAATACACTCTTTCTATTGGTTAGTTCCCATTTACATGTAAATTTTATGTAAAATTTAACATCGTGTCATACAGGCTTTAAGGGGGATAGATTATAGATCTCAGTTAGACTTTAGTCGTTTTTTGACCCCCCCTCTGTTTTTGCATTTTTTTTTATATTTTTCAAATATTTCTGGTTCTACTTTCTTATTGGTTCTTCTTCGCTTACAATTAAAATTCTAATATTTTTATATTGGTATATGGATTATCTTTTACAATTCTCTATTAAGCCCCGGTATGACCGATGCATAATTTTACATAAAATTTACATGTAAATTTTTATGTAAAGCTCAATTTTTTTCATATTTTCATGCAGCTAAAAATAATTTTTTGTATGCAACGAGTGCAATTTTTTATGACAAACTTAGCACGCGCGCTTGCGTATTAAAGTTCAAACCAGTGTTGCCAACTCTTAAATTTACGAAGTCCTTTAGTAACAATCAGTGCCGGACTTTTGGCAATTTTTACAAATTGTCACATTTTCTGTCAGATAACCTTTAGTGAAGCTAGAATTTCAGTTATTCGCTAAATGATAGCTTTTCACCGCTAAAGCAACTTTCAATAAGTCATTTCTAGCCGGAAAACCGCTCAATTGGCAGCACTGATTCAAACTGGGCGGACTTTAGGCGGAAAAATGTCTACTGCGCACATTTACCTCCAAATTTAAAACATGTTCTAAATATTATGATTTATATTATATTAAGATTTATTTTCTGTACTAGGGCAATCGCAAGGTTGTTATGTGTAAAGGGCGGATTTATATGCAATAACAGACCGGTCTTAAGATATAGAGTTATAGACTAATATAAATCACCAATAGAAAACGATTATTAGCGCTAATAAGAATTTTATGTTGATAATACACTTTGCTTCACCAATTACTTGAGAGGTTTTACCATTAGACGGGGTATTATTATTCATAATATTGTACCATTTTGTTTATTTGGGATCGATGGGTAATATAGTAATACTAATCTAAAAGTTACTAATTGTCATTGCTAATTGATAATAAATTCATTCGATAACTAAATATTTATTCGGTAGTTTTAGTAACTAAATAGTTATTTGCATAGTTGTAGTTTTATATAAATAAAATATAAAAATTTATAAATATAACTTTAGTTACTAAAACTATTCAAATAATCTTTTAGTTACAAAAATTATTTAATTAACCTCAAAAGTCACTAAAAGCTATTCAAATAACTTATTTGAATAATTTTAGTAACTAAAAAATCATTCGAATAGTTTTAGTAACTAAAAAGTTATTCGAATAGTTTTAGTAACTAATAAAAAGTTATTCGAATAGCTTTAGTAACTAAAAAGTTATTCGAATGGTTTTAGTAACTAAAAAGTTATTCGAATAGTTTATTAGTAACTATCGATAGTTTCAATGAAGACTAACTATCGAATAATTCGATAGTTTTTATTCGATAGTCCCATCACTAATTTTAACAAAGCTGAAATTTTGTACATTTACTCTCTTATATATGCTGAACATGAAATGGCGACTCTTTAGTTCGGCCAATGATACCTACGGTCACTCTGGGTCGAAGAAGTAAAAATTTGACAGAATTCGGCGTCATAGTAACCAGGTTGCCGCATGCTTATTTTAAAATAATTTTTCGTTATTTCGGCCGTTAAATTAGGTGTTTACGTCCTGATTTGAGGTACAAGTGCCTTTTTACGTCCAAGGACGTTAAAATGGGGGGTAAATAGTATAATATACACCGAGGGAGTAAAGTGCCACTTTTCGTCATGAGGGTAAAGGTTTTTACCCGAGACTTTACTTCTCGTCCCGCTCCTAAGTAAACTGGCACTTCGCTCCCGCAAAAGTGGGAGTAGAGTCACCGCTTTACTCCCGGAAAGACAAAAAGTTGTTTATATGACTCTGACGTCAGGGTCGCGAATAAAATGAATGATTACCAAACCAATCAGAAGAGCCAGATTTCCATTTTCAATACATAGCCTCTCACCACGTTGTTGCGAATAAAAATGAGGTAGTCCCGTTATAACGAAAAGCAGTTTATGGCACTCGGACGTAAACTGATTTTACGTCCTTGTGACGAAAACTACTATTTTATTATTCTTACTGAAAAGTAACAATGGCAGACAGCCACGAACCACGATAGTTGTATAGCCATGGCAGACACTTTTGAAAGTCGCAAAAAAAACAAAAAATTTCCAATATTGTAACAAAACTGATATGTCATTAAAAAAATTATTTGACATAACGTCAAATATTAGAAATTTTTTGTTTTTTTTGCGACTTTCAAAAGTGTCTGCCATGGCCATACAACTGTCGTTGCTGTCTGCCATTGTTATTTTTCAGTAATAATAATAAAAAATTATTTTAAAATAAGCAAGCGGCAACCTGGTTACTATGACGCCGAACTCTGTCAAATTTTTACTTCTTCGACCCAGAGTGACCGTAGGTACCATTGGCCGAACTAAAGAGTCTCCATTTCGTGTTCAGCATATATAAGAGAGTAAATGTACCAAATTTCAGCTTTGTTAAAATACCGTAAGTCGGCCGGCCACTGGCTCTTAGGCTACAAAGTTTAATCTACTATACGCGCGTACATACAGCACCGGCTTCGGGGTGCTTTACGATTACAAAATTATAATTACAAGACGAAAGTTTCAACTACTACTTTACGCGCAATTCAGGGAAGGCGTCGGATTTTTACGATTACAAAACTAAAATTACAAGACCAAAATTTAATCTACTATTTTAAGCGCAATGCAGGACCGGCGTCGGGGTGTTTTACGATTACAAAACTAAAATTACAAGACCCAAAATTTAATCTACTATTTTACGCGCAATTCAGGGAAGGCGTCGGTGTTTTTTACAATTACAAAACTAAAATTACAAGACCAAAATTTAACCTACTATTTTACGCGCAATTCAGGGACGGCGTCGGTGTTTTTTACGATTACAAAACTAAAATTAAAAGACCAAAAATTTAATCTGCTATTCTACGCGCAATACAGGACCGGCGTCGAAGTTTTTAACGATTACAAAATTAAAATTGCAAGACCAAAAATTTAATCTGCTATTCTACGCGCAATACAGGACCGGCGTCGGGGTGTTTTACGATTAAAAAATTAAAATTACAAGACCAAAGTTTAATCTACTATTTAACGCGCAATACAAGACCGGCGTCGGCGTTTTTAACGAATACAAAATTAAAATTACGAGACCAAAGTTTAATCTACAACACGCGCGTAAATACAGCACCGGCTTCGGGTTTTTTTACGATTAAAAAACTAAAATTACAAGACCAAAATTTAACCTACTATTTTACGCGCAATTCAGGGACGGCGTGGGTGGTTTTTACGATTACAAAACTAAAATTACAAGACCAAAATTTAATCTACTATTTTACGCGCAATACAAGACCAGCGTCGGGGTGTTTTACGATTACAAAATCAAAATCACAAGACCAAAATTTAACCTACTACAGTGGGGCCCGCTTAATGTGATCACATCGGGACTTGGGGTTTTTGATAACAATAACCGATTGATAACAATAAAAAAAAAAATTTTATTGCTTATTTATGAGTATGTACTATATCTACAATAATTAATTAATAATAGTCACTCATTGTGAAGTTTTTTATGTATTTAAACGACGGAATTCATAATAAACATAAAAATGTAATGTGATATCACATATTATGTGACGGTGATAGAAAGAGTCTTTGAAAAAAATGAACCATAAGCAGATTTTCTTGCTAACACCTGACTTTAAATTATGTGGGTGACTTATGCATAATATAAAAAATGCTTGTAACTGAAATTCAACTCCTTTGCTCGTGGGAGAAAATAATCTTAAGAATAATATGATAACATTAACCGAATTATGATAACTATAAGCAATGTTTTTTGTGTGTAATCTGTGGTAATAATATATGTCCGTTCCGTTCCTGGCAAAAGCGATAACAATATCCGAAAGATAACATTAACCGCGATCACATTAAGCGGGCCCCACTGTATTTTACGCGCACTTCAGGGACGGCGTTGGTTTTTTACGATTACAAAACTAAAATTACAAGACCAAAATTTAACCTACTATTTTACGGGCACTTCAGGGACGGCGTTGGTATTTTACGATTAAAAAATTAAAATTACAAGACCAAAATTTGACCTACTATTTTACGTGCAATTCAGGGACGGTGTCGGTGTTTTACGATTACAAAATTCAAATTACAAGACCAAAAATTTAATCTGCTAGTCGACGCGCAATAGAGGACCGGCGTCGGGGTGTTTTACGATTACAAAATTAAAATTACAAGACCAAATTTTAACCTACTATTTTACGCGCAAATCAGGGAGGGCGTCGGTGTTTTTTACGATTACAAAACTAAAATTACAATACCAAAAATTTAATCTGCTATTCTACGCGCAATACAGGACCGGCGTCGGGGTGTTTTACGATTAAAATATTAAAATTACAAGACCAAAATTTAATCTACTATTTTACGCGCAATTCAGGGAGGGCGTCGGTTTTTTACGATTACAAAACTAAAATTACAAGACTAAAATTTAACCTACTTTTTTACGCGCAATTCAGGGAGGGCGTCGGTTTTTTTTAAAATTACAAAACTAAAATTACAAAACCAAAAATTTAATCTGCTATTCTACGCGCAAAACAGGACCGGCGTCGGGGTTTTTCACGATTACAAAACTAAAATTACAAGACCAAAATTTAACCTACTTTTTTACGCGCAATTCAGGGAGGGCGTCGGTGTCTTTTACGATTACTAAACTAAAATTACAATACCAAAAATATAATCTGCTATTCTACGCGCAATACAGGACCGGCGTCGGGGTGCTTTACGATTAAAATATTAAAATTACAAGACCAAAATTTAATCTACTATTTAACGCGCAATACAAGACCAGCGTCGGGGTGTTTTATGATTACAAAATCAAAATTACAAGACCAAAATTTACCCTACTATTTTACGCGCAATTCAGGGACGGCGTCGGTGTCTTATACGATTACAAAACTAAAATTACAGGACCAAAGTTTAATCTACTATTTAACGCGCAATACAAGACCGGCGGCGGCGTTTTTTACAAATACAAAATTAAAATTACAAGACCAAAGTTTAATCTACAACACGCGCGTAAATACAGCACCGGCTTCGGGTTTTTTTACGATTACAAAACTAAAATTACAAGACCAAACTTTAATCTACTATTTTACGCGAATACAAGACCAGCGTCGGGGTGTTTTACGATTACAAAATCAAAATTACAAGACCAAAATTAAACCTACTATTTTACGCGCACTTCAGGGACGGCGTTGGTTTTTTACGATTACAAAACTAAAATTACAAGACCAAAAATTTAATCTGCTATTCTACGCGCAATACAGGGAGGGCGTCGGTTTTTTACGATTACAAAACTAAAATTTAACCTACTTTTTTACGCGCAATTCAGGGAGGGCGTCGGTTTTTTTTACGATTACAAAACTAAAATTACAAGACCAAAAATTTAATCTGCTATTCTACGCGCAATACAGGACCGGCGTCGGGGTGTTTTACGATTAAAAAATTAAAATTACAAGACCAAAGTTTAATCTACTATTTAACGCGCAATACAAGACCGGCGTCGGCGTTTTTTACGAATACAAAATTAAAATTACGAGAGCAAAGTTTAATCTACAACACACGCGTAAATACAGCACCGGCTTCGGGTTTTTTTACGATTACAAAACTAAAATTACAAGACCAAAATTTAAGAAGGGCATTTTTTTTCAGGGTCCTTTTAATTTAATCAACAGATGGCGCCTACTTAAATATTTTTATAAAATAAGAGAAATTTGCTATATTTAAAACATAGCAAATTCGTTGTGATAATACTATTCTATAAACAATATTCTTGATCTTAAGCTATTTTGAGTTCGTAATATTTATTTATAAAAACACAATTCATAATTAAAGTTTAATTATCTTTTTTTGTAAGTGAGTGTGTTTTGACATACTCAATACGAACTCAAAATAGCTTAAGATCAAGAATATTGTTTATAGAATAGTATTATCTCAACGAATTTGCTATATTTTAAATATAGCAAATTTCTCTTATTTTATAAAAATATTTAAGTAAGCGCCATCTGTTGATTAAATTAAAAGGGCCCTGAAAAAAATGCCCCTCTTAATTTACGCGCAATTCAGGGACGGCGTCGGTGTGTTTAACGATTTCAAAACTAAAATTACAAGACCAAAATTTAACCTACTAATTTACGCGCAATTCAGGGACGGCGTCGGTGTTTTTTACGATTACAAAACTAAAATTACAAGACCAAAAATTAACCTAATATTTTACGCGCAATTCAGGGACGGCGTCGGTGTGTTTTACGATTTCAAAACTAAAATTACAAGACCAAAATTTAACCTACTAATTTACGCGCAATTCAGGGACGGCGTCGGTGATTTTTACGATTACAAAACTAAAATTACAAGACCAAAATATAACCTACTTATTTACGCGCAATTCAGGGATGGCGTCGGTGTTTTTAACGATTACAAAACTAAAATTACAAGACCAAATATTAACCTACTATTTTACGCGCAATTCAGGGACGGCGTCGGTGATTTTTACGATTACAAAACTAAAATTACAAGACCAAAATATAACCTACTTATTTACGCGCAATTCAGGGATGGCGTCGGTGTTTTTTACGATTACAAAACTAAAATTACAAGACCAAATATTAACCTAATATTTTACGCGCAATTCAGGGACGGCGTCGGTGTGTTTTACGATTTCAAAACTAAAATTACAAGACCAAAATTTAACCTACTAATTTACGCGCAATTCAGGGACGGCGTCGGTGATTTTTACGATTACAAAACTAAAATTACAAGACCAAAATATAACCTACTTATTTACGCGCAATTCAGGGATGGCGTCGGTGTTTTTAACGATTACAAAACTAAAATTACAAGACCAAATATTAACCTACTATTTTACGCGCAATTCAGGGACGGCGTCGGTGTGTTTAACGATTACAAAACTAAAATTACAAGAAAAAAATTTAACCTACTATTTTACGCGCAATTCAGGGATGGCGTCGGTGCTTTTTACGATTACAAAACTAAAATTACAAGACCAAAATTTAACCTACTGATTTTCGCGCAAATCAGGGACGGCGTCGGGGTGTTTTACGATTAAAAAATTAAAATTACAAGACCAAAATTTAATCTACTATTTAACGCGCAATACAAGACCAAAGTCGGGGTGTTTTACGATTACAAAATCAAAATTACAAGACCAAAATTTAACCAACAATTTTACGCGCACTTCAGGGACGGCGTTGGTTTTTAACGATTGCAAAACTAAAATTAGAAGACCAAATTTTAACCTACTATTTTACACGGAATTCCGGGACGGCGTCGGTTTTTTACGATTACAAAATTCAAATTACAAGACCAAAATTTAACCTATTATTTTAAGCGCAACTCAGGGACGGCGTCGGTTTTTTACGATTACAAAACTAAAATTACAAGACCAAATTTTAACCTACTATTTTACGCGCAATTCATGGACGGCGACGGTGCTTTTTACGATTACAAAACTAAAATTACAAGACCAAATTTTAACTTACTACTTTACGCGCAATTCAGGGAGGGCGTCGGTTTTTTACGATTACAAAACTAAAATTACAAGACCAAACTTTAATCTACTATTTTACGCGCAATACAGGACCGGCGACGGGGTGTTTTACGATTAAAAAATCAAAATTACAAGACCAAAATTTAACCTACTATGTTACGCGCACTTCAAGGACGGCGTTGGTTTTTTACGATTACAAAACTAAAATTACAAGACCAAATTTTAACCAACTATTTTACGCGCAATTCAGGGACGGCGTCGGTGTTTTATACGATTAAAATACTAAAATTACAAGACCAAAATTTAACCTATTTTACGCGCAATACAGGACCGGCGTCGGTGCTTTTTACGATTACAAAACTAAAATTACAAGACCAAAATTTAACACCTACTATTTTACGCGCAATGCAGAGACGGCTTCGGTGTTTTTTACGATTACAAAACTAAAATTACATCACCAAAATTTAACCTACTATGAAACGCGCAACACAGGGCCGACTTCGGGGTTTTTTACGATTACAAAATTAAAATCACATATAAATACCCCCCACCCCGAAATAAAAAGTACAAGGCGCAATTTTACAATTCGACGAGTAAACACAGAAACGGACGCTCGGGATTTTTATAATTATTGAAATTGAATTACAACGAAGCATAACTACAAATACAGAGTGTACCCTTAACGGATATCATTTTACCACCCCTTGGCTTCCCCGCTGTCCTACAACTTTTTAAATTTTGAAATCGCGAATTACTTTTTTATCCGACCAGTAAAATGCCTGCCGTTTTCGGTTCTGTGTTTATGGAGTGTCTATCTATGGGAACACGTGTTATCGTTCCGATATCGAGGGACTCCTCTGTCGCAGTGGTAGCTTGAACCTACAGCACAATGCCAATTCTAGTGCCTAGGACAGCATCAACGGCGTAGGATGGCTGGAAAACCATAGATTTATTTGTTTTTGTTAGAAGCGCGTTTAGGAAGCGCTTAGAGTTTGCCTCAATAATTTGTATGTGTAAAGCTAAAATTATCCAAAGCTGCAATAATTAAACAAGAATCATTGATTCCCTGCAAATGGTAACATCTCAATGTCGACGTAAATTATTGAGGCAACCTAACTTCCTAAATGCACTGGTAACAAAAATAAAGAAATCTAAGGTTTTTGGGCCATCTTACGCCGTTGATGCTGCCCTAGCCACTAGAGATCGAATAGTGGTGTAGAGGACAAAAACACATAACACAATTATAAAATCAACCCAGTAATAGAAAAAGAAAAATTAATACACGTTTTTTGTGGAGAAGTTGCAAGAAAATAATAAATCCCTAATCTAATTTTGTAGGTTGAGTTGAGAATTTTTTCGAGTAACAATGGTTTACCTAAACCGCAGTTCCAATTTGACAATTATGAGAAGCAAAAACGCAAAAAATTTCATTTGTATTCTTACATGGCGATTTCTTCGATTTATAATAAAAACTTATTTATGGCATAAAATGTGACCTGTCATGAGGAAAGATAGAGAAGAAAGTAGTAATATGGAACCCCTCTTTTTTTTTCGGTTACGGCTAGTTTAAATTAAAATATGAAAATTGAAGAGGTACCATTATACCTTTAATTACAGACATAATCATAAAATATCACCATCATCAACTACACTTTTGATACCAGCGGTCGGTTGCATCACTCAAAATTGATCTCGCCACCTCTTCCTGGGACGGTCTATGGATCTTCTTCCTCTAGGCTTATATAGGAACAGCTTCCTTGGCCATTCCATTCCATCGTCTTCCATTCTATCCAGATCTTCCCTCCATGCTGTTCTGTATTCTTTTATAATTATATGATAAAATATATTTAATATAATAATATCTGCAGGTAAAACAAGTGCATTTGAAGGTCCAGGTTGAGGCGTGATAGGGGTTTAATTTTCTGGATTACTCCCTAGTGCGCACGCTCTAAAATCAGCTTCTGCTTGATGGGTAGATGACCGTGACTCTAAAACCATTGACGGCTACAAGCACCACTTTGACACTTCCGATCAGCTTTCCTAAATAATTGTCAACTATCACGTAGCTCCTCCAGAGTAAAATAAAAACTGCCGCATCTCTTCACTTCTCAGCAATATAACAATAATATATAATAAAAGCAGGAATGGGTTTCATAATAAAAACAACTTCATTTTTTATTTTTTTCAAATTTACATCAAAATTATTTAAAATCAACCAAGCTTACCTTGACAATAGTCTAAAACCATCTTTTACACTTCCATTTAACTCTTTCTTCATCTTTAAATTTTTATAATATCATCACAACTTATTAGATGTGCACAAAACAAAGAAACTGCGAGTAAACTAAAACTTATTAGAAGAGTCCCTTAGGTCCTTTGTAATCAGGGGGTTCCACGTTCGATATTACTACCTTCTCTACGTAAGCAAGATTAATTGAAGAATTTTACAGAGAAGCAAAAAACAACCGTAGCTATTGTTACAATGTAGAAAGTGAGAAACAATTTACGACTATTTGTAATAAACAAAGAAATGGCACACAAATTTTTTGTTTACACCATTACAAAAAAAAGAACATGCAATTTCGAAGACTGCAAAAAACAAAAAATTAATCTTTTCACGCTTCAGTACCTTTCCTCGTGACAGAAGTGACATTTGGTTTTATAAGAAAAAAACTAAATTACTCTAATGTGGGTAAAAAAAGATTTTTGAAAATGGATTGAACAAAAAGACTAAACTAACCTTTTGTTTTCAAATTGGTGTAGCAGGTAAGTTTCCGTAATTTTCCAATTGTCGTTGTAAAATTGTGCACTTCGTGTCTTAATTTCGTTGAACCAAGTATTCTACCAAAACATTTCAGTCAACGTCAACAAACATCTTCAACTTTGCCCGATAATTTATGATGGAGGAAGACTGAAACGAATTATTATTAGTAAAGATGTTATATAATTATTGTAATTTACATAATTTTAAAACGTAACTATTTTAACAGAAAATTTGTTAATCTTGGGCATAACGGACACAGCATACAAAGTGTATACATTAATTTCTGAATGTATTTAATCAATAAAAAGTTGCTTATTTTCGAATAAAAACTAAAAATGTTTCACTCTAAGTATTTTCTATACATTTTTCCCATAAAAATGTTCATTTTGGAAAAATCCCTCTTGTAAAATAAACTGTTGATTTTTAGAAGAAAACCATCGAAATACCCTATTTTCCCTTTTCTAGGCTGTTTTGCAATTCAGCGCTTGAAATGTGTGTGTGTCTCATCGATGAAAACAAATGATAGATGATCAAAAGGAGCAACGTCTGGCGAATAAGGCTGGTGGAGTAACAAATTCCAGCCAAGATTTTTAGCGTTTCTGACAAAAACTTGTTTACAAAAAAATGTGGTTTAATGAGAGAAAATCTGAATTGCACTAATGTAACTAACGACAAGGGCGGTGGAAACTGGATTGAAAATGATTATAAACTTACCTTTTGTTTTCGAATGCTAAATTTTCCAAGTGTTGCAATGAAACCTTGAACTCCATCATGCATCTTGTGCGCCATGAAAATCTACAACAAATTCATAATATTACGTATTTTTATTACAGGTTAAAAATTAAAAATAATTTAAACTGATTGATTAGGTACCTACTAAAACTTTTTGGCATTTTCAGTTAGCATTACATGATTACAGCCACTCATCTGCAGCACATTTGTACAACAATGATTCACTACTTTTCATTTTCAAACCGATAATTGCCGAAAAAACTTGATAATAATTTGCATTGCATGATTAAAACGCGGGAAAATTTTGACACACCCACAAAAAAACAAAGAAAAAAAAGAAGTCGATAAAAAATAGGAATCTGTAATTGTCGGTAAGTACGAACGATTCTATAGTTGACGGTAGTCACGGTAGGTGTCGGCGGTTCAATGTTGGTATCACGATTAGTAGATACCTGTAATTATTAATAGTTGTACAGTAATCTGCAACTGTCTGTAAGATCGTAGTTATTCGTAGTTTTACAAGATGTCGCTGTAATCAACTTGAAAAAACAAATCCACACATGCGGAACATAATAATCATGAACATAGTTACAGCATGATCGATTCACGCTTTTTAATTTCAACGGAAAACTACTTATTTATAAGGAAGAAAATATAACTTACCTGTTCTTTAATAGCTCTCCTGCAGAACTACGTCTTAAGTTATGTTTTTTCATTTTCATCTCGTTGGACCAAGTTTTCTAATTAAAACATTTCGTTCATCAGCAAGCATCTTTTTAAACCAACTAACTCAGTCCAGCTCCCAAGATTGTAGATTCTTCTTTGATAGCTCCTGGATGTTTCAAATCTGCAAAGTAGAAAATATACACATTAGTCCAGATGACATTCATTCTGATCCAACTCGACTTGCATGCACCAGGGATGGAAAAGTTGACTCGAGTTTGGCTGTCAAACTAAACTTATAAACTCGGGGGGGATTATCATGCTGTCAGTTCAAATCTTAGTAAACGTAACGCAAAAAATATTCTTGTTAGTAATATTTTACAACGTATAACAAAATGTAAGAAATGTACCTATTTCTTGTGGTATAAATAAGAATTTTCCACCTCAAAAATGTTGTAAGGAATTAAGAATCTCGAGCTGTAAGGAATGGAATAAACCAAACCAACAAGTACGTCGACTACTTTCGAATTTAATCAATTCGTCCTCAAGACTCGTAACCCTCATAATAATGGAAATGTTTGAATTGCAAAAAAGATGGTGAATGGCATGAGCTCTTCAAAAATTTAATGCCAACTACAAAAGTCATGGTCCAAAATCTAAAAAGGAAAATATGTACAGCAATTTTCCTGGTAACAAACATAAAACCTTTTATATTTGGGTTTTATATTTGTGATAGTAACCAGGAAAATTGCTGTAGAAATTTTCATTTTTAAGTTTTTGACCATGACTTTTGTAGTTCGCATTAAATTTTTGAACAACTCGTGCCATTCACCATCTTTTTTGTAATTCAAACATTTCCATTATTACGAGGGTCACGAGTCCTGAGGAAGAATTGATTAAATTCAAAACTGGTCGACGTAACCGTTTGTTTGCTTTTATTACACCCCCTTCAGCCCGAGTTTCTTCTATTCCTTAATCCCTCAAGATTGCCGAAAATTTCACGTTAAAAACTAAATCCGCTAATTGTCGCTAAAATGTAACAGTTAGGTTTCTTTAGGGATCCACTGGGTCATTTTTTAAAAATGAGTTATAAGCAGTGGCGGCTGGTGAGGGGATACTGGAATGATTATCCAAATTTTTTCAATTTCTTATTTACTTTTTGTTTGCAATAGGCAGAGGTGGGCAAAATACATTTGCATATAAAATTGAAAATAAAAAGAAAACACATGATAATTTAGAATTCTTTCCTCAAAATTTCCAAAATATTTTGCATTTTCTACTCTAAATATGAAATCACGGGTGGACAATTTTAATTTTTTGAATTTCAAACAAAAATATCAAAGTTATCCTGTGTTTTCTATCCATTTTCAATTCAAAATACAAATATATATTTTGCCCATTCCTGCCAATAGGTCAGTTGATTTCTGCATTGAACATTGCAGAAGGTTTTATTTTTTTAACTTTTATACATGGGTGCCAACAAGTAAAAAACAAAAATGCTAACAAGGGTGATCTCGGAAGAACTTTTGGCCTAAAAAAGCTTCAAAATTTGGAGACGTTATTGTACTTTCGCGTATCTATCTATATATTGTCATCGAAAATTATCCCTCCTAATTATCAATCGCACACCTGCCGTGTGCGACCTTGCAAATTAATCAAAATTTCCTTTTCAAAATATTAAAATTCTCAATAAACTTCTTAAAATAAATCAATTTCAATTTTACGGTTGGATTATTCGCTATCAGTACCCCAGCTTAGCTCAGTCGGAAAATTTTTTTTTCACCACTCACACGCGACCTTCTAATGATAAAACTTTGCCTTTCAAAATTTAAATTCTTCTAAAAGAAATCAAAATCACAAGAAACTTTCGCTAAATTATAATTTTATTATAACTGATACAAAATTTTTACATCGAAAAACTCAAACCAAAATCGCGACCTCACAGCTCCGTGGATCGCTCGCGAGTCCTTTCATGCACTCCAAATCAAAAATTTCCCCACCTCAGCTCTTACACCAGAGGCGTAACAATTTAAATTTACAAAATAAAATAGAAATATAAAATAAAATGAAGTAAATAAATTTCTTCATCCCAAAAAATATACGACATCATATAAAAATCAATGCAACTTTTCGTTGTAATTTTATAACTCAAGAACGGGCTCACCTATCGAAACCAAATTTTTAGTGTTTGTTCGGACTATTTAGTAGATGGTTTCTGTGAAGTTTGCACAAAATCGGTCAAGCGGTTCTTTATTTATCACAGTTTTTGTAACTCAATTCAATAAATTTTATTACTTTCATAGATGGCGTTCGCGACCGACCTATCGTAAATCCTATATGACATGCATACCTCCATACTGTGTTCGGTAGAAGGCGATACCTACATATGTTGTCAGTTATGTTATGTTCAACTGTCTGCATAAATCCATTCACCAACAAGAAAAAATCATCGAATGAAACCTTCGATCAGTTTTTGAATTGTTGGCATCGAGAATATGTCCCCGGAATGTGTTAAGCAGGGGCAACACATGGGTCGCTTCGGCGAGAGCATACTTCGGCAAAATTTTTTTGGTGCAAATACAGTTTGACGCAGACCCAATTCGGTGCGAGTACAGTTCGGCATATGCCCATTTCGGTGCAATAGTAAATTTTTGGAACTCGGTTCAATAAAAGTCGCCCCCCCCTAAAAAGTCAGAAAAGTAATAATAATTAAAAACTATCCATTCATTGACAATATATCCGCAGAATGTTTCTATACCGGGTGCTGAATGAGTTAGGCGAACATAGGATATTAACGTGTAAAAACTTATTTTTGCAAATTCCTGCTTCCCTAATTATTTTAGAGAAAAATTGAAAGACACAAATATAATGCAGAAATATAAACTACGAATGATAAGAGCATTAGATTTTATCTAGCTTTTACGTAAATGGTCAAAAAATTCTTTTGAAATTGTTAAAACTTTTATTTATCAGAGTTGCCATGGAAGTTTCCGAGGTAATTATTTTTGATAAGTAATAACAAACAATTGCACGTTGTTGACAGTTTTGCACTTTGTTAAATTTTAATTTCATAAAATGGTATATTACCTTGGAAACTTATACATGGCCAGTTTGATAATAAAAATTTTAACAATTTCAAAAGAATTTTTTGATCATTTACGTAAAAGCTAGATAAAATCTAATGCTCTTATCATTCATAGTTTATATTTCTACATTATATTTGTATCTTTCAATTTTTCTCTAAAATAATTAGGAAAGCAGGAATTTGCAAAAATAAGTTTTTACACGTTAATATCCTATGTTCGCCTAACTCATTCAGCACCCGGTATACTTTTTATTCCTAAAAATTTACAAAAATTTTACTATGGCACTCTTTGGAACTCGGTTCAATAAAAGACCCCCCCCCCCCCAAAAAAAGTCTTAATAAAGTAATAATAATTAAAAACTGACAATATATGCGCAGAGTGTTTTTATTTACTTTTTATTTTATTCCTACAAATTTACAAAAAAAACCGCAGAACACTTTAGCATAGATATTATGGTAGTCTTTGGAACTCAGTTCAATAAAACTTTGCCCCCACCACCCGAAAAGTCTTAATAAAGTTATAAGTTATAATTATTAAAAACAATCCATTCATTGGATTTTACACAAAATTTTCATTTAGTACATGGTAACTAACCAATGAAAAACCATTTATACATGTACTACCTGACCCGCATGTTGCTCGGAGCAAATTTATGTGTACTGTGCGCAAAAATATATTGTCGTATAACAATAATCAACTTTAAAAAAAAAAAAAATAAAAAAAAAAAATAAAATAAAAGGATATGAATAATAATTTTGAGTTAAAGAATAATTTTTTTTTTTTTGAAAAGGAAAATTTTTTTATTTTTGTTGCGCAGTTTTTTTTTATTTATAGACTTCTTTTGTAAGGAAGTCACCAAAACACTTTGGTTTTTTTTTATAAGGCGCTTGTGCTTGTTCAGAAATTTGAACAGCTAACGATTCCAATTAAAGGAAAATTTTAAATATTAATTTGTAAAGAATAGGAGTTTTAAAATGTTAAGTTGGTAAGAAAAAGTGAAAAATTTTAATTTTATGGAGTTGGGCAGAAGAGCCGGAAATATCTGAATCTTGATTGGTGGAACGTCAAGTTGAACGGACGTCCTTTTTGAAGTGTTCCTGAAAGTTTTTCAAAATGTTAAATTTGAATCCAATTTAGTGTTAATTTTGCAATGAATCATTAAATACAATCCAAGTGAGGTTGTAAAACACAATTTTTAAAACTGGAAGAATTAATCTTAGAGAGCCATTATAACGTGGTAATTGTGGAATTTATACTAGCAGATGTTCAAATTTGGTAAATCGTGAAAAATCGAAATAATCACATTGTGCATGGATTGTGGTACATCAATTTCAGCATTAACAAGTTCATCCAATTGAAGTTAAATGGTATTTTTTTAATTCAAAAGGTAGATGTACAGGGACAACCATTTTGTTTGGTGATAAAAATTAATGGATTGGAGAGATTTAACTGTTTTCCATGTTGATGCAACAAGATAAGAAGATTAAAAAAGGTACCCAACGTTTTTTTTTATTGTTCATTATATTTTTCCGCAAAAGGTGTTTGTGACCAGTAGGTGATTTTTGATTGTAATAGTATCTGGTTACAGGCATGTTAAGTGAATTGTTGGCTTTGAATTGTATTTCCTTAGTTCAAACCAAATAACCAAAGTGTGATATGATTTAATTTTTATCTGCGAAAAATTTTTTCCTTTTTTGATTATAAGATTAAAACTTGTGTTAAAACATTCATATCGTTTTTTTTTCTTTATAAATTTTTTTGGAAAAACTAAAGGGCTGGCCGGAGCAATAAAGTTTGTGCTCTTTCTAATTGCTGATAATTTTCCCCAATAATTTTTAATTTTTTTTAATTTTTAAAAAACAGCAATAGGAGAGTACAATATATACTTAATAATATATATGCACACATACGTAGTTTTCGTCACAAATGGGTGGACAACTTTTTTTTTGTGTTTGAGTGGGGAAACCTTGCATAGGCGCCCCCCACTAAGAGGGGGGGGAGTGCCACATTCTTACTGACCTATCCTATCCTACTAACCAATGAAAAACGTCTGATTGCTACTAATACGCTCCTTTTATTGGTTACTAAAAATTTTCATCTAAATTTGGGTGTTTTTCATTCGGCTAGAAAGTTAACACATTTACCGATTCTCAGGCGAAACGAAGTTCGCCGAGTCAGCTAGTAACTCATAAATTGTGCACGGTACGTGACATTTGGGCGCCCGATTTTTGGGCGGAGGCACATTTGCCTCCAAATTTAAAACATGTTCTAAATATTCTACATGAAAATTTAGCACAAAATTTTCTGGTAAATTTGCTGTATGCAACAGTGCATGATATTTTTATCATTATTGGTAACTAACCAATGAAAACCTTCCGATGACTACTAATACGCTCTTTCTATTGATTAGTTATCATTTACATGTACATTTTATGTGCAATTATGCATCGTGTCATACAGGCTTTATAGATAAAGAAATCTTAAAAAAATATTCCCCCTCCCCATGTAAGAGTCCGTAAAATTTTCCATACTTCCCTTCCATATTTTCCTTCCAATTTTCCATAATTCCCCCCCTGGTGTGGGCAAAATATAAGATACAAAATACATTATGTATTTTGGGCAATATATCGGGGGTAAATATTTAAAATATTGAATGTATTTTGTTTTGAAATGTATTTTAAAATTTGTATTTGAAATACATTTTGCCCCCCCCTCTTCTTCCAAACCCTTACCATACCTCCCTCTACCCCCATACCTTTACGTAATTAATGGACGGTCCCTAGGGCCGTTGACAAGGGCGTTTCCAGCCAATTGACTTAGGGGGGGTAATTTATCTATATCAATGTAAATTTCAAAATAGATTAATCTTTATTTGTTGAAAAATAAAAAAAAATTCAATTTATTCTGGACCATGAAGATTTTCTTTATAAAGTGTTTTATTTTTATCAGCATTACCAACTCCGCAAAAATCACTAATAAATACTTAATACATAAGGGAGGATATCCACGCAAGGGTAGCACCTTAGATCAGTTATTTCATAATATAAGATCGATTGGTGGCACCCCCTCCATCTTAAGCCTGTATTGACACGATGAATAATTTTGCATAAATTTTACATGTAAATGCTAACTAACCAATAGAAAAAGCGTATTAGTAGCCATCGGACGTTTTTCATTGGGTAGTTATCATTTACATGTAAATTTAATGTAAAATTATGCATCGTGTCATACAAGCTTAAAAAGTAAAAAATAATTTTAATAAGAGCAAACAAAGCTTCTTGAAAACATCAATACAAAAATACAAACAAACAAAAATTAATTTTTGCTCCCCCCCATCTACTTAAAAAAATACATTTCGAAACAAAATACATTCAATATTTTAAATATTAATCCCCAATATAATTCCCAAAGTACAAAATGTATTTTGTATCTTGTATTTTGCCCTCCCCTGGAAGGGGGGGGTGTATGGGAAATCTTACGGAGTCTTACGTGGGGAAAGGGAATTTTTTTAAGATTTATTTATCTATAAAGCCTGTATGACACGATGCATAATTGCACATAACATTTACATGTAAATGATAACTAATCAATAAAAAGAGCGTATTAGTAGCCTTCGGAAGGTTTTCATTGCTTAGTTACCATTCACATGTAAATTTTTATAAAAATATCATGCACCGTTGCATAGGTACAGCAAATTTACCTGCAACATTTGTGCTAAATTTTCATGTAAAATATTTAGAACATGTTTTAAATTTGGAGGCAAATGTGCGCAGTATACATTTTTGGCACTTAAAAGTCTTGGCGCCCAAAAGTCCAGCGCCCAAATGTCCTGGCGCCTAAACGCCGGCGCCTAAAAGTCCTGATCCGAATTGTGCAACCTAGCGAAAAAGTTACGAGATAACAAATTAAAAATCATTAAATTCTGCGTCGCATAAGTACCACAGCTTAATAATTTGGTTAAGTAGTATGGTCACGGTCAAAAAACAACGATTTTTTCCAACTTTATCAAAAACTGTTTTAAAAAATTTTTTAACATACCGACTTGGTGAAATAACGTTCTTCAATGTTCACGCTACAACTAGAATCCAAATTTTAGAATGAAAAAAATATTGGTAAAAAATTCGAATTAAAAAAATTGTTCCAAATTTTTTTTTGGAAAACTTCCATACCTCGTAATTTCAACTTAGGCGTCTTGATACTGTTTACAAAAATTTTTTAAAACGTATTTCTCGGCTACTTTAATAAAAATTACAAATTACAAGGAGCAAACTTAACTTTTCGACGTGGAATTACAGAGGACTCACGGTGTTTACAATTATAAAATCATATGATGATGTGGTTAAAGTTGTACACGAACTCAATCTACGAAAATTGTCACATCGCTCTTTAAACTTATACTTAATTGAGTCCACCGAGAGCAACTTTTAAGATAGCGTTCTAAATTTTTGTACACAAACTTAACTATCATTATGAACAACTATGCCAAATTTCATCAACCACATTAAAGGCTAATGATCTGAAAAACCTACCCTTAAATGACAAAAGTAAGTAAATTTTGTGTACCGCGGGCATCTTTTAAGATCCTCTCATAAATTTTGGTACACATGTTTAGAACACCATTACCAACAACCATGTCAAATTCTATTAACCGCATTAGAGGCTAAGGGTTTGAAAATCCGACCTTTATTCCGAAATTTACTTTCGATTGTCATCTAAAGGCCTGATTTTCAAACCTTTAGCTTCTAATGCGGTTAATGAAATTTGACATAGTTGTTGGTAATTGTGTTCTAAACATGTGTACCAAAATTTATGAAGAGATCTTAAAAGATGCGCCCAGTGCACTCAATTAAGTAAAAGTTTAAAGGGCGGTGTGACAATTTTCGTTTTTGAGTTCGTGTATAACTTCAACCACGTATCTGATGAACTTGGCTGAAGATTATACTGCAGGGAAAAACTTAAATTTTTTAAAATAGTCATGCAACTAACCTGTAATAAATTTACTAAAGCTGTTCTGGTCCTCAAAGCGTGGCATTTTTTCGTTTTATCTTCCCTTGCTGCGGTTGGAATAATTTGCAATTGCTGCTTTCCAATTTTGTGCAGTGATGTACCATCTGACAATTTATTAAGGAGGAAGGCTGGAACAAATTATTATTGGTAATAATTTTCTAGAAGATTCGTTATTTATATAATTTTGAAACAGAGTTATTTTAACGGAATAATTTGCTAATCTTGGGCAGAAGGCCACACATAGGGTGAGTTGTGCCAAAGTCGGTTAAACCTCGTTCCACTTTGAACTCAGTTCAGCCAATCAACATGCTTAAAAACCCTGTATTTAACCGAAAGTTGAACCGACATTGGTACAACCCACCCATAGAATATAGGGTTACAAGGTGTATTACATTAATTTCCGGGTTTATTTAATGAAACAAAACTTCTGATTCATCATCAACTACACGTTTGAGACCGGTGGTCCCTTACGTCACTCAAAAATACTAAAAACCATGCTTAATTCAAAATAATTTCCATCGCAAGCTACACATTTTTTCCATCAATTTGGCAATCCAAATTATTATGGGTATTAATAGTGGTATTCCGGTATAACATGCAAATCACTACCGAATACCGGTATTACATTCACTTGTAGATTTTTCAGACTCTTAGCTTCCAATGCGGTTGATAACATTTAGCATTGTAGTTAATAATGGTAGTTTAAACATGTGTCAAGAAATTGAAAAGATGTACACTGTGTATAAAATTTAGTTGATATTTTTATCTAAGCGTAGGTTTTCAAAGCCTTTAGCTTCTAGTGAGGTTTATGAAATTTGGTAGGGTTTATTGGTAATGGTATGTTAAACTTGTACACAAAAATTTAGAACGCTATCTTAAAAGGTGCGCCCGGTGCACACAATTAAGTCAAAGTTTAAGGTTTGAGGTGACAATTTTGGTAATCTGAGTTTTGAGTTTGTATACAAGTAAAAGCCTGTTTAACATGGAATATTTTTTGGTCCCAAGAAATTCAGATTCATGTCCACTATTTTCAGATTAATAAAAATAATTAATAATAAAAAAATATTCAAGTTTTATTTTGTTCTTAATTAACACGAATGCTTAGTGATAGTGGAACTCAAAAATATGATTAGTGATCTAGGGTTAAAGTCATTGTCAATAGATGTATAGTAATCTGGAGCTACCAGTAAAATTGCAGTTATCCGTAGTTTTACATGGTGTCACTGTAACGAACTTGTCAAAACGAATCCACTACAAAATCCAATATTAACCGTCGCGGAATTACAAGATGGAGATCATGCTTTTAAATTTCAACGGCAAACTGCATATTTACGGGCAAGAAAATAAAACACTTACCTTTCCTCTAAAAATAATGCAACAGCGCTCTTGCAGAACTCCGCCTCCATTTATGTTTTTCTTCTTCTCGTTGGACCAAGTTTTCCATCAAAACTCATCTCATTGAATTACTCTTGGATGTTTCAAATCTGCAATGTAGAAAATAAACACATTAGTCCAGATAACATTAAAAATTGGGTTATCTAAGGTTACGTCAGGTGGGACTTTAATTTAAAACTAATTTTACCAGCAAAAAAAGTAAATTTCACTAAGGTAGCTACGAAGGATAGTGGAACCTAAATTAAAAAAAAACTAAACTGACCTGATATTTTTAAGCGCGCGACAGTTCGAGGTTTCTTCAAATATCCAATTATTATAATTTTGTACTCCATACCATTTATCTTGTTCGTTATAAAAGCCTATAAAAGAAATACATATTCATTAGATATTTTGAATATAAATATCAAAAAATGAATCATCTAACTTAAAAATTAGTAAGTTGTTTAAACGGCGACGCCATTTTGTGAGGTTATAATATAATTGAAACAAAATTACCTAGTACTACAACTTATTGGCAATTTCAGATCGAATAAAATCATTAAATGATTACCGCCACTCATCCGGAGCACATTTGTACATAAATTATTTATTAATTTTCATTTTTAAACTGTTAAATTCAAAAACTAGGTTATAATAACTTTCTTCGTTGTACGGACATAAAACGAAGTTTATACACCCGACCACACACGACCGTACTCGGCGAATGACGATTGTGATTCCAAACATAAGCGTCCGTACAATTTTTTCACGAAGGGGTCAACATAATTTATTTAAAATTTAAAAGATTTGTAATAAATTATTACAACAATAGAAGAATAAATTAAGAATAATTAATAATTCTTGAAATTAAAATTTATGAATAAAAAATAATTTTAAATTATCCATAATGTACGTTTAAATAATAGGTATGTATTAATTAATAATCTTTCAAATTCTTAATTTAAATTATCTTTATATTTACGTTTATCTAATAGTATTTCATTAACTTTAATAAATATTAAGCGAATTATCTCACCACTGAATGTATAAAGAAATTAGAATTTTTGGGCATATGAAGGACGCAATCAATCGAACGACGAGTAACGTAGACTAGTCTCGCTTTAATTCTAAAGCATTCTCAAGACTCATGACCTTGATGTTGAAATGTTTGAATAAGCGTACATGTCAACATAGATGTTAGGCGCAGGTAATAGAACATCAGCAATTTTAAGCAACTACAAAAATTAGTCAACGTTACCTGTCATTAGATTGATTGCGTCCCCCATATGCCCGAAAATTTCAATTTCTGTTAATAAATATTGTTTCGTATAATATGCTGTTTAATTAATAAAAATCATTAATACATTTTTTTATTTCGCTCTTAATAAACACAAATTAATGTTTAGTGATGGTGTAACTCGAAAATATGATTGGTGGTTTAGGGTTAAAAGAGAATATCGTATCTGTAATTGTTAGTAGATTTGTAGCTACCGGTAAGATCATAGTTATCCGTAGTTTTACATGATGTCACTGTAACGAACTTGTAAAAATGAATCCACTACAAAATCCGATAGTAACCGTCACGGAATTTCACTGTTTATTTACGGGCAAGAAAATAAAACACTCACCTTTCCTCTAAAAATAATGCAACAGCGCTCTTGCAGAACTCCGCCTCAATTTATGTTTTTCTTCTTCTCGTTAGGCCAAGTTTTCCTTCAAAACTCATCTCCTTGGATAGCTCTTAAATGTTTCAAATCTGCAAAGTAGAAAATAAACACATTAGTCCAGATAACATGGATCTTCTGATCCAACTCAACTTGCATACACCAGGGATGGAAGGTTTACTTGATTTTGAATGTCAGACCAAATTTATAAACTTGGGGAAACTTACAATTTTCGTGTATCACATGTAGCTCTTGAAGGAACTGATGGATCTATGTGTTGATGAGAATCAAATTAATGGCAGATCTGGGTCAATGTCCAAATTTTATTTATTAGAAAAAGTGCAACAAAATTAAAAATCTAAAATTGGTACGAAAAAGTAAGTTGCTTAACGCAAAAATGCTAAAACCCCTTCTGATTTGACTACCAAATTTTTTCACTTCTTTGGAATGGATTGAAAAATTAAATTTTGTAAATAAATTCTGTTTAATTTAACCGTTAATGAAAACAGGATCTTGGGCACAGGGGGGGCGCATAAAAAAAAAAACACAAAACGGGAAACGGGAAACGTCTACCGGTTTCGATTTATAACTAAATCATCATCAGGACTACAACAAAAATATAAGTGAAATACATCGGTAGGTAGTAAAAAATTATTCCTACCTCGTGACCCAGGTGTACAGCGGTTTTTCATTACAGTGCGCAAAGGAACAACCATAGATGTATAAAAATAAAAAGTGTCAACAGTGTCGCCCAAAAGCAGAAATCATGTCAACAATAACCCCCAAAGTTAGAGTTGGCTCAGGCTAAGAAGAACCGGCACGTGATAATGCAGTTACGTAAATTCCTTCAGTCCATTTTACAATTATTGTAAAATTAAATGAAGTATAATTATCATCCCTAGAGGAACAAACGCATGAACAAACAAAATTTGCACTTAGAAAGTAACCAAATTAAATTTGAAATTTTGTTCTCAAAAAGTTCTTGTCTACAAATTACCACCCCAAACACATTCAGTTTATAATAATAATAAAATCTTACCTCCAAGATAGAAAAGATGTCATCTCGTCAACAAATGCACTTCCTCCACTTACAAGAACAAAGTTCATCGACGTAATTCTGAATGCCCCAAAACCAAACCTGATGATCTACATCGACCTTCTTCAAGCCCCACAATAACATTGCTGTCATCTGAAAAAAAAATACATAACAGTTACAAAGTGACCGCAATAGTAAAAAAAAATAAAAACTGGATTGAAAAAAATACATTCCTTCGCTGCTCTATGGTATAAACATTTCCATCCTGCTTACTGTGAGTACCAATGAAAACTTTATTTAATTATACCTAAATAATACATATTTTTATGAGATGGTACAGTAAGTAAACGAGTAACATGAAAAATGACTTGCAAAAATCAAAAGATCAAATTCATTTAATTTGCATTCCTGTGTGGGTAGTTTTGCAGCACTCGTAATCTGATTTTGCGAGAAAAAAACTAAATTACACTAATGATACACAACGGATAGTGGAAACTGGATTGACAAAAAAAAAGAAGAGTAAACTGACCTTTCGTTTTTAACTGCTGCGACAACCCTAGGTTTCTTCTCAACTTTGCAATTGACTTTGTACAATTTTCCATTCCATCATTCAACTCCTTCGGTATGAAAGCCTACAACAAATACATAATTTACTATGGGTAAATATCACACATTGATGCATTTAGTAAATTGTTTATACGATGACGCCATTTTGTTAGGTTATAAAACAATTTAAACAAAATTACTACGTACCACTAATTATTAACATTTTCAGGTCGAATAACAGCATTAAATAATTGCAGCCTATTATAAGGAGCACATATGTATAAGAATCATTTACTAATTTTCATTTTTAACCTGGTAATCACTAAAAAAACTTGATAATAATAATAATTTAATAATAATAATTTTTTTACGGAGGTTCTACATAATTTTTTTTTTTACTTAATATTATAAAGTGAATTAATAATAATAAATTACAGCAAGATCGGAATTAATACTAATTAATAAGTCTTAAAATGAAATAGAATAGTAAACACCGACTGACAGACAACGCACAGCCTAAACCGGTGGGTCTAGATATGTAAGCATGAAATTTTGTAGGAGACAGAGAAATAACATTGAAAATTAATCAATATAAATTGGTCCACAATTGCTTGGCTATATTTTAAGATTTGCTGATATTCAGGTTGTATTAATCATGTAAATTGAAACTTATTGGCACAAGAATAATTATAAAAGTTAATTAGGTAAAAATAGTTAAAAACAACTTGAGGAGGTCGCGTGCAAAACCGGTTAAATCCATATTTTACCAAAATAGAGTAAAACATGTTTTCTATATAAACTTTGTGCCCTCTACACGATTCTGAAGTTCGTTTTGAGAAAAATCAATTACATCTTGCTTAAAAAGTTTATCAAAGTTGGTGTTTTGGGGCAAAATCGGTTATATCTCAAATTTGATGAATATGAAGGACAGATAATGAAACGGATAGAAGAGAGACGAGCTGAGTCTGATGATGATAGTCCATTTGTGATTGTTTTTAATTTTTTTTTTTCTAATTGTTTTTCCTAAATTTATAAAAAAAATTTATTCCTTTTTTCAAGTTCTTGTTTTTTTATGTACTTTGTAAAGCCTTTTATTAAACTAATTTGTGTTTAAAAGCAGAATAAATTTAATTTTTAAAAGAATTTATTAATTTTTCGTGCAAAACCGGTTATATCCATTTGTTTTTTTACTTTTAGGTGAAAACCTTTGGACAATTTTTCAATTGTCCAAAGCTCCTAATAAATTTAATTTTTGTTAGTAAAAATTTCTAACTTTTTAAGATTGACTCACTTTCAGACACCACCTATGAAATGCATGCCCACTATCCACTGCTAAACTTTAGAAACAAATTAAATCCTAAAATACGACTCCAACTCTACAAATTCATGATCCAACCCATACTTCTTTTAAGCTTCACCCATTTGAAACAGAGCGGCCTGCTCAAACATTCAAATAATCCAAAACAAGTGCCTCCGGCTGATCACCGAGGCACCCAGTTTTTTTTATCTTTTTCTGAAAAGCACATTTAAAAACGAAGAAAACGTCCCGATTAGTCAATCTCGGAAATAGTTAATTGTGTATGATTAAAGAGCGGATGTGATCAATTGGCACCAAGCTTTTTACGCCTTTTTTGCTTTATTGTGCCAATTTTGGCTATCGAGACTCTCTTTGTCAATGTAAAAAAAATTGATTTACTACTAAAGAATTGCAAAGTTGGAAGTTAATTAATCGAACAAAAAGACTATCTAGATTACATACATTTAAACACAGAGGGGTCTATAAAATTATACGAGGGTTAAAGCAGAAGGTCCACTTTGGCTACGCGGGGCGCACATGAAAATTTTACTGCTTATTGAAACAATTCACCAGTTTGTTGTTACCGGTTAGGCAGCCCTAAAACTAAGGTGGACCTGCTACAGCTAATATAAAATTTGGTCACTTACTACTTGTTGAGAAGTCACTGGCTCTGCTATACCGCAACGCAAACCTCCTTAAAAAGAAGAAAAAAACATTAAATACCTTCTTAGAAAGGATGCTAAGACAACCTCGGCTTTCCTTCCGCAGAAAGTTCTTTACGATATTTGAAGGAAAACATTAGTTTTCTATTAGCCGTACAAACTATCAAATCAAATTCAAATTAGTACTGAATCTACAGGGATTTAAAAAAATATGAATTAAGCATTACATTTTAAATTTTGCCCTATAATTGAATTTTAAATTGTCATCATAACCAAGAAAGCGACGAAAATATTTATTGTTCAATTTCAGCGGATAAAGGGTTGAAATCCACCCACATATCATCATAATGAAAATTTACAACTTAGACTTACAATTTATAACTTTATTCGATTTTATTCTTATGCTTTTATTTCAAAAATCACCGCCTTGCGTTTAAAAATTTAAAAATGACATATCGCGCCATCTAGCGTCGCATAACGATAGTGACCCGTCCCGAAAGGTTAGCCGATTGCGCGGGAAGTCATTCCCACAAAAAATTACGTTTGTTTGCATAATAATTATAAAATCGGTGAAAATGTTCTTAGGTTAGATTAAAATTTCGCAACCAAAAAGGAATATTAAAAAAACTTACGTTGCATTGATAAAAGTCCTCGGATTGCAGAAAAATGCGTCACTATCCATTCCTAGGATGACGCCACAAAATCACTTAATTTACACGATGAAAAACAATGTCGATTCGTTTTATAACAACATAATTGTAATTTGATTGTTTATAAACATTTTTAAATATATAATTCAATATAAAATTACAATTTTGAAGTAATAATCGCCACCCCGACATTGAACTAACGCGCACCACCGTGAAATCGCAGCGGAAGAGCTTGCAACATCACCATCATCCTATTGTCAATTGTTTTTATGTCGACCAATGAAATTAGCAGATTTTCGTGCGACAATTTTAAATTGTAAAATTACATTTAGGCAATTGAAAAAATTGAATCTTGTAAAATTATGTATCTTATTTTAATTATTAGTTGTAATAAAACAAACAATTTAATTTTTAACAAAGTGAAAGATTAGAAATTATTATTATCCAAAGCAATTTTGGTTTGAAGGTCGATTCCAGAAATCTTTTTTTCTGCCTCTTGAAAATTACGGATATGCAGTGCCGGAGTAAGCTATACAGTAGGGCTCTTCCATTTTTTTAATTACCTTTTGTTTCTTTTCCCGGTCCATACACAAAAGCCTTAATTTTTTGTACCCATCTTTTCGAAGATCTACTCTCATTATGTATCAGAGGAGACATGGATATTTACTTTTTATGGGTTCTTCACGCAATGAAAAATATTACCATGCAAATGTTCGCATTCCATTTTGCAAACAAGCTCATTTACTGTTCCACTTTGATTACTACTTTACCTATCGGAGATGTTAGTTTTCAAGCCAAACATTCTATTAAACTTTGTAGGAGTTTCTTGTGTACTGCATCTGTTGCAGATGTATAATCTCATAAAAATCCAGATAAAATTAAATTGATAAAAAAATTTCTGCCAAGCTTAGACCAGGGCCGTAGCTAGACATAAGTCATGGGAGGGGTTTTACCTAAAAAAAAATTTTTCTATACCTTAGGGGGAGGAGGATACAAAAGAAAATAGTTTTTAGACCTTTTTATACTCTTTAGCTAAGGCATGGGGGGGGTGAACCCCTCAAAACAACTTCCTTTATATACGGCCTTGAGGCGGTCATTAGCATAGCGATTAAGCGCACAGACTGCTAATACAGAAAATCCGGTTCGACTCCGGGTGAAGTAAGAATATTATTCTGACCGTCTCCACCCGAAAGGCAACGGCAAACCACCGAGATGTAATTTGCCTAGAGAACAATGTCACTATGTCCTTTCGTAGGACGAAGGAATTTGAGACATAAAATTTTCATAAAGTCACATAAAAAAATATTCGAGAAAACACAAGATTTAAACAAACAATAATAAACTTATTAATTAGATATGTATGGTGCTAATAAAAACAAATCACTATTATATCATTGAACACCATTAGACTTATTCTATGGAGTCATTTAAAAACGGTAGTTGACGCAAATCTATCTTTAAATTTAGAAAATTTAAAAACCAAAATTAATTTAGCATGCTATCAATTATCATCAAATCACCAAAACTTCTGCGAATATTACAATCACATCTTGAACAAAACGGTGGCAATTTGGAAAAATTTATCAGATAAATGAAATGTTGTCTTTTCGGTGTCGTGATGTTTTGTTTTTCATGACATTCTACATACCTATGTATAAATAATTAGTAAATTATTATTGCTTGTTTAAGTTTTACATTTTCTCAAATATTTTCTTATGTAACCTTATAAAAATTTTATAGGTATTTATAGAAAAAAAATTGCAGTTTGCAAAAATGTTAAAAAAAGACATGTTGCTATTTGAAAAAAAAAAATTATGTTTACTTCCGGTTGAATTTAAAGAATAAAAAAATATAGTACTTTGGCAGTTTCCAATAGAAAATTTGGAGTTGAATAAAAAACTATTTAAACTTTTTTTTTGTATCAAGTTATCCAAAAAAAAATTTTTATTTTAAATTTATGAATTTTAAATTTTATAAATTATTTTAAATTTATGGGGTTATGAATTTTGTACACCAATAGAGTTAGCCTGTTTATCCACCTATAAACAGCTCCACGCTTTTATATTGATGTTTTCACGAAGCTTTGTTTGCTTTTATTAAAATTATTTTCTACTTTTTAGTGCACTTTTGTAATTTTAAATAAAAGTTTTTTTTTTAAATTTTAAATTTTTTATTTAATTTTTTTATTCAAAAAATTTTGTGATTTTTGAAACCACTGCATATTACTGCGAAAACCTACTAGAAAAATGTTTTTAAAATTGATTTTTTAATAAATAGAGGTAATTATTTATAATAAATAAATAAATAAAATAATTCATTCATGATTATGGTTTAAAAAAATTATCAATTTTGGGGAAAGGTAAGAAACGTAGACCCTAAAATAAAAATTTTACGATTGAAACCTCGATGAATCCTGAAAGAGCACATTTTAAATAAGAGAATTAGGTGAGGAAGAATGTCTTAAAACGACCAGTTTTTTCAAAAATTGATTTTAAAAAAGCTCGATTTTCATAGCAATTTTCTAGTTAAGTCGCAATTACCCCCAAGGTGCGGCTATAGATGTTTCACATCAAAAATAAACGATGCGTAAATTCAGGCACTTCTCTGACACCAAATTTAAAATTAATAATATAAAATTCAGATCAACTTCTGAAGTTACGAGTAACTCCCATAAAAATGGGATTTATCAGTTTTTTGCTTTCCAATTTAAAATTAAATAGGTAATAATTAAGAAAATAAACGATACGTAAAATTCGAGCTAATTTCGGATGCCGAATTAATATAAAATTCAGACCAACTCTTGAAGTTACGACTGATTCCTATAAAAATGGGTTTTATCAGTTTCTTGATTTCCAATTTAAAATTAGGTAAATAATAATTTAAAAAATAAACGATACGTCAAATACAGGCACTTTTAATGATGATTGATGACGCAAGATCATCTCCGTAGATTCTCAAAAATTACCATCTTTGTCAGGCAAAAAAAGTGTAATTATTATAGTCTTTTGAGCTAACTGTGGCTCGTGTGGCAATACAAGTTGTTACTCTGTTACTAGATATTAATAAATTTATTCCAATTTTTTTACATTATTATAATATTATATAATTTTTCATACAATTAGATCCTTCAAATTTTCATCAAATGTTGTTACTTAACCAGAAATTCCTAATGGAATTTTAAAAGTTGGTTTTTCTAAATTTTTTTATTTTTAACTTTTTTACCTAATAAACTTTTAAGTAATAATTCTTATACCTATCAGCAAACCTTTAAATACAGCCAAGCAGTTATAATTTTATATTGGTTAATTTTCAACGTTATTTCCCTATCTTTCATTTTTTTTAATAATTAAATAAAGTAAATTTTTTTATTTTGAGGTCCCTTTGATTTATAGGGCCCCAGACGCGAGCCTGAGGTTCCTACAAAGAAGACTTTATGAATAATTTGTTTGATTTTAATTTAGCTTAAATTACCAACTTGCATCCAGCATCTTTAAATTATTTTAATTAATTTTAGCTTAAGTACGGAATTAAGTACCTACCTACAGTTTTTATTGGTTCATGAAAATTTTTTTTCTAAATTAATTTTATAGTTATGTACCTACCACATTTGCTACTTAAATACATTTTTTTTTTATATTAATGTGACGCCAAAAGGCTAAAAGTTGAATTTTACCGCGCGCAACTTGCTTGGAGTTTCCAAACCTTTCGAATATCCTCAACTTTTTAGCGCTTAAATATGACGCTAAAATGATGGGAAATGAAACTTTTTAAAACTCAAACAAACCTCCTTCAATTTAACACAACATTTTCGCATTTTTAGCATCGAAATTAATAAATTTTGACCTATCCTGTATAATATATTTTATATCAAACAAATCATTAGGTATTTTAAACGTAACAATACAAACTTGGTAGCTAATCCTTTAATCCAAAATTCTATGGATTTGTCTTTAAAATTTTAAATTCAATTGTTTGATCTAAAATTATATTATCAGAATGAAAGTAACTTGAAACGACCTGGTAATTGGCGGGTGTTAGCGAACTTTATTTTGATTGTGTTCAGTTGCATCTTAAATTTTCACCATGCAGCTGCGGTCTCGATAAATTTTATGTTTTCTTTTGTGTGGTTATTTAAAATAAAGTGCTGAAAAATTATGGATCATCCAAATTATTGTATAAACAAAGTGAATTTCTGGAATGTTAAGTTTTCATTTATGAAAGTTTTCCAATGTTTTTAATTATTTTATAACCTTTTCGTTGCCTTACAAGTTTTAATTAACTTTGACAAGAAAAGAAAATTATAGAACATAAACTTTAAAATAATTTTTCTTTGGAATTAAATCGTTTCAATTATTATGGTACTATTCATCGCAAGTGCTTGTTGGTTTAAAATTATCAAAGTGATTTATTTTCGTTCAAATTGTAACTAAAATTTTATAGTTTTCCTAAGTTTCTGGATAAGATTTTTAAATTTTGTTGGTGATGGACAACGATCAGATGATTTCGACTGGATTATTAATTGGTAGGTACCTACAATCGGAAATTATTTTTCATTTTAGTGAAACTGTGATTATAATGTGTAGGGGTCGGATCAATCTGATGCCAGTGCCAGTTGTATTTTCCGGGAATTTTCATCATCTTCGGCTTGCTTTAGTTTAGTACTACCTACCTACCTAATTATTTTAAATTTTTTAATGAGATTTTTTAAATCGCTTATAAAAATATGAGATCACAATCAAAATTTAGCCGAAAAATCGTTTTTGCAGAAAATTTTCATAAGGAAAGTCAAATTTTTTTTACGATTTTTTCAATTTATTTATTGAAAAATAAGTGCATTTTAAGCATTTAACTTGGTGGCCATTATTTGTACATCTTCATCCCTAAGGCTTTGATGTGACGTATATCACACATTATCCAATTACAACGCATCTTTAGATTAACGTAATTGGATGTGGCGGATACGCGATATGCACTTTGTTGCAATTTTCTGCAGCTTGAAGATGCGTTTCACCACGCTCTGGTTATTTTAAAGAAAATTATAGAAAAACTTAGTGTTTTTGTTGAAATTTTTTGTAAACGTGTTCTACGGTGATGAAAGATCAATTTGAAATATTGGATGAGGTGAGATTTTATGTAATTTTGCACGTTCAAGTTAAACAAATTTGCAACGCAAAAAGAAGCGTTGGCGTGTAGGTGTCCATTTTGTGTTCTTTTTTGCTTGCAGTAGTTTTAATCAATCTTAATTGAATTTTCGGAGCATCATCCACCCAATCATCCATCAATTTTATAATCTTTTTGTTATAAAATTAAATTTTTAAAAAATATTTTTAATGCTTTGGATGCGTAGGCGTTCATCTTGCAATTTTTTGTGCTTGATGCATTTTAATCAATGTTAATCGAATTTTTTATGCATCATCCACCCTTTTAAGTGGTAGACAATAACTTTTATAATATTTAATGACTTTTAATCAAAGTTGTAGCATCTACTTACTTCTGATAAATTACATTTTCTTGTATCTAATGTATAATTTTTCTTTCAAAGGTTTGAAAATTACCAGAGGAACTTGGAAAAGCGAATAATTCATCTCTTCGCTGGATTTCATGACCATTCCTTCATCGATCAATCAACTCATCCAATATTTTCATGGTGAGTAATTTTTTTGGTATAATTTTTAGCAACTTTTAATAATAGAATAAAAATTTTCGAGGGGCTTTACAAAATTTCCTTTCAAACTAAGAAATGGTTCGAAAATTCATAATTTTCAACAAAAATTTATCATCAAGCTTAAATTTATTTTACAATTTTTTTTATAAAAAAAAAGTTAATAGTTCATGTAAGTGATCGGCCGTTGTGTAGTTTGTAGTACATCATCAAACCTCAGGTGGTGATGTGACGTAATCACCTTGGCCAATTACAACGCATCTTTAGATTAACGTAATTGGATGTGGCCAGATGTGGCGATATGTGAACCCACTTTGATGCAATTTTCTGCAGCTTGTATTTTTCTGCGTTTCACGACGCTCTCGGTATTTTAAAGAAAATTATAGAAAAACTTGGTGTTTTGCTGAAATTTTTTGTAAACGTGTTCTACGGTGATGAAAGATTAATTTGAAATAAAATTTAATGTGGTAAGATTTTATAATATTGTAATTTTGCACATTGAAGTTATAAAAATTTGCAACGCAAAAGTACCTAATGCTTGGGTGTCTATTTTGTTATTTTAGAACAGCATCTACCATTATTGAAATATAATTTTAAGTGGTGGATAATAATTCTTTAATAATTTTATAATATTTTGTTTTAAATTAAATTTGTTAAGAAAAATTTTCTTTAAAGCTTTGGATTCGTGGGCGTTCAACTTGTAATTTCTTGTTTAAATCGAACTTATGAACCATCATCTACCCCTATTTAATGATTTCTGGTTAATTGTTTTTAATAATGTTACCTATAATATTTTTGTTGTAAAATTAAATTCCTTAAAAATAAATTTTTTAAAGCTTGGGATGCGTGGGTGCTTATCTTGCAAATTTCTTGTAGCTACTTGCATTTTAATCAATTTGTAGCATCGTCCTAAAATTTTCACACTTTTCCATCAGCAACCTTTTATAGATTTTGATTTATAATACTGAGTTTTCTATTCTAGTGGAATTTTAACCTCAAGTGAGGAAGCAATTCAAAGCATCTTATAACCATCAAGCATACGACCATTGCATTAGCTGGCAGCTGGGTGACTTTGTGATCAGTGATCACCATCACAAGATTTGGTGACCATTCCTTCATTGCTTCATCAGCTTATCCAGCTTATCCAACTTCAAATTAGCTTCAATTAGGTAAGTAGTTAATTTTTTGTAATAATTTGATTAAATGTAAAACATTTTTTATGAAAGGCCTAAAACTTGTTTTTGTTTAATTTTTTTCCAATAATTTAAAACCTTTAAAATCTTTTTAAAAGATTGCATTCTAAAATAAATTTTACCTTTTTAATGATTTTGTTATTGGAAAATTTTACTCAATTTAGGTACTTGGGCGCTAATAAAGTCACCAATTTTCTTTAAATGTGGAACATTACTATATTATGTGGGTGGAGACCATCAGCATTGTCCCCACCATGCAAAAAAAATTCATTTTAAGCTTTTATTTACAATTTGCCAATTTTGAAGAAAATCGGTGAGCCACAGTCTTGCTCTCTTCTAATTAGGTGGGAAAATAAGGTACTACAATTATTAACTACTGTGTGCTAAACAAAAACAACCTAATTATTTTTTAAATTGATGTTTTAATAAATACCTACTACATAATTATTATTTATAATAGTAATAACTAAATAAAATAATTCATTCATGATTATGGTTTAAAACAATTATCAATTTTTTTATGTCTAATAACGACTTTAACCGAATTGCATTTCTTAGGTTCGTACATTCGAGAATCGTCGGGCGTTTTCATGTATCGTTCGCTCAGTTTCATGTATTGTTCCGTTGTGTTAGAACGCGCATCTTCTGGATGCGCAATTTTCAAGTTTCTAATTAATATATTGTGATTAATTTAATTATGTGTATATTGTGATTATCGATGTAGTGTATAGTGAAGTGTCGTAGGATTGTTAATGATGACCCCCAAAAGGAAGATCAGAGTATAAATTTTTTATGTATGTAACTTTACCTTTTTTCCTATTTTCAAAATTCAAAAAGCATTTCGGAACAAATTACTATATTTTTATCGTGAACAACATTATTCTAATTGGTTTTCCGTTAAAATTTTCAAAAAATTTTTAGCCGTTTAGCCGATGTTTGAAAAATAAACTTCCAATTTTGTATAGTCGCCATCTTGCTTTAAGGCTTAGCGTCCCTTATTGCAGTGGAAGCCAAATTAAATTTAATATTGCAAAACTAACAAATCGCAAGCATAAATAAAGTTGATTGCATTAAATTAAAAGTAATTTTTTTGCAAAATTTGAAAATCATAGCATGATGGTTAATTAATGCGCTTGCGTTATAACAGGACCCAGTGGTTCCCTGAAATATTTTATGGTGAGTCATCGCGTTGATTGCCTTGTAGGAACATAAGCACACTTGAATTGCAATTATTTTCTGTACCTACTAATATTTTTTTGAATTTACCAATATTTTTCTTTTGAAAGTCGTGCTTGATTTACTTTTTGCAATCAAAGTTTTTATACTTACTAATTTGTAGATGATAAATTTTAATTCGTATGTGTAATGTAAAAAGATTTTTTGTTTCGTATAAATTACTAATAAGTAGTTAAGAAAATTTGAATTGCCAAAATAATTTTCTTTGTTTATAATTTAGAATGACCGATAAGAATTTCCGTTCTAAAAAATATTGGACTTTTTATTTTGCTAGACAAAACCGCCTTTAAAAATTATTTGCTTTTTACCTACCGGGTGCTTACGAAATCTTTTTATACTATTAGGTCAATAATAAATTATGGAATCTATTAAAGCTAAAACTTTTGAATATCTCAAATAATTATTTTTTATTTAATATTTTTAAGTTTATCTAAAATAATTTACGAATTTCAATAACTACTACAGGGTGCTTTCAAAATATTTTTTCACAATCATAACAAACAAACCTTTTGTTGCTTATTTAATCAATGTTTTGAATGAAAAACAATTTTTAATATTTTAGCTCTCTTACCGTTTTAAAATTTTCAAGTTGTCCAACAATAGAAAAATTTTTCACAGCTAAAAATTCTTCTAAAAGATTAACACCTATGACTCAAACACATCTTGATAATATGCGTTTGGTGTAGTGTGCAAAATTTTACATTTTGAAAGGCGGAGTACAAATTATTCAGTTTGTTGGTAACTTTTGTCGAAGCTGCACGTAAATATAAATTCTTCGCGATACTGTTATTAATAATAAAAAATTTATAATTAAAAAGTCAATTAATTAATGTAAGTGATGTGTGATAGTGATTAAACAATAAATTACAAAAAGTGTAAATTGTAGGTACCTACTAATTTCATTAAATTAATTAATAAAAACATTTATTATTAAAATAAATTAAGTACGGTCTTAATAGTTTTACATTTTGTCCAAATCGGTGCAATCGTGCAGGTGTTCGGAGGATTTCGTGAGAATTGCAGTCGTCGCTTAGCAACGGGTAACTAGTGGTCGTATTTCCTAGAATTTGATTTGAAAAAGATGAATTTTAATTTATGCGAGTTTATCACTTTAAATTGTTATTTAAATTAAAAACGCTTATTTGTTTATTGACAATTTTATTGTTATGATGTAATAATTCAAGTTTAGTGAGTGTGTTTCCTGTTCAAGCAGAAGCTTCCCAGCGAATATTCTTCTAAAGGAGCAACTTTCTTGAGTACCTAAGTATTTTTATTTTAATAATATTAATTTTTAATTTATTATAGTATCAGTTACGTAACATTTTATGAGAGTCAGATTGTGAGGGAATTTTTATGTTCTTTCGGTCAAACTGCTGGTGGCATGGGGGTGGCTTCGATGCAGTTCAGTTTGAAACTACTAAAAGGGCCTACAGACACTCAACTTGGTATGCAACCAAAACTTGCAACCACTTTGAAGAATCGACCACACACGTGCTCGTGTCGGCTTTTTCGATTTTACAAAGTTGTTGCATACTAAGTTGAACACCAAGTTGAGCGTCTGTGGGCCCTATTATAGGGATATTTTTGTTGGGTCCAGTTTTGTAATAATCAAACGTTAATATTGTGTTTAGTAATTATTGTAGCTAGGATATCAGGGGATGGCATTTGAGGGATGACCGTAACAGGGTCTTCCAGAGATGAACCCTTTAGTTGCATTTTGTTTCCTCCGATGTGGGGTAGCGATTTGTGTTGTCTTTTCTATTGTGTAATTTATGTATTGGCTAATTGGAGGAATGGTTTCATTTTTCTTCTTCAGTTTCGGAAAGCTGAAGCAATCTCAATATTTAAATTGAGGGGGGATTACCTACAAGACCAACTTGAAGGACCGTGGCGTAAGGGCGTTTAAGTCTCACTTCTTTAATTAGTAATGTAAATAATTCATTATTTTTTAATGTAATTTTGAAATAATGTGTTTCATCTTACAGAAGAATGCTAACTTGCCTAACTTTTAATTCTTTGAAAGAGTAAATTTTTAGATGATTTAATTCCATTTTCAAATTTTCATTTTATTTCTCAGCTAAAAAAAGTTTCTTTTTTTTAAATTGTACCTATAATCAATTTACAAAAAATTTATTTTTAATAAATTAATTTTAAAATATTACCGAGTTAAAAATTAATTTTAGTTAAAAATTTACTAATTTAAACAAATTTTAAGATTATTTTTTAAAAGTGTTTAAATTTTGTTCAAATCTCGGTGCATAATCGTGCATGTGTTCGGAGAATTGAAGTGGTCGCTTAGCAACGGGTAACTGGCGGGCGTACTTCTTAGAATTTGATTTGAAAAAGGCGCAATTTGTTGCACCGCCAGTTCAATTTATTCAGTTTCGTTGTAACTTTTGCATGAGCTGCACGTAAATTCATTGCGATTACGTTTTATTGCATAATTTAATTAACTTTGTAATTTTATAAATTTAAATCAGACGCCCAAGTGTGTTCCATAACTTTCATAAACTACGTTGGGCATCAGTGTAGTTTTGCAGGTTTCGTTTCGTACAATTACAAAATTAAAAAGTTAATATTTAATTATTGTACGCGACGTGAATTAGTGATCGAACAAACCAAAGAAGTGTAAATTATATTAATTTAGTGAAATAATTATTAAAAAGTAGGAATCTTATCGTTTTAAATTTTGTTCAAATCGGTGCATTTGTGCAGGTGTTCGGAGGATTTCGCCAGAATTGAAGTCGTCGCTTAGCAACGGGTGCCTAGCGGTCGTATTTCTTAGAATTTGATTCGAAAAAGATGCATTTTAATTTATTATATTCGAGTTGAACACTTAAAAGTTTTATTCAATTTAGAAGCGCTTACTTGTTTATTGACTATTTTGTATTTTATTCTAAGTAAGTGTAATAATGGAAGTTTGTGATGTTTTGGTGTAAGTGTTTCATTTCAAGCAGAAGCCTCCTGCGAATTTTCTTCTCAAGGAACAATTTTTGAGTAAGTGTTTGTATTTTAGTAACATTGGTTTTTAAATGTAGTACCAAATACGCAAGATTTATAAGAGTTAAATTGAGAGGAAATTTTTAAGTCGCTTCTTTGGGCCGAGCTGTTATTTGTTATTTTTTTTATTTATATATATGGGCATTCTACACCAAATCGACCACTTTTGAACCCGACCCCTTTTGATTTCCCTGAAATTTTTACATATTATACTATCTCACCAAAATCAGTTCTGTGAATTTTTTCAAAATTTTTTATTCAACCCAAAAAAAGTTACGAATTTTTAGAAAAACTGATGTTGTTTTTCTTCAAACGATCGTAACTAGTTCAAAAATTGACTAATCGGATCGTTTTTTTGTTTTTGTTTGTCTTTAAACGTACTTTTCAGGAAAAATTACAAAAAAAATATTCAAACTTGGATTCTACAAAATTTTTCATTATTTCGGAAAAAATCATTGATTTTTGATTTTTTTATAAAAAAAAACTCTGATTTATTCCGCGTATAACAACGCAAACCCCATAATGGGCCGACATTTCTTTCTATTTCTTTTGTTTAATTGAAAAATATTATTTGCGTAAAAATAAAACAAAATATTTTTTTAATAATAAAAAAAAAAGAAAGAAATGTCGGCCCATTATGGGGTTTGCGTTTTTTTTTGAAATAAAAAAATCAAAAATCAAAAGTGGAAAAATTTGAAAAATCAATGATTTTCTCCGAAAAAATAAAAAATTTTGTAGAATCCAAGTTTGAATATTTTTTTTGTATTTTTTCCTGAAAAGTACGTTTAAAGACAAACAAAAAAAACCGTTCCGATTAGTCAATTTTTGAAATAGTTACGATCGTTTGAAGAAAAAAAACATCAGTTTTTCTAAAAATCCGTAACTTTTTTTGGGTTGAGTAAAAAATTTTGAAAAAATTCACAGAACTGTTTTTGGTGAGATAGTATAATATGTAAAAATTTCAGGAAAATCAAAAGGGGTCGGGTTCAAAAGTGGTCGATTTGGTGTGAAATGCTCCATATTATAGTCGGTTTTAAACGTCTTGCGACGTTGTCCGATACCAAACTACCAACCTTGCGTATTGGCGCTTGGTTTTTTTTAGCATTTTACATTTTTTACCTACGACGAGGAGCCAGCCCGTCGGTAGAACCCCCAACCTGGAGGACCAAACGCGACGGGCAGAATAAGTTGTTACATATTCGGATTCGAACCGGGTATTGAGCGTTCGTAGTCGACTCGCTTGACCATTGCTCTCCGACCGTCTCTTATTTTATTTTTTTTAGTTACAGGATTATTTTTTTCTAAATAAAAATGCGTGTTCGCGATAATTATTTCGAAATCCCGCGGTCGGTTGTGATTTGTGCCGAGTACGTATTTTATAGTGAAAAACTTCTTGTTGGAAGCTCTAAAACTCGCGATTCGTTTTCGCTTCTAATTTTCGCGGTCGGGAGTGAAAAGTGTCGAGTTCGAATGTTATGAGAATAGCTTGATGGAAGCTTTAAATTTCGCGAATCGCTTTGGTTTATAATTTTCTCAGTAAAAAAGTAGTGGAAAGTGTTGGTTTTGCGCGCGATGATGTTGGAAAGAAGAGATGGTGGTGCTGGAGCTGTGCCGCGGACAGGCATCTGGCAAAAAGACATCAGGATTAAAGGTAAACATAAATGTTTACTAACTAGTAATTTATAAATAATTTTAAACTATTATTTTCTGTTTAATGCAGGTAGGGTCGTAATGGTGGATGGCTTGGCAGCAAGTAAGGTAGGTGAAAATTAATCTTTCACATGTGCTGTAGGTAATAAGTGATTTGTAAGTTTGACCAATGTCCAAAGGGGCAGATTTTTATTTAAATGTTATCCCAAAACTTTGAACATGGTCAAAGGGAATTTCGATAGTCCATTTACGCGCGTCATTAATTTTAATTGTTTTGCGTGCCAAATAATTAACCTGGTTTTTCGATCAATGGACTTATTTACTCTGAAATTCATTAGTACTAATCAATTGTTTTACTTGGTCAAAGGGAATTTCGATAGTCCATTTACGCGCGTCATTAATTTTAATTGTTTTGCGTGCCAAATAATTAACCTGGTTTTTCGATCAATGGACTTATTTACTCTGAAATTCATTAGTACTAATCAATTGTTTTACTTGGTCAAAAGGAATTTCGGTAGTCCATTTACGCGCGTCATTAATTTTAATTGTTTTGCGTGCCAAATAATTAACCTGGTTTTTCGATCAATGGACTTATTTACTCTGAAATTCATTAGTACTAATCAATTGTTTTACATGGTCAAAAGGAATTTCGGTAGTCCATTTACGCGCGTCATTAATTTTAATTGTTTTGCGTGCCAAATAATTAACCTGGTTTTTCGATCAATGGACTTATTTACTCTGAAATTCATTAGTACTAATCAATTGTTTTACTTGGTCAAAAGGAATTTCGGTAGTCCATTTACGCGCGTCATTAATTTTAATTGTTTTGCGTGCCAAATAATTAACCTGGTTTTTCGATCAATGGACTTATTTACTCTGAAATTCATTAGTACTAATCAATTGTTTTACTTGGTCAAAAGGAATTTCGGTAGTCCATTTACGCGCGTCATTAATTTTAATTGTTTTGCGTGCCAAATAATTAACCTGGTTTTTCGATCAATGGACTTATTTACTCTGAAATTCATTAGTACTAATCAATTGTTTTACATGGTCAAAAGGAATTTCGGTAGTCCATTTACGCGCGTCATTAATTTTAATTGTTTTGCGTGCCAAATAATTAACCTGGTTTTTCGATCAATGGACTTATTTACTCTGAAATTCATTAGTACTAATCAATTGTTTTACTTGGTCAAAAGGAATTTCGGTAGTCCATTTACGCGCGTCATTAATTTTAATTGTTTTGCGTGCCAAATAATTAACCTGGTTTTTCGATCAATGGACTTATTTACTCTGAAATTCATTAGTACTAATCAATTGTTTTACATGGTCAAAAGGAATTTCGGTAGTCCATTTACGCGCGTCATTAATTTTAATTGTTTTGCGTGCCAAATAATTAACCTGGTTTTTCGATCAATGGACTTATTTACTCTGAAATTCATTAGTACTAATCAATTGTTTTACTTGGTCAAAAGGAATTTCGGTAGTCCATTTACGCGCGTCATTAATTTTAATTGTTTTGCGTGCCAAATAATTAACCTGGTTTTTCGATCAATGGACTTATTTACTCTGAAATTCATTAGTACTAATCAATTGTTTTACATGGTCAAAAGGAATTTCGGTAGTCCATTTACGCGCGTCATTAATTTTAATTGTTTTGCGTGCCAAATAATTAACCTGGTTTTTCGATCAATGGACTTATTTACTCTGAAATTCATTAGTACTAATCAATTGTTTTACTTGGTCAAAAGGAATTTCGGTAGTCCATTTACGCGCGTCATTAATTTTAATTGTTTTGCGTGCCAAATAATTAACCTGGTTTTTCGATCAATGGACTTATTTACTCTGAAATTCATTAGTACTAATCAATTGTTTTACTTGGTCAAAAGGAATTTCGGTAGTCCATTTACGCGCGTCATTAATTTTAATTGTTTTGCGTGCCAAATAATTAACCTGGTTTTTCGATCAATGGACTTATTTACTCTGAAATTCATTAGTACTAATCAATTGTTTTACTTGGTCAAAAGGAATTTCGGTAGTCCATTTACGCGCGTCAATATGTTTAAATTTTGAGCCTGAAAAATAAATTACACTTGTATCTCGATTAAATAACTTGCCAACTTTGCAATTCGTTAGTACTAATCAATTTTTTTACATGGTTAAATGGAATATCGATGGTCCATTTACGCGCGTCAATATGTTTAAATTTTGAGCCTGAAAAATAAATTACACTTGTATCTCGATTAAATAACTTGCCAACTTTGCAATTCGTTAGTACTAATCAATTTTTTTACATGGTCAAAGGGAATTTCGATAGTCCATTTACGCGCGTCAATATGTTTAAATTTTGAGCCTGAAAAATAAATTACACTTGTATCTCGATTAAATAACTTGCCAACTTTGCAATTCGTTAGTACTAATCAATTTTTTTACATGGTCAAAGGGAATATCGATAGTCCATTTACGCGCGTCAATATGTTTAAATTTTGAGCCTGAAAAATAAATTACACTTGTATCTCGATTAAATAACTTGCCAACTTTGCAATTCGTTAGTACTAATTAATTTTTTTACATGGTTAAAGGGAATTTCGATAGTCCATTTACGCGCGTCAATATGTTTAAATTTTGAGCCTGAAAAATAAATTACACTTGTATCTCGATTAAATAACTTGCCAACTTTGCAATTCGTTAGTACTAATCAATTTTTTTACATGGGCATAGGGAATTTCGATAGTCCATTTACGCGCGTCAATATGTTTAAATTTTGAGCCTGAAAAATAAATTACACTTGTATCTCGATTAAATAACTTGCCAACTTTGCAATTCGTTAGTACTAATCAATTTTTTTACATGGGCATAGGGAATTTCGATAGTCCATTTACGCGCGTCAATATGTTTAAATTTTGAGCCTGAAAAATAAATTACACTTGTATCTCGATTAAATAACTTGCCAACTTTGCAATTCGTTAGTACTAATCAATTTTTTTACATGGGCATAGGGAATTTCGATAGTCCATTTACGCGCGTCAATATGTTTAAATTTTGAGCCTGAAAAATAAATTACACTTGTATCTCGATTAAATAACTTGCCAACTTTGCAATTCGTTAGTACTAATCAATTTTTTTACATGGGCATAGGGAATTTCGATAGTCCATTTACGCGCGTCAATATGTTTAAATTTTGAGCCTGAAAAATAAATTACACTTGTATCTCGATTAAATAACTTGCCAACTTTGCAATTCGTTAGTACTAATCAATTTTTTTACATGGGCATAGGGAATTTCGATAGTCCATTTACGCGCGTCAATATGTTTAAATTTTGAGCCTGAAAAATAAATTACACTTGTATCTCGATTAAATAACTTGCCAACTTTGCAATTCGTTAGTACTAATCAATTTTTTTACATGGGCATAGGGAATTTCGATAGTCCATTTACGCGCGTCAATATGTTTAAATTTTGAGCCTGAAAAATAAATTACACTTGTATCTCGATTAAATAACTTGCCAACTTTGCAATTCGTTAGTACTAATCAATTTTTTTACATGGGCATAGGGAATTTCGATAGTCCATTTACGCGCGTCAATATGTTTAAATTTTGAGCCTGAAAAATAAATTACACTTGTATCTCGATTAAATAACTTGCCAACTTTGCAATTCGTTAGTACTAATCAATTTTTTTACATGGGCATAGGGAATTTCGATAGTCCATTTACGCGCGTCAATATGTTTAAATTTTGAGCCTGAAAAATAAATTACACTTGTATCTCGATTAAATAACTTGCCAACTTTGCAATTCGTTAGTACTAATCAATTTTTTTACATGGGCATAGGGAATTTCGATAGTCCATTTACGCGCGTCAATATGTTTAAATTTTGAGCCTGAAAAATAAATTACACTTGTATCTCGATTAAATAACTTGCCAACTTTGCAATTCGTTAGTACTAATCAATTTTTTTACATGGGCATAGGGAATTTCGATAGTCCATTTACGCGCGTCAATATGTTTAAATTTTGAGCCTGAAAAATAAATTACACTTGTATCTCGATTAAATAACTTGCCAACTTTGCAATTCGTTAGTACTAATCAATTTTTTTACATGGGCATAGGGAATTTCGATAGTCCATTTACGCGCGTCAATATGTTTAAATTTTGAGCCTGAAAAATAAATTACACTTGTATCTCGATTAAATAACTTGCCAACTTTGCAATTCGTTAGTACTAATCAATTTTTTTACATGGGCATAGGGAATTTCGATAGTCCATTTACGCGCGTCAATATGTTTAAATTTTGAGCCTGAAAAATAAATTACACTTGTATCTCGATTAAATAACTTGCCAACTTTGCAATTCGTTAGTACTAATCAATTTTTTTACATGGGCATAGGGAATTTCGATAGTCCATTTACGCGCGTCAATATGTTTAAATTTTGAGCCTGAAAAATAAATTACACTTGTATCTCGATTAAATAACTTGCCAACTTTGCAATTCGTTAGTACTAATCAATTTTTTTACATGGGCATAGGGAATTTCGATAGTCCATTTACGCGCGTCAATATGTTTAAATTTTGAGCCTGAAAAATAAATTACACTTGTATCTCGATTAAATAACTTGCCAACTTTGCAATTCGTTAGTACTAATCAATTTTTTTACATGGGCATAGGGAATTTCGATAGTCCATTTACGCGCGTCAATATGTTTAAATTTTGAGCCTGAAAAATAAATTACACTTGTATCTCGATTAAATAACTTGCCAACTTTGCAATTCGTTAGTACTAATCAATTTTTTTACATGGGCATAGGGAATTTCGATAGTCCATTTACGCGCGTCAATATGTTTAAATTTTGAGCCTGAAAAATAAATTACACTTGTATCTCGATTAAATAACTTGCCAACTTTGCAATTCGTTAGTACTAATCAATTTTTTTACATGGGCATAGGGAATTTCGATAGTCCATTTACGCGCGTCAATATGTTTAAATTTTGAGCCTGAAAAATAAATTACACTTGTATCTCGATTAAATAACTTGCCAACTTTGCAATTCGTTAGTACTAATCAATTTTTTTACATGGGCATAGGGAATTTCGATAGTCCATTTACGCGCGTCAATATGTTTAAATTTTGAGCCTGAAAAATAAATTACACTTGTATCTCGATTAAATAACTTGCCAACTTTGCAATTCGTTAGTACTAATCAATTTTTTTACATGGGCATAGGGAATTTCGATAGTCCATTTACGCGCGTCAATATGTTTAAATTTTGACCCTGAAAAATAAATTACACTTGTATCTCGATTAAATAACTTGCCAACTTTGCAATTCGTTAGTACTAATCAATTTTTTTACATGGGCATAGGGAATTTCGATAGTCCATTTACGCGCGTCAATATGTTTAAATTTTGAGCCTGAAAAATAAATTACACTTGCATCTCGATTAAATAACTTGCCAACTTTGCAATTCGTTAGTACTAATCAATTTTTTTACATGGGCATAGGGAATTTCGATAGTCCATTTACGCGCGTCAATATGTTTAAATTTTGAGCCTGAAAAATAAATTACACTTGTATCTCGATTAAATAACTTGCCAACTTTGCAATTCGTTAGTACTAATCAATTTTTTTACATGGGCATAGGGAATTTCGATAGTCCATTTACGCGCGTCAATATGTTTAAATTTTGAGCCTGAAAAATAAATTACACTTGTATCTCGATTAAATAACTTGCCAACTTTGCAATTCGTTAGTACTAATCAATTTTTTTACATGGGCATAGGGAATTTCGATAGTCCATTTACGCGCGTCAATATGTTTAAATTTTGAGCCTGAAAAATAAATTACACTTGTATCTCGATTAAATAACTTGCCAACTTTGCAATTCGTTAGTACTAATCAATTTTTTTACATGGGCATAGGGAATTTCGATAGTCCATTTACGCGCGTCAATATGTTTAAATTTTGAGCCTGAAAAATAAATTACACTTGTATCTCGATTAAATAACTTGCCAACTTTGCAATTCGTTAGTACTAATCAATTTTTTTACATGGGCATAGGGAATTTCGATAGTCCATTTACGCGCGTCAATATGTTTAAATTTTGAGCCTGAAAAATAAATTACACTTGTATCTCGATTAAATAACTTGCCAACTTTGCAATTCGTTAGTACTAATCAATTTTTTTACATGGGCATAGGGAATTTCGATAGTCCATTTACGCGCGTCAATATGTTTAAATTTTGAGCCTGAAAAATAAATTACACTTGTATCTCGATTAAATAACTTGCCAACTTTGCAATTCGTTAGTACTAATCAATTTTTTTACATGGGCATAGGGAATTTCGATAGTCCATTTACGCGCGTCAATATGTTTAAATTTTGAGCCTGAAAAATAAATTACACTTGTATCTCGATTAAATAACTTGCCAACTTTGCAATTCGTTAGTACTAATCAATTTTTTTACATGGGCATAGGGAATTTCGATAGTCCATTTACGCGCGTCAATATGTTTAAATTTTGAGCCTGAAAAATAAATTACACTTGTATCTCGATTAAATAACTTGCCAACTTTGCAATTCGTTAGTACTAATCAATTTTTTTACATGGGCATAGGGAATTTCGATAGTCCATTTACGCGCGTCAATATGTTTAAATTTTGAGCCTGAAAAATAAATTACACTTGTATCTCGATTAAATAACTTGCCAACTTTGCAATTCGTTAGTACTAATCAATTTTTTTACATGGGCATAGGGAATTTCGATAGTCCATTTACGCGCGTCAATATGTTTAAATTTTGAGCCTGAAAAATAAATTACACTTGTATCTCGATTAAATAACTTGCCAACTTTGCAATTCGTTAGTACTAATCAATTTTTTTACATGGGCATAGGGAATTTCGATAGTCCATTTACGCGCGTCAATATGTTTAAATTTTGAGCCTGAAAAATAAATTACACTTGTATCTCGATTAAATAACTTGCCAACTTTGCAATTCGTTAGTACTAATCAATTTTTTTACATGGGCATAGGGAATTTCGATAGTCCATTTACGCGCGTCAATATGTTTAAATTTTGAGCCTGAAAAATAAATTACACTTGTATCTCGATTAAATAACTTGCCAACTTTGCAATTCGTTAGTACTAATCAATTTTTTTACATGGGCATAGGGAATTTCGATAGTCCATTTACGCGCGTCAATATGTTTAAATTTTGAGCCTGAAAAATAAATTACACTTGTATCTCGATTAAATAACTTGCCAACTTTGCAATTCGTTAGTACTAATCAATTTTTTTACATGGGCATAGGGAATTTCGATAGTCCATTTACGCGCGTCAATATGTTTAAATTTTGAGCCTGAAAAATAAATTACACTTGTATCTCGATTAAATAACTTGCCAACTTTGCAATTCGTTAGTACTAATCAATTTTTTTACATGGGCATAGGGAATTTCGATAGTCCATTTACGCGCGTCAATATGTTTAAATTTTGAGCCTGAAAAATAAATTACACTTGTATCTCGATTAAATAACTTGCCAACTTTGCAATTCGTTAGTACTAATCAATTTTTTTACATGGGCATAGGGAATTTCGATAGTCCATTTACGCGCGTCAATATGTTTAAATTTTGAGCCTGAAAAATAAATTACACTTGTATCTCGATTAAATAACTTGCCAACTTTGCAATTCGTTAGTACTAATCAATTTTTTTACATGGGCATAGGGAATTTCGATAGTCCATTTACGCGCGTCAATATGTTTAAATTTTGAGCCTGAAAAATAAATTACACTTGTATCTCGATTAAATAACTTGCCAACTTTGCAATTCGTTAGTACTAATCAATTTTTTTACATGGGCATAGGGAATTTCGATAGTCCATTTACGCGCGTCAATATGTTTAAATTTTGAGCCTGAAAAATAAATTACACTTGTATCTCGATTAAATAACTTGCCAACTTTGCAATTCGTTAGTACTAATCAATTTTTTTACATGGGCATAGGGAATTTCGATAGTCCATTTACGCGCGTCAATATGTTTAAATTTTGACCCTGAAAAATAAATTACACTTGTATCTCGATTAAATAACTTGCCAACTTTGCAATTCGTTAGTACTAATCAATTTTTTTACATGGGCATAGGGAATTTCGATAGTCCATTTACGCGCGTCAATATGTTTAAATTTTGAGCCTGAAAAATAAATTACACTTGTATCTCGATTAAATAACTTGCCAACTTTGCAATTCGTTAGTACTAATCAATTTTTTTACATGGGCATAGGGAATTTCGATAGTCCATTTACGCGCGTCAATATGTTTAAATTTTGAGCCTGAAAAATAAATTACACTTGTATCTCGATTAAATAACTTGCCAACTTTGCAATTCGTTAGTACTAATCAATTTTTTTACATGGGCATAGGGAATTTCGATAGTCCATTTACGCGCGTCAATATGTTTAAATTTTGAGCCTGAAAAATAAATTACACTTGTATCTCGATTAAATAACTTGCCAACTTTGCAATTCGTTAGTACTAATCAATTTTTTTACATGGGCATAGGGAATTTCGATAGTCCATTTACGCGCGTCAATATGTTTAAATTTTGAGCCTGAAAAATAAATTACACTTGTATCTCGATTAAATAACTTGCCAACTTTGCAATTCGTTAGTACTAATCAATTTTTTTACATGGGCATAGGGAATTTCGATAGTCCATTTACGCGCGTCAATATGTTTAAATTTTGAGCCTGAAAAATAAATTACACTTGTATCTCGATTAAATAACTTGCCAACTTTGCAATTCGTTAGTACTAATCAATTTTTTTACATGGGCATAGGGAATTTCGATAGTCCATTTACGCGCGTCAATATGTTTAAATTTTGAGCCTGAAAAATAAATTACACTTGTATCTCGATTAAATAACTTGCCAACTTTGCAATTCGTTAGTACTAATCAATTTTTTTACATGGGCATAGGGAATTTCGATAGTCCATTTACGCGCGTCAATATGTTTAAATTTTGAGCCTGAAAAATAAATTACACTTGTATCTCGATTAAATAACTTGCCAACTTTGCAATTCGTTAGTACTAATCAATTTTTTTACATGGGCATAGGGAATTTCGATAGTCCATTTACGCGCGTCAATATGTTTAAATTTTGAGCCTGAAAAATAAATTACACTTGTATCTCGATTAAATAACTTGCCAACTTTGCAATTCGTTAGTACTAATCAATTTTTTTACATGGGCATAGGGAATTTCGATAGTCCATTTACGCGCGTCAATATGTTTAAATTTTGACCCTGAAAAATAAATTACACTTGTATCTCGATTAAATAACTTGCCAACTTTGCAATTCGTTAGTACTAATCAATTTTTTTACATGGGCATAGGGAATTTCGATAGTCTATTTACGCGCGTCAATATGTTTAAATTTTGACCCTGAAAAATAAATTACACTTGTATCTCGATTAAATAACTTGCCAACTTTGCAATTCGTTAGTACTAATCAATTTTTTTACATGGGCATAGGGAATTTCGATGGTCCATTTACGCGCGTCAATATGTTTAAATTTTGAGCCTGAAAAATAAATTACACTTGTATCTCGATTAAATAACTTGCCAACTTTGCAATTCGTTAGTACTTATTAATTTTTTTACATGGTCAAAGGGAATTTCGATAGTCCATTTACGCGCGTCAATATGTTTAAATTTTGAGCCTGAAAAATAAATTACACTTGTATCTCGATTAAATAACTTGCCAACTTTGCAATTCGTTAGTACTAATTAATTTTTTTACATGGTCAAAGGGAATTTCGATAGTCCATTTACGCGCGTCAATATGTTTAAATTTTGAGCCTGAAAAATAAATTACACTTGTATATCGATTAAATAACTTGCCAACTTTGCAATTCGTTAGTACTAATCAATTTTTTTACATGGGCATAGGGAATTTCGATAGTCCATTTACGCGCGTCAATATGTTTAAATTTTGACCCTGAAAAATAAATTACACTTGTATCTCGATTAAATAACTTGCCAACTTTGCAATTCGTTAGTACTAATCAATTTTTTTACATGGGCATAGGGAATTTCGATAGTCCATTTACGCGCGTCAATATGTTTAAATTTTGAGCCTGAAAAATAAATTACACTTGTATCTCGATTAAATAACTTGCCAACTTTGCAATTCGTTAGTACTAATCAATTTTTTTACATGGGCATAGGGAATTTCGATAGTCCATTTACGCGCGTCAATATGTTTAAATTTTGACCCTGAAAAATAAATTACACTTGTATCTCGATTAAATAACTTGCCAACTTTGCAATTCGTTAGTACTAATTAATTTTTTTACATGGTCAAAGGGAATTTCGATAGTCCATTTACGCGCGTCAATATGTTTAAATTTTGAGCCTGAAAAATAAATTACACTTGTATCTCGATTAAATAACTTGCCAACTTTGCAATTCGTTAGTACTAATTAATTTTTTTACATGGTCAAAGGGAATTTCGATAGTCCATTTACGCGCGTCAATATGTTTAAATTTTGAGCCTGAAAAATAAATTACACTTGTATCTCGATTAAATAACTTGCCAACTTTGCAATTCGTTAGTACTAATTAATTTTTTTACATGGTCAAAGGGAATTTCGATAGTCCATTTACGCGCGTCAATATGTTTAAATTTTGAGCCTGAAAAATAAATTACACTTGTATCTCGATTAAATAACTTGCCAACTTTGCAATTCGTTAGTACTTATTAATTTTTTTACATGGTCAAAGGGAATTTCGATAGTCCATTTACGCGCGTCAATATGTTTAAATTTTGAGCCTGAAAAATAAATTACACTTGTATCTCGATTAAATAACTTGCCAACTTTGCAATTCGTTAGTACTAATTAATTTTTTTACATGGTCAAAGGGAATTTCGATAGTCCATTTACGCGCGTCAATATGTTTAAATTTTGAGCCTGAAAAATAAATTACACTTGTATCTCGATTAAATAACTTGCCAACTTTGCAATTCGTTAGTACTAATTAATTTTTTTACATGGTCAAAGGGAATTTCGATAGTCCATTTACGCGCGTCAATATGTTTAAATTTTGAGCCTGAAAAATAAATTACACTTGTATCTCGATTAAATAACTTGCCAACTTTGCAATTCGTTAGTACTAATCAATTTTTTTACATGGGCATAGGGAATTTCGATAGTCCATTTACGCGCGTCAATATGTTTAAATTTTGAGCCTGAAAAATAAATTACACTTGTATCTCGATTAAATAACTTGCCAACTTTGCAATTCGTTAGTACTAATCAATTTTTTTACATGGGCATAGGGAATTTCGATAGTCCATTTACGCGCGTCAATATGTTTAAATTTTGAGCCTGAAAAATAAATTACATTTGTATCTCGATTAAATAACTTGCCAACTTTGCAATTCGTTAGTACTAATCAATTTTTTTACATGGGCATAGGGAATTTCGATAGTCCATTTACGCGCGTCAATATGTTTAAATTTTGACCCTGAAAAATAAATTACACTTGTATCTCGATTAAATAACTTGCCAACTTTGCAATTCGTTAGTACTAATCAATTTTTTTACATGGGCATAGGGAATTTCGATAGTCCATTTACGCGCGTCAATATGTTTAAATTTTGACCCTGAAAAATAAATTACATTTGTATCTCGATTAAATAACTTGCCAACTTTGCAATTCGTTAGTACTAATCAATTTTTTTACATGGGCATAGGGAATTTCGATAGTCCATTTACGCGCGTCAATATGTTTAAATTTTGACCCTGAAAAATAAATTACACTTGTATCTCGATTAAATAACTTGCCAACTTTGCAATTCGTTAGTACTAATCAATTTTTTTACATGGGCATAGGGAATTTCGATAGTCCATTTACGCGCGTCAATATGTTTAAATTTTGACCCTGAAAAATAAATTACATTTGTATCTCGATTAAATAACTTGCCAACTTTGCAATTCGTTAGTACTAATCAATTTTTTTACATGGGCATAGGGAATTTCGATAGTCCATTTACGCGCGTCAATATGTTTAAATTTTGACCCTGAAAAATAAATTACACTTGTATCTCGATTAAATAACTTGCCAACTTTGCAATTCGTTAGTACTAATCAATTTTTTTACATGGGCATAGGGAATTTCGATAGTCCATTTACGCGCGTCAATATGTTTAAATTTTGACCCTGAAAAATAAATTACACTTGTATCTCGATTAAATAACTTGCCAACTTTGCAATTCGTTAGTACTAATCAATTTTTTTACATGGGCATAGGGAATTTCGATAGTCCATTTACGCGCGTCAATATGTTTAAATTTTGAGCCTGAAAAATAAATTACACTTGTATCTCGATTAAATAACTTGCCAACTTTGCAATTCGTTAGTACTAATCAATTTTTTTACATGGGCATAGGGAATTTCGATAGTCCATTTACGCGCGTCAATATGTTTAAATTTTGAGCCTGAAAAATAAATTACACTTGTATCTCGATTAAATAACTTGCCAACTTTGCAATTCGTTAGTACTAATCAATTTTTTTACATGGGCATAGGGAATTTCGATAGTCCATTTACGCGCGTCAATATGTTTAAATTTTGACCCTGAAAAATAAATTACACTTGTATCTCGATTAAATAACTTGCCAACTTTGCAATTCGTTAGTACTAATCAATTTTTTTACATGGGCATAGGGAATTTCGATAGTCCATTTACGCGCGTCAATATGTTTAAATTTTGAGCCTGAAAAATAAATTACACTTGTATCTCGATTAAATAACTTGCCAACTTTGCAATTTGTTAGTACTAATCAATTTTTTTACATGGGCATAGGGAATTTCGATAGTCCATTTACGAGCGTCAATATGTTTAAATTTTGACCCTGAAAAATAAATTACACTTGTATCTCGATTAAATAACTTGCCAACTTTGCAATTCGTTAGTACTAATCAATTTTTTTACATGGGCATAGGGAATTTCGATAGTCCATTTACGCGCGTCAATATGTTTAAATTTTGACCCTGAAAAATAAATTACATTTGTATCTCGATTAAATAACTTGCCAACTTTGCAATTCGTTAGTACTAATCAATTTTTTTACATGGGCATAGGGAATTTCGATAGTCCATTTACGCGCGTCAATATGTTTAAATTTTGACCCTGAAAAATAAATTACACTTGTATCTCGATTAAATAACTTGCCAACTTTGCAATTCGTTAGTACTAATCAATTTTTTTCCATGGGCATAGGGAATTTCGATAGTCCATTTACGCGCGTCAATATGTTTAAATTTTGACCCTGAAAAATAAATTACACTTGTATCTCGATTAAATAACTTGCCAACTTTGCAATTCGTTAGTACTAATCAATTTTTTTACATGGGCATAGGGAATTTCGATAGTCCATTTACGCGCGTCAATATGTTTAAATTTTGACCCTGAAAAATAAATTACACTTGTATCTCGATTAAATAACTTGCCAACTTTGCAATTCGTTAGTACTAATCAATTTTTTTACATGGGCATAGGGAATTTCGATAGTCCATTTACGCGCGTCAATATGTTTAAATTTTGACCCTGAAAAATAAATTACATTTGTATCTCGATTAAATAACTTGCCAACTTTGCAATTCGTTAGTACTAATCAATTTTTTTACATGGGCATAGGGAATTTCGATAGTCCATTTACGCGCGTCAATATGTTTAAATTTTGAGCCTGAAAAATAAATTACACTTGTATCTCGATTAAATAACTTGCCAACTTTGCAATTCGTTAGTACTTATTAATTTTTTTACATGGTCAAAGGGAATTTCGATAGTCCATTTACGCGCGTCAATATGTTTAAATTTTGAGCCTGAAAAATAAATTACACTTGTATCTCGATTAAATAACTTGCCAACTTTGCAATTCGTTAGTACTAATTAATTTTTTTACATGGTCAAAGGGAATTTCGATAGTCCATTTACGCGCGTCAATATGTTTAAATTTTGAGCCTGAAAAATAAATTACACTTGTATATCGATTAAATAACTTGCCAACTTTGCAATTCGTTAGTACTAATCAATTTTTTTACATGGGCATAGGGAATTTCGATAGTCCATTTACGCGCGTCAATATGTTTAAATTTTGACCCTGAAAAATAAATTACACTTGTATCTCGATTAAATAACTTGCCAACTTTGCAATTCGTTAGTACTAATCAATTTTTTTACATGGGCATAGGGAATTTCGATAGTCCATTTACGCGCGTCAATATGTTTAAATTTTGAGCCTGAAAAATAAATTACACTTGTATCTCGATTAAATAACTTGCCAACTTTGCAATTCGTTAGTACTAATCAATTTTTTTACATGGGCATAGGGAATTTCGATAGTCCATTTACGCGCGTCAATATGTTTAAATTTTGACCCTGAAAAATAAATTACACTTGTATCTCGATTAAATAACTTGCCAACTTTGCAATTCGTTAGTACTAATCAATTTTTTTACATGGGCATAGGGAATTTCGATAGTCCATTTACGCGCGTCAATATGTTTAAATTTTGAGCCTGAAAAATAAATTACACTTGTATCTCGATTAAATAACTTGCCAACTTTGCAATTCGTTAGTACTAATCAATTTTTTTACATGGTCAAAGGGAATTTCGATAGTCCATTTACGCGCGTCAATATGTTTAAATTTTGAGCCTGAAAAATAAATTACACTTGTATATCGATTAAATAACTTGCCAACTTTGCAATTCGTTAGTACTAATCAATTTTTTTACATGGGCATAGGGAATTTCGATAGTCCATTTACGCGCGTCAATATGTTTAAATTTTGACCCTGAAAAATAAATTACACTTGTATCTCGATTAAATAACTTGCCAACTTTGCAATTCGTTAGTACTAATCAATTTTTTTACATGGGCATAGGGAATTTCGATAGTCCATTTACGCGCGTCAATATGTTTAAATTTTGAGCCTGAAAAATAAATTACACTTGTATCTCGATTAAATAACTTGCCAACTTTGCAATTCGTTAGTACTAATCAATTTTTTTACATGGGCATAGGGAATTTCGATAGTCCATTTACGCGCGTCAATATGTTTAAATTTTGACCCTGAAAAATAAATTACACTTGTATCTCGATTAAATAACTTGCCAACTTTGCAATTCGTTAGTACTAATCAATTTTTTTACATGGGCATAGGGAATTTCGATAGTCTATTTACGCGCGTCAATATGTTTAAATTTTGACCCTGAAAAATAAATTACACTTGTATCTCGATTAAATAACTTGCCAACTTTGCAATTCGTTAGTACTAATCAATTTTTTTACATGGGCATAGGGAATTTCGATAGTCCATTTACGCGCGTCAATATGTTTAAATTTTGAGCCTGAAAAATAAATTACACTTGTATCTCGATTAAATAACTTGCCAACTTTGCAATTCGTTAGTACTTATTAATTTTTTTACATGGTCAAAGGGAATTTCGATAGTCCATTTACGCGCGTCAATATGTTTAAATTTTGAGCCTGAAAAATAAATTACACTTGTATCTCGATTAAATAACTTGCCAACTTTGCAATTCGTTAGTACTAATTAATTTTTTTACATGGTCAAAGGGAATTTCGATAGTCCATTTACGCGCGTCAATATGTTTAAATTTTGAGCCTGAAAAATAAATTACACTTGTATCTCGATTAAATAACTTGCCAACTTTGCAATTCGTTAGTACTAATTAATTTTTTTACATGGTCAAAGGGAATTTCGATAGTCCATTTACGCGCGTCAATATGTTTAAATTTTGAGCCTGAAAAATAAATTACACTTGTATCTCGATTAAATAACTTGCCAACTTTGCAATTCGTTAGTACTAATCAATTTTTTTACATGGGCATAGGGAATTTCGATAGTCCATTTACGCGCGTCAATATGTTTAAATTTTGACCCTGAAAAATAAATTACACTTGTATCTCGATTAAATAACTTGCTAACTTTGCAATTCGTTAGTACTAATCAATTTTTTTACATGGGCATAGGGAATTTCGATAGTCCATTTACGCGCGTCAATATGTTTAAATTTTGAGCCTGAAAAATAAATTACACTTGTATCTCGATTAAATAACTTGCCAACTTTGCAATTCGTTAGTACTAATCAATTTTTTTACATGGGCATAGGGAATTTCGATAGTCCATTTACGCGCGTCAATATGTTTAAATTTTGACCCTGAAAAATAAATTACATTTGTATCTCGATTAAATAACTTGCCAACTTTGCAATTCGTTAGTACTAATCAATTTTTTTACATGGGCATAGGGAATTTCGATAGTCCATTTACGCGCGTCAATATGTTTAAATTTTGAGCCTGAAAAATAAATTACACTTGTATCTCGATTAAATAACTTGCCAACTTTGCAATTCGTTAGTACTAATCAATTTTTTTACATGGGCATAGGGAATTTCGATAGTCCATTTACGCGCGTCAATATGTTTAAATTTTGAGCCTGAAAAATAAATTACACTTGTATCTCGATTAAATAACTTGCCAACTTTGCAATTCGTTAGTACTAATCAATTTTTTTACATGGGCATAGGGAATTTCGATAGTCCATTTACGCGCGTCAATATGTTTAAATTTTGACCCTGAAAAATAAATTACACTTGTATCTCGATTAAATAACTTGCCAACTTTGCAATTCGTTAGTACTAATCAATTTTTTTACATGGGCATAGGGAATTTCGATAGTCCATTTACGCGCGTCAATATGTTTAAATTTTGAGCCTGAAAAATAAATTACACTTGTATCTCGATTAAATAACTTGCCAACTTTGCAATTCGTTAGTACTAATCAATTTTTTTACATGGGCATAGGGAATTTCGATAGTCCATTTACGCGCGTCAATATGTTTAAATTTTGACCCTGAAAAATAAATTACACTTGTATCTCGATTAAATAACTTGCCAACTTTGCAATTCGTTAGTACTAATCAATTTTTTTACACGGTCAAAGGGAATTTCGATAGTCCATTTACGCGCGTCAATATGTTTAAATTTTGAGCCTGAAAAATAAATTACACTTGTATCTCGATTAAATAACTTGCCAACTTTGCAATTCGTTAGTACTAATCAATTTTTTTACATGGGCATAGGGAATTTCGATAGTCCATTTACGCGCGTCAATATGTTTAAATTTTGAGCCTGAAAAATAAATTACACTTGTATCTCGATTAAATAACTTGCCAACTTTGCAATTCGTTAGTACTAATCAATTTTTTTACATGGGCATAGGGAATTTCGATAGTCCATTTACGCGCGTCAATATGTTTAAATTTTGAGCCTGAAAAATAAATTACACTTGTATCTCGATTAAATAACTTGCCAACTTTGCAATTCGTTAGTACTAATCAATTTTTTTACATGGGCATAGGGAATTTCGATAGTCCATTTACGCGCGTCAATATGTTTAAATTTTGAGCCTGAAAAATAAATTACACTTGTATCTCGATTAAATAACTTGCCAACTTTGCAATTCGTTAGTACTAATTAATTTTTTTACATGGTCAAAGGGAATTTCGATAGTCCATTTACGCGCGTCAATATGTTTAAATTTTGAGCCTGAAAAATAAATTACACTTGTATCTCGATTAAATAACTTGCCAACTTTGCAATTCGTTAGTACTAATTAATTTTTTTACATGGTCAAAGGGAATTTCGATAGTCCATTTACGCGCGTCAATATGTTTAAATTTTGAGCCTGAAAAATAAATTACACTTGTATCTCGATTAAATAACTTGCCAACTTTGCAATTCGTTAGTACTAATCAATTTTTTTACATGGGCATAGGGAATTTCGATAGTCCATTTACGCGCGTCAATATGTTTAAATTTTGAGCCTGAAAAATAAATTACACTTGTATCTCGATTAAATAACTTGCCAACTTTGCAATTCGTTAGTACTAATCAATTTTTTTACATGGGCATAGGGAATTTCGATAGTCCATTTACGCGCGTCAATATGTTTAAATTTTGAGCCTGAAAAATAAATTACACTTGTATCTCGATTAAATAACTTGCCAACTTTGCAATTCGTTAGTACTAATTAATTTTTTTACATGGTCAAAGGGAATTTCGATAGTCCATTTACGCGCGTCAATATGTTTAAATTTTGAGCCTGAAAAATAAATTACACTTGTTTCTCGATTAAATAACTTGCCAACTTTGCAATTCGGTAGTACTAATTAATTTTTTTACATGGTCAAAGGGAATTTCGATAGTCCATTTACGCGCGTCAATATGTTTAAATTTTGAGCCTGAAAAATAAATTACACTTGTATCTCGATTAAATAACTTGCCAACTTTGCAATTCGTTAGTACTAATTAATTTTTTTACATGGTCAAAGGGAATTTCGATAGTCCATTTACGCGCGTCAATATGTTTAAATTTTGAGCCTGAAAAATAAATTACACTTGTATCTCGATTAAATAACTTGCCAACTTTGCAATTCGTTAGTACTAATCAATTTTTTTACATGGGCATAGGGAATTTCGATAGTCCATTTACGCGCGTCAATATGTTTAAATTTTGACCCTGAAAAGTAAATTACACTTGTATCTCGATTAAATAACTTGCCAACTTTGCAATTCGTTAGTACTAATCAATTTTTTACATGGGCATAGGGAATTTCGATAGTCCATTTACGCGCGTCAATATGTTTAAATTTTGAGCCTGAAAAATAAATTACACTTGTATCTCGATTAAATAACTTGCCAACTTTGCAATTCGTTAGTACTAATTAATTTTTTTACATGGTCAAAGGGAATTTCGATAGTCCATTTACGCGCGTCAATATGTTTAAATTTTGAGCCTGAAAAATAAATTACACTTGTATCTCGATTAAATAACTTGCCAACTTTGCAATTCGTTAGTACTAATCAATTTTTTTACATGGGCATAGGGAATTTCGATAGTCCATTTACGCGCGTCAATATGTTTAAATTTTGACCCTGAAAAATAAATTACACTTGTATCTCGATTAAATAACTTGCCAACTTTGCAATTCGTTAGTACTAATCAATTTTTTTACATGGGCATAGGGAATTTCGATAGTCCATTTACGCGCGTCAATATGTTTAAATTTTGAGCCTGAAAAATAAATTACACTTGTATCTCGATTAAATAACTTGCCAACTTTGCAATTCGTTAGTACTTATTAATTTTTTTACATGGTCAAAGGGAATTTCGATAGTCCATTTACGCGCGTCAATATGTTTAAATTTTGAGCCTGAAAAATAAATTACACTTGTATCTCGATTAAATAACTTGCCAACTTTGCAATTCGTTAGTACTAATTAATTTTTTTACATGGTCAAAGGGAATTTCGATAGTCCATTTACGCGCGTCAATATGTTTAAATTTTGAGCCTGAAAAATAAATTACACTTGTATCTCGATTAAATAACTTGCCAACTTTGCAATTCGTTAGTACTAATTAATTTTTTTACATGGTCAAAGGGAATTTCGATAGTCCATTTACGCGCGTCAATATGTTTAAATTTTGAGCCTGAAAAATAAATTACACTTGTATCTCGATTAAATAACTTGCCAACTTTGCAATTCGTTAGTACTAATCAATTTTTTTACATGGGCATAGGGAATTTCGATAGTCCATTTACGCGCGTCAATATGTTTAAATTTTGACCCTGAAAAATAAATTACACTTGTATCTCGATTAAATAACTTGCCAACTTTGCAATTCGTTAGTACTAATCAATTTTTTTACATGGGCATAGGGAATTTCGATAGTCCATTTACGCGCGTCAATATGTTTAAATTTTGAGCCTGAAAAATAAATTACACTTGTATCTCGATTAAATAACTTGCCAACTTTGCAATTCGTTAGTACTAATCAATTTTTTTACATGGGCATAGGGAATTTCGATAGTCCATTTACGCGCGTCAATATGTTTAAATTTTGACCCTGAAAAATAAATTACACTTGTATCTCGATTAAATATCTTGCCAACTTTGCAATTCGTTAGTACTAATCAATTTTTTTACATGGGCATAGGGAATTTCGATAGTCCATTTACGCGCGTCAATATGTTTAAATTTTGACCCTGAAAAATAAATTACACTTGTATCTCGATTAAATAACTTGCCAACTTTGCAATTCGTTAGTACTAATCAATTTTTTTACATGGGCATAGGGAATTTCGATAGTCCATTTACGCGCGTCAATATGTTTAAATTTTGAGCCTGAAAAATAAATTACACTTGTATCTCGATTAAATAACTTACCAACTTTGCAATTCGTTAGTACTAATCAATTTTTTTACATGGGCATAGGGAATTTCGATAGTCCATTTACGCGCGTCAATATGTTTAAATTTTGACCCTGAAAAATAAATTACACTTGTATCTCGATTAAATAACTTGCCAACTTTGCAATTCGTTAGTACTAATCAATTTTTTTACATGGGCATAGGGAATTTCGATAGTCCATTTACGCGCGTCAATATGTTTAAATTTTGAGCCTGAAAAATAAATTACACTTGTATCTCGATTAAATAACTTGCCAACTTTGCAATTCGTTAGTACTAATTAATTTTTTTACATGGTCAAAGGGAATTTCGATAGTCCATTTACGCGCGTCAATATGTTTAAATTTTGAGCCTGAAAAATAAATTACACTTGTATCTCGATTAAATAACTTGCCAACTTTGCAATTCGTTAGTACTAATCAATTTTTTTACATGGGCATAGGGAATTTCGATAGTCCATTTACGCGCGTCAATATGTTTAAATTTTGACCCTGAAAAATAAATTACACTTGTATCTCGATTAAATAACTTGCCAACTTTGCAATTCGTTAGTACTAATCAATTTTTTTACATGGGCATAGGGAATTTCGATAGTCCATTTACGCGCGTCAATATGTTTAAATTTTGACCCTGAAAAATAAATTACACTTGTATCTCGATTAAATAACTTGCCAACTTTGCAATTCGTTAGTACTAATCAATTTTTTTACATGGGCATAGGGAATTTCGATAGTCCATTTACGCGCGTCAATATGTTTAAATTTTGAGCCTGAAAAATAAATTACACTTGTATCTCGATTAAATAACTTGCCAACTTTGCAATTCGTTAGTACTAATCAATTTTTTTACATGGGCATAGGGAATTTCGATAGTCCATTTACGCGCGTCAATATGTTTAAATTTTGAGCCTGAAAAATAAATTACACTTGTATCTCGATTAAATAACTTGCCAACTTTGCAATTCGTTAGTACTAATCAATTTTTTTACATGGGCATAGGGAATTTCGATAGTCCATTTACGCGCGTCAATATGTTTAAATTTTGAGCCTGAAATAGTAGTTTTCGTCACAAGGACGTAAAACGAGATTTTACACCCGAGGAGCGGGGTTTCGAAGGCGAGGCGAAGCGAAGCGGAGCCGAGACGCACGAACCGTTCCGAGGAGTGTAAAATCAGTTTACGTCCGAGTGGCATAAACTGCTTTTCGTTTTACCGGAACTACCTCATTTTTATTCGCAACATCGTGGTGAGAGGCTATGTATTGAAAATTTAAATCTGGCTCTTCTGATTGGTTTGGTAATTAATCAAGGTTGGTAATCTTACATTTTTAAAACCATATACATACCCCTATGTGAATGCAGCTTAAGTCATTTATATTTGTAACGTTGTGGTGAAAGGTTGTGTTAGTAAGATGGAAAGTAAAAGTATCGAAGAAGCCGCCAGAGAAGCAAAGGAAGAGTTGCTGCCTACGAAGTCGAAGACGATATATAAAAAGGAATACGATAAGTTCATACAATTTTTAAATGAACACAATGTGGAGCTACAAAACCTCAATGAGGACACGTTGTTGGCTTACTTTTTACAGTTGGCCACAATGTGTAGTTCCTCCACATTGTGGTCTAGATTATCAATGATAAAGTCAAGTGAGGTCTTCGGATCGGGTTACGTTGTAGACTCTGTCTACAGCAAGGGCAAGATTTCCGATCAAATTTTGGGATCTGCGTCCACATCTTCCCTCCAGAAGATTGTTAATGCGCCGCAGGCGCATTCTTCAAACAGCACAGGGGAGAACACAGACGAATTTAGAGGTCCGTTGTTTTCCAATTGCGTCGTAAAAATTAGACATTTTCACTCAAATAAATAATTTTTGGCGTAAATATATTGTGTTTTATTTTATAACCCCCCCCTTTTTAACGTCCTAGGACGTTAAAATTACGGCCCCCCTTTTTAACGGCCTAGGACGTAAAAAGGCATTTTAAGCACCTGAAATCAGGACTTAAACACCTACTTTAAGGGTCGGTATAACGAAAAATAAATTACACTTGTATCGCGATTAAATAACTTGCCAACTTTGCAATTCGTTAGTACTAATCAATTTTTTTACATGGGCATAGGGAATTTCGATAGTCCATTTACGCGCGTCAATATGTTTAAATTTTGAGCCTGAAAAATAAATTACACTTGTATCTCGATTAAATAACTTGCCAACTTTGCAATTCGTTAGTACTAATCAATTTTTTTACATGGGCATAGGGAATTTCGATAGTCCATTTACGCGCGTCAATATGTTTAAATTTTGACCCTGAAAAATAAATTACACTTGTATCTCGATTAAATAACTTGCCAACTTTGCAATTCGTTAGTACTAATCAATTTTTTTACATGGGCATAGGGAATTTCGATAGTCCATTTACGCGCGTCAATATGTTTAAATTTTGAGCCTGAAAAATAAATTACACTTGTATCTCGATTAAATAACTTGCCAACTTTGCAATTCGTTAGTACTAATCAATTTTTTTACATGGGCATAGGGAATTTCGATAGTCCATTTACGCGCGTCAATATGTTTAAATTTTGACCCTGAAAAATAAATTACACTTGTATCTCGATTAAATAACTTGCCAACTTTGCAATTCGTTAGTACTAATCAATTTTTTTACATGGGCATAGGGAATTTCGATAGTCCATTTACGCGCGTCAATATGTTTAAATTTTGACCCTGAAAAATAAATTACACTTGTATCTCGATTAAATAACTTGCCAACTTTGCAATTCGTTAGTACTAATCAATTTTTTTACATGGGCATAGGGAATTTCGATAGTCCATTTACGCGCGTCAATATGTTTAAATTTTGAGCCTGAAAAATAAATTACACTTGTATCTCGATTAAATAACTTGCCAACTTTGCAATTCGTTAGTACTAATCAATTTTTTTACATGGTCAAAGGGAATTTCGATAGTCCATTTACGCGCGTCAATATGTTTAAATTTTGAGCCTGAAAAATAAATTACACTTGTATCTCGATTAAATAACTTGCCAACTTTGCAATTCGTTAGTACTAATTAATTTTTTTACATGGTCAAAGGGAATTTCGATAGTCCATTTACGCGCGTCAATATGTTTAAATTTTGAGCCTGAAAAATAAATTACACTTGTATCTCGATTAAATAACTTGCCAACTTTGCAATTCGTTAGTACTAATTAATTTTTTTACATGGTCAAAGGGAATTTCGATAGTCCATTTACGCGCGTCAATATGTTTAAATTTTGAGCCTGAAAAATAAATTACACTTGTATCTCGATTAAATAACTTGCCAACTTTGCAATTCGTTAGTACTAATCAATTTTTTTACATGGGCATAGGGAATTTCGATAGTCCATTTACGCGCGTCAATATGTTTAAATTTTGACCCTGAAAAATAAATTACACTTGTATCTCGATTAAATAACTTGCCAACTTTGCAATTCGTTAGTACTAATCAATTTTTTTACATGGGCATAGGGAATTTCGATAGTCCATTTACGCGCGTCAATATGTTTAAATTTTGAGCCTGAAAAATAAATTACACTTGTATCTCGATTAAATAACTTGCCAACTTTGCAATTCGTTAGTACTAATCAATTTTTTTACATGGGCATAGGGAATTTCGATAGTCCATTTACGCGCGTCAATATGTTTAAATTTTGACCCTGAAAAATAAATTACATTTGTATCTCGATTAAATAACTTGCCAACTTTGCAATTCGTTAGTACTAATCAATTTTTTTACATGGGCATAGGGAATTTCGATAGTCCATTTACGCGCGTCAATATGTTTAAATTTTGAGCCTGAAAAATAAATTACACTTGTATCTCGATTAAATAACTTGCCAACTTTGCAATTCGTTAGTACTAATCAATTTTTTTACATGGTCAAAGGGAATTTCGATAGTCCATTTACGCGCGTCAATATGTTTAAATTTTGAGCCTGAAAAATAAATTACACTTGTATCTCGATTAAATAACTTGCCAACTTTGCAATTCGTTAGTACTAATTAATTTTTTTACATGGTCAAAGGGAATTTCGATAGTCCATTTACGCGCGTCAATATGTTTAAATTTTGAGCCTGAAAAATAAATTACACTTGTATCTCGATTAAATAACTTGCCAACTTTGCAATTCGTTAGTACTAATTAATTTTTTTACATGGTCAAAGGGAATTTCGATAGTCCATTTACGCGCGTCAATATGTTTAAATTTTGAGCCTGAAAAATAAATTACACTTGTATCTCGATTAAATAACTTGCCAACTTTGCAATTCGTTAGTACTAATCAATTTTTTTACATGGGCATAGGGAATTTCGATAGTCCATTTACGCGCGTCAATATGTTTAAATTTTGACCCTGAAAAATAAATTACACTTGTATCTCGATTAAATAACTTGCCAACTTTGCAATTCGTTAGTACTAATCAATTTTTTTACATGGGCATAGGGAATTTCGATAGTCCATTTACGCGCGTCAATATGTTTAAATTTTGAGCCTGAAAAATAAATTACACTTGTATCTCGATTAAATAACTTGCCAACTTTGCAATTCGTTAGTACTAATCAATTTTTTTACATGGGCATAGGGAATTTCGATAGTCCATTTACGCGCGTCAATATGTTTAAATTTTGAGCCTGAAAAATAAATTACACTTGTATCTCGATTAAATAACTTGCCAACTTTGCAATTCGTTAGTACTAATTAATTTTTTTACATGGTCAAAGGGAATTTCGATAGTCCATTTACGCGCGTCAATATATTTAAATTTTGGGCCTGAAAAATAAATTACACTTGTATCTCGATTAAATAACTTGCCAACTTTGCAATTCGTTAGTACTAATCAATTTTTTTACATGGGCATAGGGAATTTCGATAGTCCATTTACGCGCGTCAATATGTTTAAATTTTGAGCCTGAAAAATAAATTACACTTGTATCTCGATTAAATAACTTGCCAACTTTGCAATTCGTTAGTACTAATCAATTTTTTTACATGGGCATAGGGAATTTCGATAGTCCATTTACGCGCGTCAATATGTTTAAATTTTGAGCCTGAAAAATAAATTACACTTGTATCTCGATTAAATAACTTGCCAACTTTGCAATTCGTTAGTACTAATCAATTTTTTTACATGGTCAAAGGGAATTTCGATAGTCCATTTACGCGCGTCAATATGTTTAAATTTTGAGCCTGAAAAATAAATTACACTTGTATCTCGATTAAATAACTTGCCAACTTTGCAATTCGTTAGTACTAATCAATTTTTTTACATGGGCATAGGGAATTTCGATAGTCCATTTACGCGCGTCAATATGTTTAAATTTTGAGCCTGAAAAATAAATTACACTTGTATCTCGATTAAATAACTTGCCAACTTTGCAATTCGTTAGTACTAATCAATTTTTTTACATGGGCATAGGGAATTTCGATAGTCCATTTACGCGCGTCAATATGTTTAAATTTTGAGCCTGAAAAATAAATTACACTTGTATCTCGATTAAATAACTTGCCAACTTTGCAATTCGTTAGTACTAATCAATTTTTTTACATGGTCAGAGGGAATTTCGTTAGTCCATTTACGCGCGTCAATATGTTTAAATTTTGAGCCTGAAAAATAAATTACACTTGTATCTCGATTAAATAACTTGCCAACTTTGCAATTCGTTAGTACTAATTAATTTTTTTACATGGGCATAGGGAATTTCGATAGTCCATTTACGCGCGTCAATATGTTTAAATTTTGAGCCTGAAAAATAAATTACACTTGTATCTCGATTAAATAACTTGCCAACTTTGCAATTCGTTAGTACTAATCAATTTTTTTACATGGTCAAAGGGAATTTCGATAGTCCATTTACGCGCGTCAATATGTTTAAATTTTGAGCCTGAAAAATAAATTACACTTGTATCTCGATTAAATAACTTGCCAACTTTGCAATTCGTTAGTACTAATCAATTTTTTTACATGGTCAAAGGGAATTTCGATAGTCCATTTACGCGCGTCAATATGTTTAAATTTTGACCCTGAAAAATAAATTACACTTGTATCTCGATTAAATAACTTGCCAACTTTGCAATTCGTTAGTACTAATCAATTTTTTTACATGGGCATAGAGAATTTCGATAGTCCATTTACGCGCGTCAATATGTTTAAATTTTGAGCCTGAAAAATAAATTACACTTGTATCTCGATTAAATAACTTGCCAACTTTGCAATTCGTTAGTATTAATCAATTTTTTTACATGGTCAAAGGGAATTTCGATAGTCCATTTACGCGCGTCAATATGTTTAAATTTTGAGCCTGAAAAATAAATTACACTTGTATCTCGATTAAATAACTTGCCAACTTTGTAATTCGTTAGTACTAATCAATTTTTTTACATGGTCAAAGGGAATTTCGATAGTCCATTTACGCGCGTCAATATGTTTAAATTTTGAGCCTGAAAAATAAATTACACTTGTATCTCGATTAAATAACTTGCCAACTTTGAAATTCGTTAGTACTAATCAATTTTTTTACATGGTCAAAGGGAATTTCGATAGTCCATTTACGCGCGTCAATATGTTTAAATTTTGAGCCTGAAAAATAAATTACACTTGTATCTCGATTAAATAACTTGCCAACTTTGCAATTCGTTAGTACTAATCAATTTTTTTACATGGTCAAAGGGAATTTCGATAGTCCATTTACGCGCGTCAATATGTTTAAATTTTGAGCCTGAAAAATAAATTACACTTGTATCTCGATTAAATAACTTGCCAACTTTGCAATTCGTTAGTACTAATCAATTTTTTTACATGGTCAAAGGAAATTTCGATAGTCCATTTACGCGCGTCAATATGTTTAAATTTTGACCCTGAAAAATAAATTACACTTGTATCTCGATTAAATAACTTGCCAACTTTGCAATTCGTTAGTACTAATCAATTTTTTTACATGGTCAAAGGGAATTTCGATAGTCCATTTACGCGCGTCAATATGTTTAAATTTTGAGCCTGAAAAATAAATTACACTTGTATCTCGATTAAATAACTTGCCAACTTTGCAATTCGTTAGTACTAATCAATTTTTTTACATGGTCAAAGGGAATTTCGATAGTCCATTTACGCGCGTCAATATGTTTAAATTTTGAGCCTGAAAAATAAATTACACTTGTATCTCGATTAAATAACTTGCCAACTTTGCAATTCGTTAGTACTAATCAATTTTTTTACATGGTCAAAGGGAATTTCGATAGTCCATTTACGCGCGTCAATATGTTTAAATTTTGACCCTGAAAAATAAATTACACTTGTATCTCGATTAAATAACTTGCCAACTTTGCAATTCGTTAGTACTAATCAATTTTTTTACATGGGCATAGAGAATTTCGATAGTCCATTTACGCGCGTCAATATGTTTAAATTTTGAGCCTGAAAAATAAATTACACTTGTATCTCGATTAAATAACTTGCCAACTTTGCAATTCGTTAGTATTAATCAATTTTTTTACATGGTCGAAGGGAATTTCGATAGTCCATTTACGCGCGTCAATATGTTTAAATTTTGAGCCTGAAAAATAAATTACACTTGTATCTCGATTAAATAACTTGCCAACTTTGCAATTCGTTAGTACTAATCAATTTTTTTACATGGTCAAAGGGAATTTCGATAGTCCATTTACGCGCGTCAATATGTTTAAATTTTGAGCCTGAAAAATAAATTACACTTGTATCTCGATTAAATAACTTGCCAACTTTGCAATTCGTTAGTACTAATCAATTTTTTTACATGGTCAAAGGGAATTTCGATAGTCCATTTACGCGCGTCAATATGTTTAAATTTTGACCCTGAAAAATAAATTACACTTGTATCTCGATTAAATAACTTGCCAACTTTGCAATTCGTTAGTACTAATCAATTTTTTTACATGGGCATAGAGAATTTCGATAGTCCATTTACGCGCGTCAATATGTTTAAATTTTGAGCCTGAAAAATAAATTACACTTGTATCTCGATTAAATAACTTGCCAACTTTGCAATTCGTTAGTATTAATCAATTTTTTTACATGGTCGAAGGGAATTTCGATAGTCCATTTACGCGCGTCAATATGTTTAAATTTTGAGCCTGAAAAATAAATTACACTTGTATCTCGATTAAATAACTTGCCAACTTTGCAATTCGTTAGTACTAATCAATTTTTTTACATGGTCAAAGGGAATTTCGATAGTCCATTTACGCGCGTCAATATGTTTAAATTTTGAGCCTGAAAAATAAATTACACTTGTATCTCGATTAAATAACTTGCCAACTTTGTAATTCGTTAGTACTAATCAATTTTTTTACATGGTCAAAGGGAATTTCGATAGTCCATTTACGCGCGTCAATATGTTTAAATTTTGAGCCTGAAAAATAAATTACACTTGTATCTCGATTAAATAACTTGCCAACTTTGCAATTCGTTAGTACTAATCAATTTTTTTACATGGTCAAAGGGAATTTCGATAGTCCATTTACGCGCGTCAATATGTTTAAATTTTGACCCTGAAAAATAAATTACACTTGTATCTCGATTAAATAACTTGCCAACTTTGCAATTCGTTAGTACTAATCAATTTTTTTACATGGTCAAAGGGAATTTCGATAGTCCATTTACGCGCGTCAATATGTTTAAATTTTGAGCCTGAAAAATAAATTACACTTGTATCTCGATTAAATAACTTGCCAACTTTGCAATTCGTTAGTACTAATCAATTTTTTTACATGGTCAAAGGGAATTTCGATAGTCCATTTACGCGCGTCAATATGTTTAAATTTTGAGCCTGAAAAATAAATTACACTTGTATCTCGATTAAATAACTTGCCAACTTTGCAATTCGTTAGTACTAATCAATTTTTTTACATGGTCAAAGGGAATTTCGATAGTCCATTTACGCGCGTCAATATGTTTAAATTTTGAGCCTGAAAAATAAATTACACTTGTATCTCGATTAAATAACTTGCCAACTTTGCAATTCGTTAGTACTAATCAATTTTTTTACATGGTCAAAGGGAATTTCGATAGTCCATTTACGCGCGTCAATATGTTTAAATTTTGAGCCTGAAAAATAAATTACACTTGTATCTCGATTAAATAACTTGCCAACTTTGCAATTCGTTAGTACTAATCAATTTTTTTACATGGTCAAAGGGAATTTCGATAGTCCATTTACGCGCGTCAATATGTTTAAATTTTGAGCCTGAAAAATAAATTACACTTGTATCTCGATTAAATAACTTGCCAACTTTGCAATTCGTTAGTACTAATCAATTTTTTTACATGGTCAAAGGAAATTTCGATAGTCCATTTACGCGCGTCAATATGTTTAAATTTTGACCCTGAAAAATAAATTACACTTGTATCTCGATTAAATAACTTGCCAACTTTGCAATTCGTTAGTACTAATTAATTTTTTTACATGGTCAAAGGGAATTTCAATAGTCCATTTACGCGCGTCAATATGTTTAAATTTTGAGCCTGAAAAATAAATTACAATTGTTTCTCGATTATATAACTTGCCAACTTTGCAATTCGTTAGTACTAATTAATATTTTTACATGGTCAAAGGGAATTTCTATAGTCCATTTACGCGCGTCAATATGTTTAAATTTTGAGCCTGAAAAATAAATTACAATTGTTTCTCGATTATATAACTTGCCAACTTTGCAATTCGTTAGTACTAATTAATTTTTTTACATGGTCAAAGGGAATTTCGATAGTCCATTTACGCGCGTCAATATGTTTAAATTTTGAGCCTGAAAAATAAATTACACTTGTTTCTCGATTAAATAACTTGCCAACTTTGCAATTCGGTAGTACTAATTAATTTTTTTACATGGTCAAAGGGAATTTCGGTAGTCCATTTACGCGCGTCAATATGTTTAAATTTTGAGCCTGAAAAATAAATTACACTTGTTTCTCGATTAAATAACTTGCCAACTTTGCAATTCGTTAGTACTAATTAATTTTTTTACATGGTCAAAGGGAATTTCGATAGTCCATTTACGCGCGTCAATATGTTTAAATTTTGAGCCTGAAAAATAAATTACACTTGTTTCTCGATTAAATAACTTGCCAACTTTGCAATTCGGTAGTACTAATTAATTTTTTTACATGGTCAAAGGGAATTTCGGTAGTCCATTTACGCGCGTCAATATGTTTAAATTTTGAGCTTGAAAAATAAATTACACTTGTTTCTCGATTAAATAACTTGCCAACTTTGCAATTCGTTAGTACTAATTAATTTTTTTACATGGTCAAAGGGAATTTCGATAGTCCATTTACGCGCGTCAATATGTTTAAATTTTGAGCCTGAAAAATAAATTACACTTGTTTCTCGATTAAATAACTTTCCAACTTTGCAATTCGGTAGTACTAATTAATTTTTTTACATGGTCAAAGGGAATTTCGGTAGTCCATTTACGCGCGTCAATATGTTTAAATTTTGAGCCTGAAAAATAAATTACACTTGTTTCTCGATTAAATAACTTGCCAACTTTGCAATTCGTTAGTACTAATTAATTTTTTTACATGGTCAAAGGGAATTTCGATAGTCCATTTACGCGCGTCAATATGTTTAAATTTTGAGCCTGAAAAATAAATTACACTTGTTTCTCGATTAAATAACTTGCCAACTTTGCAATTCGGTAGTACTAATTAATTTTTTTACATGGTCAAAGGGAATTTCGGTAGTCCATTTACGCGCGTCAATATGTTTAAATTTTGAGCTTGAAAAATAAATTACACTTGTTTCTCGATTAAATAACTTGCCAACTTTGCAATTCGTTAGTACTAATTAATTTTTTTACATGGTCAAAGGGAATTTCGATAGTCCATTTACGCGCGTCAATATGTTTAAATTTTGAGCCTGAAAAATAAATTACACTTGTTTCTCGATTAAATAACTTGCCAACTTTGCAATTCGTAAGTACTAATCAATTAATAGAAATTATTGTTGAGAATAGGTCTAGTTTAATTAATCATCTACAAGTAGATGTTAAATTTTATACTTCTTTACAAACTCATTATAACATTAGTAGAGACAGTCAGGACCGTCCTAAGGATTCGAAGTTTATTGAAATAATTAGCAAAAAAATTATAAAATCAAAAGAACACGTTATCGGTTTACATGTTTCAATCTAATTCACGATTCTACACGTGAAACTGATATCATCAGATCCGCACTGGTTTTTATGAAAAAAAAAAGTAATGATCGCCTGGTTGTTTACCATTAAAGGTAAGCTGTACCATGCCTATAAATGTACCTACTTGTTCCTTTAAACTTATTAAAGGGATCATACAAAATTTCCCAGACAATCTTCAAATGTCAGAAGTAAGCGCTCAAGTGGTGTCTGGCGTGTACTTATTTGGATATAGGAAAAACGAAGAAGAAGATGAATTAAAAGTAACCTTTCTACATTCTGGTGGACTTTCACCATCATTTTCATATTTCAGAAAGTCACATGTTTTGTGGATATCCTTGGCAGATGTGCTGTGCAAAAGTAGATCCTGCTTTGCTTCTTCTTCTTAGTGCTATATCTTTATTAGGCGTTGGCTATTAATCTGGCCCACTCCTTCTGGAACGATTGTTTTAATTAGTAGAGCGCCCTCCAATTTGTAAGCTTTATTGAGGCTACCTAGGAGAGAGTTGGTTGTATCCCAAAACTACGGACATTATGTCAGTCTGGGAAAGTTTAGGATTCCTTACTCGAAAACTTTAGGTCCCCTCTTATCCATCCTCACAGACGACGGAATCCCGAAAATATTACATTTCGGTGTTTTTGCCATTTGGACCGGAAAACTTTAATTACCAACCCAATTCCTCCAATTTTTCTAAAAAATGGGGTCGAAAGGTGGTTGGAATAGCGAATTGGGGAACCGGATTGTTCTTCCCACTTCCTACGGCGGGTTGGGTACACTTGGGTGCAACCGTTTCACCGCGAGTACAGTTAAGGGCCGACTCGTTTTAGCGCTAGTACAATTCGATGCAGAACATATTAGCGTAGAAATTTAGCAATACGGCATAGGTACTCTTTGGAACTCGCTTCAATAAAAGTTTATCCCCTCAGCGCCCTCCCCCTCCTCTGTAAAAGTCTATAAAATAATAATTATTTGTAAATTTCTACACTAAAGTATTCTGCGCCGAACTGTACTTGCATCGAAACGGGGTTACGCCAAACTACTTAAGCTCTAAAAAGTGTACTCGCCCCGAAACCGCGCGGCGCCTAAATGGCTGTCCCAAATCGCCTGTTCTAAAACGAAGGTGCATGTCAGTGACCCTCCCTCCTACTTTCGAATTTTTGGATGAATTTGGTGTCCAACTTTAGAGCATTGTTTGAGCCTGAATGAGCTTCTATTAGTTTCGTTTGAGCCTCAAAGGTCGCAAAGTTATTCGCGAAAAACTACAATTTTTTGGAGGGGGGACTAAGGAGGTGTAGACATGTTTTGCAATTTTCCTTCTCATTTTGAATTTACGTGTGCATGTGATGTCAATCGATAGAGCTTCGTTTGAACCTGAATGAGCTTTAGTGAGCAAGAGTTTAAGTTAATTTTTTATTTTACAAAGTTATGGATACAGTTGTAATCTTGAAAGATGAAGCTTACGTCACAACCATCTGAATTAAGAACCGACAATCTTTTTTTTTCAAATTAATTGTAGTCATAAGTGCAACAAAGACACACTAACATAAATAATTCTTAAGTGTCTGATTTTAGAAATCTTATACGTCGAAAATTATGTTATGATTTGCAACGTATGAGATAGAAAAAGATAGATGCAATATTTCATAGCTTGCATAATAATTTTAATGAAAGTAGTTTTTCATATTGACTGATGCTATAATTTTGACAAGTTACTTTGGTTTTTAGGTTATATTTCCATTTAGTTGTAATTAATTATTTTATATTACGTTAATTGGAAGTTTTGTGTTGTTATAAACTTGTTAAAATTTGTTAGTTTTTTTTAGAACTAAGTATTGTTGTGAATATTTTAATGATTATAATAATTATTATGATTTAAATTTATTATATCGAACACTTATTTGACTTACAATTTTCGTCTTATTTCATACAAATGCCGTTTATGACAAAGCTTCATCTTTCATGACAACAACTGTAGTTGAAATATTCGACTAAACTCCGAGCAACATGCATTAAATCGTACACAGATTACATCTTACTTCCTGAATGCTTACTATCGGAATTACAGGACCCTCTTTAACTTTCTCACTTTCAGAGTAATCTAATAAAGTTCAAAATCGACTGCTGATGTGATGGAGATTTTATAGTGCGACCACTTAATGGTTTAAACATTTTAAAAGTAACTGAAAGTTGAATATTCAATAGTATATTTTAAATAGTAACTTCTTTTTACTACTGGGCCCTTTATTATCATTTATCACCCCTTGCTTGGCTGCTCGGGTTCATAAATTCTTTGGCAAGTATCGGTTTATGTGCTTGTGATATAAACTGCTATTTAACTCATATGAGTGTCGGATGTGGTTGTTCGGCTTTTGTTCTCACCCGTTCATAAATGTCGTTCTTAGTGCTCACCTACGGCACTCATAAGGCACTCGTGTGCAAAATTTGTTTTTAAACCCACTTGTTTAGGCTGTGCGTTGTCTGTCAGGCAATGCTACGTGGCTAAATTTAAAACACGAACTCTAACTCAGAATGCCGTAATTATCAAGATACTTTTTTAAATTTTTGTACATACGTTTAAAATACCATTACCAATAACCATGCCAAATTTTATAGACAGCATTGGAGGCTAAGGGCCTGAAGTGCCCGGTACCCGCAATTAAGTTAATGTTGAAGCTGGTTGAAGGTTCGAGTGACAGTTACGGTATTCTGGGTTTGAGTTCGTGTGCAACTTCACCCACGTCAAGAACCGAATACGTTTAATAACTTTTATAATATCAAAAAAAATTATGTTAACCCACTGTGAAACAATAATACGGACGCCTATGTCATTTGAATCGTGTTTTTTATTCGTCAATCGGAATCGTCGTCTGGCGTGACCCGACAGTACACGACAAGGCAAATTATTCTAAAGCATTTGGAAGTTTTTTTGTTTCTAGATTTTATGGTTAAAAATGAAAATTGGTAAATGATTGTTGTACAAATGTGCTGATTATAACAGGCTGTAATTATTTAATGCTTCCATTCTATTTTAAACTGCTTATAATTTGTGGTACGTAGTCATTTTGTTTCAATCATTTTATAACCTCACAATATTGCGTCGACGTATAAACAATTTACTAATTATTTTTAAATTAGGTGCAACATTTTGTGATATTCACTGTAAATTTTGTATTTGTTGTAGGCTTTCATACCAAACGAGTTGAATAATGGAATGCAAATTTGTACAATTGAAGAAGCCTAAGCTGCCGCAGCAGATGAAAACGAAAGGTTAGTTTACTTTTTTTTCAATCCAGTTTCCACTATTTGTTGTGTATCATTCATTAGTGTAATTTACTTTTCTCTCACAAAACGAGTGATTACGAGTGATGCAAGTTTTGCAACGAATTGGGATGAAAAGTTTCTCACGTAAGAATGTAAATGAAAAGAATTTTGTTATCGTGGTTAGTTGACGCTCACTTTTGCTAGTAGTTTTTCTTGTTACTCATTTATATTAGATATTATTGCTGAACTTTGGGAGTTATTGTACGTGGCTGAAGTTGTTCACAAACTCATGTAAGCTCGAACACTAAACTTTCACTTCATTGCGTGCACCAGGCTTACCTTTTAAGCTAAGGACTTGAAAAACTTACCGTTAGGTAAAAATATCAACTAAATTTTATACACACGGTGCATCTTTTAAGGTCTTCTCTTCAATTTATCAACACATTACTTATCAACTTAACCCGTGTGAATGAGCCTTATGGGTCTGGAAGTGAATACAATACCGGATCAAAATTTTAATACTGGTATTCCATATTGATTTGAATGTAATGCCGGCATTAATATCTACCTATAAATAATTTGCTTTTACAAAATTTCCATATTGATGGGAAAAATGTGTAGCTAGCGATGGAATGAAGCATTTTTAGTTTTTTTGAGTGACGTAACGGACTCCCAGTCTCAAATGTATAGTTTGTTGATGATGATGAATCAAAAGTTTTTTTTCATGAAATAAACTCAGAAATTAATGTAATGCACCTTATAAACCTACATCCCAGGGGGCCAACCTGCGGTTCTTTGAAGGATTATTTATGGCTTTCGATAAATGTACCCGAGTTCCTTTTTCATTTTTGTGCTATTATATTTTAAAAAATTATTATCGTTCCGTATGAGTTTCAAAATGTCTTTTAAATTACCGACAACAAATATGAAAGATAAATTTCTTTTAATACCTTCTTTTGCATACCTTTTAAATACGTATTTAATTGCGGCTCACGAAAAATTTCAAATTTTGAAAAATGGCTTGACTATCAAGGAGCTTGGCCACCCCTGCTATATCCAATGGGTGGGTTGTACCAATGTCGGTTCAACTTTCGGTTAAATACGGGGTTTTTAAGCACGTTGATTGGCTGAACTGAGTTCAAAGTGGAACGAGGTTTAACCGACGTTTGTACAACTTGCCCTATGTGTGGCTTCTGCCCAAGATTAACAAATTATTCTTTTAAAATAATTCTGTTTCAAAATTATATAAATAACAAGTGTTTTAGAAAATCATTCATTACCAAAATAATAATTTGTTCCAGCCTTCCTCCTTAATAAATTATCAAATGGTACATCACTGCACAAAATTGGAAAGCAGCAATTGAAAATTATTCCAACTGCAGCAAGGAAAGATGAATGGAAAAAATGCCACGCTTTGAGGACCAGAACAGCTTTAGTAAATTTATTACAGGTTAGTTGCATGACTATTTTAAAAATGAAAAAGTTCTTCAGATGATTTTTTAATTGTAAAAACCGTGAGTCCTCCCCTGTAATTTCACGTGGAAAAGTTAAGTTTGCTCCTTGTAATTTGTAATTTTTATTAAAGTAGCCGAGAAATACATTTAAAAAAAATTCCTTTTTCAACAGTATCAAGAAGCCTAAGTTTGAAATTACGAGGTAGGGAAGTTTTTGAAAATAAATTTACCAACAATTTTTTTAATTCGAATTTTTTACCAATATTTTTTTCATCCTAAAATTTGGATTCATTGAAGAACGTTAGTTATTTCACTAATAATAAATGAAGGATCTTGGTAAAGGGGGTGGTTGCAAATAAAACTAAGCGATTCATCATCAGGACTATAATTTGTAAAGACAAAATACAGTGAATCCGGCCAAATACAATCAAAAATAACATTACCTAGGAATCATATGGTATTCGTTTTATCCTATTGCAACTGGACGCAAAAAAAAGTGGACAAGTCGTATGTAGTTTGTAAAATTGTGACTATGTTATTATTTATTAATAATATCATATTTGTTTGTACGATTTGACCCTACTTGTTCATTCAGTCCCTCAACATCAGCCCAATTGTGCACCTGTTGTGTTTTTGTGTTCAGTTGCAATAGGATAACACGAATACCATATGATTCCTAGGTAATGTTATTTTTGATTGTATTCGGCCGGATGCATTGTATTTTGTCTTTAGAAATTATAGTCCTGATGATGATGCGCATAGGCATCGAAACCGGTCGACGAATCGCTTAGTTTTATTTGCAACCACCCCCTTTACCAAGATCTTTCATCTATTTGATGTTTTTGGGGCAAGAAGTTTTTCCAAGTTATTTCACCAAGTCGGCATGCTAAAATTTCTATTTTTTGGGTTTTGCGACTCTGGGACTCACACTAGAACAATTGGCCAAGTTTTTTGAATCTCCTATTTAATATTTGTTTGCGGTTGTAGGCTAGTCCATATAGCATCAAAACAGGGCAAACGGTCATGTAGAAGATTTTATTTTTTTAACTTGTATACATGGATATGCATGTATTTTTATTTACATGTCAAAACCAAAAATGCTAATACGGGAGACTTCAGGAGAACTTTTGGTCTTCAGAAAACGTCAATATTTTAGGACCTTTTTTTACTTCTCTGCTTGTAACTCCTAAACGGTACATCCTAGTAAAAAAGTTACGACATAGAAAATTAAAAATCATTAAATTCTGCGTCGAATGAGTACCGCCACTTGATAATCTGGTTAAGTGGTGTGGTTAAAAACTACGGTCAAAGAACGACGATTTTTGTCAGCTTTGTTAAAAACTTGGATAGAGTACTGTACATATATGAGTCTGCAGCTTTGAAATGAGTACTCTAAGAGAAAAAGTTAAAAATAAAAGTTGTAGAGCGTCAAATTCTGCATCAAATGAAAATAAAACATTTTTAAATTCGGTCAAGTATTAGGTATACCTCTCTAAATTGGCAATCTCTCGATGTCCGGCAATTGGCGTATTGCAGACTTGCAAGGTCCACATTTTTCTTGGTCACTGTTAGTGTAAACGTGGAGTGGCGCAATGCATGCAGGGCTACGTTGGTAGAGTCGCCGGTGTAGGGGGTCGCGAAAACGCGCACAAGTCTCGGTAATTTCATCACGTCTTGGATGAGTGGATTGAGGAAGCTTCAGGAAATGTCCTTAAGTTTTTTCGAAAAGGTGATTATACAGCTCAAATTCATTTTTCTTTAGCCACAAATAACGGATAGCGCAACCAATAAACGTGTAGCTGAAATGGATGGAGCGGATATGGATAGGCCAAATTGAAATATGTTGTCGAATATAGCACAGCAGCAGCACCCTCTCTTCCAGGCTTCAGAAAGATCAAATTGCTGCATGACTCTCCAAGCCCTATCTTAAGCACAAGGGGTCTATGTCTTCCCCGATTATTTTGACATTTTTGTGAATCTTGATCTTAAAAATGGGGGAGTTAACAGTGACAAAGTCAGCATCTTTTTGGTCCTGATTTATTTCAATGTTGCAATCCTTGAAGGTGACTTTTCAGAACTTCAGTGAGTCTACTTTTACTTTTGCAAATTGATCAAAAACTTTTTCTGAGCAACTTGGTTAATTATATTTTCACCAAAGATCACTTTGGGTATTAGTAAAACTTCATCCGCCGTAATCGCTTGGATTTTTTGATGCCACTCTGCCATAAAAGAGTAGTATAGCTCTTGGGAATGGTCGCGAAGGAAGAATTGCGAGACCAAAGGACAAAAAACGGATACATGAAAATTGAACTTAAGGTCTGTTGTCTCTCTTTTTGACGGTGTCATTTTTCAAATTTCTATGATTATTAATCTTGGCCACCCCTTGGAGGTCAATTTCCTGAGACAAGTGGCAGCTTACATTGACTTCTTGAACGACACCACTACTTAATAAAGATATTATGTTAGCCGAGTATGAAAATGGGAGGGGGGTGCTGTGTAACCACTCCTTTAGTTTGATTTGCATCTATCGGTACGAGAACTTGGAATTCATCCACTTGATGCTCTAATGTTTCAAACGAGACGTTGCAGTAATCTTCAACAGCATCACAGACATCTTGCACGAATACCATTGCCAATGTCCATTTCGCCAAAGCAGTCTCTTAAAATTCTCACCTATGTGTGAAACCTTCTTGGACTTTTATTGTCCTCGGTACTACTTGCTTTTTGGTAAGATGGAAAGGATGTAACTGGATATGGATTGGTCGAATTTGGCCGATGTTTGCAAATGCCGTAGGTACCTTCATACGACAATTTGGAAATCAGGAGATTACCAATTTGTACAGGTTTACATGGATTTTAAAAATTTTTGTATTCAGTGCACGAAGAATTTCACTCTGCAACTTTAATTTTATGAGTTATTAGAGTAGTCATTTCCAAGTTGCAGACTCATATTATAGAACTATTTGGTGTACAAATGAATAATCCAAATTATTTTAAGCAGTTATAAAATCATGGTTAAATTGAATAGATTTTTCCGTTTTTTTGTGATTATGGAATGTCGAAATTATAGCTATAAAAAAACATATAGTTTGGTGAAAGGCCCAATGTAACCTTTAAAAGTACTCAGATTAGTATAGTAGAAAGTGGCAACAAATAATGTGCATATTCGTTACTGCATTATTTACAAATCCCAACAAGGAAAAAATGCTGCAAGAGGGTGCGAATCGATTTGTTCCTTTCTCGACGAAGGTATTGTATCGTATGATGCACCATAACACCATAATAAGTCTTGGCTGAGACGTTTTGCAGCGCCCGGCGTATTCACCAGACATTGCTCCATCCGACTACCACTTGTTCCGGTCGAAGCAACACGCCATGTCCGATATGTACTTTAAATCAGTGGATGAGATGCGAAAATGGCTTGACGACTTTATCGCGTCCAAGACAAAAACATTTTTCCGAGATGGGAATGGATTCATCAGCCGCCTGAAAAATAGCTTAAAATTGTAGAAAGCAATTGCGAATACTTTGATTGGACAATTTAATTTACTTTCTTTTAAAATAAACCTTGAATGTAACTGAAAAAATTGGATTATTCATTTGTACACCTAATATATCTCAGTTTTTGATAAAGTTGGAAAAATTCGTCGTTTTCTGACCGTGACTGTTGTGAAGTTCACACTTCACTGACCGTGAAGTTGTGGTACTTATGCGACGCAGAATTTAATGATTTTTAATTTGTTATGTTATAACTTTGCAGATGACCTTGTAATTTTTGGAAGTAACGAAAATGACCTACAATACAAAAATTACGTTTGGAATGAAAAGCTTAAGTCCAGCAATATGAAAATAAATGCCAATAAAACGAAGGTTATGGTCATATGTAAAAATGATTGTAATAACAAACATTACAATTGATGGTGAACATGTGGAAGAGGTCAAGAAATTTAAATACTTAGGCGCGATGATTGAAAGTTGCGGAAAATATGAAGCAGATATTAATAACAGAATCAGTGCCACATCAGGAGTATTTCACGCGCTAAAAAGAACAATAATAAATTACAAGGAAATATCGAAGCAAACCAAATTAACTGTGTATAAAGCGGTTTACTTACCGGTTTTAACTTATGGCTGCGAAACATGGCTTCTAAACAGTGGAGAAAAAAGCAAACTACAAGCTAGCGAAATGAAATATGTGAGAAGAGTGGAAGAGGTGAGCAGAAGAGATCGAATTAGAAATGTTGATATCAGAGAGAGATTAAAAGTAGAATCGGCTCAGACAAAAATAGAAATAACCTAGCGAAATAGTTATAACTTATAACTTATAGTTGCACCATTTATGAATTATAGACGAAAAAACAAAAAAAGTTCCAAAATTTGGAGGTTTTTTTCAGGCCAAAAGTTCTTCCGAGAACACCCATGTTAGCATTTTTGTTTTTACGTGTTGGAACCTATGTATATAAGTTAAAAAAATGAAACCTTTTATAATGTTCAATGTAGATATCAACTGACCTATTGGCAGAGATGGGCAAAATATATTTGGATTTTAAATTAAATATAGAAAGAAAACACACGATAACTTTGCTATGTTTGTTTGAAATTCAAAAAAAAAGTGCAGTCTTGTACATTGTATCTCATATTTTGAATTTAAAATAAAAAATTTTAAAATATTTTGGATTTTGTACTTCAAATATGAAAAAAATGAAAATTGTCCACCCGTGATTTCCTATTGGAAGTACAAAATATTTCGGAATTTTTTATTTTAAATTTAAAATATGAAATATAATGCATGAGAATGTGCACCTTATTTTGAAGAGAAAGTTCAAAGTTATCGTGTGTTTGTTGTATTTTCAATTCAAAATGCAAACGTATTTTGCCCACCCCTGCAAAAAGTATTATAAGGAATTGAAAAAATTTGGATAACCGTTCCAGTATCTCCTCACCAGTCGCCACTGCTTATAACTCATTTTTAAAAAATGACCCAGTGGATCCCTAAAGAAACCTAACGGTTACAGTAGCGACAATTAGCGGATTAAAGTTTTTAACGTGAAATTCTCGGCGGCCCTGAGGGTTTACGGAATAGGAGAATATCGGGCTGTACAGAATAGAATAAAACCAAGCAAGCGGGTACATCGATCAGTTTCGAATTTAATCAATTCATCCTTAAGACTCATAATAATGGAAATGTGCGAATTACAAGAAAGATGGCGAATGACAGGGGTTCTTTAAAAATTTAATGGCAACTACAAAAGTCATGGTCAAAAATCTAAAAAGAAAAATTTGTACAGCAATTTTCCTTTTTAGACGTTTGTCCGTGATTTTTGGAAGATCTCATGCCATTCACCATCTTTTTTATAATTTCCATCTGGGTTACGGGTCCTGGATGAATTGATTAAATTCGAAATTGGTCGACGTATCTGTTTGTTTGGCTTTATTGCATCCCCCTACAGCCGGAGACTCTCCTATTTCTTACAACAATTTTTGGGGTGAGATAATTTTTCTCGCTTGAGATTTAAATTAAATTAAACTTGCTTTTTGTTATGTTAATTTAAGGTTTTTTGATTTCATAATTGTAAAAAAACGCCAACCCTGTCCTTTTTGGCCTGTACTTTGGCGGAGAGAAAATTAAATTTGCTTCCTTTCTGCAATTTGTAGTTTTCATCAAAAGGTGTCTTTTTAACATTTATATTTTTATCAATTTTCTATTTAAATCGTTTCAGCTAAAATTTCAATTTATTTTTTTATATGGTCCCCTTGTACTACAATTTACAACTAGGTAACTCGAATTTTGGCTATTTTGAGTTAGCTACTTGTATCTACCTAATTTTAACCGCTTCACCGCTTAGTGCTACAACTAAATATGTTCTATTATGTTTTTAAATATAAATTATCCACTTGCAAAATGTAGATAAGTCCCAGATATTTTCAATTTTCTCAATAACAGTAATTTCAAGTTACCCAGTTGTAGTATTAAGGGGACGATAACTTGTCAACTATAAATTACAAGTTACATTTTTTTTTTCAAATTATTATTACATATTGGTTACAATAATATACCCAAATAAAAGAAGAGACTCTTTTGATTCTTACTCTCTTATTTGAACTCTTCCTAATTCGAACTAATTTTAATACATTATGAGAATCCGATTTAGAGAGTTTTAACTGTACCATAAAAATAGGTACATTTCTTAAATTTTATTATACGTTGGGGACCATCCATTAATTACGTGAGCTATTTTTCGATAAGTTTAGACTCCTCCCCCCCTTAGGTAAGATTTAGTGAGATTTGCCTGGACCCCCCTCCCCTTACGCGAGATTGAAGCTAAAAATATTTTCAACAAAATTTATTTTTATTATTTGGGAAAATAATGAACCATTCAGTACTCTCGAACTGAATGATTTTAATGGCCATGACATTTTTTTAACAGGCAAAATGAACACTTAAAATATTTTTTTTTTAATATCTGTAGTTTTTTTTATATTTTTTAAAGTTGACGTGAGATTTTTGATTATCCCCCCTCCGGTTTAAATGAGATATACACCCCTATTCTGTAACTTTTCGTTATGAAATCGTTAAAAGCCGTAAAGTTTAGTTTACACTCAGAATTGCATTAAATAGTAATGTAATGGTATGTAGAAACCAAACTTTACGGTTCTTAACGATTTCATAACGATAACGAACGATAACGAAAAGTTACAGAATAGGGGGGTTAGTAAGATTTTACAGGACCTCTCTCCCCCCCCCCCATTCTGAGCTCACGTAATTAATGGATGCCCCCTTGTAAAATATTAGTAACAAGAATATTTTTTGCGTTACGTTTACTAGGATTTGAACTGACAGCATGATTAGTCCCCCCCAAGTTTATAAGTTTGGTTTGACAGCCAAAATCGAGTCAACTTTTCCATGCATGCAAGTCAAGTTGGATCAGAATTAATGTCATCTGGACTAATGTGTACATTTTCTACTTTGCAGATTTGAATCATCCCAGAGCTATTGAGGGTGGATCTACAATCTTGGAAGCTGGACAGAGTTAGTTGGTTTAAAAAGATGCTTGCTGACGAACGAAATGTTTTAATTAGAAAATTTGGTCCAACGAGTTCTGCAAGAGAGCTGTTCAAGAAAATGTAAGTTATATTTTCTTCCTTATAAATAAGGAGTTTTCCAAATGTATACACTTTGTATCCTATGTGTCCCTTATGCCCAAGATTAAAAAATTGTTCTGTTAAAATAGTTCTGTTTTAAAGTTGTGTAAATTACAAAAATTTTAGAACATCATTACTAATAATAATTTTTTTCAGTCTTCCCCCATCATAAGTTATCGGATGTACATCACTGCAGCAAATTGGAAAGCAGCAACTGAAAATTATTCTAATTGCACCACTGTGAAGAAACAACAAAGACTGCCACACTTTGAGGATCAGAGCAGCTTTATTAGAGGTTAGTGACATGTCTATTTTATAAAATTTTAAGTTCCTTCTTGCAATGTAGTCTTGACCAAAGTCCTTCAGATGATTTTACAATTGTAAAAATCGCTAATCCTTTCCTGTAATTTATCTGGGATTTAAATTTTTTAAATTTCTTCTTAGAATTGCAATTTAGGGTCATTTGGTTTAAGGGGGATCACCACTGTAGCAGCCTATAAAATAACGTTTTTTTAGCAATTTTTTTTGGATGGAAAGAAAGGTAATAGAAAAATAATATTCAAGGAAGTTATTAAGTATTTATTTAAGTATTAGAAAAAAAATTATCGTTGTAAAATATTAAAAAATTTAGACACCGGAGCCATTCTCGTGAGACATGTTGAATTGGAGGAGCTCTGCGGCGGCAAACCTAGTTGGCGCAAATTTGAACCTAAAAAAAAAAAAAAAAATCACTTAATCTACATGGTTGTATCTATAGCACCACGGTAGGAATTTTAAAAATATTGATTTTTGTGTGATTGGCGAGTATTTGAATTAAAAAGTTCGATTTTTAACAAAAAAATGGACAATCATTTGTTAATAAATAATGTTTAAATTAACTTATCGAAAATTCCTACCGTGGTGCTATGCGAAATGTTATTTTAAAGATACTGTTAAAATTTTGAAGGAAAAGAATGAAAATTGTTCGAGTTATCTTTGCCGCCAATTTGAAAAATAGAGTTTTGAGATAAATGAAGTTGAAATTTTGAAATGTGTTATAAGCATGAAAAAATCAAAAATTTTACTGTTTAAATTTTTTTACCTTTAATCTGCTACCCCAGGTCCATAAAGCTGCCCTTCTATATTTAAATTTTCACCCTCGTCTTTTTTCCTCGAAGATTTAATACTAGAGCGTGCATCTCTTGCTGCATCTGTCAATGACAATTCTGCTTGCTTGATCCGCTTAGCATCAGTGTTTTAAATTAAACCTCTGATAATTTGCTACAATGTTTATTCTTTTACTCCTTACACGCTTGATAATTTAAACTACACTGAAATATCGTGTGGAGTCCTCCATGAGGTTAGCTCGGTTAACGGTAAACCTCCCTAAGCCCTTACGGTACTTATCCTGGTAATTAGTACGGTACCTGATAAGGGGATCTCAACATCAGATTGAATTGTATATTTTGTACCTTTCTTACCTTTTTTGCCACTTGAATATGATTTTGGAGCCAAATTTTAAACAGTGGCGTTAAAACTATTTTGTAACTTATTGAGTACAAATTTATAAACTGTTAAAAGTAGCACTACACACAAACAGTCCTTTTTACTAATAAAATTGTTTTTATAATTAATAATAATTATTTTTAAATAACAATAAAAATGTTTAAAAAAATAATAATTCAAGACTCAAAAACACACCACAACATCACCAGGAAAACTAAATAAATGAACTGGAATAAAAAGGAAAGATAGGCCGTACCTTCCCAGTTCATGGTGTTATACCATAAAATTAGTTTTAGTATAGTAGGTATCATATTCCTAGCTGGACCTATACATATTTACAAACTTATACCTGCTGGAAACAAGATACTATTATATAGCTTGGGTTTTTAAATGCTTTTAAATTTTTTAAAATAATAAATTTAGTTATGTTACACATGAGAACAAATAATGTAATATTATAATTAAAATTAATTTGTTATACTGTATTTGTAGTCGTTCCGATTAATATGTTATGTCCGACGCGCTTGGGAAAAAGCAATAAATTTCAAAGAAAAAATTTGTTTAAGATAACAAACTTTTTACCACATATTCTAGAAGGTTCAAAGCATCTATTAAGTCATTAAAAAAAAATTTGATTTTTTGAAAAATCTACAGTAGTTATACCCCTTAATAATTGTAAAATTCTCGAATACCCCCTGTATAGATACTTTGGCCGCGTAAAATTAATTTTGCTTCTTGTCACTTGTCAAAAAAGGAGGGTTTTTTTGGAAATCTCGAAAATCGTTTGGGATAAACAACTAAACATTTCGTTGAATTTTTTTTATTTGATGTCAATTTGGTTCCCAAAGTTGGAATTGAACAAGTCGTGAGGCAGATTTTCCAAATAAACCCGGCTGTGCCCTTTCTTTTAATTGTTATTAAATCGGTATTTGTAGTTCCTTTCATTTTAATTTAACGTCGAATTGTGGTGGTTATTATTATGTGTATATCTTCAATAGTTTGAAGTTTTACATCCCCTCTTTCTATCGTAATAATCAAATTATTATTTAATAATTTCGCCACATTCTCCAAATAAATATTTGTTATAATAATAAATAAATGTGTGTTTTCCTACTTTGCAGATTTGAAACACCTACGAGCTATTGACGGAGGATTTACAATCACAGAGTCTGGACAAAGTTGAGGAAGATGTTTGTCGACGTTGACTGAAATGATTTGGTGTAGAATACTTGGTTCAAAGAAATGAAGAAAAGCATAAATTGAGGCGAAGTTTTGCAAGAGCGCCGTTGCATTATTTTTAAAGAAAAGGTAATATGTGTTCTATTTTATTTTCTTGCGTTCATGTAAATTTGTGGTTTGGTTTTGACAAGTTGCTTACAGCGACACCATTTATAACAACGGATAACAACAATTTTACCAATTACTGCAGATTACTGTACTTGTATCGACAATTACAGATTTCTATTTCTTACCAACATCTACAGATTACAATGTTTTAGTTCACTTTCTGTCCAATTAATTTATAACCTTAAAATTATATAAATATGCAACTTACCAATTTTTAAATGAGATGCAAATTATTTTGTGATTAAAATACGTAATGTTATGTGTTTGTTATAGATTTTCATAGCGAAAAAGTTGGATGGCGAAGTGAAAATTTTAACAACGACAATTGGAAAATTACGGAAGCTTTAACTGCCGCACCATTTGAAAACAAGGTTAGTTTAGTCTTTTTTGTTCAATCCATTTTCTAACATCTTCTTTAGGCCCATTAGTATAATTTGCAGTATTAGTATAATTTGAAACTGCATGTTCTCTTATTTGTAACAGTGTAAACAAAAAGTTTGTCTGCCGTTTCTTTGTTGACTACAAATAGTCGTAAAATTTCTTTCTCACCATCAACGTTATAACAATAGCTACGGTTGTTGTTTGCTTCCCAGTAAAATTCTTCAATTAATCTTGCTTACGTAGAGAAGGTAGTAATATCGAACGTGGAACCTCCTGATTACAAAGGGTCCAAGGGACTTGTCTAATAAGTTTTAGTTTACTCGAAGTTTCTTTGTTTTGTGCGTGTCTAATAAGTTGTGATGGTATTAGAAAAAAATGGAAGTGTAAAAGATGGTTTTAGACTATTGTCAAGGTAAGCTTGGTTGATTTTAAATAATTTTGATGTAAATTTGGAAAAAATAAAAAATGAAGTTGTTTTTATTATGAAACCCATTCCCACTTTTATTATATCGTCGGCTTAATTGTAAAACCTTCCAAATCCGATTTTAAAAAAAATTTATGTTCAATGAAAAACTTGTAAATTCTCTAATATGGAAATTATGAAATCCCCGTGAAATATTTCTATGATAAACATAAAACTATATTTTTGGAGTATCTCATAAAAATTTCATAAATTAGAATTCTAAAATAAGAGTAGTAGCAGATTTTAAAAGTCACCCGAAAAGTTTTGTTAATCGGACTTGGAAGGTTTTACAAGTAAGCCGACGATATATTACTGTTATATTGTTGACAAGTGTAGAGAGAGATACGGCAGTTTTTATTTTACTCTGGAGGAACTACGCGATAGTTTAGAATTATTTAGGAAAGCTTATCGGAAGTGTCAAATTGGTGCTTGTAGCCGTCAATGGTTTTAGAGTCACGGTCATCTACTCATCAAGCAGAAGCTGAATTTAGGGCGACAGCACTAGGGAGTAATCCAGAAAATGAAACCTCTTATCACGCCTCAACCTGGACCTTCTAATGCATTCGTTTTACCTGCAGATATTATTATATTAAATATATTTTATCATATAATTATAAAAGAATACAGAACAGCATGGAGGGAACATCTGGATAGAATGGAAGACGATGGAATGGAATGGCCAAGGAAGCTGTTCCTATATAAGCCTAGAGGAAGAAGATCCATAGACCGTCCCAGGAAGAGGTGGCGAGAGTTTTGAGTGATGCAACTGACCACTGGTGTCAAAAATGTGGTTGATGGTGATGATAGTGATATTTTATGATTATGTCTGTAGTTAAAGGTATAATGGTACCTCGTTAATTTTCATATTTTAATTTATACTAGCCGTAATCGAAGAAAAACAAAGAGGGGTTCCATATTACTACCTTCTTCTCTATCTTTCCTTGTGACAGGTCGTATATTATGCCATAACTAAGTTTTTGTTATAAATCAAAAGAAATCTCCACGTAATAATGCAAATGACATTTTTGCGTTTTTACTCCTCATAATTGTCAAATTGGAACTGCGTTTTAGGTAAACCATCGTTACTCGAAAAAATTCTCAACGCAACCTACAAAATTAGATTAGGGACTTGTAATTTTCGTGCGACTTCTCCACAAAAAACGTGTGTTAATTTTTCTTCTTCTATTACTGTGATAATTTTATAATTGTGCTGTGTTCTTGTTCTCTACACCACTATTAGATCTCTAGTGGCTAGGACAGCATCAACGGCGTAGGATGTCCGGAAAATCATAGATTTCTTTATTTTTGTTACAACATCTCGAGACATTGAGATGTTACCGATTGCAGGTGAATCAATGATTCTTGTTTAATTATTGCAGCTTTTGTTATTTTTGGCTTTACACATGAAGTTACAAAAGAAGAGAGATGTTAAATCGAAAAGATTGTGGTGGTAGGATAAGTTGAAAGGCAATTACTGTATTTTTAAATTTTACTTTAACAATTTTACCCGCACGGTTTTTGTCTGCGTTGGGCTGTTTCCTAGATGCGCGATTTATTGTTTAGTAAGTTGTCTTCAGATGGCAACTCATTTGCATTTTTTACTTTTTTTATTTTGATTTGATTGTCCTAGGTATCCCTTGAGGATTTTACTTGCTTTGTTATGTGTTTGTGTGTTTCCTATAGGTATGGAGTTTTAGAGTCAAACATTGTCAACCCCACCTTTTATTGGGTTCACATTTTGTCATCGAAAGGTAAATCGTGAAAAAAATGAATCGCGCATCTAGGAAAGTGCCCAGCACAGACATAACGCGTCGCTAAAATTGACTGTAAATACACATTTACATTTATAAAGTAAAATTAAATAAAGTAACTGCCTCTCAACTTACCCTTCCACCACAATCGTACCGATTCAACATCTCTATTCTTTGGAACCTCTGGAATATCAATGGTTCCTCGTTCAAACAAAGCTAAAAATAACAAAAACTGCAATAATTAAACCGGAATTAATTCAAGATAAATATAATAATAAATAAATTATATTTATTAATAAATTCGAATAAATTCGCTGCAGCGGGTGAAAAAGGGGTTAAGTCATTTTTTTCGAAAATGGGTTTTTGTCATTTTTGGAACTTATAAGCGTTCACCTTTGCATTGATATACGTAATAATAATTATTATACCCATGCAAATGTGAACGCTTGTAGGTTCCAAAAATGACAAAAACTCAGCTTGGAAAAAAATGACTTAACCTCTTTTTCACCCGCTGCAGCCAATTATTAAATACGCTTCTAAGAAAAAAAACGAAATTTGTGGTTTTCCGGCCATCCTACGCCGCTGATGCAGTCCTAGGCACTAGAGGTGGAATTGTGCTGTAGGTTCAAGCTACCGTTGCCTGTCGCAACGGAGTCCCTCGATGTCGGAATGATAACAAGCCTTCCCATAGATAGACACCCGATAAATACAAAACCGAAATTGGCAGACGTTTAAGAATTGTAGCAGCAGCGCAGTGGCCAAGAAATGGTAAAAAAGTAACCGTTACGGGTACACTCGCTATATTTAAAGATCATACGGAAGTGGCGAAATGGGGTGTAATCACCACAGGTACATGCCATGTCTAACACAAGCGGTAATTTTTCTTGTGTGATTTTTCAAATCAAAGCATGAAAAATTGCCGCTCGCATCAGACAATGGCATAAGCATAAGGTGTATAATCTTTAGATATAGCGAGTGTACCCGTAACGGTTACCTTTTTACCATGCCTTGGCTTCCGCGCTGCCCTACAACTTTTTGCAATTTGAAAACGCGAATTACTTTTTTATCCGACCAATAAAATGTCTGCCATTTTCGGTTTGTCGATAACGAGCGTCCGTCTCTGTATTTACACGTCGGATTATAAAATTGCACCTTATAGTTTTGATTTAATGTTGTAGGTTTTTACTTTATATAATTAGATGTAAAAAAGAATTTGTATGGAAATCGGGCAGATCAAAGAAATAGAATCTAAATCTTTCATTTAGAAATCAATTTATAACGATGTCCATGTTTTTAGCCTCCTAAACCAGGTCCTCCATTAAGAAATAAAAGTTAGGCTCGTTGGCCGGGTCGGCGCAAAGAAGCAAAATAAAAGGTCTAAAGGTGCTCGCACACTTAGGCGACGCGACACTACACACACCAAAATGTGCGGACCTTACCAAACTGTCGCGTCGCCTGGTGTGTTGTGGTGTCGCGTCGCCTAAGTGTGCGGGCAGCTTAATAGTACTTTATCCCTATAATATTAATTTCTTTCCCCTAAACATCCCTGCTCTAAAACGTCCTAGACCGCTTAGGAGAGCTTTGTTTGGATCCGAAAACTAAGGACATCAGATCATTCCGGCAAATGTAGAACTCGCTACGCGAAAACTGTAAGTCCCTTCGTGGATGTCATCCATCCTCATCTTTACGGATGACAGAATCCCGAAATCAAGTCCTCCAATTTTTTCTTAAAGTGGGGTCCGATAGCCCTTGAGTACGTGGTTCCAATAACAAATGAGGAATTCAAATCCGGTAATTCCCTTCAAGCCCCTCGATCTGAAAAGATTTTAGATCCCGCTCATAAAACCATAAAAGAATTAAGGGCAGGGCTTTTAATTCTTTTTCGCCTCCTAGTGACGAAAAGTGTGTGTCCCGTTTCTTACGTTATCGAGTACCAAAACAGTCCATTCACGGCCGCGATAGCAAAATAAATAGCCGTTATAAATCCAATTTTTTGAGGGGGGGGCTTGGACCCCCTATCCCACCCTTAGTTGCGCCCATGCTTTTAGTTAAGGAGTAAAAGAGTAATTTTGATTTTTATTATTTCTAATTTCAGATAAACGCCGGGGCCGCCCATCCGTCACCTACCATTTGGACCACAGGAATAGGAGTTTTCGAAAGAAAGATTGGAAAATATTGCGTTGCCTTGTACTTACTTACATATTTTTACAATAAAATTTAAAATATCGTTTATTAGTATAATTGATCAACAAAAGCTGTGTTAACGGCTGCTATAGCGCCATTTTGTGGTCGAGTTCTTTTTTTTAGTCTTCAAGTGAAAATAAATATGAGATGATTCCGTAAGTATTTGAATTTTTACCTCTTTCAATTTATGCTTTCCTGATAAGTAACTTAAAAAAGTAGTGGCAAAATTATATAAATAAAACGTCCCATGTATTAGGAGAACATCTCGATGTAAGTATCACAAGTAAATAAAAATATACCTCTTTCAACTTCTGCGATCCTGGTAAGAAAACTTAAAAACTTGCAAATTTTTACAAATAAAAAGTCAATTTATTAGGAGCACAAATATAAAAATTTACCTCTATTAACTTCTGTGCTCCTGGTCAGAAATCTTAAAAACTTTGAAATTTTTACAAATAAAAATTAAATTTATTAGGAGCACAAATATAAAAATTTACCTCCTTTAACTTCTGCGCTCCTGGTCAGAAATCTTAAAAACTTTGAAATTTTTACAAATAAAAATTAAATTTATTAGGAGCACAAAAATAAAAATACACCTCCTTCAACTTCTGTGATCCTGGTCGAAAACTTAAAAAAAAAGCAAATTTTTACAAATAAAAACTTACAAGTATTAGGAGCACAAATATAAAAATATACCTCTTAACTTCTGCGATCCTGGTAGCAAAACAGTAAATTTTTAAAAATCGTTACTTATCAGGAGTGCATGAGTTGTAAGAAATAAATTTGAAAAATATTCTAAGTCCAATTGTCAAAAAATGTTTTGACACTCGCGTGACGATGAAGTAGAGGTGGAAAAATGCGATTCGAGTTCGGTATGCATTCGGAAACCGACCCCACTATTTTTGATGCTAGAGTGGGGAATTTTGGGTATATAAGTAATGTATCTCGTTAGGGCGGGTGGTTGGGACTACGCGAGCGAAGCGAGCGACGGTGGACTGGAGGAGCCCAGGTTCAGAGGCTTAAACCGAAAGGCTGTCCATTTCATTTTTGAATATTTAGTATTAAATTATTGGTGGTATGACACTTGTAAATAAAATTCTGTTGTACTTTACTTTTCATTTATTCACATCAGCATAATATTAAATATTACAAAGTATAATTTATAACAAGTAAACATATAATATCAACAAACACCACGACACTTGGAACGACTGGATCCGACCACGCACCTCTGCCATTCGCCATGGACTCCTCGTTGTAGTGGGCCCATCATTTCCAATCTGCAAAGTACAAAATACAAATTACAAACTCATCAACACTTTATAAAAATTCGTCGACATCTTCGACTACAAATAAACACTCGTGACCCACGCCATTCCGGGGATTTTCAAAATAGAACACCGCGAGGTAGGTGGTGAACTACGGCGATGGCATTAACAATGCCAAATTTTTAATTAAGTTCCGCACCATAATCGCGTTTTCGATGTTCAACTTATCACCCCAAACGCAAATTTACCACAAAAATTAAAGAAGAGGTGGGGGATTTATATTTTACACATGACGCGCTCCAACAATTTCTCCACAGCTCTAACAAGTGATGGAATTTTTTACGAATACAAAATTAAAATTACAAGACCAAAATTTAACCTACTATTTGACGCGCAATACAGGGACGGCGTCGGTGTTTTTTACGATTACAAAACTAAAATTACAAGACCAAAATTTAACCTACTATTTTTAACGCGCAATACAGGGACGGCGTCGGTGTTTTTTACGATTACAAAACTAAAATTACAAGACCAAAATTTAACCTACTATTTTTAACGCGCAATACAGGGACGGCGTCGGTGTTTTTTACGATTACAAAACTAAAATTACAAGACTAGAAATTAACCTACTATTTTACGCGCAATACAGGACCGGCGTCGGTGTTTATTACGATTACAAAACTAAAATTACAAGACCAGAAATTAACCTACTCTTTTACGCGCAATTCAGGGACGGCGTCGGTGTCTTTTACGATTACAAAACTAAAATTACAAGACCAGAAATTAACCTACTATTTTACGCGCAATTCAGGGACGGCGTCGGTGTTTTTTACGATTACAAAACTAAAATTACAAGACCAAAAATTTACCTACTATTTTACGCGCAATTCAGGGACGGCGTCGGTGTTTTTTACGATTACAAAACTAAAATTACAAGACCAAAAATTTACCTACTATTTTACGCGCAATTCAGGGACGGCGTCGGTGTTTTTTACGATTACAAAACTAAAATTACAAGACCAAAAATTTACCTACTATTTTACGCGCAATTCAGGGACGGCGTCGGTGTTTTTTACGATTACAAAACTAAAATTACAAGACCAAAAATTAACCTACTATTTTACGCGCAATTCAGGGACGGCGTCGGTGCTTTTTACGATTACAAAACTAAAATTACAAGACCAAAAATTAACCTACTATTTTACGCGCAATTCAGGGACGGCGTCGGGGTTTTTTACGATTACAAAACTAAAATTACAAGACCAAAAATTTACCTACTATTTTACGCGCAATTCAGGGACGGCGTCGGTGTTTTTTACGATTACAAAACTAAAATTACAAGACCAAAAATTAACCTACTATTTTACGCGCAATTCAGGGACGGCGTCGGTGCTTTTTACGATTACAAAACTAAAATTACAAGACCAAAAATTAACCTACTATTTTACGCGCAATTCAGGGACGGCGTCGGGGTTTTTTACGATTACAAAACTAAAATTACAAGACCAAAAATTAACCTACTATTTTACGCGCAATTCAGGGACGGCGTCGGTGTTTTTTACGATTACAAAACTAAAATTACAAGACCAAAAATTAACCTACTATTTTACGCGCAATTCAGGGACGGCGTCGGTGTTTTTTACGATTACAAAACTAAAATTACAGGACCAAAAATTAACCTACTATTTTACGCGCAATTCAGGGACGGCGTCGGTGCTTTTTACGATTACAAAACTAAAATTACAAGACCAAAAATTAACCTACTATTTTACGCGCAATTCAGGGACGGCGTCGGGGTTTTTTACGATTACAAAACTAAAATTACAAGACCAAAAATTAACCTACTATTTTACGCGCAATTCAGGGACGGCGTCGGTGTTTTTTACGATTACAAAACTAAAATTACAAGACCAAAAATTAACCTACTATTTTACGCGCAATTCAGGGACGGCGTCGGGGTTTTTTACGATTACAAAACTAAAATTACAAGACCAAAAATTAACCTACAATTTTACGGGCAATTCAGGGACGGCGTCGGTGTTTTTTACGATTACAAAACTAAAATTACAAGACCAAAAATTTACCTACTATTTTACGCGCAATTCAGGGACGGCGTCGGTGTCTTTTACGATTACAAAACTAAAATTACAAGACCAGAAATTAACCTACTATTTTACGCGCAATACAGGACCGGCGTCGGGGTTTTTTACGATTACAAAACTAAAATTACAAGACCAAAAATTAACCTACTATTTTACGCGCAATTCAGGGACGGCGTCGGTGCTTTTTACGATTACAAAACTAAAATTACAAGACCAAAAATTAACCTACTATTTTACGCGCAATTCAGGGACGGCGTCGGTGTTTTTTACGATTACAAAACTAAAATTACAAGACCAAAAATTAACCTACTATTTTACGCGCAATTCAGGGACGGCGTCGGTGTTTTTTACGATTACAAAACTAAAATTACAAGACCAAAAATTAACCTACTATTTTACGCGCAATTCAGGGACGGCGTCGGTGTTTTTTACGATTACAAAACTAAAATTACAAGACCAAAAATTAACCTACTATTTTACGCGCAATTCAGGGACGGCGTCGGTGCTTTTTACGATTACAAAACTAAAATTACAAGACCAAAAATTAACCTACTATTTTACGCGCAATTCAGGGACGGCGTCGGGGTTTTTTACGATTACAAAACTAAAATTACAAGACCAAAAATTAACCTACTATTTTACGCGCAATTCAGGGACGGCGTCGGTGTTTTTTACGATTACAAAACTAAAATTACAAGACCAAAAATTAACCTACTATTTTACGCGCAATTCAGGGACGGCGTCGGTGTTTTTTACGATTACAAAACTAAAATTACAAGACCAAAAATTAACCTACAATTTTACGGGCAATTCAGGGACGGCGTCGGTGTTTTTTACGATTACAAAACTAAAATTACAAGACCAAAAATTTACCTACTATTTTACGCGCAATTCAGGGACGGCGTCGGTGTCTTTTACGATTACAAAACTAAAATTACAAGACCAGAAATTAACCTACTATTTTACGCGCAATACAGGACCGGCGTCGGGGTTTTTTACGATTACAAAACTAAAATTACAAGACCAAAAATTAACCTACTATTTTACGCGCAATTCAGGGACGGCGTCGGTGCTTTTTACGATTACAAAACTAAAATTACAAGACCAAAAATTAACCTACTATTTTACGCGCAATTCAGGGACGGCGTCGGTGTTTTTTACGATTACAAAACTAAAATTACAAGACCAAAAATTAACCTACTATTTTACGCGCAATTCAGGGACGGCGTCGGTGTTTTTTACGATTACAAAACTAAAATTACAAGACCAAAAATTAACCTACTATTTTACGCGCAATTCAGGGACGGCGTCGGTGTTTTTTACGATTACAAAACTAAAATTACAAGACCAAAAATTAACCTACTATTTTACGCGCAATTCAGGGACGGCGTCGGTGTTTTTTACGATTACAAAACTAAAATTACAAGACCAAAAATTAACCTACTATTTTACGCGCAATTCAGGGACGGCGTCGGTGTTTTTTACGATTACAAAACTAAAATTACAAGACCAAAAATTAACCTACTATTTTACGCGCAATTCAGGGACGGCGTCGGTGTTTTTTACGATTACAAAACTAAAATTACAAGACCAAAAATTAACCTACTATTTTACGCGCAATTCAGGGACGGCGTCGGGGTTTTTTACGATTACAAAACTAAAATTACAAGACCAAAAATTAACCTACTATTTTACGCGCAATTCAGGGACGCCGTCGGTGTTTTTTACGATTACAAAACTAAAATTACAAGACCAAAAATTAACCTACTATTTTACGCGCAATTCAGGGACGGCGTCGGTGTTTTTTACGATTACAAAACTAAAATTACAAGACCAAAAATTAACCTACTATTTTACGCGCAATTCAGGGACGGCGTCGGTGTTTTTTACGATTACAAAACTAAAATTACAAGACCAAAAATTAACCTACTATTTTACGCGCAATTCAGGGACGGCGTCGGTGTTTTTTACGATTACAAAACTAAAATTACAAGACCAAAAATTAACCTACTATTTTACGCGCAATTCAGGGACGGCGTCGGGGTTTTTTACGATTACAAAACTAAAATTACAAGACCAAAAATTAACCTACTATTTTACGCGCAATTCAGGGACGCCGTCGGTGTTTTTTACGATTACAAAACTAAAATTACAAGACCAAAAATTAACCTACTATTTTACGCGCAATTCAGGGACGGCGTCGGTGTTTTTTACGATTACAAAACTAAAATTACAAGACCAAAAATTAACCTACTATTTTACGCGCAATTCAGGGACGGCGTCGGGGTTTTTTACGATTACAAAACTAAAATTACAAGACCAAAATATAACCTACTTATTTACGCGCAATTCAGGGATGGCGTCGGTGTTTTTTACGATTACAAAACTAAAATTACAAGACCAAATATTAACCTAATATTTTACGCGCAATTCAGGGACGGCGTCGGTGTGTTTTACGATTTCAAAACTAAAATTACAAGACCAAAATTTAACCTACTAATTTACGCGCAATTCAGGGACGGCGTCGGTGATTTTTACGATTACAAAACTAAAATTACAAGACCAAAATATAACCTACTTATTTACGCGCAATTCAGGGATGGCGTCGGTGTTTTTTACGATTACAAAACTAAAATTACAAGACCAAATATTAACCTACTATTTTACGCGCAATTCAGGGACGGCGTCGGTGTGTTTAACGATTACAAAACTAAAATTACAAGAAAAAAATTTAACCTACTATTTTACGCGCAATTCAGGGATGGCGTCGGTGCTTTTTACGATTACAAAACTAAAATTACAAGACCAAAATTTAACCTACTGATTTTCGCGCAAATCAGGGACGGCGTCGGGGTGTTTTACGATTAAAAAATTAAAATTACAAGACCAAAATTTAATCTACTATTTAACGCGCAATACAAGACCAAAGTCGGGGTGTTTTACGATTACAAAATCAAAATTACAAGACCAAAATTTAACCAACAATTTTACGCGCACTTCAGGGACGGCGTTGGTTTTTAACGATTGCAAAACTAAAATTAGAAGACCAAATTTTAACCTACTATTTTACACGGAATTCCGGGACGGCGTCGGTTTTTTACGATTACAAAATTCAAATTACAAGACCAAATTTTAACCTACTATTTTACGCGCAATTCAGGGAGGGTGTCGGTTTTTTACGATTACAAAACTAAAATTACAAGACCAAACTTTAATCTACTATTTTACGCGCAATTCAGGGACGGCGTCGGGGTTTTTTACGATTACAAAACTAAAATTACAAGACCAAAAATTAACCTACTATTTTACGCGCAATTCAGGGACGGCGTCGGTGTTTTTTACGATTACAAAACTAAAATTACAAGACCAAAAATTAACCTACTATTTTACGCGCAATTCAGGGACGGCGTCGGTGTTTTTTACGATTACAAAACTAAAATTACAAGACCAAAAATTAACCTACTATTTTACGCGCAATTCAGGGACGGCGTCGGTGTTTTTTAAGATTACAAAACTAAAATTACAAGACCAAAATTTAACCTACTATTTTACGCGCAATTCAGGGACGGCGTCGGTGTTTTTTACGATTACAAAACTAAAATTACAAGACCAAAAATTAACCTACTATTTTACGCGCAATTCAGGGACGGCGTCGGTGTTTTTTACGATTACAAAACTAAAATTACAAGACCAAAAATTAACCTACTATTTTACGCGCAATTCAGGGACGGCGTCGGTGTTTTTTACGATTACAAAACTAAAATTACAAGACCAAAAATTAACCTACTATTTTACGCGCAATTCAGGGACGGCGTCGGTGTTTTTTACGATTACAATACTAAAATTACAAGACCAAAAATTAACCTACTATTTTACGCGCAATTCAGGGACGGCGTCGGTGTTTTTTACGATTACAAAACTAAAATTACAAGACCAAAAATTAACCTACTATTTTACGCGCAATTCAGGGACGGCGTCGGTGTTTTTTACGATTACAATACTAAAATTACAAGACCAAAAATTAACCTACTATTTTACGCGCAATTCAGGGACGGCGTCGCTGCTTTTTACGATTACAAAACTAAAATTACAAGACCAAAAATTAACCTACTATTTTACGCGCAATTCAGGGACGGCGTCGGTGTTTTTTACGATTACAAAACTAAAATTACAAGACCAAAAATTAACCTACTATTTTACGCGCAATTCAGGGACGGCGTCGGTGCTTTTTACGATTACAAAACTAAAATTACAAGACCAAAATTTAACCTACTATTTTACGCGCAATTCAGGGACGGCGTCGGTGTTTTTTACGATTACAAAACTAAAATTACAAGACCAAAAATTAACCTACTATTTTACGCGCAATTCAGGGACGGCGTCGGTGCTTTTTACGATTACAAAACTAAAATTACAAGACCAAAAATTAACCTACTATTTTACGCGCAATTCAGGGACGGCGTCGGGGTTTTTTACGATTACAATACTAAAATTACAAGACCAAAAATTAACCTACTATTTTACGCGCAATTCAGGGACGGCGTCGGTGCTTTTTACGATTACAAAACTAAAATTACAAGACCAAAAATTAACCTACTATTTTACGCGCAATTCAGGGACGGCGTCGGGGTTTTTTACGATTACAATACTAAAATTACAAGACCAAAAATTAACCTACTATTTTACGCGCAATTCAGGGACGGCGTCGGTGCTTTTTACGATTACAAAACTAAAATTACAAGACCAAAAATTAACCTACTATTTTACGCGCAATTCAGGGACGGCGTCGGTGTTTTTTACGATTACAAAACTAAAATTACAAGACCAAAAATTAACCTACTATTTTACGCGCAATTCAGGGACGGCGTCGGTGCTTTTTACGATTACAAAACTAAAATTACAAGACCAAAATTTAACCTACTATTTTACGCGCAATTCAGGGACGGCGTCGGTGTTTTTTACGATTACAAAACTAAAATTACAAGACCAAAAATTAACCTACTATTTTACGCGCAATTCAGGGACGGCGTCGGTGCTTTTTACGATTACAAAACTAAAATTACAAGACCAAAAATTAACCTACTATTTTACGCGCAATTCAGGGACGGCGTCGGGGTTTTTAACGATTACAATACTAAAATTACAAGACCAAAAATTAACCTACTATTTTACGCGCAATTCAGGGACGGCGTCGGTGCTTTTTACGATTACAAAACTAAAATTACAAGACCAAAAATTAACCTACTATTTTACGCGCAATTCAGGGACGGCGTCGGGGTTTTTTACGATTACAATACTAAAATTACAAGACCAAAAATTAACCTACTATTTTACGCGCAATTCAGGGACGGCGTCGGTGCTTTTTACGATTACAAAACTAAAATTACAAGACCAGAAATTAACCTACTCTTTTACGCGCAACTCAGGGACGGCGTCGGTGTTTTTTACGATTACAAAACTAAAATTACAAGACCAAAAATTAACCTACTATTTTACGCGCAATTCAGGGACGGCGTCGGTGTTTTTTACGATTACAAAACTAAAATTACAAGACCAAAAATTAACCTACTATTTTACGCGCAATTCAGGGACGGCGTCGGTGTTTTTCACGATTACAAAACTAAAATTACAAGACCAAAAATTAACCTACTATTTTACGCGCAATTCAGGGACGGCGTCGGTGCTTTTTACGATTACAAAACTAAAATTACAAGACCAGAAATTAACCTACTCTTTTACGCGCAACTCAGGGACGGCGTCGGTGTTTTTTACGATTACAAAACTAAAATTACAAGACCAAAATTTAACCTACTATTTTACGCGCAATACAGGGACGGCGTCGGTGTCTTTTAAGATTAAAAAATTAAAATTACAAGACGAAAGTTTAACCTACTATTTTACGGACAATTCAGGGACGGCGTCGGTGTTTTTTACGATTACAAAACTAAAATTACAAGACCAAAACTTAACCTACTATTTTACGAGCAATACAGGGACGGCGTCGGTGTTTTTTACGATTACAAAACTAAAATTACAAGACCAAAATTTAACCTACTATTTTACGCGCAATACAGGGACGGCGTCGGTGTTTTTTACGATTACAAAACTATAATAAATAAATAAATAAAAATATAATAAAAGTACAAGACCAAAATTTAACCTATTTTACGCGCCATTCAGGGCCGGCGTCGGTGTTTTTTACGATTACAAAACTAAAATTACATTACCAAAATTTAACCTACTCTTTTACGCGCAATACAGGGACGGCGTCGGTGTTTTTTACGATTACAAAACTAAAATTACAAGACCAAAATTTAACCTACTATTTTACGCGCAATACAGGGACGGCGTCGGTGTTTTTTACGATTACAAAACTAAAATTACAAGACCAAAATTAACCTACTATTTGACGCGCAATACAGGGACGGCGTCGGTGTTTTTTACGATTACAAAACTAAAATTACAAGACCAAAATTTAACCCACTATTTTACGCGCAATTCAGGGACGGCGTCGGTGTTTTTTAAGATTACAAAACTAAAATTACAAGACCAAAATTTAACCCACTATTTTACGCGCAATTCAGGGACGGCGTCGGTGTTTTTTAAGATTACAAAACTAAAATTACAAGACCAAAATTTAACCTACTATTTTACGCGCAATACAGGGACGGCGTCGGTGTTTTTTACGATTACAAAAGTAAAATTACAAGACCAAAATTTAACCTACTATTTTACGCGCAATTCAGCGACGGCGTCGGTGTTTTTTACGATTACAAAAGTAAAATTACAAGACCAAAATTTAACCTACTATTTGACGCCCAATACAGGGACGGCGTCGGTGTTTTTTACGATTACAAAACTAAAATTACAAGACCAAAATTTATCCTACTATTTTACGCGCAATACAGGGACGGCGTCGGTGTTTTTTACGATTACAAAACTAAAATTACAAGACCAAAATTTAACCTACTCTTTTACGCGCAATACAGGGACGGCGTCGGTGTTTTTTACGATTACAAAACTAAAATTACAAGACCAAAATTTAACCTACTATTTTACGCGCAATACAGGGACGGCGGCGGTGTTTTTTACGATTACAAAACTAAAATTACAAGACCAAAATTAACCTACTATTTGACGCGCAATACAGGGACGGCGTCGGTGTTTTTTACGATTACAAAACTAAAATTACAAGACCAAAATTTAACCCACTATTTTACGCGCAATTCAGGGACGGCGTCGGTGTTTTTTAAGATTACAAAACTAAAATTACAAGACCAAAATTTAACCCACTATTTTACGCGCAATTCAGGGACGGCGTCGGTGTTTTTTAAGATTACAAAACTAAAATTACAAGACCAAAATTTAACCTACTATTTTACGCGCAATACAGGGACGGCGTCGGTGTTTTTTACGATTACAAAAGTAAAATTACAAGACCAAAATTTAACCTACTATTTTACGCGCAATTCAGCGACGGCGTCGGTGTTTTTTACGATTACAAAAGTAAAATTACAAGACCAAAATTTAACCTACTATTTGACGCCCAATACAGGGACGGCGTCGGTGTTTTTTACGATTACAAAACTAAAATTACAAGACCAAAATTTATCCTACTATTTTACGCGCAATACAGGGACGGCGTCGGTGTTTTTTACGATTACAAAACTAAAATTACAAGACCAAAATTTAACCTACTATTTTACGCGCAATTCAGGGACTGCGTCGGTGTTTTTTGCGATTACAAAACTAAAATTACAAAACGAAAGTTTAACCTACTATGAAACGCGCAACAGCAACTCCTTGCCTGAAAGCTTAAAATTTGCGAGCTCTTGACCGTATGGGTTCATCACTTCTACCGCTAGGATCGCTGAATTCCTGTTTCAGAAATACGAGTTAAATTCAAATTGAAAATTATTAATTAAACCAATATATGAAAATAAAACATTAAAGATTGAAAATATATTATATATTAAAAACAGTAATGCATTTTTCATACATGTACGTGTACTTTTATTCAAACTACAGAGGATTAAAGCTGGATTTATAGTTTGACGAACTGTAAGCGTAGACGCACTGCAAAAAGATCAACTATAGAATTTATGTACGTTTGTATATAAAAATGAACGTAAGCGCATGACGTAACGTAAGTGAAACGGACTGGAACGGAAGTGTTCGCCAACTTTCATCTTTTACAGTACGTTTCTTATGTCCGGCCAATCAAAACAAAGCATTATATTCGAAAATTTAAATTGTAGTTCCTTTTATTGCTGTTTTGTTAATTTGCAACCAAGAAGCATACCTTCATGTAATTCATCATCTATTTTTCAATGAAAAACGAAATATGATTCGTATAATTTTTGTTGGTTATGTCACTTCTACCCATGCGCAAACATTTTGTTCCGTCGATTTATAAATTTAATAATATTTTACCACAGATTACTATTACAGATAGCCAACCCCATTGTTAAAATGGTTAACACATTTAAAATGGTTAAAATGGTTAACACATTTTAACAATGAAACCATGTTAGTACTGGAGACGACTACCAGAGGCGCATTTCTGGAAGACATCACGATATTGAACTATGGTGGCTACTGGATACGCTTCATAGATGTCGTTACTAAAGTATTTCATAAAATCTTAAGCAGAAAATTAATTATACATACATTATGCCGTTGTAGTATCATGCCTTGAAGGAAAGTAAACCCTTAAGCCGTAGGTAAATAAAATTTTCTACTTGAGATTTCATGAGATATTTTAGAAACGACATCTATGAAGCGTATCCAGTAGCCACCATAGTTCAATGTCGTGATGTCTCCCAGAAATGCGCCTCTGGTAGTCGTCTCCAGTACTAACATGGTTTCATTGTTAAAATGTGTTAACCATTTTAACAATGGGGTTGGCTATCTGTATACTAATCTGTGATTTTACAGTCCGTTTGTTACGTATCCAGTGTGTCTACGCTTACAGTCCGTCCAACTATAAATCCAGCTTAAGAGGGGCATTTTTTTCAGGGTCTTTTTAATTTAATCAACAGATGGCGCCTACTTAAATATTTTTATAAAATAAGAGAAATTTGCTATATTTAAAATATAATAAATTCGTTGAGATAATACTATTCTATAAACAATATTCTTGATCTTAAGCTATTTTGAGTTCGTAATATTTATTTATAAAAACACAATTCATAATTAAAGTTTAATTATCTTTTTTTGTAAGTGAGTGTGTTTTGACATACTCAATACGAACTCAAAATAGCTTAAAATCAAGAATATTGTTTATAGAATAGTATTATCTCAACGAATTTGCTATATTTTAAATATAGCAAATTCCTCTTATTTTATAAAAATATTTAAGTAGGCGCCATCTGTTGATTAAATTAAAAGAGCCCTGAAAAAAATGCCCCTCTTAAGTTCGGTAAAGAAATTTGACAGCTGTCAACAACGCGCATGCTTGGGTATGCACGCATGCATGAATAGAGATAATAACTTAGATCACCTATACCAGGGGTCGGCAACCTGCGGCCCGCATGCGACCCGCGAGGCGTCTTGGTGCGGCCCGCAAGACTCTCCAGAAATGACGTTTTTTTTTAAAAAAAAGCTTTTTTTGGTGAATTTGCATAAAAAAAGCTCATTCTAGTAGATTTTCCAAGAAGTGCGGCTCGCACCAACCCTCACGTAAAATATTTGGCCCTTTTACACCAAAAGGTTGCCGACCCCTGATCTATACAATAGATAGGTCATAGCCGTATACCTGAAGCAGTTTGTTTTGAAGCTCTAAAATTTTTGGTGGGGTGCGCGGGGTTTGTTTTCCTTTTGGTTAGCCCCTGTAACGGCTGCAACTAAATATATACATTGACATATTTTTATTGCAAGCAAAGACTCAAATCATTCTCAAAACAAAGCAAAATATCGCAAACATGACGAAATTAATTAATACTTAAATAAATTATACTATTTAAAAATTGGTAAATGTGAAATCAATTAATAATTACCCACTAAACGCAAAATTCTGTTACGTTTATTTTCAAATTTGTATTAATTTATTATTATGGTTTATTATTAAGATTGATGATATTAATAGTGCAATGGGTCATTAATAAAGTTCCTTTGTATAACCATGGCCATAAAACTGGTTAAATTAATATCCAAATGTTTTTCAAATATTAGATTACATTACGAGTCAAAGGCAACTTCAGAAATGTTACAAAAGAAGCTTACACACAAAAACTAATTAAAAATTAATAAAATTTATAATTTGTTAAGAGGGGCATTTTTTCAGAACCTTCTTAATTTAATCAACAGATGGCGCCTACTTAAATATTTTTATAAAATACGAGGAGGCTTTTGTATTTAAAATATAGCAAATTCGTTGAGATAATACTATTCTATAAACAATATTCTTGATCTTAAGCCATTTTGAGTTCGTAATATTTATTTATAAAAACACAATTCATAGTTAAAGTTTAATTATCTTTTTTTGTAAGTTAGTGTGTTTTGACATACTCAATACGAACTCAAAATAGCTTAAGATCAAGAATATTGTTTATAGAATAGTATTATCTCAACGAATTTGCTATATTTTAAATATAGCAAATTCCTCTTATTTTATAAAAATATTTAAGTAGGCGCCATCTGTTGATTAAATTAAAAAAGCCTTGAAAAAAATGCCCCTCTTAATGGTTTTACTGTTTTGTTACACTCGTTAAAATGTCACTTTGCCTTTGAGGGTATGCAACCTGTGATGCACTATAAAAGGAAAACAAACTTTGTTGTTCTTTTTTGGGTTTCATAACAAATGGGTCTATGTCCTATCTATTGTATACCGGGTGCTGAATGAGTTAGGCGAACATAGGATATTAACACGTAAAAACTTATTTTTGCAAATTCCTGCTTCCCTAATTATTTTAGAGAAAAATTGAAAGATACAAATATAATGTAGAAATATAAACTACGAATGATAAGAGCATTAGATTTCATCTAGCCTTTACGTAAATGATCAAAAAATCTTTTGAAATTGTTAAAATTTTTATTTATCAAACTGGCCATGTATAAGTTTCTAAGGTAATATTCCATTTTATGAAATTAAAATTTAATAAAGTGCAAAACTGTCAACAACGTGCAATTGTTTTTTATTACTTATCAAAAATAATTACCTCGGAAACTTCCATGGCAAGTCTGATAAATAAAAGTTTTAACAATTTCAAAAGAATTTTTTGACCATTTACGTAAAAGCTAGATAAAATCTAATGCTCTTATCATTCGTAGTTTATATTTCTACATTATATTTGTGTCTTTCAATTTTTCTCTAAAATAATTAGGGAAGCAGAAATTTGCAAAAATAAGTTTTTGCATGTTAATATCCTATGTTCGCCTAACTCATTCAGCACCCGGTATATGATCAAAGGATAAAAATTAAAAGAAATTTTTTTAAAATAATGGAAATTATATAATTTCTAATTAAATAGTACGCATTTTACGTACGTATGAAAAAGTAAGTTTTGTAATGAAAATAATTTGAAAAAAAAATATGAATATTTTGGAACAGGAATTCAGCAATCCTAGCGGTAGAAGTGATGAACCCATACGGTTCACAGCTCGCCATTTTAATCTTAGTATCTGGTCCTATCTTTCTAATCTAAGTCCATGCCTACTATGAAACGCGCAATACAGGGCCGGCTTCGGGGGTGTTTCCGATTACAAAATTAATATCACATATAAATAACCCCCCACCCCCGAAATAAAAACTACAAGGTGCAATTTTACAATTCGACGCGTAAACACACAAACGGACGCTCGGAATTTTTATAATTATTGAATTAAAACAAAGGACATTAATTAAATCAAAACTACAATTAGAGATACCTTTTTACCACCCCTTAGCTTCCGCGCTGTCCTACAACTTCTTAAAATTTGAAAACGCGAATTACTTTTTTATCCAACCAGTAAAATGTCTGCCTTTTTCGGTTTTGTGTTTATGGGGTGTCTATGGGAAGACGTGTTATCGTTCCGACATCGAGGGACTCCTCTGTCGCAACGGTAGCTTGAACCTACAGCACAATTCCACCTCTAGTGCCTAGGACAGCATCAACGGCGTAGGATGGCTGGAAAACCATAGTTTTCTTTATTTTTGTTAGAAGCGCGTTTAGGAAGCGCTTAGAGCTTGCCTCAATAATTTGCATTTGTAAAGCTAAAAATAACCAAAGCTGCAATAATTAAACAAGAATCATTGATTCACCTGCAAATGGTAACATCTCAATGTCAACGTAAATTATTGAGGCAACCTAATTTCCTAAATGCACTGGTAACAAAAATAAAGAAATCTAAGGTTTTCCGGCCATCCTACGCCGTTGATGCTGTCCTAGCCACTAGAGATTTAATAGTGGTGTAGAGAACAAAAACACATAACACAATTATAAAATTAATCCAGTAATAGAAAAAGAAAAATTAATACACGTTTTTTGTGGAGAAGTTGCAAGGAAATGATAAATCCCTAATCTAATTTTGTAGGTTGAGTTGAGAATTTTTTCGAGTAACGATGGTCTACCTATACCGCAGTTCCAATTTGACTATTATGAGGAGCAAAAACGCAAAAATTTCATTTGCATTCTTACATGGCGATTTTTTCGATTTATAATAAAAACTTATTTATGGCATAAAATGTGACTTGTCACGAGGAAAGATAGAGAAGAAGGTAGTAATATGGAACCCCTCTTTGTTTTTCTTCGATTACGGCTAGTTTAAATTAAAATATGAAAATTAATGAGGTACCATTATACCTTTAATTACAGACATAATCATAAAATATCACCATCAACTACACTTTTGGCGCCAGCGGTCGGTTGCATCACTCAAAACTGATCTCGCCACCTCTTCCTGGGACGGTCTATGGATCTTCTTCCTCTAGGATTATATAAGAACAGCTTCCTTGGCATTCCATCATCTTCCATTGTATCCAGATGTTCCCTCCATGCTGTTCTGTATTCTTTTATAATTACATGATAAAATATATTTAATATAATAATATCTGCAGGTAAAACGAGCGCATTAGAAGGTCTAGGTTGAGGTGTGATAAGAGGTTTCATTCTCTGGATTACTCCCTAGTGCAGTCGCTCTAAAATTAGCTTCTGCTTGATGGGTAGATGACCGTGACTCTAAAACCATTGACGGCTACAAGCACCACTTTGACACTTCCGATTAGCTTTCCTAAATAATTGACAACTATCACATAGCTCCTCCAGAGTAAAATAAAAACTCCCGCATCTCTTCACTTCTCCGCAATAACAATAATATAGTAAAATCAGGAATGGGTTTCATAATAAAAACATCATTTTTTATTTTTTTCAAATTTACATCAAAATTATTTAAAATCAACCAAGCTTACCTTGACAATAGTCTAAAACCATCTTTTACACTTCCATTTAACTCTTTCTTCATCTTTAAATTTTTATAATATCATCACAACTTATTAGACGTGCACAAAACAAAGAAACTGCGAGTAAACTAAAACTTATTAGAAGAGTCCCTTAGGTCCTTTGTGATCAGGGGGTTCCACGTTCGATATTACTACCTTCTCTACGTAAGCAAGATTAATTAAAGAATTTTACAGAGAAGCAAAAAACAACCGTAGCTATTGTTACAACGTAGAAAGTGAGAAACAATTTTTTTGTTTACACCATTACAAAAAAAAGAACATGCAATTTCGAAGACTGCAAAAAACAAAAAATTGATCTTTTCACGCTTCAGTACCTTTCCTCGTGACAGAAGTGACATTTGGTTTTATAAGAAAAAAACTAAATAACTCTAATGTGACTAAAAAAAGATTTTTGAAAATTGATTGAACAAAAAGACTAAACTAACCTTTTGTTTTCAAATTGGTGTAGCAGGTAAGTTTCCGTAATTTTCCAATTGTCGTTGTAAAATTGTGCACTTCGTGTCTTAATTTCGTTGAACCAAGTATTCTACCAAAACATTTCAGTCAACGTCAACAAACATCTTCAACTTTGTCCGATAATTTATGATGGAGGAAGACTGAAACGAATTATTATTAGTAAAGATGTTATATAATTATTGTAATTAACATAATTTTAAAACGTAACTATTTTAACAGAAAATTTGTTAATCTTGGGCATAACGGACACAGGATATAAAGTGTATACATTAATTTCTGAATGTATTTAATGAATAAAAAGCTGCTTATTTTCGAATAAAAACTAAAAATGTTTCACTCTAAGTATTTTCTATACATTTTTCCCATAAAAATGTTAATTTTGGAAACACCCCTCTTGCAAAATAAACTGTCGGTATTTAGAAGAAAACCATCGAAATACCCTATTTTCCCTTTACTCGGCTGTTTTGCAATTCAGCGCTTGAAATGTGTGTGTCTCATCGATGAAAACAAATGATAGATGATCAAAAGGATCAACGTCTGGCGAATAAGGCTGGTGAAGTAACAAATTCCAGCCAAGCCCATGATTTTTAGCGTTTCTGACAAAAACTTGTTTACAAAAAAATGTGGTTTAATGAGAGAAAATCTGAATTGCACTAATGTAACTAACTACAAGGGCGGTGGAAACTGGATTGAAAATGATTATAAACTTACCTTTTGTTTTCGAATGCTCAATTTTCCAAGTGTTGCAATGAAACCTTGAACTTCATCATGCATGTTGTGCGCCATGAAAATCTACAACAAATTCATAATATTACGTATTTTTATTACAGGTTAAAAATTAAAAATAATTTAAACTGATTGATTACCTACTAAAACTTTTTGGCATTTTCAGTTAGCATTACATGATTACAGCCACTCATCCGCAGCACATTTGTACAACAATGATTTACTCACGATACGATTTACTACTTTTCATTTTCAAACCGATAATCGCCGAAAAAACTTGATAATAATTTGCATTGCATGATTAAAACGCGGGAGAATTTAGACACACCCACAAAAAAACAAAGAAACAAAAGGTGTCGATAAAAAATGTAAATCTGTAATTGTCGGTAAGTACGAACGATTCTATAGTTGACGGTAGTCACGGTAGGTGTCGGCGGTTCAATGTTGGTATCACGATTAGTAGATACCTGTAATTATTAATAGTTGTACAGTAATCTGCAACTGTCGGTAAGATCGTAGTTATTCGTAGTTTTACAAGATGTCCTTGTAATCAACTTGAAAAAACAAATTCACAAATGCGGAACATAATAATTACAGCAGGATCGATTCATGCTTTTTAATTTCAACGGAAAACTACTTATTTATAAGGAAGAAAATATAACTTACCTGTTCTTTAATAGCTCTCCTGCAGAACTACGTCTTAAGTTATGTTTTTTCATTTTCATCTCGTTGGACCAAGTTTTCTAATTAAAACATTTCGTTCATCAGCAAGCATCTTTTTAAACCAACTAACTCAGTCCAGCTCCCAAGATTGTAGATTCTTCTTTGATAGCTCCTGAATGTTTCAAATCTGCAAAGTAGAAAATATACACATTAGTCCAGATGACATTCATTCTGATCCAACTCGACTTGCATGCACCAGGGGTGGAAAAGTTGACTCGAGTTTGGCTGTCAAACTAAACTTATAAACTCGGGGGGGATTATCATGCTGTCAGTTCAAATCTTAGTAAACGTAACGCAAAAAATATTCTTGTTAGTAATATTTTACAACGTATAACAAAATTTAAGAAATGTACCTATTTCTTGTGGTATAAATAAGAATTTTCCACCTCAAAAATGTTGTAAGGAATAAAGAATCTCGAACTGTAAGGAATGGAATAAACCAAACCAACAAGTACGTCGACTACTTTCGAATTTAGTCAATTCGTCCTCAAGACTCGTAACCCTCATAATAATGGAAATGTTTGAATTGCAAAAAAGATGGTGAATGGCATGAGCTCTTAAAAAATTTAATGCCAACTACAAAAGTCATGGTCCAAAATCTTAAAAGGAAAATATGTACAGCAATTTTCCTGGTAACAAACATAAAACCTTTTATATTTGGGTTTTATATTTGTGACAGTAACCAGGAAAATTGCTGTAGAAATTTTCATTTTTAAGTTTTTGACCATGACTTTTGTAGTTCGCATTAAATTTTTGAACAACTCGTGCCATTCACCATCTTTTTTGTAATTAAAACATTTCCATTATTACGAGGGTCACAAGTCCTGAGGAAGAATTGATTAAATTCAAAACTGGTCGAGGTAACCGTTTGTTTGCTTTTATTACGCCCCCTTCAGCCCGAGTTTCTTCTATTCCTTAAATCCTCAAGATTGCCGAGAATTTCACGTTAATAACTAAATCCGCTAATTGTCGCTAAAATATAACAGTTAAGTTTCTTTAGGGATCCTGTAACTAAAATAGAGGGATACACAAATCTCAGGGCTGTGTAATCGCAAAAGATGGAAGATGCCCCTTTTGCTAGCTCGTAGATGCAAGAGATAAAATGATGTGCCAATTATTCCCTTACCTGGATGATAAGTGGATAATACAGGGGGCGCCGTAAAGTTATGCTTTACAAAGCAAAGGCGATAAAAGATAGTAAAATGGACGCCACGTAGTTTATTAACCACCCTGTATATCACCGCAATAGTACCCACTAGAAAAACCACGAAAATATGGCGCACTAAAAGAAAAACAGTAAGGGAAATTGGGTAAATCACCTTTGGTATCAAAAGCGTGCTATCTCGTTTCACTTTCAGGTTTAATATAATATAAAATTTACAAACTTTGCGCAGTAATATTGAGCGATCAAAAATATGGAGTCTAGTAAAATTATATTTCAAATTATAAGTTGAAAAAGTTATGAAAATAACTGTTTGAATAAAATTACCGCGTATAGCTATATTTGGCGTACAGTTTTTATACACGCTTCTGTGTGAAATCCACAGATATCGCAAACACAATAATTGAATTAAAACTCTCAAAATAAATAAGCCCAAAATACCACGCGCAGTAATAAAAAATTGTACACAGACAAAATAAAAATTAGGTACGGCACAAACAGATATCTTATCTTGAAGATGTCTTCTGGTTGTCGATGTTAATGGAGGGAAAGATGTCAAATAGCAGGACAAATTATTGGCAGGTGTAAGACCAACTTGAGACGGGGTGGTTGATGTCTCCAAGATTACAATAATGCAATAAGTAATGCCACCAAAGGTTAATTCTTCCAACTGGATCAAAGAATTCTCAAATTTGGAATGGACTCGTCCAACAAATAAATGGTCCATATGATTGAAATAAACGTCCATAAGAAAAATGCGTCCATACGAAAAAAAACGTCCGTAAAGAAAAAAAAAACCCTAAACGAAAATAAAGTTAAAAACTGGAGTTTTGATAATGATTTAATTACCTCAAGGTGTTAGTCGAGGGTCCAATGATATCCAGATAAAATTAGTTACGATTTCCATAAAACAGATCTTAAAAATTTCGAACTACAAAATCCTTCTCATGAAGATAAGATTTCCTCGGCAAATACTTCACAAGAAGCCGGTAACCAAGGGAAATCTCAAACTCGCAGTGACTGAAATAATCCCAAATAATTGGATTGGAAAAAAAAACACTAGTCCAACAAAATCAGGTCACTCGAAAGTCCAAAAACAATGCGAAATGTAAAACGTAAATTTACAATGTCGGACAATCGTTTACTAAATTTTAACTTTTTATAAAGATAAACCTTATCAACCAAGTCAGGTGATATTTTTAAACTTGCAATACAATGCCTGTAGTGCCATTTAGTAGAAATTAACCAAATTTTCATAAAGGAATCTTTAATTTATTGATAACCAAAATTTGAAATGCAATAAATGTTACAATGTTAAATTTGAACCGTAACAATCCATTGGGTCATTTTCTAAAAATAAGTTATAAGCAGTGGCGGCTGGTGAGGGGATACTGGAATGATTATCCAAATTTTTTCAATTTCTTATTTACTTTTTGTTTGCAATAGGCAGAGGTGGGCAAAATACATTTGTATATTAAATTGAAAATAAAAAGAAAACACATGATAACTTAGAATTCTTTCTTCGAAATTTCCAAAATATTTTGCATTTTCTACTCGAAATATGAAATCACGGGTAGACAATTTTAATTTTTTTCATATTTGAATTACAAAATGCAAAATATTTTATAAGACTGTTTACTTTTTTTGAATTTCAAACAAAACTATCAAAGTGATCCTGTGTTTTCTTTCCATTTTCAATTCAAAATACAAATATATATTTTGCCCATCCCTGCCAATGGGTCAGTTGATTTCTGCATTGAACATTGCAGAAGGTTTTAATTTTTTTAACTTTTATACATGGGTGCCAACAAGTAAAAAACAAAAATGCTAACAAGAGTGATCTCGGAAGAACTTTTGGCCTAAAAAAGCTTCAAAATTTGGAGACGTTATTGTACTTTCGCTTATAACTCATAAATTGTGCAACCTAGCGAAAAAGTTACGAGATAACAAATTAAAAATCATTAAATTCTGCGTCGCATAAGTACCACAGCTTAATAATTTGGTTAAGTAGTATGGTCACGGTCAAAAAACAACGATTTTTTCCAACTTTATCAAAAACTGTTTTAAAAATTTTTTTAACATACCGACTTCGTGAAATAACGTTCTTCAATGTTCACGCTACAACTAGACTCCAAATTTTAGAATGAAAAAAATATTGGTAAAAAATTCGAATTAAAAAAATTGTTCGAAATTTTTTTTTTGAAAACTTCCCTACCTCGTAATTTCAACTTAGGCGTCTTGATACTGTTTACAAAAACTTTTTAAAACGTATTTCTCGGCTACTTTAATAAAAATTACAAGGAGCAAACTTAACTTTTCGACGTGAAATTACAGAGGACTCACGGTGTTTACAATTATAAAGTCATCTGATGACGTGGCTGAAGTTGTACACGAACTCAAACTCAAAACTCAGATTACGAAAATTGACACAGCGCCCTTTAAACTTTTACTTCATTGTGTCCACCGGGCGCACCTTTTAAGATAGCGTTCTAAATTTTTGTACACAAGCTACAATTATGAACAACTAAGCCAAATTTCATCAACCACATTAAAGGCTAATGATCTGAAAAACCTACCCTTAAATGACAAAAGTAAGTAAATTTTGTGTACCGCAGGCATCTTTTAAGATCCTCTCATAAATTTTGGTACACATGTTTAGAACACAATTACCAACAACTATGTCAAATTTCATTAACCGCATTAGAAGCTAAAGGTTTGAAAATCAGGCCTTTAGATGACAATCGAAAGTAAATTTCGGAATAAAGGTCGGATTTTCAAACCCTTAGCCTCTAATGCGGTTAATGGAATTTGACATGGTTGTTGGTAATGGTGTTCTAAACATGTGTACCAAAATTTATGAAGGAATCTTAAAAGATGCGGCTGATACACGAAATTTTGTTTCTGATTTTCATCTGAAGGTCGGATTTTCAAACCTTTAGCTTCTAATGCGGCTAATGAAATTTGACATGGTTGTTGGTAATGGTGTTCTAAACATATGTACCAAAATTTATGAAGAAATCTTAAAAGATGCGCCAAGTGCACTCAATTAAGTAAAAGTTTAAAGGGCGGTGTGACAATTTTCGTTTTTGAGTTCGTGTATAACTTCAACCACGTATCTGATGAACTTGGGTGAAGATTATACTGCAGGGAAAAACTTAAATTTTTTAAAATAGTCATGCAACTAACCTGTAATAAATTTACTAAAGCTGTTCTGGTCCTCAAAGCGTGGCATTTTTTCGTTTTATCTTCCCTTGCTGCGGTTGGAATAATTTGCAATTGCTGCTTTCCAATTTTGTGCAGTGATGTACCATTTGACAATTTATTAAGGAAGAAGGCTAGAACAAATTATTATTGGTGATAATTTTCTAAAAGATTCGTTATTTATATAATTTTGAAACACAGTTATTTCAACAGAATAATTTGTTAATCTTGGGCAGAAGGCCACACATAGAGTGAGTTGTGCCAAAGTCGGTTAAACCTCGTTCCACTTTGAACTCAGTTCAGCCAATCAACATGCTTAAAAACCCTGTATTTAACCAAAAGTTGAACCGACATTGGTACAACCCACCCATAGAATATAGGGTTACAAGGTGTATTACATTAATTTCAGAGTTTATTTAATGAAAAAAAACTTCTGATTCATCATCAACTACACGTTTGAGACCGGTGGTCCCTTACGTCACTCAAAAATACTAAAAACCATGCTTCATTCAAAATAATTTCCATCGCAAGCTACACATTTTTCCCATCAATTTGGCAATTTGGGAAACCAAATTATTATGGGTATTAATAGTGGTATTCCGGTATTACATGCAAATCACTACCGAATACCGGTATTGCATTCACTTGTAGATTTTTCACTCTTAGCTTCCAATGCGGTTGATAACATTTAGCATTGTAGTTAATAATGATAGTTTAAACATGTGTCAAGAAATTGAAAAGATGTACACTGTATAAAATTTAGTTGATATTTTTATCTAAGCGTAGGTTTTCAAAGCCTTTAGCTTCTAGTGAGGTTTATGAAATTTGGTAGGGTTTATTGGTAATGGTATGTTAAACTTGTACACAAAAATTTAGGACGCTATCTTAAAAGGTGCGCCCGGTGCACACAATTAAGTCAAACTTTAAGGTTTGAGGTGACAATTTTGGTAATCTGAGTTTTGAGTTTGTATAAAAGTAAAAGCCTGTTTAACATGGAATATTTTTTGGTCCCAAGAAATTCAGATTCATGTCCACTATTTTCAGATTAATAAAAATAATTAATAATAAAAAAATATTGAAGTTTTATTTTGTTCTTAATTAACACGAATGCTTAGTGATAGTGGAACTCAAAAATATGATTAGTGATCTAGGGTTAAAGTCATTGTCAATAGATGTATAGTAATCTGCAGCTACCAGTAAAATCGCAGTTATCCGTAGTTTTACATGGTGTCACTGTAACGAACTTGTCAAAACAAATCCACTACAAAATCCAATATTAACCGTCGCGGAATTACAGGATGGAGATCATGCTTTTAAATTTCAACGGCAAACTGCATATTTACGGGCAAGAAAATAAAACACTTACCTTTCCTCTAAAAATAATGCAACAGCGCTCTTGCAGAACTCCGCCTCGATTTATGTTTTTCTTCTTCTCGTTAGGCCAAGTTTTCCTTCAAAACTCATCTTCTTGTACAGCTCTTGGATGTTTCAAATCTGCAAAGTAGAAAATAAACACATTAGATAGTCCAGATAACATTAAAAATTGAGTTATCTAAGGTTACGTCAGGTGCAAAAAAAAGTAAATTTCACTAAGGTAGCTACGAAGGATAGTGGAACCTAAATTAAAAAAAAACTAAACTGACCTGATATTTTTAAGCGCGCGACAGTTCGAGGTTTCTTCAAATATCCAATTATTATAATTTTGTACTCCATACCATTTATCTTGTTCGTTATAAAAGCCTATAAAAGAAATACATATTCATTAGATATTTTGAATATAAATATCAAAAAATGAATCATCTAACTTAAAAATTAGTAAGTTGTTTAAACGGCGACGCCATTTTGTGAGGTTATAATATAATTGAAACAAAATTACCTAGTACTACAACTTATTGGCATTTTCAGATCGAATAAAATCATTAAATGATTACCGCCACTCATCCGGAGCACATTTGTACATAAATTATTTATTAATTTTCATTTTTAAACTGTTAAATTCAAAAACTAGGTAATAATAACTTTCTTCGTTGTACGGACAGAAAACGAAGTTTATACACACGACCACACACGACCGTACTCGGCGAATGACGATTGTGATCCAAAATAGGCGTCCGTAGAATTTTTTCACGAAGGGGTCAACATAATTTATTTAAAATTTAAAAGATTTGTAATAAATTATTACAACAATAGAAGAATAAATTAACAATAATTAATAATTCTTGAAATTGAAATTTATGAATAAAAAATAATTTTAAATTATCCATAATGTACGTTTAAATAATAGGTATGTATTAATTAATAATCTTTCAAATTCTTAATTTAAATTATCTTTATCTTTATATCTACGTTTATCTAATAGTATTTCATTAACTTTAATAAATATTAAGCGAATTATCTCACCACTGAATGTATAAAGAAATTGGAATTTTTGGGCATATGAAGGACGCAATCAATCAAACGACGAGTAACGTCGACTAGTCTCGCTTTAATTCTGAAGCATTCTCAAGACTCATGACCTTGATGTTGAAATGTTTGAATAAGCGTACATGTCGACATAGATGTTAGGCGCAGGTAATAGAACATCAGCAATTTTAAGCAACTACAAAAATTAGTCAACGTTACCCGTCGTTAGATTGATTGCGTCCCCCATATGCCCAAAAATTTCAATTTCTGTTAATAAATATTGTTTCGTATAATATGCTGTTTAATTAATAAAAATTATTAATACATTTTTTTACTTTGCTCTTAATAAACACAAATTAATGTTTAGTGATGGTGTAACTCGAAAATATGATTGGTGATTTAGGGTTAAAAGAGAATATCGTATCTGTAATTGTTAGTAGATTTGTAGCTACCGGTAAGATCATAGTTATCCGTAGTTTTACATCGACACCCCCAAGGAACAAAGACGTAACTCATTTTTATGAGTACATCTCTGGTATTATTGCTCGTAGAGAAAAATTTTTTTAACATAAAAGAAAGGTATTTTTCTCAGGAATACAGTGGTAGTCATAACTCAAATTTGACCTAACTTGAGTTACGGCTTTGTTCCTTGGGGGTGTCGACATGATGTCACTGTAACGAACTTGTAAAAATAAATCCACTACAAAATCCGATAGTAACCGTCACGGAATTTCACTGTTTATTTACGGGCAAGAAAATAAAACACTCACCTTTCCTCTAAAAATAATGCAACAGCGCTCTTGCAGAACTCCGCCTCAATTTATGTTTTTCTTCTTCTCGTTAGGCCAAGTTTTCCTTCAAAACTCATCTCCTTGGATAGCTCTTAAGTGTTTCAAATCTGCAAAGTAGAAAATAAACACATTAGTCCAGATAACATTTCTTCTGATCCAACTCAACTTGCATACACCAGGGATGGAAGGTTTACTTGACTTTGAGGGTCAGACCAAATTTATAAACTTGGGGAAACTTACAATTTTCGTGTATCACATGTAGCTCTTGAAGGAACTGATGGATCTATGTGTTGGTGAGAATCAAATTAATGGCAGATCTGGGTCAATGTCCAAATTTTATTTATTAGAAAAAGTGCAACAAAATTAAAAATCTAAAATTGGTAACGAAAAAGTAAGTTGCTTAACGCAAAAATGCTAAAACCCCTTCTGATTTGACTACCAAATTTTTTCACTTCTTTGGAATGGATTGAAAAATTAAATTTTGTAAATAAATTCTGTTTAATTTAACCGTTAAAGCAACAATAACCCCCAAAGTTAGAGTTGGCTCAGGCTAAGAAGAACCGGCACGTGATAATGCAGTTACGTAAATTCCTTCAGTCCATTTTACAATTATTGTAAAATTAAATGAAGTATAATTATCATCCCTAGAGGAACAAACGCATGAACAAACAAAATTTGCACTTAGAAAGTAACCAAATTAAATTTGAAATTTTGTTCTCAAAAAGTTCTTGTCTACAAATTACCACCCCAAACACATTCAGTTTATAATAATAATAAAATCTTACCTCCAAGATAGAAAAGATGTCATCTCGTCAACAAATGCACTTCCTCCACTTACAAGAACAAAGTTCATCGACGTAATTCTGAATGCCCCAAAACCAAACCTGATGATCTACATCGACCTTCTTCAAGCCCCACAATAACATTGCTGTCATCTGAAAAAAAAATACATAACAGTTACAAAGTGACCGCAATAGTAAAAAAAAATAAAAACTGGATTGAAAAAAATACATTCCTTCGCTGCTCTATGGTATAAACATTTCCATCCTGCTTACTGTGAGTACCAATGAAAACTTTATTTAATTATACCTAAATAATACATATTTTTATGAGATGGTACAGTAAGTAAACGAGTAACATGAAAAATGACTTGCAAAAATCAAAAGATCAAATTCATTTAATTTGAATTCCTGTGTGGGTAGTTTTGCAGCACTCGTAATCTGATTTTGCGAGAAAAAAACTAAATTACACTAATGATACACAACGGATAGTGGAAACTGGATTGACAAAAAAAAAGAAGAGTAAACTGACCTTTCGTTTTTAACTGCTGCGACAACCCTAGGTTTCTTCTCAACTTTGCAATTGACTTTGTACAATTTTCCATTCCATCATTCAACTCCTTCGGTATGAAAGCCTACAACAAATACATAATTTACTATGGGTAAATATCACACATTGATGCATTTAGTAAATTGTTTATACGATGACGCCATTTTGTTAGGTTATAAAACAATTTAAACAAAATTACTACGTACCACTAATTATTAACATTTTCAGGTCGAATAACAGCATTAAATAATTGCAGCCTATTATAAGGAGCACATATGTATAAGAATCATTTACTAATTTTCATTTTTAACCTGGTAATCACTAAAAAAACTTGATAATAATAATAATTTAATAATAATAATTTTTTTACGGAGGTTCTACATAATTTTTTTTTTTACTTAATATTATAAAGTGAATTAATAATAATAAATTACAGCAAGATCGGAATTAATACTAATTAATAAGTCTTAAAATGAAATAGAATAGTAAACACCGACTGACAGACAACGCACAGCCTAAACCGGTGGGTCTAGATATGTAAGCATGAAATTTTGTAGGAGACAGAGAAATAACATTGAAAATTAATCAATATAAATTGGTCCACAATTGCTTGGCTATATTTTAAGATTTGCTGATATTCAGGTTGTATTAATCATGTAAATTGAAACTTATTGGCACAAGAATAATTATAAAAGTTAATTAGGTAAAAATAGTTAAAAACAACTTGAGGAGGTCGGTGCAAAACCGGTTAATCCATATTTTACCAAAATAGAGTAAAACATGTTTTCTATATAAACTTTGTGTTTTCTATATAAAATTGAAAAATCAATTACATCTTGCTTAAAAAGTCTATCAAAGTTGGTGTTTTGGGGCAAAATCGGTTATATCTCAAATTTGATGAATATGAAGGACAGATAATGAAACGGATAGAAGAGAGACGAGCTGAGTCTGATGATGATAGTCCATTTGTGATTGTTTTTAATTTTTTTTTTTCTAATTGTTTTTCCTAAATTTATAAAAAAAATTTATTCCTTTTTTCAAGTTCTTGTTTTTTTATGTACTTTGTAAAGCCTTTTATTAAACTAATTTGTGTTTAAAAGCAGAATAAATTTAATTTTTAAAAGAATTTATTAATTTTTCGTGCAAAACCGGTTATATCCATTTGTTTTTTTACTTTTAGGTGAAAACCTTTGGACAATTTTTCAATTGTCCAAAGCTCCTAATAAATTTAATTTTTGTTAGTAAAAATTTCTAACTTTTTAAGATTGACTCACTTTCAGACACCACCTATGAAATGCATGCCCACTATCCACTGCTAAACTTTAGAAACAAATTAAATCCTAAAATACGACTCCAACTCTACAAATTCATGATCCAACCCATACTTCTTTTAAGCTTCACCCATTTGAAACAGAGCGGCCTGCTCAAACATTCAAATAATCCAAAACAAGTGCCTCCGGCTGATCACCGAGGCACCCAGTTTTTTTTATCTTTTTCTGAAAAGCACATTTAAAAACGAAGAAAACGTCCCGATTAGTCAATCTCGGAAATAGTTAATTGTGTATGATTAAAGAGCGGATGTGATCAATTGGCACCAAGCTTTTTACGCCTTTTTTGCTTTATTGTGCCAATTTTGGCTATCAAGACTCTCTTTGTCAATGTAAAAAAAATTGATTTACTATTAAAGAATTGCAAAGTTGGAAGTTAATTAATCGAACAAAAAGACTATCTAGATTACATACATTTAAACACGGAGGGGTCTATAAAATTATACGAGGGTTAAAGCAGAAGGTCCACTTTGGCTACGCGGGGCGCACATGAAAATTTTACTGCTTATTGAAACAATTCACCAGTTTGTTGTTACCGGTTAGGCAGCCCTAAAACTAAGGTGGACCTGCTACAGCTAATATAAAATTTGGTCACTTACTACTTGTTGAGAAGTCACTGGCTCTGCTATACCGCAACGCAAACCTCCTTAAAAAGAAGAAAAAAACATTAAATACCTTCTTAGAAAGGATGCTAAGACAACCTCGGCTTTCCTTCCGCAGAAAGTTCTTTACGATATTTGAAGGAAAACATTAGTTTTCTATTAGCCGTACAAACTATCAAATCAAATTCAAATTAGTACTGAATCTACAGGGATTTAAAAAAATATGAATTAAGCATTACATTTTAAATTTTGCCCTATAATTGAATTTTAAATTGTCATCATAACCAAGAAAGCGACGATAATATTTAGTGTTCAATTTCAGGGGATAAAGGGTTGAAATCCACCCACATATCATCATAATGAAAATTTACAACTTAGACTTACAATTTATAACTTTATTCGATTTTATTCTTATGCTTTTATTTCAAAAATCACCGCCTTGCGTTTAAAAATTTAAAAATGACATATCGCGCCATCTAGCGTCGCATAACGATAGTGACCCGTCCCGAAAGGTTAGCCGATTGCGCGGGAAGTCATTCCCACAAAAAATTACGTTTGTTCGCATAATAATTATAAAATCGGTGAAAATGTTCTTAGGTTAGATTAAAATTTCGCAACCAAAAAGGAATATTAAAAAAACTTACGTTGCATTGATAAAAGTCCTCGGATTGCAGAAAAATGCGTCACTATCCATTCCTAGGATGACGCCACAAAATCACTTAATTTATACGATGAAAAACAATGTCGATTCGTTTTATAACAACATAATTGTAATTTGATTGTTTATAAACATTTTTAAATATATAATTCAATATAAAATTACAATTTTGAAGTAATAATCGCCACCCCGACATTGAACTAACGCGCACCACCGTGAAATCGCAGCGGAAGAGCTTGCAACATCACCATCATCCTATTGTCAATTGTTTTTATGTCGACCAATGAAATTAGCAGATTTTCGTGCGACAATTTTAAATTGTAAAATTACATTTAGGCAATTGAAAAAATTGAATCTTGTAAAATTATGTATCTTATTTTAATTATTAGTTGTAATAAAACAAACAATTTAATTTTTAACAAAGTGAAAGATTAGAAATTATTATTATCCAAAGCAATTTTGGTTTGAAGGTCGATTCCAGAAATCTTTTTTTCTGCCTCTTGAAAATTACGGATATGCAGTGCCGGAGTAAGCTATACAGTAGGGCTCTTCCATTTTTTTAATTACCTTTTGTTTCTTTTCCCGGTCCATACACAAAAGCCTTAATTTTTTGTACCCATCTTTTCGAAGATCTACTCTCATTATGTATCAAAGGAGACATGGATATTTACTTTTTATGGGTTCTTCACGCAATGAAAAATATTACCATGCAAATGTTCGCATTCCATTTTGCAAACAAGCTCATTTACTGTTCCACTTTGATTACTACTTTACCTATCGGAGATGTTAGTTTTCAAGCCAAACATTCTATTAAACTTTGTAGGAGTTTCTTGTGTACTGCATCTGTTGCAGATGTATAATCTCATAAAAATCCAGATAAAATTAAATTGATAAAAAAATTTCTGCCAAGCTTAGACCAGGGCCGTAGCTAGACATAAGTCATGGGAGGGGTTTTACCTAAAAAAAAATTTTTCTATACCATAGGGGGAGGAGGATACAAAAGAAAATAGTTTTTAGACCTTTTTATACTCTTTAGCTAAGGCATGGGGGGGGTGAACCCCTCAAAACAACTTCCTTTATATACGGCCTTGAGACGGTCATTAGCATAGCGATTAAGCGCACAGACTGCTAATACAGAAAATCCGGTTCGACTCCGGGTGAAGTAAGAATATTATTCTGACCGTCTCCACCCGAAAGGCAACGGCAAACCACCGAGATGTAATTTGCCTAGAGAACAATGTCACTATGTCCTTTCGTAGGACGAAGGAATTTGAGACATAAAATTTTCATAAAGTCACATAAAAAAATATTCGAGAAAACACAAGATTTAAACAAACAATAATAAACTTATTAATTAGATATGTATGGTGCTAATAAAAACAAATCACTATTATATCATTGAACACCATTAGACTTATTCTATGGAGTCATTTAAAAACGGTAGTTGACGCAAATCTATCTTTAAATTTAGAAAATTTAAAAACCAAAATTAATTTAGCATGCTATCAATTATCATCAAATCACCAAAACTTCTGCGAATATTACAATCACATCTTGAACAAAACGGTGGCAATTTGGAAAAATTTATCAGATAAATGAAATGTTGTCTTTTCGGTGTCGTGATGTTTTGTTTTTCATGACATTCTACATACCTATGTATAAATAATTAGTAAATTATTATTGCTTGTTTAAGTTTTACATTTTCTCAAATATTTTCTTATGTAACCTTATAAAAATTTTATAGGTATTTATAGAAAAAAAATTGCAGTTTGCAAAAATGTTAAAAAAAGACATGTTGCTATTTGAAAAAAAAAATTATGTTTACTTCCGGTTGAATTTAAAGAATAAAAAAATATACTTTGGCAGTTTCCAATAGAAAATTTGGAGTTGAATAAAAAACTATTTAAACTTTTTTTTGTATCTAGTTATCCAAAAAAAATTTTTTATTTTAAATTTATGAATTTTAAATTTTTTAAATTATTTTAAATTTATGGGGTTATCAATTTTGTACACCAATAGAGTTAGCCTGTTTATCCACGTATAAACAGCTCCACGCTTTTATATTGATGTTTTCACGAAGCTTTGTTTGCTTTTATTAAAATTATTTTCTACTTTTTAGTGCACTTTTGTAATTTTAAATAAAAAGTTTTTTTTAAATTTTTAATTTTTATTTAATTTTTTTATTCAAAAAAATTTTGTGATTTTTTAAACCACTGCATATTACTGCGAAAACCTACTAGAAAAATGTTTTTAAAATTGATGTTTTAATAAATAGAGATAATTATTTATAATAAATAAATAAATAAAATAATTCATTCATGATTATGGTTTAAAAAAATTATCAATTTTGGGGAAAGGTAAGAAACGTAGACCCTAAAATAAAAATTTTACGATTGAAACCTCGATGAATTCTGAAAGAGCACATTTTAAATAAGAGAATTAGGTGAGGAAGAATGCCTTAAAACGACCAGTTTTTTCAAAAATTGATTTTAAAAAAGCTCGATTTTCATAGCAATTTTCTAGTTAAGTCGCAATTACCCCCAAGGTGCGGCTATAGATGTTTCACATCAAAAATAAACGATGCGTAAATTCAGGCACTTCTCTGACACCAAATTTAAAATTAATATAAAATTCAGATCAACTTCTGAAGTTACGAGTAACTCCCATAAAAATGGGATTTATCAGTTTTTTGCTTTCCAATTTAAAATTAAATAGGTAATAATTAAGAAAATAAACGATACGTAAAATTCGAGCTAATTTCGGATGCCGAATTAATAGAAAATTCAGACCAACTCTTGAAGTTACGACTGATTCCTATAAAAAAAAATTAAATAAAAAATTAAAAATTTTTAAAAAAACCTTTTATTTAAAATTACAAAAGTGCACTAAAAAGTAGAAAATAATTTTAATAAAAGCAAACAAAGCTTCGTGAAAACATCAATATAAAAGCGTGGGGCTGTTTATATGTGGATAAGCAGGCTAACTATTGGTGTACAAAATTCATAACCCCACGCTTTTATATTGATGTTTTCACGAAGCTTTGTTTGCTTTTATTAAAATTATTTTCTACTTTTTAGTGCACTTTTGTAATTTTAAATAAAAGGTTTTTTTTTTAAAAATTTTAATTTTTTATTTAATTTTTTATTTTCTAATTTTTTAGTCATATCTTTTCAAATACAGCTTATGTATTTTAACTAATATAGGTTCATCCTATCAGATTTCTTTATTTATGTGTTTTAGATGTTTGATACTTCACCCGTATAAATCATTACGACGAAAAACTTTACCCTGAATGCGGTCCTTAAAAATGAGATTTAGAATTCTAAGTTACTTTCCACCCTGTATGATAAAATTGTCCAATGCGCATCGACGCATGCGCTTAATGGTTTTCAGTTTTTTCTTGATTTTTCGCTTATTTTTCAGAATTTTAGAAAAACAAAATTAAAATATGAAAATGCTCTGCAGGTGAAAGCTGTGTACCAAATTTCAGATCTCTAGGACGTCGGGAAGTTGCTTAAAAATGGCCTCAAAGCGGTCGACCCACACGGACGACGGACGATGGACGACGGACGACGGACAACGGTCTTCCCAAGTTAAATAAAAGCTTTTAATAAAAAATGGGTTTTATCAGTTTCTTGATTTCCAATTTAAAATTAGGTAAATAATAATTTAAAAAATAAACGATACGTCAAATACAGGCACTTTTAATGATGATTGATGACGCAAGATCATCTCCGTAGATTCTCAAAAATTACCATCTTTGTCAGGCAAAAAAAGTGTAATTATTATAGTCTTTTGAGCTAACTGTGGCTCGTGTGGCAATACAAGTTGTTACTCTGTTACTAGATATTAATAAATTTATTCCAATTTTTTTACATTATTATAATATTATATAATTTTTCATACAATTAGATCCTTCAAATTTTCATCAAATGTTGTTACTTAACCAGAAATTCCTAATGGAATTTTAAAAGTTGGTTTTTCTAAATTTTTTTATTTTTAACTTTTTTACCTAATAAACTTTTAAGTAATAATTCTTATACCTATCAGCAAACCTTTAAATACAGCCAAGCAGTTATAATTTTATATTGGTTAATTTTCAACGTTATTTCCCTATCTTTCATTTTTTTTAATAATTAAATAAAGTAAATTTTTTTATTTTGAGGTCCCTTTGATTTATAGGGCCCCAGACGCGAGCCTGAGGTTCCTACAAAGAAGACTTTATGAATAATTTGTTTGATTTTAATTTAGCTTAAATTACCAACTTGCATCCAGCATCTTTAAATTATTTTAATTAATTTTAGCTTAAGTACGGAATTAAGTACCTACCTACAGTTTTTATTGGTTCATGAAAATTTTTTTTCTAAATTAATTTTATAGTTATGTACCTACCACATTTGCTACTTAAATACATTTTTTTTTTATATTAATGTGACGCCAAAAGGCTAAAAGTTGAATTTTACCGCGCGCAACTTGCTTGGAGTTTCCAAACCTTTCGAATATCCTCAACTTTTTAGCGCTTAAATATGACGCTAAAATGATGGGAAATGAAACTTTTTAAAACTCAAACAAACCTCCTTCAATTTAACACAACATTTTCGCATTTTTAGCATCGAAATTAATAAATTTTGACCTATCCTGTATAATATATTTTATATCAAACAAATCATTAGGTATTTTAAACGTAACAATACAAACTTGGTAGCTAATCCTTTAATCCAAAATTCTATGGATTTGTCTTTAAAATTTTAAATTCAATTGTTTGATCTAAAATTATATTATCAGAATGAAAGTAACTTGAAACGACCTGGTAATTGGCGGGTGTTAGCGAACTTTATTTTGATTGTGTTCAGTTGCATCTTAAATTTTCACCATGCAGCTGCGGTCTCGATAAATTTTATGTTTTCTTTTGTGTGGTTATTTAAAATAAAGTGCTGAAAAATTATGGATCATCCAAATTATTGTATAAACAAAGTGAATTTCTGGAATGTTAAGTTTTCATTTATGAAAGTTTTCCAATGTTTTTAATTATTTTATAACCTTTTCGTTGCCTTACAAGTTTTAATTAACTTTGACAAGAAAAGAAAATTATAGAACATAAACTTTAAAATAATTTTTCTTTGGAATTAAATCGTTTCAATTATTATGGTACTATTCATCGCAAGTGCTTGTTGGTTTAAAATTATCAAAGTGATTTATTTTCGTTCAAATTGTAACTAAAATTTTATAGTTTTCCTAAGTTTCTGGATAAGATTTTTAAATTTTGTTGGTGATGGACAACGATCAGATGATTTCGACTGGATTATTAATTGGTAGGTACCTACAATCGGAAATTATTTTTCATTTTAGTGAAACTGTGATTATAATGTGTAGGGGTCGGATCAATCTGATGCCAGTGCCAGTTGTATTTTCCGGGAATTTTCATCATCTTCGGCTTGCTTTAGTTTAGTACTACCTACCTACCTAATTATTTTAAATTTTTTAATGAGATTTTTTAAATCGCTTATAAAAATATGAGATCACAATCAAAATTTAGCCGAAAAATCGTTTTTGCAGAAAATTTTCATAAGGAAAGTCAAATTTTTTTTACGATTTTTTCAATTTATTTATTGAAAAATAAGTGCATTTTAAGCATTTAACTTGGTGGCCATTATTTGTACATCTTCATCCCTAAGGCTTTGATGTGACGTATATCACACATTATCCAATTACAACGCATCTTTAGATTAACGTAATTGGATGTGGCGGATACGCGATATGCACTTTGTTGCAATTTTCTGCAGCTTGAAGATGCGTTTCACCACGCTCTGGTTATTTTAAAGAAAATTATAGAAAAACTTAGTGTTTTTGTTGAAATTTTTTGTAAACGTGTTCTACGGTGATGAAAGATCAATTTGAAATATTGGATGAGGTGAGATTTTATGTAATTTTGCACGTTCAAGTTAAACAAATTTGCAACGCAAAAAGAAGCGTTGGCGTGTAGGTGTCCATTTTGTGTTCTTTTTTGCTTGCAGTAGTTTTAATCAATCTTAATTGAATTTTCGGAGCATCATCCACCCAATCATCCATCAATTTTATAATCTTTTTGTTATAAAATTAAATTTTTAAAAAATATTTTTAATGCTTTGGATGCGTAGGCGTTCATCTTGCAATTTTTTGTGCTTGATGCATTTTAATCAATGTTAATCGAATTTTTTATGCATCATCCACCCTTTTAAGTGGTAGACAATAACTTTTATAATATTTAATGACTTTTAATCAAAGTTGTAGCATCTACTTACTTCTGATAAATTACATTTTCTTGTATCTAATGTATAATTTTTCTTTCAAAGGTTTGAAAATTACCAGAGGAACTTGGAAAAGCGAATAATTCATCTCTTCGCTGGATTTCATGACCATTCCTTCATCGATCAATCAACTCATCCAATATTTTCATGGTGAGTAATTTTTTTGGTATAATTTTTAGCAACTTTTAATAATAGAATAAAAATTTTCGAGGGGCTTTACAAAATTTCCTTTCAAACTAAGAAATGGTTCGAAAATTCATAATTTTCAACAAAAATTTATCATCAAGCTTAAATTTATTTTACAATTTTTTTTATAAAAAAAAAGTTAATAGTTCATGTAAGTGATCGGCCGTTGTGTAGTTTGTAGTACATCATCAAACCTCAGGTGGTGATGTGACGTAATCACCTTGGCCAATTACAACGCATCTTTAGATTAACGTAATTGGATGTGGCCAGATGTGGCGATATGTGAACCCACTTTGATGCAATTTTCTGCAGCTTGTATTTTTCTGCGTTTCACGACGCTCTCGGTATTTTAAAGAAAATTATAGAAAAACTTGGTGTTTTGCTGAAATTTTTTGTAAACGTGTTCTACGGTGATGAAAGATTAATTTGAAATAAAATTTAATGTGGTAAGATTTTATAATATTGTAATTTTGCACATTGAAGTTATAAAAATTTGCAACGCAAAAGTACCTAATGCTTGGGTGTCTATTTTGTTATTTTAGAACAGCATCTACCATTATTGAAATATAATTTTAAGTGGTGGATAATAATTCTTTAATAATTTTATAATATTTTGTTTTAAATTAAATTTGTTAAGAAAAATTTTCTTTAAAGCTTTGGATTCGTGGGCGTTCAACTTGTAATTTCTTGTTTAAATCGAACTTATGAACCATCATCTACCCCTATTTAATGATTTCTGGTTAATTGTTTTTAATAATGTTACCTATAATATTTTTGTTGTAAAATTAAATTCCTTAAAAATAAATTTTTTAAAGCTTGGGATGCGTGGGTGCTTATCTTGCAAATTTCTTGTAGCTACTTGCATTTTAATCAATTTGTAGCATCGTCCTAAAATTTTCACACTTTTCCATCAGCAACCTTTTATAGATTTTGATTTATAATACTGAGTTTTCTATTCTAGTGGAATTTTAACCTCAAGTGAGGAAGCAATTCAAAGCATCTTATAACCATCAAGCATACGACCATTGCATTAGCTGGCAGCTGGGTGACTTTGTGATCAGTGATCACCATCACAAGATTTGGTGACCATTCCTTCATTGCTTCATCAGCTTATCCAGCTTATCCAACTTCAAATTAGCTTCAATTAGGTAAGTAGTTAATTTTTTGTAATAATTTGATTAAATGTAAAACATTTTTTATGAAAGGCCTAAAACTTGTTTTTGTTTAATTTTTTTCCAATAATTTAAAACCTTTAAAATCTTTTTAAAAGATTGCATTCTAAAATAAATTTTACCTTTTTAATGATTTTGTTATTGGAAAATTTTACTCAATTTAGGTACTTGGGCGCTAATAAAGTCACCAATTTTCTTTAAATGTGGAACATTACTATATTATGTGGGTGGAGACCATCAGCATTGTCCCCACCATGCAAAAAAAATTCATTTTAAGCTTTTATTTACAATTTGCCAATTTTGAAGAAAATCGGTGAGCCACAGTCTTGCTCTCTTCTAATTAGGTGGGAAAATAAGGTACTACAATTATTAACTACTGTGTGCTAAACAAAAACAACCTAATTATTTTTTAAATTGATGTTTTAATAAATACCTACTACATAATTATTATTTATAATAGTAATAACTAAATAAAATAATTCATTCATGATTATGGTTTAAAACAATTATCAATTTTTTTATGTCTAATAACGACTTTAACCGAATTGCATTTCTTAGGTTCGTACATTCGAGAATCGTCGGGCGTTTTCATGTATCGTTCGCTCAGTTTCATGTATTGTTCCGTTGTGTTAGAACGCGCATCTTCTGGATGCGCAATTTTCAAGTTTCTAATTAATATATTGTGATTAATTTAATTATGTGTATATTGTGATTATCGATGTAGTGTATAGTGAAGTGTCGTAGGATTGTTAATGATGACCCCCAAAAGGAAGATCAGAGTATAAATTTTTTATGTATGTAACTTTACCTTTTTTCCTATTTTCAAAATTCAAAAAGCATTTCGGAACAAATTACTATATTTTTATCGTGAACAACATTATTCTAATTGGTTTTCCGTTAAAATTTTCAAAAAATTTTTAGCCGTTTAGCCGATGTTTGAAAAATAAACTTCCAATTTTGTATAGTCGCCATCTTGCTTTAAGGCTTAGCGTCCCTTATTGCAGTGGAAGCCAAATTAAATTTAATATTGCAAAACTAACAAATCGCAAGCATAAATAAAGTTGATTGCATTAAATTAAAAGTAATTTTTTTGCAAAATTTGAAAATCATAGCATGATGGTTAATTAATGCGCTTGCGTTATAACAGGACCCAGTGGTTCCCTGAAATATTTTATGGTGAGTCATCGCGTTGATTGCCTTGTAGGAACATAAGCACACTTGAATTGCAATTATTTTCTGTACCTACTAATATTTTTTTGAATTTACCAATATTTTTCTTTTGAAAGTCGTGCTTGATTTACTTTTTGCAATCAAAGTTTTTATACTTACTAATTTGTAGATGATAAATTTTAATTCGTATGTGTAATGTAAAAAGATTTTTTGTTTCGTATAAATTACTAATAAGTAGTTAAGAAAATTTGAATTGCCAAAATAATTTTCTTTGTTTATAATTTAGAATGACCGATAAGAATTTCCGTTCTAAAAAATATTGGACTTTTTATTTTGCTAGACAAAACCGCCTTTAAAAATTATTTGCTTTTTACCTACCGGGTGCTTACGAAATCTTTTTATACTATTAGGTCAATAATAAATTATGGAATCTATTAAAGCTAAAACTTTTGAATATCTCAAATAATTATTTTTTATTTAATATTTTTAAGTTTATCTAAAATAATTTACGAATTTCAATAACTACTATAGGGTGCTTTCAAAATATTTTTTCACAATCATAACAAACAAACCTTTTGTTGCTTATTTAATCAATGTTTTGAATGAAAAACAATTTTTAATATTTTAGCTCTCTTACCGTTTTAAAATTTTCAAGTTGTCCAACAATAGAAAAATTTTTCACAGCTAAAAATTCTTCTAAAAGATTAACACCTATGACTCAAACACATCTTGATAATATGCGTTTGGTGTAGTGTGCAAAATTTTACATTTTGAAAGGCGGAGTACAAATTATTCAGTTTGTTGGTAACTTTTGTCGAAGCTGCACGTAAATATAAATTCTTCGCGATACTGTTATTAATAATAAAAAATTTATAATTAAAAAGTCAATTAATTAATGTAAGTGATGTGTGATAGTGATTAAACAATAAATTACAAAAAGTGTAAATTGTAGGTACCTACTAATTTCATTAAATTAATTAATAAAAACATTTATTATTAAAATAAATTAAGTACGGTCTTAATAGTTTTACATTTTGTCCAAATCGGTGCAATCGTGCAGGTGTTCGGAGGATTTCGTGAGAATTGCAGTCGTCGCTTAGCAACGGGTAACTAGTGGTCGTATTTCCTAGAATTTGATTTGAAAAAGATGAATTTTAATTTATGCGAGTTTATCACTTTAAATTGTTATTTAAATTAAAAACGCTTATTTGTTTATTGACAATTTTATTGTTATGATGTAATAATTCAAGTTTAGTGAGTGTGTTTCCTGTTCAAGCAGAAGCTTCCCAGCGAATATTCTTCTAAAGGAGCAACTTTCTTGAGTACCTAAGTATTTTTATTTTAATAATATTAATTTTTAATTTATTATAGTATCAGTTACGTAACATTTTATGAGAGTCAGATTGTGAGGGAATTTTTATGTTCTTTCGGTCAAACTGCTGGTGGCATGGGGGTGGCTTCGATGCAGTTCAGTTTGAAACTACTAAAAGGGCCTACAGACACTCAACTTGGTATGCAACCAAAACTTGCAACCACTTTGAAGAATCGACCACACACGTGCTCGTGTCGGCTTTTTCGATTTTACAAAGTTGTTGCATACTAAGTTGAACACCAAGTTGAGCGTCTGTGGGCCTTATTATAGGGATATTTTTGTTGGGTCCAGTTTTGTAATAATCAAACGTTAATATTGTGTTTAGTAATTATTGTATACAATAATAACAAGCTATAGCTAGGATATCAGGGGATGGCTTTTGAGGGATGACCGTAACAGGGTCTTCCAGAGATGAACCCTTTAGTTGCATTTTGTTTCCTCCGATGTGGGGTAGTGATTTGTGTTGTCTTTTCTATTGTGTAATTTATGTATTGGCTAATTGGAGGAATGGTTTCACTTTTCTTCTTCAGTTTCGGAAAGCTGAAGCAATCTCAATATTTAAATTGAGGGGGGATTACCTACAAGACCAACTTGAAGGACCGTGGCGTAAGGGCGTTTAAGTCTCACTTCTTTAATTAGTAATGTAAACAATTTATTATTTTTTAATGTAATTTTGAAATAATGTGTTTCATCTTACAGAAGAATGCTAACTTGCCTAACTTTTAATTCTTTGAAAGAGTAAATTTTTAGATGATTTAATTCCATTTTCAAATTTTCATTTTATTTCTCAGCTAAAAAAAGTTTCTTTTTTTTAAATTGTACCTATAATCAATTTACAAAAAATTTATTTTTAATAAATTAATTTTAAAATATTACCGAGTTAAAAATTAATTTTGATTAAAAATTAATTAATTAAAAATTATTTTGAGCTTTACTAGTTAAAAATTTACTAATTTAAACAAATTTTAAGATTATTTTTTAAAAGTGTTTAAATTTTGTTCAAATCTCGGTGCATAATCGTGCATGTGTTCGGAGAATTGAAGTGGTCGCTTAGCAACGGGTAACTGGCGGGCGTACTTCTTAGAATTTGATTTGAAAAAGGCGCAATTTGTTGCACCGCCAGTTCAATTTATTCAGTTTCGTTGTAACTTTTGCATGAGCTGCACGTAAATTCATTGCGATTACGTTTTATTGCATAATTTAATTAACTTTGTAATTTTATAAATTTAAATCAGACGCCCAAGTGTGTTCCATAACTTTCATAAACTACGTTGGGCATCAGTGTAGTTTTGCAGGTTTCGTTTCGTACAATTACAAAATTAAAAAGTTAATATTTAATTATTGTACGCGACGTGAATTAGTGATCGAACAAACCAAAGAAGTGTAAATTATATTAATTTAGTGAAATAATTATTAAAAAGTAGGAATCTTATCGTTTTAAATTTTGTTCAAATCGGTGCATTTGTGCAGGTGTTCGGAGGATTTCGCCAGAATTGAAGTCGTCGCTTAGCAACGGGTGCCTAGCGGTCGTATTTCTTAGAATTTGATTCGAAAAAGATGCATTTTAATTTATTATATTCGAGTTGAACACTTAAAAGTTTTATTCAATTTAGAAGCGCTTACTTGTTTATTGACTATTTTGTATTTTATTCTAAGTAAGTGTAATAATGGAAGTTTGTGATGTTTTGGTGTAAGTGTTTCATTTCAAGCAGAAGCCTCCTGCGAATTTTCTTCTCAAGGAACAATTTTTGAGTAAGTGTTTGTATTTTAGTAACATTGGTTTTTAAATGTAGTACCAAATACGCAAGATTTATAAGAGTTAAATTGAGAGGAAATTTTTAAGTCGCTTCTTTGGGCCGAGCTGTTATTTGTTATTTTTTTTATTTATATATATGGGCATTCTACACCAAATCGACCACTTTTGAACCCGACCCCTTTTGATTTCCCTGAAATTTTTACATATTATACTATCTCACCAAAATCAGTTCTGTGAATTTTTTCAAAATTTTTTATTCAACCCAAAAAAAGTTACGAATTTTTAGAAAAACTGATGTTGTTTTTCTTCAAACGATCGTAACTAGTTCAAAAATTGACTAATCGGATCGTTTTTTTGTTTTTGTTTGTCTTTAAACGTACTTTTCAGGAAAAATTACAAAAAAAATATTCAAACTTGGATTCTACAAAATTTTTCATTATTTCGGAAAAAATCATTGATTTTTGATTTTTTTATAAAAAAAAACTCTGATTTATTCCGCGTATAACAACGCAAACCCCATAATGGGCCGACATTTCTTTCTATTTCTTTTGTTTAATTGAAAAATATTATTTGCGTAAAAATAAAACAAAATATTTTTTTAATAATAAAAAAAAAAGAAAGAAATGTCGGCCCATTATGGGGTTTGCGTTTTTTTTTGAAATAAAAAAATCAAAAATCAAAAGTGGAAAAATTTGAAAAATCAATGATTTTCTCCGAAAAAATAAAAAATTTTGTAGAATCCAAGTTTGAATATTTTTTTTGTATTTTTTCCTGAAAAGTACGTTTAAAGACAAACAAAAAAAACCGTTCCGATTAGTCAATTTTTGAAATAGTTACGATCGTTTGAAGAAAAAAAACATCAGTTTTTCTAAAAATCCGTAACTTTTTTTGGGTTGAGTAAAAAATTTTGAAAAAATTCACAGAACTGTTTTTGGTGAGATAGTATAATATGTAAAAATTTCAGGAAAATCAAAAGGGGTCGGGTTCAAAAGTGGTCGATTTGGTGTGAAATGCTCCATATTATAGTCGGTTTTAAACGTCTTGCGACGTTGTCCGATACCAAACTACCAACCTTGCGTATTGGCGCTTGGTTTTTTTTAGCATTTTACATTTTTTACCTACGACGAGGAGCCAGCCCGTCGGTAGAACCCCCAACCTGGAGGACCAAACGCGACGGGCAGAATAAGTTGTTACATATTCGGATTCGAACCGGGTATTGAGCGTTCGTAGTCGACTCGCTTGACCATTGCTCTCCGACCGTCTCTTATTTTATTTTTTTTAGTTACAGGATTATTTTTTTCTAAATAAAAATGCGTGTTCGCGATAATTATTTCGAAATCCCGCGGTCGGTTGTGATTTGTGCCGAGTACGTATTTTATAGTGAAAAACTTCTTGTTGGAAGCTCTAAAACTCGCGATTCGTTTTCGCTTCTAATTTTCGCGGTCGGGAGTGAAAAGTGTCGAGTTCGAATGTTATGAGAATAGCTTGATGGAAGCTTTAAATTTCGCGAATCGCTTTGGTTTATAATTTTCTCAGTAAAAAAGTAGTGGAAAGTGTTGGTTTTGCGCGCGATGATGTTGGAAAGAAGAGATGGTGGTGCTGGAGCTGTGCCGCGGACAGGCATCTGGCAAAAAGACATCAGGATTAAAGGTAAACATAAATGTTTACTAACTAGTAATTTATAAATAATTTTAAACTATTATTTTCTGTTTAATGCAGGTAGGGTCGTAATGGTGGATGGCTTGGCAGCAAGTAAGGTAGGTGAAAATTAATCTTTCACATGTGCTGTAGGTAATAAGTGATTTGTAAGTTTGACAATTGTCCAAAGGGGCAGATTTTTATTTAAATGTTATCCCAAAACTTTGAACATGGTCAAAGGGAATTTCGATAGTCCATTTACGCGCGTCATTAATTTTAATTGTTTTGCGTGCCAAATAATTAACCTGGTTTTTCGATCAATGGACTTATTTACTCTGAAATTCATTAGTACTAATCAATTGTTTTACTTGGTCAAAGGGAATTTCGATAGTCCATTTACGCGCGTCATTATTTTTAATTGTTTTGCGTGCCAAATAATTAACCTGGTTTTTCGATCAATGGACCTATTTACTCTGAAATTCATTAGTACTAATCAATTGTTTTACATGGTCAAAAGGAATTTCGGTAGTCCATTTACGCGCGTCATTAATTTTAATTGTTTTGCGTGCCAAATAATTAACCTGGTTTTTCGATCAATGGACTTATTTACTCTGAAATTCATTAGTACTAATCAATTGTTTTACTTGGTCAAAAGGAATTTCGGTAGTCCATTTACGCGCGTCATTAATTTTAATTGTTTTGCGTGCCAAATAATTAACCTGGTTTTTCGATCAATGGACTTATTTACTCTGAAATTCATTAGTACTAATCAATTGTTTTACTTGGTCAAAAGGAATTTCGGTAGTCCATTTACGCGCGTCATTAATTTTAATTGTTTTGCGTGCCAAATAATTAACCTGGTTTTTCGATCAATGGACTTATTTACTCTGAAATTCATTAGTACTAATCAATTGTTTTACTTGGTCAAAAGGAATTTCGGTAGTCCATTTACGCGCGTCATTAATTTTAATTGTTTTGCGTGCCAAATAATTAACCTGGTTTTTCGATCAATGGACTTATTTACTCTGAAATTCATTAGTACTAATCAATTGTTTTACTTGGTCAAAAGGAATTTCGGTAGTCCATTTACGCGCGTCATTAATTTTAATTGTTTTGCGTGCCAAATAATTAACCTGGTTTTTCGATCAATGGACTTATTTACTCTGAAATTCATTAGTACTAATCAATTGTTTTACTTGGTCAAAAGGAATTTCGGTAGTCCATTTACGCGCGTCAATATGTTTAAATTTTGAGCCTGAAAAAGAAATTACACTTGTTTCTCGATTAAATAACTTGCCAACTTTGCAATTCGTTAGTACTAATTAATTTTTTTACATGGTCAAAGGGAATTTCGATAGTCCATTTCCGCGCGTCAATATGTTTAAATTTTGAGCCTGAAAAAGAAATTACACTTGTTTCTCGATTAAATAACTTGCCAACTTTGCAATTCGTTAGTACTAATTAATTTTTTTACATGGTCAAAGGGAATTTCGATAGTCCATTTACGCGCGTCAATATGTTTAAATTATGAACCTGAAGAATAAATTACAATTGTTTCTCGATTAAATAACTTGCCAACTTTGCAATTCGTTAGTACTAATTAATTTTTTTACATGGTCAAAGGGAATTTCGATAGTCCATTTACGCGCGTCAATATATTTAAATTATGAACCTGAAGAATAAATTACAATTGTTTCTCGATTAAATAACTTGCCAACTTTGCAATTCGTTAGTACTAATTAATTTTTTTACATGGTCAAAGGGAATTTCGATAGTCCATTTACGCGCGTCAATATGTTTAAATTATGAACCTGAAGAATAAATTACAATGGTTTCTCGATTAAATAACTTGCCAACTTTGCAATTCGTTAGTACTAATTAATTTTTTTACATGGTCAAAGGGAATTTCGATAGTCCATTTACGCGCGTCAATATGTTTAAATTATGAACCTGAAGAATAAATTACAATTGTTTCTCGATTAAATAACTTGCCAACTTTGCAATTCGTTAGTACTAATTAATTTTTTTACATGGTCAAAGGGAATTTCGATAGTCCATTTACGCGCGTCAATATGTTTAAATTATGAACCTGAAGAATAAATTACAATTGTTTCTCGATTAAATAACTTGCCAACTTTGCAATTCGTTAGTACTAATTAATTTTTTTACATGGTCAAAGGGAATTTCGATAGTCCATTTACGCGCGTCAATATGTTTAAATTTTGAGCCTGAAAAAGAAATTACACTTGTTTCTCGATTAAATAACTTGCCAACATTGCAATTCGTTAGTACTAATTAATTTTTTTACATGGTCAAAGGGAATTTCGATAGTCCATTTACGCGCGTCAATATGTTTAAATTATGAACCTGAAGAATAAATTACAATTGTTTCTCGATTAAATAACTTGCCAAGTTTGCAATTCGTTAGTACTAATTAATTTTTTTACATGGTCAAAGGGAATTTCGATAGTCCATTTACGCGCGTCAATATGTTTAAATTATGAACCTGAAGAATAAATTACAATTGTTTCTCGATTAAATAACTTGCGAACTTTGCAATTCGTTAGTACTAATTAATTTTTTTGCATGGTCAAAGGGAATTTCGATAGTCCATTTACGCGCGTCAATATGTTTAAATTTTGAGCCTGAAAAAGAAATTACACTTGTTTCTCGATTAAATAACTTGCCAACATTGCAATTCGTTAGTACTAATTAATTTTTTTACATGGTCAAAGGGAATTTCGATAGTCCATTTACGCGCGTCAATATGTTTAAATTTTGAGCCTGAAAAAGAAATTACACTTGTTTCTCGATTAAATAACTTGCCAACTTTGCAATTCGTTAGTACTAATTAATTTTTTTACATGGTCAAAGGGAATTTCGATAGTCCATTTACGCGCGTCAATATGTTTAAATTTTGAGCCTGAAAAAGAAATTACACTTGTTTCTCGATTAAATAACTTGCCAAATTTGCAATTCGTTAGTACTAATTAATTTTTTTACATGGTCAAAGGGAATTTCGATAGTCCATTTACGCGCGTCAATATGTTTAAATTTTGAGCCTGAAAAAGAAATTACACTTGTTTCTCGATTAAATAACTTGCCAACTTTGCAATTCGTTAGTACTAATTAATTTTTTTACATGGTCAAAGGGAATTTCGATAGTCCATTTACGCGCGTCAATATGTTTAAATTTTGAGCCTGAAAAAGAAATTACACTTGTTTCTCGATTAAATAACTTGCCAACTTTGCAATTCGTTAGTACTAATTAATTTTTTTACATGGTCAAAGGGAATTTCGATAGTCCATTTACGCGCGTCAATATGTTTAAATTTTGAGCCTGAAAAAGAAATTACACTTGTTTCTCGATTAAATAACTTGCCAACTTTGCAATTCGTTAGTACTAATTAATTTTTTTACATGGTCAAAGGGAATTTCGATAGTCCATTTACGCGCGTCAATATGTTTAAATTTGGAGCCTGAAAAAGAAATTACACTTGTTTCTCGATTAAATAACTTGCCAACTTTGCAATTCGTTAGTACTAATTAATTTTTTTACATGGTCAAAGGGAATTTCGATAGTCCATTTACGCGCGTCAATATGTTTAAATTTTGAGCCTGAAAAATAAATTACACTTGTTTCTCGATTAAATAACTTGCCAACTTTGCAATTCGTTAGTACTAATTAATTTTTTTACATGGTCAAAGGGAATTTCGATAGTCCATTTACGCGCGTCAATATGTTTAAATTATGAACCTGAAGAATAAATTACAATTGTTTTTCGATTAAATAACTTGCCAACTTTGCAATTCGTTAGTACTAATTAATTTTTTTACATGGTCAAACCGAATTTCGATAGTCCATTTACGCGCGTCAATATGTTTAAATTATGAACCTGAAGAATAAATTACAATTGTTTCTCGATTAAATAACTTGCCAACTTTGCAATTCGTTAGTACTAATTAATTTTTTACATGGTCAAAGGGAATTTCGATAGTCCATTTACGCGCGTCAATATGTTTAAATTATGAACCTGAAGAATAAATTACAATTGTTTCTCGATTAAATAACTTGCCAACTTTGCAATTCGTTAGTACTAATTAATTTTTTTACATGGTCAAAGGGAATTTCGATAGTCCATTTACGCGCGTCAATATGTTTAAATTATGAACCTGAAGAATAAATTACAATTGTTTTTCGATTAAATAACTTGCCAACTTTGCAATTCGTTAGTACTAATTAATTTTTTTACATGGTCAAACCGAATTTCAATAGTCCATTTACGCGCGTCAATATGTTTAAATTATGAACCTGAAGAATAAATTACAATTGTTTCTCGATTAAATAACTTGCCAACTTTGCAATTCGTTAGTACTAATTAATTTTTTTACATGGTCAAAGGGAATTTCGATAGTCCATTTACGCGCGTCAATATGCTTAAATTATGAACCTGAAGAATAAATTACAATTGTTTTTCGATTAAATAACTTGCCAAGTTTGCAATTCGTTAGTACTAATTAATTTTTTTACATGGTCAAACCGAATTTCGATAGTCCATTTACGCGCGTCAATATGTTTAAATTATGAACCTGAAGAATAAATTACAATTGTTTCTCGATTAAATAACTTGCCAACTTTGCAATTCGTTAGTACTAATTAATTTTTTTACATGGTCAAAGGGAATTTCGATAGTCCATTTACGCGCGTCAATATGTTTAAATTATGAACCTGAAGAATAAATTACAATTGTTTCTCGATTAAATAACTTGCCAACTTTGCAATTCGTTAGTACTAATTAATTTTTTTACATGGTCAAGGGAATTTCGATAGTCCATTTACGCGCGTCAATATATTTAAATTATGAACCTGAAGAATAAATTACAATTGTTTCTCGATTAAATAACTTGCCAACTTTGCAATTCGTTAGTACTAATTAATTTTTTTACATGGTCAAAGGGAATTTCGATAGTCCATTTACGCGCGTCAATATATTTAAATTATGAACCTGAAGAATAAATTACAATTGTTTCTCGATTAAATAACTTGCCAAGTTTGCAATTCGTTAGTACTAATTAATTTTTTTACATGGTCAAACCGAATTTCGATAGTCCATTTACGCGCGTCAATATGTTTAAATTATGAACCTGAAGAATAAATTACAATTGTTTCTCGATTAAATAACTTGCCAACTTTGCAATTCGTTAGTACTAATTAATTTTTTTACATGGTCAAAGGGAATTTCGATAGTCCATTTACGCGCGTCAATATGTTTAAATTATGAACCTGAAGAATAAATTACAATTGTTTCTCGATTAAATAACTTGCCAACTTTGCAATTCGTTAGTACTAATTAATTTTTTTACATGGTCAAAGGGAATTTCGATAGTCCATTTACGCGCGTCAATATATTTAAATTATGAACCTGAAGAATAAATTACAATTGTTTCTCGATTAAATAACTTGCCAACTTTGCAATTCGTTAGTACTAATTAATTTTTTTACATGGTCAAAGGGAATTTCGATAGTCCATTTACGCGCGTCAATATATTTAAATTATGAACCTGAAGAATAAATTACAATTGTTTCTCGATTAAATAACTTGCCAACTTTGCAATTCGTTAGTACTAATTAATTTTTTTACATGGTCAAACCGAATTTCGATAGTCCATTTACGCGCGTCAATATGTTTAAATTATGAACCTGAAGAATAAATTACAATTGTTTCTCGATTAAATAACTTGCCAACTTTGCAATTCGTTAGTACTAATTAATTTTTTTACATGGTCAAAGGGAATTTCGATAGTCCATTTACGCGCGTCAATATGTTTAAATTATGAACCTGAAGAATAAATTACAATTGTTTCTCGATTAAATAACTTGCCAACTTTGCAATTCGTTAGTACTAATTAATTTTTTTACATGGTCAAAGGGAATTTCGATAGTCCATTTACGCGCGTCAATATATTTAAATTATGAACCTGAAGAATAAATTACAATTGTTTCTCGATTAAATAACTTGCCAACTTTGCAATTCGTTAGTACTAATTAATTTTTTTACATGGTCAAAGGGAATTTCGATAGTCCATTTACGCGCGTCAATATGTTTAAATTATGAACCTGAAGAATAAATTACAATTGTTTCTCGATTAAATAACTTGCCAACTTTGCAATTCGTTAGTACTAATTAATTTTTTTACATGGTCAAAGGGAATTTCGATAGTCCATTTACGCGCGTCAATATATTTAAATTATGAACCTGAAGAATAAATTACAATTGTTTCTCGATTAAATAACTTGCCAACTTTGCAATTCGTTAGTACTAATTAATTTTTTTACATGGTCAAAGGGAATTTCGATAGTCCATTTACGCGCGTCAATATGTTTAAATTATGAACCTGAAGAATAAATTACAATTGTTTCTCGATTAAATAACTTGCCAACTTTGCAATTCGTTAGTACTAATTAATTTTTTTACATGGTCAAAGGGAATTTCGATAGTCCATTTACGCGCGTCAATATATTTAAATTATGAACCTGAAGAATAAATTACAATTGTTTCTCGATTAAATAACTTGCCAACTTTGCAATTCGTTAGTACTAATTAATTTTTTTACATGGTCAAAGGGAATTTCGATAGTCCATTTACGCGCGTCAATATGTTTAAATTATGAACCTGAAGAATAAATTACAATTGTTTCTCGATTAAATAACTTGCCAACTTTGCAATTCGTTAGTACTAATTAATTTTTTTACATGGTCAAAGGGAATTTCGATAGTCCATTTACGCGCGTCAATATATTTAAATTATGAACCTGAAGAATAAATTACAATTGTTTCTCGATTAAATAACTTGCCAACTTTGCAATTCGTTAGTACTAATTAATTTTTTTACATGGTCAAAGGGAATTTCGATAGTCCATTTACGCGCGTCAATATGTTTAAATTATGAACCTGAAGAATAAATTACAATTGTTTCTCGATTAAATAACTTGCCAACTTTGCAATTCGTTAGTACTAATTAATTTTTTTACATGGTCAAAGGGAATTTCGATAGTCCATTTACGCGCGTCAATATATTTAAATTATGAACCTGAAGAATAAATTACAATTGTTTCTCGATTAAATAACTTGCCAACTTTGCAATTCGTTAGTACTAATTAATTTTTTTACATGGTCAAAGGGAATTTCGATAGTCCATTTACGCGCGTCAATATGTTTAAATTATGAACCTGAAGAATAAATTACAATTGTTTCTCGATTAAATAACTTGCCAACTTTGCAATTCGTTAGTACTAATTAATTTTTTTACATGGTCAAAGGGAATTTCGATAGTCCATTTACGCGCGTCAATATATTTAAATTATGAACCTGAAGAATAAATTACAATTGTTTCTCGATTAAATAACTTGCCAACTTTGCAATTCGTTAGTACTAATTAATTTTTTTACATGGTCAAAGGGAATTTCGATAGTCCATTTACGCGCGTCAATATATTTAAATTATGAACCTGAAGAATAAATTACAATTGTTTCTCGATTAAATAACTTGCCAACTTTGCAATTCGTTAGTACTAATTAATTTTTTTACATGGTCAAACCGAATTTCGATAGTCCATTTACGCGCGTCAATATGTTTAAATTATGAACCTGAAGAATAAATTACAATTGTTTCTCGATTAAATAACTTGCCAACTTTGCAATTCGTTAGTACTAATTAATTTTTTTACATGGTCAAAGGGAATTTCGATAGTCCATTTACGCGCGTCAATATGTTTAAATTATGAACCTGAAGAATAAATTACAATTGTTTCTCGATTAAATAACTTGCCAACTTTGCAATTCGTTAGTACTAATTAATTTTTTTACATGGTCAAAGGGAATTTCGATAGTCCATTTACGCGCGTCAATATATTTAAATTATGAACCTGAAGAATAAATTACAATTGTTTCTCGATTAAATAACTTGCCAACTTTGCAATTCGTTAGTACTAATTAATTTTTTTACATGGTCAAAGGGAATTTCGATAGTCCATTTACGCGCGTCAATATGTTTAAATTATGAACCTGAAGAATAAATTACAATGGTTTCTCGATTAAATAACTTGCCAACTTTGCAATTCGTTAGTACTAATTAATTTTTTTACATGGTCAAAGGGAATTTCGATAGTCCATTTACGCGCGTCAATATGTTTAAATTATGAACCTGAAGAATAAATTACAATTGTTTTTCGATTAAATAACTTGCCAACTTTGCAATTCGTTAGTACTAATTAATTTTTTTACATGGTCAAAGGGAATTTCGATAGTCCATTTACGCGCGTCAATATGTTTAAATTATGAACCTGAAGAATAAATTACAATTGTTTCTCGATTAAATAACTTGCCAACTTTGCAATTCGTTAGTACTAATTAATTTTTTTACATGGTCAAAGGGAATTTCGATAGTCCATTTACGCGCGTCAATATGTTTAAATTTTGAGCCTGAAAAAGAAATTACACTTGTTTCTCGATTAAATAACTTGCCAACTTTGCAATTCGTTAGTACTAATTAATTTTTTTACATGGTCAAAGGGAATTTCGATAGTCCATTTACGCGCGTCAATATGTTTAAATTATGAAGCTGAAGAATAAATTACAATGGTTTCTCGATTAAATAACTTGCCAACTTTGCAATTCGTTAGTACTAATTAATTTTTTTACATGGTCAAAGGGAATTTCGATAGTCCATTTACGCGCGTCAATATGTTTAAATTATGAACCTGAAGAATAAATTACAATTGTTTCTCGATTAAATAACTTGCCAAGTTTGCAATTCGTTAGTACTAATTAATTTTTTTACATGGTCAAAGGGAATTTCGATAGTCCATTTACGCGCGTCAATATGTTTAAATTATGAACCTGAAGAATAAATTACAATTGTTTCTCGATTAAATAACTTGCCAACTTTGCAATTCGTTAGTACTAATTAATTTTTTTACATGGTCAAAGGGAATTTCGATAGTCCATTTACGCGCGTCAATATATTTAAATTATGAACCTGAAGAATAAATTACAATTGTTTCTCGATTAAATAACTTGCCAAGTTTGCAATTCGTTAGTACTAATTAATTTTTTTACATGGTCAAACCGAATTTCGATAGTCCATTTACGCGCGTCAATATGTTTAAATTATGAACCTGAAGAATAAATTACAATTGTTTCTCGATTAAATAACTTGCCAACTTTGCAATTCGTTAGTACTAATTAATTTTTTTACATGGTCAAAGGGAATTTCGATAGTCCATTTACGCGCGTCAATATGTTTAAATTATGAACCTGAAGAATAAATTACAATTGTTTCTCGATTAAATAACTTGCCAACTTTGCAATTCGTTAGTACTAATTAATTTTTTTACATGGTCAAAGGGAATTTCGATAGTCCATTTACGCGCGTCAATATATTTAAATTATGAACCTGAAGAATAAATTACAATTGTTTCTCGATTAAATAACTTGCCAACTTTGCAATTCGTTAGTACTAATTAATTTTTTTACATGGTCAAAGGGAATTTCGATAGTCCATTTACGCGCGTCAATATGTTTAAATTATGAACCTGAAGAATAAATTACAATTGTTTCTCGATTAAATAACTTGCCAACTTTGCAATTCGTTAGTACTAATTAATTTTTTTACATGGTCAAAGGGAATTTCGATAGTCCATTTACGCGCGTCAATATATTTAAATTATGAACCTGAAGAATAAATTACAATTGTTTCTCGATTAAATAACTTGCCAACTTTGCAATTCGTTAGTACTAATTAATTTTTTTACATGGTCAAAGGGAATTTCGATAGTCCATTTACGCGCGTCAATATGTTTAAATTATGAACCTGAAGAATAAATTACAATTGTTTCTCGATTAAATAACTTGCCAACTTTGCAATTCGTTAGTACTAATTAATTTTTTTACATGGTCAAAGGGAATTTCGATAGTCCATTTACGCGCGTCAATATATTTAAATTATGAACCTGAAGAATAAATTACAATTGTTTCTCGATTAAATAACTTGCCAACTTTGCAATTCGTTAGTACTAATTAATTTTTTTACATGGTCAAAGGGAATTTCGATAGTCCATTTACGCGCGTCAATATGTTTAAATTATGAACCTGAAGAATAAATTACAATTGTTTCTCGATTAAATAACTTGCCAACTTTGCAATTCGTTAGTACTAATTAATTTTTTTACATGGTCAAAGGGAATTTCGATAGTCCATTTACGCGCGTCAATATATTTAAATTATGAACCTGAAGAATAAATTACAATTGTTTCTCGATTAAATAACTTGCCAACTTTGCAATTCGTTAGTACTAATTAATTTTTTTACATGGTCAAAGGGAATTTCGATAGTCCATTTACGCGCGTCAATATGTTTAAATTATGAACCTGAAGAATAAATTACAATTGTTTCTCGATTAAATAACTTGCCAACTTTGCAATTCGTTAGTACTAATTAATTTTTTTACATGGTCAAAGGGAATTTCGATAGTCCATTTACGCGCGTCAATATATTTAAATTATGAACCTGAAGAATAAATTACAATTGTTTCTCGATTAAATAACTTGCCAACTTTGCAATTCGTTAGTACTAATTAATTTTTTTACATGGTCAAAGGGAATTTCGATAGTCCATTTACGCGCGTCAATATGTTTAAATTATGAACCTGAAGAATAAATTACAATTGTTTCTCGATTAAATAACTTGCCAAGTTTGCAATTCGTTAGTACTAATTAATTTTTTTACATGGTCAAAGGGAATTTCGATAGTCCATTTACGCGCGTCAATATATTTAAATTATGAACCTGAAGAATAAATTACAATTGTTTCTCGATTAAATAACTTGCCAACTTTGCAATTCGTTAGTACTAATTAATTTTTTTACATGGTCAAAGGGAATTTCGATAGTCCATTTACGCGCGTCAATATATTTAAATTATGAACCTGAAGAATAAATTACAATTGTTTCTCGATTAAATAACTTGCCAACTTTGCAATTCGTTAGTACTAATTAATTTTTTTACATGGTCAAACCGAATTTCGATAGTCCATTTACGCGCGTCAATATGTTTAAATTATGAACCTGAAGAATAAATTACAATTGTTTCTCGATTAAATAACTTGCCAACTTTGCAATTCGTTAGTACTAATTAATTTTTTTACATGGTCAAAGGGAATTTCGATAGTCCATTTACGCGCGTCAATATGTTTAAATTATGAACCTGAAGAATAAATTACAATTGTTTCTCGATTAAATAACTTGCCAACTTTGCAATTCGTTAGTACTAATTAATTTTTTTACATGGTCAAAGGGAATTTCGATAGTCCATTTACGCGCGTCAATATATTTAAATTATGAACCTGAAGAATAAATTACAATTGTTTCTCGATTAAATAACTTGCCAACTTTGCAATTCGTTAGTACTAATTAATTTTTTTACATGGTCAAAGGGAATTTCGATAGTCCATTTACGCGCGTCAATATGTTTAAATTATGAACCTGAAGAATAAATTACAATGGTTTCTCGATTAAATAACTTGCCAACTTTGCAATTCGTTAGTACTAATTAATTTTTTTACATGGTCAAAGGGAATTTCGATAGTCCATTTACGCGCGTCAATATGTTTAAATTATGAACCTGAAGAATAAATTACAATTGTTTCTCGATTAAATAACTTGCCAACTTTGCAATTCGTTAGTACTAATTAATTTTTTTACATGGTCAAAGGGAATTTCGATAGTCCATTTACGCGCGTCAATATGTTTAAATTATGAACCTGAAGAATAAATTACAATTGTTTCTCGATTAAATAACTTGCCAACTTTGCAATTCGTTAGTACTAATTAATTTTTTTACATGGTCAAAGGGAATTTCGATAGTCCATTTACGCGCGTCAATATGTTTAAATTTTGAGCCTGAAAAAGAAATTACACTTGTTTCTCGATTAAATAACTTGCCAACTTTGCAATTCGTTAGTACTAATTAATTTTTTTACATGGTCAAAGGGAATTTCGATAGTCCATTTACGCGCGTCAATATGTTTAAATTTTGAGCCTGAAAAAGAAATTACACTTGTTTCTCGATTAAATAACTTGCCAACTTTGCAATTCGTTAGTACTAATTAATTTTTTTACATGGTCAAAGGGAATTTCGATAGTCCATTTACGCGCGTCAATATGTTTAAATTTGGAGCCTGAAAAAGAAATTACACTTGTTTCTCGATTAAATAACTTGCCAACTTTGCAATTCGTTAGTACTAATTAATTTTTTTACATGGTCAAAGGGAATTTCGATAGTCCATTTACGCGCGTCAATATGTTTAAATTTTGAGCCTGAAAAATAAATTACACTTGTTTCTCGATTAAATAACTTGCCAACTTTGCAATTCGTTAGTACTAATTAATTTTTTTACATGGTCAAAGGGAATTTCGATAGTCCATTTACGCGCGTCAATATGTTTAAATTATGAACCTGAAGAATAAATTACAATTGTTTTTCGATTAAATAACTTGCCAACTTTGCAATTCGTTAGTACTAATTAATTTTTTTACATGGTCAAACCGAATTTCGATAGTCCATTTACGCGCGTCAATATGTTTAAATTATGAACCTGAAGAATAAATTACAATTGTTTCTCGATTAAATAACTTGCCAACTTTGCAATTCGTTAGTACTAATTAATTTTTTACATGGTCAAAGGGAATTTCGATAGTCCATTTACGCGCGTCAATATGTTTAAATTATGAACCTGAAGAATAAATTACAATTGTTTCTCGATTAAATAACTTGCCAACTTTGCAATTCGTTAGTACTAATTAATTTTTTTACATGGTCAAAGGGAATTTCGATAGTCCATTTACGCGCGTCAATATGTTTAAATTATGAACCTGAAGAATAAATTACAATTGTTTTTCGATTAAATAACTTGCCAAGTTTGCAATTCGTTAGTACTAATTAATTTTTTTACATGGTCAAACCGAATTTCGATAGTCCATTTACGCGCGTCAATATGTTTAAATTATGAACCTGAAGAATAAATTACAATTGTTTCTCGATTAAATAACTTGCCAACTTTGCAATTCGTTAGTACTAATTAATTTTTTTACATGGTCAAAGGGAATTTCGATAGTCCATTTACGCGCGTCAATATGCTTAAATTATGAACCTGAAGAATAAATTACAATTGTTTTTCGATTAAATAACTTGCCAAGTTTGCAATTCGTTAGTACTAATTAATTTTTTTACATGGTCAAACCGAATTTCGATAGTCCATTTACGCGCGTCAATATGTTTAAATTATGAACCTGAAGAATAAATTACACTTGTATCTCGATTAAATAACTTGCCAACTTTGCAATTCGTTAGTACTAATCAATTTTTTTACATGGGCATAGGGAATTTCGATAGTCCATTTACGCGCGTCAATATGCTTAAATTATGAACCTGAAGAATAAATTACAATTGTTTTTCGATTAAATAACTTGCCAAGTTTGCAATTCGTTAGTACTAATTAATTTTTTTACATGGTCAAACCGAATTTCGATAGTCCATTTACGCGCGTCAATATGTTTAAATTTTGAGCCTGAAAAATAAATTACACTTGTATCTCGATTAAATAACTTGCCAACTTTGCAATTCGTTAGTACTAATCAATTTTTTTACATGGGCATAGGGAATTTCGATAGTCCAATTACGCGCGTCAATATGTTTAAATTATGAACCTGAAGAATAAATTACAATTGTTTCTCGATTAAATAACTTGCCAACTTTGCAATTCGTTAGTACTAATTAATTTTTTTACATGGTCAAAGGGAATTTCGATAGTCCATTTACGCGCGTCAATATGTTTAAATTATGAACCTGAAGAATAAATTACAATTGTTTCTCGATTAATTAACTTGCCAACTTTGCAATTCGTTAGTACTAATTAATTTTTTTACATGGTCAAAGGGAATTTCGATAGTCCATTTACGCGCGTCAATATGTTTAAATTATGAACCTGAAGAATAAATTACAATTGTTTCTCGATTAAATAACTTGCCAACTTTGCAATTCGTTAGTACTAATTAATTTTTTTACATGGTCAAAGGGAATTTCGATAGTCCATTTACGCGCGTCAATATGTTTAAATTATGAACCTGAAGAATAAATTACAATTGTTTTTCGATTAAATAACTTGCCAACTTTGCAATTCGTTAGTACTAATTAATTTTTTTACATGGTCAAACCGAATTTCGATAGTCCATTTACGCGCGTCAATATGTTTAAATTATGAACCTGAAGAATAAATTACAATTGTTTCTCGATTAAATAACTTGCCAACTTTGCAATTCGTTAGTACTAATTAATTTTTTTACATGGTCAAAGGGAATTTCGATAGTCCATTTACGCGCGTCAATATGTTTAAATTATGAACCTGAAGAATAAATTACAATTGTTTTTCGATTAAATAACTTGCCAACTTTGCAATTCGTTAGTACTAATCAATTTTTTTACATGGGCATAGGGAATTTCGATAGTCCATTTACGCGCGTCAATATGTTTAAATTTTGAGCCTGAAAAATAAATTACACTTGTATCTCGATTAAATAACTTGCCAACTTTGCAATTCGTTAGTACTAATTAATTTTTTTACATGGTCAAAGGGAATTTCGATAGTCCATTTACGCGCGTCAATATGTTTAAATTTTGAGCCTGAAAAATAAATTACACTTGTATCTCGATTAAATAACTTGCCAACTTTGCAATTCGTTAGTACTAATCAATTTTTTTACATGGGCATAGGGAATTTCGATAGTCCATTTACGCGCGTCAATATGTTTAAATTTTGAGCCTGAAAAATAAATTACACTTGTATCTCGATTAAATAACTTGCCAACTTTGCAATTCGTTAGTACTAATCAATTTTTTTACATGGGCATAGGGAATTTCGATAGTCCATTTACGCGCGTCAATATGTTTAAATTTTGAGCCTGAAAAATAAATTACACTTGTATCTCGATTAAATAACTTGCCAACTTTGCAATTCGTTAGTACTAATCAATTTTTTTACATGGTTAAATGGAATATCGATAGTCCATTTACGCGCGTCAATATGTTTAAATTTTGAGCCTGAAAAATAAATTACACTTGTATCTCGATTAAATAACTTGCCAACTTTGCAATTCGTTAGTACTAATCAATTTTTTTACATGGTCAAAGGGAATTTCGATAGTCCATTTACGCGCGTCAATATGTTTAAATTTTGAGCCTGAAAAATAAATTACACTTGTATCTCGATTAAATAACTTGCCAACTTTGCAATTCGTTAGTACTAATCAATTTTTTTACATGGTCAAAGGGAATATCGATAGTCCATTTACGCGCGTCAATATGTTTAAATTTTGAGCCTGAAAAATAAATTACACTTGTATCTCGATTAAATAACTTGCCAACTTTGCAATTCGTTAGTACTAATCAATTTTTTTACATGGTCAAAGGGAATTTCGATAGTCCATTTACGCGCGTCAATATGTTTAAATTTTGAGCCTGAAAAATAAATTACACTTGTATCTCGATTAAATAACTTGCCAACTTTGCAATTCGTTAGTACTAATTAATTTTTTTACATGGTTAAAGGGAATTTCGATAGTCCATTTACGCGCGTCAATATGTTTAAATTTTGACCCTGAAAAGTAAATTACACTTGTATCTCGATTAAATAACTTGCCAACTTTGCAATTCGTTAGTACTAATCAATTTTTTTACATGGGCATAGGGAATTTCGATAGTCCATTTACGCGCGTTAATATGTTTAAATTTTGAGCCTGAAAAATAAATTACACTTGTATCTCGATTAAATAACTTGCCAACTTTGCAATTCGTTAGTACTAATCAATTTTTTTACATGGGCATAGGGAATTTCGATAGTCCATTTACGCGCGTCAATATGTTTAAATTTTGAGCCTGAAAAATAAATTACACTTGTATCTCGATTAAATAACTTGCCAACTTTGCAATTCGTTAGTACTAATCAATTTTTTTACATGGGCATAGGGAATTTCGATAGTCCATTTACGCGCGTCAATATGTTTAAATTTTGAGCCTGAAAAATAAATTACACTTGTATCTCGATTAAATAACTTGCCAACTTTGCAATTCGTTAGTACTAATCAATTTTTTTACGTGGTCAAAGGGAATTTCGATAGTCCATTTACGCGCGTCAATATGTTTAAATTTTGAGCCTGAAAAATAAATTACATTTGTATCACGATTAAATAACTTGCCAACTTTGCAATTCGTTAGTACTAATCAATTTTTTTACATGGGCATAGGGAATTTCGATAGTCCATTTACGCGCGTCAATATGTTTAAATTTTGAGCCTGAAAAATAAATTACACTTGTATCTCGATTAAATAACTTGCCAACTTTGCAATTCGTTAGTACTAATCAATTTTTTTACATGGTTAAATGGAATATCGATAGTCCATTTACGCGCGTCAATATGTTTAAATTTTGAGCCTGAAAAATAAATTACACTTGTATCTCGATTAAATAACTTGCCAACTTTGCAATTCGTTAGTACTAATCAATTTTTTTACATGGTCAAAGGGAATTTCGATAGTCCATTTACGCGCGTCAATATGTTTAAATTTTGAGCCTGAAAAATAAATTACACTTGTATCTCGATTAAATAACTTGCCAACTTTGCAATTCGTTAGTACTAATCAATTTTTTTACATGGTCAAAGGGAATATCGATAGTCCATTTACGCGCGTCAATATGTTTAAATTTTGAGCCTGAAAAATAAATTACACTTGTATCTCGATTAAATAACTTGCCAACTTTGCAATTCGTTAGTACTAATCAATTTTTTTACATGGTCAAAGGGAATTTCGATAGTCCATTTACGCGCGTCAATATGTTTAAATTTTGAGCCTGAAAAATAAATTACACTTGTATCTCGATTAAATAACTTGCCAACTTTGCAATTCGTTAGTACTAATTAATTTTTTTACATGGTTAAAGGGAATTTCGATAGTCCATTTACGCGCGTCAATATGTTTAAATTTTGACCCTGAAAAGTAAATTACACTTGTATCTCGATTAAATAACTTGCCAACTTTGCAATTCGTTAGTACTAATCAATTTTTTTACATGGGCATAGGGAATTTCGATAGTCCATTTACGCGCGTTAATATGTTTAAATTTTGAGCCTGAAAAATAAATTACACTTGTATCTCGATTAAATAACTTGCCAACTTTGCAATTCGTTAGTACTAATCAATTTTTTTACATGGGCATAGGGAATTTCGATAGTCCATTTACGCGCGTTAATATGTTTAAATTTTGAGCCTGAAAAATAAATTACACTTGTATCTCGATTAAATAACTTGCCAACTTTGCAATTCGTTAGTACTAATCAATTTTTTTACATGGGCATAGGGAATTTCGATAGTCCATTTACGCGCGTTAATATGTTTAAATTTTGAGCCTGAAAAATAAATTACACTTGTATCTCGATTAAATAACTTGCCAACTTTGCAATTCGTTAGTACTAATCAATTTTTTTACATGGGCATAGGGAATTTCGATAGTCCATTTACGCGCGTTAATATGTTTAAATTTTGAGCCTGAAAAATAAATTACACTTGTATCTCGATTAAATAACTTGCCAACTTTGCAATTCGTTAGTACTAATCAATTTTTTTACATGGTCAAAGGGAATTTCGATAGTCCATTTACGCGCGTCAATATGTTTAAATTTTGAGCCTGAAAAATAAATTACACTTGTATCTCGATTAAATAACTTGCCAACTTTGCAATTCGTTAGTACTAATTAATTTTTTTACATGGTTAAAGGGAATTTCGATAGTCCATTTACGCGCGTCAATATGTTTAAATTTTGACCCTGAAAAGTAAATTACACTTGTATCTCGATTAAATAACTTGCCAACTTTGCAATTCGTTAGTACTAATCAATTTTTTTACATGGGCATAGGGAATTTCGATAGTCCATTTACGCGCGTTAATATGTTTAAATTTTGAGCCTGAAAAATAAATTACACTTGTATCTCGATTAAATAACTTGCCAACTTTGCAATTCGTTAGTACTAATCAATTTTTTTACATGGGCATAGGGAATTTCGATAGTCCATTTACGCGCGTTAATATGTTTAAATTTTGAGCCTGAAAAATAAATTACACTTGTATCTCGATTAAATAACTTGCCAACTTTGCAATTCGTTAGTACTAATCAATTTTTTTACATGGTCAAAGGGAATTTCGATAGTCCATTTACGCGCGTCAATATGTTTAAATTTTGAGCCTGAAAAATAAATTACACTTGTATCTCGATTAAATAACTTGCCAACTTTGCAATTCGTTAGTACTAATTAATTTTTTTACATGGTTAAAGGGAATTTCGATAGTCCATTTACGCGCGTCAATATGTTTAAATTTTGACCCTGAAAAATAAATTACACTTGTATCTCGATTAAATAACTTGCCAACTTTGCAATTCGTTAGTACTAATCAATTTTTTTACATGGGCATAGGGAATTTCGATAGTCCATTTACGCGCGTCAATATGTTTAAATTTTGACCCTGAAAAGTAAATTACACTTGTATCTCGATTAAATAACTTGCCAACTTTGCAATTCGTTAGTACTAATCAATTTTTTTACATGGGCATAGGGAATTTCGATAGTCCATTTACGCGCGTCAATATGTTTAAATTTTGACCCTGAAAAGTAAATTACACTTGTATCTCGATTAAATAACTTGCCAACTTTGCAATTCGTTAGTACTAATCAATTTTTTTACATGGGCATAGGGAATTTCGATAGTCCATTTACGCGCGTCAATATGTTTAAATTTTGACCCTGAAAAGTAAATTACACTTGTATCTCGATTAAATAACTTGCCAACTTTGCAATTCGTTAGTACTAATCAATTTTTTTACATGGGCATAGGGAATTTCGATAGTCCATTTACGCGCGTCAATATGTTTAAATTTTGAGCCTGAAAAATAAATTACACTTGTATCTCGATTAAATAACTTGCCAACTTTGCAATTCGTTAGTACTAATCAATTTTTTTACATGGGCATAGGGAATTTCGATAGTCCATTTACGCGCGTTAATATGTTTAAATTTTGAGCCTGAAAAATAAATTACACTTGTATCTCGATTAAATAACTTGCCAACTTTGCAATTCGTTAGTACTAATCAATTTTTTTACATGGGCATAGGGAATTTCGATAGTCCATTTACGCGCGTTAATATGTTTAAATTTTGAGCCTGAAAAATAAATTACACTTGTATCTCGATTAAATAACTTGCCAACTTTGCAATTCGTTAGTACTAATCAATTTTTTTACATGGTCAAAGGGAATTTCGATAGTCCATTTACGCGCGTCAATATGTTTAAATTTTGAGCCTGAAAAATAAATTACACTTGTATCTCGATTAAATAACTTGCCAACTTTGCAATTCGTTAGTACTAATTAATTTTTTTACATGGTTAAAGGGAATTTCGATAGTCCATTTACGCGCGTCAATATGTTTAAATTTTGACCCTGAAAAGTAAATTACACTTGTATCTCGATTAAATAACTTGCCAACTTTGCAATTCGTTAGTACTAATCAATTTTTTTACATGGGCATAGGGAATTTCGATAGTCCATTTACGCGCGTCAATATGTTTAAATTTTGAGCCTGAAAAATAAATTACACTTGTATCTCGATTAAATAACTTGCCAACTTTGCAATTCGTTAGTACTAATTAATTTTTTTACATGGTTAAAGGGAATTTCGATAGTCCATTTACGCGCGTCAATATGTTTAAATTTTGACCCTGAAAAGTAAATTACACTTGTATCTCGATTAAATAACTTGCCAACTTTGCAATTCGTTAGTACTAATCAATTTTTTTACATGGGCATAGGGAATTTCGATAGTCCATTTACGCGCGTCAATATGTTTAAATTTTGAGCCTGAAAAATAAATTACACTTGTATCTCGATTAAATAACTTGCCAACTTTGCAATTCGTTAGTACTAATCAATTTTTTTACATGGTCAAAGGGAATTTCGATAGTCCATTTACGCGCGTCAATATGTTTAAATTTTGACCCTGAAAAGTAAATTACACTTGTATCTCGATTAAATAACTTGCCAACTTTGCAATTCGTTAGTACTAATCAATTTTTTTACATGGTCAAAGGGAATTTCGATAGTCCATTTACGCGCGTCAATATGTTTAAATTTTGACCCTGAAAAGTAAATTACACTTGTATCTCGATTAAATAACTTGCCAACTTTGCAATTCGTTAGTACTAATCAATTTTTTTACATGGGCATAGGGAATTTCGATAGTCCATTTACGCGCGTCAATATGTTTAAATTTTGAGCCTGAAAAATAAATTACACTTGTATCTCGATTAAATAACTTGCCAACTTTGCAATTCGTTAGTACTAATCAATTTTTTTACATGGTCAAAGGGAATTTCGATAGTCCATTTACGCGCGTCAATATGTTTAAATTTTGAGCCTGAAAAATAAATTACACTTGTATCTCGATTAAATAACTTGCCAACTTTGCAATTCGTTAGTACTAATTAATTTTTTTACATGGTTAAAGGGAATTTCGATAGTCCATTTACGCGCGTCAATATGTTTAAATTTTGACCCTGAAAAGTAAATTACACTTGTATCTCGATTAAATAACTTGCCAACTTTGCAATTCGTTAGTACTAATCAATTTTTTTACATGGGCATAGGGAATTTCGATAGTCCATTTACGCGCGTCAATATGTTTAAATTTTGACCCTGAAAAGTAAATTACACTTGTATCTCGATTAAATAACTTGCCAACTTTGCAATTCGTTAGTACTAATCAATTTTTTTACATGGGCATAGGGAATTTCGATAGTCCATTTACGCGCGTCAATATGTTTAAATTTTGACCCTGAAAAGTAAATTACACTTGTATCTCGATTAAATAACTTGCCAACTTTGCAATTCGTTAGTACTAATCAATTTTTTTACATGGGCATAGGGAATTTCGATAGTCCATTTACGCGCGTCAATATGTTTAAATTTTGACCCTGAAAAGTAAATTACACTTGTATCTCGATTAAATAACTTGCCAACTTTGCAATTCGTTAGTACTAATCAATTTTTTTACATGGGCATAGGGAATTTCGATAGTCCATTTACGCGCGTTAATATGTTTAAATTTTGAGCCTGAAAAATAAATTACACTTGTATCTCGATTAAATAACTTGCCAACTTTGCAATTCGTTAGTACTAATCAATTTTTTTACATGGGCATAGGGAATTTCGATAGTCCATTTACGCGCGTTAATATGTTTAAATTTTGAGCCTGAAAAATAAATTACACTTGTATCTCGATTAAATAACTTGCCAACTTTGCAATTCGTTAGTACTAATCAATTTTTTTACACGGTCAAAGGGAATTTCGATAGTCCATTTACGCGCGTCAATATGTTTAAATTTTGAGCCTGAAAAATAAATTACACTTGTATCTCGATTAAATAACTTGCCAACTTTGCAATTCGTTAGTACTAATTAATTTTTTTACATGGTTAAAGGGAATTTCGATAGTCCATTTACGCGCGTCAATATGTTTAAATTTTGACCCTGAAAAGTAAATTACACTTGTATCTCGATTAAATAACTTGCCAACTTTGCAATTCGTTAGTACTAATCAATTTTTTTACATGGGCATAGGGAATTTCGATAGTCCATTTACGCGCGTCAATATGTTTATATTTTGAGCCTGAAAAATAAATTACACTTGTATCTCGATTAAATAACTTGCCAACTTTGCAATTCGTTAGTACTAATCAATTTTTTTACGTGGTCAAAGGGAATTTCGATAGTCCATTTACGCGCGTCAATATGTTTAAATTTTGAGCCTGAAAAATAAATTACATTTGTATCACGATTAAATAACTTGCCAACTTTGCAATTCGTTAGTACTAATCAATTTTTTTACATGGGCATAGGGAATTTCGATAGTCCATTTACGCGCGTCAATATGTTTAAATTTTGACCCTGAAAAATAAATTACACTTGTATCTCGATTAAATAACTTGCCAACTTTGCAATTCGTTAGTACTAATCAATTTTTTTACATGGTCAAAGGGAATTTCGATAGTCCATTTACGCGCGTCAATATGTTTAAATTTTGAGCCTGAAAAATAAATTACACTTGTATCTCGATTAAATAACTTGCCAACTTTGCAATTCGTTAGTACTAATCAATTTTTTTACATGGGCAAAGGGAATTTCGATAGTCCATTTACGCGCGTCAATATGTTTAAATTTTGAGCCTGAAAAATAAATTACACTTGTATCTCGATTAAATAACTTGCCAACTTTGCAATTCGTTAGTACTAATCAATTTTTTTACATGGGCATAGGGAATTTCGATAGTCCATTTACGCGCGTCAATATGTTTAAATTTTGAGCCTGAAAAATAAATTACACTTGTATCTCGATTAAATAACTTGCCAACTTTGCAATTCGATAGTACTAATTAATTTTTTTACATGGTCAAAGGGAATTTCGATAGTCCATTTACGCGCGTCAATATGTTTAAATTTTGAGCCTGAAAAATAAATTACACTTGTATCTCGATTAAATAACTTGCCAACTTTGCAATTCGTTAGTACTAATCAATTTTTTTACATGGTCAAAGGGAATTTCGATAGTCCATTTACGCGCGTCAATATGTTTAAATTTTGAGCCTGAAAAATAAATTACACTTGTATCTCGATTAAATAACTTGCCAACTTTGCAATTCGTTAGTACTAATCAATTTTTTTACATGGTCAAAGGGAATTTCGATAGTCCATTTACGCGCGTCAATATGTTTAAATTTTGAGCCTGAAAAATAAATTACACTTGTATCTCGATTAAATAACTTGCCAACTTTGCAATTCGTTAGTACTAATCAATTTTTTTACATGGTCAAAGGGAATTTCGATAGTCCATTTACGCGCGTCAAAATGTTTAAATTTTGAGCCTGAAAAATAAATTACACTTGTATCTCGATTAAATAACTTGCCAACTTTGCAATTCGTTAGTACTAATCAATTTTTTTACATGGTCAAAGGGAATTTCGATAGTCCATTTACGCGCGTCAATATGTTTAAATTTTGAGCCTGAAAAATAAATTACACTTGTATCTCGATTAAATAACTTGCCAACTTTGCAATTCGTTAGTACTAATCAATTTTTTTACATGGTCAAAGGGAATTTCGATAGTCCATTTACGCGCGTCAATATGTTTAAATTTTGAGCCTGAAAAATAAATTACACTTGTATCTCGATTAAATAACTTGCCAACTTTGCAATTCGTTAGTACTAATCAATTTTTTTACATGGTCAAAGGGAATTTCGATAGTCCATTTACGCGCGTCAATATGTTTAAATTTTGAGCCTGAAAAATAAATTACACTTGTATCTCGATTAAATAACTTGCCAACTTTGCAATTCGTTAGTACTAATCAATTTTTTTACATGGTCAAAGGGAATTTCGATAGTCCATTTACGCGCGTCAATATGTTTAAATTTTGAGCCTGAAAAATAAATTACACTTGTATCTCGATTAAATAACTTGCCAACTTTGCAATTCGTTAGTACTAATCAATTTTTTTACATGGTCAAAGGGAATTTCGATAGTCCATTTACGCGCGTCAATATGTTTAAATTTTGAGCCTGAAAAATAAATTACACTTGTATCTCGATTAAATAACTTGCCAACTTTGCAATTCGTTAGTACTAATCAATTTTTTTACATGGTCAAAGGGAATTTCGATAGTCCATTTACGCGCGTCAATATGTTTAAATTTTGAGCCTGAAAAATAAATTACACTTGTATCTCGATTAAATAACTTGCCAACTTTGCAATTCGTTAGTACTAATCAATTTTTTTACATGGTCAAAGGGAATTTCGATAGTCCATTTACGCGCGTCAATATGTTTAAATTTTGACCCTGAAAAATAAATTACACTTGTATCTCGATTAAATAACTTGCCAACTTTGCAATTCGTTAGTACTAATCAATTTTTTTACATGGTCAAAGGGAATTTCGATAGTCCATTTACGCGCGTCAATATGTTTAAATTTTGAGCCTGAAAAATAAATTACACTTGTATCTCGATTAAATAACTTGCCAACTTTGCAATTCGTTAGTACTAATCAATTTTTTTACATGGTCAAAGGGAATTTCGATAGTCCATTTACGCGCGTCAATATGTTTAAATTTTGAGCCTGAAAAATAAATTACACTTGTATCTCGATTAAATAACTTGCCAACTTTGCAATTCGTTAGTACTAATCAATTTTTTTACATGGTCAAAGGGAATTTCGATAGTCCATTTACGCGCGTCAATATGTTTAAATTTTGAGCCTGAAAAATAAATTACACTTGTATCTCGATTAAATAACTTGCCAACTTTGCAATTCGTTAGTACTAAACAATTTTTTTACATGGTCAAAGGGAATTTCGATAGTCCATTTACGCGCGTCAATATGTTTAAATTTTGAGCCTGAAAAATAAATTACACTTGTATCTCGATTAAATAACTTGCCAACTTTGCAATTCGTTAGTACTAATCAATTTTTTTACATGGTCAAAGGGAATTTCGATAGTCCATTTACGCGCGTCAATATGTTTAAATTTTGAGCCTGAAAAATAAATTACACTTGTATCTCGATTAAATAACTTGCCAACTTTGCAATTCGTTAGTACTAATCAATTTTTTTACATGGTCAAAGGGAATTTCGATAGTCCATTTACGCGCGTCAATATGTTTAAATTTTGAGCCTGAAAAATAAATTACACTTGTATCTCGATTAAATAACTTGCCAACTTTGCAATTCGTTAGTACTAATCAATTTTTTTACATGGTCAAAGGGAATTTCGATAGTCCATTTACGCGCGTCAATATGTTTAAATTTTGAGCCTGAAAAATAAATTACACTTGTATCTCGATTAAATAACTTGCCAACTTTGCAATTCGTTAGTACTAATCAATTTTTTTACATGGTCAAAGGGAATTTCGATAGTCCATTTACGCGCGTCAATATGTTTAAATTTTGAGCCTGAAAAATAAATTACACTTGTATCTCGATTAAATAACTTGCCAACTTTGCAATTCGTTAGTACTAAACAATTTTTTTACATGGTCAAAGGGAATTTCGATAGTCCATTTACGCGCGTCAATATGTTTAAATTTTGAGCCTGAAAAATAAATTACACTTGTATCTCGATTAAATAACTTGCCAACTTTGCAATTCGTTAGTACTAATCAATTTTTTTACATGGTCAAAGGGAATTTCGATAGTCCATTTACGCGCGTCAATATGTTTAAATTTTGAGCCTGAAAAATAAATTACACTTGTATCTCGATTAAATAACTTGCCAACTTTGCAATTCGTTAGTACTAATCAATTTTTTTACATGGTCAAAGGGAATTTCGATAGTCCATTTACGCGCGTCAATATGTTTAAATTTTGAGCCTGAAAAATAAATTACACTTGTATCTCGATTAAATAACTTGCCAACTTTGCAATTCGTTAGTACTAATCAATTTTTTTACATGGTCAAAGGGAATTTCGATAGTCCATTTACGCGCGTCAATATGTTTAAATTTTGAGCCTGAAAAATAAATTACACTTGTATCTCGATTAAATAACTTGCCAACTTTGCAATTCGTTAGTACTAATCAATTTTTTTACATGGTCAAAGGGAATTTCGATAGTCCATTTACGCGCGTCAATATGTTTAAATTTTGAGCCTGAAAAATAAATTACACTTGTATCTCGATTAAATAACTTGCCAACTTTGCAATTTGTTAGTACTAATTAATTTTTTTACATGGTCAAAGGGAATTTCGATAGTCCATTTACGCGCGTCCATATGTTTAAATTTTGAGCCTGAAAAATAAATTACACTTGTATCTCGATTAAATAACTTGCCAACTTTGCAATTCGTTAGTACTAATCAATTTTTTTACATGGTCAAAGGGAATTTCGATAGTCCATTTACGCGCGTCAATATGTTTAAATTTTGAGCCTGAAAAATAAATTACACTTGTATCTCGATTAAATAACTTGCCAACTTTGCAATTTGTTAGTACTAATTAATTTTTTTACATGGTCAAAGGGAATTTCGATAGTCCATTTACGCGCGTCAATATGTTTAAATTTTGAGCCTGAAAAATAAATTACACTTGTATCTCGATTAAATAACTTGCCAACTTTGCAATTCGTTAGTACTAATCAATTTTTTTACATGGTCAAAGGGAATTTCGATAGTCCATTTACGCGCGTCAATATGTTTAAATTTTGAGCCTGAAAAATAAATTACACTTGTATCTCGATTAAATAACTTGCCAACTTTGCAATTCGTTAGTACTAATCAATTTTTTTACATGGGCATAGGGAATTTCGATAGTCCATTTACGCGCGTCAATATGTTTAAATTTTGAGCCTGAAAAATAAATTACACTTGTATCTCGATTAAATAACTTGCCAACTTTGCAATTCGATAGTACTAATTAATTTTTTTACATGGTCAAAGGGAATTTCGATAGTCCATTTACGCGCGTCAATATGTTTAAATTTTGAGCCTGAAAAATAAATTACACTTGTATCTCGATTAAATAACTTGCCAACTTTGCAATTCGTTAGTACTAATCAATTTTTTTACATGGTCAAAGGGAATTTCGATAGTCCATTTACGCGCGTCAATATGTTTAAATTTTGAGCCTGAAAAATAAATTACACTTGTATCTCGATTAAATAACTTGCCAACTTTGCAATTCGTTAGTACTAATCAATTTTTTTACATGGTCAAAGGGAATTTCGATAGTCCATTTACGCGCGTCAATATGTTTAAATTTTGAGCCTGAAAAATAAATTACACTTGTATCTCGATTAAATAACTTGCCAACTTTGCAATTCGTTAGTACTAATCAATTTTTTTACATGGTCAAAGGGAATTTCGATAGTCCATTTACGCGCGTCAAAATGTTTAAATTTTGAGCCTGAAAAATAAATTACACTTGTATCTCGATTAAATAACTTGCCAACTTTGCAATTCGTTAGTACTAATCAATTTTTTTACATGGTCAAAGGGAATTTCGATAGTCCATTTACGCGCGTCAATATGTTTAAATTTTGAGCCTGAAAAATAAATTACACTTGTATCTCGATTAAATAACTTGCCAACTTTGCAATTCGTTAGTACTAATCAATTTTTTTACATGGTCAAAGGGAATTTCGATAGTCCATTTACGCGCGTCAATATGTTTAAATTTTGAGCCTGAAAAATAAATTACACTTGTATCTCGATTAAATAACTTGCCAACTTTGCAATTCGTTAGTACTAATCAATTTTTTTACATGGTCAAAGGGAATTTCGATAGTCCATTTACGCGCGTCAATATGTTTAAATTTTGAGCCTGAAAAATAAATTACACTTGTATCTCGATTAAATAACTTGCCAACTTTGCAATTCGTTAGTACTAATCAATTTTTTTACATGGTCAAAGGGAATTTCGATAGTCCATTTACGCGCGTCAATATGTTTAAATTTTGAGCCTGAAAAATAAATTACACTTGTATCTCGATTAAATAACTTGCCAACTTTGCAATTCGTTAGTACTAATCAATTTTTTTACATGGTCAAAGGGAATTTCGATAGTCCATTTACGCGCGTCAATATGTTTAAATTTTGAGCCTGAAAAATAAATTACACTTGTATCTCGATTAAATAACTTGCCAACTTTGCAATTCGTTAGTACTAATCAATTTTTTTACATGGTCAAAGGGAATTTCGATAGTCCATTTACGCGCGTCAATATGTTTAAATTTTGAGCCTGAAAAATAAATTACACTTGTATCTCGATTAAATAACTTGCCAACTTTGCAATTCGTTAGTACTAATCAATTTTTTTACATGGTCAAAGGGAATTTCGATAGTCCATTTACGCGCGTCAATATGTTTAAATTTTGAGCCTGAAAAATAAATTACACTTGTATCTCGATTAAATAACTTGCCAACTTTGCAATTCGTTAGTACTAATCAATTTTTTTACATGGTCAAAGGGAATTTCGATAGTCCATTTACGCGCGTCAATATGTTTAAATTTTGAGCCTGAAAAATAAATTACACTTGTATCTCGATTAAATAACTTGCCAACTTTGCAATTCGTTAGTACTAATCAATTTTTTTACATGGTCAAAGGGAATTTCGATAGTCCATTTACGCGCGTCAATATGTTTAAATTTTGAGCCTGAAAAATAAATTACACTTGTATCTCGATTAAATAACTTGCCAACTTTGCAATTCGTTAGTACTAATCAATTTTTTTACATGGTCAAAGGGAATTTCGATAGTCCATTTACGCGCGTCAATATGTTTAAATTTTGAGCCTGAAAAATAAATTACACTTGTATCTCGATTAAATAACTTGCCAACTTTGCAATTCGTTAGTACTAAACAATTTTTTTACATGGTCAAAGGGAATTTCGATAGTCCATTTACGCGCGTCAATATGTTTAAATTTTGAGCCTGAAAAATAAATTACACTTGTATCTCGATTAAATAACTTGCCAACTTTGCAATTCGTTAGTACTAATCAATTTTTTTACATGGTCAAAGGGAATTTCGATAGTCCATTTACGCGCGTCAATATGTTTAAATTTTGAGCCTGAAAAATAAATTACACTTGTATCTCGATTAAATAACTTGCCAACTTTGCAATTCGTTAGTACTAATCAATTTTTTTACATGGTCAAAGGGAATTTCGATAGTCCATTTACGCGCGTCAATATGTTTAAATTTTGAGCCTGAAAAATAAATTACACTTGTATCTCGATTAAATAACTTGCCAACTTTGCAATTCGTTAGTACTAATCAATTTTTTTACATGGTCAAAGGGAATTTCGATAGTCCATTTACGCGCGTCAATATGTTTAAATTTTGAGCCTGAAAAATAAATTACACTTGTATCTCGATTAAATAACTTGCCAACTTTGCAATTCGTTAGTACTAATCAATTTTTTTACATGGTCAAAGGGAATTTCGATAGTCCATTTACGCGCGTCAATATGTTTAAATTTTGAGCCTGAAAAATAAATTACACTTGTATCTCGATTAAATAACTTGCCAACTTTGCAATTCGTTAGTACTAATCAATTTTTTTACATGGTCAAAGGGAATTTCGATAGTCCATTTACGCGCGTCAATATGTTTAAATTTTGAGCCTGAAAAATAAATTACACTTGTATCTCGATTAAATAACTTGCCAACTTTGCAATTTGTTAGTACTAATTAATTTTTTTACATGGTCAAAGGGAATTTCGATAGTCCATTTACGCGCGTCCATATGTTTAAATTTTGAGCCTGAAAAATAAATTACACTTGTATCTCGATTAAATAACTTGCCAACTTTGCAATTCGTTAGTACTAATCAATTTTTTTACATGGTCAAAGGGAATTTCGATAGTCCATTTACGCGCGTCAATATGTTTAAATTTTGAGCCTGAAAAATAAATTACACTTGTATCTCGATTAAATAACTTGCCAACTTTGCAATTTGTTAGTACTAATTAATTTTTTTACATGGTCAAAGGGAATTTCGATAGTCCATTTACGCGCGTCAATATGTTTAAATTTTGAGCCTGAAAAATAAATTACACTTGTATCTCGATTAAATAACTTGCCAACTTTGCAATTCGTTAGTACTAATCAATTTTTTTACATGGTCAAAGGGAATTTCGATAGTCCATTTACGCGCGTCAATATGTTTAAATTTTGAGCCTGAAAAATAAATTACACTTGTATCTCGATTAAATAACTTGCCAACTTTGCAATTTGTTAGTACTAATTAATTTTTTTACATGGTCAAAGGGAATTTCGATAGTCCATTTACGCGCGTCAATATGTTTAAATTTTGAGCCTGAAAAATAAATTACACTTGTATCTCGATTAAATAACTTGCCAACTTTGCAATTCGTTAGTACTAATCAATTTTTTTACATGGTCAAAGGGAATTTCGATAGTCCATTTACGCGCGTCCATATGTTTAAATTTTGAGCCTGAAAAATAAATTACACTTGTATCTCGATTAAATAACTTGCCAACTTTGCAATTCGTTAGTACTAATTATTTTTTTTACATGGTCAAAGGGAATTTCGATAGTCCATTTACGCGCGTCAATATGTTTAAATTTTGAGCCTGAAAAATAAATTACACTTGTATCTCGATTAAATAACTTGCCAACTTTGCAATTCGTTAGTACTAATCAATTTTTTTACATGGTCAAAGGGAATTTCGATAGTCCATTTACGCGCGTCCATATGTTTAAATTTTGAGCCTGAAAAATAAATTACACTTGTATCTCGATTAAATAACTTGCCAACTTTGCAATTCGTTAGTACTAATCAATTTTTTTACATGGTCAAAGGGAATTTCGATAGTCCATTTACGCGCGTCAATATGCTTAAATTTTGAGCCTGAAAAATAAATTACACTTGTATCTCGATTAAATAACTTGCCAACTTTGCAATTCGTTAGTACTAATCAATTTTTTTACATGGTCAAAGGGAATTTCGATAGTCCATTTACGCGCGTCAATATGTTTAAATTTTGAGCCTGAAAAATAAATTACACTTGTATCTCGATTAAATAACTTGCCAACTTTGCAATTCGTTAGTACTAATCAATTTTTTTACATGGTCAAAGGGAATTTCGATAGTCCATTTACGCGCGTCAATATGTTTAAATTTTGAGCCTGAAAAATAAATTACACTTGTATCTCGATTAAATAACTTGCCAACTTTGCAATTCGTTAGTACTAATCAATTTTTTTACATGGTCAAAGGGAATTTCGATAGTCCATTTACGCGCGTCAATATGTTTAAATTTTGAGCCTGAAAAATAAATTACACTTGTATCTCGATTAAATAACTTGCCAACTTTGCAATTCGTTAGTACTAATCAATTTTTTTACATGGTCAAAGGGAATTTCGATAGTCCATTTACGCGCGTCAATATGTTTAAATTTTGAGCCTGAAAAATAAATTACACTTGTATCTCGATTAAATAACTTGCCAACTTTGCAATTCGTTAGTACTAATCAATTTTTTTACATGGTCAAAGGGAATTTCGATAGTCCATTTACGCGCGTCAATATGTTTAAATTTTGAGCCTGAAAAATAAATTACACTTGTATCTCGATTAAATAACTTGCCAACTTTGCAATTCGTTAGTACTAATCAATTTTTTTACATGGTCAAAGGAAATTTCGATAGTCCATTTACGCGCGTCAATATGTTTAAATTTTGACCCTGAAAAATAAATTACACTTGTATCTCGATTAAATAACTTGCCAACTTTGCAATTCGTTAGTACTAATTAATTTTTTTACATGGTCAAAGGGAATTTCGATAGTCCATTTACGCGCGTCAATATGTTTAAATTTTGAGCCTGAAAAATAAATTACACTTGTATCTCGATTAAATAACTTGCCAACTTTGCAATTCGTTAGTACTAATCAATTTTTTTACATGGTCAAAGGGAATTTCGATAGTCCATTTACGCGCGTCAATATGTTTAAATTTTGAGCCTGAAAAATAAATTACACTTGTATCTCGATTAAATAACTTGCCAACTTTGCAATTCGTTAGTACTAATCAATTTTTTTACATGGTCAAAGGAAATTTTGATAGTCCATTTACGCGCGTCAATATGTTTAAATTTTGACCCTGAAAAATAAATTACACTTGTATCTCGATTAAATAACTTGCCAACTTTGCAATTCGTTAGTACTAATCAATTTTTTTACATGGTCAAAGGGAATTTCGATAGTCCATTTACGCGCGTCAATATGTTTAAATTTTGAGCCTGAAAAATAAATTACACTTGTATCTCGATTAAATAACTTGCCAACTTTGGAATTCGTTAGTACTAATTAATTTTTTTACATGGTCAAAGGGAATTTCAATAGTCCATTTACGCGCGTCAATATGTTTAAATTTTGAGCCTGAAAAATAAATTACAATTGTTTCTCGATTATATAACTTGCCAACTTTGCAATTCGTTAGTACTAATTAATTTTTTTACATGGTCAAAGGGAATTTCGATAGTCCATTTACGCCCGTCAATATGTTTAAATTTTGAGCCTGAAAAATAAATTACACTTGTATCTCGATTAAATAACTTGCCAACTTTGCAATTCGTTAGTACTAATCAATTTTTTTACATGGTCAAAGGGAATTTCGATAGTCCATTTACGCGCGTCAATATGTTTAAATTTTGACCCTGAAAAATAAATTACACTTGTATCTCGATTAAATAACTTGCCAACTTTGCAATTCGTTAGTACTAATCAATTTTTTTACATGGTCAAAGGGAATTTCGATAGTCCATTTACGCGCGTCAATATGTTTAAATTTTGAGCCTGAAAAATAAATTACACTTGTATCTCGATTAAATAACTTGCCAACTTTGCAATTCGTTAGTACTAATCAATTTTTTTACATGGTCAAAGGGAATTTCGATAGTCCATTTACGCGCGTCAATATGTTTAAATTTTGAGCCTGAAAAATAAATTACACTTGTATCTCGATTAAATAACTTGCCAACTTTGCAATTCGTTAGTACTAATCAATTTTTTTACATGGTCAAAGGGAATTTCGATAGTCCATTTACGCGCGTCAATATGTTTAAATTTTGAGCCTGAAAAATAAATTACACTTGTATCTCGATTAAATAACTTGCCGACTTTGCAATTCGTTAGTACTAATCAATTTTTTTACATGGTCAAAGGGAATTTCGATAGTCCATTTACGCGCGTCAATATGTTTAAATTTTGAGCCTGAAAAATAAATTACACTTGTATCTCGATTAAATAACTTGCCAACTTTGCAATTCGTTAGTACTAATCAATTTTTTTACATGGTCAAAGGGAATTTCGATAGTCCATTTACGCGCGTCAATATGTTTAAATTTTGAGCCTGAAAAATAAATTACACTTGTATCTCGATTAAATAACTTGCCAACTTTGCAATTCGTTAGTACTAATCAATTTTTTACATGGTCAAAGGGAATTTCGATAGTCCATTTACGCGCGTCAATATGTTTAAATTTTGACCCTGAAAAATAAATTACACTTGTATCTCGATTAAATAACTTGCCAACTTTGCAATTCGTTAGTACTAATCAATTTTTTTACATGGTCAAAGGGAATTTCGATAGTCCATTTACGCGCGTCAATATGTTTAAATTTTGAGCCTGAAAAATAAATTACACTTGTATCTCGATTAAATAACTTGCCAACTTTGCAATTCGTTAGTACTAATCAATTTTTTTACATGGTCAAAGGGAATTTCGATAGTCCATTTACGCGCGTCAATATGTTTAAATTTTGAGCCTGAAAAATAAATTACACTTGTATCTCGATTAAATAACTTGCCAACTTTGCAATTCGTTAGTACTAATCAATTTTTTTACATGGTCAAAGGGAATTTCGATAGTCCATTTACGCGCGTCAATATGTTTAAATTTTGAGCCTGAAAAATAAATTACACTTGTATCTCGATTAAATAACTTGCCAACTTTGCAATTCGTTAGTACTAATCAATTTTTTTACATGGTCAAAGGGAATTTCGATAGTCCATTTACGCGCGTCAATATGTTTAAATTTTGACCCTGAAAAATAAATTACACTTGTATCTCGATTAAATAACTTGCCAACTTTGCAATTCGTTAGTACTAATCAATTTTTTTACATGGTCAAAGGGAATTTCGATAGTCCATTTACGCGCGTCAATATGTTTAAATTTTGACCCTGAAAAATAAATTACACTTGTATCTCGATTAAATAACTTGCCAACTTTGCAATTCGTTAGTACTAATCAATTTTTTTACATGGTCAAAGGGAATTTCGATAGTCCATTTACGCGCGTCAATATGTTTAAATTTTGAGCCTGAAAAATAAATTACACTTGTATCTCGATTAAATAACTTGCCAACTTTGCAATTCGTTAGTACTAATCAATTTTTTTACATGGTCAAAGGGAATTTCGATAGTCCATTTACGCGCGTCAATATGTTTAAATTTTGAGCCTGAAAAATAAATTACACTTGTATCTCGATTAAATAACTTGCCAACTTTGCAATTCGTTAGTACTAATCAATTTTTTTACATGGTCAAAGGGAATTTCGATAGTCCATTTACGCGCGTCAATATGTTTAAATTTTGAGCCTGAAAAATAAATTACACTTGTATCTCGATTAAATAACTTGCCAACTTTGCAATTCGTTAGTACTAATCAATTTTTTTACATGGTCAAAGGGAATTTCGATAGTCCATTTACGCGCGTCCATATGTTTAAATTTTGAGCCTGAAAAATAAATTACACTTGTATCTCGATTAAATAACTTGCCAACTTTGCAATTCGTTAGTACTAATCAATTTTTTTACATGGTCAAAGGGAATTTCGATAGTCCATTTACGCGCGTCAATATGTTTAAATTTTGAGCCTGAAAAATAAATTACACTTGTATCTCGATTAAATAACTTGCCAACTTTGCAATTCGTTAGTACTAATCAATTTTTTTACATGGTCAAAGGGAATTTCGATAGTCCATTTACGCGCGTCAATATGTTTAAATTTTGAGCCTGAAAAATAAATTACACTTGTATCTCGATTAAATAACTTGCCAACTTTGCAATTCGTTAGTACTAATCAATTTTTTTACATGGTCAAAGGGAATTTCGATAGTCCATTTACGCACGTCAATATGTTTAAATTTTGAGCCTGAAAAATAAATTACACTTGTATCTCGATTAAATAACTTGCCAACTTTGCAATTCGTTAGTACTAATCAATTTTTTTACATGGTCAAAGGGAATTTCGATAGTCCATTTACGCGCGTCAATATGTTTAAATTTTGAGCCTGAAAAATAAATTACACTTGTATCTCGATTAAATAACTTGCCAACTTTGCAATTCGTTAGTACTAATCAATTTTTTTACATGGTCAAAGGGAATTTCGATAGTCCATTTACGCGCGTCAATATGTTTAAATTTTGAGCCTGAAAAATAAATTACACTTGTATCTCGATTAAATAACTTGCCAACTTTGCAATTCGTTAGTACTAATCAATTTTTTTACATGGTCAAAGGGAATTTCGATAGTCCATTTACGCGCGTCAATATGTTTAAATTTTGAGCCTGAAAAATAAATTACACTTGTATCTCGATTAAATAACTTGCCAACTTTGCAATTCGTTAGTACTAATCAATTTTTTTACATGGTCAAAGGGAATTTCGATAGTCCATTTACGCGCGTCAATATGTTTAAATTTTGAGCCTGAAAAATAAATTACACTTGTATCTCGATTAAATAACTTGCCAACTTTGCAATTCGTTAGTACTAATCAATTTTTTTACATGGTCAAAGGGAATTTCGATAGTCCATTTACGCGCGTCAATATGTTTAAATTTTGAGCCTGAAAAATAAATTACACTTGTATCTCGATTAAATAACTTGCCAACTTTGCAATTCGTTAGTACTAATCAATTTTTTTACATGGTCAAAGGGAATTTCGATAGTCCATTTACGCGCGTCAATATGTTTAAATTTTGAGCCTGAAAAATAAATTACACTTGTATCTCGATTAAATAACTTGCCAACTTTGCAATTCGTTAGTACTAATCAATTTTTTTACATGGTCAAAGGGAATTTCGATAGTCCATTTACGCGCGTCAATATGTTTAAATTTTGACCCTGAAAAATAAATTACACTTGTATCTCGATTAAATAACTTGCCAACTTTGCAATTCGTTAGTACTAATCAATTTTTTTACATGGTCAAAGGGAATTTCGATAGTCCATTTACGCGCGTCAATATGTTTAAATTTTGAGCCTGAAAAATAAATTACACTTGTATCTCGATTAAATAACTTGCCAACTTTGCAATTCGTTAGTACTAATCAATTTTTTTACATGGTCAAAGGGAATTTCGATAGTCCATTTACGCGCGTCAATATGTTTAAATTTTGAGCCTGAAAAATAAATTACACTTGTATCTCGATTAAATAACTTGCCAACTTTGCAATTCGTTAGTACTAATCAATTTTTTTACATGGTCAAAGGGAATTTCGATAGTCCATTTACGCGCGTCAATATGTTTAAATTTTGAGCCTGAAAAATAAATTACACTTGTATCTCGATTAAATAACTTGCCAACTTTGCAATTCGTTAGTACTAATCAATTTTTTTACATGGTCAAAGGGAATTTCGATAGTCCATTTACGCGCGTCAATATGTTTAAATTTTGAGCCTGAAAAATAAATTACACTTGTATCTCGATTAAATAACTTGCCAACTTTGCAATTCGTTAGTACTAATCAATTTTTTTACATGGTCAAAGGGAATTTCGATAGTCCATTTACGCGCGTCAATATGTTTAAATTTTGAGCCTGAAAAATAAATTACACTTGTATCTCGATTAAATAACTTGCCAACTTTGCAATTCGTTAGTACTAATCAATTTTTTTACATGGTCAAAGGGAATTTCGATAGTCCATTTACGCGCGTCAATATGTTTAAATTTTGAGCCTGAAAAATAAATTACACTTGTATCTCGATTAAATAACTTGCCAACTTTGCAATTCGTTAGTACTAATCAATTTTTTTACATGGTCAAAGGGAATTTCGATAGTCCATTTACGCGCGTCAATATGTTTAAATTTTGAGCCTGAAAAATAAATTACACTTGTATCTCGATTAAATAACTTGCCAACTTTGCAATTCGTTAGTACTAATCAATTTTTTTACATGGTCAAAGGGAATTTCGATAGTCCATTTACGCGCGTCAATATGTTTAAATTTTGAGCCTGAAAAATAAATTACACTTGTATCTCGATTAAATAACTTGCCAACTTTGCAATTCGTTAGTACTAATCAATTTTTTTACATGGTCAAAGGGAATTTCGATAGTCCATTTACGCGCGTCAATATGTTTAAATTTTGACCCTGAAAAATAAATTACACTTGTATCTCGATTAAATAACTTGCCAACTTTGCAATTCGTTAGTACTAATCAATTTTTTTACATGGTCAAAGGGAATTTCGATAGTCCATTTACGCGCGTCAATATGTTTAAATTTTGAGCCTGAAAAATAAATTACACTTGTATCTCGATTAAATAACTTGCCAACTTTGCAATTCGTTAGTACTAATCAATTTTTTTACATGGTCAAAGGGAATTTCGATAGTCCATTTACGCGCGTCAATATGTTTAAATTTTGAGCCTGAAAAATAAATTACACTTGTATCTCGATTAAATAACTTGCCAACTTTGCAATTCGTTAGTACTAATCAATTTTTTTACATGGTCAAAGGGAATTTCGATAGTCCATTTACGCGCGTCAATATGTTTAAATTTTGAGCCTGAAAAATAAATTACACTTGTATCTCGATTAAATAACTTGCCAACTTTGCAATTCGTTAGTACTAATCAATTTTTTTACATGGTCAAAGGGAATTTCGATAGTCCATTTACGCGCGTCAATATGTTTAAATTTTGAGCCTGAAAAATAAATTACACTTGTATCTCGATTAAATAACTTGCCAACTTTGCAATTCGTTAGTACTAATCAATTTTTTTACATGGTCAAAGGGAATTTCGATAGTCCATTTACGCGCGTCAATATGTTTAAATTTTGAGCCTGAAAAATAAATTACACTTGTATCTCGATTAAATAACTTGCCAACTTTGCAATTCGTTAGTACTAATCAATTTTTTTACATGGTCAAAGGGAATTTCGATAGTCCATTTACGCGCGTCAATATGTTTAAATTTTGAGCCTGAAAAATAAATTACACTTGTATCTCGATTAAATAACTTGCCAACTTTGCAATTCGTTAGTACTAATCAATTTTTTTACATGGTCAAAGGGAATTTCGATAGTCCATTTACGCGCGTCAATATGTTTAAATTTTGACCCTGAAAAATAAATTACACTTGTATCTCGATTAAATAACTTGCCAACTTTGCAATTCGTTAGTACTAATCAATTTTTTTACATGGTCAAAGGGAATTTCGATAGTCCATTTACGCGCGTCAATATGTTTAAATTTTGACCCTGAAAAGTAAATTACACTTGTATCTCGATTAAATAACTTGCCAACTTTGCAATTCGTTAGTACTAATCAATTTTTTTACATGGTCAAAGGGAATTTCGATAGTCCATTTACGCGCGTCAATATGTTTAAATTTTGAGCCTGAAAAATAAATTACACTTGTATCTCGATTAAATAACTTGCCAACTTTGCAATTCGTTAGTACTAATCAATTTTTTTACATGGTCAAAGGGAATTTCGATAGTCCATTTACGCGCGTCAATATGTTTAAATTTTGAGCCTGAAAAATAAATTACACTTGTATCTCGATTAAATAACTTGCCAACTTTGCAATTCGTTAGTACTAATCAATTTTTTTACATGGTCAAAGGGAATTTCGATAGTCCATTTACGCGCGTCAATATGTTTAAATTTTGAGCCTGAAAAATAAATTACACTTGTATCTCGATTAAATAACTTGCCAACTTTGCAATTCGTTAGTACTAATCAATTTTTTTACATGGTCAAAGGGAATTTCGATAGTCCATTTACGCGCGTCCATATGTTTAAATTTTGAGCCTGAAAAATAAATTACACTTGTATCTCGATTAAATAACTTGCCAACTTTGCAATTCGTTAGTACTAATCAATTTTTTTACATGGTCAAAGGGAATTTCGATAGTCCATTTACGCGCGTCAATATGTTTAAATTTTGAGCCTGAAAAATAAATTACACTTGTATCTCGATTAAATAACTTGCCAACTTTGCAATTCGTTAGTACTAATCAATTTTTTTACATGGTCAAAGGGAATTTCGATAGTCCATTTACGCGCGTCAATATGTTTAAATTTTGAGCCTGAAAAATAAATTACACTTGTATCTCGATTAAATAACTTGCCAACTTTGCAATTCGTTAGTACTAATCAATTTTTTTACATGGTCAAAGGGAATTTCGATAGTCCATTTACGCACGTCAATATGTTTAAATTTTGAGCCTGAAAAATAAATTACACTTGTATCTCGATTAAATAACTTGCCAACTTTGCAATTCGTTAGTACTAATCAATTTTTTTACATGGTCAAAGGGAATTTCGATAGTCCATTTACGCGCGTCAATATGTTTAAATTTTGAGCCTGAAAAATAAATTACACTTGTATCTCGATTAAATAACTTGCCAACTTTGCAATTCGTTAGTACTAATCAATTTTTTTACATGGTCAAAGGGAATTTCGATAGTCCATTTACGCGCGTCAATATGTTTAAATTTTGAGCCTGAAAAATAAATTACACTTGTATCTCGATTAAATAACTTGCCAACTTTGCAATTCGTTAGTACTAATCAATTTTTTTACATGGTCAAAGGGAATTTCGATAGTCCATTTACGCGCGTCAATATGTTTAAATTTTGAGCCTGAAAAATAAATTACACTTGTATCTCGATTAAATAACTTGCCAACTTTGCAATTCGTTAGTACTAATCAATTTTTTTACATGGTCAAAGGGAATTTCGATAGTCCATTTACGCGCGTCAATATGTTTAAATTTTGAGCCTGAAAAATAAATTACACTTGTATCTCGATTAAATAACTTGCCAACTTTGCAATTCGTTAGTACTAATCAATTTTTTTACATGGTCAAAGGGAATTTCGATAGTCCATTTACGCGCGTCAATATGTTTAAATTTTGAGCCTGAAAAATAAATTACACTTGTATCTCGATTAAATAACTTGCCAACTTTGCAATTCGTTAGTACTAATCAATTTTTTTACATGGTCAAAGGGAATTTCGATAGTCCATTTACGCGCGTCAATATGTTTAAATTTTGAGCCTGAAAAATAAATTACACTTGTATCTCGATTAAATAACTTGCCAACTTTGCAATTCGTTAGTACTAATCAATTTTTTTACATGGTCAAAGGGAATTTCGATAGTCCATTTACGCGCGTCCATATGTTTAAATTTTGAGCCTGAAAAATAAATTACACTTGTATCTCGATTAAATAACTTGCCAACTTTGCAATTCGTTAGTACTAATCAATTTTTTTACATGGTCAAAGGGAATTTCGATAGTCCATTTACGCGCGTCAATATGTTTAAATTTTGAGCCTGAAAAATAAATTACACTTGTATCTCGATTAAATAACTTGCCAACTTTGCAATTCGTTAGTACTAATCAATTTTTTTACATGGTCAAAGGGAATTTCGATAGTCCATTTACGCGCGTCAATATGTTTAAATTTTGAGCCTGAAAAATAAATTACACTTGTATCTCGATTAAATAACTTGCCAACTTTGCAATTCGTTAGTACTAATCAATTTTTTTACATGGTCAAAGGGAATTTCGATAGTCCATTTACGCACGTCAATATGTTTAAATTTTGAGCCTGAAAAATAAATTACACTTGTATCTCGATTAAATAACTTGCCAACTTTGCAATTCGTTAGTACTAATCAATTTTTTTACATGGTCAAAGGGAATTTCGATAGTCCATTTACGCGCGTCAATATGTTTAAATTTTGAGCCTGAAAAATAAATTACACTTGTATCTCGATTAAATAACTTGCCAACTTTGCAATTCGTTAGTACTAATCAATTTTTTTACATGGTCAAAGGGAATTTCGATAGTCCATTTACGCGCGTCAATATGTTTAAATTTTGAGCCTGAAAAATAAATTACACTTGTATCTCGATTAAATAACTTGCCAACTTTGCAATTCGTTAGTACTAATCAATTTTTTTACATGGTCAAAGGGAATTTCGATAGTCCATTTACGCGCGTCAATATGTTTAAATTTTGAGCCTGAAAAATAAATTACACTTGTATCTCGATTAAATAACTTGCCAACTTTGCAATTCGTTAGTACTAATCAATTTTTTTACATGGTCAAAGGGAATTTCGATAGTCCATTTACGCGCGTCAATATGTTTAAATTTTGAGCCTGAAAAATAAATTACACTTGTATCTCGATTAAATAACTTGCCAACTTTGCAATTCGTTAGTACTAATCAATTTTTTTACATGGTCAAAGGGAATTTCGATAGTCCATTTACGCGCGTCAATATGTTTAAATTTTGAGCCTGAAAAATAAATTACACTTGTATCTCGATTAAATAACTTGCCAACTTTGCAATTCGTTAGTACTAATCAATTTTTTTACATGGTCAAAGGGAATTTCGATAGTCCATTTACGCGCGTCAATATGTTTAAATTTTGAGCCTGAAAAATAAATTACACTTGTATCTCGATTAAATAACTTGCCAACTTTGCAATTCGTTAGTACTAATCAATTTTTTTACATGGTCAAAGGGAATTTCGATAGTCCATTTACGCGCGTCAATATGTTTAAATTTTGAGCCTGAAAAATAAATTACACTTGTATCTCGATTAAATAACTTGCCAACTTTGCAATTCGTTAGTACTAATCAATTTTTTTACATGGTCAAAGGGAATTTCGATAGTCCATTTACGCGCGTCAATATGTTTAAATTTTGAGCCTGAAAAATAAATTACACTTGTATCTCGATTAAATAACTTGCCAACTTTGCAATTCGTTAGTACTAATCAATTTTTTTACATGGTCAAAGGGAATTTCGATAGTCCATTTACGCGCGTCAATATGTTTAAATTTTGAGCCTGAAAAATAAATTACACTTGTATCTCGATTAAATAACTTGCCAACTTTGCAATTCGTTAGTACTAATCAATTTTTTTACATGGTCAAAGGGAATTTCGATAGTCCATTTACGCGCGTCAATATGTTTAAATTTTGAGCCTGAAAAATAAATTACACTTGTATCTCGATTAAATGACTTGCCAACTTTGCAATTCGTTAGTACTAATCAATTTTTTTACATGGTCAAAGGGAATTTCGATAGTCCATTTACGCGCGTCAATATGTTTAAATTTTGAGCCTGAAAAATAAATTACACTTGTATCTCGATTAAATAACTTGCCAACTTTGCAATTCGTTAGTACTAATCAATTTTTTTACATGGTCAAAGGGAATTTCGATAGTCCATTTACGCGCGTCAATATGTTTAAATTTTGAGCCTGAAAAATAAATTACACTTGTATCTCGATTAAATAACTTGCCAACTTTGCAATTCGTTAGTACTAATCAATTTTTTTACATGGTCAAAGGGAATTTCGATAGTCCATTTACGCGCGTCAATATGTTTAAATTTTGAGCCTGAAAAATAAATTACACTTGTATCTCGATTAAATAACTTGCCAACTTTGCAATTCGTTAGTACTAATCAATTTTTTTACATGGTCAAAAAGAATTTCGATAGTCCATTTACGCGCGTCAATATGTTTAAATTTTGAGCCTGAAAAATAAATTACACTTGTATCTCGATTAAATAACTTGCCAACTTTGCAATTCGTTAGTACTAATCAATTTTTTTACATGGTCAAAGGGAATTTCGATAGTCCATTTACGCGCGTCAATATGTTTAAATTTTGAGCCTGAAAAATAAATTACACTTGTATCTCGATTAAATAACTTGCCAACTTTGCAATTCGTTAGTACTAATCAATTTTTTTACATGGTCAAAGGGAATTTCGATAGTCCATTTACGCGCGTCAATATGTTTAAATTTTGAGCCTGAAAAATAAATTACACTTGTATCTCGATTAAATAACTTGCCAACTTTGCAATTCGTTAGTACTAATCAATTTTTTTACATGGTCAAAGGAAATTTCGATAGTCCATTTACGCGCGTCAATATGTTTAAATTTTGACCCTGAAAAATAAATTACACTTGTATCTCGATTAAATAACTTGCCAACTTTGCAATTCGTTAGTACTAATTAATTTTTTTACATGGTCAAAGGGAATTTCGATAGTCCATTTACGCGCGTCAATATGTTTAAATTTTGAGCCTGAAAAATAAATTACAATTGTTTCTCGATTATATAACTTGCCAACTTTGCAATTCGTTAGTACTAATTAATTTTTTTACATGGTCAAAGGGAATTTCGATAGTCCATTTACGCGCGTCAATATGTTTAAATTTTGAGCCTGAGAAATAAATTACACTTGTTTCTCGATTAAATAACTTGCCAACTTTGCAATTCGGTAGTACTAATTAATTTTTTTACATGGTCAAAGGGAATTTCGGTAGTCCATTTACGCGCGTCAATATGTTTAAATTTTGAGCTTGAAAAATAAATTACACTTGTTTCTCGATTATATAACTTGCCAACTTTGCAATTCGTTAGTACTAATTAATTTTTTTACATGGTCAAAGGGAATTTCGATAGTCCATTTACGCGCGTCAATATGTTTAAATTTTGAGCCTGAGAAATAAATTACACTTGTTTCTCGATTAAATAACTTGCCAACTTTGCAATTCGGTAGTACTAATTAATTTTTTTACATGGTCAAAGGGAATTTCGGTAGTCCATTTACGCGCGTCAATATGTTTAAATTTTGAGCTTGAAAAATAAATTACAATTGTTTCTCGATTATATAACTTGCCAACTTTGCAATTCGTTAGTACTAATTAATTTTTTTACATGGTCAAAGGGAATTTCGATAGTCCATTTACGCGCGTCAATATGTTTAAATTTTGAGCCTGAGAAATAAATTACACTTGTTTCTCGATTAAATAACTTGCCAACTTTGCAATTCGGTAGTACTAATTAATTTTTTTACATGGTCAAAGGGAATTTCGGTAGTCCATTTACGCGCGTCAATATGTTTAAATTTTGAGCTTGAAAAATAAATTACAATTGTTTCTCGATTATATAACTTGCCAACTTTGCAATTCGTTAGTACTAATTAATTTTTTTACATGGTCAAAGGGAATTTCGATAGTCCATTTACGCGCGTCAATATGTTTAAATTTTGAGCCTGAGAAATAAATTACACTTGTTTCTCGATTAAATAACTTGCCAACTTTGCAATTCGGTAGTACTAATTAATTTTTTTACATGGTCAAAGGGAATTTCGGTAGTCCATTTACGCGCGTCAATATGTTTAAATTTTGAGCTTGAAAAATAAATTACACTTGTTTCTCGATTAAATAACTTGCCAACTTTGCAATTCGTTAGTACTAATTAATTTTTTTACATGGTCAAAGGGAATTTCGATAGTCCATTTACGCGCGTCAATATGTTTAAATTTTGAGCCTGAAAAATAAATTACACTTGTTTCTCGATTAAATAACTTGCCAACTTTGCAATTCGTTAGTACTAATTAATTTTTTTACATGGTCAAAGGGAATTTCGATAGTCCATTTACGCGCGTCAATATGTTTAAATTTTGAGCCTGAGAAATAAATTACACTTGTTTCTCGATTAAATAACTTGCCAACTTTGCAATTCGGTAGTACTAATTAATTTTTTTACATGGTCAAAGGGAATTTCGGTAGTCCATTTACGCGCGTCAATATGTTTAAATTTTGAGCTTGAAAAATAAATTACACTTGTTTCTCGATTAAATAACTTGCCAACTTTGCAATTCGTTAGTACTAATTAATTTTTTTACATGGTCAAAGGGAATTTCGATAGTCCATTTACGCGCGTCAATATGTTTAAATTTTGAGCCTGAAAAATAAATTACACTTGTTTCTCGATTAAATAACTTGCCAACTTTGCAATTCGTAAGTACTAATCAATTAATAGAAATTATTGTTGAGAATAGGTCTAGTTTAATTAATCATCTACAAGTAGATGTTAAATTTTATACTTCTTTACAAACTCATTATAACATTAGTAGAGACAGTCAGGACCGTCCTAAGGATTCGAAGTTTATTGAAATAATTAGCAAAAAAATTATAAAATCAAAAGAACACGTTATCGGTTTACATGTTTCAATCTAATTCACGATTCTACACGTGAAACTGATATCATCAGATCCGCACTGGTTTTTATGAAAAAAAAAAGTAATGATCGCCTGGTTGTTTACCATTAAAGGTAAGCTGTACCATGCCTATAAATGTACCTACTTGTTCCTTTAAACTTATTAAAGGGATCATACAAAATTTCCCAGACAATCTTCAAATGTCAGAAGTAAGCGCTCAAGTGGTGTCTGGCGTGTACTTATTTGGATATAGGAAAAACGAAGAAGAAGATGAATTAAAAGTAACCTTTCTACATTCTGGTGGACTTTCACCATCATTTTCATATTTCAGAAAGTCACATGTTTTGTGGATATCCTTGGCAGATGTGCTGTGCAAAAGTAGATCCTGCTTTGCTTCTTCTTCTTAGTGCTATATCTTTATTAGGCGTTGGCTATTAATCTGGCCCACTCCTTCTGGAACGATTGTTTTAATTAGTAGAGCGCCCTCCAATTTGTAAGCTTTATTGAGGCTACCTAGGAGAGAGTTGGTTGTATCCCAAAACTACGGACATTATGTCAGTCTGGGAAAGTTTAGGATTCCTTACTCGAAAACTTTAGGTCCCCTCTTATCCATCCTCACAGACGACGGAATCCCGAAAATATTACATTTCGGTGTTTTTGCCATTTGGACCGGAAAACTTTAATTACCAACCCAATTCCTCCAATTTTTCTAAAAAATGGGGTCGAAAGGTGGTTGGAATAGCGAATTGGGGAACCGGATTGTTCTTCCCACTTCCTACGGCGGGTTGGGTACACTTGGGTGCAACCGTTTCACCGCGAGTACAGTTAAGGGCCGACTCGTTTTAGCGCTAGTACAATTCGATGCAGAACATATTAGCGTAGAAATTTAGCAATACGGCATAGGTACTCTTTGGAACTCGCTTCAATAAAAGTTTATCCCCTCAGCGCCCTCCCCCTCCTCTGTAAAAGTCTATAAAATAATAATTATTTGTAAATTTCTACACTAAAGTATTCTGCGCCGAACTGTACTTGCATCGAAACGGGGTTACGCCAAACTACTTAAGCTCTAAAAAGTGTACTCGCCCCGAAACCGCGCGGCGCCTAAATGGCTGTCCCAAATCGCCTGTTCTAAAACGAAGGTGCATGTCAGTGACCCTCCCTCCTACTTTCGAATTTTTGGATGAATTTGGTGTCCAACTTTAGAGCATTGTTTGAGCCTGAATGAGCTTCTATTAGTTTCGTTTGAGCCTCAAAGGTCGCAAAGTTATTCGCGAAAAACTACAATTTTTTGGAGGGGGGACTAAGGAGGTGTAGACATGTTTTGCAATTTTCCTTCTCATTTTGAATTTACGTGTGCATGTGATGTCAATCGATAGAGCTTCGTTTGAACCTGAATGAGCTTTAGTGAGCAAGAGTTTAAGTTAATTTTTTATTTTACAAAGTTATGGATACAGTTGTAATCTTGAAAGATGAAGCTTACGTCACAACCATCTGAATTAAGAACCGACAATCTTTTTTTTTCAAATTAATTGTAGTCATAAGTGCAACAAAGACACACTAACATAAATAATTCTTAAGTGTCTGATTTTAGAAATCTTATACGTCGAAAATTATGTTATGATTTGCAACGTATGAGATAGAAAAAGATAGATGCAATATTTCATAGCTTGCATAATAATTTTAATGAAAGTAGTTTTTCATATTGACTGATGCTATAATTTTGACAAGTTACTTTGGTTTTTAGGTTATATTTCCATTTAGTTGTAATTAATTATTTTATATTACGTTAATTGGAAGTTTTGTGTTGTTATAAACTTGTTAAAATTTGTTAGTTTTTTTTAGAACTAAGTATTGTTGTGAATATTTTAATGATTATAATAATTATTATGATTTAAATTTATTATATCGAACACTTATTTGACTTACAATTTTCGTCTTATTTCATACAAATGCCGTTTATGACAAAGCTTCATCTTTCATGACAACAACTGTAGTTGAAATATTCGACTAAACTCCGAGCAACATGCATTAAATCGTACACAGATTACATCTTACTTCCTGAATGCTTACTATCGGAATTACAGGACCCTCTTTAACTTTCTCACTTTCAGAGTAATCTAATAAAGTTCAAAATCGACTGCTGATGTGATGGAGATTTTATAGTGCGACCACTTAATGGTTTAAACATTTTAAAAGTAACTGAAAGTTGAATATTCAATAGTATATTTTAAATAGTAACTTCTTTTTACTACTGGGCCCTTTATTATCATTTATCACCCCTTGCTTGGCTGCTCGGGTTCATAAATTCTTTGGCAAGTATCGGTTTATGTGCTTGTGATATAAACTGCTATTTAACTCATATGAGTGTCGGATGTGGTTGTTCGGCTTTTGTTCTCACCCGTTCATAAATGTCGTTCTTAGTGCTCACCTACGGCACTCATAAGGCACTCGTGTGCAAAATTTGTTTTTAAACCCACTTGTTTAGGCTGTGCGTTGTCTGTCAGGCAATGCTACGTGGCTAAATTTAAAACACGAACTCTAACTCAGAATGCCGTAATTATCAAGATACTTTTTTAAATTTTTGTACATACGTTTAAAATACCATTACCAATAACCATGCCAAATTTTATAGACAGCATTGGAGGCTAAGGGCCTGAAGTGCCCGGTACCCGCAATTAAGTTAATGTTGAAGCTGGTTGAAGGTTCGAGTGACAGTTACGGTATTCTGGGTTTGAGTTCGTGTGCAACTTCACCCACGTCAAGAACCGAATACGTTTAATAACTTTTATAATATCAAAAAAAATTATGTTAACCCACTGTGAAACAATAATACGGACGCCTATGTCATTTGAATCGTGTTTTTTATTCGTCAATCGGAATCGTCGTCTGGCGTGACCCGACAGTACACGACAAGGCAAATTATTCTAAAGCATTTGGAAGTTTTTTTGTTTCTAGATTTTATGGTTAAAAATGAAAATTGGTAAATGATTGTTGTACAAATGTGCTGATTATAACAGGCTGTAATTATTTAATGCTTCCATTCTATTTTAAACTGCTTATAATTTGTGGTACGTAGTCATTTTGTTTCAATCATTTTATAACCTCACAATATTGCGTCGACGTATAAACAATTTACTAATTATTTTTAAATTAGGTGCAACATTTTGTGATATTCACTGTAAATTTTGTATTTGTTGTAGGCTTTCATACCAAACGAGTTGAATAATGGAATGCAAATTTGTACAATTGAAGAAGCCTAAGCTGCCGCAGCAGATGAAAACGAAAGGTTAGTTTACTTTTTTTTCAATCCAGTTTCCACTATTTGTTGTGTATCATTCATTAGTGTAATTTACTTTTCTCTCACAAAACGAGTGATTACGAGTGATGCAAGTTTTGCAACGAATTGGGATGAAAAGTTTCTCACGTAAGAATGTAAATGAAAAGAATTTTGTTATCGTGGTTAGTTGACGCTCACTTTTGCTAGTAGTTTTTCTTGTTACTCATTTATATTAGATATTATTGCTGAACTTTGGGAGTTATTGTACGTGGCTGAAGTTGTTCACAAACTCATGTAAGCTCGAACACTAAACTTTCACTTCATTGCGTGCACCAGGCTTACCTTTTAAGCTAAGGACTTGAAAAACTTACCGTTAGGTAAAAATATCAACTAAATTTTATACACACGGTGCATCTTTTAAGGTCTTCTCTTCAATTTATCAACACATTACTTATCAACTTAACCCGTGTGAATGAGCCTTATGGGTCTGGAAGTGAATACAATACCGGATCAAAATTTTAATACTGGTATTCCATATTGATTTGAATGTAATGCCGGCATTAATATCTACCTATAAATAATTTGCTTTTACAAAATTTCCATATTGATGGGAAAAATGTGTAGCTAGCGATGGAATGAAGCATTTTTAGTTTTTTTGAGTGACGTAACGGACTCCCAGTCTCAAATGTATAGTTTGTTGATGATGATGAATCAAAAGTTTTTTTTCATGAAATAAACTCAGAAATTAATGTAATGCACCTTATAAACCTACATCCCAGGGGGCCAACCTGCGGTTCTTTGAAGGATTATTTATGGCTTTCGATAAATGTACCCGAGTTCCTTTTTCATTTTTGTGCTATTATATTTTAAAAAATTATTATCGTTCCGTATGAGTTTCAAAATGTCTTTTAAATTACCGACAACAAATATGAAAGATAAATTTCTTTTAATACCTTCTTTTGCATACCTTTTAAATACGTATTTAATTGCGGCTCACGAAAAATTTCAAATTTTGAAAAATGGCTTGACTATCAAGGAGCTTGGCCACCCCTGCTATATCCAATGGGTGGGTTGTACCAATGTCGGTTCAACTTTCGGTTAAATACGGGGTTTTTAAGCACGTTGATTGGCTGAACTGAGTTCAAAGTGGAACGAGGTTTAACCGACGTTTGTACAACTTGCCCTATGTGTGGCTTCTGCCCAAGATTAACAAATTATTCTTTTAAAATAATTCTGTTTCAAAATTATATAAATAACAAGTGTTTTAGAAAATCATTCATTACCAAAATAATAATTTGTTCCAGCCTTCCTCCTTAATAAATTATCAAATGGTACATCACTGCACAAAATTGGAAAGCAGCAATTGAAAATTATTCCAACTGCAGCAAGGAAAGATGAATGGAAAAAATGCCACGCTTTGAGGACCAGAACAGCTTTAGTAAATTTATTACAGGTTAGTTGCATGACTATTTTAAAAATGAAAAAGTTCTTCAGATGATTTTTTAATTGTAAAAACCGTGAGTCCTCCCCTGTAATTTCACGTGGAAAAGTTAAGTTTGCTCCTTGTAATTTGTAATTTTTATTAAAGTAGCCGAGAAATACATTTAAAAAAAATTCCTTTTTCAACAGTATCAAGAAGCCTAAGTTTGAAATTACGAGGTAGGGAAGTTTTTGAAAATAAATTTACCAACAATTTTTTTAATTCGAATTTTTTACCAATATTTTTTTCATCCTAAAATTTGGATTCATTGAAGAACGTTAGTTATTTCACTAATAATAAATGAAGGATCTTGGTAAAGGGGGTGGTTGCAAATAAAACTAAGCGATTCATCATCAGGACTATAATTTGTAAAGACAAAATACAGTGAATCCGGCCAAATACAATCAAAAATAACATTACCTAGGAATCATATGGTATTCGTTTTATCCTATTGCAACTGGACGCAAAAAAAAGTGGACAAGTCGTATGTAGTTTGTAAAATTGTGACTATGTTATTATTTATTAATAATATCATATTTGTTTGTACGATTTGACCCTACTTGTTCATTCAGTCCCTCAACATCAGCCCAATTGTGCACCTGTTGTGTTTTTGTGTTCAGTTGCAATAGGATAACACGAATACCATATGATTCCTAGGTAATGTTATTTTTGATTGTATTCGGCCGGATGCATTGTATTTTGTCTTTAGAAATTATAGTCCTGATGATGATGCGCATAGGCATCGAAACCGGTCGACGAATCGCTTAGTTTTATTTGCAACCACCCCCTTTACCAAGATCTTTCATCTATTTGATGTTTTTGGGGCAAGAAGTTTTTCCAAGTTATTTCACCAAGTCGGCATGCTAAAATTTCTATTTTTTGGGTTTTGCGACTCTGGGACTCACACTAGAACAATTGGCCAAGTTTTTTGAATCTCCTATTTAATATTTGTTTGCGGTTGTAGGCTAGTCCATATAGCATCAAAACAGGGCAAACGGTCATGTAGAAGATTTTATTTTTTTAACTTGTATACATGGATATGCATGTATTTTTATTTACATGTCAAAACCAAAAATGCTAATACGGGAGACTTCAGGAGAACTTTTGGTCTTCAGAAAACGTCAATATTTTAGGACCTTTTTTTACTTCTCTGCTTGTAACTCCTAAACGGTACATCCTAGTAAAAAAGTTACGACATAGAAAATTAAAAATCATTAAATTCTGCGTCGAATGAGTACCGCCACTTGATAATCTGGTTAAGTGGTGTGGTTAAAAACTACGGTCAAAGAACGACGATTTTTGTCAGCTTTGTTAAAAACTTGGATAGAGTACTGTACATATATGAGTCTGCAGCTTTGAAATGAGTACTCTAAGAGAAAAAGTTAAAAATAAAAGTTGTAGAGCGTCAAATTCTGCATCAAATGAAAATAAAACATTTTTAAATTCGGTCAAGTATTAGGTATACCTCTCTAAATTGGCAATCTCTCGATGTCCGGCAATTGGCGTATTGCAGACTTGCAAGGTCCACATTTTTCTTGGTCACTGTTAGTGTAAACGTGGAGTGGCGCAATGCATGCAGGGCTACGTTGGTAGAGTCGCCGGTGTAGGGGGTCGCGAAAACGCGCACAAGTCTCGGTAATTTCATCACGTCTTGGATGAGTGGATTGAGGAAGCTTCAGGAAATGTCCTTAAGTTTTTTCGAAAAGGTGATTATACAGCTCAAATTCATTTTTCTTTAGCCACAAATAACGGATAGCGCAACCAATAAACGTGTAGCTGAAATGGATGGAGCGGATATGGATAGGCCAAATTGAAATATGTTGTCGAATATAGCACAGCAGCAGCACCCTCTCTTCCAGGCTTCAGAAAGATCAAATTGCTGCATGACTCTCCAAGCCCTATCTTAAGCACAAGGGGTCTATGTCTTCCCCGATTATTTTGACATTTTTGTGAATCTTGATCTTAAAAATGGGGGAGTTAACAGTGACAAAGTCAGCATCTTTTTGGTCCTGATTTATTTCAATGTTGCAATCCTTGAAGGTGACTTTTCAGAACTTCAGTGAGTCTACTTTTACTTTTGCAAATTGATCAAAAACTTTTTCTGAGCAACTTGGTTAATTATATTTTCACCAAAGATCACTTTGGGTATTAGTAAAACTTCATCCGCCGTAATCGCTTGGATTTTTTGATGCCACTCTGCCATAAAAGAGTAGTATAGCTCTTGGGAATGGTCGCGAAGGAAGAATTGCGAGACCAAAGGACAAAAAACGGATACATGAAAATTGAACTTAAGGTCTGTTGTCTCTCTTTTTGACGGTGTCATTTTTCAAATTTCTATGATTATTAATCTTGGCCACCCCTTGGAGGTCAATTTCCTGAGACAAGTGGCAGCTTACATTGACTTCTTGAACGACACCACTACTTAATAAAGATATTATGTTAGCCGAGTATGAAAATGGGAGGGGGGTGCTGTGTAACCACTCCTTTAGTTTGATTTGCATCTATCGGTACGAGAACTTGGAATTCATCCACTTGATGCTCTAATGTTTCAAACGAGACGTTGCAGTAATCTTCAACAGCATCACAGACATCTTGCACGAATACCATTGCCAATGTCCATTTCGCCAAAGCAGTCTCTTAAAATTCTCACCTATGTGTGAAACCTTCTTGGACTTTTATTGTCCTCGGTACTACTTGCTTTTTGGTAAGATGGAAAGGATGTAACTGGATATGGATTGGTCGAATTTGGCCGATGTTTGCAAATGCCGTAGGTACCTTCATACGACAATTTGGAAATCAGGAGATTACCAATTTGTACAGGTTTACATGGATTTTAAAAATTTTTGTATTCAGTGCACGAAGAATTTCACTCTGCAACTTTAATTTTATGAGTTATTAGAGTAGTCATTTCCAAGTTGCAGACTCATATTATAGAACTATTTGGTGTACAAATGAATAATCCAAATTATTTTAAGCAGTTATAAAATCATGGTTAAATTGAATAGATTTTTCCGTTTTTTTGTGATTATGGAATGTCGAAATTATAGCTATAAAAAAACATATAGTTTGGTGAAAGGCCCAATGTAACCTTTAAAAGTACTCAGATTAGTATAGTAGAAAGTGGCAACAAATAATGTGCATATTCGTTACTGCATTATTTACAAATCCCAACAAGGAAAAAATGCTGCAAGAGGGTGCGAATCGATTTGTTCCTTTCTCGACGAAGGTATTGTATCGTATGATGCACCATAACACCATAATAAGTCTTGGCTGAGACGTTTTGCAGCGCCCGGCGTATTCACCAGACATTGCTCCATCCGACTACCACTTGTTCCGGTCGAAGCAACACGCCATGTCCGATATGTACTTTAAATCAGTGGATGAGATGCGAAAATGGCTTGACGACTTTATCGCGTCCAAGACAAAAACATTTTTCCGAGATGGGAATGGATTCATCAGCCGCCTGAAAAATAGCTTAAAATTGTAGAAAGCAATTGCGAATACTTTGATTGGACAATTTAATTTACTTTCTTTTAAAATAAACCTTGAATGTAACTGAAAAAATTGGATTATTCATTTGTACACCTAATATATCTCAGTTTTTGATAAAGTTGGAAAAATTCGTCGTTTTCTGACCGTGACTGTTGTGAAGTTCACACTTCACTGACCGTGAAGTTGTGGTACTTATGCGACGCAGAATTTAATGATTTTTAATTTGTTATGTTATAACTTTGCAGATGACCTTGTAATTTTTGGAAGTAACGAAAATGACCTACAATACAAAAATTACGTTTGGAATGAAAAGCTTAAGTCCAGCAATATGAAAATAAATGCCAATAAAACGAAGGTTATGGTCATATGTAAAAATGATTGTAATAACAAACATTACAATTGATGGTGAACATGTGGAAGAGGTCAAGAAATTTAAATACTTAGGCGCGATGATTGAAAGTTGCGGAAAATATGAAGCAGATATTAATAACAGAATCAGTGCCACATCAGGAGTATTTCACGCGCTAAAAAGAACAATAATAAATTACAAGGAAATATCGAAGCAAACCAAATTAACTGTGTATAAAGCGGTTTACTTACCGGTTTTAACTTATGGCTGCGAAACATGGCTTCTAAACAGTGGAGAAAAAAGCAAACTACAAGCTAGCGAAATGAAATATGTGAGAAGAGTGGAAGAGGTGAGCAGAAGAGATCGAATTAGAAATGTTGATATCAGAGAGAGATTAAAAGTAGAATCGGCTCAGACAAAAATAGAAATAACCTAGCGAAATAGTTATAACTTATAACTTATAGTTGCACCATTTATGAATTATAGACGAAAAAACAAAAAAAGTTCCAAAATTTGGAGGTTTTTTTCAGGCCAAAAGTTCTTCCGAGAACACCCATGTTAGCATTTTTGTTTTTACGTGTTGGAACCTATGTATATAAGTTAAAAAAATGAAACCTTTTATAATGTTCAATGTAGATATCAACTGACCTATTGGCAGAGATGGGCAAAATATATTTGGATTTTAAATTAAATATAGAAAGAAAACACACGATAACTTTGCTATGTTTGTTTGAAATTCAAAAAAAAAGTGCAGTCTTGTACATTGTATCTCATATTTTGAATTTAAAATAAAAAATTTTAAAATATTTTGGATTTTGTACTTCAAATATGAAAAAAATGAAAATTGTCCACCCGTGATTTCCTATTGGAAGTACAAAATATTTCGGAATTTTTTATTTTAAATTTAAAATATGAAATATAATGCATGAGAATGTGCACCTTATTTTGAAGAGAAAGTTCAAAGTTATCGTGTGTTTGTTGTATTTTCAATTCAAAATGCAAACGTATTTTGCCCACCCCTGCAAAAAGTATTATAAGGAATTGAAAAAATTTGGATAACCGTTCCAGTATCTCCTCACCAGTCGCCACTGCTTATAACTCATTTTTAAAAAATGACCCAGTGGATCCCTAAAGAAACCTAACGGTTACAGTAGCGACAATTAGCGGATTAAAGTTTTTAACGTGAAATTCTCGGCGGCCCTGAGGGTTTACGGAATAGGAGAATATCGGGCTGTACAGAATAGAATAAAACCAAGCAAGCGGGTACATCGATCCGTTTCGAATTTAATCAATTCATCCTTAAGACTCATAATAATGGAAATGTGCGAATTACAAGAAAGATGGCGAATGACAGGGGTTCTTTAAAAATTTAATGGCAACTACAAAAGTCATGGTCAAAAATCTAAAAAGAAAAATTTGTACAGCAATTTTCCTTTTTAGACGTTTGTCCGTGATTTTTGGAAGATCTCATGCCATTCACCATCTTTTTTATAATTTCCATCTGGGTTACGGGTCCTGGATGAATTGATTAAATTCGAAATTGGTCGACGTATCTGTTTGTTTGGCTTTATTGCATCCCCCTACAGCCGGAGACTCTCCTATTTCTTACAACAATTTTTGGGGTGAGATAATTTTTCTCGCTTGAGATTTAAATTAAATTAAACTTGCTTTTTGTTATGTTAATTTAAGGTTTTTTGATTTCATAATTGTAAAAAAACGCCAACCCTGTCCTTTTTGGCCTGTACTTTGGCGGAGAGAAAATTAAATTTGCTTCCTTTCTGCAATTTGTAGTTTTCATCAAAAGGTGTCTTTTTAACATTTATATTTTTATCAATTTTCTATTTAAATCGTTTCAGCTAAAATTTCAATTTATTTTTTTATATGGTCCCCTTGTACTACAATTTACAACTAGGTAACTCGAATTTTGGCTATTTTGAGTTAGCTACTTGTATCTACCTAATTTTAACCGCTTCTTTTAGTGCTACAACTAAATATGTTCTATTATGTTTTTAAATATAAATTATCCACTTGCAAAATGTAGATAAGTCCCAGATATATTCAATTTTCTCAATAACAGTAATTTCAAGTTACCCAGTTGTAGTATTAAGGGGACGATAACTTGTCAACTATAAATTACAAGTTACATTTTTTTTTTCAAATTATTATTACATATTGGTTACAATAATATACCCAAATAAAAGAAGAGACTCTTTTGATTCTTACTCTCTTATTTGAACTCTTCCTAATTCGAACTAATTTTAATACATTATGAGAATCCGATTTAGAGAGTTTTAACTGTACCATAAAAATAGGTACATTTCTTAAATTTTATTATACGTTGGGGACCATCCATTAATTACGTGAGCTATTTTTCGATAAGTTTAGACTCCTCCCCCCCTTAGGTAAGATTTAGTGAGATTTGCCTGGACCCCCCTCCCCTTACGCGAGATTGAAGCTAAAAATATTTTCAACAAAATTTATTTTTATTATTTGGGAAAATAATGAACCATTCAGTACTCTCGAACTGAATGATTTTAATGGCCATGACATTTTTTTAACAGGCAAAATGAACACTTAAAATATTTTTTTTTTAATATCTGTAGTTTTTTTATATTTTTTAAAGTTGACGTGAGATTTTTGATTATCCCCCCTCCGGTTTAAATGAGATATACACCCCTATTCTGTAACTTTTCGTTATCGTTATGAAATCGTTAAAAGCCGTAAAGTTTAGTTTACACTCAGAATTGCATTAAATAGTAATGTAATGGTATGTAGAAACCAAACTTTACGGTTCTTAACGATTTCATAACGATAACGAAAAGTTACAGAATAGGGGGGTTAGTAAGATTTTACAGGACCTCTCTCCCCCCCCCCCATTCTGAGCTCACGTAATTAATGGATGCCCCCTTGTAAAATATTAGTAACAAGAATATTTTTTGCGTTACGTTTACTAGGATTTGAACTGACAGCATGATTAGTCCCCCCCAAGTTTATAAGTTTGGTTTGACAGCCAAAATCGAGTCAACTTTTCCATGCATGCAAGTCAAATTGGATCAGAATTAATGTCATCTGGACTAATGTGTACATTTTCTACTTTGCAGATTTGAATCATCCAAGAGCTATCGAAGGTGGATCTACAATCTTGGAAGCTGGACAGAGTTAGTTGGTTTAAAAAGATGCTTGCTGACGAACGAAATGTTTTAATTAGAAAATTTGGTCCAACGAGTTCTGCAAGAGAGTTGTTCAAGAAAATGTAAGTTATATTTTCTTCCTTATAAACAAGGAGTTTTCCAAATGTATACACTTTGTATCCTATGTGTCCCTTATGCCCAAGATTAAAAAATTGTTCTGTTAAAATAGTTCTGTTTTAAAGTTGTGTAAATTACAAAAATTTTAGAACATCATTACTAATAATAATTTTTTTCAGTCTTCCCCCATCATAAGTTATCGGATGTACATCACTGCAGCAAATTGGAAAGCAGCAACTGAAAATTATTCTAATTGCACCACTGTGAAGAAACAACAAAGACTGCCACACTTTGAGGATCAGAGCAGCTTTATTAGAGGTTAGTGACATGTCTATTTTATAAAATTTTAAGTTCCTTCTTGCAATGTAGTCTTGACCAAAGTCCTTCAGATGATTTTACAATTGTAAAAATCGCTAATCCTTTCCTGTAATTTATCTGGGATTTAAATTTTTTAAATTTCTTCTTAGAATTGCAATTTAGGGTCATTTGGTTTAAGGGGGATCACCACTGTAGCAGCCTATAAAATAACGTTTTTTTAGCAATTTTTTTTGGATGGAAAGAAAGGTAATAGAAAAATAATATTCAAGGAAGTTATTAAGTATTTATTTAAGTATTAGAAAAAAAATTATCGTTGTAAAATATTAAAAAATTTAGACACCGGAGCCATTCTCGTGAGACATGTTGAATTGGAGGAGCTCTGCGGCGGCAAACCTAGTTGGCGCAAATTTGAACCTAAAAAAAAAAAAAAAATCACTTAATCTACATGGTTGTATCTATAGCACCACGGTAGGAATTTTAAAAATATTGATTTTTGTGTGATTGGCGAGTATTTGAATTAAAAAGTTCGATTTTTAACAAAAAAATGGACAATCATTTGTTAATAAATAATGTTTAAATTAACTTATCGAAAATTCCTACCGTGGTGCTATGCGAAATGTTATTTTAAAGATACTGTTAAAATTTTGAAGGAAAAGAATGAAAATTGTTCGAGTTATCTTTGCCGCCAATTTGAAAAATAGAGTTTTGAGATAAATGAAGTTGAAATTTTGAAATGTGTTATAAGCATGAAAAAATCAAAAATTTTACTGTTTAAATTTTTTTACCTTTAATCTGCTACCCCAGGTCCATAAAGCTGCCCTTCTATATTTAAATTTTCACCCTCGTCTTTTTTCCTCGAAGATTTAATACTAGAGCGTGCATCTCTTGCTGCATCTGTCAATGACAATTCTGCTTGCTTGATCCGCTTAGCATCAGTGTTTTAAATTAAACCTCTGATAATTTGCTACAATGTTTATTCTTTTACTCCTTACACGCTTGATAATTTAAACTACACTGAAATATCGTGTGGAGTCCTCCATGAGGTTAGCTCGGTTAACGGTAAACCTCCCTAAGCCCTTACGGTACTTATCCTGGTAATTAGTACGGTACCTGATAAGGGGATCTCAACATCAGATTGAATTGTATATTTTGTACCTTTCTTACCTTTTTTGCCACTTGAATATGATTTTGGAGCCAAATTTTAAACAGTGGCGTTAAAACTATTTTGTAACTTATTGAGTACAAATTTATAAACTGTTAAAAGTAGCACTACACACAAACAGTCCTTTTTACTAATAAAATTGTTTTTATAATTAATAATAATTATTTTTAAATAACAATAAAAATGTTTAAAAAAATAATAATTCAAGACTCAAAAACACACCACAACATCACCAGGAAAACTAAATAAATGAACTGGAATAAAAAGGAAAGATAGGCCGTACCTTCCCAGTTCATGGTGTTATACCATAAAATTAGTTTTAGTATAGTAGGTATCATATTCCTAGCTGGACCTATACATATTTACAAACTTATACCTGCTGGAAACAAGATACTATTATATAGCTTGGGTTTTTAAATGCTTTTAAATTTTTTAAAATAATAAATTTAGTTATGTTACACATGAGAACAAATAATGTAATATTATAATTAAAATTAATTTGTTATACTGTATTTGTAGTCGTTCCGATTAATATGTTATGTCCGACGCGCTTGGGAAAAAGCAATAAATTTCAAAGAAAAAATTTGTTTAAGATAACAAACTTTTTACCACATATTCTAGAAGGTTCAAAGCATCTATTAAGTCATTAAAAAAAAATTTGATTTTTTGAAAAATCTACAGTAGTTATACCCCTTAATAATTGTAAAATTCTCGAATACCCCCTGTATAGATACTTTGGCCGCGTAAAATTAATTTTGCTTCTTGTCACTTGTCAAAAAAGGAGGGTTTTTTTGGAAATCTCGAAAATCGTTTGGGATAAACAACTAAACATTTCGTTGAATTTTTTTTATTTGATGTCAATTTGGTTCCCAAAGTTGGAATTGAACAAGTCGTGAGGCAGATTTTCCAAATAAACCCGGCTGTGCCCTTTCTTTTAATTGTTATTAAATCGGTATTTGTAGTTCCTTTCATTTTAATTTAACGTCGAATTGTGGTGGTTATTATTATGTGTATATCTTCAATAGTTTGAAGTTTTACATCCCCTCTTTCTATCGTAATAATCAAATTATTATTTAATAATTTCGCCACATTCTCCAAATAAATATTTGTTATAATAATAAATAAATGTGTGTTTTCCTACTTTGCAGATTTGAAACACCTACGAGCTATTGACGGAGGATTTACAATCACAGAGTCTGGACAAAGTTGAGGAAGATGTTTGTCGACGTTGACTGAAATGATTTGGTGTAGAATACTTGGTTCAAAGAAATGAAGAAAAGCATAAATTGAGGCGAAGTTTTGCAAGAGCGCCGTTGCATTATTTTTAAAGAAAAGGTAATATGTGTTCTATTTTATTTTCTTGCGTTCATGTAAATTTGTGGTTTGGTTTTGACAAGTTGCTTACAGCGACACCATTTATAACAACGGATAACAACAATTTTACCAATTACTGCAGATTACTGTACTTGTATCGACAATTACAGATTTCTATTTCTTACCAACATCTACAGATTACAATGTTTTAGTTCACTTTCTGTCCAATTAATTTATAACCTTAAAATTATATAAATATGCAACTTACCAATTTTTAAATGAGATGCAAATTATTTTGTGATTAAAATACGTAATGTTATGTGTTTGTTATAGATTTTCATAGCGAAAAAGTTGGATGGCGAAGTGAAAATTTTAACAACGACAATTGGAAAATTACGGAAGCTTTAACTGCCGCACCATTTGAAAACAAGGTTAGTTTAGTCTTTTTTGTTCAATCCATTTTCTAACATCTTCTTTAGGCCCATTAGTATAATTTGCAGTATTAGTATAATTTGAAACTGCATGTTCTCTTATTTGTAACAGTGTAAACAAAAAGTTTGTCTGCCGTTTCTTTGTTGACTACAAATAGTCGTAAAATTTCTTTCTCACCATCAACGTTATAACAATAGCTACGGTTGTTGTTTGCTTCCCAGTAAAATTCTTCAATTAATCTTGCTTACGTAGAGAAGGTAGTAATATCGAACGTGGAACCTCCTGATTACAAAGGGTCCAAGGGACTTGTCTAATAAGTTTTAGTTTACTCGAAGTTTCTTTGTTTTGTGCGTGTCTAATAAGTTGTGATGGTATTAGAAAAAAATGGAAGTGTAAAAGATGGTTTTAGACTATTGTCAAGGTAAGCTTGGTTGATTTTAAATAATTTTGATGTAAATTTGGAAAAAATAAAAAATGAAGTTGTTTTTATTATGAAACCCATTCCCACTTTTATTATATCGTCGGCTTAATTGTAAAACCTTCCAAATCCGATTTTAAAAAAAATTTATGTTCAATGAAAAACTTGTAAATTCTCTAATATGGAAATTATGAAATCCCCGTGAAATATTTCTATGATAAACATAAAACTATATTTTTGGAGTATCTCATAAAAATTTCATAAATTAGAATTCTAAAATAAGAGTAGTAGCAGATTTTAAAAGTCACCCGAAAAGTTTTGTTAATCGGACTTGGAAGGTTTTACAAGTAAGCCGACGATATATTACTGTTATATTGTTGACAAGTGTAGAGAGAGATACGGCAGTTTTTATTTTACTCTGGAGGAACTACGCGATAGTTTAGAATTATTTAGGAAAGCTTATCGGAAGTGTCAAATTGGTGCTTGTAGCCGTCAATGGTTTTAGAGTCACGGTCATCTACTCATCAAGCAGAAGCTGAATTTAGGGCGACAGCACTAGGGAGTAATCCAGAAAATGAAACCTCTTATCACGCCTCAACCTGGACCTTCTAATGCATTCGTTTTACCTGCAGATATTATTATATTAAATATATTTTATCATATAATTATAAAAGAATACAGAACAGCATGGAGGGAACATCTGGATAGAATGGAAGACGATGGAATGGAATGGCCAAGGAAGCTGTTCCTATATAAGCCTAGAGGAAGAAGATCCATAGACCGTCCCAGGAAGAGGTGGCGAGAGTTTTGAGTGATGCAACTGACCACTGGTGTCAAAAATGTGGTTGATGGTGATGATAGTGATATTTTATGATTATGTCTGTAGTTAAAGGTATAATGGTACCTCGTTAATTTTCATATTTTAATTTATACTAGCCGTAATCGAAGAAAAACAAAGAGGGGTTCCATATTACTACCTTCTTCTCTATCTTTCCTTGTGACAGGTCGTATATTATGCCATAACTAAGTTTTTGTTATAAATCAAAAGAAATCTCCACGTAATAATGCAAATGACATTTTTGCGTTTTTACTCCTCATAATTGTCAAATTGGAACTGCGTTTTAGGTAAACCATCGTTACTCGAAAAAATTCTCAACGCAACCTACAAAATTAGATTAGGGACTTGTAATTTTCGTGCGACTTCTCCACAAAAAACGTGTGTTAATTTTTCTTCTTCTATTACTGTGATAATTTTATAATTGTGCTGTGTTCTTGTTCTCTACACCACTATTAGATCTCTAGTGGCTAGGACAGCATCAACGGCGTAGGATGTCCGGAAAATCATAGATTTCTTTATTTTTGTTACAACATCTCGAGACATTGAGATGTTACCGATTGCAGGTGAATCAATGATTCTTGTTTAATTATTGCAGCTTTTGTTATTTTTGGCTTTACACATGAAGTTACAAAAGAAGAGAGATGTTAAATCGAAAAGATTGTGGTGGTAGGATAAGTTGAAAGGCAATTACTGTATTTTTAAATTTTACTTTAACAATTTTACCCGCACGGTTTTTGTCTGCGTTGGGCTGTTTCCTAGATGCGCGATTTATTGTTTAGTAAGTTGTCTTCAGATGGCAACTCATTTGCATTTTTTACTTTTTTTATTTTGATTTGATTGTCCTAGGTATCCCTTGAGGATTTTACTTGCTTTGTTATGTGTTTGTGTGTTTCCTATAGGTATGGAGTTTTAGAGTCAAACATTGTCAACCCCACCTTTTATTGGGTTCACATTTTGTCATCGAAAGGTAAATCGTGAAAAAAATGAATCGCGCATCTAGGAAAGTGCCCAGCACAGACATAACGCGTCGCTAAAATTGACTGTAAATACACATTTACATTTATAAAGTAAAATTAAATAAAGTAACTGCCTCTCAACTTACCCTTCCACCACAATCGTACCGATTCAACATCTCTATTCTTTGGAACCTCTGGAATATCAATGGTTCCTCGTTCAAACAAAGCTAAAAATAACAAAAACTGCAATAATTAAACCGGAATTAATTCAAGATAAATATAATAATAAATAAATTATATTTATTAATAAATTCGAATAAATTCGCTGCAGCGGGTGAAAAAGGGGTTAAGTCATTTTTTTCGAAAATGGGTTTTTGTCATTTTTGGAACTTATAAGCGTTCACCTTTGCATTGATATACGTAATAATAATTATTATACCCATGCAAATGTGAACGCTTGTAGGTTCCAAAAATGACAAAAACTCAGCTTGGAAAAAAATGACTTAACCTCTTTTTCACCCGCTGCAGCCAATTATTAAATACGCTTCTAAGAAAAAAAACGAAATTTGTGGTTTTCCGGCCATCCTACGCCGCTGATGCAGTCCTAGGCACTAGAGGTGGAATTGTGCTGTAGGTTCAAGCTACCGTTGCCTGTCGCAACGGAGTCCCTCGATGTCGGAATGATAACAAGCCTTCCCATAGATAGACACCCGATAAATACAAAACCGAAATTGGCAGACGTTTAAGAATTGTAGCAGCAGCGCAGTGGCCAAGAAATGGTAAAAAAGTAACCGTTACGGGTACACTCGCTATATTTAAAGATCATACGGAAGTGGCGAAATGGGGTGTAATCACCACAGGTACATGCCATGTCTAACACAAGCGGTAATTTTTCTTGTGTGATTTTTCAAATCAAAGCATGAAAAATTGCCGCTCGCATCAGACAATGGCATAAGCATAAGGTGTATAATCTTTAGATATAGCGAGTGTACCCGTAACGGTTACCTTTTTACCATGCCTTGGCTTCCGCGCTGCCCTACAACTTTTTGCAATTTGAAAACGCGAATTACTTTTTTATCCGACCAATAAAATGTCTGCCATTTTCGGTTTGTCGATAACGAGCGTCCGTCTCTGTATTTACACGTCGGATTATAAAATTGCACCTTATAGTTTTGATTTAATGTTGTAGGTTTTTACTTTATATAATTAGATGTAAAAAAGAATTTGTATGGAAATCGGGCAGATCAAAGAAATAGAATCTAAATCTTTCATTTAGAAATCAATTTATAACGATGTCCATGTTTTTAGCCTCCTAAACCAGGTCCTCCATTAAGAAATAAAAGTTAGGCTCGTTGGCCGGGTCGGCGCAAAGAAGCAAAATAAAAGGTCTAAAGGTGCTCGCACACTTAGGCGACGCGACACTACACACACCAAAATGTGCGGACCTTACCAAACTGTCGCGTCGCCTGGTGTGTTGTGGTGTCGCGTCGCCTAAGTGTGCGGGCAGCTTAATAGTACTTTATCCCTATAATATTAATTTCTTTCCCCTAAACATCCCTGCTCTAAAACGTCCTAGACCGCTTAGGAGAGCTTTGTTTGGATCCGAAAACTAAGGACATCAGATCATTCCGGCAAATGTAGAACTCGCTACGCGAAAACTGTAAGTCCCTTCGTGGATGTCATCCATCCTCATCTTTACGGATGACAGAATCCCGAAATCAAGTCCTCCAATTTTTTCTTAAAGTGGGGTCCGATAGCCCTTGAGTACGTGGTTCCAATAACAAATGAGGAATTCAAATCCGGTAATTCCCTTCAAGCCCCTCGATCTGAAAAGATTTTAGATCCCGCTCATAAAACCATAAAAGAATTAAGGGCAGGGCTTTTAATTCTTTTTCGCCTCCTAGTGACGAAAAGTGTGTGTCCCGTTTCTTACGTTATCGAGTACCAAAACAGTCCATTCACGGCCGCGATAGCAAAATAAATAGCCGTTATAAATCCAATTTTTTGAGGGGGGGGCTTGGACCCCCTATCCCACCCTTAGTTGCGCCCATGCTTTTAGTTAAGGAGTAAAAGAGTAATTTTGATTTTTATTATTTCTAATTTCAGATAAACGCCGGGGCCGCCCATCCGTCACCTACCATTTGGACCACAGGAATAGGAGTTTTCGAAAGAAAGATTGGAAAATATTGCGTTGCCTTGTACTTACTTACATATTTTTACAATAAAATTTAAAATATCGTTTATTAGTATAATTGATCAACAAAAGCTGTGTTAACGGCTGCTATAGCGCCATTTTGTGGTCGAGTTCTTTTTTTTAGTCTTCAAGTGAAAATAAATATGAGATGATTCCGTAAGTATTTGAATTTTTACCTCTTTCAATTTATGCTTTCCTGATAAGTAACTTAAAAAAGTAGTGGCAAAATTATATAAATAAAACGTCCCATGTATTAGGAGAACATCTCGATGTAAGTATCACAAGTAAATAAAAATATACCTCTTTCAACTTCTGCGATCCTGGTAAGAAAACTTAAAAACTTGCAAATTTTTACAAATAAAAAGTCAATTTATTAGGAGCACAAATATAAAAATTTACCTCTATTAACTTCTGTGCTCCTGGTCAGAAATCTTAAAAACTTTGAAATTTTTACAAATAAAAATTAAATTTATTAGGAGCACAAATATAAAAATTTACCTCCTTTAACTTCTGCGCTCCTGGTCAGAAATCTTAAAAACTTTGAAATTTTTACAAATAAAAATTAAATTTATTAGGAGCACAAAAATAAAAATACACCTCCTTCAACTTCTGTGATCCTGGTCGAAAACTTAAAAAAAAAGCAAATTTTTACAAATAAAAACTTACAAGTATTAGGAGCACAAATATAAAAATATACCTCTTAACTTCTGCGATCCTGGTAGCAAAACAGTAAATTTTTAAAAATCGTTACTTATCAGGAGTGCATGAGTTGTAAGAAATAAATTTGAAAAATATTCTAAGTCCAATTGTCAAAAAATGTTTTGACACTCGCGTGACGATGAAGTAGAGGTGGAAAAATGCGATTCGAGTTCGGTATGCATTCGGAAACCGACCCCACTATTTTTGATGCTAGAGTGGGGAATTTTGGGTATATAAGTAATGTATCTCGTTAGGGCGGGTGGTTGGGACTACGCGAGCGAAGCGAGCGACGGTGGACTGGAGGAGCCCAGGTTCAGAGGCTTAAACCGAAAGGCTGTCCATTTCATTTTTGAATATTTAGTATTAAATTATTGGTGGTATGACACTTGTAAATAAAATTCTGTTGTACTTTACTTTTCATTTATTCACATCAGCATAATATTAAATATTACAAAGTATAATTTATAACAAGTAAACATATAATATCAACAAACACCACGACACTTGGAACGACTGGATCCGACCACGCACCTCTGCCATTCGCCATGGACTCCTCGTTGTAGTGGGCCCATCATTTCCAATCTGCAAAGTACAAAATACAAATTACAAACTCATCAACACTTTATAAAAATTCGTCGACATCTTCGACTACAAATAAACACTCGTGACCCACGCCATTCCGGGGATTTTCAAAATAGAACACCGCGAGGTAGGTGGTGAACTACGGCGATGGCATTAACAATGCCAAATTTTTAATTAAGTTCCGCACCATAATCGCGTTTTCGATGTTCAACTTATCACCCCAAACGCAAATTTACCACAAAAATTAAAGAAGAGGTGGGGGATTTATATTTTACACATGACGCGCTCCAACAATTTCTCCACAGCTCTAACAAGTGATGGAATTTTTTACGAATACAAAATTAAAATTACAAGACCAAAATTTAACCTACTATTTGACGCGCAATACAGGGACGGCGTCGGTGTTTTTTACGATTACAAAACTAAAATTACAAGACCAAAATTTAACCTACTATTTTTAACGCGCAATACAGGGACGGCGTCGGTGTTTTTTACGATTACAAAACTAAAATTACAAGACCAAAATTTAACCTACTATTTTTAACGCGCAATACAGGGACGGCGTCGGTGTTTTTTACGATTACAAAACTAAAATTACAAGACTAGAAATTAACCTACTATTTTACGCGCAATACAGGACCGGCGTCGGTGTTTATTACGATTACAAAACTAAAATTACAAGACCAGAAATTAACCTACTCTTTTACGCGCAATTCAGGGACGGCGTCGGTGTCTTTTACGATTACAAAACTAAAATTACAAGACCAGAAATTAACCTACTATTTTACGCGCAATTCCGGGACGGCGTCGGTGTTTTTTACGATTACAAAACTAAAATTACAAGACCAAAAATTTACCTACTATTTTACGCGCAATTCAGGGACGGCGTCGGTGTTTTTTACGATTACAAAACTAAAATTACAAGACCAAAAATTTACCTACTATTTTACGCGCAATTCAGGGACGGCGTCGGTGTTTTTTACGATTACAAAACTAAAATTACAAGACCAAAAATTTACCTACTATTTTACGCGCAATTCAGGGACGGCGTCGGTGTTTTTTACGATTACAAAACTAAAATTACAAGACCAAAAATTAACCTACTATTTTACGCGCAATTCAGGGACGGCGTCGGTGCTTTTTACGATTACAAAACTAAAATTACAAGACCAAAAATTAACCTACTATTTTACGCGCAATTCAGGGACGGCGTCGGGGTTTTTTACGATTACAAAACTAAAATTACAAGACCAAAAATTAACCTACTATTTTACGCGCAATTCAGGGACGGCGTCGGTGTTTTTTACGATTACAAAACTAAAATTACAAGACCAGAAATTAACCTACTATTTTACGCGCAATTCCGGGACGGCGTCGGTGTTTTTTACGATTACAAAACTAAAATTACAAGACCAAAAATTAACCTACTATTTTACGCGCAATTCAGGGACGGCGTCGGTGTTTTTTACGATTACAAAACTAAAATTACAAGACCAAAAATTTACCTACTATTTTACGCGCAATTCAGGGACGGCGTCGGTGTTTTTTACGATTACAAAACTAAAATTACAAGACCAAAAATTAACCTACTATTTTACGCGCAATTCAGGGACGGCGTCGGTGTTTTTTACGATTACAAAACTAAAATTACAAGACCAAAAATTAACCTACTATTTTACGCGCAATTCAGGGACGGCGTCGGGGTTTTTTACGATTACAAAACTAAAATTACAAGACCAAAAATTAACCTACAATTTTACGGGCAATTCAGGGACGGCGTCGGTGTTTTTTACGATTACAAAACTAAAATTACAAGACCAAAAATTTACCTACTATTTTACGCGCAATTCAGGGACGGCGTCGGTGTTTTTTACGATTACAAAACTAAAATTACAAGACCAAAAATTAACCTACTATTTTACGCGCAATTCAGGGACGGCGTCGGTGCTTTTTACGATTACAAAACTAAAATTACAAGACCAAAAATTAACCTACTATTTTACGCGCAATTCAGGGACGGCGTCGGGGTTTTTTACGATTACAAAACTAAAATTACAAGACCAAAAATTAACCTACTATTTTACGCGCAATTCAGGGACGGCGTCGGTGTTTTTTACGATTACAAAACTAAAATTACAAGACCAAAAATTAACCTACTATTTTACGCGCAATTCAGGGACGGCGTCGGGGTTTTTTACGATTACAAAACTAAAATTACAAGACCAAAAATTAACCTACAATTTTACGGGCAATTCAGGGACGGCGTCGGTGTTTTTTACGATTACAAAACTAAAATTACAAGACCAAAAATTTACCTACTATTTTACGCGCAATTCAGGGACGGCGTCGGTGTTTTTTACGATTACAAAACTAAAATTACAAGACCAAAATTTAACCTACTATTTTTAACGCGCAATACAGGGACGGCGTCGGTGTTTTTTACGATTACAAAACTAAAATTACAAGACCAAAATTTAACCTACTATTTTTAACGCGCAATACAGGGACGGCGTCGGTGTTTTTTACGATTACAAAACTAAAATTACAAGACCAAAATTTAACCTACTATTTTTAACGCGCAATACAGGGACGGCGTCGGTGTTTTTTACGATTACAAAACTAAAATTACAAGACTAGAAATTAACCTACTATTTTACGCGCAATACAGGACCGGCGTCGGTGTTTATTACGATTACAAAACTAAAATTACAAGACCAGAAATTAACCTACTCTTTTACGCGCAATTCAGGGACGGCGTCGGTGTCTTTTACGATTACAAAACTAAAATTACAAGACCAGAAATTAACCTACTATTTTACGCGCAATTCCGGGACGGCGTCGGTGTTTTTTACGATTACAAAACTAAAATTACAAGACCAGAAATTAACCTACTATTTTACGCGCAATTCCGGGACGGCGTCGGTGTTTTTTACGATTACAAAACTAAAATTACAAGACCAAAAATTTACCTACTATTTTACGCGCATTTCAGGGACGGCGTCGGTGTTTTTTACGATTACAAAACTAAAATTACAAGACCAAAAATTAACCTACAATTTTACGGGCAATTCAGGGACGGCGTCGGTGTTTTTTACGATTACAAAACTAAAATTACAAGACCAAAAATTTACCTACTATTTTACGCGCAATTCAGGGACGGCGTCGGTGTTTTTTACGATTACAAAACTAAAATTACAAGACCAAAATTTAACCTACTATTTTTAACGCGCAATACAGGGACGGCGTCGGTGTTTTTTACGATTACAAAACTAAAATTACAAGACCAAAATTTAACCTACTATTTTTAACGCGCAATACAGGGACGGCGTCGGTGTTTTTTACGATTACAAAACTAAAATTACAAGACCAAAATTTAACCTACTATTTTTAACGCGCAATACAGGGACGGCGTCGGTGTTTTTTACGATTACAAAACTAAAATTACAAGACTAGAAATTAACCTACTATTTTACGCGCAATACAGGACCGGCGTCGGTGTTTATTACGATTACAAAACTAAAATTACAAGACCAGAAATTAACCTACTCTTTTACGCGCAATTCAGGGACGGCGTCGGTGTCTTTTACGATTACAAAACTAAAATTACAAGACCAGAAATTAACCTACTATTTTACGCGCAATTCCGGGACGGCGTCGGTGTTTTTTACGATTACAAAACTAAAATTACAAGACCAGAAATTAACCTACTATTTTACGCGCAATTCCGGGACGGCGTCGGTGTTTTTTACGATTACAAAACTAAAATTACAAGACCAAAAATTTACCTACTATTTTACGCGCATTTCAGGGACGGCGTCGGTGTTTTTTACGATTACAAAACTAAAATTACAAGACCAAAAATTAACCTACAATTTTACGGGCAATTCAGGGACGGCGTCGGTGTTTTTTACGATTACAAAACTAAAATTACAAGACCAAAAATTTACCTACTATTTTACGCGCAATTCAGGGACGGCGTCGGTGTTTTTTACGATTACAAAACTAAAATTACAAGACCAAAAATTTACCTACTATTTTACGCGCAATTCAGGGACGGCGTCGGTGTTTTTTACGATTACAAAACTAAAATTACAAGACCAAAAATTTACCTACTATTTTACGCGCAATTCAGGGACGGCGTCGGTGTTTTTTACGATTACAAAACTAAAATTACAAGACCAGAAATTAACCTACTATTTTACGCGCAATTCCGGGACGGCGTCGGTGTTTTTTACGATTACAAAACTAAAATTACAAGACCAAAAATTTACCTACTATTTTACGCGCAATTCAGGGACGGCGTCGGTGTTTTTTACGATTACAAAACTAAAATTACAAGACCAAAAATTTACCTACTATTTTACGCGCAATTCAGGGACGGCGTCGGTGTTTTTGACGATTACAAAACTAAAATTACAAGACCAAAAATTTACCTACTATTTTACGCGCAATTCAGGGACGGCGTCGGTGTTTTTTACGATTACAAAACTAAAATTACAAGACCAAAAATTTACCTACTATTTTACGCGCAATTCAGGGACGGCGTCGGTGTTTTTTACGATTACAAAACTAAAATTACAAGACCAAAAATTTACCTACTATTTTACGCGCAATTCAGGGACGGCGTCGGTGTTTTTGACGATTACAAAACTAAAATTACAAGACCAAAAATTTACCTACTATTTTACGCGCAATTCAGGGACGGCGTCGGTGTTTTTTACGATTACAAAACTAAAATTACAAGACCAAAAATTTACCTACTATTTTACGCGCAATTCAGGGACGGCGTCGGTGTTTTTTACGATTACAAAACTAAAATTACAAGACCAAAAATTTACCTACTATTTTACGCGCAATTCAGGGACGGCGTCGGTGTTTTTTACGATTACAAAACTAAAATTACAAGACCAGAAATTAACCTACTATTTTACGCGCAATTCCGGGACGGCGTGGGTGTTTTTTACGATTACAAAACTAAAATTACAAGACCAAAATTTAATCTACAAGACGCGCGTAAATACAGGGCTGGATTCGGGGTCCTTTACGATTACAAAATTAAAATTTCAAGACCAAAGTTTAAAGTTACGGTGAAATTTCACATATCGAAGCGTATCTGTGGCGGCTCGTGGCAAATATTTTTGAGTGTTCTGAATTATAAAATTTTTAGTAAAATTCTAATCTGAGAAAAGATATTTTACTACCAAAATTTGTTAAACATTAATTAATTTTTTACTTGAATATAATTTTTAATTTTTGATAAAACATATCTGTTTTTCATTACTTCGTCAGTATGTTTTTTATATTTATCCAATACACAGCTGTGTGTGAGAAGGGGGCAACGTGTTTTGAAAAATTACCGCTCTCGTCAGACGATGGAATGAGGTGTATAATGTTTAGATCTAGAGAGAGTGTACCAGTAAAGTGGCATTCAAATAGGGGATTGTATTTGGATGGTAGAGGCCGACACTGCTGATAGGTTCGAAAACGTAAGATTACCAACCTTGATTGATTATTTTCAAACCTATCAGCAATTCATGATTCTAGCATCCAAATACAAACTTCTATGTGAATGCAGCTTAACGGATACCTTTTTACCACCCCTTGGCTTCCGCGCTGCCCTACGACTTGGTAAAATTTGAAAACGCGAATTACTTTTTTATCCGACCAGTAAAATGTCTGCCATTTTCGGTTTTGTATTTATGGGGTGTCTATCTATGGGAAGATGTGTTATCTTTCCGACATCGAGGGACTCCTCTGTCGCAACGGTAGCTTGAACGTACAGCACAATTCCACCTCTAGTGGCTAGAACAGCATCAACGGCGTAGGATGGCCGGAAAACCATAAATTTCTTTGTTTTTGTTAGAAGCGCATTTAGCTTGCCTCAATAATTTACATCGACATTGTGATGTTACCGTTCGCTGGTGAATTAATTCTTGTTTAATTATTGTAATCTTTATAGCTGGAACTCTGTTTGAACGATGAAGCATTAATATTCTAGGGGTTCCTAAAGAATAGAGATGTTGAATCGAAACGATTGTGGTGGAAAGGGAAGTTGAGAAGAAGTTACTGTATTTAATTTTCCTTTATGATATCTCTTGTAAATGTGTATTTGCAGTCAATTTTACAGACGCGTTATGTCTGTGCTGGGCAGTTTCCTACAGGCGTAATTTATTTTTTTGACGAGTTGTCTTCTGATGACAAAATCTGAACCCAATAAAAGGTGGGGTTCATGACTCCAAAAGTCCATATAGGAGACACACAAATACATAACAAAGTAAGTAAAATCCAGGATATCTTGAAGAGATACCCTGGGACAATCAAATCAAAATAAAAAAACTAAAAAATACACATGAGTTGCCATCCGAAGGCAACTTCTAAAACAATAAATCGCGCATCTAGGAAACAAAAAACTTGGGTAAAATTGATTGCAAAAACATCAAGTAAAATTTTAAAATACAGTAATTGCCTTTCAACTTACACTACCACCACAATCTTTTCGATGCAACATCTCCATTTATTTGGAACTTGTGGAATATTGATGATTCATTGTTGAAACTGGACTTCATGTGTAAAGCTAAAAATAACAAAAGCTGCAATAATTAAACAAGAATCATCGATTCACCTGCGATTGGTAACATCTCAATGTTGACGTAAATTATTGAGGCAACCTAAAAAATGCACTTGTAACAAAAATAAAGAAATCTATGGTTTTCCGGACATCCTACGCCGTTGATGCTGTCCTAGCCACTAGAGATGGAATAGTAGTGTAGAGAACAATAACACAATTATAAAATTATCAGAGTAATAGAAAAAGAAAAATTAATAGGTACACGTTTTTTGTGGAGAAGTCGCAAGAAAATGACAAATTCCTAATCTAAGTTTGTAGGTTGAGTTGAGGATTTTTTCGAGTAACGATGGTCTACCTAAACTGCAGTTCCAATTTGACAATAAATTATGAGAAGCAAAAACGCAAAAATTTCATTTGAATTCTTACATGGCGATTTTTTCGATTTATAATAAAAACTTATTTATGGCATAAAATATGACCTGTCACGAGGAAAGATAGAGAAGAAGGTAGTAATATGGAACCCCTCTTTGTTTTTCTTCGATTACCGCTAGTTTAAATTAAAATATGAAATTTAATGAGGTACTATGATACCTTTAATTACAGACATAATCATAAAATATCACCATCATCAACTACACTTTTGACACCAGCGGTCGGTTGCATCACTCAAAATTGATCTCGCCACCTCTTCCTGGGACGGTCTATGGATCTTCTTCCTCTAGGCTTATATAGGAACAGCTTCCTTGGCATTCCAATATCTTCTATTCTATCCAGATGTTTCCTCCATGTTGTTCTGTATTCTTTTATAATTATATGATAAAATATATTTAATATAATATCTGCTGGTAAAACGAGTGCATTTGAAGGTCCAGGTTGAGGCGTGGATTACTCCCTAGTGCGGTCGCTCTAAAATCAGCTTCTGCTTGATGGGTAGATGACGGTGACTCTGAAAGCATTGACGGCTACAAGCACCACTTTGACACTTCAGATAAGCTTTCCTAAATAATTCTAAACTATCACGTAGTTCCTCCAGAGTAAAATAAAAACTGCGACATCTCTTCACTTCTCAGCAATATAATAAAATCAGGAATGGGTTTCATAATAAAAACAACATCATTTTTTATTTTTTTCAAATTTACATTAAAATTATTTAAAATCAACCAAGCTTACCTTGACAATAGTCTAAAACTATCTTTTATACTTCCATTTAAATCTTTCTTCACCTTTAAAGTTTTATAATACCATCACAACTTATTAGACACGCACAAAACAAAGAAACTGCAAGTAAACTAAAACTTATTAGAAGAGTCCCTTAGGTCCTTTGTAATGAGGGGGTTCAGCGTTGGATATTACTACCTTCTCTACGTAAGCAAGATTATTTGAAGAATTTTACAGGGAAGCCAAAAACAACCGTAGCTACTGTTAGAGCATAGATAGTGAGAAAATTTTTTTACGACTATTTGAAATAAATAAAGAAACGGCAAACAAATTTTTTGTTTACTCCGTTACAAAAAAGAAAACATGCAGTTTCGGAGACTGCAAAAAACAAAAAATTGATCTTTTCGAGCTTAAGTACCTTTCCTCGTCACAGGTCACAATTGATTTTATAAGAAAAAATCTAAATTACTCTAAAGTGACTAAGAAAAGATATTGGAAAATGGATTGAACAAAAAAGACTAAACTAACCTTTTGTTTCCGCAATTTTCCAATTGCCGTTGTAAAATTGTGCACTTCGCAATCCACCTTTTTCGCTATGAAAATCTATAACAAACACATAATATTACGTATTTTAAACACAAAATAATTTGCATCTTATTTATAAATTAAAGAGTAATTTCTCTCTCTTTTTGAGAGAGAGAAATTACAGGGGAGGACTCGCGGTTTTACAATTATAAAATCATCTGAAGAATTTGGGTAAAGATTATACTGCAGGGAGAAACTTAAACTTTTTTAAAATAATCATGCAACTAACCTGTGATAAATTTGCTAAGGCTGCTGTGGTCCTCAAGCGGAGTGTTTTTTCGTTTTATCTTCCCATGCTACGGTTGGAATATTTTTCAATTGCAGCTTTCCAATTTTGTGTAGTGATGTACCATCCGATAATTTATTAAGGGGAAAGACTGGAACAAATTATTATATATAATGATTTTGTAAAAGTTTTGTTATTTATATAATTTTGAAACAGAACAGAATTTTAACAGAATAATTTGTTAATATTGAGGACAAGCCACACATAGGATATACGGTTATAAGATGTATTACATTATTTTACAGGTTTATTTAATGATACAAAATCTTCTGATTCATCATCATCAACTACACGCTTGAGAGCGGCGGTCCGTTAACGTCACTCAAAACTTCTTATTTTCGAATAAAAACTAAAAGTGCTTTAATTAAAGTATTCTATCTACCTTGATTTTGTAGTGTGCCAAATTTCATAATAGTTTTTAGTACCGTAATGATAGCTTTTACCGCACTAGTATAAGGGTAGGTTTTTCAACCCCTTAGCCTCTAATGCGGTCGATCAAATTTGGCATGCTTATTAATAATGACAGTTTAAACATGTGTCAAGAAAGAAGAAAGAGATCTAAAGAGATGCGCCCTGTGTATAACATTTAGTTGATATTTTTGTCTAGGGATAAGTTTTTAAGGCCTTTAGTTTCTAATGCAATTTATGAAATTTGGTAGGGTCATTGGTAACGGTATTTTAAGCTTATGTACAAAAATTTAGAACGCTATCTTAAAAGATAGATTACACAATTAAGTAAAAGTATAAAATTAGGAATGACAATTTTGGTAATCTGAGTTTCAAGTTTTAGTTCGTGTATAACGGTATATAATTTAAGCCAAATAAAAGCCTGCTTAACATGGAATAATTTTTTGTCCCAAAAAATTCAGATTCATGTACATTTCCCTATACTTGAATGCCAACAGAAAGCGAAAGTTATTTGGAACTCTTGAAATATCTAATATTTACATTCCAATATAAATTTAAAATTTTGTTCTCAAAGAGTTCTCGTTTACAAATTTGTCCCTATCAGAAGCGCAGGATGACGAAAATCTCATTAACCGTCGCGTAATCACAGGATGGAGTACATGCTTTTTAATTTCAATGGTAAACTGCTCATTTACGGGCAAGAAAATAAAACACTCACCTTTCCTTTAAAAATAATGCAACAGCGCTCTTGCAGAACTCCGCCTCAATTTATGTTTTTCTTCTTCTCGTTATGCCAAGTTTTCCTTCAAACCTCATCTCTTTGAATGACTCTTGGATGTTCCAAATCTGCAAAGTAGAAAAGACACACATTAGTTCAGATAACATTTCTTCTGATCCAACTCAACTTGCAAACAGGGATGGAAAGTGTACTTATCAAAGTATCAAACCAAATTTATAAACTTGGGGGAACTTATAATTTTTGTGTGTTACATAGCTCTTAGAGGAACTGAAGGATCTATGTGTTTGTGGAAATCAAATTAATGGCAAATCCGGGTGAATGTTCAAATTTAATTTATTAGAAAAAGTGCAACAAATTAAAAATCTAAAGTCGGGAACGAAAAGGTAAGTTGCTTTAGGCAAAAATACTAAAACACCTTCCGATTTGACTAGCAAATTTTTTCACTTCCTTTGAAAAATTTAATTTAACTGTCAAAGCAACAATAACCCCAAAGTTAAAGTTGACTCAGGCTAAGAAGAACCCACACGTGATAATGCGCAGTTACGAAAATTCCCCCCGCATGTACTGCGTTGATATTTCTCCTTGCCGGTTCTTCTTAGCCCTAGCCACCTTTAAACAATAATATTTAAAATAAATGAAAAACATTAAAAATTACTTGCAAAAATAAGCGTCAAATAACGCCAGTGACCAAATTCATTTAATTTGCATTCCTATATTGGGAGTTTTCACAAGATAAAACTTGCATTACTGACAATCTGGTTTTGTTAGAGAAAAACTAAATTACACTAATGATATACAACAGATAGTGGAAACTGGATTGCCAAAACAAAGAGTAAACTGACCTTTCGTTTTAAACTGCTGCGACAGCTTAGGTTTCTTCTCAACTTTGCAATTGTCGCTGTACAATTTTGCATTCCACCATTCAACTCGTTCGGTACAAAAACCTAGAACAAATACATAATTTACTATAAATATCACACATTAAATCCACCTAAATTAAAATTAGTCAGTCGTTTATACGTTGACGCCATATTGTGAGGTTATAAAATCATTTAAACAAAATTACCACGTACCACCAATTATTAACATTTTCAGGTTGAATAAAAGCATTAAACAATTGCAACCTAATATATAAGCACATTATGTAAACGAATCATTTACTAATTTTTATTTTTAATCTGCTAATTTTTGAAAAACTTTATAAAATCGCCTTGTCGTGCACGGCATAGTAACGAAGTTTGCAACATGCCACAGACGATTGACGAATCACAATCAAGAATTACGATTCGAGAGACATAGGCGCCCGATTTATTTTTTTACAGAAAGCTCCACATAATTTTTTTTAATATTACAAAAATATTATTCTTATTAACTCGTAGAAGTTAAATAATGATGTAAAATTTCAAGTATTACGAGTTACTTGTTTATAATCCATTATATCTACTCTTAGTGGATTTGCAGGTTCACACATTTGCGTTCTCGAAACTTTTTATAATGGAAAAACCAGAGAAGAAGGTGAATTAATACCTTACCAAAGCAAACATAATAATTTTCGCATCACAATCGCGTTTTCGGTGTTAACATTGCCACAAAAAATGCGGTCACGCAAAAGTACAATCCGAGTGGGGGGTTATTTTAGCACGATATGACGATCGTTCTTCGATAAAATATACACAAGACTAAAGAAAATTACAAATTGCAGGGGGCAAATTTAATTCTTCGTCAATAAAATACAAGGGCAGGATCTCATTTTTTAAGTTATTAAATTAAATAAAAAACCCAAAAATTGGAAATTACAAATTGCAGACAAAATTTAACTCTTCATCGCATAAATACAGGGGCGGCTTCACGTGATTTACAATTATTAAATCAAAGAACCTTACAGACCAGTCGATATAGCATCAAAACAGGAGTGTACCTTGCAAACAATGGTGTACTAAAAACTATCAAATAAATTTTTAGTTACTAATAAAGTATTCGATTAACTTATTAGTTATTAAAACCATGGACCTCTTAAAATAAAGATCTTTATTTTCGCATAAGGGCACCCAAAGCAAATAGCTTTGAATCCTTGTCTACATGGGAATGTCGACAACTTCTCAAGAAACTGGCAATGGGCACCTTACGCTGGGTACCAAGTCATGAGGGAATCGATGGTAATGAAAGGAAATGACAGGTGCAGACTTTGTGAATCGGAAGTCTAGTAGGAGTGTGATCCTACACAATGGATAGTGGAAACTGGATTGACAAAAAAAAGAGTAAACTGACCTTTCTCTTCAACGGCTGCGACAGCTTAAGTTTCTTCTCCACTTTGCAACTGCCTCTGTACAATTTTGCATTCCACCATTCAATTCGTTCGGTATGAAAACCGGTATACAACAAAAACATAATTTACTATATCACACATTACCAAGTTGTATATACGCTGACGCCATATTGTGAGGTTATTAAATAATTCAAACAAAATTACTACTTACCACTAATTATTAACATTTTCAGGTTAAATAAAAGCATTAAACAAATGCAACCTATCGTAAAGAGCACATATGTACAACAATCATTTACTAATTTTCATTTTTAACCTGCTAATCATTGAAAAACTTGATAATAATTTACATTGTGCACTTTCTACTAACGAAGTTAGTAAAATGTCAAACGATGATCGCCGAATCACAATTCGAGAGACATATGCGTCCGAATTATTTTTTCGCAAGGGGCACCATATAATTTTTTTTTTGAATATTTTTGTTAGGTCTTTGGTAAGAAGGCTAGAGTCTCGCAAACATTTTGTATTGGTTTGTTAAAAAAATCATATAATGAATTAGTGTTAATTTATATAATGATAAATTAGAAGTGGGAATACCAAAAAGTATTTTTTGTTGCAGAATATTATCAATGTTATTATTATTTGCAGACAATTTGATACTCTCTGACACTACTCTACGTTTTGGTACTTTCCAATACTTAAATAATTTAATGTTTATTGTGAAATTTACAGCTCCTCCTTAAAGATCTTCATCTTATCAATAAGAAACATTCATTAAATATTATGATTGTAGAAGGAAATGTAATAACAAATATGAATACTACTAAAAATAGAGATGAGGTTTATTTATAGGTTGCAGCTAATCTAAAGGTAAATTGGGCATTAAAAAACTAATAGATATTAGGCCTCTTTCTTCAAGCAGTTTGAAACCGTCAGACGCATGCGCAGATTAAAAATTATGACTCAAATTTGAAACTGCGCATGCGTCTGACAGTTACAAACTGATTTTCATCAGACAAACAAATCCAAATATTGAAATTATCACTGACTAAACAGGTGCGTTGTCTTGCAGTATAAATATGCATTTGATCCATTAAAAAATTGTTTTACTCTGTTCGCTAATGACCAAGATTTTTTTATATTAATCAGAGAGGACAGGAATGACTTTTTTCCTTTTTTTTACTAGCCTTTCCTTAAAATAAAATACTTTTCTGTGGAACAAACAAGCGACGTGCGAAATAAATTAACCTTCTTATGTAAAAATTTTATTAACATCGTACATAGTATAACTAATGTAATTTTTTGTGCCCTACTTTTAATATAAAATAAATATGAATAATTCGCGTGTTTTAATAATTAAAACTTAATCTAAGTCTTTTTCTAAAGGTGCTATGTTTGCGTCACTTGTATTGCGGTTTGTGAATTTCTTTGTACGTCGTCTTTGTTTCCGTTTTCAGTCACAGCTTCTTTTGAATCGTTGGCCGGATTATCCCACGGCTGCCGTTGACCGGAAGCGAAGATAATGTAAAATGTACAACAAAATGCGTACACACATCCGGCCGTTATAAAAACTATCCCCCAACTTTTCTTTGTGGGGTTGTCTTTTACAATGTTTCCAGCGTATATGGGGGCTAATAAACCGGCCAAATTTGCCAAGCAATTCGTGAAAGCCATAAGAATGCCAGCAAATCTTGGTGAGATATCCAAATGGTTTACTTTAAAACCGGAGTAGATACCTCCGTTAAGACCCACGCCTACGGTTAAAATTCCAACAGTTAACCATTTATTACAACCAGTAAATGCGGCACCTATCAGCGCAATTGCTGGTCCGTATTGACCTGAAAAAGAAAAAAATTTGTTGTTACTATGAATGTATCCCAGCAATTCCAAGGTAAGGGTGGATTGCACGATCGCCGGTTAAGACTATGCTCCAATATTTTAGTGGTAGTTTGTCGCCACTAGATGGCGCTAGATTACGTCTACGTTATATTGAAGATAATAATCATTTTCACAAGTTTTATCATTCCCTAGACGACCATGACCATTCGTATTACGTTCGTATAAAAATAAACAAAAGTAATACGTTACGAAGGTTAATTAACCTTTTTTTTATGTAGCGGTGATTATTTTTACATTTTCACAACATTAACAGTTATAATAATTATTATTATACTAGTTATATATACCGTGAATCTTAGTTTTTAAATTGTTTAAGATTAAATTTTAATTCAAGGATGCCACTATTTTTCAAGAAGCACTTACAACCTTTAAGTGACGGTAATTTTTAGGCCCATACGTCCATGAGAGTTTGAGAGGTGTGACTGAATCTAGTCTAACTCGAAAACGGTGAAAGATATGAAAAATATTAAAGAAACCAAAAGTATTAAGAGTAAAAAAACGAATATTTTTTGTATCAATCATTTTTTGATATTATACGCCGTTTTCGAGTTATTCGAGAAAAACTAGGTAAAGTAGACTTAAAGAGTTTAAATCATAATATTTTTTTCTACAGAAACAAAAAGGGGTATCAAATTTTTTTTGTTTGACTTTATTGTTAAAAATAAAGAAGTCTACAAAATAACGTAATCTTAAAAAAAAAAAAATTTTAAAATTAAATTTTTTGAAACACATTTTTTTCTTTTTTATTTGCTTATTTTGGTTAAATCTTTTTCTCTTTCCTAATATTATCTAATTAATACCTTTTTTGGTTCAGGGAATCTTAGGAATTATAACCACAAGAGCTCGAGTATGACTCAATTTAGTGTTTCTTTAATAACTCAAAAACGGTGCAAAATATCAAAAATATTAAAGAGACCAAAAGTGTTAAACGTAAAAGCAGTAATCTTTTTCGTACTAAAATTTTTTTAATAGTGTAAACCGTTTTCGAGTTATTTGAAAAACATTAGATAAAGTATTGATGTTGGTGCAATCGACCCTTAAGTGTCAAAATTTTATTAATAATTATTAAAAGGTTACATACCAATTCCGTTTATAATTTTTCGCACAGCTGTGTGAGTAAAGTGTCCGCTAACTAACATCCAATCAGCAACGTGGCTGATTGCCATGGAGAAGAGCCACATCGCCAAATATGGTAAAGCGGATACAATACCGTTCTGAAAAATAAAAATAGATAATAACTTGAAATATGGAAATACTAAAAATTTAACGTACGCCTTTAATACTGAAACGCAGGACCTGATGCATATAAGTTGGTAGTTCAGTCATTAAAGTTTCATAGCCATAATTATGACCCATGTGAGCTATAAGTATCGCCCAAAAGGGCAAAGATGTGACTATAGCTTTCCACGGTATAGGAGGCGACTAAAAAATAAAACAAAATTAAGGCAAGATTAACAAGGTTGTGGCGAAATTACGGATGAAGTTGCTGTACCCCACAACGATTTTTGAATGTAATCTCTTTCTTCGGTTTTAATTCTCGGATCCACTTCTGGATTTTCACTAATAAGATACAGGAATGCTAAGGACCAAACCGTGCCGATGGCTCCGAAAACGTAAAACACCGAAGGCCATTTTGCAGCAGAAGCGCACAACAAGCCAGATAACGGCATCGAAATTACAGTTCCAAATTGTGCACCTGAAAATAAATCGTTGATGAATATTGCCTTGCAAGGTAGGGTCATCAAAAAATAATAATTAGTTTCAATGGTTCGAAAGAAGAATCGTTTTCGAGGATTTGGGAATGAACGCGCGTTAAAATTTTTTTGAAATGAAATGTAATGTGAAATTTTGAAAAAGGGAAAATAAAAAAAACATATACCTGCATATACGAATGCGCCCATGCGACTTCGCTCATTAGGAGGAATCCACTTAGCCAGCAATGCATGCGTGCATGGGACAATAGGACCCTGACCAGAAACGCATGTTTGAATAATAAAACAAGGTACAAGAGCGAAACACACACATTTCTGTTTTGTTTAATTGTATTTCGGAATTTTTTTTGCCTTGATAAAAAAACAAAAACGAGGTTTTTCACTCCGTACAACTTGTAAAGTTTCCTTACCTCACCCAATCCTTGAATAAATCGTATAGTTATTAACCATCCCAGGCCCCACTTTGCTGATATGGGCACCAGTAGTCCAAAGAGAGAATTAATTAACATTCCATACCCCAAAAATTTGACCGATCCGTAACGTTTCGACAAAATTCCAAAAGGGATTTGTGTTATTACGTAACCATAGAAAAAGGAACTTAAAATGTACGATTGGATATCCGTTGGCCACGGATATTCGCCATCTACTTGTTCTTGTCTATCGTCCTAAGAAAACAAATTTATTGTTAATCAGCAAAAATAAGAGCAAGGGATGTCGTTGGAGGACTTACCTCAACTGCATTGGGACATTCGTCGTCAAATATCACATCTTCATTTGTTATTGCCGAATGATTAACCATAGCCACTATCGCAACGGACATATTTGTTCTCATAATGTACGCATTTGCCATGCCCAAAAATAGCATAAAAGTCACTATATGCCGACTTCCAATCCATCCTGAAAAAAAATATCCAATATATTAAAAAGAATGACTAATCGCATTACGAATGAATTGTTATCGACAAAAATGATGTTCAATTGGTACTTAATTTATTTTGTCATATTTATGATTATTATGAGAAAAGCTTATATTATTAAAATTCTTGTTATTTCATTCAATTTGATTATCGAGGCAAAAGTTCATCCATTCCAATAAAGAATGCATTTTCACGATAAAATTTTAATCGCTTTCTTAATTAAGAAATAATACTAAATCATGCTGAGATTCTGAAAAGAACAATGCCCACATTTGTATGGGTCTGATCTGATCTAACGAAACACCCTGTATATTATGAGTTTAGGAAAGGTAGCTTTTATTGCAAGAAAATCAGATCATTAAAAATGTTTTGGAAAATACGTTAATTAAGTACACACTTAATTCAACGTCCTCTAAGTGCACTTACTTTTAGTTGCGAATTAAATCTGAAAGATATCACCACTTCAATGCACCAGATACATAAATTATAAAAAGATATAAACAAAGAACAAAATAAAAGTAGCTACTGAATGTTTTTCTCAGTAAAACAACAATTTAATTGTTTTTATGGAGTGATAACGTTACAAGGATATAAATTTAAAGAAATTGTATTTGTGTTATCAGGGATAGTCTAGCTATGTGGAGAATGCAGAAACATCCGCTTCTTGAAAGTCGCCATCTTTTATTTATTTAAGTTTATGATGTAACAAAAATGTATTTAGCTTGAAGAACAAAATTAGTAAAGTCGCCTGCGGCGCTTATCCTGACGTTGGGACACTCAAAAACAGATCACCCTGTATGTTAATGAAATACATTGCAGTGTCAAAAAAGCAAAATTAATTTGTTTTTCGCCAACAATGCACTTCCCACGGTGTGAGCTTGCAAAAAATATTTACATCCGAAAATTTTAATAATTTTTTATTCCAAGTTTCTTAAATATTAATTTAACCCACGTTCGAAAATTTTTGGCTAATAATTTGGTGGCTTAAAAATATTTACGTTCTATTTTACGGCTTTCCTGTTGAAAATTCGTTATCGCAGGATAAATTCTGTAATTAAGGGCGTTAAGGTCGTCCAAAAAGTTTACCTCCCACGAAGGAACTACCATAAAATTTGTCAGTTTCAGATAATTTTGGATGGTTTCCAATTTGGCTTATTACAAAATTTATCAAAAAAAAACGTCAAATAAAATCATAATTTTGAAATTTTCCTGTCGCATATGAAATATGAAACTTTTGGCTGAAATCTCAAGTACTCAAATTGACTTAATCAAATAATTGATTTGGCACTTGTAAGAGGAAATTATGTCAGTTTTTTTTATATTTTTCTCTCAACAGGCTCATTTTTTTTGGTAGTTATTTATATGACCGAATTTTTTCTAAATTTTACGATTACACACTTTAAATATTTATTTTGTGAATATGACGACTAATAAAAAAATTAAACCTTGACTCCACCCAAGTTCGTTAGACTATACAATTTATATTTGTCCAAAATTATCTAAATAATTTTAGAAACATTTGCACCTATTAAAAAAACACGTGATTGTTGTATGAGTCATGAATAATAAATTAAACAATTTAAGCATATTTAATCATAAGCAGTCGTTGCCTTTACGTAATTTCTATAGAAAGTTTAGTCATTGTAGTTAAAGCCTGGATTTTCATGCAAAAATTGAGCTTTGGCAATCTTGTTAAATTTTAATGGCCGGTTTCGTTAGTTTTAACGGTTCGTTAAAAGTTTTATGTATAAGTGGTAGGTAAAGCAAAAGTGGAATCGAATATAAAAACTTGTCTGGCCGAAATTCAAAGTTAAAAAGGAAAAGAGGAAGCAGCCGTTAGTTCGTTAATACTGAACTATGTTTCGCACAATAACGGCGCTTTGACAATCTTGTCAAATTTTAAGTAACCCAATTTACGATAGTAAAACGTAGAATCGACTATAAAAATTTGTCTGGCTGCAATTTAAAATTAAAAAAGAAAAGTGGAAGCAGCCGTTAATTCGTTAATATTGAGCTGTGTTTTCGCATTATAACGGTGCTTTGACAATCTTGTTAAATTGTAAATCACGCAATTTACGATAGTAAAACGTATAATCAAATATAAAAATTTGTCTGGCTGAAATTAAAAGTTAAAAGGAAAAGTGAAAGCAGCCGTTAATTCGTTAATATCTGAACAATGCTCTCGCACAATAACGGCGCTTTGACAATCTTGTCAAATTTTAAATAACCCAATACGATAGTAAAACGTGGAACCGAATATAAAAATTTGTTTGGCTGAAATTAAAAATTAAAAAGGAAAAGTGGAAGCACCCGTTAATTCGTTAATATTGAGCTGTGTTTTCGCACAATAACGGCGCTTTGACAATCTGGTTAAATTTTAAAAAACGCAATTTACGATTGGAACGTGGAATCGACTATAAAATTTTGTCTGACTGAAATTTAAAGTTAACATAAAAGTGGAAGCAGCCGTTAATTCGTTAATATCAGAACTATGCTCTCGCACAATAACGGCGCTTTGACAATCTTGTCAAATTTTAAAAAACGCAATTTACGATAGTAAAACGTGGAATCGACTATAAAATTTTGTCTGATTGAAAGTTAAAATTAACATAAAATTGGAAGCAGCCGTTAATTCGTTAATATCAGAACTATGCTCTCGCAAAATAACGGCGCTTTGATGATCTTGTCAAATTTTATAAAACGCAATTTACGATAGTAAAACATGAAATCGACTATAAAATTTTGTCTGACTGAAATTTAAAGTTAACATAAAAGTGGAAGCAGCCGTTAATTCGTTAATATCATAACTATGCTCTCGTACAATAACGGCGCTTGGATGATCTTGTCAAATTTTAAAAAACGCAATTTACGATAGTAAAACGTGGAATCGACTATAAAATTTTGTCTGACTGAAATTTAAAGTTAACATAAAATTGGAAGCAGCCGTTAATTCGTTAATATCAAAACTATGCTCTCGCAAAATAACGGCGCTTTGATGATCTTGTCAAATTTTATAAAACGCAATTTACGATAGTAAAACATGAAATCGACTATAAAATTTTGTCTGACTGAAATTTAAAGTTAACATAAAATTGGAAGCAGCCGTTAATTCGTTAATATCAAAACTATGCTCTCGCACAATAACGGCGCTTTGACAATCTTGTCCAATTTTAAAAAACGCATTTTACGACAGTCTCAATCAGTCTCTCAGTCTACAATCGAGTATAAAAATTTGTCTGCCTGAAATTAAAAGTTAAAAGGAAAAGTGGAAGCAGCCGTTAATTCGTTAATATCTGAACTATGTTCTCGCACAATAACGGCAATTTGACAATCTTGTCAAATTTTAAATAACGCAATTTGCAAGAGAAAAACGTGGAATCGACTATAAAAAATTTGTCAGGCTGAAATTAAAAGTTAAAAAAAGGATGAAGCAGCCGTTAATTCGTTAATATCTAAAATATGTTCTCGCACAATAACGGCGCTTTGACAATCTTGTTAAATTTAAAAAAACGCAATTTACGTAAGTTAAACGTAGAATCGACTATAAAAATTTGTCTGACTGAAAATAAAAATTTAAAAAAAAATTGGAAGCGGCCGTTAGTTCGTTAATACTGAACTGTGTTTTCGCACAATAACGGCACTTTGACAACCTTGTCAAATTTCAAAGAACCCAATTAACGATAGTTAAACTTGAAATCGAATATAAAAACTTGTCTGGCTACAATTAAAATTGAACACGGAAAGTTTAAGAAGCCAAGTTCATTAAAAAAAAAAATGAACCGTAATTTAGTATGTCAATCAACCTATCTTATCGAAAAGTGTATTTAATTTTAATTATTACTACAAATATTTATATTTAGTAGCAACGTTACTAAGTAACTATAATTTATTATACAAATCAATAAAGGTTTTTTTTATTAAGTGCCCTATGATCCAAACCGATCGAAGAACAAGAAAAACCCATAATATTTTTAATGAATTAACGGGTTAACGGGATCGAACCGTAGGTACTATGCTAATCTCAACTTATAATATTGCAAAAAAAGGAATTATTATTATCAATTAATTTTTAAAAATATTTACCAATTTTTTTTCTTAGTGGTTTTAATTTTCCAAACAACATTTTTGTATTTTTACTGTCACTGTAACCAATAATATCGACACTGCACATTGCTCTTGAATTTTTACGAGTTATTGTATGTTAATTACTAAGCATCTTATTATGAAAAGAGGACTAATCATTACCCGTTTCTCTTTTATTAGATATGGTGAATGTCGAAATTTGATGACTCTTACGATAACATTGAAACCTAATAACCTTTCTATAAAAATTGTATCATTATAATAAATTATGAATGAAAATAGAATCAAAATATAAAAAAATGAATGATCAGGCGTTTTGTTTTTTAATTTTTTCAACTCGGGGAAATGTAAAACAAATCATTTTTTATCGGCGTGTTCCTATTAATTTTGACCGTGCAATTAAAAATGCGAGGCACGCCTATGTTGATTGAATAATAAACGGCGACGTGTCTAATTATACTAATAACTACGTCAGAGATTTAATTTTTGAAAAAATAGATATCAATGTAGTTAACGTACATGAACAATCTACAAATTATAGTAATTAAAACGTCGGACATAATAATTCATTTGTTTCGCCGCGAAGGGGAGAGCGGGGTTTAATGTTACACTTGGTTTTCTTAAGCGGCGCTTTATTATCTAAAGCAGAGTTTCACAACCTAAACTTTTCTAAAATTCTTATACTCGCCATATTCAAAAATTGATGTTCAATGCACCGATATGACTCAAGTAGCAAATTCTGAACGAGTCCATTGCCCCCCGTGGGGACACAAACAAGTAAAAACCCCGCTTTACACTCGAGTTACTTTCCAAGAACTTTAAACGGGGTCATTTCAACCTTACGCAAAATATTTGCAGAAAAATTTTATCTACATTTTTTATAATTCGAAATTTGAGTTCATGGAATTACCAGAACTGTAAAATAAAAGGTTATTTTTTAAGGTTATGTTTGTCAAACGTCAAACGATTTTTATTATGGTTATATTCCACAGCTGCCATTTATAATTCAATAAAATTTTGGTTACGAAGTCATAAAACCACAAAATTTTCCAGAAAGCGATCTTAACTTATCAGCTTATCTAACCTGTCAAGATTGTAAGTTAAATATTAAAAATTGCAACTAATAAAGATATCATAATTAGGTTTTACTTCAACTGGAAATTACTACTTAACGATAGTTTTCTTACACATTTTTCTAGTAAGTATGTTGTATCAAATCCACTCGAACTCAAGTGATTCGATGATTTTGCAATCATTCCAATAATCAAAGTATTAGATTCAAGGCTTCGAAAAGTTTTCAGTTTTTTTTTAATCCACGTTTTGTACAATAAAATCCACCGTTTTGCGTTTTCGCTCTTCAAAATTTAGCCGGACGCTAAAACTATAACTTCCCCAAAAATTCCCTAACTTCATTTTTTTAAAGTTCTCTAAAAAGGTAATCGTTGAATCTACAAAAGCGGCCTTCAGATATTTTTTCGTAAAATTTCCAGTTTTTCTGTTATCCTCCATCAAACAAACTCAAAGTTGTAGTAAACGGAAAGCTGAAACTGTGGCCACTTAAATGTCAATAACTTCTACAAAAGTGGGCCAATTTTAGTTTTTCTCAGCTTATTGAAAAGGCAACTTTTCCGGCAAAAAAATCGCTACTCGTGGTTTCTTCAAAAAAACGCATAATTTTTGAGATATCGCTTGCGCAAGTTCAAATAGTTTTGTAACAAAAAAAATGTAGGAATTCTACAATTTGTATGATAAAAACAAAAACACGTCAATTGTTAATTGGCTACAAAATATTATGTTAATATTATTATTAACTAATTTTTTGCTTGAATATTTTTCGTGTTATCGCTTGCCAAAGTTCAATAAGTTTCAAAACACATAAAACATTTTCAGAATTTTCAACTTGATCGGAAATTTTACTCACAACTTTTATGCAAATTCTAGTAATTATATCATTAATTTGTTCTAATTGTATTGTTGACTCCTTTTCCTGTGGTGCAAGGTTAATCCAGGTTTGCCATTCCGAATATAAGTTGAAATTCGAGTTTATTGAAAAATAAACATATCAGGTTAGAAAATTATTTGAATAAAATATTTATTAATTTAAATTTGGTCGAAAATTTGAGATGTTCTTTTTGAGGTACATAATTAATACTCGTGACGTCACGAAAACTTAAGCATTCGTAGGTGACTAAACGCAGGTGGACCAATATTAATTAATTCAGGACAGTACTGATACAGTATTCAGATTTGTCTGTTCGTAACGCACGAAGTTTTTATTGTTAACGAGAACTCTAGAAGAGGCCCCCACTTTTCTATAAATCTGCGACACAAAAACCAAGGTTGTCCCTAAAAACTTAGTAAAATTTGGAAACAACAATTTTATTATATTTTCGCCCTAGGGCAAGAAAGTAAAACTGTCCTCAGTAAAGGGTGGAAATGTAAAAATGTCATTAGCAATAATTGCAAAATAAAATAATTTCCCCGGAACTGGAGGGTACTCCGTACCCCCTGATTCACAATTCTACATTTTCGCAGTGATTTACTTTTCTACTCTAGGGTGGAAAAGTAAAAACGTCATTTGCATTAAATAAATAATCCCAATTACATTTAATAAAAAATAAAATTTAAGAATTATTCATATTGGCCGGACCAAAATTGGAGCACGTTCCACAGGCGGAAGTTGCTGACCTCAGTTCTCTCGGTCATCAATCTCAACGGATCGCGCTCCAAAGTATTACTTGCCGCCTTTGGATTTTTATCTGTGCCAAAAACCTTAAGCGCACAAACTTAAATTGAGAATCCGCCTATTGTGCAATTTTAGTCAATTAAATTATTGGATTTCAACGTCGCGTCGTCGAAATGATTAAAGTTTAACGATTGTGTCCGGTCACTTTGTTTTGTTACGTTAATAACCATAGTGTCAACCAATTGTATTAATAGAACAGGGTCAAGAGCACCAATCATTTGTGATTGCGAAGATTGTGAAAATGTCCATTTTTCAAAAACTATTCTGTTCCAGAAAGATGTGGTTTCTGAGCTACCGCTTGTCAAAGTTCCAAAAGTTAATTTTCAATCCGATCGAAAATTTTACTAAAATCAAAATATCATCATTTTTGTTTTAAATTTCAATTCTGCCTCTAATTGGTTACAAATTACTTCAGTGATATTTTTTTCTGCGAAGCTTAGTTTTCAAGATCTTGCACTTACAAAATACCAACTAATGTTGAGCCATATTGTCGATAACTTTTGCAAAAACCAACCGATTTTCGTTTTTTTGGGCTAATTAGAAAAACAACATTTCTGGTTACAAAAATAGTTTTTATGTTTTTTTCAGTGAGATGCATAGTTTTCGAGTTATATCTTGTTCAAATATTACACTTTCAATCGGGTCGAAAAATTACTCTAATCGAATTCTATAATTTTTTATATTTTTCTAATAAAGTCCATAGTTTTCAAATCAAATAATATATTTATAATTTTCAATCTGGTCGAAAACTGTGGTTAAAACCAAAATATAAACCTAATTATTATATTAAATTCCAAATTCTACCGCCAATTGGCTTCAAATCATTTTATTGATGTTTTCTACGGTGCGTAATTTTTGAGATGCTGCCATTATAAATCACGGGTTAAAGCCATACAATTAATTGCTTCCAAGTCAACAATTGTTACAAAAATAAACTGATTAACTCTTTGATCTTACGGAAAAAGCAATTGTTCCTTTCCCGTCGAAAAATTCCAATCGGGTTGAAAATTGAAATGAAAATTATTCTATCAATTTTGTGTTAAATTCTAATAATTCTACTGATGATTTTCTTGCACAATGTTATTATAAAACACGAATTTCGATCGTGTTAAACCACGCATTCACGTGAATGTCCATAACTTTTACAAAAATAAACCGATTTTAGTTCTTTCGATGTTATTACAAAGGTAATTTTTTCGGTTTGAAAATAATCGTTCATACTTTTTTCAATAAAATGCACAGTTTTCGAGATACCGCTTGTTAAATAAAATTGACTTACAATCAGGTTGAAAATTAACCAAAATCAAAAATCTACCATTTTTTTTTTGCTAAATTCTGACGAATTACTTCATCAATTTTTTTTTCTGCGGTGCAGTGTTTTCAAGATAAAACACTATAAAACACGAGTGAATGAACGGGTTAAACCATGCTTCGCTTGAATGGCCGTAACTTTTACAAAAATAAACCGATTTTAATTTTTCTGAGCTCATTGAAAAGGCAACTTTTCCGGCTTGAAAATCAACGTTCATACTTTCTTCGAAAAAATGCACGGTTTTGGAGCTGTCGCTTGTAGAAGTCAATCAAGTTTAAAAACAAGCAAAAAAATAAATTTGAATCACCCTGTATACGAAACCGCAGTCGCTAACCAGCAAATCACACATTCCAGTTCTAACAATAAGTACTTTGATGTTATGTGCGAAAATTCTTGTTTACATAGTCACCGGCTTAGTGACAATTATTATAATATGCAAGAAATTTTCCACGCAAAACAAAATTCTGCAATGATAAAAAATTATCATTGGATTTTTCTCGATTACTTTCCTCCAAGAGAAATTTATTGAAAACCAGATTGAATGATAAAAATTGGCGCCAATTTTTGAAATACTAAAATAAGATTTTGGCGCCGTCTATAATCTGCACGTTTTTATTAAAAATGAACAACCTTGACTGAAATGTTTCAATAAAACCTCAATAATAAAAAATAAAATATAAATAAATAAATTTTGGTTGAATATGACCGATAAGACAGACGTAAAGTAGGTTAAGCGTGCGCGAAAATATTCCATAATTGAGCATATTTAACCGGCTTATTGTTATGTAATCATGAAATAAAACAATAAAAAAAAGTGATTACCTTTTGGTTTCTGAATTCCCAATTGATATGTTTCTGTTGTAGGATTAAAAACCGTAACATATCCGTTTCTATTTCTGTCCTCTGTATTATGTGCGGCACACATTTCTGAATATTTTTTTTTGAAAAAAATCAACTAAACCTGAGATTCATTTTGTAAATGTTACGCGAACTTTTCGAAAATTTTGAAAGTGATCAACACGGAGATAACAACCGCGAATGCATTTTTAATCAATCGGTAGATCGTTTTTATCACATCTTTATTTATTTCTCACACGTGATAATCTACGCGAATGTGGAATAGAACCAACAAATCCACGAACGAAATTTTATTGGAACTAAAAAAAGCACGTGATTAAAATGTGATTTTTTTTAAGAATGAAAATTACGTCACAAAATTAAACACAAACTTCCGAATTATTACTATGTACATTACTGTGCAATAATATCTTTGAAACTCAAATTCTAACCTTTGCGTCTTTTGATAAGACGACGATGCGCGCTCAGTTCAAATTGCGCGTGCGCCCCGAAGTTAGCGCGTTAAATTATTTAGGCCCTAGAAAATTAATTCTGATTTTTATTCAGAATTTAAATTGTAGGTAGTAACATAAATAGATTTTTTTGAATTATAATCCACGTGTTAACAACTTAATTGTTGCGTTTTAAACTAGATGGCTCTCGGGGACATATTATCAATAAATTATTAGCGTCGAGTTTGTAATAGTAGGTGAAGGCGGGGCAAAATTTAAATGGAACAAATTAAAAATATAAAACGGCGTGTCCCATATACCAAGATGTGGTTTGTAGTGAGTTTTGAAGCATCAATGGGAACTTATTGCAAAAAATTGATGCTGAAAATTTGCTCCCTCTTCCAAACCACCCCAACATTGTAATTTAAAAATAAACTTCTAGCTGTAAGTTAGCATCAAGTCTACTTTTTAAAATTGATAACGTCGCAAATTTGGTTCTTTTCTTGAAAAGTGGTTTGGGTGAGGGGGTTTTCTCTCCCCCCCCCCACAGACTCACATGTTCTTGCACCCACTTACGTGTTGTTGTGTTATTAAAGGGAGGGAGAGGAAGCGCTTAAACTTAGGTTCCTTTATTTTCCTTCACTTTATGTTCCTAGAAATGCTAGAAAATATTACTTTTGCGCCCTAGGGTGGAAAAGTAAAACTGTTCTTATTAACAAACTGAAAAGTAAAAGCATCACTAGCAATAGATTGTATTATTATATTTTGTAATAGGAAATATTTTTCTCGGAACTGGAGGGTACTCCGTACCCCCCAGACCCCCCGGTTTCACATACAACGCAGTGCCACGCAAAGGAAATGCATATGAAATAAAGGTCTTTGTATTTCTTCGGGGGATATTTTTTGAGAAAATTGAACCACAAAATTAACTACATAATTCGACTACATTTTTGAGGTACTTTTTACATGCATGGGGGGGGGATCACAAAACGTGATTAAATGAGACCAAGTGGTAACGTCTGCATAAAATTCTCATTTTTGGGATTGGTAAGAAAACTGTGCTTAATATTTTGTAAAAAAAATTGTATTATTTGCATTTTGAAAAGAGCAATAAAAATTTTAAAGTTGCTTAATAGGGGAAGGAAGGTCAAAAAGTAGAAAAAAAATGTGAACGACCCCTAGGGTAGGAAAAAGTGAACCGAAAAGTAAAAATGTCATTCCCCCAAATTTATGACCTCCCTGCCTTTGTCCACCCCCCCACCCATACTAAACATCCAATCGTGACAAATCAAAGACCCCTTTATTTCTCTAAAATCGACGAAAACTTAAAATACAAAATATTTAAAAAGAAATTCAAGCACATTTTTTTTACAAAACTCAGAAATCGAATTTTTATGCGTACGTCACATGTATCCCCCCTCTCAATCACCAATCATAATAAACCAATATAATTCATCCGTTAACCTTAACAGCTCCTTCAAAGTTTGATGAAACTGGGGGTCAGTCACATTTTGTTTTGTAATCCCCCCCATGATCTGTTAGTAATGTAACCCCCCCCCCCCGCTTCAAACTCATTTCTTGATATTTTATACTTTATTGTTCTTCAGGTGGAACTTAAACTACAAATGTATTAAATTTTATTGCATTTTCTAAGTGTTTTTCCAATTTCGAAAGTGGCCTAAATTTTTTCTAAAGATAGGCTTACCCCCCTAACTTTGGAAAACTAAAGTATTAATTTAAAAAAAAATTAAAATAATATAATAATTTTTAAGTACAGTTTGCGCTTTATAGTAACCACTTTACCCCACCTTCCCTATAAAATTAAAATATTTTCCGGCTCTTTCCTGTAGGTACCTAATTTTTAATTCTCACCCAAGTCGGGTCTTTAAGTTATTAACGCCAGGAATAAAAATTACAGGAGTGCAGCCAATTTTCGAAACCCCAAAATTAATTTGCGGGGAGGGGGGAGGACAATTAAACCTTTAACGTCAACATTTTAAGCTAGATTTTCTGAATAAGTAGTACTGCAATAATTTAAGTTTATTTAAATTTTTCATTTCAATTTTTGAAAATTCATGGGGGGAGGAGTTACGATATTTCAGCTAAGTGTGGTTGGTACTGGGAAGCGATTGGAATTGGTTGAAATTTTCAAGATAAAAGAAAGATTTTTATTAATTTTAGATGCGTTTGGTTCTGATGATCAGTGGCTCACATAGAACAAAAGCGGGGGAGAAGACTTGAGTTGCCAGTAAATTATTTATTTTTATTTTATTTATCTTTATTGGAGGCGTTGGGTTCTGACTAATGTTCAAAATGTCACGTGACGACTGCCTTTGTTCTTTTACTAAATTTTTGAATAATATTCAGATATATCTCTTTCAGAATAACATGTAATTAACAATGTAAACATAAAAAAGTTATCTAATTGTTTACAAAAAAAAAAAAAAATTATATCACATTGAAATATTGTTTTAACAATATTTTAATGTATCCATATGTTATTCTAAAAAGAGCAGGGGCGAAACAACATTAATTTAGTTTGAACAAGCGTTTCATAAGCATTTATGTACATTTGGCTGCATAACCTGCAGGATTATTCAGCTCATTTATTTTTTATTATGAAGTCATAGTTGGTTGCTAATCAAACAACCAATCGTTAAAAAAATTTAATTACCCATATACACCCGGAACCCTATAAACTACAAGTATTTTAATTTTATGACCATTTTGATTACCACTTTAAAGATCCGATATCCGGTGAGTTTTAGAAATTTTTCATGTTCGTTTCAAAATGTTTCAACGGATTGACTTTTTAAATTTTCTGGTAGTACAAACAACGACAAAAATTATCTCAATTAAGTGGATGTCACTAGGTTTCTAATCTAATTCAAATTACTAAGCTCACCACTGAATATGATCAAACGTCGTAGAAAGTTGCCGTGGGTGGATTCATGTGGACCTTCGGCACCACTTCCAAAAAAATCCTCAATAGCAGGTTGGCTGTGCTGCACAATGGTAGCACTGTTTGCACTGGTAGCAAAAATAGACTGCTTTCCTGGTTCAGTAATCCGCTTACCACCGTTTTCCGCTTCATTTCTACTCAACGCACGTTTTTTGCTTTTCTTCTTCTCACCTCCACTCTCCTTCTGAACAAGACACGGATTAGGAACGTTTGCACATTGAAAGACTCCAATTTCTTGATAAGGTTTTTCAGGTTCGGAATCCAAATTACCACCGATAGCAATTAAGACATCGCTCGAATCCAATATTGCCCGTCTAAGCTGCTCTTCTCCGCCGTTTGCCAATTTTTTTATAAATTCCAAAAGGATAATTTTTTCGTTTAGCAGTGTAACTTTGTCTTTCAGCAATTCATCCACCATAACTTCTTTATCTGACAGCAGCCGCTTCAAAAGGTCGTTTTCCATTTGGAGGGTATTGGCACTTTCAGCAGAGCTCGCACTCGATTTGCTAGCGTGTGAAGTACATATCCAATTTTTTATTTCGGCACTTTTTTTCATCTTGGCATATTCTCGATCTGTCAAATTAGCACATTCGATGTGGAAGAGATGGTCTTCGTTTTCCTTGCATTGCATGTAACCACACCGTCGCGAAATGCCTTTCCTGCACGACGAACACTTCGACGCCTTCTTCTTGACCACCATAATTTTTATTACAGTTTAACAAAACTTCAAAACAACCAATAAGGTTAGGTTTTTCATCGAAAAGTAATTTTTGACAGAGCGCAATTTTTTTAATGCGATTCCGGACCGGCTGACCGGATTGGACGAACACATACAATTTCTGGAATTTTTCAATAATTTTTAAAAAACGTCTTACGGAAAGAAATTTAGGGTTTGGGAATCCCCGAACGGTAAATTTTCTGTTCTCATGACAAAATGAATTTTTTTTTGGATATTTGTACGAACAAATTGTCAAAGGTTGGATTCTACAAGCGTTTTTTTTTAATTTTCTAAATATTTTAAAAGTTAACCACGAGAGCTCGAGTATGAAGAACTACAGTTTTTACCTAATAACTCTAAAACGGTGAATGGTGGAAAAAAATGTTTCTAATAAAAAAGATTCGCCTTTCTATTACTAATACTTTTTGCCTCTTGACAATTTTTGATATCTTTCGCCATTTTAGAGTTATTGGAGAAAAACAGGGTTAAGTCACACCCTAACTCTCGTGCCCAACTATCACCTCAATTTTAATTTCTTAAATGGTATTCCATCATCTGAATGTTGATTTAACCCAAATAAAATTTTATTTTCAGCTGCAATTGGTCATTCGTTCTTACGTTTTAAACGACGTGCTCTATTAATAAAATATACTCTTAATTAACAACAAATGACAAACCGTAATACATTAATAAATTGGCTAATAATTCACGAAGCGTCAATTCGACAAGCCATAACTTAACGCGGCATCAAAATAAATGTATACAGGGTGTTCACATTATCTGACGTCGATTCCGTCCCTATTAAATTTACAGAAGAAAACTTAAAATTTATAAATAGTAGTTAGTTTATAAATAATTTTTTTTTCATAGAAGCAAAATTTCAACGAATGACATAAATAAAAACAGACCTTAAGCTGACATTGACATTAATCCAAAACAGAATATTTGAAGAGCCAACGATTTTTAAATTCTCAAAGCGATTGACAATTTATTTAATTATTGTACCTTGTTAATTAAATCACGTACTAAGGCGAGTCTGAACTGACCACTAATTTATTGTTTCAATTTCTTTGAAATATAGACCTATTTAAAAACATAAGGAGTATTTATTGGTAATTATGGATATCGGTAGTACTAAAGTACTAATTTTGTTATTAAAAAATCTACATAATTATTATTGTAATTATAACAGTCCAAGGTTTTATCCTATCTATAAGCTACATTTCACTTTCAATATAAAAGGAATATGTCAGGTTGAAGTCTAAACCAAAGTGAAATTGATCGCTCAATTAGCAATAATGAGCGTCCGCTTAGCGGTTAGAATGCGACTCGAAGAAAATATAAGTTTTAGTTTGATCTAGAGAGAGCCAGTTAAACTTGTGATATAAAAGTCACGAATTCTGTCAGGATATCGCCGGGCCCATAACCTGTTCTATTATAATTTTTTTATTAGTTGTAAAAATATTTTTATAATATTAAAACCGAAATAAATTTGAACTTATGAAAACAATAAATTTAAATAATTAATTACAAATTGGAAATTTAAAGGAGTGCTAGAATATAATATGTAACACAATATACAGTGTGTTTTCTTAAAAAATAGAACACTCGGTTTAGGGTTAAAAATAATTTTAGGTAGCGCACGTCGCAGAAACTTTCCATTTTAAATTTTTTTGACAGTAAGGTTATTGGTTCACCCTGTATAACTGGCATTTTAGAGTTTTTGTGTAATGATAAATTCCATTAGGAGTGTCCTGGTGGATTAGGTAACAAGGAAGTCGAATTATTTATTGTGTTTCACGTTTTTCATTTAGCAATTACTGCGGAAGTGTTTTCAAATTGTATCAGCAAGGTCGGTCATAAAATACATAGATGGGGAGGATTTTTTGGGCTTTCGAACGATAACGTAATCGCTTAATTTTATGGTATCTTTGAAATTTATTTTTATCCTTTTGCGGTGTTACCTGACTGTTTAAACAGAATTTAGTAGTATAATTTTAAATTTTGTTGAAAGAATGGACAAATTAAATATCAACAATGTAATAAATTGGTAAATAACTTATAAATAGCATGGATGAAAAAAGCGCCTTAGGCAAATTTTACATAAACTGCACGATTGATTTTAGTATTTGCGTACGAAAAATTCTAATCACTTTAATTTTTACAACCTGGTTTTTACAACAATACAATAAACTTTTATGTGTAATTTAAAATTTAATTTGTTTAAACAATATAAAAGTTGTCGCTGTTTTTTCATAGGGTTTTTTAGACAGGGAAACCGACAACATCGTAAGATTTTTGTTTGGAAAAATTCGAGTAGGAATATCGATTTATTAAAATTAGATTGCGGCCTGAAGGCCGCACTGAAACTATATAATTGAAAAGCTTATCATATGCCAACGCAACTCGGAAATCTCATCGATTGATATATTGCAATCTAATCTTGATTTTTTGATAAGTAAGGACTTGAATTGTCCAGCAGTACATAGGGACAAAATCACACTTATACGATTTCCTGCTCTCGTGATTATTTTAGAGCAAAAATGAATAGAGGTAAAAATGATCAAGCATAAGTAATCTACAAAATAAGCTTAAATTTTTTTTTTAATAATTATTTGTTTATTTTAAATAAAAATAAACTTGGTTTGCCATGGACGCTATACATTTATTTGTTAATGTTACTTAATATTATTATGCAGATGCCTCTCTTAAACCTAACACGGTTAACCTTCTTTGCATATTGTAAATAATATTGGTCAAGGTAAACGCAATAATGAATAAATTTGTAGCTCCCCGACTAAACCAGTTTTAAATTTCTGTTTTTCTCTTTCTAATTTACACTTTACATTTTTAACATTACAAAATGTTGAAAACTAATGAAACTATTAAATAGCAGTTTAATTTAATTATTATAGGTTGTTCGTGCATTTGTTTAGAAATTTTAAAATGCAAATATTAATTTTTCTGATTATTCTGAAAATGCTAATTCTTCAAGTTAACATTATTTGCAACTAAACGAAAAAAGATGCGAAACCTTGGATTTTTTATGTAAATGTTTAAATATAAAATTATTGAACTAATTTTTATCGAATTGCTCAACAAAGTTTACAATTTTCTTCTAATTAATTACTCAAAAAATCCAATTTTTTTTGTTAGAAAATTACCTGTATTTTCTGGAATCAATCGAAAGAGATTTTTTTTCGGCGCTTAATGATACCCAACACTTGGTAGTTGCTCTTAAATTGCATTGCTGAAAATGTAAAAGTAAAATAAGCGGTTTTCAAAAAAATAGGATTAGCCTTGGAAAACAAAAAAATATATATCAAAATGGAGGAAAGCGTAATCATAGCAATCTGAGTCGACGTTGATAAAGCGAACGCACCTGAGATGTCATTATTATTTAATAATATAGAAAAATTTCAAATACAAATAAGCGATTCATGGGATTATTTGAACCGTGCAGTTTATGTAATATTGGTTGAAAAGTTAGCCAAAATGTAACTCCGTTAGAGTTATTTTTGAACATATTATAACAAGAAAGGATAAAATGTTGCATATTTGCCAAAATTACTCATTAAGTGCGCATTAAAAAACCTAAATTAAAATTTCACGTGCGTAAATGCTAATACTGATTGTATTACAGGTCATAAAATCATGAGAAACTCAAAAATATGTTAATATCTGCAGGGGCGGATCCAGCAACTTTTTCAAGGAGGGGGGAATTTAAGATTTTTAAGAAAAATACCAAAATTGATAGCCTTTTTTCCACTAATTTTAGTTTTTACGTTATATTTATAATGCATAAATTTTACAAGGGGGGGGGGCAAACGCCCCCCCCCTGGACCCGCTCTTGAATATCTGGGTCAAAGAAGAAGAATTTCCGTCTGGACTGAAATACATCAACTTCCTGAATTAGGAAGGAAGCAATTTTGACCGGTCAATTAGTGAATCAAGAAGGAATTATATTGTTTAAACTTTTTTGACTGTTTTACATAAATAATTTGATTAAAATTTTTATTTATTTCAGGCTGGTTAACCTTAATACTTTTTTAGCGCAAAAACGCTTGTGTTTATTGTAATTAAACTTGCCGAAGCGTATCTAAATAATTCAGTATTTATATAATAACACAATTGTAAAATCCTTGAATAATCAAGTTTTAAGAATTACTAATTTGTGAAATATCTCACATTCACGGTCAATACTCTTTGTTGAAGCAAATAAAGATTAATTTACGTCAGATGAGTGAGGCTGAGCTCGGGAGTATCGCAACTACCCCATGCTATCAATGAACGATTTCATTCCCCCCCCCCCCAAAGAAACCTTAAAACCAATCTTTTGAAAATTAGGAACTTTTTTTTATTTCTTCCATTTTTCCAAATATTTTTAATAATAATTATTAACTTAAATGTGCCCTTTAAATTTCTGAAAACCACCCCTGTAAAAATTAGAATTTTTTGGTCATTTTTGGCGTCTTTGCAATTTAAAATTAGTACATTTAGAAATATTTCAGAATATTTAAAATAAATTATTTTTTTAACTTAAAATTTATGCAAAGTCGAAGATTAAATTAAATTTTTCTTTTAGAATAAGTTTTTTTTCCTAAATATCGGACAATTTTTGGAAGAATAGAAAAAATCAGAGCAATTTTCAAACTTTATGAGAAAATTATTAGCTACTTTGTTTGATAATTAACAAAATTACGAATTATTACCCTCTAACCCCCCCCCCAATAATTAAAATTTTGTCGTTACTTTTTGCAAAAATGTAATATTAGCTGGTATATTGATAAATTTTCAGAAAATTTAAAATAAATGTATTTTTTTAATTCATGTAAAATCAAGAATTAAATTCACTTTATCTGAATTTTAAAGTTATTTATTTTCTTAAACCTTAAACTGATTTTTGAATACTAATAAAAAAATCAGAGCTATTTGAAACATTAACGAGAAAATATAAAATTATTTTCAGTTTTGTTTGTTAACCCTTTTGGACGCCTAAAACGCTGGACTTCACGGAGTTTTAGTCGATTTAAGCGTCAAAAGGGTTAAAATTGTTAACGAAAATGTGGTTTTTAACCCCCTCGAAATACTCATATTGAAAAATAAGGTGTTTTCGTTATTTTTGTCGCTTCTACAAATATTTACAAATTTTCAGAATATTTAAAATAAATTTTTTTTTTTTTAATTAAAATCAGGATGAGTTGGAATTTTAGACAAATTTTTTAAGAAACTTCGAATTAAATAATTGAAAAAAATCAAAGTGAATTGCAACCTTTACGTGAAAATAAATAATTATTTGCTGATTTCTTTCTAATTTAACTAAAATGTGCCGTTATAAACACTTGAAAATCACCCCCCCCCCACTAGCAATTAAATTTTTTTGGTTATTTTTGCCGTTTTTACAAATGTAATATTAGTATAGTTACAAATTTTCAGAATGTTTAAAATCCATGTATTTTTATTTTTAAAAATTTATATAAAATCTAGGATTAAATTTAAGTTTTTTTTTAGGGCGAGCTAAGCCTGTAAGCCTCGTCCTAGCTAGACTAAAATGGCCAAGCATTGGGCAATATTGACTTAGTGCTTAGAGTCCATTTAGAAAAAAAGTCACACTAATGTAGTAATTGAACTACTCTGCCCAGGCTGTGCGGCCTAAAGGCCGCACTAAAGCTAATTTGGAGTAATTAAAAAATGGATGAACCAGTACTAATTGGGTAACGGAGATATCGTTTTATAATAATTGCTACAAGTTAATACATAATTTTATATTGTTATGATTCTCTCCGTAATCCTCTTGGGGGGGGGCAGGGACGTGCCCAACAAAGTTTTTTTTTTGGGGGGGGGGGGAAATTTTAAATTTGTAAATTTGCCAACTGAATTAATTCAAAATTGCCAACTTTTTGTAAGTTTTGCAGGTTTTAGTAAAGGACCCCGCTACGGCCTTATGGGTTTTGGGTCCCAGTCTTTAGACATAAAAAATGCCAAATTGACCAACTTTTATCATCATCATTTTATCATATCACCACTATTGACCAGATGTCAAAATATTTTGTTAACCCTTAAAGTTCCACTTATTATATTGGTGTACTTTATTTGCCTCGAGTACTAAGGGGATTACGCTCTGTAATTGTAGAATGCCTTGCTTAGATTTAAAAAAATGTCAAACCGGGGGGTCTGGGGGGTACGGAGTACCCTCCAGTACATTTGTAATTATTGAATGGTTTATGCAAATTTTAAGTTTGAACAACAATTTATAAGGAAGAATTTAGTAATTTATGGTGACTTCACGCAAGAAAAGTAAGGTGACACTCTGAATTGTCTAAAAAATATAAGAAGATTCCTGCAGTTTTTGGACGAATCAAAACGAGACGTTGATTTTCTTGCATGAACCCACCATTATCGTGCAATTATAGATGCAAGTTACTCGAGCGAGTGGGGGGCTGATTTTATTAAATAATAGATACAGCAACTAACTTGACTTTTGACGATTTCGGGAGGGGGGGGGCAGATTAAATATACAATTTAAAGTGGTTTTTAATTTCCAATCAAACAGAAAGGGGTCACTCAAAAAGGGGAGTCAAAAATTTCAAAAATCGTCCTTACGTAATTAATGGACGCTCCCTTAGGTTGTAACAAGAAGACTAACCAATATATTAACTATTCAGCCATGATTTATTTCAAGAAACACTTTGTAATCGCAATAAATAACAAGAATTCCGCGAAATAATGCGGATAATGGCCGTGTCTAAAGTTTAATGAAGGATTAATCGTTGTAAAATGTAAACGAGCATTCCTTATGTAAGAGCTCTTCTTAACGTTCTTTTAATTATTGTTTCGTCATACCTAACCATGCATTAAATAAGTATAAATAATAAACAACAGGTGGCGCCACTGCAAGCTAAGTATATCAAGCTCCATCTATACGACAAATTCCGTATCATTTAATAATTTCCATACATAGTTGCTAATTACCTAATTTTTAAATCAGATTATTTACATGTAAATTAATTTAATCATGTAATGATTACAATAAAACTGATTAAAGTAAATTAAAGAAGTAGTTCATGGTATTAAGGTTCGTAAAACTGTGAAACAATTGTCTAATAATATAATTAAGAATTTCCTCTAGAGTAATAAAATCATTTAGCATAATTATAAATAAACGACAATGTAGATACGTGAATATAATATAATAAAGTAATTTATTTGTTAAATCAGCGCTTATCAGACAGATCATTATCATATCAATTCAATCGTATCAACACTTCATAATTAACACCAGTCATTAATAATAACTAATAATAAAATTTAAGTAACTAGATAAGAAAAACAATTAAAACAAAATTTTACGAAATTCTTATGTGAATTGGTATTTAATTTAATTGCTACTTTGATAGTGTATCAGCAAATGAAAAACTTGTTTTCAAAACATCAAAAGCTGGAAATTCTAGTCCATGACCATTTTTTTTATGTTTAATTGTATAATATTAATCTAAAAATACCAAACCTTGCTTTGTAAACACAAATTTTATATTTTATTTATATCAAAAACAAATCTTGTATTCTCACCTTCAGATAGGTAAAGTCATCACCGAATAATTTTGAAATTTAATCCTTTAAAATTATATCTAATAATCCCGTTGTTTTGCCAATTGGTAAGAGATTTCAAAATAGTTCAAAATTGCACCGCAAAAATCGGCGGGAATTCAAATTATAATCTGAATTTTAAACTTCAAAATGAAACGCCAAAAATGTTCTATGGTTCTATGGGTGAAAATTACGAGTTTGACTAGTTTTTTCGATTGCTCTCTGAAAATGTCAGTACCAGGACATAAATTTTAGTAAAAAAATCTTACCCTCTCCCTTTTTACCCGAAATATTGAACCGATTTTCACCAAACATTAAAATAAAAAATATATTTTAATAAAAAACCAACTATGAACTAATAAAATACCGTAGGTACAATTATTTAAAATACAAAAGTTGTTATAAGTAGTAATTAAAATGTACGGTAATTTTAACATGAAAATTGCGCAATGAGAACTAATAAAAATTTGTAATCACTTTATTACTTTAGTAACTGCATTCTGCTAATAATTAAGAAAAAGTTTTATTAGAGAAATTAAATGAACCAGTACATATTAAAAAAAACACTGCAAGCAAATATTAAATTGTTAAACTTGTCTTATTTGGTAGGTGCGGTTTAAACTTTGATATATTGGAAAAATTCGGACGCAAACCAAATATTTTGCATATAGTACCACTGATTACCTAATTTTTTTTTAATTTTCAAAATAAAATTTGCTTTGCCCCTTATAATCGAAAAATTCCCTTTTTTCCAAGTTGGACGAATGAAAATATAAAACTACTAGAGAAACTTACCAAAATATCGTTTAAATTTCGGCGATTTGATATCAGCTTTCAAATTTTTTTCGGCTTCCACCGCAGTTCCGCTTCCTAGACCCATATCGAAGGTTTATTTAAAAAATTGGAATGTGTATGGTAATAACAGAAGAAAAACTTATAATTAAGCGATCGTCATTGGTTCATCCAACTCATTGTGAAAGCGTCAAGTTTCAATTATTACAAAATTATTGCACTTCGCGTGTTAACAGGTGAGTACGAAACCGTAAACTGATCGCACACCTCGCCGTAAATAACGAAACTTGGCCGAGTAGGTACGCCTACTTTTCAACTCCAAAAAGTAAGTGGTACCTATGCAGATAATTTTATCAACTTCAAGAATCAAAAAAATATTGTGCAAATTCCACAGTTATTTTCATGGTCGGTTTCACTTATAATAATAGAATAAAAATTTTCTTATTATCAGTTATCCTAAATTACAGCAGCAAGTTAATCTATTTGATAGTGGGAACAGATAATCAAAAAATTTGGTAGGTACTGCGTTTCCAAAATCTGATAACATCAATAATAACACAAATGATATTTGTTAAAAAATTCTCAATAGAAGCAGGTCATCATTACAAAACCCATGCGTTTCTCTTTTCAATTTCTAAAATGCAACAGGGGCGGACTGGCCCTAACGGATTAATTATTAAATTTACCCAAAAATTTTGAAGTGTATAAAACTGATTCAATTTGAGCTCCTGATTATAGAAAAAATATTTAAAAAAAAATTCTAATTAATAAATTAAGGTGGTTTCAAGAGATGGAAGGTGGGGGGGGGGGGGGAAATTAAAATTACTGATTGAAATTATGAAACTTTGAATTCGTAGAGAATGTAAGTGGAAAATGAAGATAAAAATAATGAAAAAATTCTTGTTAATAAATTGAGATCCCTTTCAGAACATCAAAATTAAAAAAAAATAGAGAATAAATCCTAAATTTTTGGGCGATTTGTATAGAAGTCAACGTGAAAATTAAAGAAGAAATAAAGAATGTTATGTGATTTTCAATGGAAACATGTCATAATGGCAAAACTTTTGTAGATGTCATATGCAACGCATACAGAGGCGGACTGGCCATAAAAGATTATTTCTTAATTAAAAAAAAAAATAAATTGAAATATATGAAACTGGTACAGTATGAGCACCTGATTATAGGAAAAATATGGAAAAAAATCTCCTAAATAAATAAGGGTGCTGTCGGAGGAGAAGGAGATCAAAATAACTCAATAACATTCTGAAACTTTGGATTCGTAGAGAATCAAAGTGACAATTAACCTAAAGATTATAAAAAAATTCTGTTGATAAATTAGGGTGATTTTCAGAAGGTGAAAATTAATGAAAAAAATAAAAAATATTATGTAATTTTCAATGGAACAAGACCATAATCGCAAAGCTCTTTCGTCTGTAAATATGTAACGCATACAGGGGCGGACTGGCCATATGGAAATATTTATTGTTTCCTGCCAAAATTTTGAAATGTACATAAAACTGGTACAAAATGATGAAAAAAAGATAAATAGGGGGAATCAAAATAAATAATACAATTCTGAAACGTTGAATTCGTAGAGAATAGGAAATTTACCAGTAAAATAATAAAAAAATTTCTCTTGATAAATTGTCGTTGTTTTTGGGGGGTCAAAATTAAAAATACTGAAAAATCTTAGATTTTTGAATTCGTATAGAATTCAACCTGAAAATTAATTGGAAAAATAAAGAAAATCATGTGATTTTCAATGGATGCAGGTCATCTTTGCAAAACTCATTGGTTTGTCTTTTCAGTTTCTAATGAAACGCATACAGGGGCGGACTGGCCATAAAGAAATTATTTGTGATGAAAATTTTGAAGTAGGTATTTAAAACTGGTTCATTTTGAGCCCTTGATTACAGAAAAAATAGCGAAAAAAATCTCATTAATAAATTAGGGTGCTTCAGGGGCTGGGGAGAAGGATCAAATCAAAATAAACGAAATCAATGCTGAAACTTTGGATCCCTAGAGAATTTAAGCAGTGAATCAAGGTCAAAATAATAAAAAAAATCTTGTAGATAAATTGGGTTCGTTTTCAGGAAGTGGAAATTAAAAATACTGAATGATTTTTAAACTTTTGGGTTCGTATAGAATTTCAAATTCAATCTGAAATTAAAAAAAAAAAATAATTTGCAAAGCACTTTCGCTTGTCTTTTCAGCTTCTATGTGAAAATCATACAGAGGCGAACTGGCCGTAACGGATTATTTACTAATTTTAGCCAAAATTGTGAAATATGCATGTAAAATGGTACAATATGAGCAACTGATTATAGGAAAAATATTAAAAAAATTTCCTAAATAAATGGAGATGTTTTCAGGAGGGGGAGGTTTCAAAATAACTAAATATTATTCTAAACTTTTTCATTCGTAGCAAATTAACGCAAATATAATAAAATTATTAACTGAAAGCAGGTCATTATGGCAAAGCTATTTCGTTTATCCTTTCAGTTTCAAAAACAACGCATACAGGGGTGGACTGGCCATATAGGAATATTGATATCTTTTCTAACAAAAATAATTTTAAAATATATAAAACTGATATAATTGATCTCCTGATTATAGAAAAAATAATGAAAAAAATAAACTAGGTGGTTTTAGATTAGCGGGAGGAGGGGGGGAGAACAAAATAACTAAATATATTTCTGAAACATTAGATTTGTAAAGAATTTAAGTAGAAAATTTAAAGAAAAACTATAAAAAAATTGCTCTTGATAAACTGCGGTCGGTTTCAGGAGCTGAAAAATAAAAATACTGAATAAATACTAAACTTTTGAAATTATAAAACTGGTACTGATGGTAAACTGGTTAAAGAATTTTATATAAATATCAGTGGAAGCAGGTCATCATAGCAAAGTTTTTTTCAGTTCTTCTATATTTCTCTAATTTCTATAATTAAAGTGTACAGGGGCGGACTGGCCATAACAGAGTATTTATTAATTCTGGTAAAAAAATTTTAAATATATAAAATTCGTTCTATATAAATTCCTGATTATAGAAAAAATAACTAAAAAAATGTTATTGATAAATTAGGGTGGTTTCAAGGGGTGGAAATAAAAATAACTGATGAATAAAATTTTGAAACTTTAGTTTCGTAGAGTTTAAGTAGCAAATTATAACAAAAATAATAAAAAAATTGCAGTTAATAAATTGGGGTCGTGAAATAGAAAAATACTGAATAATTCCTAAGTTTTTAGGTTATTTTAAGGTCATAAATCTGAATCCATCTGTCGTAAAAAGAAGTGTATAACGTAGTTAATTATTTAGCAATAACAATTTTACTTTGATGGATGACGTTCAGGCTGTAAAGTTAAAAATTAGAAGTGATCTAAATTTAACGACAGCAGGTTAAAGTATTTGATAGGATAGATAATCAGGAATATAAGTGGAAGATTAAATCATTATGCGCCTATGAAATGTTTTACTTTGCTTTAGAGAAGACATACATTTAAAAAAAACACTGCATTGCGTTTACACTACTATAAAAATTTTGAAGTGACTAAATGAAATCAATGTTCTAGAACCTAGAGTTTAACATAGAATCCGAACCACGACATAATTAATTTGGTGGCGATAGCGGTGCTATATAAATTTTAAATAATTTTCACAATACTTTCTTTTTTTATTTTTCTTTTTAAATAATACAATGTTACGATAAGAAAGGTAAAAAATATATTTATCATAAAATCGATAAAACTCGTACGTTGAACTTGGAAACACTGCGATGATTACAATCGGTAAAAATACTAATAATGTTAAACGCTGGTAATATGAAAATTGAAATTTTCTATGTGAGAAAGAAAATTATAAAGTGAAAATTTACCCAAAATCAATATATGGTAGTAAATATTATTATTAGTGATAATGGTATTAGGAGCGCGATATACGTATGTTTTAATAATTTATCTTGAAAGCATAATCTAAAAATTGGCGAGTGCTCCCCTATAGTTTCAAAAATTTAAAACTGGATAAATCTGAAATTAATCGAATCCTTAAGGTCGATTTGACTTAATATACAGACAGACAAAAAGTAAAAATAATAAATCGGCGTTACAGGCTGTAATATTGCAGTTAACTTTCAAATTTCCCGCATTCAAAAACTTCGAATGGGATTGTGCAGATTATTCTCGTCATTTCCCGACACGTCCCAATTTAAATTGGCTAATCCTAATTAATTTATAGATTAAAATTCAAATTTAGAATTATATCCCTGGAAGGTGCCTAGTTTTGGAAGAGATAATTCGATCTGTTTTCTTACCCCAAGGTCCTCCTTGCTAGGTTGACTTGATTCTGGAGATTAATAACCCCCGATCTGGAAATCAAACCAGGAATTTTTCAATCACAGCCAGAAACAAATAATTTAAAAGAAAATTATAAGAGTTGCAATATAAACGACGGTTGTTCTTGGTGTCTAGAAAAATGGGTTTTGATGTCAGATAAAAATAATCTATAGACAAAATACATCACGTGATGCTTGCATTCTTGTAATGATTTGAGCATACATCATCAGCAGATAATATTTTAAAATTTTCCTGTTTTTTTCTTATATTTAAATGAGAATATCCCTTCCCTTTTTTCAATTGTCTAGGTGGGCCTTTTTTCACTTGTCCGGATTGTGCGTGCAAGAGTTATCTTGCCATCAAACCACAGGAAGCCTAGGTGGTTTGCCATTGGCTTGCGAGGGGACACTGTCACTGTTTCTTTTTTTTAGGTGGGTAGTCAATAAATCATTCATGAGTTGATCTATACGTTACGTTCGTATGAACTTAATTCAGTTCATACGAACTTTGAATGGCTCATCAGTGTCATTCCAACGGAAACCGAATTTTAAGACGCTTTGATGACGTCGAAACTGTAGCCTCGCTTTATTACAAAATTGTTCTATTTTTATAAATTAAACCATAATGTAAGTGGTTATATCCCCGACCATTAAAACTTTAAGAGGCAGATATCTTAAATATTTGAACAAAGATCAAACTTTTAGTATTGTTTTTCAAAGATATTAAGTGCTGATATCGATTAAAGGAAATCAATTAAAAAATACGGCATTTGACGCGGCTTAGAATATATTAGAATAAAAAATGCAACTGATAGGACCATTGGATCCAACATTAAAATCTCAAGTGATTTGTTTCCAATTTCAAATTTTCTTTAAGTATTTTATTACTCAACAATAGCACATTTAACTGGATTTAAAGTGCACTTATTACGATGAGTTCCAAAATTTTAAAGTAGGTATCCAATATTTTTGTGTTTCTGTTGTTTATCCTATGATTGATAACAGTAGAAATGCGTGAGAAATGATAATTCAAAAATATGTTTGTATTATGAAAATCAATATGAATGTAAGTGAAAATGTTATTTATGGAAATTTTTATTAGATAACCTACACCAAATAGAAAAAAAATTGTACGATACCGCCATTAAAATTACTAACTTTTATCTTTTATATCTCAATGGATATTTCTTGAAACAAAAGATTAAGTATGCATACAAGACATAAAAATAAAAGATTTCAATTGAAAAGCACTTAAATTGTAATTATGTGGAGACTTGTGTTATCTAAAGACAATAAAATCTATCGACAATATTTTAATCAATTTGTAATTTTAAAACAGTGATTTCATTATGTAACTAAGATTTCCAATTTGATCATGACAAATTAAAATCTGAATGTACATATGGGAATTTACCCACAAACTAAACATAAAAATGTTCATCATTCTTCAGCACCTCAACTACCAGTTAATTATTTTTTACAATTTATATTATTCAACTTCAATAAAAAAGTAAAAATAAGTACAATTGTAAATCAACTCACCTCTCTGAGCAGTGCATCAAAAAACAGCAGCCACCATTACAGAAAACCTAAGACAAACAAATTAAATTGTAAATAATTTACGTGACAAAATTCACAATTTTCGTCCTTACTTTTTATTTAAAAAATCTTACATAAATAATCTGTTATTATTATATTATATTAAAAATAGGAATCTTCACTTTTTCGCAACGTTTTTCCTTTTTTTATGCTTGTGTAATTTAGTGCTGATATCTTTGCGCTCTGGAGCTTTTTGTTGCAACCTCTTAACAATTTTTTTGGAAGGTTTCTTTAACTTCAACGTATAATCAGGCACTTCACCACCGGAATCTTTTATAATCTGTGCAATTCTAAAAAAAATAATCGTAAGAATGCTTCAAAACATACAACAAGACAGACAGACATACTTTCGTAAAAATTGAGCATCATCAACGGTAAAAAACGTGATGGCTTTTCCCCTAGCTCCAGCTCTTCCGGCACGCCCTATCCGATGAACATAAGATATAGCTGACGTGGGAAAATCGTAATTTATGACTAAATTCACCCCTTTGAAATCGATACCTCGTGCCATTAATTCAGTACAAATTAAAATCCACACTTTACCTTCACGATAACTTTTGACTGTATGGTCACGCTGTAGAAATAGAAAAGTCAATTAAGGGCTCAAAATGCGCGGTCAAGTAACTTACTTGTGATTGGGTCCTATCAGCATGGATGGCGTCAACGTTGACTCCATCAAACATAAGTTCAGTAAACAATTCCTGTGCACGTTCTTTACTTTGTACAAAGACCAAAATTGGAGGTTTAATTCCTTCCCGAATTATGTTGCGCATTGCCAACAATTTTCCAGCTTCTTTACCAACAAACAGTAACTCCTGTTGTACAGAATTTGTTGCAGCATTCCTAAAAAAAAATAAAATAATAAAATTAAATGTATGCGATTAAATAATGCAATAGGTCTAAAAAAAAAGCTGCCAAATAAGGCAAGTCTGCCCTACTATTATAGTGTGCCCCCCCCCCGGGCTATCCACATCATGGTACAGCACCCTTTTTTTTCGATTTCCTGATGGTTTTTTTTATACTTTTATATTGCTTCAACAAATTACATTTTAAATTTAAAAAAAAAAAAATTAATGATTCGTTGAAAAACCAAAGTTGTAAATTAAAGTGTTTTAGTATTTTTCCAACGCAAATGAGTGACTAAAGTAAGTTAATCACACCGAAGCACATAAAATCAATCAGGGAAAGGTTACGTAAAATTTCCCTAAGGCATTTTGTTCATTTATTCTAATTATAAGTTATTTTCCAATTTACCAACCATAATTTGTTTATCCTTTCAAAAAAAAATTCAATATAATATAAATCCTGTTTTAAGCAGTCTGAGCTACTTTTTAAATGCGGTAAAACTGGAAAAAATTATAAGTGTCAATTTGATTGGATTTCAAGTTTAAGGACGATTTTTGTGGAAAATAAAATAAAATTTTGTTTAACGATTCTAGAATAATGTGAAAAAATTTTGAACCCCAAGTTTAAGGAGGGGAGGGGGAAGTAAAAAATATTTTTTCACTAATTTGGACGTATTTACTGATTGTGATTATATAAATAATGTAAAAGTATATTTTCTAAATTTCAAAATTTAAAAACAAAAATTAGCCTTTTGGGGATTATATTTTTGGTACGTTCATAAATTTAATTTAATAAAGTTTAAGAATTTTAATGTGCCATTTTGATTACATTTCAAGTTTAGGAATGATTTTTAAGAAAAATAAAACTAACTATTGTTGAGTAATTCTGAAGAATTCTAAAAATATTAATATTAAACATAAAAAAAATAGTAGAACAAATTCTAAGCTTTAAGGGAGTGGCTTTAGGGAGAGGGTGAGTGATAATTCTTAAGTTCATTTTAATTAGATTTCAAGTTTATGAATGATTTTTAGGAAAAATAAAACTAAATATTGTTGAATAATTCTGAAAATTTCTAAAACTAATAATATTAAACTTTCAAACATCAAAAAAATAGTAGAAAAAATTCTAAGCTTTAAGAGAGTGGCTTTGGGGGGGGGGGGAAGTGATAATTCGTAAGTTATTTTGATTAGATTTCAAGTTTGAAATGATATATAGGAAAAATAAAACTAAATATTCTTGAATAGTTCTGAAGATTTCTAAAATTATTAATATTAAACTTTGAAACATAAAAAAATAGTAGAAAAAATTCTAAGCTTTAAGAGAGTGGCTTTGGGGGGGGGGAGTGATAATTCGTAAGTTCATTTTGATTAGATTTCAAGTTTAGAAATGATATTTAGGAAAAATAAAACTAAATATTGTTGAATAATTCTGAAAATTACTAAAACTAATAATATTAAACTTTGAAACATCAAAAATATAGTAATAAAAATTCTAAGCTGCAAGGGAGTGGCTTTGGAGAAGAGGGTGATAATTCTTAAGTTCATTTTGAATTTCACATTTAAGAATGATTTTTATAGAAAATAAAACTAAATATTATTGAATAATTCTGAAAATTTCTAAAAATATTAATATTAAACTTTGAAACATCAGAAATATAGTAGCTAATAAAAATTCTAAGCTGCAAAGGAGTGGCTTTGGGGAAGGGGGTGATAATTCTTAAGTTCATTTTGAATTTCACATTTAGGAATGATTTTTCATTTTAGGAAAAATAAAACTAAATATTGTTGAATAATTCTGAAGATTTCTAAAAATAATAATATCAAACTTTGAAACATCAATAAAATTCTAAGCTTTAAGGGAGCGGCTTTGGGGAAGAGGGGGTGATAATTTTTAAGTTCATTTTCAATTTCAAGTTTAGGAATGATTTTTATAGAAAATAAAACTAAATATTAGGTCTGTTTGGTACCACAGTCCTAGTGTTACACTAACTACACTACTACAAATTGATTGGTGTAAAAAGTGGGTTGGTAATTGTACCACCAATCAATTTGCAGTAGTGTAGTTAGTGTAGCACTAGGACTGTGGTACCAAACAGACCTATTGTTGAATAATTCTGAAAATTTCTAAAAATAATAATATTAACTTTGAAACATCAAAAAAATTCTAAGCTTTAAGGGAGTGGCTTTGGGGAAGAGCGGGTGATAATTCTTAAGTTCATTTTGAATTTCACATTTAGGAATGATTTTTATAGAAAATAAAACTAAATATTGTTGAATAATTCTGAAGATTTCTAAAAATAATAATATTAAACTTTGAAACATCAATAAAATTCTAAGCTTTAAGGGAGTGGCTTTGAGGAAGAGGGGGTGATAATTCTTAAGTTCATTTTCAATTTCAAGTTTAGGAATGATTTTTACAGAAAATAAAATTAAATATTGTTGAATAATTCTGAAGATTTCTAAAAATATTAATATTAAACATCAAAAAAATAGAAAAAATTCTAAGCTTTAAGGGAGTGTCTTTAGGGGGGGAGGGGGGGTAATAATTCTTAAGTTCCTTATGAATTTTAAGTTTAGGAATGATTTTTACAGAAAATAAAACTAAATATTGTTGAGTAATTCTGAAAATTTCTAAAGATATTAATATTAAACCATTGAAACAGCAAAAATGATGTAGAATCCCTAAAGGGTGCCTTTTAAGAAAGGTAGGGGTAAAAAATATGTTGTTTTCAAATTTTGAAACTACTAAAAATGTTACACAATATTACAGGGTTGACACAAGAGTTCTAAGCAAGAAGTGAGTAAAAAGTGTATAAATTTTCCAAAAAAGGTGCCGAAAAAAAGACATAGCAATTTTAAAAAAGGTGACAAATAGTGTAAAAATATTTTATTTTGGACAGTAACGTAGCAAGTTAAGTCAAGACCAGACTTTAGTGCAAGCCCCACAGCATTTTTTCCCTTTCGTTACAATCAGTGTTAATTCTCAGAGCCTTTGAGAGCTTTCCCTCAAATTTTTTTGAATGATCTTTTTTTTAAACCCCCTAGACAAATTTGCAACCCAAAACATGAAAACGATTCCATGTTTTACACATTTTATAGTATCTCTCGGCTTTTTTTCCAAAAAAATTTTGAATGACGTTTTTTTAACCCCCGGCCTACATTTACTCCGAGCAACATGCGTACTACTCCGAGATTCGTTCCATGTGACATAATTGCTTAATTTTCTCGGTGCCCAATAAATTTTTGTAGATGAAATTGTAAAAAATGTGAAATTAGTGAATCTTTTTTAAAAAGTGAACAAAAGTGTATGATTTTCAAAACAGTGAAAAAATTTTATTTGTGACAACCCTGTATTATGCAAAATTCTAAGCACTAAGGAGGTGGGGTTTCGGAGAAAGGTAAAAAATAAAAAATTATTTACAAATTTTGAAACTATGAAAAATTTATTTAAATTAATATTAAACTTAAACAAAAAAAATTTTAAATTTCAAGAAATGATTTAAAAAAAAAATAAATAAAATTCTGTCGAATAATAAATTCTGAAACTAGAAAATTTAATATCAAACCTTTGAAACATCAGAAATTGTAAAACAAAAGTTCTAAACCTTAAGGAATTGCCTTTGGGGGTTGAAGAATTTTTAACTTTATTTTGATTATATTTCAAGTTTAGGGATGATTTTTGTGGAAAACATAACTAAACGTTGTTGAAAAATTCTGAAACTCTCCGAAAATGTTAATATTAAATTTTTGACAAAAAATAGTGAAAAATTCTGAACCAGAAAGAGAAGCTTTTAAGGAGGAAGTGGGTTAAATACTATTTTGTTTTTAAATTTTGAAACTATGTAAAAAAAATAATATTAACCTCGTATTCTGCAACTTTTCGTTAACGAATCGTTAAGAACCATAAAGTTTGGTTTCGACATACCATAACATACCTTTTAATAAAATTCTGAGTGTAAACCAAAGTTTATGGTTCTTAACGATAACAAAAAGTTACAAAATAGGGGGGTAAATGTGAAAAACCAGCAAAAAAAATATTTAAAAATTCTAAATATTAAGTTCTCAAAAAGGTCATGTTTTATTCTGTAAAACTACCCCCCTAATAGTAACATTTATTTTACAACTTTTGGCAAAATTACCAATTATTTAAAAGTAAATTTAAAATTTCTAAATTTTCACCCTTGTAACAATTAGCATTTTTTTTTAAATTATATTTTTGGTGCTTCTATAAATTTAATTTTACTGTATTGAATAAGTTTAAGAATTTACAAGTGCAGTTCTAATTCAATTTCAAGTTTAAGGATGATTTTTAGAGAAAATCAAACTAAATTTTGTTGAATAATTCTGAAACTCATTAAAAATATTAAAATTTACTTAATTTTGATACATCAAATATAGCTAAAAAATTTTAAGCCCTAAAAGGGTAGCTTTTTAGAAGGATGGAAGTAAAAAATAGTAAGGACTATTACCCCCCTCCCCTCAGTAAAAAAAAATTGACTTCGTGGTAAGTGGTATAGATAATTTTTGTTGTTAAAAGAAAATTTCCAGATCTTTTAAGTAACTCCAAAGTTACCCCCTAAACTGATCTAAAACGACTCTACCATTACTGTAATTTACCTGTGTCCTACAGCTACTCGAATTAAATTTGTCATGTGTTTTCGACACCACGTTGCCACAATTTGAGTCTGCGTTGCACTAAACATCCCAATTTTACGATTAGGATGAGTAGTGGCATCCAAAACTTGCTTCAATTGCTTCCGGAAACTATTAGCACTATCTTCAAACAATTTATCTGCTTCATCCACAATCAACCACTCCACACTAAAAAAAAACCAAAAATTACTAAAACAAACTTTACAAAATTTCCTCCATACTTTTTTAACGAAATACCCGGTGGGTCCTGCTGTAACAAATAGCACAATCGGTTCGGAGTCGTGATCAAAATATCAAACTTCTTAGAACTCTTCTCACCATAATCAGAAGCGGTTTTACTATTTAATTTACTCAAAATATGAACGCGAAAATCGCGACCTTCCGACAAACGAATACATTCACGTTGAGTTTGCTTGGCCAACTCGCGAGTGGGACACAAAACCACGGCCCTGAACCCCATACTTTGCGGTCCCTTCAATGAATTCAGGACAGGTAATAAAAATGCAGCTGTTTTACCCGATCCGGTTGGGGCACACGCCAACAATTGACGACCCCGTAACATAACCACCATAGCCTGCTTTTGAATGGACGTGGGTTCGGTGTAACCACACTTTCGTAAATTGTCCAATAAATCTTGGGGCAAATTCATGTCTTCAAAAGATTCGGCTGGTTCGGGAATGCGTTTTCCTGCGACTTTAATTTTAAGTTGGTTCCTTAACCGGTTAATCTAGAAAATAAAATTAGGTAGGTTTGAAGTTTCATGGTACAACGCTTTACTCACTTCTTCGTCATGTAACAACTTTTTCTTTTTAGGGTCCATCGGTTGCAATTTTTCTAAAGCTTTACGTTTTCTTCCCTCCGAAGCGAAATATTCCGGCAAGATTGGGGTGCTTTCTGCTTCTTCTTGGTCGTCATCTTGAAGTTCCGGCTCTTCTGTTTTGATTTCTGGAACTTCGTTGCTCAGCGAAGACGTAGTAGTAGGTTGAACATGTTTCTGGAAAACCGCGGAGTTAATAAGTGGCTAATATATGAATGGTGACATTTTTACCTGTGATTTAGTAAACTTTGCACCTCTGGTTAGCTGTTTAAAAATATCAAACGAATTCATTTTCTGAAATTTAAATAAAGTAATTTTTAAACGTCAATTTCAGCATGAGAAATTGAGGTTATGTTAGAGTACACATAATCGTTATCAGTGTTGCCAACTGTTAAATTTACAAAATCGTTAGATAGCATTATAGGTTCCCCTAGGAATCAGTCAGGTTATCGGTTTGGGGGGGGGGATTTGCATTTTGCAATTTCTCCATCCGAATTATCTAAACTAATCATCAAACAACTTCCAATAGGTCAAATCTAGCGAAAAATCAGCTAAATTGGCAATGCTCGCATTGCATCTCTCTGATTGGTGGTTAAATTTATATCTACCAATTGTTTTCCTAATATTGAAAAAACTGCGGCAAAATAGTACTTTAAGCTAAGGCCTTAACTTTTCAAAAATTTTGAGATTAAATAAAAGAATTTAATTTTGTAATAAAAAATTTATTTTGTTTAAATAATCCGAAATTAATCCTGTCAAGACAGAAAAAATGATAAAAAAAATCTGTTCCTGTTTCAGGCTTTTCAAAAGGGGAGAAAAAAAATTTTACATTTTAATTTAAAAAAAAAATTTGTTGGTTTGAAAATCTGCTGAAATCAAAGTTTTGATAAAAATTTACAACTTCCTCAAATTTAAAATAAAGTGAGCATTATCCTGATTTTTATATAATTATTTTTGTAAAAGCAATAAAAAATAAATTTTTTTTTAAATTTTTTTGCTAGTAATTTTATCGAATTTTTACGTGAACATTTCTCGTATTAATGCGTACTTTTTATTGAATTATTTCTTATAATCACAATATTAGATAAGATTAAGTGTTCCGATTTACAGTCGCATGGCACCTATCGTAGTTATAAAATACTCAATAAATTAGTGAAAATTTTAAGAGCCGTCATTCATCTAATAATTTCAGATGGAACTAGAAAATTTTAAATACCAAAAAGTTAATACAAGGTAAAAAAAATCAAAAATTAAGTCAAAATTCAAAAGTATTTTTTTGTGCTGTTACAGCAACGAAAATCAACAGGAAGTGAAGGAAAATGAAGAAAATGAAAATATTCCGGTTTCTTATCTGGAACTGGTAAAAAAAAATTTTTGTTACAAGAATTTCTCTAATTTATTTGTTTTTCATTTTCAGTTTAAATTTTCCACAAAATTAGACAAAATTTTATTACTTGTTGCGGTGGTTCTCTGCACTGTTAGTGGCGTATCGGAGGCTTTATTTTCAGTTGCTTTTGGAAAAGGAATTGGAACGGTGGTAGGTTTTGAAACCGAATTATCGAACGCCGTTAATGAGACGGAAAAACTCAAAATTGAAGAGATTTTCCTGAAGAAGGCCAAGGACTTCGCAATTTTTACTGGCTGCAACGGAATATTAATTGGTGTTTCATTTTACGTTGGTTCTTGTCTTTTTAATTACACCGCGATGAAACAAGTTTGTTAATTTTGTTTATTTTTTTTTGTTGAAGTTTAATCAAAATTTAATTTCAGACATTCAAAATTCGGGAATTGTACTTTTCAAGGGTACTGAATCAGGATATAGCATGGCATGATCAATCCTCCACCGGAGATTTTGCAAGTCGCATTACGGAGTAAGTAAACTCTAAAGAGATTCAAATTTGATTAGATAAGAGATTTAACGACTTTTCTTATCTTTGCTTGTATTACTAAAAAAGCAGGTTGTCTTCTTCCTTGCTACCGGTGCACCTAAATATCTCCACAATTACCGTTTTTTTTATATGCCGCTGTACTTATATTAACACGTGGAGTTTTTTGGCGCCGACAACCAGAAACAGGGATCCTGCTTTTTCTTTATTTAATAAGTAACAAATACTTTTTTCTTTTTTAGGGACTTAAGAAAGATTCAAGAAGGAATGAATGATAAGGCTGCCTTCACAATCTTTTACGTTGGCGTTATCATAACAGACGTAATCCAATCCTTGATTTTCGGCTGGGAATTGACGTTAGCTTGTTTGGTACCCTTTCCCATTTTCTTCCTCATAATGGCTTTCATTGGAAAGGTAAGAAACTAAAAAACTTGCTCACATTTTGAAAAAAAAACCATTCCAGCTCTCAACAAAATTTGCCAAAAACGAAGCGGAAGCGCGTGGAAAAGCAGGAACAGTGGCCGACGAAACTCTGACCTTCATTAAAACTGTTACCGCGTTTAATGGACAAAAAGAGGAAGCAAAACGCTACGATAAGTTTCTCTTAGTGGCCATGAAAAATAACATCAAAAAATATTTTTATGCCGGACTCTCAACCGCAACGACAAGTCTCTACATTTATTTTTGCATCATTGTATGTGTTTGGTATGGTGGCCATCTGGTATTGAAAAGTGACGATTACAATATCGAAAAATTAGTTACGGTAAGTTTTGAAATTCAAGATTCAGTTTCTCTTCATCATTTACTCGGTTTTAGATCCAAAACGCCACCCTCACAGCTGTTTTTTATGTTGGAGCCATCACCCCATTCTTCGCAACGTTCAACGCTGCAAAAGGGGCTGCTTATAAAATTTTTAGCGTCATCCAAAGTGAGCCTTCCATTAACCAATCTTACCAAACTGGAATCGAAATTAAGAAAATAAAAGGAAGCATTCGATTCCAAGATGTCAACTTTAGTTATCCTGCCAGAAATCAAGTCGAGGTGAACTTTGCATTTGTTTTACGTTTCAAAATTCCAAAATCTTTTACAGGTTTTGAAAAATTTCAATTTGAACATCAAATCTGGAGAGACCCTTGCACTAGTTGGTAGTTCTGGTTGTGGAAAATCCACTGTAATCCAGCTCATCCAAAGGTTCTACGATGCTACTACTGGAAATGTAAGTTTTGACCTCTCAAGCGCGCCTTCAGCAATTCGGATTCCAAAAACCAAAAATTTTAGATTTTTATTGATGATAAGGAAATTAAAAGTTTAAATTTAACAAATTTGCGGAACCAAATTGGAACGGTTGATCAAGAGCCTGTACTATTTGATGGGACCGTTTCTGAAAACATAAGATTGGGAAATTTGGATGCAACTCAAAATGAGGTGGAAGAAGCTGCAAAGAAATCCTACGCCCATTCTTTCATACTTTCCTTTCCTGATGGTTATCAAACCGTGATCGGGGAACGTGGAACGCAGCTGTCTGGTGGTCAAAAGCAAAGGATTGCGATGGCAAGGGCGCTGGTGCGAAATCCAACAATTTTGTTATTGGACGAAGCTACCTCTATGTTAGATTCCAACAGCAAGTTTTTGGTTCAGGAAACTTTGGAACGAGTAGTTTTGAAAAGGGTCGGACTAACAGTAGACTTAAGTTTTTACATTTCAGGTCAGCAAGGATTGTACGACTGTAATTGTTGCTCACAGGCTTTCATCCGTTAGGAAGGCGGATCGAATTGTTGTTTTGGATAAAGGAACTGTAGTTGAGGAAGGTTCTCATGATGATTTAATGGCATCCCATGGAGTTTATTACAATTTAGTTGTAACGGAGTTACCCAAACATGAAGAAGAAGGAAGTCCAAAAATAGAATTTGGTAAGTAGTTGCTTGGTTGCTTCATCAAAAGACAATTTTTTTCCATTTTAGACACAGAACCGAATTACAAGAAATCTGAAAGTCATCAGGAGACCAAGGTATGCTCGCTCAAAAATTTGTATTAGGTATAGGTAAAATAACCTTTTTTTGAGTACCTATAGGAAGACACCAAAAACGTTGATCTCAGTTTCATTGCTGCGAGGCAAATTTTAATGTCCTATTTACATCCCAAGTGGTGCATGGTTCTTGGAGTTCTTTTTTCGATAGTTTCTGCATGTGCCATAATCATTTCCAGTTTAATTTTTGGAAAAAGTTTAGCGGTAAATCAAAATTTCCTTTAGTGTCGTTCATTTGATTACTCATTTTTTTTCAGGTAATTTCTGGTCAAAATTTTCTATATGCTCTTGGAAAAATTAACAAGTACTCCTTTTGCATTCTCGTGATAGGATTCATAGTAGCAGTTTCAAATGTTTTTCAGGTAGCTATAAAAATTTGATCAAGGCGACGGTGTAATCTTTGGGTAGTCCTATTTGATAGGCAAATCTGGAGAGAATCTGACAATGCGCTTAAGAAGTTCCATGTTTAAAAACATCATCTATCAAGAAATGGGATGGTTCGACCAATCCAAAAATGGAGTTGGATCCTTGAGTGCTCGGCTGGCAGATGAACCTTCCAGTGTTCAGAATGTGAGAACTTCCACTCTATTTGACCTTTCATTTTGCTCTTCTTTTTCAGGCAATAGGTTTATGCACGGGTCCATTCCTCAACGCCATAACCATGACAATGCTATTACTTTGCATCGGATTTTATTTATCTTGGAAGCTTCTACTGGGTTATTTTGGCTTCCTTCCGTTTTTAATCCTCTTACTGTACATGGACCAGAAAGTCTTGGTGGAAGAACATCAAAAAAATTCGAAAGTGTTAGAACAATCAACTAAGGTCTGTTTCGGTTCAACAACGGCATCACAAATAATGACACACTTTTTTAGCTCGCCGTGGAAGCTATAAACAACGTTCGAACTGTAGCTTCCTTAACGATGGAAAAATTTTTCCACAACCAGTACGTGGCCAAATTGCAGACTTACAAAAGCGTAACCATACGGAATATCCACATCCAGGGAATAGTGTACGGATTGATTAGAAGTTCTCTGGCTCTCTCCAACATGATCGCCTTTTATTATGGTGCTCATGTGATAAAAACTAACCAAGCAAATGCGGCTACCGTTGTTGGGTAAGCAAAGGTTTCCATAGTAACCTTAGATCATGTTCCAACCCTTTTTAGTCTTGCGCAAATTTTTATAATTTGCATGTCGGTCTTAACGACCACCGTGGCATTTTTACCAAACTTAACCAAAGGATTTGTCGCTTGTAACCAAATTAACTCATTGATAAACCGAGTTCCGACAATTGAAAGTTCTGGGAATGAAAAACTCCAGAACGAAGGAGACGTTGAGTATAAAAACGTCGCATTTTCGTATCCAACTCGTCCGGATGTTAAAATTCTGGATGATTTGAACCTCAATGTTATGAAAGGTAAAACGGTAGCTTTGGTTGGTCCTAGTGGGTGTGGAAAATCTACCATCATTCAGTTACTGGAACGATTCTATGATTCCGATTATGGTCAAGTAACTTTTGGAGGGGAAAACATCACAAGATTGAATTTAGGTTGCTTGAGGTTGCGGTTAGGAATCGTCACGCAGGAACCGAATTTGTTTAGTAGAACCATTGAAGAAAATATTGGTTACGGAAGAGTTGAAAGTGTGGTTTCACGGGACGAGGTTGTCCAGGCCGCAAAAGCGGCAAACATTCACAATTTCATCTCGAGTTTACCGTTGGTAAGTTTTATTTATAATTTTTTATATTTTTTTAACTTTATATTTTAAGGGCTACTACACCATGTTAGGAGAAAAGGGAACCCAGCTATCGGGTGGTCAAAAACAAAGAATAGCGATTGCCAGGGCCTTACTGCGAAATCCAGAAGTTTTGCTGTTAGATGAAGCCACTTCAGCTCTTGACGCGGAGAGCGAAAAGGTAAAAAATTACGTCTGCAATTTTGGAACTTCCAAATTTTTTTGCAGGTTGTTCAGGCCGCTTTAAATCGTGCAAAAGAAGACAGAACGTGCATTGTGGTCGCTCATAGGCTTAAAACCATTGTCAATTCGGATTTAATTGGGGTAATAAATGAAGGCAAAATTTACGAAAAAGGTACTCATCAGGAATTGATGAACATGAAGGGTTTATATTGGAAACTTTATACCATGCAACATCAGTCATAATATTTGAAGAAGCAGCTTCTTCCGCCTTGTGATGGATAGAATGCAGTGAAGAAGATAAGAAGAAGCTTGGTTGACTTTATTTACTTTGCTGCAGCAAGATTTCGGTTAAGAAGGTGAAATCTAACTTTGGTGTTATGTCATCGCACTTCTAATCGTAGTCGATTGGGTTAGTTTGACGTAACATTGAAGTTCCGTGGCAACGACTGTAACTATTAATTTTGTGGAGAAAGTCTTATTGCTTTAATAAAAAAAAGATTTTTAATTTTTCTCTCCGTAGTTTAATTTATTTAGTACATAAAATAGCCGAAACAAACTAAATTCTCAATAGTAGCATTTGAGAACCTAACCGAGTTGATCTGGTTATTAGACTTCGTGGTACCATCTAACGGATTTATAGTGAAAGGTTCAAATGGTTCCAAATGGTGCAACCATTCAAATGATCGTAACTTTCAAACAATGAAAGCACGATTTTTTTTTTTACAAAAATTGCACATAATTTACACAAAATTCTTAAAATTTTTTTTCATTTGGAGAAAAAAACAAAAAAATTATTTTCTTTCAAAATTTTTATCAAAAAATTTAATTTATAAATTGCTTTGAAATCAAAATACCTAAATATTTAAAGCAATTTGAGCTTTAGATTTTTTCAGTTAATTTTATTGTTATTCATATACTTGTATGAGTATGACCAAGAAGTTTCAAAATATTTGAAAAACATTTAATTTTTATCAAAAACTTCAATTTATAAATTGCTCTGAAATCAAAATATCTAAATATTTGAAGCAATTTGGGCTTTAGATTTTTTCAGTTAGTTTTTTGGTTATTATTATAGTAGTATGACTATGCCCACAAGGTTTCAGAAAGTTTAAACAAAATTTAATTGTTATCAAAAAATTTAAGTTATAAATTTCTTTGAAATTGAAATGCCTAAAGATATAAAGCAAATTAGGCTTTAGATTTTTTTAGTTATTTTTTATGTTATTATTATAGTAGTATGACGATGTCTACAAAGTTTCAGAAAGTTTAAACAAAATTTAATATTTATCAAAAAATTCAATTTATAAATTGCTTTGAAATCAAAATACCTAAATATTTGAAGCAATTTGGGCTTTAGATTTTTTCAGTTAATTTTATTGTTTTTCATATACTTGTATAAGTATGACCAAGAAGTTTCAAAATATTTGAAAAAAATTTAAGTTTTATCAAAAAGTTCAATTTATAAATTGCTTTGAAATCAAAATATCTAAAAATTTGAAGCAATTTGGGCTTTAGATTTTTTTAGTTATTTTTTGTTGTTATTATTATAGTAGTATGACTGTGTCCACAAGGTTTCAGAAAGTTTAAACAAAATTTAATTATTATCAAAAAATTCAAGTTATAAATTGCTTTGAAATCGAAATGCCTAAATATATAAAGCAATTTAGACTTTCGATTTTTTTAGTTATTTTTCCTGTTATTATTATAGTATTATGACAATGTCTACAAAGTTTCAGAAAGTTTAAACAAAATTTAATTTTTATCAAAAAATTCAATTTATAAATTGCTTTGAAATCAAAATACCTAAATATTTGAAGCAATTTGGGCTTTAGATTTTTGTGGTTATTTTTTTTGTTATTATTATAGTAGTATGACTATGTTCACCAAGTTTCAAAAAGTTTAAACAAAATTTAATTGTTATCAAAAAATTTAAGTTATAAATTGCTTTGAAATCGAAATGCCTAAATATATAAAGCAATTTAGACTTTAGATTTTTTTAGTTATTTTTCCTGTTATTATTATAGTAGTATGACAATGTCTACAAAGTTTCAGAAAGTTTAAACAAAATTTAATTTTTATCAAAAAATTCAATTTATAAATTGCTTTGAAATCAAAAAACCTAAATATTTGAAGCAATTTGGGCTTTAGATTTTTTCAGTTATTTTTTTTGTTATTATTATGGTAGTATGACTATGTCCACAAAGTTTCAGAAAGTTTAAACAAAATTTAATTGTTATCAAAAAATTTAAGTTATGAATTGCTTTGAAATCGAAATGCCTAAATATATAAAGCAATTTAGACTTTAGATTTTTTTAGTTATTTTTCCTGTTAGTATTATAGTAGTATGACTATATCTACAAAGTTTCAAAAAGTTTAAACCAAATTTAATTTTTATCAAAAAATTCAATTTATAAATTGCTTTGAAATCAAAATACCTAAATGTTTGAAGCAATTTGGGCTTTAGATTTTTTTTGTTAATTTTTTTGTTTTTTATATACTTGTATGAGTACGTCCAAGAAGTTTCAAAATATTTGAAAAAAATTTAATTCTTATCAAAAAGTGCAATTTATAAAATTGTTTTGAAATCAAAATATCAAAATATTTAAAGCAATTTCATTTTTAGATATTTTTTGAAATTTTTCTTGTTTTTATGATATTTTTGTAAGTCTGTCCAAGAAGTTTCAGAATATTTGAACTTAATTTAATTTTTTTAAAAAAATTTTTAAATTAATTGAAATGAAGATACCTAAATATTTGAATCAATTTGGGCTTTAAATTTTTTTAGTTATTTCTCTTTTTTTTCTTATACTTTTGTGAGTATGTCTACAAAGTTTCAGAATATTTGAACAATTTTAATATGTAGATTAAAAAATTCAATTTATAATTTGCTTTGAAATCGAAATACTTAAATATTTGAAGTAATTTGGGGTTTAGATTTTTTCAGTTAGTTTTTCTTTTTTTGTTTTACTTTTGTGAGTATGTCCAAGAAGTTTCAGAATATTTGAACCTGATTTAATTTTTAACAAAATATTTCATTTAGAAATTGCTTGGAAATCAAAATACTTAAATATATGAAGCAATTTAGGCTATAAATTTTTTTCGCAATTTTTTTGTTTTTCTTATACTTCTATCAGTCTGTCCAAAAAGTTTCAAAATATTTGAACCTAATTTAATTTTTTTCAAAATATTTTTTAATTAAATTAAATGAAGATACCTAAATATTTCTATCAATTTGGGTTTTAGATTTTTTTAGTTATTTTTATTTTTTTTCTTATACTTTTGTGAGTATGTCCACAAAGTTTCAGAATATTTGAACAATTTTAATTTTTATCAAAAAATTTAATTTACAATTTCCTTTGAAATCGAAATACTTAAATATTTGAATCAATTTAGGCTTTAAATTTTTTCAGTTAGGTTTTTTTTTTGTTTTACTTTTCCGAGTATGTCTAAGAAATTACAGAATATTTGAACCTGATTTAATTTTTAACAAAACAATTAATTTAAAAATTATTTTGAAATTAAAATACCTAAATATTTAACAGAATTTTGTCTTTAGATTTTTTTGGTTGTTTTTTTATCTTTTTGTTATACTTTTGCTAGTATGGTCACAAAGATTCAAAATATTTAAGCAAAATTTAAATTTTATCAAAAAATTTAATTTATAAATTGCTTTGATATCAAAATTCCTAAATATATGAAGCAATTTACTCTTTAGATTTTTCTGTTATTTTTCTGTTTTTCTAATACTTGATAATGAGTATGTCCAAAAATTTGATTTAATTTTTATCAAAAAATTTAATATAGAAATTGCTTAGGTATAATTTAAGATTAGATTTAAGAGAATTATTTAAGAGAATATTAAGAAAAACCTACTTATGTATACAGTTCGTTATTATATTTATACAAAAAAGTAAAGGTCTATTATTAAGTCAATGCCAACCTCCCCAGGTATTATTGAAGTAATCTAGGTATCAAACATTAACCCTTAATTTACCAATAGGGGTAGTTAAGAGGTTAATTGTGACATGGTGGAGGTGGCGGGCAAGAACATTACAAATTTTTCTCTCAAAGAAAACTATGGTCTCCAAATCGTCAACCACACAGAAAAAAAAGGTGTAATTAAAAGTAGAACAATTTGTGCCTAGATTGTCTACAAGTACAAATTGGGTGAAAATTAGGTACAATTGTACTTAATTTTAGTCAAATTAAGTCATCTCTAGCGCAATTGTGCTATTTTATATCACAAATTGTGCTAAATTTTTACACAATTTGTACTTGTAGACAATCTATGCACAAATTGTTCTACTTTTAAGTACACATTTTTTTCTGTGCACCTCCAAATGTACTCTCCAAATCGTAAAGACAAATATTGTTGAACCATTATTTTTATTTTAGCCTGTCCATTAAATATTAGTTTAGGTACATAAAAAATAATAACATTTCTTTAATCGGCAGTGTAAACCTAAAAGTACCATTAATATAGTTATTTTTAAATTATAATTTATATGTACTGTGAACTTACATACATATGTTAATTATTATCTTCATTATTTAATTACATTAAGTTTAAATGCGTTTCCGTCATACAGATTTTTATAATTACGCTCTTGTACGTGTACATATTTAGTTAGAAATTGTCTAATATCAACGCTATAATGTTGTGTTAAGTGCTATTATACAGACATGTTTTTTATATGCAAAATTTTCCATCTAATTAAAATTGAATATTTAATTCTAAATTAGTTTTATTTTATTATTAACATTTCCAGTTTATAAAAATTGTTACTCATTCCGATAAGTTTTACTACTAGGTAAGTTTTTTATTTTACATAATTTTGAAAAGGTAAGTAAAATTTTATTTATTATGTACTACAATAAATAAAACATAAACCCACTTGTTGTGAAGCTAATAAAAAACAACAAAGTTTGTTTTTCTTCTACAATGCATAACAGGTTGCATACCTTCAAAGGCAACCTGACATTTCAACAAGTGTAATAATGTAGTAAAAACATTAAAAACTGATGAACTTCATTAATATTTAAATAGTTTTTGTGTGTAAACTTCTTTTGTGAGTTTTCTGGAGCAATGCCTTCGACTCGCAATGCAATCTAATATTTGAAAAACACTTCATTAATGACCCATTGCACTATTAATATCATCAATTTTAATAATAAACCATAATAATAAATTAATAGGTATATCTTTGATAATAAACGTAATCGAATTTTACATTTATTATGTAATTAATTATTAATTGATTTTACATTTACCAACTTAAAAATGGTATAATTTATTTAAGTATTAATTAATTTCAAATTTAAATGTGGCGGCACACACGATTGAGATACATTGATTTGTTTTGAGTATGATTTGAGTATTTCTTTGCATTAAAGATATGTCAACGTGAATATTTAGTTGCAGCCGTTGCAAGGACTAACCAAAAGGAAAACAAACCCCACGCACTCTCCAAAAATTTTTGAGCTTTAAAGAAACTGCTTCAGGTATACGGCTATGTCCTTTCTATTGTATAGATAAACTAAGGTAATAAAATAGCTCTGCAAATTGGTCTTCGGTCAAGTGTAAAATTTCGTCGAATTGTTCATTTTCATAATTTTTGCTTGTTTTTGGCATTTTTAAATAATCTAGCGTAGTGTCTTGAGATAAGGTATTTGCAGGCGTAGTGTCCATTTTAAAACAAGCAGAGGTGTTAGATACTTTATTAAAATTTTTATCTTTGCGTAAGTGATCTTTAATATTGTTTGTAGTATCCGTTCAAGCTTTAGTTTGATTTGATTTGTCAACTTCTTCTAAATTGGAACAAAATTTTTGATATAAAATTTCATCATTATTTTGTAAATGTTCATAATTAATATTTACATTATTTTTTTCTTCTAAAGCTTTTAAATTTTTATTAAAAAATTTAATTTAAAAATTGCTTTGAAATCAAAATACCTAAATAAATGAAGCAATTTTGGCTTTAGATTTTTTTCATTATTTTTGCTGATTAAGTTATGCTTGTATGACTATGTCCAAAATGTTTCAGAATATTTGAACAAAATTCAATTTTTATCAAAAAATTTAATTTATAAATTGCTTTGAAATCAAAATACCTAAATAAATGAAGCCATTTAGGATTTAGATGTTTTCCATTATTTTTACTCTTTATGTTATGCTTGTATGACTATGTTCAATAAGTTTCAGAATATTTAAACATAATTTAAATTTTATCAAAAAATTTAATTTATAAATTGTTTTAAAATCAAAATAATTAAATAAATTAAGCAATTTGGGCTTTAGATTTTTTCCACTATTTTTCTTGTTTTTGTTATGCTTGTATGATTATGTCCAAGAAGTTTTAGAATATTTGAAAAAGATTCATTTTTTATAAAAAAATTTAATTTAAAAAATGCTTTGAAATCAAAATCCTTAAATAAATGAAGCAATCGTGGCTTTAGATTTGTTTCATTATTTTTTTTGTTTCTGTTGCGCTTATATGACTATGTCTATAAAATTTCAGAATGTTTGAAAAAAATTTAAATTTTATCAAATAATTTAATTTATAATTTTCTTGGAAATCAAAATACCTAAATAAATAAAGCAATTTGGGCTTTACATTTTTTTCATTATTTTTCATGTTTTTGTTATGGTTGTATTAGTATATCCAAAAAGTTTCAGAATATTTGAACAAAATTCAATTTTTATCAAAATACCTAAATAAATGAAGCAATTTGGGCTTTAGATTTTTTTCATTATTTTATCTGTTTATGTTATGTTTGTATGATTATGTTTAAGAAGTTTTAAAAAATTTGAACAAAATTCATTTTTATAAAAAAATTTAATTTAAGAATTGCTTGAAATCAAAAAACCTAAATTAATAAAGCAATTTGGGCTTCAGATTTTTTTCATTATTTTTTTTTGTTTTTGTTATGCTTATATGACTATGTCCATAAAATTTCAGAATATTTGAACAAAATTTAAATTTTATCAAATAATTTAAATTATAATTTTCTTGGAAATCATAATACCTAAATAAATAAAGCAATTTGGGCTTTACATTTATTTTATTATTTTTCCTGTTTTTGTTATAGTTGTATTAGTATGTCCAAAAAGTTTCAGAATATTTAAACATAATTTAAATTTTGTCAAAAAATTTAATTTATAAATTGTTTTAAAATCAAAATACATTAATAAATGAAGCGATTTGGGCTTTAGATTTTTTCCATTATTTTTCCTGTTTTTGTTATGCTTGTATAATTGGGTCCAAGAAGTTTTAGAATATTTGAACAAAATTCATTTCTTATAAAAAAATTTAATTTATAAATTGCTTGGAAATCAAAATCGCTAAATAAATGAAGCAATCTTGGCTTAAGATTTGTTTCATTATTTTTTTTGTTTCTGTTATGCTTATATGACTATGTCCATAAATATTCAGAATATTTGAAAAAAATTTAAATTTTATCAGATAATTGAATCATTAAATTTTCTTGGAAATCAAAATACCTAAATAAATAAAGCAATTTGGGCTTTACATTTTTTTCATTATTTTTCTTGTTTTTGTTATGGTTGTATTAGTATGTCCAAAAAGTTTCAGAATATTTGAACAAAATTCAAATTTTATCAAAAATTTAATTTATAATTTTGCTTGGAAATCAAAATACCTAAATAAATGAAGCAATTTGGGCTTTAGATTTTTTCCATTATTTTATCTGTTTATATTATGCTTGTATCACTATGTCCATAAAGTTTCAAAATATTTGAACAAAATTCAAATGTTATCAAAAATTTTAATTTATAAATTGCTTTGAAATCAAAATACCTAAATAAATAAAGCAATCTGGGCTTTAGATTTTTTCCACTATTTTTTCTGTTTATGTTATGTTTGTATGATTATGTCCAAGAAGTTTTAGAATATTGAACAAAATTCATTTTTTATAAAAAAATTTAATTTATGAATTGCTTTGAAATCAAAATACCTAAATTAATAAAGCAATTTGGGTTTTAGATTTTTTTTATTATTTTTCCTGTTTATGTTATGCTTGAATGACCATGTTCCTGAAATTTCAGATTATTTAAACAAAATTCAATTTTTATCAAAAAATTTAATTTATAAATTGCTTTGAAATCAAAATAATTAAATAAATGAAGCGATTTGGGCTTTAGATTTTTTCCATTATTTTTCCTGTTTTTGTTATGCTTGTATAATTATGTCCAAGAAGTTTTAGAATATTTGAACAAAATTCATTTCTTATAAAAAAATTTAATTTATAAATTGCTTGGAATTCAAAATCGCTAAATAAATGAAGCAATCTTGGCTTAAGATTTGTTTCATTATTTTTTTTGTTTCTGTTATGCTTATATGACTATGTCCATAAATTTTCAGAATATTTGAACAAAATTTAAATTTTATCAAATAATTGAATCATTAAATTTTCTTGGAAATCAAAATACCTAAATAAATGAAGCAATTTGGGCTTTACTTTTTTTTTCATTATTTTTTCTGTTTTTGTTATGGTTGTATTAGTATATCCAAAAAGTTTCAGAATATTTGAACAAAATTCAATTTTTATCAAAATACCTAAATAAATGAAGCAATTTGGGCTTTAGATTTTTTCCATTATTTTATCTGTTTATTTTATGTTTGTATGATTATGTCCAAGAAGTTTTAAAAAATTTGAACAAAATTCATTTTTATAAAAAAATTTAATTTAAGAATTGCTTGAAATCAAAAAACCTAAATTAATAAAGCAATTTGGGCTTCAGATTTTTTTCATTATTTTTGTTTGTTTTTGTTATGCTTATATGACTATGTCCATAAAATTTCAGAATATTTGAACAAAATTTAAATTTTATCAAATAATTTAAATTATAATTTTCTTGGAAATCATAATACCTGAATAAATAAAGTAATTTGGGCTTTACATTTTTTTCATTATTTTTCATGTTTTTGTTATGGTTGTATTAGTATGTCCAAAAAGTTTCAGAATATTTAAACATAATTTAAATTTTATCAAAAAATTTAATTTATAAATTGTTTTAAAATCAAAATACATAAATAAATGAAGCAACTTTGGCTTTAGATTTTTTTCATTATTTTTGCTGATTAAGTTATGCTTGTATGTCCAAAATGTTTCAGAATATTTGAACAAAATTCCATTTTTATCAAAAAATTTAATTTATAAATTGCTTTGAAATCAAAATACCTAAATAAATGAAGCCATTTAGGATTTAGATGTTTTCCATTATTTTTCCTCTTTATGTTATGCTTGTATGACTATGTTCAATTAGTTTCAGAATATTTAAACATAATTTAAATTTTATCAAAAAATTTAATTTATAAATTGTTTTAAAATCAAAATACATAAATAAATGAAGCAATTTGGGCTTTAGATTTTTTCCATTATTTTATCTGTTTATATTATGCTTGTATCACTATGTCCATAAAGTTTCAAAATATTTGAACAAAATTCAAATGTTATCAAAAATTTTAATTTATAAATTGCTTTGAAATCAAAATACCTAAATAAATAAAGCAATCTGGGCTTTAGATTTTTTCCACTACTTTTTCTGTTTATGTTATGTTTGTATGATTATGTCCAAGAAGTTTTAGAATATTTGAAAAAATTCATTTTTTATAAAAAAATTTAATTTATGAATTGCTTTGAAATCAAAATACCTAAATTAATAAAGCAATTTGGGTTTTAGATTTTTTTTATTATTTTTCCTGTTTATGTTATGCTTGAATGACTATGTTCCTGAAATTTCAGATTATTTAAACAAAATTCAATTTTTATCAAAAAATTTAATTTATAAATTGCTTTGAAATCAAAATAATTAAATAAATTAAGCAATTTGGGCTTTAGATTTTTTCCACTATTTTTCTTGTTTTTGTTATGCTTGTATGATTATGTCCAAGAAGTTTTAGAATATTTGAACAAGATTCATTTTTTATAAAAAAATTTAATTTAAAAAATGCTTTGAAATCAAAATCCTTAAATAAATGAAGCAATCGTGGCTTTAGATTTGTTTCATTATTTTTTTTGTTTCTGTTGCGCTTATATGACTATGTCTATAAAATTTCAGAATATTTGAAAAGAATTTAAATTTTATCAAATAATTTAATTTATAATTTTCTTGGAAATCAAAATACCTAAATAAATAAAGCAATTTGGGCTTTACATTTTTTTTATTATTTTTCCTGTTTTTGTTATAGTTGTATTAGTATGTCCAAAAAGTTTCAGAATATTTAAACATAATTTAAATTTTATCAAAAAATTTAATTTATAAATTGTTTTAAAATCAAAATACATAAATAAATGAAGCGATTTGAGATTTAGATTTTTTCCATTATTTTTCCTGTTTTTGTTACGCTTGTATAATTATGTCCAAGAAGTTTTAGAATATTTGAACAAAATTCATTTCTTATAAAAAAATTTAATTTATAAATTGCTTGGAATTCAAAATCGCTAAATAAATGAAGCAATCTTGGCTTAAGATTTGTTTCATTATTTTTTTTGTTTCTGTTATGCTTATATGACTATGTCCATAAATTTTCAGAATATTTGAAAAAAATTTAAATTTTATCAAATAATTGAAACATTAAATTTTCTTGGAAATCAAAATACCTAAATAAATAAAGCAATTTGGGCTTTACATTTTTTTCATTATTTTTCCTGTTTTTGTTATGGTTGTATTAGTATTTCCAAAAAGTTTCAGAATATTTGAACAAAATTCAAATTTTATCAAAAATTTAATTTATAATTTTGCTTGGAAATCAAAATACCTAAATTAATAAAGCAATTTGTGCTTTAGAATTTTTTCATTATATTTCCTGTTTATTTTATGTTTGTATGACTATGTCCATAAAGTTTCAAAATATTTGAGCAAAATTCAAATTTTATCAAAAATTTTAATTTATAAATTGCTATGAAATCAAAATACCTAAATAAATAAAGCAATCTGGGCTTTAGAATTTTTTCATTATTTTTTCTGTTTCTGTTATGTTTTTATGACTATGTCCATAAAATTTCAGAATATTTGAACAAAATTTAAATTTTATAAAAATTACTTTATTTTCAAAATACCTAAATAAATGAATCAATCTGAGCTTTAGATTTTTTTTTTTGTTTTTGTTATGCTTTTATGACTGTGCCCATAAAATTTCAGAATATTTGAACAAAATTCAAATTTTATAAAAAAATTTAATTTATAAATTGCTTTGAATTCAAAATACTTAAATAAATTAAGTAATTTTTGTTTTAGATTTTTTTCACTGTTTTTACTGTTTTTGTTATGCTTGTATGTTTATGTCCATAAAGTTTCAGAATATTTAAACAAAATTCAGTTTTTATCAAAAAATTTAATTTATAAACTTATATAACTTATTAGTAATAACTATAGTAAGCAGAGACGTACCTAATCAACTTTTTTCAGTGGAGAGCAATCCCAAATTTACCAACTGAATTAATTCAACATTGCCAACTTTTTGTATGTTTTGAGTTAAAACAAACGCTAAATTTACCAACTTTTGAGTGTTTTTGTCATCTTTTTGCCAACTTTCTAAAATATTGAGGGGGAAGTGTTTGTTAACCGTATTGAAAATATAAATAAATCATTACTGAAATGTATGGTTTTGTATGGTTATATATGAGGGTTTTCCGGATCCATCGTATGAATAGGTGTAAAAATTTTCACGTATGCGCCCTAAGGTTAATAAAATGCAAAATCAAAGTGTAGTTAAAAGAAGTACCAACACCTCCGAAGTTTACAATGAAATTAATGTAATCATGAGTGTTATAGCAATATTTTAATAAATAAAAAAATACATTTGGTTTAAATTTTTCTATACATTTTCTTATAATTAACTTATTTATAAAAAATATAAATTTTCACGAATGAAGTTTTTCAGCAAAACTTTGAATTCATCTCTCAATATTTCTAACGTTAATTTGAACTTCCCTCGTACATCTTTATTTATCTATACATATTTTATTTATAATTTATTAGATTTTTTATAAGATTAGATAACAAAAAATAAGACTTTAAATATCACAGAGTACTTTGTAGAGTGAAAAATTTTGTTGGTAATAATTTTAACCAAAATTATTATGGAGTCCGAAGGCTACAAGTACGAAAAAGTCAAAACAAAAAATGACCAAAAAGAAGTTCTTTCCGTTTCCTACTTTGAATTGGTAACAAAATTACAAAACAATTAAATCGACACTTCATTATTTATTTTTAGTTTAAATTTTCAACAAATTTTGATAAAATGTTGCTGTTCGTGGCTGTTATTTTTGGTGTTGCAAGTGGTATCTCCGAGGCCTACTTTTATATAGCTTTTGGACGAAGCTTTGGAGCAATTGCCAATTTTGGAAATGATTTGTTGGATAGTAACAAAAACGAAACTGAAAAACTGCAAGTGGAAGAAATTTTTGCAAATCGAGCTAACGAATTCGCGATTGTTACTGGCATACTTTCTTTAGTGATTTTTATTGGAACTTACATTTCCACATCTCTTTTCAATTATACAGCCATGAAGCAGGTACGTACGTATTATTTGTAGTTTTCAAAAAATAAACGATGAAAAAATGGATTTCAGGCTTTCAAAATTCGGGAGTTGTATTTTTCCCGAGTGTTATATCAGGACATCTCTTGGCACGACCAAATGTCGACGGGAGATTTTGCTAGTCGCATTATTGAGTCAGTACAATATTAATGTTATATTTAAAAAAATTACACTTGGTTTAAGTTTCCTTCAGAATAACAATTTATCACAAATAAATTTTTGAAACTTAAACCAAGTATAATTTTTTTAAATATAATTTTTTAAAAATGTTTTAACAAGTAAGTGATGTGGAATCCGTCAATTTTAATATTAATATTATCTTTATAGAGGCCTTCAAACGAGGCCAAATTTTTTAATGTAATCTGATAAGATTTATTTAATTTGATTAAGTTTATGCGCTTTATAAATATTAAGCAGTTCAAAAATATATTGTAGGGGAGAATGGGGCTATTGCACTTCAGGGGTGTAAGTTGCGATTTCCTGAAGCTTTGACATTTTTTTTGTAGCGATTTACAAAAGATTGAACAAGGCATAAATGATAAAGCAGCATTAGCAATTATCCAAGTTACCATAATTGTAGCTAATATCCTTCAGTCCTTCATAGTTGGTTGGAAGTTGACCCTAGCATGTTTGGTAACACTTCCCCTGTCCTTTTTGATGATGAGCTTTATTGGAAAGGTAAACAGTGTTTAAAGCAACTCATGAAATTAAAAATTTTTTTTTAGCTATCTACAAAATTATCTAAAGACGAATCGGAAGCGTATGGTGAAGCGGGGAAAGTCGCGGACGAAACGTTGTCATATATTAAAGCCGTGGTTGCTTATAGCGGACAAAGCGAAGAATTGAAACGCTACGATAAGCATCTGCTACTTGCAAAGAAAAATAACATAAAGCGATATTTTTTTGTCGGGCTAACTAGCGGGGTTACACATTCTTTTAATTATATTGCGATAGCTATCTGTTTATGGTACGGCGTACGCTTGATTATACCAGAGCAAGAAAATACTGGAGAATACAGCATCGAAAAAATAGTAATAATCCTTACCAGCATAAGTATGGCCTCCCATTACATTGGGTCGATGACTCCTTTTTTAACAATGCTCAATACTGCAAAGGGAGCGGCTATAAAGATTTTCAGCGTTATCAAAAGCGAAGTTACCATTAACAAATCGTACAAAACAGGAACTATAATAACTGATTTAAAGGGAAACATCAGTTTCAAGGACGTACGATTTAATTATCCTGCTCGATCAGAAGTCGAGGTAAAGATAATTTGGTAAATCAGTGCTGTTCAATTTTCCAACTTTTGCAGGTTTTAAAAGATTTCAGTTTAGAAATTAGTTCGGGGGAGACGGTTGCTTTAGTTGGTAGCTCTGGTTGTGGAAAGTCGACTATAATTCAATTGATCCAACGCTTTTACGATGCTGACCACGGGCAGGTGAGAGGCCAAATTGGAAAAACAGCAAATGTATGGTATTGCTTTTAGATTTTCTTAGATGGACACGAAATAAAGAACTTAAATTTGAAAATAGTGCGAGATCAAATTGGTTTAGTGGGTCAAGAACCGGTTTTATTCGATGGAAGCATCGCGGAAAATATAAGATTTGGGAAATTAAGCGCCACGCAAGCCGATATCGAAGAAGCTGCTAGAAAATCCAATGCTCATTCGTTTATAACTTCGTTTCCGAATGGATACCTCACTGTTATAGGAGAACGTGGTACTCAATTATCTGGAGGGCAGAAGCAAAGAATTGCAATAGCAAGGGCGCTGGTACGAAAACCTGCGATTATGTTGTTGGATGAAGCTACATCGGCATTGGATTCCAATAGCGAGTCCATAGTACAATTCACGTTAGACGAAGTAACTGGAAGGAGGAAAAAAGTTTCAATTTTAATTTTTTATTCAATTTTAGGTTAGCAAAAGCTGCACTACTGTAATCGTTGCTCACCGTTTGTCAACCATTCGGCAAGCAAATCGAATTATTGTTTTGGGAAGTGGAAGGGTAGTCGAGGAAGGTTCTCATGATGAGTTAATGTTGGCTAAAGGAGCCTATCACAATTTAGTAGTAACTCAATTATCGGGTGATGGTGAGGATGGCCACAGATCTAGTCACGGTAAAACAAAACTTTTTAATTAACATGATGGCAAATTTAAAATTTTAGAAGCAACCGAGATGACCGAAGAACAACTGGAAGAAGTTATTACAACCAGGGTATGTTGAAGGGCATTGGTTCTTCCGTCGATCAACACAAATTTTGTTACAGAAGGACCAAGTTAAGGAGAGAGTTAACTATGAATTGGCAATTGCATGGAAGGTTTTGAAAAATTATTTGTCTCCAAAGTGGTGTATGTTTGCTGGAATAATTTGTTCAATGGTGTTTATATTTTCCATTATAGGCTGCAGCTATTTTTTTGGAAACGGTTTAGCCGTAAGTTGATAATAGTTGATCATTACTTATAGCTCCTTATTTTTATCCTTCACTCGTTTCATTTACATAATTTCACATAAATTATTATTGCTAAAGCTGTGAACGGTTCTGGTGCCCATTGACTTCCTTACTGTTGCTAGCCAACCGCCCGACTGCACAACTTGAAAATATCTGTAACTGTACATCTTTTGTTTTTAAGGTAATGGCCGGTGAGGATACAGACTACGTGATAAGCCAAATAAATTTATACTCTGGTTGTATTCTCGGTGGAGGTTTAATCCTTGGTATCTCTGTAGTTCTTCAGGTATAATAAATAAAAAGTAAATTTAGTTCAAAGGTCACCTTTTGCGCAGTCTTATTTTATAGGCATAGCTGGTGAAAATTTAATCGTGAATTTGAGAAGATCCATGTTTAAAACTATGGTGTACCAAGATATGGGTTGGTTTGATCGCAGTGAGAACGGAGTCGGATCTTTAAGTGCTCGACTAGCAGGAGATCCATCAAGCGTCCAAAACGTAAGCGCACAAAACATAACCTTTGTTATTCAATTGACTTCATACCTTTAGGCTATAAGTGTCTGTGGAGGATCGTTCATTAACGTTTTAACTGGGGTTATCTCATTACTTATCATTGGAATGTATTATTCTTGGAAGTTTTTATTATGTTCTTTCGGTTTTATTCCCGTCTTGGTCATTCTGCTGTACTTGGAACAAAAAATTTTAGTTGAAGAAAACCGAAAATATATGGAAGTGTTGGAAAAGTCAACTAAGGTTTACCTGATGGATCCTTATTACCAGTCTTTTATAAACCATAGCTATTTTTTAGTTAGCTGTGGAAGCAATAAGCAACGTTCGGACTGTCGCATCTTTGGCGATTGAAAAAATGTTCCATCGTCTTTATGTGCTGAAGCTGAAGTCACACAAAAGTGCAACGGTACGAAATATTCAGATCCAGAGTGTTGTATATGGTCTCTCCAGAAGCGCGCTTTTAATATCTTATTTAATACCCATATACTATGGAGCATACCTAATCAGAAATGGTGAAATGGATGCGGCTACTGTTATATTGTAAGTAAACTTCTTTTGTGAAAATAAGTAAAAACCGTAACAATTTATAGTTTGTCCGAAATCTATGTGATCTTCTTGTGGCTTACTACATATTCCTTGGTTTACTTCTCAAACATAGTCAAAGGTTTTGTTGCCTGCAATCAGATACACGAGCTGCTTGTTCAAAATCCAGATAATAAGGTTTTGTCGAAACTTCAAGTCGAAGAATCACCACTTGGAATTACTGGAGATATACAGTATAGCGCCTTATCGTTTTCTTATCCGGCACGTCTGGATAAAAAAGTTCTGGATGGATTCGATTTGTCTGTACTGAAAGGAAAAACTGTGGCTTTAGTAGGTCCAAGTGGATGTGGAAAATCTACCGTGGTTCAGTTGCTGGAACGGTTTTACGATTCCGATTCCGGCCACATAACTTTTGGGGGCCAAGACATCCATAAAGTAAATTTGGATACACTTCGATTCCGTTTGGGAATCGTAATGCAGGAACCGAATTTGTTCAGTCGGACCATAGCCGAAAATATTGCTTATGGTAAAATTGGTGCTACGGTTTTGAAGGAAGAAATAATCGAAGCCGCCCAAAAGGCAAACATTCATACTTTCATCACAAGTTTACCGTTGGTAAGTTTGTAAAAATGGAACCATGATTTTAAATTACGGAAGATTTTAAGGGTTACGAAACCGAACTTGGAAATAAGGGAACCCAATTATCTGGAGGCCAAAAACAAAGAATCGCGATAGCTAGAGCGTTGTTGCGAAATCCGGAAGTTTTACTTCTTGATGAAGCTACATCCGCTCTTGATGCAGAAAGCGAAAAGGTAAGTTGTTGGAAGATGTGAAGAATCAGAATCGGTAAGTCAGAGTTTGTTGTAGGTTGTTCAAGAAGCTCTGAATAATGCAAGAGAAGAAAGGACGTGCATCGTGATCGCTCATAGATTGAAAACCATCGTTGATTCGGATTTGATCGTTGTAATTAATCAAGGAAAAGTAGCCGAGCAAGGGACTCATCAAGAACTGATTAACTTGCAGGGTCTGTACTGGAATTTGTTTAACTTGCAACAAAAACCGTGATCTTGTTATGTACTTATAAAATTGTAAGTAATTAAAAAAATTGGATGCGTAAGATTTCAGTTATTTATTAAATCAAGTCCTACACCCGCATTTTGTAAGTTCGTGAATGTTTGGCCATTTAACTAGCAAGATTAGATAACGAAATCACTAATTAGGTAACGATAAAAACTATGATTAGCATCATTATTTCTACTTCAGTTGTCATGTCGAATGCAAACGTTGCAGATATAAAATCTTACTTTGAATTATGGAGTTGCAAGACTACAAATACAAACAAGTCCAAACAAAAGATGGCGAGAAAACTGAAATTTCTTCCGTTTCCTATTTGGAATTGGTAATAAAATAGCAGACAATTAAAACCAAATCAGTTTTTTTTTTTAGTTTAAATACTCGACTTTTTTTGATAAATTCCTAATTTTCTCTGCCGTTTGTTTATCCATTTTGGCTGGAGTCTCAAATACTATGTTACCGCTAACATTTGGTAAAGCAACAGGAGCAATAGTAACCTACGTTTATATAACAGAAACTAATGGTAAATCACAAGAAGTGATGGAATCTGCTGGAGAAACCTTAACGGCCGCAATGAAATGGTTTGGGATCATGACTTCCATTTTTGGAGCGGTGATTCTTGTTGGAACGTATTTAGCAACAGTTTTTCTCAATTACACCGCTCTGAATCAGGTAATAAGATTAACTTTGATTATATCAAAATTGAAACGATTTTTTAGACTTTCAGGATCAGAAATTTGTTTTTTTCGAGTCTGCTAAATCAGGACATCTCCTGGTATGACCAAAACCAAACCGGAGACTTTTCGAGCAGAATTGCTGAGTGAGTAAGTCCACGCTTCATCACTTGATTTTTTTTTTACATTTTGTAACTTCTTAGCGACTTAAAAAAAATTGAAGAAGGATTAGGCGAAAAGTTTGGCGTAATCATTTTCTATGGAAGTATTTTCATATTCGGTATAATTCAAGGTTTGGTGGCAGGGTGGGAATTGGCTTTAATATGCACGATTCAAGTTCCGATCTCAACAATAACCATTGGATTTGTTTCTTCCGTAAGAATTTTGAAATTGGAACTTGAGTTCAAAGCTCAGAAACTCTTGTTTTAGATATCCTCTAAGTTTACCCAACAAGAAACAGAAGCTTATGGAGAAGCTGGTTCTATCGCTGAAGAAGTTTTAACTTCGATTCAAACCGTCGTCGCATTTGGAGGTCAGGCAAAAGAAGAAGAAAGATATACAAAACTCTTGATATCGGCAAAAAATAATAACATCAAGAAGTCAATTTTCAACGGATTAAGCAGCGCTGCTATTTCGTTTTTTTTCTACTCCAGTTTTGCCTTAACTATATGGTATGGTGTGAAATTGGTTATCAAGAATAGGGGACTACCCGTCGATGAAGTTGCCTACGATGCTGGAACCATCATCACGGTAATATTTTGTATTTCATAAATTACCGAAAGAAAAATGGTAACTTTTTGTAGGTTACCTACAGTACCCTGAATGGTCAGTGGTATTTTGGAATGATCACCCCATATATCGAGACTTTTGGAGTAGCAAGAGGTGCAGCAGCTAAAATCTTCCAAGTTATTGCTACCGAACCGATTATAAACAAGTCAAGAGGAAGAGGTAAAAAACCGAAAGGAATTGATGGAAAAATTACTTTCGAGGACGTTCACTTCAATTATCCTTCCAGGAGAGACGTCAAGGTGAGTGGTGGCTAGTTTATCGTTCGATTACTAGAAAATGTATAGGAAAAATTATGATCAACAGACTCTAGTGGTTTCCAAAACCTAACAATTTTAAAGTTACTTCTTTCAGATCTTAAAAAGATTTAATTTAACCATAAATTCTGGTGAAACGGTTGCATTAGTGGGAGGTTCTGGTTGTGGAAAATCGACATGTATACAACTATTACAAAGATTTTATGACCCTGACTCCGGCTTTGTAAGTTTTTCCAAAATTTTTTTCCTTTTATATTTGCCAACTTATTAGGTCTACATCGACGACAACAGAGTGACTGATTTAGACTTGGATTGGTTAAGGAGTCACATTGGAGTTGTTGGGCAAGAACCGGTATTATTTGAAGGGACCATTTCAGAAAACATTAAGCTCGGAAATTTGGATGCTACTCAAGATGAAATAGAAGCGGCAGCGAAAAAGGCAAATGCGCATGAATTCATTACAACCCTTCCAAATGGATATTTGACCGTGCTTGGGGAACGAGGAGCCCAGTTATCCGGCGGCCAGAAACAGAGAATCGCAATTGCTAGAGCTTTGGTGGGGAACCCAGCGATTTTATTATTGGATGAAGCCACTTCAGCTTTAGATACCAAAAGTGAACGTGTCGTCCAATCAGCTTTGGATTCCGTAAGTATGTCTTTATTATAATTTCCATACTTTTGACCTTGCCGCTCTAGGCCACCCATGGATGCACGACCGTTTTAGTCGCTCACCGATTGTCGACTGTTAGAAAAGCAGACCGGATTATCGTAATTGCTGATGGTCAACTACAAGAAGAAGGTTCTCACGAAACTCTAATGTTGGCTAAAGGAACTTACTATAAGTTGGTCGTGGCTCAATGTAATGAAACTGAGAAAAACAGCGATGATATAATTCAATACATTGGTAAGAACATCAGCGTTCTTCAGAATATGTTAAGTTAAAATTCCATTTTAAAACCAGGCGACAATGAAGATCTTCAGATACAAAAAACTTCCGATGCGTCCAAAAGAGAAATACCTTCACCGCAATTTGACGATTTGGATGTAAGAAAGATTCAAAAAGTTAAGGGTGGAATAAAGTTCATATTTTTAGTTTTCCCAAGAAACTGGATCTCCCGAAACTTCTTCTTCGTTGTGGGAGATCATGAAATATAATTCTTCCGAATGGTGGATAATCGCTATTGGTTGCCTGACATCCATGATCACCGCTGCTGCTATGCCAGTCTATTCTATTATATTTGGAGACATTCTTGGAGTAGGCCTTTGTTACCTTTCCTATCGCCTTGTTAATAAAACAATCAAAGTTTTGTTTGACAGGTTCTTGCAGACGAAGATGTGGTAAAAGTACAAAAGGAAGTCAACATATTTTGTCTCATGATCTTAAGCATATCGATAATTATGACAATTGCTACGTTATTAAAGGTCAGTTTTAAAAACTCATATAAATATTATCCCTTTTCAATTAATATTTTCAGTATTACTCATTTGGAGTGGCTGGAGAAAAGCTAACAATGAGAATGAGAACTCTTATATTCAAATCCATACTAAACCAAGAGATGGGTTGGTTTGATGAAAAGGGTAATGGAGTTGGATCTATATGTGTTCGGTTATCTGCTGATACGGCAAGTTTGCAAGGAGCAACGGATCAAAGAATAGGAACCATGCTAAATTCAGCAACCATTATTCTAATTACAACTACTGCTGCTTACTACTACGAATGGAGAGTAGCGTTGGTCGGGTCGTGTTTTGTACCTCTCATCATATTCTTTGTTTACTTTGAACAAAAGATGTTGGAAAAGGAAAACCAAGTATACTACAAAGCTTTGCAAAAATCTACACAGGTAGAGAGAAACTTACAAAGTTAATTTGCCTCATTGCCATCATCATAATTTAGATTGCAGTTGAAGCCATCAACGGAATTCGAACGGTAGCATCGTTAGGATGTGAACATGTTTTTCAGGACCTGTATATGAAAGAACTTGATCCTTATCAAAGTACGGCAAAACGGAACACCCACTTAAGAGGTGTCGTTTATGGTTTATCCAGAAGTTTGATTTTATTTGCTTACGCAGCTGCATATTCTTACGGGGCTAAGTTAGTGAAAGATGAAGGTGTAAACTACGGTGATGTCTTTATGTACGAAGCAGTTTCCAAAAATAATTTGGAATTAAACATTTTTTTTTTGCAGTGTAGGCGAGTGTTTGATTTATTCTTCGTTGGAGTTAGGAAATACTCTCGCTTTCGCACCCAACTTCTCTGAGGGTTTGTTTGCTGCTAGCAGAATAATTAAATTGATAAAGCGAACCCCAAAGATTGTGGATGGTTCCCAAAATATTACAGAAAAATGGGTATATTGATTTGAAAGTTATGACTATTTTGGGCTAACTTTTTTTGTTTTAGGAATTTAGAAATTTGCTTTACAAGAACGTTGTTTTTTCTTATCCAAATCGTCCAAGTGTTACTGTTCTGAAAGATTTGAATCTGTCGGTCTTGAAAGGTAAAATGGTGGCTTTAGTAGGACCCAGTGGTTGTGGAAAATCAACCATTGTTCAATTATTACAACGGTTTTACGATCCCACATCAGGATCGATCACAGCCGACGAACAAGAAATCAAAAAGATGAACTTGACCGCTTTGCGATCCCACATGGGTGTTGTCTCCCAAGAACCTAACCTTTTCAGTAAAACCATTGCTGATAACATTGCGTATGGTGATAACAGCCAAACGATCAGCAGAGAAGAAATTATTAACGCTGCCAAGCAAGCAAACATCCACACCTTCATAACATCTTTACCATTGGTAAAAGAATTATGACCAACTTTTTCATACTATTTAAAGTGATTTAATGTTAGGGTTACGAAACAAAATTAGGTGAAAAGGGAACTCAACTTTCTGGAGGTCAAAAACAGAGAGTTGCTATTGCAAGAGCTTTGGTGAGAAATCCGGAAGTGTTGCTTTTGGATGAAGCTACCTCCGCGTTGGACGCCGAAAGTGAAAAGGTCGTGAAGGAAGCCCTGGATAACGCAAAAGTTGGTCGGACATGCATTGCTATCGCTCACAGATTGACGACTATCCAAGACGCTGATATAATTTGTGTGATCAATAACGGACAGATTGTGGAATTGGGTACACACGTGGAATTGCTCAACAACAGAGGCCTCTATTATAACCTTTACAATTTACAAAATTATAAATAGAAACAACCAAAATAAAGGTGGTTAATTTTTATTGTTTTTGTAAGTTTTAACGCTTTCTTTTTTAATGTTAGCTCTACTTAAGTTTTGTAAAAATAAACATCTGACAGGTGTAGCTAGTGAAACATTTATTTTCGTTTAACCTTAACAAAATTGTGTTTTCAGTTGTGTAACGTTCCTTTTTTAACGATTTTATAGATGACGCTGCAAATGTGATTTCATTATTTTCAATATTTAGAAACTACACAGGCCCCGACTTGAAAATTTTTGGCGTGAGCTCAGAATTTTTATTTCAGTACTAGCCGTTCATTTTTGACTTGTTTAATTTTGGTAACTTTAATTTGATATCAAGTCCAGAGTCTTGCATTTGGTAAAATATTTTTTGGTCCTCTCTTTCAATTTGCTTACCAAGGTAATTAATTGTTTTTAGGTTCTAAAGTTCGATTCTGAAGTTTTACGTTGAAATCAGATGGCTTCTAGGCGGTTTTGGTACTTAAAATTAATAATTTGAACAAAATTCAAAATTAAAGTTTACGAAAAATGAGGATGTCAATTTAAAGCGCTCATAACTTCCAAAGTAAATTAAATCAGGACGGCAATGGCAAGTTCTCTTTCTACATCTACTGTGCCAGTATTTGTTTTTTAAGCTATTTACTTAATTTTTAAATTTATTTCTGACACAATCAAATAATTTAAGGGGTTATGTTCAGTCAGTTAGTCTCAACTGATAAATATTTCTAATGTAATTTAAAAAAATTTACAGTGGTTATACCCCTTAAAAAAAACTCGATACAATTGTTCAAACAACTCATTGAAATGTCCATTTTTCCACGCTTCTGAATGCATTTAACCTTTAACAGGTAAGATTAGATATCGAAATCATTAATTAGGTATAGATAAAAAATATAATTGGCATCATTATTTTTTCTACTTCAGTTATCATGTCGAATGCAAACGGTACAGATATAAAATTTTAACTTGAATTATGGAGTTGCAAGACTACAAATACGAACAAGTCCAAACGAAAGAAGGCGAAAAAGATGAAATTTTCACGGTTTCTTATTTGGAATTGGTGATAAAATGACAGACAATTAAATCTAAATTATTAAATTTTTTTTTTTTAGTTTAAATACTCGACTCTTCTCGATAAATTTCTAATTTTTTCTTCCGTTTGGCTAACTATTTTAACTGGCATCGCAAACACCATGTTATCGCTAACATTTGGTAAAGCCACAGGAGCGCTGGTAGCTTACGTTTATACGACCGAAAATAACGGAACATCACAAGAAATGATGGAATCTGCTGAAGAAACTTTAAAAGTTGCAATGCAATGGTTTGGAATCGTCACTACCACCTTGGGAGCGATAATTTTGGTTGGAACGTATCTTGTAACGGTTTTCCTCAATTACACCGCTCTGAATCAGGTAATGAAGCCAATTTTCATGATCAAAATGACACAGTTTTTTCAGACCTTCAGAATCAGGAATCTGTTTTTCTCAAGAGTCCTAAACCAGGACATTTCTTGGTTCGACCAAAACCAAACCGGAGACTTTTCGAGCAGAATTGCTGAGTAAGTCTACCCTAGAACCCCTGGACTTTTTCTCCAATTTTGTAACTTTTAGCGATTTAAAAAAAATTGAAGACGGACTGGGCGAAAAGTTTGGCATACTTATTTTTCATGGAATTATATTCATATCGAGTTTAATTCAAGCTTTCGTGACCGGGTGGGAATTGGCCTTAATTTGCATGATTCAAATTCCGATCTCATCAATCACCATGGGGTTTGTTTCTTCCGTAAGAATTTTGAAGTTGGAACTTGAGTTCAAAGTTCAAAAGCCTTGTTTTAGTTATCTTCTAAATTTACAAAACAAGAAACAGAAGCTTATGGAGAGGCGGGTTCCATCGCTGAGGAAGTTTTAACTTCCATTAGAACAGTCGTCGCATTTGGAGGTCAAACAAAAGAAGAAGAAAGGTATAAGAAGATTTTGTTATCGGCAGGAAAAATTAACATTAAGAGGTCACTTTTCAACGGAGTAAGCAACGCTGGCTTATCGTTTTTTTTCTTTGCGGGTTTTTCTTTAACTATATGGTATGGTGTAAAATTGGTAATCAAAAATAGAGGATTACCGATAGATGAAGTAACCTACGATGCGGGAAACATAATCACGGTAATATTTTGTGTTCCGCTGAATAAAATACATAGGTTTTTTTTGTAGGTTATATACAGCATTTTAAATGCCCAGTGGTATTTTGGAATGACCACCCCATATATTGACACTTTTGCAGTTGCAAAGGGTGCAGCAGCTAAAATCTTTCAAGTTATTGCTACCGAACCAGTTCTCAACAAGTCAAGAGGAAGAGGTAAAAAACCGAAAGGAATTGATGGGAAAATTACTTTTGAGGACGTTCACTTCAATTATCCTTCCAGGAAAGACGTCAAGGTAGGTGGTAAATGTGAGTTGATCTATCGCATCATCATCTAGAAAATTTACAGGAAAAAATTATGTACAATAGACTTTAGAGGACAATAGACTGTAAACATAGTAGTTACCACTATCTCTTGACAATCCTGATATTTTATCTATATTTATGAAAAAATAATTACCACATCGCAAAAATTAAATCATAATTCATTTTAACATATTATACTGTTAGGGTGGATTGTACTAACGTCAGTAAAACTTAATTTTACTTAAAACTTTAACGTTATTTCTTACAGATTTTAAAAGGATTCAATTTAACCATAAAACCAGGTGAGACGGTTGCATTAGTGGGAGGTTCAGGTTGTGGAAAATCGACATGTATACAACTATTACAAAGATTTTACGACCCTGACTCCGGATTTGTAAGTTTTTCCAAATTTTTTCTTTTTTTATATTTGCCAATTTATTAGGTCTACATCGACGACAACAGAATGACTGATTTAGACTTGGATTGGTTAAGGAGTCACATTGGAGTTGTTGGGCAAGAACCAATACTATTTGAAGCGACTATCTCAGATAATATTCGGTACGGATATTTAGATGCCACTCACGATGAGATAAAGGCGGCTGCAAAAAAAGCAAATGCTGATTCTTTTATTACCGCTCTTCCAAACGGATATTTGACCGTACTCGGAGAACGAGGAGCACAGTTATCTGGGGGTCAAAAACAGAGAATTGCAATTGCTAGAGCTTTGGTACGCAATCCAGCGATTTTATTATTGGATGAAGCCACTTCAGCTTTAGATACCAAAAGTGAACGTGGCGTCCAATCAGCTTTGGATTCCGTAAGTAAGTCTTCATTATAATTTCCATATTTTTGATCTTGACGCTCTAGGCCACCCATGGATGCACGACCGTTTTAGTCGCTCACCGATTGTCGACTGTTAGAAAAGCAGACCGAATTATCGTAATTGTTGATGGTCAACTTCAGGAAGAAGGTACTCACGAAACTCTAATGTTGGCTAAAGGAGCTTACTATAACTTGGTCGTCGCTCAATGTAAAGATACTGAGAAAACCGGAGATGGTATAATTCGATCCATTGGTAAGAGCAGGATTTTTTAGAATGTGTTAAGTTAAAATTTTATTTTAGAACCAGATGAACGGAAAGATGTACTGATGCAAGAAAAAAACCATACGTTTAAAAGAGAAAAAAATTCACTTCAGATTGACGATTTGGATGTAAGAATAGTTCCAAAATTTACAGGTGGAATTAATTTCATATTTTCAGATCGTCCAAAAATCGGGATCTCCCGAAACGAGTTCGTCGTTGTGGGCGATCATGAAATATAATTCTCCCGAATGGTGGATAATTGCAATTGGTTGCCTGACCTCCATAGTCACCGGTGCTACTATGCCAGTCTATGCTATATTATTTGGGGACATCCTTGGTGTAGGTCTTTCTTACCGTTTTGTTTGTCTTGTCAGTGAAACAATCAAACTTTTGTTTGACAGGTTCTTGCAGATGAAGACGTGGTAAAAGTTCAAACGGAAGTCAACATGTTTTCCCTCATGATCTTAAGCGTAGGGATAATTATGACAGTTTGTACATTATTAAAGGTCAGCTTAGAACGTATTCAAATATTATCCATTTGCAATCCTCATTTCCAGTATTACACATTTGGAGTCGCTGGAGAGAAGCTAACAATGAGAATGAGGACGCTCATGTTTAATTCTATATTAAAACAAGAGATGGGTTGGTTTGATGAAAAGGGTAACGGTGTTGGAGCGATATGTGTTCGGCTATCTGCTGATGCGGCAAGTTTGCAAGGAGCAACTGGTCAAAGAATTGGAACCATGCTAACTTCAGCAACCACTCTCTTAATATCAATTATTGCTTCCTACTATTACGAATGGAGGGTTGCGTTGGTTGCGTCATGTTTCGTACCTCTCCTCATATTCTCTGTTAACTTTGAACAAAAGATTTTGGAAAAGCAAAGCAATAGCTATTACAAAGCGCTGCAAAAATCTACACAGGTACAGTGGTGTACATAAGTAAATTGTCACTCAGTTTTTATGGAAAATTTATAAAAGATAGAATTGGTCGTCTGTGAAGCAAAAGAAATCCTCGTCTGACAGTACCTTAAATCATACGTGATTTTAACAAAAATTGCAAAAACAAGGTAGTCACTAATTTTCATCTGATGGTATAACGTACGTTCGACGTCCAGTAAATAAAATATATATCATAAAATATCGAGCTTCCACAATCAAACTTGGTGGCGGATATGTTATGTTGTGGGGCTGCGGGATATTGAGGATGATGAGACATATTGAGGAATCAGAATATGATACTACGTGGTAATGGATATTCCAAAAAGGTTAACAATCCAAAGCAAAAAAAACTGAGTGGTGCTTTTACTTATGAACGCTACTAAAGATAAGCGTAGTTATATACTTAATTTTCTTCATTGTGATCATAATCTAGATTGCAGTTGAAGCGATCAATGGAATACGAACCATAGCATCGTTAGGATGCGAGCATATTTTTCAGGATATGTATGTGAAAGAACTAACTCCTTACCAAATTACGGCAAAACGAAACACCCACATCAGAGGTATCGTTTATGGTTTATCGAGAAGTTTGATGGTATTTGCTTATACAGCTGCGTATTGTTATGGAGCTAAGTTAGTCAAAGATAAAAGTTGCAGTTACGCTCATGTTTTTATGTACGAAGCAGTTTCCAAAAATAATTTGTTGTTAAACATTTTTTTTTGTAGTGTAGCCGAGTGCTTGATTGCTTCATCAAACGATTTGGGAACCACTCTAGCCTTTGCACCCAACTTTTCAGAGGGTTTAATTGCTGCTAGCAGAATAATTCAATTGATAAACCGAACACCTAAAATTGTAGATGGTTCTCAAAATATTACAGAAAAATGGGTATCTTTATTTGAAATTTACGATTATTTTAGTTTAACCTCTCACATTTCAGGCATCAGGAAATTTACATTATAAAAACGTATTTTTTTCTTATCCAAATCGTCCAAGTGTTACTGTTCTGAAAGATTTGAATCTGTCGGTCTTGAAAGATAAAATGGTGGCTTTAGTAGGACCTAGTGGTTGTGGAAAATCAACCGTTGTTCAATTATTACAACGGTTTTACGATCCTACATCGGGATCGATCACTGCCGATGAACAGGAAATCAAGACGATGAACTTGACCGCTTTGCGATCCCACATGGGTGTTGTCTCCCAAGAACCTAACCTTTTCAGCAAAACCATTGCTGATAACATTGCGTATGGTGATAACAGCCGAACGGTCAGCAGAGAAGAAATTATTAACGCTGCCAAGCAAGCAAACATTCACACTTTCATAACATCTTTACCTTTGGTAAAAGAAATATGACCAACTTTTTCATACTATTTAAAGTGATTTAATGTTAGGGTTACGAAACAAAATTGGGCGAAAAGGGAACTCAACTGTCTGGCGGTCAAAAACAGAGAGTTGCTATTGCAAGAGCTTTGGTGAGAAATCCGGAAGTGTTGCTTTTGGATGAAGCTACGTCCGCGTTGGACGCCGAAAGTGAAAAAGTCGTGAAGGAAGCTTTGGATAATGCAAAAGTTGGTCGCACCTGCATTGCTATCGCTCACAGATTGACCACTATCCAGGACGGTGATATAATTTGTGTGATAAATAATGGACAGATTGTGGAAATGGGCACTCACACCGAATTGCTTCACAAAAGGGACCTCTATTATAACCTTTACACTTTACAAAATTATAAATAAAAACAACAAAAGTGTTAAATGTACTTTGAAACGTGGCCACTTTTTATTGCTTTTGTAGGCTTTCTTTATTATTAACCCTGCTTAAGTTTTGTATTGTAAAATTTGCATATTTTGCGAATGTTAAAATAAACATCTGACAGGTGTAGCTAGTGACACATTTATTTTCGTATTGTATTTTTAAATGTGTAACAATATTTTTAAACTACACAGGCGCTGACATGCAAATTTTTGGTGTAAGCCCAGAATTTATTGTTATTCTAGTACCAGTCGTTCTAATTTTTTGACTTGTTCAATTTGGTAAATGTAATTTGAAATCAAGTACAGAGCCACATTTGGTAAAAGATTTGTTGATTCTCTCCTTTGATTTGCTTACCACGGCAATCGGTTTTAAGTTCTAAAATTCGATTCTGAAGTTTTACGTTGAAATTAAATGCCATGTACTAACTTACAAAAATAAGGAAGTTCAAAAGTAAATTAAATCAGCACGGCACTGGCAACTTTTTCTTCCACGTCTACTGGGCTAATATTTGTCCTAGAAGAGTTCAACTTAGTTGACCCTTAAAGCTGATTCACACTACATGATTTCTCATATGACTTAGTCATAAGAAAAGTCATGGCTAAAATCATACCATCACAACAGCCAATCAATAAAAGCCATAGCTTCTATAATAAAAAAAATTATAATATAGTCTAAACATAAAAAAATTTCTCATATGAGAAGTCTTGTAACCAGTCACATGAGAATTCATGTTGTGTGAACAGGGTTTTAATCTTCCGGTAGCTATTTAATTAATTTTTAAATTTATTTCTGGTACAATCAAATAATTTAAGGGGTTACGTGCAATCAAGATTTAAAAAAATTTGAATATTTTTGTACAATATTTACTTAAATAATACTCCGTGAAAATTTCAATTTAGTTTGATAAATAGTTTTAAAGATACGTGCCGATTTGAAAAATCGTGTTTTGTGAAAAACGCGTTTAAAATTTTAAAATGTGTTATAAATATAAAAAAATGAAAAATTTGACTGCTAATAATCTGCTTTACCAAGACCATAAAGCTGCTCTGCTCTTTCATGCTTCAATATTCCTTCTCATTCTCCTTGCACAAAAATCAACACTACCAAAAAATATCGTGATTTCAAGCGAGCAAATTGTCCTATTTATACATGTATTGCCGCTACACTAACATACTTTCATTTAAGGGTAGAAATGATTCGAACTAAACAAAAACAATTTCTTACAACATTTTTTGTTAGTGTATTACAGAAGTTTGGAATCAACAGGTTAAGTCAAAAAAATTCAAAGAATCTATTAAGCCATTTAAAAAAAATTAAAAAAAAAAACGTTAAACGTTCAGCTCTACAACCCTGACGGAACTTGGCTGACTATAATGATATTTTAACATCAAATAGTCTTCACGGCATTGCATTTTTTACCTACGACGGGGAGCCAGCCCGACGAAGAACCCCCAACCTGGAGGACCAGAAAGACTACCAGAATAAAGTACTTAACCTCACCCGGATTTGAACCAGGTATTTAGCAGTCATAGTCAAAAAGTTAAATAAAAAAAAAGTAAATAAAAAAAGGTCATAGTTAAAAAAAATTGATTTTCTGAAAAATTTACAGTGGTGCTACCCCTTAACAAAAAAACTTGATACAAATTGTTCAAACAAATCATTGGAATGTCTATTTTTCTACGCTTCTGAATGCATCAGTTAGTTACCCTTGAACAAGCAAGATTAGATATCAAAATCACTAATTAGGTAAAGATAAAAAATTTGATTAACATCATTATTTCCACTTGCATTATAATGTCGAATGCAAAAGTACCTAGCATAAAATTTCAAATTTAAAGTAAAATTATGGAGTTGCAGGACTACAAATACGAACCAGTCCAAACGAAAGATGGCGAGAAAGATGAAATTTTCACGGTTTCTTATTTGGAATTGGTGATAAAATAACAGACAATTAAATTAAAAATTTTTTAATTTTTTTTTTTTAGTTTAAATACTCGACTCTTCTCGATAAATTTCTAATTTTTTCTGCCGTTTGCCTAACTATTTTGACTGGCATTGCAAATACCATGTTAGCACTAACATTTGGTAACGCGACAGGAGCGTTGGTAGCTTACGTTTACACGACCGAAATTAACGGTACTTCACAAGAAATGATGGAATCTGCTGGAGAAACTTTAAAGGTTGCAATGTAATGGTTTGGAATCGTCACTACCACGTTGGGAATGATAATTTTCGTTGGAACGTATCTTGCAACGGTTTTTCTCAATTACACCGCTCTGAATCAGGTAGTAATAAAGTCAATTTTCATGATGAAAATTAAAAAATTTTTTTAGATCTTCAGGATCAGGAATCTATTTTTTTCAAGAATCCTAAACCAGGACATTTTGTGGTACGACCAAAACCAAACCGGAGACTTCTCGAGTAGAATTGCTGAGTAAGTCCACCCTTTTCAACTCCTCGACTTTTTCTCCGATTTTGTAACTTTCAGCGATTTAAAAAAAATTGAAGAAGGGCTGGGCGAAAAGTTTGGCATAATTGTTTTTCATGGAAGCATTTTCATATCAAGTTTAATTCAAGGTTTGGTGGCAGGGTGGGAATTGGCTCTAATTTGCATGATTCAAATTCCGATCTCAACAATCTTTATGGGATTTATTTCTTCCGTAAGAATTTTGAAGTTAAAACTTGAGTTCAAAGTTCAAAAGCCTTGTTTTAGTTATCTTCTAAATTTACAAAACAAGAAACAGAAGCTTATGGAGAAGCGGGTTCCATCGCTGAGGAAGTTTTAACTTTCATTAGAACAGTCGTCGCATTTGGAGGTCAGGCAAAAGAAGAAGAAAGGTATAGGAAGATTTTGTTATCGGCAGGAAAAAGTAACATCAAAAAGTCATTTTTCAACGGAGTAAGCAACGCTGCCTTAACGTTTTTTTTCTTTGCTGGTTTTTCTTTAACGATATGGTATGGTGTGAAATTGGTAATCAGAAATAGAGGATTACCGGCAGATGAAGTTAATTACGATGCGGGAATCATCATCACGGTAATATTTTGTGTTCCGCCGAGTAAAATATGTAGGATTTTTTGTAGGTTATATACAGCATTTTGAATGCCCAGTGGTATTTTGGAATGACCACCCCATATATTGACACCTTTGCAGCTGCAAAGGGTGCAGCAGTTAAAATCTTTCAAGTGATTGCTACCGAACCAGTTCTCAACAAGTCAAGAGGAAGAGGTAAAAAACCGAAAGGAATTGATGGGAAAATTACTTTTGAGGACGTTCACTTCAATTATCCTTCCAGGAAAGACGTCAAGGTGGGTGGTAAATGTCAGTTGATCTATTGGTTACTAGAAAATACCCCTAAAAATGATAAATCATCTAGAAAATTTGCACAATGAACATTAGAGGTGATCCAAAATTTTGTAAGATGCAAGACAATAAACATAGTAGTTACCACTATTTTTTGACAACCTTGATCTTATTTTCTATTGCAAAAATTAAATAATGATTTATTTTTCTAGTAACTTTAACGTTATTTATTACAGATTTTAAAAGGATTTAATTTAACCATAAAACCTGGTGAGACGGTTGCATTAGTGGGAGGTTCTGGTTGTGGAAAATCGACATGTATACAACTACTACAAAGATTTTATGATCCTGATTCCGGATCTGTAAGTTTTTTCAACTTTTTTCTCCTTTTATATTTGCGAACTTACTAGGTCTACATCGACGACAACAGAATTACTGATTTAGACTTGGATTGGTTGAGGAGTCACATTGGAGTTGTTGGGCAAGAACCAATACTATTTGAAGCAACTATTTCAGAAAATATTCGGTACGGATATTTGGATGCCACTCAAGATGAAATAGAAACGGCGGCGAAAAAAGCAAATGCTGATTCTTTTATCACCGCCCTTCCCAAAGGATATTTGACCGTTCTCGGGGAACGAGGAGCCCAGTTATCTGGCGGCCAGAAACAGAGAATCGCAATTGCTAGAGCTTTGGTACGGAATCCTGCAATTTTATTATTGGATGAAGCCACTTCAGCTTTAGATACCAAGAGCGAACGTGTCGTCCAAGCTGCATTGGATGCTGTACATAAGTTTGTGTTCTTTGCAATTTCCATATTGTTGACCTTAGAATTCTAGGCTGCCCATGGATGCACCACCGTTCTAGTGGCTCACAGATTGTCGACTGTTAGAAAAGTCGACCGTATTATCGTAATTGCTGATGGTCAACTTCAAGAAGACGGTACTCACGAAACTTTAATGTTGGCTAAAGGAGCTTACTATAACTTGGTCGTCGCTCAATGTAATGAAACTGAGAAAAGCGGGGATGATATAATTCAATTCAATGGTAAGACCGGTATTGTTTAGAATGTGTTACCTAAGTCAAAATTCCATTTTAGAAGCAAACGAAAGAGAAGATGTGCTGATGCAGGAAAATAACGATGTGTTGAAAAGAGATGATATAACTTCACTTCAGACTAACGATGTATGTAGATGTAAGAAATATTCTAAAATTTACAGTGGAAAAAATTTAGTATTTTTAGATTGTCCAAGAAACCGGATCTCCCGCAACGAGTTCGTCGTTGTGGACGATCATAAAATACAATTCGCCCGAATGGTGGATAATAGCTATTGGTTGCCTGGCCTCCATGATCACCGGTGCTACCATGCCAGTCTATGCTATATTATTTGGGGACATCCTTGGTGTAGGTCTTTCTTGCCGTTCCTTTTGTCTTGTCAGTGAAACAATCAAACTTTTGTTTCACAGGTTCTTGTAGATGAAGACGTGGTGAAAGTTCAAACAGAAGTTAACATGTTTTCTCTGATGATCTTAAGCGTAGGGATAATTATGACAATTTGTACATTATTAAAGGTCAGCTATGAACGTATTCAAATATTTTTAATATTTCATTTACAATCCTTATTTCCAGTATTACACATTTGGAGTTGCCGGAGAGAAGCTAACACTGAGAATGAGGATGCTCATGTTCAATTCCATTTTAAATCAAGAGATGGGATGGTTTGATGAAAAGGGTAATGGTGTTGGAGCGATATGTGTTTGGCTATCTGCTGATGCGGCAAGTTTGCAAGGGGCAACGGGTCAGAGAATTGGAACTACGCTAAATTCAGCGACTGCTCTTCTAATATCAATTAGTGCGGCCTACTATTACGAATGGAGGATTGCGTTGGTTGCGTCATGTTTTGTACCTCTTCTCATATTCACTGTTAACTTCGAACAAAAGATTTTGGAAAATCAAAGCGATGGATATCACAAAGCTCTACAGAAATCTACGCAGGTACAGTCGCGTCCATAAGTAAATTGTCACTCAGTGTTCCAAAAATTCCATCATTTCTTAGTTAATTTTTTAAACTGTAATAATAATTTAGATTGCAGTTGAAGCGATCAATGGAATACGAACCATAGCATCGTTAGGATGCGAGCATGTTTTTCAGGATATGTATATGAAGGAGCTATCTCCTCACCAAATTACGGCAAAACGAAACACCCACATCAGAGGTATCGTTTATGGTTTATCGAGAAGTTTGATGTTATTTGCTTATACAGCTGCGTATTGGTATGGGGCTAAGTTAGTCATGGACAAAAGTTGCACTTACGCTGATGTTTTTATGTACTAAGCAATTTTCAAAAATAATTTGTAATTAAATTTTTTTTTTGTAGTGTAGCCGAGTGCTTGATTGCTTCATCAAACGATTTGGGAACTACTCTAGCCTTTGCACCCAACTTTTCCGAGGGTTTGTTTGCTGCCAGCAGAATAATTCAATTGATAAAGCGAACCCCTAAAATTGTGGATGGTTCCCAAAATACTAATGAGAAATGGGTAGCTTTATTTGAGACTTACAATTATTTTGGGTTAACGTCTCTCATTTTAGGCATCAGGAAATTTACATTATAAGAACGTAGTTTTTTCTTATCCAAATCGTCCAGGTGTTACTGTTCTGAAAGATTTAAATCTGTCGGTTTTGCAAGGTAAAATGGTGGCTTTGGTGGGACCCAGTGGTTGTGGAAAATCAACCATTGTTCAATTGTTACAACGGTTTTACGATCCTACTTCGGGATTGATCACCGCCGACGAACAAGAAATCAAAAAGATGAACTTGACCGCTTTGCGATCCCACATGGGTGTTGTTTCCCAGGAACCTAACCTTTTCAGCAAAACCATTGCCGATAACATTGCGTATGGTGATAACAGCCGAAAGGTTAGCAAAGAGGAAATTATTAGTGCTGCTAAGCAAGCAAATATTCACACTTTTGTAACATCTTTACCATTGGTATGTCAAATATGCCCAATTCCTCCATATTACTTGAAATGATTTAATTTTAGGGTTACGAAACAAAATTGGGTGAAAAGGGAACTCAATTGTCTGGCGGTCAAAAACAGAGAGTTGCTATTGCAAGAGCTTTGGTGAGAAATCCGGAAGTGTTGCTTTTGGATGAAGCCACCTCTGCGTTGGACTCCGAAAGTGAAAAAGTCGTAAAGGAAGCCTTGGATAACGCAAAAGTTGGTCGCACGTGCATTGCTATCGCTCACAGGTTGACGACCATCCAGGATGCTGATATAATTTGTGTGATAAATGATGGACAGATTGTAGAAATGGGTACTCACACCGAATTGCTCCACAAAAAGGACCTCTATTATAACCTTTACACTTTACAAAATTATAAATAGAAGCAACAATAATGCCAAATTGGATCCCTTTAATGCTACCCCTAAAACTTAAGTTTTGTATAGTAAAAATTGCTAATGCTGCGAATGTTAAAATAAAAATCTAACACTTTTATTTTGGGTTAACCCTTGGTGGTATTTACAAATGAACTTTTATTGATATTAGATGGTTAATTAGCAACTTACTAATGAAGTGGTTCGAAAATGTGCTCAGTGATACTTGGATTTTAACTTCAACCCAATAATAAAATAAAAAATTGCCCATTTATTTGGGCAATTAGAAAAACTTTCTTTGTGCAGGAACGCATTTTTAAAAGGGGAAATTTTTTTTAATAAATTAATTAAAAAATAGAAAGTATTTAAAATTTTAGTTACTACTGCATATCTAATCGATTTTATGTAATTGTCACATTGTCCATTAGCAGTGAGTGATAAATTTTTCTTTACTAATTAAAAAGCAAATCAAACTGTGAAAGAAAATTTGCTCAAGTACTAAAAAATTTCAGATTAATTTTTCTGCGAATCCCCCCTATACTCGACAGTTTCTATTTGCCGTAACTTAATTTCACGATGTGCTTAAATGTTCACAGCTTAGTAGTCATCTACACAAACCTTGAAACTTTAATAAAAAAATCTAACCCAATCATATAACTATATTAGCAAGATTAGATAAAGCCATTATTATATAGACAACGATAAAGCGTCATCAGTTAAAAATTAATTATTATGTCGAATGCAATAGTTGCACATATCAAATTTTAACTTATATTATGGAACTGCAGGACTACAAATACGAAAAAGTCGAAACAAAAGATGAAGAGAAAGATGAAAATATTTCCGTTTCCTATCTGGAATTGGTAATAAATAACAAACATTTAGATACTTACAATTTAGTGCTAACTCCTTTTTAGTTTAAATACTCGAGTCCTTTCGATAAATTTTTAATTTTCTCCGCTGTTTGTTTATCTTTTTTTGCTGGCATCGCATACACCCTGATGAATTTAACATTTGGTAAAGCGACTGGAGCGCTGGTGTACTACGCATACACATTACAAATTAACGGCACATCACCAGAAGTGGTAGGACCTGCTGGAGAAACTTTAATGGCCGCAATGCAATGGTTTGGGGTCGCGACATCCACCATCGGAGCGGTTGTTTTCGTTGGAACGTATTTTGCAACGGTCTTCCTCAATTACGCCGCTCTGAATCAGGTAAAATAAACAATTTTAATGATTAAAACTAAAAAATTTCTTCAGACCTTTAGGATCAGAAAACTTTTCTTTACGAGAGTTTTAAATCAGGACATTTCTTGGTACGATCAAAACCAAACCGGAGACTTCTCGAGCAGAGTTGCTGAGTAAGTTCACTCTTTAACCCATTAATCTTTTTTCCGATTTGGTAACTTTTAGCGATTTAAAAAAAATTGAAGAAGGATTGGGCGAGAAGTTCGGCGCAATTGTTTTCTACGGAGGCATGTGCTTATCGTGTTTGATTCAAGGTTTCGTGCAAGGATGGGAATTAGCATTAATCTGCATGATTCCAATTCCGATCTCAATGACATCCACGGCATTGGTTTCCTACGTAAAAATTTAGAGGAAAACTTTAGTGCACAAATAAAAGCTTTTGTTTTAGATATCCTCTAAACTTACAAAGCAAGAAACGGAATCTTACGGAGAGGCTAATTCTATCGTGGAGGAAGTTCTAACTTCGATTAGAACCGTCGTTGCGTTTGGAGGACAGGCAAAAGAAGAAGAAAGATATAAAAGTCACTTGATATCGGCGAAAAGTAATAACATCAAAAGGTCGCTTTTTAACGGAGCAAATAGGGGTCTTATAGGCTTCTTCTACTTTGCTGGATTTTCCTTAACCATATGGTATGGTGTGAAGCTGGTCGTCAAGGATAGAGGACTACCGTTAGATGAAGTTACCTACGATGCGGGAACTATGATCACGGTAATATTTTGAGTGGTAACAATTCTGGAGTAAACAGCGGTTGCTATTCGTAGGTTATGTTCTGCATTTTGGGTGTACAGTGGTATTTTGGAATGGCATCTCCATATATCGAAACGCTTGGAATTGCAAAAGGTGCAGCAGATAAAATTTTTAAAGTAATTGCTACCAAACCAGTTATTGGCAAATCAAGAGGAAAAGGTAAAAAACCGAAAGGAATTGATGGAAAGATCATTTTTGAGAACGTTCACTTCAATTATCCTTCCCGGAGAGACGTCAAGGTGGGTGGTAAATGTTAGATATTCAATATATCAATTATTTATGATTCACCGTCATTTGGAAGACATTTATTTGGTCAAACTTGTGTGCATAAAGAACCATTAAGACGATGATCAGTTTCTTGTTGTAATCTTAACAATTTTTGATTTTAAGCTATATTGGCCATAAGCATACTATTCTAAGAAAAATAGCAAAGTAGAACGTTTAACCTAAGCTCCCAAGTTCCAAACCTATCCAAATAGATAGTTAAAGTTAACTAATCTTTAAAATAATAAATTTTTAACTGTTTTTGTGGAATAACAGAAATTTCAACAATTTGTTCTCAATTTCAAATGTAAATAGAGAAATTTATAATTTTTTTGTATTTATTTTTCTCATTTTAAAATGTTCAGTATTAATCGACAACGACTTTTTCAGATCTTAAATGGATTTAATTTAACCATAAATCCTGGTGAAACCGTTGCGTTAGTGGGAGGTTCTGGTTGCGGAAAATCCACATGCATACAGCTTTTGCAAAGATTTTATGATCCTGACTCCGGATCTGTAAGTTATTTCCTATTTTTATTTTTTTCCTTATCTTCGATTTTACTAGATATACATCGACGACAACAGCGTGACCGATTTAGATTTGGATTGGTTGAGAAGTCATATCGGAGTTGTTGGGCAAGAACCGGTACTATTTGAAGCGACAATATCAGAAAATATTAGGCTCGGACATTTGGATGCCACTCAAGATGAAATAGAAGCTGCTGCAAAAAAAGCAAATGCAGATTCATTTATTACGGCTCTTCCGAAAGGATACATGACCGTGATCGGAGAACGAGGAGCTCAGTTATCTGGCGGCCAGAAACAGAGAATCGCAATTGCTAGAGCTTTGGTACGGAATCCAGCGATTTTATTATTGGATGAAGCCACTTCAGCTTTAGATACCAAGAGCGAACGTGTCGTCCAAGCTGCATTGGATGCTGTACATAAGTTTGTGTTTTTTGTAATTTCTGTATTGTTGACCTTGGGATTCTAGGCCACCCATGGATGCACTACTGTTTTAGTCGCTCACAGATTGTCGACTGTTAGAAAAGCAGACCGTATTGTTGTAATTGCTGATGGCCAAATGCAGGAAGAAGGTACACACGAAACTTTGATGCTGGCTAAAGGAGCTTACTATAATTTGGTCGTATCCCAAAGTAACAAAACTGAAAAACAAGGAGATGATTTAATTGAATCCATTGGTAAGAGTACTAGTGTTTTTTAAAATTAAGTTAAAATAAATCTCTATTTTTTGTTACCAGATGACAGCGATGACAGAATAAATCAAAAAAGTACCAATGAGCTTCAAGATGAGATAACTTCTCTTCAGCCTGACAATTTGGATGTACCTACATAAAAAAGTTTTAAAACTTAGTCCCTGAATAAATTTATTATTTTTAGTGTGTCCAAGAAACTAAAACCCTAGAATCGAGATCTTCGTTATGGACGATCATGAAATATAATTCGCCTGAGTGGTGGATCATTACTATTGGATGCCTGACTTCCATAATCACCGGTGCTGCTATGCCCGTCTATTCAATAATTTACGGTGATATAATTGGAGTAAGTTTTAGTTCTTTTCCATTTTGTTTGTAAAAAATATAAACTGTTGTTAAAGGTCCTAGCAGACGAAGATGTGGAAGAAGTACGAGAGGAAGTCAACAAATACTCCATGATAATCCTATGTTTAGGGATCATTACCGTAACTGCTACATTATTTGAGGTCAGATTTGAAATTAATTCAATTATTATCTATTTCCAATAAGTATTTTCAGTATTACACCTTTGGGGTTGCTGGGGAAAAACTAACAATAAGATTGAGGACCCTTATGTTTAAATCCATATTAAACCAAGAGATGGGTTGGTTTGATGAAAAGGATAACGGAGTTGGAGCTATATGTGGTCGGCTATCTGGTGAAGCGGCAAGTTTACAGGGAGCAACTGGTCAAAGAATTGGAACCATGATGAATTCAGCAACCGCTCTAATAATTTCAATTAGTGCGGCTTTTTACTACGAATGGAGACTTGCCTTGATCGCGTCATGTTTCGCACCTCTTATCGTATTGTCCGTAATATTCCAACAAAAGATGTTGGAAAAGGAAAGTCAAGGTTATTATGATTCTCTACAAAACTCTACGAAGGTAAGATGAAGCTTATTAGGATAATTTTCTTCATTGCGGTCAAAATTTAGATTGCGGTTGAAGCCATCAATGGTATTCGAACAATAGCATCGCTAGGATGCGAGCAGGTTTTTCAGGATAAGTATATGAAGGAACTATATCCGTATCAAAGTATGGCAAAACGGAACACCCATGTCAGAGGTCTCGTTTATGGTTTATCCAGAAGTATGCTGTGCTTTGCAAATGCAGCTGCGTATAGCTACGGAGCCAAACTTGTAAAAGATGAAGGTGTCAACTAGGGTGATGTGTTCATGTATGACGGAGTTCACGAAAAAAATTGTGGTTAAACATTTTCTTGTAGTGTAGCCGAGTGTTTGCTTTCTTGTTCGTGTGCGTTAGGCAATACGCTCGCCTTTTCACCAGACTTCTCGAAAGGTTTGATTGCTGCTAATAGAATATTTCAATTGTTAAACCGAACCCCTAAAATTGTGGATGGCTCTCAAAATACTACTGAAAAATGGGTATCTTGATTTGAGAGTTACGTTCATTTGGGCTAAATGCTCTTATTTCAGAAATCTGGAAACTTACATTACAAGAATGTGTTTTTTTCTTATCCAAATCGTCCAAGTGTTACTGTACTGAAAGATTTGAACCTTTCTATTTTGAAAGGTAAAATGGTGGCTTTGGTAGGGCCTAGTGGTTGTGGAAAATCAACCATTGTTCAATTATTACAACGGTTTTACGATCCTACATCGGGGTTGATTACAGCAGACGAACGAAGAATCCAAAATATGAACTTGATGGCTTTGCGATCTCACATAGGAGTTGTCTCTCAAGAACCTAATCTCTTTAGCAAAACCATTGCAGATAACATTGCTTACGGTGATAACAGCCGAAATGTTAGCAGGGAGGAAATTATTAGGGCTGCCAAGCAAGCAAACATTCACACCTTCATAACGTCTTTACCATTGGTATGTGAAATATGGCCAATTTTTCTATAGTATTTGAAATGGTTTAATTTTAGGGTTACGAAACTAAACTGGGAGAAAAGGGAACTCAATTGTCTGGCGGTCAAAAACAGAGAGTTGCTATTGCAAGAGCGTTAGTAAGGAATCCGGAAGTGCTGTTGTTGGATGAAGCTACCTCCGCGTTGGATGCCGAAAGTGAAAAGGTTGTGAAGGAAGCTTTGGATAACGCAAAAGTTGGTCGCACGTGCATTGCTATCGCTCACAGATTGACGACTATCCAAGACGCTGATATAATTTGTGTGATAAATAATGGACAGATTGTGGAATTGGGTACACACACGGAATTGCTCAACAAAAGAAGCCTTTATTATAACCTTTACACTCTACAAAATTATAAATAGAATCAACGATACACAGAGAAAAAATTGTATTTAAAATAGATCATTTTGTGTCTACTCTAGATTGTCTACAAGTACAAATTGTGTGAAAATTTAGTACAATTATACTTGTTTTTAGCACAGTTGTAGTCATCTCTACCACAAATTGTGTTAATTTTTTACACAATTTGTTGTGCTTTTAAGTACAATTTTTTACTGTGTATTGTTACACACAAAAAAAAAGTTGTAAATGTAACTACAAATGCAGTGCAAACTACTACAATGAGTTGCAAATATAGTGACAACACCAAAGAGTAGTAAAAGTTACATGTCAATTGTTGTAAAATGACTGCAGTACAATTTACTACAATTGTTGTAAAGGTTTAACAGCATTGTAGTATAAAGTACTTAAAATTTTGTTGTTATATGAACGTGTGCTTATGTACATAGTACTAATGGTGATGTTGTTTTACCACCTATAGGTGTAGTTAACTCTACGTTTACTGTGTAGTAAATATTGCTAATATTCAGTATAATTCACTTTTTGTGCTGTTGTTACTTGTACAACATTGTTAAGTTAATTGTACTACACAATTGTTGCTATTTTTACATAGTGATGTTGTTACCTTTGAATTATAAATTAATTAGAACTACTACAATTATTGTGTGGGTTTGACAACAATAGCAGTATGTTTAACTTGTGTTTAATGTTATTAAATTAACAACTTAATAGGGTAAACGCATATTAACAGTACAAATAATTTTGTATATTTATTAAAATAAATTGCTTTATAAAGTTTCTTATAATTAATAATTATTGTAGATAATAAGGTAGGCTACTTTTTTAATAAGGTAAAACTACTGTACATAATGTGGGCGTATCCAATGGTCCAATAATGGTTGATTTTGAAGTAGAAATCCTTATAACTTTCGTATCCGTTGTTCCAACTGGGCCGCTGTCTGAAATGCATATTATATGTACCTCGTGAGATTATTTCTATTTAATTAAGCGGTCAAGTCATAAAATTACCTGCATATGAAGCACAAAACTTTTTTGAACTTCAGTTTTTGAGGGCCTCCAGTAAATTCTAGATTTTTCAATTTTACAGTGGCAGTTCCAATCATAATGACAATACTTCGTTGTTACCTACAAAATTTGTTATATAAAACGGAAGATATACGTTAAGTACCTGTAAGCAGCACGTGCTTCACGTCATTAGTTCTTAAAATCTGTTTTACATTGGTTGACTAGTTGTTTGGCACGTTGCTAGTAGATTTTTTCTGCACGTTATACACTGTTTTAACGGATTGACTAGCAGTCCCCTTTAAAAAATCGATAATGTTATTTTTGTCCATTCTAAGATTGCAATTTGATGTTTCAAGCTACTTACGTGGTTGTTGTTGATCCGTTGATTATAGTAATTTTGACTGTATACGTTTCATGGTTTCATCCAAAAATTGGCGAAGATTTTTGTTGTCTTTCTGAGTAGAAGTAACAGGTTCACATTTCTTAAATTTGTTTAGTTCGACTAGGTATAGATTTACAACCTCAGGTAGGTATTACCATGTTGACCCTCTAGTTGTAAATGAAAAAACAAACTTGTGTCTACCGTCTAGCAACAAAATCCTGCAACAAAAATCCTAATGCGCTCGCATCAATGAAAGTTGTGATCTTCATTTCAAAGCAACGATTTATTGAAAGTTTGAAAATATGTAATTCAAATTTTATTAATTATCTACTATTTTATGGTAGCAAGTATTTAAAGAAGAACTTCTTAAAATTTAATTGCTTACTGTCACTATGGAAAAAATTTTTTTTCGTATATATGGCATAATAGTTTTAACAATAAAAGCTTTTAAAACATTTTTTATAATTTATATTCTTTTACCTGAATACTATAAGAAAATGCGAATACAGGGTGGTATCACAACATTTTTGAATATTATTTTGAATTGTTAATTACGTAATGCTGTTGATAACATCGTATTGTCTATAATTATATAGTAGAGGTCATGAAAACTGCATTGCAAATTATTTTTATGTGGATTATTCAAAATTTACAATTTCAATCTTTAGAACTAAATTTTCATCTATCATTACTAATGCATCACTGGACCAATCCCAACCCAATAGTACCTATAGGTATTTGTTTAATTTTTGATATTTAGTTAAAACGAGTTCATTTATTATTAATTAATAGCAATTAAAATATAATTAAAAAAATTTATATTGTAGTTTAACAAATATTTACGATTAAAAAAAATGTGCTTATGTGACAATAAGAATGAATAAGATTTTAATCCGGTAGCCTGCCTGCAATTCTTAGAATTACACCTTTAAACTTTACATTGTTAAAAATTTTTAATCTCCACGTGTTTTTTTGAACCGAAATTTTACAAAGAAATATTTCTATAAGGACAAAGTCGATATTCGCTGGAAATCGACAAGTTTAAAATCAATTTCTGACCAAACTAATCGATACATAACATTTGCCCTTACCTAAATCGCTAAATTATAACTTCACATTACGTTGAGATTTCATTCGTAAAATTAATATCTTCGGGGAGCGCTTAGGTAGCCCGCAACTCAAAAATCGTCGTTATACTGCCGATTTTTAATTTTGAACATTAAAAAATTGAGTACTTACCTTTAAATAATAAAAAGTCATCCATAATTCTTTTCACTTCACGATTCATTTCAAAACTAATAATAATATTGTCCTCGTGTACACTGTACCTTAAGGTGCTGTTAAAACATAAATTAAGAACGAATAAAAGATTCTGCATATTCGTCAAAGCATAACTTAATTACGGAAACTGAAGAATTGCAAACCATTAGAGTTGCAATATTTTGTTACATAATTACACGAGGTAAATTTTAATTACTACACTACACGAAAAATGTAAATGTAACTACATATTTTTTTTGCGTGTAAATATGATGTTTTTGAATAAATTAATTAATAATTTATTAGAGCTATAGGTACAGTAACCCCCTAGCCGATCAATTGCAGTTATCAGATCACAAATGTTTTTTTTTAATTTTTTAAAATCCAGTGATTTTCAAGAAAGTAAAATTTAAAATTTTTTGAATTATTTTATAGAGCCCTTGAAAATGTATCAACATTAATGTTAAGACAGGAAAAATAATTAAAAAAATTTTATTTGTCAATTGGCGGTTTTTCAGTGGGGAAAGTCTCGTATATGAACCTGTTATCTTTAATAAAAAATCTAATTCGGTTACATAATTAATTTAATAAATAAGATTAGATTACAAAGCTATTATTAGATAACGATAAAAGAAAATAAACATGTTAAATACAAAAGTTATATCACAATTTAATTTAAATTATGGAGCTGCAAGACTACAAGTACGAAAAAGTCGAAACAAAAAGTGACGAAAAAGATGAAGCTATTTCTGTTTCCTATCTGGAATTGGTAAAAATAAAATAACAGAAGTTTAAATTACAATTTTGAAATTTTTTTCTTTTATAGTTTAAATATTCGACACTCTTCGATAAATTTCTAATTTTCTTTGCCGTTTGTTTATCTGCTCTTGCAGGCGTCGCACACACCTTGATGAGTTTAGCAATTGGTAACGCGACAGGAGCGCTAGTATACTACGTGTATACGAGGGAAACTAACGGTACCTCACCAGAAGTGGTAGGACCTGCTGGAGAAACTTTAATGGCCACAATGCAGTCGTTTGGGATCATGTCATCCATTATTGGAGCGGTAATTTTTATTGGAACGTATCTTGCAACGGTTTTCCTCAATTACACCGCTCTGAATCAGGTAATTAAACCAATCTTTACGATTGGTAATTTTTTTATTTTGGATTTTTTTTTTGGATTTTGGATTGGATCAAAACTAAAAAGTTCTTTCAGACCTTTAGGATAAGAAAACTATTTTTTTCGAGAGTCCTTAATCAGGACATTTCTTGGTACGATCAAAACCAAACCGGAGATTTCTCAAGCAGAATTGCTGAGTAAGTCTACCCATTATCTTCTTGATTTTTTTTATATTATGTAACTTTTAGCGACTTAAAAAAAATTGAAGAAGGATTGGGCGAAAAGTTAGGCATAATCATTTACTACGCTGTCAGTTTCATATCGAGTTTGATTCAAGGCTGGGTAAAAGGATGGGAATTAGCATTAATCTGTATGATCCCAATTCCAATCTCAATGACCTCGATGTCATTGGTTACTTTTGTAAGAATTTAGAGATAGCTTTGGTTCACAATTCAGAAATTTTGTTTTTAGTTAACCTCTAAGCTTACAAAACAGGAAACAGAAGCTTATGGAGCGGCTGGTTCCATCGCGGAGGAAGTTTTAACTTCCATCAGAACCGTCGTCGCATTTGGAGGTCAGGCTAAAGAAGAACAAAGATATAAAAGTCACTTGTTATCGGCAAAAAACAACAACATCAGAAGATCAATTTTGAACGGAGCACATTTGGGATTCATGGGATTTTCCTACTTTGCCGGTTTCTCTTTAACTATATGGTATGGTGTAAAGTTGATCATTAAGAACAATGGATTGCCTTTAGATGAAGTTACTTACGATGCGGGAACTATAATCACAGTAATAACTTTTGGTTCCAAGAATCACCGAATAAACATTGATTGCTGTTCGTAGGTTATATACAGTGTCTTGGGTGGCCAGTATTATTTTGGAATGGCCGCTCCATATATCGAAACGCTTGGCGTTGCAAAAGGTGCAGCAGTTAAAATTTACCAAGTTATTGCTACCCAACCGATTCTTAACAAGTCCAGAGGAAAGGGTAAAAAGCTGAAAGGAATTGATGGGAAAATTACTTTTGAAGACGTTCACTTTAATTATCCTTCCAGAAAAGACGTCAAGGTGGGTGGTAAATATTATTTGAAAGTAGGTGCATGCCGCCCCCCCCCAAATTGAATTTTGAGATGAAATTGGTGTCAATCGTATTAGAGCATCGTTAGAGCCTAAATGAGCTTCCATTTTTTTTGTTTGAGCCTCAATCGTCGCGAAGATATTGGCTCCCCCCAAGTCGAATTTTGGGTTAAAAATGGTGTCAGACGTTAGAGCTTTGTTAGAACCTAAATGAGCTTCCATTTCTTTCGTTTGAACCTCAACCGTCGCGAAAATATTCGCGAAAACGTTGGGGGGGCTGTAGACTTGTTTTTCGATTTTCGCTCATATTTTGAATTTTGGGCTGAAATTGGTGTCAAACGTTAGAGCTTCGTTAGAGTTTTGTTAGAGCTTAAATGAGCTTCTATTTCCATCATTTTAACTTCATTTTTCACAAAGTTACAGGCATTTTTAATTTTCAAGCCTCCGAGCAAGTTCCGTGTGATAATCCTCAAGTTTTTTCTATTACATTAGATTAAAATATTTAATCCGATTAAAAGAACTAATCCTGCTTTCCATTTTAATACATTTTGATAGTAAATACACAGATTACTATACAGATAGCCAACCCCATTGTTATATTGGTTAACACATTTCTTACCTGAAATTATGTTAGTACTGGAGACGGCTACCAGAGGCGCATTTCTGGGAGACATCACGACATTGAACTATGGTGGCTACTGGATACGCTTCATAGATGTCGTTTCTAAAATACCTCATGAAATCTCAAGTAGAAAATTTTATTATAGATACATACATTATGCCGTTATAAATAGTTTCATGCCTTGAAGGAAAGTAAACCCTTAAGCCGTATAGGTACTACCTGGGTAAATAATCTGGGAAACACACTTGAATGCGTTATTGTCATTTAAAAATAATATTGTAGCTTAACTAGATTTTTTACATTACAAAGTTACAAAATAAACATCAGAATCTTAATTAAAAAAGATTGTTTTATTTATATTTATCATTTTTTTTAAATGTATCAAGTTATAAATAATAATTTATAATCAAATTAATTTATATTTTTTATTCAATGAGCTCAAATGAGTCTCTTCGTCAGAATAATTAATATTATTTTATCAATAAAATTATCAGCTATAACTATAATCACAGATTACTATAATAGTAATCTGTGCTATAATGTACCAAAGGTGATGATAATCACGCAATAATTTTGGCTAATAATTGCATGCATTATTCTGATTGGTATAATATTAATATAAGGAAGTTATCCAATGAGGTAACATAATTTTAACAAAACAACAAAGATAACATAAAATGTAACGTAGCATAAAAAACAGCTTTTCACTTATTTTGCAAAATATTAAGTTTTTGATTAGGTTTAGTACTATTACCATTTTTAATGGGTTTCTTCCCATATTTCCACTTACACTCTTTATAAATTTTAGTTCTAACCATTAATTGTATAAAATATTGAAAATGTTCAAGACAGAACTTGTCATTAAAATAACATTCTCTTTGTTTAGAAAGTTTTTTGACAATACTGGAACTTAAGCCAGTCTTTTCGGGATTTTTGTTAAACAGCTTGTAAAATTTTGTTAAAGATATTTTGGTAAAGTGTTCAATTGTACTATTAGGAATCCTCAATCCAGTTGATTCTGCTGAAATATTACTATACAACTTATTTAAAATTAATAATTGTTTCGGGTCATTTAGACTACCTTTCACGTTTAATAGCCCCGTCTCACACTTTTCACATTTAAATTTTTCAATTGTTTTTTTGCATAGGTAACCTGCATAATATGCTATAGCACAATCTTCTAAAATACAATTTTTCTGTTCTATAATATTTGAATTTTCATTAACAGAAGGCATCTCTGCTTCCTATTCGATATTTGAAGTTGTTGAAGAATCAGAAAAAGAACTGATGCTACTAATAGTGCAATCGAGATCATTTTCACACTCGGACAGTTCGTTTGAAGTATCATCTTCCTTATGTTGATCCACTGATTTATCTAATTGGTCATCTAAAAATAAATTATCTACGCACGGTTCATTTATATACAAATCTGAGTCAAAATCGTATTCACAATTTGAAGATGATGGGGGTTTTACTAAATTATTAATTGTACAGCTCCTAAAGCTTGTACGAAAAGCTCTAGCAGTGGGATTAAAATTAAAACCACCTCTTTGTCTAATTACGGAAAAAAGTTTTCTAATGGATCTTGATTTAATCTAGATGTTAAAATGAATTCTGTTCCAGTTTTTAATTCTGCTTCATAGATCATCAATATTGAATTGATACTCCAAACGAAACCATCAAAGCAAGGTGGTCTTTTAACTATGTTGTTGTTATTCTTTTCATATTTGCAAATTTTCTTCATAATGTTTTGTAAAGACATTAGAGTTGTTTTTACAGTTGGATTTTTCTTTGAAATAGCACAGCGAAAAGGATTTTTATCAAATTCAAATTTGCTGTTCAAACAATCAAACCCTTTATCCAATAGATCAATAAATTCTGCTGTATTTATTGCCGTTTTACTATCAATATCTCCAGTTTCTACTGCTGTTTTTATTGCTGCTGCCATGCTGTGGCTAAATACTTGTAAAGCTACTGAACATGACATTTTTTGGAACGGACTAGGATTAACATGCACATCTGTAATTTTGATTAAGGATCGTGCATACTTACTTCTTTTATCAGCAGTGTAAGTATCAATGATATCTGAAAATCCTATTCTCTTATTATCAAAACAAAAATCATGAGTTAACAAATTATTTCGCAAAGATTTGTAGATATGTGGGATATCGTAAATTACATATACTTGCTCTTTATCTACAAAAAAGTAAGGAGTTTCTGAGCTTGCTCCTAATAATTTAAAAGCACCTACGTTGCTTGTACCTTGATCTCCCACAACTGCTTTTACAATAATACCACATTTTTGCAAATTTAATCAATCCAAATTTAATCCAAATTTATGCCAGGATTTAACAGAAGACTTATAAAGCAAATATCAATTAAAGCCGGCGTAATGGATGACCAAGAAAGAAAATTTGTTCTTCTACTAGATGAAATGTCTATAAAAGAGTGTCTCGAGTATTCAAAACTTTAGATTTAATTAAAGGCTTCAAAGATTTGGGGTTTTCAGGAAGAACTAGTAAATCAGCAAAAAAAGCTTTTCTGTTTATAATTCGAGAACTGCATAACAAATAGAAAATAATACAATTGAACACTTTACCAAAATATCTTTAACAAAATTTTACAAGCTGTTTAACAAAAATCCCGAAAAGACTGGCTTAAGTTTCAGTATTGTCAAAAAAACTTTCTAAACAAAGAGAATGTTATTTAAATGACAAGTTCTGTCTTGAACATTTTCAATATTTTATACAATTAATGGTTAGAACTAAAATTTATAAAGAGTGTAAGTGGAAATATGGGAAGAAACCCATTAAAAATGGTAATAGTACTAAACCTAATCAAAAACTTAATATTTTGCAAAATAAGTGAAAAGCTATTTTTTATGCTACGTTACATTTTATGTTATCTTTGTTGTTTTGTTAAAATTATGTTACCTCATTGGATAACTTCCTTATATTAATATTATACCAATCAGAATAATGCATGCAATTATTAGCCAAAATTATTGCATGATTATCATCACCTTTGGTATATTATAGCACAGATTACTATTATAGTAATCTGTGATTATAGTTATAGCTGATAATTTTATTGATAAAATAATATTAATTATTCTGACGAAGAGACTCATTTGAGCTCATTGAATAAAAAATATAAATTAATTTGATTATAAATTATTATTTATAACTTGATACATTTAAAAAAAATGATAAATATAAATAAAACAATCTTTTTTAATTAAGATTCTGATGTTTATTTTGTAACTTTGTAATGTAAAAAATCTAGTTAAGCTACAATATTATTTTTAAATGACAATAACGCATTCAAGTGTGTTTCCCAGATTATTTACCCAGGTAGTACCTATACGGCTTAAGGGTTTACTTTCCTTCAAGGCATGAAACTATTTATAACGGCATAATGTATGTATCTATAATAAAATTTTCTACTTGAGATTTCAAGAGGTATTTTAGAAACGACATCTATGAAGCGTATCCAGTAGCCACCATAGTTCAATGTCGTGATGTCTCCCAGAAATGCGCCTCTGGTAGCCGTCTCCAGTACTAACATAATTTCAGGTAAGAAATGTGTTAACCAATATAACAATGGGGTTGGCTATCTGTATAGTAATCTGTGGTAAATAAAACTGGAAAAATTAATTTTACAACATAAATTTTATTAATCAAAAGTAATACAAATAATGTATGTTTTTTCTCTAAATGTATGTTTTTGCTCATAAACTACATACTATGAATAGGTTTTTTTGAGTTATTCGCAAAAAACAATTTTCCCTCTCATTTCGAATTTATGTGTGCAGGGACGTGCCCAACCAACTTTTTTCGGGGAGAAAAAATTTCAAATTTGCCAACTGAGTTACTTCAAAGTTGCCAACTTTTTGTAAGTTTTGCAATTTTTTGTAAATTTAAACATAAAAAATGCCAAATTGCCCAAATTTTGGGTGTTTTTGTCAACTTTTTAAAACTTTGGGGGGGGTGTCCCCCCCATGGGCACGTCTCTGTATGTTTGCAGTCGATAGAGCTTTGTTTGAGCTTGAAAGAGCTTCAGTGAGTAAGATTTTAAATTAATTTTGTACAATGTTATGAACAGTTGAAATGTTCGACTAAACTGTGAGCAACATGCGTTAAATCGTAAGGTTTTTTAAGATTTTCTCGGCATGATTTCTATTTCGCTAAATTACTTCGATTTTAAAAATTTTATATTTATAAAAAACAAAACGTTGCTTATTTAGAGAACTTATTTTTATCCAAAGAATTAAGATTATCGGCTCAAGAGATTTAAAGAAACTTATGATTTAACGCATGTTGCTCGGAGAGTAACAATCTATAAGTTTGTAAAAGATTAACTGACAGTCTTGCTCACTGAAGCTCATTCTGGCTCAAACAAAGCTCTATCGATTGACATCAATTGCACACATTAATTCAAAATGAGAAGGAAAATTGTAAAACATGTCTAGAGCCCCAGCCCCCCCCCCAATAGTTTGGCCCTTCTCCCGCTCCCCCAAATTGAATTTTGGGATGAAATTGGTGTCAATCGTTAGAGCCTAAATAAACTTAAATTGTTTTTATAATGAGCCTCAACCGTTACAAAGATATTTGCAAATACGTATGAGGAGGCTCTAAACACGTTGGCCCTCCCAAGCCGAATTTTCAGATAAAAATTGTGTCAGACGTTGGAGCTTCTATTTAGCTTTAACTATAAGCTCTAGTTCATAGTTAAGCTTTAACTTATTTTTATTTGAGCCTCAACCGTTGCAAAGATATTTGCAAAAACTTGGGGGGGGGGGTCTAAACACCTTGGCCGTGCCAAGTTAAATTTTAAGATAAAAATAGTGTCAAACGTTAGAGCTTCTATTTAGCTTTAAATATCTTTAAATAAAAGCTCTGGTTAATAGTTAAGCTACTTATCTTCTTAAAATCTTAAAATTTTAAAAAACCTTGCGATTTTTGGTCTGTTTGATTTTTGCCCTGACTTTTGCCAAACTTTAATTTTCCTGTTGCGTGGGATGACTTTAACTGGTTGATTTCCACTCTTGGGTGATTGTCTAACATCACCATCCTTACAAAAAAAACTAGCGCATTGTCAGAAATAAACATATGCCTTACAGTGATCCCATATTTAAGAATCTCTGTCTTATTTCAATTATTGTTATATCACTTTCAGATCTTGAATGGATTAAATTTAACCATAAATTCTGGCGAAACCGTTGCGTTAGTGGGAGGTTCCGGTTGTGGAAAGTCCACGTGTATACAACTACTGCAACGATTTTATGATCCTGATTCCGGATCTGTAAGTTTCCCGAATTTTTGTTTCTTTTTTTGAATTCGTAACCTTTCAAGGTATATATCGACGGCAACAGAATGACCGATTTAGACCTGGATTGTTTGAGAAGTCAGATTGGAGTAGTTGGACAAGAACCGGTACTATTCGAAGCGACCATTTCACAAAACATTAGGCTAGGTTATTTGGATGCTACTCAAGATGAAATAGAAGCGGCAGCAAAAAAAGCAAATGCAGATAGATTTATTAAGGCTATTCCGAAAGGATACATGACGGTGATTGGGGAGCGAGGAGCCCAGTTATCTGGCGGCCAAAAACAGAGAATTGCGATTGCTAGAGCTTTGGTACGGAATCCAGCAATTTTATTATTGGATGAGGCTACTTCAGCTTTGGATACCAAAAGTGAACGTGTTGTTCAAGCTGCTCTAGATGCTGTTAGTATTTGTTCGCTGTAATTTCCATTTCGTTCATCGTGAGGTTGTAGGCCACTCATGGATGCACCACCATTTTAGTCGCTCATAGATTGTCGACTGTTAGAAAAGCAGACCGGATTATTGTGATTGCTGATGGCCAACTACAGGAAGAAGGTTCACACGAGACTTTGATGCTGGCTAAAGGAGCTTATTATCAACTAGTTGAAGCCCAATGTACTGAAAATGAAAAAAGCGGCGATGAAGTAATCGAATCAATTGGTAAGAGTAGTATCCTTAAAAATATGTTAAGATAAAACTCCAATTTAGTACAAGAAGAAAGGGAAGATGAATTGAATAAAAAAAGTACCGATGTGTTGAAAGATGAGATAATTTCACTTCAGGTGAACGATTTAGATGTAAAAAGGTTCCAAAACTTATTTTTATTATTAGCGGAATAAACTTGTATTTTCCAGTTTGTGAAAGAAACTGAGACCCCCGAAACGAGTTCTTCGTTATGGACGATCATGAAATATAATTCGCCTGAGTGGTGGATCATCATTATAGGATGCCTGAGCTCTATAATCACCGGTTCTGGTATGCCTGTCTATTCTATCATATTTGGTGACATAATTGGGGTAAGTTGTACTTCTCCCCCAACTTTTTTTTCGCGTATTCCAATTGTTGTTAAAGGTCCTAGCAAACGAGGACGTGGAAGAAGTTCAAAAGGAAGTCAATAAATACTCCGTCATGATTCTATCTTTAGGAATAATTACTCTAATTGCTACAGTATTAGAAGTCAGTTTTAAAATAAATTCAGTTATTGTATATCTGTTCAAAAAATAATTTCAGTACTACACATTTGCCGTTGCCGGGGAAAAACTAACAATGAGACTGAGGGCCCTCATGTTCAGATCCATATTAAACCAAGAGATGGCTTGGTTTGATGAAAAGACTAACGGAGTTGGAGCCATATGTGGTCGGCTATCAGGAGAAGCGGCGAGTTTACAAGGAGCAACTGGTCAAAAAATTCGAATCATACTAAATTCGGCGACCGCGCTTCTTATTTCAATTACTGCGGCTTACTACTACGAATGGAGAATTGCGTTGGTCGCTTCATGTTTCTCGCCTATTATTATATTATCTCTTATATTACAACAACGTATGATAGAAAAAGAAAGCCAAAGATACTACGATTCTCTACAAAATTCGACGAAGGTAAGCGAATGCCTACTTTGTTAATTTTTCTTATTGCAATCGAAATTTAGATTGCAGTTGAAGCTATCAACGGAATTCGGACGGTTGCGTCGTTAGGATGTGAACACGTTTTTCAGGATTTGTACATGAAAGAACTATATCCCTACCAAAGTACGGCAAAACGGAATACCCACCTCAGAGGTGTCCTTTATAGTTTCTCTAGAAGTTCGCTGAACTTTGCTTTTGCAGCTGCTTATTATTACGGAGCCAAACTTGTGAAAGATGAAGGTGTTAAGTACGGTGATGTATTTATGTACGCAGGACTTTTCCAAATAAAAATTTGCGTTAAAGATAATTTTTGTAGTGTAGCCGGGTGTTTGATTTCTTCTTCGTGGGTGTTGGGAAATACTTTCGCCTTTTTACCAAATTTCTCTAATGGTTTGATCGCCGCTGGCAGAATATTTCAACTGTTAAACCGAACTCCAAAAATAGTGGATGGTTCCCAAAATATTAAAGAGAAATGGGTAACTTTTTTTGAGTTACGTTTATTTGGGTTAACCATCTCTTGTTTTAGGCATATGGAAATTTACATTACAAAAATGTTGTTTTTTCATATCCAAATCGTCCAAGTGTTACAGTTTTAAACGATTTGAACCTATCCATATTAAAAGGTAAAATGGTGGCTTTGGTGGGACCCAGCGGTTGTGGGAAGTCAACCATTATCCAATTATTGGAACGCTTTTACGATCCAATATCAGGATCGATCTCCGCCGACCAACTAGGAATCGAAAGAATGAACTTGGTCGCCTTGCGATCTCACATGGGAGTTGTCTCCCAAGAGCCTAACCTCTTTAGCAAAACCATCGCCGATAATATTGCTTATGGCGATAACAGTCGGTTGATTAGCAGAGAAGAAATTATTAGCGCTGCCAAGCAAGCAAACATTCACACCTTCATAACATCTTTACCATTGGTAAGGAAAATATAGCCACTCATTTCATTACATTTAAAATGATTTAATTTTAGGGTTACGAAACAAAACTAGGTGAAAAGGGAACTCAATTGTCTGGCGGTCAAAAACAGCGAGTTGCTATTGCGAGAGCGTTGGTGAGGAATCCGGAAGTGTTGCTTTTGGATGAAGCTACCTCCGCGTTGGACGCCGAAAGTGAAAAGGTCGTGAAGGAAGCTTTGGATAACGCAAAAGTTGGTCGCACGTGCATTGCTATCGCTCACAGATTTACAACTATCCAGGATGCTGATATAATTTGTGTGATAAATCATGGAATAATTGAAGAAATGGGTACACATACCGAGTTGTTCAACAAAAGGGGCCTTTATTATAGCCTTTACAGTTTGCAAAATTATAAATAAAATCCTTAATTTTGTTTTATCTGAAATAATGCAGTACTAATTTGTTTATGCATTTACAAAATATCTCATAATTGACTTGGCTTATCGAAATCAGTTTTTAAAAAGAACCAGAAGATGTAAGAGATATAAACCCCCCTATTCTGTAACTTTTCGTTATTGTTCGTTATCGTTATGAAATCGTTAAGAACCGTAAAGTTCGGTTTCTACAAACCATTACATTACTATTTAATGCAATTCTGAGTGTAAACCAAACTCCACGGCTTTTAACGATTTTATAACGATAACGAACGATAACGAAAAGTTACAGAATAGGGGTGAAAGGCTTACTAAAGCATTTTAAGGCTTCTGTAAAAATATTGCATATATTGTATTAGTCTTGTGTTGTAATAATAGCAAATGTTATGAATATAAAATAAAAATCTGACAGTTTTGACTAGTTAAACTTTCGTATTTGTGTAAGTTTTCGTAGGTATTTACAAATGGATTGATATCAGGGTTACTTAGTTAATCAGCAATTTGTTAATTAAGTGAATTTAAAATATTCTTTTATACAGCTGGATTTCGACTTGATGGTTTACTGTTAAGGAAAAAAAGCTTTAACAAAACACTTCGTAAGACCAGAAGCAACTGGTGGGTTCGTTATAATTTAAATTATTATTTAAGAAGATTAAACGTTTGAAAATGTATTAACATTAATCTCATAAAGACAAGAAATATAGTGAAAAACCTTTATTTGTCAAGAGGTGGTTTTTCAAGAGTGGAAGAAAAATTTGTTATAAATTAATTAAGAAAAAGTTAAGGTAAAGCTGCAATTTCTTTACAATAATTCAAGATGAAGTAAATTTAACCTTAATTTTTATAGAAATTCGCCGATGTAAAGTACATTCTGTTTACGTATTTTGAAAATTTACAGTTGTCCTAAAAGTAAACCTGCCACAGAAATTTTAAATTATTTTATTATAATTACCTAGACCTAGATGACTTCCCAATTTAAAAAGGTGCATGTCCCCCCACCCAATTCGAATTTTGACTCCAAAATAGTCTAAATCGTTTGTGCTTCGTTTGTGCCTGTTTGTGCAAACATTATTTTTGTTTCTACCCAAATAGTTTTCGAGAAATTTTAAATATCTTGGGGGGGGGGGGGGGGTTGGAGACATGCTTTTTTAAATTTTGAATTTTGGAATTAAAATAGTCTAAAACGTTTGTGATTCGCTTTTGATTGTTTGTGCAAGTTTTATTTTCGTTTGTACCCAAATAGTTTTTGAGATTTTCAATAAATACATCAAGAAAACTGACGCGCATGAGTGGATTAACGAGATTCTGAATAAAACTTACAGAATCACGTTCAAAATACCCTTCATCGTTGGTACTTTGTTTGTACCTGTTTGTGCAAGTTTCATTTTTGTTTAAACCCAAATAGTTTTTGAGATTTTCAAGAAATACATCTAGGACACTGACGCGCACGATTGGGTTAACGAGATTCTGGGCAACAACTACAGGATCAAGTTTAAAATACTCTCTATCTTTTGTACTTCGTGTCTGCCTGTATGTACAAGTTTCACTTTTGTTTGTACCTCAATATTTTTTTGAGATTTTTATGAAAAATATCTAGGACACGGACGGGCATGATTAGGTTAACAAGATTCCCTTAGCACGGGGAAACACATGAAATTTTTAAAATTTTGAATTTTGGATTCAAAATAATCTAGAACGTTTGTAGTTCGTTTGTGCAAGTTTTATTTTTGTTTGTACTCAAAGAGTTTTTGATATTTTCAAGAAAAAGATTATGAATACTGACGCACATGAGTGAATTAACGAGATTCCCTTAGCACGGGGAAACACATAGAATTTTTTTAAATTGTGAATTTTGGATTCAAAAGAGTCTTGAACGTTTCTAATTCGTTTGTGCTTGTTTTTGTTTGTAAGTTTCAAGTATTATAAGCTTGATAGTAGGTCTATTTGTCATTCTACTTCAAACTACTCTGAGCAAGTTAGTATAAAAAACTGTGAAAAATGATTGGTGTAATAAGAGGATTGATCATTTTACACCAATCAATTAGAGCAAAGAGTGTTTTGGTTGCACTAGGACTGTGATACCAAACTATAGCGGACTGATTCAAGAAAACATTGGGGGGGGGGGCATGTAGATATGCTTCCAACACAATTCCAACAATTGAAATTTTGGGATAAAATTGATGTCAAACGTTAAAACACCGTTTGAGCTTCAATGAGCTTTTATTCCCATCGTTTTAATTTCATTTTCGGCCAAGTTATAAGTATTTAAATTTTAGAGTACTACTCCGAGCAAGTTCCGTGCAATAACGCTCAAGTTTAATTCTTGCACAAACAAGCACAAACGAAGTGCAAACGTTCTAGACTATTTTAAATCCAAAATTTAAAATTTTAAAAAATTCTATGTGTTTCCCCCAGCTAAGAGAATCTTGTTAACCTAATCATGCCCGTCAGTGTCCTAGATATTTTTCTTAAAAATCTCAAAAAAATAATGAGGTACAAACAAAAGTGAAACTTGTACAAACAGGCACAAACAAAGTACAAATAATAGAAAGTATTTTGAACTTGATCCTGTAGGTGTTACTCCGAATCTCGTTAACCTAACTTGCGCGTCAGTATCTCAGATTTTTTTCTTGATAATTTTAAAAAATATTTGGGTACAAACAAAAATGAAGCTTGCACAAACAGGCACAAACGAAGTACAAACGATAGAGGGTATTTTGAACGTGATTCTGTAAGTTTTATCCAGAATCTCGTTAATCCACTCATGCGCGTCAGTTTTCTTGACGTATTTATTGAAAATCTCAAAAACTATTTGGGTACAAACGAAAATGAAACTTGCACAAACACGTGCAAACCAAACACAAACGTTCTAAACTATTTTTGTATCAGGAATTGGAAATTTTAAAGAAATTTTGTTTTACCACGTGTTACCTAGAATCTCGAAAATTTCAAAAACTATTTGGGTACAAACGAAAATAAAACTTGCACAAACAATCACAAGCGAATTACAAACGATCTAGACTATTTTGAATTCAAAATTCGAAATTTAAAAAATCATGTCTCCAGGCCCCCCCCCCCGAGAAATTTTTAAATTTCTTGAAAACTATTTGGGTAGAAACAAAAATAATGTTTGCACTAACAGGCACAAACGAAGCACAAACGATTTAGACTATTTTGGAGTCAAAATTCGACATAGGCCGGATAGCATGTCTTCCCTCCCCCACAGCAAAATTTTAAAATTTTTTAAAAACTATTCGGGTACAAACAAAATTAATGTTTGCACAAACAGGTACAAACGATGTACAAACGATTCAGACTATTTTGGAGTCAAAATTCGAATTGAGGGAGGAGGGCTGGGGACATGCACTTAATTTAAAAGTCAAGCTTAGTCACGTGGTCGGTCGCCATTTTCAGCTTGGTAAAAAACCAATTTCAATTCACTTCGGGTGCAATCGGCTTGTAATTCGGAAGGTAATTCGTGTTTGTTTGAAATCATCGCGTTGGTCGTGTTGGTAACATATCAAAATACAAATGGCCGCCAAGCTTCAGTTTTTAATACACAAAGTATACAGAGTTATGTATCTAGGTAATTATAATATAATAGCGTTGATATAATAGTTCAAAATCTCTGACCTGCCTTGACGAAAAAAATTGTAACAAATTAGGGAGGGTGGGTTTTAGAGTGGAAAAAAACAGATAGTATAGTTGGCTCGGGCTAAGAAGATCTAGTAAGTAGATATATCGACGCAGTACATGTGAAGAGAGAACGTGCCCGTGCGAACTTTCGTATCTGCGCATTATCACGTGTTGATTCGTCTTAATTCAAGTCAACTTTAATTATCACTTTTCGAAAGGTTTTAAAGAGTGAAGAATCGTTCTTTGTTAATTAAAAAAACAAATTAGACTTTGAAAGAAAATTTACTTTAAGCATCTGCTCCAAACGTTGAGATTAATTCCGCCCCCCTATTTCGTCACTTTCTGTTTGCCATAACTTAATTTTTCGATTTTCTTTTATTTATACGAACCTGTAACCCAGTTGTGCTCAACCTTTCATATAACTTGATCTGATTATCAATACCTGAAAATCTTGAAGATCTGCCTTCTCAACTATCAAAATACTGTGGTCGACCAATTTACAAATTTTGAAGAAAAGGACTGTAATTTGGGTTTTCGTACAAACACAGATGTTACATATGAACCAAACATTTATTATTTTTTTAATCAGTTTGAATGAAATTTTTTTGGGATCTACTGAAATTAGCTTTGCGATCGATCGGTCGATCGCGATCGACGCGTTGAGCATCGCTGCGTGTAACCTTTAATAAAAAAAATTAAATTCGGTCACATAACTTAAAAAGTAAGATTAGATTACAAAGTCATTATTAGATAACGATAAAATAAAATAAGTATGATGATTTACAATTTAACTATATGTCGAATGCAAAAGTTACATCAAAATTTAATTTAAATTATGGAGCTGCAAGATTACAAATACGAAAAAGTCGAAACAAAAACTGTCAAAGAAGATGAAACAAAAAATGACGAAAAAGATGAAACAATTTCCGTTTCCTATCTTGAATTGGTAATAAAATAACAAAACATTTAAATTACGTAATTTTTTTCTTTTATAGTTTAAATATTCGACTCTATTTGATAAATTTCTAATAGTCTCTGCCGTTTGTTTATCTTTCCTTGCTGGCGTCGCAAACACCTTGATGAATTTAGAGGTCGGTAGAGCAACAGGAGCGCTGGTTAACTACGTGTATACGAGAGAAACCAACGGTACATCACAAGAAGTGGTAGGACCTGCTGGAGAAACTTTAATGGCCACAATGCAGTTGTTCGGGATCATGTCTTCCATTTATGGAGCGGTCATTTTATTTGGAACGTATCTTGCAACGGTTTTCCTCAATTACACCGCTCTGAATCAGGTAATAATAAAACCAATCGTTATGATCAACATTAAAAAGCGTTTTCAGACCTTTAGGATCAGGAAACTGTTTTTTTCAAGAGTCCTAAATCAGGACATTTCTTGGTACGACCAAAACCAAACCGGAGACTTTTCGAGTAGAATAGCTGAGTAAGTCCACTTTTTACCTTTTTGATCCTTATTCATATTTAACAACTTTCAGCGACTTAAAAAAAATTGAAGAAGGATTGGGCGAAAAGTTCGGCACAATCATTTACTACGTAGGCATTTTCATATCGAGTTTGATTCAAGGTTTGGTCAAAGGATGGGAGTTGGCATTAATCTGCATGATCCCAATTCCGATTTCAATGACGTCTATGGCACTGGTTACTTTTGTAAGAATTCAGGGGAAAGCTTTGGTTTGCAATTCAAAAGTTTTGTTTTAGATAACCGCTAAGCTCACAAAACAAGAAACAGAAGCTTATGGGGAGGCTGGTTCCATCGCGGAGGAAGTTTTAACTTCGATTAGAACCGTCGTCGCATTTGGAGGTCAGGCAAAAGAAGAAGAAAGATATAAAAGCCATTTGTTAACGGCAAAAAATAATAACATCAAAAGGTCAATTTTTAACGGAGCACATTTGGGAATTATGGGGTTTTTCTACTACACCGGATTTTCTTTAACTATATGGTATGGTGTAAAGTTGATCATCAAGAATAGAGGATTGCCTTTAGATGAAGTTACTTACGATGCGGGAACCATGATCACGGTATTATTTTCAGTTCCAGCAATTACCCAGTAAACATTGGTTGTTATTCGTAGGTTATGTACAGTATTTTGGGTGCCCAGTATTATTTTGGAATGGCCTCTCCATATATGGAAACGCTTGGTGTTGCAAAAGGTGCAGCAGTTAAAATTTACCAAGTGATTGCTACTCAACCGATTCTTAATAAGTCCAGAGGTATAGGTAAAAAGCCGAAATCAATTGATGGGAAAATTACTTTTGAAAGTGTGCACTTCAATTATCCTTCCAGAAGAGATGTCAAGGTGGGTGGTAAACATTAATCAAAATTTTGCTCGTTACTGTCATTTGGCTAAAAATTATTTTGCCCAACTCCAAATAATAATTTAAAACGCCCTAAGATTTTTTGGTTTGTTTCATGGCTTCCTTGAAAACAACAAGCTTTACTTCTTTTGTTGTTTGGGAGGACTTAAGCTTTGCTATTTACACTTCTAGGTGACAGTAATTGTCTAATTTGCTAAATTTAAAAAGCATCAGAGTATACGAGTTGGTAATAAACAATAAAACAAACACACCTATTGGCTAAACAGCAGTTACGACCCCAAATTTCAAAAAATAATATTTTTTAGGTTCTGAATGGATTTAATTTAACCATAAATTCTGGAGAAACCGTTGCGTTAGTAGGAGGTTCTGGTTGTGGAAAATCTACGTGTATACAGCTACTGCAAAGATTTTATGATCCCGATTCCGGATCTGTAAGTTTCTCTAATTTTTGTTTTCCTTTTTAAATTCGTAACTTTGCTAGGTATACATCGACGGCAACAGAATGACCGATTTAGACTTGGATTGGTTGAGGAGTCAGATTGGAGTAGTTGGACAAGAACCGGTACTATTCGAAGCGACCATTTCAGAAAACATTAGGCTCGGCTATTTGGATGCTACTCAAGATGAAATAGAAGCGGCAGCAAGAAAAGCAAATGCAGATAGATTTATTAAGGCTCTTCCGAAAGGATACATGACGGTGATCGGGGAACGAGGAGCCCAGTTATCTGGCGGCCAAAAACAGAGAATTGCAATTGCTAGAGCTTTGGTACGGAATCCAGCAATTTTATTATTGGATGAAGCTACTTCGGCTTTGGATACCAAAAGTGAACGTGTCGTCCAAGCTGCTCTGGATGCTGTAAGTAACTGATTGTTGCATTTTCCAAATTGTTCATCTTGAGGTTGTAGGCCACCCATGGATGCACCACGGTTTTAGTCGCTCATAGATTATCGACTGTTAGAAAAGCAGACCGGATTATTGTGATTGCTGATGGTCAACTACAAGAAGAAGGTTCACACGAAACTTTGATGTTGGCTAAAGGAGCTTACTATAACTTGGTCAAAGTTCAATGTACTGAAAATGAAAAAAGCGGCGATGAAGTAATCGAATCAATTGGTAAGAATAGTCTCCTATAAAATATGTCAAGATAACCTTCCATTTTAGGACAAGAAGAAAGGGAAGATGAATTGAACACAAAAAATACCGATGCGTTGGAAGATGAGAAGGTTGACGATTTCGATGTAAGAATGTTGCAAAACTATGCAGAAAAATAAGTTTATTATTTTCAGTTTGTGCAAGAAATTGAGACCCCTGAAACGACTTCTTCGTTGTGGACGATCATGAAATATAATTCTCCTGAGTGGTGGATCATCATTATTGGATGCCTGACCTCCATAATAGTCGGTTCTGGTATGCCTGTCTATTCTATCATGTTTGGTGACATAATTGGGGTAAGTTATAATTCTCCTCCATTTTTTTGTCATATATTTGAAGTGTTGTTAAAGGTCCTAGCAGATAAAGACGAGGAAGGAGTACAAAAGGAAATCAACAAATACTCCGTTTTGATCTTATGTTTGGCGGTAATTACCCTCACTGCTACAGTATTAGAAGTCAGTTCTAAAATAAATTCAATTAAATATTATATTATCCAAACGAATAATTTCAGTACTACACATTTTCCGTCGCCGGAGAAAAGCTGACAATGAGACTGAGGACTCTTATGTTCAGATCCATATTAAATCAAGAAATGGGGTGGTTTGATCACAAGGATAACGGAGTTGGAGCTATATGTGGTCGGCTGTCAGGTGAAGCTGCAAGTTTACAAGGAGCAACTGGTCAACGAATTCGAATCATAGTTAATTCTGGGAGCTCTCTTCTAATTTCAATTACTGCGGCTTACTATTACGAATGGAGGCTTGCGTTGGTCGCCTCATGTTTTGCACCTATTATTATATTATCTGTTAAATTACAACAAACCATGATAGAAAAAGAAAGCCAAAAATACTACGATGCTCTACAAAGCTCGACAAAGGTGAGCAAAAGCTTTCTATGTTAACTTTTCTTATTGGGATCAAAATTTAGATTGCCGTTGAAGCTATTAACGGAATTCGGACGGTAGCGTCGTTAGGATGTGAGCAAGTTTTTCACGATTTGTACATGAAAGAACTATATCCCTACCAAAGTACGGCAAAACGGAACACTCACCTCAGAGGTGTCGTTTATGGTTTATCCAGAAGTTTGCTGTGCTTTGCTTATGCAGCTGCGTTTTGTTACGGAGCCAAGTTAGTGAAAGATGAAGGTATCAACTACGGTGATGTATTTGTGTACGCAGGGATTTTCCAAACAAAAATTTGAGTTTAAGAATATTTTTGTAGTGTAGCCGAGTGTTTGATTTCTTCTTCTTGGGCTTTGGGCAATACTCTCGCCTTTTTACCAAATTTTTCTAATGGTTTGATTGCCGCTGGCAGAATATTTCAATTGTTAAACCGAACTCCTAAAATTTTGGATGGTTCCCAAAATATTAAAGAAAAATGGGTATCTTGCTTGAAAGTTATGTGTATAATATGATTTAACCATCTCTTGTTTCAGGCTTATGGAAATTTACATTACAAAAACGTATTTTTTTCGTATCCAAATCGACCAAGTGTTACAGTTTTGAACGATTTGAACCTATCGATTTTAAAAGGTAAAATGGTGGCTTTGGTAGGACCAAGTGGTTGTGGAAAGTCAACCATTGTTCAATTATTGGAACGATTTTACGATCCAACATCGGGGTCGATCACCGCCGACGAACTAGGAATCAAAAAGATGAACTTGTCCGCTTTGAGATCTCACATGGGAGTTGTCTCCCAGGAACCTAACCTCTTTAGCAAAACCATCGCCGATAATATTGCTTATGGCGATAACAGTCGAAAGGTTAGCAAGGAAGAAATTATCAGCGCTGCCAAGCAAGCAAACATTCACACCTTCGTAACATCTTTACCCATGGTAAAGAAAATATGGCCAACATTTTCATACTATTGAAAATGATTTAATTTTAGGGTTACGAGACAAAATTGGGTGAAAAGGGAACTCAACTTTCTGGTGGTCAAAAACAGAGAGTTGCTATTGCAAGAGCATTGGTGAGGAATCCGGAAGTGTTGCTTTTAGATGAAGCTACCTCCGCGTTGGACGCCGAAAGCGAAAAGGTCGTAAAGGAAGCTCTTGATAACGCAAAAGTTGGTCGCACGTGCATTGCTATCGCTCACAGATTGACAACTATTCAGGATGCTGATATAATTTGTGTTATAAATAATGGACAGATTGTGGAAATGGGTACACATACCGAATTGTTTAACAAAAGGGGCCTCTATTATAACCTTTACAGCTTGCAAAATTACAAGTAGTATCGCGAAATAATCCTTTTCGTAAATGTACGGACTGTTGCTTGTACGGATTAGTAGTTTTCACTATGTAATTAATAGACATGTATGTATTTCATAATATTATTTATTTAATAAATAAACTATTTACAAATTTAACCATAAATATAAACACAAGGGTTTCTTGATTTTCAATATATTGTGGAGAGGAAGATAAAATCACACGCACTTGGTCCTTTAAGTTGGTCCTATTGTATATCTCCGGTTTCCAGCTTCACCCTGATGCAGTCATTCCGCAAAATCATAAAGTCAATAGGGGGAAAGGTAGCTAACCTGGGTCTAAAAATACAAATTTTACGATTGAAACCTCGAACTTTTCTGAAAGAGTATATATTAAATAAGAGAATTAGCTATGACGGAATGCCTTAAATGCACCTGTTTTTTTAAAAATCGAATTTAAAAAAGCTTGATTTTCGAAGGTAAATCGTTCGTGATTGGTTAATCAAGGCATTGTGTTGACGGTACGTGTGTTCCTATACATAAGAGTGTAGCTGTTGACAAATTTGTCAGTAACTCTTACGCTATGGTAGGAATGCGTTCTCCTTTTTTAGAACAAAAATTACTTCAGAAAAGGGTTACTTAAATTTAACGAACGGTAGTTACTTTTTCGCGTGGATCCTACTCTTGTCATGGTGGTTTTCATCAAAATGACCCGGAGCGCCCGAAGGGGAAAACGACAACTAATTTAAAAATACCCCTAGGCCCGTGGATGAAGGAAAATGGTAGATCTTTGAGGTGTGAAACTCGTGAGAGTGGATTCTAAACGCAGTGTACTTCGCTGCGCTCGGGCGCTTTAAGCCATTTTTCCTGCACATTTAGTATTGAAAACCACGATTTTTGTTCAGAGTGCACTGTTGCTGCATCTCAATGCAAGTGTCGCTCCGGTTATCCCTGCTCTGCGCAAAGCTAAGACCAGTTGAAAGTGCACGGACTGCCAATAGAATGAATTGATTCACCAATCCCGAGCGACTTTGCTTAAAATTTACTGTGAAAATCGAAGTTTTTAAATTCGATTTTTGAAAAAACAGGTGCATTTAAGATGTGCGTGAAGTTAGCCCCCCTTTTTTTGAAATTGTGATTTTTTTTATTTGTGCTCAATTGTGCTCAACTTGTGCTCAATGTGCTTAAAAGAATTTTTTGATTTTGAACAAAAATAACAAAAAAAATCGAAAAAAACTCTTTTTGACGCCAGCCCCCCTTTTTTTGAAATTGCAACTTTTTTTGGTTGTTCTCAATTGTGCTCAAATTGTGCTCAATGTGCTTAAAAGAATTTTTTAATTTTAAGCAAAAATAACCGCGTAAGGCGCGAAATAAGAGAAAAAAGGTGTGCATTGAACAATTTTATTATACAGGGTGAAAAGTAAAATAGATTTCCAAATTTCATTTTTAAGGACCGCATTTAGGGTAAAGTTTTTCGTCGTAATGATTTATACAGGGTAAAGTATCAAACATCTAAAAGACATAAATGGAGAATTCTGATAGTACTAAATTAGTTTAAATACAGAAGCTGTATTTGTAAAGATATGACTAAAAAATTTAAAAATTAAAAAAAAAATTAAAAATTTTCATGGAAACCTTTTATTTAAAATTACAAAGTGCAATAAATAGTAAAAGATAATGTTAATAAGAGCTAACAAAGCTTCTTAAAAACATCAATCTAAAAGCGTAAGGCTGTTTATTTATAGGTGGCTAAGCAGGCTCAGGTGCATGTCGCTGCCCCCCCCCCTAAATTAAATTTTAGGATAAAATTAGTGTCAATCGTTAGAGCTTTGTTTGAGTCTGAATGATCTTTAGTGAGCGAGATTTTGAGTTAATTTTTTTACAAAGTTAGGAATATTTGAAATTTTCGAGTAAACTGCGAGCACTAAAAAATCTTACTATTAAACGCGTGTTGCTCGGAGTTTACTCAAAAATTTCAACTATCTATAATTTTTTAAAATATTAACTTAAAATCTTGCTCACTAAAGCTCATTCAGGCTCTAACGAAGCTCAATCGATTGACATCAATTACACACATAGATTCAAAATGAGAATAAAAATTTCAAAAAAGGGTGGCTAGGTCGAAATCTTATTTCTCGCTTTACGCGGTTATTTTTGATCAAAATTAAAAAATTCTTTTAAGCACATTGAGCACAACTTAAGCACAATGGAGTACAATCAAAAAAAGTTGCAATTTCAAAAAAAGAGGGGCCAGGTTGAAATCTTATTTCGCGCTTTACGCGGTTATTTTTGCTCAAAATTAAAAAATTCGTTTAAGCACATTGAGCACAACTTGAGCACAATCGAGTACAATCAAAAAAAGTTGCAATTTCAAAAAAAGGGGGGCTAGGTCGAAATCTTATTTCGCGCTTTACGCGGTTATTTTTGATCAAAATTAAAAAATTCTTTTAAGCACATTGAGCACAACTTGAGCACAATTGAGAACAACCAAAAAAGTTGCAATTTCAAAAAAAGGGGGGCTGGCATCAAAAAGTGTTTTTTTCGATTTTTTTTGTTATTTTTGTTTAAAATCAAAAAATTCTTTTAAGCACATTGAGCACAACTTGAGCACAATTGAGCACAAATAAAAAAAATCACTATTTCAAAAAAAGGGGGGCTAACTTCACGCACATGCATTTAAGGCATTCTGTCATAGCTAATTCTCTTATTTAATATTTGCTTATTTAGAATTCATCGAGATTTCAATCGTAAAATTTGTATTTTCGGACCCAGAGTAGCTACCTGCAACCAGTCAATAGATTTTAAATAATCAATTTTTGCTCAAATTTCCACATTATTGAAGCATTCTGATAGCTGTTCTTGTTTTGTGAATGTAGTTATTTCGTAGTATACTACCTGCCTTAGCCGACTTTGGATGCGTTCGACGCTACGTTTTCTGGGGTGGCTAACATCATCCACTTACAGAAATAGTAGATGAGGCGATCTTTGCTCGCGTTGCGCTTCGTACACGAAGATCAACTAAGCTACATCATCTTAGAGTTAACATCAAGCCAATATTACGGTTTAGTGTTTTATGTAGTTTAAGTTTGCCAATTTTTAATAAGTTGAACTGTTTCAGAGATCCCGCTTAGTTAATTCCGTCAGTTAAATCAAGCTAATATTGATAAAATTCAGCAAAGATGGCGAAAATTATAGCTGAAGCCAAAATAAACGGCGTTAAATGCCAGTCCATGTAATTTTTCAAAAAGCCTTATTTACAATTATCCGTAAAATTTTGGTTTTGTGACTGCTTTATATCACTATTTACATCGGAAATTTTTTAATGTGCATTCAGGGTTAAATGTTTTAAAAGAGACGGTATTTAGAGTGGTAAAAAATCAGATAGTACTTTTTTTTTTTTTAAAGACTTTAAACAGTGATAAAATTTTTTTTATTTATTAAAAAACAAATCCAAGTATGAGAGAAAATTTACTTCAAGCTTTCAAGTATTCTAAAAATTTAAGAATAAATTGATCACGAGATTTTGTTTATTAACTAATAAATCAAGTCTCCCCCTCTTCTCGAATAACTTTCTATTTTGATTAACCTAATTTTTGCGATGTTTATGAATGTTTAGCTTGGCAGTCTTCTAGACCGACCTTGAATCGTTAATCAAAATAACTAGCTCAATTATGTAATTTAACAAGCAAGATTAGATAACAATTTCATTATTAGATACCGATATAAAGACATAAGTGTGATCATTTACAACTTAGTTATCATGTCAAAAACCACAAAAACAGCGTAGCACAATAAAAAAAATTAACAAATAAGATTATGGAGTTGCAAGACTACAAATACGAAAAAGTCGAAACAAAAAGTGACGAAAAGGATGAAACCAAAAATGACGAAAAAGATGAAACTATCGCTGTCACCTATTTGGAATTGGTAATAAAATACCAGACATTTAGATAACAGTTTTTAATTCTTTTTTTTAGTTCAAATTCTCGACTTTTTTTGATAAAATTCTAATTTTATCTGCCGTTTGTTTATCTCTCCTTGCTGGCGTCGCAATCACCATGATGAGTTTAATAATTGGTAAAGCGACAGGAGCGCTGGTTCGCTACGTGTATACGAGAGAAACTAATGGTTCATCACCAGAAGTGGTAGAAACTGCTGGAGAAACTTTAATGGCCACAATGCAGTGGTTTGGGATCATAACTTCTACTTTTGGAACGATAATTTTCGTTGGAACGTATCTTTCAACGGTTTTTCTTAACTACACCGCTCTGAATCAGACCTTCAGGATTAGAAAACTGTTTTTTTCGAGAATCCTAAATCAGGACATTTCTTGGTTTGATCGAAACCAAACCGGTGACTTCTCGAGTAGAATTGCTGAGTAAGTCCACCCTTCATCGTTTTGATCATTTCTCACAATTTGTAACTTTCAGCGACTTGAAAAAAATTGAAGAAGGAATGGGCGAAAAGTTCGGCGCAATCATTTTATACACCGGCATGTTCATATCGAGTATCATTCAAGGTTTCGCAGCAGGGTGGGAATTAGCATTAATTTGTATGATCCCAATTCCAATCTCAATGATCTCGCTGTCATTGGTTACTTTCGTAAGAATTTAGTAAAAGGTTTAGTGCGCAATTCAAAAATTTTGTTTTAGATAACCTCTAAGCTTACAATACAGGAGACAGAAGCTTATGGAGAGGCTGGTTCCATCGCAGAGGAAGTTTTAACTTCGATTAGAACCGTTGTCGCATTTGGAGGGCAGGCAAAAGAAGAAGAAAGATATAAAGATCACTTGAAATCGGCAAAAAACAATAACATTAAGAGGTCACTTTTTAACGGAGCACATAGAGGAATTCTGGGGTTTTTTTACTACGCCGGTTTCTCTTTAACTATATGGTATGGTGTGAAGTTGGTCCTCAAGAATAGAGAATTACCTTTAGATGAAATTACTTACGATGCGGGAACCATAATCACGGTAACATTTTGAATTCCAAAAATTACCGAGTAAGCATTGATTTCTATTCGTAGGTTATATACAGTATTTTGGGGGCCCAGTATTATTTTGGAATTGCTTCCCCATATATCGAAACGCTTGGAATTGCAAAAGGTGCAGCAGCTAAAATTTATCAAGTTATTGATACCCAACCGAATCTTAACAAGTCAAAAGGAAAAGGTAAAAAACCGAAAGGAATTGATGGCAAAATTACTTTTGAGGATGTTCACTTCAATTATCCTTCCAGAAAAGACGTCAAGGTGAGTGGTAAATTTTATTCTATATATCAATCATAAAACATCTTAAACGTTTTTATATGTTTCATCTTGTTATACTCTCTTTTAGCCAAAAGCTCAGAAGGTTTGATGATTTTGAGCACCGGTTTTAGTGGCTAAAAGACCAACATTTAATTACTAAAAGACGACAGTTTTAAAGTCTGCTAGCTGTGAGACTGTCAGAGGTTTAGTCACCAGTCATTATAAAGTATGACTGGGGGCATTTCTTAATTTACAAGACCTCCAGCTAACTAAACGTCCCGGAGTTAATGCTTTCTTGGTGAAACACCCAAACCTTACTAATTTGCTGTCTTCTATTCGATGATTTTTATATTCTTTTCGTTAAAACCAACGCATCTTTAACAATAATTTATCATATTTTTTCTTAATTTTTAATAAAAATTACTGTGATGTAACTTCTTCCAGATCTTAAATGGATTTAATTTAACCATAAATTCGGGAGAAACCGTTGCGTTGGTTGGAGGTTCTGGTTGCGGAAAATCCACATGTATACAGCTACTACAGAGATTTTATGATCCCAATTCCGGATCTGTAAGTTTTCCCAACTGCTGTTTCTTTTTTTATATTTGTGACCTTCTTAGGTATACATCGACGACAACAAAACGACTGATTTAGATTTGGATTGGTTGAGGAGTCACATTGGAGTTGTTGGGCAAGAACCGGTGCTATTTGAAGCGACCATTTCAGAAAACATTAGACTGGGTAATTTAAATGCTACTCAAAATGAAATAGAAGCGGCAGCAAAAAAAGCAAATGCAGATACGTTTATTAAGGCTCTTCCGAAAGGATACATGACGGTTATTGGGGAGCGAGGAGCCCAGTTATCTGGCGGCCAAAAACAGAGAATAGCAATTGCTAGAGCTTTGGTACGAAAACCAGCCATTTTATTATTGGATGAAGCCACCTCAGCTTTGGATACTAAAAGTGAACGTGTCGTCCAAGCTGCTCTCGATGCTGTAAGTAACTGATTGTTGCATTTTCCAAATTTTCATTTTAGGGTTGTAGGCCACCCATGGCTGCACCACGGTTTTAGTAGCTCATAGATTGTCGACTGTTAGAAAAGCGGACCGTATTATCGTGATTGCTGATGGCCAACTACAGGAAGAAGGTTCACACGAGACTTTGATGCTGGCTAAAGGAGCTTATTATCAACTAGTTGAAGCCCAATGCACTGAAAATAAAAAAAACGCTGATGATGTAATCGAATCAATTGGTAAGAGTATTATCTTTTAAAATATGTTAAGATAAAGCTCCATTTTAGAACAAGAAGAAAGAGAAGATGAATTGAATACAAAAAATATCGATGTGTTGGAAGATGAGATACTTTCACTCCAGGATGACGATTTGGATGTAAGAAGGTGTCAAAACTTGGTAACGGAATAAATTTATAATTTTCAGCTTGTGCAAGAAACTGAGAGCCCCGAAGCAAGCTCATCGGTATGGACGATTATGAAATATAATTCTCCAGAGTGGTGGATCATTACCATTGGATGTCTGACCTCCATAGCCACTGGTGTTTTAATGCCTATCTATTCCATAATATTTGGTAAAATAATTGGAGTAAGTTTTGATTTCTTCTATCTTTTTGGGAAAAATTTTAAATGTTGTTAAAGGTTCTTGCAGACGAAGACACGGAAGGAGTACAAATGGAAGTCAACAAATACTCCGTCATGATCTTATGTATAGGGATAATTACGACATTTGCTACATTACTAGAAGTCAGTTTTGAAATAAATTCAATTATCATCTCTTTTTAACCAATATTTTCAGTATTACACATATTCAGTCGCCGGGGAAAAACTTACACTGAGGCTGAGGACTCTTATGTTTAAAGCCATATTAAACCAAGAAATGGGGTGGTTTGATGAAAAGGATAATGGAGTTGGAGCTGTATGTGGTCGGCTATCTGGCGAAGCGGCAAGCTTACAGGGAGCAACTGGTCAAAGAATTGGGATTATGTTAAGCTCAGCGGCCGCTTTGGTAATTTCTGTTACCGCGGCTTATTACTACGAATGGAGAGTTGCCTTGATAGCGTCATGCTTTGCGCCTCTTATCGTATTTTCCATTATGTTTCAACAAAAGATTTTAGAAAAAGAAATTCAAAAGTACTACGATGCTCTGCAAAACTCTACGAAGGTAGGGAAAAGTTTACTTTGTTGATTTTTCTAAGTGCGGTGAAAATTTAGATTGCAGTTGAAGCTATCAACGGGATTCGAACAATAGCATCGTTAGGATGTGAGCATGTTTTTCTGGACAGGTATATCAAAGAACTTGATCCATACCAAAGTATGGCAAAACGGAACACCCACGTTAGAGGTGTCGTTTATGGTTTGTCTAAAAGTTTGACCTACTTTGGTTACGCAGCTGCTTATTGTTACGGAGCCAAGCTAGTGAAAAATGAAGGTGTCAGCTACGCTTATGTGTTAATGTACGCAGGGGTATTCTAAAATTAAATGGAGATTAAAAATATTTTTGTAGTGTAACCGAGTGTTTGATCTCTTGTTCGTCGGGGTTGGGCAATACTCTTGCCTTTTTACCAAACATTACTAAAGGTTTGATTGCCGCTAGCAGAATATTCCAATTATTAAACCGAACCCCTAAAATTGTGGATGGATCTCAAAATACTGAAGAGAAATGGGTATGTGGTTTATGGGTATGGAGTTAAGATTATAATAGTTAACGTTTTTTATTTCAGGCATCTGGAAATTTACATTACAAGAATGTAAGTTTTTCTTATCCAAATCGGCCAAGTGTTACGGTTCTGAAAGATTTGAATTTGACGGTGTTAAAAGGTAAAATGGTGGCTTTGGTGGGACCTAGTGGTTGTGGAAAGTCAACCATTGTTCAATTATTGGAACGGTTTTACGATCCATCATCTGGATCAATCACCGCCGATGAACGAGGAATTGAAAACATGAACTTGGCCGCTTTGAGATCCCATATGGGAATTGTCTCCCAGGAGCCTAACCTTTTCAGCAAAACCATTGTCGAAAATATTGCGTATGGTGATAACAGCCGAAAGGTTAGCAGGGAAGAAATTATTAGCGCTGCAAAGCAAGCAAACATCCATACCTTCATAACATCTTTACCATTGGTAAACCAAATATGGCCAAGTTCTTTGTACTATTTAAAATAAGTTAATTTTAGGGTTATGAAACAAAACTAGGAGAAAAGGGAACTCAACTTTCTGGAGGTCAAAAACAGAGAGTTGCTATTGCAAGAGCGTTGGTGAGGAATCCGGAAGTGTTGCTTTTGGATGAAGCTACGTCCGCATTGGACGCCGAAAGTGAAAAGATTGTAAAGGAAGCTTTGGATAACGCAAAAGTTGGTCGCACGTGCATTGCTATCGCTCACAGATTGACGACTATCCAAGACGCTGATATAATTTGTGTGATAAATAATGGAGAGATTGTAGAAATGGGTACTCACACCGAATTGCTCAACAAAAAAAGCCTCTATTATAACCTTTACAGTTTACAAAATTATAAATGAGAACCATAGTATTACTTATATTATTTTTTTTTGCTGTAAAACTGCTAGAGCATTTATTTGAATTGGTTAATTTCAGTGTTAGTCCCACTTGTCTTGTACCTACTGTAAAATTGTAAAAGTTTTTATAAATTTTAAATAAAAATCTGGCTGTTGTCGCTAGTTAAACTTTCATTTTTGGTTAACTTTTTGTTAGTGTTTACAGCTGGATTTTGACTTAAAATTTTACGAGGTAAAACTGATGTTTGTATACTAACCATCTTGTAAACGTTTTTAAACCCTTAACTTACTGCTGGAACTTTAACGAATGATAAAAACAACAGAAGAACAGAACGGAGTTACCATCTTGAAATCACCTCAAAGCTGGTAAAGTTTTGCAAATTTCCTGTTGAGTACGTTGATGACTCTATTATTTCCTCGTACTTTTAAATTTTTTTATCTTATTCATTTATTTACCAATTAAATTACTTTGTTTACTTATCTTCATTTCATGATTTAAAACTTTAACCTTTCTTTCTAACAGTTCCCATTCACCTTCACACTTTTTTTTATAAATTCATCACTTAATCATCTATAACTCTTTAATATCATTTCTCAACACTACTTCACCAAACCAATCTTAATTTTTAATTTCTTCCAATTTGTTTGCTTTAAAATATGACCCACTACTTTTACTTTGTATCATCAATGTCACCATTCATCCAATTGCTTATTTTTTTTATTGATAATAATCAGCTCTAATTTTTGTTGTCTTATCATATTTTAAACATTTTAGAAATAAAATGTTTTTTAATTGTAATCTGCCAAGAGTTGTTGCGCTCAAATTTAATTCTAGCATAACCAACTAATTTAAAAACCAAGATTAGATAGGGAAATGAATAAGTAACAACTATAAAAACTAATAATTGGCATCATCACTTCCACTTAAATAATCATGTCAAATGTAAATGTTACACATACCAAATTATAACCCAAATTATTATGGAATTGCAAGACTACAAATACGAAAAAGTCGAAACAAAAAATGTGGAAAAAGAAGAAAATATTTCGGTTTCCTATCTGGAACTGGTAATTAAACAACACACAATAATTTATTACAACATCGAAATTTTGTAACCCCCTTTTTTTTAGTTTAAATACTCTACTGTTTTTGATAAATTTTTAATTTTCCTCGCTGTTTGTTTATCTTTACTGGCTAGCGTTGCACAAACGCTAACAAATTTAGCCTTAGGTAAAGCAACAGCAGCGCTGGTACTCTACGTTTCTACCCTTAATAGTACATCACAAGAAGTGGATGGACTTGCTGGAGAAACTTTAATGGCCACCATGCAATGGTTTGGGATTTCGATTGTGGGTCTCGGATTGCTGATTTTCATTGGAACGTATCTTGCAACGGTTTTCCTAAATTACAGCGCTCTGAGCCAGGTAATAAGAGACATTTTTTTTTTATCAAGAAAGAAACTTTTTTTTAGACCTTCACGATCAGGAAACTATACTTTTCGAGCATCCTAAATCAAGACATTTCGTGGTACGACCAAAATCAAACAGGAGATTTCTCGAGCAGAATTGCAGAGTAAGTTCACGAACCCTTTCTTTCATCTTTTTCCCATTGTGTAACTTTTAGCGATTTAATAAAAATAGAAGAAGGATTGGGCGAAAAGTTAGGTGTAATTATTTTCTACGGGGGCATTAGCATTTCGTGTTTGATTCAAGGTTTGGCGCAAGGGTGGGAGTTAGCATTGATCTGCATGATTCCAATTCCAATCTCAATGGCCTCCATGGCATTGGTTTCTTTCGTAAGATTTTAGGGAAAAGTTTAGGTTTGCCATTCGGTAATTTTGTTGTAGGTAACCACCAAGTTAACAAAAGAAGAGACAGAAGCTTATGGAGAAGCTGGTTCTATCGCTGAAGAAGTTTTAACTTTGATTAAAACCGTCGTCGCATTTGGAGGTCAGGCAAAAGAAGAAGAAAGGTATACAAATCTCCTGATATCGGCCAAAAATAATAACATTAAGAGGTCACTTTTCAACGGAGTAAGCAATGCAATTATGTGGTTTTTATACTACGCTGGTTATTCTTTAACTTTATGGTATGGTGTCATGTTAGTCATCAGGGAAAGAGGATACCCCATGGAAGAAATCACTTACGATGCAGGAAACGTAGTCACCGTAAGATCTTGTGGTCTACCAATTACCGTTTAAAAAGTTGTTCCTTTTCTTAGATTTTATTCAGCATTTTGGGTGCTCAGTATTATTTTGGGATGACTGGCCCTTACGTCGAAACGCTTGGAGTTGCAAAAGGTGCAGCAGGTAAAATCTTCCAAGTTATTGCTACCCAACCGATTCTTAACAAGTCAAGAGGAAAAGGTAAAAAACCGAAAGGAATTGATGGAAAAATTACTTTCGAGGAAGTTCACTTCAATTATCCTTCCAGGAAAGACTTTAAGGTGAATGAGTGCTAAAGATTATGTGATAAATCAAATACACTGAAAAGTAACTCTGTCGTGTCCTGGATAACGATGACAGTCTTTTCTCATTTTTTCAAATATAATCAACGTAATCAACACATTGAAAAATTAAGAAAGAGCGGCTTATTTGTTTGGCTGTTTTATGGTTTCTCTTAGACCTACATCAATAATTAAATATTTTACATCTTTTATCTTTTTTAGGTTTTAAATGGATTCAGTTTAACAATAAATTCTGGAGAAACGGTTGCATTAGTGGGAAGTTCTGGTTGTGGAAAATCGACATGTGTACAGCTACTGCAAAGATTTTATGATCCTGATTCCGGATCTGTAAGTTCTTCCAATTATTATTTCCTTTTTTTTTATCTCTGCGACCTTATTAGGTATACATCGACGACAACAGAATGATTGATTTGGACTTGGACTGGTTGAGGAGTCACATTGGAGTTGTTGGGCAGGAACCAGTTCTATTTGAAGGAACCATTTCAGAAAATATTAGGCTCGGTTACTTGGATGCTACTCAAGATGACATAGAAACGGCAGCGAAAAAAGCAAATGCGGATTCATTTATTATGGATCTTCCGAAAGGTTACATGACCGTAATCGGGGAGCGAGGAGCCCAGTTATCTGGCGGCCAAAAACAAAGAATTGCAATTGCTAGAGCTTTGGTACGAAAACCAGCCATTTTATTATTGGATGAAGCTACTTCAGCTTTAGATACCAAAAGTGAACGTGTCGTCCAAGCTGCATTAGATGCTGTAAGTAACTGTTTGTAGTTAATTCCATATTTTTGACTTAGACGTTGTAGGCTACCCACGGATGCACCACCGTTTTAGTCGCTCACCGACTGTCGACTGTTAGAAAAGCAGACCGTATTGTCGTAATTGCTGATGGCCAACTGCAAGAAGAAGGTTCACACGAAACTTTGATGCTAACCAAAGGAGCCTACTATAAGTTGGTCCTGTCTCAATGTAGTGAAACTGAAAATAGCGGAGATGATACTGTGAAATCCATTGGTAAAAATAGTGTCCTTGAAAGTATGTTAAAATAGAGTTATATTTTAGAGCCAGATGGAGTGATTCAAAAAAACTCAAATGGATTTGAAGATGACGTAACTCCAATTCGAGTGGACGATTTGGATGTAGAAACTGGTAACTTTTCTGGACTTAACTGGAAAATAACTTTAATATTTTCAGATCGGCCAAAAAACTGAGTCTTCCAAGTCGAGCTCTTCGTTGTGGATGATCATGAAATATAATGCTCCTGAGTGGTGGATCATCAGTATTGGACTTTTAATCGCTATGTTTCCGGGTTCTATTACGCCTATCTCTTCTATCATGTTTGGTGACATACTTGGAGTAAGTCTGAATTATCTTCAGCATTATTAGATAAGAATTTAAACGTATGTTAAAGGTTCTTGTAAACGAAGACGTGAAACAAGTACAAGAGGAAGTCAACATATACTGTCTCATCATCTTCTGCATAGGAATAGTTATGGCAATTGGTGCGATAGTGCAGGTTATTATTGTTATATCAATTTAATTATTATCATTTCCCAACCAATATTTTCAGTACTACACATTTGGAGTCGCCGGAGAAAAGCTTACAATGAGACTGAGGAATCTGATGTTTAAATCCATTTTGCGTCAAGAGATGGGGTGGTTTGATGAAAAGGGTAACGAAGTTGGAGCTATATGTGCTCGTCTATCTGGTGAAGCGGCAAGCATACAAGAAGCAACTGGCTCAAAAATTGGAATTATGGTAAATTCAGTCACCGCGATCTTAGCTTCAGCTAGCGTATCTTACTACTACGAATGGAGGCTTGCGTTAATTGCGTCATGTTTTGCTCCTGTCATCGTATTAGCCATTCATTTCGAACAAAAGATGTTGGAAAAGGAAAGCCAAGGATACTACGAATCTTTACAAAAATCGACGAAAGTACGAAGATGCTTTTTTTTTTGTTAATTTTTCTTATTTTAATCGCATGTTTAGATTGCAGTTGAAGCCATAAGCGGAATTCGAACAATAGCATCATTAGGATGTGAGCATGTTTTTCAGGACTTGTATATGAAAGAACTGTATCCTTACCAAATTACGGCAAAACTTAACATCCACTCCAGAGGTTTAGTTTATGGTTTATCCAGAAGTGTACTGTGCTTTGCTTATGCAGCTGCGTATTGGTATGGAGCTAAGTTAGTGAAAGATGATGGTGTCAACTACGGTGATGTGTTTATGTGTGAAGCGGTTGTCCAAAATATATATGTTAAATTTAAAACTTTTTTTTTGTAGTGTAACCGAGTGTTTGATGACCTCTTCGTGGACGTTGGGAAATACTATCGTTTTTGCACCTGACTTCACTAAGGGTTTGATTGCTGCTAGAAGAATATTCCAATTACTAAACCGAACCCCTAAAATTTTGGACGGTTCCCAAAATAGTAAAGAGAAATGGGTATCTTGATTTGATATTAACGTTTTTTTAGGGTTAATCTTTCTAATTTTAGGTCTCTGGAAACTTACGTTACAATAACGTATTTTTTTCGTATCCAAATCGACCAAGTGTTACAGTTTTGAACGATTTTAACCTAACGATTTTAAAAGGTAAAATGGTGGCTTTGGTGGGACCCAGTGGTTGCGGAAAATCAACTATTGTTCAATTATTACAACGGTTTTACGATCCTACATCGGGATCGATCACCGCCGACAAACAGGAAATCAAAAATATGAATTTGATGGCTTTACGATCTCATATGGGAGTGGTTTCTCAGGAACCTAACCTTTTCAACAAAACCATCTCGGATAACATTGCTTATGGGGATAACAGTCGAACGGTTAGCAGAGAAGAAATTATTAACGCTGCTAAGCAAGCAAACATTCACACCTTCATAACGTCTTTACCTCTGGTACGAAAAATGTGCTCAATTGTTGCCTATCACTTAAAATGCTTTATTTTTAGGGTTACGAAACAAAATTGGGTGAAAAGGGAAGCCAACTGTCTGGCGGTCAAAAACAAAGAGTTGCTATTGCAAGAGCATTGGTGAGGAATCCAGAAGTGCTACTCTTGGATGAAGCAACCTCGGCGTTGGACGCCGAAAGCGAAGCAGTCGTGAAGGAAGCTTTGGATAACGCAAAAGTTGCTCGGACGTGCATAGCTATTGCTCACAGATTGGCGACCATTCAAGACGCTGATATAATTTGTGCGATAAATAATGGTAGAATTGCTGAAATGGGTACACACACCGAATTACTCAACAAAAAGGGCCTCTATTATAACCTTTTCACTTTACAAAATTTTAAATAAAAACCACAGTATTATCAAATTTGATCTAATTCAAAATACTGCGAAAAAAAATATGATGTATTTTTTTTACAATTTTTTTTAGAATATGAAAAACTGTCCTATAATAAAAATTACGTGGCTGATACTCTGAATTTACTTTTCGATTTTTGAAAATTTAGTCCTTGTATTACAATTAATTTCGGACAACATCAAAAATTTAGTCATTGCTAGTCGGCGCAACCAGAGCTTGAACTTTTACATTCTCTTATATTAAAATTAAATAAAGCGATTAAAACAAATAAAAATGCGAACAGTAGACAAAGTTATTGGTACTCCAAAAATTCGATAACTCGATATATTTATTTACGCATAACTTTAAAAGTTTACATTACTTCGAACGATTAGTACCTACACTCTAAAAAATGTAGGAAATTTTACCCTCAAAATGTAAAAAAATTACCCAATTAATAAGAGTAAATTTAACTTATAAATGGTGTAATTTTGTTTTTACTCTGATTTTTAAGTTAAATTTACTCTTATTAATTGGGTAATTTTTTTTCATTTTGAGGGTAAAATTTCCTTTATTTTTTAGAGTGTATGTAATTATTTATTTAAAAATACATATATAAAAACAAAGTGAGGTCGATTATGATAAGATTAATTTCCCTGTCCTGTCCAAGTAAAAAAAAAGTTAAGCTAAGTGATTTTATTATTTATTTATTTAAATATTCTGAAAATTTGCAGTTGCACTAAAATTAAAACTACCAAGAAGGAAAAAAATAGTAAGAAATTTGTAGTTGTAACGAGGTCATTTTAAGAGTGATTAAAAATCAGATAGTAGATACTTATTTATTTTCGAAAAGCTTTAGATAGTCAAAAATTTTCTTTATTGATTTAGCTTATTTTCTTTATTCATTAAATCACTCCGCCCCCCCCCTTTTCGTCACTTGCCGTTTGCCATAATTTCGAGATGTTCAGGAATGTTTGCCTCGGTAGCGTTGAGAGAGACCTTGAATCTTTAATAAATTAAAAATTCTAGCTCAGTGATATAACTTAAAAAGTATCTAAGATTAGATAACGAATGAATTTATTAAATACCAATAAAATACAAGTAATCATTTAAAATTTAAGTTTTATGTCGAATCCAATAGTTGCATATATCAAATTATGGAGTTGGAAGACTACAAATACGAAAAGGTCGAAACAAAACCAGAAGAAAAAGATGAAAATTTTTCCGTTTCTTATCTGGAATTGGTAAAAAAATAACAGACGTTTTGATTACAATTTAGTAACTGCTTTTTTTTTAGTTTAAATACTCGACTCTCTTCGATAAAATTCTAATTTTCTTCTCGGTTGTTTTATCCTTACTTGCAGGTGTTGCAAATACCCTGTCAACTTTAGCATTTGGTAAAGCAACAGGAGCGCTAGTATACCACGCGTACACCTTGGAAATTAACGGTACTTCACCAGAAGTGGCAGGACCTGCAGGAGAAACTTTAATGGCCGCAATGCATACGTTTGGGATCGCGACTTCTATTATCGGAGCGGTTATTCTTGTTGCAATGTACCTAGCAACGGTTTTTCTCAATTACGCCGCTCTGAATCAGGTAAACAGGGGGAATTTTTATTAGCAAAATTTAAAACATGTTTTCAGACTTTTAGGATTAGGAAACTGTTCTTTTCAAAAGTCTTAAATCAGGACATTTCTTGGTATGACCAAAATCAAACCGGTGACTTCTCGAGCAGAATTGCTGAGTAAGCCCACTCTTTTTCTTTTTACTATATCTTCACGGTTCGTAACTTTTAGTGACTTAAAAAAAATCGAAGAAGGGTTGGGCGAAAAGCTTGGCGTAACTATGTTCTACGGCAGCATTTTTATAACGAATTTGATTCAAGGTTTGGCATCAGGGTGGGAATTTGCATTAATCTGCATGATTCCAATTCCGATATCAATGGCCACCATGACATTGGTTTCCTTCGTAAGAGTTTAGGGAAAAGTTTAGGACCACAATTCTGAAATTTTGTTGTAGGTAACCACCAAGTTAACAAAACAAGAGACAGAAGCTTATGGAGAGGCTGGGTCTATCGCGGAAGAAGTTTTAACTTTGATTAGAACTGTAGTCGCATTTGGCGGTCAGGCAAAAGAAGAAAAAAGATATAAAAATCACTTGGTAACTGCAAAATATAACAACATCAAGAGGTCAGTTTTCACCGGAGCACAAAGGGGAATTATGACTTTTTTCTATTACGCTGGTTTTACCTTAACCATATGGTACGGTGTGAAGCTGATCATCAAGAATAGAGAATTACCCTTAGATGAAGTTACCTACGATGCTGGAAACATCCTCACGGTAATATTATGGGCTCCAACAGTTACCGAGTAAACATTGCTTTGCGATTTGTAGATTATATACAGTATTTTAACTGCCCAGTATTATTTTGGAATGGCAGTCCCATACATGGAGTCACTTGGTGTTGCAAAAGGTGCAGCAAGTAAAATTTTCCAAGTTATTGCTACTAAACCGATTCTTAACAAGTCAAGGGGAAAAGGTCAAAAACCGGAAGAAATTGATGGGAAAATTACTTTTGACGAAGTTCACTTTAATTATCCGTCCAGAAAAGACGTCAAGGTGAGAGTTTAAATGCAAAAATAATCAAAGCCGTTCCACGGTACTTCGTATGGTTTGACGATGGTAAACTTCAATTTTTTCAGATCTTAAACGGATTCAATTTAACCATAAATTCAGGCGAAACTATTGCGTTAGTGGGAGGTTCTGGCTGCGGAAAATCAACATGTATACAGCTACTGCAAAGATTTTATGATCCTGATGCTGGATCTGTAAGTTTTTTCAATTTTTGTTTCATCTTTTATATTCGCGATTTTGATAGATATACATCGACGACAATAAAATGACTGATTTAGACTTGGATTGGTTGAGAAGTCACATTGGAGTTGTTGGGCAAGAACCGGTTTTATTTGAAGGGACCATTTCAGAAAACATTAGGCTTGGATATTTGGATGCTACTCAAGATGAAATAGAAGCGGCAGCAAAAAAAGCAAATGCAGATGGATTTATTATGGCTCTTCCGAAAGGTTACATGACCGTAATCGGGGAGCGAGGAGCCCAATTATCTGGCGGCCAAAAACAAAGAATTGCAATTGCTAGAGCTTTGGTACGAAAACCAGCCATTTTATTATTAGATGAAGCCACTTCAGCTCTAGATACCAAAAGTGAACTTGTCGTTCAAGCTGCGTTGGATGCCGTAAGTAACTGTTTATTGTAATATCCATATTTTTCATTAGGAGATTGTAGGCTACTCATGGATGCACCACCGTTTTAGTGGCTCACAGATTGTCAACTGTTAGGAAAGCCGACCGTATTGTCGTAATTGCTGATGGCCAACTGCAGGAAGAAGGATCGCACGAAACTTTGATGATGGCTAAAGGAGCTTATTATAAATTGGTTGAAGCTCAATGCAATGAAACTGAAAAATTTGACGACGAAATAATTCAATCGATTGGTAAAAATAAAATGCTTTGAAATATGTCAAAATGAAGTTTTATTTTTAGTACAAGAAGAAAAGGAAGATGGAATGACTAAAGAAAGTACCGACGTTCTTGAAGATGAGATGCTTTTAGTTCAGGATGACGACGTAGATGTAAGAAGGTTCCAAAATGTCGTGGGGCAATATATTTATTATTTTTAGTTAATCCAAGAAACTGAGACCTCCGAAACTCGCTCTTCGTTATGGACAATCATGAAATATAATTCGCCTGAGTGGTGGATCATCACAATTGGATGCGTGTGCTCCTTAATCACTGGTGCTGTTTTACCTGTCTTTTATATCATGTTTGGGAATGTAATTGGGGTAAGTTTTTTTTTCTATCTTCCGTTTCAAAAATTCGTAATGTTGTTAAAGGCTTTAGGAGACGATGACCCGGAAGGAGTACGAAAGGAAGTCTCTAAATACGCCGTCATGATCCTATGTTTAGGAATAACTGCTCTAATTATTACATTATTAGAAGTAAGTTCTGTATTAATTCAATTACTATCTCTTTCTAACCTATAATTTCAGTCTTCAACATATGCAGTTGCCGGGGAAAAACTAGTAATGAGACTGAGGTCTCTTATGTTTAAATCCATATTAAACCAAGAGATGGGTTGGTTTGATAATAAGGATAACGGAGTCGGAGCTATATGTGCTAGGCTATCTAGTGAAGCGGCAAGCTTACAAGGAGCAACTGGTCAAAGAATTGGACTGATGATAAGTTCAGTGACTACTCTCCTAATTTCGTTTATTGCGGCTTACTACTACCAATGGAGGATTGCGTTGGTGGCGTCATGCTTTGCACCTCTTATCATACTGTCCATTATGATTCAACAAAAGATGTTGGAAAAAGAAAGCCACAGATACTATGAATCTCTACAAAACTCTACGAAGGTAGACGGTAGCTTACTTTGCAATTATTTTTTTCATTGCGCTCGAAATTTAGATTGCAGTTGAAGCTATCAACGGGATTCGAACAATAACATCGTTAGGATGCGAGCATGTTTTTCAAGATAGGTACAAAAAAGAACTTTTTCCTTACCAAATTGCGGCAAAACGTAACACTCGCTTTAGAGGTGTCGTTTATGGCTTATCCTTAAGTGTGCTCTGCTTTGCTAACGTAGCTGCGTATTGTTACGGAGCCAAGCTAGTAAGAGATGAAGGTATCAAGTACGGTGAAATATTCGTGTACGCAAAGTTTATCTAAAAAAGAATTTTTTTGCTTAAATCTAATTTTGTAGTGTAATTGGGTGTTTGATTTCTTCTTCGTCGGCGTTGGGCACATCTCTCGCTTTTTCCCCAAACTTCTCTAAAGGTTTGATTGCTGCTAGTCGAATATTCCAATTGTTAAACCGAACCCCTAAAATTGTGGATGGTTCCCAAAACACTAAAGAGAAATGGGTATTGTGATTTGGTTGTTACGATTATTTGGGTTAATTTTTCTTTATTTTAGACTACTGGAAATCTACATTTCAAGAACGTTTTTTTTTCATATCCAAATCGTCCAAGTGTTCCTGTTCTGAAAGATTTGAATTTGACGATTTTAAAAGGTAAAATGGTGGCTTTGGTAGGACCCAGTGGTTGTGGAAAGTCAACCATTGTTCAATTATTACAACGGTTTTACGATCCATCATCGGGATCGATCACCGCCGATGAACGAGGAATCGAAAGGATGAACTTGATCGCTTTGCGGTCTCACATGGGAGTTGTGTCTCAAGAACCAAATCTTTTCAGAAAGACCATTGCCGATAATATTGCGTATGGCGATAACAGCCGAACGGTTAGAAAGGAAGAAATTATTAGCGCTGCCAAGCAAGCAAATATTCACACCTTCATAACATCTTTACCATTGGTAAAGCAAATATGTCCAATTTTCCGTTATTATTGAAAATGATTTGATTTTAGGGTTACGAAACAATTTTGGGTGAAAAGGGAACCCAACTGTCTGGCGGTCAAAAACAGAGGGTTGCTATTGCAAGAGCGTTGGTGAGGAATCCGGAAGTGCTGCTTTTAGATGAAGCAACCTCAGCGTTGGACGCGGAAAGCGAAGCAGTCGTAAAGGAAGCTTTGGATAACGCAAAAGTAGGCCGCACGTGCATTGCTATCGCTCACAGGTTGACGACTATCCAGGACGCTGATATAATTTGTGTAATAAATAACGGACAGATTGTGGAAATGGGTACACATACCGAATTGTTTAACAAAAGGGGCCTCTATTATAACCTTTACACTGTACACAATAATAATTAAAAATCACAATATCTCTAGTCGTCTGGGCTTATCTAAAATAGATCGTAAAAATAATTCGTTGATACCATTCTGAAGAGTTAATAATATTTATTGTTGGTCCTACTTGAACCTTCTATTATAATAATAGTAAATGGTATTTGTATTTAAATAAAAATCTGACGGTTGTAGCTAGTTAAACTTTGGTTTTTGTTTAACTTTTTGGTGGTGTTTACAAATGATTTCCTAATATTTTTTCGTATTAGTTTAATGAATTCTCATATAATAAAGGATAATAAATAAATCATCTTCATCATCCGCACGTTTAAATAAATAATAAATTATATTAAACAACAATTGAAACAGTAAAACTATCAAATCTTTCTTAAACGTTAATTTGAAATTTTTGGTTTTTTTGAGATATCTAAATATTCTTTTTACCGTAGTCCAATATGCATTTCCCGGGTTATTACTTTTCCCACGGCATATGCAATATCTGGCGTTGTTTTGGTGTGCTAAGATGTAGAGTGAAGGTACTAACAAAATTTAAATAAAAACAATTTTTACAATTTAACAGTTAAATTTCATTAAGAGTGTCATGTTTATCACTTAACGAGGCTGCTGGTAACAGATTTTTTTAGAATATAAGAAAACTGCCCTAAAATAAAAATTGCGTGGCTGATACTCTGAATTTACTGTTCACTTTTTGAAAATTTAGTCCCTGTATTGTAAAATGAAGTTATTGCTAGTCAGCGCAACCAGAGCTTGTATTTTTACCTTCTTTTACATTAAAATTTAATAAATAAATATATTTCAATATTCCACTTTTATTAAATGCACTCCAAGATTCGATAACTCAATTTAATTATTTACACGTCACATTAAAAGTTTGCTGTACTTCGAACAATTATTATGTAATTAATTATTTAAAAATCGTCGTGTCTAAAATCCCGTCGGACGGTTTTTTATTCCGCTCCCGTTAGTCTCTAATGCGCAAGTCTTAAACTTTAATTCTAAGTTGTTTACATTCACGGAGGGATATGGCTCAAAATTAAAATTAATTTTTTTTGTTTGTAGTAAATTTGCTCATATTCACATCATGTATTTTTAGCCAAAAATTAGCATCGGATTTACATCAAATCACCGAATATTATGTAGCACATGCAAATTAAAATAATATAATAAAACAAAATTTTATTTTATGAAAAATATTTTAAACGATTTATATTTATAAAATTTTTAACATAATATAAATAACTCATAATACAAAAAAAAACACTTTATATTTTTTCTTATATCGCAAATACGATCACCTGGTGCCGATAGGGCAAACTAAACTGCCTAAACCTTGCCTTTGAATTATTAAAGTTTAAGACTTGCGCATTAGAGACTAACTGGAGCGCAATAGAGAACCGACCGACGGCGACGCGACGGGACTCTAGACACGGCGCCGGCGTTTAAAAATACATATACGAAAACAAGGTGAGAGTTATTTAAGACTAATTTCTATTTCCTGTTCCAGTATAAAAAACAGTTAAGGTAAGTGATTTTTACCCTGATTTTTATAAAAATTCGCTAAAATTAAATACATTTTATTTAAATGAATCGGCGAGATAAAGAACAATACAAGTCCAAAGTTGAAGTGTTGCAAAAATGAAAAAATATGTTTATTTTTCCATTGCTTTGGATTTATTGTACGGTTTTTACCAACGTTTGTCAAATCTTCACTGTCTGTGTCATCTGATGACGACGACATTGCTTTATTTTGTTTTAACACTATGTTTTAATACTATTTTAGATGAAAATGTCCTATTCTGGACTTGTTCTGTTCTTAAGTTTGCAGTTGCACTAAAATTAAACCTGCCAAGAGGAGAACAATAATAGTAAGAAAGTAATTGTAACAAGGTCGTTTTAAGAGTGGTTAAATATCAGATATTAGTACCTACTTATCCATTTTCCAAAAGCTTTAGATAGTGATAAATTTATCTTTATTAATTAAAAAATATATCAAACTATTTAAAAAAAAATTTATTTTTACTTACTTTCACTATTCAGTAAATCACTCCCCCCCTTTAACATAATTTCGCGATGTTCAAGAATTTTATTTGCCTTGGTAGTCGTTGAAAGACCTTGAATCTTTAATTAAAAAATATAGCTCATCAGTAATATAATTTAAGGGCTTACGTACAGTCATGAATTCGAAAAAACTCGTTGTTTTTTGTTTTTGTCATATGAAAGTACAACATCTCAGAAATATTATGTGAAAGTTTCAAGTCGATCGGAGTAAAACTCGCAAAAATAATTATAAGCTAGCTAATGAGAGTAACAATTATTATGAAACTTATATCAAACGGGAAGTTCGGATGTGTTTAACTCCAAACTATGTGGGGCATTCCACACCAAATCGACCACTTTTGAACCCGACCCTTTTTGATTTTTCTGAAAGTTTTACATATTATACTATCTCATCAACAACAGTTTTGTGAATTTTTTCAAAATTTTTTACTCAACCTAAAAAAAGTTACGAATTTTTAGAAAAACTGCTGTTTTTTTTTTCAAACGATCGTAACTATTTCAAAAATTGACTAATTGGAACGTTTTTTTTTTTGGTTTTGTTTGTCTTTAAACGTACTCTTCAGGAAAAAATACAAAAAAAATATTCAAACTTAGATTCTGCAAAATTTTTCATTTTTTCGGAGAAAATCATTGATTTTTCAAATTTCGACAATTTTGATTTTTGATTTTTTTATTTAAAAAAAAACTCTGATTTATTCCGCGTATAACAACGCAAACCCCATAATGGGCCGACATTTCTTTCTATTTCTTTTGTTTAATTGAAAAATATTATTTGCGTAAAAGTAAAACAAAATATTTTTTAATTAAACATAAAAAATAGAAAAAAATTTCGGCACATTATGGGGTTTGCATTGTTATACGCGGAATAAATCAGAGTTGTTTTTGAAATAAAAAAATCAAAAATCAAAAGTGGAAAAATTTGAAAAATTAATGATTTTCACCGAAAAAATAAAAAATTTTGTAGAATCCAAATTTGAATATTTTTTTTGTATTTTTTCCTGAAAAGTACGTTTAAAGACAAATAAAAACAAAACAAAGAACGTTTTGATTAGTCAATATTTGAAAAAGTTACGATCGTTTGAAGAAAAAAAACATCAGTTTTTCTAAAAATTCTTAACTTTGTAAACAATTTTGAAAAAATTTACAGAACTGTTTTTGATGGGATAGTATAATACGTAAAATCAGTTGTGTAATTTTTTTCAAAATTTTTTACAAAGTTAAAATTTTTCAGAAAAACTGATATTTTTTTCTTCAAACAATCGTAACTATTTCAAAAATTGACTAATCAAAACGTTCTTTTTTTGTTTTTGTTCGTCTTTAACCGTACTTTTCAAGAAAAAATACAAAAAAAATAATAAAACTTGGATTCTACAAAATTTTTTATTTTTTCGGAGAAAATCATTGATTTTTCAAATTTTTCCACTTTTGATCTTTGATTTTTTTATTTCAAAAGAAACTTTTATTTATTTCTCGTATAACAACGCAAACCCCATAATGAGCCCACATTTATTTCTATTTTTTTTGTTTAATTAAAAAATATTTTGTTTTATTTTTACGCAAATAATATTTTTTAATTAAACAAAAGAAATAGATAGAAATGTCGGCCCATTATGGGGTTTGCATTGTTATGCGCGGAATAAATCAGATTTTTTTTATAAGTAAAAAAATCAAAAATCAGAAGTGTCGAAATTTGAAAAATCAATGATTTTCTCCGAAAAAATGAAAAATTTTGTAGAATCCAAGTTTGAATATTTTTTTTGTATTTTTTCCTGAAAAGTACGTTTAAAGACAAACAAAAACAAAAAAAAAACGTTCCGATTAGTCAATTTTTGACATAGTTACGATCGTTTGAAGAAAAACAACATCAGTTTTTCTAAAAATTCGTAACTTTTTTTGGGTTGAATAAAAAATTTTGAAAAAATTCACAGAACTGTTTCTGGCGAGATAGTATAATATGTAAAAATTTCAAGAAAATCAAAAGGGGTCGGGTTCAAAAGTGGTCGATTTGGTGTGGAATGCCCCGTACAGTTTAAAATTCCGTGCTTCAGATAACTGAAAAACTATTTTTGGTTATTCGATATTTTTTAAAATGGAATCGTTCAGTCTCGAGAATTTTTTTACTTTTTTCATTTCGGATAATCTTGTGATTATCCGAAATGAAAAAAGTGGTTTAATTGTCTCAAGTTTTGTGAAAGTAAAACTTTTAAATAAATACATCTATTAATAACTTAGAAAATTTTTTTTAAAAAACTGCTATTTTTCGACCTCATGACTGTATGTAACCCTTTAATATATTTAAGATTAGATAACAAATACATAATTGGATACCACTAAATTATTATTATATAAATAAAACGATAATAGCGTGATCATTTAAAATTTAATTTTTATGTCGAATCCAATAGTTGCAAATATTAAATTATGGAGTTGGAAGACTACAAATACGAAAAGGTCGCTACAAAACCTGAAGAGAAAGATGAAAATTTTTCCGTTTCTTTTCTGGGCATGGTAAAAAAATATCAGACATTTTGATCACAATTTAGTAACTCTTTTTTTTTTAGTTTAAATACTCGACTCTCTCCGATAAAATTCTAATTTTCTTCTCGATTGTTTTATCCTTACTTGCAGGAGTCGCAATCACCTTATCGAAATTAGCATTTGGTAATGCAACAGGAGCGCTAGTGTACCACGCGTACACATTAGAAATTAATGGTACATCACCAGAAGTGGCAGGACCTGCTGGAGAAATTTTAATGGCCGCAATGCTCACGTTTGGGGTCGTGACTTCCGCTATCGGAGTGGTTGTTCTCGTTGGAATGTACCTAGCAACGGTTTTTCTAAATTACACCGCTCTGAATCAGGTAATAGAACTAATTTTTATGAGAAAAATAATATTTTTTTTAGACCTTTAGGATCAGGAAACTTTTCTTTTCGAGAGTCCTAAATCAGGATATTTCTTGGTACGACCAACACCAAACCGGAGACTTCTCGAGCAGAATTGCTGAGTAAAACCGCTCATTTTTTTTTAATATTTCTTCTCATTTTGTAACTTTTAGCGACTTAACAAAAATTGAAGAAGGATTGGGCGAAAAGTTTGGCGTAACCATGTTCTATGGAAGCATTTTTATATCAAATTTGATTCAAGCTTTGGTAATGGGGTGGGAATTTGCATTAATCTGCATGATCCCAATTCCGATTTCGATGACCACCATGACATTTATTTCTTTCGTAAGAGTTTAGGGAAAAACTTAGGTTCACAATTCAGAAGTTTATTTGTAGATAACCTCCAAGTTAACAAAACAAGAGACAGAAGCTTATGGAGAAGCTGGGTCCATCGCGGAAGAAGTTTTAACATTGATTAGAACCGTCGTCGCATTTGGAGGTCAGGCAAAAGAAGAAGAAAGATACAAAAGTCACTTGGTAACTGCAAAATATAACAACATCAAAAGGTCACTTTTCACTGGAGCTCATCGGGGAATTATAACTTTTTTCTTCTACGCTGGTTCTACCTTAACCATATGGTACGGTGTGAAGCTGATCATCAAGAATAGAGAATTACCGTTAGATGAAGTTACCTACGATGCGGGAACTATACTCACGGTAATATTATGGGCTCCAAAAGTTACCGAGTAAACATGGCTTGTGATTTGTAGATTTTGTACAGTATTTTAACTGCCCAGCATTATTTTGGAGTGGCCGTTCCAAATATGGAGTCACTTGGTGTTGCAAAAGGTGCCGCAAGTAAAATTTTCCAAGTTATTGCTACCAAACCGATTCTTAATAAGTCAAGAGGAAACGGTAAAAAACCGAAAGAAATTGCTGGGAAAATTACTTTCGACAAAGTCCACTTTAATTATCCTTCCAGAAGAGACGCCAAGGTGAGTTTAAATGCAAAAATAATCAAAACCGATCCACGGTACATCGTATGGTTTATAGCTTTCTTGACAATGGTAAGAGCTTTAATTCGCTATCTTTACAAAAAAACTTTTTTCAGATCTTAAACGGATTTAATTTAATCATAAACTCAGGTGAAACCGTTGCAATAGTGGGAGGTTCTGGCTGTGGAAAATCAACATGTATTCAGCTACTGCAAAGATTTTATGATCCTGATTCTGGCTCTGTAAGTTTTTTCAATGTTTGTTTCACCTTTTATATTAGCAACTTTGATAGATATACATCGACGACAATAAAATGGCTGATTTAGACTTGGATTGGTTGAGGAGTCACATTGGAGTTGTTGGGCAAGAACCGGTACTATTTGAAGGAACCATTTCCGAAAATATTAGGCTCGGTTACTTAGATGCTACTCAAAATGAAATAGAAGCGGCAGCAAAAAAAGCAAATGCGGATAGATTCATTATGGCCCTGCCGAAAGGTTACATGACCGTAATTGGGGAGCGAGGAGCCCAATTATCTGGCGGCCAAAAACAAAGAATTGCAATTGCTAGAGCTTTGGTACGAAAACCAACCATTTTGTTATTGGATGAAGCCACTTCAGCTCTAGATACCAAAAGTGAACTTGTTGTTCAAGCTGCGTTGGATGCTGTAAGTAACTGTTCTTTGTTATTTCCATCTTTATTCGGAGATTGCAGGCTACTCATGGATGCACCACCGTTTTAGTGGCTCACAGATTGTCGACTGTTAGAAAAGCCGACCGTATTGTCGTAATTGCTGATGGCCAACTGCAGGAAGAAGGATCGCACGAAACTTTGATGATGGCTAAAGGAGCTTATTATAAGTTGGTTGAAGCTCAATGTAATAAAACTGAAAAATTTGACGATGATATAATTCAATCGATTGGTAAGAATAAAATCCTTTAGAATATATTAAGATAAAGCTCCAATTTTAGTACAAGAGGAAAAGGAAGATGGATTGAATAAAAAAAGTTCCGATGTGCTTGAGGATGAGATGCTTTCAGTTCAGGATGACGATGTAGATGTAAGAAGGTTCCAAAATGTAGTGGCGCAATAAATTTATTATTCTTAGGTCATCCAAGAAACTGAGACCCCCGAAACTGGCTCTTCCTTATGGACGATCATGAAATATAATTCGCCTGAGTGGTGGATCATCACAATTGGATGCATGTGCTCCTTAATTACTGGTGCTATGTTACCTATCTTTAATATCGTGTTTGGTAAAGCAATTGGGGTAGGTTTTGTTTTCTTTTATCTTCCGTGCCAAAATTCGTGATGTTGTTAAAGGTTTTAGCAGACGGTGACCCGGAAGGAGTACGAAAGGAAGTCAGTAAATACTCCGTCATGATCCTTTCTTTAGGAATAATTACTCTATTTATTACAATCTTAGAAGTAAGTTTTGCATTAATTCAATTACGATCTCTTTCCAACAAATAATTTCAGTCCTCAACATATACAGTCGCCGGGGAAAAACTAATAATGAGATTGAGGACCCTTATGTTTAAATCCGTATTAAACCAAGAGATGGGTTGGTTTGATAATAAGGATAATGGAGTTGGAGCTATATGTGTTCGGCTATCTAGTGAAGCGGCAAGTTTACAAGGAGCAACTGGTCAAAGAATTGGAATGATGATAAGTTCAGCGACTACTCTCCTATTGTCGTTTACTGCAGCTTACTATTTCCAATGGAAGCTTGCGTTGGTGGCGTCATGCTTTGCACCTCTTATCATACTGTCAATTATGTTTCAACAAAAGATGTTGGTAAAAGAAAGCCAGAAATATTACGAATCTCTACAAAACTCTACGAAGGTAGACTGTAGCTCACTTTGCAATTATTTTTTTCATTGTGCTCGAAATTTAGATTGCTGTTGAAGCTATCAACGGGATTCGAACAATAGCATCGTTGGGATGCGAGCATGTTTTTCAAGATAGGTATAAGAAAGAACTCATTCCTTACCAAATTGCGGCAAAACGGAGCACTCTGTCCAGGGGTGTCGTTTATGGTTTATCACTAAGTGTGATGTGCTTTACTAACGTAGCCGCGTATTGTTACGGAGCCAAGCTAGTAACAGATGAAGATATCAAGTACGGTGAAATATTTGTGTACGTAAAGTTTATCTTAAAAACGAATTTTTTTTATTTAAATGTAATTTTGTAGTGTAACGCAGTGTTTGGTTTCTTCTTCGGCGGCTTTGGGTTCATCTCTCGCTTTTTCACCAAACTTTTCTAAAGGTTTGATTGCTGCCAGCAGAATATTCCAATTATTAAACCAAATGCCTAAAATTGAGGGTGGTTTCCAAAACATTAAAGAGAAATGGGTATTTTGATTTGAGAGGTACGATTGTTTGGGTTAAGTTTTTGTTATTTTAGGCATCTGGAAATTTACATTTCAAGAACGTATTTTTTTCATATCCAAGTCGTCCAAATGTTTCAGTTCTAAATGATTTGAACTTGACGATTTTAAAAGGTAAAATGGTGGCTTTGGTTGGACCCAGTGGTTGTGGAAAGTCAACCATTGTTCAATTATTGCAACGGTTTTACGATCCAACATCGGGATCGATCACCGCCGATGAACGAAGAATTGAAAGTATGAACCTGGTCGCTTTGCGATCTCACATGGGAGTTGTCTCTCAGGAATCGAATCTTTTCAGAAAAACTATTGCCGATAATATTGCGTATGGAGATAACACCCGAACGGTTAGAAATGAAGAAATTATTAGCGCTGCCAAGCAAGCAAACATTCACACCTTCATAACATCTTTACCATTGGTAAGTCAATTTCTCCATATTATATCTTACTCCTCTATCCTTCACTCTTGAAGGAGTGTATGGCGACTTTATGGTTCTCTTGGCAAATTACTCCCGGTGGTTTGCCATTGCCTGCCGAGAAAAGAGGGTTATAATGAAGTTAATTTTAGGGTTACGAAACAAAATTGGGTGATAAAGGAAGCCAATTATCAGGCGGTCAAAAACAAAGAATTGCTATTGCAAGGGCTTTGGTGAGGAATCCGGATGTGCTGCTTTTGGATGAAGCAACCTCCGCGTTGGACGCCGAAAGTGAAGCAGTCGTAAAGGAAGCTTTGGATGAGGCAAAAGTTGGTCGCACGTGCATTGCTATCGCTCACAGATTGACGACGATCCAAAACGCAGATATAATTTGTGTGATAAATAACGGACAGATTGTAGAAATGGGTACACATACTGAATTATTTAACAAAAGAGGCCTGTATTATAACCTTTACACCGCACACAATAATAATTGAAAGCTAAAAAACGAGAAAAACTCATTGCTACTAATGTAAAAAGTTAATTTTTATTTTTGGTCCCACTTAAGCCGTGTTTTATAATAATTATAAATGGTATATGTATATTTAAATAAAAATCTGACAGTTGTAGCTAGCTAAACTTTTGATTTTGTTTAGAAATGATTTGATTTTGAATGTAAGTGATCAATTGTATATTTTTTAATTAAGTTTTTGTTTTTATCAACTCTATTAAAATATAAATATATACAAACATTTCAATTGCAAACTATAGCTACTATATTAAAACATAAGCACTTGTTTACAATTAGTTGTGTTGCTTGACGTGGTCCGCTGCTCCCATTGCGTCTTGCAATATTACAGCGTCGGTTGATGTTACGGCCAACTGGACTTCATCCATATTGAATCTACCTGGAAAAGAGGGCAAAAACCAGGTGCCATGATTATGTGTGGTGTGTTTTAGAGAAACAAATTAAGCATGGTGTGTTGATTTGAGATTGTTGTCCTGAGGGGTGATAATTTGAGGTTTGAAAGTTATGTGGATAGAAAATTTGGTTCCGCTGACCGTGTAATCATTCGCAGTTGCGGTGTGATGAATGTGAGATGAAGTGGAATGTCGGAAATTTACGTGTTGATCGTGAATTTTGTGTGTCTCGGTACCCCGGGGATCAGCCGCGGGTACTTGTTTGGGACAACTGGGATAATGTGGTTGTAGAGCATACCGCTCTGCTCTGGGCGGGGCTAGTGGGTACAATTTGGAAATTAACATGCAGGATTTGGGCGGGGCGATTGCGAACAATTTGGGCGGGGCGTGAGTGTACAATCTAAGAGTCGTGCAGTTGTTGGGTGGGGATCGGAGGTAGGGAAATGTATTGGGATTGGGATGCAAGGCATAATGTCTTTGGTTAATCCATGAGATTTGGGACCCGGTGACCAACTTAAACATTGTATTTCGCTGCCACTTCGAAAACAACATTTAATTTAGTCATGGGGTCGGTAACACCTGTTAATCTGGATTTTAATTCGCGTACCATCTGGATCATGACTGGTATGTTAATGAGCTGATCAAGTTCTCTAATCTCATGGAGTAACGAAGAAAAATCATTAGTATTTGTGACGGGATTTGGGGTTGGGTTTAAATTGATTTCTACTCGGGGAGAGGAAAATTGGGGGTTTTGAGGACGATATGGCAGGGCGGGAAAAGCATTGATATTTTGGAAATTTGGTGAAGGAGTGGCGGTTGAGTTTGGGGTATTGTCGCTGCGCTTGGCTTTTGCACTCACCTTTCCGGCGTAGTCGATGTATTTTGGGCATTGATTCCAGTTGGCCGCATGATCCCCGCCGCAGTTGCAGCAGCGGACGTTGTCGTCTGGGATGGTTCGGGAGCATTGATTGGTGGGATGGTCCCCGGTGCACTTGACGCACCGGGGGTTGATATTGCAGTGAGAAGACCCATGTCCGTAATTTTGACATCTAAAACATTGGAGGAGATGAGTCTTCTTGTTCAATTCTTCGAATCGAATTATAATTGGGCCGATGTTTCTGACTTGTTTGATTTCTTGTAGTGTGGTGCCAGCTGCGAAGTCGATCAAGAATGAAGATGTTAAATCCCGATATTTGTTTTTTAATTGCGTTATTTTTGAAACTTTAATCTTGTGTTCATTGAGGAGTTCTTCCTCAATGTAATCCGGGGCCATGAAGGGTGATCCTTTCATCACCAGCTTGAGGGTTCGATCCTCCTTGAACCCGTAAGTATACCCTTGTATACCTCCGGGGACAAGGAGGGTACTTTTCAGGGCGTTGTGGTCTTCCCTGGTTGCGGTGTAAATCCAGGTTTGGCCCCGGATATGTTGGATTTTTATTTCTTCTCGAGTTAGTGGCTTCACGCTTTCCATAAATGATTTTAGATTGCCAATGGGTGATGAGAGGATGATAGGCGGAGGTCGAATTGTTTTGGCTGTAGAGTTTGCGTCTGTGTTTGGCCGGGCTCCCTGGGAGACGGGAGGCCTCACTCTTCTGGACGATGGAACCACCTTCCAAGCAGGTTCGTTGGTGGGTTGAGGAAGGCGTTCGGGAACTTTTTCAAGAATCCCGAAGCGATTGTATAAGTTGATGCCCGGGGCAACTTGATTGATGGTTAAGGTTTGGGTTTCCGTAATTTCCATGTTATCCGCTTCTGAACTTGAACTTGAAGTGGCCTTGAAGGTGAGTGGCGAACAAAGCTTCGCAAATTCTTCGTTTGACATTTTGGGCACACTCTTGGGAGTTTCCATGGTCGGTTTCTGGATAGTAACTAGTTTTTTCTTGGTAGGATTGGTTTAATTAAGTGATTCCTATTATTTATTTAGACCTGAAACTTTACAATTACCGACAAAACGTTTTAATTTTTCTGCTTTTTTTGTAATTTTGTATGTTTTTATATCGTATTATTACCTAGGCTGATGATAAATCAGTTTCTTAAGCGTGTATAATAAAAAGTATTTTGTTCAGATTTAATCTGAATATGTAACAGATGTGGCCAGTAAAACTTATTTTAATTTTGTTTATCTTGTTGATGATATTTTCAAACGCATTAAAATGAAATAACTGCCATAGCAATTTTTTAACTAAAGTGAATTTAAACATATTATCTGCCGTTTTTTTCACAATTGAAAAAAGAAATATAAATATTATATAAACTGAATTGAAAAATGGAACAATAGACAAAAGCATTAAAATAGCACTCCAAGATTAGATAACCCAATTTATTTATTTACACATCAAATTTTTACTTTACCCATCGTAAAATGATATAACAGTTAAGTTCAATAAAATTTGTTTTATAGTTTAAAGTAATGAAACGTGAAAATTATCAATATGAAGAAATCGATACAAAAAGGTAAAAAATATTAGTTCATAATTTCTCATACTTGCTGAAAAACTTTTTTAGTGGAGAAGAAACAGAGCCGAAAAAAAAGAAACGAAAACATCTCCGGTTTCTTATTTCGAATTGGTAAAGCAAATTGGAACAAAAACCCCTATAATAAATTTCTATGATTGTAGTACAAATTTTCCACAATTTTGGACAAACTTTTGTTGATCTCAGCTGCTCTGCTTTGTATAACCAGCGGCGCTACCGAAGCCGTTTTTTCGATTGCGTTTGGACGATGCATCGGAGCGATCGTAAATTTTTCGACATATTCATCAAATGCCACCAATCAAACCGAAAATTTTACTAATAGAGCCAACGAATTTGCTATTTCAGCTGCAAGTATTACAGTAATTATTTTTGTTACATTTTATGTCGGTACGGCCCTGTTTAGTTATACCGCAATAAGGCAGGTGCGTACTATAAATTTAACGTAATCAAAAAAAATTTGGAAATTTCATTTTGTAGACTTCCAAAATTCGGGAGTTGTATTTTTCCCGAGTAGTCAATCAGGATATTTCTTGGCATGATCAGACTTCTACAGGAGATTTTGCGAGTCGTTCGGCTGAGTGAGTAACACTTACATTACATTTTAAATGATATTTCTATGATTTTACACCTGCTTCCCATAAGCCACCAAATTGAGGATTGTGATGGGAAATAACGTCAAATTAATTTTGTTACACGTGACAATTTCAAAATTAAACGTATTAAATAGTTGTTAAATCCTTAAGATTTTTATTTTACAGCGATTTGCAGAAAATCGAAGAGGGCATCAACGACAAAGCAGCGATGGTACTTTATCAAACTTCTTGTATAGCAGTAGGTACCCTGCAATGCCTCTGGATTGGATGGAAACTAACACTGATCGGTTTTTTAACGTTACCAATTTCTTTAATGGTGTTAGCTTGCATTGGAAAGGTAATTAATAAGGATCTTGAAACGTGGATGCAATAATATGACAACAGCTTCTTATAGCTTACCACAAAAATAACTAATAATGAGGCCGAAGCATACGGCAACGCAGGAAAAGTTGCCGATGAAACTTTAAGTTACATTAAAACCGTGGTAGCATTTAATGGACAAAAAGTTGAATCCAAACGATATGATGAAATCCTCCTGGGTGTTGCGAAAAATAATACGAGAAAATGGTTTTTTGTTGGGCTCTCCAATGGCGTTACAACGTTTTTAATTTATTTGAGTTTGGGTATAATAGTTTGGTATGGAGTTCATCTCATAATGGAAGAGAGCAAAGAGCTCCATGGTTATAATATCGAAAAGTTGGCGACAGTAACTAAGGATTCATCCAGAGAATAGAAGTGATTCATTTTAAATTTTTTTAGATCTACAACAGCGCATACACTACATTTATATACGTTGGGTGCTTAAATCCATATTTGGAAATGTTCAATTCCGCAAAAGGAGCTGCCAAGAAAATTTTTAATGTTATCGACAGTCGTCCATTTATTAACGTATCCTATAAAACAGGAATCAAAATGGACAAGATGGAAGGAAGCATTATTTTCAAAGATGTTCGGTTTTGCTATCCAGCTCGAAACCAAATTGAAGTCTGTGGACTGGGTTTCATTTCAAAAAACATTTTAATTTTAAAATTTCTTTCAGATTTTAAAGAATTTAAACTTAAATATTCTATCTGGAGAGACGGTTGCTTTGGTTGGTAGTTCTGGCTGTGGAAAATCAACAATAATCCAACTCATTTTAAGATTTTATGACGTCACACAGGGAAAGGTATTCGGTTATTCTCGCCAAGGGATTTTTTTCAAAAGGAAGTTTTAGATCTTTATCGATGAAACCGAAATTAGAAATTTAAATTTAGCTTCTTTGAGGGAGCAAATTGGGATGGTGGGTCAAGAGCCAGTCTTGTTTGATGAAACCATTGTAGAAAATATAAGATTGGAAAACTTGGATGCAACTCAGTCTGAGGTGGAAGAAGCTGCGGAGAAGTCCAATGCCCATTCTTTTATCCTTTCTCTTCCTAATGGTTATAAAACCATAATTGGAGAAGGCGGTTCTCAATTGTCTGGTGGTCAAAAGCAAAAAATTGCGATAGCACGAGCGTTGGTGCGAAAACCAGCAATTTTATTATTAGATGAAGTGACTTCCGCTATGGATTCCAACAGCGAGGCTGTGATTCAGGAAACCTTAGATAAAGTAAAAAAAGACCGGTTTGTTCATAAAATTTTAATGATTTTTAAACTCAAGATTAGGGGTGAATGTACGACGTTGATCGTTACTCACCAACTGGCAACCATACGAAAAGCGGATCGAATTATCGTTTTGGATGATGGAAAAGTTGCAGAAGAAGGTTCTCACGATCACTTAATATCTTCCAAAGGAATCTACTACAATTTGGTGGTTACTCAATTTTCTAAGAGTGAGAGCGAAGACTTGAAACGATTTGAATGTGGTAATTGAAGACTTAACCACGAGAGTTTGAATTTGACCCAATGTTTCTCCAATAACTCGAAACCGGTGAAAGATATAAAAAATGTTGAGGAAGTCATTCAGTAGGAAAAAACAAATAATTTTTGCACCATTTTTGAGGTATTAGAGAAAAGCTGGAGTGAATCCAAAAAAAAACGAAAAACTTTTTTATTTAATTTATATTTTAACGCAACTGCAGTTTGCTTTTTTGTACTTAGAAACCATGGAAAGTAAGAAAAATCTAACCGTGCAAGATAATTTGATTCAGGTTGAAAAAGTTTCTGTTAAAACGCATCAAACTTTTACGGCAGTTTGGAAAATTTTAAATGCTTACTTATCTCCAAAATGGTGCGTAATCGTCGGATTGATTTCTTCCATTTTAAATGCGTTTGGGTTGGTAATCTGCAGCTTCCTACTTGCAGATAGTTTTTCGGTAAGATGGGGAAGGATTAAAAATTAATAACTTTTTGTAATCTTTAGGTTATGTCTGGTAAGGATTCCAAATTCGTTATAAGTCGAATCAATATCTATGCCTTGTGTTTGGTCATCCTTGCCTTTCTGATGTTCGTGATACGCTTCCTGCAGGTAAAATACTTAACGAAGAAAATCGAAAAGGTCAACCTGGTGTAGATATTTTTGGTAGGTATATCAACAGAACAATTAGCGATGAACCTAAGGAGTTCCATGTTTAAAACAATGATACACCAAGAGATAGGATGGTTTGATCTGAGCAAAAATGGTGTTGGATCTTTGGGGGCTAGATTGGCTGGAGAACCATCAAATGTGCAAACCGTGAGTGCTTTTCCAGTAGCACTGGTATATTTTTTTACCTGAACGTATTTTAGGCGATTAATTTGATCTCAGTGTCGATGCTTACCATAACCATGATTCCTTTATTACTCTGCATAGGATTCTATTTATCTTGGAAGCTCATGTTAGGCTTCTTGTCATTTTTTCCAATCGTGATCATCATGTTGTATCTGGAACAAAAGTTATTGGTAGACGAAGATCGCAAAAGCATGGAATTCTTAGAAAAATCAACCAAGGTCTGGGTTTAATAGTTTAACTTGACATTTTCTTTTATAACCAATGCATCCTATAGTTGGCCGTAGAAGTAATCAGCAACGTACGAACTGTAGCATCCTTAGCTGTCGAAAATGTTTGTTACGACCGCTACATCCTCAGACTAAAAGCGCACAAGAGTTATACGATGCGGAATATTCACATCAAAGCAATTGTGTGCGGGTTTTCGAAATGTTCGCTGATCATTTCCTACATCGTAACCGTATATTACGGTACTTATTTGATTCAAAGCAGGGAAATAACCTCTACAACTATCATTGCGTAAGATTTCCACTTTGGGTTTGAAAGTTGGGTATTGGAACAAGTCATTTCCTGCAGATGACGACCATGCAGAACACAGAGAAAGTGATTAACTTTCGTAAAGTTCGTCATCTGCATCAGGAAATAATCACAAGAACCTCGAAAGTGGAAAAATGATTTACTATAGTTCTTTTTAGCATGACAGAAATTTTTTTACTTTCCACCTGGAGCCTAATTTCTACAGTGACGTTCATACCAAATTGTACTAGAGGATTTGTGGCGTGCAATCAAATTTATGAGTTCTTGAGACAAAACCCGGAAAACAAAGATTTTAATAAAAATCAAGATAAAGAAAAAGTGGTAAATTGGACAAATTATCGGACACCATTACATTCCAGAAGTTACTTTTCAGATTGAAGGTGATATTGAATACAAATCCGTCTCGTTTTCGTATCCCATGCGACCGGATGTTAAAATACTTGATGACCTTAATCTCTCCGTTTTGAAAGGAAAAACCGTGGCACTGGTAGGTCCCAATGGATGCGGAAAGTCTACCATTACTCAACTCCTAGAACGTTTTTATGATTCTAAATCCGGAAAAATAACAATTGGGAATACTGATATTACTGGAGTCAAATTGGAGACACTTCGATTTCGTCTGGGAATCGTCATGCAAGAACCGAACTTATTTAGTCGAACGATTGAGGAAAACATATCTTATGGTAATACCGAGAAGGTGGTATCAAGAGAAGAAGTAATTGAGGTTGCCAAAAAAGCAAACATTCATACCTTCATAACAAGTTTGCCTCTTGTAAGTTTTTGAAGTGGTGAAATGAGAGACTTTGATGTTTGTTTTAAGGGTTACGAAACCATGCTTGGTGAGAGGGGCACCCAGTTATCTGGTGGACAGAAACAACGAATTGCGATTGCTAGAGCTTTGGTGCGCAATCCGGAAGTTCTTATTTTGGATGAAGCTACTTCTGCACTCGATTCAGAAAACGAAAAGGTATGTAAAGGTTTTTTAAAGAGTTGGGCCATGCTTACAGCCTTTTATTTTATTTTAGATAGTTCAAAATGCTCTAAGAATGGCGATGAAAGAAAGAACTTGCATTGTGATTGTCCACAGACTGAAGACGATTGTAGATTCAGATGTAATTGCGGTGATAAAAGAGGGTCGAGTTGCCGAAAAGGGCACCCATCAAGATCTGATGAACAAAAAGGGACTATACTGGACTCTTTACAATGCTCAATATTAATCATGATGTTATTTTTAAAATTTTAGGGAATAAATTTTTTCAACAGGTCTGTTTGTTTTATTTGGGAAGGTTTCCTAAAGTTAGAAAAAGATTTTTGAAAACTGTAAAAGAAACGGTAACCTTCAAATGGAGAACAATTTTGGAACAGAGCTCGACTGATGGACTTGGTGGTGGTGTTTTAGCCGTTCCATCATTAAAAAAAATTATTATTATTCTAAATTATAAAACAAAATTTTTAAATATCAAGAACTAATATTATTCTATGTACAGTTCTGACATCATATGCACATTACATCATCACTGTCAGCATTCGCTATCAGAACCCTACACATCTCACTTTTTATCCATGCCGGGTTGAAACGTTTGTGTCACAATGTTAGCGTCAAAATAACCGCATCCCAAATATCCGTTTTTTCTTCCTCCTGGTTTTGCTTCTTGGCAGAATCATCGTGACCATTAATTTTAATATTAAATGTTTATTTTGGCAGATTACTCTGGGTGGTTTGCCATTGCATTCCGAGAGGAGAAGGTCATTACGTATTTAGATAAATTTTGTAGCCGGGTTAAGGATTGAACTTAGTCGATTATCGATATAATCGATAATATCACATACTTCTTATTTCTTTTTGAATTGCATTAGATAAAGACGAATTTTTATTTATTAATTATAAAACAAATCAAAAGCTTTTGGAATAAAATTCTAAGTGCTACAAAACTTGAGATTAATTTTATCACCATATTTTTTTATAATTACATCAGTTTACAGTTTTTATTTACCATAACTTAATTTCATGATCTTTACGATTGTTGGGCTCGGTAGCCCTTGAGACCTTGCATGTTGAATAAAAATAATTAGCTCACTCAGCAATATAACATAACAAGTAAGATTAGATAACAAATTTATTATTAGATTCCAATAAAATACAAAAAGTGGAATTAGTTAAAACTTAATTTTCATGTTGCATCGCTTTATATCACACTTAACTCAAAATTATGGAGTTGGAAGATTACAAATACGAGAAGGTCGAAACAAAACCTGAAAAAAAAGAAGAAAATATTTCTGTTTCTTATCTGGAACTGGTAAAAAAATAACAGACTTTTGGATCACAATTCTGTAACTAATTTTTTTTTAGTTTAAATACTCGAGTCTCTTGGATAAATTTTTAATTTTTTTTGCGGTTTGTTTCTCTTTATCAGCTGGCGTGGCAAACACGTTGACCAATTTAGTATTCGGCGATGCATCAGGAGCGCTGGTACTATACGTTTATACTTTGGAAATTAACGGTACATCTCCAGAAGTGGTGGGTCCTGCTGGAGAAATTTTAATGGCAGAAATGCAAAGATTTGGAATTTTGACCGCCATTCTTGCATCGCTAGTTTTCATTGGAACGTATTTTGCAACGGTTTTTCTCAATTTCACCGCTCTGAATCAGGTAATAAAGCCAATTTTTATGATCAAAATGATAAATTTTTTTAAGACCTTTAGGATCAGAAAACTGTTTTTTTCGAGAGTCCTAAATCAGGACATTTCTTGGTACGACCAAAACCAAACCGGAGACTTCTCTAGCAGAATGGCAGAGTAAGACCACTTTTCATCTTTTTAATCTTTCTTCACATTTTGTAACTTTCAGTGATTTAAAAAAAATTGAAGAAGGATTGGGCGAAAAGCTCGGCGTAACCGTTTTCTTCGGAGGCATTTGCATATCGAGTTTGATTCAAGGCTTTGTAAAAGGGTGGGAATTTGCTTTTATCTGTATTATCCCATTTCCGATCTCAATGATCACCATGTCATTGGTTTCTTGGGTAAGGATTTAGGGAAAAGTTTTGGTTCACAATTTATAAATATTGTTGTAGATAACCTCTAAGTTTACCAAAGAAGAGACAGAAGCTTATGGAGAGGCTGGGTCCATCGTGGAGGAAGTTTTAACTTTGATTAGAACCGTGGTCGCATTTGGAGGTCAGGAAAAGGAAGAAGAAAGATATAAGAATCACTTGAGATCGGCAAAAACAAATAACATCAAGAGGTCAATTTACAATGGAGCACAAAAGGGATTTCTGTCGTTTTTCTCTTACGCCAGTTTTTCCTTCACTATATGGTACGGTGCGAAGTTGGTCATCAAGAATAGAGGATTACCCTTAGATGAAGTTACTTACGATGCTGGAACCATGCTAACGGTAATTTGATGTGTAGGATCCAACAATTACCGAGTAATAATTGTTTGCGATTCGTAGATTATGTACAGTATTTTGACTGCTCAGAGTTGTTTTGGAATGGCCGTCCCATATATCGAGTCGCTTGGTATAGCAAAAGGTGCAGCAAGTAAAATCTTCCAAGTTATTGCTACCCAACCGATTCTTAACAAGTCGAGAGGAAAAGGTAAAAAACCGAAAGGAATTGATGGGAAAATTACTTTTGAAGAAGTTCGCTTCAATTATCCTTCCAGAAGAGATGTCAAGGTGGGTGATAAATGTTGTTATATCCAACAACATTTTGAAGTAACTTGTTTTAGATCTTAAATGGATTTAATTTAACCATAAATTCGGGCGAAACCGTTGCGTTAGTGGGAGGTTCTGGTTGTGGAAAATCGACATGTGTACAGCTACTACAAAGATTTTATGATCCCGATTCAGGATCTGTAAGTTTCTCTAAGCGTTCTTTCTTATTTTATATTCGTGACCTTACTAGGTATACATTGACGACAATAAAATAACTGACTTAGACTTGGATTGGTTGAGGAGTCACATTGGAGTTGTTGGGCAAGAACCGGTATTATTTGAAGGAACCATTTCAGAAAACATACGGCTCGGAAATTTGGATGCTACTCAAGCTGAAATAGAAGCGGCAGCAAGAAAAGCGAATGCAGATACATTCATTAGGGCTCTTCCGAAAGGATACATGACCGTGATCGGGGAACGAGGAGCTCAGTTATCTGGGGGCCAAAAGCAGAGAATTGCAATTGCTAGAGCTTTAGTACGAAATCCAGCTATTTTATTACTGGATGAAGCCACTTCTGCTTTAGATACCAAAAGTGAACGTGTCGTCCAAGCTGCCTTGGATTCTGTAAGTATTTGTTTGTTGTAAATTCGATATTGTTCATCTTGAAGTTGTAGGCCACCCATGGATGCACCACCGTTTTAGTCGCTCACCGATTGTCGACTGTAAAAAAAGCAGATCGTATTGTTGTAATTGCTGATGGTCAACTACAGGAAGAAGGTACACACGAAACTTTGATGCTGGCTAAAGGAGCTTATTATAAATTGGTCGAAGCTCAATGTAACGAAATTGAAAAAGACGAAAATGATATATTGGAATCGATTGGTAAGAATAGTAACCATTAATATACTGTTGTGTAGCTAACCATTGACATTTCAAAATTTCCACAATCGAGATTCCAACTTTGCATTTTTTTTCAAGTTTGAGATTATTTTTATTTACTCGGACGAATGGAAGTTGTTTGTTTTTAATTATTGTGTCAAACTAGTGGCATGCAGAAACGTGATTTACATAGGTGGGATATTGTCCTAAAACCTGAAGAAATTAAATCAATCAAGAATGGCAAAGCGTTTAATTTTGGTAATTTAATTTTTGTTTGTAGAGTTTTGTTTTCATACTAAATTGTAAATAATGTAGTGCGGTGGTAGCAAACTGCAATCGTTGGTACGCTTTAGAATTGCAAGATGGTGTAATAATTTATCGTGTGGTGAATTCGAAATGTGTAATTTGCCAATGAATTTTTCAAATTTGGCTGGCGAAGTTATCCAATGGGCACGACACGATTTTGGACACGATTTCAAAAACCTGAAAAATAAGAGGAAGTGAAAATTTTGTAGAAAAAGCAAGGAGGTGGCAGATAAACGAGTGGTGTATGAAGTCGAAAGCGCAACCACCGGATAGTGAAAATTTAGATTTTTGGAAAATTTAATTTTTTGGAAATGGTTTGGAATGGTATTAAGCAAGTTGAAATGGATTGTGAATGCCATAGTTATTGAGTGATGGTTTACTAGAAATTTATGAATAGATGAGTAAGGAAGATTTTACCTGTTTGTTACCGCATGAGGATATTGATGTAAAATTATGGATATGAAAGGTCATCCGATGTAATTATGGTTTGATGGAGTCATCTTTTTTGTAAATAGCATCCAAATTATTTTATTTTGCGTTTTTTAACGATTATTTTCGTCGTTTTTGTCACGATGCGTTCGAACATTTTGAAGTTGGGGGAGGCATCCCTCTCAGATCACGCTACTATTGCTTTTGAAATAGAAAGCGCAAAAGTGGAAGTAGTGAAATGCAGAGTGCCAAAAAAGACAGACTGGTGCCTCTACACAGAGACATTAAGGACTGAGCTAGAAGGCCTCCAATATGAAGTAACTACAATAGAGGATCTTGAAACAGCCTCAAATCACATTAATCATTGCATAACGAACTCATATGAGGCAAGTTGTCCACTGAAGAGAAAAACTGTCTCACGAGACGTACCTTGGTGGAATGCAGAACTGGAAATGCTAAAAGTCACAGCCAGGAAAGCATTCAATAGGGCCAAAAGAACAGGCCAATGGGTGGACTATTCAGAAGCCCTAACTAAGTACGATATAGAATTGAGAAAATCCAAAAGACAGTCATGGATGCGCTTCTGCGAGGGGATTGATAAAACAGTCCCAGCAGCACGCATTCAGAAAACTCTGGCTAAGGATCACTCAAATACCATTGGACTAATAAAACAGCCAAATGGTGCTTACACCGAGACCATCGGAGAAAGTTTAAATGTGTTGTTAAAAACACACTTTCCGGGGTCCACGACTGTAGCGACAACAAACCAGACGCAAGAAATGTCCCAAGTTAATGGAAATTTACATTCCAGTAGGGATAGCAGAAGGTTAGCAGGTAAAATCTTCAACCTGGAGAAAGTGAAATGGGCTATTAACAGTTTTCAGCCCTATAAATCACCTGGATGGGATGGAATATTTCCAGCCCTACTTCAGAAAGGAGTGGACTTGATCGCTCCATGCTTAACAGCAATATACAAAGCTAGTTACGCACTGGGGTATATACCCACATCATGGAGGAAGGTTAAAGTGGTATTCTTACCAAAAGCGGGCAGAAGGCCTCCCGAAGAGGCCAAATCATATCGCCCAATAAGCCTAACCTCCTTTCTTCTAAAAACAATGGAGAAAATTGTTAACAATTATATCAGAAGCGAAAATCTCAAAAGGGTACCGCTTCATATAAAACAATTTGCCTACCAGCCAGGCAAATCTACAGTGGATGCACTTCACCACCTTGTAAGAGAAATTGAAAAATCTCTCGAAGCAAAAGAAATTGCGGTCGGAGTATTTGTAGATATAGAGGGTGCATTTGATAACACCTCAATTGAATCTATAAAAACAGCCGCCGCAAGACATGGCATTGAGCTACCCACGATAAACTGGATAGAAGCAATGCTTAAAAGCCGAATAGTTACCGCTTCTTTAGGAGGGGAGGAAATCTCGATGGCTACGGCGAGGGGATGCCCACAAGGTGGGGTACTATCACCTCTCCTGTGGTCCATTGTAGTAAACGACCTACTAAAGAGACTAACTGACAAAGGATTCTGCGTGTTAGGTTATGCGGATGACATTGTCATTATAATTAAGGGCAAACATGACGGCGTAATCTCAAGCCTAATACAAACTGCCCTAAACAAAATAAGGGACTGGTGCGAAAAGGAGAAACTTACAGTAAATCCTTCAAAAACCATAATAGTCCCGTTCACTAGACGTAGGAAGAAAAGCCTAAAAGCCCCACAGCTTCAAGGCTCTACGATATGTTTTTCAGATGAGGTAAAGTATCTAGGGGTAACTCTGGATGCAAAACTCACCTGGAAATCGCATGTGGATAAAACTCTCTCCAAAGCAACAAAAGCCTTTTGGGCTTGCCGAAAACTCTTTGGAAAGACTTGGGGACTAAAACCGAAAATGATCCATTGGTCATACACGGCAATAATAATACCCATTGTCACATATGCATCAATTGTGTGGTGGACAAAAACTAAAGAAATCACGACACAAAGCAAAATGCAAAAATTGCAGCGGTTAGTGTGTCTGGGCATAACGGGAGCTATGCGTACAACCCCAACAGTGGCTATGGAAGCACTCTTGGATCTACCGCCTCTACACATACAAGTGCAGAGGGAGGGTCTACAAGCTGCCGTAAAAATTGCCCAAATCAGGAAACTCAAACCAGGAGACAAGACAGGTCACCTAAAGATACTGGACTTTCTAAAGCCAGATCTGTTTGAAAAACCTTTGGATATTATTCCAAAAACTTTTGACTTTCAACAGCCGTTTGAGGTTGTCATTCAGGACCGCAACACCGCTAGAAGCCAAATAATAAAAGTGGATAACAAATCCTCCAACTGGTATACAGATGAATCTAAAACTGAACAGGGAACAGGTATAGGCATATATGGCCCAAAATACACGGCATCAATAGCCTTAGGAACCTATCCTACAATTATGCAAGCTGAAATACTTGCGATTGAACTGTGTGCCCATGAATGCCTCCACAGGAATTTAAAGGGCAAGCAGATCAATATAATGTCTGACAGCCAAGCTGCGATAAAGGCACTCGAAGCAAACAGTTTTGAGTCCTTGTCCACATGGGAATGTCGACAATCTCTCAAGAAACTGGCAATGGGCAATAAAATTGCCCTACGCTGGGTGCCAGGTCATGAGGGAATAGAGGGTAATGAAATAGCTGACAGACTAGCTAGATCAGGCTCAAGAACGCTCCCGACTGGACCCGAACCATTCTGTGGGTTAACCAAAGCACACAGCGGGTTGGAGGTCCAAAAATGGGAGGCGAAGAGCAAAGAAACCTTCTGGAAAAATACACCAGGACAAAGACAGGCGAAGAAATTTATAAAGTACTCGACTGCAGAAGCAAAAAAGCTTCTTCTTCTAACAAAGAACGAAATTAGACTCATTACGGGGCTGTTCACCGGACACTGCCCGGTGAAATATCACCTCAAAAAAATGAGGCTGGAAGGAAACGACAGATGCAGACTTTGTGAATCGGAAACAGAGACGGCCGAGCACATCCTCTGTAACTGCAATGCCTTAGCCAGAACTAGGCTTAAACATATGGGACAGATACAACTGACGCCCAAAGAGGTAAAAAGCTTACCTCTCAGGAGCATTCTGTGTTTCGCAAGCGAAATTGAATTCCTGAATAACTAATTAGTATGGTTATGAACAAAAGATCAATACTGGTCGCAGTTCTGAAAGGCTCTCGTGGCCAAACGACCCCTAAGTACAATACAATACAATACAATGTTGTTAAAATTGGATTCCAGTTGGCATTTGATGAACAATTCGTTGCACTTAATTAAAATCACTAGTGGAACTATTATAATCACTAATTCGGTTTATTCGTTTAAAAAGATTAATTCATGTGTTTAACTTGCGACGTTTTTGGTTGTGACGCACATTTACGTTTATTGCTACTAGTAGTTCACTACTACTATAATAATATTTAAACTGATTTATTCGGCGCCAGATTTAAAAATGAAAACAATTTATTTATTTGTGTAATAATTTATTCCAGACTTATAAAATTTTTGTTGAACGTTTTAATTGTCTTTCAAGTTGTAGAAATTACTTGATGGTTAAATGTGTAAATTTGTAGGACAATTAAGCCTGATTTTTGGTTTTTTTTTTCAACTGCGTTGAATGAGGTTTAACAATCAAATCACGTTTCATTTGTTTTATCAATTTAAAATTAATAATCACATTCGTCTTGCTATTTATTCTCTGTACGATTTTGTTTTATTTAATGGTGGAAATTTTGAAATCTCTATTGAACTCGCTCCCTGGGAGAGTCTCATATTGCAAACTACGCCAAATTGGGCACGGACTTTAAAGAGTTGTTCGTCAGAACACGACAATACATAAGTTAAAATCCAGCTTTATTTTAGTAAAAGATAAAAAGGAAGATGATTTGAATAAAACAAGTACCGATGTGTTAGAAGATGAGATGCTTTCACTTCTGGCTGACGATGTCGATGTAAGATGGTTTCAAAATGTAGTAGCGCAATAAATTTATTATTTTTAGTTGGTAGAAGAAACTAAGACTTCCGAAACGAGCTCTTCATTATGGACGATCATGAAATATAATTCACCTGAGTGGTGGATCATCATTATTGCCTGCCTGAGTTCCATAATAACCGGTTCTTCTTCACCTTTCTTTTATATCATGTTTGGGGATGTAATTGGTGTAAGTCTTACTTCTTTTTAATTTATTGATCAAACTTTTTAAGTGTTGTTAAAGGTTCTAGCAGACGATGACGTGGAAGCAGTTCGAAGCCAAGTCAATAAATATTCTCTCATGATCCTATGTTTAGGAATAATTACTCTAATTGTTACAGTATTAGAAGTCAGTTTTGAAATAAATTTAATTATTATATCATGTGAACGAATAATTTTAGTACTTTACATTTGCTGTCGCCGGAGAAAGACTAATAATGAGACTGAGGACCCTTATGTTCAGGTCCATATTAAACCAAGAGATGGGGTGGTTTGATGAAAAGGATAACGGGGTTGGAGCTATATGTGGTAGGCTATCTGGTGAAGCGGCAAGCTTACAAGGAGCAACTGGACAAAGAATTGGAATCGTGCTGAATTCAGCGACTGTTCTCCTAATTTCGTTTACTGCGGCTTTTTACTTCCAATGGAGGCTTGCGTTTATTGCATCCTGTTTTGCTCCTCTTCTCATATTGTCCGTTGTAGTTCAACAAAAGATATTAGAAAAAGAAAGCCATAGATACTACAATTCTTTAGAAAACTCTACGAGGGTAAAAGGAAGTTTGTTTTGATAATTTTTTTTATTACGTTTAAAATTTAGATTGCTGTTGAAGCTATCAACGGGATTCGAACGATAGTATCGTTAGGATGCGAGCACGTTTTTCAAGATAGGTATAAGAAAGAACTAGATCCTTACCAAATTACGGCAAAACGGAATTCTTTCTTCAGAGGTGTTGCTTATGGTTTATCTATAAGTGTGGCGAGTTTTGCTAATGCAGCTGCGTATTGTTACGGAGCCAAGCTGGTGAAAGATGAAGGTATCACCTACGGTGATGTATTTATGTATGTAGAGTTAAAAAAAAAAAAATTTGCGCTTTCATGTATTTTCGTAGTGTAGCCGGATGTTTGATTTCTTCTTCGTGGATGTTGGGAAATGCTCTCGCCTTTTCACCAAATTTCTCTAAAGGTTTGATTGCAGCTAACAGAATCTTCCAAATGTTAAACAGAACCCCTAAAATTGTGGATGGTTCTCAAAATATTAAAGAGAAATGGGTATTTGTATTTGAGAATTACGATTATTTGGGTTAACTTATCTTATTTCAGGCATCTGGAAATTTACAATATGAGAACGTATATTTTTCTTATCCAAATCGGCCAAGTGTTACAGTTCTGAAAGATTTTAACCTCTCGATTTTAAAGGGTAAAATGGTGGCTTTGGTGGGACCCAGTGGTTGTGGAAAGTCAACCATTGTTCAGTTATTGCAACGGTTTTACGATCCATCATCTGGATCGATCACCGCCGATGAACGAGGAATCGAAAATATGAACTTGACCGCTTTGCGATCTCACATGGGAGTTGTATCCCAGGAACCTAACCTTTTCAAAAAAACTATTGCCGATAATATTGCTTATGGCGATAACAGTCGAACGGTTAGCAAGGACGAAATTATTAGTGCAGCCAAGCAAGCAAACATCCACACCTTCATAACATCTTTACCATTGGTAAGGAAAATATAAGCTCAATTTTTCCATGTTATTTAGAATGATTTAAATTTAGGGTTACGAAACAAAATTGGGTGAAAAGGGAAGCCAACTGTCTGGTGGTCAAAAACAAAGAATTGCGATTGCAAGAGCGTTGGTGAGGAATCCGAATGTGCTGCTTTTGGATGAAGCAACCTCCGCGTTGGACGCCGAAAGCGAAGCAGTCGTAAAGGAAGCTTTGGATAACGCAAAAGTTGGTCGCACGTGCATTGCTATCGCTCACAGATTATCGACCATCCAAGACGCTGATATAATTTGTGTGATAAATAATGGAGGGATTGTGGAAATGGGTACTCACGCCGAATTACTCAATATAAGGGGCCTCTATCATAACCTCTATACGTTACAAAATCATAAATAAGAACCTTAATTTTGTATTACTTTAAACAGGTTCTAAAAAAAAGTCATGTGCACCAGTTCACCTTTTTAAGTTATTCCTACCTTTGAGTGTTGTATTATAATTTTAAGAAATGTTACGATTATTTAAATAAAAATTTGAAAATTGTCGCTAGTTAAACTGAACTTCAATTTTGTTTAATTTTCGTTGATATTTACAAATTGATTGATTAACAATTTATTAATTAAGTGAATTTAAATCTGCATTCTCATACTCATTCTAGATTTTGATTGTATTATCAATTTTCAAATCGACTGTAATTTTTTCAGGGAAGATTCTCCATCGGCGTAAAGGTGGAATGACCTACCGAGAAGTCCAATGCCCACTCTTTCATCATTTCTGTACTTAATGGTTATAAAGCCATAATTGGAGAAGACGGTTCTCAATTGTGGTAGTCAAAATTTTATTATTAGACGAAGTGACCTCCGCTATAGTTTCTAACAGCAAGGCTGTGATTCAGGTACCCTTAGATAAAGTAAAAATAAAGTAAGTAAAAAGTAGATCAAGTCTACCTGTCTACTGTCTTGCTATTTCACAACACTGAGCGCAACTATTCCCGATAATTTGTCGGGTTACGAAAGGGTTACGAAACCATGCTTGGTGAGAGGCAAGGGTGGAAGGACTATCAAAAATCTACCGGGAAATTAGCAGCCGGCGGTCCAAAAATGTAATTGTCACGCCTCGAACCAGCTCCGCCAGCGAAATTTTTATTTTATTAACAGCCCACAGTGCCATTGACCGGCGACGGCTCACCGGGAAATTTCAGAAAACGAAAAGTATGTAAAAGTTTCTTCAAGAGTGGGCCATATGCTTTTATTTTTATTTTGTTAGTTAAAAATGCTCTAATGATGGCGGTTGAAGAAAGCACTTGCATTGTGATTGCACACAGACTGAAGACGATTGACGAGTCGGATGTAATTGCGGTGATTATAGAGGATCGAGGTGCCGAAAAGCACACCTACCAAGATCAGATAAACAGGAAGAGACTATGCTGGACTCTTTACAATGCTCAATATCAATCATGACGTTATTTTTAAAATTTTATAGAATAAATTTCTTAAACAGTTCTATTTATTTTATTTAGGAAAGTTTTCCAAATTTGAGAAATGATTTTTGACGTTGTAAAAGAAACTGAAACCTTCAAGAGGAGAACAATTTTGGAAACAGAGCTCGTCTGCTGGACTTGGTGGTGGGCTTTTAACCGTCTCATCATTAAAAACAGTTATTATTATACTATATTAAACTAGCTGACCACCACAGAATCAATAATTTTTTCGTGAATTTTTGCGATGTTTTAATAGTTATTCTGCTATTTGAGATGGCGAGAAATCCAACAAATCAAAGATCATAAACATCGGTTCAGCCGTTCTCGAGTTATAAATGGTATAACTAACACGACTTTCTTTTATATATGGGGCATTCCACACCAAATCGACCACTTTTGAACCCGACCCATTTTGATTTTCCTGAAATTTTTACATATTATACTATCTCACCAACAACAGTTCTGTGAATTTTTTCAAAATTTTTTACTCAACCCAAAAAAAAGTTACGAATTTTTAGAAAAACTGCTGTTTTTTTTCAAACGATCGTAACTATTTCAAAAATTGACTAATCGGAACGTTTTTTTTTTGGTTTTGTTTGTCTTTAAACGTACTTTTCAGGAAAAAATACAAAAAAAATATTCAAACTTAGATTCTACAAAATTTTTCATTTTTTCGGAGAAAATCATTGATTTTTCAAATTTCGACACTTTTGATTTTTGATTTTTTTATTTCAAAAAAAAATCTGATTTATTTCGCGTATAACAACGCAAACCCCATAATGGGCCGACAATTCTTTCTATTTCTTTTGTTTAATTGAAAAATATTATTTGCGTAAAAATCAAACAAAATATTTTTTAATTAAAAAAAAAATAGAAAAAAATTTTGGCCCATTATGGGGTTTGCGTTGTTATACGCGAAATAAATCAGAGTTGTTTTTGAAATAAAAAAATCAAAACTCGAAAGTGGAAAAATTTGAAAAATTAATGATTTTCTGGGAAAAAATAAAAAATTTTGTAGAATCCAAGTTTGAATATTTTTCTTGTATTTTTTCCTGAAAAGTACGTTTAAAGACAAACAAAAACAAAAAAAAAACGTTCTGATTAGTCAATTTTTGACATAGTTACGATCGTTTGAAGAAAAAAAACATCAGTTTTTCTAAAAATTTACAGAACTGTTTTTGATGGGATAGTATAATACGTAAAATCAGTTGTGTAATTTTTTTCAAAATTTTTTACGAAGTTACAATTTTTCAGAAAAACTGATGTTTTTCTTCTTCAAAAAATCGTAACTATTTCAAAAATTGACTAATCAAAACGTTTTTTTTTTGTTTTTGTTTGTCTTTAAACGTACTTTTCAGGAAAAAATACAACAAAATTATTCAAACTTGGATTCTACAAAATTTTTTATTTTTTCGGAGAAAATCATTGATTTTTCAAATTTGTCCACTTTTGATTTTTGATTTTTTTATTTCAAAAGAAACTCTTATTTATTTCTCGTATAACAACGCAAACCCCATAATGGGCTCACATTTCACGATTGTTGGGCTCGGTAGCCCTTGAGACCTTGCATGTTGAATAAAAATATTTAGCTCACTCAGCAATATAACGTAACAAGTAAGATTAGATAACAAATTTATTATTAGATATCAATAAATTACAAAACACAAAATTACTTAAAATTTAATTTTCATGTTGCATGCATTAATCGCATTATATCACAGTTAACCCAAAATTATGGAGTTAGAAGATTATAAATACGAGAAGGTTGAAACGAGACCTAAAAAAAAAGAAGAAAATTTTTCCGTTTCTTATCTGGAACTGGTAAAAAAATAACAGATCTTTGGATCACAATTCTGTAACTACTTTTTCTTTTAGTTTAAATACTCGACTCTCTTGGATAAATTTCTAATTTTCTCTGCTGTTTGTTTCTCCTTAACAGCTGGCGTGGCAAACACCTTGTGCAATTTACTATTCGGCGATGCATCAGGAGCGCTGATATCTTACGTTTATACGTTGGAAATTAACGGTACATCTCCAGAAGTGGTAGGTCCTGCTGGAGAAACTTTAATGGCAGCAATGCAAAAATATGGGATTTTGACATCCATTTTTGCATCGCTAACTTTCATTGGAACGTATTTTGCAACGGTTTTTCTCAATTTTACCGCTTTGAATCAGGTAATAAAGCCAATTTTTATGATCAAAATAATAAATTTTTTTCAGACCTTTAGGATCAGAAAACTGTTTTTTTCGAGAGTCCTAAATCAGGACATTTCGTGGTACGACCAAAATCAAACCGGAGACTTCTCGAGCAGAATTGCAGAGTAAGACCACTTTTCACCTTTTTAATCTTTCTTCACATTTTGTAACTTTCAGCGACTTAAAAAAAATTGAAGAAGGATTGGGCGAAAAGCTTGGCTTAACCATTTTCTTTGGAGGCATTTGTGTATCAGGTTTGATTCAAGGTTTTATAAAGGGGTGGGAATTCGCCTTTATATGTATTATCCCATTTCCAATCACAATGATCTCCATGGCATTGGTTTCTTCCGTAAGAATTTAGAGAAAAGTTTTGGTTCACAAATCAGAAATTTTGTTGTAGGTAACCTCTAAATTTACCAAAGAAGAGACAGAAGCTTATGGAGAGGCTGGTTCCATCGCGGAAGAAGTTTTAACTTTGATTAGAACCGTCGTTGCATTTGGAGGTCAGGAAAAAGAAGAAGAAAGATATAAGAAACACTTGACATCGGCAAAAACAAATAACATCAAGAGGTCACTTTTCAATGGAGCACAGAAGGGAATTATGGCGTTGATCTTCCACGCCAGTTTTACCTTCACTATATGGTACGGTGCAAAGTTGGTCATTAAGAATAGAGGATTACCCTTAGATGAAGTTACCTACGATGCTGGAACGATGCTAACGGTAATATGATGTATGGGATTGGACAATTACCGAGTAATAATTGTTTGCGATTTGTAGGTTTTATACAGTATTTTGAATGCTCAGAATTGTTTTGGAACGGCCGTCCCATATCTCGAGTCGCTTGGTGTAGCAAAAGGTGCAGCAAGTAAAATCTTTCAAGTTATTGCTACCCAACCGATTCTTAACAAGTCAAGAGGAAAAGGTAAAAAACTAAAAGGAATTGATGGGAAAATTACTTTTGAGGAAGTTCACTTCAATTATCCTTCCAGAAGAGACGTCAAGGTGGGTGGTAAATGTTGTTTTATCCAACAACATTTTGAAGTAATTCGTTTTAGATCTTAAACGGATTTAATTTAACCATAAATTCTGGTGAAACCGTTGCGTTAGTGGGAAGTTCTGGTTGTGGAAAATCGACATGTGTACAGCTACTACAAAGATTTTATGATCCCGATTCCGGATCTGTAAGTTTCTCAAAGTGTTGTTTTTTATTTTGTATTCTTGACCTTACTAGGTATACATCGACGACAATAAAATAACTGATTTAGACTTGGATTGGTTGAGGAGTCATATTGGAGTTGTTGGGCAAGAACCGGTATTATTTGAAGGAACCATTTCAGAAAACATACTGCTCGGAAATTTGGATGCTACTCAAGATGAAATAGAAGCGGCAGCAAGAAAAGCGAATGCTGATACATTCATTAGGGCTCTTCCGAACGGATACATGACCGTGATCGGGGAACGAGGAGCTCAGTTATCTGGCGGCCAAAAACAGAGAATTGCAATTGCTAGAGCTTTGGTACGGAATCCAGCTATTTTATTATTGGATGAAGCCACTTCAGCTTTAGATACCAAAAGTGAACTTGTTGTCCAAGCTGCCTTGGATGCTGTAAGTATCAGATTGTTTTAAGGTTCATATTGTTCATCTTTAGGTTGTAGGCCACCCATGGATGCACCACCGTTGTAGTCGCTCACCGATTGTCGACTGTAAAAAAAGCAGACCGTATTGTTGTAATTGCTGATGGCCAACTGCAGGAAGAAGGTACACACGAAACTTTGATGCTGGCTAAAGGAGCTTATTATAAATTGGTTGAAGCTCAATGTAACGAAACTGAAAAATACCAAGATGATATATTCGAATCGATTGGTAAAAATAATATACTTAAATATATATTAAGATCAAGCTCTATTTTAGTAAAAGATAAAATGGAAGATAAATTGAACAAAAAATGTACTGATGCGTTAGAAGATGAGATGCTTTCACTTCTGGTTGACGATGCCGATGTAAGATGGTTCCAAAATGTAGTAGCGCAATAAATTTATTACTTTTAGTTGGCAGAAGAAACTAAGACTCCCGAAACGAGCTCATCATTATGGACGGTCATGAAATATAATTCGTCTGAGTGGTGGATCATCATTATTGGATGCTTGAGCTCCATAATCACCGGTTCTGCTACACCTGTCTTTTTTTATCATGATTGGGGACATATTTGGTGTAAGTTTTACTTCTCTTCAATTTTTTTTTGGTCAAACTTTTTAAGTGTTTTTAAAGGTTCTAGCAGACGAAGATGTGGAAGAAGTACGACGGGGAGTCAATAAATACTCGGTCATGATCCTATATTTAGGAATAATTATTCTTATTGCTACAGTATTAGAAGTTAGTTATGAAATAAATTTAATTACTATATCACGTCAGCGAATAATTTCAGTACTTTACATTTGCCGTCGCCGGAGAGAGACTGGTAATGAGACTGAGGACCCTTATGTTCAGGTCTATATTAAAGCAAGAAATGGGATGGTTTGATGAAAAGGATAACGGGGTTGGAGCTATATGTGGTAGGCTATCTGGTGAAGCGGCAAGTTTACAAGGAGCAACTGGTCAAAGAATTGGAATTATGCTAAGTTCAGCGACTACTCTCCTAATTGCGTTTACTGCGGGATTTTACTACCAATGGAAGCTTGCGATTATTGCATCATGTTTTGCTCCTCTTCTCATATTGTCCGTTATAGTTCAACAAAGGATATTGGAAAAAGAAAGCCATAGATACTACGATTCTCTGCAAACCTCTACGAGGGTAAACGGAAACTTTTATGTTAATTTTTTTTTATTACGTTCAAAATTTAGATTGCCGTTGAAGCTATCAACGGAATTCGAACAATAGCTTCGTTAGGATGCGAACACTTTTTTGAAGATAGGTATAAAAAAGAACTAGAACCTTACCAAATTACGGCAAAACGGAATTCTCTCTTCAGAGGTGCGGCTTATGGTTTATCCTTAAGTGTGGCGGGTTTTGCTAATGTAGCTGCGTATTGTTACGGAGCCAAGCTTGTGAAAGATGAAGGTATCACTTACGGTGATGTATTTATGTACGCAGAGTTAAAAAAAAAGAAATTTGCGCTTAAATGTATTTTCGTAGTGTAGCCGGATGTTTGATTGCTTCTTCATGGGCGTTGGGCAATTCTCTTGCCTTTTCACCAAATTTCTCTAAAGGTTTGATTGCAGCTAACAGAATTTTCCAATTGTTAAACAGAACCCCTAAAATTGTGGATGGTTCTCAAAATATTAAAGAGAAATGGGTATTTGTATTTGAAAATTACGATTATTTGGGTTAACCTATCTTATTTCAGGCATCTGGAAATTTACAATACGAGAACGTAAATTTTTCTTATCCAAATCGGCCAAGTGTTACGGTTTTGAAAGATTTGAACCTCTCGATTTTAAAAGGTAAAATGGTGGCTTTGGTGGGACCCAGTGGTTGTGGAAAATCAACCATTGTTCAATTATTGCAACGGTTTTACGATCCATCATCTGGATCGATCACCGCCGATGAACGAGGAATCGAAAATATGAACTTGACCGTTTTGCGATCTCACATGGGAGTTGTATCCCAGGAACCTAACCTTTTCAAAAAAACTATTGCCGATAATATTGCTTATGGCGATAACAGCCGAACGGTTAGCAGGGACGAAATTATTAGTGCAGCCAAGCAAGCAAACATCCACACCTTCTTATCATCTTTACCATTGGTTAGAAAAATAAGCTCAATTTTTCCATTTTATTTACAATGACTTATTTTTAGGGTTATGAAACAGAATTGGGTGAAAAAGGAGGCCAACTGTCTGGCGGTCAAAAACAAAGAATTGCGATTGCAAGAGCGTTGGTGAGGAATCCGAATGTGCTACTTTTGGATGAAGCAACCTCCGCGTTAGACGCCGAAAGCGAAGCAGTCGTAAAAGAAGCTTTGGATAACGCAAAAGTTGGTCGCACGTGCATTGCTATAGCTCACAGATTGACGACTATCCAAGAAGCTGATATAATTTGTGTGATAAATAATGGAGAGATTGTGGAAATGGGTACTCACGCTCAATTACTCAATACAAGGGGCCTCTATCATAACCTGTATACGTTACAAAATAATAAATAGGATCATCAATTTTGTTGTATTTTACACAGATTCTAAAAAAAGTCGTGCGCACGAGTTAAACTTTTTAAGTTATTCTTACTTGAGTGTTGTATTATAATTTTGAAAAATGTTACAAATATTTAAATAAAAATTTGACAGTTGTCGCTAGTTAAACTTCAATTTTGTTTAATTTTTCGTTGGAATTTACAAATTTATTGATTAGCAATTTATTAATGCCCGTTTGCACCACTTATCCTTAAAGTGTTAAGCGTCCCATAAATCAATAAGTGTCACTTATTGCATTGCACCACTGAATTAAGTGTCACTTAACATCGTAAGGATGTTTATTATTGGGGAATTCAAGTTCCCCTTATGATAAAGGGCGGCTTAGCTAAGCAAATTTAAAACAATTTAAAAGTTGAAAATAACGCAATTTCTTATTTTTTTATTATCTTTTGAGTTAAAATAAACGTTTAAATTACCTACGATTGTTGAGATGATAATCCACCAGGTACCTACAGAACTAAAATGATCAATTTTTGGTTAATAATTTGTCTTATTTAAGTTTTGAAGATTTTTTTTTAAATTTTGCGCCAATCAGTCGTAGATTCTTATTAAAAAGGCCACTTGGCCCTGCTTTCCTATCAACTCGCACTCGGCTAGGATGGTAGATTATATAGTAATTAAAATTTCAATGATGGACATAAGAATTGCCAAATGGAGCGAGGCCGTAGACCGAACTATATTGTCGTATATTTTTTTGGGATGAAGAAATTTATTTAATTATTTTTATTTTATATTTTTATTTTAAGAATTTAAATTGTAACGCCTCTGGTTATGATTGCAGAGGTGGGGGAATTTTGATTTTAAAATGAATGAAGAGATTGGCGAACGACGAGTTCGACCGGATGGTCGAAGTTTTGAGAAAGCAATTTTTTTTGAGTTTGTAAAAAAGTGAAAATTAGTGGAAAAATAAAATTTTAGTGAAGAAAATCTAATATTATTAATTTTGATTTGAATTGGGTTAAGTAAAATTTTATTAACGTAGAAGATCGCACGTTATCGAGGAAGAAAAGTCTGATTGAGCAGGCTGGGCAAAGTTACTGAATAATCCTGTTTTATTTTAAAAAGTTTGGAAAATTATAAAATCGAAATTATATTTAATTTAATGGAAAGTTTGAACAAAAGGAATATTTTAGTACATTTGGCGTGCCCATTACGTGGGGCATCTGGTGAACATTTTTTGATAAGTGGATTTTTGTAAAGTAAATGTTCACAAAAAACCTACCTTTGACCCTGAGATTTTGAAAAGTTTACAAAATGAGTTATTCCGAAATTATGAATTTTTTAAAAATGCAGAAGGAAGAGAGAGAAATACAGAAAAAAATCGAGAAAGAAGAAAGAGAGAGAGAAAAGAAAATCAAAAAGGAAGAAAGAGAAAGAGAAAAAAAGATTGAGGATGAAAAAAGAAAAATGCATATGAAGAAAATGGAAGAACTTATCGGGAAATGCTTTAAAAGTATAACCGAGAAAGTAGACATTATGATAGAAAATTCAACGGAAGAAATAGTAGTAAAAGAGCAAATTGGAGTAGAAGATGTGGCGAAAAAAATTATCGTGCAAGAGTGTCATGCAGGCGACACTGGCAAAAAGATCCTGATATTTAATAGAAAAACGATACGACAAATTAGGTGGAAGAAGATGCAAAAGAACAGAAAACTTAATTATGTGAGACAACGAGATAAAAAGAATTTCATGGAAGATAAAATAAAAGTTAAGCCTCCGGTGATGTTGCCCGGCAGGAATCAGATGTTCTGCTTAATAGAATGGAGGAAAAAAAATGGAAATGAAGAAGAAATATGGAATGAAAAAAATAAATGGATTAATCACTTACGGGTATGGTTAGATTTTGGAAAGTGGATGTTCGTTATTAGAAAATGTATGTGGTTTCTAATAAGCTTGCAAAAGAAATATAAAATGAAGAAGAAAATTGAAGCAAAGAAGAGAAGTGGTTCAGTAGATAGTAAATGGATTTGTACAAACGAGAAATGGGCATATCGTCGTGCAAGATGGAAGAAAGATTTAAAAATGATACTATTAACCCATTATTAGTTAGATGGAATACTTTATAGAAAATCAAAGGACAACCGCATGAAACTGGAAAAGATTAAATACTTAAAACCAAATTTTATCAACGCTGGCACTTGTTTAAACATCCAGATAAATGCATAAATTTTTAATTTCGATAATTATCACACGATGAGAGTTTTTAGATTGATAAGAAAACAACAAATAAATAATTTTCATCATATTTGAAAAATGAACATCATGAAGATAACAAATTAAATTTTTCTTTTATAAAATAATTTCGTAGTTATTATTGAATTACAATGTGAAAAATAATTTGAAGATATGTATTTCTATCGACTCATAGACGACTCAACTATTTAAGAAGATTGATGGAAAATTTGTGCAAATTTATTAATTATTGATGATTTTGAAGGTGCTAAGAAAACATTCATTTTTAGATGGTTTGAATTTTGTAAAATAGATGAGGGCTGTAAATTTGATTTGCCTGTTAGATTATTTTATTTTGAATTTAACATGTTATAATTTAGTTATTTCTGAAAATGTTAAAACTTGTTCTTCATTCCAAAGATACGACGTCGAATATCTTTCCCTAAATCCCTTTTGAATTTAGCAAAAGATAGGAGGGAGATGTCGTGTATTTTTTGGGATGAAGAAATTTATTTACTTATTTTTATTTTATATTTTTATTTTAAGAATTTAAATTGTAACGCCTCTGGTTATGATAGCAGAGGTGGGGGAATTTTGATTTTAAAATGAATGAGGAGATTGGCGAACGACGAGTTCGACCGGATGGTCGAAGTTTTGAGAGAGCAATTTTTTTTGAGTTTGTAAAAAAGTGAAAATTAGTGGAAAAATAAAATTTTAGTGAAGAAAATCTAATATTATTAATTTTGATTTGAATTGGGTTAAGTAAAATTTTATTAACGTAGAAGATCGCACGTTATCGAGGAAGAAAAGTCTGATTGAGCAGGCTGGGCAAAGTTACTGAATAATCCTGTTTTATTTTAAAAAGTTTGGAAAATTATAAAATCGAAATTATATTTAATTTAATGGAAAGTTTGAACAAAAGGAATATTTTAGTACATTTGGCGTGCCCATTACGTGGGGCATCTGGTGAACATTTTTTGATAAGTGGATTTTTGTAAAGTAAATGTTCACAAAAAACCTACCTTTGACCCTGAGATTTTGAAAAGTTTACAAAATGAGTTATTCCGAAATTATGAATTTTTTAAAAATGCAGAAGGAAGAGAGAGAAATACAGAAAAAAATCGAGAAAGAAGAAAGAGAGAGAGAAAAGAAAATCAAAAAGGAAGAAAGAGAAAGAGAAAAAAAGATTGAGGATGAAAAAAGAAAAATGCATATGAAGAAAATGGAAGAACTTATCGGGAAATGCTTTAAAAGTATAACCGAGAAAGTAGACATTATGATAGAAAATTCAACGGAAGAAATAGTAGTAAAAGAGCAAATTGGAGTAGAAGATGTGGCGAAAAAAATTATCGTGCAAGAGTGTCATGCAGGCGACACTGGCAAAAAGATCCTGATATTTAATAGAAAAACGATACGACAAATTAGGTGGAAGAAGATGCAAAAGAACAGAAAACTTAATTATGTGAGACAACGAGATAAAAAGAATTTCATGGAAGATAAAATAAAAGTTAAGCCTCCGGTGATGTTGCCCGGCAGGAATCAGATGTTCTGCTTAATAGAATGGAGGAAAAAAAATGGAAATGAAGAAGAAATATGGAATGAAAAAAATAAATGGATTAATCACTTACGGGTATGGTTAGATTTTGGAAAGTGGATGTTCGTTATTAGAAAATGTATGTGGTTTCTAATAAGCTTGCAAAAGAAATATAAAATGAAGAAGAAAATTGAAGCAAAGAAGAGAAGTGGTTCAGTAGATAGTAAATGGATTTGTACAAACGAGAAATGGGCATATCGTCGTGCAAGATGGAAGAAAGATTTAAAAATGATACTATTAACCCATTATTAGTTAGATGGAATACTTTATAGAAAATCAAAGGACAACCGCATGAAACTGGAAAAGATTAAATACTTAAAACCAAATTTTATCAACGCTGGCACTTGTTTAAACATCCAGATAAATGCATAAATTTTTAATTTCGATAATTATCACACGATGAGAGTTTTTAGATTGATAAGAAAACAACAAATAAATAATTTTCATCATATTTGAAAAATGAACATCATGAAGATAACAAATTAAATTTTTCTTTTATAAAATAATTTCGTAGTTATTATTGAATTACAATGTGAAAAATAATTTGAAGATATGTATTTCTATCGACTCATAGACGACTCAACTATTTAAGAAGATTGATGGAAAATTTGTGCAAATTTATTAATTATTGATGATTTTGAAGGTGCTAAGAAAACATTCATTTTTAGATGGTTTGAATTTTGTAAAATAGATGAGGGCTGTAAATTTGATTTGCCTGTTAGATTATTTTATTTTGAATTTAACATGTTATAATTTAGTTATTTCTGAAAATGTTAAAACTTGTTCTTCATTCCAAAGATACGACGTCGAATATCTTTCCCTAAATCCCTTTTGAATTTAGCAAAAGATAGGAGGGAGATGTCGTGTATTTTTTGGGATGAAGAAATTTATTTACTTATTTTTATTTTATATTTTTATTTTAAGAATTTAAATTGTAACGCCTCTGGTTATGATAGCAGAGGTGGGGGAATTTTGATTTTAAAATGAATGAGGAGATTGGCGAACGACGAGTTCGACCGGATGGTCGAAGTTTTGAGAGAGCAATTTTTTTTGAGTTTGTAAAAAAGTGAAAATTAGTGGAAAAATAAAATTTTAGTGAAGAAAATCTAATATTATTAATTTTGATTTGAATTGGGTTAAGTAAAATTTTATTAACGTAGAAGATCGCACGTTATCGAGGAAGAAAAGTCTGATTGAGCAGGCTGGGCAAAGTTACTGAATAATCCTGTTTTATTTTAAAAAGTTTGGAAAATTATAAAATCGAAATTATATTTAATTTAATGGAAAGTTTGAACAAAAGGAATATTTTAGTACAATATATTATAACAACGTTTTTTGTGCACCAACGAATAATCACTGTAAAAAACTACAACCAAGACGTGCAAATTTTGAAATTTATATTAACTAGCTACGAGAAACGGATGACTTAGCTCGGCGTAAGACCTCGCATTTTTATAGTAGTAATTCTTTAAATTAAATACAACCATGTTTAAAATAAGCCACTTCTTTCTCAGCTTGTCTATTCGCCTCAAATTAATTCATGTTTTAATTAACAACGTTAAAAATATTAAGATGGGGTGCAAGGCCGTAGGCCGAGCAATATACGGTTGCCATAAACCAGCTTCGCAGAACTGAATAGTAAGTAGGGTAGCGATTCCGAACAAGAAAAGTAAAGCACTAAAAGCAAGAGATGTAAAATTTGCAAATTATAAAATAACTTAGCTCGGCCTACGGCCCCGCATTTTTATTGTAATAATTTTTGGAATTGAAAAAGTTATGTTGAAAGTACGACGGGTCGTTCTCAATCTTTGACTTACCTCTCAGTTGGTTCATTTTTTAATTAACCAACCACTCAAAAAATTAGGATGAGGCCCCAGGCCGAGTTATAAACCGGTAGCCGTAAGTCAGGTTTGCAGAATTGGAGAGATTTAAAAATTGTAAAAGTCTGAGAGCAAGAGTTATAATAAAATTTGCAGTTTATAAAATAATTCTTTAGTTCTTATTTTAATTATCCTCTCAAAAAATTAGGATAAGGTGCGAGGCTGTAGGCCGAGTTATAATGCGCTAACCGTAGACCAAGTTTGCAGAACTCGAGAGATTAAAATTTGTAAAAATGTAAGAGCAAGTGTTACAGAATTTGCAATATATAAAATAACTAGCTAATGAAAACGACTCATTTACATCGGCCTGCGGCCTCGCATTTTTATGATGGTAAGTTACGGACTTACAAAGTTTTATTTTAAAGTATGCCTGATCTTTTTTAGCCCTTCTACTCATCGAAGATTGGTTCATGTTTTAATTAACATCTCCAGAATTGGAGAGATTTAAAAATTGTAAAAGTCTGAGAGCAAGAGTTATAATAAAATTTGCAGTTTATAAAATAATTCTTTAGTTCTTATTTTAATTAACCTCTCAAAAAATTAGGATAAGGTGCGAGGCCGTAGGCCGAGTTATAATGCGCTAACCGTAGACCAAGTTTGCAGAACTCGAGAGATTAAAATTTGTAAAAATGTAAGAGCAAGTGTTACAGAATTTGCAATATATAAAATAACTAGCTAATGAAAACGACTCATTTACATCGGCCTGCGGCCTCGCATTTTTATGATGGTAAGTTACGGACTTACAAAGTTTTATTTTAAAGTATGCCTGATCTTTTTTAGCCCTTCTACTCATCGAAGATTGGTTCATGTTTTAATTAACCACTCAAAAATTAAGATGAGATGCGAGGCCGTAGGCCGAGTTATAACCCGGTAGTAGTAGGTCAGGTTTGCAAAACTGGAGAAATTTAAAAATTCCAAAAGCTCTGACAGCAAGAGTTTTAAATTCGGAATTAATAAAATAATTCTTTCGGTTCTTGTTTTAATTAACCATTCAAAAAATTAGCATGAAGTACGAGGCCGTAGGCCGAGTTATAACCCGGTAGTCGTAGGCCAAGTTTGCAGAACTGAAGAGATTAAAAATTGTAAAAATATAAGAGCAAGTGTTATAAAATTTACAATATATACAATAACTAGCCAGTAAAAACAACTCACTTACATCGGCCTACGGCCTCACATTTTTAAGGTAGTAATTTTTGAACTTAAAAAGTTTTGTTTCAAATTACGTCTGCTTTCTTTTAGCTCATGTATGATCATCGAAGATTAGCTCATGTTTTAATGTTTTAATTTACTAATTTATAAAATAATTCTTCCGGTTGTTTTAATTAAAAACTCAAAAAAATTAAATAAGGTGCGAAGCCGTAGGCCGAGTTATAATCCGGTAGCCGTAGGTTAGGTTTTCAGAACTGGAGAGATTTTTAAATTGTAGAAGTCTGAGAGCAAGTGTTATAAAATTTGCAATATATAAAATAACTAGGCAGTAAAAACGACTCGCTTATATCTGTACTTATCGAAGATTAGCTCATGTTTCAATTAACAGAACTGCATTCTGGACATTTATTATATCAGCAATTTTCAATTCGACTCTAATGTTTTCATGGAAGAATCTCCATCTGCGTCAAGGTGGAATGACCTGCCGAGAAGTCTAATGCCCACTCTTTCATCCTTGAAGTGACCTCCGCTATAGATTCCAACAGCAAGGCTGTGATTCAAGTAACCTTAGATAAAGTAAAAATAAAGTAGTTAAAAAAGTAGAAAAAGTCTACCTGTCTACAACATCGTTTTAAACGCTATCTTACTTCGAACTTTCGCTATTTCACAACACTAATCGCAACTAAAGCCACAGCCGTGGAGTGATGTGACCGCTGGTTGAGTACAGAGACCATAAAGAATTTCTTAGCTCGACCTTTCAGTGGACATCCACACGATGTGGTGCAATAAATATTGATTTATCGGAAATAGGTAATATGGGGACTAATCCACCCCGCTAATCAGATTTGTAATTCCAAAAAAGGGAAAAGCAGTGTTCTACTTAGAACGTAAAAAGCTTAATCGCAACTATTCCCGAGGATTCGTCTTAAAGGTTACGAAACCATGCGTGATGAGAGGGGCACCTATGTATCTGGTGGACAGAAACAAAAAAGAAGTGCTATAAAACTTGAGATTAATTTTATCGTCATAATTTTTTAATAATTACATCAAGCTCCCCCTCACCCGTAATGGTAGTTTCTATTTACCTGTTGAATAAAATTATTTAGCTCACTCAGTAATATAACATAACGAGTAAGATTAGATAACAAATTTATTATTAGATAGTACCAATAAATTACAAAAAGTGTAATTAGTTAAATATAATTTTTATGTTCAATGCATTAATCGCATTATATCACATTTAATCCATAATTATGGAGTTGGAAGACTACAAATACGAGAAGGTCCAAACAAAACCTGACGAGAAAGATAAAAATATTTCCGTTTCCTATCTGGAATTGGTAACAAAATAACTGACATTTAGATTACAATTCTCTAACTTCTTTCTTTTTTAGTTTAAATACTCCAGTTTCTTGGATAAAGTTCTAATTTTCTTTGCTGTTTGTTTCTCTTTAATTGCTGGCGTCGCAAACACCTTGACAAATTTAGTATTGGGCGATGCATCAGGAGCTCTGGTATCTTACGTTTATACGTTACAAATTAACGGTACATCACCAGAAGTGATAGAACCTGCTGGAGAAACTTTAATGGCTGCAATTCAAAGGTTTGGGATTTTGACCGCCACTTTTGCAGCGCTAGTTCTCATTGGAACGTATTTTGCAACGGTTTTGCTCAATTATACCGCTCTTAATCAGGTAATAACCCCAATTGTTATGATCACATTTAAAAATTTTTTTCAGACCTTCAGGATCAGGAAACTGTTTTTTTCGAGAATCCTAAATCAGGACATTTCTTGGTACGACCAAAATCAAACCGGAGACTTCTCAAGCAGAATTGCCGAGTAAGACCACATTTATCTTTTTAATCTTTCTTCATACTTTGTAACTTTCAGCGACTTAAAAAAAATTGAAGAAGGGTTGGGCGAAAAGTTCGGAACAACCATTTTTTTTGGAGGTATTTTCATATCGAGTTTGATTCAAGGTTTTGCAACAGGGTGGGAATTCGCCTTAATCTGTATTATTCCATTTCCGATCTCAATGATCACCATGTCATTGGTTTCTTGGGTAAAGATTTAGGGAAAAGTTTTGGTACACAATTCAGAAATTTTGTTGTAGATAACCTCTAAGTTTACAAAACAAGAGACAGAAGCTTACGGAGAAGCTGGATCCATCGCGGAAGAGGTTTTAACTTTGATTAGAACCGTCGTCGCATTTGAAGGTCAGGCAAAAGAAGAAGAAAGATATAAGAATTACTTGAGATCGGCAAAAACAAATAACATCAAGAGGTCACTTTTCAATGGAGGACAGAAGGGAATTCTGGTGTTTTTCTCTTACGCTAGTTTTACTTTCCCTATATGGTACGGCGCGAAGTTGGTCATCAAGAATAGAGGATTACCCTTAGATGAAGTTACCTACGATGCTGGAACCATGCTAACGGTAATATGACGTATGGAATCCAACAATTTCCGAGTAATAATTGTTTGCGATCCGTAGGTTATGTACAGTATTTTAACTGCCCAGTATTGTTTTGGAGCGACCGTTCCATATCTCGAGTCACTTGGTGTAGCAAAAGGTGCAGCAAGTAAAATCTTTCAAGTTATTGCTACCCAACCGATTCTTAACAAGTCGAGAGGAAAAGGTAAAAAACCGAAAGGAATTGATGGGAAAATTACTTTTGAAGAAGTTCACTTTAATTATCCTTCCAGAAGAGACGTTAAGGTGGGTGGTAAATGTTGTTCGATATAACGATCATGTGTCATTTTTGGCCAAACTGTTTAAAATAATGAATACTATTTCAAGCTTTTTGGTAAGTTTCATCGATTCCTAGACAAGTATTCTTTTGCTTCCAAATTCTATTAGTAAAATTATTAGAATTAGTAGAACAATTCGTTGGTTGTTTATTCAGTGCAGTTGTTTTTATTTCTGATCTACTTTTGGGCATTTCTGAATCTATAAAAAATCATATGTATTTTCAAGTTTTAAAGAAAACCGAATCGATCAGTAGCAAAAAGATTACTTCGTCGAAGTGCATTACGTGTAATCAGGACTGTTTGTAGCCCACATAATGTAATTTCATCATGTCATGTTTATAAAGTGGCTATTATGCAACGTGAACGAGACGTCACGTGCTGAGATGCAATGCGTGTTATCACAAGGCCACTTATATGTAGTACATCGAATGCGGCCAACCCGGGGTTAATGAGGAGAATTAAATTTAACGGTAAAAATTAAGAAGCTGGAGGAAATCGTTACTAAAGTCTGCAAAAAATATTCATTACATAACTGAAAATATCATAGGTGAGATACGCGAACGCGATAGGCTTACATCAAACTTAATTTAAGGGTATTAGGCAATGGAAAAATTAATATTTTTTTTATTACATTTTCTGAAAGTACTATCCTTCCTGAACAGGATACCGTTTGGTTCATATCGAAATTCGTAAAATTGTTGATTAGGCAAGTGAAAAGGTGGCAGTGCGTGGACTTGATTTCAGTCTGCCGCTGGTAGTCGAGCGGAGAACATTACCCGGGAGGGCTCTAAATATTACGATCTAAGTTCCTTATCGTAAAAATTTGATATAATTAAATAGGACATTTTAAAATGATGACATGAACTAGGGTAATTACCAATTTTGAAAGTTTCACAATTGAAAATTAATTTAGTCATTTCCTAAATTTGTTTGATTTGAATTGACCCGGACGAATGAAAATTAGTTGTTTTCAATAATTAGGTCAAATTAAGGGCATGCAGAAACGTAATTTGAGGTGGATTTTTGTTTCAGAACCTGAAAGTTAAATTAATCAAAAATAGAAAAGCGTTTAATTTTGGAAATGTAATTTTTTTTTATGTTTTGTTTTCTTACCTAATTTTAAATTAAAGTGTTGTGCGGTGGTAGCAGACTGCAATCGTTGGTACGCTTTAGAACTACAAGATAGTGTAATAATTTATTGTGTGGTAATTTTGAAGTGTTTAACTTGGTAATGGATTTTTTAAATTTGGCTGGCAAATTGATCCAATCAGCGTAAGCCGCAAGTTCCAAAAATCTAAAAAAGAAGGAAGTGAAAATTTGTAGAGAGGATAATGGATATTTGGATATAATGGATATTTGTATGATGGATAAAAAAAGAAGTGTGGTGGTATGAAGTCGAAGGTGCAACCACATGGTAGTGTAAATTTGGATTTTTGAAAAATTTAATTTTAATTTTGGAAATGTTATGGAATATTTTAAGCCAGTTGAAATGGATTGTGAATGCCATTGTTATGGAGTGATGATTTTACAGGAATTTAATGAATGGACGAGTAAGGAAGACTTTACCTGTTAATTACAGCACGAGGAGATCGATGTAAAATTATGGGTATGAAAGATCATCTGATTTTATTTTGGATTGCTGAATTCATCTTTTTGGTAAATAACATCCAAATTATTTTATTTTGCGTAATTTCAACGATTATTTTCGTCATTTTTGTCACAATGCATTCGAACATTTTGAGGTTAACCACATCATGCGTTGTTAAATTTGGATTCCAGTTAGCATTTTATGAACAATTAGTTGCACTTAATTAATTAAATTCACTAGTGGAACTATTGTAATCACTAATTTGATTTATTCGGTTAAGAAGATTAATTTACGGAAGTGTTTAATTTGCGACGTATTAGATGTGTGCTGCACATTTACGATTAATGCTACTAGTAGGTTACTGCTACCATAATTTTTGAACTAATTTATCCGGCGCCAGATTTAAAATAATGAAAACAATTTATTTATTTGTGTAATAATTTATTTCAGAATTATAAAATTTTATTAAACGTTTTAATGGTCTTACAAGTTTTAGGAATTATTTGATGAATAAATGTGTAAATTTGTAGGACAATTAAGAATAATTTTTGGTTATTCTATTGTATGGAATGAGATTTAATGAACAAACTACGTTTCATTTGTTTAATCAATTTCAAGTTGATAATAACATTCGTCTGATTAAATTGTTATTCATTCCCCGTATCAATTTGTTTTATTTAGTTGTGGAAATTTTCGAAATCTTTCTTGAACTCGCTACCTGAGAAAGCCTTCTATTGTAAGCTCCGACCAAAACAGCAAGGGACTTAAAGAGTTGTTCGTCAGAACACGACAATACATAAAATTTGATAATTTATCATAATAAAGATTTTTGTAAAATTCAAATACTTTGACAAATATGGAACCAATTGTAGACATCTGCATCATTGCATTTTCAGAAGGTTTAAAACCAAAATATCGTGGTCCAGCTATCGTTATAGAATTGCGGATTGATTTTTACTTTATTACAAAGAAAAATATTTAAAAAAGTCAGTTTGGAGTTGTTCACATTGAGATCAACATTATCATGATATTGCAATTTTATTTTATTTTACCTGTAGTCCACTAATAAAAATATAATTTTCCAAAACGGATTGATGCCGAAGCTCTACTAGAAACATTATTTTATGCTATTGGATATTTTTAAGGGAGATAAATTTAAGTAAATTCACTTTAATTGATAAAGAAACTTTAAACTCGTTTTTCTCGACTTTTCATTTTCGTTTGGTTTTGCCTTGATTCCAAAAAAACGGAGGTCTCTGGTGACTTGAAAAAAATGGAGGATACGTAAAACATATATAATTTCGGACTAAACCTCCAAAATAATCCATAAAAATTCGAGATTTCTCAAAAAAAATTAAAAAGTCACGATTTTTCTGCTCACTTACAAAAAACTTACATTTTTATCGTAAAAATCGCGGTTTTTTGTCTATAAGTTTAATAATTCCATTTCAATCGTTGTGATTTTAGGTTTAGTCCGAAACTACATATCTTCAAAAAAAAAGACTATTTGCAGACCCAAAAAAAATTATCGTTTTAGTACGATAGTAGGGTAAAATGGAAAATAAACGTGTAAATACGCCACAGATTGTACCGCCATTTTGTAAGCTTTTATGGGCTCCATGGTACAATGTTTTTCATCATTTATATATCAATAAGTATTAGTTAAAATTACACATGTGTATCTGCTTTCTTTCTATGTTAAAATTAAGAATAACCAAAGCGCCGATTTTGCCAATAACCATTGCCTAATACCCTTAAGCAAAACAATTTTCCTCTTAAAAAAACTGATGCTGATATTGATGTACTATGTATTATTCGGCTTTATTAACGCTCTACGATGTCTTCCGATTCCCAAACATTGCCAGGCAGCGTTTAATTTTGTGAGCATTTTACATTTTTTACCTACGACGAGGAGGCAGCCCGACGTAGAACTCCCAACCTGAAGGAACAGCGAGACGGCCAGAATAAAGTTGTACTTTCACCCAGATGCTGATATTGATACCGATAGAATATGTGTTGTTGGCTTAGGTGCATCAGCACGAGATAAGGATAGACCATTGAAAGTAATACTCGGCAGTGAGCGCCAGAATAAAACACCTGTTCAGGGAGACCATGTGCATAATCTCCAGAACGACTTTAAGAAATGCATCGAACACGAAGAAAAAGATTTAACTAATAAATATTGACGTTGATGTAATAATATGACGTTATGTGTAAAGAACAAAAAAGTTGTGCTAAGGGTTGGGGTGAAGGTAGCTATCGAGGTCCCGAAAATACAAATTTTACGATTGAAACCTCGAACTTTTCTGAAAGAGTATATTTTAAATAAGAGAATTAAGGGAGACGCAATGCCTTAAATGCACCAGTTTTTTCAAAAATCGAATTTAAAAAAGCTTGATTTTCGAAGGTTAAACGCTCGTGATTGGTTAATCAAGTTCGTTCGTGGGAGGTACGTGCGCTGCTATACATAAGAGTGTTGCACTTTTACAATTAGTCAGTAACTCTTGCGCTATGGTAGGAATGCGTTCTCCTTTTTTATTTAATTTAAAAATTTAAAATTATTTAAAAATTACTTCAGAAAAGGGTTATTTAAATTTAACGAACGGTAGTTACTTTTGCGCGTGGGTCCGACTCTTGCCAGGGTGATTTTGATAAAAATCGCTGCGCTCGGGCGCTTCGAGCCATTTTTATCAAAATGACAACTAATTTAAAAATATCCCAGGCCCGTAGGTCAAGGAAAAGGTGAATCTTTGAGAGGTGAAACTCGTGAGAGTGGATTTGTAACGCAGGGTAGTTGTGCGAAGAAAAATCGACTTAAAGCACCCCTCGCTGCGCTCGGGCGCTTTAAGCCATTTTTCCCGCACATTTAGGGTTGAAAACCATGATTTTCATTCGGAGTGCACTGTTACTGCATCGCAATGCAAGTGTCGCTCCCACTCTGCGCAAAGCTAAGACCATATCTCGGTGCACGTACCGACAGGAGAATGAACTGAATGAATTGATTCACCAATCCCGAGCGACTTTGCTTTAAAATTTACTGTGAAAATCGAAGTTTTTAAATTCGATTTTTGAAAAAACAGGGGCACTTAGGGCATTGCGTCTCCCTTTATTCTCTTATTTAAAACATACTCTTTCAGAATTCATCGAGATTTCAATCGTAAAATTTGTATTAACGGGACCTCGATAGCTACCTGCAACCTAAATTTGTATATGTGGTATATCGATTATAAGAAAGCTTATGATTATGTTCCTCACGATTGGCTTAAGGATAATTTACAAAATTGACCTCAAAATTATATGATTATAATTATCTGCAATGATATCAAAGTAGAACACATTATGTAGAATAATGGAACAATGCTGGAATCCTTTCATTGATTCATTCAGTGAACTTTGGCTTTGTATGGCTATGAATCCACTTCGACATTACTAATTGACATGATTCCACATCACGATTTAGACTAAATTATCGAAACAATTGTACCATAACGCGCATTTGATTTACCTGGACGACTTAAAATTGTACTCCAGGACAGAAGATCAGCTTCAGACCTTAATGGAGAGTATTAAATTCCCAAAAAAAGACTAAATTCTCCCCTTCCAAAAATTTACTCCAATTTAAAATAAACATAATAATAATAGCGATTCTTATAATCGCACCCATTCCTAATAATTTTGAAGTAACTTCTTTTAGATCTTAAATGGATTTAATCTAACCATAAATTCTGGTGAAACCGTTGCGTTAGTGGGAAGTTCTGGTTGTGGAAAATCGACATGTGTACAGCTACTGCAAAGATTTTATGATCCCGATTCCGGATTTGTAAGTTTCTCCAAGTGCTGTTTTTCCTTTTACATTCGTTACCTTACCAGGTATACATCGACGACAACAGAATAACTGATTTAGACTTGGATTGGTTGAGGAGTCACATTGGAGTTGTTGGGCAAGAGCCGGTATTATTTGAAGGAACCATTTCAGAAAACATAAGGCTCGGAAATTTGGATGCTACGCAAGATGAAATAGAAGCGGCAGCAAGAAAAGCAAATGCTGATACATTTATTAGGGCTCTTCCGAAAGGATACATGACCGTGATCGGGGAACGAGGAGCTCAGTTATCCGGAGGTCAAAAACAGAGAATTGCAATTGCGAGGGCTTTGGTACGAAACCCAGCTATTTTATTATTGGATGAAGCCACTTCAGCTTTAGATACCAAAAGTGAACTTGTCGTCCAAGCTGCCTTGGATTCTGTAAGTATCTGTTTGTTGTAAGTTCGATATTGTTCATCTTGAGGTTGTAGGCCACCCATGGATGCACCACCGTTTTAGTCGCTCACCGATTGTCGACTGTAAAAAAAGCAGATCGTATTGTTCTAATTGCTGATGGTCAACTGCAGGAAGAAGGTACACACGAAACTTTGATGCTGGCTAAAGGAGCTTATTATAACTTGGTCGTGGCTCAATGTAACGAAACTGAAAAATACGAAGATAATATAATCGAGTCGATTGGTAAGAAAAGTAATCTTTAATATAAGTTAAGATAAAGCTCCAATTTAGGAAAAGATAAAAGGGAAGATGATTTGACTAGAAGAAGTACGGATGTGTTAGAAGATGAGTTGCTTTCACTTCTGGCTGACGATGTCGATGTAAGATGGTTCCAAAATGTAGTGGCGCAATAAATTTATTATTTTTAGTTGGTAGGAGAAACTAAGACTCCCGAAACGAGTTCTTCGTTATGGACGATCATGAAATATAATTCGCCAGAATGGTGGATCATCATTATTGGATGCCTGAGTTCCATAATCAGCGGTTCTTCTGGACCTGTATATTATGTTATGTTTGGAAACGTAATTAGTGTAAGTTTTGCTGCTTTTCTATTTTTTTGGTCAAACTTTTTAAGTGCTGTTAAAGTTTCTAGCAGACGATGACGTGGAAGCAGTACAAAGCGAAATCCATAAATACTCAGTCTGGATCCTATTTTTAGGAATAATTAGTCTGATTGCAATAGTATTAGAAGTCAGTTTTGAAATAAATTCAAATATTAGTTCATCTCAACGAATAATTTCAGTACTTTACATTTTCCGTCGCCGGAGAAAAACTAATAATGAGACTGAGGACTCTTATGTTCAGGTCCATATTAAAGCAAGAGATGGGATGGTTTGATGAAAAGGATAACGGAGTTGGAGCTATATGTGGTAGGCTATCTGGTGAAGCGGCAAGCTTACAAGGAGCAACAGGTCAAAGAATTGGAATTATGCTAAGTTCAGCGACTACACTTCTAATTGCGTTTACTGTGTCTTGCTACTACCAATGGAGGCTTGCGTTGATGGCATCTTGTTTTGTTCCTCTTGTCATATTGTCCGTTATAATTCAACAAAAGCTATTGGAAAAAGAAAGCCGTAGATACTACGATTCTCTTCAAAACTCTACGAAGGTAAAGGAAAGCTTGTTATACTATTCATTTTTCTCATTGCGTTCAAAATTTAGATTGCTGTTGAAGCTATCAACGGGGTTCGAACAATAGCATCGTTAGGATGCGAGCACGTTTTTGAAGATAGATATAAGAAAGCACTATATCCTTACCAAATTACGGCAAAACGGAATTCTCTCTTTAGAGGTGTGACTTATGGTTTATCCTTAAGTGTGGTGAGTTTTTCTAATGCAGCTGTGTATTGTTACGGAGCGATGCTTGTGAAAGATGAAGGTATCAACTCCAGTGATGTATTTATGTACGCAGAGTTAAAAAAACAAGAAATTTGCGTTTAAATGTATTTTTGTAGTATAGCCGGATGTTTGATTTATTCTTCGTGGTCGTTGGGAAACACTCTCGCCTTTTCACCAAATTTTTCTAATGGTTTGATTGCTGCTAGCAGAATTTTCCAATTGTTAAACAGAACCCCTAAAATTGTGGATGGTTCTCAAAATATTAAAGAGAAATGGGTATTTTGATTTGAAAATTACGATTATTTGGGTTAACATATCTTATTTTAGGCTTCTGGAAATTTACAGTATAAGAACGTATGTTTTTCTTATCCAAATCGGCCAAGTGTTACGGTTCTGAAAGATTTGAACCTCTCCATTTTAAAAGGTAAAATGGTGGCTTTAGTAGGACCCAGTGGTTGTGGAAAATCAACCATTGTTCAATTATTGCAACGGTTTTACGATCCCACATCAGGATCGATCACTGCTGATGAACGAGGAATCGAAAGTATGAATTTGGTCGCTTTGCGATCTCACATGGGAGTGGTATCCCAGGAACCTAACCTTTTCAGAAAAACTATTGCCGATAATATTGCTTATGGAGATAACAGTCGAACGGTTAGCAGGGACGAAATTATTTGTGCAGCCAAGCAAGCAAACATCCACACCTTCATAACATCTTTACCATTGGTAAGAAAAATCAGCAGGTACATGTCGCTGGCTCCCCCCAAATCGAATTTTTGGGTAAAATTTGCGTCAAACGTTTGAGCATAGTTTGAGCATCAATGAGCTTCCAAATTTTTCGTTTGAGCCTCAACCGTCGCGGAGTTATTCGCGAAATTCTTGAAGGGGGGGGGGGCTGTAGACATGTTTTTCTATTTTCGTTCTTATTTCGAATTTTTTTTTGAAATTGATGTCTATCGATAGAAATTCGTTTGAGCTTGAATGAGCTTCCATTCCCATCATTTTAATTTCATTTTCTGCAAAGTTACGAGCATTTCAAATTTCGAGTACTCCCGGCAAGTACCGTACAAACATTTTCTATTTTAATTCTATTTTATCGGATTAAAAATTTTGATCCAATTAAAAAAACTTAATCCTGCTTAATTACCATCATCATTTTGAAGGAATAATACGGAAGGTGTAATTTTAGAAAAGAATATTATGTTTAATAGAATATCGTGAACTAATAAAATGGTGATATATTATAATTTTATTAAAAGATTTTAAAAAAAATTTTAAAAAGGATATAAACTAACAAGGTCAAAATGACATTTTACTCTAAAAAAAACGTTTAAGGCCCGGAATCAAGCGGAACCTTCAATATTCTAAAAATTTATGATACTTAAACTATACCAAACGTTTGACATCAATTTCACCCAAAAATTTTATTTGAGTACGGGAAATATCCCCTTCCCCCATCCAAGTTTTTGTGAATTTTTCCTTGACGGTTGAAGCAAAGATTCTCAAACTTATGACTCAAATTATTCTAAAAAATTCGATTTTTACATATTCATTTAATAACTTTTTGAATATTGAAAGTTGCGCTAGATTTCGAGTCTTAAAAATTCTTTTAAAGTAAAATGTCATTTTGACTTTTTTACTTTATGTTCCTTTTAATATATGTTTTAAATCTTGCAATAAAATTGGTGTTAAAAGTATGAACATCACGATACTCGATCGTTTAACACCAAATTCACCCCAAAATTCCACTTGAAGGCGTTAGTATGCCCCCCTCCCCTTAAATATTTTGCAAATAAGTCTGTTGAGGCTCAATCAAAAAATTTGGAACTTTTGGGTCTCTCACCAACTATACACAAACGTTTGACACCAATTTAACAAAATTAATTTTACTTTAAGATGGGATAAAGATAAACTTGTTAACAACCTCTCCCCCCCCCCTACAAAGTTTTTGCAAATTACTCTATGAAGGTTGAGGCTCAAATGAAATTATTGGAAACTTATTGATGTTCAAACGTTTAACAAAACTTTTTCTAGAAAATTCGATTTGTCTAGTACATTCATAAACTTTTAGAATATTGAAAGTTTCGCTCGATTCCGGGCCTTAAACGTCTTTTTAGAGTAAAATGTCATTTTGACCTTTTTAGTTTATATCCTTTTTAAAATTGTTTTTAAATTTTTTAATAAAATTATAATATTATACCACCATTTTATTAGTTCACGATATTATATTAAACATAATATTCTTTTCTAAAATTACACCTTCCGTATCATTCCATCAAAATGATGATGGTAATTAAGCAGGATTAAGTTTTTTTAATCGGATCAAAATTTTTAATCCGATAAAATAGAATTAAAATAGAAAATGTTTGTACGGTACTTGCCCGGAGTACTCGAAATTTGAAATGCTCGTAACTTTGCAGAAAATGAAATTAAAATGATGGAAATGGAAGCTCAAACGAATCTCTATCGATTGACATCAATTTCAAAAAAAAATTCAAAATAAGAACGAAAATAGAAGAACATGTCTAAATCCCCCCCCCCCAAAGAATTTTGCGAATAACTCTGCGACGGTTGAGGCTCAAACGAAAATATTGGAAGCTCATTAATGCTCAAACGATGCTCAAACGTTTTTTACGCAAATTTTACCCAAAAATTCGATTTAGGGGGGGGGGGGCAGCGACATGTACCTAAAATCAGCTCAATTTTTTCTTATTATTTACAACTATTTAATTTTAGGGATACGAAACAAAATTGGGTGAAAAGGGAAGCCAACTGTCTGGCGGTCAAAAACAAAGAATTGCTATTGCAAGAGCGTTGGTGAGGAATCCGAATGTGCTGCTTTTGGATGAAGCAACCTCCGCGTTAGATGCCGAAAGCGAAGCAGTCGTAAAAGAAGCCTTGGATAACGCAAAAGTTGGTCGCACGTGCATTGCTATTGCTCACAGATTATCGACTATCCAAGACGCCGATATAATTTGTGTGATAAATAATGGAGAGATTGTGGAAATGGGTACTCACACCGAATTACTCAATACAAGGGGCCTCTATCATAACCTTTATGCTTTACAAAATCATAAATAGGATCCTCAATTTTGTTTTATTTGAAGCACGTTCTAAGAAAATCGTGTGCACCAGTTAAACTTTTTAAGTTATTCCTACTTGTGTTTTGTATTATATACTTAAGAAATGTTATAAATCCGAAATGCGTATGTATGTGTAATGATCACTTTGTTAGCAACGAAATAATTAAAATTCACAAAATTAAAATGTGACTTTTCCGTACTGAAAATAGCTACTTTCAGTATTGTTTTGTATAATATGTAAAAATGTACATTTTAGTACGATTGCACATAAAATATTTTTTTAATTATTTTGCAATCTAACATTGTTTTCATAATAAAATAAATATAAATAAAGATATCTATGATATTTTATACTTTGTTTATAATATTAACTTGATTAATAATTGGGATTTCCTCTTGAATAATTCAGTGAACAATCATACAGCATCTGGTTTTTACTGGAATTATAAAACCACTGTTTTTCCAATTAAATCGTTATTTATTTTAATTTCCATTTCAATTATACTTAATTTTAATTTTTAATTTTAACATTTTAATTTTCAAATTTCTTTCAGATTTTGTACAATTTAAAGTTAAACATTCAATCTAATTAATTAATAATAATTAATTAAGGTAATTAGGCTGTGAAAAATCAGCAATAATCCAACTCATTTTAAGATTTTATTTTCTGATGATCTGATGATCAATAAGAGTCTACATATTATACTGGACTCTTTACAATTCTCAATATTAATCACGATGTTATTTTTAAAATTTTATAGAATAAATTTCTCCAACAGGTCTGTTTGTTTTAATTAGGACAGTTTTCCAAATTTAAGAAAAGATTTTTTTAAAACTGTAGGAGAACAATTTTAGAAACAGAACTCAACTGGTGAACTTGGTGGTGGGCTTTTAACCGTCCCATCATTACAAAAAATTATTATTATTCTAAATTAAAAACAAAATTTTAAAATATCAAGAACTAATATTTTTTTAATAGGTACAGCTCTGACATCATATGCACATTGCGTCATCACTGGCAGCATTTGCTGTCAGAACCCTACACATCTTACTTTGTATCCATGCCGGAGTCGAATCGTTTGCGTCAAACTGCTCGAAGCAAAATGACCGCCTCCCAAATATCAGATAGTACTCTTTATTGAGAATAAAACTTTAAGTGCTACAAAACTTGAGATTAATTTTATCGTTATATTGTTTTCAATAATTACATCAAGGTCCCCCCTCTCCAACCACTTTATGGAGGAATCTATTTCCCATAACTTAATTTCGCGGTGTTCACGATTGTTCGACTCGGTATCCCTTGAGGCGGATCTCGCATGTTGAATAAAAATATTTAGCTCACTCGCTCAGTAATAATCATAACAAGTAAGATTAGATAACAAATTTATAATTAGATACCGATACATTACAATAAGTGCAATTACTTAGTTAATTTTTAATTTTCATGTTGAATGCATTAATTGCATTATATCTCACTTAACCCATAATTATGGAGTTGGAAGACTACAAATACGAGAAAGTCCAAACAAAACCTGACGAGAAAGATAAAAATATTTCAGTTTCCTATCTGGAATTGGTAACAATAAAATAACAGACATTTAGATTACAATTCGGTAACTCTTTTTGTTTTAGTTTAAATACTCGAGTCTCTCTGATAAATTTCTAATTTTCTCTGCTGTTTGTTTCTCCTTAACAGCTGGCGTTGCAAACACATTGACAAATTTAGTATTGGGCGATGCATCAGGAGCTCTGGTATCTTACGTTTATACGTTACAAATTAACGGTACCTCACCTGAAGTGGTAGGACATGCTGGAGAATCTTTAATGGCCACAGTAAAAAGATTTGGGATTTTGACCGTCACTTTTGCAGCGCTAGTTCTCATTGGAACGTATTTTGCAACGGTTTTGCTCAATTATACCGCTCTTAATCAGGTAATAAACCGAATTGTTATGATCACATTTAAAAATTTTTTTCAGACTTTCAGGATCAGAAAACTGTTTTTTTCGAGAATCTTAAATCAGGACATCTCTTGGTACGATCAAAATCAAACCGGAGACTTCTCGAGTAGAATCGCTGAGTAAGACCCTTTTTCACCTTTTTAATCTTTCTTCACATTTTGTAACTTTTAGCGACTTAAAAAAAATCGAAGAAGGATTAGGCGAAAAGTTCGGCACAACCATTTTTTTCGGAGGCATTTTCATATCGAGTTTGATTCAAGGTTTTGCAAAAGGGTGGGAATTCGCCTTAATCTGTATTATCCCATTTCCGATCTCAATGATCTCCATGGCATTGGCTTCTTGCGTAAGAATTTAGGGAAAAGTTTTGGTTTACAATTCAGAAATTTTGTTGTAGGTAACCTCTAAGTTTACAAAACAAGAGACAGAAGCTTACGGAGAAGCTGGATCCATCGCGGAAGAGGTTTTAACTTTGATTAGAACCGTCGTCGCATTTGGAGGTCAGGCAAAAGAAGAAGAGAGATATAAGGATTACTTGAGATCGGCAAAAAGAAATAACATCAAGAGGTCACTTTTCAATGGAGGACAGAAGGGAATTTTGGTGTTTTTCTCCTACGCCAGTTTTACCTTCACTATATGGTACGGCGCGAAGTTGGTCGTCAAGAATAGAGGATTACCCTTAGATGAAGTTACTTACGATGCTGGAACCATGCTAACGGTAATATGGTGTATGGGATCCAACAATTTCCGAGTAATAATTGTTTGCGATTCGTAGGTTATGTACAGTATTTTGACTGCTCAGTATTGTTTTGGAGCGGTTGTCCCATATCTCGAAACGCTTGGTGTAGCAAAAGGTGCAGCAAGTAAAATCTTCCAAGTTATTGCTACCCAACCGATTCTTAACAAGTCGAGAGGAAAAGGTAAAAAACCGAAAGGAATTGATGGGAATATTACGTTTGAAGAAGTTCACTTCAATTATCCTTCCAGAAGAGACGTTGAGGTGAGTGGTAAATGTTCGATATATTGATCGTTTCTCATTTTTGACCAAGTTACTAAAAATAATAAAAACCATTTCAAGCTTTTTGGTATGTTTCATCGATTCCTAGACAAGTTTTCTTTTGCTTTCTAATTAGTAGAATTAGTAGAACAATTTGTTCTTTGCTGTTTATTCAGTGCAGTTATGTTTATTTTCTGCTCCATGTTTGTGTATTTCTGAATCGATAATAACTTATATTTTAAAGTTGTACAGAAAACCGAGTTGATCAGGAGCAAAAAGATGTCTACGTTAAAGTGAATTAATGTAAAGCTACACGTGCAGTAAAATGACGCTAGCAGCAGCAGTAAAATGAAGCTGCAGTAACGCAGTAGAAACCATGGTCACACGAGTAGTGCACCACGACAGCAATTGAAGCGGTGAATAGTACTGATATCGCGTAAAAAGAAAAGTTGGTACAAGTGAATTACTGAAGCTGCGACATTACCTTAAAAATGCAAATTCTTGAGTTTCTCAAGCGACATTTGCAGCGCCGTATGGCCAAGCACTGCAGTCTCCATATAAGGTGCATTTGTCAACTTTACTGCAGCTTTTTTTACCGCTGCTGCTAATGACATTTTACTGCACGTGTAGCCTCAGTCTGTGGCCACACCAAGCTGTAAATGTCGCTTGAGAAACCCAAAAATGCGCATTTTGAAGGTAATGCTGATTCAAGTGCATTGCTGAAGCTGCGACATTAGCTTGAAAATGCGCTTTCTTGAGTTTCTCAAGCGACATTTACAGCTTTGTGTGACCCCAGACTTAGACTTGGACTTACGTGTAATCAGGACTGCTGCGGAGATATAGTAATTTCATCATGTGATGTTTATAAAGTGGCTATTTATTCATCGTGCACGAGACGTCACGTGCTGAGATGCAATGAGTGTTATCACAATGCCATCGTATTATATTTCTATGCGATAATTTATTGCACTTGCTACTTATACATCAAATGCGGCCAACGCGGGGTTAAGTGATTTGAGTCAGATGATATTGAATTTAACTGTAAAATCGAGCAATCTGGAAGAAATCATTACTAATATCTGCAAAAAATATTCATTATGTAACTGAAAATGTTATAGGTGAGATTACGTGAACGCGATAGGCGTACATCAAACGTAATTTAAGCAAGAAATTGCTCTCTTAAAAAAAGTTGATGCTGATATTGAATAACGCATTTGATTTACATAGACGACTTAAAATTGTACTACACGACACTAGATCGGCTTCAAGACTTAATAGAGAATACAAAATTCCCCTAAAAAAAGCTAAATTCTCCTCTCTCCTCATACCTGGAAATTTACTCCAATTTAAAATAATCATAATAATAATACTAATCCCAATAATCGCACTAATTCCCAATGATTTTGAAGATGGGGGAAGGTAAGTAGGCTTGACGCTAAAATGCAAAATTTTCCAGTGAAACCCCGATGAATTCTGAATAAGCATATTCTAAATAAGAGAATTAAATAAGGAAGATACCCATAAAGTCACTAGTTTTTTCAAAAATCGAATTTAAAAAAGCACGATTTTCATAGCAAATTTCAAGCAAAGTCGCTCGTGATTGGTGAATCAATGCATTCTGTGCTCCGTCCGTGCACTGTAATGCATAAGAGCCCCGCTGATGATTACTTTTTTGCGTGGATCCTCCTCGTGCCATGGTGGTTTTCATCAAAATGACCCGAAGCGCCCGAAAGGTGCGACACTCATTATAAAAATACCCCTAGGCCCGTGGATTAAGGAAAATGGTGGATCTTTGAGGGGTGAAACTCATTTGAGTGGATTCTAAACGCAGGGTGGTTGTGCAAAATAAATCGACCTGATTTTTGTTCAATGTGCACTGTTGCAGCATCCCAATGCAAGTGTCGCTCCTGTTATCGTCGCTCTGCGCAAAGCTAAGACCAGTTCACACTACACGGACTGTCAATAGAATGCATTGATTCACCAATCCTGAGCGACTTTTGCTACGAAAATCGTGTTTTTTAAATTCGATTTTTGAAAAAACTAGTGACTTTATGGCCATTTTTCTTATTTAATTCTCTTATTTAAAATATGCTTATTCAGAATTCATCGAGATTTCAATCGTAAAATTTGATTTTTAGCGTCAAGCCTAATTACGCAGAACCTGAAGATGAACTTCTTTTAGATCTTAAACGGATTTAATTTAACCATAAATTCTGGTGAAACCGTTGCGTTAGTGGGAAGTTCTGGTTGTGGAAAATCGACATGTGTACAGCTACTGCAAAGATTTTATGATCCTGATTCCGGATCTGTAAGTTCCTCCAAGTGTTATTTCTCATTTTACATTCGTGACCTTACCAGGTATACATCGACGACAACAGAATAACTGATTTAGACTTGGATTGGTTGAGGAGTCACATTGGAGTTGTTGGGCAAGAGCCGGTATTATTTGAAGGAACCATTTTAGAAAATATTAGGCTCGGAAATTTGGATGCTACTCAAGATGAAATAGAAGCGGCAGCAAGAAAAGCAAATGCAGATACTTTCGTTAGGGCTCTTCCGAAAGGATACATGACCGTGATTGGGGAACGAGGAGCTCAATTATCCGGGGGCCAGAAACAGAGAATTGCAATTGCTAGAGCTTTGGTACGAAACCCAGCCATTTTATTATTGGATGAAGCCACTTCAGCTTTAGATACCAAAAGTGAACTTGTCGTCCAAGCTGCCTTGGATTCTGTAAGTATCTGTTCGTTGTAAGTTCCATATTGTTCATCTTGAGGTTGTAGGCCACCCGTGGATGTACCACCGTTTTAGTCGCTCACCGATTGTCGACTGTAAAAAAAGCAGACCGAATTGTCGTAATTGCTGATGGTCAACTGCAGGAAGAAGGTACACACGAAACTTTGATGCTGGCTAAAGGAGCTTATTATAAATTGGTGGAAGCCCAATGTAACGAAACTGAAAAATACGAAGATAATAAAATCGAGTCGATTGGTAAGAATAGTAACCTTTAATATTGTAAGTTAAGATAAAGCTCCATTTTAGTAACAGATAAAAAGGAAGATGATTTGACTAGAACAAGTGTGGATGTGTTAGAAGATGAGATGCTTTCACTTCTGGTTGACGATGCCCATGTAAGAAGGTTTTAAAATGTAGTAGCGCAATAAATTTATTATTTTTAGTTGGTAGAAGAAACTAAGACTCCTGAAACGAGCTCTTCATTATGGACGATAATGAAATATAATTTGCCTGAGTGGTGGGTCATCATTATTGGATGCCTGAGCTCCATAATCAGCGGTTCTTCTGCACCTGTCTTTTATATCATGTTTGGTGACGTAATTGGTGTAAGTTTTAGTTATTCTCTTCTGTTTTTTTGGTCTAACTTTTTAAGTGTTGTTAAAGGTTCTAGCAGATGATGACGTGGAAGCCGTACGAAGCGAAGTCAATAAATACTCCTTCATGATCTTATATTTAGGAATAATTTCTCTGATTGCTATAGTATTAGAAGTCAGTTCTGAAATAAATTTAATTATAATATGATCTCAACGAATAATTACAGTACTTCACATTTTCCGTCGCCGGAGAAAAACTAATAATGAGACTGAGGACCCTTATGTTCAGGTCCATATTGAAGCAAGAAATAGGTTGGTTTGATGAAAAGGATAACGGGGTTGGAGCTATATGTGGTAGATTATCTGGTGAAGCGGCAAGCTTACAAGGAGCAACTGGTCAAAGAATTGGAATCATGCTAAGTTCAACGACCACTCTCCTAATTTCGTTTACTGCGTCTTGCTACTACCAATGGAGGCTTGCGTTGATGGCATCTTGTTTTGCTCCTCTTGTCATATTGTCCGTTATAATTCAACAAAAGCTATTGGAAAAAGAAAGCCTTAGATACTACGATTCTCTACAAAACTCTACAAAGGTAAAGGAAAGCTTGTTATATTAATTTTTCTCATAGCGTTGAAAATTTAGATTGCCGTTGAAGCCATCAACGGGGTTCGAACGATAGCATCGTTAGGATGCGAGCACGTTTTTGAAGATAGATATAAGAAAGCACTATATCCTTACCAAATTACGGCAAAACGGAATTCTCTCTTTAGAGGAGTGGCTTATGGTTTATCCATAAGTGTTGTGAGTTTTGCCAATGCAGCTGTGTATTGTTACGGAGCTAAGCTTGTGAAAGATGAAGGTGTCAACTCCGGAGATGTATTTATGTACGCAGGAGTTTACCAAACAAAAATTTGCGCCTAAATGTATTTTTGTAGTATAGCCGGATGTTTGATTTCTACTTCTTGGGTGTTGGGTAATACTCTCGCCTTTTCACCAAATTTCTCTAAAGGTTTGATTGCTGCTGGCAGAATATTTCAATTGTTAAACAGAACCCCTGAAATTGTGGACGGTTCTCACAATATTAAAGAAAAATGGGTATCTTGATTTCAGAGTTACGATTATTTGGGTTAACATATCTTATTTCAGACATCTGGAAATTTACAATATAAGAACGTATGTTTTTCTTATCCAAATCGGCCAAGTGTTACGGTTCTGAAAGATTTAAACCTGTCGATTTTAAAAGGTAAAATGGTGGCTTTGGTAGGACCCAGTGGTTGTGGAAAATCAACCATTGTTCAATTATTACAACGGTTTTACGATCCATCATCTGGATCGATCACCGCCGATGAACGAGGAATCAAAAATATGAACTTGGTTGCTTTGCGATCTCACATTGGAGTTGTTTCCCAGGAACCCAACCTTTTCAAAAAAACTATTGCCGATAATATTGCTTATGGAGATAACAGCCGAACTGTTAGCAGGAACGAAATTATTAGTGCAGCCAAGCAAGCAAACATCCACACCTTCATAACATCTTTACCATTGGTAAGGAAAATCAGCTCAATTTTTTCTTATTATTTACAACTATTTAATTTTAGGGATACGAAACAAAATTGGGTGAAAAGGGAAGCCAACTGTCTGGCGGTCAAAAACAAAGAATTGCTATTGCAAGAGCGTTGGTGAGGAATCCGAATGTGCTGCTTTTGGATGAAGCAACCTCCGCGTTAGACGCCGAAAGCGAAGCAGTCGTTAAAGAAGCCTTGGATAACGCAAAAGTTGGTCGCACGTGCATTGCTATCGCTCACAGATTATCGACCATCCAAGACGCTGATATAATTTGTGTGATAAATAATGGAGAGATTGTGGAAATGGGTACTCACGCCGAATTACTCAATACAAGGGGCCTCTATCATAACCTTTATACGTTACAAAATTATAAATAGGAGCCTCAATTTTGTTTTGTTTTATAAAACAAAGAACGTAAATAACAGTCGTATGCACCAGTTAATATTTTTAAGTTATTCCTACTTGAGTCCTGTATTATAATTTTAAAAAATGTTACGAATATTTAAATAAAAATTTGACAAATGTCGCTAGTTAAACTTTAATTTTCTTTAATTTTTTATTGGTGTTTACAAATGGATTGATTATCAATTTATTAATTATGTTTATTCAAACACTTACAAAAATTTTACCTTAAGTCAACTCCTAGAACGTTTTTACCATCCCAAATCCGGAAAAGTATCATCCAGGAATAACGATATTCTTAATTGGAGACGTTTAGCAAGTTGTGCGTGGAGAGCGGTAAATGAAAATCTTGAATTTTCTATTCAGGAGATTAATTGTAAATTCTCTAAATTCCATTAATTGTAGAACATGTAATCTTTAAAAATTAATTTTTTACAGAAAAACTAATAAGTTAAGTAAGTAGAAGACCTCTAACTAGCAGTTGTATGGAAATTTTTTATTAAATAATTCGATTAGATATAATTAGATTCTAGGCTTTTAGATATTATGACATCCGCATTCTAGAATTTGATTGTATAATAGCAATTTTCACATCGACTATGTTTTCAGAGAAGAATCTCCATCAGCATCAACGTTCATAAATTTTAAAATATTTGATGTTTTTTCTCTTAAATGTTACCTTATTTTTAAAGAAATTTAAATAATATACCTTAATTAATTGTTTATGTAATATTAATAAATATGTATTTATCAAGTTATTTAATTCCTATAATCCTGTAGTGGTTTCGGACCCCAAATAAACCCAAAATGTATTAACCCGATGAAGATGTTTTTAGAGTGAGATTTATTTAACGGATAAGTTTTCTTAAATATTTCATATTTTTTTGTTTAATTGAATAATATTTTTTTAATTATTTTGCAATCAAACATTCTTCATTCTTTTTATATTAAAATAAATCTAAATAAATATATCTCTGATATTTCATACTACTTTGTAATATTAACTTGGCTGATAATAAATTATGATTTTTCTATGAATAATAATTTTTACATAATAATTCTATCAATAAATACCACATTTACAATTATAATTGTAGACGTAACCACGAGAGTTGCAATTCGACCCAATGCTTCTCCTATATAACCCGAAAGCGGTGAAAGAAATAAAAAAGTTGAAAAGGTCAAAGTATTTAGCAGGAAAAAACGAATAATTTTTGATTTAAAATTTTTTTGATTCAATGCACCGTTTTTAAGGTATTAGAGAAAAGCTGGAGTAAGTGCAATTTAATAGTTTTCTTAAGCTACACCCCAAAAAAATATAATAACTATCCCAATTTAATAGCGTCGTATTTTGAAGTGTTAATTATTAATTAATTAGTTAATTAAGTGCATTGCAAATTATTTTTATATTAAGCCAAGTGGAGTATTCAAAATTTGAAGTTTCAATCTTTAGAACTAAATTTTAATCTATACAAATCATTACCAATGCATGACGAGTTAAAACGAGCTCATTAAGTACTAATTATATTAAAATTAAAAAATAATAAAAATACTTAATATCGTAGTTTAACAAATTTCGAATTTTTGAAAATCCTGAGTGCAGGATATATACCTAATATAATTTATAATTTAGCCTTTACTAAATATTATTTTTAAAAGATCACAACACTAAGTGATTTTTTTAATATTGCAAAAATAATTAAAAAAATTTAAGCGTCAATTGGCCTTTAATTTTAGGCAATTTTGGATTTTAACGCAATTTTTCTTCAAGTTTCGATAATAAGTAAATTTTGTTTAAATATTATGAAACTTTATGAAAATAGTAGCACCATTGTAATAAATACTACAAAAATAACTAAAAAAATCTACGCCCTAATTTGTCATAATTTAAGGCAATTTTAGATTTCAGTGCGAATTTTTTGATAAAAAATTAATTTGATTTAAATGTTTTCAAACTTCCTGAAAATGTTAGTACGACTATAACAAATACTGCAAAAATAATTAAAAAAATCTATAAGTGTCAATTGACCTTCAATTTTAGGCAATTTTGGATTTTAGCGCAATTTTTTTTTCAAGTTTTCGATAAGAAGTAAATTCTGTTTAAATATTATGAAACTTTATGAAAATACTAGCACCGCATTATAATAAATATGACACAGCTCTACAGGCCTAGAAGGCCCATGGCTTCAATATTGTGAAACTATGAAAATACCAGCAACATTATAATAAATACTGTAAAATAATTTAAAAAATCTACGCTCTAATTTGCCATAATTTAACGCAATTTTGGATTTCAGTGCGAATTTTTTGCTAAAAAATAAATTTGGTTTAATTATTTTAAAACTTCCCAAATATGTTAGTACGACTATAACACATACTGCAAAAATAATTAAACAAATCTAAGGGTCAATTGGCGTTCAATTTTAGGCAATTTTGGATTTTAGCGCAATTTTTTCTTCAAGTTTTCGAAAATAAGTAAATTCTGTTTAAATATTCTGAAATTTTATGAAAATACTAGCACCATTATAATAAATACTGCAAAAATAATTTAAAAAATCTACGCTCTAATTTGCCATAATTTAAGGCAATTTTGGATTTCAGTGCGAATTTTTTGATAAGAAAATAAATTTGGTTTAAATATTTTAAAACTTTCTAAAAATGTTAGTACGACTATAACAAATACTGCAAAAATTATTAAAAAAATCTAAGGGTCAATTGGCGTTCAATTTTAGGCAATTTTTGATTTTAACGCAATTTTTTCTTCAAGTTTTCGATAAGAAGTAAATTCTGTTTCAATATTATGAAACTATGAAAATACCAGCAACATTATAATAAATACTGCAAAAATAATTTAAAAAATCTACGCCCTAATTTGCCATAATTTAAGGCAATTTTGGATTTCAGTGCGAATTTTTTGATAAGAAAACAAATTTGGTTTAAATATTTTAAAACTTCTTGAAAATGTTAGTACGACTATAACAAATACTGCAAAAAAATTTTAAAAAATCTAAGCGTCAATTGGCGTTCAATTATAGGCAATTTTTGATTTTAACGCAATTTTTTCTTCAAGTTTTCGATAAGAAGTAAATTCTGTTTCAATATTATGAAACTTTATGAAAATACCAGCAACATTATAATAAATACTGCAAAAATAATTTAAAAAATCTACGCCCTAATTTGCTATAATTTAAGGCAATTTTGGATTTCAGTGCGAATTTTTTGATAAGAAAACAAATTTGGTTTAAATATTTTAAAACTTTTTTTAAGTTTTAAAAAAATACTATTTACTACTACTATTTTAAAAAAAACAAATACACCCCCACCCCTCCCAATAAATAGAAACCAAGTCCAACATGGAATATCCTATGCTCAAATGACTGCAAATGATACCTTTAATCGACAATCCCATCCCAACCCACAGCAAAATCAAATGCCAACAATTATGCAGCATCAACAGCAACAACCTCAAAACAATCTCGAACAAATGCTAACAAAGATGATGGAGAAGATGGATAAGATGCTTGATCTCCTAATCACCATGATTAGCAAAATGTAATGAGAAGCAATAACAACAATAATGTCTCCACACTAAAAATTTCTGTATGGAATGCTAACGGCATAGTAAATCATGGATTAGAAATTAAAACTTTTCTAACAAATCACAATTTAGACATTATGCTAATATCGGAGACCCACATGACCAAAAAAAGCTTTATCAAAATACCTCACTATACGATTTATGACACCCAACACCCGGAAGGAACAGCGAGAGGCGGGACTGCCATAATCATTAAAAACAATATAAAACACCACGAAATACCAAAATTAAGCCTTAGAAACATACAAGCTACTTCAGTTGTAATAGATGACTGGAAGGGACCACTTACGCTCTCGGCAGTATACTGCCCACCTAACATCTCAATCAAAAAAGAACAATTTGATCTATACTTCCAATCACTTGGACATCGATTTATTGCTGGAGGTGACTATAACGCTAAGCACAATTACTGGGGCTCAAGGCTGATTACTCCCAGAGGAAGGCAATTGTACCAATCCTTGCATGGCTGCAACCTACTGCCGCTGTCACCAACTGAACCCACTTACTGGCCCACTGACCAAAATAAAACCCCGGATATACTTGATTTCTGCGTCACTAAAGGAATTTCCCATAATTACCTAAAAGTAGAAACATGCTTAGACCTATCTTCTGATCACACTCCTCTTCTAGTCACCCTTAATTCCTGTGTTTTTAAAGTCAACAAACCACCTACATTATGCAATAAATATACAAATTGGGAAAAATTCAAAAATTATCTCACTACTAATATAGACCTCAACATCTCGCTACAAACAGCAAAAGAAATAGATGAAGCAGTAGAACAATTAACAACTTTAATTCAGCAAGCCTCATGGAACGCCACTCCACCTACGTTGACCTTGGACAAACCTGGCTTTTGTCCCTTAGATATAAAAAAGAAAATAGCGCAAAAGAGAAAATTAAGAAAACGTTGGCATCAAACTCACTCACAAATTGACAAAACAAACTTAAATGAGGCCACAAAACAACTAAAAAAATTATTAAATGATCACAAAAATGAGGACATCACAAATTTTCTTGAAAACCTTACAGCAACTGAAGCAACCGACTATTCCTTATGGAAGGTTACGCGTGCGACAAAGAAAACTCAGAAGACTAATCAACCAATTAGAAAAACCAACGGGGAATGGGCTAGAAATGACAAAGAAAAAACCAAAATTTTTGCGGAACATTTAGTCAAGGTTTTCCAACCACCACCAAGAGAAATTTCCCTTGAAGAAGAATATCCCATACAACAACAACTTGCAGCGCCATATCAAATGAGCCCACAAATAAAAAAATTCAAAATGAATGAAATAAAAAACGTAATTTTCAAGCAAATAAAATCAAAGAAAGCCCCAGGATATGATCTGATAACGGCAAAGATTCTACAAAACCTTCCAGAGAATGGTTTCAAACTAATTAGAATCATATTCAACGCAATCATTAGATATGGTCATTTTCCTTCACAATGGAAAGTAGCGCAGGTGATCATGATCCAGAAACCAGGGAAAGACTCGGCTGAAACGTCTTCCTACAGACCTATAAGTCTGCTACCCATCTTATCCAAAATCTTTGAAAAACTGTTTCTAAAACGATTGAAACCCATATTAGAAGACAGGAACTTAATCCCCAACCATCAATTCGGATTTAGACAGGGACACGGAACGGTGGAGCAAGTGCATAGAGTCATTAAAAAAATCAGAACTGACCTGGAAAGTAAGAGGTATTGTTCAGCTGCCTTCTTGGACATTTCGCAGGCGTTTGACAGAGTCTGGCATGACGGCTTGAAGTACAAAATTAAAATGTACCTACCTTATCCGTACAGCAGTCTACTAATATCGTATCTAACAAACAGGTACTTTTTTGTCAAGGTTGGCGAAGCTTATTCAGCCTTGGAACCAATTCTTTCCGGAGTACCTCAGGGTAGCGTTCTTGGACCGATTTTGTATCTCCTGTATACTGCAGATTTGCCGGAAACTGACAACACCGAAACAGCCACATTTGCGGACGATACAGCCATATTAGCATCAGATGAAGACCCAATTCGTGCATCCCAGATCCTACAGGATCATACAAACAAGATAGGAAATTGGCTGAAGAAATGGCGTATAAAGGCCAACACCACAAAGTCGGTGCACACTACGTTTACCCTCAGAAGGGAAACCTGCCCTAGCGTAGTACTATTTGATGAAACCCTCCCAGTACAAGAAACTGTTAAATATCTAGGTTTCCATTTAGATCGGCGACTAACCTGGGCCAAACACATCTGGTCAAAGCGACTACAGCTGGGTCTCAACTATCGCAAAATGTACTGGCTTATGGGTCGCAGGTCACCCTTATCTATTGACAACAAATTATTGCTTTACAAGACAATCCTGAAGCCCATATGGACATATGGCATTCAGTTGTGGGGTTCAGCAAGTGAGTCCACCATTGACAAGATCCAGCGATTTCAATCCAAAGTGCTGCGTGATATTTGTAATGCACCTTGGTACATTCCCAACACCGTTATTAGTGCAGACTTGCAGATCAGAAGTGTCCGAGAAGAAATAAACCATGCGAGCAAGAAATATCGGGTTCGTCTCGAGGATCATCCCAATGCACTAGTGAGTGATCTACTTGCGGGGCTAGAAGTGAGAAGACTAAAACGGCGTGATCCGATGGATATATCCACGCGATAAGTGTTGAGTGCGTGAGTGCGATACCTTATCTCTTTTAAGGGAGGCATGCCAATGGGCAAGCTCTCCAATATGTCATGTACTTTATTTTTTATTACCTTGTAATATATCAAACAATGTTGCTTATTGTCCCTGACAGATTGTAACAAAACCATGGAGTCAATAAAAAAAAAAATGTTTTCAAACTTCCTGAAAATGTTAGTACGACTATAACAAATACTGCAAAAATAATTAAAAAAATCTATAAGTGTCAATTGACCTTCAATTTTAGGCAATTTTGGATTTTAGCGCAATTTTTTTTTCAAGTTTTCGATAAGAAGTAAATTCTGTTTAAATATTATGAAACTTTATGAAAATACTAGCACCGCATTATAATAAATATGACACAGCTCTACAGGCCTAGAAGGCCCATGGCTTCAATATTGTGAAACTATGAAAATACCAGCAACATTATAATAAATACTGTAAAATAATTTAAAAAATCTACGCTCTAATTTGCCATAATTTAACGCAATTTTGGATTTCAGTGCGAATTTTTTGCTAAAAAATAAATTTGGTTTAATTATTTTAAAACTTCCCAAATATGTTAGTACGACTATAACACATACTGCAAAAATAATTAAACAAATCTAAGGGTCAATTGGCGTTCAATTTTAGGCAATTTTGGATTTTAGCGCAATTTTTTCTTCAAGTTTTCGAAAATAAGTAAATTCTGTTTAAATATTCTGAAATTTTATGAAAATACTAGCACCATTATAATAAATACTGCAAAAATAATTTAAAAAATCTACGCTCTAATTTGCCATAATTTAAGGCAATTTTGGATTTCAGTGCGAATTTTTTGATAAGAAAATAAATTTGGTTTAAATATTTTAAAACTTTCTAAAAATGTTAGTACGACTATAACAAATACTGCAAAAATTATTAAAAAAATCTAAGGGTCAATTGGCGTTCAATTTTAGGCAATTTTTGATTTTAACGCAATTTTTTCTTCAAGTTTTCGATAAGAAGTAAATTCTGTTTCAATATTATGAAACTATGAAAATACCAGCAACATTATAATAAATACTGCAAAAATAATTTAAAAAATCTACGCCCTAATTTGCCATAATTTAAGGCAATTTTGGATTTCAGTGCGAATTTTTTGATAAGAAAACAAATTTGGTTTAAATATTTTAAAACTTCTTGAAAATGTTAGTACGACTATAACAAATACTGCAAAAAAATTTTAAAAAATCTAAGCGTCAATTGGCGTTCAATTATAGGCAATTTTTGATTTTAACGCAATTTTTTCTTCAAGTTTTCGATAAGAAGTAAATTCTGTTTCAATATTATGAAACTTTATGAAAATACCAGCAACATTATAATAAATACTGCAAAAATAATTTAAAAAATCTACGCCCTAATTTGCTATAATTTAAGGCAATTTTGGATTTCAGTGCGAATTTTTTGATAAGAAAACAAATTTAGTTTAAATATTTTAAAACTTCCTGAAAATGTTAGTACGACTATGACAAATACTGCAAAAAAATTTTAAAAAATCTAAGCGTCAATTGGCGTTCAATTATAGGCAATTTTTGATTTTAACGCAATTTTTTCTTCAAGTTTTCGATAAGAAGTAAATTCTGTTTCAATATTATGAAACTTTATGAAAATACCAGCAACATTATAATAAATACTGCAAAAATAATTTAAAAAATCTACGCCCTAATTTGCTATAATTTAAGGCAATTTTGGATTTCAGTGCGAATTTTTTGATAAGAAAACAAATTTGGTTTAAATATTTTAAAACTTCCTGAAAATGTTAGTACGACTATCACAAATACTGCAAAAAAATTTTAAAAAATCTAAGCGTCAATTGGCGTTCAATTATAGGCAATTTTTGATTTTAACGCAATTTTTTCTTCAAGTTTTTGATAAGAAGTAAATTCTGTTTCAATATTATGAAACTTTATGAAAATACCAGCAACATTATAATAAATACTGTAAAAATAATTTAAAAAATCTACGCCCTAATTTGCCATAATATAAGGCAATTTTGGATTTCAGTGCGAATTTTTTGATAAGAAAACAAATTTGGTTTAAATATTTTAAAACTTCCTGAAAATGTTAGTACGACTATAACAAATACTGCAAAAAAATTTAAAAAAATCTAAGCGTCAATTGGCGTTCAATTATAGGCAATTTTTGATTTTAACGCAATTTTTTCTTCAAGTTTTCGATAAGAAGTAAATTCTGTTTCAATATTATGAAACTTTATGAAAATACCAGCAACATTATAATAAATACTGCAAAAATAATTTAAAAAATCTACGCCCTAATTTGCCATAATTTAAGGCAATTTTGGATTTCAGTGCGAATTTTTTGATAAGAAAACAAATTTGGTTTAAATATTTTAAAACTTTTTAAAAATGTTAGTACGACTATAACAAATACTGCAAAAATTATTAAAAAAATCTAAGCGTCAATTGGCGTTCAATTTTAGGCAATTTTGGATTTTAACGCAATTTTTTCTTCAAGTTTTCGATAAGAAGTAAATTCTGTTTCAATATTATGAAACTTTATGAAAATACCAGCAACATTATAATAAATACTGCAAAAATAATTTAAAAAATCTACGCCCTAATTTGCTATAATTTAAGGCAATTTTGGATTTCAGTGCGAATTTTTTGATAAGAAAACAAATTTGGTTTAAATATTTTAAAACTTCCTGAAAATGTTAGTACGACTATAACAAATACTGCAAAAAAATTTTAAAAAATCTAAGCGTCAATTGGCGTTCAATTATAGGCAATTTTTGATTTTAACGCAATTTTTTCTTCAAGTTTTTGATAAGAAGTAAATTCTGTTTCAATATTATGAAACTTTATGAAAATACCAGCAACATTATAATAAATACTGTAAAAATAATTTAAAAAATCTACGCCCTAATTTGCCATAATATAAGGCAATTTTGGATTTCAGTGCGAATTTTTTGATAAGAAAACAAATTTGGTTTAAATATTTTAAAACTTCCTGAAAATGTTAGTACGACTATAACAAATACTGCAAAAAAATTTAAAAAAATCTAAGCGTCAATTGGCGTTCAATTATAGGCAATTTTTGATTTTAACGCAATTTTTTCTTCAAGTTTTCGATAAGAAGTAAATTCTGTTTCAATATTATGAAACTTTATGAAAATACCAGCAACATTATAATAAATACTGCAAAAATAATTTAAAAAATCTACGCCCTAATTTGCCATAATTTAAGTCAATTTTGGATTTCAGTGCGAATTTTTTGATAAGAAAACAAATTTGGTTTAAATATTTTAAAACTTTCTAAAAATGTTAGTACGACTATAACAAATACTGCAAAAATTATTAAAAAAATCTAAGCGTCAATTGGCGTTCAATTTTAGGCAATTTTGGATTTTAACGCAATTTTTTCTTCAAGTTTTCGATAAGAAGTAAATTCTGTTTCAATATTATGAAACTTTATGAAAATACCAGCAACATTATAATAAATACTGCAAAAATAATTTAAAAAATCTACGCCCTAATTTGCCATAATTTAAGGCAATTTTGGATTTCAGTGCGAATTTTTTGATAAGAAAACAAATTTGGTTTAAATATTTTAAAACTTTTTAAAAATGTTAGTACGACTATAACAAATACTGCAAAAATTATTAAAAAAATCTAAGCGTCAATTGGCGTTCAATTTTAGGCAATTTTGGATTTTAACGCAATTTTTTCTTCAAGTTTTCGATAAGAAGTAAATTCTGTTTCAATATTATGAAACTTTATGAAAATACCAGCAACATTATAATAAATACTGCAAAAATAATTTAAAAAATCTACGCCCTAATTTGCCATAATTTAAGTCAATTTTGGATTTCAGTGCGAATTTTTTGATAAGAAAACAAATTTGGTTTAAATATTTTAAAACTTTCTAAAAATGTTAGTACGACTATAACAAATACTGCAAAAAAATTTAAAAAAATCTAAGCGTCAATTGGCGTTCAATTATAGGCAATTTTTGATTTTAACGCAATTTTTTCTTCAAGTTTTCGATAAGAAGTAAATTCTGTTTCAATATTATGAAACTTTATGAAAATACCAGCAACATTATAATAAATACTGCAAAAATAATTTAAAAAATCTACGCCCTAATTTGCCATAATTTAAGTCAATTTTGGATTTCAGTGCGAATTTTTTGATAAGAAAACAAATTTGGTTTAAATATTTTAAAACTTTCTAAAAATGTTAGTACGACTATAACAAATACTGCAAAAATTATTAAAAAAATCTAAGCGTCAATTGGCGTTCAATTTTAGGCAATTTTGGATTTTAACGCAATTTTTTCTTCAAGTTTTCGATAAGAAGTAAATTCTGTTTCAATATTATGAAACTTTATGAAAATACCAGCAACATTATAATAAATACTGCAAAAATAATTTAAAAAATCTACGCCCTAATTTGCCATAATTTAAGGCAATTTTGGATTTCAGTGCGAATTTTTTGATAAGAAAACAAATTTGGTTTAAATATTTTAAAACTTTTTAAAAATGTTAGTACGACTATAACAAATACTGCAAAAATTATTAAAAAAATCTAAGCGTCAATTGGCGTTCAATTTTAGGCAATTTTGGATTTTAACGCAATTTTTTCTTCAAGTTTTCGATAAGAAGTAAATTCTGTTTCAATATTATGAAACTTTATGAAAATACCAGCAACATTATAATAAATACTGCAAAAATAATTTAAAAAATCTACGCCCTAATTTGCTATAATTTAAGGCAATTTTGGATTTCAGTGCGAATTTTTTGATAAGAAAACAAATTTGGTTTAAATATTTTAAAACTTCCTGAAAATGTTAGTACGACTATAACAAATACTGCAAAAAAATTTTAAAAAATCTAAGCGTCAATTGGCGTTCAATTATAGGCAATTTTTGATTTTAACGCAATTTTTTCTTCAAGTTTTTGATAAGAAGTAAATTCTGTTTCAATATTATGAAACTTTATGAAAATACCAGCAACATTATAATAAATACTGTAAAAATAATTTAAAAAATCTACGCCCTAATTTGCCATAATATAAGGCAATTTTGGATTTCAGTGCGAATTTTTTGATAAGAAAACAAATTTGGTTTAAATATTTTAAAACTTCCTGAAAATGTTAGTACGACTATAACAAATACTGCAAAAAAATTTAAAAAAATCTAAGCGTCAATTGGCGTTCAATTATAGGCAATTTTTGATTTTAACGCAATTTTTTCTTCAAGTTTTCGATAAGAAGTAAATTCTGTTTCAATATTATGAAACTTTATGAAAATACCAGCAACATTATAATAAATACTGCAAAAATAATTTAAAAAATCTACGCCCTAATTTGCCATAATTTAAGTCAATTTTGGATTTCAGTGCGAATTTTTTGATAAGAAAACAAATTTGGTTTAAATATTTTAAAACTTTCTAAAAATGTTAGTACGACTATAACAAATACTGCAAAAATTATTAAAAAAATCTAAGCGTCAATTGGCGTTCAATTTTAGGCAATTTTGGATTTTAACGCAATTTTTTCTTCAAGTTTTCGATAAGAAGTAAATTCTGTTTCAATATTATGAAACTTTATGAAAATACCAGCAACATTATAATAAATACTGCAAAAATAATTTAAAAAATCTACGCCCTAATTTGCCATAATTTAAGGCAATTTTGGATTTCAGTGCGAATTTTTTGATATAATATAAATTTGGTTTAAATATTTTAAAACTTCCTGAAAATGTTAGTACGACTATAACAAATAATGCAAAAATAATTAAAAAAATCTAAGTATCAATTGGCCTTCAACTTTAGGCAATTTTGGGATTTAGCGCAATTTTTTCTTCAAGTTTTCGATAAAAAGTAAATTCTGTTTAAAACAATATGAAACTTTATGAAAATACTAGCACCGTTATAATAAATACTGCAAAAATAACTAAAAAAATCTACGCCCTAAATTGCCATAATTTAACGCAATTTTGGATTTCAGTGCGAATTTTTTGAAAAAAAATAAATTTGGTTTAAATATTCCAAATTTCCTAAAAATGTTAGTAGGACTATAACAAACACTGCAAAAAAATTAAAAAAATCTAAGCGTCAATTAGCGTTCAATTTTAGGCAATCTTGGATTTTAGCGCAATTTTTTCTTCAAGTTTTTGATAATAAGTAAATTCTGTTTAAATACTATGAAACTTTATGAAAATACTAGCACTATTATAATATTTACTGCAAAAATAATTAAATAAATCTACGCTCTAATTTGCCATAATTTAAGGCAATTTTGGATTTCAATGCGAATTTTTTGATAAAAAATAAATTTGGTATAAATATTTCAAAATTTCTTAAAAATGTTAGTACGACTATAACAAATACTGCAAAAATAATTTAAAAAATCTACGCTTTAATTTGCCATAATTTACAAGCAATTTTGGATTTCAGTGCGAATTTTTTAATAAAAAATAAATTTAATTTAAATATTTTAAAACTTCCTGGAAATGTTAGTACTAACTACAATAAACATTGCAAAATTTATTATAAAAATTTAAGCATCAATTGGCCATTAATTTTAGGCAATTTTGGATTTCAACGCGATTTTTTCTTCAAGTTTTTGAAAAAAGTAAATTCTGTTAAAATATTATGAAACTTTATAAAGATAGTAAAATCTTTATAACAAATACTACATAAATAATTAAAAAAATCTACGCCCTAATTTTTCAGAATTTATTGCAACTTTGGATTTCAGTGCGAATTTTTCGATAAAAAATATAATTTTGCTTAAATATTTTAAAACTTTCCCAAAATGTTAGTACTATAATTAATACTGCAAAAATTATTATAAAAATCTAAGCGCCAATTTGGCTTTAAGTTAAGGCATTTTGGATTTCATCGCGATTTTTTATTCAAGTTTTCGATAAAAATAAATTCTGTTTAAATATTATGAAACGTTATGAAAATACGCTAATACCGTTATAATAAATACTGCAAAAGTAATTGAAAAAATCTGCGCCCTAATTTGACATAATTTAAGGCAATTTTGGATTTCAATGCGAATTTTAAGATAAAAAATAAATTTGTTTTAAATATTTTAAAACATCTTAAAAATGTTAATATGACTATAACAAATACTGCAAAAATAATTAAAAAAATCTAAGCGACAATTGGCCTTCACTTTTAGGCAATTTTGGATTTCAACGCGATATTTTCTTAAAGTTTTCGATAAAAAATAAATTCTGTTTAAATATTATGAGAGTTACTTAAAAAAACTAGCACCGTGATAAAAAATACTGAAAAAACAATTAATAAAATCTACGCCCTAATTTGCCGTAATTTAAGGCAATTTTGGATTTCAGTGCGTATGTTTTGTTAAAAAATAAATTTGGTTTAAATATTTTAAAACTTTCTGAAAATTTTAGTACTAACTAGTATAATAAAAACTTCAACAAAACAAAACTTTCAATTCATTAATTTACATATCAATTACAATCGCATTTAATGCTATAAACAGCTTAAACTTTCAAATTTATGTATAAATTTATACACAGAGAAAAAATTGTAGGTACTTAAAAGTGGAACAATTTGTGTCTAAATTGTGTGAAAATTTTCAAACAATTGTACTTGTTTTTAGCACAATTTTAATCATCTCAGACGCAGTTGTAGGTACTATTTTCCAACACCATATGTACTAAATTTTCACACAATTTGTACTAACAGACTTTCAAATTTCAATTGTTTTTCTGCGTGTTTTGATTTATTCTGAATAAAGTAAATTTGCTTCCGTCAAACCAACATTTTGTTTCTGTGTAATATTTATTAATAATAATTGTTAGAGCGTAATTTTTTGTTAAAGGCACAGGTATGGTCATTTATGTGCAGAGGACATAAAATGTACAAATTGCATCGTCTCTGCCTCGAAATGATGGGGTGACCTTGCAACGATGCAGCAGAATAACTTCCTGGTTCTTGCAAGTTTGATTAATTATGAAATATAATAAATACTAATAAGCGATTGTAGTGTGTTATTCAGCAATTATATATTATCATTATTTACCTTAATGCATATAATAAGAATAACTAAATGTTTAATTTTAAATTTCTAAATAATAAAAATATTTAAAAATATTGATTGTTTTATTTATTCTTTTCTCTCTTTGACTTTCGCTAATGCCGCTAAAGGCCGGTGTTTCCATCTCCAAATAAAGTATACCAAATAACTTTATTTATAAGTGCTTCTATCCAATCAGTGCGCATTTCCATCCTCGAATAAGATGTTACTATTAAACGAATTAAAGTTATTTGGAACTTTATTCGGAGATGGAAGTACCGGCCCTTAGGGTAGGTTTTCAGAGTAAAAATTTAAAACGTGTTAAAATAGCTTAATTTTCAAAACTCTTTGGTAAGACATCAAATTAATAGTCATCTTAGTAAATAAAAAAATTGTTAATCAATTATTATTTACAGATTATATTGATATACGCATGTGGCCACCAGAGTACTTACAACAAAATTTTAATCATTTTAACATCGGACTGGTACAAATCAAGTGCTTTTTGAAATTTTCTCCTAACCGTTGAATATTGAGCGAAAAAAGGTATGTAATTTTGAAAAATATTTTTCCTTAATTATTAGAAAGATTAGATTAAAAATATCGGATGGGTTGTTCGGCCTTCAACCTCACTGGGTGAAAGATGGGGATGTTCGGATGTGGCCATCCCATGACTTTACCATACATTAATTTTTTTAACGTTTTATACATCTTCTTATCTTCATACTTCTCAAACTAATAAAATTACTAGAATTTAGAATTCGATATTTATGTAACGTGTATGTTTTATTAATATTAATATAATTATCGCATTGTAATTGGTACAAAACCGCTAGTAGTTAAAACTTTTCTAAACATAAGTTTTAGAAGTATTGTATGCACTTGCGTAGCACTATTAAAGTGCATTTTATGATTTATGTAATTTAATACCTCATAAAAAAGGTCGCACTAACAACATAAACATAATTACATAAACATTAATATTGATGTACATAAATATATTTTCCAAAAACATTTTTGCAGTTTGCATTAGCTTTGTGCAACGTGTCTGCAAATGTACACATCGAAATTGATTACAATAATTTTATAACGTTACATAATTTACATATTAATATTACGCTATTTAATTCACGAAAATATATTTTGATTTATTTTTTTAAAGTAAAAATACAGTGTCAAAAAACCAGTGGCATTTCGTTAAACTATTCATGCGCGTCACTACCACTATCGAGTTTCCGCGTGAACCGATTTCAACCAAAATCTAATCAGCTTTAAGTCTCAATATAAAAATAGTACTAAATATAAAACTTGGTTGCAAAATTCCTATTGGTTTGGACGCTAGAGCGCACACAAAATTAAGTAACACACAGACAGACACACAGACATTTTTTGATGTTTCTCATTCTCATTCAACTCGTGTGATCTCAAAGACTGTAAATCCGTCAGAATTTCAAAAAAAAAATTATTTGATTATGATAGTTAACTTCTACCTCCCATCAAGTTCTTTTTTAATTTTACTACTATTGTCTTACATATTTTTGATTAATTGCATTGTAAGTAATTTAGGTAGGACAAAATATTTTTATACGATACGTAAGTAGGTACTTTACATAAACATAGCCTGAATATTTCTCTTTCCTAACCTGAATTACTTTTCGTAATTTTTCTTGCTGTGTCAATCCTTTCACTAATAATAAGAACAAGTATTTATTATTGATATTTTGTCTAATATTTTATAACTTTTGTGTTTATGTTGTAGATATCATAAAAATATGTAGCTATGTTTTTAAATTTTTTGATATGTTGTTTATTTCGATTTCTGCCGTGGATTGTAAAAACATCGTATTTACAGTATTTGATATAGCCGAGTTTAGATATTCTATGTGGTTTCCGGTTGTTTATGGATTTTGTATAATTGAGTTTTGAGTTATGCTATAGCGAAATATTTTCTAAAGTTGTTTGCTGTTAGTGTGGTATCGTTGAGTAAGACATTCATCCTGCCAAGTTATTTGTTGATGATTTTCCATGTTGTTTTTGCTTTGTCATCACTCATCAGATTCGTGTAGTATTTGTTGTGCATTTACTTGTTTTTTGTATTTATTTAGTTTTTTGATAAATAATTTTCTCATATCATCGAAGTTTGTTTTGACCTCTCAGTGACCACTTTTATATTATTGCGAATGCAAAGTTTTGACTTGCTTATGTAGCTTCAAGAGTTCAGTTGTGAGTTTTATTTTTTTGTTCTTAGTTTTGTAAGTTCTTATTGATTTCATTAAACCGTTGGAATTTGCCGATATTTTCTATGGATTGTTTAACTTTATTTTTTTAAGGTATCGTTCGTTTTGGTCTTATCTTTTTCAATTCTATGCAGATTACTTTAATATCTGTTAAAGATGCAATACGCGTCCCATGAAGAAGTTTCTTGTTACTACTAACTTGGTTGAAGGGTTATGTAACTTATTCCTTTAAGTATCTTCAAGAAGTTCTAAGAAATTATTGGAATTACCCGAAGGCGATCGATAGGTTTTTATTATGACAGTGTTGATGGAATAATTAAAACAAGCTCCCCCTCCTTTATGGTACCTACTTTCTATGTCCCATAACTAAATTTCACGATCTTCACCACTGTTCGGCCCGGTAGTCCTTGAATCGGCACCTTCAATGTTACGTAAAACATTTAGCTCACGCAGTGATATATTAACTAATAACAAGTTAGATCAGATAACAAATTTATTGTTAGATACCGATAAATTAAAATAATTGTGATTATTTAAAATTTAATTTTCATGTCGAATGCATTAGTTAGTTGCATTATATCAAATTTAACCGAAAATTATGGAGTTACAAGACAACAACCATGCAGTGAAAGCCGAAACAAAACCTGACGAAAAAGATGAAAATATTTCAGTTTCCTATCTAAAATTGGTAATAATAAAATAACAGACATTTAAATCACAATTTTGTAACTCCTTTCTTTCAGTTTAAATACTCGAGTCTCTTCGATAAAATTCTAATTTTCTCTGCTGTTTGTTTATCCTTAATTGCAGGCATCGCAAACACCCTGACAAATTTAGTATTGGGTAATGCAACTGGAGCTCTGGTTTCTTACGTTTATACGTTAGAAATTAACGGTACATCACCAGAAGTGATGGGACCTGCTGGAGAAACTTTAATGGCAACAATTCAAAGCTTTGGGATTTTAACCGCCACTTTTGCAGCGCTAGTTTTCATTGGAACGTATCTAGCAACGGTTTTTCTCAATTACACCGCTTTGAATCAGGTAACAACGCCAAATTTTTACGAACCAAATTAAAAAATTCTTTTAGACCTTCAGAATCAGGAAGCTGTTCTTTTCGAAAGTCCTTAACCAGGATATTGCTTGGTACGATCAAAACCAAACCGGAGACTTTTCGAGCAGAATTGCTGAGTAAGACCACTTTTCACCTTTTAAATTTTTCTAAACATTTTGTAACTCTTAGCGACTTGAAAAAAATTGAAGAAGGATTAGGCGAAAAATTCGGGATTACCATTTTCTACGGAGGCATTTTCATATCAAGTTTGATTCAAGGTTTGGTAACAGGGTGGGAATTCGCATTAATTTGCATGATCCCAGTTCCGATTTCGATGACCACCATGTCATTGGTTTCTTGGGTTAGAATTTAAGGAAACGTTTTGGTTTACAATTCAGATATTTTGTTGTAGATAACCTCTAAGTTTACCAAACAAGAGACAGAAGCTTATGGAGAGGCTGGGTCCATCGTGGAGGAAGTTTTAACTTTGATTAGAACCGTCGTTGCATTTGGAGGTCAGGAAAAAGAAGAAGAACGATATAATAATTACCTGGCATCGGCAAAAAAGAATAACATCAAAAGATCACTTTTCAATGGAGCACATAAGGGAATTTTGGCGCTTTTCTCCTACGCCAGTTTCACCTTCACTATATGGTACGGTGCGAAGTTGGTCATCAAGAATAGAGGATTACCCTTAGATGAAGTTACCTACGATGCTGGAACCATGCTAACAGTAATATCTGATCCAACAGTTACCGAATAATAATTGTTTGCGATTGGTAGGTTTTATACAGTATTTTGACCGCCCAGCATTGTTTTGGAATAGCCGTCCCATATCTCGAATCGCTTGGTATAGCAAAAGGTGCAGCAAGTAAAATCTTCGAAGTTATTGCTACCCAACCGATTCTTAACAAGTCGAGAGGAAAAGGTAAAAAACCGATAGGAATTGATGGAAAAATTGTTTTTGAGGAAGTTCACTTTAATTATCCTTCCAGAAAAGATGTCAAGGTGGGTGGTAAATGTTGTTTGATAATATCGATCATAATATCGAAAAAATAATCATTTCATCAATTCCTTGACAATGGTAAACTGCACTTCTCCATCTTTAGAATAATAAGCATGGCATCGTCAAAAATAAATAATTGCTTTACAAAGGCCCAAGTTTTCTTAGTCTTAAAGATTTTCATCAACGCACTCAATCTTAATGATTTTGAAGTAACTTTTTTCAGATATTAAATGGATTTAATTTAACCATAAATTCTGGTGAAACCGTTGCGTTAGTGGGAAGTTCTGGTTGTGGAAAATCGACATGTGTACAGCTACTACAAAGATTTTATGATCCCGATTCCGGATCTGTAAGTTTCTCAAAGTGTTGTTTTTTATTTTGTATTCGTGACCTTACTAGGTATACATCGACGACAATAAAATAACTGATTTAGACTTGGATTGGTTGAGGAGTCACATTGGAGTTGTTGGGCAAGAACCCGTATTATTTGAAGGGACCATTTCAGAAAACATAAGGCTTGGAAATTTGGATGCTACTCAAGATGAAATAGAAACGGCAGCAAGAAAAGCGAATGCTGATACATTCATTAGGGCTCTTCCGAACGGATACATGACCGTGATCGGAGAACGAGGAGCTCAGTTATCCGGCGGCCAAAAACAGAGAATTGCGATTGCTAGGGCTTTGGTGAGAAACCCAGCAATTTTGTTGTTGGATGAAGCCACTTCGGCCCTAGATACCAAAAGTGAACTTGTCGTCCAAGCTGCCTTGGATGCTGTAAGTATCTGATAGTTGTAAGTTCCGTACTGTTCATCTAGAAGTCGTAGGCCACCCATGGATGCACTACCGTTTTAGTTGCTCACAGATTGTCGACTGTAAGAAAGGCAGACCGTATTATTGTAATTGCTGATGGTCAACTGCAGGAGGAAGGTTCACATGAAGCTTTGATGTTGGCTAAAGGAGCTTATTACAAATTGGTCGAAGCTCAATGTAACGAAACTGAAAATTACAAAGATGATATAATCGAGTCGATTGGTAAGAGTAGTATCCTTTAAAATATGTTAAAATCAAGTTCCATTTTAGTAACAGATGAAAGAGAAGATGGATTGACTTTAAAAAGTATCGATGCGTTAGAAGATCAAATGCTTTCCCTTCCTGCTGACAATGTGAATGTAAGAAGAAATCAAAACGTAGTGACGAAATAAATTTATTATTTTTAGTTTGAGCAAAAACCAGAGACTGAAAAGAGGTCTTCATTATGGACGATCATGAAATATAATTCTCCTGAATGGTGGATTATCAATATTGGATGCCTGAGCTCCATAATCACGGGTGCTTCTTCACCAGTTTTTTATATCATGTTTGGGGATGTAGTTGGTGTAAGTTTTAGTTTTCTTCCAATTTTTTTTGTTAAAAACTTAAAGTGTTGTTAAAGGTCCTTGCAGACGAAGACGTGGAAGTAGTACAAAGTGAAATCAATCAATACTCTGTCATGATCCTATATTTAGGAATAGTTACGCTAATTGCTACATTATTAGAAGTCAGTTTTAAATAAATTCAATTGTTGTAATCTGATCTCAACGAATAATTTTAGTACTTCACATTTTCCGTTGCCGGGGAAAAACTAATAATGAGACTGAGGACTCTCATGTTCAGATCCATACTAAAGCAAGAAATGGGGTGGTTTGATGAAATGGATAACGGGGTAGGAGCTATATGTGGTAGGTTGTCTGGAGAAGCAGCAAGTTTACAAGGAGCAACTGGTCAAAGAATTGGAGTCATGCTAAGTTCAGCAACTACTGTTATAATTTCGTTTACTGCTGCTTGCTACTATCAATGGAAGCTTGCGTTGATTGCATCATGTTTTGCACCTCTTATCGTTTTGTCCGTTATACTTCAACAAAAGATATTGGAAAAAGAAAGCCAAAGATACTACGATTCGTTAGAAACCTCTACAAAGGTAAAGAAAAGTTTATTTTGTTAATTTTTTTTAATTGCGTTCAAAATTTAGATTGCCGTTGAAGCTATCAACGGGATTCGAACGATAGTATCGTTAGGATGCGAACACGTTTTTGAAGATAGGTATAAGAAAGAACTAGATCCTTACCAAATTACGGCAAAACGGAACACCTTCTTCAGAGGTGTCGCATATGGTTTATCCATAAGTTTGGTGAGTTTTGCTAATGCAGCTGCGTATTGTTACGGAGCCAAGCTTGTAAAAGACGAAGGTGCCAACTACGGTGATATATTTATGTACGCAAAGTTAAAAAAAAAAGTATGCGTTTAAATGTTTTTTTTCTGTAGTGTAGCCGGATGTTTGATTTCTTCTTCATGGGCGTTGGGCAATTCTCTTGCTTTTTCACCAAATTTTTCTAAAGGTTTGATTGCTGCTGGCAGAATTTTCCAATTGTTAAACAGAACGCCTAAAATTGTTGGTGGTTCCCAAAATATTAAGGAGAAATGGGTATCTTAATTTGACTGTTACGATTAATTGGGGTAACCTATCTAATTTCAGGGATCTGGAAATTTACAATATAAGAACGTAGGTTTTTCTTATCCAAATCGGCCAAGTGTTACGATTCTGAAAGATTTGAACCTCTCGATTTTAAAAGGTAAAATGGTGGCTTTGGTAGGACCCAGTGGTTGTGGAAAGTCAACCATTGTTCAATTATTACAACGGTTTTACGATCCAACATCGGGGTCGATTGTTGCCGATGATCAAGGAATCAAAAATATGAATTTGGTCGCTTTGCGATCTCACATGGGAGTTGTCTCTCAAGAACCTAACCTATTCAGAAAAACCATTGCCGATAATATTGCGTATGGCGATAACAGCCGAACGGTTAGCAGGGACCAAATTATTAGTGCAGCCAAGCAAGCAAACATTCACAACTTTATAACATCTTTACCATTGGTAAGTGAAATAATGCCAATTTCACCATAGTATGGTTTAATTTTAGGGTTACGAAACAAAATTGGGTGATAAAGGAAGCCAACTGTCTGGCGGTCAAAAACAAAGAATTGCAATTGCAAGAGCGTTGGTGAGGAATCCGGATGTGCTGCTTTTGGATGAAGCAACCTCTGCGTTGGACGCCGAAAGCGAAGCAGTCGTAAAGGAAGCTTTAGATGACGCAAAAGTTGGTCGCACGTGCATTGCTATCGCTCACAGATTATCGACTATCCAAGACGCTGATATAATTTGTGTAATAAATAATGGAGAGATTGTGGAAATGGGTACTCACACCGAATTAGTCAACACAAGGGGTCTTTATTATAACCTTTACACTACACAAAGTTATAAATAGGTACTTTAATATTGTTTAATTTGCAATGGAGTTATACTAATTTAAGTATCTCTTTTGATACTTAGGGTTGATCTTTAATTGTGTATTGTGTTAAAATTAGTGCAAATGTTATGAATAATTAAATAAAAATTGTCGTTAGTTAAACTTACAATTTGGTTTGATTTTTTGTTGGTATAGCGCAAAATCTTTATTATCAAGGGAAAGGTGTTTTAAATATTTTGGTACATCTCCAAAAAAAAATAATGTAGTTTTGGATATTTTAGAAAAATTTATAAATTGCTATGAAATCAAAATACCTAAATACATAAAGCAATTTGGCGTATAGATTTTATTTCATTTTTTGTACTGTTTTATTGATGCTTGTATTAGTACGTCCACAATATTTTAGAAATTTTAAACAAAATTCAATTTTTATCAAAAAATTTAATTTATAAATTGCTTTGAAATCAAAATACCTAAATAAATAAAGCAAATTGGGCTTTAGATTTTTTTCACCATTTTTTCAGTTTATGTAATGGTTGTATGACTATGTCCATGAAGTTTCAGAATATTTGAACAAAATTCATTTTTCTCAAAAAATTTAATTTATCAATTGCTATGAAATCAAAATACCTAAATAAATAAAGCTATTTGGGCTTTAGATTTTTTTCACCATTTTTTCAGTTTATGTAATGGTTGTATGACTATGTCCATGAAGTTTCAGAATATTTGAACAAAATTCATTTTTCTCAAAAAATTTAATTTATAAATTGCTTTGAAATCAAAATACCTAAATAAATAAAGCAAATTGGGCTTTAGATTTTTTTCACCTTTTTTTCAGTTTATGTAATGATTGTATGACTATGTCCACAATATTTCAGAATTTTTAAACAAAATTTATTTTTCTCAAATTTAATTTATAAATTGCTATGAAATCAAAATACCTAAATAAATAAAGCAATTTGAGCTTTAGATTTTTTTCCATTATATTTCCTGTTCTGTTTATGCTTTTATGAGTAAGTCCACAGTATTTCAGAAGTTTTAAACAAAATTCAATTTTTCTCAAAAAATTTAATTTATAAATTGCTATGAAATCAAAATACCTGAATAAATAAAGCAATTTGGGCATTCCATTTTTTTCATTGTTTTTTCTGTTTATGTTTACATTGTACGACTATGTCCATGAAGTTTCAGAATATTTGAACTAAATTCATTTTTCTCAAAAAATTTAATTTATAAATTGCTTTGAAATCAAAATACCTAAATAAATAAAGCAAATTGGGCTTTAGATTTTTTTCACCTTTTTTTCAGTTTATGTAATGATTGTATGACTATGTCCACAATATTTCAGAATTTTTAAACAAAATTTATTTTTCTCAAATTTAATTTATAAATTGCTATGAAATCAAAATACCTAAATAAATAAAGCAATTTGAGCTTTAGATTTTTTTCCATTATATTTCCTGTTCTGTTTATGCTTTTATGAGTAAGTCCACAGTATTTCAGAAGTTTTAAACAAAATTGAATTTTTCTCAAAAAATTTAATTTATAAATTGCTATGAAATCAAAATACCTGAATAAATAAAGCAATTTGGGCATTCCATTTTTTTCATTGTTTTTTCTGTTTATGTTTACATTGTACGACTATGTCCATGAAGTTTCAGAATATTTGAACTAAATTCATTTTTCTCAAAAAATTTAATTTATAAATTGCTTTGAAATCAAAATACCTAAATAAATAAAGCAAATTGGGCTTTAGATTTTTTTCACCTTTTTTTCAGTTTATGTAATGATTGTATGACTATGTCCACAATATTTCAGAATTTTTAAACAAAATTTATTTTTCTCAAATTTAATTTATAAATTGCTATGAAATCAAAATACCTAAATAAATAAAGCAATTTGAGCTTTAGATTTTTTTCCATTATATTTCCTGTTCTGTTTATGCTTTTATGAGTAAGTCCACAGTATTTCAGAAGTTTTAAACAAAATTCAATTTTTCTCAAAAAATTTAATTTATAAATTGCTATGAAATCAAAATACCTGAATAAATAAAGCAATTTGGGCATTCCATTTTTTTCATTGTTTTTTCTGTTTATGTTTACATTGTACGACTATGTCCATGAAGTTTCAGAATATTTGAACTAAATTCATTTTTCTCAAAAAATTTAATTTATAAATTGCTTTGAAATCAAAATACCTAAATAAATAAAGCAAATTGGGCTTTAGATTTTTTTCACCTTTTTTTCAGTTTATGTAATGATTGTATGACTATGTCCACAATATTTCAGAATTTTTAAACAAAATTTATTTTTTTCAAATTTAATTTATAAATTGCTATGAAATCAAAATACCTAAATAAATAAAGCAATTTGAGCTTTAGATTTTTTTCCATTATATTTCCTGTTCTGTTTATGCTTTTATGAGTAAGTCCACAGTATTTCAGAAGTTTTAAACAAAATTCAATTTTTCTCAAAAAATTTAATTTATAAATTGCTATGAAATCAAAATACCTGAATAAATAAAGCAATTTGGGCATTCCATTTTTTTCATTGTTTTTTCTGTTTATGTTTACATTGTACGACTATGTCCATGAAGTTTCAGAATATTTGAACTAAATTCATTTTTCTCAAAAAATTTAATTTATAAATTGCTTTGAAATCAAAATACCTAAATAAATAAAGCAAATTGGGCTTTAGATTTTTTTCACCTTTTTTTCAGTTTATGTAATGATTGTATGACTATGTCCACAATATTTCAGAATTTTTAAACAAAATTTATTTTTCTCAAATTTAATTTATAAATTGCTATGAAATCAAAATACCTAAATAAATAAAGCAATTTGAGCTTTAGATTTTTTTCCATTATATTTCCTGTTCTGTTTATGCTTTTATGAGTAAGTCCACAGTATTTCAGAAGTTTTAAACAAAATTCAATTTTTCTCAAAAAATTTAATTTATAAATTGCTATGAAATCAAAATACCTGAATAAATAAAGCAATTTGGGCATTCCATTTTTTTCATTGTTTTTTCTGTTTATGTTTACATTGTACGACTATGTCCATGAAGTTTCAGAATATTTGAACTAAATTCATTTTTCTCAAAAAATTTAATTTATAAATTGCTTTGAAATCAAAATACCTAAATAAATAAAGCAAATTGGGCTTTAGATTTTTTTCACCTTTTTTTCAGTTTATGTAATGATTGTATGACTATGTCCACAATATTTCAGAATTTTTAAACAAAATTTATTTTTCTCAAATTTAATTTATAAATTGCTATGAAATCAAAATACCTAAATAAATAAAGCAATTTGAGCTTTAGATTTTTTTCCATTATATTTCCTGTTCTGTTTATGCTTTTATGAGTAAGTCCACAGTATTTCAGAAGTTTTAAACAAAATTCAATTTTTCTCAAAAAATTTAATTTATAAATTGCTATGAAATCAAAATACCTGAATAAATAAAGCAATTTGGGCATTCCATTTTTTTCATTGTTTTTTCTGTTTATGTTTACATTGTACGACTATGTCCATGAAGTTTCAGAATATTTGAACTAAATTCATTTTTCTCAAAAAATTTAATTTATAAATTGCTTTGAAATCAAAATACCTAAATAAATAAAGCAAATTGGGCTTTAGATTTTTTTCACCTTTTTTTCAGTTTATGTAATGATTGTATGACTATGTCCACAATATTTCAGAATTTTTAAACAAAATTTATTTTTTTCAAATTTAATTTATAAATTGCTATGAAATCAAAATACCTAAATAAATAAAGCAATTTGAGCTTTAGATTTTTTTCCATTATATTTCCTGTTCTGTTTATGCTTTTATGAGTAAGTCCACAGTATTTCAGAAGTTTTAAACAAAATTCAATTTTTCTCAAAAAATTTAATTTATAAATTGCTATGAAATCAAAATACCTGAATAAATAAAGCAATTTGGGCATTCCATTTTTTTCATTGTTTTTTCTGTTTATGTTTACATTGTACGACTATGTCCATGAAGTTTCAGAATATTTGAACTAAATTCATTTTTCTCAAAAAATTTAATTTATAAATTGCTTTGAAATCAAAATACCTAAATAAATAAAGCAAATTGGGCTTTAGATTTTTTTCACCTTTTTTTCAGTTTATGTAATGATTGTATGACTATGTCCACAATATTTCAGAATTTTTAAACAAAATTTATTTTTCTCAAATTTAATTTATAAATTGCTATGAAATCAAAATACCTAAATAAATAAAGCAATTTGAGCTTTAGATTTTTTTCCATTATATTTCCTGTTCTGTTTATGCTTTTATGAGTAAGTCCACAGTATTTCAGAAGTTTTAAACAAAATTCAATTTTTCTCAAAAAATTTAATTTATAAATTGCTATGAAATCAAAATACCTGAATAAATAAAGCAATTTGGGCATTCCATTTTTTTCATTGTTTTTTCTGTTTATGTTTACATTGTACGACTATGTCCATGAAGTTTCAGAATATTTGAACTAAATTCATTTTTCTCAAAAAATTTAATTTATAAATTGCTTTGAAATCAAAATACCTAAATAAATAAAGCAAATTGGGCTTTAGATTTTTTTCACCTTTTTTTCAGTTTATGTAATGATTGTATGACTATGTCCACAATATTTCAGAATTTTTAAACAAAATTTATTTTTCTCAAATTTAATTTATAAATTGCTATGAAATCAAAATACCTAAATAAATAAAGCAATTTGAGCTTTAGATTTTTTTCCATTATATTTCCTGTTCTGTTTATGCTTTTATGAGTAAGTCCACAGTATTTCAGAAGTTTTAAACAAAATTCAATTTTTCTCAAAAAATTTAATTTATAAATTGCTATGAAATCAAAATACCTGAATAAATAAAGCAATTTGGGCATTCCATTTTTTTCATTGTTTTTTCTGTTTATGTTTACATTGTACGACTATGTCCATGAAGTTTCAGAATATTTGAACTAAATTCATTTTTCTCAAAAAATTTAATTTATAAATTGCTTTGAAATCAAAATACCTAAATAAATAAAGCAAATTGGGCTTTAGATTTTTTTCACCTTTTTTTCAGTTTATGTAATGATTGTATGACTATGTCCACAATATTTCAGAATTTTTAAACAAAATTTATTTTTCTCAAATTTAATTTATAAATTGCTATGAAATCAAAATACCTAAATAAATAAAGCAATTTGAGCTTTAGATTTTTTTCCATTATATTTCCTGTTCTGTTTATGCTTTTATGAGTAAGTCCACAGTATTTCAGAAGTTTTAAACAAAATTCAATTTTTCTCAAAAAATTTAATTTATAAATTGCTATGAAATCAAAATACCTGAATAAATAAAGCAATTTGGGCATTCCATTTTTTTCATTGTTTTTTCTGTTTATGTTTACATTGTACGACTATGTCCATGAAGTTTCAGAATATTTGAACTAAATTCATTTTTCTCAAAAAATTTAATTTATAAATTGCTTTGAAATCAAAATACCTAAATAAATAAAGCAAATTGGGCTTTAGATTTTTTTCACCTTTTTTTCAGTTTATGTAATGATTGTATGACTATGTCCACAATATTTCAGAATTTTTAAACAAAATTTATTTTTCTCAAATTTAATTTATAAATTGCTATGAAATCAAAATACCTAAATAAATAAAGCAATTTGAGCTTTAGATTTTTTTCCATTATATTTCCTGTTCTGTTTATGCTTTTATGAGTAAGTCCACAGTATTTCAGAAGTTTTAAACAAAATTCAATTTTTCTCAAAAAATTTAATTTATAAATTGCTATGAAATCAAAATACCTGAATAAATAAAGCAATTTGGGCATTCCATTTTTTTCATTGTTTTTTCTGTTTATGTTTACATTGTACGACTATGTCCATGAAGTTTCAGAATATTTGAACAAAATTCATTTTTCTCAAAAAATTTAATTTATAAATTGCTTTGAAATCAAAATACCTAAATAAATAAAGCAAATTGGGCTTTAGATTTTTTTCACCTTTTTTTCAGTTTATGTAATGATTGTATGACTATGTCCACAATATTTCAGAATTTTTAAACAAAATTTATTTTTCTCAAATTTAATTTATAAATTGCTATGAAATCAAAATACCTAAATAAATAAAGCAATTTGAGCTTTAGATTTTTTTCCATTATATTTCCTGTTCTGTTTATGCTTTTATGAGTAAGTCCACAGTATTTCAGAAGTTTTAAACAAAATTCAATTTTTCTCAAAAAATTTAATTTATAAATTGCTATGAAATCAAAATACCTGAATAAATAAAGCAATTTGGGCATTCCATTTTTTTCATTGTTTTTTCTGTTTATGTTTACATTGTACGACTATGTCCATGAAGTTTCAGAATATTTGAACTAAATTCATTTTTCTCAAAAAATTTAATTTATAAATTGCTTTGAAATCAAAATACCTAAATAAATAAAGCAAATTGGGCTTTAGATTTTTTTCACCTTTTTTTCAGTTTATGTAATGATTGTATGACTATGTCCACAATATTTCAGAATTTTTAAACAAAATTTATTTTTCTCAAATTTAATTTATAAATTGCTATGAAATCAAAATACCTAAATAAATAAAGCAATTTGAGCTTTAGATTTTTTTCCATTATATTTCCTGTTCTGTTTATGCTTTTATGAGTAAGTCCACAGTATTTCAGAAGTTTTAAACAAAATTCAATTTTTCTCAAAAAATTTAATTTATAAATTGCTATGAAATCAAAATACCTGAATAAATAAAGCAATTTGGGCATTCCATTTTTTTCATTGTTTTTTCTGTTTATGTTTACATTGTACGACTATGTCCATGAAGTTTCAGAATATTTGAATTAAATTCATTTTTCTCAAAAAATTTAATTTATGTATAAATTGCTATGAAATCAAAATACCTAAATACATAAAACAATTTGACGTTTAGATTTTTTCTATAATTTTTTCCGTTTTATTTAAGCTTCTATGAGTCCCTCCACAATATTTCAGAATTTTTAACCAAAATTCAATTTTTATCAAATTTAATTTATAAATAGCTATGAAATCAAAATACCTAAATAAATAAAGCAATTTGGGCTTTAGATTTTTTTTACAATTTTTTCTGTTTATGTAATGGTTGTATGGCAATGTTTACAATATTTCAAAATTTTTAAACAAAATTCATTTTTCTCAAATTTAATTTATAAATAGCTATAAAATCAAAATACCGAAATAAATGAAGCAATTTGGGCTTTAGATTTTTTCCATTATTTTTCCTGTTTTATTTATACTTGTATGAGTATGTCCACAGTATTTCAAAAGTTTTACATAAAATTCAATTTTTATCAAAAAATTTAATTAAAAATTGCTTTGAAATCATAATCCCTGAATAAATAAAGCAATTTGGGCTTTAAATTTTTTTTACCGTTTTTTCGGATTATGTACCTAATGGTTGTATAACTATGTCCATAAAGTCTCAGAATATTTAAACAAAATTCATTTTTCCCATAAAATTTAATTTATAAATTGCTATAAAATCAAAATACCTAAATAAATAAAGCAATTTGGGGTTTTAGATTTCTTTTACTATTATTTCTGTTAATGTAATGGTTGTATGACTATGTCCATAAAGTTTCACAATATTTGAACAAAATTCATTTTTCTCAAAAAATTTAATTTATAAATAGCTATGAAATCAGAATACCTAAATAAATAAAGCAAATTGGGCTTTAGATTTTTTTCACTATTTTTTTTGTTTATGTAATAGTTGTATGACTATGTCCATGAAGTTTCAGAATATTTGAACAAAATTCATTTTTCTCAAAAAATTTAATTTATCAATTGCTTTGAAATCAAAATACCTAAATAAATAAAGCAATTTGGGCTTTAGATTTTTTTAAACCATTTTTTCTGTTTATGTACCTAATGGTTGTATGACTATGTCCATGAAGTTTCAGAATATTTGAACAAAATTAATTTTTCTCAAAAAATTTAATTTATCAATTGCTTTGAAATCAAAATACTTAAATAAATAAAGCAATTTGGGCTTTAAATTTTTTTCATCACTTTTACTGTTTATGTAATGGTTGTATGACTATGTCCATGAAGTTTCAGAATATTTGAACAAAATTCATTTTTCTCAAAAAATTTAATTTATGTATAAATTGCTATGAAATCAAAATACCTAAATACATAAAGCAATCTGGCGTTTAGATTTTTCTATTATTGTTTCCGTTTTATCTAAGCTTGTATGAGTCCCTCCACAATATTTCAGAATTTTTAAAAAAATTTATTTTTCTCAAATTTAATTTATAAATAGCTATAAAATCAAAATACTTAAATAAATAAAGCAATTTGAGCTTTAGATTTTTTTCATCATTTTTTCTGTTTATGTAATAGTTGTATGACTATGTCCATGAAGTTTCAGAATATTTGAACAAAATTCATTTTTTTCAAAAAATTTTTATCAAGTGCTATGAAATCAAAATACCTAAATACATAAAGCAAATTGGGCTTTAGATTTTTTTTATTATTTTTTCTGTTGTATTTATGCTTGTATGAGTATGTCCACAGTATTACAAAAGTTTTAAATAAAATTCAATTTTTATCAAAAAATTTAATTAAAAATTGCTTTGAAATCAAAATACCTGAATAAATACAGCAATTTGGGCTTTAAATTTTTTTCACCGTTTTTTCTGTTTATGTAATGGTTGTATGACTATGTCCATAAAGTTTCAGAATATTTGAACAAAATTCATTTTTCTCAAAAAATTTAATTTATAAATTGCTATGAAATCAAAATACCTAAATAAATAAAGCAATTTGGGCTTTAAATTTTTTTCACTATTTTTACTGTTTATGTAATGGTTGTATGACTATGTCCATAAAGGTTCAGAATATTTGAACAAAATTTATTTTTCTCAAAAAATTTAATTTATAAATTGCTATGAAACCAAAATACCTAAATAAATAAAGCAATTTGAGCTTTAGATTTTTTCACCATTTTTTTTTGTTTATGTGTTGCTTGTATGACTATGTCCATAAAGTTTCGGAATTTTTGAACAAAATTCATTTTACTCAAAAATTTAAATTTATCAATTGCTTTGAAATCAAAATACCTAAATAAATAAAGCAATTTGGGCTTTAGATTTTTTTTACCATTTTTTCTGTTTATGTACCTAATGGTTGTATAACTATGTTTATAAAGTTTCAGAATTCTTGAATAAAATTCATTTTTCTCAAAAAATTTAATTTATAAATAGCTATGAAATCAAAATACCTAAATAAATAAAGCAAATTGGGCTTTAGATTTGTTTCACTATTTTTTTTGTTTATGTAATGGTTGTATGACTATGTCCATGAAGTTTCAGAATATTTGAACAAAATTCATTTTTCTCAAAAAAGTTAATTTATGTATAAATTGCTATGAAATCAAAATACCTAAATACATAAAGCAATCTGTCGTTTAGATTTTTTTTATTATTTTTTCCGTTTTATCTAAGCTTGTATGAGTCCCTCCACAATATTTCAGAATTTTTAAAAAAATTTATTTTTCTCAAATTTAATTTATAAATAGCTATAAAATCAAAATACTTAAATAAATAAAGCAATTTGGGCTTTAGATTTTTTTCACTATTTCTTTTGTTTATGTAATGGTTGTATGACTATGTCCATGAAGTTTCAGAATATTTGAACAAAATTCATTTTTCTCAAAAATTTTTTATAAATTGTTATGAAATCAAAATACCTACCTAAATACATAAAGCAAATTGGGCTTTAGATTTTTTCCATTATTTTTTCTGTTTTATTTATGCTTGTATGAGTATGTCCACAGTATTTCAAAATTTTTAAATAAAATTCAATTTTTATCAAAAAATTTAATTAAAAATTGCTTCGAAATCAAAATACCTGAATAAATAAAGCAATTTGGGTTTTAAATTTTTTTCTGTTTATGTAATGGTTGTATGACTATGTCCATAAAGTTTCAGAATATTTGAACAAAATTCATTTTTCTCAAATTTTCATTAGAAAAATAAATTTTTCTCAAATTTTCATTAGAAAAATAAATTTTGCTTCAATAATTTAAAAATGTTATCGTTAACTAAAAGGACAAAGTACTGCGTCAAAAGGCATTATTTTGGCAAAATAAGAATTTTTTTTTTACAGCAATACCAAGTTAAGGGGTAACGTAAACAGTCATGAGGTCGATAAATAGCAGTTTTTGAGAGTTTTTTTATGAATAGATGTATTTATTTAAAAGTTTTTCTACATGAAAAAGCAACATTTAAAAATTCTTTTCAAATTTTACTTCCACAAATCGTAAACAATTAAACCTCTGGTAGTAGATTTTCAAAAACGCTTAAAAAAAGATGATTTGCGGTGCGTAAGATAACTCGTCACCTGATTATGCAAACTAAAAAAAGTAAAAAGATTTGGTTAAGGACACTAGGCAATCAAAAAGTCGATTTTTTTTTTATTTAATTTTCTGTAAGTACTATCCTTCCTGAACAAAATACCGTTTAGTTCATATGAAAATTCAGAAAATTGTTGATTTTGTAAGCGAAAAGGTGGAGCGGTGCATGAACTGGATGTCAGTCTACCGCTGGTAGCAGAGCGGAGACCGTTACTCGGACGACTGTAATGTTACGATATGAGCTCTTTATTGTAATATATTATTATAATTAAATAGGATGTATTAAAAATTAAAATATATAAAATTTAATAATTTATTATATAAAATTTTTTGTAAAATTCAAATACTTCTATAAATGTAGAAAGAATCGTAGATATCTGCATGATTGCCTTTCCAGAGGGTTTAAGACCTAAATATCATGTTACATAGGGTTGTCCCAGGTCGTTAGAATAATGGTTTGGTCTTTACTTTAGAACAAAAAAGAATATTAAAAGAAATCAGTTGTGAGTTGTTCACATTGAGATTAAAATCGTTGTCATATTGTAACTTTACTTCATTTTACTTGTGTTAATGATAAAAAAAAATAACAAAAAAAAATTTTACAATAACGGTCTGATGCCGAAGCACTACTGCAAACATAATTCTATGCATCTGGATAGTTTTAAAAAAGGTAAATATGAGTAAAAGCACTTTTATCAATAAAAAAACTTTGAACGCGTTTTTCTCGACTTTTTATTTTCATTTGGTTTTTACATGATTCCAAAAAAACGGAGATCTCTGGTGACTTGAAAAAAATTGAGGACACGTAAAACATGTGTAATTTGGGACTGAACCTCCGAAATGATCCATAAAAATTCGAGATTTTCCAAAAAAAATTGAAAAGTCGCGATTTTTACGTGCAATTATAAAAAAATCGCATTTTTATCGTAAAAATTGCGGTTTTTCGTCTACTACTTAAATAATTCCGATTCGATCGTTCTAATTTTAGGTTCAGTCCCAAACTACGTATCTTAGGAAACTAAAAATCATTTGTAGAGCCGAAAAATATTAGTTCCACGAACGACAGCATGTAAAAATGGAAAATAAACACGTATATACGTCGCAGACTGTGCCGCCATTTTTTATGTTCCTAAGGGCTTTATAGTATAATTTTTATTATCATTTATATATCAATAAACATTGGTTAAAATTACATTTGTGTATCTCCTTCTTTCTATGTTAAAATTAATAAAAACAAGAGCGCGGATTTTGCGAATAACGATTGCCTAGTACCCTTAACAAATTAGTTTATCTCGAGACTGAACGATTCCATTTTAAAAACTATGAAAATTTTCATTTTTGGGATGGTGTTAAAATAAAAGTGACGTTTTTTACCCAAAAATTGACCTATAATTACTTGTAAAAAGAGATAAAAATGAAAAATGAAAAAAGTAATCTTTCAGTCTCGAGAATTACTTATATTTAAGACGTGTGTGAAATTTCATCATGATTGGTTAATTAGTTTTTGAGTTATCTTACGCACGGACTTTTAATGTGTAGTTTTGAGTTAAACACGTCTGAAGTTTCCGTTTCATATAAGTTTCATAATAATTGTTACTCATATTAGCTTATTATCTTTGCGAGTTTTATTCCGATCGACTTGAAATTTTACATAATATTTCTGAGATGCTGTACTTCCATATTAAAAAATAAAAAAAACGAGGTTTTTTAGAATTCATGACTGTACGTAAGCCCTTAAAGCAAAACAGTGCTTGATATCTGGAATAATCTTTTCAAGTAAAAATTTAATGAATTTTAGGTTTTTGGAAAAATGTATAGCAGTAAATTACCATCACGTTCCACGGCTAGAAAAATACCTTCCGTCTCGCCCTACCTACCTTTTTCTATTCCTCCATCTGATAATTCCACCATATACTTGATCATCATTAATAAACGTAATCTCAAAGAAAACTTGGTTTACTTTAAATTATACAGTGAATTTGAATTGCTACATAGTTTTGAACTCTCGGAGATTGGCAGAAAAAACTACTCACACGACTCAGATGACCGAACTAAAATACAATCTGGATTTTAAATAACAATAACACCAAGCGTTAAATCGGTTAAACCGTTATGAAAAATTCGTAAGATTTACTTATTCCAATCGTCACAACGTTCGCGTCAAAGTGACCGCCTCCCAAAAATTAGATAGTCCTTATTTATTTTAGCAAGACTATTAAAGTTATGAAGTTTAAATCAAGCTTTGGAAAAAAAATTTACTTTAAGCTTATTTTCTTTATTCATTAATAATGAATATTCCCCCTCCCCTTTTCGTCACTTGCCATTTGCCATAATATCGCGATGTTCAGGAATGTTTGCCTCTGTAGTCCTTGAGAGACCTTGAATCTTTAATAAAAAATCTAGCTCATCAGTGATATAACTTAATATATTATTTAAGATTAGATAACCAAGTCATTATTATACTAATAAAATACAAGTTATCATTTTTTAAAATTTCATTTTATCTCGAATCCGATAGTTGTATAATATATCAAATTATGGAGTTGCAAGACTACAAATATGAAAAGGTCGAAACAAAACCTGAAGAGAAAGATGAAAATTTTTCCGTTTCTTATCTGGAATTGGTAAAAACATAATAGACATTTTGATCACAATTTACTAACTTCTTCTTTTTTAGTTTAAATACTCGACTCTCTTCGATAAAATTCTAATTTTTTTCTCTGTTGTTTTGTCCTTACTTGCAGGTGTTGCAAACACCCTGTTGAATTTAGCACTTGGTAAAGCAACAGAAGCTCTAGTATACCACGCGTACACCTTAGAAATTAACGGTACATCACCAGAAGTGGCAGAACCTGCTGGAGAAACTTTAATGGCCGCAATACAAACGTTTGCGGTCGTGACTTCCACTATCGGAGCGGTTGTTCTCGTTGGAATGTACCTAGCAACGGTTTTTCTAAATTACACCGCTCTGAATCAGGTAATAGAACCAATTTTTAGGAGAAAAATAATATTTTTTTTAGACTTTTAGGATCAAGAAACTTTTCTTTTCGAGAGTCCTAAATCAGGACATTTCTTGGTACGACCAAAATCAAACCGGAGACTTCTCGAGCAGAATTGCTGAGTAAAACCACTCATTTCTTTTTAATATTTCTTCTCATTTCGTAACTTTTAGCGACTTAAAAAAAATTGAAGAAGGATTGGGCGAAAAGTTTGGCGTAACCATGTTCTATGGAAGCATTTTTTTAGCAAACTTGATTCAAGGTTTGGTATCAGGGTGGGAATTTGCATTGATCTGCATGATCCCAATTCCGATTTCGATGACCACCATGACATTGGTTTCTTTCGTAAGAGTTCAGGGAAAAGTTTAGGTCCACAATTCTGAAGTTTTGTTGTAGGTAACCACCAAGTTAACAAAACAAGAGACAGAAGCTTATGGAGAGGCTGGGTCTATCGCGGAAGAAGTTTTAACTTTGATTAGAACCGTCGTCGCATTTGGAGGTCAGGCAAAAGAAGAAGAAAGATATAAAAATCACTTGGTAACTGCAAAATATAATAACATCAAAAGGTCAGTTTGCAACGGAGCACAAAAGGGAATTCTAACTTTTTTCTATTACGTTGGTTTCACCTTAACCATATGGTACGGTGTGAAGCTGATCATCAAGAATAGAGGATTACCCTTAGATCAAGTTACCTACGATACGGGAACCATACTCACGGTAAAATTATGGGTTCCAACAGTTACCGATTAAACATTGTTTTGCGATTTGTAGATTTTATACAGTATTTTAACTGCCCACTATTATTTTGGAATGGCCGTGCCATATATGGAGTCACTTGGTGTTGCAAAAGGTGCAGCAAGTAAAATTTTCCAAGTTATTGCTACCAAACCGATTCTTAACAAGTCAAGAGGAAAAGGTAAAAAACCGGAAGAAATTGATGGAAAGATTACTTTTGAGGAAGTTCACTTTAGTTATCCTTCCAGAAGAGACGTCAAGGTGAGTTTAACGGCAAAAATAATCAAAGCCATTCTACGGTAATTCGTATGGTTTGTAGATTTTTTGACAATGGTAAGCTTTAATTCACCATCTTTACAAAAACTTCTTTTAGATCTTAAACGGATTTAATTTAACCATAAATTCAGGCGAAACCGTTGCAATAGTGGGAGGTTCTGGCTGCGGAAAATCAACATGTATTCAGCTACTGCAAAGATTTTATGATCCTGATTCTGGCTCTGTAAGTTTTTTCAATGTTTGTTTCACCTTTTATATTAGCGACTTTGATAGATATACATCGACGACAATAAAATGACTGATTTAGACTTGGATTGGTTGAGGAGTCACATTGGAGTTGTTGGGCAAGAACCGGTACTATTTGAAGGAACCATTTCAGAAAATATTAGGCTCGGTTACTTGGATGCTACTCAAAATGAAATAGAAGCGGCAGCAAAAAAAGCAAATGCGGATAGATTCATTATGGCCCTGCCGAAAGGTTACATGACCGTAATTGGGGAGCGAGGAGCCCAATTATCTGGCGGCCAAAAACAAAGAATTGCAATTGCTAGAGCTTTGGTACGAAAACCAACCATTTTGTTATTGGATGAAGCCACTTCAGCTCTAGATACCAAAAGTGAACTTGTTGTTCAAGCTGCGTTGGATGCTGTAAGTAACTGTTCTTTGTTATTTCCATCTTCATTCGGAGATTGCAGGCTACTCATGGATGCACCACCGTTTTAGTGGCTCACAGATTGTCGACTGTTAGAAAAGCTGACCGGATTATTGTGATTGCTGATGGTCAACTACAAGAAGATGGTTCACACGAAACTTTGATGCTGGCAAAAGGAGCTTATTATCAACTGGTCAAAACCCAATGTAACGAAACTGAAAATTACCAAGACGATATAATCGAGTCGATTGGTAAGAGTAGTATCCTTTAAAATATGTTAAAATCAAGTTCTATTTTAGTAATAGATGAAAGAGAAGATGGATTGAATATAAAAAGTATCGATGTGTTAGAAGATCAAATGCTTTCCCTTCCTGCTGACGATGTGAATGTAAGAAGGAACCAAAGCGTAGTGACGCAATAATTTTATTATTTTTAGTTTGAGCAAGAACCTGAGACTGAAAAAAGCTCTTCATTATGGACGATCATGAAATACAATTCTTCTGAATGGTGGATCATCAATATTGGATGCCTGAGCTCCATAATCACCGGTGCCTCTTCACCAGTCTTTTATATCATGTTTGGGAATGTAGTTCGTGTAAGTTTTAGTTTTCTTTCATTTTTTGTCAAAAACTTAAATTGTTATTAAAGGTCCTCGCAGACGAAGACGTGGAAGTAGTACAAAGTGGATTCAAAGAATACTCTGTCAAGATCGTATATTTAGGAATAATTACGCTAATTGCTACATTATTAGAAGTTAGTTTTGAAATAAATTTAATTGTTATTATCTGATCCTAACGAATAATTTTAGTACTTTACATTTGCCGTCGCCGGAGAAAAACTAATAATGAGACTGAGGACTCTCATGTTCAGATCCATATTAAAGCAAGAGATGGGGTGGTTTGATAAAATGGATAACGGGGTGGGAGCTATCTGTGGTAGGTTGTCTGGTGAAGCGGCAAGTTTACAAGGAGCAACTGGTCAAAGAATTGGAGTCATGCTAAGTTCAGCAACTACTCTTATAATTTCGTTTACTGCTGCTGGCTACTACCAATGGAAGCTTGCGTTGATCGCATCATGTTTTGCACCTCTAATCATATTGTCCATTATATTTCAACAGAAGATATTGGAAAAAGAAAGCCAAAGATACTACGAATCGTTAGAAACCTCTACGAAGGTAATAGAAAGTTTATTTTGTTAATTTTTTCATTCCGTTCAAAATTTAGATTGCCGTTGAAGCTATCAACGGGATTCGAACGATAGTATCGTTAGGATGCGAACACGTTTTTGAAGATAGGTATAAGAAAGTACTAGATCCTTACCAAATTACGGCAAAACGGAACAATCTCTTCAGGGGTGTCGTTTATGGTTTATCCATAAGTGTTGTGAGTTTTGCTAATGCAGCTGCGTATAGTTACGGAGCCAAGCTTGTAAAAGACGAAGGTGTCAACTACGGTGATATATTTATGTACGCAAAGTTAAAAAAAAAAGTATGCGTTTAAATGTTTTTTTTTGTAGTGTAGCCGGATGTTTGATTTCTTCTTCGTGGGCGTTGGGCAATTCTCTTGCTTTTTCACCAAATTTCTCTAAAGGTTTGATTGCTGCTAGCAGAATTTTCCAATTGTTAAACAGAACCCCTAAAATTGTGGATGGTTCCCAAAATATTAAAGAGAAATGGGTATTTTGATTTGAGAGTTGCGAATATTTGAGCTAACCTATCTTATTTCAGAGATCTGGAAATTTACAATATAAGAACGTACGTTTTTCTTATCCAAATCGACCAAGTATTACGGTTCTGAAAGATTTGAACCTCTCGATTTTAAAAGGTAAAATGGTGGCTTTGGTAGGACCTAGTGGTTGCGGAAAATCAACCATTGTCCAGTTATTACAACGGTTTTACGATCCATCATCGGGATCAATCACCGCCGATGAACAAGGAATCAAAAAAATGAACTTGATCGCTTTGCGATCTCACATGGGAGTGGTATCTCAGGAACCTAACCTCTTCAGAAAGACCATCGCCGATAATATTGGGTATGGCGATAACAGCCGAACGATTAGCAGAGACGAAATTATTAGCGCAGCCAAGCAAGCAAACATCCACAACTTTATAACATCTTTACCATTAGTAAGTGAAATAATGTCAATTTCACCATAGTATGGTTTAATTTTAGGGTTACGAAACAAAATTGGGTGATAAAGGAAGCCAACTGTCTGGCGGTCAAAAACAAAGAATTGCTATTGCAAGAGCGTTGGTGAGGAATCCAGAAGTGCTACTCTTGGATGAAGCAACCTCCGCGTTGGACGCCGAAAGCGAAGCAGTGGTAAAGGAAGCTTTGGATGACGCAAAAGTTGGTCGCACGTGCATTGCTATCGCTCACAGATTGACGACTATCCAAGAAGCTGATATAATTTGTGTGATAAGTAATGGAGAAATTGTGGAAATGGGTACACACGCCGAATTACTCAGCAAAAGAGGCCTCTATTATAACCTTTACACTTTACAACATTATGAATAAGAACGACAAGATTGTTTTTTGTGAAATGGAGCAATACGCGTACAATTTTTTTAATATTTTTATGAAATATCTCAAAGTTGCATACGTTTTTCTGAAACAAATTAAAAAAAAAACAAATCACCAATTTGAAGAGGTAATATTTAAAGTTATTTCCACCTGAGTTTTGTATTGTAATAATTGCAAGTTTTAAGAATACTGAAATAAAAGTCTGACTGTTGTCGTCAGTTAAACTGTAGTTTGTTTTAACTTCTTGGTGGTGTTTACAAATGATTTTATATCAAATTTTTTAATTAAGTGAATTCAAAGTTATCTATAGTGCGGAAAGTTTCCCATAACTAAACTTCTTGAATGTTTTTTGATCCCAAATCTGGCAAAATAACAATTAGAAATAACGATTTTGCTGGAGTCAAATTGGAAATATTTCGATTTTGTGCGGAAATCGGCAGGCAAAAAGTGAACCTATTAATCGAATTATTGAGGAAAATATAGCTAATGGATACACTAAGAGGATGATGTTTAGAAAGAAAGTAAATAAAGTGACCCAAAAAGCAAACATTCGTAGGAGTTTGCCTTTTGTAAGGTTTTACTGTGGTAAAATGAGAAACTTTGATGGTCGGTTTAAGAACTACAATACCATGCTTGATGAGAGAGACACCCAGCCTTCTGGTGGCCTGGAACAACAAATTTAAATTGCTAGGGCTTTGATGCGTTATCTAGAAGTTCTTATTGTATCTTATTTTGGATGACGCTACTTCTGCACTTGATTCATAAAACAAAAAGTTATGTGGGGCTTTCTGGAAGAGTAGGGCGATGCTTACAACATTTTATTTTTTTAAGACAGTTGACGATTCTCTAAAGATGGCAATGGAAGAAAGAACTTGCATTGTGTTTAAGACGATTGTAGATTCTGATGTAATTGCGAAATTGCGATGATAAAAAAGAGTTGAGCTGTCTAATAGGCACCCATCAAGATCTGATGAACAAGGAGAGCTAATACTGGAATCCTTACAATGATCAATTCCAATCAAGATATTTTTTTTAGTATTTCGTTAAATAAATTTTTGTTTTGTTTTAATTGCCCTGTCTATCTGTCTCTCTGTTTAAATATCCCACAAAAATTCTGTTGTCACATACAAATTTAGAAAACCGTATTAAAAAAAATTAAAAATGTGGATTACAGGAACGACCAAATGGAAATACCCTAGGGACGGTCCTGCACATACGCTATTTTTTGCACTAAATTTTACAACATTTAGTTTTTTTAAATTAAAGTTATGAATTGAAGAGATTTTATTCTACGTCCCTGGTAATTTATAAGTATAAAAATATTGTGTAATTACGTAAAGTACAATTAGATATCAAAGGTAAAAAACATAAACATTCACTGTAATCATTTTTATTGCCAAGTCAGTTGCAAATGTATTTGATTTTCAACTTTAACTTAAATTACGAAAATGGAAGACTGCAAGTAGAAGAAGTCAAAACAAAAAAAAACGGAAAAGATAAAAGTCCTTCTGTATCCTATTTTGAGTTGGTAAGAAAAATCGCCAACAATAAATCCCACGTAATATAAATTTTTTTTTTAAAACCTAGTATACATTTTCAACAAATTTTGATAAAATTTTGTTAATTGTGGCTCTTTTGTTTGGCATCGGTAGTAGCCTTTCCGAGGCCCTATTTACCGTTAATCTTAAACGATGCATTGGAACAATCGCAAATTTTGGAAACGACTTTTCAAACGCTGTAAGCGAAACGGAAAAACTTCAAGTAGAGGAAAATTCTGAAAACAGCTCAAATAAGTTTGCTATTTTAACTGTTATTGTTTGTGCGTTAGTCATTTTGTTTGCCACCTACATTTCTACGGCCTTGTTCAATTACACAGCCATGAAACAGGTCCGCATTTTATTATTTTGCAAAAACATACGTTAAAATTTTGGTTTTAGGTTTTCAGAATTCGGGACCTGTATTTTTCTAAAGTGTTAAATCAGGATATTTCTGTTCACGATCAAATGTCGATGGGGGATTTTGCCAATTTGTCGCATTGTCGAGTCAGTAATATTAATACCATAGACAACCAAAACAAATCGCGTTTTTTACCAATTTCATTTTTAGTGATTTACAGAAGATTCAAAAAGGTATAAATGACAAAGCAGCAACAACAGTTATTCAAGTTAGCGAACGAACAAATTCAAATTTTTGATTTAAATATAAACATTTATATGCAATTCTTTTAGGTGTACCGTCAATTCGTCGCGGTCAATTCATCGCGCGGTCAATTCATCGCGCGACAATTCGTCGCCTACGACAATTCGTCCCCTGCGGCAATTCATCGCCTGCGACAATTCGTCGCGCTAGACAATTTCTTGCGTGCGACAATAAACCATTTAAAAAAGTTTTTTTAAATACATTTTTGAAATTTTTTAGTAGGGACAATAAACGAGTTTTACTGATTTTTTTCTTATTATTTGAAAGTAAATGTCAAACTGAGTCTTCAAAATTAAAAAGACGAACTTGCGTAGGCGACGAATTATTGTAAGGAACGAATTAGCCGCGACTAATTTACGTAGATTCGCTCTTTGGGGAAGCCCGTCTTACTAGAAGCAACAAAAAGTGACGCCAGTACAAAATGGCAAAAAAGTGTAGAAAAATCATTTTTTATTACCTACAACCTACAAATTAAAATAAAATTTACTGACTCAGTTACATTATTTATAGTTTTGTAAACTGTAAAGATTATAATAAAGACCTCTAATATTAAGTAACTCAGTGTGAGTACCCATTTCTGTTATTCTTCCATGATTTATGACGCAAATAACATCGGCGTCCTGAATGGTTTGCAGTCTATGCGCAATCGAAATGCACGTCCTACCAACTTTCGCGTTGTCCAAAGCTTCTTGCACAACCTTCTCACTCTCCGAATCCAATGCAGATGTCGCTTCATCCAAAAGCAAAACTTTTGGATTTCGTATCAAAGCTCTTGCAATAGCAACCCTCTGCTTCTGTCCTCCCGAAAGTTGGGTTCCTTTCTCACCCAATTTTGTTTCGTAACCCTAAAAACGTACATAAATAGAAGAACAAAAATTTACCCAAACATTTTACCAATGGAAGAGATGTTATGAAGTTGTGAATGTTTGCCTGCTTAGCAGCTCTGATAATTTCTTCCTTGTTAACCAATCGACTATTATCACCATAAGCAATGTTTTCCCCGATAGTTTTACTGAAAAGGTTAGGCTCTTGAGAGACGATTCCCAAATGAGATCGCAAGGCCCGCAAATTCATTTTGTGAATTCCTCGATCGTCTACTTTAATTGATCCCGACGTCGGATCGTAAAAACGTTCCAATAACTGAATGATTGTTGACTTTCCACAACCGCTTGGTCCAACTAACGCCACCATTTTACCTCTCAAAATGGACAAATCCAAACCTTTCAGAACTCCAACATCCGGACGATTTGGATACGAGAAAAAAACTTTTTTATACCGCAAATTTCCCGATTCCTAAAAAACGGAATTATCCTCGGAAGTTTATGTAAAAACAACTTACCCATCTTTCTTTCACGTTTTGAGACCCGTCCATAATTTTAGGAGTCCGGTTAATTAACTGGAAGATTCTGTTAGCAGCAATCAAACCTTTTGAAAAATTTGGGGTAAATGCAAGTGCGTTTGCTAGAGCCCATGATGTAGTTATTAAACTCTCGGAAACACTAAAAATTTCTGTTATATCACCAAATTTTTTGTGGAAAAGTTTCTTACATGAAAACCCGACGATATTCAATGTTTTCATCTTTCACCAGCATCGCTCCATAAAACAAGGCAGCAGAATAAGAAAAACAAATTATACTTCTAGCAAATCCGGATACGATACCTCTCATATGCGTATTCCGTTTTGCTTTCTCTTGATATGGATACAACTCTTTCAAGTATAAGTCAAGAAAAACTTGTTCACAGCCCAGCGACGCAACAGTCCGAATTCCGTTGATAGCTTCCACTGCAATCTAATCTTGAGTTAAATCATCAAGAAATGAAATTCTACGTTGCCACTCTTTACCTTGGTTGACGATTGAAGTGACTGATAGTAACTTGAAGTTTCCTGAGAAAGGATTTTTTCTTCAAAGTACATGGAAAGAACGATGAGAGGTGAGAAGCATAAAGCTACCAAGGAAAGTCTCCATTCGAAATAGAAAGCGACTGCCAGCGCTCCAATAACGGTTGTGGCAGAATTTAGCATGGTTCCAATTCTTTGTCCAGTTGCTCCTTGAACACTTGCTGCTTCACCAGACAAACGAGCACATAATGCACCCACACCATTATCCTTCTTATCAAACCAGCCCATCTCTTGGTTGAGTATCGCTTTGAACATGAGAGTCCTCATTCTCATAGTTAATTTTTCGCCAGCGATTCCAAACGTATAGAACTAAAATGTTTTACGATTTAAGGGTCCAATTTTCTTTTCTATTTTAAACTAACCTGCAGTAGCATTGCAATTCCTGTGATCACTCCCATAATTAAAAACACAAGAGAATATTTATTGGATTCTCTACGAACTACATCTACATCTTCATCGGCAAGAACCTACCGAATAGAAATTTTTACGTAGACTTGACCTTTTTAGCCGTGCTCTCAATTTTGCAGCACTTTCATAAATTTTTTTTCTAGATTTTAAGCAAATAGAACCTTACGGTTTTCAGTGATTAACCGCTGCAAAATTAAGATGCATTAGAATTCAGCTTACCCCAATCACATCGCCAAATATTATCGAGTAAACAGGCATACCAGCTCCAGTCAGAACGGAGGTTAAGCATCCAATAGTGATAATCCACCACTCCGGAGAGCTGTATTTTAAAATTGCTAATAAAGATGAACTAGATTGAGGTTCTTCCGCTTCTTCGACAAACTAGAAGAAAATATTAACCGTTATAAATTAAACCACACAATTTTTTACCTGACTAGAATCCATTGGTAGCAGTGAAGGTCTCTTATCTCCACCAAATCCATCGATGCTTTTCTGCCTTAAAAATTCTTCCTTGTCTTCGGAAACTAAAACCAAATTTGTTTAAGTAGTTCAAGTTTTTACGAACTGTTTTTAATTACTAATCGATTCAGCGACACCGCGTTCGATTTCATCATCCGTGGAAACTTGTGCTGTAATTAACTGGTAGTAAGCCCCTTTAGCTTCCATAAGAACATCGTGAGATCCTTGTTCAACTACTCGCCCTTCGCCGATAACAATTATGCGATCCGCTTTCCTAACAGTTGACAATCTGTGGGCAACAATCACGGTGGTACAGTCGTGACTGGCCTACAAACATAACTGTGCGATAAATAATAAAGATTTCACCTAAACCCTTACCGCTTCCAACGCGGCTTGCACGGTTGCTTCACTTTTGGTATCTAAAGCAGATGTGGCTTCATCCAAAAGCAAAATCGATGGATCTCTTACCAACGCTCGAGCAATTGCTATTCGTTGCTTTTGGCCTCCAGATAGCTGAGCTCCTCGTTCTCCAATCATGGTTGAATAGCCTTGTGGAAGAGTTTTGATGAACGAGTGCGCGTTTGCTTTTTTGGCCGCTATTTCTATTTCTTCCTGCGTTGCATCCAAATATCCGTATTTTATATTTTCGGCTATCGTTGCTTCGAAAAGCACCGGTTCTTGACCAACCACTCCAATATAACTTCTTAACCAATTCAAGTCTAAATCTTTAATTCTATTGTTGTCTATGTAAACCTAAAAAAAGCCGAAATAAAAAAGATTAGTCTAATATGATAACGCATATGGTGTCTATTGAAATAGAAAGATTATATAGAAAAAAAAAGAAAAACTCTGTTTTTTGATGAAATTTCCGAACTTGACAAAAATATTATTTTTTGTATATTTGTAGTTGCTATCTTAAACCAGAATTAGTATTTTCAAGAAGTTTCAGATTAAACTAAAAAAATCTAATTTTTATTCCCTAATAATTAAATTCGAATTGAACTCAAAAAATGTAAATATTTAAACTAATCAAAAGCTTAAAATTTTTTTAATGTTTTTCTTGTATTCACGAAAAAATCTTATTGTTTTTAAAAATTTTCAGAATATTTGATCAAAATTTATTTATAAAAATTTTCGGTTAAAATTATACTGAAATCAAAATATCTAAATATATGAACTACTAATGAGCTTTGAATTTTTTCAGTATTTTTACAGTATTAACCATTTTAAAGTATTTCCAAAAAATTTCAGAATAATGGAACAAAATTTAATTCTTATTCAAAATTTTAATGTGATAATAATCGAATTGAACTCAAAATATTTAAATATATTTTATGAACTAATCGTAAACTTAGAATTTTTTCTGTAGTTTTTTTTGTTTTAACCATCTTCAGATTAGTATTTCCAAAAAGTTTCAAAATATTTGAGAAAAATTTAATATTTAACAAAAATTTTAATGTGAAAGTATCTAAATATTTGAACTAATCAATAAGCTTAGAATTTTTTTGTATTTTTATTGTATTAACCATCTTAAGATTAGTATTTCCAGAAAATTTCTAAATATTTGAACAAAATTTAATTTTTTCCAAAATTTTAATGTTAAAATCGATCTCAACTCAAAATATCTAAATATTTGAACTAATTGTGACCTTAAAATTTTTTTCAAATTTTTTTTGTGTTAAGCATTCCAAGCTTAGAATTTTCAGAAAGTTTCAAATTATTTGAACAAAATTTAATTTTTAACCAACATTTCAATGTAAAAACTGAATAACTGAACTCAAAATATCTAAGTATTTGAACTTATCGCGGGTTTAAAATTTTTTGATATTTTTTCTGTAATAACCATCTTAAGGTTAGTATTTCTAAAAAGTTTCAAAATATTTGAACAAAATTTAATTTTTATCGAAAATTTAAATTTGAAAATGAAACTGAACTCAAAATTACTAATTACCTGAATTAATCAAGGGTTTAGAAATTTTTTGGTATTCTTTCAGTATTAACCATCTCAAGGTTAGTATTTCCAATAATTTTCAGAATATTTGAACAAAATTTTATTTTTATACAATATTTAATGTGAAAATCGATCTGAACTCAAATTACCTAAATATTTGAACTAATTGTAAGCTTAGAGTTTTCAGACTTGTTTTTGTGTTAACCATTTCAAAGTTAGTATTACCAAAAAGTTTCAAAATATTTGAACAAAATTTAATTTTTAACCAAAATTTTAATGAGAAAATTGAACCGAATTCAAAATTTTTAAATATTTGAACTAATCATGGGCTTAGAATTTTTTTAGAATTTTTTATGTATTAGCCATATTATAAGGCTAGTATATTTAAAAAGTTTTAAAATATTTGAACAAAATTTAATTTTTATCCAAAATTTTATTGTGAAAATTAATCTCAACTCAAAATATTTATATATTTAAACTAATCGTAACCTTAGAATTTTTTTGAAATTTTTTTTGTGTTAACCATCCTAAGTTTAGTATTCACTAAAAATTTCAAAATATTTGAACAAAATTTAATTTTTAACCAAAAATTTAATGTGAAAATTGAACTGAACTCAAAATATTTAAATATTTGAACTAATCAAAGGCTTAGAATTTTTTTGTAAGTTTTCCTGTAATTACCATCGTAAGTTTAGTAGTTTTAAAAAGTTTCAAAATATTTGATTAAAATTTAAGTTTTATTCAAAATTATAAAATGTGAAAATCCAACAAAAATCAAAACATCTAAATATTTGAACTAATGGTAATCCTAGAATTTTTTTAAGATTTTTCTTGTGTTAACCATTCTAAGGTTAGTATTTCCAAAAAGTTTCAAAATATTTAAACAATAATTATTTTTAACCCAAAATTTAGATTTGAAAATGAAACTGAACTCAATATTACTAATTATTTGAACTAATGAAAGGCTTAGAATTATTTTGGTATTTTTTTAGTACTAACCATGTAAAGGTTAGTATTTCCTAAAATTTTCAAAATATTTAAACAAAATTTAATTTTTATTCAAAATTTAATGTGAAAATCGATCTGAACTCAAAATACCTAAATATTTGAACTAATCGTAAGCTTATAAATTTTCAAATTTTTTTTGTGTTAACCAGATCAAAGTTGTAGTATTTCCATAAAGTTTTAAAATATTTGAACAAAATTTAATTTTTATTCAAAATTTAATGTGAAAATCGAACTGAACTCAAAATAATTAAATATTTGAACTAATCATGGGCTTAACATCTTTTTAGAATTTTTTATGTATTAACCATCTTAAGGCTAGTATATTTAAAAAGTTTTAGAATATTTGAACAAAATTTAATTTTTATCCAAAATTTTATTGTGAAAATTAATCTCACCTCAAAATATTTAAATATTTGAACTAATCGTAACCTTAGAATTTTTTTGAAATTTGTTTTGTGTTAATTATCCTAAGTTTAGTATTTACTAAAAGTTTCAAAATATTTGAACAAAATTTAATTTTTAACCAAAAATTTAATGTGAAAATTGAACTGAACTCAAAATATCTAAATATTTGAACTAATCAAAGGCTTAGAATTTTTTTGTAAGTTTTCCTGTAATGACCATTGTAAGTTTAGTAGTTTTAAAAAGTTTCAAAATATTTGATTAAAATTTAAGTTTTATTCAAAATTATAAAATGTGAAAATCCAACAAAAATCAAAACATCTTAATATTTGAACTAATGGTAATCCTAAAATTTTTTTAAGATTTTTCTTGTGTGAACCATTCTAAGGTTAGTATTTCCAAAAAGTTTCAAAATATTTAAACAATAATTATTTTTTATCCAAAATTTAGATTTGAAAATGAAACTTTACTCAATATTACTAATTATTTGAACTAATGAAAGGCTTAGAGTTTTTTTTGTATTTTTTTCGTACTAACCATGTCAATGTTAGTATTTTCAAAAATTTTTAAAATATTTAAACAAAATTTAATTTTTAGCCAAAATTTAATGTGAAAATCGATCTGAACTCAAAATAACTAAATATTTGAACTAATCGTAAGCTTATAAATTTTCGGATTTTTTTTTGTGTTAACCAGATCAAAGTTATAGTATTTCCATAAAGTTTTAAAATATTTGAACAAAATTTAATTTTTAATTAAAATTGTAATGTGAAAATTGAACTGAACTCAAAATATGTAAATATTTGAACTAATCATAGGCTTAACATTTTTTTAGAATTTTTTATGTATTAACCATATTAAGGCTAGTATATTTAAAAAGTTTTAAAATATTTGAACAAAATTTAATTTTTATCCAAAATTTTATTGTGAAAATTAATCTCAACTCAAAAATTTAAATATTTGAACTAATCGTAACCTTCGAATTTTTTTGAAATTTTTTTTGTGTTAACCATCCTAAGTTTAGTATTTACTAAAAGTTTCAAAATATTTGAACAAAATTTAATTTTTAACCAAAAATTTAATGTGAAAATTGAACTGAACTCAAAGTATCTAAATATTTGAACTAATCAAAGGCTTAGAATTTTTTTTGTAAGTTTCCCTGTAATGACCATCGTAAGTTTAGTAGTTTTAAAAAGTTTCAAAATATTTGATTAAAATTTAAGTTTTATTCAAAATTATAAAATGTGAAAATCCAACAAAAATCAAAACATCTAAATATTTGAACTAATGGTAATCTTAGAATTTTTTTAAGATTTTTCTTGTATTAACCATTCTAAGGTTAGTAATTCCAGAAAGTTTCAAAATATTTAAACAATAATTAATTTTTATCCAAAATTTAAATTTGAAAATGAAACTGAACTCAAAATTACTAATTATTTAAACTAATCAAGGGCATTTACAAAATATTTGAACAAAATTTAATTTTTAACCAACATTTTAATGTAAAATTTGAACTGAACTCAAAATATCTAAATATTTGAACTAATCGCGGGTTTAGAATTTTTTTGATGTTTTTCCTGTATTGACCATCTTAAGGTTAGTATTTTTAAAAAGTTTCAAAATATTTTATTAAAATTTAATTTTTATTAAAAATTACAAAATGTGCAAATCCAACAAAAATCAAAACATCTAAATATTTGAACTAATGGTAATCCTAGAGTTTTTTTAAGATTTTTTTTGTATTAACCATTCTAAGGTTAGTAATTCCAGAAAGTTTCAAAATTTTTAAACAATAATTAATTTTTATCCAAAATTTAAATTTGAAAATGAAACTGAACTCAAAATTACTAATTATTTGAACTAATCAAGGGCTTAGAATTTTTTTAGTATTTTTTCCGTATTAACAATCTTGATGTTAGTATTTCCAAAAGTTTTCAGAATATTTGAACAAAATTTAATTTTTAACCAACATTTTAATGTAAAAATTGAACTGAACTCAAAATATCTAAATATTTGAACTAATCGCGGGTTTAGAATTTTTTTGATGTTTTTCCTGTACTGACCATCTTAAGGTTAGTATTTTTAAAAAGTTTCAAAATATTTTATTAAAATTTAATTTTTATTAAAAATTACAAAATGTGCAAATCCAACAAAAATCAAAACATCTAAATATTTGAACTAATGGTAATCCTAGAGTTTTTTTAAGATTTTTTTTGTATTAACCATTCTAAGGTTAGTAATTCCAGAAAGTTTCAAAATTTTTAAACAATAATTAATTTTTATCCAAAATTTAAATTTGAAAATGAAACTGAACTCAAAATTACTAATTATTTGAACTAATCAAGGGCTTAGAATTTTTTTAGTATTTTTTCCGTATTAACCATCTTGATGTTAGTATTTCCAAAAGTTTTCAGATTATTTGAACAAAATTTAATTTTTAACCAACATTTTAATGTAAAAATTGAACTGAACTCAAAATATCTAAATATTTGAACTAATCGCGGGTTTAGAATTTTTTTGATGTTTTTTCTGTACTGACCATCTTAAGGTTAGTATTTTTAAAAAGTTTCAAAATATTTTATTAAAATTTAATTTTTATTAAAAATTACAAAATGTGAAAATCCAACAAAAATCAAAACATCTAAATATTTGAACTAATGGTAATCCTAGAATTTTTTTAAGATTTTTCTTGTATTAACCATTTTAAGGTTAGTAATTCCAGAAAGTTTCAAAATATTTAAACAATAATTAATTTTTATCCAAAATTTAAATTTGAAAATGAAACTGAACTCAAAATTACTAATTATTTGAACTAATCAAGGGCTTAGAATTTTTTAGTATTTTTTCCATATTAACCATCTCGATGTTAGTATTTCCAAAAGTTTTCAGAATATTTGAACAAAATTTAATTTTTAACCAACATTTTAATGTAAAAATTGAACTGAACTCAAAATAACTAAATATTTGAACTATATTTAATTTTTATTCAAAATTTTAATGTGAAAATCCAACAAAAATCAAAATATTTAAATATTTGAACTAATGGTAATCCTAGAATTTTTTTAAGATGTTTTTTGTATTAGCCATTCTAAGGTTAGTATTTCCAGAAAGTTTCAAAATATTTAAACAATAATTAATTTTTATCCAAAATTTAAATTTGAAAATAAAACTGAACTAAAAATTACTAATTATTTGAACTAATCAAGGGCTTAGAATTTTTTAGTATTTTTTCCATAGTAACCATCTCGATGTTAGTATTTCCAAAAGTTTTCAGAATATTTGAACAAAATTTAATTTTTAACCAACATTTTAATGTAAAAATTGAACTGAACTCAAAATATCTAAATATTTGAACTAATCGCTGGTTTAGAATTTTTTTAATATTTTTCTTATAATGTCCATTTTAAGGTTAGTATTTTTAAAAAGTTTCAAACTGTTTGATTCAAATTTAATTTTTATTCAAAATTTTAATGTGAAAATCCAACAAAAATCAAAATATTTAAATATTTGAACTAATCATGGGCTTAAATTTTTTTAGAATTTTTTATGTAATAACCATATTAAGGCTAGTTAGTATATTTAAAAAGTTTTAGAATATTTGAACAAAATTTAATTTTTAATTAATAAGGTTCTTGCAAAACATGCAATTTTAAATTATCAAAATGCTACACTTGCACTCATCGACGTATTAAAATTAAATTTTATGCGGTCAAGGACACAGATTACCGGACATGGGCCCCTGATAAACAACAAATCACCAAAAAACAAGAATAGAAGAACCTACCCCATGTTTCAAGCTTTTTCTGCTATCATCAGCGGCAAATACTGTAGTTGGAACCCCTTGACCACATACTGCACAAAACACAACTGTCGGACTAATTGTTTTCATCATTGCAGATAGACACAGAGCGGTATCGACACTGCAAGTCGATAACAGACGTCCATAGTGCATCTCAGGCATCAGCCAGAAAATTAAATAATTAATAAGGTTCTTGCAAAACATGCAATTTTAAATTATCAAAATGCTACACTTGCACTCATCGACGTATTAAAATTAAATTTTATGCGGTCAAGGACACAGATTACCGGACATGGGCCCCTGATAAACAACAAATCACCAAAAAACAAGAATAGAAGAACCTACCCCATGTTTCAAGCTTTTTCTGCTATCATCAGCGGCAAATACTGTAGTTGGAACCCCTTGACCACATACTGCACAAAACACAACTGTCGGACTAATTGTTTTCATCATTGCAGATAGACACAGAGCGGTATCGACACTGCAAGTCGATAACAGACAACAGAAAAATTTAACATATAACAGATAACAGATAACAGAAAAATTTAATTTTTATCCAAAATTTTAATGGAAAGTAAAGCAAACTGAACTCAAAATATCTAAACGTTTGAACTAATCATCGGCTTAAAATTTTTTTGAAATTTTTCTTGTGTTGACTATCTTAATGTTAATATTTAATAAAGTTCTTGCAAAATTTGCAATTTTAAATTATCAAAATGCTACACATGCACTCATCGACGTACTAAAATAAATTTTATGCGGTCAAGGACACAGATTACCGGACATGGGCCCCTGATAAACAACAAATCACCAAAAAACAAGAATAGAAAAACCTACCCCATGTTTCAAGCTTTTTCTGCTATCATCAGCGGCAAATACTGTAGTTGGAACCCCTTGACCACATACTGCACAAAACAAAAGACTGCCGGACTAATTGTTTTCATCATTGCAGATAGACACAGAGCGGTATCAACACTGCAAGTCGATAACAGACGTCCATAGTGCATCTCAGGCATCAGCCAGAAAATTAAATAATTAATAAAGTTCTTGCAAAATTTGCAATTTTAAATTATCAAAATGCTACACTTTATTAGCACTTTATTAGTGTAGCATTTTGTTAATGTTAATATGTTCAATAAGTTTCAGAATATTTGAACAAAATTTAATTTTTATCCAAAATTTTAATGGAAAGTAAGCGAACTGAACTCAAAATATTTAAACGTTTGAACTAATCATCGACTTAAAATTTTTTTGGTATTTTTCCTGTACTAACCGTGTTATGATTAGCATTTCTTAAAAGTTTGAGAATACATATATGAGCAAAATTTAATTTTTATTTAAAATTTTTAATGTGAAAATCGAACTAAACTCGAAATATCTAAATATTTAAACTAATCATGGGCTTAAAATTTTTTTGGTATTTTTGTTGTGTTAACCATCGCAAGGTTAGTTTTTTCAAAAAGTTTCAAAATATTTGAACAAAATTTAATTTTTATCCAAAATTTTAAGAAAAATAAATAAAACTGAAATCAAAATACCTAAAGATTTGAACTAATCGTAAGCTTATAATTTTTTTGGTATTTTTGTTATGTTAACCTACCCAAGGTTAGTATTTCCAAATAATTTAAAAATTTTTGAACAAAATTTAAATTTTATCCAAAATTTTTAATAAGAAAAATAAAATTAAAATTTTCTCAATAAGCATAGCCTCTATTATAATCTATACACTTTGCAAAATTAAAGATAGGAACCACAATCATTGTAAAATGTTTATAAAGTATATTTTAAGAAATGTTTGTTATGTTAAATAAAACAAATGTTTATGATAATCTATATTATTCATATAAAAAAAAAATATATAAATAAAGTGTAATAAAATGTAATTAATGACTACTTTTTTGATTTGTTATGTTTGAAAGGAAACGTTATGTAAATAAAGTCGCTTATTTAACTTGAAGTATCCTATCAATTAAATTGGCAAAATAGAGAAAAGAGATAAAACGAATAAGAAATGGATAACAAAATCCACTGATGATAATAGGAAATTTCCTTTTATTTAAAATCTTTTCTTAAGAGAACACGGAGCAAGTTAGAACATAGGGAAATTTTTGTTTGCGCAATAAGGATGTCCTTGCAAGTCCACGAGAAAACAAATTTGTATTTTCTGATAAATCACTAAACTAGAAAAAATCAAAATTCGATGCTTTCGGACACTTTTACAATAATTAGAATTAGCAATATTTAATTTAACCATCAAAATGTGAGCCTCACCAACCAAAACCAAGAAACTTTTGTGACTAACTTTATTAGCGAAATAGTCAATAATAACAATAAAAACAATAGAACTTACAGAACCGAAGTCAGGATCATAAAATCGTTGAATCAGCTGTATACAAGTCGACTTTCCACATCCGGAACCTCCAACCAATGCTACCGTTTCTCCAGCATTAATGGTCAAATTAAATCCACTTAAAATCTAAGAAAAACGATCGTAAGATAAAATTAATTGTTTTATATTATTTTGACGTTTTGTTCACCTTGACTTCTCTTCTTGACGGATAATTGAAGAAAACATTTCTAAAAGTTATTTTGCCCTGAATTCTCCTGGGTTTTTTTCCTCTTCCTTTGGACTTATTAATAACCGGTTGGCTTGCAATAACAGAAAAAATTTTGGCTGCGGCTCCTCGCGCAATACTGACCGTTTCTATATATGGAGCAGCCAATCCAAAAAACCATTGTCCAATAACAACACTGTAAAAAATCTACAGGAAGTTTGGTGTTAGTTGTAACGAAAGAAATTTGTACCGTGATCATGTTTCCAGCATCGTAGGTGATCTGGTCGGCAGGATAACCTCTCTCTTTGATGATCAAGTTAACTCCGTACCAAAACGCTAAGGCATAGCTGGCGTAACCAATAAACCACGTAATAGCGGCATTTATGCCGTTAAAAAGCGACCTCCGTATGTTGTTGTTTTTTGCAGACACAAGCAAAAATTTGTACCTCTCTTCTTCCTTTGCCTGCCCACCAAATGCGACCACCGTCCGAATCGAACTCAAAACTTCTTCTGCTAACGAACCGGCTTCACCGTACGCTTCCATTTCTTGTTGAGAAAGTTTGGAAGAAATCTACAATAAGTAAACATCCTACAGCAAATCTTTCTTTCCTAGAATTACTTACCCAAGAGATCACTCCCATCGAAATCATCGTTATCGGAATCGAAATCATGCAGATTAACGCCAATTCCCAACCTTGAACCAGAGCCTGAATTAAGCTCGCCACAAAAATACCTTCGTAGTAAATAATAACACCCAGTTTTTCTCCCAATCCTTCTTCGATTTTTTTCAAATCACTGCAACAGGAAAAATAATTTTTGAAAGGAATAATTGCCCAAGTCTTACTCGGCAATTCGACTGGAAAAATCACCGGTTTGGTTCTGATCGTACCACGATATGTCCTGGTTTAGCACTTGAGAGAAAAATAATTCCCGAATTCTAAAGGCCTAAAAGAAACCGGATGAAAAATGTGTTTCAACAGTAATTTTGGCTTACTTGTCTCAGGGCGCTGTAATTAAGCATCACAGTGGCTAAATAAGTAGTAACCAAAATCACCGCACCTAAAATGCACGTCACCATGACGAACCAATGCATTTCGTGCTTGAGCGTTTGGGCTGCTTCATTCAAGATTTCCGGATTCGTTCCATTGATTGTGTAAATGTAAACGTAGGAAACTATAAATCCGGTTGCTTCGCCAAACGTAAGTGACATCATAGTATACGCAGCGGCAGAAGCCAAACAGGCAATCACCGCCAAAAATATTAAAATCTTATCAAATGTGGTGGAATACTGAAACTACAAGAAAGGTAAGGTGGTTGGTAGACTTGTAAGAGTTTTTTTACCAATTTATAGTATGGAACGGTTGATGGTTCTTCTTTTTCCGGTGGGTAAGACTTTTCTTTTACATCGGAATCTCGTCGGTTCCTTAACAAAAAAATGACTTGATGGAGAATCAAAATTTAGGTTCACTACTTACAGTTCTTTAAATCGAGTGATTTTTCCATTGGAAAAATTGCCCTTTTCATAAGCATCCAACAGGAGATCCAAGTTGAGGCTAAATCGGTTCTCTAAATTAAGACTTATCCTATGCGCCATTTTGGTTTTTGCACAAAATACACTGAAGCACTGATGCGCACCACTCCTTCGAAAGTAAATGATTCTACAATTTATTAAGAATACATAACAATTAAATTACTACGTCATAGATATTGCAACCAAATTGAATAAATTTCAATTAAGGAGCTGGAATCTTTAAAACATTTTAACCTTTCTTAGTCTTAGTGAATCTTGACCTCTTTATTAAGATGCTTAAAAGACAGGAAAAACAACAACAAAATTCTAAGCCATGAAGTTTCTAAAATTTAAGATAAATAAATTCATTTTAGTGCGATTTTTTTTCAATCTTTTGATTGTGAATCTTCATGAAAAAAGTCATTAATAATCCCAAAAAAAAAATTTTATCCTTAAATTGCTTTAAATTTATTTAGAACACCCTGTAATTTTTAATTATTTTTATTTTATTTTTTATAATGTGAATTAACATAATATAAATTTCTCATTACTTTCGAAGGTTCTCCCGTACGCGACTTGAGCAATTTAATGGATCACGTGTCAATTTATTACACAAAATTAAACTTTGTAATTTTCTTAATTAATTTATGACCGCTTTAATTAAGTTTTTGTTTATTTTTTCAATTGAAGCTTTTTTTGGCCACCAGAGAATTGGGTTCTCTTTTTATTCAATTTAGCATCCCAGAAAGGGGCAAAAAACTACGAAAATTTCTTAGCAATGGAAGAAATGTTATGAAGGTGTGTCTGCTTGACAGCTCCGATAACTTCGTCTCTGCTGACAATTCGATTATTGGCGCCTCCCATTTAAGGGAAAGAAAGAAGGTAAAGGACACTAACTTAAGTTTGATAATAAAAAGACTTTTGAAAAATGTACCTATCTATTTAATTAAACAACACGAAAAATAATATCATAAACTGACAGGAACTTTGGTGTTACGTAAATTTAACTTAATTATAGAGGTTATTTGGTTTAAGTCACCAAAAGCATTGGTTGATCTGCAATGACGTCTATGTATCATCCTAGTTTTGTAAGCTATAGAGCTTATAATATAAACCCCTTTTGTTGAGCAACTCGGAGTGGGTGCCCATTTCTGTTATCCTACCATGATTGATGACGCAAATTACGTCAGCGTCCTGAATGGTCTTCAACCTATGGGCAATTGTAATACACGTCCTACCAACTTTTGCGTTGTCCAAAGCTTCTTGGACGACCTTCTCACTCTCGGCGTCCAACGCTGAGGTAGCTTCATCCAATAGCAAAACTCTGGGGTTCCTCACCAACGCTCTTGCAATAGCAACTCTCTGTTTCTGCCCTCCCGAAAGTTGGGTTCCCTTTTCACCCAATTTAGTATCGTAACCCTAGCAAAAACAGTTATTAGTAGAAACCAAATCTCACCAAATCCCTTACCAAAGGAAGAGATGTTATGAAGGTGTGGATATTTGCCTGCTTGGCAGCGCTCACAACTTCTTGTCTGCTGACCATTCGAGAGTTATCCCCATATGCAATATTTTCTTCAATTGTTTTACTGAAGAGATTTGGTTCTTGAGAAACAATTCCAAGCTGCGAACGCAAAGCATGCAAGTTCATGGCGTGAATTTTTCGGTCGTCTGCACTAATGGAACCAGAAGTTGGATCGTAAAACCGTTCCAATAACTGGACGATTGTCGATTTTCCACAACCGCTAGGTCCAACTAACGCAACCATTTTACCTTTCAGCACAGACAAGTTCAATCCTTTCAGAACGCCAACATTGGGACGATTTGGATAAGAGAAAAAAACGTTTTTGTAACGCAAGTCTCCTGTATCCTAAAAAAATAGATTCGAACGACAAGTTTTGTACAAAGCAAACTTACCCATTTTTCCTTAACGTTTTGAGAACCATCCACAATTTTGGGAGTACGGTTAATCAGCTGGAAAATCCTGTTAGCGGCAAAGAGACCTTTGGAAAAATTTGGAGTATAGGCAAGTGCGTTTGCTAGAATCCAAGAAGTGGTTACCAGCCCTTCACCTATACTGAAAGTGGCGAGATGGTCATCAAATTTCTGTGATAAATTAAAACTTACATAAACACACGTCCATATTCAATACCTTCATCTCTGACTAATTTGGCTCCGTAATAAAATACAGTGGCGTATGAAAAGCACAACATACATCTTGCAAAACCATACACAACACCTCTAAAATGAGTGTTCCGTTTGGCCAACTGTTCATAAGGACGCAGTTCCTTCATATACAAATCGTGAAAAACGTGCTCGCATCCCAACGACGCCACCGTCCGAATACCATTAATTGCTTCAACTGCAATCTACTCACAAAAAATAACTTTATCAAAAATTCTTTCCCAAACAATACCTTAGTGGAATTTTGAAGAGATTTGTAATAACTCTGTGTTTCTTGGGACAAAATTTTTTGTTCCAAATACACCGAGAGAACAATAACAGGTGAAAAGCACAAAGCTACAAACGAAAGTCGCCATTCGTAGTAAAAACAGACCACGATGACAGCAATAATGGTTGTGGCCGAGTTTAACAAGGTTCCAATTCTTTGACCAGTTGCTCCTTGAACGCTGGCTGCTTCACCAGATAAGCGAGCGCACAAGGCACCCACACCATTTTCCGATTTGTCAAACCATCCCATTTCCTGCTTCAATATCGCTTTAAACATTAAACTTCTTAACCGCATCGATAATTTCTCGCCCGAAACACCGTAAGTGTAGAACTAAAATTTGGAGCGATGATGATGATATAGTCATGGGTTTTGAACTTACCTGAACTAGCATTGCAAAGCCTGTAATTAAACCCATTATAAGAAAAGTTATGGAGTACATATCGCATTCTCTTCTAAGTACATCTGGATCTTCTTCAGAAAGAGCCTGTAATAGAAGTTAATTAGAAAGAGTCTGTGTTTCTAATGATTTGGCGGTAGTTTTCTGTCTAGGTCTGAACAGCTTGCTCTGATTAATCTTCCAACAAAGCTGGAGAGCAGTGAAAGAGAGCAGGGTGATCAAGCAACTGGAGTTTCTGTGATTTACTCAATCGTAGTGTGAATGGCAGCAAAACAAGCGATAATGAATCTAAGCAACAACCCCATGCTAAATCACCCACACGGGGAAAGGTAGCTACTTTGGGCGACAAAATACAAATTTTACGATTGAAACCTCGATGAATTCTGAAAGAGTATATTTTAAATAAGAGAATAAGCGGAGGTACAATGCCCTAAGTGCACCGGTTTTTTCAAAAATCGAATTTAAAAAAGCTTGATTTTCGAAGTTTAAACGCTCGTGATTGGTTAATCAAGTTCGTTAGTGGTTAGTGGTAGACGTGTACTGCTATACATAAGAGTGTCGCACTTCTACAATTAGACAGTAACTCTAGCGCAATGGTAGGAATGCGTTCTCCTTTTTTATTTAATTTAAAAATTTAAAATTATTTAAAAATTACTTCAGAAAAGGGTTACTTAAATTTAACGAACGGTAGTTACTTTTGCCGGTAGATCCGGCTCTTGCCATGGTGATTTTGATGAAAATTGACTCTCAGCACCCTTCGGGCGCTTCGAGCCATTTTCATCAAAATGACAACTAATTTAAAAATATCCCTAGGCGCGACAGATCAATGAAAAGGTGGATCTTTGAGATGTGAAACTCGTGACAGTGGATTTTTAACGCACGGTACTTGTGCAAAGAAAAATCGACTTTAAGCACCTCTCGCTACGCTCGAGGGCTTAAAGCCATTTTTCCAGCACATGTACTATTCGGAAAGGTGGTTGTGCAAGGAAAAATCGACTTTAAGCACCTCTCGCTACGCTCGAGGGCTTAAAGCCATTTTTCCGGCACATTTAGGGTTGAAAATCATGATTTTCGTTCGAAGTGCACTGTTACTGCATCGCAATGCAAGTGTCGCTCCCACTCTGCGCAAAGCTAAGACTATATCTGGGTGCACGTACCGACAGAATTAACCAATCCCGAGCGACTTTGCTTTAAAATTTACTGCAAAAATCGAAGTTTTTAAATTCGATTTTTGAAAAAACCGGTGCACTTAGGGCATTGTACCTCCGCTTATTCTCTTATTTAAAATATACTCTTTCAGAATTCATCGAGATTTCAATCGTAAAATTTGTATTTTCTCGCCCAAAGTAGCTACCTGCAACCCACCCACACTAACTAACGCCGCTGAGAAGGCAACTTACTCCAACAACATCACCAAACAGTATTGCATAAACCGGCATTGCAGCACCATTGATAATGGATGTGAGACAACCAATCGCGATAATCCACCATTCCGGCGAGTTGTACTTCATGATAGCCCACAACGACGATGTAGATTCGGAAGATTCTGTTTCTTCAACAATATCGCCTAAGCCGCCAGGCAAAAGTGAAGGTCGTTTGTCTCCTCCCATTACATCGACACTTTTTTGTCTCAAGAATTCTTCCTTATCCTCAGCATCTAAACGAACATTTTTGTGAAAACGACAAGTTGGGTTCCTTAAAACACTTACCCATCGTTTGGGTTGGTTGGTCTTGATTCTCATCCACCTCGGTCATTTGAGCCATAATCAACTCATAGTAGGCTCCTTTTGCTTCCATAAGAGTGTCATGAGAGCCCTGTTCTTTGACTTGTCCTTCCGAGATGAGGATGATTCGATCAGCTTTTCGTACTGTGGATAATCTGTGAGCTACGATTACAGTTGTACGTCCACAACTGGCAGCATCGAGTGCGGCTTGAACAGTAGCTTCACTTTTTGTGTCTAATGCTGAAGTAGCTTCGTCCAATAATAGTATGGATGGATCTCTCACCAGCGCCCTTGCAATCGCAATCCTTTGCTTCTGACCCCCCGATAACTGAGCACCTCTTTCTCCAATCAACGTCGAGTAACCTTGAGGAAGCGCTTTGATGAAAGTGTGAGCGTTGGCCTTTTTTGCCGCTGCTTCTATTTCATCATCGGTTGCATCCAAATACCCGTATCGAATATTTTCGGCAATGGTTGCTTCAAATAACACTGGCTCTTGACCAACAACACCAATATAACTTCTCAACCAATTCAAATCTAATTCTTGGATATTGTTGTTATCTACGTACACCTAAAAGCAATCAAAGTAATACAGCCGGACCACAATAATATGATACTCACAGATCCAGAGTCGGGATCGTAAAAGCGTTGAATCAATTGTATACAGGTTGATTTTCCACAACCGGAACCACCTACCAAAGCTACCGTTTCTCCAGGATTGATGGTCAAATTAAATCCATTCAAAATCTAAAAAGGTTTCCAAAATTTTGTGTACTATTTCATTGTTTCAATCTCACCTTGATTTCTCTTCTTGAAGGATAATTAAAATAAACACATCTAAATGTAATTTTTCCCGTAACTCTCCTGGGTTTTTTACCTTTTCCTTTGGACTCGTTAATAATCGGCTGGCTCGAAATAACGGAAAAAATTTTTGCTGCTGCCCCTTGTGCAACCCCGATGATCTCCATGTATGGTGCTAACATTTGAAAGTACCACTGACCTATCACGACACTGCGGAAAACCTACAAGAAGGGATGTAGGGTTATTTTTTCTTAATTTAAAAAAATATCGTACCGTCATCATATTTCCTGCATCGTAGGTAACTTGGTCTGCAGGATAACCTCTCTCCTTGATGATCAAGTTAACTCCATACCAAAAAGCTAAGGAATACCCTGCAAATGCAAGAAACCACATGATTCCATTATGGATTCCATTAAACAACGCCCTCCTAACGTTTCTGTTTTTTGCCGTTACAAGCAACTTTGAATATCTTTGTTCTTCTTTTGCTTGTCCACCAAAAGCCACCACCGTTCTAATGGAAGTAAGAATTTCTTCAGCAACCGAACCGGCTTCCGCATAAGCTTCCGTTTCTTGTTGTGCAAGTTTGGAAGAAATCTAAATTGGAATTCGCATAACTTCCCATTGTAGGGTTTAAAACCTCTTACCCAAGACAGCAGAGCCATGGTGATCATAGAAATGGGAATAGAAATCATACAAATTAACGCCAATTCCCAACCTTGAACCAACGCTTGGATCAAACACGTAATCAAAATACCAAAATAATAAAGAATTATACCAACTTTTTCTCCTATTCCTTCCTCAATTTTCTTCAAATCGCTGAAATTGAAAAGGTAACTTCTGGGTCAAAACCAAAGCAAAAGTTTTACTTACTCCGCAATTCTGCTAGAAAAATCTCCTGTTTGGTTCTGATCATACCACGATATATCCTGATTTAAAACTTTCAAAAAAAATAGTTCCCGAATTTTGAATGTCTAACCAAAAAGAGGAATCAGATTATTATCCAAAACGTAACCAATCACTTACTTGTTTCAGTGCAGTATAATTGAGCATCACAGTGGCCAAATAAGTCGAAAGCAAAATAACCGCCCCTAAAATACAGTTTATCATTACAAACCAAAGCATTTCGTTTTCCAAATTTTGGGATGCTTCTTCCAACACTTCCGGAATGGTTCCATTTGTTTCGTAAGTCGAAACATATGCAACTATAAATCCTATCGCTTTTCCATAAGTTAAATACATCACCGAGTTTGCAGCTGCTGAAACCAGACTTAAAATCGCCGCCAAAAATATTAAAATTTTATCGAAAGCGGTGGAATATTTAAACTGAAATTTTAAAAAATTGCGAATATTTGGTATTTAGGTTGGGGTTCTCTTACTAATTTGAAGTAAGGTACACTAGAAATTCCTTTTTCGGATGGTGGTGATGTGTCCTTCACATCGGAATTTGTCTTGTTGCTGAAAACAAAGATATAAATTTTTGAAAAAAAATAACAAAATATTTTAATATTCATTAATTTATTCTTCCAAAATTGCATTGTAACCTGGTACGATTTATAGGCAATTGTAATTTGTTTCTGTTTTCTACTTACTGTTACAGTTTAAAAAAATGTGCGTGATGTTAGCACGCTATTTTCAAAACTTTAAAAAACGAATATTTTCTGGATGGCTTATTTTGAGGATTAAATTTATTAGTATCGCCATTTTTAATAATCTTAAAAATTTAAATTGTGCTAGATTGTGCTTGATGGAAACTAATTGGAGCTTTAACTATTGACCTAAATTACATCCAAAACTGTGATTAAAGAGGGGAGTGGGCGAAATGCACTTTTTATGGACTAACCACCAAAGATTTTATATGTTATGGTTATTTAGTAGTACTAATAACTACCTACCGTTGAACGGAGCAAATTAACCAACGCTCTCTAACCATTCAACTTTTTTTTCAATTTACACGAGGGCGCTTTTACGTTCTCCTTCTACTTCTACTGCGCAGAAATTTATTCACGAATTTTCAACTTAGAATGCGTTAACTCTACATAATATTAAAAATTAGACTGGATGCAATACTTTAAAAAATTAAAAATAAACTGTTGTTGCAGTTAGTTATTTATCTAATGCAAAACCGAGCAGTAATTAAAACAGATAAGATAAAAATTTTTATTTTAGAATAACAAGTGAGTAATAAAGTTGAAAATATTAGGGTTTAAGGCTAAACTTTGATTAGCTTATATATATATAACGGATCATTTCTACAGCTGTCGCCGTCTCTCCGTCCTCAGTTTCCATTCTCCTCTGTCCAGACAAATTAGCTTATTTATTATGTAATTATTATACTTAACCCTTTCAACGCTTAATTCGACTTTGGTCCACGGCTTATAAAAACCATTAACTTCGGACGCGGAAATAAGACATTTGCTGCCCCTTCTCTCAGACATTGTTTGTCTCTACACATTCGTCATTTATTAAAATAACACCTAGCAACTTTTTTTTAGTATATTCAAGTAAGAATAACAAAATGAAAGGAATTTTATAGAACACTTTTCTTGCTTTTAATAGAGCGTTCAAAGGGTTAAAATAATAGAGGGATACAATTTAAAAATATTTTTTGACTTTTCTTTGCGACTTCGTCAGTCTGGTCAGTCATGTGACTCTGTTTTTTTTCTCTTATTCAGGAACCATTATTTTGTAAAATAACAGTAAGTATAAAGCAACCCAAAGTAACTTTTACGCTGCCCCCCCCCTCCGAGATTTAATCGCTTTTGGCAAAAAAATGTTATGATTTACGGCACACTATGGCACACAAAAAACAGTCCAGCACAACTAAAATTTTTAAGATTATCAAAATACCCTCCAAATAAGCTATAAAATCCAAAATACATTTCGAAAAAAATACGGAACAATAAGTTTCAAAATTAGTTCGTCATACTTACAGTTCTTTAAATTTTGTGATTTTTCCATTGCTAAAACTGCTCTTCCCATAAGCATCGAGCAGAATATCCAAGTTAAGGCTAAATCGGTTCTCCAAATTGAGACTTATCCTGTTCTCCATACTAAAGTTTAGCCAAAAACCTAACAAAAAACAAACAATTTTAACCACTCCAGGCAGACTAAATTAAAAATTATTAGCAATACATAATATTTAATTTACTACCGTCACGAATCTCCAGACGACCTTGAACCAATTTCAATTAATAAGCTAATACGACCAATCAAATCTTAAATAATTTGCAATAAATATTTTAAAATTACTTTAAAGTATGCTTTCAGTTGGTGCGCATGAAAGGATTAACGAGATTTAACCTATCTGTAGCTGTATTTTCTTTTGCTTTTTTTGCGTTCTTCCTTCTTTATACTACCTGGTTAAAGATAGGTGACATACCGTTAATCGTGAAATAATTAAAAAAAAAAAATTTTTAAACTAACAAAATAAAAATAGTTCCCCAGGACCGGAGGAAGAACACGGTACTGCAACATTTTTGATATTTTTTCTTACTTCGTAAATGAGAAAGAAAAATGCACAGATTTTAAAAATAACTTTATTTGTTAACTTAAATAAAATTGGACTTTCAGTAAGTATAATTTTTAATAAATTCTACAATTTCCATTACATTTTCAAAGCACTTATGATAAATTTGGCTATTATTGAACTAAGAGTAACTAATGACAACCAACCACTTTTTAATTTTGGCAGCTGTAGAGTTTGTAATACAAACCCCGTTTGTTGAGTAATTCAAAGTGGGTGCCCATTTCTGTTATCCTACCATGATTGATGACGCAAATTACGTCAGCGTCCTGAATGGTTTTCAACCTATGGGCAATTGTAATGCACGTCCTACCAACTTTGGCGTTGTCTAAAGCTTCTTGGACGACCTTCTCACTTTCGGCGTCCAACGCTGAGGTAGCTTCATCCAGTAGCAGAACCTTCGGATTTCTTACCAAAGCTCTGGCAATAGCAACTCTTTGTTTCTGACCACCAGAGAGTTGGGTTCCTTTTTCACCCAATTTAGTATCGTAACCCTAACAATAAAAATTATCAGTGGCGACCAAATCTTACCAAAACTTCTTACCAAAGGTAAGGATGTTATAAAGGTGTGGATATTTGCCTGCTTGGCAGCGCTCACAACTTCTTGTTTGCTGACCATTCGAGTGTTATCCCCATACGCAATATTCTCTTCAATTGTTTTACTAAAGAGGTTTGGTTCTTGAGAAACGATTCCTAACTGAGATCGCAAAGCGTGCAAGTTCATTGCTTGAATTTCTCGCTCATCTGCACTAATGGAACCAGAAGTGGGATCGTAAAACCGTTCCAGTAATTGGACAATCGTCGATTTTCCACAACCGCTAGGTCCAACTAACGCAACCATTTTACCTTTCAGCACAGACAAGTTCAATCCTTTCAGAACGCCAACATTGGGACGTTTTGGATAAGAGAAATACACGTTTTTGTAACGCAAGTCTCCAGTATCCTAAAAAATGATTTTGTACAAAAAGTTTTGCGCAAGGGTAACTTACCCATCTCTCTTTAACGTTTTGAGAACCATCCACAATTTTGGGAGTACGGTTAATCAGTTGGAAAATCCTGTTAGCCGCAAAGAGACCTTTGGAGAAATTTGGAGTATAGGCAAGTGCGTTTGCTAAAGTCCAAGAAGTAGTTACGAGCCCTTCAGCTACACTGAAAGTTGCTAGGTGACCGTCAATTTACTTTGAAAAAGTAGAACTTACGTAAATACCCGTCCATAGTCAATAGCTTCATCTCGAACCAACATAGCTCCGTAATAAAATACAGCGGCGTACGAAAAGCATAACATACTTCTTGCAAAACCATACACAACACCTCTAAAATGAGTGTTCCGTTTGGCCAACTGTTCATAAGGACGCAGTTCCTTCATATACAAATCGTGAAAAACGTGCTCGCATCCCAACGACGCCACCGTTCGAATACCATTAATTGCTTCAACTGCAATCTACTCATAAAAATAAATACTTTATCAACTACAGTTCTTTTCCAAACAATACCTTAGTGGAATTTTGGAGAGATTTGTAATAACTCTGCGTCTCTTGAGACAAAATTTTTTGTTCCAAATATACCGAGATCACGATAACCGGTGAAAAGCACAAAGCTACAAACGAAAGTCTCCATTCGTAGTAAAAACAGACGGCTATGGCAGCAATAATGGTCGTGGCGGAATTTAACAAGGTTCCAATTCTTTGGCCAGTTGCTCCTTGCACGCTGGCAGCTTCACCAGATAAACGAGCACACAAAGCACCCACACCATTTTCCGTTTTGTCAAACCATCCCATTTCCTGCTTCAGTATCGCTTTGAACATGAGGCTTCTTAACCGCATCGTTAATTTTTCACCCGAAAGACCATAGGAGTAAAACTGAAATTTTGGAAGATGATGATGAACGCGTGGATGTCGATTTCGAACTTACCTGAATTAGCATTGCAAGCCCTGTGATGACTCCCATGATTAGAAAAACGACAGAGTACTTATTACACTCGGTTCGAAGTACATTTACGTCTGGGTCAGCAAGAACCTGAAATACGTTATAAGTTATGAAGAACATTCAACATGAAGAGGCTACTTACTCCAACAACGTCACCAAACATTATCGAGTATACCGGCATTGCAGCACCATTGATGATGGATGTCAAACAGCCGATCACAATAATCCACCACTCCGGTGAGTTGTACTTCATGATAGCCCACAACGAAGATGTAGATTCGGAAGATTCTGTTTCTTCAACAATATCGCCTAGGCCGCCTTGAAAGATTGAAGGTCTTTTTTCTCCTCCTATTACATCCACACTTTTTTGTCTTAAAAATTCTTCCTTATCTTCGGCATCTAAATAAGCTTTTTTGTAAAACCGACAATTTGGGTTACCTAAAGCTCTTACCCATCGTTTGGGTTGGTTGGTCTTGATTTTCGTCCATATCAGTCGTTTGGGCAAGAACCAACTGATAGTAGGCTCCTTTCGCTTCCATAAGAACGTCGTGAGAGCCCTGTTCTTTAACTTGTCCTTCCGAGATGAGGATGATTCGATCAGCTTTTCGTACTGTGGATAATCTGTGAGCTACGATTACGGTTGTACGTCCACGACTGGCAGCATCGAGTGCGGCTTGAACAGTAGCTTCACTTTTTGTGTCTAATGCTGAAGTAGCTTCGTCTAATAATAGTATGGATGGATCTCTCACCAGCGCCCTTGCGATTGCAATCCTTTGCTTCTGACCTCCCGATAACTGAGCACCTCTTTCTCCAATCAACGTCGAGTAACCCTGAGGAAGCGCTTTGATGAAAGTGTGAGCGTTGGCTTTTTTTGCCGCTGCTTCTATTTCATCATCGGTTGCATCTAAATACCCGTATCGAATATTTTCGGCAATCGTTGCTTCAAATAACACTGGCTCTTGACCAACAACACCAATATAACTCCTCAACCAATTCAAATCTAATTCTTGGATGTGGTGGTCGTCTACGCACACCTAAAAGCAGCCAAATACATGTTGCTGTAACACAAAAATGATGAGACTCACAGATCCAGAGTCGGGATCGTAAAAGCGTTGAATCAATTGTATACAAGTTGATTTTCCACAACCCGAACCACCTACCAAAGCTACCGTTTCCCCAGGATTGATGGTTAAACTAAATCCGTTCAAAATCTAAAAACGTTTTCAAAATTTTGTATACCATTCTATCGTGTCAGTCTCACCTTGATTTCTCTTCTTGACGGATAATTGAAATAAACATCCTTAAACGTAATTTTTCCTGTAACTCTCCTGGGTTTTTTACCTTTTCCTTTGGACTCGTTAATAATTGGTTGGCTTGAAATAACTGAAAAAATTTTTGCAGCTGCACCTTGAGCAACACCTATGGTTTCCATATATGGAGCTGTCATTCCAAAATACCACTGACCTACCACTACACTGTGAAAAACCTACAAGGACGGTTATTTTTTCTTTTGGTTAAAACAATTCATACCGTCATCATATTTCCTGCATCGTACGTTACTTCGTCCTTAGGATAATCCCTCTCTTTGATGATCAGATTAACTCCATACCAAAATGCTAAGGAGTAACCTCCAAATCCCAGAAACCACATGATTCCTGTATTGATTCCATTAAACAGTGCCCTCCTAACGTTGTTATTTTTTGCAGTTTCAAGCAGCTTCGTATATCTCTGTTCTTCCTTAGCTTGCCCACCAAAAGCCACCACCGTTCTAATAGAAGTAAGAATTTCTTCGGCAACCGAACCAGCCTCACCATACGCTTCCATTTCTTGTTGTGCAAGTTTGGAAGAAACCTTAAATCTAAATTAGTATCAAAACTTCGTTTCCAAAAATCTTACCCAAGAGAGCAGAGCCATGGTGATCATAGAAATGGGAATAGAAATCATGCAAATTAACGCCAATTCCCAACCTTGAACCAACGCTAGGATCAAGCACGTAATAAAAATTCCTACATAGTAAATAATAACGCCAACTTTTTCTCCAATTCCTTCCTCAATTTTTTTTAAATCGCTGAAAATAAAAAGATAACGGCCGGGTCAAAACCAAGCCAAAACTTTCACTTACTCAGCAATTCTGCTAGAAAAATCTCCCGTTTGGTTCTGATCGTACCACGATATATCCTGATTTAAAACTTTCAAAAAAAAAAGTTCCCGAATTTTAAAGGTCTAACCAAAAAAAAATGGAATCAGATTATGTCCTAAACGTAAGCAATCACTTACTTGTTTCAGTGCAGTGTAATTGAGGAGCACCGTGGCCAAATAAGTCGCAATTAGAATAACCGCCCCTAAAATACAGTTTACCATCACAAACCAAAGCATTTCATCCTTCAAAGTTTGGGCCGCTTCAACCAAAACTTCCGGAATGGTTCCATTCGTTTCGTACGTAAAGACGTACGAAACTATCGACCCCGTCGCTTTTCCAAAGGTTAAATACATCACTGCGTTTGCAGCCGACGAAACCAGGCAAAAAATTACCGAAAAAAATATTAAAATTTTATCGAACGTGGTGGAATATTTAAACTAAAAATTTGTAAAAATTGTTTGTTGGTACTTCGGTCGGAGGTTTCTTACTAATTTGTAGTAAGGTACACTTGGGATTTCTTTTTCGGCAGGTGTTGGTGTGTCCTCGACTTCTGGGTTTGTCTTGTTGCTGAAACAAATTTTTTTCAAAAACCAAGGATGAAAATTGGTTTGGTTTACAAAATATTAAATTTTTTTTGGAAATTTTCATATAATAGAAGGTGGGGTTCTCTCCCCTACGTATGTACATATCTAATCACCGAACTTTTTATTTTTGAAAATTATATTTTTACTTACAGTTCTTTAAATCTAGCAATTTTTCCATTGTTAAAGCTGCTTTTCTCATAAGCATCGAGGAGAAGATCCAAGTTCAAACTAAATCGGTTCTCCAAATTGAGACTTATTCTGTGCGCCATAGTAGATTTTGCACAAAAAATTTACGCAAAACTAATTAATAAAGGCCACTCCTTGCAGAGTGTAGACTAAATAATGCTCTCTATTAAAAATTAATAGCAACACATAAAATTAAGCTTACTGGCGTCATAAATATCCGTGCGAAATTGAATCAAATTCAATTAATGAGCAAACACGACTAATAAAATCCTTGATCCAATGAATATTAGTCGTGGGATATTTGCCTAATTTAAGCAAATAAAACTCTTTTTTTTTATGGAATATAATAAATAAGATAGTTAACACGCATTGTCTTTTACATCTTTTTTTTAGAAATTTTGGCTGTGTTCTAACATTCATCCCTGCCCTAATTTACAAAATTATAATTATTGGTTTTGTAACGTAAATTAGATCTATGAGTTTTACTACACGAATGGATTCGGTAAGTCGACTTTGTGGTAAAGAATTATTTAAATATTACATATATACACAGTGACGTAGCAATACTGAGTTGGTTCTGACAGGTGTCGCTAGTGAAACTTTTAATTTTGACTAAAGTTGCATAGTTAACTGTTCGAAGAATTGATCCAAGTTGTTTTAATCGCTTTAAAATATCTAACCGGGGAAAAGAAACTTTTTCCGAGAAAAGAACATTATAAGCACCGGCGTGATACCACGAACAAAATGTTTTTGTATTAATACATAAAACAGTGATTTCTAATTCTAATCAGGTATATTTAAAAAAAAAACCAATAAATAAAATTTAAATATCGCTAGTCGCGTGATTATTACTATTTGGAGTAACAACGAACATAAATATTCGTCAATGTAAATTCAGTTTAGTCTATCGTTGATAAAACGAAGGTAAAACTCGAAATTGAAAGTAAAATCAACCATGAATAGGTAACTTTTTTTTTAATTACTTGTTTTGCGTAAAAAAAATAGTCGTAAAATTTATAATATCCATTTTTCATAATTTTTTTTTCACAACTTTCATGCTTTATTACTAGAATTATTAAGAAAAATCGTCTTACAGTTGTAATATTGCAGATAACTTTCAAATTTCCCGGTTTTATTATAATTAACCGATACGAATTTTGTTTCAGAAACAAGGCAGAAGAACAAATTGAAGAACTTCCCAGCATCCCCTACTATAAATTAGTATGCATACATCAAACCTCCCTCATCGAGAAACTTTATTTTATTTGTTTCAGTTCAAATATTCCACCATTTTTGACAAATTTCTGATTTTTATTGCGGTGGGGTTTTCTCTTCTTGCTGGAGCTGCGTACTGCCTGGTAGCGCTAACATTTGGTAAAGCCACAGGGGCGATAGTTACGTACGTACATAGTAAATCAGAATTTAATGGAACGTATCTGGGAGTGACAAAAGGGGGTGAAAAAAAATTAATATCCACGATGAATTGGTTTGTGGTTGCAACTTGCACACTAGGGGTGGTAATTTTCATTGCGACTTATATTTCAACATTTCTCTTCAACTACAGTGCACTAAAACAGGTAAGTTGACGAATTATAATTATCAAAATTAAACCGATTTTCTAGACCCTTAAGATCAGGAAATTATTTTTTTCGGCGATCCTAAACCAAGATATGTCTTGGTATGACCAAAATCGAACCGGGGACTTTTCGAGTAGAATTGCTGAGTAAGTCAATGTACATTTTCTTGGCATTTGTTACCATTTTAAGATTTTCAGCGATTTGAAAAAAATTGAAGAAGGATTAGGCGAAAAGTTTGGAGTAGTACTTTTCTATGGAAGTGTTTCAATATCAAGTTTGATTATAGCTTTGGTGCAAGGGTGGCTATTGGCTCTAATTTGCATGGTGCCGATTCCGATCACCATGATCTGCATAGGATTTATTTCATTTGTATTAATCCTAAGAAAAATGAGGTTTATAGCTTATCACCTTTGCTTTTCAGATATCTTCTAAGTTTGCAAAAAAAGAAATCGAAGCATATGGAGATGCTGGTATGGTCGCGGAAGAAGTTTTGACTTCCGTTAGAACCGTCGTTGCATTTGGCGGTCAAACAAAAGAAGAAGACAGATATAATCACTTCTTGATATCAGCAAAAAAAAATAACATCACGAGGTCGCTTTTCAACGGAGTGAGCACTGGTGTCTTGTGGTTTATTTTCCTTCGCGGGTTACTCTTTAGCTTTTTGGTGTGGTGTAAAGTTTGTTCTCAAGCAAAGAGGATATCCTGCAGATGAAATAACATACACTGCGGGCAATATGGTCACGGTAATATTTTATGATTCATCAATTTCCAAAAAAAAAACTTAACTTTTTTTGGAACCTAGGTTATACTTAGTGTTGTTACTGCCCAGTGGTACATTGGAATTATAGGTCCATATATAGAGATAATTGAAATTGCGCAAGGAGCGGCAACAAAAATCTTCCAAGTTATAGCTAGCCAACCAATTATAAATCTGTCAAGAGGAAACGGTAAAAAACCGAGAAGAATGAGTGGAAAAATTACTTTTGAGGATGTTCACTTTAATTATCCTTCCAGAAGAGACGTTAAAGTGAGTGGAACTGTAATTAGGCTAGATAATATTTCCAAAGTTTAGACCGCTCACCCAATTTGGAACGGTTGCACAATTTTTTTCTAGATCGGTGGGTTTAGGGGTATAGAATACTTGATACCTAAATTGAAATCTTAAAATATGAGAGTTTCGTTCTGGCATGCCCTAGGAATCATTGAACCCCTACAATTATTTTTGCAAAAGTCATTATAATATCATTTTTTGACATCTAAATTTGATGTTAAACTTGAGTTAATACTTTCAGGTCTTACGTGGATTTAATTTAACAATAAAGCCTGATGAAACGGTTGCTTTAGTAGGATCATCTGGTTGTGGAAAATCGACATGCATTCAGCTACTTCAACGGTTTTATGATCCAGATTCTGGATCTGTAAGTTTTTCCACTTTTTACAACTGTTATTCTAACCTTTGTCTTGTTAGATATACATCGACAACAACAAAATAACAGATTTGGATTTGGACTGGTTGAGGAGTTACATTGGAGTTGTTGGTCAAGAACCGGTACTATTCGAAGCAACAATTTCTGAAAATATTAGGTACGGCTATTTGGATGCAACTCAAGATGAAATAGAAGAAGCTGCTAAAAAAGCAAATGCTCATACGTTCATCACTACTCTTCCGCACGGATATTCAACCATAATTGGAGAACGAGGAGCTCAGCTATCCGGTGGCCAAAAACAGAGAATCGCAATTGCTAGAGCGTTGGTTCGAAATCCGGCGATTTTACTATTAGATGAAGCCACTTCAGCTTTGGACACCAAAAGTGAAGCACTTGTCCAAGCTGATTTGGATGCTGTAAGTTTCTTTTTATCATATTAACATCAACGATTTTGATGTTAAACTTTTAGGCCAGTCATGGATGCACCACAGTCATAGTTGCTCACAGATTATCGACTGTTAGGAAAGCCGACCGAATTATAGTAATTGCTGATGGTCAAGTCCAGGAAGAAGGATTTCACGAAGCTCTGATGCTGGCTAAAGGGGCGTACTATAAGCTGGTCATGGCTCAATGCACTGAAACTGAAGAAAATGAAGACCATCTGACTGAAACTATTGGTACCTATACACTTATTTTTGGGCGGCTAGAAAATTTACAAAATCTTTCTCTTCAGATGTAGCTGACCAGGTAGATCTGTTAAGGCGAGATAGTATCGATGAGTTTGGAGATGAGGTACCTCTGTTGGTTAAAGATGTCGATGTAAGAACATTTCCGAAAATTTATCGTGCGGTATAAAATTTCCTATTTCAGTTCGACGAAGAAAATGGGACTAACGAAGCAAAATCTTCGTTGTGGACTATTATGAAATATAATTCACCTGAATGGTGGATAATCGCTATTGGCTGCCTGGCATCCATCGTCATCGGTGCAAGTATGCCCATCTATTCTATAATATTTGGAAAAGTAGTTGGAGTAAGTCATATAAACTGTTCTACTTCTTCTTGGTATCCTAAACCCTACCTTTTTTCCACTTATAGATTTTTGCGATTAAAAGTCCTACAGAGCAGCAAATTGATGGCAACAAATATTCTCTCGACGTTCTAATCCTTGGCATAGTTACTGGAATTGCTATGTTACTGCAGGTAATTTTGGAAAAAATTCAATGAAGTGATTCTTCCTAAGCATAATTTTCAGAATTACACATTTGGGATAGCCGGAGAAAGATTAACGATGAGATTGAGAAGTTTCATGTTCAAAGCCATGTTAAATCAGGAGATGGGTTGGTTTGATGACAAGGAAAACGGAGTAGGAGCTCTATGTGCACGATTATCTGGTGAAGCGGCAAAAGTACAAGGAGCAACAGGTCAACGGATTGGAGCCATACTAAATGCAGCAACCACCATCATAATTTCAATTGCTGTGGCTTTCTATTACCAGTGGAAGCTTGCGTTTGTCGCTTTATGTTTTACACCTATTGCCTTGGTTTCGGTTTATTTGGAACAAATGGTTCTGAGAAATGAGAGTAAAGGGAACTACGAATCTCTCCAAAAATCTACAAAGGTAGGAAAAATTCTGATTTATAACAACTTGTGCTTAATCCGAAGTTTAGATTGCAGTTGAAGCTATCAACGGAATCCAAACTGTGACATCGTTGGGATGCGACCAAGTTTTTCATGATCTGTACATGACCGCATTGTACCCTTACCAAAAAACGGCAAAACAGAACACTCACTACCGAGGTCTATTATATGGGTTATTCAGAAGTTTGATGTGCTTTTCTTATGCAGCGGCGTTGTATTACGGCGCCATGCTGGTTAAAGATGAAAATATCAGCTATGGTCATGTTTTTATGTAAGAGTCGGTATACCAAGCAAAATTTGTTTTGATTAAAAAACCTTTTTTTATAGTGTATGCGAAGGTATGGTTTCCAGTTCTTGGTCGCTAACTAATGCTATTGCCTTCATTCCAAACTTATCTGATGCTTTGATTGCCGGACACAGAATTTTTCAGTTGTTTAATCGAACTTCTCGAATCGTAGATGGTTCTGAAAATGTTCACGAGAACTGGGTAGGTTAACTTTTCAAGTAAGTAAGTAAAATTTAGTCCGCTGACTTTTAGTCTTTTAGGGGACTGAAAGTATACGTTACAATAACGTGTTTTTTTCCTATCCAAATCGTCCTACTGTTAATGTTTTGAGAGGTTTGAACCTGTCGGTTTTGAAAGGTAAAATGGTGGCGTTGGTCGGACCAAGTGGTTGCGGAAAATCAACCATTGTTCAATTGTTGCAGCGGTTTTACTCTCCAACATCGGGATCGATCGAATTTGACGAACAAGGAATCGAAAAAATGAATTTGCTGGATTTGCGATCACATTTTGGAATGGTTTCTCAGGAGCCTAACCTTTTCAGGAAGAGCATTGCCGATAACATTGCGTATGGTGATAACAGTAGATTGGTTAGCATGGAGGAAATTATTAGCGCTTCTAAGCAGGCGAACATACATACCTTTATAACATCTCTTCCATTGGTAAATAAAATGATGTACTTTATCTCTTTTTTTACAAAAACTGACTGCATTATTGCTAGGGTTATGAAACCATGTTGGGTGAAAAGGGAACTCAACTGTCTGGTGGTCAAAAGCAGAGGATTGCTATTGCAAGAGCGTTAGTAAGGAATCCAAAAGTTTTGCTTTTGGACGAAGCAACCTCTGCGTTGGACGCCGAAAGTGAAAAGGTCGTGCAGGAAGCTTTGGAGAACGCGAAAATTGGTCGAACGTGTATTTCTATTGCTCACCGATTGGCAACCATTCAGAATGCTGATTTAATTTGTGTGATAAATTATGGAAGGTTTGCGGAAATGGGCACCCATGCTGAGTTACTCAGTAAGAAGGGCCTCTATTACAATCTGTATGCTTTACAAAATTATAAACAGTAACCATCATAATTATTATAGTAAAATGTTAATAAAATAAGTTTAGAATTTTATATATTTTATTATAAGAAATTATTTTCATATCAAATATTATGACATGATTGTAATTCGTTTTTTTCCCAAAAATTGAATTTTTTATCCTTTATTTACTTTATATTTATCAAATGTAATATAAGAAATTTTTTGTAATAAATCAATAGCTATTTATAAATGATAAACCGAATACTATTTTTAAATTCAAATTTGAAAATATAAACTTTATGAATTATTTACATCCTGCCCTATCTCCCTTTAACTATTATGAAATAACTTCATGATTAAATTTATATCTGTCACGGTAAGAAAATCCCATTATCTACTTAGTTATTGTTGTGATTGCGATGCAGCTTATTTTTTATTTATGCAAATATAATCTTGACCCACATAAAAAATATAATACATAATTTTTAAAACCGCTAATCATAACATTATGTAATATGGGTAGTTTGATAGAACTTTTAGATTCAGTTGCTATATGTAAACTTAATATATTGACATGTACAGGGGTAGTTACCAAAAGTTTAAAATATCCACAATCGATTTTGATTTGTCCTTTCATTAAGTTTTGTATGATTTTGAATTTTACTCTGACAAGTTGAATGGTTTTTCTTTTAATGGTCATTATTTTGCTTGTTACCAAGAAAACAGGATTTTTATGGTGGATAATTTGTTCCAGAAGCCTAAAAAGTTAAATTAATCAGATATGACTGCATTTTATGTTTATTAATTATTTTATTGTTAATTTGTTTACCTTCTTTTTAATAAATTAGTGAATGCGTGCATAGAAAACTATAACGTCGGTATGATCGTAAATAACTCTAGATGGTGCGGTAATTGTTGAAAAGCAATTTTAAAAGTTTGTGATATCAATTTTTTTTTTGAAAATTTTCAAATTTCGCTGGAAAAATCGACGAATCAGCGTGGGCCACGATTTCCAAAAGCCTAAAACGGAAAGGAAAGGAAAATTTGGTAAAATGATAGGGATTACTGACTGAGAGGCGAACGAGTTAAGTTGTGTTTTTCGAGGGAATAAAAATTTCTCGATAAGTTGTGAAGTGTTGCAATTTGAATGAATTGTGAATTACCATTGCAATTATAATTAGTGAAATGTCAGTATGATGAGCATAGTGATTTCTAGAAGATTGGGTTCTGGAATATGAAATTATGGAAATTTTTGCCTAGCAAGTTGGAAGGATGGCCGTCCATTTTGTGAATTTTCGATCTCAATTTATGTCCACGCAACAACATTTTTCTAGGACATCGAATGGTAATTAGAATTTAAATTCTTTTATTTTGCATTATTTCGATATTGTTTATCTGGAAAATGGAATTTATAAAAATTACAATGGAGGTTATGTCAATCACATTTTTATACGAACCTGGAAACTTCGCTAATAATAGACTGATTGGAGTATTATAACAACTTTAATTACATTGATGCACCAATTTAAAAAATTGTATTAATTAGTTTACCATCGAGATTAACTTTATTTTTTACGATGATCAGTATCAGCTACTATGCTACGCGTTACGTCGAACTTTATTTGTGTTTAGCGGTAGAAATAAACAGTTTTTTATGTGGTTGATAACAGGTCGGCACGAGATTTAAAATAAGACAATAAAATTTGTGCTACTATTTTTATTTCATTTTTGTACAATTTATAATGCCTGATTTGTTTACAAGTTACAGTAATAAGTTTGAAATAGTAAATGTGGGAACTTGTAGATAAATTTTGTCTATATCTGATTTATTCACTGTGGAATTTTGATTTAACAAAGATTCTGTTTTCTGTTTTTGACAATATTATTGATAACCAAATTTATCTAAGTAAAATTTTATTGATGCCTGGTAAAAATTTTGTTTCATTGATTGTGGATAGTTTAAAGATAAATTTGTTTTTTGAACCTACTCCTTGAGATTGTCTCAAAAGTGTAAACTCCGAACAACGAGCTACGGACCTCTTAAGTGCTTGTTCGTCAGAACACGACAACTTTAATTGACGCGTCAACGTGGGGCTCGACAAAGTAAACGTGGGGTTGCAAAAACGTCTACGTAGAGCGGCGAAAATAGTTCGTGCGCAGACAACTTTAATTGGCGCACGAACGTGGGGCTCCGAAAAACAAAAGTGGATTTTTTTACTTTATAAATTTAGTTGTAGGAATTTTTGAAAGTAAGGGGATTATTTGTAACATTAATTGAAAATGGAAAATATAACAGGGGATAATCCATCGGAAGACATTTCCGATATGGAAGTACAAAATGTGCCTGGGGATAGAGTAGTACCTGAGACAAGGGAAGAAACAATACAGGTGATTAGTGATGAGTCAGTTGGGGAATTAGAACAGGGGGATGTAACAGGTTCACCTGGGATGACTAGTACAACACGAGAACCTCAACAAAAGGTTGAGGAAATTAACCAGTTTGAGATGTTGTTTCAAAGAATGTCGAAAGAAAACAAAGCTTTATTAGCAGAAATGAAAACAGAGCTAAAAAATGATATTAATGAAGTTAAAAGTAAAATTGCTAATTTGGGTAAAATTGAACTAAATGTAAAAAATTTAATTGAGGACAATAGGTTATTTAAAGAAAAATTAGCAGAAATTGGTCATACTTTGTCAGAAACAACAAAACAAACAAAAACAATAGAAAAGAACAATAATTTAGATCAGAGCAAAGGAACAAATTGCAAAAGTATTCAAATAGGGGAGACAAATTTGATTGCTTCAATCTGTCCTATCAATAATAAATTTTTGGTACCTGCAATCGCAGAGGAGCTTTCGAAAATAAAATTTAAGGGGATAGAAAAAGTTTGCAATAAAATTGATGAAGTAGGTCAAGCTGTTCAGATAGGGAAGGAAAGTTTGATTATTGAAAATTGTACTATTGATAATAAAAATTTAAAACCAATAATTGCAACGGAGGATTTAGTTATTGATAATTTTTGTGGTAAAATTGTAGATGATGAAAATAAAATTAAAATTTTTACTCGTAAAGAAATTAGGGAGATAAAATTTAGAAAGTTAAAAGCTAAAAGGAAATTAAATTTTACAAAAGACTCAGGCATAAGTAAAGCTAAAAGAAAAGAATTTAAATTTGAGGTAAAAATTTTAAAAATTTATTCTAAAAATGAGGTTTTAGCGAATTTAAAAATTTCTCGAGTAAATGATGAGCTGAATGGACAACAACAAAATTTAATTTCATGTCAAACAAATAATGAGGAAGATGAGTATGCAAATTTAGGATATTTTATTAAAAAAAATTTTGAAGTTTTTGATAAAAATAACAATGACAAAAATTCAAAATTAATTCAATTGATAATTTTCAGCAAGGTAATTTCTTGCACGAAGAAAGTTGCAGGAAAGGAATGGCTGTGTGCCATGTTAAAATGGGCTTATCGCAGGGTGCGATGGAAACAAATTTGTAAATAGAACCAAAATTGATAAAGATCAGGAAATTTGAAAAATAAGACAATTGCAATTAACGTGGAAATTGATGATAAAGTTTAAGATAATAGTAAAAATTTGTGAATTGAAAATTTTGTAAATGATATGATTAATTAATAAAGTAAATTTAGTAATTTTGTAAAATAAGTTAAATTTAAAGGATAGCTGTAAATTAGATGAAATAAATTAAAATTAAAAAATTGTAAATTTGATATTAACATAAAAATTAAAAATAAAATAAGTACATGCATCAAACATTCCTGAACAAATATTGTGATAAATAATTGAGAATTAGAACATGGGTAGAATAAAGGTTTTTAAGAGGTACTAAGCAATTTTAATTAATGAAGATTTTTCTGAAAATAAGGTGGAAAATTTACAACAAAATTTAATAATAAAAATTAAAGTCGTATTTGGCAAGATGATTGAAAATTAATAATAGAGTTGATAATTATCTAAAGAATTTGTTACTGTGAAATTTTGGAGTTTAATAATTTTAGGGGGTTTAATTAAAATGGGGAAAATTAATGAAATTGTGAAATGAGATTATGATGAATTGATATGAAATTTATGAATAGTTAATTGGGAAATAAAATAAAATGATTAAGTAATTTGAAAGCCACAGTAAAGGATTTAAGTAAATGAAAGTCAATTTGAAAATTAAGATTTAGTAAAATTACGAGGTACGAGTGAAAATTTTATAATTATTAAATATCCACAAGAGAAAAATTAAATTTTTGAAAAGTTATAAGGTATTTGGAGGAAATTTGAATTCTATCAGTTTTTGATAACTAATTTAAAGTTGCATAATGTAGGGGATTGTTTTGATGAATTAGTCAGTAAATTTGTAAAATAAAATTGTAAATTTGATGAGAAAAATTAAAGTAAGATAAGAATAAGGATGAAATTATAAGTTTAATGCCAATTGAGTTTATTAATTGGGACTTTCATTTGATTTTGTAAATAATTTGTAAATAAGTTTAATAATGGGAAGTTTGAAAATTTAACGTTTAAGGAAATTTTTTTTTGTTGTTATTTTACTCACAATTTTTTATAAATAAAAAATTGAATTCGTAAAATAAGGGGATGATGACATGTACAGGGGTAGTTACCAAAAGTTTAAAATATCCACAATTGATTTTGATTTGTCCTTTCATTAAGTTTTGTATGATTTTGAATTTTACTCTGACAAGTTGAATGGTTTTTCTTTTAATGGTCATTATTTTGCTTGTTACCAAGAAAACAGGATTTTTATGGTGGATAATTTGTTCCAGAAGCCTAAAAAGTTAAATTAATCAGATATGACTGCATTTTATGTTTATTAATTATTTTATTGTTAATTTGTTTACCTTCTTTTTAATAAATTAGTGAATGCGTGCATAGAAAACTATAACGTCGGTATGATCGTAAATAACTCTAGATGGTGCGGTAATTGTTGAAAAGCAATTTTAAAAGTTTGTGATATCAATTTTTTTTTTGAAAATTTTCAAATTTCGCTGGAAAAATCGACGAATCAGCGTGGGCCACGATTTCCAAAAGCCTAAAACGGAAAGGAAAGGAAAATTTGGTAAAATGATAGGGATTTGACTGAGAGGCGAACGAGTTAAGTTGTGTTTTTCGAGGGAATAAAAATTTCTCGATAAGTTGTGAAGTGTTGCAATTTGAATGAATTGTGAATTACCATTGCAATTATAATTAGTGAAATGTCAGTATGATGAGCATAGTGATTTCTAGAAGATTGGGTTCTGGAATATGAAATTATGGAAATTTTTGCCTAGCAAGTTGGAAGGATGGCCGTCCATTTTGTGAATTTTCGATCTCAATTTATGTCCACGCAACAACATTTTTCTAGGACATCGAATGGTAATTAGAATTTAAATTCTTTTATTTTGCATTATTTCGATATTGTTTATCTGGAAAATGGAATTTATAAAAATTACAATGGAGGTTATGTCAATCACATTTTTATACGAACCTGGAAACTTCGCTAATAATAGACTGATTGGAGTATTATAACAACTTTAATTACATTGATGCACCAATTTAAAAAATTGTATTAATTAGTTTACCATCGAGATTAACTTTATTTTTTACGATGATCAGTATCAGCTACTATGCTACGCGTTACGTCGAACTTTATTTGTGTTTAGCGGTAGAAATAAACAGTTTTTTATGTGGTTGATAACAGGTCGGCACGAGATTTAAAATAAGACAATAAAATTTGTGCTACTATTTTTATTTCATTTTTGTACAATTTATAATGCCTGATTTGTTTACAAGTTACAGTAATAAGTTTGAAATAGTAAATGTGGGAACTTGTAGATAAATTTTGTCTATATCTGATTTATTCACTGTGGAATTTTGATTTAACAAAGATTCTGTTTTCTGTTTTTGACAATATTATTGATAACCAAATTTATCTAAGTAAAATTTTATTGATGCCTGGTAAAAATTTTGTTTCATTGATTGTGGATAGTTTAAAGATAAATTTGTTTTTTGAACCTACTCCTTGAGATTGTCTCAAAAGTGTAAACTCCGAACAACGAGCTACGGACCTCTTAAGTGCTTGTTCGTCAGAACACGACAATATATACGGCAACCTCCCCCTAGAGAGCTATCGGGGACGTTGGGCACTACGTCCGAAAGCCGCTGTGGTAGCCAGCATCCCTATTCCCTCAAGGGCTGCAAGACCCGAGAAAGACTCGTAGGTGTCGAGGTTCCCCGACAAACAGGCCGGGTACTGATCGGTGCTACGTTTCCCAAGAACCACCAGCCACTGCGATTCCACCTCAGTGAGCAAGCTCACAAAGACGGGGAGGTTAAGCAAGCATACGCGAGAATTAACCCCGGGCTCCCGTCTTCCCGCAGACGGTTATTTATTCGAATCCTCCCGTAAATCGTGGAGTTTAGCTGATTCAGGGACGTCGCGTTAACGCCCTTTAGAGATTTACTTGCCATCTCAAAGTTTAAGCCGAGGCTTCGGAGTCCACCGAGATCAGCAACCTACCGCGCTGCCCAGGTCTCCCTGTGACAGGTTAAGATTGTGACCCCTTAGTTATCCGTTTGGTTTCCTTCGGGTGATGAGTTTCAATTCCATACGGCGCTACCACCGTAAGGGTTGAAATGATTCATCCCCTCTGTTCACCAGAGAGAAAGGTTCCCGTCGGGTCCCAAGTCACCCCATCGCGTGATACGAGTATCCCGCGGTGCCAACTTTTCCGTCCCCTCTGTTCACCTATGGTTTCCTTTGGGTCCCAAGTCGCGCCATCGCAGAATATATATTGTCGTGTTCTGACGAACAAGCACTAAAAAGGTCCGTAGCTCGTTGTTTGGAGTTTACACTTTTGAGACAATCTCAAGGAGTAGGTTCCATAAAAACTTTGAAAATTTTCCCAACCAAAATAAAACTCAAATGCAGGGAATGAACAAATCTTTACTTAGACGAATGTTGTATTCAAATCTAAAGGAATTATACAAATGAAACGTAATCTTATCGTTAATGTCATTTAACTTAGTTGGAATATCAAATATTTCACATAATTGTTCTACAAATTTACACATTTAATTTCCAAATAATTTCTACAACTTGTAAGACAATTATAGCGTTCAATAAAATTTTATAAATCTGGAATAAATTTGTACAAAAAAAAATTATAAATTGTTCTCATTTAAATTTAAGTCGGTCGCCGAATCAAATAGTTTAAATTGATGGTAGTTTTGGAACCACTGATACGAAATTGGTAGCAACTACTAACACGCATATAACACATCGAAAAGTTAAACACATTAATTAATCTTCTTTATAACCGAACAAAATGGAGTAGTGATTATAAAAGTTTCAGTGAATTTAATTAGTAAAGTGAGATAAATTAATTATTAGCTGCACACGAATATTCAAATTTTTCATAACGTGCATCTTGTTTAACCTCAAATTCTCAAATTGCATTGTAACGAAATTGTTGAAAACAATTGTTGAAAACGTTCATAATAAAGAATTGAAATATTATTTACCAACAAGATATTCCAAAGAAGCCAAAATTGAGCCATATAAAATTTACATCCATGACTTAACAAAATGGTCGAGCAGATTATACAGCATGACAGGTAAGTCGCCTTTTCGATGTTTCTTCAATCATCCTATCACATGAAATTATTCTTGCACTCACAATTCTCTTTTTAGTTGGTCAACATTATTATAAAACTACTTGCAAATTATTTAATTTATCCAACATTTGAAAAACTACGACGATGTGGTTGAGCTTACGACTCCATCATTGCTCATCGTCCTCTAACCTTCTTATCCCCCTTGCTAATTTTTCACTTCCTGTCCTCTTCAGATCTGGAAATTCGTGTCAAATGCCTATTGGTCAATCTCACCCGCTAAATTTGAAGAGTCCATTGCCAAGTTAAACATTTCAAAGTTTCCACACAACAAATTTTTACACCATTTTGTAGTTCTCCGGCGTACCAACTATTGCAGAAGCTACCACCGCACAACACTTTAATTTAAAATTAGGTAAGTAATCAAAACATAAAAAAAATTACATTTCCAAAATTAAACGCTTTTTCATCTTTGATTAATCCAACTCTTTCAGGTTCCGGAACAAAAAATCCACCTATAAAATTACGTTTCTGCGCACCATAACTATTAGTGCAACAAATGACTACAAATAATTCCATTCGTCCAAGCAAAAGTTAAAAACATTCAAATTTAAGAAATTATAAAATTAAATTTTCAATTGTGGAAATTTTCAAATCTTTCATTTATCACGGCTCATGTCAATATATTATGCGAGGGGACTTTTCCGTTCCCTCCGTTCACCAGAGTAAGGTTCCCTTTGAGGGAGAGGTTACTTCTATGCAGTTCGAGTACTGCATGGGTTAAACCTCCACATCCCCTCCGTTCACCAGAAGGTTCCCTTTGGGCCCAAGTCTCGCCATCGCGGAATATGTATATTTCGCGAGGGGACTTTTCGGTTCCCTCCGTTCACCGGCAGTTCCCTTTGGGTTCTAAGTCTCGCCATCGCGGAATATGAATATTTCGCGAGGGGACTTTTTCGCTCCCTCCGTTCACCACTAGGCTTCCGTTGAGGGAGAGGTTACCTCCGCAAGTATTATGCGGGTTAAACTTCCACATCCCCTTCGTTCACCAGAAGGTTCCCGTTGAGGGAGAGGTTACTTCCTTTCAGTACAAGTACTGTTCGGGTTAAACCTCCACATCCCCTTCGTTCGCCAGAGTAGGCTTCCTTTGGGTCCAAGGTCGCGCCATCGCAAAATACTTAGTATTTTTACGAGGGGACCTTATTGGCTCCTTCCGTTTGCCAGTAGGATACAGTGAACTTTTGCACAACCAAGACCCGGCAAGACTTCTGTAATAGTACTAGTGTCCCCAGCAACATCTCTCTGATGAGGCCGGTTAAAAGTCACTACTCTATTACTCTTGCATACGCTAACGCGCACACGGTCATTGTTTAAAGCTACTATATGCCAGGAGCCTTACCGACTGTTAGTCAGCAAAGAACCCCGTTGGTCATTTCGCAATCAAGGTCTGTGTCCAATGTCTGCCGGGTGACGTCCCACCATTGGTAACCGGGCCAGTAAGATTTTCTCTCCTCGGGATCGCCGCGTAGGCTCTTACTTACTGATCCTTCGGGTTCACGGTCGGGAAGTCATGGATCAGACACCCATACCCAGGCGTGCTAATCCTAATTCACGAGAGGATTATGCCTTTGGAGTGTAGATCTGGTTTCCTTAGACCGATTCGTCCCAGCAGTCTCCGGTCGCGCACAGAATGGCTGCGGACTCTTGCCCATCTGCTGACCTAATCGCTAGTAGCCATTAGTGACGTTTTGCGCCGCGGCCGCAAAACGCCCTTCCGGGGCCACCTCGTGGAGGTTGACTACTTAACGCTTGCCGTGCAACCCTGAGACCCCGAGGGGTCTATAAAAGGGGGCACGGCCGTGGCACGTAACCCGCCCTCAAAAATCACCAAAATATCACCAACTAGCAGCAGAACGCTCACTAATTAGATGACGAGGCATTTGGCTACCTTAAGAGAGTCATAGTTACTCCCGTAATATGGGTAGGTAATAAAAATATAATTCTGATATGACTGAATTACAATTTCACATTATTATGTTCAAAAATCTAATTAAACTAATTTTCCTAATAGCCACCTACTTTTGGTTCTGTAAACTATAAAGCTTATTGTAGAGCCCCTTCCTGTTGTACAATTCACTGTGGGTACCCATTTCTGTAATTCTTCCATGATTTACAACGCAAATCACGTCGGCTGTTTGAATGGTCGTCAATCGGTGAGCGATTGTAATACACGTCGTACCAACTTTGGCATTGTCCAACGCTTCTTGGACGATATGCTCACTCTCGGAATCCAACGCCGAGGTAGCTTCGTCCAACAGCAAAACCCTTGGATTCCTCACTAACGCTCTAGCAATAGCAACTCTCTGTTTCTGCCCTCCCGAAAGCTGAGTTCCTCTTTCGCCCAGTTCAGTTTGATAACCCTACCAATTTGATAACTTTTTAGACAACACCAAAAATAACCCCTTCATCTTACCAACGGAAGAGATATTATGAAATTATGGATGTTAGCCATTTTAGCAGCACCGATAATTTCTTCCATGGCAACCGTACGATTGTTATCACCATACGAAATATTTTCAGCGATGGTTTTGCTGAAAAGGTTAGGTTCTTGGGAGACAATTCCTAACTGAAATCTTAAGGTGTCCAATTTAAGATTTTGTATTCCATCCATTTCATTTGCAGTAATTTCTCCAGAAGTGGGATCGTAAAATCGTTCCAGTAACTGGACGATGGTAGACTTCCCACAGCCACTAGGCCCAACCAAAGCAACAGTTTTTCCTTTCAAAACTGAGAGATTTAAGTCGGTCAAAACTTCAACCTCCGGTCGATTCGGATACGAAAAGCAGACGTTTCGGTAATTTATATTTCCTGCTTCCTAAAAACGACGTTAGAACTTGAACTGGTTAAAATGCTTGGCTTACCCATCCTTCAGCTTCTTTGAAACCATTTAAAATTTTGGGTGTTCGGTGAATCAACTGAAATATTCTGTCAGCTGCAATTAAACCTTTGGAAAGATTTGGAGTGAATGCAAGTGCGTTAGCCATTGTTGCGGAACCAGTGAGCAAACACTCACAGACACTAATAATAATCGTCAAAATCGTTTTCCTTGTAGGTAGAAAGTGTACTTACATGATAACTGCAGCAATTTCCAATCCTTCATATTTTACCAGATTGGCTCCATAATACAGCACCGCTGAGTAAGCAAAAAACGACACACTTCGCGCGATACTATAAACCAATCCTCTGAAAAGAGTATTCCGTTTAGCCGTTTTTACATATGGACGTAATTCCTTCATGTACAAATCGTGAAAAATGTGTTCACATCCCATCGACGCAACTGTTCGAATACTGCTGATCGCTTCCACTGCAACCTAATGTTAAAAGATTTAATTTTTGAACGATTTTTAAAATTTCTGTAATACCTTGGTCGAATTTGTAAGAGCCTGGGAATAATCGAGACTTTCCTTGGCTAAAATCTTTTGCTCCATTAAGGAAAATATCAAAATCAAGGGTGCAAAACATAGGGAAACCAAAGTAATTCTCCACTCATAATAGAACGACAAGGTAATCGCCATTATAATAGAGGTAGCCGAATTCAGTAATGTTCCAATTCTTTGCCCAGTTGCCTAAAATACACATTTTATTTTTCAATTTTTCCCTCCTATATTACAACGTACCCCTTGTACACTTTCGGGTTCATCAGAGAGTCTGGCACATAAAGATCCAACTCCATTTTTTCGGTCATCAAACCATCCTATCTCCTGATTTAGAATGGCTTTAAACATGAGACCTCTCAATCTGTGTGCTAGATTTTCGCCTGCCACTCCTAGAGAGTAAAACTAAAATTTTTCGTTAGAGTTTGAAAGAAACGTAAGATGGAAAGATTACTTGAATTATTGATGCAATTCCCATTACGACTGCCATAACTACGAAACGAATGCAACATAAATTCGTCCGCCTCTGTATCTCTTCCACATCTTGGTCCGATAGAACCTAAAAGCGATTAACATCAAGATTGGAATTTTCAAGTAGTTCGGAAAATGAACGATCGTTTCATACTAACTTGAATTATTTCTCCCAAAAATATCGAATATAATGGAATACCAACTCCGTTAATTATGCACCCGCAGCATCCAATGATTATTAACCACCATTCGGGTGAATTGTACTTCATGATTGTCCATATCGAAGAATTTTTGTTCAAACTTTCAATTTTGTCGGCTTTATTTGGAACAGAAATTATATCTTCATCTACGTATTTTGAGTTAACAAGTTCAATTTCTTTGTCGATAACTATTTGAAGATTTTTTTATTAGGATAAACAGTTTGGAAGTGGAATTTCTTACCGGCTACTTGGTTGCTTTCAGTCCCTTCACTGTCGGTTACTTGAGCCAATACTAACCGATAGTACTCTCCTTTGGATTTCATTAGATCGTCGTGGCATCCTTCCTCTTGTATCTGACCTTGAGATAAAACAAATATTTGATCCGCTTTTCTGACGGTTGATAATCTGTGAGCGACGATTACAGTAGTACATCCGAAACTTGCCTAAACATGAAACATCCTAAATTGTTTTCTAAATAGAAGTAGTCGAACGTACAGCATCTAATGCGGCCTGGACGATGGACTCGCTCGTATTGTCCAAAGCTGAAGTGGCTTCATCCAATAATAAAATTGCAGGTTTACGTACTAATGCCCTAGCAATAGCAATTCTTTGTTTTTGACCACCAGATAACTGAGCTCCTCGTTCTCCAATCATCGTCGAGTATCCTTCTGGAAGAGCACTGATAAACGAGTGGGCGTTTGCTTTCTTTGCAGCTGCTTCAATTTCTTCCTGCGTTGCGTCCAAAAATCCATATCTTATGTTTTCGGCAATCGTGGTTTCAAATAAGACGGGCTCTTGACCAACGGTACCAATGTTACATCTCAACCAATCCAGATCCAAATCTGTTATTTTGTGATCGTCTATTGATATCTAATATACCCGGAAAAATAAAGCAAATGAAATGAAAAATAAACGAGAACTTACAGATCCGGAATCAGTATCGTAAAACCTTTGTATCAACTGCACGCAGGTTGATTTCCCACAGCCTGAACTACCCACCAAGGCAACTTTTTCGCCCGGATTAATGGTGAAATTAATTCCACTCAAAACCTAGTAAACGAATCCCAGGTTAAGCAATTTCTTTTTCTATATAAACCTTACCTCAACTTTCTTTCGTGAAGGGTAACAAAAACGAACGTCTTTGAATGAAATTTTACCTAAGACCCTTTCTCCTTTCAGACCACTCCCTTTTGACTGATTAATAAGCGGTTGACTGGAAATAATTGAGAAAATTTTTGCAGCTGCACCCTTAGCGATACCCAGTGTTTCAATGTATGGAGAACACATTGACATTACCCACTGTGCATTGGAAATGCTTCCGAGAACCTTGAAATCATAGATTACTTTCCATGGTAATATTTGGCGTCGTCTGCCTTACCACAAGCACACTACCTGCATCGTAAGTTAATTCATCCAGTGAGTAATTTTTTTCCTTTAGAACCAATTTAACACCGTACCAAAAAGATAACGAAAAACTACACCAAGTAAAAAACCAAATGGTACCAACATTTAGTCCGTTGAATAAAGCCCTCTTAATATTGCCGTTTTTTGCGGATTCTAGAAAACAGTTGTACCTAGATTCCTCTTTCGCTTGCCCTCCAAATGCAACCACTGTTTTTATCAAACTGAAAATTTCTTCTGCAACCGAACCAGCGTTTGCGGATGCTTCCGATTCTTGCTTACCAAATTTTGATGAAACCTAGAAGAAGTAATTAAAGCATAGTTTTTAGATGCCGTTTTTCCCAACTTTCTTACCCACGATAAGATACCCATGGCAATGGTTATTAAGGGAATTGTTACCATGCAAATCAAGGCTAATTCCCAGCCCTGAATTAAACCTTGGATCAAGCTTGCCACACATATTGTTACGTAGTAGATGATCATGCCAAATTTTTCCCCTAAACCTTCTTCAATTTTTTTTAAATCACTAAAAACAAAAATAAAATTTTTTCTAGTGTTTTTTAACGAGAGGAAGCCTAAACCACTTACTCAACAACCCTACTCGAGAAGTTTCCAATTTTGTTTTGATCATACCACGATATGTCCTGATTCAGCACCGTTGCAAAAAAGAGTTCTCTAATTTTGAAGCTCTAAAGCGAAAGGGTAAAATTGTTGTCTTGATACTCAAATTCATACTTACTTGTTTCAAAGCAGTAAAATTCAGAAAAACTGTTGAGAAATAAGTTGAAACGAAAGCAACAAACTCTGAAGAGCACGTGATCCTGACAAGCCCAATCATTCCGTCCTGCATAGTTTGGCCAGCTTCTTCAAACATTTTTGGAGTTATGTCTTTACTCCCGATGGTGTAACAGTAATCCACCAATAATCCTGTTGCTTTTCCAAACATTAAAAATATTATGGGAATGCAAATACCGGAGACTATGGAAAAAAGCACCCCAAGAATGATCAAAATTTTGTCTAGCCGGGTCGAATATTGGAACTAAACCAAACAAAAATTTTGTATTAAAGTAGCAAATTTGATTTTATTTTATACTTACAAGTTTATAATATGAAACTTCTGGAACTTTATCATTTTCAGGTGCATTTTGTTCTTTGTGGATCTCGAAAGTGTCGTTATTACTGAAAAAAAAAAAAATTACCCTATGTTTTAACTTGCCCCACGTTTGCCTAAAAGAAGATTTCTTTTACATAATGGAAAATTTACCCATTATCGGTGGATGTTCTTGAGTATTTCTTCTTCGTCTTGTCGATTTTCGTCATTTTGGCGGTTGGATTGGTTAATAAAACAATGGATAGTTGATCTGTATAGTCGATGGTGACTTAAAATGCTTAGTTAACGTTCAAATTGACTCATAGAGCATTCAATTGCGTATGCTATAAATGCATTTTGCTATGCGAGGTTTATATTATTATGACATCATTTTTTTTTAATAAATATTATTGGCATTACGCATAATAAAATGTATACAATTATGTATTTTGGTCAAGTTTTAATAAAACAAATTTATTTTTCTTAACTGCTCAGACACAAAAACATAAAATATTTAATCATGAAGTTATTTCTAATAATAAGAACAAGATAGCGAAAGAACGTAAATAAATCAAACAACAAAGTCGATTTATTATTTATAATAATCAGTTCAAACGGATAAAAACAAAATAAATAACAGATAACAAATTTGATTTTTTGACGATTTTGCTTTTTTTGGAAAAAGTTATCATTGCAACGCGATTAGTGGTTATTATTGATAATTTTGTAAAGTGTAAAGATTATAATAAAGGCCCTTCTTAGTAAGCAATTCAGTATGGGTGCCCATTTCCGTAATCCTTCCATGATTTATCACACATATTATATCCGCATTCTGAATAGTGGTTAATCTGTGAGCGATAGAAATGCAAGTCCGACCAAACTGTGCGTTATCTAAAGCTTCTTGCACAACCATCTCACTTTCGGCGTCCAACGCGGAGGTTGCTTCATCTAAAAGTAAAACTTTTGGGTTCCTGACTAAAGCTCTCGCAATAGCAATCCTCTGCTTTTGGCCGCCAGAAAGTTGAGTTCCCTTCTCACCCAGCATAGTTTCATAACCCTAGCAAAAAAATATTTGTTTTTATAGAAAAATGGGGGGGGGATGAGTAGGTAATTTTACTTACTAATGGCAGAGAAGTTATAAAGCTATGGATGTTTGCCTGCTTGGCAGCGCTCATGATTTCTTCCATGTCAACCAATCGAGTGTTATCACCATATGCAATATTATCAGCAATGCTTTTCTTGAAAAGGTTAGGTTCCTGAGAAACAATTCCAAAATGTGATCGTAAACCAAACAAATTCATTTTTTCGATTCCTCGTTCGTCAACTTTGATCGATCCCGATGTCGGATCGTAAAATCGTTCCAACAATTGAACAATGGTTGATTTCCCACATCCACTGGGTCCGACCAACGCCACCATTTTACCCTTCAAAACCGACAGGTTGAAACCTTTCAGAACAGTAACAGTTGGACGATTTGGATAGGAAAAGAAGACGTCATTGTAGTGTATATTTCCATTATCCTAGAAGACAAGTTAGTCATGAAAATTTACATGAGAAGCCAACATACCCATTTCTCGTTAACATTTTGGGAACCGTCTACGATTGAAGAAGTTCGGTTTAGTAGCTCGAAAATTCTGTTACCGGCAATCAAAGCTTCAAATAAGTTGGGAATAAAAGGAAGAGCATTACATAAAGACCACGAACTGCCAAACAAACTTTCGCATACACTACAAAAAATCTTTAAATCATAAATTGTTTTGGTAGACGAATTCTTACATAAGCACATGACCGTAGTTGATATGCTCATCTTTTACCAATATGGCTCCGTAATAAAATGCTGCTGCATAAGAAAAGAATGTAAGACTTCTGGATATCCCATATACGAGACCTCTCAAGTGAGTGTTCCGTTTTGCGGTAACTTGGTAAGGATACAATTCGCTCACGTACAAATTATAAAAAACTTCTTCGCATCCCAACGATGTTACAGTTCGGATTCCATTAATCGCTTCAACTGCAATCTAAATTTTGGGTTGAGTAAAATTAACAAATTGGATGTCGTCCGTCCTACCTTTGTAGATTTTTGAAGAGATCTATAGTTCCCTTGACTCTGACTTAATAGAGACCTTTGTTCAAAATAAACGGAGACCATGATGACAGGTGTAAAACATAAAGCCACAAACGCAAGCTTCCATTGGTACAAAAAAGCTACAGTTATTGCAAAAATGATGGTGGCTACTGCAGTTAGTATGGCTCCAATTGGTTGTCCGGTTGCTCCTTGTACTCGTGCCGCTTCTGCAGATAACCGAGCACATAGAGCTCCAACTCCGTTATCTTTATGGTCAAACCAACCCATCTCCTGATTTAATATGGCTTTAAACATGAAACTTCTCAGTCTCACCGTTAATCTTTCTCCAGCGATCCCAAATACGTAAATCTGAAAATGATACTTAAGACGAAATCGTAGGATTTTCTTCAAAATTACCTGTACTAACGAAGCCATTCCGATAACTACACTAAGGATTAGGGCGTAGAGAGAGTACTTGTTGCCTTCCATTTGTGCTTCCGCAGTGTTTTCTTCTGCAAAAATCTACAAAAAAAGTGTTAGGCTACTAGTAGTTACAGAGATCTAAGAAGTGTGACTTACTCCAATTACTTTTCCATATATTATAGAATAGAATGGCATACCAGCACCGGTGAGAATGGAAGTCAAGCAACCAATAACGATTAACCACCATTCGGGCGAGCTATATTTCATGATAGTCCACAACGAAGTTTTTGATTCAGCGTTGTCTTTTCCTTTGACAAACTAAAATTATAAAATGAATTCCACTTCAAAAATTTAAAACTGCTCTTACATCTTTATCGTTAACCAACAAAGGTATCTCATCTCCAAACTCATCGATACCATCTGATGTACTCAAGCAGTCTTCCTTTTCAGCTACATCTGAAATAAACGTTTTACAAAAATATTTTAACCTTGTAAAACCAAGTTCTTGCCAATTGGGTGAGACACATAATCCTCATTTTCTTCAGTATTGGTGCATTGTGTCATAACTAATTTATAGTAGGCCCCTTTAGCCAACATCAAAGCTTCATGGGATCCTTCTTCCTGTACTTGACCATTGCCAATCACTATGATACGGTCGGCTTTTCTAACAGTCGATAATCTGTGAGCAACTATGACGGTGGTGCATCCATGACTAGCCTAAAAGTGCTACGTCAAAAATTTGGAGTTAATGGTAAAAGAATTTTACAGCATCCAATGCAGCTTGGACAACGGCTTCACTTTTGGTATCCAAAGCTGAAGTGGCTTCGTCCAATAATAAAATCGCGGGTTGTCGGACCAGCGCTCTCGCAATTGCAATTCTCTGTTTTTGGCCACCAGATAATCGAGCTCCTCGTTCCCCAATCATGGTTAAATAACCTTGTGGAAGAGCGGTTATAAACGTGTGAGCATTTGCTTTTTTAGCAGCCTCTTCGATCTCATCTTGAGTTGCATCTAAATAACCGTACCTGATATTTTCAAAAATGGTCGCTTCGAATAGTACCGGTTCTTGTCCAACAACTCCAATGTAACTCCTCATCCAGTCCAAGTCCAAATCTGTTATTTTGTTGTTGTCGATGTATATCTAACAATGAGGAACGATTGAGCAATGGAATAAATTATAAATTGGAAAATCTTACAGATCCAGAATCTGGGTCATAAAACCGTTGAAGCAGCTGAATGCATGTCGATTTTCCACAACCAGATGATCCTACTAAAGCAACCGTTTCATCGGGCTGAATGGTTAAATTAAGTCCACGTAAGATCTGAAAAATTTAAGTTGAAAAAAGGGTTAAAGGGGGCGGCCGGGCGGTTGATACAAAAATATTAAAAAGTATTTTATCAGAATGGACATGGTGACGTGGGTAAATCATTTTGTTGGTAATCCTCCACTTACCAGGACCCAGACCTCCAAAGAACGACGTAATTGCAAATCTTAAAATTTATTCTTAATGTTCTACATAAAAAACTTTAAAATTTTATAAAAAAAAATGTTAACACTATGAACCTCTTAATCCTGGAGGACATTCCGTACCTCTACACCTCCTTTAGATTTTATTAAAATGCTATGTTGATATTATTTATTTCGAAATAATGTACGTTCTAGGATTAGGAGGTTATAAGTGTTAAATTCTCTATTTATAAACATTTAAAAGTTCAATATTAATATACTAAATAGCCTACCATGAAAGCCTACCACTCACTTTAACATCTGTTCTTGAAGGATAATTAAAGTGAACTTCCTCAAACGTAATTTTTCCATTAATCCTTCTCGGTTTTTTACCCTTTCCTTTTGACAGATTAATAATTGGTAGGCTAGTAATAACTTGGAAGATTTTAGCTGCCGCACCTTGGGACATTCCAATTATTTCGATGTACGGACCTGTCATTCCAAAGTACCATTGGGCACTTACAACACTAAATAAAACCTATTAATTCCCAAAAAATTCAGCTTTTTCCAAAATTGGTGAAACACAATTTATTACCGTGACCATAGTGCCCGCACTGTAGGTTAATTCATCTTTGGGATATCCTCTTTGCTTGAGGACTAGCCTTACTCCATACCAAAAACCTAAGGAAAAACAGGAATAGGAGAACAGCCACATTACGCCAGTGCTCACTGCGTTGAAAAACGACCTCGTGATGTTGTTGTTTTTCGCTGATATCAAGAAGTGATTATACCTTTCTTCTTCTTTTGCTTGACCGCCAAATGCTACGACGGTTCGGATCGAAGTCAAAACTTCTTCCGCGATGGTACCAGCTTCTCCATATGCTTCAATTTCCTGCCTTGCAAACTTAGAAGATATCTAAAAAAACAACTTGTAAGCTTTAACCCACATTGATACTCAGGATGATGATACATACAAAAGAAATAAATCCCATGCAGATTATGGAAAGCGGAAATGGCACCATGCAAACTAAAGTCAATTCCCATCCTTGCACCAAACCTTGAATCAAACTCGCTATGACAACGGTTACGTAGAATAGTACTACGCCTAACTTTTCCCCTAAAGCTTCTTCAATTTTTTTCAGATCGCTAAAATTCCCGAAATGATAAAATAAGCCAAAAATATGTACTACGTCAACTTACTCAGCAATTCTACTCGAAAAGTCCCCGGTCTGGTTTTGATCATACCAAGAAATGTCCTGGTTTAGGACGGCCAAAAAAAATAATTTTCTGATCCTGAAAGTCTGAGAAAAAAAACGATTCAATTTAGAAAATTACAATTAATTTGTCAACTTACCTGTCGCAGTGCACTGTAGTTGAGGAGAACCGTTGAAATATAAGTCGAAATGAAAATTACCACCCCTAAAATGCAATTGGCGGCTACAAACCAATGCATGGAAGATATCAATTTTTTTCCTGCAGCTTCCATTTCTGCAAATGTCGCGTTAGTTTCTGACGTATGTACGTACGCAACAATCGCCCCTGTTGCTTTACCATTAGTTAGCGCTATCAGGCAGAATGCAACGCCAGCAAGCAAAGAAAAACCTACTGCGATGAAAATTAACAATTTTTCGAAAAGAGTAGAATATTTAAACTAAAATAAATATCATAAAGTTTATGGTGGATGGAGGTTGAATTGGTGCTTACTAATTTATAGTAGGGGATGCTGTGGAGTTTTTCCTTTTCAGGGACATCTGTGTTATTTCTGAAACGGCGTTAATTTTAAATGAATGCACTCAAAAAATGTAATTTAATAATAAATGTAGTACATACCTAATCATGGTCGATTTTGCCTTCTCTTTTGATTTACAGACGTTAGATGAAACTGAATTATCAACTTTGACGAATGTTTAAAATCGTTGTTTCCGCATACGATTACGTGTATTTATATTTTGCTTTTTTCGCTTATATTACACCAGATTAGCCATTTGAATTGTTGTTTTCTGAAATACCATAACATTTCTGTGTTTTTGAATCACTGGCGGAAGAAGATATTGTAAAAGGTATACTACTAACCCAGGTAGCAATTCGTATCAAAATGACGTCATAATGTCGTCGATAACTAATGATAATGCGACAGCGACGTCATTTAACCTATTATAGACGTCTTAGAAACGTTACCTAAATGACCAAATAAAAACATCATTTAATTGACGTGCGCTGCACGTCTACGAGACGTTGAAGAAACGTCATAAATTGACCAAATCTAGACGTCACTTAAATTACGTGAACAAAAGGTCAAATGGACGTTATTTAAACGTCTTACAATGACCAAATAAAGATGTCATTTCAAAACGAGTGCTTCACGTCTATGAGATGTTGTACAATAACTAAAATAAAGACGTTATTTAAATAACGTGTTCTTAACGTTTATGTAGCGCTGAAGAAACGTCATGCATATGACTAAATAGAAACGTCATTAAGTTACATGTGACTAACGTCTATAAAACATTAAAGTAAACAATAATAATTAAAAACCTAATTTAACTAACTTATGCTAAATTCTATGAGACGTTATACAATGACGAAATAGAAACGTCATTAAATTACGTGTGACTAACGTTAAATAAACGTATAACTTATTATTTTTTCTAAAGTAACATAATGAATATGTATTTTAGAAATTACCAATATGAAAATTAAATAAAAATTAATTTTCACATCTTATATAGTGAGAACTATAAATTTTTTCGGGTAAATTAAGTCAATTATACTAATAAAGCATATAGAGTCTCGGCATCGCTACAAAGTGGAGTGTTAACACCCAAAAGGCGATAATCAACCTTTGAGTAATAAGCGTTCCGCGCGTAAAAGTACGTCTGGGTATACAGATCGACAACACCATGAGGCAATAAAGGCCAATATCGAACAAAAATTGTAAACTTTAAAATCGATTTAGTTAAACTAATCTAATAATTTTTTCAACAGAATTACATTTTTACATTAAACATTTTAAAAATTAATTTAAATTAATTTTCTTTTTTGTTCTGTGAACCATATAGATTGAGCTCCTTATTATTCCTGTTGAAAAATTTACTAAATTAACCCATTTCTGTGATTCCATCAGAATTGTTGACTCTCAGAATCCAACGATTGGTGGAAAACACATTACCGTATAGAAAAATGCATGTAAAAAGTTCTACAATTTATTAACACAGTGGTCTTTATTTATAATTTTGTAAAGTGTAAAGATTGTAATAAAGCCCCTTTTTAAGGAGCAATTCATCGTGGGTACCCATTTCCGTAATGTTTCCATGATTTACCACACAAATTAAATCAGCATTCTGAATGGTTGTCAATCTGTGAGCAATAGATATACAGGTCCGACCAAATTGTGCCTTGTCCAAAGCTTCCTGTACCAGCATCTCACTTTCGGAGTCCAAAGCCGAAGTTGCTTCATCCAAAAGCAAAACTTTTGGGTTTCTCACCAACGCTCTCGCAATAGCAACTCTCTGCTTTTGCCCGCCAGAAAGTTGAGTTCCCTTTTCACCCAGCATAGTTTCATAACCCTAACAAAAATATATTTGTTTTTAAAGGTAAAAGGGGGGTGTAGTAGAAAAATTTACTTACCAATGGGAGAGAAATTATAAAGTTATGGATGTTCGCCTGCTTGGCAGCGCTCATGATTTCTTCCATGTTAACCAATCGACTGTTATCACCATATGCAATGTTATCGGCAATAGTTTTCCTGAAAAGGTTGGGTTCCTGAGAAACGATTCCAAAATGCGACCGCAAAGCAAGCAAATTCATTTTTTCGATTCCTCGTTCATCAACTTTGATTGATCCGTTCGTTGGATCGTAAAACCGTTCTAACAATTGAACAATAGTCGATTTCCCACATCCACTAGGTCCGACCAAAGCGATCATTTTACCTTTCAAAACCGACAGGTTCAACCCTTTCAAAACAGTAACAGTTGGACGATTTGGATAGGAAAAGAAAACGTCATTGTAATGTATGTTTCCAGTGCACTGAAAGATAGGTGAGTCGTAAGCATGAGAGAAGCATGAGAAGCCAACATACCCATTTTTCGTTAACATTTTGGGAACCATCCACGATTCGAGAAGTTCGATTTAGCAACTCGGAAATTCTGCTACCGGCAATCAAAGCTTCAAATAAGTTGGGAATAAACGGAAGAGCATTACATAAAGACCAAGAACTTCCAAACAAACTTTCGCATACACTACAAAAATTCTTTAAATCATAAATTGTTTTTGTATACGAATTCTTACATAAGCACATAACTATAGTTGATATGCTCATCTTTTACCAATATGGCTCCGTAATAAAATGCCGCTGCATAGGAAATGCTTGTCAGACTTCTGGATATCCCATATACGAGACCTCTCAAGTGAGTGTTCCGTTTTGCGGTACTTTGGTAACGATACAATTCGTTCACGTACAAATTATAAAAAACTTCTTCGCATCCCAACGATGTTACAGTTCGGATTCCATTGATCGCTTCAACTGCAATCTAAATTTCGAGTCGAGCAAGATTAACAAATTGGATGTCGTCCTACCTTTGTTGATTTTTGTAGAGAAAGGTTGTTCTCCTGACTCTCATTAACTAGGGTCCTTTGTTCAAAATAAACGAAAGCTATGATGACAGGTGTGAAACATAAAGCCACAAACGCAAGCTTCCATTGGTAGTAGAAAGCGATAGTCATTCCAATTATGATGGTTGCTGCTGCAGTTAGTATGGCTCCTATTGGTTGTCCAGTTACTCCTTGAACTTGTGCCGCTTCAGAAGATAAGCGAGCACATAAGGCTCCAACTCCGTTATCCTTATTATCAAACCAACCCATCTCTTGATTTAATATGGCTTTGAACATGAAACTTCTTAGTCTCAATGTTAATCTTTCTCCAGCAATTCCAAATGCGTGAACCTGAAAACGATGCTTAGGACGAAGTTATAGAATCTTTTTCAAAATTACCTGTACTAACGTAGCAATTCCAATAACTACAGCTAGGATTAGAAAATAAAGAGAGTAGTTATTGGCTTCAAATTGTGCTTCCGCAGTGTTTTTATTCGCAAAAACCTACAAAAAAGGGTGCGGGGTTGGTTACTAGAAGGACATAGATCCAAGAGCGTGTGTGTGACTTACTCCAACTACTTGTCCAAATAGTATAGAATAGATTGGCATTCCGGCACCGGTGACGATGGAAGTCAAGCAACCAATAACGATTAACCACCACTCGGGCGAGCTATATTTCATGATAGTCCACCACGAAGAATTCAATTCGGTGGTCTCAATTCCCTGGACAAACTAAAATTGTAAAATGTATTCCACTTTAATTTTTCAAAACAGTTCTTACATGTTTTTCGTCAAACAACAGAGGTACTTGATCTCCAAACTCGTCGATACCATTTGTCCTTATGATATCTTTAGTTTCAGCAACATCTGAAATATAGTATTTTTGTAAAACATTTTATTGTAACCTGCTAACACCAAGTTCTTGCCAATTGGATGAGACACGTAATCTTCATTTTCTTCAGTTTCGGTGCATTGAGCAATTACTAACTTATAGTAGGCCCCTTTAACCAACATCAGGGCTTCATGGGATCCTTGTTCCTGTACCTGACCATCGCCAATTACTATGATACGATCGACTTTTCTAACAGTCGATAATCTGTGAGCAACTATGACGGTGGTGCATCCATGACTGGCCTAAAAGTAAAACGTCACATATTTGTGTTTACTGCTAGAAAAAAGTTTACAGCATCCAAAGCAGTTTGGACAACGGCTTCACTTTTGGTATCCAAAGCTGATGTGGCTTCGTCCAATAATAAAATCGCCGGATTTCGAACCAACGCTCTAGCGATTGCGATTCTCTGTTTTTGGCCACCAGATAATCGTGCTCCTCGTTCCCCAATCATGGTCGAATAACCTTGTGGAAGAGCGGTGATAAACGTGTGAGCATTTGCTTTTTTAGCAGCTTCTTCAATTTCATCTTGAGTTGCATCCAAATAACCGTACCTGATATTTTCAAAAATGGTTGTTTCGAATAGTACCGGTTCTTGTCCAACAACGCCAACGTAACTCCTCATCCAGTCCAAGTCCAAATCTGTTATTTTGGTGTTATCGATGTATATCTAACAAATGGAAAGATTTTAGTAATATAAATGAAAATTGGGGAAAATTACAAATCCAGAATTTGGGTCATAAAAACGTTGAAGTAGCTGAATGCATGTTGATTTTCCACAACCAGATGATCCTACCAAAGCAACCGTTTCATCGGCCTGTATGGTTAAATTAAATCCACGTAAAACCTGAAAGATTTTACTTCAATCTTTTCAAAAATTAGCTTATTATCATTTCACTCACTTTGACATCTGTTCTTGAAGGATAATTAAAGTGAATTTCTTCAAAAGTAATTTTTCCATTAATCTTTCTCGGTTTTTTACCCTTCCCTCTTGAGAGATTAATAATCGGTTGGCTAGTTATAACTTGGAAGATTTTAGCTGCCGCACCTTTCGCAATGCCAATTATTTCGATATAAGGACCTATTGCACCAAAGTAACTCTGGGCAGATACAACACTAAATAAAACCTATAAAGTCCCAAAAAAAATTTAACTTCTTTTTGGAAATTGGTGAAATATGATATATTACCATGAGCATATTACCCACACCGTAGGGTACTTCATGTGCAGGATATCCCCTTTGCTTGAGGACTAATTTTACACCATACCAAAAACCTAAAGAGAAACTGGCGTAGGTGAACAGCGACATTACACCAGTGCTCACTCCGTTGAAAAGCGACCTCGTAATGTTGTTATTTTTTGCTGATATCAAAAAGCGATTATATCTTTCTTCTTCTTTTGCTTGACCTCCAAATACAACGACGGTTCTGATCGAGGTGAAAACTTCCTCCGCGATGGTGCCGGCATCTGCATATGCTTCAATTTCTTGCTTTGCAAACTTAGAAGATATCTAAAAAATACGACTTGTGAACTTTAACCCACATTTACATATCCTTAATATTATTATACAAAAGAAACAAATCCCAAGCAGAGCATCAAGAGAGGAAATGGCACCATGCAAATTAAAGTCAATTCCCATCCTTCCACAAAAGCTTGAATCAAATTTGATGTGCCAACGGTTACGTAGAATAGTAATACACTAAACTTTTCGCCTAATCCTTCTTCAATTTTTTTTAAATCGCTGAAAATTTCAAAATGATAAAATAGACCAAGAAATTGTACATCGACTTACTCAGCAATTCTACTCGAAAAGTCTCCGGTCTGGTTTTGGTCATACCAAGAAATGTCCTGGTTTATGATTGCCAAAAAAAATAATTTTCTGATCTTGAAAGTCTGAAGAAAACGTTTTAATTTGGATAATTACAATTAATTTGTCAACTTGCCTGTCTTAGTGCGCAGTAGCTAAGAAGAACTGTTGAAATATAAGTGGAAATGAAAATTACCACCCCCAAAATGCAATTGGCTGCTACAAACCAATGCATCGCGGATATTAATTTTTGTTCAGGAGTTTCCATCGTTTCTGTAAAAGTCGTGTTAGTTTCCGAGGGATGTACGTATGCAACAATCGCCGCGGTCGCCAAACTATATGTTAGCACCGTCAGAGAATATGCAACGCCAGAAAGAAGGGAAAAACCTACCGCGATGAAAGTTAGAAATTTCTCAAAAAGAGTAGAATATTTAAACTAAAAATAAATAACGTAAGTTTGTAGGAAACGAAGGTGTAATTAGTGCTTACTAATTGATGGTAGGGGATACTGGGGAGTTCTTCCTTTTTAGGGATATCTTCGTTTGGTTCTTCGGTGTTGTTTCTGAAACATACGTTGTTTAAGATGCTTTTGAACTTTATGCTGGTTAACTACTGGAAGTTTCATTTTTAATGCACCCAAAAAAATTGCATTAAATAAAATATATACTTACATATTCATGATCGATTTTCCGTAAAGTTTTGTTTGATTTATCGACGATAGACCTAGCTGAATTATTAACTTTGAAGAATATTTAAATTCGGCGTTGACACATAGAGGTGTAATCGTACGATTTCCGGTATTTACACTATGCTAAAATTTTTATTTATATAACATTCGATTAGCAATTTGAGTTAATGTTCTTTGAAATACAACAACATTGTTATTCTTTTGAAACACCGGCGGCAGAAGATATCGTAAATGGAATTGGCGCTAACTTTACCTGCTTTTTTCGGGATTGGATAGGGGCCTTAGGCTGACTTACCTGTTCATTTTCTTTCAATGTTAATTAATGTAACCGAAGACAAAGGAAGGAGGTAATAGGAAAGATATTTTAATATAAATATTGAAGTGGGGTAAGCCGGAATCGGAAACCAGCGTTTACTGTGTACGCAGGCTTAAGCATCAAAGCAGGGTTGCAAAAAAACATGTTTTTTTTAAATAAAACAAAACAAACGTTTTTTTTATGTTTAAAACAGTTTTTTTTGTTTAAAACGGTTTTTTATTACCTTAGAAAAAAAAACATGTTTTAAACAGAAAAACATGTTTAAAACGATGTTTAAAACTAAAAAAAAAAAACGTGTTCTTATCTTTCATTAGCTCTATACTACTTTAAATTTATTTAAAATGTTAAATTATTAACATATTACTTTAATTTTATGATACTAATAATAAAAAGGTATCCGTTGATTCATTGAGAAGGAATTACTTCTTGAGAAAACTCTATAAGGGCCAGTTGAGTTGTACAAAAGGGGATAATCGCTGACCATGGATTAAACTTCAAATTAAACCAATAGAAAAATTAAAATAAAATTTTTTCTGTTCTGATTGGTATAAATTAGAGTTTAATCTATGTCAAAGATTATCCTCTTTTATACAACTGGCCCTGAAGGTGGTGGTGATCATCCGGTAATTAATACCAACCGAATATTAATATTATAAATTATATAAGTTAAAAAAAATATTATTAGATGCATAAAAGAATTGTGCACACATAGACAAACATTGAAAAATATATATTTAGAAGAAGTTTCAGAAGAAGAATTTAAACATGAGTGGAACTGGAAGAAGATTAGATCCGATTTGGCAAAACTTTGATAAGACAAAAGATGCTAAAACATCTTGTACAAGAGCAAGATGTAAAATATGTAAAAAGGAAATGGCTGCATTGGTAGCTCGTATGAAAACTCACTTAATGAAATGCAAAAATTTTATATCACGAGATGAAGACGTTAACAGCTCTAACGAAAGTAGTGACGATAATGATATTGATAGAAACATGGATGAAAACCGCCAAAAAATACGCAAGACGAATTCTTCAATTTCGATTGCGTCTGCTTCCTTTTTACCAAAATCGTCATCCAAGCAAGCAGCAGTAGGGGTTCTGGATTCTTTTGTTACCAAAACTACCCTTGCCGAAAAGCACAAAATAGATTTGCAAATGGCAAGATTTATTTATTCTACGAATTCAGCATTCCGGCTTGTAGATCATCCAGAATTTCAAAAATTGATTAATATTTTACGACCTGGATACACCCCTCCAAATCGAGCACAAATTTCCAGCCATTTGCTGGATGATGTGCATAGTTCCATATGGTTAGATGTTCAAAAAACGCTAAAGGACAAAACGGTATGCATGGCACTGGATGGATGGAGCAACATCCATAATGAACCAATCGTATGTGTGTCGGTAACAGATGTTTCTCAGGAGGCTATCCATTTAATAGAAACAATAGATACAGATGATGCAAGCCATACTTCAGAATATCTATTGAAATTAACTGTAGATGCAGTAAAAAAATGTCAAAAGTTTGGTTGTACCATTGGAAGTATTGTTACAGACAATGCAAGTAATATGAAAAAAATGAGAATTGAATTATCTAAATGTGCAGAACTTGGTATGCCCGATATATTAAGCTATGGTTGCGCGGCCCACATGTTAAATTTATTAGCAAAAGATATTGATACGCCATCCCTTAATATTAAAGACAGCATAAAAAAAATCATAAAATATTTTAAATATCACCACTTCCCAGCAGCTAAATATAAACAAGCTGGTGGGGCTAAACTGAAACTTCCACAAGATGTTCGTTGGAATACCTTAGCTGATTGTTTGGAATCGTACTTGGATAACTGGCCGTTTTTGTCGAAAGTATGTACAGAAAATCCCGTTGCGATTGAAACAAATATATCTAAACTTGTTAATGATTTAAGTTTAAAAAGCAACACATACAATTATTTACAAAAATTAAAAATAATATCTACTTCGTTGGACAAAGTACAAGCAGAGACGTGCTCAATCGGAGAAGCCACAGAAGTATGGATTGAAATGTTAAACAAAGCAAGGGATCTTTTTGACGAACATGAATTTGAATGCTGCGAGAAGCGATTTAATATGGTTATGACACCAGCCCATTACTTGGCCAACTTATTGGATCATCGATTTAGAGGACAAAATCTAAATCAAAATCAATTGGAAGAAGCATTGGAGTACGTAGGTGCATATCATTCAAAAGCACTTTCATTTGTAATTCAATACCAAGCCAAAGCATCACCGTTCAAAAATTATTTATTTTTGGAAGATACCGTCGTTAATGTAACCCCATTGGCTTGGTGGAATTCCCTACAAAGGAGTATAAATGCAGAAATGCATAATTTAGCAATTCAGTTGCATTCTGCTGTAGCTTCTTCTGCCGGAATTGAAAGATTATTTTCTTCATTTGGACTGGTGCACAGTAAACTCCGTAATAGACTAGGGACAGAAAAAGCATCATAGCTTGTGTCTATTATGAGAGCCCTAAATAAAAATTCCTCAATTTTTGAAGAAGATTGAAGAAGTCGTCAAATTTTTATATTTTTTTATAAATTTTGAATAAATTATTATTTTTAATTAAAAAAAAATTGGAAAATGTAAAAAAAAATTGAAAAATGTAAAAAAAATTGGAAAATGTAAAAAAAAAACATGTTTTAAACATACACCAAATTAAACACCTGTTTTAAACACATTTAAAACATGTTTAAAACAAAATGATGTTTTAAATGAATTTTGTTTTAAACATGTTTAAAACACCTTGTTTAAAACAAAATGTTTTAAACATTACAACCCTGCATCAAAGGTGCATGTCATCTATAACATACCTTGCATGTCGACCTTTGAAGTTCAAACAAAAATAATAGAAGCTCATTCAAGCTCAAACGATGCTCTAACGTTCGACATCAAATTCATCAAAAAATTCGAAAGTGGGGGTGCCGCTAACATGCACCTAAAGCCCGTATGACACGATGCATAATTTTACATAAAATTTACATGTAAATTTTTATAAAAATATTATGCACCGATGCATACAGCAAATCTTGTGCTAAATTTTCACGTTCTAAATTTAAAGGTAAATGTGCGCAGTAGTCCGCCCAGTTTGGATCAGTGTTGTCAATTTAGCGGTTTTCCCGCTAGATATCACTTATTGGAAGTTGCTTTAGCGATTAAAAACTACCACTTAGCGACTAATGGAAATTCTAACTTTATTAAAGGTATCTGACAAAAAATGTGACGATTTGTAAAAATTGCCGAAAGTCCGACACTGATTATTACTAAAAGGCTTTGTAAATTTAAGAGTTGGCAACACTGGTTTAGATTTTAATACGCAAGCGCGCTTGCTAAATTTGTCATAAAAAATTGCACACGTTGCATACAGAAAATTACTTTTAGCTGCATAAAATTGTTGTAAAGATATGAACAAATTTACATAAAAATTTACATGTAAATTTTATGCAAAGTTATGTATCGTGTCATACGGGCTTAAGAATCAATGCAAGATATGCTCTCGTATTTTTTTTTGTTTTTATATTATTCATGCATTCTGTTCTGCAATTGACTAAAGATATAAAAAGAACTTTTTAGTAAGTACTTTAATGGAAGTTGAATTAATACTTTAGTAATTATTTGTCGTAACCATAACGTGCAATTCTCTACTCTTTAAAAACCACGTGGGTGCTCAAATGCCAAAATTCGTGCGGAAGTAATTAATCTAATTGGTTCATAATATCAAAAGTATTATAAAATATATTTTGCAATAAATCAAAAACTAATAATATGTGATATGTCGATTGCTTAATTTGAATTATTTATATTCTTCCTTATCTTGCTGTTATTATTATGAAATATCTTCATGATGTAATTTTTTGCGTCAAAGTAAGAAAATCTAAACGGAGTATTTGTTGTTGAGATTGTGGGTTTTAATGTTGACATTCCGTTAAAGCTTATTTTTTATTTTTACAAATATAATCTCGACCTACATAATATAATAGTAAGGTAAAAATAGTAAAACACTACATGACCCTCTCCCTAGTAAGATTCGTAGGTAAAGAAGTCTGAAAGATGCAATATAGAAACTAAACAAAATTTTTTTTATTATACCTACTATTAAACATTGGTTTCTTATTTTTTCCAACAGAATTACAGTTTCAAAAATTAAATTAAACTAATTTTTCTAGCAGTCGTGAAACTTATTTTTGATTCTGTAAGGTATAAAGATTATAGTAGAGCCCCTTCCTGTTGTACAATTCACTGTGGGTACCCATTTCTGTAATTCTTCCATGATTTACGACGCAAATCACGTCGGCTGTTTGAATGGTAGTCAATCGATGAGCGATTGTAATACACGTCCTACCAACTTTGGCATTGTCCAACGCTTCTTGGACGATATGCTCACTCTCGGAATCCAACGCCGAGGTAGCTTCGTCCAACAGCAAAACCCTTGGATTCCTCACTAACGCTCTAGCAATAGCAACTCTTTGTTTCTGCCCTCCCGAAAGCTGAGTTCCTCTTTCGCCCAGTTCAGTTTGATAACCCTACCAATTTGATAACTTTTTAGACAACACCAAAAATAACCCCTTCATCTTACCAACGGAAGAGATATTATGAAATTATGGATGTTAGCCATTTTAGCAGCACCGATAATTTCTTCCATGGCAACCGTACGATTGTTATCACCATACGAAATATTTTCAGCGATGGTTTTGCTGAAAAGGTTAGGTTCTTGAGAGACAATTCCTAACTGAAATCTTAAGGTGTCCAATTTAAGATTTTGTATTCCATCCATTTCATTTGCAGTAATTTCTCCAGAAGTGGGATCGTAAAATCGTTCCAGTAACTGGACGATGGTAGACTTCCCACAGCCACTAGGCCCAACCAAAGCAACAGTTTTTCCTTTCAAAACTGAGAGATTTAAGTCGGTCAAAACTTCAACCTTTGGTCGATTCGGATACGAAAAGCAGACGTTTCGGTAATTTATATTTCCTGCTTCCTAAAAACGACGTTAGAACTTGAACTGGTTAAAATGCGTGACTTACCCATCCTTCAGCCTCTTTGAAACCATTTAAAATTTTGGGTGTTCGGTGAATCAACTGAAATATTCTGTCAGCTGCAATTAAACCTTTGGAAAAATTTGGAGTGAATGCAAGTGCGTTAGCTATTGATATGGAACCAGTGAGCAAACTTTCACTGACACTAAAAGTCGTTAAAATCATATTAAGTTTTAAGTTGGGAAGTTTACTTACATAACAACTGCGGCAATTTCCAATCCTTCATATTTTACTAGCATGGCTCCGTAATATAATACAGTTGTGAAAGCAAAAAACTGCAAACTTCGCGCGATACCGTAAACCAATCCTCTGAAGAGGGTATTTCGCTTAGCCGTTTTTACATATGGAAGTAATTCTTTCATGTACAAATCGTGAAAAACGTGTTCGCATCCCACCGAAGTAACTGTTCGAATACTGCTGATCGCTTCCACTGCAATCTAATTTTAAAATTGTTAATGGAAATTTTAATTACTAAGGCTTATCTGATATGCCTGAAATAGTCCCGTACCTTGGTTGAGTTACTTAAGGCGTGGTAATAGTCGAGACTTTCATTGGCCAAAATCTTTTGCTCCAAGAATGAAAATATCAAAAGTATAGGTGTAAAACATAAAGAAACCAAAGTAATTCTCCATTCATAATAGAACGACATGGTAATCGCCATTATAATGATGGTAGCCGAATTCAACAATGTTCCAATCCTTTGCCCAGTTGCCTGAAATCCATTTTTTTTTTTAATTTTCCTTTCGATATTACAACGTACCCCTTGCACACTTTCGGGTTCATCAGAAAGTCTGGCACATAAAGATCCAACTCCATTCTTTTTGTCATCAAACCATCCTATCTCTTGATTTAGAATAGCTTTAAACATGAGGCCTCTCAGTCTGCGTGCTAAATTTTCGCCTGCCACTCCTAATGTATAAACCTAAAATTTTTTTGTTATAGTTTGGAAGTATGTAAAATGGAAGGTTTACCTGTATAATTTGTGCAACTCCAATAACGATTGCCATAATTATGAAACGCATGCAAAAAAAATTAGTCCAGCTCTGTATTTCTTCCACATCTTGGTATGATAAAACCTAAACACGAATAACACCAAAATTAAAATTTTAAAGTGCTTTGGAAGTGAACGATTGATTCATATACTAACATCAATAATTCCTCCCAGAAGTATCGAATATAATGGAATACTAGTTCCGTTAATCATGCAGGCGCAGCAACCAATCATAATTAACCACCATTCCGGTGAATTATATTTCATGATTGTCCAAATCGAAGAATTCTTATCCAAAACTTTGATTTTGACTTTTTCGGCTTCATTCGGAACAGAAATTTTATCTTCATGTACGTATTTTGGGTTCACATGTTGAATTTCTTTATCGATAGCTATTTGAGGTTTTTTTTATTAGGATACACATTTTGGAAGTGGAAATTCTTACCATCAGCTACTTCGTTTATTTCAGTCCCTTCGCTGACGGTTACTTGGGCCAATACTAACCGATAGTACTCTCCTTTGGATTTCATTAGATCGTCGTGGCATCCTTCCTCTTGTATCTGACCTTGAGATAAAACAAATATTCGATCCGCTTTTCTGACGGTTGATAATCTGTGAGCGACAATTACAGTGGTACATCCGAAACTTGCCTAAACGTGAAACATCATATAAATGGTTTTCTAAATAGAAGTAGTGGAACGTACAGCATCTAATGCGGCCTGGACGATGAATTCACTCTTAGTATCCAAAGCTGAAGTGGCTTCATCCAGTAATAAAATTGCAGGTTTACGTACTAATGCCCTAGCAATGGCAATTCTTTGTTTTTGACCACCAGATAACTGAGCTCCTCGTTCTCCAATCATTGTCGAGTATCCTTCTGGAAGAGCACTGATAAACGAGTGGGCGTTTGCTTTCTTTGCAGCTGCTTCAATTTCTTCCTGCGTTGCGTCCAAAAATCCATATCTTATGTTTTCGGCAATCGTGGTTTCAAATAAGACGGGCTCTTGACCAACGGTACCAATGTTACATCTCAACCAATCCAGATCCAAATCTGTTATTTTGTGATCGTCTATTGATATCTAATATACCCGGAAAAATAAAGCAAATGAAATGAAAAATGAACGAAAACTTACAGATCCGGAATCAGTATCGTAAAACCTTTGTATCAACTGCACGCAGGTTGATTTCCCACAGCCTGAACTACCCACCAAGGCAACTTTTTCGCCCGGATTAATGGTGAAATTAATTCCACTCAAAACCTAATAAACGAATCCTAGGTTAAACAATTTGTTTTTCTATAATATGAACCTGACCTCAATTTTCTTTCGTGAAGGGTAACAAAAACGGACGTCTTTGAATGAAATTTTGCCTAAGATTTTTTCTCCTTTTAGTCCACTCCCTTTCGACTGATTGATAAGCGGTTGACTGGAAATAATTGAAAAAATTTGTGCAGCTGCACCCTGAGCGACACTTATCGTTTCAATGAACGGGGAAGCCATTGACATATGCCACTGTGCACAGAAAACGCTTCCAAAGACCTTGAAGACAAAAATGACTTTCCATCGTCTTTTGTGTTTTGGAAAATCTGTCTTACCACAAGCATGTTACCTGCATCGTAAGTTAATTCATCTAGTGGGTAATTTTTTTCCTTTAGAACCAATTTAACACCATACCAAAGCGATAACGAAAAACTGCAATAGGTAAAGAACCAAGCAAAACCAAGATTTAATCCATTGAAAAAGGCCTTCTTTGTATTGCCATTTTTTGCAGATTCTAGAAAACCGTTGTATCTGAATTCTTCTTTCGTTTGCCCCCCAAATGCAACCACTGTTTTTATTGAACTAAAAACCTCTTCTGCAACCGAACCAGCGTTTGCGTATGCTTCCGATTCTTGTTTAGCAAATTTTGAAGAAACCTAGAAAGAGCAATTAAAACATAGCGTCTGGATGTCACTTTGCCAACTTCCTTACACACGATATAATACCCATGGCGATCATTGTTAAGGGAACTGTCACCATGCAAATCAAAGCCAATTCCCATCCTTGGCTCAAACCTAGGATCAAACTTACCACACATATTGTTCCGTAGTAGACGATCATGCCAAATTTTTCCCCTAGACCTTCTTCAATTTTTTTTAAATCACTGGAAACGAAAATAAAATTTGTTTTATTGTGACGTTATTTGGACGTAAAAAGACGTACTATATCCCGAGGGATACCTATCGAAATAAAAGCAAACCACTTACTCAACGACTTTACTAGAAAAGTTTCCAGTTTTGTTTTGATCATACCACGATATGTCCTGATTCAGCACTCTTGCGAAAAAGAGTTCCCTAATTTTGAAGGTCTAAAGCGAAGAGTTAAAAACGTTATTTTGTCCCGAAAATTCACACTTACTTGCTTCAAAGCGGTGAAATTCAGAAAAACTGTTGTTAAATAAGTTGAAATGAAGGTAACTAGCCCAAAAGAACACGTGATCCATACAATCTCAATCATGCCATTTTGAAAAGTTTGGCCAGCTTCTTCAAACATTTTTGGAGTTGTTTCGTTGCTCCCGACGGTGTAACAGTAATCGACCATGAATCCTATCGCTTTGCCATACAATAAAAATAGTACGGGAATGCAAATACCAGAGACCATGGAAAAAATCACTCCAAGGATTATCAAAACTTTGTCTAATTGGGTCGAATATTGGAACTAAACCAAAGGAAAATTTTGTTGTTTTTTTTAATTTGTACAAAGTGTAATTCGATTTTAGACTTACAAGTTTATAATATGAAACATGTGGTACTTCATGCTTCTCTTGCGCTTTAAGTAACTCCTTGATCTCGAAAGCGTCTTGATTACTAAAACAAAAATTACTCCATGATCTAACTTGCCCTGTGTTCGCTTAACCGAAAAAATAATTATTAATAAAATTGTACCTATCATCGGTCGATTTTGTTAACCACTTCTTCTTGGTCTTGTCCTTCCTCGTCATTTTGGGGATGTTTGATCGGTAGTAACCAACGGCTTTATTGCTTAAACGTAACTTGTACAATGTTTAAACCTTTCCAGTTGTAATAATCCAATCTCGTTGTTCGACCTTGCTGGATACGAACATTTCATTTGACGTAACTAATCAAATTAAACTCGTGAACTACTTACAACTACACTTTGTTTAACATTTTTCATCATTTTCTTTTTTTTTTATAAATAATATAGAATTGCATACTCATTTGTTTTTTTTTTTCATTCCAGACATATCCATGTTTTCTTAAAAAACAAATTCCTGCACTTAAAACTAAAAAAATAAAAGATATTTAATTTATCTTTTAGGGAATAAACAAATTACATTTCCGTCCATTTATAAATATTTTGGACATGATACCTATTTTATCGGGATGGGACGTTTAAAAGGTTAAAAAGGTCTTATGTAAACTGGGTCAGAAAAAGTTCAATTGTTTTAATTTTTAGGTACCTTTTCTATGTTGAATTTACAAATTTTACTTTTTATTAGGGATATCCATGACTTAAATTTGACGAAAAAAAAGTAATAAAGTCCCTCTTCTTAAGAGCAAATTTTGGAAAATTGGAAGGCTCCCAGAAAAATATTTTGACAGCTGGTTCAATTTACCAGGATCCAAAACTACTTCTTTTTTGTACCTCTACATAAACATCTCTATAATGCCCTTGATACATAAATAACTATTATGACTATAAAATTCTTCCGAATTTTGCGCCATACCGCCTGCGCCGAATCAGCTGGGAGGAAACGTCCTAGACCGCAACTTTATATCCTACAAGTAAGGTGAAAGCTGATAGTGTTAAAACATAATCTATCGAGTAGGAAAATACATTAACAAAATTCAATAATTGTTTATTGACATTTTACAATAATTTATTATTGTGATTACTATTTATAATTTTGCAAAGTGTAAAGATTGTAATAAAGACCCTTTTTATTAAACAATTCGGAATGAGTGCCCATCTCCGTAATTCTTCCATGATTTACAACACAAATTAAATCAGCATTCTGAATGGTCGTCAACCTGTGAGCGATAGAAATGCAGGTCCGACCAAATTGTGCTTTATCCAAAGCTTCCTGCACGACTTTTTCACTTTCAGCATCCAATGCGGAGGTTGCCTCATCCAAAAGCAAAACTTGGGGATTCCTAACAAGAGCTCTCGCAATAGCAACTCTCTGTTTTTGCCCGCCAGACAGCTGAGTTCCTTTTTCACCCAAAATGGTTTCATAACCCTAGCAATAAAAATTTAGTTTTTATTAAAAGTAGGAAAGGAGGGGGAAAGTAGATTATTTTATTTACCAATGGAAGAGAAGTTATAAAGTTATGTATGTTTGCTTGCTTGGCAGCACTGATAATTTCTTCTCTGCTGACTAATCGACTGTTATCACCATACGCAATGTTATCGGCAATGCTTTTCTTGAAAAGATTAGGTTCTTGAGACACAATGCCTAAATGCGAACGCAAGGCAAGCAAATTCATTTGATCAATTCCTCGGTCGTCAACTTCGATCGATCCGGTTGTTGGATCATAAAACCGTTCCAACAATTGCACAATTGTTGATTTTCCACAACCACTGGGTCCGACCAACGCCACCATTTTGCCTTTTAAAACCGACAGGTTCAACCCTTTCAAAATAGTAACAGATGGACGATTTGGATAGGAAAAGTACACGTCATTATAATGTATATTTCCAGTGTCCTAAAAGAAAAGTTAGCCCAAAATCTTTGCAGGTGCATGTCGCTGCGCCCCCCCAAATTGAATTTTGAGATGAAATTGGTGTCAATCGTTAGAGCATCGTTAGAGCCTAAATGACCTTCTATTTTATTTGTTTGAGCCTCAACCGTCGCAGAGATATTCGCAAAAATGTTTAGGGGGGGGGAGCTGTAGACACGTTGCCCCCCCCCAAGTCGAATTTTGGGTTAAAAATGGTGTCAAACGTTAGAGCTTCGTTAGAGCCTAAATGAGCTTTCATTTTTTTCGTTTGAGCCTCAACCGTCGCAAAGATATTCGCGAAAACGTTGGGGGGGGGGCTGTAGACACGTTGGCCCCCCCCTAAGTCGAATTTTGGGATGAAAATGGTGTCAAACGTTAGAGCTTCGTTAGAGCCTAAATAAGCTTCCATTTTTTTTGTTTGAGCCTCAACCGTTGCGAAGATATTCGCGAAAACGTTGGGGGGGGCTGTAGACATGTTTTTCTATTTTTGCTCATATTTTGAATTTTGGGCTGAAATTGGTGTCAAACGTTAGAGCTTCGTTAGAGCTTAAATGAGCTTCTATTTCCATCATTTTAACTTTATTTTTTACAAAGTTACAGACATTTTTAATTTTTGAGCCTCCGAGCAAGTTCCGTGTGATAATCCTCAAGTTTTTTCTGTTACATTAGATTAAAATATTTAATCCGATTAAAAGAACTAATCTTGCTTTCCATTATAATAAATTTTGATAATTTTAATTTTCATAATAAAATTAAAAAATTAATTTTATAACATAAATTTTATTAATCAAAAGTAATACAAATAATATATGTTTTTTTTCTAAATGTATGTTTTTGCTCATAAACTACATACTATGAATTGGTTTTTTTTTCGCTTTAAGTTATACGCAAAAAACAATTTTCCCTGTCATTTTGAATTTATGTGTGCAGGGACGTGCCCAACCAACTTTTTTCGGGGAGAAAAAATTTCAAATTTGCCAACTGAGTTACTTCAAAGTTGCCAACTTTTTGTAAGTTTTGCAATTTTTGGTAAATTTAGACATAAAAAAATGCCAAATTGACCAACTTTTGGGTGTTTTTATCAACTTTTGCCAACTTTCTAAAACTGTGGGGGGGAAACTTCCCCTACCCCATGAGCAAATCTCTGTATGTGTGCAGTCGATAAAGCTTCGTTTGAGCTTGAAAGAGCTCCAGTGAGCAATATTTTAAATTAATTTTATACAAAGTTATGAATAGTTGAAATTTTCGACTAAACTCTGAGCAACATGCGTTAAATCGCAAGGATTTTTAAAATTTTAAGATTTTAAGAAGATAAGTAGCTTAACTATTAACCAGAGCTTTTATTTAAAGATATTTAAAGCTAAATAGAAGCTCTAACGTTTGACACTATTTTTATCTCAAAATTTGACTTGGCACGGCTAAGGTGTTTGGACTCCCCCCCCCCCAAACGTTTTTGCAAATATCTTTGCAACGGTTGAGGTTCAAATGAAAATAAGTAAAAGCTTAACTATGAACTAGAGCTTATATTTAAAGCTAAATAGAAGCTCCAACGTCTGACACAATTTTTATCTGAAAAATTCGGCTTGGGAGGGCCAACGTGTTTAGAGCCCCCCTCATACGTATTTGCAGATATCTATGCAACGGTTGAGGCTCATACAAAAACAATTTAACCTTATTTAGGCTCTAACGATTGACACTAATTTCATCCCAAAATTCAATTTGGGGGAGCGGGAGAAGGGCCAAACTATTGGGGGGGGGGTGAGGCTCTAGACATGTTTTACAATTTTGCTTCTCATTTTGAATTTATGTGTGCAATTGATGTCAATCGATAGAGCTTTGTTTGAGCCAGAATGAGCTTCAGTGAGCAAGACTGTCTGTTAATTTTTTACAAAATTATGGATTGTTACTCTCCGAGCAACATGCGTTAAATCATAAGTTTCTTTAAATCTCTTGAGCCGATAATCTTAATTCTTTGGATAAAAATAAGTTCTCTAAATAAGCAACGTTTTGTTTTTTATAAATATAAAATTTTTAAAATCGAAGTAATTTACCGAAATAGAAATCATGCCGAGAAAATCTTAAAATTTTAAAAAACCTTACGATTTAACGCATGTTGCTCAGAGTTTAGTCGAAAATTTCAACTGTTCATAACTTTGTACAAAATTAATTTAAAATCCTACTCTCTGAAGCTCTTTCAAGCTCAAACGAAGCTCTATCAACAGAAAAACATACAGAGACATGCTCATGGGGGGATACCCCCCCCCCAAAGTTTTAAAAAGTTGACAAAAACACCCAAAAGTTGGTCAATTTGGCATTTTTTTATGTTTAAATTTACAAAAAATTGCAAAACTTACAAAAAGTTGGTAACTTTAAAGTAACTCAGTTGGCAAATTTGAAATTTTTCCTCGCCAAAAAAAGTTGGTTGGGCGCGTCCCTGCACACATAAATTCAAAATGAGAGGGAAAATTGTTTTTTGCGAATAACTCAAAAAAACCTATTCATAGTATGTAGTTTATGAGCAAAAACATACATTTAGAAAAAAAACATACATTATTTGTATTATTTTTGATTAATAAAATTTATTTTGTAAAATTAATTTTTCCAGTTTTATTTATTATCAAAATTTATTGTAGTGGAAAGCCGGATTAGTTCTTTTAATCGGATTAAATATTTTAATCTAATGTAATAGAAAAAACTTGAGGATTATCACACGGAACTTGCTCGGAGGCTCGAAAATTAAAAATGCCTGTAACTTTGTGAAAAATGAAGTTAAAATGATGTAAATGAAAGCTCATTTAAGCTCTAACGAAGCTCTAACGTTTGACACCAATTTCATTCCAAAATTCAAAATATGAGCGAAAATAGAAAAACATGTCTACAGCCCCCCCCCCCCCCAACGTTTTTAGGAATATCTTCGCGACGGTTGAGGCTCAAACGGAAAAAATGGAAGTTTATTTAGGCTCTAACGAAGCTCTAACGTTTGACACCATTTTTAACCCAAAATTTGATTTGGGGGGGCCAACGTGTCTACAGCCCCCCCCCAAACAGTTTCGCGAATATCTCCGCGACGGTTGAGGCTCAAACAAAAAAAATTGAAGCTCAATTAGGCTCTAACGATTGACACCAATTTTATCTCAAAATTCAATTTAGGGGGGGGGCAGCAACATGCACCTAATCTTTGCGTTTATAAAACAAACATACCCATTTCTCGTCAATATTTTGAGAACCATCTATAATTGGAGAAATTCGGTTTAGCAACTGAAAGATTCTGTCACCGGCTAACAAGGCTTCAGAAAAGTTTGGAATAAAAGCAAGAGCATTAGCTAACGACATGAAACCGACAATCAAAATTTCGCATACACTAAAAATATAATTATGGTAAATTGTAAATTGATTTGGTAAACTAATTCTTACATCAGCACACGTGCAAAGCTGATTTGTTCGTTCATTACCAATTTTGCTCCGTAATACAAAGCCGCTGTATAAGAAAAGCACATCAAACATCTGGATAAGCCATACACCAAACTTCTAAAGTGAGTGTTCCGCTTTGCCGTACTTTGATAAGGATACAATTCGTTTATGTACAAATCATGAAAGATCTCTTCGCAGCCCAACGATGCTACAGTTCGGATTCCATTAATGGCTTCAACTGCAATCTATACTTTGGGTTGAGCAAAATTATTAAATCAGAATTCTTCTTACCTTTGTAGATTTTTGAAGAGATTCATAGTTTCCTTGGCTCTCTTTGGCCAGAGCTCTCTGTTCCAAACAAACCGAGGCTATGATGACAGGTGCAAAACTTAAAGCCACAAAGGCAAGCTTCCATTCGTAGGAGAAAGCTACAGCAATTGAAAAAATGATGGTGGTTGCTGCATTTAGTACGGTTCCAATCGGTTGACCAGTTGCCCCTTGTACGCTTGCCGCTTCGCCAGACAGCTGAGCACATAAAGCCCCAACTCCGTTATCCTTATCATCAAACCAACCCATCTCTTGATTTAATATAGCTTTGAACATGAAACTTCTCAATCTCATCGTTAATCGTTCGCCGGCGATCCCAAAAGTATAAATCTGAAAATGCCGTTTAGGAATATATGTTTGAATTTTTGGCATAAGTACCTGTATTAGATTAGTAATTGCCGTGACTATACCAAGAATTAAAACATAAAGAGATAATTTGTTTCCTTCCATTTGTGCTTCAGCGGTATTTTGAATCGTAAAAACCTTCAGAACAAAGTAAAGTTAAGCTTATTACGAAGAAAAAAACAGAAAGTTTGTTTTACTTACTCCAATTACGTTTCCAAATATTATAGAATAGATAGGCATAGCAGCCCCAGAAATAATGGAAGTCAGACAACCAATAGTAATTATCCACCACTCGGGAGAATTATATTTTATGATGGTCCTTAACGAAGATTTGCTTTCATTGGACTCAGTTTCTTGTACAAACTGAAATGATAAAATTTATGCTATTGTAAATTTTTGAAAATGTTCTTACGTTTCCAACTAATAGTGGAATATCATCTCCAAACTCATCAATACTATCTCGCCTCAAGAAATCTTCCTGATCAGTTATGACTAAAACAAAATCGTTTAGTAAAATATTGTAACCCGATGAGGCTAAGGTTTTACCAAGAGGTTGAACCACATTGTCGCCGTTTTCTTCACTATCGGCACATTGAGCCATAACCAATTTATGGTAGGCTCCTTTTGCCTGAATCAGAGCTGCATGAGAACCTTCTTCCTGAACTTGACCATCAGCAACTACTATGATTCGGTCTGCTTTTCTAACAGTCGACAAACGATGAGCTACTATTACCGTGGTGCATCCATGACTTGCCTAAAAGTAAAACCTCAAAAAATCGAAGTCAACGGTAGGAAGAAGCTTACAGCATCTAAAGCAGCTTGGACAACAGCTTCACTCTTAGTGTCCAAAGCTGATGTGGCTTCGTCCAATAATAAAATCGCAGGTTCTCGGACCAGTGCTCTTGCAATTGCAATTCTCTGTTTTTGACCACCAGATAACTGAGCTCCTCGTTCCCCAATCATGGTCGAATATCCTTGCGGAAGAGCGATGATGAACGTGTGAGCATTTGCTTTTTTAGCAGCCGTTTCTATTTCATCTTGAGATGCCTCTAAATAACCGTACTTGATATTTTCAGCAATGGTCGCTTCGAATAGTACCGGTTCTTGCCCAACAACTCCGATATAACTCCTGATCCAGTTCAAGTCCAAATCTGTTATTTTGTTGTTGTCGATGTATATCTAACAATAGCAAAGAATTGAATAATAGAATTACCAATCAGGGAAACTTACAGATCCAGAATCTGGGTCATAAAAACGTTGAAGTAGCTGAATGCATGTAGATTTTCCACAACCAGATGATCCTACCAAAGCAACCGTTTCATTGGGTTGTATGGTTAAATTAAATCCACGTAATATCTGTAAGAATTTGTTTCAAACTTTTCATCAAGTTCTATCAAGGAAAGTCTATTCAGGATTCACATGTAGAGCTTGACTAGAAATGCGGGAGCGCTAGATGGTTAAGCGTATGGAAAGTAAACGTCTAATCGTAAAAATTGGATGAAAGCCAAAGAAAAATGGAGAGACGTTTATTTGTGACTATACAAACTCCCTTAATATATTTTGGGAGTATGGGGCTGAAATAAAATTTTGAACGTCTTTTAGGAACGACATCTTAGGTGTCCACAAAATTATTCTAAAAAAAATTACCAAGTTACCATTAGAGAGTTACCATTACATATGCTCGTTTTTGGTTGGAGAAATCTTTTAGTTTTATGCGAAGAGGTGATAATGACGTCGAACCCACCCAAAATCGTCATTGTAAAGAAAATGCTAAATTTTGCTTGGTAATTTAAATATTGTTATTTTGACCTTCTTAACTCCAACGCCCCAAAAGTTGATTAGCAATTTATTATTATAAATAAGAAAATCATTAAACCTGAGAAATATTTGCTCTAGCTTATTATTGTTTCACTCACTTTAACGTCTCTTCTTGAAGGATAATCAAAGTGAACATCTTGAAAAGTAATTTTTCCACTAATTCTTCTCGGTTTTTTACCGTTTCCTCTTGACAGGTTAATAATTGGCTGGCTAGCAATAACTTCAAAGATTTTAGCTGCCGCACCTTGAGACATTCCAATTATTTCGATAAAAGGACCTGTCATTCCAAAGTACCACTGAGCAGTTAGAACACTAAATATAACCTAAGTCGAAAAATAAATTAAAGTTTTTCGGAAATTGGCAAGACTTAAAATAATACCGTAACCATGTTGCCCGCATTGTAGGTTATCTCATCTGCTGGATAACCTCTTTCGTCAAGAACTAACTTCACGCCATACCAAAAAGCTAAGGAAAACCCGGCGAAAGAGAAGAAGGTAATAACGCAACTGCTCACTCCGTTGAAAAGCGACCTCCTGATGTTGTTATTTCTCGCCGATATCAGGAATTTGTTATATCTTTCTTCTTCTTTTGCTTGACCGCCAAATGCAACCACGGTTCTAATCGAAGTCAAAACCTCCTCCGCGATGGTACCGGCATCTCCATATGCTTCGATTTCCTTTTTTGCAAACTTGGAAGATATCTGAAAAGCAAAGCTGATGAGCTCTAAATCAAATTTTTTTCAGGGGTAATACAAATGAAACAAATCCCATGCAGATCATGGAGATCGGAATTGTCACCATGCAAATTAAAGCCAATTTCCATCCTTTCACCAAAGCTTGAATCAAACTAGCTATACAAACACCGCCGTAAAAAAGTACTATGCCGAATTTTTCGCCTAATCCTTCTTCGAGTTTTTTCAAATCGCTAAAAAATTCAAAAAAGTAAATTTGACTGTAAAATGTATGTCGACTCACTCAGCAATTCTACTCGAAAAGTCTCCGGTTTGGTTTTGGTCATACCAAGAAATGTCTTGGTTTAGGACCGACGACAAAAATAAATTCCTGATCCTGAAAATCTGGAAAACAATAAAATTTTGATAATTTTAATTTGTTAACTTACCTGTCTCAGTGCGCTGTAGTTCAGGCAAACCGTTGCAATATAAGTCGCAACGAAAATGATCGCCCCTAATGTGCAAGTGGCTGTCACAAACCAATGCATCTTAGACATTAATTTTTTTTCAGCAGCTTCTATCACTTCTGGATATGTTCCGTTACTTTCCAATGCATGTACGTATGCAACTACTGCCCCTGTAGCTTCACCAAATGTTAGCGCGGTCAGGCTGTAAGCAGCACTAGCCAAAAGGGAAAAAATCACGGCGACAAAAATTAGAAGCTTATCCAATAGAGTTGAATATTTGAACTAAAACAAATAAGAAAAAGTTTGTGGTGTACGGAGGCCTGATCGGTGCTTACTAATTTATAGTAGGGGATGCTGGGAGGTCCTCGTCTTTCAGGGACTGCATCGTTTTGTTCCTCGGCATTGTTTCTGAAACAGAATTTTAATACAAAACTTTCAGGTACCACAAAAATGCTATAGTCTTAAATTGATAACAAAAATCATCAAAGGTGAAATTTGAAAATAAGAATATTACAACTGTCAAAAAATATTTCTTGATAGTTCTAGTGCAGAAGCATCAAAGTGCGTCTTAAGGATAGTTCACACTACATGATTTATCATATGACTTAGTCATAAGAAAAGTCATGGCTAAAATCATACCATCACAACAGCCAATCATAAAAGCCATAACCTCTATAATATCAAAAATCATGTAGTGTGAACGTAAAAAAATCTCTCATATGAGAAGTCATGTGACAAGTCATATGATAAATCATGTAGTGTGAACTACCCTTTAACAATGTTAAAAATTGAGAGTAAATATTAGATCATATTATAAATATTTATATACTCAAAATATATAATTAAATAAGATATGTACCTATTCATGGTGGATTTTGCCTTCAAGTTTACTGCGTTTGATTGACCCAGCTAAAGTAATATCAATAGGAATATTTAATTCCTTTCTCACTGCAAAGAAAAGTAATCACAAGATTATTGTATTTTTATAATTTTCGTTTACATAACACCAGATTAGCATTTAAAATAACTTTCATGGGAAATAAAGGACATTATTATATGTTCAAATCATTTGCTGCATCCGGGGTAAATTCCTCGTGATATCCTTATCTCAAATATAATTTTGTGTAATTTTGTAATCATTGTTGAAACAATTGGATTATGGGGTACATCAATGTAACAAATAATTGACAAATTAAAAATTGTTCAATTTGTTAGGATTTATATTTCCCACAGAAAAGTCCATGACAGTTAACATTTTCAAATATTATAGAATATTTGAATTTATTGATACAAAATACAATAATAACTACGAGATTAACTTTACTTAATTTTTGTTTATAATTTCTGTTTACATAAACAATCGATTAACGTTGTCCATTATTTATTTCTGAAACACAAACAATTAAATGTTAGTAAAAGGTAGTAATCACACATGAATAAAAAAAATATTGGCAATTGAAAATAAAAATAAAAAAAATTAAATAAAAAATTAAAAATGTTTAAAAAATAGTAGTTTATATCACAAAGGCGATAAAGGGGGTGTTTTCATCCCTGAGGTCGAGAGATTATGAGACGAGCCGCGCAGCGGCGAGTGAATAATCGACCGAAGGGTGAAAACCCTTATCGCCCGAGTGATATGAACAATTTTTCGTTATTTCAGGAAAAATATCCTACAAAATTCGCGATTTTATATAATAGCTCTAAAATAACAATCGATAGATGGCGTGAAGCTTGCAAGTCGTTGATCAATGTTTGTCTCTTTGGAGCGAAAAAGGATGATTTTCTTTTGAAATTTCCGAACGACGGACAATTTGGTCTGACGGACAGCATGTTGAAATAACGGACGGTCCGTCGTATTGACGGACGAATGTGTCACGTTATGCAATTATTGCAATAAAATCTCGAATTTTGTCGGATTTTATCTAAATCTATGATTTTGTAAATAAATATAAAGTAACACTTAATTTAATTGCCAATTTTTTAACTAAAGGTGTCGTAATTTCGTTATTTTGGGGATAATATCCCCCCAGGGTAGATGGCGTGAAGATCGCAAGTTGTTTGTCAAGTTATTAACAACATAAGCGAAAAACAGGAGTTCACCCGAACGGGTGAAGGAGGAGGTGAATTAGGTGAACGGGCTAAGGAGAGGACTCTAGTTTGGCGGGGCTAGGTTCAATCCCCAACCCGGCCACAAAATTTATCCGACTCCGTGGTTCGGATTCCACGTAAAGCTGTAGGTCCCACAGGTTAACACAGCCAGGACTTAGCTTCGCGCTAATTTTCAGAGGTACGCCTCAATAAAAATCATCCGACGTAACGTTGCGGGCAAGCCCGCAACCTTACTCTTCAAGTCTGCGAAGATATGGGGCAACAGCCCTGGTGCTTCGCACCAGACCAGAATAAATGATGAACGGGTGAACCCGTTCGGGCAGGTACTAAGGCTGGGAATTTTTAACATTTTTGTATTCGAATATTCGTTCAACAAATTACTAGAATATTCAAATTATTCGAATATTTAGATTATTCGAATACTCTGATTATTTGAATATTCAAATTATTCGAATATTCTGATTATTCAAATACTCAGATTATTCGAATACTTAGATTATTCGAATACTCAGATTATTTGAATATTCGATTATTCGAATATTCGATTATTTGAATATTCGATTATTCGAATATTCGATTATTTGAAGAAAATATTCAAATAATTAATTTAAATAGAATAAATTCGACTATTCATTTCACCTGTCAGATTTTATGGCCAACGAAAATGAAAATATTATAATAGTATATAAACTAGTATATAATAGTATATAAATATTATAATAGTAAATATTTTGTAAATTGGTAATACTAGGGCAAGTTTTTGACACCAAATGCAACTTTTTTTACGAGTTCTGAAAACAACGAAAAATTGTATTTTAATTGCATATAGTGAATAATAAGGGAGTTTTAAGCGCAACTTTTCACGTTACCGCAACTTTCCACATATTTGCAGCTTCCGTGCAACTTTTACAAATTACAAGTTAAATACATTTTTTTTTCAATTTTTCCCTGAATTTTTAATTTCCATAAATCTTAAGCCCGTTATGAGCAGCAAATGGTAACTAACCAATAAAAAGCACGTGTTAGTATCCATCGGACGCTAATAATAGAAAACACGTGTTAGTATCCATCAGACGCTTTCTATTGGTTAGCTACCATTTACTAAGTACGACCCTGTACGCGTTATTTTTGAATTGTTTAGTTTTATTTTTGTAAGTTTTTATGATTATTTTAAGATTAATAAATGCAACTTTTTGTGTTTAAAATGCAACAAAAAAATTGCCCTAATTATAATTATTCTATAACAAAATTAAATATGACAATGTATTTATTTATTTTATAAATTTCTATGTGTATATTCTTTATTGTTTTCAAGAAATAAAAAAAAATATAATAAATGCAACTGGTTTTGCTTTAATTGCTACTTTTATGATTAATAAATGCAACTTTTCGTGTTTTAGGTCCGTATGACACGATGCTAAATTTTACATAAAATTTACATGTAAATGGTAACTAACCAATGAAAAACGTCCGATGGGTGCTAATACGCTTTTTCTATTGGTTAGTTACCATTTACATGTAAATTTTATGTAAAATTATGTATCGTGTCATACGGGCTTTAAATGCAACAATAGAATTGCCTTAGTAATAACTTTAATCAGGATTAATACTTAATCAGGCTAATACTTACTCCGGATCAAAGATTATAATTTAGAGAAACCCACCAATTAGATTGATTTATTAAAGGTTAATTTAGATATTTGAATAAATATCTCTCTATATCAAATTACTCGAATACTTCAATTATTTGAATATTCAAATTAATCGAATATTCAGATTAATCGAATATTCAGATTAATCGAATATTATGAACAGCTTTTCGTGAATTTGGGAATAATATCCGACAAAATTCACGATTTTTTTGCAATAATTGCATATATTTCATAAATTTATAACACGTTTTAATTGACATCGTGGTAGTGTAAAACCAACTTCTACTTGTAACCATGGTGTTTTTCTTGGCACCAGTTGGTACCCTGGAGGGCGGCCATGTTGGGGCGCCATGTTCATTTTGATTTTTACTCTCGTAAAGTTTGAACGTTTGTGTATTGTGTCGTGTGTTTTCAATTAAAAATGCTTAAAAACCAAGAAATAATCGTTAAATAATCAATAAATACGACATTGTGGTCGCATCTATCGATGTTCATGGACACGTTGCAAAAAAATCGCAAATTTGATATTGATGGATCACGTGGTAGGTACTATCGCGTTCAGCAAAAAGCGGTATTTATGGGGCGAATTTATAGACAGGCAAGTTTTTCACAATTGTGTGGTTAAGATAAAATATGTCAATATGTGATTTTTGAAAATTTTTGTTTTTTTGAAATTTTTTTACTCCCAGGAGAAAAACAAATTGTGACGAAAAAAGCTTTTTTACTCCCGAAAAACCGGGTGTAAAGTAGTCACTTTACACCCAAAATAACAAAAAAGCTTTTAAAAAACCAAATCACTGAATGAAAGAGCCACAACGTAATAGGAATTTAAGTAAATAAAATACAATAGTAATACAAATTGATCAAGAATTGGCTACAAATATATGAATGAATCAAACAATAAAATCTGAAAATAAATTTTAGCTTATTTAGGAGGGTGGAGTTACCAATGGATTGCTATATAGAAATCGGATCCAATTCCAGACTTTAATTTTTTTTTTTTTTGCTAAATCGATTCACTTTTTTACTTATTGTTCTTACTTTCTGCGTTACTTTCCAGATAAACTAATAGAAATAATTCAATTTGCGATTTAAACTTTCAATTTAAATTTAAATTAATTTCATGGAACTTACTATACGCTTCTTATTAATAATAGATATAAATGTTTTATTGTTTTAAATCGCAGTTTTGGCGTACTAATTTTAACTTTATAACTGTTTGTTTTGGGAATTATATTGTACTTTGTCATTTAGAAGTTAATTAAATTAAAAAAAGAAGTAACAAATCTAAATAAAGTCCTGATTAACAACTAAATTTTATTTATAATTTTACTATAAATAATATACTTTGTTTATCTAGCTTAATAATAGTTATTTATGTACCAAGTCCTGAAAGTGAGTCTTTTTGGTATTATGAGCGTGGAAAATTATAGACTGAGGCGTAGCCGAAGTCTATGACCACGCAAATGCCAAAATGGCACTTTAAGGATATGATGCATTTTGAATTAAATGCACATTTTCTACAAAAAATGTACGATAATAATTATGTTACACGGAATAATTTAACGAAATACGAATGTATAATGACCACGTTGCTAAGCAATGAAATATTTAAAATTCACAAAATACGTCAAAAATATATGTCAAAGTGTACATTTTAGTAGAATTGCACATAAAACATTTGAAGTTTTGACATTTCTGTACTAAAAAGTAAAATATGACGTTTCCGTACTGAAAATAGCTACTTTCAGTATTATTTTGAATATGTGAAGATGTACATTTTAGTACGATTGCACATAATAATTATTTATGTACCAAGTCCTGAAATTGCATCTTTTTGGTATGAGCGTAAAAAATTATAATCCTATGACCACGCAAATGCCAAAAAGACACTTTAAGGATAAAGTGCATACACTATTTTATGTGTAATTGGAATAAAATGCCCACTTTCTGCAAAAAATGTACGATAATAATTATGTTAAAGAACGGAATAATTTAACGAAATACGTATGTATAATGATCCAGTTGCTAAGCAATGAAATATTTAAAATTCACAAAATACGTCAAAAATACTTGTCAAAGTGTACATTTTAATTGGATTGCACATCAAACATTAGGTTATGACATTTCTGTACTAAAAAGTAAAATTTGACAATTCTGTACTAAAAACAGCTACTTTCAGTATTGTTTTGAATATGTGAAAATGTACATTTTAGTACGATTGCACATAAATATTTTTTTAAATAAACTCTATTAAGAGGGGCATTTTTTTCAGGGCCCTTTTAATTTAATCAACAGATGGCGTCTACTTAAATATTTTTATAAAATAAGAGGAATTTGCTATATTTAAAATATAGCAAATTCGTTGAGATAATACTATTCTATAAACAATATTCTTGATCTTAAGCTATTTTGAGTTCGTATTGAGTATGTCAAAACACACTCACTTACAAAAAAAGAAAATTAAACTTTAATTATGAATTGTGTTTTTATAAATAAATATTACAAACTCAAAATAGCTTAAGATCAAGAATATTATTTATAGAATAGTATTATCTCAACGAATTTGCTCTATTTTAAATATAGCAAATTCCTCTTATTTTATAAAAATATTTAAGTAGGCGCCATCTGTTGATTAAATTAAAAGGGCCCTGAAAAAATGCCCTTCTTAACATTGTACAATAATCATTGTTGCTATTATTTATAATTTTGTAAAGTGTAAAGATTGAAATAGAGGCCCTTCATATCCATCAATTCGGTATGAGTGCCCATTTCCGTAACTCTTCCATGATTTATCACGCAAATTAAATCAGCATTCTGAATGGTTGTCAATCTGTGAGCTATAGAAATGCAGGTACGACCAAATTGTGCTTTATCCAAAGCTTCTTGCACAACCTTTTCACTTTCTGCATCCAACGCGGAGGTTGCCTCATCCAAAAGCAAAACTTTGGGGTTCCTAACCAGAGCTCTAGCAATAGCCACCCTCTGTTTTTGCCCGCCAGACAGCTGAGTTCCTTTTTCGCCCAAAATGGTGTCATAACCCTAACAATAAAAATTATGTTTTAATTAATCATAGGAAAGGGGGAGGGGAAGTAGATAATTTTATTTACCAATGGAAGAGAAGTTATGAAGTTATGAATGTTTGCCTGCTTAGCAGCACTGATGATTTCTTCCCTGCTAACCAATCGCCTGTTATCACCATACGCAATGTTATCTGCAATGCTTTTCCTGAAAAGATTTGGTTCCTGAGAAACAATTCCGAAATGCGAACGTAAAGCAAGCAAATTCATTTTTTCGATTCCTTGTTCGTCAACTTCGATCGATCCGGTTGTTGGATCATAAAACCGTTCCAATAATTGAATAATGGTCGATTTCCCACATCCACTGGGTCCGACCAGCGCCACCATTTTACCTTTTAAAACTGACAGGTTCAACCCTTTCAAAATAGTAACAGATGGACGGTTTGGGTAAGAAAAAAACACGTCATTATATTGTATATTTCCGGAATCCTAAAAGCAAAGTTAGTTAAAAATCATTGGGTCTAAAACTAACATACCCATTTTTTGTCAATATCTTGAGAACCATCCACAATTGCAGAAGTTCGGTTTAGCAACTGCAAGATTCTGTCACCGGCAAACAAAGCCTCAGTAAAGTTTGGAATAAAAGCAAGAGCGTTAGCTAACGACATGAAACCGACCATCAAAATTTGGGTTACACTACGAATAAAATTGTAAATTATAAATTGATTTGGTAAACCAATCCTTACATCATCACATGTCCATAGTTGATATGTTCGTTTTTTACCAATATGGCTCCGTAATAAAACGTCGCTGTATAAGAAAAGCTCATGAAACTTCTGGATGAGCCATACACCAAACTTCTAAAGTGAGTGTTCCGTTTTGCCGTACTTAGGTAAGGATACAATTCGTTTATGTACAAATCATGAAAGATCTCTTCGCAGCCCAACGATGCTACAGTTCGGATTCCATTAATGGCTTCAACTGCAATCTACATTTTGGGATAAGCAAAATTATTAAATCAGAATTTTTCTTACCTTTGTAGATTTTTGCAGAGATTCATAGTTTCCTTGACTCTCTTTGGCCACAGCCCTATGTTCCAAACAAACCGCGGCTATGATAACAGGTGCAAAACATAGTGACACGAAAGACAACTTCCATTGGTAAGCGAAAGCTACAGCAATTGCAATTATGATGGAGGTTGCTGCATTTAGTACGGTTCCAATCGGTTGACCTGTTGCTCCTTGTACGCTTGCCGTTTCACTAGAAAGCCGAGCACATAAAGCCCCAACTCCGTTATTCTTATCATCAAACCAACCCATCTCTTGATTTAATATAGTTTTGAACATGAAACTTCTCAATCTCATCGTTAATTTTTCTCCGGCGATCCCAAATGTATAAGTCTTAAAATGCCGTTTAGAAAATAATATGTAATTGAATTTTTAGAATAATTACCTGTATTAAATTTGCAATTCCTGTGACTATACCAAGAATTAGAACAAAAAGAGATAATTTATTGCCTTCCATTTGTGCTTCTGCAGTGTTTTGAATTGCAAAAATCTACAGATAAAAGTACATTAGGAGAAAAAATACTGAGAGTCTGTTTTACTTACTCCAATTACGTTTCCAAATATTATGGAATAGATAGGCATAGAAGCCCCAGTGATAATGGAAGCCAGACAACCAATAGTAATTACCCACCATTCGGGCGAATTATATTTCATGATAGTCTTTAAGGAAGATTTGCCTTCATTGGACTCAGTTTCTTGGACGACCTGGAATAATAAAATTTATGCTATTGCAAATTTTTAAAAATGTTCTTACATTTCCAACTAATAGTGGAATATCATCTCCAAATTCATCGATACTCTCTCGCCTCAAGAAATCTTCCTGATCAATTACAACTAAAACCAAATATTGTAGTAAAATATTGTAACCGGATGAGGCTAAGGTTTTACCAAAAGGTTCAACCACATTGTCGCTATTTGCTTCACTTTCGGAACATTGAGCCATAACCAACTTATAGTAGGCCCCTTTTGCCTGAATCAGAACTGCGTGAGTACCTTCTTCCTGAACTTGACCATCAGCAATTACTATAATCCGGTCTGCTTTTCTAACAGTCGACAAACGATGAGCTACTATTACTGTGGTACATCCATGACTTGCCTAAAAAAAAAACCTCAAAAATTTGGAGTTAACGGTGAGAAGAAGCTTACAGCATCCAAAGCATTTTGGACAACAGCTTCACTTTTAGTGTCTAAAGCTGACGTGGCTTCATCCAATAATAAAATCGCAGGTTCTCGAACCAGTGCTCTTGCGATTGCAATTCTCTGTTTTTGACCACCAGATAACTGAGCTCCTCGTTCCCCAATCATGGTTGAATATCCTTGCGGAAGAGCGATGATGAACTTGTGAGCATTTGCTTTTTTAGCAGCCGCTTCTATTTCATCTTGAGTTGCTTCTAAATAACCGTACTTGATATTTTCAGCAATGGTCGCTTCAAATAGTACCGGTTCTTGTCCAACAACCCCGATATAACTCCTGATCCAGTTTAAGTCCAAATCAGTTATTTTGTTGTTGTCGATGTATATCTAACAATGAGGAAGAATTGAAAAATAGAATTATAAATTGGAAAAACTTACAGATCCAGAATCTGGGTCATAGAACCGTTGAAGTAGCTGAATACATGTAGATTTTCCACAACCAGATGATCCTACTAAAGCGACCGTTTCATTGGGTTGTATGGTTAAATTAAATCCACGCAATATCTGTAAGAATTTACTTGAAACTTTTCATCAAGTTTTGTCATTAAATGGTCAAACGTTTAGTAAGTAAACGGCTAATCGGAAAAATTTGAACAAAGCCAAAGAAAAAAATTTCTGCATGGAGACGTTCATTTGTGAATGTATAAACTCCCTTAATTTTCCGGGGGGTGAGCGGCTAAGATAAAATTATTCAAACTCACAAAATTATTTTAAAAATATTACCAAGCTAGACAAATAACCTAAGGTCGTCCGTAAAAAACCTCTAAATTAGTCGAGGTCGAATAACGAGAAATTTTTTGGTCATATGCAAAGAGGTGATAAATGTCGTCAAACCCACCAAATATCGTCAATGTAAGGAAGTTGCTAAATTTTGCTTGTGATAACTGTTGATAAGTTAAGGTTATTTTTAGCTCCCTAGCTTCAGCGCCCCCAAAGTTTTTTATGTAATTTATTATTATAAATAAGAAAATCAATAAACCTGAGAAATATTTTCTCTAGCTAATTATTGTTTCACTCACTTTGACATCTCTTCTTGAAGGATAATTAAAGTGAACATCCTCAAAAGTAATTTTTCCATTAATTCTTCTCGGTTTTTTACCATTTCCTCTTGACAAGTTAATAATTGGTTGGCTAGCAATAACTTGGAAGATTTTAGCTGCCGCACCTTGAGACATTCCAATTATTTCGATAAAAGGACCTGTCATTCCAAAGTACCACTGGGCAGTTAGAACACTAAATATAACCTAAGTCGAAAAATAAATTAAGGTTTTTCGGAAATTGGTAAGGCTTTATAATACCGTAAACATGTTGCCTGCATCATAGGTTATCTCATTTGCTGGATAACCTCTTTCCTCAAGAACTAACTTCACGCCATACCAAAAAGCTAAAGAAAACCCGGCAAAGGAGAAGAAGCTAATAACGCAAGTGCTCACTCCGTTGAAAAGCGACCTCGTGATGTTGTTGTTTCTCGCCGATTTCAGGAAATTGTTATATCTTTCTTCTTCTTTTGCTTGACCGCCAAATGCGACCACGGTTCTAATCGAAGTCAAAACCTCCTCCGCGATGGTACCAGCATCTCCATATGCTTCGATTTCTTTTCTGGCAAACTTGGAGGATATCTGAAAAAAGCTGATGAGTTATAAATCAAAAATTTTTTAGGATTAATACAAATGAAACAAATCCCATGCAGATCATGGAAATTGGAATTGGCACCATGCAAATTAAAGCCAATAGCCACCCTTTCACCAAAGCTTGAATCAAACTGGATATACAAACACCCCCATAGAAAACTACTATACCGAATTTTTCGCCTAATCCTTCTTCAATTTTTTTCAAGTCGCTAAGAAGCTCAAAATTGTAAAATAAACTACAAAATTTATATCGACTCACTCAGCAATTCTACTCGAAAAGTCCCCGGTTTGGTTTTGGTCATACCAAGAAATGTCTTGGTTTAGGACCGACGATAAAAACAAATTCCTGATCCTGTAGGTCTGGAAAAACAATCAAATTTTGATAATTTTAATTTGTTAACTTACCTGTTTCAGTGCGCTGTAGTTTAGAAAAACCGTTGCAATATAAGTCGCAATGAAAATTATCGCCCCTAATGTGCAAGTGGCTGTCACAAACCAATGCATGTCGGACATTAATTTTTTTTCAGCAGCTTCCATCACTTCTGAATTTGTTCCGTTACTTTCTGATGTATGTACGTATGCAACTATTGCTCCTAAGGCTTTACCAAATGTTAAGGTCGTCAGGCTTTGCGCAGCACTAGCAAACAGGGAAAGAATCACGGCGGCAAAAATTAGAAGCTTGTCCAATAGAGAAGAATATTTAAACTAAAACAAAAAAGAAAAGGTTGTGGTGTACGGTGGTTTAAACGGGGTGCTTACTAATTTATAGTAGGGGATACTGGGGGATCCTCGTCTTTCAGGGACTGCATCGTTTTGTTCCTCTACATTGTTTCTGAAACAGAATTTTAATAAAAAACTTTGGAATTTAACTATCGGTTAGGTAATGGGACGATAAATTTCCATCTTTTGCTTAATATATCTTAAATTAATACTAAAAAGCATTGAGGGTGAAATTTGAAAATTAGCTTCAATATTACAACTGCCAAAAATATTTCTTGATAGCCCTAGTGCAGAAGCATCAAAATGCATCTTAACAATATTAAAAACTTAGTATAAATGTTAGATCAAATTAGTAATATTCATTCACTCAAAATATATAATTAAAAAACATAATATGTACCTATTCATGGTGGATTTTGTCTTCAAGTCTGCTACGTTTGATCGAGGATAGGCTAAGCTGAAGTAACATCAATGGTAATCATTAATTCCTTTCTCACCGCAAAGAAAAGTAGTCACGGGATTTTTGTAACTTTATAATCTTCGTTTACATAACACCAGATTAGCATTTAAAATAACTTTCATGGAAAATATAAAAACATTGTTATATATTTATATCATTTGAATAAAACCGCTCGTGATGTCTTTATCTCAAATATATAATTTTTGTGTAAATTGTTTAATCATTGTTGAAACAATTGGATTACTGCTTACATCAATGTAATAAATATTTGCCAAATTAAAAATTAAACAGATTTATATTTCCCACAGAAAAGTCCATGACAGTTTACAGATTTAAATATTACAGGATATTTGAATTTATTGGTACGAAATACACTAATTAACTTCATAATTTGTTTTACATAACAATCATTTAACTTTGTCTATAATTTATTCCCGAAACACAAACAATTGAATGGTAGCAGTAGGTAGTAATCACACAGATTCAAAAAAAGTGGCAATTGAAAATAAAAATAAAAGAACCGAATCACTGAATAAAAGTGCTATATCATAATACGAATGAAAATAATAGTAGTAATTTCTATTGTAAATAAAATAAAAAAATTCAATACCGAAACTAAATGACCAACAATTGGCTAGAAATACATGTAGTACCAATCAAGTAATAAAATCTGAAAAAGAACTGTTAGTGTAGGAGCCTATTTTGAGAATGGAGTGCTATATAGGGATCGGATCCAAGAGTACAGATGTCCTTTTTTAACATTATTTGGTGGGTTAACTTTGGTTACCATGACATTGTCGTTTACATTCGTATTTATTTTGGGATTTGTCGGATTTTATTGGTAACAGTCGTAATATACTGTGATGATTTACCTATAAAATCCTAGTACTAAAATTAACCTTGGTTAGCTCGCTGCTGTAGTAAACCCTAAGAAAATCTTTCCAGCGATCGTGGTTCAACAAGCTTTTTACTACAACGGCTAAAGCTAAAAAAAAACAATTAAATTTTCAAAAAACAATAATTTCATTGCTTTAATAAATTTTATATCAAAAAAAAAAAAATTATGCTCATACACAAAATTTTGAGTAACAAAAAAATCGTGTAGGGTGTGTTCGGATGATCAAAGGCGCTACCCTCTAACGAATAACCAAAATTCTTCTTTTTTAGCTTCGGAGCACTTCAAAACAGTAAGGCCTGGATTACCTCCATATGAATTAACACAGTATACAGTTAAACTAAAGCTGCATTCACAACCTCAAATTTTAAAATAAGATTTAACCTTGAAAATTTGCTTGTTCCCAAAATTCAACTGGACAGTCTGGACAAGTTTTTAGTAGCGTTAGCTTTTGATTTATGTAGTTTCTAGTTAGTGCTTATGCCTAAAGCGTTTCTTTTTTACGTCAACATTCGTATCTCTACATCAAAACACGTCAAAAAAACAATTTCTATTGTAATCAACTGAAGTACTACAATGTAATTTCATAATAATTTTGACTTCATAATTGTTTGTATTTTAGAATTTTTGTACTTTGTTTTTTGATACAATGATAAAGCAGTTCTAATATTGTAATTTTATTAAAGCTAAATGAGTGACTAATAAAAAATGACGTACGATTTCATATTTGAGTAATAAAAATAAATAAACTCCTGATTACTTACAACTGAACTTTATTTATAATTTTACTATAAATAATATATTATCATACAAATTAGTTTATCTAACTTAGTAAATATTTCTTCAAATTTACTTTACTAACTGTGGCTATTATTTATAATTCTGTAAAGTGTAAAGATTGAAATAAAGGCCCTTCTTATCCATCAATTCGGTGTGTGTGCCCATTTCTGCAACTCTTCCATGATTTATAACGCAAATTAAATCAGCATTCTGAATGGTTGTCAATCTGTGAGCGATAGAAATGCAGGTCCTACCAAATTGTGCTTTATCCAAAGCTTCCTGCACGACCTTTTCACTTTCAGCATCCAACGCGGAGGTTGCCTCATCCAAAAGCAAAACTTTGGGGTTCCTTACAAGAGCTCTCGCAATTGCAACCCTCTGTTTTTGCCCGCCAGAGAGCTGAGTCCCTTTTTCACCTAATATGGTTTCATAACCCTGACAATAAAAATTTTGGGTTTTTTAATTATGAAATGAGGGGTGATGTAGATTATTTTATTTACCACTGGAAGAGAAGTTATAAAGTTATGAATGTTTGCCTGCTTGGCAGCACTGATGATTTCTTCCCTGCTAACCAACCGCCTGTTATCACCATACGCAATGTTATCCGCAATACTTTTCCTGAAAAGATTAGGTTCCTGAGAAACAATTCCGAAATGCGAACGCAAAGCAAGCAAATTCATTTTTCCGATTTTTTGTTCGTCAACTTCGATCGATCCAGCTGTTGGATCGTAAAACCGTTCCAACAATTGCACAATTGTTGATTTTCCACAACCACTCGGTCCGACCAACGCCACCATTTTACCTTTTAAAACCGACAGGTTCAACCCTTTCAAAATAGTAACAGATGGACGGTTTGGGTAAGAAAAAAACACGTCATTATAATGTATATTTCCGGTATCCTAAAAGAAAAGTTAGCCTGAAATTTTTACGTGTAAAACTAACTTACCCATTTTGCGTCAATATTTTTAGAACCATCTACAATTAGAGAAGATCGATTTAGCAACTGGAAGATTCTGTTACCGGCCGCTAAAGCTTCAGTAAAGTTTGGAATAAAAGCAAGAGCATTAGCTAACGCCATGAAACCGACCATCAAAATTTCCACAACACTACAAAAAAATTTGTAAATCATAAATTAATTTGGTAAACCAATTCCTACATCAACACACGTCCAAAGCTGATATGTTCGTCTCTTATCAATATAGCTCCGTAAAACAATGCAACTGTATAAGAAAAGCACATTAAACTTCTGGATAAGCCGTATACAAGACCTCTGTAGTGAGTGTTCCATTTTGCCTTACGTTGATAAGGATGCAGTTCGTTCATGTACAAATCATGAAAGACCTGTTCGCAGCCCAACGATGTTACAGTTCGGATTCCGTTGATGGCTTCAACTGCAATCTAAATTTAGGGATGAGCAACATTATCACATCAAAATTATTTTTACCTTTGTCGATTTTTGGAGAGATTCGTAGTTTCCCTGGCTCTCGTTGGTCAGAGCCCTTTGCTCTAAACAAACGGAGGCAATCATAAAAGGTGCAAAACATAAAGTCACAAAGGTAAGCTTCCACTGGTAGCAGAAAGCTACAGCAATTGAAAAAATGACGGTGGTTGCTGCACTTAGTATGGTCCCAATCGGTTGACCAGTTGCTCCTTGTACGCTTGCTGCTTCACCAGATAGCCGAGCACATAAAGCCCCAACTCCGTTATCTTTATCATCAAACCAACCTATCTCCTGATTTAATATCGCCTTGAACATAAAACTTCTCAATCTCATTGTTAACCGTTCGCCGGCAATCCCGAAAGTATAAATCTAAAAATGCCGTTTCAAAATGTGTTTGAATTTTTGGCATAACTACCTGTATTAGATTAGTAATTCCCGTGACTATACCAAGACAGAGAACAAAAAGAGATAATTTGTTTCCTTCCATTTGTGCTTCAGCAGTGTTTTGCATCGTAAAAACCTATGGAAAAAAGTAAAGTTAAGCCTATTACAAAGAAAAAACTGAGAGTATGATTAGCTTACTCCAATTACGTTTCCAAATAATATTGAATAGATAGGCATAGAAGCCCCAGAAATAATGGAAGTCAGACAACCAATAGTAATTATCCACCATTCGGGTGAATTGTATTTCATGATGGTCCTTAAGGAAGATTTGTCTTTATTGGACTCAGTTTCTTGTACAAACTGAAATGATAAAATTTATGCTAATCTAAATTTTTAAATCTGTTCTTTCTTACATTTTCAACTAACAGAGGTATATCTTCTCCAAACTCATCAATACTATCTCGCCTCAAGAAATCTTCCTGTTCAGTTTTAACTAAAACGAAATATTTTAGTAAATATTGTAACCTGATGAGGCTAAGGTCTTACCAAGAGGTTGAACCACATTGTTGCCATTTTCTTCACTTTCAGTACATTGAGCCATAACCAACTTATGGTAAGCCCCTTTTGCCTGAATCAGAGCTTCATGAGAACCTTCTTCCTGAACTTGACCGTCAGCAACTACTATGATTCGGTCTGCTTTTCTAACAGTCGACAAACGATGAGCTACTATTATTGTGGTGCATCCATGACTTGCCTAAAAATAAAATCTCAAAAATCTGGAGATAACGGTAAAAAGAAGCTTACAGCATCCAAAGCAGTTTGAACAACAGCTTCACTCTTAGTGTCTAACGCTGATGTAGCTTCGTCCAATAATAAAATCGCAGGTTCTCGGACCAGCGCTCTTGCGATTGCAATTCTCTGTTTTTGACCACCAGATAACTGAGCTCCTCGTTCCCCAATCATGGTTGAATAACCTTGCGGAAGAGCGATGATGAACTTGTGAGCATTTGCTTTTTTAGCAGCCTCTTCTATTTCATCTTGAGTTGCTTCTAAATAACCGTACTTGATATTTTCAGAAATAGTCGCTTCAAATAGTACCGGTTCTTGTCCAACAACTCCGACATAACTCCTGATCCAGTTCAAGTCCAAATCTGTTATTTTGTTGTTGTCGATGTATACCTATCAATGAGAAAGAATTGAAAAATAGAATTTTAAATTGGAAAAACTTACAGATCCAGAATCTGGGTCATAGAACCGTTGGAGCAGCTGAATGCACGTCGATTTTCCACAACCAGAAGATCCTACTAAAGCAACCGTTTCATTGGGCTGTATGGTTAAATTGAATCCACGTAAGACCTGTAAAAATTTGCTTTAGCTCTCCATCAAGTTTTATCATAAAAACTAATAAGTGATAATAGGGAAATTTTTGTAATACCGATGTAAAGTGGCACTTTTTTCAATAATTCTGGGACTATCTGTTAAATTTATTCCAAGCTGCGCTACGCTCCATGGTCTAGGTAACACTTTTAAGTTGTTTTTGTAAATTTGGAAGAAGGGAGGCTTATCAGAACTCTTAGATCATTCTAAGATACGAGATGTACTAAAATTTTTCCAAAACTTCACGAGGGTACTGATAATGTAAAGGACATTTCAATAGTTGTCCTTAAGTAATAATGAATTAATGGACGTTCAAATTGAAAAGGATTTACTGAAAGTGAGGTACATAATTAAAATTAGAGAACAATAATTAATTATTGAAGTATAAAACTAAAAGGGGTTCCTTCCGTTTAGTTATAAAAAAGATCTCAAAAATTTTTCGGGGCAGAAAGTCTAATGTCTTTGTCAAAAGTTAGAGCTCAATTTCTTTGCAATTTTCATGTTTTCCCTTTTTAATCCCTTACCGAGTTCACCTGGCAGTTTTTCTATAAGTTGATAAATCATTGCTTAGGGAAATTTCTCAATAAACTTCAAAAATACTAAACTTTCCCACGCTCATCAATATTTTACTCACATTGACGTCTCTCCTTGAAGGATAATTAAAATAAACCTCTTTAAAAGTAATTTTTCCATTAATTCTTCTAGGTTTTTTACCGTTTCCTTTTGACAGGTTAATAATTGGTTGGCTAGCAATAACTTGGAAGATTTTAGCTGCCGCCCCTTGAGACATTCCAATTATTTCGATAAATGGACCTGTCATTCCAAAGTACCACTGGGCAGTTACCACACTGAATATAACCTAGGTCAAAAAATAAATTAAAATTTTCTAAAAATTGGTAAGACTTTGGTAACTAATACCGTAACCATGTTGCCTGCATTGTAAGTTATCTCACCAGCGGGATAGTCTTTTTGTTTAAGAACTAAGGTCACGCCATACCAAAACGCTAAGGAAAACCCGGAAAAGGAAAAGAAGGTTATAACGCAAGTGCTCACTCCGTTGAAAAGCGACCTCTTGATGTTGTTATTTCTCGCCGACTTCAGAAAATTGTTATATCTTTCTTCTTCTTTTGCTTGACCGCCAAATGCGACGACGGTTCTAATCGAAGTCAAAACTTCTTCCGCGATGGTACCAGCATCACCATATGCTTCGATTTCTTTTCTTGCAAACTTAGAAGATATCTGAAAAAAAACTCATGAGTTATAACCCAAATTTTTTTTAAGGTTATTACAAATGAAACAAATCCCATGCAGATCATGGAAATCGGAATTGGCACCATGCAAATTAAAGCCAATAGCCACCCTTTCACCAAAGCTTGAATTAAACTGGATATACAAACACCTGCGTAGAAAAGCACTAGACCGAATTTTTCGCCTAATCCTTCTTCAACTTTTTTCAAATCGCTAAAAATCTCAAAATAGTAAAATAGGCTGTAAAATTTATATCGACTCACTCAGCCATTCTACTCGAAAAGTCCCCGGTTTGGTTTTGGTCATACCATGAAATGTCTTGGTTTAGAACCGACGACAAAAATAAATTCCTGATCCTGAAGGTCTAGAAAAACAATCAAATTTTGATCACCAAATTTGTCAACTTACCTGTCTCAGTGCGCTGTAGTTGAGGAAAACCGTTGCTATATAAGTCCCAATGAAAATTACCGCCCCTATTGTGCAAGTAGCTGCCACAAACCAATGCATCTCAGATATTAATTTTTTTTCAGCTGCTTCCATCACCTCTGGAATAGTACCGTTAATGTCCCACGTATGTACGTATGCTACTATGGCCTCTGTGGCTTCACCAAATGTTAGCGATATCAGGGTGTACGCTGCACTAGCCAAAAAAGAAAAACCAACGGCGACAAAAATTAGAAATTTATCCAAGAGAGTAGAATATTTAAACTAAAATAAATAAGAAAAAGTTTTTTGGTGTTCGGAGGTTTGATCGGTGCTTACTAATTTATAGTAGGGAATGCTGGGTAGTGCTCTTCTTTCAGGAACTTCATCGGCTTGTTCCTCCGCGTTGTTTCTGAAATAGAATTCCAATATAAAACTTTTAAATTAAACACTGTACCACAACTGTGGTAGAATCAAACCGCTTTACACTACAATCCATAAAGTAGGTACTACTGTTAAATTTTCCGACTATTTTTCTTTTAAGACACGGAGAATATGAATTTATTTTAACCAACAATTATTCTGTTGATCCCTTTGTAAAATCTAAATCAGTAATCTTAAAAATGTTATACTAGTTCTAAATTAATAAAAAAAGCATTGGTGGTGATTTCTTGATAATTCTAGTGCAGAATCAGCAAAGTGCGTCTTACAATATTAAAAATTGGGTAAAATATTGGATCCGATTATGAATATTTATTTACCTAAAATATATAATTAAATAAAATATTATGTACCTACCTATTCATGGTGGATTTTGCCTTAAAGTCTGCTACGTTTGATTGATGAAGAACCAGGTTGAAGTAATATTATTAGGAATATGTTATTTCTTTCTCACCGCAAAGAAAAGTAATCACGCGATTATTGTATTTTTATAATTTTCGTTTACAAAACACCAGATTAGCATTTAAAATAACTTTCATGGATAATACAATGACATTTTTATATGTTCAAATAATTTGTTATATCTGGGGAAGGCAGATATAACATATGGTTGGTGATATATATAACTCAAATATAACTTTTGTGTAAATTTTTTAATCACTGCGGAAACAATTGGATTTTGTAGATTATTTTGTAGATCAATGTAACAAATATTTACTAAATTAAATTATTTTTCAATTTTATAGAGATTTATATTTTCCACGGAAAAGTCAATGATAGTTTACATTCTCGAATTTTACAGAATATTTGGATTTATTGATACTAAATGCAATAATAACTACGAGATTAACAGAGAAATCCAAAATTACCATAAGTTGCAGACAACTTAGGGTTTATAATATTTTTGTTTTTTTACTTAATTTATTGTAAAAGTGTTAATATTTTTGTAAAGTTCCAGAATATTGGTACAACTATTTTTTTTTTAATTTAAGTAAAATATTGCTCTAAAATCAAGAATTACCATTTTCAGACATATTTATATTAGGTCATGGAATTTTTTCATTATTTTTTTATGTTTATAATACTTAGTACTATTAATCGTTTCATAAAGTTTTTAAATATTTTAATAAAATTTATATTTTATCAAAATAGTTTAAATAAATTTAAAAAAATTTAAATAAAAAATTGTACTGAAATCAAAAATTACCATAAATTTCAAAAAACTTAGGGTTTACGATTTTTTTATTATTTTTTTTGTATTTACTATATAAACGTAAGTCGTTTCATAAAGTTTCAGGACATTTGCATAAATTATACTATTCATCAAAAAAATTGCAATGAAATCTAAAATGCCATAAATTTCGGACAAATTCGTGCCTAGAATTTTTTCATTAAATTTGCCTTATTTAATACATCAGTATTAATCGTTTTTTGAAGTTGCAGAATATTTAAATAAAGTTTAATTTTTATCAAAAAAAATTTCAGCGAAACCCAAAAATTATCATATATTTCAGACAAATTTAGGTTTAGAATTTTTTTACTAGTTTTTCTCTACTTATTATAATTGTATTAATATTTTTGTAAAGTTCCAAAATCTTTGTACAACTTTAATGTTTTATTCAAAAATTTAAATAAAAAATTGAACTGATATCAAAAATTCCATAAATTTCGCACAAATTGGTGCGCAGAATTTTTTTATTATTTTTGCTGTATTTACTACAGCAGTATTAATCGTTCCTTAAAGTTTCAATATATTTGAATAAAATTTAATTCTTATCAAAAAAATTGCATTGAAATCAAAAATTATCATATATTTCAGACAAATTAGGTCTTAGAATTTTTTAATTATTTTTTCTGTGTTTAATATACTAATATTAATCGTTTCATTTAATTTCAGAATATTTCAATAAAATATAATATTTCTCAAAAAAAAATTGCACTGAAATCAAAAATTATAATAAATATCAGACAAATTATGACCTACATTTTTTTTATTAATTTTTCTGTGTTTATTATAGTAGTATTAATAGTTTATTGAATTATCAGAATATTTAAATAAAATTTATTTTTTATCAAAAAATTTCTAGCGAAAACCAAAAATTATCATATGTTTCAGACAATTTTAGGTTTAGAATTTTTTTACTAGTTTTTCTCTACTTATTCTAATTGTATTAATATTTTTGTAAAGTTCCAAAATCTTTGTACAACTTTTATGTTTTATTCAAAAATTTAAATAGAAAATTGAACTGATATCAAAAATTCCATAAATTTCGCACAAATTGGTGCGTAGAATTTTTTTATTATTTTTGCTGTATTTACTACAGCAGTATTAATCGTTTCTTGAAGTTTCAAAACATTTGAATAAAATTTAATTTTTATCAAAAAAATTGCATAGAAATCAAAAATTATCGTATATTTCAGACAAATTAGGACTTAGAATTTTTTTATTAATTTTTCTGTGTTTACTATACTATTATTAATCGTTTCATTTAATTTCAAAATATTTGAATAAAAATTAATATTTCTCAAAAAAAAATTGCACTGAAATCAAAAATTATAATAAATTTCTGACAAATTATGATCTAAATTTTTTTTATTATTTTTTCTGTGTTTATTATAGTAGTATTAATCTTTTATTAAATTTTCAAAATATTTGAATAAAATTTATTTTTTATCAAAAAATTTGCAGCGAAATCCAAAGCTTATCATATATTTCAGACAAAGGACCCCGCTACGGCCTTATGGGTTTTGGGTCCCAGTCAAATTTAACCAAAATTTAGGATATTGTAGTTCATAATATGCTGATAAAAAGTGTCAATGGGCACAAAGCCAAAAAATGGACAGTTTTCGAGATATACAGCATTAAAGAGTTATTCTAGTCATTCTATGAAACACACAATGATAAAGTCAAAAACCATACCACCTAGAAAAAAAAATACTGCCGTGTAGAAGATAAAATTCTAAAGAAGATAGCGTTTTTTGCATCGCTCTAGCTAGTGTATTACATAACCTAAAAAATTAAACAAAGTCGAAAGAGCGGTTTCTTGAAATTAAAAAAAAATGAATTTTCCAACAAAAAAAAAGTTAAATGAAAAAGTTGTAGAAAATAAGTTGTAGAAAGTTAAAATACTGATTCATTACTTATTTTCTGAGAAAAACAAAAAATGCCGTCAAAATTTGCCGTTTTTGTTCTTTTTCTTAAATCGTAAGAAATCGCATTTTCGACTTTGTTTAATTTTTTAGGTTATGTAATACACTAGCTAGAGTGATGCAAAAAACTCTATCTTTTTTAAAATTCTTTCATCTACACAGCCCTATTTTTTGTTTCCGGATAGTATCGATTTTGACTATATCATTGTGTCTTTCGTAGAATGACTGGAAAAACTTTGTAATGCCTTATATCTCGGAAACTGTCCATTTTTGACTTTGTGCCCATGGACACTTTTTATCAGCATGTTATAAACTACAATATCCTACATTATGGTTAAATTTGACTGGGACCCAAAACCCATAAGGCCGTAGCGGGGTCCTTTAGGTTTAGAATTTTTTTAATAGTTTTTCTCTACTTATTATAATTGTATTAATATTTTTGTATAGTTCCAAAATATTTGTACACCTTTTATGTTTTTTTTTCAATATATAATTAAAAAATTGAACTGAAATCACAAATACTATAAATTTCGCACAAATTGGTGCGTAGAATTTTTTTATTATTTTTGCTGTATTTACTACAGCAGTATTAATCGTTTCTTGTAGTTTCAAAATATTTGAATACTATTTAATTTTTATCAAAATAATTGCACTGAAATCAAAAATTGTCATATATTTCAGACAAATTAGGTCTTAGAATTTTTTCATTATTTTTTCTGTGTTTACTATACTACTATTAATCGTTTTATTTAATTTCAGAATATTTGTTTAAAATTTAATATTTCTCAAAAAAATGCACTGAAATCAAAAATTATACTAAATTTCAGACAAATTATGACCTACATTTTTTTTATTAATTTTTCTGTGTTTATTATAGTAGTATTATTCGTTTAGTAAATTTTCAGAATATTTGAATAAAATTTATTTTTTATCAAAAAATTTGCAGAGAAATCCAAAAATTATCATATATTTCAGACAAATTTAAGCTTAGAATTTTTTTACGATTTTATGCTACTTATTATAATTGTATTAATAATTTTGTAAAGTTCCAAAATATTTGTACAACTTTTATGTTTTATTCAAAATTTTAAATAAAAAATTGAACTGAAATCAAAAATACCATAAATTGCGGACAAATTGATGCATAGAATTTTTTTATTTTTTTTGCTGTATTTACTACAGCTGTATTAATCGTTTCTTGAAGTTTCAAAATATTTGAATAAAATTTAATTTTTATCAAAAAAATTGCACTGAAATCTAAAATTTTCATATAATTCAGACAAATTAGGTGTTAAAATTTTTTTATTGTTTTTTCTGTGTTTACTATACTACTATTAATCGAATCATTTAATTTCAGAATACTTGAATAAAATTTAATATTTCTCAAAAAAAATTGCACTGAAATCAAAAATTATAATAAATTTCAGACAAAGTATAACCTTAATTTTTTTCATTATTTTTTCTGTGTTTATTATAGTAGTATTAATCGTTTAGTAAATTTTCAGAATATTTGAATAAAATTTATTTTTTATCAAAAAATTTGCAGAGAAATCCAAAAATTATCATATATTTCAGACAAATTTAGGTTTAGAATTTTTTTACCAGTTTTTCTCTACTAATTATAATTGTATTAATATTTTGTAAAGTTCCAAAATATTTGTACAACTTTTATGTTTTATTCAAAAATTTAAATATAATAAATTGAACTGAAATCAAAAATACCATTAATTTCGGACAAATTGGCGCGTAGAATTTTTTTATTATTTTTGCTGTATTTACTACAGCAGTATTAATCGTTTCTTAAAGTTTCAAAATATTTGAATAATATTTAATATTTATCAAAAAAATTGCACTGAAATCAAAAATTGTCGTATATTTCAAACAAGTTAGGTCTTAGAATTTTTTCATAATTTTTTCTGTGTTTACTATACTACTATTAATCGTTTCAATCAAATTCAGAATATTTGAATAAAATTTAATATTTCTCAAAAAAAATTGCACTGAAATCAAAAATTATAATAAATTTCAGACAAATTATGACCTAAAGTTTTTTTATTATTTTTTCTGAGTTGATTAAAGTAGTATTCATCTTTTATTAAATTTTTAAAATATTAAAAATAAAATTTATTTTTTATCAAAAAATTTGCAGAGAAATCCAAAAATTATCATATATTTCGGACAAATTTAGGCTTAGAATTTTTTTACTATTTTTTTCTACTTATTGTAATTGTATTAATATTTATGTAAACTTCCAAAATATTTGTACAATTTTTATGTTTGATTCAAAAATTTAAAGAAAACATTGAACTGAAATCAAAAATACTATAAATTTCAGACAAATTGGTGGGTATAATTTTTTTTATTATTTTTGCTGTATTTACTACAGCAGTATTAATCGTTTATTAAAGTTTCAAAATATTTGAATAATATTTAATTTTTATCAAAAAAATTGCACTGCAATCAAAAATTATCATTTATTTCAGACAAATTTAGGTTTAGAATTTTTTTACCAGTTTTTCTCTACTAATTATAATTGTATTAATATTTTGTAAAGTTCCAAAATATTTGTACAACTTTTATGTTTTATTCAAAAATTTAAATATAAAATTGAACTGAAATCAAAAATACCATAAATTTCGGACAAATTGGCGCGTAGAATTTTTTTATTATTTTTGCTGTATTTACTACAGCAGTATTAATCGTTTCTTAAAGTTTCAAAATATTTGAATAATATTTAATATTTATCAAAAAAATTGCACTGAAATCAAAAATTGTCGTATATTTCAAACAAGTTAGGTCTTAGAATTTTTTCATAATTTTTTCTGTGTTTACTATACTACTATTAATCGTTTCAATCAAATTCAGAATATTTGAATAAAATTTAATATTTCTCAAAAAAAATTGCACTGAAATCAAAAATTATAATAAATTTCAGACAAATTATGACCTAAATTTTTTTTATTATTTTTTCTGAGTTGATTAAAGTAGTATTCATCTTTTATTAAATTTTTAAAATATTAAAAATAAAATTTATTTTTTATCAAAAAATTTGCAGAGAAATCCAAAAATTATCATATATTTCGGACAAATTTAGGCTTAGAATTTTTTTACTATTTTTTTCTACTTATTGTAATTGTATTAATATTTATGTAAACTTCCAAAATATTTGTACAATTTTTATGTTTGATTCAAAAATTTAAAGAAAACATTGAACTGAAATCAAAAATACTATAAATTTCAGACAAATTGGTGGGTATAATTTTTTTTATTATTTTTGCTGTATTTACTACAGCAGTATTAATCGTTTATTAAAGTTTCAAAATATTTGAATAATATTTAATTTTTATCAAAAAAATTGCACTGCAATCAAAAATTATCATTTATTTCAGACAAATTTAGGTTTAGAATTTTTTTACCAGTTTTTCTCTACTAATTATAATTGTATTAATATTTTGTAAAGTTCCAAAATATTTGTACAACTTTTATGTTTTATTCAAAAATTTAAATATAAAATTGAACTGAAATCAAAAATACCATAAATTTCGGACAAATTGGCGCGTAGAATTTTTTTATTATTTTTGCTGTATTTACTACAGCAGTATTAATCGTTTCTTAAAGTTTCAAAATATTTGAATAATATTTAATATTTATCAAAAAAATTGCACTGAAATCAAAAATTGTCGTATATTTCAAACAAGTTAGGTCTTAGAATTTTTTCATAATTTTTTCTGTGTTTACTATACTACTATTAATCGTTTCAATCAAATTCAGAATATTTGAATAAAATTTAATATTTCTCAAAAAAAATTGCACTGAAATCAAAAATTATAATAAATTTCAGACAAATTATGACCTAAATTTTTTTTATTATTTTTTCTGAGTTGATTAAAGTAGTATTCATCTTTTATTAAATTTTTAAAATATTAAAAATAAAATTTATTTTTTATCAAAAAATTTGCAGAGAAATCCAAAAATTATCATATATTTCGGACAAATTTAGGCTTAGAATTTTTTTACTATTTTTTTCTACTTATTGTAATTGTATTAATATTTATGTAAACTTCCAAAATATTTGTACAATTTTTATGTTTGATTCAAAAATTTAAAGAAAACATTGAACTGAAATCAAAAATACTATAAATTTCAGACAAATTGGTGGGTATAATTTTTTTTATTATTTTTGCTGTATTTACTACAGCAGTATTAATCGTTTATTAAAGTTTCAAAATATTTGAATAATATTTAATTTTTATCAAAAAAATTGCACTGCAATCAAAAATTATCATTTATTTCAGACAAATTAGGTCTTAGAATTTTTTCATTATTTTTACTGTGTTTACTATACTGTTATTAATCGTTTCAATCAATTTCAGAATATTTGAATAAACTTTAATATTTCTCAAAAAATTTGCACTGAAATCAAAAATTATACTAAATTTCAGACAAATTATGACCTAAATTTTTTTTATTATTTTTTCTGAGTTGATTAAAGTAGTATTCATCTTTTATTAAAATTTCAAAATATTAAAAATAAAATTTATTTTTTATTAAAAAATTTGCAGAGAAATCCAAAAATTATCATATATTTCGGACAAATTTAGGCTTAGAATTTTTTTACTATTTTTTTCTACTTATTGTAATTGTATTAATATTTATGTAAACTTCCAAAATATTTGTACAATTTTTATGTTTGATTCAAAAATTTAAAGAAAACATTGAACTGAAATCAAAAATACTATAAATTTTAGACAAATTGGTGGGTATAATTTTTTTTATTATTTTTGCTGTATTTACTACAGCAGTATTAATCGTTTATTAAAGTTTCAAAATATTTGAATAATATTTAATTTTTATCAAAAAAATTGCACTGAAATCAAAAAATATCATTTATTTCAGACAAATTAGGTCTTAGAATTTTTTCATTATTTTTTCTGTGTTTACTATACTGTTATTAATCGTTTCAATCAATTTCAGAATATTTGAATAAAATGTATTATTTCTCAAAAAAATTGCACTGAAATCAAAAATTATAATAAATTTCAGACAAATTATGACCTAAATTTTTTTTATTATTTTTTCTACGTTTATTATAGTAGTAATCAACTTTTATTAAATTTTTAAAATATTGAATAAAATTTATTTTTTATCAAAAAATTTGCAGAGAAATCCAAAAATTATCATATATTTCAGACAAATTTAGGTTTAGAATTTTTTACTAATTTTTTCTACTTATTATAATTGTATTAATATTTTTGTAAAGTTCCAAAATATTTGTACAACTTTTATGTTTTATTCAAAAATTTAAATAAAAAATTGAACTGAAATCAAAAATACCAAAAATTTCAAACAAATTAGTACCTAGAATTTTTTTATTATTTTTTCTGTGTTTACTATACTGACATTAATCGTTTTATTCAATTTCAGATTGTTTGTTTAAAATTTAATATTTCTCAAAAAAAATTGCACTGAAATCAAAAATTATCATTTATTTCAGACAAATCAGGTCTTAGAATTTTTTCATTATTTTTTCTGTGTTTACTATACTGTTATTAATCGTTTCAATCAATTTCAGAATATTTGAATAAAATTTAGTATTTCTCAAAAAAATTTCACTGAAATCAAAAATTATAATAAATTTCAGACAAATTATGACCTAAATTTTTTTTATTTTTTTTTCTGCGTTTATTATAGTAGTATTCATCTTTTATTAAATTTTCAAAATATTGAATAAAATTTATTTTTTATCAAAAAATTTGCAGAGAAATCCAAAAATTATCATATATTTCAGACAAATTTAGGTTTAGAATTTTTTTACTAGTTTTTCTCTACTAATTATAATGGTATTAATATTTTTGTAAAGTTCCAAAATATTTGTACAACTTTTTGTTTTATTCAAAAATTTAAATAAAAAATTGAACTGAAATCAAAAATACCATAAATTTTAAACAAATTAGTACCTAGAATTTTTTATTATTTTATCTGTGTTTACTATACTACCATTAATCGTTTCATTCAATTTCAGAATATTTGTTTAAAATTTAAAATTTCTCAAAAAAAATTGCACTGAAATCAAAAATTATAATAAATTTCAGACAAATTATGACCTAAATTTTTTTTATTATTTTTTCTGTGTTTATTATAATAGTATTAATCTTTTGTTAAACTCTCAAAATATTTTAATAAAATTTATTTATTATCAAAAAATTTGCAGAGAATTCCAAAAATTATCATATATTTCAGACAAATTTAGGTTTAAAATTTTTTTACTAGTTTTTCTCTAGTTATTATAATTGTATTAATATTTTTGTAAAGTTCCAAAATATTTGTACAACTTTTTGTTTTATTCAAAAATTTAAATAAAAAATTGAACTGAAATCAAAAATACCAAAAATTTCAAACAAATTAGTACCTAGAATTTTTTTATTATTTTATCTGTGTTTACTATACTACTATTAAACGTTTCATTCAATTTCAGAATATTTGTTTAAAATTTAAAATTTCTCAAAAAAAATTGCACTGAAATCAAAAATTATAATAAATTTCAGACAAATTATGAGCTAAATTTTTTTAATTATTTTTTTTTATTTATTATGGAAGTATTAATCGTTTATTGAATTTTCAGTATATTAATAAAATTTTATTTTATCAAAAAATTCGCAAAGAAATCCAAAATTATGATATATTTCATACAACTTAGGGCATAGAATTTTTTTACTTTTTTTTGTAGGTACTGTAGGAATATTATTCGTTTCATTAAGTTTCAAGATATTTGAAAAAAATTAAAAAAAACAATCGCACAAAAATCCGAAATTACCATAAATTTTTGACAATTTAGATCTTAGAATGTTTTTATTATTTGTCCTCTATTTATTGTAATATAGTAATAATATTTTAGTAAAGTTCGAAGATAATAAATTGAATAATATTTATGTATGTTTTATTCAAAAATTTAAATAAAACATTACACTGAAATCAAAAATACTATAAATTTCAGACAAATTGGTGCTTAGAATTTTTTCTAAAAAAGAAAGACATTCTTTTCCTGTATTTCCTCTAGCGATTCTTTACTACATCAATCTGTACAAAAATTTTTCAACTATTTTCAGAAGGTCTTTAGATGACCTTTAGATTGAATCTTAGATACATACAAGGCGTATACATATGAAGAAGAACCAGGACGACCTCTCTTTGATTTTCTATTCTTCCTAGATAGATTTCTAAATTTTTTTTCAGATCATTTGATACTTTCATTACCGAGAGAGAGGATAGCCACTACCGCTACTTTCTTTCAATATTATTTGGTGGATTAACTTTCGTTGCCATCAAAATATCATTTACATTCGTTTTTATTTTAAAATTTGTCGGACTTTATAGGTAATAGACCTATAATATACAATAAGGGTTGGTTTACACTAAACTTTTTCATGAATGAACACGGAATACATTTAAACTAAAGCTGCATTTACAACCTTGCATAATGCTAAGAAATATCATTACGGCTTATTAGGTTAGTTACATAGAAGATTTACTTGTTCCCAAACAATCAGTTGGGGAGTCTAAATTGAGTCTAAATTAAGACAGCAATTTCTTCTGTAATCAACTGGTACAATGATTAAGCAGTTCCAATTGTAACTAAATGAGTCACATTATTGAATATTTCGTACGATTTAATATTTGACGTAACAAATAAAAATAAGCTCATGTTTACTTACAACTAAACAACTAAAAATAACAAATTGTTTATCTATTTTAACAAATATATCTTTAAATACACTTTATTAACATTATATGTATAATAATAATTATTGGGGCTATTATTTATAATTTTGTAAAGTGTAAAGATTGAAATAAAGGCCCTTCTTATCCATCAATTCGGTGTGGGTGCCCATTTCCGTAATTCTTCCATGATTTAACACGCAAATTAAATCAGCATTCTGAATGGTTGTCAATCTGTGAGCGATAGAAATGCAAGTCCGACCAAATTGTGCTTTATCCAAAGCTTCCTGAACGACCTTTTCACTTTCTGCATCCAACGCGGAGGTTGCCTCATCCAAAAGCAACACTCTGGGGTTTCTAACCAGAGCTCTCGCAATAGCCACCCTCTGTTTTTGCCCGCCAGACAGCTGAGTTCCTTTTTCGCCCAAAATAGTTTCATAACCCTAACAATAAAAATTTTCTTTTAATTAATCATAAGAAAGACGGTGGAGAAGTAGATCATTTTATTTACCAATGGAAGAGAAGTTATGAAGTTATGTATGTTTGCCTGCTTGGCAGCACTGATGATTTCTTCCCTTCTAACCAAACGTCTGTTATCACCATACGCAATGTTATCCGCAATACTTTTCTTGAAAAGATTTGGTTCCTGAGAAACAATTCCGAAATGCGAACGCAAAGCAAGCAAATTCATTGTTTCGATTCCTCGTTCGTCAACTTCGATGGATCCGGTTGTTGGATCGTAAAACCGTTCCAATAATTGAATAATAGTCGATTTCCCACATCCACTAGGTCCGACCAACGCCACCATTTTACCTTTTAAAACCGACAGGTTCAACCCTTTCAAAATAGGAACAGATGGACGATTTGGGTAAGCAAAAAACACGTCATTGTAATGTATTTCTCCGGTATCCTAAAAGAAAAGTTGGTCAAAAAACTTTTGTGTCTATAAACCAAACATACCCATTTCTCGTCTATATTTGGAGAACCATCTACAATTGCAGAAGTTCGGTTAAGCAACTGAAAGATTCTGTTACCAGCAGCTAAAGCTTCAGTAAAGTTTGGAATAAAAGCAAGAGCATTAGCTAACGCCATAAAACCGATCATCAAAATTTCTACTACACTACAAAAAAAATTGGTAAGTCATAAATTGATGTGGTAAACCAATTCCTACATAATCACACGGCCCAAGCTGATATGTTCGTCTTTTACCAATACGGCTCCGTAATACAATGCCGCTGAATAAGAAAAGAACATCAAACTTCTGGATAAGCCGTATACCAGACCTCTGTAGTGAGTGTTCCGTTTTGCCTTACTTTGATAAGGATACAATTTGTTCATGTACAAATCATGAAATATCTGTTCGCATCCCAATGATGTTATAGTTCGGATTCCGTTGATGGCTTCAACTGCAATCTAAATTTCGGGATGAGCAACATTATCAAATCAGAATTTTTTTTACCTTTGTAGATTTTTCGAAGGATTCGTAGTTTCCCTGGCTCTCGTTGGCCAGAGCTCTTTGCTCTAAATAAATGGAGGCTATCATGAAAGGTGCAAAACACAAAACAACAAACGTTAGCTTCCATTCGTAGGAAAAACCTACAGCAATTGAAATTATGATAGTGGTTGCTGCATTTAACATGGCTCCAACAGGTTGACCTGTTGCTCCCTGTACGCTTGCCGTTTCACCAGATAGCCGAGCACATAAAGCCCCAACTCCGTTAGCTTTATCATCAAACCAACCCATCTCCTGATTTAGTATGGCTTTGAACATGAAACTTCTCAATCTCATCGTTAATCGTTCGCCGGCGATCCCAAATGTATAAATCTAAAAATGCTGTTTAAGAATATGTAATTGAATTTTTGACATACATAACCTGTATTAGATTAGTAACTCCCATGACTATAGCAAGAATTAAAACAAAAAGAGACAATTTGTTTCCTTCCATTTGTGCTTCTGCGGTGTTTTGAATCGTAAAAACCTACAAAAAAAAGTTAAGTTAAGCCTATGTAGAAGAAACAATCTGAGGGTATGTTTAGCTTACTCCAATTACGTTTCCAAATATTATAGAATAGATAGGCATAGCAGCCCCAGAAATAATGGAAGTCAGACAGCCAACAGTGATTATCCACCATTCGGGTGAATTATACTTTATGATAGTCTTCAAGGAAGATGTCGCTTTATTGGACTCAGTTTCTTGTACAAACTGAAATGATAAAATTTATTCTATTTTAAATTTTTAAAAATGTTCTCACATTTTCAACTAACAGAGGTATATCATCTTCAAACTCTTCCAAACTATCTCGCCTCAAGGAATCGTTCTGTTCAGTTACAACTGAAACAAAATATTTTAGTAAAATATTGTAACCTGATAAGGCTAAGGTTGATAAACCAAAAGGTTCAACCACATTCTCGCTATTTTTTTCAGTTTCGGTACACTGAGTCATAGCCAAATTATAGTAGGCCCCTTTAGCCTGAATCAGAGCTGCGTGAGAACCTTCTTCCTGAACTTGACCATCAGCAATTACTATGATTCGGTCTGCTTTTCTAACAGTCGACAAACGATGAGCTACTATTATTGTGGTGCATCCATGACTAGCCTAAAAATGGAACCTAAAATATTTGGAGTTAACGGTGAGACGAAGTTTACAGCATCCAAAGCAGTTTGGACCACAGCTTCACTCTTAGTGTCCAAAGCTGATGTGGCTTCGTCCAATAATAAAATCGCAGGTTCTCGGACCAGCGCTCTTGCGATAGCAATCCTCTGTTTTTGACCACCAGATAATTGAGCTCCTCGTTCCCCAATCAGGGTCAAATATCCTTGCGGAAGAGCGGTGATAAACGTGTGAGCATTTGCCTTTTTAGCAGCTTCTTCTATTTCAGCTTGAGTTGCGTCTAAATAACCGTACTTAATATTTTCCGAAATAGTCGCTTCGAACAGTACTGGTTCTTGTCCAACAACCCCAACATAACTCCTGATCCAGTTCAAGTCTAAATCTGTTATTTTGTTGTTGTCGATGTATATCTAACAATGGGGGAGAATTCAATAATAAAATTATAAATCTGAGAAACTTACGGATCCAGAATCTGGGTCATAAAACCGTTGCAGCAGTTGAATGCATGTCGATTTTCCACAACCAGAAGATCCTACTAAAGCAACCGTTTCATTGGGTTGTATAGTTAAATTAAATCCACGTAATATCTATAAGAATTTGGTTTAAGTTTTATACCAAATATTAATCATTAACAATAAGTGATATAAAAGAATTTTTAAATATCAATATTCATGTAAAAATATTAATTTGAATTTGTGAGTTTGTAATAAGCGGGGCTTATTAAATAACCATCAAGGAGGATGTCCATAAATTTTCCAAAAACTTTACGAGGGTCCTTGTATAATAGTAATTAATTGTCTTTTAATTAAAAATGATTTTGTGTGTATTTAAATGAAACTGAAACAATTTCATTTTTAAGTTTCTAAATTGAACGAGTCCAAAGTTAATCAATAATTCATCACTACTGACTAGAAAATTAATAAACTTGATAAATCGTTTCTCAGACTTATCATTGCTTCACTCACAGTGATGTCTTTTCTTGAAGGATAATTAAAATAAACTTCTTCAAAAGTAATTTTCCCATCAATTCTTCTCGGTTTTTTCCCGTTTCCTCTTGACAGGTTAATAATTGGTTGGCTAGCAATAACTTGGAAAATTTTAGCTGCCGCACCTTGAGATATTCCAATTATTTCTATAAATGGACCTGTCATTCCAAAGTACCATTGTGCAGTTACAACACTGAACATAACCTAGATCAAAAAATAAATTAAGATTTTTCGAAAATTGGTAAGACTTAAAATAATACCGTAACCATGTTGCCTGCATCGTAGGTTACCTCATCTGCAGGATATCCTCTTTGCTTAAGAACTAATTTGACCCCATACCAGAAAGCTAAGGAGTAACCGGCGAAGGAGAAGAAGGTAATAACGCAAGTGCTCACTCCGTTGAATAGCGACCTCTTGATGTTGTTGTTTCTCGCCGATATCAGAAAATTGTTATATCTTTCTTCTTCTTTTGCTTGACCGCCAAATGCGACGACGGTTCTAATCGAAGTCAAAACCTCCTCCGCGATGGTACCAGCCTCTCCATATGCTTCGATTTCTTGTCTGGCAAACTTGGAGGATATCTGAAAAAACAACTGATGAGCTATAAACCACATTTTCTTTCAGGATTAATACAAATGAAACAAATCCCATGCAGGTCATGGAAATCGGAATTGGCACCATGCAAACTAAAGCCAATAGCCACCCTTTCACCAAAGCTTGAATCAAACTGAATATACAAACACCTCCGTAGAAAATTACTATACCGAATTTTTCTCCTAATCCTTCTTCAAGTTTTTTCAAGTCGCTGAAAATCTCTAAGTAGTAAAATAGACTGTAACATTTATATCGACTCACTCAGCAATTCTACTAGAAAAATCCCCGGTTTGGTTTTGGTCAAACCACGAAATGTCTTGGTTTAGGACCGACGACAAAAATAAATTCCTGATCCTGAAGGTCTGGAAAAACAATCAAATTTTGATCACCAAATTTGTCAACTTACCTGTCTCAGTGCGCTGTAGTTGAGGAAAACCGTTGCAATATAAGTCGAAATGAAAGTTACCGCCCCTAAAGTGCAAGTAGCTGCGACAAACCAATGCATCTCGGATATTAATTTTTTTTCAGCAGCTTCCATCACTTCTGGAATTGTACCGTTATTTTTCCAAGTATGTACGTACACAACTAGCTCCCTTGTGGCTTCACCAAGTGTTAGAGCTGTCAGGGTGTACGTAGCACTAGCCAAAAAGGAAACACAAACTGCGACAAAAATTAGAAGTTTATCCAAGAGAGTGGAATATTTAAACTAAAATAGATAAAAAAAAGTTTGTGGTGTTTGGAGGTTTAATCGGTTCTTACTAATTTATAATAGGGGATGCTGGGCAGTGATTGTTCTTCAAGGACTTCATCATTTTGTTCCTCCCCGTTGTTTCTGAAATAGAATTCCAATATAAAACTTTGGAACTTAAATACTGTTTAATTTGAGGCGATAATATTCCATCTTTTTTTCAATATTTTAACCATTGTGGTAGAATCAAACCACCTTTCACTACAATCCATAATTAATTACTGTTACATTTTCCGACGGTTTTCCTTGTAAGAATCGGAGAGAATTAATTTATTTTATCCAACAATTATTTTGTTGATCCCTTTGTGCAGTCTAAATCAGTGATCTTAAAAATGCCGTAGTTCTAAATTAATAATAAAAACCATTGAGAGTGATCGCTGTTAGTTCTACTGCAGAAGCATCAAAGTGTGCGTTTTAGCAAAATTAAAAATTGTGTATAAATATTGCATCTAGTTATGAAAATTTATTCACTCTAAAAATATAATAAAAAATTTAATATGTACCTAATCATGGTGGATTTTGCCTTCAAGTCTGCTACGTTTGATACGAAGCTGAAGTAATATCAATAGGAATATGTACTTCCTTTCCCACCGCAAAGAAAAGTCATCACGATTTTATTGTAACTTTATAATTTTTGTTTACATAACACCAGATTAGCATTTAAAATAACTTTCATGAAAAATACAAAAACATTTTTCTAATATATTTAAATCATTTGTTCCGGATGTAACAAGCCGCTCCTGATATCCTTAAATAAGTTTTTTGTAAATTGTTTAATAATTGCGGAAACAATTTGAATATCTTAAACATCAATGTGACAAATATTTATCAACTTAAAAATTATACAATTATATAAGGATTTATATTTTCCACAAAAAAGTCCATGACAGTTAACATTTTCGAATATTACAGAAAATTTGAATTTATTGATGGTACTAAAAAATACAATAATAACTACAAGATTAACTGTGCTTACTCTTTGTTTATAATTGCTGTTTACATAAGTAATCGATTAACGTTCTCTATAATTTATTCGTGAAACACAAACAATTGGAATTGCCATCTGAGATAGAGTCATCATGAGAAAAAAAAATAGTTTAAGGAGAGGGTTGGGTATTGAGTTTATGGGATAGAAAACTAGATTTAGATGGGATCAGAAGAGATTTGAGAGGTTGGTAGAAAAACTCCTTAAAGCTTACTGGAGAACGGTCACAAAATCTCTTTAGAGACTTTCGGAAAATGCCTAAGTTAGACCATTTTAAATATTACAGGGAAGTCTTATATATGGGGCATTCCACACCAAATCGACCACTTTTGAACCCGACCCCTTTTGATTTTCTGAAATTTTTACATATTATACTACCTCACCAAAAACAGTTCTGTGAATTTTTTCAAAATTTTTTACTCAACCCAAAAAGAGTTACAAATTTTTAGAAAAACTGATGTTGTTTTTCTTCAAACGATCGTAACTTGTCAAAAATTAACTAATCGAAACGCTTTTTTTTGTTTTTGTTTGCCTTTAAACGTACTTTTCAGGAAAAAATACAAAAAAAATATTCAAACTTGGATTCTACAAAATTTTTCTTTTTTTCGGAAAAAATCATTGATTTTTCAAATTTCGACATTTTTAATTTTTAATTTTTTTTTAATCTGATTTATTCCGCGTAAAACAACGCATACCCCATACATAATGAGCCGACATTTCTTTCTATTTCTTTTGTTTAATTAAAAAATATTATTTGCGTAAAAATAAAACAAAATATTTTTTAATTAAACAAAAAAAATAGAAAGAAATGTGGGCCCATTATGGGGTTTGCCTTGTTATACGAGAAATAAATAAGAGTTTCTTTTGAAATAAAAAAATCAAAAATCAAAAGTGGACAAATTTGAAAAATTAATGATTTTCTCCGAAAAAATAAAAATTTTTTAAAATCCAAGTTTGAATATTTTTTTTGTATTTTTTCCTGAAAAGTACGTTTAAAGATGAAAAAAAGCAAAAAAAAGAACGTTATGATTAGTCAATTTTTAAAATAGTTACGATTGTTTGAAGAAAAAAAACATCAGTTTTTCTGAAATTTTAACTTTGTAAAAAATTTTGAAAAAAATTACACAACTGATTTTACGTATTATACTATCCCATCAAAAACAGTTTTGTAAATTTTTTCAAAATTGTTTACAAAGTTAAGAATTTTTAGAAAAACTGATGTTTTTTTTCTTCAAATGATCGTAACTTTTTCAAAAATTGACTAATCAAAACGTTCTTTTTTTTGTTTTTATTTGTCTTTAAACGTACTTTTTAGAAAAAAATACAAAAAAAATATTCAAACTTGGATTCTAAAGAATTTTTTTTTTTTTTCGAAGAAAATCATTAATTTTTCAAATTTTTACCCATTTGATTTTTGATTTTTTTATTTCAAAAAACACTCTGATTTATTCCGCGTATAACAACGCAAACCCCATAATGGGCCGAAATTTTTTTCTATTTTTTTTGTTTAATTAAAAAATATTTTGTTTTATTTTTACGCAAATAATATTATTCAATTAAGCAAAAGAAATGTCGGTCCATTATGGGGTTTGCGTTGTTATACGCGGAATAAATCAGAGTTTTTTTTTGAAATAAAAAAATCAAAAATCAAAAGTGTCGAAATTTGAAAATTCAATGATTTTCTCCGAAAAAATGAAAAATTTTGTAAGATCTAAGTTTGAATTTTTTTTGTATTTTTTCCTGAAAAGTACGTTTAAAGACAAAAAAAAATTTTTATGATTAGTCAATTTTTGAAATAGTTACGATCGTTTGAAAAAAAAAACAGCAGTTTTTCTAAAAATTCGTAACTTTTTTTGGGTTGAGTAAAAGATTTTGAAAAAATTCACAGAACTGTTGTTGATGAGATAGTATAATATGTAAAAATTTCAGGAAAATCAAAAGGGGTCGGATTCAAAAGTGGTCGATTTGGTGTGGAATGCCCCATACATATAAGCAAGCGCTACAGGCCATGAAGGCCCAGGGCTGATGACGATAAATCGCCTTTTTCCTTCTTAGTCACAGTCTCCTGGGAAGTTTTAGGTTTTCAAATTTGTAGTTTTGGATTTAAAAAGTTGTCTTAAAAACTCTGGAGGGCTTCTTTTTTCAAAGATTTCAAACATCATCTGGTAGTTGCAAAAAAAATTTTATAATACTAAATGACGTCATTGTATCAATGTCTATATCATCTTTAAAAGTAACGAGGGCATCCTTTTTCCTGAATTTTCCCTATGGATTCTCTACTAAATCACTCTCTAAAAATTTTTTTTAACTATTTTGAAGTGGTCTTTTTGCATTAACATTTCCAATTGTATTGAACCAAGCTAAATAACTCATATTATTAAATATCTCGTAGTACAATTCAATTTTTGACGTAACAAATAAAAAAAAACTCATGATCACTAACTATACCTACAACTAAACTTTATTTATAATTCTACTATAATTAACATTTTATCGTACATTGTATTGTCGTGAAACGATTTTAAAAAATCATTGTTTTTAATAAAATTGAGTCGAAATTGATAATTTTATTTTCTTTTCAAATTTTTATGTTAATTTTTTTTGATTTATCAAAGAGACGCTCGAATGAAGGTTTACTGTAACTTTTAACACAAGCAACGGACTTATTTTTATTTAAGAATTTTTGAAGTGATGAATTTGTGTTGTATTGCAAATTATTTTAAAAGTTTTAAAAGTGAGCGCGTGATAAGAATTGTTGGTAGAACGCAAGTGCAAGCGTTATCAAGAATTAACGAAGGGAAGACGAAATTTGCAGCGAATCAATCGACTCAGTGTCGTGAGAAAGTAAACATTTGAGCCATTTTGGTTGAGTTAATTTTGGCCGCCGAAAAAGGCGTAAATAAGTGATTGATACGTAAAATCGTCTTTTACGTAAAATCGTCTTTGTGAGGACCAGAACTTTATGAAGTTTGGATTGGCGTTTATTTTTAATGATCAAGAGTTCTTTGGTTAACAATTTGGAATTTTTTGAATAGTCTGTCCCGAATTTGAGCGGCGATTATTTTGATTTGAAATTTTTGGATTGTACATGAGTGAATTCTGGTTCCAAGAGTACATTGGAGGAGGAATAGATTGAGAATTTTGATCAATGGTTCGACATTCCGGCATATGGAACGAGGAGCTTCAGTTGTATGGATTTTTGCAAGGTATTTAAGCTCAAGCAAAATTATTTAACATTTTTCATAAATACGCGTTGGTGATATAAAATTTTTGTGGCGCCGATAAACTTATTGCTGATTATTGTTTTAATAATTTAGTTCACAATATTTTGAAATTATTGTAAATTTGTTTTTTGCGAACACGAATACACTGTAGTGGGTGCGAATGCGTTATTTTGCTATTCTCGATTGTAAAATTTTCAATTACAATAGCGCATTCGTATTTGCTAACACCAATTACACCATATACTTTCAAACACTCAAAAATTGTGAGTTACAAAGGAGCCTTTTTGATAAATTTTTTATTAATTTTGAATAAATTAAAATTTTTGATAATTGTGAATTTCGACTCGATTATTTCATATTTCGACGTGAAGCCACAAAACCCTGGGAAGGATTTTTGAGTGTTCCCATTTACGAGCTGCCGGCGCACTTTTGAGAGGTATCTCGCCGAGATCACTTCAGTATATTATCTAACTTAACAAATACTTCTTTAAATACACTTTATTAACATTATACAATAATATTTATGTGACTATTATTTATAATTTTGTAAAGTGTACAGATTGAAATAGAGGCCCTTCTTACTGAGCAATTCGGTGTGGGTGCCCATTTCCGTAATTCTTCCATGATTTATCACGCAAATTAAATCAGCATTCTGAATGGTTGTCAATCTGTGAGCGATAGAAATGCAAGTACGACCAAATTGTGCTTTATCCAAAGCTTCCTGCACGACCAATTCACTTTCGGCGTCCAACGCAGAAGTTGCCTCATCCAAAAGCAAAACTCTGGGGTTCCTAACCAAAGCTCTCGCAATAGCAACCCTCTGCTTTTGTCCACCAGACAACTGAGTTCCTTTTTCGCCCAAAATGGTTTCATAACCCTAACAATAAAATTTTGTTTTTATGAATCGTCGGAAAGGAGCGGTTAAAGTAGATGAAATTACTTACCAATGGAAGAGAAGTTATAAAGTTATGTATGTTTGCTTGCTTGGCAGCACTGATAATTTCTTCTTGGCTGACTAATCGACTGTTATCACCATACGCAATGTTATCGGCAATGCTTTTCCTAAAAAGATTAGGTTCCTGAGAAACAATTCCGAAATGCGAACGCAAAGCAAGCAAATTCATTTTTTCGATGCCTCGTTCGTCAACTTTGATCGATCCGGCTGTTGGATCGTAAAATCGTTCCAACAATTGTACAATTGTTGATTTCCCACAACCACTGGGTCCCACCAACGCCACCATTTTACCCTTCAAAACCGACAGGTTCAAACCTTTCAAAACTGTAACAGTGGGACGATTTGGATAGGAAAAGAAGACGTCATTGTAGTGTATATTTCCAGTATCCTAGAACACATGTTAATAAAAATCTTTGTGTGTAAAACAAACTTACCCATTTTTTGGCAATATTTTGAGATCCATCCACAATTGAAGAGGTTCGGTTTAACAACTGGAAGATTCGGTTACCGGCAGCTAAAGCTTCAGAAAAGTTTGGAATGAAAGCAAAAGCACTAGCTAACGACATCGAACCGGAAATCAAAGCTTGGCAAACACTACAAAGAAAGTTTTAATTCCTAAATTTTTTTGTACCTACATCAATTCTTACATAAATACATTACCCATTTTGACCTGGTCATTTTTTACCAGCATGGCTCCGTAATACAACGTTGCTGAATAAGCAAAAACTACCGAACATCTGGATACGCCATATACCAAACCTCTGTAGTGAGTGTTTCGTTTTGCCGTACTTTGATAAGGATACAGTTCGTTCATGTACAGCTCATGAAAGACTTGTTCGCATCCCAATGATGTGACAGTTCGGATTCCACCAATGGCTTCAACTGCAATCTAAATTGTGGGATGAGCAAAGTTATTAAATCAGAATTATTCCTACCTTAAACGGATATTCGGATAGCCATCAAGCTTGAAGGATATCCAAACGGATATCAGCGCAGAACAAGGCAACCTTATCAAAGAGATGCTAATCAATGCGCTAGATGTCATCGAAAAAGGTAGTCTATCACATAGTGTGGGGAAGCACCAATACAAACAACAGAGGAGAATTCTTATTAGAATTTAGGCAGGAAGTTATCGACTTTTGTTATAATCGGGACACCGCTTGTCTGTGGTGTGGCATGTCTCTCAAGAGGAGTCGCTCTCAGACCACAGATACATAAGATTCGACATTGAGTCCCTCTAGGGAGAAGAAGAAGTGTTTAGGAATCCAAAGACCTGTGACTAGAAGCTCTATAAAGGTTACTTAAAACAGGGAGTAAAAGACTGTCCAAAGAAACCTAACTATGTAGAGGAGTTAAAACTGATGAACGACTTTGTTACATCAGCTATACTAGATGCCTACGATAAAAGCTTTGAAGAATAAGACAGCCAAACGCGAGGTCACTTGGTGAAATCGCAAACTGAACTCCCTCAAGACAAAAACTTGCAGGCAATATAACCAGGCCCAAAATGGAACTGGGGAATGGGAAACTTATAAAAATTCCCGTTGGAAATACAAATTGGCCATTAAAAAAGCAAAAGAAGACTGGCGGCGTACAGAAAAAGAAACCTGCAGAGAGGACCACCATACCTCTGTGTAGTGGTTAGTGTTAGCACCATAACACTGTGAGAGACTTCCGCAAACCTTTTAAGATTATAATTCTTGAGAGGGGTTCGGAGGGCAGCGAATAGGAGCTGGGAAAACGATTCTAAATCATCTGGTATACAAATGGATCTAAAACTTTTGTAAGCACTGGAGCAGGAATAAGTGGTAAGAAATCAAGGTATGCTTTAAGCATAAACCTGGGCCAACACGCAGCTTTATTTAAGGTCAAAAGGTATTACAAACCACAACCGTTCAGAAATAATAATAATAATAATTCCTACCTTTGTAGATTTTTGGAGAGATTTGTAGATCTCTTGACTTTCCTTTGTCAGAGCCTTTTTTTCCAAATAAACCGAGGCAATGGTGATGGGTGTGAAACATAGAGCAACCAAAGCGAGCTTCCATTGGAAGTAGAAAGCTATAACAATTGCAATTATTATGGTTGTTGCTGCATTTAGTATAGCGCCAATTCTTTGACCAGTTGCCCCTTGTACGCTTGCCGCTTCACCAGATAACCGAGCACATAAAGCCCCAACTCCGTTATCCTTATTATCAAACCAACCGATCTCCTGGTTTAATATGGCTTTAAACATAAAACTTCTCAGTCTCATAGTTAATTTTTCTCCAGCGACCCCTAAGGTATAAATCTGAAAATGCCATTTAGATAAAAATAATATTAAATTTTTTTCAAAATTACCTGTATTACTGAAGCAATTCCCGTAATTATACCAATGATTAGAAAATATAGAGAGTTCCTATTGCCTTCAGATTGTGCTTTTGTAGGATCTTTAATTGAAAGTACCTATAAAAATAAGGTACGGTTTGGGTTACTTCATAAAAAGTGAAAGAACTAAGATGACTTACCTCAATTACGTGTCCGTATACTAAAGCAAAGAGAGGCATAGCAGCACCAGTAACCATTGAAGACAAACAACCAATAGTGATTATCCACCACTCGGGAGAATTATATTTCATGATATTCCACAACGAAGATTTCTCTTCATCAATCTCGTTTTCTTCCCCATACTAAAATAATAAAAAAAATTATTCCAATCTAAATTTTTGAAAATGTTTTTACATTTCCATCCAATAGCGGGATATCATCTCCAAACTCATCTATACTCTCTCGCCGGAGGAAATTTTCTTTTTCATTTTCAACTGAACCGAAATGATTTTCGAATGAAAGAGGTTGATCTAGATAGTCGTCATTTTTCTCAGTTTCGGTGATTTGAGCCATAACCAGCTTATAGTACGCCCCTTTGGCCTGAATTAGCTCTGCGTGAGAACCTTCCTCCTGTACTTGACCATCAGCAATTACTATGATTCGGTCAGCTTTTCTAACAGTCGACAATCGGTGAGCTACTATTACTGTGGTGCATCCATGACTAGCCTAAAAATTTAATCTCAAGAATTCGGAGTTAACGGTAAGAAGAAGCTTACAGCATCCAAAGCAGCTTGAACAACAGCTTCACTTTTAGTGTCCAAAGCTGATGTGGCTTCGTCCAGTAGTAAAATCGCAGGTTCTCGAACCAGTGCTCTCGCAATTGCTATTCTCTGTTTTTGACCACCAGATAACTGAGCTCCTCGTTCCCCAATCAATGTTGAATATCCTTGTGGAAGAGCGGTGATGAACGTGTGAGCATTTGCTTTTTTAGCAGCCGCTTCTATTTCATCTTGAGTGGCTTCTAAATAACCGTACTTGATATTTTCAGAAATGTTCGCTTCAAATAGTACTGGTTCTTGTCCAACAACTCCGATGTAACTCCTGATCCAGTTTAAGTCCAAATCTGTTATTTTGTTGTTGTCGATGTATATCTAACTCGGGGAGAATATAATAACTGAAATACAAATTGGAATACTTACAGATCCAGAATCTGGGTCATAAAACCGTTGAAGCATTTGAATGCATGTTGATTTTCCACATCCAGAAGATCCTACTAAAGCAACCGTTTCATTGGGCTGTATGGTTAAATTAAATCCACGTAAGACCTGTAAGAATTTGCTTTAAGCTTTATTTCAAGTTTTATCATAAGAACTAAACGATAACAAAAGAATTTTTGTAATACCGATGTACAGTGCTAATTTTTTTAATAATCCTGGTACTATCTGGTTATATCTGCGCCATGCTGCGCTACGCTCCATGATCTAGGTAACACTTTTAAGTCGTTATTGTAAGAAACGAGATGGACCCAAATTTTTTCAAAACTTTTTTGATGCATTTTTCTTATCAATTAGGAACGTAACAAGGGTCAAAGTGCTCAGTGTTCTGCTTTTATAAACTTTGGTAATTTTTGTATTGGTTGATAATGATTGCTTGAAGAAAAGTTGTGCTTGACTCGAGGAGGTAATGACGGATAATTACAAAACCAACAAATTTGAGACATACTTGCTCAGGCTCATCATTGTTTTACTCACATTGACGTCTCTTCTTGAAGGATAATTAAAGTGAACTTCTTCAAAAGTAATTTTTCCATTAATTCGTCTCGGTTTTTTCCCGTTTCCTCTCGACAGGTTAATAATAGGTTGGCTAGCAATAACTTGGTAGATTTTAGCTGCCGCACCTTGGGACATTCCAATTATTTCGATAAATGGACCTGTCAATGCAAAGTGCCACTGGGCAGTTACAACACTGAATATAACCTAGATTAAAAAAATAATTAGTTTTTTTCGGAAATGGGTTAAAACACATATTATTACCGTAACCATATTTCCCGCATCGTAGGTTATTTCATCTGCAGGATATCCTCTTTGAGTAAGAACTAACTTCACACCATACCAAAAAGCCAAAGCGAAACCGGCGTAGAAGAAAACCATAACAACGCAAGTGGTAATCCCGTTGAAAAGAGACCTCATAATGTTGTTTTTTTTAGCCGATATCAGAAAGTTGTTATATCTTTCTTCTTCTTTTGCTTGACCGCCAAATGCGACGACGGTTCTAATCGAAGTCAAAACTTCTTCCGCGATGGTACCAGCATCTCCATATGCTTCGATTTCTTTTCTTGCAAACTTGGAAGATACCTGAAAAAAGCAACCGATGAGCTATAAACCATATTTTTTCTCAAGATTAATACAAATGAAACAAATCCCATGCAGATCATGGAGACCGGAATTGGCACCATGCAAATTAAAGCCAATAGCCACCCTTTCACCAAAGCTTGAATTAAACTGGATATACAAACACCTCCGTAAAAAAGTAGTACGCCAAACTTCTCCCCCAATCCTTCTTCAATTTTTTTTAAATCGCTAAAAATTCCAAATTAGTAAAATAGACCGAGATGTACATCGACTCACTCAGAAATTCTACTCGAAAAATCCCCGGTTTGGTTTTGGTCAAACCAAGAAATGTCTTGGTTTAAGATAGTCGAAAAAAATAAATTCCTGATCCTGAAGATCTGGAAAAACCATTAAAATTTGATAATTACAATTTGTCAGCTTACCTGTCTCAGTGCGCTGTAGTTGAGAAAAACCGTTGCAATATAAGTCGAAATAAAAATTGCCGCCCCTAAACTGCAAGTGATTACCACAAAACTATGCATCTCAGACATAAATTTTTTTTCAGCAGCTGCCATCACTTTTGGTAACGTGCCGTTATTTTCTAACGTATTTTTGTACGCAACTATCGCCCCTGTGGCTTTTCCAAATGTTAGCGATATCATGGCGTAAGCAGCAGCAGCCAGAAGGGAAAAAGACAAGGCGACAAAAATTAGGATTTTATCCAAGAGAGTAGAATATTTAAACTAAAATAAATAAGAAAAATTTGTGGTGTTCGGAAGTTTGATCGGTGCTTACTAATTTATAGTAGGGAATGCTGGGGAGTGCTTTTCTTTCAACGTCTTCATCGTTTTGTTCTTCCGCGTTGTTTCTGAAACAAAATTACTTGTATAAATATTTAATTAAAAAATTTAATATGTACCTAATCATGGTGGATTTTGACTTCAAGTCTGCTACGTTTGATACTTAGCTGAAGTAATATCAATAAGAATATGTACTTTTTTTCTCAACGCAAAGAAAAGTCATCACGAGTTTATTGTAACTATAATTTTCGTTTACATAACAGCAGATTAGCATTTAAAATAACTTTCATGAAAAATACAAAAACATTTTTATAATATATTTAAATCATTTGTTACATCCGGGATAAGCCGATTGTGATATTCTTAAATAAGTTTTGTGTAAATTGTTCAATTTGAATATCTCGCACATCAATGTGACAAATATTATTTATTAACTTAAAAACTATGAATTTTTAAGGATTTATATTTCCCACAGGAAAGTCCATGACAGTTAACATTTTCGAAGATTACAGAATATTTAAATTTTTGATACTAAATACAATAATAACTACGAGATTAACTGTGCTTAACTCTTTGTTCATTATAATTTCTGTTTGCGTAAACAACCGATTAACGTTATCTATAATTTATTCCTGAAAGAGTTGAATTATCCTGCTAATAATTTTAAACTTATTTTTCACGAATGTATCTTTCAGAGCAGAATAATGGATTGCATAGAAAAATAATAGATGAGATTATAATTTGATGTTTTCTGATATTACGGATATTACAAAAATACTTTGAAATTGCCATCTGAAGTAAGTCAATTTCCCCAGCCTCCCCCCCATTTTGATTTTTGGATCACTTTTTATGTCATTCGTTTGTGCATCGTTTGTGTACGTTTGTGCAATTATATTTTTCGTTTGTGCATTCACCGTTTGCGAATTATTTAACAAATAAGTTTGGGGGCCTGGAGAAATGCTAGCCCCCCCCCCCCATCGCGAATTTTGGGTCAAAATTGGTGTCAATCGTTTGTGCATCGTTTGTGTACGTTTGTGCATTTATTATTTTTGTTTGAACAATCACGGTTAGCGAAATATTTTCAATTGAATAACCGGCGAATATTTCTCCAGCCCCCCCCCCCCCCATTTTGACTTTTGCATCAATTTTTGTGTCACTCGTCTGTAAATATACGTTTGTGCATTCACTATTCTCGTTTGAGAATTCACAGTTTGTGAATTATTTAACAAATAAATATTTATAAATCTCCGAGCAACAACTGCCATAGTGTCTAGATTGCAATTTATTCTAGTCTACTGAAGAATACGCTGAAAATATTTTAATTTTCCGGAAATCGTCAGCAAAACAACACTTCCCTGCGTATCTACGCGCAGGGAAATTGAATTATACTAATTAGTCCGACTATACCTATCAGTAATTGATTTTTGCTGTTTTGACACATTGTTTATAACTATGTAGTCAACAAATTAACAAATTTGATTTTTGCTCATTTTAAAAATGTTATTCACTTAGTGTTTTAAAATTTCGATTTTATCGAAATCGGCAGTAAAACTATATTTTTAATACTTAGCGGAAAATAAACTGCGTCAAGCGAATTTTCTCTTCAAAATACGTAAGAATTTGTCAAAAAAGCTATAGTTTTAGGTCATGCATGTCAGTGCCCCCCCCCCCCACTTTCGAATTTTTTTTCTTCGAATTTTTGAATTTAGTTTCAAACGTTAGAGCATCGATTGAGCCTGAATAAACTTCCATTATTTTTGTTTGAGCCTCTAAGGTCGCGAAGCTATTGGTGATAAACTAGTGGGAGGGCTGTAAACATGTTTTGCAATTTTCCTTCTCATTTTGAATTTATGTGTGCTATTGATGTCAATCGATAGAGCTCGGTGTGAGCCTGAATGAGTTTCAGAGAGCAACAGTTTAAGTTAATTTTTTACAAAGATATGGATAGTTGTAATTTTCGACTAAACTCCGAGCAACATGCGTTAAATCTTAAGTTTTTAAATCTCTTAAGCTGGTAATCTACATACTTTGGATATATAAATTCTTTAAATAAGCAACATTTTATTTTTTACATATATATAATTTTTTAAATAGAAGTAATTTATCTAAATAGAAATCATGCCGTTAAAATCTAATATTGATTTGAAGTACCTCCTTCTTCAGTAGACTAGAATAAATTGCAATCTAGACACTATGGCAGTTGTTGCTCGGAGATTTATAAATATTTATTTGTTAAATAATTCACAAACTGTGAATTCACAAACGAGAATAGTGAATGCACAAACGTATATTTACAGACGAGTGACACAAAACTTGATGCAAAAGTCAAAATGGGGGGCGGGGGCTGGAGAAATGTTCGTCGGTTATTCAATTGAAAATATTTCGCTAACCGTGCTTGCTCAAACAAAAATAATAAATGCACAAGCGTACACAAACGATGCACAAACGATTGACACCAATTTTGACCCAAAATTCGCGATAGGGGGGGGCTGGAGAAATGATGGCCGGTTATTCAATTAAAAATATTTTGCTAACCGTGCTTGCACAAACGAAAATATTGAATGCACAAACGATTGACACCAATTTTGACCCAAAATTCGTGATGGAGGGGCTGGCATTTCTCCAGCCCCCCCCCATTTAAATTGTAAATATTTCGCAAACTGTGTTTGCACAAACAAAAATATTGAATGCACAAACGTACACAAACGATGCACAAACGATTGACACCAATTTTGATCCAAAATTCGCGATGGGGGGGGGGGCTAGCATTTTTCCAGCCCCCCAAACTTATTTGTTAAATAATTCGCAAACGGTGAATGCACAAACAAAAAAAATAATTGCACAAACGTACACAAACGATGCACAAAGAAATGACATAAAAAGTTATCCAAAAATCAAAATGGGGGGGGCTGGAGAAATGGACCTCATCTGAAGTAGTTATCACGAGAAAAAGAAAAAAAAAGAAGAAAAAAAAGTTTAAGGTGTAATGCCCGTGGAGGTCGTTATTTGGTTTTTATTTTTTTTTTATTTATGAAATTCACTCCATACTTTTCGTAATAACCAATGAACTTCAGAAAACAAAACCAAAAAACCAACTCCAAAATTGTTCTTTTTAACGCCACTTCTTCACAGCTATTTGTTAAGTTTTTAGATGCTTTAAAACTGTGGGGTGTATTGGAAAATCGACAGGCCACAAAAACTCGTCTATTTTGCTTATTTTTTTGCTGCCACCCTCGGAGATTCCTGTGTGTAGATTGCTTGTCGATCTTGTCAATATCCTATTCGCTGTGTGCGTAGGTGTAGAGGGGATACGAAAATCGATCAAAGCGTTCGGAATGGCCGGTAATAGAACTAAATTGGGACTTGCTTTATGTGATTATCATGGACTTAATAGGTTATGACCCGCAACTCCCTACCTGAAAACTTAAAATTTGCCAACTCTTTATATGTCAAGAGTCCCAATTATTTTCGTCTATTTAAGCCACCAGAGGGCAGCAGGAGGAATGCACACAGCGAATAAGAACAAGACGAATTCCCAGGTAGCCGGTCGATTGGAATTTTTCCCAGTTCTTGAACAGCGTAGATCCTTTGATAGCTCTCACAGGGTTCACAAAACAAAATCAAACCCGCAGATTATTCTATACATAGAAATTCCAGCGGGCGGGCGAGCAAATTTATTTATCTAACTTAACAAATATTTCTTTAAATACACTTTATTAACTTTATACAATAATTTATGTGGCTACTATTTATAATTTTGCAAAGTGTACAGATTGAAATAGAGACCCTTTTTATTGAGCAATTCAGTGTGGGTGCCCATTTCCGTAATCCTTCCATGATTTATCACGCAAATTAAATCAGCATTTTGAATGGTTGTCAATCTGTGAGCGATAGAAATGCAAGTACGACCAAATTGTGCTTTATCCAAAGCTTCCTGAACGACCAATTCACTTTCGGCGTCCAACGCAGAGGTTGCCTCATCCAAAAGCAAAACTCTGGGGTTCCTAACTAGAGCTCTTGCAATAGCAACTCTCTGCTTTTGCCCACCAGAAAGCTGAGTCCCCTTTTCACCCAGTATGGTTTCATAACCCTAACAATAAAATTTTGTTTTTATTAATCGTCGGAAAGGAGCGGTTAAAGTAGATGAATTTACTTACCAATGGAAGAGAAGTTATGAAGTTATGTATGTTTGCTTGCTTGGCAGCACTGATAATTTCTTCTCTGCTGACTAATCGACTGTTATCACCATACGCAATGTTATCGGCAATGCTTTTCCTGAATAGATTAGGTTCCTGAGAAACAATTCCGAAATGCGAACGCAAAGCAAGCAAATTCATTTTATCAATGCCTCGTTCGTCAACTTCGATCGATCCGGCTGTTGGATCGTAAAATCGTTCCAATAATTGTACAATTGTTGATTTCCCACAACCACTAGGTCCGACCAACGCCACCATTTTGCCCTTCAAAACCGACAGGTTCAACCCTTTCAAAACAGTAACAGTTGGACGATTTGGATAGGAAAAAAAGACGTCATTGTAGTGTATATTTCCAGTATCCTAAAAGACATGTTAATATTAAATCTTTGTGTATAAAACAAACTCACCCATATTTTGGCAATTTCTTGAGATCCATCCACAATTGAAGAGGTTCGGTTTAACAACTGGAAGATTCGGTTACCGGCAGCTAAAGCTTCAGAAAAGTTTGGAATGAAAGCAAAAGCACTAGCTAACGACATTGAACCGGATATCAAAGCTTGGCAAACACTGCAAAAGAAGTTTTTAATCCTAAATTTTTTGGTAGTACATCAATTCTTACATAAATACATGACCTACGTTGATCTGTTTATTTTTTACCAATATGGCTCCGTAGTAAAGAGTCGCTGTATAAGAAAAAAATGCCGAACTTCTGGAAATGCCATATACCAGACCTCTGTAGTGAGTGTTCCGTTTTGCCGTATTTTGATAAGGATACAGTTCGTTCAGGTACAAATCATGAAATATTTGTTCGCATCCCAACGATGCTACAGTTCGGATTCCATTAATAACTTCAACTGCAATCTAAATTTTGGGATGAGCAAAATTATGAAATTAGGATTATTCCTACCTTTGTAGATTTTTGGAGAGATTTGTAGTTTCCTTGGCTCTCTTTTGTCAAAGCCTTTTTTTCCAAGTAAACCGAAGCAATGGCGACAGGTGTGAAACATAAAGCGACCAAAGCAAGCTGCCATTGGAAGTAGAAAGCTACGACCATTGCAATTATAATGTTGGTTACTGCATTTAGTATGGCGCCAATTCGTTGACCAGTTGCCCCTTGTACGCTTGCCGATTCACCAGACAACCGAGCACATAAGGCCCCAACTCCGTTATCCTTATCATCAAACCAACCGATCTCCTGATTTAGCATGGCTTTAAACATAAAACTTCTCAGTCTCATCGTTAATCTTTCTCCGGCGACCCCCAAGGTATAAATCTGAAAATTCCGTTTTAGATAGAAATATTAATTTTTCTTCAACATTACTTGTATTAGTGAAGCAATACCCAAACTTACACCAAGGATTAGAATATAGAGAGAGTCCTTATTGCCATCAATTTGTGCTTTTGTACTATCTTTCATCGAAAGTACCTATAAAAAGAAGGTAGTACATAAAAAAAAAGAACTAAGATTTTTATGTGAATTACCCCAATTACGTGTCCATATACTACAGAAAAGAGAGGCATAGCAGCACCAGTAATTATAGAAGTCAGACAACCAATAGTGATTATCCACCACTCGGGAGAATTATACTTCATGATAGTCCACAACGAAGATTTCGCTTTGTTGGACTCGTTTTCTTCCGCAAACTAAATTAATAAAATTTATTCCAATCTAAATTTTTGAAAATTTTCTTACATTTCCATCCAATAGCGGTATATTATCTCCAAACTCATCGATACTCTCTCGTCTGAAGAAATTTTCATTTTCATTGTCATCTGAAACGAAAGGATTTCCAAATGAAAGAGGTTGATCTATATGATCGTCATTTATCTCAGCTTCGGTAGATTGAGCTATAACCAGTTTATAGTACGCCCCTTTAGCCTGAATTAGCGCTGCGTGAGAACCTTCCTCCTGTACTTGACCATCAGCAATTACTATGATTCGGTCAGCTTTTCTAACAGTCGACAATCGGTGAGCTACTATTACTGTGGTGCATCCATGACTAGCCTAAAAATTTAATCTCAAAAATTTGGAGTTAACGGTAAGAAGAAGTTTACAGCATCTAAAGCGGCTTGGACCACAGCTTCACTTTTAGTGTCCAAAGCTGATGTGGCTTCATCCAATAGTAAAATTGCAGGTTCTCGAACCAGCGCTCTCGCGATTGCGATTCTCTGTTTTTGACCACCAGATAATTGAGCTCCTCGTTCCCCAATCAGGGTCGAATATCCTTGCGGAAGAGCGATGATGAACTTGTGAGCATTTGCTTTTTTAGCAGCCGTTTCGATTTCATCTTGAGTTGCTTCTAAAAAACCGTACTTAATATTTTCAGAAATCGTCGCTTCGAATAGTACCGGTTCTTGTCCAACAACTCCGACGTAACTCCTGATCCAGTTCAAGTCCAAATCTGTTATTTTGTTTTTGTCGATGTATATCTAACATTGATAGAGAATTGAATAATAGAATTATAAATTGAAGAAACTTACAGATCCAGAATCTGGGTCGTAAAACCGTTGGAGCAGTTGAATGCATGTCGATTTTCCACATCCAGAAGATCCTACTAAAGCAACCGTTTCATCGGGCTGTATGGTTAAATTAAATCCACGTAAGACCTGTAAAAATTTAGTTTAAGCTTTGTATCAAGTTTAACTGCGCTACGCTCCATGATGTAGGTAAAACTTTTATGTCGTTTTTGTGAGTTTGGAAGAAAGAAGACTTTTCAGAACTCTTAGATCATCCTAAGATACCAAAATTGTAAAGGGTATTTCAATGGTTGTCTTTAAGTAATAATTAATATGGACGTTCAAATTAAAAAAGATTTCGTGTTTATTCAAATGAGTGAGGTACGTAATTAAAATTAGAAAACATTCATTAATAATTATAAAAGTATAAAACTGGATCTGGATCCATTGGATTGATAAAAGGAGATCTCAAAAATCTGACGGGGTAGAGGGCCCAATTTCTGCTCTCAATGAACAAGTTTTGTCAAAAGTTAGTGATCAGTGTTTCTGCAATTCTCATGTTTTCCTTTTTTAAAACTCCTTTTTGAGTTCACCATTTTTCAATGGGTTGATAATAATTGCTTGAGGAAATTTAAGGATGCCTCGAGGAGGTGATAGTGACGGATAATTACAAGTCATAAAATTAGGCTCATCATTGTTTTACTCACATTGACGTCTTTTCTTGAAGGATAATTGAAGTGAACGTCTTCAAAGGTAATTTTTCCATTAATTCTTCTCGGTTTTTTCCCGTTTCCTCTTGACAAGTTAATAATAGGTTGGTTGGCAATAACTTGGAAGATTTTAGCTGCCGCACCTTGGGACATTCCAAGTATTTCGATAAATGGACCTGCTTGTGCAAAATACCACTGAGCAGTTAGAACACTGAATATAACCTAAGTCAAAAAAAATTAAGTTTTTTCGGAAATTGGTTAAAACACAAAATATTACCGTAACCATGTTGCCCGCATCGTAAGTTATTTCATCTGCAGGATATCCTCTTTGAGTAAGAACTAACGTCACACCATACCAAAAAGCCAAAGAAAATCCGGCGTAGGAGAAAACCATAATAACGCAGGTGGTAATCCCGTTGAAAAGCGACCTCGTAATGTTGTTTTTTTTCGCCGATTTCAAGAAATTGTCATATCTTTCTTCTTCTTTTGCTTGACCGCCAAATGCGACGACGGTTCTAATCGAAGTCAAAACCTCCTCCGCGATGGTACCAGCATCTCCATATGCTTCGATTTCTTGTCTTGCAAACTTAGAAGATATCTGAAAAAACCAACTGATGAGCTATAAACCATATTTTTGTCAGGATTAGTACAAATGAAATAAATCCCATGCAGATCATAGAGATCGGAATTGGCACCATACAAATTAAAGCCAATAGCCACCCTTTCACCAAAGCTTGAATCAAACTGGATATACAAACACCTCCGTAGAAAAGTACTACCCCAAACTTCTCGCCTAATCCTTCTTCAATTTTTTTTAAATCGCTAAAAATCCCGAAACTGAAAAATAAACCGAGATTATGTAGTATATCGACTTACTCAGAAATTCTACTCGAAAAATCTCCGGTTTGGTTTTGGTCATACCAAGAAATGTCTTGGTTTAGGATAGTCGAAAAAAATAAATTCCTGATCTTGAAAATCTGCAAAAACGATTAAATTTTGATAAATCTAATTTATCAACTTACCTGTCTCAGTGCGCTATAGTTGAGAAGAACCGTTGCAATGTAAGTCGCAACAAAAATTATCGCCCCTATACTGCAAGTGACTACCACAAAATTATGCATCGCAGACATTAATTTTCTTTCAGCAGCTTCCATCACTTCTGGAAACGTGCCATTATTTTCTAACGTATTTGTGTACGCAACTATCGCTCCTGTTGCTTTACCAAATGTTAACGATATCATGGCATACGCAGCAGAAGCCAGAAGGGAAAAACACACGGCGAAAAAAATTAAAAGTCTGTCCAAAATAGTAGAATATTTAAACTAAAATAAATAAATAAAGTTGTGGTGTACGTATGTAGGTTTGATCGGTGCTTACTAATTTATAGTAGGGGATGCTAGAGAGTCCTGTTTTTTCAGGGACTGCATCGTTTTTTTCCTCGGCGTTGTCTCTAAAACAAAGGTTAATAAACTTTGAGTTTTATTACTGGTGAATTATGGCGGGTTAATTTCCTTCGTTAAGGAAATATTCAATTAAATAATATTTGTACCTACCTAATCATGGTCAATTTTGCCTTTAAATTTTTTTCGTTTGATTGATGATAGACTCAGCTAAAGTTATCATTGGGAATATTTACATTCCATTTTACCGCAAAGAAAAGTAGTAATCACCACACCAGTTGTCAGTTTGTTTATAATTTTCGTTTATATAATACTAGATTAATAACTTTCTGCGTAAATACAAAAAAATTGTTATATTTTCGAATCATTTATTACATCCGCAGAAAGCCTCTCGTGATCTTTTAATCAATATCTCAAATTACTTAAATAATTTTTATGTCGGGCGAGATGGTACTACTACCGGATGCTTTTTCATAAAACATAAGTAAGTCAAGTACTAAATTGTGTAAAGACATTTTACTACAAAAAAGTCCATGACCATTTATAAATATTTATGTATGATTAACTAAGCTGTAAATTAAGAAAATTACAGAATATTTTGAAATCATTGATTGATACTAATTCCAATAATAACTACGCTTACGCACTGTTTATAATTTCTTTTGCATAACAACCGATTGGCGTTGTCCATTATTTATTTCTGAAACACAAACAATTGATTGTTTGCAGTAGGGAGTTAGTTCAAATTATAAATATTGTCGTGTTCTGTTGAACAACTCTTTAAGGTCCGTGCCCAATTTGTCGGAGTTTGCAATATAAGACTCTCCCAAGTAGTGAGTTCAATTGAGATTTCAAAATTTCCACAAGTAAATAAAACAAAATTGTGCAGGGCATTAACAAAAATTTACTTAGATGAATTTTGGTGCTAATTAATGTCTTGATTACAAATAAAAACGAAATTTTTGTAATTAAATCAATTTCAACAATAAAATAAACCAGATTTTGACGTGATCTATTCACAAGTTCACACATTTACTGTTTCAAATTTATAACTATAACTTGTAAATAAATCGTACGTTGTAATTACTAAACAATCTGAAATAAAATAATTGTACGCATAATAAATTAAAATTGTTTGATTTAAATGTTCGCGCCGACCTGTAATTGAACGCGTAATTCACAGCTAAACGCAGCTATCGGTAGAAACAGTAGTTTGTAATAATGAGTATGCACTACACGTGTTGATTGAAACCATCGTAAAAAAATCATTTACAACAACGAACGAGATTAATCCAATAATTAAATAGTTGTAACAGTGCTTTAAAATTGATACAAATGTGAAGTTAATTTATTATAAACGAAGATTCCATATTTGAAAAATTGTGTCTCGTGTATAACCTCAAATTCTTCAAACTCATAAATTTCAAATTCCAGATAAATAATGTTGAAATAGCGAAAAATAAAAGAATTCAAATTTTATTTACCGTATAGATGACTTCAAATAATTCAGTTATAAGTGGATAAATCAATGAAATGAATGGCCATCATTCCAGTTTATCAGGTAAATATTCCAAATTTTACATTCCATAATCCAATCTTCCACACATTATAATTTTCATCATGCTGACATTTCACTAACATAACTTGCTATCATAATTCACAACTTATTTGTAAATCGCTACGTTTTCAAAAATCATCGAGAATTTTATTCTCTCCTCGAGTTCACTACTTTCTTTCTTCGCTTCTCAGTCGGCAATCCTTTCTCGCACAATAATCTTTCACTTCCTGTCCTTTCCAGGTTTTTGGAAAATTGTGTCTCATGCCGATTGGTCATTTCAGCCAGCCAAATTTGAAAATTTTTATAAAAAAAATTAAATGTTACCAATTTAATTCAAATTTGAATTGCTTCCAACACCATCTAGTTCAATTAGCACAAATCACGAAATTACAGGTCTCTTCGTACGCACTCACTTTCGTTTTAAAAGGTAAGTAATGTAACAATACAAAAAAAATCTAATTAAATAAAACGTCGTCTCATCGGGCTAATTTAATTTTTTTCATGTTCTGGAACAATACTCCACCTATAAAAATCTTGTTTTCAGCATACCAAACAATAGGTACAATAATTGAACACAAATCAACCTCAATTCGTCCAAGTAAATATTAAAATTACTCAAATTTAACTTTTAATTGTGGAAATTCTCAAATTGGTAATTACCACGGGTCACTACAATATATTGGCAATTGATATAAAAGAATCGAATCACTGAATAAAACTTTTAACATACCAAAGTCTGAATAGAAAGTATCTCTGTTAAGTATCAAATAATAACAACAAAATTCATAGAAATTGGCTAAAAATTTGAAACAAAAACTAAGCTCTGAATCGCAACCCCTAATGAAAAGGTTGAAGAAAGAACTTTTTCAGTTTGTGTGACTACAATATTAATAGACCAGCTCTTGATTCGTTGAGGAAGCAAGGCTGTAGATTCTAAAATAAAAAGTAGTTTTGGAGAAACTCTAAAAAACGCAGGTGGTTGAAAATGCTTTAAATTACAAAAAGCAATTGAGAGATGTAATTACATGTTCCATAATAATTGCAATATATAATGACTGCGTTCAGGGGTAAATGAAAATACGAAGTCACAATCAAAAGATCCACCCCCTTATATTAACAAATAACTTCTATGGGTTACCTCATATATCATCCCTCACCCTCTCCTATCATCTTTGATTACCAGATGTTACACGGGAGCCAAAGATACAAAAATATTTGCATTAAATGTAAATAAAAATGCAGGGTCGGATCAAAGAATACAGTGAAATGCTATTTAAATGGAATCCAAGCAACAAGAGCAAAACTTTATTAACACTTTGCAATTATTATTATGGTTACTATTTATAATTCTGTAAAGTGTAGAGTTTATAATAGAAGCCTTTTATATTGATCAATTCAGCGTGAGTGCCCATTTCCGTAATCTTTCCATGACTAATGACGCAGATTAAATCAGCATGCTGAATGGTTGTCAATCTGTGAGCGATAGAAATGCACGTGCGACCAAATTGTGCGTTATCCAATGCTTTCTGTACGACCATCTCACTTTCGGCGTCCAACGCGGAAGTCGCTTCATCCAAAATCAAAACTCTCGGGTTCCTAACCAACACTCTCGCAATAGCAATCCTCTGCTTTTGGCCTCCAGAAAGCTGAGTCCCCTTTTCACCCAAGATGGTCTCATAACCCTAATCGTTTTTCATTAAAAAAAAAGGGGTGAAGTAGATCATTTTGCTTACCAATGGAAGAGAAGTTATAAAACTATCTATGTTTGCTTGCTTGGCAGCACTGATAATTTCATCCATGCTAACTAATCGACTGTTATCACCATACGCAATGTTGTCCGCGATGCTTTTCTTGAAAAGATTGGGTTCCTCAGACACAATTCCAAACTGCGATCGCAAAGCAAGCAAATTCATTTTTTTGATTCCTCGTTCGTCAATTACAATCGCTCCTGATGTTGGATCATAAAACCGTTCCAACAATTGAACAATGGTCGACTTCCCACAACCACTGGGTCCGACCAAAGCTACCATTTTACCTTGCAAAACCGACAAGTTCACACCTTTCAAAATACTAACATCAGGACGATTTGGATAGGAAAACCACACGTCATTGTAACTTATATTTTCAGTATCCTAAAAACCACGTTCGTTCAAAAAATTTTACATGAATGAAAAACAAACATACCTACCCATTTTTCGTTAACATCTTGAGAACCGTTCGCAATTCGAGAGGTTCGATTTAGCAACTGGAAAATTCTGTTAGCAGCAAACAAAGCTTCAGATAAATTTGGCACAAAAGCAAGAGCATTCCCTAATAACCAAGAAACGGAAAGCAAACTATCGCATATACTACAAAAAAAAATTTGTAATCTTAAATTTTTTGGTACCCACGTAAATTCTTACATAAATACATGACCTACATTGATCTGTTCATTTTTTACCAACATGGCTCCATAATACATCGTTGCTGCGTAACAAACATACATCAGGCTCTTGGCGAAAGCATACACGATGCCTTTGAAGTGAGTGTTCCGCTTTGCACTACTTAGATATGGATACAATTCGTTCAGGTACAATTCATGAAATATTTTTTCGCATCCCAACGATGTTATAGTTCGGATTCCGTTGATGGCTTCAACTGCAATCTAAATTTTGGGAGAATCAAAGTTAACAACTCAGATCTCTGCATACCTTAGTCGATTTTTGGAGAGATTTGTAGTTCCCTTGATTTTTATTTGCGATAAACTTTTGTTCCAAATAAATAGAGATTACAGTGACAGGAGCGATACAAAGCACGACAATGGCAAGCTTCCATTGGTAGGAGAAAATTACAGTTATTGCAACTATGACGGTTGTTGCTGCACTTAGTACGACCCCAATCCGTTGACCAGTTGCTCCTTGTACGCTGGCTGCTTCACAAGATAACCGAGCACATAAAGCTCCAACTGCGTTATCCTTATCATCAAACCAACCCATCTCCTGATGCACCATCGCCTTAAACATACAACTTCTCAGTCTCATCGTTAATCTTTCCCCGGTGATTCCTATTGTATAAATCTGAAAATGTTGTTTATGAAGAAATTATTAGGTATTTAATTTTCCTTATAACTACTACCTGTAATAAAGTAGCTATGCTCATAACTATTCCAACTACCAGGATGATGAGAGAGTATTTGTTGCATTCAATTTGGGCTTCTTCAATGTTTTTACTTGCTAGGACCTACAGAAAAAAATGGTTTGTCATGCTACTAGAAGGCCAAATACCTTAAAGTGCTTGTGACTCACTCCAACAATTTTTCCAAACATTATAGAATAAACAGGTAAACCAGCACCGGTGGCGATGGAAGCCAGGCAACCAATAGTGATTATCCACCACTCGGATGTATTGTACTTCATTATATTTAACAAGAAAGATTTCACCTCCATTGGTTCAACTTTTTGGTGCACCTGAAAGAATATTATTTATTTCATTCCAAACTTCCAAGAATGTTCTTACATTTTCATCGGTACCCAACAAAGGTACCTTACTTCCAAACTCATCGATGCTATTTAACCCTAAAGAGTCATCCATTTCAGCCGAATCTGAAATGATTTCTTAAACTTTACCGTATTCTGATCTGCAAAGACCAAGTTTTTACCAATAGGTTGAGTCACGTAATCATCATTTTTCTCAGTTTCTGTACATTGATTTATAATCAACTTATAGTAAACCCCTTTGGTTTGCATCAGAACTTCGTGAGAACCTTCTTCCCGTACTTGACCATCAGCGATTACTATAATTCGGTCTGCTTTCCTAACAGTCGACAATCTGTGAGCTACTATGACGGTGGTGCAACCGTGGCTAGCCTAAAAATGCAACCTAAAAAATTTAGAGTTATCGGTAACAAGAAGCTCACAGCATCCAAAGCAGCTTGAACAACGGCTTCACTTTTGGTATCCAAAGATGACGTTGCTTCATCCAATAATAAAATCGCAGGATTTCGAACCAGTGCTCTGGCGATTGCAATTCTCTGTTTTTGGCCACCAGATAACTGAGCTCCTCGTTCCCCAATTCTGGTTGAATAACCTTGCGGCAGAGCAATGATAAACGTGTGAGCATTTGCTTTCCGAGCAGCCTCTTCAATTTTATCTTGAGTTGCATCCAAACAGCCGTACCTGATATTTTCTAAAATCGTTGCTTCGAATAGTACTGGTTTTTGGCCAACAACTCCGATATAACTTCTCATCCAGTTCAAGTCCAAATCTGTTAATTTGTTGTTGTCGATGTATATCTACGAAGAGGGAAAAATTCAGTAAAAAAAAATAAAATTGGAGAAACTTACGCTTCCAGAAATTGGATCATAAAACCGTTGGAGCAGTTGAATGCATGTCGATTTTCCACAACCGGAAGATCCTACTAAAGCTATCGTTTCATTCGGCTGTATTGTTAAATTAAATCCACGTAAGACCTGTAAGAATTTGCTTATTTAAGCTTTCCATTAACTTTCATCATATGAACTAAGTGATGTAAAGGAATGTTCGCATTTTCAATGTATTGCAGGCTGGACTAAACTTTGAATTTGGTACTAAAATATTTGTTCTTCCTCTGAGCTCGGCTACTCTCCGAAAAAAATTTTTAGTTTAAATTTGAAGGGTTTTTGAGGGTATTCTAAAACGCTACAAACTCAGGATTTTTTTTTTTGGTTTACTTTGCTTTTTATTGGGGTTTATCCCCCCTCCTTGTACTAATTTTGCCAATTTTATTGGGATATACTAATGGATTGCTTAGTCTACCTCTAAATTTTTACGTAAAATTTGGAAACGTCAATTATTAGTAATGGTTTGAGTAAACCTAGTGGGTTCATCTGGCAGTTTCACGATTGATTGGGGAATTTTGAAGGTCATGCACAAGAAGATAAAACTGACGGAAACTTAACGAAACCGGAATTTCAAGAAAAATGTGTTAATTTGACCTATGATAATAATTATTAATAAATGAAACAATGCCATGACTATATTTTTTAATCCTCAGACTCTTAAACTTTAGAACTACTTTCTCAGGCTCATCATCAATCAGTCCACTCACTTTGACATCTCTTCTTGAAGGATAATTAAAATGAACATCCTCAAATGTAATTTTTCCTGCCATTCTTCTCGGTTTTTTACCATTTCCTTTTGACAGATTAATAACCGGTTGGTTGGCTATAACTTGGAAGATTTTAGCTGCTGCACCTTGGGACATTCCAATTATTTCGATAAGTGGGCTTGCAAATCCTAAGAACCACTGGGCAGTTTCAACACTAAATATAATCTATTTGAAAAAAAAAAGTTTATTCAGAAATAAGTAAAATTTAAAATCTTACGGTGACCATGTTTCCTAAACTGTAGGTTCTTTCTTCTACAGGATATTCTTTATACATGTGGATCAAATTCACACCATACCAAAAAGCTAAGGAAAAACCTGCGTAAGAAAATAACCACGTAATGCCAGTGCTCACTCCGTTGAAAAGCGACCTCGTAATGTTGTTGTTTTTTGCCAATATTAGAAAGCTGTTATATCTTTGTTCTTCTTTTTCTTGGCCTCCAAAAGCGACGACGGTTCTGATCGAATACAAAACTTCTTCCGCCACAGTACCTGCATCCCCATATGCTTCGATTTCCCGTCTTGCAAATTTAGAAGATACCTAAAACAATCAGAAGTTGAACTTTAACCTATATTTTTCTGCAATAATCTCTACAAAAGAAAGAAATCCCATGGAGATCATGTAGATCGGAGTTGGCACCATGCAAATTAAAGCTAATTCCCATCCATGTACCAAAGCTTGAATCAAATTTGATATGGCAACAGCTCCGTAGAAAGTTACTAAGCCAAACTTTTCGCCTAATCCTTCTTCAATTTTTTTCAAATCTCTAAAAATCTAAAATGGTAAAATAAATCAAGAAGAATCACGTGGACTTACTCAGCAATTCTGCTCGAAAAGTCTCCGGTTTGGTTTTGGTCATACCAAGATATGTCTTGGTTTAGGATCGCCCAAAAAAATAATTTCCTGATCCTGAAGATCTGGAAAAAAGTTTCGGTTTTAATAGTTACAATTTGTCTGCTTTACTCACCTGTTTCAGTGCGTTGTAGTTGAGAAGAAACGTTGAAATATAAGTTGAAATTAAAATTACCACCGCCAGGGTGCAAGTGGTTCCCACAAACCAATGCATCTTGGATATCAATTCTTTTTCAGCTGCTTCCACCACTTCTGGAAACGTTGCGTTTATTTTTAACGTATGTACGTACGCAGCTAATACTCCTGTCGCCCGGCCAAATGATTTTGTTAACAGGCAGCACGCAACGGCAGCAAGAACGGAGAAATGCAAAGCTATAACAGTTAAAAGTTTCTCCAAAAATGTAGAATATTTAAACTAAAAGAAACAAAACAAGGTTACGATGAATAGAAAAAGTTTGATTCGTATTTACTAATTTATAGTAGGGAATGCTGGGGAGTTCTTCTTTTTCAGCGATATTTTTAGTTTCTTCTTCTGTGTTGTTTCTAAAACATAGTTTGTGTAAGCAACTTTTAAAATTCCTTTTAGACTTTAATCTGTTTCTACGATCTAGAATCATTTGAGTGGGAAATTTGAAAGTTAACTGCAATATTACAACTGCAAGGCAAAATTCATAACTATTCTGGTACAGAACCATATTATTATTAAATACTATAAAATTTAATTCAATGAAAAAATTTAATTAACAAAAGATTTACCTAATCATTGTCGATTTTGCCTTTAAATTTCCTTTGCTTTATCGATCATGGGCCAAGCTGAATGAAAAATAGAACAGTGCAAATACTTTAATTCGTTGTTGCCAGAAAGTACCTAATCACGCGATTACCTTTATTTACATTTCGCTTAAACTTTTGTTTACATAACACCAGATTAACCCTTTGAATTAATTTTTTTTTAATACAAAAACATTTTCATGTTTTTATCATTATTTGTAGCATCCTTCTACTTGTATTTATCTTATATTTTATTTTATATAGTAATAATATTTTATTTGTTGATAAATCTGTGAGCGACAATTACAGTACTGCATCCGTAATTTGCCTAAACATGGAAGACCATAAAATGGTTTTTAAATAGAAATAGTGGAATGTATAGCTTCTAATGCTACATGGCGATTCAGTCCAAAGCTAATGTAGCTTATGCCCTAGCATTCGATTCCTTGCTTTTGACCACCAGCTAACTGAACTCGTTGTTCTCTAGTCATCATCGAGTATCTTTCCAGAAAAGCGCCGTAAAAATATGGATGTTTGCTTTCATTGTACCTGATGGACCAATGTGAGTTTTGAAACCAATCCAGGTCAAAATTCATTATTTTATAATTGTAATTGAATATTTAAAATACCAGAAAAATAATGCAAATGGGATCGTTTAGGTGGCCCTTAAATTAAAAATCAAAGTAAGTATTTTATATGAGAATTCCCAAATCTGCAATTAACATCGTAGAATTTTTGCAACAACTAAAGATAGGTTGATTTTTCACAACCTGGGAAACTTTTTCTACCATTAACCCCTAGCAAAACCGAAGCAAAACGAACTAATTCTTAGTTACGCCAATTGTTTGCTTTCTTTCCTTAAGAATAAGAAAAATTTCGCCATTTTTGCCATTTTCACAATTTGGCTAGATGATAAAAAAAACAACTAAACTGTGCTTATAATATTTGTTTTTATTTAAAAATTATACAAATTGTTTCAACTTGCGCTTTATCTTGCATTAAACAAATTTAATTAAAGTCACTAAAAATTTTGTTGATTTAAAAATTAGCTTTCACATCAAAGCTATCACACAAAACATATAAGAATTTTGCTAACTATTTCAAATTTTGTAAAGTGTATAAATTGTAATAAAGTCCCTTCTTATTTAGCAATTCGGCGTGGGTGCCCATTTCCGTAATTCTTCCATGATTTATCACGCAAATTAAATCAGCATTCTGAATGGTTACCAATCTGTGAGCGATAGTAATACAAGTACGCCCAAATTGTGCATTATCCAAAGCTTCTTGCACGATCAATTCACTTTCGGCGTCCAACGCAGAGGTTGCTTCATCCAAAAGCAAAACTCTTGGGTTCCTCACCAGAGCTCTCGCAATAGCAACTCTCTGTTTTTGCCCGCCAGAAAGCTGAGTCCCCTTTTCACCCAAAATGGTTTCATAACCCTAACAATAAAATTTTGTTTTTATTAATCGTCGGAAAAGAGCGGTTAAAGTAGATGAATTTACTTACCAATGGAAGAGCAGTTATAAAGTTATGTATGTTTGCTTGCTTGGCAGCACTGATGATTTCTTCTCTGCTAACCAATCGACTGTTATCACCATACGCAATGTTTTCGGCAATGGTTTTCATGAAAAGGTTAGGTTCCTGAGATACAATTCCAAAATGTGAGCGTAAAGCAAGCAAATTCATTTGTTCGATTCCTTGTCTGTCAATTTCGACCGAACCCGATGTTGGATCGTAAAACCGTTCTAACAGCTGAACAATAGTTGATTTCCCACAACCGCTAGGTCCCACCAAAGCCACCATTTTACCTTTGAAAACCGATAGGTTCAAACCTTTCAAAACGCTAACAGTTGGACGATTTGGATAGGAAAAGAACACGTCATTGTAGTGTATATTTCCAATATCCTAAATAAAGGATAGTTAGAAAAATATTGAATGAAAAACCAACCTACCAATTTTGTGTCAATATTTTGGGAACCGTCCACGATTCGAGAGGTTCGATTTAACAACTGGAAGATTCTGTTACCGGCAGCCAAAGCTTCAGAAAAGTTTGGAATGAAAGCAAGAACATTAGCTAACGACATAGAACTGATCATCAAATTTTCGCTTATTCTGCAAAAAAATATTTTTTAATCATTGATAGGTTTGGTCTACCAATTCTTACAGAAAAACATGACCGTAGATGATATGCTCATCTTTTACCAAGATGGCTCCATAATACAACACTGCGGTATAAAAAAAGCACACAAAACTTCTTGATAAGCTATATACAAATCCTCTAAAGTAAGTGTTACGTATTGCCGTGCTTTGGTAAGGATACAATTCGTTCATGTACAAATCATGAAAAACTTGATTGCATCCCAATGATGTTACAGTTCGAATTCCGTTGATGGCTTCAACTGCAATCTAAATTTCGGGATCAGCAAAATTAACAATCACGATTATGACTTCTACCTTTGTAGATCTTTGGAGAAATTCGTAGTTCCCTTGGCTCCCATTTGCCAGAGCTCTTTGTTCTAAATGCATGGAGATCATGATAACGCATGTGAAGCTTAGCGCGACAAAAGCTAACTTCCATTGAAAGTAGAAAGCTAGAACAATTGCAACTATGATGGTGGATGCTGCATTTAGTGCGGCTCCAATCTGTTGACCAGTTGCCCCTTGCACGCTTGCCGCTTCACCAGATAATCGAGCACTTAAAGCTCCAACTCCATTATCCTTGTCATCAAACCAACCCATCTCCTGATTTAATATGGTTTTGAACATGAAACTTCTCAGTCTCATCGTTAATCTTTCTCCGGCAATCCCAAATGTGTAAATCTGAAGATGTTATTAGCAAAAATAAATAAATTTTATTCATAATTACCTGTACTAAACTAGCAATTCCTGCAACTATACCAATGATTAGAACCAGAAGACATAATTTGTTGCCTTCAAATTGTGCTTCTGCGGTGTTTTGAATTGCAAAAATCTAGAAAAAAGGTACACGTTAAGCTACTAGGAAGAAAAAAAACTAAAAGTGTGTGTTACTTACTCCAATTAAGTTTCCAAATAATATAGAATAGAGAGGCATACTAACACCAGTTATGAAGGAAGTCAGACAACCGATAATGATTATCCACCATTCGGGTGCATTATATTTCATCATAGTCCATAACGAAGATTTTGCTTCATTAGTGTCATTTTTTCGGACGAACTGAAATTATAAAATTTATCCTTCTGTGATATTTTAAAAATTTCTTACATCTGCTTCGTCAACCAACAAAGGTATATTATCTGAAAACTCATCGATATTATCTTGGCTAAGAAAATCTTCCCTTTCAGCAATATCTGTAAACAAAGCTTTTCGTGAAGTATTGTAACCCGTATACTCTACATTCTTACCAAGCGGTTGAATTACATAATCGTCATTCTCTTCAGTTTCGGAGCTTTGAGCCATAACCAACTTGTAGTACGCCCCTTTTGCCTGTACCAGAGCTTCGTGGGACCCTTCTTCCTGTAGTTGCCCATTAGCTATTACTATGATCCGGTCAGCTTTCCTAACAGTCGACAAACGGTGAGCAACAATGACGGTGGTGCATCCATAACTGGCCTACAAATTAAAACTCAAAAATTTGAATAAAACGGTTAGAAAAAGCTTACAGCATCTAACGCTGCCTGAACAACAGCTTCACTTTTAGTATCCAAAGCTGAAGTGGCTTCATCCAGTAATAAAATTGCTGGATCTCGAACTAGCGCTCTGGCGATTGCAATTCTCTGTTTTTGGCCACCAGATAACTGAGCTCCTCGTTCCCCAATCATGGTTGAATATCCTTGCGGAAGAGCGGTGATGAACGTGTGAGCATTTGCCTTTCTAGCAGCTTCTTCTATTTTTTCTGGTGTTGCATCCAAATAGCCGTACCTGATATTTTCAGAAATAGTCGCTTCGAATAATACTGGTTCTTGTCCAACCACTCCGATGTAACTCCTCATCCAATCCAAGTCCAAATCTGTTATTTTGTTATCGTCGATGTATATCTAATAAGGACAAAAATATAATAACAGAAACAAAAATCGGAGAAACTTACAAATCCGGAATCTGGGTCATAAAATCTTTGCAGCAGCTGAATACATGTCGATTTTCCACAACCAGATGATCCTACTAAAGCAACTGTTTCATTAGGCTGTATGGTTAAATTAAATCCACATAAGACCTAAAAAAATTATTTCAAGTTTGTCCTATCGGAATACATATTTTATTACAGATTTAACACATTAGAATTATGTTGCAAGACGGGTGAGGCTCAAACGAAACAAAATATAGCTCATTTAAGCTACAGCAAATCTCTAACGTTTGACACCAAGTTCACAAAAATTTAATTTGGGGGGAGGGGTAAAATTTTTTCAAAAAAGTTACAAAGTCTTTTCTTCTAAGATGCAGGACGTACCCAAATTTCTACAAATCCGGTTGCAGGTAGCTACCCTGGGTCCGAAAATACAAATTTTACGATTGAAATCTCGATGAATTCTAAATAAGCAAATATTAAATAAGAGAATTGGCTATGACTGAATGCCTTAAGTGCACCTGTTTTTTCAAAAATCGAATTTAAAAACTTCGATTTTCACAGTAAAGGGCATAGCCGGATTAATATGAGAAATCTGCCCCCGCGACTTTTTTAGCTCTTTAACTCTAACGGTTGTCGATATTTTCAAAAAAACTTGTTTTTTCAATTTTATTTTTATAGTAAAATTCACAATTAATCAATGATGAAAATTTTCCTAATTTTTAGGAGTTTAAGACATGAGAAAAAAATATAATCATGATTTTTTAACGAAAAGCCGATTTTTGGCAGACGATTGAAAATTAAAATCTTTTTTTTTTAGCCTTTTTAAAATATGTCACTCACCAAAATTCGTCAGAAAATGTCTATTATACTCCTCTACATTCAGGAATTTTTTTAAATTTTTTGAAATGGTGGAACAATATGAAAAAAAATAAAAACTCATTTTTTTTTAAATCTTGCGTTCTAAATAACTTATATCTTTTTTTTAGCTAAAAAAATTTGTCTAAAATATTTTTTTGCCAAAAATAAATATAAATAAAGATTACCATAAAAAAATTCATATATATTTTAAAATATTTTAATATTTTATTATTTTAATATATTTTAAAATGATGCATTTTTGGGGAAAACTTATAAAATCTTTTTTAAAGTTCTTAAAAAGACCTTTATTTTTGTTTTTTATAAAATACCGTAGCCTCAAAACTAAGTGAGCTAATAACAAAAATAAATTAGATCCTTATTTTTTTCATATAAATTATAAATATAATTTTTTTAGCCCTTATTTTTGAAATGGTTTGAGCAGAAAGGGTTTGAACAACATGTCAACTATTTACGAACATATTCAAACTTTAAACGGCCATATCTTATACAATTTTTATACTACAACAAAAACCTAAAACCTACAAGCCAAACCGACAATTTTTAAGTTTATAAAATTTTGCGTATCATTAATAAATTTTGAGATATTTTTAAGAAAAGGCAATTTTTTGCAAAATTGCAAAAATGATCTCTTCAAATCAACCTCAAATTTTTTCAAAACTAAGAACTTTAAACCTGTAAAACTACTAGAGCATATTACAAGTAAGTACATAAATAAAGTTAATTGTGAAGTAGTATAACAATTATTTTCAATTGGGATGGTAATTAAATTAGGGGGTGATTTTAACATTTTTTGTCGCCGAAAAAAATAGAAATCAGCTTATCATATTTAAAGTTAAAATATACAAAAAATCAATTTATCATACCTCGCTTAGTTTTGATGCTATGGGGTTTAACAAAAAACAAAATTAAAGAGTTTTTGAATATTAAAATATATTAAAATAATAAAATATTAAAATATTTTAAAATATATTTTTTAGCTAAAAAAAATATAAGTTATTTAGAACGCAAGATTTTAGAAAAAAAATGAGTTTTAATTTTTTTTCATATTGTTCCACCATTTCAAAAAATTTAAAAAATATTCAGGAGTGTAGAGGAGTATAATAGACATTTTCTGACAAATTTTGGTGAGTGACATATTTTAAAAAGGCTAAAAAAAAAAAGATTTTAATTTTCTATCGTCTGCCAAAAATCGGCTTTTCGTTAAAAAATCATGATTATATTTTTTTCTCATGTCTTAAACTCCTAAAAATTAGGAAAAAATTCATCATTGATCAATTGTGAATTTTACTATAAAAATACAATTGAAAAACCAGGTTTTTTTGAAAATCTCGACAACCGTTAGAGTTAAAGAGCTAAAAATTGGTGTGAATTATTTTTATTCGACACCAAATCGATCCCCTGAGTATGAGCCAAAAAAGTAGCGGGGGCAGATTTCTCATATTAATACGGCTATACCCTTTTAAGCAAAGTCGCTCGGGATTGGTGAATCAATTCATTCAATTGACAGTCCGTGCACTTTTAACTGGTCTTAGCTTTGCGCAGAGCGAGGATAACCGGAGCGACACTTGCATTGGGATGCAGCAACAGTGCACTCCGAACGAAAATCATGGTTTTCAATACTAAATGTGCAGGAAAAATGGCTTAAAGCGCCCGAGCGCAGCGAGGGGTGCTTTAAGTCGATTTTTGTTTGCACAACTACCCTGCGTTAAAAATCCACTCTCACGAGTTTCACCCCTCAAAGATCCACCATTTCATTAATCCACGGCCCTAAGGATATTTTTAAATTAATTATCGCTACGCACTCTTCGGGCGCTCCGGGCCATTTTGATAAAAACCACCATGGCACGAGTAGGATCTACGCGAAAAAGTAACTACCGTTCGTTAAATGTAAGCAACCCTTTTCTGAAGAAATTTGGGTCCTAAAAAGGACCTTTTTGTCTTGACGTTACAGAGGATACCGTTCCGCGATTTGATGGAGGAGTCCATTAAACACGGCTCCAGGTGTGCACCCAAATACGTCAATCCACAAAAACTGGTCCAGGTGACTCGCAAGTAAAGAGGAATGCATCACACCCAAGAGACGACAGAACTCCTTTAGCTGCGACCAGTAGCCCACCACTGCATTTGTGCAAACCCCTGTAGCGAGGTCTACAAAATTGCGGCTGAGGTTCACCCATCTATGCTTGTAGGCTGGTGCAACTCCCGGTATCTTATCCAAATCCCAGTAACCCCGCCAACCATCCGTCCAAATTTCGGTCCCGGGTCGTACTAAACGGACGATGAGTTTGTGCAGCGTTTTCTGCTTGCGATCCGAAACGAAGGCAACAGCCCCTCGCCTAGCAGTGAGACTGTAGATACCTACAATCCACTGCTGGGGAACGATTCTGCCAACGTTATGCTTGCGCTTCGCGACTACACTCTCGTCAATCTGTACCACCTCACCCGGGCCGCCGAGTTGAACGAGTGCAAGGTTGCTACGGAGTTTCCAGGTGCAGATACGTCGAAATTTCTGGTTAACTTATACACCGCGTGACGTTCCATCCCGAAAACGCCAGCAGTTACACCGGCTCGAAAGTTGCACGCCCAACTCCATAAAACGCTGAATACCAGCACTGGTGGAAGCCTAAGACTCGCAAAAAAGGTCTTGTCGCTGAGGGAATACCTTCTCCTGCACTTCGGATACCGGAAGCAGTACTTCATGTTGTACGTCTGGTCTCTCACCAATGTGCAATAGCGTCTGCACAAAGGTTTCGAGCAGCGCTTATTGGTTGGCAACAACCGAAGACCCTGCAGGAACTCCACCACCTCTGCATCGCTCACATTGAACAATGCAGCGACGTCGAAAACCGACTTCACATTTAAATCAGGAATCGGGAACGGATTTGCTGCCATTGTGTTGACTACTGAGTAATTTGTCAAGTGCAACACTACTATGCATAACTGTACGCGTACCGACAACAGAATGAATTGATTCACCAATCACGAGCGATTTACCTTCAAATTTGCAGTGAAAATCGAGCTTTTTTAAATTTGATTATTGAAAAAACAAGTGCATTTAAGGCATTCCGTCATAGCTAATTCTCTTATTTAATTTAAACCCTTTCAGAAAAGTTCGAGGTTTCAATCGTAAAATTTGTATTTTCGAACCCAGAGTAGCTACCTTTCCCCACAAATCCTTGCGAGGGTGTGAGAGTTTAAAGAAATGTTAATTTTAAGTGCCCGATTCTAACGCTTCTAAAGTTAATCAATAACTACAGATTAGAAAATTAGTAATCCTTTGAGAAATAATTTCTCAGGATTATCATCGTTCCACTTACATTGACGTCTTTTCTAGAAGGATAATTAAAGTGAACCTCCTCAAATGTAATTTTTCCATCAAGTCTTCTCGGTTTTTTACCTTTTCCTTTTGACAGATTAATAATCGGTTGGCTAGCTATAACTTGAAAGATTTTAGCTGCTGCTCCTTGAGACTTTCCAATTATTTCGATAAATGGACCTGTCATTCCAAAGTACCACTGAGCAGTTAAAATACTATATATAATCTAGATACAAAAGAAAATTAAGTTCTTCGCAAATTGGTAACATACTAAATATTACCGTGGTCATTTTGCCGGCATCGTAAGTTCTTTCATCCACAGAATATATCCTTTGATTAAGAACTAACTTCACGCCATACCAAAAATCTAAAGAGGAACCGGCGAAGGTAAGGAACATAATAATGCCAGTGCTCACTCCGTTGAAAAGCGACCTCGTGATGTTGTTGTTTCTGGCCGATATCAGGAAGTTGTTATATCTTTCTTCTTCTTTTGCTTGACCTCCAAATGCGACGACGGTGCGAATCGAAGTCAAAACTTCCTCCGCGATGGTACCAGCCTCTCCATATGCTTCAATTTCTTGTCTTGCAAACTTAGAGGATACCTGAAAAAGAAAACTGGCGAGCTTTAAACCAATATTATCTGCAAGATTAATACAAATGATACAAATCCTGTGCAGATCATAGAAATCGGAATTGGCACCAAACAAATTAATGCCAATTCCCACCCTTCCACCAAAGCTTGAATTAAACTTGATATGATAACAGCTCCGTAGAAAAGTACTACGCCTAACTTTTCGCCTAATCCTTCTTCAATTTTTTTCAAATCGCTAAAAATCCAAAATGGTAAAATAAACCATCAAGAAGATCTGGGTGGACTTACTCAGCAATTCTACTCGAAAAGTCTCCGGTTTGGTTTTGGTCATACCAAGAAATGTCTTGGTTCAGGATCGCCAAAAAAAATAATTTTCTAATCCTAAAACTCTGAAAAAACGTTGCAATTTTGATAGTTCCAATATTATTTGTCTACTTACCTGTTGCAATGCACTGTAGTTAAGAAAAACAGTTGAAATATAAGTCGCAATAAAAATTACCACCCCTAATATGCAAGTGGCGGCTGCAAACCAATGCATCGTAGTTAATAAATTTTTTTCAGCAACTTCCATCATCTCTGGAGTTGTTCCGTTCTTTTCGGACGTATGTACGTACGTAACTATCGCCCCTGTGGCTGTACCAAAAGTGATCGATATCATGCAAAAAGCAGCTCCAGCCAGAAGGGAAAAACAAACTGCGAAAAAAATTAGAAATTTTTCGAAGAATGTTGAATATTGAAACTAAAATAAATTAAAAAAAGTTTACGGTGGACGGAGATGTGATTGGCACTTACTAATTTATAGTAGGGGATGCTGCGGAGTTCTTCTTTTTCAGGGACATCATCGTTTTGTTCCTCGGCGTTGTTTCTGAAACAAAATTCGGTTAAGAAACATTTGAGCTTTATTACTGGTTAACTATAGGGTGGTAATTTATCTTCCTTGCTTACTATTTTTACCAGCTTGGTAGAGCTGAACCACTTAATTGCTTACTTTTAGCAACAACAACAAAATATACCTAATCATCATTGAAATTTTCCTTCAAGTTTTCTGTGAATTATTAGTGCTGGGCGATGTTGAATAAATAAAATTAGATAAAAATTCTTGCATATTACAATTAATGCAAATAAATTAGAATAATTAAAAACTCACAATCAAGAATGTGATAGACACAGCTACCGAATGCCGACAACCCCGTTAAGATTTGGAACTATTTTTGTCAGAAATGTAATAACATTTTTATATTTTTAAATCACTAACAGATGAAGATAATGGAAGTGATATCTAAGATGAAGTTAAACTGCATGGTTATCGTATTAATCGAGGTAAGCCGTGATATTCGTTGCTAAAGTAACTTTATAATTATTGAACAACGTAGCAATGGATTTTTTTTTTCTATTTAAATTATGCATAGATTGCTGGAAAAGTTTACGAAAACGAAATAATAACCACATATAAAATTCAATTTCAGTCACTGAGTCTTGGGTTGCTCTTGGTTACGGTATCGGCTTCATATGAATCATTTTACCGGGAGAATCCTATCTTCACTTTTGAAGGATTTAATGCGTTCCAAGTTTTAAAACATCCGATCGAAGAGTGGCCGTATGATCTTTAACTGACCATCATTGGAGCCTCCAAAATCATTTTGAGGTGATCAAACCATTTTTTCTTTCAGTAAAGTTTTTAACTTTAATTCCCTTTGGGGTCTTTCTTTTTCTTATTCATTTGATGTGGCTCCTTATCATGGAATTCTTTTGGTTATCTAGGGTTTCTTCACATTTGCTGAGAAAACGTGCTTTTGTGTTGTTGCGTTATACTTTGGCAACAACATCGTTCCAAGTGGTCTACCATCTACCGTCCATGTCTAAATTTGTTCCATCTGAGACTCGAGTTGTCCTACCATCTTACAACATATTATACAAGATAAAATATTTGCTTGTTTCGTACATACATTTTATTTTGTCCGTGTACTTTTTTTTATTGCTGCTTGAGGTATTTTGAGCTTGTTTATTTTGAGATATATAATTTCAATATTTTGTTTGAGAAATCTGTGGATTTTACACAGAAATATTGCTATACGCGGTATTTATTCAAACAGTTATTTTTATAACTTTCATTACGTGTAATCTTAATTAAGATAATTTAACTACTTTCAATATTTTCAAACGCTCAATATTATTGCGGAAAGTTTGTAAATTTTACATAATATTAAACCTGAAAGTGAAGCGAGATAGCACGCTCTTGGTACTAAAGGTGATTTACCCAATTTCCATCACTATTTTTCTTTTAGTGTGCCATGTTTTCGTGGTTTTTTTAGTTGTTAATAAACTACCTGGTCTTTTATCGCCTTGCTTCGTACTTATAATCTAGGTAAGAGAATTGGCACATCATTTTATCTCTTGCATTTACGAGCTAGCCAAAAGGGCATTTACAATCTTTTGCGGTTACACAGCCCTGAGATTCGTTTATCCAATTTATCTATTTTTCGGGAACATTTGGTTGCATTTCTTGAGCATTTTTTGGCACCATTTGACATGCACGACTTTGTTTTTGAGTTTTTAAGTTTATGTCGAATTGTGAGGGTTTCAACGACTGAAATGCTTCCGTACGTCTTGATGATCATGCAAAATCGTGTGTATTGTTTTCATCTGAATGCCTAAAGATTTTGAAATCTCTCGGTATGTCACATGCCAATATTGCTCAATCATTTCACGTCCAGCATTTACATTAGAGACAACAACAGAGTTTCCGAAGGGCTTGCACAAAATTCGTCACTGACAGTGGTGCAACCGCGCTAGAATTTTGAAAAGCATCTATAAACAGTACTCTTGGATGGTCCTTTATTTCCAAATACCAAAATAAACAGATTGATGGATTGTTTCGGCTTTAAACTACATGCAACATCATAAAAATTTATGAAGCAAAAATTTTCACATGACGATTCCTATTTTTTCGTAATGCTTACTTAAGTACAAACTTGAAACTTTTCCGGCAACCCACGTATAATAATAAATTATAATACCACCTTTTTCTTAGTTGGACTTTATATTAAAAGTAATTCTTAATATAGGTAAGTCAAGTAAAATGGGTAAAGACCTTTTGTTTTGATAGCCATGGTCTCAGTTCAAATAATTGTGAATCATGCAATTTTAATTTATTATTTACTCATTTTATTTGATGATATTTATTGTAAATCTAGATAAGCTCCCCCCCCCCAAATCAAAGTTTACCAAAAAATAATAAACAAATAAATTAATTTAATTGAATAAATAGTTTACCTATTTTGAGTTGATTTTGGTAATAGTCTTCTCTTCGTTTCATCCATGATTAATTAAGCTAATTAACAATATTACAGAATGTTTGACTTCATTGGTTCTAAATACAATAAGAACTACTCTATTACTTGTGCTTGCACTCAATTTATAATTTTTGTTAATAAAACAACCGTTTGTTTTTTCCTGAAACACAAACAGTTGAATGTCAGGAGTAGGAGACAATCAAGTCATATATAAAACTAAATATAAATGTAATCTCATCAAATTAAGAATATTTACAAATTACATGTCAAAATAATTTATTTTTTTATACAGGGTGTCCCCGGATACACTTTTCATAACTTAGGTAGTGGTAGAGGACACTTTTCTAAGAAACATTTTTAACAAAAATTTTTTTCTAAATTCAAACCCTGGAGAGTTAGGCCTTTTTGAAGCATTTTTTTAAATTTCCACCTTCGCGTGGTCATAGCTCCGAAAATATTGATTTTTTAGTAAAAATTGTTCAATACTTTTTTAAAGAACATGCAATAATCTACAAATTTATTAAAAACCGTTTATTGTCTAAAATCAACGGTTTTCGAGTTATGAATTAAAGTAAGTTAAAAAATGTTCAAAAATTCGAGCCTTTTTTTTTCTTTTTTTTTCAAGACCCTGTAACTTTTAAACGAAACATTTTACAAAAAATCTGACGCCTCATTCCGGAAAGGAAATTTAACGGACTACAACTTTTGTCTAAAAAAATTTTTTGAACAACCAATCCATTTCACAGAAAATCAGAAAATAATAAACAAGGTAGCTACAAAACAAAAAATTAAATTCACAAAATCACAGAAAAACAAATGAGGGTTGATGTTTATAATTTATAACCTAGTTCTTCCGGCACAAGAAATCTTACCTAATGTGATAGGTTCCGTTCGTTAACGTCAAAACTGTGTTTAATTGGTTTGCTTTACCAGCTTTATCTTTTATTCTATCTTCAGCGTTTTTTATTTAAAAGCAATATTTTGTTTTCGTGTGTACATTTATAATGTCATTTTCAAATAATGAATATGCCGATATGCATTTTGTATATGGCTATTGTAATGGCAGCGCAAGAGCAGCTAAAATCGAATACAAAAGACGATATCCGTAAAGAAGACTTCCATCTGCTTGGGTTTTCTCTAACTTACATAGGTTTGTTATAAAAATTATTTTTATTTAAATTCAAAATACATTATCTGTTTTAAAACATTTAAAAACAAATTCCTGCAGATGCTTAATAGAAACAGGAAAATTCCCAAATAGGAATAGAGAAAATATTCAGAATGCTGTCAGCGACAACGAGTTACCAAATAGCCAAGAAGTAATGGATAGAGTAGAAATTAATCCGGAAATTAGCATAAGAAAATTACAAGCTGAACTTCAAATGTCTAAACATAAGGTTAGTAGTTTATAGGTTTTGTTATAAATTAAATAATGTAGGTATCTAATAATTCAAATATTACTTTGATTACATTTTAGATATGGAAAATTTTACATAAATACCAATACTACCCATATCATTTATATCCAGTACATGTGTTGGAGGATGGAGATAATGGACCAAGACTGATTTTTTCCAATTGGTTAAGAGGGCAAGAGAACCCGCAAAGATTTGTCTCACACATCTTGTTTACCGACGAAGCGCAATTTACAAGGGATGGTGTAAATAACTGCAGGAATGAACACCGATGGGCAGTAGAAAATCCGCGGGTAAAACTGGAATCGGGACATCAAAGACGTTTCAGCGTGAACTGTTGGTGTGGTATATTAGGAAGCCAGATTATTGGTCCATATTTTTTTCTAGAAAATTTACGTTTAACAGCTGCTGGATACTTACAATTTTTAACAGATGAGCTTCCAGTATTGCTAGATGACGTATCACTAGCAACACGTCAAAGAATGTGGTACCAACACGATGGTGCGCCTGCACATTTCGGGCGTCAAGTAAAAGATTTTTTAAATGAAGCATACCCTGAAAAATGGATCGGAAGAGGAGGAACTATTAATTGGCCAGCAAGATCCCCAGATTTAACTCCTCTTGACTATTTTTTATGGGGTGCGGCAAAATCGTTGGTGTATAGCAACAGAAGAAAGCCTGACACCAGAGAAGAATTAATAGAGAGAATAACAAATGCTATTGTGGCTCTTAACGAAAAAGGAAATGTAATAAATAATTGTATACAACACCTGTTAAAACGATCACGACTGTGTATTGAAAATGAGGGTGGTCATTTTGAACATTTACTCAAATAAGAATAAAAATTTTGTGAATTTAATTTTTTGTTTTGTAGCTGCATTGTTTATTATTTTCTGATTTTCTGTGAAATGGATTGGTTGTTCAAAAATTTTTATTAGACAAAAGCTGTAGTCCGTTAAATTTCCTTTCCGGAATGGGGCGTCAGATTTTTTGTAAAATGTTTCGTTTAAAAGTTACAGGGTCTTGAAAAAAAAAGAAAAAAAAAGGCTCGAATTTTTCAACATTTTTTAACATACTTTAATTCATAACTCGAAAACCGTTGATTTTAGACAATAAACGGTTTAAATAAATTTGTAGATTATTGCATGCTCTTTAAAAAAGTATTAAACAATTTTTACTGAAAAATCAATATTTTCGGAGCTATGGCCACGCGAAGATGGAAATTTAAAAAAATGCTTCAAAAAGGCCTAACTCTCCAGGGTTTGAATTTAGAAAAAAATTTTTGTTAAAAATGTTTCTTAGAAAAGTGTCCTCTACCACCACCTAAGTTATGTAAAGTGTATCCGGGGACACCCTGTATATGCTTATAATTGTGTTACAATATTTTGGTAAAAATATAAAAATAGAGACGGTCGGAGAACAATGGTCAAGCGAAATGACTGCAAACGCTTGATACCCGGTTTGAATCCGGGTAAGTAACAACTTATTCTGTCCGTCTAGTTGGTTCTCCAGGTTGGGGGTTCTACCGTCGAGCTGGCTCCTCGTCGTAGGTAAAAAATGTAACAATGCTAACAAACCAAACCCCAATTTGCAAGGTTGGTAGTTTGGTATCAGACAACGTCGCAAGACGTTTAAAACTGACTATATTATATGGGGCATTCCACACCAAATCGACCACTTTTGAACCCGACCCCTTTTGATTTTCCTGATATTTTTACATATTATACTATCTCTTCAACAACAGTTCTGTGAAATTTTTTACTCAACCCAAAAAAAGTTCCGAATTTTTAGAAAAACTGCTGTTTTTTTTTCAAACGATCGTAACTATTTCAAAAATTGACTAATCGGAACGTTTTCTTTTGTTTTTGTTTGTCTTTAAACATGCTACTCAGGAAAAAATACAAAAAAAATATTTAAACTTAGATTCTACAAAATTTTTCATTTTTTCGGAGAAAATCATTGATTTTTCAAATTTCGACACTTTTGATTTTTGATTTTTTTATTTAAAAAAAAACTCTGATTTATTCCGCGTATAAGAACGCAAACCCTATAATGGGCCGACATTTCTTTCTATTTCTTTTGTTTAATTGAAAAATATTATTTGCGTAAAAATAAAACAAAATATTTTTTAATTAAACAAACAAAATAGAAAAAAATTTTGGCCCATTATGGGGTTTGCGTTGTTATACGCGGAATAAATCAGAGTTGTTTTGAAATATAAAAATCAAAAATCAAAAGTGAATAAATTTGAAAAATCAATGATTTTCTAAGAAAAATAAAAAATTTTGTAGAATCCAAGTTTGAATATTTTTTTTGTATTTTTTCCTGAAAAGTACGTTTAAAGACAAATAAAAACAAAAAAAAGAACGTTTTGATTAGTCAATTTTTGAAAAAGTTACGATCGTTTGAAGAAAAAAAACATAAGTTTTTCTAAAAATTCGTAACTTTTTTTGGGTTGAGTAACAAATTTTGAAAAAATTCACAGAACTGTTGTTGATGAGATAGTATAATATGTAAAAATTTATGGAAAATCAAAAGGGGTCGGGTTCAAAAGTGGTCGATTTGGTGTGGAATGCCCCATATATAGGTATATATTATATATAATTTTGTGAAGTACAAAGATTTTACTATAGGCCTCTGAATTCTAGATTGAAAGTGGAGGGCAAACCATGGTTCACATGCACTCAGGCCACATAATCGGGCCCATTATGACTATAGGACTCTTTTCACAGAGCAATTCTGTGTGGGTGCTCACTTCTAGTAACTCTTCCATGGTTGACGCAACTTCAATTAAAATTCTTTAAATTTTTTCAAATCATCGAAAAACAAAATAAAAGTTTTTATATTGTAACGTTATTTAAACGTAGAAATAACGTCTTTTATTAGCACCAATTAAATAAACATTTACCCTTCGATTTCAGATTTGCTTTTATCGGGCATGATAATGTCCGGATTCCTCACTGTTGTTCAAAAATGAACGGTTACATTAGTATATTGCTTTTTTATCTGAAAATTTACATCGTATCAAAGAGAAGCACTATGAAAGTCCTACAAGAAATGGTCAATATTTCGCACATTTTTGTGATCGTGAAACTTAAATCCTCCCATAATTTTTGTACATGCAAAAAATAAAAATTACAGAGGAGAGAATATGTCAGACACAACAGTAGAAATAACCCCAAGAATTATTATCAAACGTTTATCAAATTGGGGCTAATTAAGTACTAAAGCAGAAGAAAATGATGATTCACATTTGGAATTCGATTTTAGCCTTACAAAACGAGACTTCTGGTACGCCATTCTTATGAATGACCAGGAAGACTTCTCCTTCTTACGGAACCAAACGTTTTCTTCTGTTCAAGCTTGTCCTCTGTGTTTCCCTTAATTCTTATAGTTAACAAACAAAGTAACATAACAAACATCTTCAGAAATACTTTATGGATATTTTACAGTAATTGTGGGAACTATTTATAATTTTGCAAAGTGTACAGCTTATAATAGAGGCCCTTCTGATTTAGTAATTCAGAGTGGGTTCCCATTTCCGTAATCCTTCCATGATTTATCACACAAATTAAATCAGCATTTTGAATGGTTGTCAATCTGTGAGCGATAGTAATGCAGGTACGACCAAATTGTGCATTATCTAAAGCTTCCTGCACGACCAATTCACTTTCGGCGTCCAACGCAGAGGTTGCTTCATCCAAAAGCAAAACTCTTGGGTTCCTCACCAACGCTCTCGCAATAGCAATCCTCTGCTTTTGCCCTCCAGAGAGCTGAGTCCCTTTTTCACCTAATATGGTTTCATAACCCTAACAACAAAATATTTGTTTTCATTTACACAAAGTGGCCGAAACAAATAATTTTATTTACCAATGGAAGAGAAGTTATGAAACTATGGATGTTTGCCTGCTTAGCAGCGCTGATGATTTCTTCACTGCTAACCAATCGACTGTTATCACCATAAGCAATATTTTCAGCAATGGTTTTCATGAAAAGGTTAGGTTCTTGAGATACAATTCCGAAATGTGAGCGTAAAGCAAGCAAATTCATTTGTTCGATTCCCTGTCTGTCAATTTCGACCGAACCCGATGTTGGATCGTAAAACCGTTCTAACAACTGAACAATAGTTGATTTCCCACAACCACTGGGTCCCACCAACGCCACCATTTTGCCTTTCAAAACCGACAGGTTCAGCCCTTTCAAAACACTAACAGTTGGACGATTTGGATACGAAAAGTACACGTCATTGTAGTGTATATTTCCAATATCCTAAAAAAAGGATAGTTGGAAAAATATTGAATGCAAAATCAACCTACCAATTTTGTGTCAATATTTTGGGAACCGTCCACGATTCGAGAGGTTCGATTTAACAATTGGATGATTCTGTTACTGGCAGCCAAAGCTTCAGAAAAGTTTGGAATGAAAGCAAGGGCATTAGCTAACGACATAGAACTGACTATCATATTTTCGCTTATACTGCAAAAATAAATTTTAATCATCGATAGGTTTGGTCTACCAAATCTTACAGAAAGACATGACCGTAGTTGATATGCTCATCTTTTACCAAGATGGCTCCATAATACAACACCGCGGTATAAAAAAAGCAAGCAAAACTTCTCGATAAGCTATATATAAATCCTCTTAAATAAGTGTTCCGTATTGCCGTGCTTTGGTAAGGATACAATTCGTTCATGTACAAATCATGAAAGACTTGATTGCATCCCAATGATGTTACAGTTCGAATTCCGTTGATGGCTTCAACTGCAATCTAAAATTAGAGTTGAACAAAATTAACAATCTCGATTATGATTGATTCCTACCTTTGTAGATCTTTGGAGAAATTCGTAGTTTCCTTGGCTCCCATTTGCCAGAGCTCTTTGTTCTAAATGCATGGAGATCATGATAACGGATGTGAAACCTAGCGCGACAAAAGCTAACTTCCATTGAAAGTAGAAAGCTATAGCAATTGCAGCTATGATGGTTGTTGCTGCATTTAGTGCGGCTCCAATCTGTTGACCAGTTGCCCCTTGCACGCTTGCCGCTTCACCGGATAATCGAGCACATAAAGCTCCAACTCCGTTAACTTTGTCATCAAACCAACCCATCTCCTGATTCAATATGGTTTTAAACATGAAACTTCTTAGTCTCATCGTTAGTCTTTCTCCGGCAATCCCAAACGAGTAAATCTGAAGAATCTATAAGCAAATATAAATAAATTTTATTTACAGTTACCTGTACTAATGTAGCAATCCCATTGACTACACCAATGATTAGAACCAGAAAACATAATTTGTTGCCTTCAAGTTCCGCTTCTGCAATGTTTTGAATTGCAAACACCTAGACAAAAGGTACACTTTAGGCTACTAGCAAGAAAAAAAAACTAAAAGTGTGTGTTACTTACTCCAATTAAGTTTCCAAATAATATAGAATAGAGAGGCATACTAACACCAGTTAAGAAGCAAGTCAGACAACCGATAGTGATTATCCACCATTCGGGTGCATTATATTTCATCATAGTCCATAACGAAGATTTTGCTTCATTAGTCTCATTTTCTCGGACGAACTGAAATTATAAAATTTATCCTACTCTGTTATTTTAAAAATTTCTTACATCTGCTTCGTCAACCAACAAAGGTTTATTATCTGCAAACTCATCCATACTCTCTCGTCTAAAAAAATCTTTTTTTTCAGCAATATCTGCAAAGAAACCTTTCCGTAAAATATTGTAATCCGCATACTCTACGTTCCTACCAAGAGGTTGAATCACATAATCGTCATTCCTTTCATTTTCGGTGCTTTGAGCCATAACCAACTTATAGTACGCCCCTTTTGCCTGTACTAGAGCCTCGTGAGACCCTTCTTCCTGTACTTGACCATTAGCAATTACTATGATTCGGTCTGCTTTCCTAACAGTCGACAAACGGTGAGCAACAATGACTGTGGTGCATCCATAACTGGCCTACAAATTAAAACTCAAAAATTTGAATAAAACGGTTAGAAAAAGCTTACAGCATCTAACGCTGCTTGAACAACGGCTTCACTTTTGGTATCCAAAGCTGAAGTAGCTTCATCCAGTAATAAAATTGCTGGATCTCGAACTAGCGCTCTGGCGATTGCAATTCTCTGTTTTTGGCCACCAGATAACTGAGCTCCTCGTTCCCCAATCATGGTTGAATATCCTTGCGGAAGAGCGGTGATGAACGTGTGAGCATTTGCCTTTCTAGCAGCTTCTTCTATTTTTTCTGGTGTTGCAGCCAAATAGCCGTACCTGATATTTTCAGAAATAGTCGCTTCGAATAATACTGGTTCTTGACCAACAACTCCGATGTAACTCCTCATCCAATCTAAGTCCAAATCTGTTATTCTGTTATCGTCGATGTAGATCTAATAAGGAATAGAGCATAATAAGAGAAACAAAAATCAGAGATACTTACAGATCCGGAATCAGTGTCATAAAACCGTTGGAGCAGCTGAATGCATGTTGATTTTCCACAACCAGATGATCCTACTAAAGCAACCGTTTCATCAGGCTGTACTGTTAAATTAAATCCACATAAGATCTAAAAGAATCAATCAAACTTTTACCATCAGAATAGTTTATTACAGACTCAACACATTAGAATTATGCTCCAAGATGGTAGAGGCTCAAACGAAAAAAAAATTGAAGCTCATTAAAGCTATAGCGAAGATCTAACGTTTGACACCAAGTTCACCACAACAATTTAATTTGGTTGGAAGATCGCAAAATTTTATTAAAAAAGTTACAAAATATTTTCGTCTAAGATGCAGGACGTACTCAAATTGCTACAAAGCCTTGCGAGGGTGCGGAGAGTTCAAAGCATTTGAAAAATAATTTCTTAAGATTATCATCGTTCCACTTACATTGACGTCTCTTCTAGAAGGATAATTAAAGTGAACCTCCTCGAAAGTAATTTTTCCATCAAGTCTTCTCGGTTTTTTACCTTTTCCTTTCGACAGATTAATAATCGGTTGACTAGCTATAACTTGGAAGATTTTAGCTGCTGCTCCTTGAGACTTTCCAATTATTTCAATAAATGGACCTGTCATTCCAAAGTACCACTGAGCAGTTAAAATACTATATATAATCTAGATACCAAGGAATATTAAGTTCTTCGGAAATGGTAACATACAAAATATTACCGTGGTCGCTGTAGCTGCATCATATGTTCTTTCATCTACAGAATATTCTCTTTGGTTAAGAACTAACTTCACGCCATACCAAAAACTTAAAGAGGAACCGGCAAAGGCAAAGAGCATAATAATACCAGTGCCCACTCCGTTGAAAAACGACCTCGTGATGTTGTTGTTTCTCGCCGATATCAGGAAGTTGTTATATCTTTCTTCTTCTTTTGCTTGACCGCCAAATGCAACGACGGTTCTAATCGAAGTCAAAACTTCTTCCGCGATGGTACCAGCCTCTCCATATGCTTCGATTTCTTGTCTTGAAAACTTAGAAGATACCTGAAAAAAAAATGATGAGCTTTAAACCAATATTATCTGCAAGATTAATACAAATGATACTAATCCTGTGCAGATCATAGAAATCGGAATCGAAGAAGAAGAAGAAGAAATCGGAAAGCTTGAATTAAACTTGATATGATAACAGCTCCGTAGAAAAGTACTACGCCTAACTTTTCGCCTAATCCTTCTTCAATTTTTTTCAAATCGCTAAAAATCCAAAATGGTAAAATAAACCATCAAGAAGATCTGGGTGGACTTACCCAGCAATTCTACTCGAAAAGTCTCCGGTTTGGTTTTGGTCATACCAAGAAATGTCTTGGTTCAGGATCGCCAAAAAAAATAATTTTCTAATCCTGAAGCTCTGAAAAAACATTTCAATTCTGATAATTTCAATATTATTTATCTACTTACCTGTTGCAATGCACTGTAGTTAAGAAAAACAGTTGAAATATAAGTCGCAATGAAAATTACCACTCCTAACGTGCAAGTGACTGTCACAAACCAATGCATCGAGGAAAATATTTTTTTTTCAGCAGTTTCCATAATTTCTGGAATTGTTCTGTTATTTTCGGACGTATGTACGTACATAACTATTGCCCCTGTGGCTTCACCAAAAGTGAGCGCTGTCAGACAGTAAGCAGCTCCAGACAGAAAAGAAAAACAAACGGCGACAAAAATTAGAAATTTTTCATAGAGAGTAGAATATTTGAACTAAAATAATTAAGAGAAAGTTTAAGTTGGACGGAGATTTGATTGGCACTTACTAATTTATAGTAGGGGATGCTGCCGAGTTCTTCATTTTCAGGTACATCATCGTTTTGTTCCTCGGCGTTGTTTCTGAAACAAAATTTGGTTAAATCTTTTTTTCTTTTGTCTTTCTTTTTCTTATTCATTTGATGTGGCTCCTTATCATGGAATTCTTTTGGTTATCTGAGATTTTGTCACATTTGCTGAGAAGTCGTGCTTTTGTGTTTTTGCCTTATACTTTGGCAACAACATCGTTCCAAGTGGTCTGTAATCTGCCGTCTATGTCTAAATTTGTTCCATCTGAGACTCGAGTTGTCCTGCCATCTTACAACTCTTCCCCCATCGACATCAAGAACCAGAACACATCTTCAAGATATGATATTTGTTTGTTCCGTACATATACTTTATTTTGTCCGTGTACATTTATTTTTTATTACTACTCGTGGTATTTTGAGCTTGTTTATTTTAAGATGTACAATTTCAATATTTTGTTTGAGATATCTGTGGATTTTACACAGAAGCCTGTATAAGCAGAACTGCACGCCAAATATAGGTATATGCTGCGGTATTTATTCAAACAGTTATTTTTATAACTTTCATTACGTGTAATCTTAAAGATAATTTGACTTCTTTTAATATTTTCATACGCTCAATATTACTGCGCAAAGTTTGTAAATTTTACATAATACTAAACCTGAAAGTGAAGCGAGATAGCACGCTTTTGGTACTGAAGGTAATTTACTCTTTTTCTTCTAAAGCGCCATATTTTCGCGGTTTTTCCAGTGGATACTATTGCAGTGATATACAGGGCGGTTGATAAACTACGTGACGTCCATTTTATCATCTTTTATCACCTTGCTTCGAAGAGCATAACTTTACGGCGCACTCTGTATTATCCACTTATCATCCAGGTAAGAGAATTGGCACATCATTTTACCTCTTGCATCTACGTGCTAGCCAAAAGGGCATTTTACATCTTTTGCGTTTACATAGCCCTGAGATTCGTGTATCTAATTTATCTATTTTATTATATTAAAACTTCAAAATATCGAGTTATTAATAAATTAAAAGATTTATTGAGCTTTCAAACGATTATTTCGTCCGTCATCAGAATAATATACAAATATTATGCATATATTATATATATGTCCGTCTGATGACGGACGAAATAATCGTTTGATAGCTCAATAAATCTCTTAATTAATTTTTAATTTATTAATAACTCGATATTTTGAAGTTTTTATATAATTTAATATCAACGAGTTAATAATTTATATCTTTATCTATTTTATATTAAAAGTAATTTCTAATATAGGTAAGTCAGGTAAAACGGGTCAAGACCTTTGGCTTTGATAGTCATGGTCTCCGTTCAAATAATTGTGGATCATGTTCATTTTATTTGATGCTATTTATTGCAAACTTAGATAATCTCCCTTCCCTCAAATCAGAGATTACCAAAAAATATTAAACAAATAAATTAATTTAATTGAATAAATAATTTACCTATTTTGAGTTGATTTTGGTAATAGTCTCCTCTTCGTTTCATCCATGATTAATTAAGCTAATTAACAATATTACAGAATGTTTGACTTCATTGGTTCTAAATACAATAACAACTACTCCTTTACTTGTGCTTGCACTTAATTTATAATTTCTGTTAATAAAACAACCGTTTGTTTTTTCCTGAAACACAAACAATTGAATGTCAGGAGAAGGAGACAATCAAGTTATATATAAAACTAAATATAAATGTAATCTCATCAAATTAAGAATATTTACAAATTACATGTCAAAATAATTTATTTTTTTATATATGCATATAATTGTGTTGCAATATTTTTGTAAAAATATAAAAATAGAGACGGTCGGAGAACAATGGTCAAGCGAGATGACTACAAACGCTCGATACCCGGTTTGAATCCGGGTAAGTAACAACTTATTCTGTCCGTCTAGTTGGTCCTCCAGGTTGGGGGTTCTACCGTCGAACTGGCTCCTCGTCGTAGGTAAAAAATGTAAAAATGCTAACAAACCAAACCCCAATTTGCAAGGTTGGTAGTTTGGTATCAGACAACGTCGCAAGACGTTTAAAACTGACTATATATTGACGTGGATTCTGATAGGTTGGAGTTTCTAAAATTATCCACAAATAGATTTTCATTTGGTCAAAGTTTTGTTTTTGAAGTTTTCGTTAATTTAATCAGATGAGTAGTAACCTGTTAATTTTTTCAATTACGTGCCAAAGGGATACGTGCAGAGACGAGATTTTAGGCTGGGAGATTTGTCCGTATCGCCTGAAAATTAAACATTTCAAACATGAAAAACGTTAAATTTTTGATTAATTTATTTTTTGTTTGTTCTTAAAATTGTAAACTTACGTTTAAATTGAGTTGGTACAAAGGTAGTTACGATCATCGATGCAGTGTTTTTAATTTAAAAGTGTAGTTCGCAATTTAAAATGTAGTGACTTCAAAATGTTGAATTTGGCATCTGAAAATTCGAATTTCGCTGGAAAACCAACCAACCAGAGTGCGACACGATTTTCCGATGAAAACTTAGTACAGGAAACGAGATAAATGGTCAGTTGCTATAGAGTGATGGAGGTGTGAAGTCTACGACTTAACGGCTTCAAGGTGTTATCTTCGAGTGTTTGAAAATTACAAATTTGTAATTAATTTTAGTGAAGATGATGAGCAACTGGAATCTTGTTGATTGTGTGTGCTGCTAAAGAAGAGGGTTATGAAATTCATTGTGATCAATTTGAAGTTTTGGAAAAATTTACTTACTGATAACATGAGGTCGCCATTTTTGTAAAATCGTGGATGCAAGGAACTTAAGAAAATCAATCATCAATTATTCAAGCCATCACCTTGGTAAATAATTTTTTAATTGTTTATTCACACTATATCAACGATGATCTTTGAAATTTGTCACTATGCAACGGAATTATTTAAGGTTAATCACATTTGACATTAAATTCGTACTTCAAGTTGCATTTATCATCGGATTTCACGTTTAATTAATTAAGCACAACAGTGGAACAATTTTAATTGAGTCGCGTTATTTAACTGCAAAAAAAAAATTAAATTTATGTGACAAACTTTTTTTTACACGAGTTTTTGCGTATTCGGTAGTGACTATTATGTCGTCGACGAGTATAACACGTCTACCAACTCTTTTTAACAATTAAAAGGCGCCAATATTTAAAATTAAAACAAGTTTTCAAATTTTGTATAATTATTATTACAGATGTTTTGTTTGAATTATAGTATGACGTTGATTATCTTACAAATTGGAGATACTGTTATTGAAGTTTAAATGTGTAAATTTGTAGGATAATTCTTCATGATTTTGGAATTATCAATTGCAACGATAAGTTTAATTATAAGGTTTCCTCTTAATTTTTTTTTATTAATTTGATTATGACTGCTACTTTCGTCGAATTAAATTATAATTTCATCCCAGAATTTTTTGTTCCATTTATTGTGGATAGTTTAAGAGAAAAATTCCTGGAACCTACTACTGAGAGAGCTCATTAATGCAGACTACCGACTATAACAGCTACGGCTTTTAAAGAGTTGTTCGTCAGAACACGACAATATATATGGGGCATTCCACACCAAATCGACCACTTTTGAACCCGACCCCTTTTGATTTTCCTGAAATTTTTACATATTATACTATCTCACCAAATACAGTTCTGTGAATTTTTTCAAAATTTTTTATTCAACCCAAAAAGAGTTACGAATTTTTAGAAAAACTGATGTTGTTTTTCTTCAAACGATCGTAACTATGTTAAAAATTGACTAATTGGAACGTTTTTTCTTTGTTTTTGTTTGTCTTTAAAGGTGCTTTTTAGGAAAAAATACAAAAAAAATATTCAAACTTGGATTCTACAAAATTTTTCATTTTTTCGGAGAAAATCATTGATTTTTCAAATTTATCCACTTTTGATTTTTGATTTTTTTATCTAAAAAAAACTCTGATTTATTCCGCGTATAACAACGCAAACCCCATAATGGGCCGACATTTCTTTCTATTTCTTTTGTTTAATTAAAAAATATTATTTGCGTAAAAATAAAACAAAAGATTTTTTAATTAAACAAAAAAAATAGAAAGAAATGTGGGCCCATTATGGAGTTTGCGTTGTTATACGAGAAATAAATAAGAGTTTTGTTTGAAATAAAAAAAATCAAAAATCAAAAATGGACAAATATGAAAAATCAATGATTTTCTCCGAAAAAATAAAAAATTTTGTAGAATCCAAGTTCGAATATTTTTTTTGTATTTTTGCCTGAAAAGTATGTTTAAAGACAAACAAAACCAAAAAAAAAAACGTTCCGATTAGTCAATTTTTGAAATAGTTACGATCGTTTGAAAAAAAACAGGAGTTTTTCTAAAAATTCGTAACTTTTTTTGGGTTGAGTAAAAAATTTTGAAAAAATTCACAGAACTGTTGTTGATGAGATAGTATAATATGTAAAAATTTCAGGAAAATCAAAAGGGGTCGGGTTCAAAAGTGGGTGATTTGGTGTGGAATGCCCCATATACCGGGTGCTGAATGAGTTAGGCGAACATAGGATATTAACATGTAAAAACTTATTTTTGCAAATTCCTGCTTCCCTAATTATTTTAGAGAAAAATTGAAAAATACAAATATAATGTAGAAATATAAACTACGAATGATAAGAGCATTAGATTTTATCTAGCTTTTACGTAAATGATCAAAAAATTCTTTTGAAATTGTTAAAATTTTTATTTATCAAACTGGCCATGTATAAGTTTCCAAGGTAATATTCCATTTTATGAAATTAAAATTTAATAAAGTGCAAAACTGTCAACAACGTGCAATTGTTTTTTATTACTTATCAAAAATAATCACCAAACTTACATGGCAAGTTTGATAAATAAAAGTTTTAACAATTTCAAAAGAATTTTTTGACCATTTACGTAAAAGCTAAATAAAATCTAATGCTCTTATCATTCGTAGTTTATGTTTATACATTATATTTGTGTCTTTCAATTTTTCTCTAAAATAATTAGGGAAGCAGGAATTTGCAAAAATAAGTTTTTACATGTTAATATCCTATGTTCGCCTAACTCATTCAGCACCCGGTATACATTATATATAATTTTGTGAAGTACGAAGATTTTACTATAGGCCTCTGGATTCTGGACTGAAAGTGGAGGGCAAACCATGGTTCACATGCACTCAGGCCACATAATCGAGCCCATTATGACTATAGGACTCTTTTGCAGGGCAATTCTGTGTGGGTGCTCACTTCTAGTAACTCTTCCATGGTTGACGCAACTTCAATTAAAATTCTTTCAATTTTTTCAAATCATCGAAAAACAAAATAAAAGTTTTTATATTGTAACGTTATTTAAACGTAGAAATAACGTCTTTTATTAGCACCAATTAAATAAACATTTACCCTACAATTTCAGATTTGCTCTTATCGGGCATGATAATGTCCGGATTCCTCACTGTTGCTGAAAAAATAAACGGTTACATTAGTATATTGCTTTTTTACCTGAAAATTTACATGGTGCCAAAGAAAAGCACTATGAAAGTCCTACAAGGAATGGTCAATTTTTTCACACATTTTCGTGATCGTGAAACTTAAATCCTCCCATAATTTTTGTACATGCAAACAATAGAAATTACATAGGAGAGAATATGTCAGACACAACAGTAGAAATAACCCCAAGGATTATTATCAAACGTTTATCACATTGGGGCTAATTAAGTACTAAAGCAGAAGAAAATGATGATTCACATTTGTACCAAGTGGAATTCGATTTTAGCCTTACAAAATGAGACTTCTGGTACGCCATTCTTATGAATGACCAGGAAGACTTCTCATTCTTACGGAAACAAACGTTTTCTTCTGTTCAAGCTTGTCCTCTGTGTTTCCCTTAATTCTTATAGTTAACAAACAAACTAACATAACAAACATCTTCAGAAATACTTTATGGATATTTTACAGTAATTGTGGGAACTATTTATAATTTTGCAAAGTGTACAGCTTATAATAGAGGCCCTTCTGATTTAGTAATTCAGAGTGGGTTCCCATTTCCGTAATCCTTCCATGATTTATCACGCAAATTAAATCAGCATTTTGAATGGTTGTCAATCTGTGAGCGATAGCAATGCACGTACGACCAAATTGTGCATTATCTAAAGCTTCCTGCACGACCAGCTCACTTTCGGCGTCTAACGCAGAGGTTGCTTCATCCAAAAGCAAAACTCTGGGGTTCCTCACCAACGCTCTTGCAATAGCAACCCTCTGCTTTTGGCCCCCAGAAAGTTGAGTCCCTTTTTCACCTAATATGGTTTCATAACCCTAAAACAAAATATTTGTTTTCATTTACACAAGGGGGGTAAAACAAATTATTTTATTTACCAATGGAAGTGAAGTTATGAAGGTATGGATGTTTGCCTGCTTTGCAGCGCTGATGATTTCTTCCCTGCTAACCAATCGAGTGTTATCACCATACGCAATATTTTCAGCAATGGTTTTCATGAACAGGTTAGGTTCCTGAGATACAATTCCGAAATGTGAGCGTAAAGCGAGCAAATTCATTTGCTCGATTCCTTGTCTGTCAATTTCGACCGAACCCGATGTTGGATCGTAAAACCGCTCCAACAATTGAACAATAGTTGATTTCCCACAACCACTGGGTCCCACCAACGCCACCGTTTTGCCTTTCAAAACCGACAGGTTCAAACCTTTTAAAACACTAACAGTTGGACGATTTGGATAAGAAAAAAACACTTCATTGTAGTGTATATTTCCAATATCCTGAAAGAAAGGTTAGTTCAAAAAACTTGCGTAAAAAAACAACTTACCGATTTCGTGTCATTATTTTGAGAACCGTCCACGATTCGAGAGGTTCGGTTTAATAACTGGATAATTCTGTTACCCGCACTTACAGCTTCCGAAAGGTTTGGAATGAATGCAAGAGCATTTGCTAACGACATAGAACCGGCTATTAAATTTTCGCTGATACTACAAAAAAATTGTAAATCACAGTGAAGCTTGGTATGCCAATTCTTACATAAAGACATAGCCGTAGTTGATATGTTCATCTTTTATTAAAATGGCTCCGTAATACAACGCCGCTGTATAAGAAAAGAACATAAAACTTCTCGATAAGCCATATACGAGTCCTCTGAAGTGAGTGTTCCGTATTGCCGTGCTTTGGTAAGGATACAATTCGTTCAAGTACAAATCATGAAGTATTTGTTCGCATCCCAACGATGTTACAGTTCTAATTCCGTTGATGGCTTCAACTGCAATCTAAATTTTGGGATAAGCAAAACTTATAAATTAAGATTATGATTCTTACCTTTGTAGATTTTTGGAGAGATTCGTAGTTTCCTTGGCTTCCATTTTCCAGAGCCTTTTGTTCCAAATAAACAGAGATCATGAGAACGGGTGCCAAACCTAGCCCGACAATAGCGAGCTTCCATTGAAAGTAAAAAGTTACAACAATTGAAATTATGATGGTCGTTGCTGCATTTAGTATGGCTCCAATCCGTTGACCTGTTGCTCCTTGCACGCTTGCCGCTTCACCAGATAATCGAGCACTTAAAGCTCCAACTCCGTTATCCTTGTCATCAAACCAACCCATCTCTTGATTTAAGATGGTTTTAAACATGAGACTTCTCAGTCTCATCGTTAGTCTTTCTCCGGCGATTCCAAATGTGTAAATCTGAAGATGCTATTAGAAAATATAAATAAATTTTCTTCATAATTACCTGTACTAAAGTAGCAATTCCAAGGACTACACCAAGTATTCCAAGCAAGAGGGACAGTTTGTTGCCTTCAAATTGTGCTTCTGCATTGTTTTGAATCGCAAAAACCTGGAGAAAAAAATACGGTTTTGGTTACTAGAAGAAATAAAAACTAAGAGTGTGTGTTATTTACTCCAATTACGTATCCAAATATTACAGAATACAGAGGCATAGCGGCACCAACAACAATAGACGTTAGGCAACCAATAGTGATTATCCACCACTCGGGAGAATTATATTTCATGATATTCCACAACGAAGATTTTGCTTTCTTGGTTTCACTTTCTTGGACAAACTGAAATAATAAAATTTAGTGGTGAAAGGTAGGAAACGTAGACCTTTAAATGCAAATTTTACGATTGAAACCTCGATGAATTCTGAAAGAGCATATTTTAAATAAGAGAATTAGGTGAGGAAAATGGCCTTAAAACCAACAGTTTTTTCAAAAATCGAATTTAAAAACTTCGATTTTCACAGTAAATTTTAAGCAAAGTCGCTCGGGATTGGTGAATCAATTCATTCTATTGACAGTCCGTGCACTTTTAACTGGTCTTAGCTTTGCGCAGAGCGGGGATAACTGAGCGACACTTGCATTGGGATGCAGCAACAGTGCACTCCGAACGAAAATCATGATTTTCAATACTAAATGTGCAGGAAAAATGGCTTAAAGCGCTCGAGCGCAGCGAGGAGTGCTTTTCCTTTATCCGCGGGCCTAGGGGTATTTTTAAATTAGTTGTCGTTTTCATTAAAATAGCCCGGAGCGCCCGAAGGGTGCGTAGGGTCAATTTTGATAAAAACCACCATGGCATGAATAGGATCCACGCAAAAAAGTAATCATCAACGGGGCTCTTATGCATAACAGTGCACGGACGGAGCACAGAATGCATTGATTCACCAATCACGAGCGACGTAACTTGAAAATTGCTTTGAAAATCGAGCTTTTTTAAATTCGATTTTTGAAAAAACTGTTGGTTTTAAGGCCATTTTCCTCACCTAATTCTCTTATTTAAAGTGTGCTCTATCACAATAAATCGAGGTTTTAATCGTAAAATTTTTATTAGGGGGTCTACGTTTCCTGCCTTTCTCCAAATTTAGTCTATATAACTCTAAAATTTTGAAAGAGTTTTTACATCTTCATTGTTATCCAACAGAGGTATATTATCTGCAAACTCATCGATGATATCTCGTCTCAAGAAATCTTCCTGTTCAGCAACATCTGCAAAGCAAGCGTTTTGTAAAATATTGTAGGCTACTAAGTCTACGTTCTTACCAAGAGATTGAATCCCATAATTGTTATTCTCTTCAGTTTCGGAGCTTTGAGCCATAATCAACTTAAAATACGCCCCTTTTGCCTGTACCAGAGCTTCGTGGGAACCTTCCTCCTGTACTTGACCATCAGAAATTACTATGATCCGGTCTGCTTTCCTAACAGTTGATAACCTGTGAGCAACTATGATAGTGGTGCATCCATGACAGGCCTAAAAATGCAACCTCAAAAATTTGACCCAACGGTTAGAAAAAGCTTACAGCATCCAAAGCAGCTTGAACAACGGCTTCACTTTTGGTATCCAAAGCTGAAGTGGCTTCATCCAATAATAAAATTACAGGTTCTCGGACTAGCGCTCTGGCGATTGCGATTCTCTGTTTTTGACCACCAGATAACTGAGCTCCTCGTTCCCCAATCATGGTCAAATATCCTTGCGGAAGAGCGGTAATAAACGTGTGAGCATTTGCTTTTCTAGCAGCTTCTTCTATTTCACCTGGAGTTGCATCCAAGTAACCATACTTGATATTTTCCGAAATAGTCGCTTCGAATAGTACTGGTTCTTGACCAACAACTCCAATATAACTTCTCATCCAATTCAAGTCCAAATCAGTTATTTTGTTATCGTCGATGTATATCTAACAAGGAAGAGAATATAATAACAAAAAACAATCAGAAAAACTTACGGATCCGGAATCTGGGTCATATAATCGTTGGAGCAACTGAATACATGTGGATTTTCCACAACCAGATGATCCTACTAAAGCAACAGTTTCATTCGGCTGGATGGTTAAATTAAATCCTTGTAAGACCTGAAAAAATTAATCTTGTACTATGAGAATATTTTATTATAGATTTCTAAGATGGTTGATGCTCAAACGGAAGTTCTAACGTTTTACACCAATTTTACTCCAAAATTTCGTTTGGGGGGAGGGGGGTAGCGACATGTACCGGTAACAGCTTTAATTCAAATTGAATGTTTAAGAGAGGTGAGGGCAAAATTTTATCAAAAAAGTTACAAAATCCTTACGTATAAGATGTAAGACGTACCCAAATGGCTGCAAAACCTTTCGGGAGAGTAGAGAGAAAGATTTAAGCTAAGTACTAAATTTTTACATAAAGCTTTGGAACGTCCATTAATTCTAAAAATAAAACGCTGAAAGCTGAACAGAGTATTTTTCAAATGTTTAAGGTCATTGTTTCTAAAATTCAAGTGTTTTAATTTTTGAACGCTGTGATAGTTCACCTGGCAGTTTTCCTATAGGTGGATTATGGATGAGACTAACGAGAATCTATCTAACCGTCTTTAAGAGCAATGCCAAACTTCTCGATTCCAATTTGCCCCAAATTAATCAATAATAACTATAGATTAGAAAATTAGTAACCTTTTGAGAAACAACTTTTTAGGCTTATCATCGTTCTACTCACATTCACGTTTTTTCTGGAGGGATAATTAAAGTGAACGTTCTCGAAAGTAATTTTTCCATTAATTCTTCTTGGTTTTTTACCTTTTCCTTTAGACAGATTAATAATAGATTGGCTAGCTATAACTTGAAAGATTTTAGCTGCTGCACCTTGCGACATTCCAATTACTTCGATAAATGGACCTGTAATTCCAAAGTACCACTGAGCTGTTACAACACTAAACATAACCTAGGTAACAAAGAGAATTAAGTTTTTCGGAAATAGGGAACATACAAAATATTACCGTGGTCATGTTGCCCGCGTCGTAGGTTCTTTTATCTGCAGGATATCCTCTTTGGTTTAAAACTAATGTCACACCATACCAAAAAGCTAAAGAGAAACCAGCAAAAGAAAGGAACATCATAATACCAGCGCTCACTCCGTTGAATAGCGACCTCGTAATGTTATTATTTCTCGCAGATATCAAAAAGTTGTTATACCTTTCTTCTTCTTTTGCTTGACCTCCAAATGCGACGACGGTTCGAATCGAAGTCAAAACTTCCTCCGCGATGGTACCAGCATCTCCATATGCCAACATTTCCTGTCTTGCAAACTTAGAAGATATCTGAAAAAAAAAACTGGTGAGCTTCAAACCACAATTTTCTTCCAGATTAGTACAAATGAAACAAATCCTATGCAGATCATAGAAATCGGAATTGTCACCATGCAAATTAAAGCCAATTCCCACCCTACCACCAAAGCTTGAATCAAACTTGATATGATAACAGCTCCATAAAAAACTACTACGCCAAACTTCTCGCCTAATCCATCTTCAATTTTTTTCAAATCGCTAAAAATCCAAAATGATAAAATAAACCATCAAAAAGATCTGCGTGGACTTACTTACTCAGCAATTCTACTCGAAAAGTCTCCAGTTTGGTTTTGGTCATGCCAAGAAATGTCTTGGTTCAGGATCGCCAAAAAAAATAATTTCTTAATCCTGAAGCTCTGAAAAAACGATTCAATTTTGATAGTTTTAATATTATTGGTCTACTTACCTGTCGCAATGCACTGTAGTTAAAAAGAACCGTTGAAATATAAGTCGCAATGAAAATTACCGCCCCTAAAGTGCAAGTGGCTGCCACAAACCAATGCATCTCGGATAATAATTTTTTTTCGGCAGCTTCCATTATTTTTGGATTCGTTCCGTTATTTTCGAACGTATGTACGTACGTAACTATTGCCCCTGTGGCTTTACCTAATGTGACCGATGTCAGGCAAAAAGCAGCTCCAGACAGAAGGGAAAAACAAACGGCGATAAAAATTAGAAATTTTTCGAAAAGAGTAGAATATTTGAACTAAAAAAATTAAGAGAGAGTTTAAGTTGGACGGAGATTTGATTGGCACATACTAATTTATAGTAGGGGATGCTGGGTAGTTGTTCTTTTTCAGGGACATCATCGTTTTGTTCCTCGGCGTTGTTTCTGAAACAAAATTCGGTTAAGAAACTTTTGAGGTTTTTCCTGGTTGTGGTGTTAATTTATCTTCTCTTTTCTACTAGTTCTACCAGCTTGGTAGAATTGGACCACTTTGTCGCTTACTTTTAGCAACAACAACCTAATATTTTATTGATATTAAAGTAGCAAAATTTATCGTTGTAGTTATTATTCAAAAATTTGAATGTGTTCCATGTCTAAATTATCGAAGATAATTACTATCACGAACTTTTTTGTAGGAAATTTACATAGTAACATAACTGAATTATTAGAATTACAAGACAAATTTTTAAATAAAAAATATTAATAAGAACAGAAATTACCAAAAATTATAAATTTATATATATATTACAGCTCTACGGGCCTAGAAGGCCCATGGCTTCATTCCCTGCCTACCTAACCTGTCTTGTAAACTCTCGTGTGTGACGCAGCCGTATCAACGGTAATGACGTCGACACAAATATCAGGGATCACCACAGGAGTGTGGATGCCCATCGGAAGACCGAGCCAAGAAATTTTGAGCAATCCGCGATTTGAACCCAGAATTTCCGCTTTTTTAATTTTTTTTTTTTTTGAATTTGATTTTGAAATTGAATTTTAAATTTGAGAATACTCAACCAGCAATCACATTACTCCACTGCTGTGGCTAAAAATTATAAATACTTAACTAAATTAAATAAAAATTACCTATTTTGAGTCGATCTTGGTAAAAGTCTCTCGTTTGTTTCATCCATGATTAACTATGCTAATTAATACTGTTACAGTAGAATACTTATTAACTTCATTGATACTAAATAGAATAAATAATAACTACTCTGTTACCTATGCTTATATAATTATATCAAACTAAATCTAATTGTAATCTAATCAAATTTAGATTATTTACAAATTATGTCGTCGAAATAATCAATTATTTCGACTACTTCTAATTTTGTAAAGTGCAAAGATGTTATCAGCGACCTCTTTATCCCAAAATTTTTTGTGTATTTAAGTGTATCAAAGCGGTGAAATTCAAAAAAAAGTACAATGATTTAATCCTGCGAGGATTGGCCGATTCCTTTAAACATTTTTAGAGTTGTGCCGTTACTTCTCATCCTTCAATCATTCTGGAACATGCAAACAATAAAAATATTATAAGAATGAAAATGTCGACAACAAAAGTAACCCTTAGGATTATCAAAACTTTATCTAATTGCGGCCAATTAGAACTAAACAAAAGTTCTAACTAAACGGAACTAAAACAAAAGAAAATTTTGTTTTAAATTTGTACCTACCAATTAGAATTTGATTTCAAGAGGTGGGCTAATTTTTTGATGTATCTGGAAGATTTCTCTATGTTCTAGCTTGCCCCCTGTTCCCCTTAAAGCTCTTATAATAAATAAAAAATTTACATATTATCTTCTTCGTCTTATCGAGGAATTAATTAGTAGGATGATTCAAGCTAAATGACCGTCTTTGCTTAATTATGTAAAGGTTCTTTTCAAACAAAAAAAAATAAAAAAAACCTCGTGATTCGTTACAACAGTTTATTCATTTTAACATAACAAACATTTCTTATGAAAATTTTACAAGAATCGTGGTTACTATTTATAATTTTGCAAAGTGTACAGATGATAATAGAGGCCCTTTTCACTGAGTAATTCAGCGTGGGTGCCCATTTCCGTAATCCTTCCATGATTTATCACGCAAATTAAATCAGCATTCTGAATGGTTGTCAATCTGTGAGCGATAGAAATGCACGTCCGACCAAATTGTGCATTATCTAACGCTTCCTGCACGACCATTTCACTTTCGGCGTCCAACGCAGAGGTTGCCTCATCCAAAAGCAAAACTTTGGGATTCCTCACCAACGCTCTCGCAATTGCAACCCTCTGTTTTTGGCCCCCAGAAAGTTGAGTTCCCTTATCACCCAAAATAGTTTCATAACCCTATCCAAAAATTTTTGTTTTTATTAATAAAAAGGGGTAAAGTAAATCATTTTACTTACTAATGGAAGAGAAGTTATGAAGGTATGGATGTTTGCCTGCTTGGCAGCGCTGATGATTTCGTCCCTACTAACCAACCGACTGTTATCACCATACGCAATATTCTCGGCAATACTTTTTCTGAAAAGATTAGGTTCCTGAGAGACAATTCCAAAATGGGATCTCAAAGCACGCAAATTCATTGTTTCGATTCCGCGTTCGTCAACTTCCACCGATCCTGATGTTGGATCGTAAAACCGTTCCAGCAATTGAACAATAGTTGACTTCCCACAGCCACTGGGTCCGACCAACGCCACCATTTTACCTTTTAAAACCGACAGTTTCAAACCTTTCAAGACACTAACACTGGGACGATTTGGATAAGAAAAGTAAACGTCTTTGTAACATAAATTTCCAGTATCCTAAAAGACAAGTTAGTTCAAAAAAAATTTACATCAAAAAAATCGAACATACCCAAGTTTCCTGAACATTTTTGGAACCGTCCGTAATATTCGGAGTTCGGTTTAGCAGCTGAAAGATTCTGTTAACCGCAAACAAAGCTTCTGAGAAGTTTGGAATGAAAGCAAGAGCATTCGCTAACAACCAAGAACCGGCAATCAAACTATCGCATACACTAGAACAAAAGTTTTAATCCTAAATTGTTTTCGTAAAGCAAGATTTACATAAACACATGACCGTAGATGATGTGCTCATCTTTTACCAAAACTGCCCCATAATACATCGTCGCTGCGTAAGCAATACACATCGTACTCCTGGCTAGAGCATACACGACACCTCTGAAGTGAGTGTTCCGTTTAGCCTTCCTTTGGTAAGGATACAATTCGTTCAAGTACAAATCATGAAAAACTTTTTCGCATCCCAACGACGTAATAGTTCGGATTCCGTTGATAGCTTCAACTGCAATCTAAATTTTGGGATGAACAAAATTAACAAATTAGATTTCTACCGACTTTTGTGGATTTTTGGAGAGATTCGTAGTTCTTTTGACTTTCATTTGCCATAATTTTATGTTCCAAATAAACAGAGATTATCATGACAGGTGCAAAACATATCGCGATAAAAGCGAGCTTCCATTGGTAGTAGAAAGCTACAGCAATTGCAATTATAATGGTGGCCGCTGCATTTAGTATGGCCCCAATCCGTTGACCAGTTGCTCCTTGAACGCTTGCCGCTTCACCAGATAACCGAGCACATAACGCTCCAACTCCGTTATCCTTGTCATCAAACCAACCCATCTCTTGGTTTAATATGGTTTTGAACATCAAACTTCTCACTCTCATCGTTAATCTTTCTCCGGCGATCCCAAAAGTGTAAATCTAAAAATGGAGGTTAGGAAGAACCGATTTGGTTTTCTTCAAAATTACCTGTATTAACGTAGCAATTCCTATAATTATACCGATGATTAGGACTATAAGGGAGTACTCGTTGCCCTTAATTTGAGCTTCTACGACTCTTTTATTCCCGAGAACCTAGAAAAAAAGTTTACCAGAATGAAGAAGATCTAAGTAAGTTTTTGACTTACTCCAATTATTTTTCCAAATAATATGGAATAGACAGGTAAACCAGCACCGGTGACGAATGAAGCCAGGCACCCAATAGCGATTATCCACCACTCGGGTGCATTATATTTCATAATATTCAACAACGAAGATTGAGGTTCAATGGGTTCAATTTTTTGGACCAACTGAAATAATAAAATTTATTCCATTCTAACTTTTGAAAATGATCTTACATCTCCATCGTTGATCAACAAAGGTATATTAACTCCAAACTCATCGACACTCTCTTGTCCCATAAGGTTTTCCTTTTCAGCTACAACTGATTTTTTTTTTTAATTATTGTGTTCGGCTGAAGACAAGTTGCAAGTTCTTACCAATAGGTTGAGCCACTAAATCGTCATTTTCCTCAGTTTCGGTGCTTTGAGCTATAACCAGCTTGTAGTACGCCCCTTTAGCCTGCATCAGAGCTTCGTGTGAACCTTCCTCCTGTACTTCACCATCAGCAATTACTATGATTCGGTCGGCTTTTCTAACAGTTGACAATCTGTGAGCGACTATTACGGTGGTGCATCCATGACTGGCCTAAAAGTGCTACGTCAAAAATTTGGAGGTAATAGTAAAAAGAATTTTTACAGCATCCAACGCAGCTTGAACAACGGCTTCACTTTTGGTATCCAAAGCTGAAGTCGCTTCATCCAGTAGCAAAATTGCGGGATCTCGAACCAGCGCTCTCGCGATTGCGATTCTTTGTTTTTGACCACCAGATAACTGAGCTCCTCGTTCTCCAATCATGGTTAAATAGCCTTGTGGAAGAGCGGTGATAAACGTGTGAGCATTTGCTTTTTTAGCAGCTTCTTCTATTTCATCTTGAGTTGCGTCTAAATAGCCATACTTGATATTTTCAGAAATGGTCGCTTCGAATAGTACTGGTTCTTGTCCAACAACTCCGATGTAGCTCCTCATCCAATCCAAGTCCAAATCTGTTATTTTGTTGTTGTCGATGTATATCTAGCAAAGAGAAAGAATGGAATGATAAAATTATAAGTCGGAGAAACTTACAGATCCAGAATCTGGGTCATAAAACCGTTGAAGCAGCTGAATGCATGTTGATTTTCCACAACCAGATGATCCTACTAAAGCTACCGTTTCATCGGGCTGAATTGTTACATTAAATCTACGTAAAACCTAAAAGAATTTGAGAGTCAGCATTATTTAAAAAGTTGTTATTAGTTGTTGGGGGTGCAATTTTCCCACGGAGTTGGCAGAGATATACTCAGAATTTTAAGGGTGAAACGGTCATTCCAATGCAAAGGTGATTTAGATGTAAGTAGGAAATTCCAACTAAGAAACTCCGACTTTTTTTGGAGGGTATTCCATACCCCCCAAACCCCCCGGTACCAAAACTAATATATTGTACCATTCTTCAATGATTTTATTAAATTGCAACCGGCCCAAATAGGAAATATCAACATGGTCTGGATGGTATGGAATACGCTCAAGGAACAGAAAGTTTAATTATAAAAATTCGAAAAATCTACCAGTCAAGCCGTTCTGTTACGAAATTTTACAAACCCAATTTTATAACTCTCAAACCACACCGTCACAAAAAGATGAAAGAATGAGAGCAACTTCGTGACTGTGTTTTTTAACTCCCAGACTCCTACGCCCCTGAACTTATTCAATTATAAAGCAGAAAAAATTCAATATAAAATCAAATAAATCTGCAAAATGCTTTCTCAGGATTATCATCTTCCAACTTACTTTGACGTCCCTTCTTGAAGGATAGTTAAAATGAACATCTTCAAAAGTAATTTTTCCATTAATTTTTCTTGGTTTTTTACCTCTTCCTCTTGCCCGATTAATGGTCGGCTGACTAGCTATAACTTGGAAGATTTTAGCTGCCGCACCTTGCGCAATCCCAAGTACCTCTATGAAAGGACCTGTCATTCTAAAATACCATTGGGCAGTTAGAACACTGAATATAACCTAGGTCAAAAACTAAATTAAGTTTTTTGGGAATTGGTACAACACAAAACATTACCGTGACCATGTTGCCCGCATCGTAGGTTATTTCATCTGCTGGATATCCTCTTTGCTTTAGGACTATTTTTACACCATACCAAAACGCTATGGAGAAACCCGCAAAAGAAAAAATCCACATTACTCCAGTGCTTATTCCGTTGAAAAGCGACCTGGTGATGTTATTGTTTCTCGCCGATACCAGGAAGTTATTATATCTTTCTTCTTCTTTTGCTTGACCTCCAAATGCAACCACGGTTCTGATCGATGTTAAAACTTCTTCAGCGATGGAACCAGCGTCTCCATATGCTTCGATTTCTTGTCTCGCAAACTTAGAAGATATCTAAAAAAAAACTTGTGAGCTCTAAACCGCATTTTCCCAAATTATTATACAAAAGAAACAAATCCCATGCAGACCATTGAGATCGGAATTGGTACCATGCAAATTAAAGCCAATTCCCACCCTCGCACCAAAGCTTGAATCAAACTTGATATAAAAACAGCTCCGTAAAAAATTACAACCCCCAACTTCTCGCCTAACCCTTCCTCAATTTTTTTCAAATCGCTAAAAATCCAAAATAGTAAAGTAAACCGTCAAGAAGATCTGCGTGGACTTACTCAGCAATTCTACTCGAAAAGTCTCCGGTTTGGTTTTGGTCATACCAAGAAATGTCTTGGTTTAGAACGGCCCAAAAAAATAACTTCCTGATCCTGAAGGTCTGAAAAAACGTTTTAATTGGGATAATTACAATTCGTCAATTTACCTGTGTGAGTGCGCTGTAGTTGAGAAAAACGGTTGAAATGTAGGTCGAAATGAATATTACCACCCCCAAGATGCAACTCTCTGCCACAAACCAATGCATCTCGTATATTAATGTTTTTCCAGCAGCTTCCATCACATCTGGAAACGTTCCGTTAATTTCTGCTGTTTGTACGTACGCAACTATCGCTCCTGTGCCTTTACCAAAAGCTAGCGCTATCAGACAGTATGCAGCGCCACCAAGAAGTGAAAAACCGACAGCAATAAAAACAAGAAATTTTTCGAAAAAAGTAGAATATTTAAACTAAAAAGAAATAAAAAAAGTTTATTGTAAACGGAGTTTTGATTGGTGCTTACCAATTTATGGTAGGGAATACTGGGAAGTTTTTCATTTTGAGGGACGTCTTCGTTTTGGTCTTCTGCGGTGTTTCTGAAACAAAATGCAAGTCGAAAGTTTAGAACTTGAGTTGGAAGTTAACTGCAGTAAGAGAGGGAAATTTGAAAGTTAGCTGCAATATTACAACTTCTTTTTTTAACAGTTATTTGAAACTTAGAAATGCACGATAAAAATCTTGAAAAATATAAGCTCTTCAATTTGTGTGAATATATTGAAGCATTTAAAATTTACCTGTTCATGGCGGATTTTGTCTTTGAATTTTCTTCGTTTTATCGGTGGTAGACCAAGCCGAATTTATAACATTACCGATATTTGAAGTTTGTATTGCCGCAAATGAAAGTAATCACACGATTAGCTGTATTTACACTATGTTTATAATTTTCGTTTACATAACACCAGATAAGCATTTAGTAGAACTATTTTTGTCTGAAACACACAGAAAACGTCAAACGTGGTATGCTCGCGCAGCGAGATAACAATAATTAGAAAGTGTGTGAATGATAATCGCACAATTATTATATTATTTATGAAAGTGTGCTACTCTAAAAATTTACATATCATTTTTTCAGATATATCTACTTATACGTTATCAAATTCCAAAGCAAATGACTAAGTAGTATAACAAAAAAAGTACACAACAGCTTATTATCTAAACATTCACGGACTTTTTTGTAGGAAATTTATTATCCACAAAGCATAAAACAAACCAAATAATTTAAAAATTAAAAGTTTTCTTGTTCCCAGTTTCCCCTTCTTTTCATCCATGATTAATTAAGTAATTACCTTTTCGATATATTTTTAAGGATAATTAAGTAATTAACTGTATTAAAAAATATTTGGTTTCATTGATACGAATTAAATAATCTGTGTTTACACTTTATTTATAATTTTTGTTTATGTAACAACAAATTCTGATCTTAAATTAATAACAAAGAAAACAAAAACATTATTAAAATCTCTTTTTTGTGAGGGTATTTTCTTTTTTAATAAAATGTTGTTTTAGGAAGTTATTTCATAATAATCAAAATAATTTAACAATTTACAAATTACTTTGAAGAAATGTAGAATTCTACATATAATTTTGTAAAGTGTAAAGATTATAATAGAGACCTCGTTTGTTTAAGAGTTCTGTGTGGCTGCCCATTTCTGCAATGGTTCCATGGTTTATGACGCAGATCAGATCAGCATCCTGAACGGTCGTCAATCGATGAGCAATTGAAATGCAGGTGCGACCAACTTTTGCATTATCCAATGCTTCTTGAACCACCTTTTCGCTTTCGGCGTCCAACGCAGAGGTAGCTTCATCCAAAAGCAGCACTTTTGGATTCCTCACCAAGGCTCTTGCAATAGCAACTCTCTGTTTTTGGCCGCCAGAAAGTTGGGTCCCCTTTTCACCCAACTTGGTTTCGTAACCCTAACAATCACAGTTTTGTTAGTGCAGGTGGACAAAAATGTGTTAGTTTTCTTACCATTGGAAGAGAAACTATAAAGGTGTGAATGTTTGCTTGTTTAGCAGCTCTGATCACTTCTTCCATGCTTACCATTCGGCTGTTATCACCGTAAGCAATATTTTCGGCAATGGTTTTGCTAAAGAGGTTAGGTTCTTGAGAAACTATCCCTAAATGTGATCTCAAGGAGCCCAAGTTCATTCCTTCGATTCCTCGATCGTCTACCTTGATCGATCCAAATGTTGGATCATAAAACCGTTCCAGCAATTGAACAATTGTCGACTTTCCGCAACCACTAGGTCCCACCAAAGCCACCATTTTACCTTGCAAAACCGACAGGTTCAAATCTTTCAAAACACCTACAGTTGGGCGATTTGGATAAGAGAAAAAGACGTTATTGTAAGTTATATTTCCAGTGTCCTATTAAGGAGGAGTTAACGCAAAGATTGTTATGCAAATTACCAACATACCCAACTTTCTTTAACATTTTTGGAGCCGTCCACGATTTTAGGGGTTCGGTTTAACAACTGGAATATTTTGCTAGCCGCAATTAAACCATCCGAAAAGTTTGGTGTGAAGACGAGAGCATTGTCCAACGACTAGGACCCCGTTCTCAAACACTCGGACACGCTGCAATCAAAGGTTTAACTTAAAGTCTTTTGAAAGTTTACATTCATACGTAGTGAACTACCCTGGACACTTTTTTGACTCAAAAATAATTCTTCTCTTTCATCCACTCCTAAATGAAAATTTGGGTTAATCTGTTCAATTGCCTGACTTTCATTTGGTTCAGTTTCGGTGCACTGAGCCATGACCAGTTTATGGTAGGCTCCTTCGGCCTGCATGAGAGTTTTGTGAGACCCATCTTCTTGTACATGACCATCAGCAATTACAATGATCCTGTCCGCTTTTCTAACAGTTGATAATCTGTGAGCAACTATGACGGTGGTGCATCCATGACTGGCCTAAAAGTGTACAGTTAAAAAATTAGAGTTAGTGGTTAAAAGAGGCCTACAGCATCCAAAGTAGATTGAACAACGGCTTCACTCTTGGTATCTAAAGCTGAAGTGGCTTCATCCAGCAGCAAAATTGTTGGATTTCGGACCAACGCCCTGGCAATTGCGATTCTCTGCTTTTGGCCACCGGATAACTGAGCTCCTCGTTCTCCAATCACGGTCAAATATCCTAGAGGAAGAGCGGTGATGAAAGTGTGAGCATTTGCTTTTTTTGCTGCTGCTTCTATTTCGTCTTGAGTGGCATCCAAATATCCATACCTAATATTTTCAGAAATGGTTGCTTCAAATAGAACCGGTTCTTGCCCAACAACCCCAATGTAACTTCTCAAACAGTCCAAATCCAGGTCGGTTATTTTATTGTTGTCAATGTACACCTAATAAGGAAAACGTTGAAATAAAAGAAATAACATTAAAAAAAACCTACAGATCCAAAAATCGGGTCATAGAATCTTTGCAATAGCTGTATACATGTCGATTTTCCACAACCAGAACTTCCTAACAAAGCAACCTTTTCACCAGAATTTATGGTCAAATTGAAATTCCGTAAAACCTGAAAAAGACTGATTAGATTTTTTCTTTACATTAGATTCCAATTCAAAACTTTTTTTAATATTTCGAACCTTGACATCTCTTCTTGAAGGATAATTAAAATAAACTTCCTTAAAGGTAATTTTTCCATCAATTCTTTTGGGTTTTTTACCTTTTCCTCTTGATTTGTTAATAATAGGTTGGGTATCAATAACTTGAAAGATTTTAGCTGCTGCTCCTTGTGCAACTCCAATCGTTTCGACATGAGGAGCGGCCATTCCAAAAAACCACTGGCCTGTTAAAACGCTAAATAAAATCTATCAAAAAAAACTAATTTTGTATTATTTGAAATTGTAGAACGTAACGTTTTACCGTGATCACGTTACCGGCATCGTAGGTAATTTCATCAGCAGGATATCCCCGGTCTTTGAGGACCAACGTCACACCATAAGAAAAAGCAAAGGCGTAAGTGCCGTAGGTGAATAACCACATAACAGCGTTGCTCACTCCGTTGAAAAGCGACCTCCTGATGTTGTTATTTCTTGCTGACAGCAGTAAATCGTTATATCTTTTTTCCTCTTTTGCTTGACCTCCAAATGCGACGACAGTTCTGATCGAAGTCAAAGTTTCCTCCGCTATACTTCCAGCCTCTCCATATGCTTCGGTTTCTTGTTTTGCAAACTTAGAAGATATCTAAAACATGCGCTCTTGATTAATTGTGACCCAAATTTTTTTTCAAAATTTTACCAAAGAAACTAAACCTATGGAGATCATTGTGATGGGAATTGACGTCATGCAGAATAAGGCTAATTTCCACCCTTGCACCAATCCTAGAATCAAACTCCAAACAAAAATTCCCTCGTAGTAAATTAGGATGCCGAACTTTTCACCTAACCCTTCTTCAATTTTTTTTAAATCGCTAGAAGTTGAAGAACGGTAAAATGGAAGAATAATACGGATGAAGGACTTACTCGGCAATTCTGCTCGAAAAGTCCCCAGTTTGGTTTTGGTCGTACCACGAAATGTCTTGATTGAGGACCCTCGAAAAGAAAAGTTCCCTAATCCTGAAGATCTGAAAAGCGATTCAAATTTTGGCCTAAAAATGCTATCATCTTACCTGTCTCAGTGCGCTGTAGTTGAGAAAAACCGTTGAAATATACGTCGAAATCAGAATCACCACGGCAGCGCTACAATTCGTTACTACAAACCAATACATCGCGTTCATTAAAGTTTCTCCAGCTGACTCCATCACTTCTGAAAGCGTTCCGTTAGTTTCTAACGTATAAGCATACGCAACTATCGCTCCTGTCGCTCTTCCAATGTTTAGCGATAGCAGCGAGTATGAAGCGGAAGAGAGAAGTGAAAAGCTTACGGCAAAGAAAATAAGAAACTTATCGAAAAAAGTGGAATATTTAAACTAAAAAGAAAGGAAGAAAATGAAAGATGGTGGACGGAGAAAAATTGATTAGTACTACTTACTAATTTATAGTATGGGATGCGGGAGAGTTCGGTGCTTTCGGGGATTTTTTTGTTTTGTTGCTCTGTTCCATAATTTCTGAAACATAATTTTTATTTGCGTAAAGAAATTGGAAACTTGAGGAGGCTACTTCTGAATCTTCAGGTCAAAAAACTGATTTTACCCGCCATCTTGCAATATATGGCGGCATCGACGGACAAAAATTATGATGTTGCAAAATTATTAATTATTACCTACTTAAAAAAATTTTATTAGTTAGCAGCTTTACCTAATCACGGTCGATCCTGTTAACAGTTTCTTCTTCGTTTCATCCATAATGAACCAAGCTACACAAATGAACAAAATTACAAAATACTTGGTTTTTTTATGGTGCCGAAAAAAAAGGGAATTACTTGATTAGGTATAGCTATATTTATACAGTTTATATATTTTTTTTTCTGCAACACCAGATTAACTGTTTTTCTTTAGTTTTAACTAAAACACAAACATCTGATTGTTTCCAAATGAATGAATATTTAAAACAGAAATCACCGGATGAAGATAGGTTAATTTTTATTGATATAAAATAATCCAACTCTCATTATATTTCAAAATAAAGTTTTTTAAAGAAAATCAAAAAATACAAATGGCTGAATTATGTATTCGGACCGGCTAGCCCAATCAAAACAATCTGACCAATCGTTCGCAAATTTTTTCCAAAATTCTCCAAGCTCACCGCGGCTTCTCGAAGATCAGCGACGTCACACAAGTTGAAATTTGCAAAATTATTACGAAGTGATTTCATAATAATCGAAAATAATTTGAAGTTTTGATATATTTCTTCTCTAGAGAGACTGTCATTTGCCTTACAACTAACACGAGGTATCGGGTTAGTCCGAAAAAAGGTAAAACTTTTTTATGACTAGTCTCCGTGCTTCGGAAGGTACGTTAACTCGGTGAAGTTCTTGGGTTAGTGAATTGCCATTATTAACATAAAATTCAGGGTACAGACACATCTGAAAGCCAGCCTAGCAAGCTACCTAATGAATGTAAAATATTTATGAGATATATTTCTGGCAATTGGTATTCCTAATTGAAAAGTGGAGGAAAGAACGTGGTTTGTTAAAAAAAAGGCAATTTTTTTTTTATAATTATTAAGTATAATTAGAAATGGACGATTTAACAATAATAATTCTATTTACAAATTATGTGGAAAAATACATTTTCGTACATGAAAGTGTACTAAATCTTTTAACATTAAAAATAAGATATTATAGAAAGTTGAATTGCTATACTTACAATATACCTACGAAAGCTATAACAAATTTTATTAAATTATACTAGTATTCCATCAAAGCCATGTTTGCCCTAAAAACCAGGACTCAATTTACAGAATAACTCCTGAATTACCTTCCATTCGGTGGTAAGATAACCACACAACTCCCACCCTGCTACTTAAGAATTTAGAAAAATACGAAAGTAGATAAAAAATTTAAATTCCGTTTCCTACTTATAATTTTGTAAAGTGTAAAGATTATAATAAAGGCCTCTTTTGTTAAGCAATTCCGTGTGGGTGCCCATTTCCGTAATCCTTCCATGGTTTATAACACAAATTAAATCAGCGTCCAAAATGGTCGTCAATCTATGAGCGATTGTAATGCACGTCCGTCCAACTTTCGCATTATCCAATGCTTCCTGGACCACTTTTTCGCTTTCGGCGTCCAACGCGGAGGTGGCTTCATCCAACAGCAACACTTTTGGATTCCTCACCAAAGCCCTTGCAATAGCAACTCTTTGTTTTTGACCGCCGGATAACTGGGTGCCCTTTTCACCCAATTTAGTTTCATATCCCTAAAAATAAAACATCATTAGTGAACTGGAGGGAAAAACTAGTCAGTTTTTTTACCAACGGAAGAGAAGTTATAAATGTGTGGATGTTTGCTTGTTTGGCAGCGCTGATCACCTCTTCCCTGCTAACCATTCGGCTGTTGTCACCATACGCAATGTTATCAGAAATAGTTTTGCTGAAGAGGTTAGGTTCCTGAGAAACAATTCCCAAATGTGACCGTAAAGCAAGCAAGTTCATCCTTTCGATTCCTCGATCGTCAACCTTGATCGATCCCGATGTTGGATCGTAAAACCGTTCCAACAATTGAACAATGGTCGATTTTCCGCAACCACTAGGTCCGACCAAAGCCACCATTTTACCTTGTAGAACCGACAGGTTCAAGCCTTTCAAAACACCAACAGTAGGACGATTTGGATAGGAGAAAAAGGTGTTTTTGTAAGTTATATTTCCAGTGTCCTAAAATGAGAGGTTAGCAGCACAACAATTTTTTTTTTAACTTAACTTACCCATCTTTCTCGAACATTTTCGGAACCGTCCACAATTTTAGGGGTTCGGTTTAACAATTGGATTATTCTGGTTGCCGCAATCAAACCTTTTGAGAAATTTGGTGTGAACGCAAGAGCATTGGCTAAAGACCACGACCCCGTAATCAAACTCTCGGATACACTGCAAAAAAAAATTGTTTATTCCTAAAGAGATCTTGAATACCACGTCTTACATAAACACGCGGCCATAATTGACACCTTCGTCTTTTACCAACGTTGCTCCGTAATACAATGCAGCTGCGTAAGAAAAGCACATCAAACTCCTGGATAAACCATACACGACGCCTCTATAATGGGTGTTCCGTTTTGCAGTACCTTGGTAAGGATATAGTTCTTTCATATACAAATCGTGAAAAACATGCTCGCATCCTAACGATGCAACCGTTCGAATTCCGTTGATGGCTTCAACTGCAATCTAAAGTTTGGTCTGAATGAGAAGAAGAACAAGTAAATTGAATTCCATCCTACCTTTGTAGATTTTTGTAGAGATTCGTAGTTTCCTTGACTTTCCTTCGCCATAATCCTTTGTTCCAAATAAATGGTGAGGACAATGAGGGGTGCGAAACATAACGCGACAAATGCAAGCCTCCATTCGTAGTAAAACGAAACGGTGATTGCAATTATAATTGTAGTTGCTGAATTTAACATGGATCCAATCCTTTGACCAGTAGCCCCTTGCACGCTAGCCGCTTCACCAGATAACCGAGCACATAAAGCACCAACTCCGTTATCCTTTTCATCAAACCAACCCATCTCTTGGTATAATATAGATTTAAACATCAAACTTCTCAGTCTCATTATTAGTTTTTCTCCAGCAACCCCAAAGGTATAGAACTGAAATTCTTCGTTAGGAACAAACATTTGGGAGGTTTTTCAAAACTAACCTGTATCAACGTAGCAATTCCTGCAATGATCCCCATGATTAAGAAGATGAGGGAGTACTTATTCGCTTCCGTTTGTACTTGTTCAGAATCTTCTCCCGCAAGAACCTAGTATATAAATGTTTTCACGGTTTACCTGTCAAAAAAACAGCTGGTAGGTACTTACCCCAATTACGTCACCAAACATGATAGAATAGACAGGCATACTAGCACCAGTAATGATTGAAGTCAGACAACCAATCGCGATCACCCACCACTCAGGAGAATTATATTTCATAATAGCCCACAAGGACGATCTCGTTTCAGTAGCCTCCACTTCTGGGACAAACTGAAAAAATTAAGGTTACCTTGCTCTTAAGCTTTGGAATAGTTCTTACATCTTTAGAATCAATCGGCAATAGGGAAGGCCTCTTATCTCCAAATCCGTCAATACTTTTTTGCCTCAAGAATTCTTCTCTTTCGTCCACACCTAAAATAAAATTCTTGTTTAAAGAACTGTAATCTGTTCGGCAGACGTTCTTATTACCACTAGTTTGAGTCACATCGTCGTCGTTTTCTTCAGTTTCGGTGCACTGTGCCATAACCAACTTATGGTAAGCTCCTTTGGCCTGCATCAGAGTTTCATGAGATCCTTCCTCTTGTACTTGACCTTCAGCAATTACTACGATTCGATCGGCTTTTCTAACAGTTGATAATCTGTGAGCAACTATGACGGTGGTGCATCCATGACTAGCCTAAAAATGCAACGTAAAAATTGTATAGCTTATGATAAAACGAAGCTTACAGCATCCAATGCAGCTTGAACAACAGCTTCACTTTTGGTATCCAAAGCTGAAGTAGCTTCATCCAATAACAAAATCGCTGGTTCTCGAACCAAAGCCCTGGCGATTGCGATTCTCTGTTTTTGGCCACCAGATAACTGAGCTCCTCGTTCCCCAATCATGGTCGAATATCCTTGGGGAAGAGCGGTGATAAAAGTATGAGCATTTGCTTTCTTTGCTGCCGCTTCTATTTCATCCTGAGTTGCATCCAAATATCCGTACCGGATGTTTTCGGATATGGTCGTTTCAAATAGAACCGGTTCTTGCCCAACAACTCCAATGTAACTCCTCAACCAATCTAAATCCAAGTCGGCAATTCTATTGTTGTCGATGTATACCTAGTAAAGCGAGGATGAAATAAATAATGAAACAAACATTGGAAAAACTTACAGATCCAGAATCCGGGTCATAGAACCTTTGCAGGAGTTGTATACATGTCGATTTTCCACAACCAGATCCTCCTACCAATGCTACCGTTTCGCCAGAATTTATGGTCAAGTTAAATCCACGCAAAATCTAAAGAAAAGTGTGATTGGATTTTGTTGGATCAAAATATTTTTTGATGGACATAGGATTTTGATGGGTCCTGTGAGACGCAAGACAGGGAACGAATATGCAAGAAGACGGAAAGAAGCTGGGAAGATCGGAAGATCGGAAGATCTTCGGACGGACAAAAAAGTATTTTTATATTTCCACTTACCTTGACATCCCTTCTTGAAGGATAATTAAAGTGAACTTCCCTAAAAGTGATTTTTCCATCAATTCTTCTCGGTTTTTTACCTTTTCCTCTTGATTCGTTAATCACCGGTTGAGTAGCAATAACTTGGAAGATTTTAGCTGCTGCACCTTGCGCAACTCCAATTGTTTCGATATATGGGGCTGCCATTCCAAAGTACCACTGACCAGTTAAAACACTGAAGAAAATCTGCAAAAGGAAACGAACTTTTTTTCCCTGAATTTACGGAATAAGTAAACTTACCGTGATCATATTACCGGCATCGTAGGTAATTTCATCTGCGGGGTATCCTCGTTCCTTGATGACTAATTTCACTCCATACCAAAAAGCTAGGGAGAAACTGGCGTAGGCGAAAAGCCACATAACAGCATTGCTCACTCCGTTGAAAAACGACCTTCGGATGTTGTTATTTCTTGCTGACAGCAGCAAATCGTTATATCTCTTTTCCTCTTTCGCCTGACCTCCAAATGCAACCACAGTTCTAATCGAAGTCAAAACTTCTTCCGCGATGGTACCAGCCTCTCCATATGCTTCAATTTCTTGTTTTGCAAGTTTAGAAGATATCTAAAACAAGACCTTTTGCACTACAAACCAAACTTTTTCCCACAATTCTTACAAAAGAAACCAATCCCATGGAGATTATTGTGATCGGAATTGACGTCATACAGATCAAAGCCAATTCCCACCCTTTCACCAAACCTTGAATCAAACTCGAAATGAAAATGCCCTCGTAGAAAATTACGATGCCGACCTTTTCACCTAACCCTTCTTCAATTTTTTTCAAATCACTAAAAATTGAAACTGGTAAAATAGACCAAGAAGATGAGTTGACTTACTCAGCAATTCTGCTCGAAAAATCCCCGGTTTGGTTTTGGTCGTACCACGAAATGTCCTGATTGAGGACTTTCAAGAAAAATAGTTCCCTGATCCTGAAGGTCTGGAAAAACGTCGTTTTAATGCTGGCCATGGAATTTCATTATCTTACCTGTCTCAGTGCGCTGTAGTTGAGAAGAACTGTTGAGATGTACGTGGCAATGAGAATGACCGCTCCTAGAGTGCAAGTCATAGCTACAAACCAACGCATTTCGTCCATTAAAGTTACCCCAGCAGATTCCATCACTCCTGGAAACGTCCCGTTAGTTTCTGATGTATAAACATACGCCACGATCGCTCCTGTCGCTTGCCCAAATGTTAACGATATCAGGGTACTTGCAACGCCCGAAAGGAGAGAAAAACAAACAGCGAAGAAAATGAGAAATTTATCGAAAAGAGTAGAATATTTGAACTAAAAATAAAGTAAAAAAAAAGGGTTACGATGGACGGAGGAGATTTGATTGGTGCTTACTAATTTATAGTAGGGGATGCTGGGGAGTTCTTCTTTTTCAGGTACAACTTCATTTTGTTCCTCGATTTCAGCATTTTCCTTGTTTCTGAAAGATGAAATATCTTTATTATTTGATTTCGTTATTTTCAAATACTCGTAATTCGGTGAGGGCATTAAACCAGCACATGAAATGTATTGATTAATTAATAATTTTAAGCTAAAATTTAAATATTTTTGTCGTTAATTGTTGGTGTTACAAGAAAGAATTTTCTATTATTCCAATGTAGGTAATTTATTCAAAAGATAATGAAAATAATACTGTAATTTGCTCTCGTGCAACTTGAAATTTAGTGCAGGAATTTCAATGTTTCTGTAATCTTTCAGTACGGCATTCTGTGATCCATCTGTTTAATAATTTTTAAATTTTATTTTTGTACGATTCTCTCAGCTTCATAAATCTCTACGTTTCAGTTCGCAAGTCCAAGTGCCCAAATACCCACTAAATAACCAAATTATAAAGAGCACTCCGGCCCCTCTTTGTAACTGAAGAATTTTGTGGATTTAACCTTTTGTTTTTTTTTTAAACAAAATTTTAATTTTGTGCGAATTTGCCAATTTTGTTTTGTTGATTTTACTTACTTATTGTTCAGTATTTTGGAACTAATTGCAAAAGATTATAAGTTTATTGTTGCATCATTAAATTTAATTGTTCTATTGATTTAATAGTTTTTATAATACCCATTGTGGTGTATTTTATTTTGAAAAACCAATTACTTTACCTAAAACAAATTAATATGTGGTTCGGCTAGAAAAATATTATGTGAAGGCCGATGAGAGCTTTTCAGTTCAAGTTTCTTTCTCCAAAAATCGATTTTTGTAAATAACTCGCCTATTTCACAACTAGGTTATTCGAAATTTCCAAAAGAGAAACTCGAGAAAATTTGAACCTGCAGTGTATTGATTAGACAGTCCAACGGCCGGTCAGCAAACCGTGGTTCTGCTGTTATCGTAGGTTTAATAATTTAAAAAAATCGTAAATATTTTACGGGTAAATTGCAGAATTATCATCGGTCACAATTTTCGTAACCTTGAAGTTTTTTTATAAAAATTTTGATGAATCGGGATTACATATCATTTAATTCAAATGTAAATTACATAAATTAAAAAATAATTATCCAGTGGATTATACCATTCAAATGTTGCCTCATCATGTCACATTTTATGTAACAAAGATAATAAAAAATTTAAAAATTTTAAAATTTTTTGACTTAAGAGCACATTTTGGTTTTTTATCCCTTTTTTCTATTAAACCCCCCCAAAATATCGGATGAAAACTCAGTTTTCTCACCTTTTTAGGCTCAATTTTGAGTAATCGTATTTCTTCTTTTTCTCATTTTTAGGCATCTCAAAGTGTCAAAATGAACTAATATTTACACACACAAATTAACAATTGAAACTAAAACTGTGCAAGGATTAAGTGATAGCTAGAGTTAACAAACATAGACATAGGTAGGAACGCAGAGCCGGAACTAAGGTGAGACGAGCGGAACCTTTGCCCCCAGGTAGAGTTTTCAGAGGGGGGGACGCAATTTTTAATTGTTTCTTTCCACTTAAAAATTGTAAATGTGAGGCACGTAAAGTTCTCGAAATCTGCTTGATTAATTAAACATTTTGATGAGCTTTCTAAGAAACAAATCCTTACACCATACTAATCAAAATTTTTGATGCTTTTCCTGCAGGTACTTGCAGATCATTTTAATGATGATTGAGTTGCGTGCACTACAACCACGCCTGGCTACCTCGTTCGTTCAGACGACTAATTACCCTGCACCCACATAATTTTCGTTCGCATTTTTGCACAATGAAGTGCTGACCATACCAATTTACCCACCTGCAAATTTGCACTGGGTGAAAGAAATTACTTACGTAATTGAGAGGAATGCGGGTTCCAGTGGTAAGATGAAACATTTTTAAGTTAATCAAAAATTTAACGCCCTAGTTAAAATATGAAGTCAATAAAGATTAATTAACTCTCTAGACTCATCGAGGTCAAAGTGGCGGGCGCTTTATCAAAAACCGGAGGTGAAAATGATCCGATTGAAAAATAATTTGATCCATTGTGTGGAGGTGGTAAGAGAAGATCCTCTCCAGGACGTAACCATCCTTGACGGTTTCACCTAACGTATAATTGGATACCCCTGCTGATCGATATATTTCCGTTATTTGAATTATCGACTTTTGTCAGGAAATTGCTGAAGTCGTAAAAGAGCAAATTTGGGTTAATTAATGCAAACGACTGCAATTTTATAGACTGATTTGACGAACGTGAGAGGACGGTCTAATTAAGTCTTTTGATGTTTTTGAGTTCTAAAATGCTGCTTTTTGCGTGACGTTACTAAAACTTGAAGAAGTTCCACAATCACATTTTTATTTATTTACATCATCCATAATAATCAATTGAGAATATAAATTCGGCCTTTATCATTGATTAAATCAATTATTGCAAAACGACATGTGCCGGGTTACATAAATTTTGGACGTGGGATCAGATTACTGATTGAAAACTGCGTAATATGAAATCCAAAAAATGTCTACTCCATCCAAAATCATCCAAAAATTGAAATTGTTAAATCGAAAAAAAAAGAACTCAAAATACTTACAGTTCCTTAAATCTCGTGATCTTCCCACTGGTAAAACTGCTATTTTCGTAAGCATCGAGCAAAATATCCAAATTAAGGCTGAACCTGTTGTCCAAATTGAGACTCAACCGTTGCGCCATTTTTACGCAGTAACAAACATTTAAAACCAAAAAAAAAATTCCACCACCTGAAGCTATCGTAAACACGAAATCTCCAAGACTAAATGATCATTTAAGAAGCTGTTAAGATCCGATAACATTTAATTAGTCGGTTCTTACGTCATAAATATTGGACGAAAATTGAATTGAATCAATTTCAATTAAGCAGCATAAGACTGGCTTCAAACAAGCTGACCTTTTCATCGCCTTAATACAGCTAAGTAGGTGGGTCCAAAGTTTCCCAAAATTGACCAAAATCTACCTTTTTTTCGTGGTCGATTTCCAGTTTTACGGTTTATTTTAAGTTTATTTCCACTTTTGTCGTATTAATTTTTGAAAAGTTCCCGTAAATGGCGTGGTATTTAGTTTATTAATAGTGACGATTTTATAATTGAAAGGTCACGTGTGTCAACTTATGAAACGAGATTCAATTTTGTAGTTTTTTCTTCAATTAATTTTACGGACGTTTTTATTCACTTTTAATTAATTTTATTCAGTTTGTTTACTCTTTAATCATTGCATTCGTGAAAAATTAATTGGATTTTATGGGACCATTTTTTGCGAAAGCAATCAGAGCAATTGCGTGCAAAAAACCCTACTTTTTCTACTTATTTCCGTTAGGAAAAGTAACTTTTTCGCACCGAGTACGAAAACAGTTGGTTTTCTATGTATGTGAAGACGCAAAAAGTGCGCATTTGAGAGAAAAAATGGTAAAGATAAATTTCATCAGCTGGAAGTTTACCATTCCGAAAAAGTCGGAAAAATTAAAATCGCATAACTTTGGTGAAAGCTCTGATCATAGTAATCAAAATATGACAAATTTCAAACTTTTAAGCAGTGGCGTAGTACACGCATTTTAGGTTGCAGGAGTTTGAGGGGTCAGGTGATACAAATTTTCTAGAAAAAACGTTAAACTTTTATTCTTAATTTCTTAATAGAACAACTTTAATAAACTATGTATGTCGACATAAAAATTGTCAAAAATTCATTTCTTACTATAGAACGTCATTTTAACGCAGTTATCTGTTAACATTGGGAAGAAACGATTACATTTGAAGTTGGACACCACCAAGTCCTAAAAATCTTTGAAAGTTCATAAAACGATTAATAAAAGAAATAAATAAACAGCGAGCCCCACGATGGGCGCCAATTATAGTAACAAGTACAGCTTTAACTTTACAAATCTTTAACATAATAAAAATTAGATTTATTGTTTCCCTGTCTGATAGCTAAAATACTAAATTAATACTGTGCTAATAGGAGCTATGAGGAGAAAAAGTTTGTGCCACGTTGAAAGATTTAGTGACAGTTAATGATGCCGAAGTACACTTAGGTGCATTCAACGTGTAAGAAAACTATTTTTTATAAAACAAAAAATATAACAGATATTATAAACATCGCGCCCGCTATCGACGATTTCTCCTTTCGCTATATCTACTGACTGATAATAATTAGAAAAATATGTGGCATCTATTGGTAGTTTTGTAAACTATAGAGGTTATAGTAGAGTCCTCTTTTGCTGAGTAATTCGGAATGAGTGCCAATTTCGCATACTCGTCCATGATTTATGACACAAATCACGTCGGCGTCTTGAATGGTCGTCAATCTATGAGCGATCGTAATGCACGTCCGTCCAACTTTCGCATTATCCAATGCTTCTTGCACCACCTTTTCGCTCTCGGCGTCCAATGCGGAAGTGGCTTCATCCAACAGCAAAACTTTCGGATTTCTCACCAACGCTCGTGCAATAGCAACCCTCTGCTTTTGGCCACCAGACAATTGGGTCCCCTTTTCGCCTAATTTAGTTTCATAACCCTGCCAACATAAAATTTTCTTTTATTCGGATTACAAATTACCACATTTTTCTTACCAATGGAAGAGATGTTATAAAAGTATGAATGTTGGCTTGCTTAGCAGCGCCGATAACTTCGTTTTTGGTCACCGCTCGAGTATTATCACCGTAAGCAATATTTTCGGCGATGGTTTTACTGAAAAGGTTAGGTTCTTGAGAAACAATTCCCAAATGAGATCTCAACGCAAGCAGATTCATTTTTTCAATTCCACGATCGTCGGCGGTGATCTCTCCCGAAATGGGATCGTAAAACCGTTCCAGTAATTGGACGATCGTCGATTTTCCGCAACCGCTGGGTCCTACCAACGCCACCATCTTGCCTTTCAAAACTGATAGGTTCAAACCTCTTAAAACTTTAGCGGTTGGACGATTGGGATACGAGAAAAATATATTTTTGTAATCTATATCTCCGGTTTCCTGAAATAAGAAAAACAGGAATCAGAAGAAAATTTTTAAAACAACTGAAGACGTACCCATTTTTCGTTAACGTTTTGGGATCCATCAGCAATCTTGGGCGTTCGATTTATCAAGTCAAAAATTCTGTGGGCTGCGATAAGACCTTTAGAGAAATTTGGAGTAAACGCAAGTGCGTTGGCCAGAGACCAAGAACTCGTAATTAGCGTTTCGGATACGCTAAAAAATTTAATTAAATTGAAAAGTTTCCTTCTTTACATTACTGGAATTAAGTGTAAGTTTACAGAGTTTCATCATGTAAATTTACATAATATGAAAAAATATATTTTTGAGTACTGACTTGCGCTGCTTCCTGGTCCTTATTTTTAGCGTACTTAGTGAATTCGTAAGAGTATCTACCGAAAAGACCTTTCAAAATAAATGCCAAATCTTCGAAAACCAATGCTTTTAATAAGCTGCCACTCCCTTTTAAAATCTGGAATATGGAGAATAAAATACAAAGTTCTTGTTTCTGTTAAGTCACTGTAAAATTTTTGGATTTTATGTAAATTAATTTTTGAAATTAGCAATTGGAGCCGCTAATTTTGTAATGGTGCTACCCCTTTGTCTCATTTCTGATAAGAATTTATAGATTATTATAGACTTTTATAGTAAGGCGCATGTAGAAATTAATGAAAACTTCAAGAGTGTGGAGGTACAAATCAAATTTTTAACGTTTCACCTCATAAATCCATTGTTCTGAAAATTTAGACCAACATTTGAGGGTTTTATTGTATTAATGCTTATGAATTTCGGTTGCACATGACTTTTTTCGTTACTAACAGACAGATAGATAGATAAATATAAAAACAAACAGACACCATCTTGGAGTTTACTCGGTGGCGTATCTGGCCTCGGGTGCAAGGATAAGTTATAATTTTGTTTTTCAGAGCGCTAGGTATTAATATAAAAAAATTGATAGAAAACCGAGGGGTCTTGGGGGGGGGGAGAAAGGAATAACAATTTAGTAGCTTTTTTTTATTCCTTCTTGCATTCTTTGTTGCATACCTTCTAGACCCCAGGGTTCACACCCATGAATACTAAAAGCTCAGATTTATATGTCTGTTTTTATACTCATCTATCTGTCTATCTGTTAGTAACGCAAGAATTCATACAACATCAAAATTTATAATCATCGTTAGTATAATAAGATCACTAAATTTGTTTCGTTAATTTTATTTACCTTTTTTATGATGCGGAAGACTGAAAAAATATGTATCAGTTTCTTTTATGGTAACTATCCCCACTCTGCAAGAGATGTAAAACTGCGAGACTGAAAGGTATAGAATACACCCAGATGTACCCCAAGCTTCATACGGCTTCAAGAGAAATAATTTCGTTGTTATCAATTTTGTAATATCTTTTTTGAGAAAGATTTCATATCTCAAAACATTTCCCATAACCTGAAAATGGGTGCAGGAACCGGGGGGTCTGGGGGGTATGGAATACCCCCCAGCTGCAAGTAACACGACGGTTTGTTAAGAATCAAATTATGATTAACTCTGAATAAAATCTCAGATCTGTGTGTTTTCCAACCTATACATCTGTCTGTTAGTAACGCAAATTGTCCTAACGATATTTACAAGCATTAATTCAACAAAACTTTCGAATGCTTTTCTCAACTTTTATTAACCTTTTTATGATGTGAAAGCCCTTAGACATGTACGAGTTTCACTAATGGTATATCAGCCCCGAAAACCAGAAGTTTTATAATATTGTGAAGCTAAAAACGCATGTGAAAATTAGTGAAAACCGGAAGTGTAAGGGTACAAATAAAATTTTGCATTCGACTTCATAAATCCACTGCTATAAAAATTTAGAAAAACATTTGAGGGTTTTATTGCAGTAATGCTTATAAATTTTGGTCGCACATGACTTTTCTCGTTACTAACAGACAGACAAATAGATTAATATTAAAAGAAACAGAGACAGATCTTGGAGGTTATTCAGTGGCGCACCTGGCCTCAAGTGCAAAGGAAGGCTATAGTTTTGTTTCGTAGAGCACTAGGTATAAATTTCAAGAAATTGATGGAAAACCGGGGGGTCCGAGGGGTATGGAATACCCCCCAGCTGTATGTAAATAAGATACACCTTCTCAAAAAACATATTTTTATCGTTATCAATTGTGTAGCCTTTTTACTGCTTGATATATTTATTTGCACCCTTAAATATTTTTTATGCTTATCCATCTGTCAGTCTGTTCGTAACGCAAAAAGTTATATAAGACGAAAACTTATAAGCATTAATACAATAAAATTCATATGCTAAGATTACTTTTTGGTTTAGATCTTTCTTAGAGAGAAAGCAACTAGAAATTTTAGAAAACAGATGACGTTCAATGTAAATTGTAAAAAGCCGTGTGGTTACTTACGTATAGCTGGGGGGTATTCCATACCCCCCAGACCCCCCGGTTCCTCGACGTGCTCCAGAGCTATAGAAAACTTTTTAAAGGTGTTAGGTATCCTACGTATAATACTTAATGCTATTTGGGTTAATTGTATTTTTAGTTTTCAATGGTGAAAATAATTCTTTTACTACATACAGACAGACAAACGGATAAATAGGTATAAAAACAGAGAGATAAGTCTGTGACTTTATTCAGAGACGCAGCTGAAAAAAGAGTTTTTAACACTGATCACGACGCAAATTTGAATCTTATTGAATCTCCACACTCCTCGATTTCCAAAAAAAATTTATAAAGTTTGTCTCATATATATATGACATTGCTACAGACTTAGAAAGCCCATGGCTTTTCCCTGCTTACTTAACGACGCAGCCGTATTTACGGTAATGATGAAAACATAAATATCAGGGATCACCACCGAGTGTGGATGTCCACCGATTTAAACCCAGAATCTCCGTTCTATACTCAACCAGCGATCACATCACTCCCACTGCTATTTGTCTCATATATATGAGACTTTAATAATGAGAATTGAGATCAATTTAGTGATGATAAAATATATGAAAACGTAAGAGAAAATTTACACTGTGAAACCCTGTAAATCTACATAAAGATGGATTTTTCATGTAAATTTACATTAGAAAACTCTGTAAACCTTTAAAGCGTTGTAAATCTTTTTACCTACATAAAAACACTTGCGTAGGCTAATCCTTCATTTTTGATCAACTGGGCTCCATAGTACAATGCAGCAGCATACGCATAACACATCAAACTTCGTGAAATGCCGTAAACTACCCCCCTAATATGAGTATTCCTTTTGGCAGTGTTCTGATAAGGAATCAACTCGTTCATGTACAAATCGTGAAAAACTTGCTCGCATCCCAGCGCCGCAACCGTTCGAATTCCGTTAATGGCTTCCACTGCCGTCTAAAACTTCACCATTAAAAAAATTTATACCTTGGAACATGGACAATACCTTGGTCGAGTTTTGCAAGGTTTTATAGTAACCTTGACTTTCTTTGGCGATAATTTTCTGTTCACAATATGTGGATAATACGATTAGAGGTGAAAAGCAGAGAGCGACAAATGTCAGCCTCCATTCGTAGTAGAAAGCAATAGAGAGCGCAAAAATGACGGTGGTAATCGAATTTAACATTGCACCAATTCTCTGGCCAGTTGCACCTTGAACGCTGGCCGCTTCGCCAGACAACCGGGCGCACAATGCACCAACGCCGTTATCCTTAATATCAAACCAACCCATCTCTTGACTCAACATAGCTTTGTACATTAGACTTCTCAACCGCATGGTTAACTTTTCACCAGCAACCCCAAAAGTGTAACCCTGAAAGATCTGTTGCAAAAAAATGATATGGAAAGATTCGGAACTTACTTGGACTAATGTAGCAACGCCACTGACAACTCCAATACATAAGAATAATATGGCATAATAACTGGCACCGCTCTTCACTGCTTCTTCGTCTTTTTCTCCCAAAACCTATTGGAAAAGCTTTGTTAGAAGCAAAAGAGGTACCTAACCTAACACTTACTCCAATAATATCACCAAAGAGTATGGCATAAATTGGCATAGCAGCTCCTGTGACGATGGATGCAAAAGCACCTAAGGCTATGATCCACAACTCAGGCGAATTGTACTTCATGATGGCCAATAAGGAAGAACTCGTTTCGGTACTCTCAGGGTCTTTAACAAACTAGAAAAAAAGTTAATCTTACGTCTTAGTTTTTGGACGTATCCTTACATCGCTGAGGCTACTGGGTAGTAAAGAGGTTCTCTTATCGCAAGTTTCATCGATACTTTTTTGTTGTTGTAAGAAATTTTTTCTGGCTACCGCATCTAAATTAAATTAAAATTTTTTTCCTGGACTAAAGTTCACATCGCCAAACTCACCGATGGCGTGAGTTGCGTCGTCTTCGTTATCTTCAGGTTCGGTGACTTGCGCGGTTACCAACTGATGATATGCTCCTTTTGCAAGCATGAGAGCCTCATGTGAACCTTCTTCTTTTACTTGTCCTTCAGATATAACAATAATTCGATCCGCTTGTCTTACAGTCGAAAGTCTGTGAGCAACGATGACGGTTGTGCATCCATGGCTCGCCTACGAATAAAAAGGCGTCAAATTGAATTTAAAATAGAAAAGACAGATTGTTACAGCATCCAAAGCAGCCTGAACAATGGCCTCACTTTTGGTGTCCAAAGCGGAAGTGGCTTCGTCTAATAACAAAATCGCCGGTTCGCGAACTAACGCCCTAGCAATTGCGATTCTTTGTTTTTGACCACCAGATAACTGAGCTCCTCGTTCTCCAATCATTGTGGAGTAACCTTGCGGAAGCGCGGTGATAAAAATATGTGCGTTTGCTTTTTTCGCAGCTTCTTCAATTTCTTCCTGGCTGGCATCCAAATACCCGTATTTAATATTTTCGGCAATTGTGGTTTCAAATAACACCGGCTCTTGCCCAACAACACCCACGTAACTTCTCAACCAGTTTAGATCTAAATCAGTCATTTTATTATTGTCGATGTGGACCTAAAAAAGGTTCAGTATAAAATGAAAAGAATTTGATATGAAACTTACCGATCCAGAATCGGGATCGTAGAATCTTTGGAGTAGTTGGATGCAAGTCGATTTTCCGCACCCAGAACCTCCTACTAACGCTACAGTTTCTCCGGGGTTGATGGTCAAGTTTAATCCTTTCAAAATCTTGCAAGTGAAAAATGTTAAAATCGTCATTTCAGTTCTACAATTTTTCTTACCTTCACGTCTTTCCTCGACGGATAAGTGAAATGGACGTCGTTAAAAGTAATTTTTCCTGCTATCCTTCGCGGTTTCTTTCCTGTTCCTTTCGATTTATTGATGACGGGTTGACTAGCAATAACTTGAAATATTTTCGCGGCGGCTCCTCGTGCAACGTTAAACGTTTCCATGTATGGGGCGGCCATACCAAAATACCAAGTTCCGGTGAGAACACTGAAGAAAATCTATCAAGAAGAAGTTTGTTTTGATTTTTTTGTGGTGAGAAAAACTATTTACCGTGATCATGTTTCCGGCGTCGTAACTGACTTCATTGGGTGGTTTTCCTCTGTCGGCTAAGATTAACTTTGCCCCATACCAAAACGCCAATGAGTAACTCGCGTAAGCAAAAAACCACATCAAAGCGTTGCTTACTCCGTTCAAAAACGACCTTTTTATGTTGTTATTTCTAGCCTCTAAAAGTAATTCGTTATACCTCGCTTCTTCCTTTTCTTGCCCACCAAAAGCGACTACAGTTCTGATTGAACTCAAAGTTTCTTCGGCGACTGCACCAGCTTCTCCGTATGCTTCCGTTTCTTGTTTCGCCAATTTGGAGGTAACCTGCAACGGAAACTTTTGGACCAAGTTTATTTTTTGTACAATTTCTTACCCAAGCAACAAGACCCATCGTGATCGTGGTGACCGGAAATGAAGTCATGCAAATCAGAGCCAACTCCCATCCTTTAACCAAGCCTTGGATTATACTCGCTATGAAAACTCCTTCATAGAAGATGAAGATTCCAACCTTTTCACCCAATCCTTCTTCGATCTTTTTTAAGTCGCTGAAAGATTGAGACTTGATAGAATGAATCAGATGATTTTGGGATGCCATGATGATGATAAAGCAAAAAAGAGGGGTTAAGCAGATTTCTCGCGACTTACTCGGATATTCTACTAGAAAAATCTCCAGTTTGGTTTTGATCGTACCATGCTATATCCTGATTCAATACTTTTAAAAAAAATAATTCTCTAATTCTGAAGGTCTGAAAAAATTGATGTTAGAACTGGTGACAAAATTGGCTGGATTATTTACCTGTCGGAGTGCGCTATAATTGAGCATGACGGTGGATAAGTAAGTGGAAACGAGAATAACCGTTCCCAATCCAGTCGTAGTGGCTACGAACCAAATGATTCCATCGTCCAACACCCGACCAGCTTCTTCCATTACTTTTGGATTTGTTCCGTTAATTTGAGCAATGTAAGAGTAAGTTACTATGACGCCTGTCGCATCACCAAAAGTCAAAGACAGTAGGGTCATGGCAGCGGCCGACAACAAAGCAAAAATCGACGAAAAAAATATTAAAGTTTTGTCTAACCCAGTGGAATATCTAAACTGAAAAATAATTGTGCAAAATTTGGTTAAAGAACTGGTTTTTCAGGCCTACTAATTGAAAAAATGGGATGATGGGAGCTTCTTCTTTTTCGGGTGTCGTTGGCTTCTCCTCCACTTCCGGGCTTTCCTTATTGCTGAAAAATAAATTACAAACGTTACAAGACAAGAAAAAATTTTTGTAGTCATTACAAACTAAAAATTTTAAAAATTTAATTAAAGATTAAAAATAACGAAAGGTAAATTTTCTAATGGCGGCCAATATGGAAGGTGAAGGAAAAAAACATAGATAGGAATGAATTTTAATTAAAAATAATTAATTTTAAATAAAAAAGTATAATATAATATTAAAAAATATATAAAAATTTATAAATAACAATGTAAATAGGGAAGACTCGTCACTCACTTATCAGAAAACAATCATAGGTTAGACCAATCATTTAACGATATTACATTGCACTTGTCACTTCGCACTCATCACTTTATTTTTTTTGGTTTTCCTGTCTGTATGTCAGAACGCATACATCGGGACCCAGAACTTAACCTGGATCATACATCACCGCAGTAAACTTTTCTATTGTATTATCCGACGAAATATGCGCTCAAAAAGCTTCCACATACATAGAGAACCTACTGCTTAACGTGGACTCCAAACCACAAGAGCCATAAGATCCTTTATTTTGAAGGAGGAAGGTACACATTTCTTGCATGAACCCACCATATAACGGACATTTCGATGGGAAAAAATTTTTTAAAATTATTTCTCCCCAATCTCAATTTCCCCTATGTCAAATATTTAAATCCTTGAAATGCAACAGCTGAATATTTTTATTGTAAGTCAGTCAGGAAGCTTAAAACCAAACATTTGCCAGTGCAATTTAAGTGTGTTATAAAAAAACAAATACAATTAATTATTTAATTGTTATGACAATGATTAAATTTTCACGCCATAAGATAATCAATTTATGCGACAATGTGTGACCCTGAAACCGATATTCCTTCAATGTCAATGTTAAAGCTCGGTAACTAAAAAATCAAATTATTCGTAGTACAAAATTTTAAATTTCGAGAGGGGGGGGGCAATTTTAAAATTAAAAAATGTTGACGTATCCCGTCCATTTTTGATTCTCACAAAAAAATCTAAAAGGTTTGAGAAGATTCTGTCAGGATTCGTTCGATTTTAAATTTTTATCCAAAAGACAACAAAATAATGTAAAATGGTGACGTGGAAATTTTTCTAGCAAAATTATGTCGAGGTTTGCGTTTAGCTTTCCTATAAATAAAACATACATCTGAAATATTACACGTAACCAAGAATTTTCTGTAGAGAACAACATAAATTTTCAATTTCACTAATTAAATTTTCAATAGGTTTCTTTCGAAAAACTCAAAATTTTTCAGTAATTAACTAAAAAACTATTTCTAAACTTAAAATTTAAAAATTGCGCTTAAGAGCAGAAATGCCAAATGTTTTTGCCAAAATATCGAAGGCCGAAGTAAGTGCGTGTGCGTGGGATGCTCATAATTATTCATGACGTAATGTGAATAATTTTAAACTAAATTTTTATTTAAATACAACAAAACATAAGATATGCTATAGTGTAAATCTTCAAACTTAAGATTTACGGTCACTTGATGACGTAACAATCAAGTTCAAATATTTATACCATAATTTATAAAAAATTGTTATTGTTGTGTGCATCTATAAAGAAGAAGAATCACAATACATTTATATTTGTTTTACTCGGCCTTTAGCCTCACAATGTTATTAAACCTCTGGTTTTAAGGGATGGTTACCATTAGTAAAACTGGTACATGTCTTCGAGCTTTCACTTCATAGAAAGGTCAATAAAAGTTCAGAAAAACATTTGAAGGTTTTGTTGAATTAATGCTTGTAAATATCATACGGACAGTTTGCGTTACTAACAGACAGATAGATAGCTTAGAAACCACGCAGATCTGAGATTTTATTCGGAGTTAATCATAATTTTATTCTTAACAAACCGTCGTTTTACTTATAGCTGGGGGGTATTTCATACCTTCCAGACTCCCCGATTCCTGGATGTACTTCCAGGTTATGGGATATGAAATCTTTCTTAGGAAAGAAAGAAGTAGCAAAAAATATTACAAAATTAATAATATCAAAATTATTTCTCTTGAAAAGCCGTAGCTTACATCTGGGGTTATTTCATACTCTTCAGCCTTACAGTTCCAAATCCATCACAGAGTGGGGATAATTACCATAAAAGAAACACATATTTTTTCAGCCTTCCCCATCATAAAAAAGTTAATAAAATTAAAGAAAAAATTTAATGATTTTATTTACACTAAATGGTGATTATAAATTTTGGTAGTACATGATTTCTTGCGTTACTAACAGATAGACAGATGGATGAGTATAAAAACAAATAGACAGATCTGAGGTTTTATTCGTGGGTGAAAAGCCGGGGGTCTGGAAGGTCTGCAACTAAAAATGCAGAAAAAAAGCAAAAAAAGCTACAAATGTGTTATTCACCTCCTTCCCCCCCCCCCCCCAACCCTCCGATCCCCACCAATTTTTTCATGTTTGTACCTAGTGCTCTACTAGAAAACGAGACTGTACCTTCTATTGAATTCGAAGTTAAATACGCCACTAAATAAAATCCTAGATATGTGTGCTTGTTTTTATACTTATCTAACTGTCTGTCTGTTAGTAACTCAAAAAATTAAGTACGACCAAATTTTTAATAGTTTTTTATTGCGAAAAATCCTTCAAATAATTATTTTTAATTATAAAATTAAGAATATGTGGGTATTTAGAAGAATCTCTGTTTTACTTTTTTCTTTCTGAAAGGTATTTTATTTCATACCCCCCCCCCCCCAAACCTCTCTACCCTCACGGTTTCTCCTGTGGATCTTTATATTTATACACAGCGTCTTAAAATACGGAACTGTGAAAACAGTGCTTTTACTCCATTCTCTAAAATGAAAAAAGTTTTCTTCCTTAGCTTGGGTACGATTGGGGGTATGGACTACCCCCCAGCTGTAAGTAAATTGTCAAGACAACGTCGTTATTAATTTAAAAAAAAATGTTTTGTTGCTTTTTTTATGGTGATCCTCCCAAACCAAGTTTTATTCACATTTTTTTTAATTAAAATAATGCCCTACGCAAACCGTGGGTCGTAAAATTCTATAAAAAATAAGAAAAATTCACTGAAAAAATTGTACTTTAACTACGTTAACAATTAAATAAAACATCTAATGTTTATTCTTGTAAATAATTATATTATTATCTAATTATATATAATTCTATAATTATAATAATAATTATCTTGTAAATAATAATGTTTATTCTTGTAAATATTCTTCAGGTGTCGCAACAATAAAAATTTTATACAAAATGGGAGGATTGGGAATTAAAATACTAGTGGCTGGCTACATCCCTAAATAAAGTTTCACATCTGTTTGTCTGTCTGTTAGTAACGCTAAAGATTTAAAAGTTTAAATCATTTTTAATTTTAATAATCTTGATGTAAATATATTTAAATTACAAAAAAAAAGATGAATTATGAACTATAGAACTACAAAATTATTATATAATCAGCAGAAAAATATCTACTGAATATTAAGATTAGAAATTTTAATTTATAAAAAATTAGCGGATTGCAGAGAATTTCAAAAATTCGTCTCACCTCCCATTCAAATTTAATTTTGAATAATCGTATTTTTCCTTTTCACTTTTTCTTGCCATGGCACGGCTGCTTATAAAAAAAATTCACTTTCACAAAAATTAAAATCCAAATCGGTCAACCACACTCGCACGATTTTTGCTATATTTCAACATAATGTGATATGGAAGAAATTGCACCGTTTATAGCAAATTCGCTACCGTAATTAAATTTGTACCTACATTTATACGTACGCGGCTAGAAAAATTTGAACTTTGTATTAACGACAATAATAATCACTAATGTGGTCTGTTGCGTTTACAAGCAAACTGAAACTTTTAGAAAATATTTAAAACAACACCGCATCATCGCGGACTACAAACCACGATTCCTTCTGTTACGTAACCTCCACCTTGACCCAGAGGAATCAAACCGAATACGACTTCGTTTTTGGCACACACAATTATTTTTAAAAATAAATCCGCCAAAAATCAACCACTTAATTCCGGTAAATCAAAATTTTAATAATCTTTGCGGCAAAGGCCACTTTTTTCTTACCTTCCAAAACCCAATTTTGAGTACTCGTACTCCTTTTTTAATTCCATTGCAGAAGAATTTTGATTTTAAAATAACTATACTACAACTAAACAAACATTTGGTTTAGTAGGCCGCCATGAAGAAACTGTAACAAAAACCCGACTAGAAAATATTGATAAAAATAATCAATAATTTGCTGGGAGTGAAATGCTTGACTCAAAATTAACCAAACAAATAATAACAATTTGCAGAATGTGTAATATTTACATACTGATAACATTAATTATTGCCATTTTTGGATGATTAAATCAAAATCAAAACAAAAAATAAGGAAATGCTTTTTGGGTCAAGGCCACATTCACCCCCTACCTTTAAAGAGTCGCTGACCTTTTGGCACCATTAAATTAAAATTGTTTATTTTTTATTTTGTTTCACAATTTACATCCACATAAACAACCTTTACAGACCTACACAACCGGACCAAAAGCAAAGGATTTTTACGAGTTTTTAGGCTACTTAGCAGAACATAAAAAGATATGGAATTACACGCAAATGATTGTGTGAAAAGTTTATTTGAAACGACAAATATTTTATGATGAAAGGCGAACGGAACAGGTGGAATATATCCACTTAAAACAGAAGTTGGCGGAGATTGCGATGCATTGCTTGAGTTAAGTGATGATGAAACCAGAGTTGCCAGAAATACCAGATTTATTTGTCAATAAACGGCAAATTTCGGCATTCTAATTCGGGTATTCAAAAGTCAAAATTCAAAACCGAGATATTTTAGTTTGAATTTATTTTCTGCTGGGCCCCCGTAAGAACAACCAACCTAAAACCAAAATAACTTTGTTTTGGCAAGTTGAAAATGTTATTTACGTGAACTTTGTCCTAAATTAACACCCGGCCGTAATGTTATTCTAATGAGAAGAATTTTTTCTTTGAGGACTTACCCCACATGATTCTGAAAATTCACGCTTTCCAAAGATGCTATCGAAAATCTAGAATTTGTTGCAACTACGCTTTCCTTCATCATGTATAAAAGTTTCACCACTCACGCACTACGCACATAGTTTCAAAATTTTTAATCTACACGAGATCCTTGTCCTTATAAGGAAGCTGATAAAATAAAATGTGTGTCGGATGGGGTGGCAGACTTAAAGACTAGTCCTGGTGGCGCCGTAAGGATAAAAGTTCAAAGTAAGGAATAACTCCATACTCGTCGGTTTGCTTGATCAGGATTATTAGTTTTCAATGTTAGTATACAAGTGTAATCATTAACTTACACTGTCTTTTATGATTAACTTTGTTACAATAAATTTAATATTTATTATTTTTTTTGGTAATTTTTTTTCTTGTTTGGGCTGATTGCAGGGGTGACAAAACTATAATAATCAATCATCTCGTAACTTTTATTTTTTCATATGCGGCGCAAGCTTTCAATTCCATCAAGTAGTTTTTTGAAAACAAATTACGAATTATTATAAAATAACTTGGTTATTAAATCTTACCATTACCGTCTGTAATTCTTCTAAAAAATAAATTGTTTAAATTTTTTATGAAATTAAAGTTTATTGTGAATTTTTGATTAGTACATTAAATAGAATAATTTTATTAATAATCTAAGCCTACCCGTAACGGCTCCCCACATAGCGGGTGTCAATTTTGATAATAAATACAACTATATAGATTTGTTTTGCAAGAAACCAACACTACCCTACATAATAACCAAGCAGACACCACAAAATTGTCTTTTGTTTTTGAAAAGTTATCCTGTATAATTTATACAATAACGTGCTAAATAAAAATTTGTGCCCCTTTAGGTTTAATAAACACTTAGGTGCATTCAAAATGTACCAACGATATTTTTTACAAAAGGTTAAACACGGTTGGCGTGTAAGAAATAAATTACTGACTGTAATAAATAGGATTACAAGTGCTACCTATTGCAAAGTTTTTAATCTATAAAGATTATAATAGAACCCCCTCTGATTGAGCAACTCAGAATGAGTGCCTACTTCGCATACGCTTCCATTATTTATAACGCAGATCAAGTCAGCGTCCTGAATAGTGGTCAATCTATGCGCTATGGAAATACAAGTTCTACCAACTTTCGCGTTATCCAATGCTTCTTGAACCACCTTTTCGCTCTCGGCGTCTAATGCAGAAGTGGCTTCATCCAACAGCAGAACCTTTGGATTCCGCACCAAAGCTCTTGCAATAGCAACCCTCTGTTTTTGGCCGCCAGACAATTGGGTTCCCCTTTCGCCCAATTTTGTTTCATAACCCTAACAACACGAAATTTTTTTATTTGGATCATAATCTACCACATTTTTCTTACCAATGGAAGAGATGTTATGAAGGTATGAATGTTGGCTTGTTTAGCAGAACTAATAACTTCGTCTTTGGTCACCGTTCGAGTATTATCACCATAAGCAATATTTTCGGCGATGGTTCTACTGAAGAGGTTCGGTTCTTGCGAAACAATTCCCAAATGAGAACGCAACGCAAACAAGTTCATCTTATTAATTCCACTACCGTCGGCGGTGATTTCTCCCAAATTCGGATCGTAAAACCGTTCCAGTAATTGAACGATCGTCGATTTTCCGCAGCCACTGGGTCCCACCAACGCCACCATTTTACCTTGCAAAACTGAAAGGTTTAACCCTCTCAAGACCTTCGCTGTTGGACGATTGGGATACGAGAAAAATATATCTTTATAATTTATGTTTCCAGTTGTCTGAAAAACCAACATTAAAATAAAAATTTTGTTTTTAACAAAACCGAAGATGTACCCATTTTTCGTTATTATTTTCTGATCCATCAACAACAGTGGGGATTCGGTTTATTAAGTCAAAAATTCTGTGAGCCGCGATAAGGCCATTGGAGAAATTTGGAGTGAACGCAAGCGCGTTGGCCAATGACCAAGAACCATTGATTAACATGCAGTTTACGCTAATCGAGTTTTGTGTGTAAGCATATTTTTACATTATAAAAGTATATAAACTTACATAAAAACAATTGCATATGGTATTTCTTTATTTTTGATTAACTGACCTCCGTAAAACAAGCAAGCCGCATTTCCAAAGCACATCAAACTGCGGGAAAACGCGTATACGATAGCCCTGACGTGGGTATTCCTTTTGACAGTGTTTTGGTAAGGAATCAACTCGTTCACGTACAAATCGTGAAAAACCTGCTCACATCCCAGAGAAGCAACGGTTCGAATTCCGTTAATAGCTTCAACTGCAGTCTGAAATTTTATTGTTAAAGATTTTTACGGGTTTCAACATGGACAGTACCTTCGTCGAATTTTGTATAGCCGCGTAGTGACTTTCACTTTCCTTGCCCATAATTTTCTGTTCCAAATATACAAAGATAACAATCACAGGTGTAACGCACAGACAGACAAGCGTCAGTCTCCATTCGTAGTAAAATGCGATTGTTAGCGCAGTAATGATGGTGGTTGCCGAATTTAACACTGCAGCAATTCTTTGGCCAGTGGCGCCTTGCACGGTCGCCGTTTCACCCGACAACCGGGCGCATAATGAGCCTACGCCGTTTTCTTTAATGTCAAACCAACCAATCTCTTGACGTAACATGGCTTTGTACATCAATCTTCTCAACCTCGCGGTTAGTTTCTCTCCAGCAAAACCAAAAGTGAAGCACTAAAACTGTCAATTAAAAAAAATTGTCAAAAGACATTCGTGATTTACTTGAATTAAATTGGCAACTCCGGCAATGATTCCAAGAAATAAAATAAATAAGGAAAATTTATCTGCTTCCCTTCTAACTACTGCGTCGTCTACATCTCCCAAAATCTACAAAAACAGATGTGTTTACAGCAAAAGAGAGCGCTATCCAAACACTTACTCCGACGACGTCACCAAAAATGATGGAAAATGCGGGCGTAATACATCCTGTGACCACGGAACTGACGCAACCCAGGAATATAGCCCACCACTCCGGGGAGTTGTATTTCATGATGGCCCATAAGGATGAACTCGTTTTGGAACTCTGAGGTGCCTTATTAACAAACTAACATAAATGTCAATTTTGCGCATTTATATGCTTGATGACATTCTTACATCACTACAAGAACTTTGCAAAAGAGAGGGTACTTTCACGTCCGGTTCATATACAGGTTCATGTTGTAAGAGTTCATTTCTCGCAACGGCATCTAAATTTAATTAAAATTGTTTGGTTTGACTCAATTTTAAATCGATGGACTCACCCATTGCTTGAGTTGCGTTGTCATCGATATCTTCATTTTCGGCGACTTGCGTGGTTACTAACTTATGGTATGCTCCTTTTGTGAACATAAGAGATTCATGTGTACCTTCTTCTTTTACTTGACCTTCAGATATAACTATAATCCGGTCGGCTTGTCTTACAGTGGAAAGTCTGTGAGCAACAATGACGGTTGTGCATCCGTGGCTTGCCTAAAAATAGTAAGACGTAAAATTGGATTTAAAATATAACTGACGAATTGTTACATCATCCAAAGCAGCTTGAACGACGGCTTCACTCTTGGTGTCCAAAGCAGAAGTGGCTTCATCCAGCAACAAAATTGACGGTTCTCGAACTAATGCTCTAGCTATTGCAATCCTTTGTTTTTGCCCACCAGATAACTGAGCTCCTCGTTCTCCAATCATAGTCGAGTAGCCTTGTGGAAGGGCCATAATAAAAGTATGCGCGTTCGCTTTCTTCGCGGCCGCTTCAATTTCTGCTTGACTGGCATCCAAATATCCGTATCTGATATTTTCGGCGATGGTGGTTTCAAAAAGCACAGGTTCTTGCCCAACAACACCCACGCAACTTCTTAACCAATTCAAATCCCAATCAGTCATATTGTAATTATCGATGTGGATCTAAAAGAAAACCACATAAAACAAAATAAAAATTAGGCCGGAACTTACCGATCCAGAATCGGGATCGTAGAACCTTTGGAGTAGTTGGATGCAAGTCGTTTTTCCGCAACCAGAGCTTCCTACCAACGCTACAGTCTCTCCAGGGTTTATGGTCAAGTTTAAACCGTTCAAAACCTTACGTAGCGTAAAAAATTATGATCTGCATTGCAGTTCTCCATTTTGCTTACCTTCAAGTCCTTTCTCGACGGATAAGTGAAATGGACGCCGTTAAAAGTAATTTTCCCTGCGATATTTCGTGGTTGCTTTCCTTTCCCTTTTGATTCATTAATGATCGGTTTACTAGCAATGACCTGAAATATTTTAGCTGCAGCTCCTCGTGCAATGCCAAACGCTTCTATAAACGGAGCGGCCATGCCAAAAAACCAACTGCCAGTGAGAACACTGAAGACAATCTAGAAAGGAAAGAATTGGTTTGATTTTTTTGGAGGTGGTAAAAAATATTTACCGCAATCATATTTCCTGCTTCGTACTTAACTTCGTTTGCTGGCTTTCCTCTATCGGCCAAGATCAATTGTACACCATACCAAAACGCCAAGGAGTAACTTGCGTAACCAAAAAACCACATTAAACTTTGGCTTATTCCGTTCCAGAATGATCTCTTTATGTTGTTATTTCTAGCTGCTAAAAGTAAATTATTATACCTAGCCTCTTCCTTTTCTTGTCCACCAAATGCGACCACAGTTCTGATTGAACTCAAAGTTTCTTCCGCAACTGCACCAGCTTCTCCATAGGCTTCCGCTTCTTGTTTGGACATTTTGGAAGAAATCTGAAATGCTAATTTTCCGACCAAGTTTATTTTTGCTATATTTTGTTACCCAAGCAACAGCGCCTATCGTGATAACGCTGATTGGAAACGCTGTCATACAAATCAGAGCCAACTCCCACCCTAAAACTAAGCTTTGAATTAAACTCGATATAAAAACACCTTCATAGTAAACGAAGATTCCAATCTTCTCGCCCAATCCGTCTTCGATCTTTTTTAAGTCGCTAAAAGCAAAGTTTTAAGTAAAACACACCAGATGATTATGGTTGGCAAAACGGAATATCAACTTACTCGGCCATTCTACTCGAAAAATCTCCAGTTTTGTTTTGGTCGTACCAGGCTATATCCTGATTCAAAACTTTCGAAAAAAATAACTCTCTAATTTTGAAAGTCTGTATAAAAAAAGAAGTCAAAATGGATGGTAAAATTGAATAGATTATTTACTTGTCGCAGTGCGCTGTAATTAAGCATGACCGTGCAGAAATAAGTGCTAATAAAGATAGTCGCCCATAAAGTGACCATAGCGGTTACGAACACAATCATTCCATCTTCCAACACTCGACCAGCTTCTTCCATTACTACTGAATCTGATCCGTTCATTTGGACAGTGTAAGCATAGGTTACTATGACCCCTGTTACATCAGCAAAAACTAAATTCTGTATAGTCAAAGAGGCAGCTGAAACCAAAGCGAAAACCACCGCAAAACATATTAAAACTTTGTCTAATCCAGTGGAATATTTAAACTGAAAAATAGTTGTTCAAAATTTGGTTAAAGAACAAATTTTTCATGCCTACTAATTGAAAAAATGAGATGTTAGGCACTTTCTCTTTTTCGGGTGTTGTTGGCCTCTCTTCTACTTCAGGATTCTTTTGATTGCTGAAAAATATTGTAAAGATATTACTACAAGACAAGATATTTTTTTTTTGCAAAGTTACAAAATCAAAATTAAAAGATTGATTAAAAATTAAAGAAAGGTTCATTATAATAAACGTAGATTGAAATTAAATTTTACAAAATATGAAAGTTTTTAAGCAAATTCTGTCAACTAACAAAAACTCTTATGTAAAAATAATTTACCATTTAAATTTATGTTAAAGGATCCAAAAATTTACCCGACTGAGGAGAATTCAAACATTCGTTTCACCTCCCATGCGAATTCAATTTTAAATAATCGCATTTTTATAATGGTCCGCTTCACCCAAAGATTCTCCAACTTTTTAGTATCATTAAATTCAAACTGTTTATATTATCGGACTTTCGTTACAACATTATTTTAATACTATTTTTTTTCACAACTTACAACTACATAAACTACCAATACAGACCTACACAACCGAACCAAAAGAGAAGTATGTCATTGGTTAATTGAATTTAGGCGTTCTACATACGTTGTAATATAATTTTCCCTGGCAGTAAAGTTCTGCTTGGCAGTGCCAAGCAAATTAAGCAAAGCATTTTTACAGAAGTACAAGTAATCAACAAGACGACTTGGCAAGAATCAAATTTGAAAAGTCATCTTATTGCTTACTTATGCATGGGAGATATTCCATACAAAAAAGCAAGTGCCCGAATTCTTACTAAAATTCCGAATTATAAAGAGCACTCCTGGTCCTCTTTGTACTCTGAAACTTTTTATGTAAAAATACCAATAGGTCATAAAATTAAAAAAAAAATTTTGAGAAATGTGAGGACGCTTTTGACATGTAGAACCTAATACTTTACCTCAGTATTTCTTTAAGGACTTACCCGACATGATTTTGCGAATTAACTCTTTCCAAAGAGCTTTCTTTCATGATGTAGACAAGTTTCAGCACTCACACACTAGGCATGTAATTTCAAAATTTTTAGTCTACACGAGATGTTTGTCTTTATAAGGAAGCTTGTGCCGGTTGGGGAAGCAGACTGGAAACTAAAAGTCCTGGTGATTCCGTAAGAATAATAATTAAAAATAAAGGATAACTCAAATAATGTACTTGATAAGGATTATTAGTTTTTAGTGTTTTCAATGTTTCGTATAGGATATAATTACAAACTACACTGTCGATTAGGATTAATTTTGTTATGATAAATTTAAGTTGTGTAAAATAGTAATTATTAGTTTTAAATACAAGCGCTTTCATGTTTTTTCTAATTTTTTTTTAGCTTTGGCTAATTGCAAGATTGACATGACTTTTCAGTTATATAAAGCTTTTATTTTTTTTAATTTGCACAGAATTAATTTTGTCAGAGAAGTACGCAAGTTCAATCCAACGGTTTTTTTCTGAAACAATTCACCTATTGCTTAATTGTTTAAATTCCTAACTATTATAGTTTAAATTTTATAAAATAACTTTGTTATTAAATCCTCAAATTTTTCGTAAATTTTGAAACATCCTGATTACTTTTCTTGGTTTATCCTATTTCCTAAAGGTGAAAACCATTACCGTCAAGAACTTGGAAAAACTAAAAGTCGTTTAACTTTTGCAGAAGTTACATTTTATTATAAATTTTTGAATAGTACATTAAACAGAACAATTTCAATAAACTAAGTCTACAATAGAAAAAAAAAATCAAAAACAATTGTATATTCGAGGTTGGAACAAAACAATGAACAAAAATAGCCTAAAATTTCCTGAATTAAGTGAATAAACAGGTAGCCCCCGCAACGGGCGCCAATTTCGCTAACAAATAAAACTCTGGATATTATGATCATTAGAATAATATGTGTTACCTATTGGTAACTTTGTAAACTGTAAAGGTTATAATAGAGGCCCCTTTGATTGAGCAACTCGGAATGAGTGCCAACTTCGCATACACTTCCATGATTTATGACGCAAATTAAGTCGGCGTCCTGAATAGTCGTCAATCTGTGAGCTATAGAAACGCAAGTTCTTCCAACTTTAGCGTTATCCAATGCTTCTTGCACCACCTTTTCGCTCTCGGCATCCAATGCGGAAGTAGCTTCATCCAACAGCAGAACTTTTGGATTCCTTACAAACGCTCTTGCAATGGCAACCCTCTGTTTTTGGCCCCCTGACAATTGGGTTCCCTTTTCGCCCAATTTTGTTTCATAACCCTAATAACCCAAAAAAAATTTATTTGGATCATAATCTACCACATTTTTCTTACCAATGGAAGAGATGTTATGAAGGTGTGAATGTTGGCTTGTTTTGCAGCGCTAATAACTTCGTCTTTGGTCACCGTTCGAGTATTATCACCATAAGCAATATTTTCGGCGATGGTTTTACTGAAAAGGATAGGTTCTTGCGAAACAATTCCCAAATGAGAACGCAACGCGAGCAAGTTCATCTTTTCAATTCCGCTACCGTCGGCCGTGATTTCTCCCGAATTGGGATTGTAAAACCGTTCCAGTAATTGAACGATTGTCGATTTTCCGCAACCGCTGGGCCCTACCAACGCCACCATTTTACCTTGCAAAACTGAAAGGTTCAACCCTCTTAAGACCTTTGCTGTTGGACGATTGGGATACGAAAAAAAAATATCTTTATAATTTATATTTCCAGTTTTCTGAAAATCCAACATTAGAAATTAAAATTTTGTTTTTAACAAAACCGAAGAAGTACCCATTTTTCGTTAGTATTTTCGGATCCATCAACAACAGACGGTGTTCGGTTTATTAAGTCAAAAATTCTGTGAACCGCGATAAGGCCTTTGGAGAAATTTGGAGTAAACGCAAGCGCGTTGGCTAATGACCACGATCCATCCATTAAAATTTCATTCACGCTGATCAAAACTTAGAGTTTTACAGAGTTTTTCGTATATATATTTACATTATTACAAAAGTATATCAACTTACATAAACACAGTTCCATATGGTAATTCTTTATTTTTTATTAACTGCCCTCCGTAAAACAAGCCAGCCGCATATCCAAAATTCATCAAACTTCGGGACAAAGCGAATACGATAGCCCTGACGTGAGTATTTCTTTTGGCAGTGTTTTGGTAAGGAATCAACTCGCTCACGTACAAATCGTGAAAAACCTGCTCACAACCCAGAGAAGCAACGGTTCGAATCCCGTTAAAAGCTTCAACTGCAGTCTGAAATTTTATTGTAAGTAGGTAATTTTTACGAGTTGGAACCACAACAGTAGTACCTTCGTCGAATTTTGTATAGCCACGTAGTAACTTTCACTCTCCTTGGCAATATTTTTGTGTTCCAAAAATACGAAGAAAACGATCAGAGGTGAAAAACACAGACAGACAAGCGTCAGTCTCCATTCGCAGTAAAATGCTATGGTTAGCGCAGTAATGATGGTGATTGCCGAATTTAACATTGCAGCAATTCTTTGACCGGTGGCACCTTGCAAGTTCGCAGTTTCACCCGACAAGCGGGCGCATAATGCACCCACGCCGTTTTCTTTAATGTCAAACCAACCAATCTCTTGACGTAACATGGCTTTGTACATCAACCTTCTCAACCTCACGGTTAGTTTCTCTCCAGCAAAGCCAAAAGTGAAGCACTAAAACTGTCAATAAAAAAAATGGTTAAAAGGCATTCGTGATTTACTTGAATTAAATTGGCAACTCCGGCAATGACTCCAAGTAATAAAAGAAATAAGGAAAATTTATTTGCTTCCCTTCTAACTACTGCGTCGTCTACATCTCCCAAAATCTACAAAAACAGATGTGTTAACAGCAAAAGAGAACCCTATCCAAACACTTACTCCGACGACGTCACCAAAAAGTATGGCAAATGCGGGCATAATACATCCAGTGACCAAGGAACTGACACAACCCAGGAATATAACCCACCACTCCGGAGAGTTGTATTTCATGATGGCCCATAAGGATGAACTCGTTTTGGAACTCTGAGGTGCCTTATTAACAAACTAACATAAATGTCAATTTTGCGCATTTATATGCTTGATGACATTCTTACATCACTACAAGAACTTTGCAAAAGAGAGGGCACTTTCACGTCCGGTTCATATACAGGTTCATGTTGTAGGAGTTCATTTCTGGCAACAGCATCTAAATTTAATTAAAATTGTTTGGCGTGATTTAATTTTAAATCGATGGACTCACCCATGGGTTGAGTTGCGTCGTCAACGATATCTTTATTTTCGGCGACTTGCGTGGTTACTAATTTATAGTATGCTCCCTTTGCGGACATGAGAGCTTTGTGTGAACCTTCTTCTTTTACTTGGCCTTCAGATATAACTATAATCCGGTCCGCTTGTCTCACAGTGGAAAGTCTATGAGCAACAATGACGGTTGTGCATCCATGGCTCGCCTAAAAATAAGATGACATGAAATTAGATTTAATTTAAAACAGACGAATTGTTACAGAATCCAAAGCAGCTTGAACGACGGCTTCACTTTTGGTGTCCAAAGCGGAAGTGGCTTCATCCAACAACAAAATTGACGGTTCTCGAACTAATGCTCTAGCAATTGCAATCCTTTGCTTTTGACCACCAGATAACTGAGCTCCTCGTTCTCCAATTATGGTAGAGTAGCCTTGTGGAAGAGCCATAATAAAAGTATGCGCGTTCGCTTTCTTCGCGGCCTTTTCAATTTCTTCTTTACTGGCATCCAAAAATCCGTATCTGATATTTTCGGCGATGGTGGTTTCAAATAACACTGGTTCTTGTCCAACAACACCCACGCAACTTCTTAACCAATTCAAATCCCAATCGGTCATATTGTAATTATCGATGTAGATCTAAAAGAAAACCATATAAAAAAAGGATAAAAATTATGTCGGATCTTACCGATCCAGAATCGGGATCGTAGAACCTTTGGAGTAGTTGGATGCATGTCGTTTTTCCGCACCCAGAGCTTCCTACTAACGCTACTGTCTCTCCAGGGTTTATGGTCAAATTTAAGTCGTTCAAAACCTTACGTAGCGTAAAAAATTAAGATCTGCATTACAGTTTTCCATTTTACTTACCTTCAAGTCCTTCCTTGACGGATAACTAAAGTGGACGCCGTTAAAAGTAATTTTCCCTACAATATTTCGCGGTCTCTTTCCTCTTCCTTTTGATTTATTAATTATAGGTTGACTATCAATAACGTGGAATATTTTAGCTGCAGCTCCTCGTGCTATACCACACACTTCTATGAACGGAGCAGCCATGCTGAAATACCAACCGCCTATGAAAACACTGAAGAAAGTCTAGAAAAAAAAGTTTTGGTTGGATATTTTGGTGGAAGTACAAAATATTTACCGCGGTCATATTTCCTGCATCGTATTTGACATCACTTGCCGGCTTTCCTCTATCGGCTAAGATTAATTTCGCACCATACCAAAACGCTAAAGAGTAACTCGCGTAAGAAAAAAACCACATTAAACCTTGGCTTATCCCGTTCAAGAATGATCTCTTTATGTTGTTGTTTCTAGCTGCTAAAAGCAAATTATTGTACCTCCCTTCTTCTTTCTCTTGTCCACCAAATGCGACCACAGTTCTGATTGAACTCAAAGTTTCTTCCGCAACTGCACCAGCTTCTCCATAAGCTTCCGTTTCTTGTTTGGACATTTTGGAAGAAATCTGAAACGTTAACTTATCGACCAAGTTTATTTTTAGTACCTATAATTTGTTACCCAAGCAACAGCGCTCATGGTCGAAATGCTGATTGGAAACGCTGTCATACAAATCAGAGCCAACTCCCATCCTAAAACTAAGCTTTGGATAAAACTTGCGATAACGATACCTTCGTATAGAACGACCATTCCCAACTTCTCGCCCAATCCTTCTTCGATCTTTTTTAAGTCGCTAAAAAACAAAGAAGGTGATTCTGGATGTCAAAAGGGTTTATCAACTCACTCGGACATTCTACTAGAAAAATCTCCAGTTTTGTTTTGATCGTACCAGGATATATCCTGATTCAAAACTTTCGAAAAAAATAACTCTCTAATTTTGAAGGTCTGTAAAAAAAGTTTAAATGAATGGTAAAATTGAGTAGATTATCTACTTGTCTCAGTGCGCTGTAGTTAAGCATAACCGTATAGAAATAAGTGCAAATGAAAATAATTGCCCCCAAAGTGGTCATAGAGGTTACAAACGCAATCAATCCATCTTCCAACACTCGACCAGCTTCTTCTATTACTACTGAATCTGTTTCGTTCATTTGGACAGTGTAAGCATAGTTTACAATTACACTTGTTAGAACACCATAAACTAAAAAGATTGAAGTCGTGGAAACAGCTGAAACCAAAGCAAAAACCAACCCAAAACATAGTAAAACTTTGTCTAATCCAGTGGAATATTTAAACTGAAAAATAATTGTGCAAAATTTGGTTAAAAAAGAGATTTTCCAGACATACTAATTGAAAAAAGGAGATGCTGGGTACTTCTTTTTTTTCGGGTGTTTTTGGCTTCTCCTTCACTTCGGGATTTTCTTTACTGCTGAAAAATAATGTAAAGACATTACAATACAAGAAAATTTTTTTGGAAAGTTGCAAAATCAAAATTTGAAAATATTAATTGAAATTTAAAGGAAGGTAAATGGGGGGTGTTATATGAAAGATAGTGAATAAACGTAGATTGTAATATCATGTTATTTCACAATTTTCTTCCATATAAACTACCTACACAGACCTACACAACCGAACCAAAGGGAAGCATGCCATTGGTTAATTGAATTTAGACGTCATTCGTCGTAAAATAACTGCTCCTGAATGTCAAAAATCAAATTTGAAAAGGCATTTTATTGCTTACTTATGCATGTAAAGTATTCCATAACCATGTTATCGAATTTTATTTAAAAATAGGACAACCTTTGATGTGCGTAAAGGTTTTCTCAGTGTGGTACTAGAAAATAGTTCAAAAAGAGCAAGTGCCCCAATTCTTACTTAAATACCGAATTATAAAGAGTACTCCGGGCCCTCTTTGAACTGTGAAGAGTCCTGAAATTAATTCCTACACAGACTTTTTTTATGTGAATATACCAATAGGTCACAAAATTTAAAAAAAATTCTTTGAGAAATGTGCGGACGCTTTTGACATGTAGAACCTAATACTTTACTCCAATTTTTGTTTAAAGACTTACCCGACATAATGTTCCAAATTAACTCCTTCCAAAGAATTTTCCTTCATCGTGTAAAAAAGTTTCAACACTCACGCACTTCGCATGTTTTTTCAAAATTTTTAATCTAAAGTCCTGGTGATGCCGTAAGAAAAATAATTTAAAATAACAAACTCTTTACTTGATAAAGATTATTGGTTTTTAATGTTTCTAATGTTAGTATACAAGATGTAATAATTACAAACTACACTGTCGATTAGGATTAACCATGTTAGGATAAATTTAATTGTAAAATAGTAATTATTATTTTTAAATTTTTCTTGCTTGAGCTAATTGCAAGATTAACGTTACTTTTCAGTTATCTCAAGCTTTCATTATTTTTCTTAACTTGCAAAGAAGAATTACCCTTGTCAGAGATACGCGGGTTCCATCAAATAGTTTTTTTTTTTTAAACGGGATCAATTCATCTTGGTAACTTTTTACTAGGATGTACCGCTTAAAAGTTATAGATAGAAAAGAAGAAAAAAGTCTTAAAATTTAGAGGTTTTTTGAAGGCCAAAAGTTCTCTCGAAATCTCCCGAAAGAAATATTTTTTGTTTTTTACATGTTGGCACCCATATATATAAATTAAAAAAATAAAATCTTGTACACCACCGTTTGCAAGGTACCCCCTGTTTTGATGCTATTTCGACTGGTCTATTATACTTTTTTGCTGCATTTTATTTTAGATAGCGTTAACATTTTTCAAATTTAAATACTATAATAATAATAAATGGCGGCTTCAAACAAACGGCAACATAAAAATACATACATAATTTAATACTTATGTTCCCGGATCGGGGTACTTGGTACTTTTTTGAATTTTGCCATCGAATATCTCTGCTTGTATTTTTCACAGCAATCTGGGATTTTGTGACATCTTATAAGCAATAGTTCTTAACGTATTAAAGCCATTTTGAAACCTACTTCATTTTAGTAAATGCACTTTTTTGCGAAAATAAACAGATACCTATTACACGAATAGCGTACCGGGTACCTTCACATAATTTTGAGCTAAAAGTGGATTAAAATTTCAGCAAATCTCATTTAAAATCTTTTTAATTCAGAAAATATACATTATTTATAACAGATAACATTTTGTATTACAAAATTTAAATTTAAAAATAAATTATAATATGGTAAATCTCACGTGAAAGGGGGGGGGGGTAAGTGAAGAAAATCCAATTTTAAAAAAACGCTTTAGGTAATTAATGGACGCCTTTTTTGAAAGAACATATGTAGGTACGCAGGATTAAAATACCAGTATCAGTACGGCGACATAACAAGTGTTACCTATTGGTAATTTTGTAAACTGTAAAGGTTATAATAAAGGCCCCTTTGATTGAGCAACTCGGAATGAGTGCCAACTTCGCATACACTTCCATGATTTATGACGCAAATTAAGTCGGCGTCGTGAATCGTCGTCAATCTGTGAGCTATGGAAATGCAAGTCCTTCCAACTTTCGCGTTATCCAATGCTTCTTGCACCACCTTTTCGCTCTCGGCGTCCAATGCGGAAGTGGCTTCATCCAGCAACAGAACTTTTGGATTCCTTACCAAAGCTCTTGCAATAGCGACCCTCTGTTTTTGGCCACCAGACAATTGGGTGCCCTTTTCGCCCAATTTAGTTTCATAACCCTATCAACACGAAATTTTTTAATTTGGATCAGAATCTACCACATTTTTCTTACCAATGGAAGAGATGTTATGAAGGTGTGAATGTTGGCTTGTTTGGCAGCGCTAATAACTTCGTCTTTGGTCACCGTTCGAGTATTATCACCATAAGCAATATTTTCGGCGATGGTTTTACTGAAGAGGTTTGGTTCTTGCGAAACAATTCCCAAATGAGAACGCAATGCGAGCAAGTTCATCTTTTCAATACCGCTATTGTCGGCAGTAATATCTCCCGAATTGGGATCGTAGAACCGCTCCAGTAATTGGATGATCGTCGATTTTCCGCAACCGCTAGGACCTACTAACGCCACCATTTTACCTTGCATGACTGACAGGTTTAACCCTTTCAAGACTTTCGCTGTTGGACGATTGGGATACGAGAAAAATACATTTTTATAATCAATATCTCCAATTTTCTGAAAGAACAAAAGAGAAAGTAAGAGAGGCAGTTTCAAGAAAACAGAATACGTACCCATTTTTCCTTTTTATTTTTGGATCCATCAACGATCGTGGGGGTTCGGTTTATCAAGTCAAAAATTCTGTGGGCCGCGATAAGACCTTTGGAGAAATCTGGAGTAAGCGCAAGTGCGTTGGCCAAAGACCAAGAACTAGTGATTAAAATTCGGGACACACTAAAAATTTTTAAAGGATTATACGTGTAAATTTACATTATGAAAGTATGTAAATTTACATAAAAACAGTTCCATATGGTAATCCTTCTTTTCTGACTAACTGAGCTCCGTAATACAAGGCAGCCGCATATGAGAAAGCCATCGAACTTCGAGAAACGCCGTAGACAACACCCCTCATGTGGGTATTCCTTTTGGCAATGTTTTGGTAAGGAACCAACTCGTCCATGTACAAAACGTGGAAAACCTTCTCACATCCCAGAGAAGCAACGGTTCGAATTCCGTTAATAGCTTCAACTGCGGTCTGAAATGTTATCGTTAAAAAAGTTTATCACTTCGAACCTGGAGAGTACCTTCGTCGAATTTTGTAAAGTTTTGTAGTGACTTTCACTTTCTTTGGCAATAATTTTCTTTTCCAAATATATGAAGATAATAATCATAGGTGTAAAGCAGAGAGAGACTAACGTCAATCTCCATTCGTAGTAAAATGAGACGGTTAGCGCAATAATTATGGTGGTAGCCGAATTTAAAAATGCACCAATTCTTTGGCCGGTTGCGCCTTGTACGCTGGCCGCCTCGCCCGACAACTTTGCACATAATGCGCCAACGCCGTTATCCTTAACGTCAAACCAACCAACCTCTTGATTCAGCATAGCTTTGTACATCAGGCTTCTCAGTCTCATGGTTAATTTCTCCCCAGCGAATCCAAAAGTGTAGCACTAAAACTGCTGATAAGATAAATAATCAAGAAACGATTTGGGACTTACTTGAGCTAAAGTGGCAACTCCGGCAATGACTCCAAGCATTAAGAAAAATAAGGAAAATCTATTTGCTCCGCTTCTAACTGCTTCGTCATCTGTATCTCCCAAAATCTACAAAACAAGATTAGTTAGCAGAAAAAGTGAGGCGTAACCAAACACTTACTCCGATGATGTTACCAAATAATATGGAAAATACTGGTATAGCACACCCTGTGACCGTAGAACTGAGGCAACCCAAAATTATGACCCACCACTCGGGAGAATTGTATTTCATGATGGCCCATAAGGAAGAATTCGTTTCGGAACTTTCAGGTGTCTTAACAAACTAAGAAAAAAGTAAATTTTAAATACCTAATTGTGTTTTCATCGCATCCTTACATCACTAAGTGCACTTGGTAGGAGAGATGTCCTTTTTATTTCCGGTTCATCGATACTTTTTTGTTGTAAGAGTTCATTCCTGGCAACGGCATCTAGATTTAATTAAAATTTTATTCTTAGACTGAATATTAAACCGCCAAACTCACCGATGGGAAGAGTTGCGTCGTCATTATTATCTTGGGGTTGGGTGACTTGCGCGGTTACCAACTGATGATATGCTCCTTTTGCAAGCATGAGAACTTCGTGTGAACCCTCTTCTTTTACTTGTCCTTCAGATATAACTATAATCCGGTCCGCCTGTCGAACAGTGGAAAGTCTGTGAGCAACAATGACGGTTGTGCATCCATGGCTTGCCTAAAAATCGGAAGACATGAAATTGTATTTTAAATATAACTAAAGAATTGTTACAGCATCCAAAGCAGCTTGAACGACGGCTTCACTTTTGGTGTCCAAAGCGGAAGTGGCTTCATCCAACAACAAAATTGCCGGTTCTCGAAGTAACGCTCTAGCAATTGCAATCCTTTGCTTTTGACCACCAGATAATTGAGCTCCTCGTTCTCCAATCATGGTCGAGTAGCCTTGTGGAAGAGCCATAATAAAAGTATGCGCGTTGGCTTTCTTCGCGGCCTCTTCAATTTCTGCTTCGCTAGCATCCAAATATCCGTATCTGATATTTTCGGCAATCGTGGTTTCAAATAACACCGGTTCTTGCCCAACGACACCCACATAACTTCGCAGCCAGTTTAGATTCCAATCAGTCATTTTATAATTGTCGATGTGGATCTAAAACAAAACCGTAATATAAAATAGGTAACAAAAATTAGGTGAAGGAGAACTTACCGATCCAGAATCGGGATCGTAGAACCTTTGAAGTAGTTGGATGCATGTCGATTTTCCGCATCCAGAGCTTCCTACCAACGCTACAGTCTCTCCAGAGTTTATGGTCAAGTTTAAGCCGTTCAAAACCTTCCAAATAAAAAAATAGGATGCTTATTTTAGTTCTGCATTTTTGCTTACCTTAACATCCTTCCTGGACGGATATGTGAAGTGAACATCGTTAAAAGTAATTTTTCCTGCAATCCTGCGCGGTTTCTTTCCCGTTTCTTTCGATTTATTAATGACAGGTTGACTAGCAATAACTTGGAATATTTTGGCGGCAGCTCCTTGTGCAACACCAAACGCTTCTATGAACGGGGCGGCCATGCCGAAAAACCAACCGCCAGTGAGAACACAGTAGAAAATCTACAAAAAAAAATTGGTTTGATTTTTACGTGATGGTAAGAAATAATTACCGTGATCATGTTTCCTGAATCGTATTTGACTTCGTCCGCTGGCTTTCCTCTATCGGCCAAGATCAATTTGACCCCATACCAAAACGCCAAAGAGCTACTCGCGTAAGTAAAAAACCACATTAAACCTTGACTTATACCGTTCAAGAATGATCTCTTTATGTTGTTGTTTCTAGCTGCTAAAAGTAAATGGTTATACCTCGCTTCTTCCTTTTCTTGTCCTCCAAAAGCAACCACAGTTCTGATTGAACTCAAAGTTTCCTCCGCAACTGCACCAGCTTCTCCATAAGCTTCCGTTTCTTGTTTGGCCATTTTGGAAGAAATCTAAAATGTTAGTTTTTTTATCAAGTTTGTTTCGAATTATTTTTTACCTTAGCAACGGCTCCCATGGTGATGCCGGTGACTGGAAACGTAATCATACAAATCAGGGCCAGCTCCCATCCTTTAACTAAGCCTTGAATTAAACTCGCGATGAAGACACCTTCATAGAAAAAAACGATTCCAATCTTCTCGCCCAGTCCTTCTTCGATCTTCTTTAAGTCGCTAAAAACGGAGTCTTAGTAAGTAAAGGAACCCTATGATTCAAGATGCCATGTTGATGATAAAGCAACATTATAATGAAATAAATGTCAACTTACTCGGATATTCTACTCGAGAAATCTCCAGTTTGGTTTTGATCGTACCAGGATATATCCTGATTCAAGACTTTCAAAAAAAATAACTCCCTAATTTTGAAGGTCTGAAAAAAAAGACGTTAGAATTGATGGTAAAATTAGCTGCATTATTTACTTGTCTCAGTGCGCTGTAGTTAAGCATGACGGTGGAAAAATAAGTACTAATGAGAATAACCACCCCCAAAGTGGTCATAGTCGCTACGAACCTAGTTATTCCATCTTCAAACACTCGACCAGCTTCTTCCATTACTACTGGATCTGTTCCGTTAATTTGGGCAGTGTAAGCATAAGTTACTATGACCCCCGTTACATCACCGAAAGTCAAAGAAACTGCAGTTATGGCAGCGGACGAAACCAAAGCAAAAACCAACCCAAAAGATATTAATGTTTTGTCTAGCCCAGTAGAATATCTAAACTGAAAAATAGTTGTGCAAAATTTGAAAAGAAAATCAAATTTTTCATGCCTACTAATTGAAAAAATGAGATGCTGGGCACTTCTTCTTTTTCGGGTGTCCTTGGTTTATCCTCCACTTTCGGGCTCTCCATATTACTGAAAAATAAATTACAAAAATTACAAAACAAGAAAGAATTTTTATAGTCATTACAAACTCAAAATTTTTACCTCATAAAAAGGTGTATTAAAGCTTGTAAATATCGTTAGGACAGTTAGCGTTACTACCAGATAGATGGTTAGATTGGAAAACAGGCAGATTTGAGATTTTATTCAGAGTTAGTCATAATTTGATTCTTAACAAACCGTCGTGTTACTTACATCTGGGAGGTATTCCATACCGGTTCCTGCACGCACTTCCAGGTTATGGGAAATGTTCTGAGATATGAAATCTTTTTTAGGAAAGAAAAAGCAGCAAAAGATAAAAAAGAAAAGAAAGATTAGAAAAGGCGACTTTTCAAGAATCAAATGTTTGTCGTTATTAATTTAAAAAAATTATCTTGTTGCTTTCTTCATGCTGACCTTCCCAAACCCTGGTTTCCACACATTTCTTTTTAATTAAAATGATGCTCTACAACAGTGGTACGCAAAACCATGGGTAGCAAAATTCCATAAATAAGAAAAAATTACACAAAAAAGTTCACTTTAAGTACGTTAACAATTAAAAAAAAAACATTTAATGTCTATTCAGGTGTCGCATAAAAATTGTATACAAAATGGGAAGGGGGGGGGTCGGGAATTAAAATACTAGTGGCTGGCTACGTCCCTAAATAAAGTTCCACATCTGTTTGTCTAGAAATTTTAATTTCTTAAAATTTAGCCGATTTAAGAATTTCAAAATTCGTCTCACCTTCCATTTAAATTTAATTTTGAATAATCGTATTTTTCCTTTTCATTTTTTTTTGCCATGGCACGGCTGAGTATAAAAAAATGTCACTATCTCAAAAATTAAAATTCAAATCGGTTAACCACACTCGCACGAGTTTTGCTATATTTTTGATATAATTTTGAGTACTCGTACTCCTTTTTTAATTCTATTGCAGAAGAAATTTGGTTTTAAAATAATTATACTACAACTAAACAAACATTTGATTTGGTAGGCCGCCATGAAGAAACTGTAACAAAAACCCGACTAGAAAATATGGATAAAAATAATCAATAATTTGCTGAGAGTGAAATGCTTGACTCAAAATTATTCAAACAAATAATAATAATTTGTAGAATGTGTAAAATTTACATATTAATAACATTAATTATTGCAATTTTTGGATGATTAAGTCAAAATCAACACAAAAAATAAGGAAATTCTTTTTGGGTCAAGGTCACATTCACCCCGTACTTTCAAGGAGTCGCTGACCTTTTGGCACCATTACATTCAAATTGTTTATTTTTTGTTTTAGTACTATTGTGTTTCACAATTTACATCCACGTAAACAACCTTTACAGACCTACATGACTAGACCAAAAGCAAAGCATTTTTTTAGGAATTTTTGGGCTATTTAGCAGGGCAATGTCAAATTATGTCATTACCCGCAAATGATTGTGCAAAAACGTTATTTGAAACGACAAATATTTTATAATGAAAGGCGAACGAAACAGATGGAATACATCCACTTAAAACAGAGGTTGGCGGAGGTTGCGATGCATTGCTTGAGTTAAGTGATGATGAAACCAAATATAGTATATTAAAAAAAAAAATTTGCAGTGCCACTCTAATTTGGCTATTCAAAATTCAAAATCGAGATATTTTAGTTTTAATTTATTTTTCTGCTGGGCCCCCGTAAGAACAAATAACCTGAAACCAAAATGACTTCGTTTTGGCACGTTGAAAATGTTATTTACGTGAACTTTGTCCTAAATTAACACGCGGCCGTAATGTTATTCTAATGAGAAAAATTTTTTCTTTGAGGACTTACCCCACATGATTCTGAAAATTTACGCTTTCCAAAGAAGCTATCGAAAATCTAGAATTTGTTGCGACGACGCTATCCTTCATCACGTATAAAAGTGTTACCACTCACGCACTACGCACATAGTTTCAAAATTTTTAATCTACACGAGATCACGAGATCCTTGTCCTTATAAGGAAGCTGGTAAAATAAAATGTGTGTCAAATGGGGTGGCAGACTTTAAGACTAGTCCTGGTGGCGCCGTAAGGATAAAAGGTTAAAGTATAAGCAGGAAGACACGACAAAATTGTTTTTTGTTTTTGAAAAGTTCTCCTGTTCAATTTTTACAATAATGTGCTAAATAAAAATTTGTGCCGTTTTAGGTTTAATAAACACTTTGGTGCATTCAACTTGGATGAACGATATTTTTTTCAAATAAAAAACAATGAAAACATAATGTAACCACGAAAATCAGTAAGGCGCCAAAGGGTTAAACACGGTTGCCGTGTCAGAAATATAATACTTTACCCCAGTTTTTCTTTAAGGACTTCCCCGACATGATTTTCCAAATTAACTTCTTCCAAAGAATTTTCCTTCATCGTGTAAAAAAGTTTCAACACTCACGCACTTCGCATGTTTTTTCAAAATTTTTAATCTAAAGGCTTGGTGATGCCGTAAGAAAAATAATTTAAAATAACAAACTCTTTACTTGATAAAGATTATTGGTTTTTAATGTTTCTAATGTTAGTATACAAGATGTAATAATTACAAACTACACTGTCGATTTGGATTAACCATGTTAGGATAAATTTAATGGTAAAATAGTAATTATTATTTTTAAATTTTTCTTGCTTGAGCTAATTGCAAGATTAACGTTACTTTTCAGTTATCTCAAGCTTTTATTATTTTTTTTTTAACTTGCAAAGAATAATTACCATTGTCAGAGATACGCGGGTTCTATTAAAAAGTTTTTTTTTTCACAGTTTGAACATAATAAAATAACTTCGTTATTAAATCCTCAAATTTTTGGTTTATCCTATTTACCAAAAGTGGAAACCATTACCGTCAAAAATTTGGAAAAAATAAAAGTCGTTTAACTTTTACAAAAGTTACATTTTATTATAAATTTTTAAATAGTACATTAAATAGAACAATTTCAATAAACTAAATCTACAATACAAAAAATTTTTTTAAAAATACTGTGCTAGGAAAAACTTCGTGTCCCATTTAACATTTAGTGCCGAATCTTTACAGAACGACGAACTACACTTAGGTGCATTCAACATGTACGAAAAATATTTCTTTTTAAACAAAACACATTGATCACGTTAACAAAATAATAACCACCAAAGTCAGTAAGAGCCAAAAAAAAAAAAGGTCGGTTGATTATACTCTCCGTATTTCTGACTCAGACCATTAGATTACTAAGTGTTACCTATTGGTAATTTTGTAAACTGTAAAGGTTATAATAGAGGCCCTTTTGATTGAGCAACTCGGAATGAGTGCCAACTTCGCATACACTTCCATGATTTATGACGCAAATTAAGTCGGCGTCGTGAATGGTCGTCAATCTGTGAGCTATGGAAATGCAAGTCCTTCCAACTTTCGCGTTATCCAATGCTTCTTGCACCACCTTTTCGCTCTCGGCATCCAATGCGGAAGTGGCTTCATCCAACAGCAGAACTTTTGGATTCCTCACCAAGGCTCTTGCAATAGCAACTCTCTGTTTTTGGCCACCAGACAGTTGAGTTCCCTTTTCACCCAATTTAGTTTCATAACCCTAATGACAAGAAATTTTTTTATTTGGATCATAATCTACCACATTTTTCTTACCAATGGAAGAGATGTTATGAAGGTGTGAATGTTGGCTTGTTTCGCAGCGCTAATAACTTCGTCTTTGGTCACCGTTCGAGTATTATCACCATAAGCAATATTCTCGGCGATGGTTCTACTGAAGAGTTTAGGTTCTTGCGAAACAATTCCCAAATGAGATCGCAATGCGAGCAGGTTCATCTTTTCAATTCCGCTACAGTCAGCGGTAATTTCTCCCGAATTGGGATCGTAAAACCGTTCCAGTAATTGAACGATCGTCGATTTTCCGCAACCGCTGGGCCCTACCAACGCCACCATTTTACCTTGCAAAACTGAAAAGTTCAACCCTCTTAAGACCTGTGCTGTTGGACGATTGGGATACGAGAAAAATATATTTTTATAATTTATATTTCCAGTTTTCTGAAAATCCAATATTAGAAATAAAAATTTTCTTTTAACAAAACCGAAGACGTACCCATTTTTCGTTAATATTGTCAGATCCATCAACGATCGTGGGGGTTCGGTTTATTAAGTCAAAAATTCTGTGAGCCGCGATAAGACCTTTGGAGAAATTTGGAGTGAACGCAAGCGCGCTGGCCAATGACCACGAACCAATGATTAAAATTTCATTCACGCTAATCAAAATTTAGAGTAAATTTATAGATTTTTCGTACCTATACATTTTTACAAAAGTATATCAACTTACATAAACACAGTTCCATATGGTAATTCTTTATTTTTTATTAAGTGCCCTCCGTAAAACAAGCAAGCCGCATATCCAAAGTTCATCAAACTTCGGGAAAACGCGAATACGATAGCCCTGACGTGGGTATTTCTTTTGGCAGTGTTTTGGTAAGGAATCAACTCGTTCACGTACAAATCGTGAAAAATCTGTTCACATCCCAGAGAAGCAACGGTTCGAATTCCGTTGATAGCTTCAACTGCAGTCTGAAATTTTATTGTTAAAGATTTTTACGGGTTTCAACCTGGACAGTACCTTCGTCGAATTTTGTATAGCTGCGTAGTAACTTTCACTCTCCTTGGCAATATTTTTGTGTTCCAAATATACGAAGAAACCGATAAGAGGTGAAAAACACAGACAGACAAGCGTCAGTCTCCATTCGCAGTAAAATGCGATGGTTAGCGCAGTGATGATGCTGGTTGTCGAATTTAACATTGCAGCAATTCTTTGGCCGGTGGCACCTTGCAAGTTCGCAGTTTCACCCGACAAGCGGGCGCATAATGCACCCACGCCGTTTTCTTTAATGTCAAACCAACCAATCTCTTGACGTAACATGGCTTTGTACATCAAGCTTCTCAGCCTCATGGTTAATTTCTCTCCAGCAAAACCAAGAGTATAGCACTAAAACTGTCAATTAAAAAAAATGGTGAAAAGAAATTTGTGATTTACTTGAATTAAATTGGCAATTCCGGCAATGGTTCCAAGATATAAGAAATACAAAGAAAATTTATTAGCATCTTTTCTAACTACTGCGTCGTCTACATCTCCCAAAATCTACAAAAACAGATATGTTGACAGCAAAAAGAACCTTATCCAAACACTTACTCCTACGACGTCACCAAAAAGGATGGAAAATGCGGGCGCAACACATCCTGTGACCACGGAACTGACGCAACCCAGACATATAACCCACCACTCCGGGGAATTGTATTTAATGATGACCCATAAGGATGTACTCGTTTTGGAACTCTCAGGATCTCTATTAACAAACTAACAAAAATGTCAATTTTACGCTTTTATATTCTTGATGGCATTCTTACATCACTACAAGTGCTTTGCAAGAGAGCGGGCTCTTTCACGTCCGGTTCATATACAGTTTCATCTTGTAAAAGTTCATGTCTGGCAACGGCATCTAAATTTAATTAAAATTTTATAGTTTGATTTAATTTTAAACCGATGGACTCACCGATGGGTTGTGTTGCGTCGTCAACGATATCTTTATTTTCGGCGACTTGCGTGGTTACTAATTTATGGTATGCTCCCTTTAGGGACATAAGAGCTGTGTGTGAACCTTCTTCTTGTACTTGGCCTTCGGATATAACTATAATCCGGTCGGCTTGTTTCACAGTGGAAAGTCTGTGAGCAACAATGACGGTTGTGCATCCATGGCTCGCCTAAAAATAAGATGACATGAAATTAGATTTAATTTAAAACAGACCAATTGTTACAGCATCCAAAGCAGCTTGAACGACGGCTTCACTTTTGGTGTCCAAAGCGGAAGTGGCTTCATCCAGCAACAAAATTGACGGTTCTCGAACTAATGCTCTAGCAATTGCAATCCTTTGCTTTTGACCACCAGATAACTGAGCTCCTCGTTCTCCAATCATAGTCGAGTAGCCTTGTGGAAGAGCCATAATAAAATTATGGACGTTCGCTTTCTTCGCGGCCTTTTCAATTTCTGCTTTGCTAGCATCCAAATACCCGTATCTGATATTTTCGGCAATGGTGGTTTCAAATAACACAGGTTCTTGCCCAACGACACCCACGCAACTTCTTAACCAATTCAAATCCCAATCGGTCATATTGTAATTATCGATGTAGATCTAAAAGAAAACCATATAAAAAAAAGATAAAAATTATGTCGGAACTTACCGATCCAGAATCGGGATCGTAGAACCTTTGGAGTAGTTGGATGCAAGTCGTTTTTCCGCATCCAGAGCTTCCTACTAACGCTACAGTCTCTCCAGGGTTTATGGTCAAATTTAAGTCGTTCAAAACCTTACGTAGCGTAAAAAATTAAGATCTGCATTACAGTTTTCCATTTTACTTACCTTCAAGTCCTTCCTTGACGGATAACTAAAGTGAACGCCGTTAAAAGTAATTTTCCCTGCAATATTTCGCGGTCTCTTTCCTCTTCCTTTTGATTTATTAATTATAGGTTGACTATCAATAAGGTGGAATATTTTAGCTGCAGCCCCTCGTGCTATACCAAGCACTTCTATGAACGGTGCAGCCATGCTGAAATACCAACCGCCAGTGAGAACACTGAAGAAAGTCTAGAAAAAAAAGTTTCGGCTGGATTTTTGGTAGAAGTACAAAATATTTACCGCGGTCACTATTCCTGCATTGTATTTGACATCACTTGCCGGCTTTCCTCTGTCGGCCAAGATCAATTTCACACCATACCAAAACGCTAAGGAGTAACTCGCGTATAAAAAAAACCACATTAAACCTTGGTTTATTCCGTTCAAGAATGATCTCTTTATGTTGTTGTTTCTAGCTGCTAATAGCAAATTATTATACCTCCCTTCTTCTTTCTCTTGTCCACCAAATGCAACCACAGTTCTGATTGAACTCAAAGTTTCTTCCGCAACTGCACCAGCTTCTCCATAAGCTTCCGCTTCTTGTTTGGACATTTTAGAAGAAATCTGAAAAGTTAACTTTCCGACCAAGTTTATTTTTGGTATAATTTGTTACCCAAGCAACAGCGCCCATAGTCAAAATACTGATTGGAAACGCTGTCATACAAATTAGAGCCAACTCCCATCCTATAACTAAGCTTTGAATTAAACACGAGATAACGATACTTTCATAGAGAACGACCATTCCCATCTTCTCGCCCAATCCTTCTTCGATCTTTTTCAAGTCGCTAAAAAACGAAGAAGGTGATTCTGGATGTCAAAAGGGTTTATCAAAAAAATCAACTCACTCGGCCATTCGGCTCGAAAAATCTCCAGTTTTGTTTTGATCGTACCAGGATATATCCTGATTCAAAACTTTAGAAAAGAATAACTCCCTAATTTTGAAGGTCTGTAAGAATAGAAGTCAAAATTGATGGTAAAATTGAGTAGATTATTTACTTGTCTCAGTGCGCTGTAGTTTAACATAACCGTATAGAAATAAGTGCTAATGAAGAGAATCGCCCCCAAAGTGGTCATAGAGGTTACGAACGCAATCATTCCATCTTCCAGCACTCGACCAGCTTCTTCTATTACTACTGAATCTGTTCCGTTCATTTGAACAGTGTAAGCATAGTTTACAATTACACTTGTTACAGCACCAAAAACTAAAGAGATCAAAGTCGTGGAAGCAGCTGAAACCAAAGCAAAAACCAACCCAAAACATATTAAAACTTTGTCTAATCCAGTGGAATATTTAAACTGAAAAATAATTGTGCAACATTTGGTTAAAATAGATATTTTTCAGGCATACTAATTGAAAAAAGGAGATGCTGGGCACTTCTTCTTTTTCGGGTGTTTTTGGCTTCTCCTTCTCTTCAAGATTCTTTTTACTACTGAAAAATAATGTAAAGATATTAAAAGACAAGAAAATTTTTTGGTAAATTTTATTTCATAAAATTCATCCACATGAACTACCTATACAAACCTACACTACCGAACCAAAAGGAAAGCATGCCATTGGTTAATTGAATTTAGGCCACATTCGTTGTAAAATAACTGTCCCCAGATGTAAGGTTCTGATTGGCAGTGCGACCAAATAGCATTTTTTGTTTGAGCGGTCGTAAGCATTTTCACCTAATTACAAGTAATCAACAAGACGGCTTTGCCAGAATCAAATTTGAAAAGTCATTTACTTGCTTACTTATGCATAGGGGGTATTCCAACCCTATGATATCAAATTTTGAGCAAAAGTTTTCTCAGTGTGTTCACGAAGTCTTTTTTATGTGAAAATGCCAATAGCTCATAGAATTAAAGAAAAATTTTTGAGAAATATGAGGATGCTATGACATGTAGCACCTAATGCTTTATCCCAGTTTTTCTTTAAAGACTTACCCGACTTGATTTTGCAAATTATCGTCTTTTAAAGAGCTTTCCTTCATCGTGTAAAAATGTTTCACCACTTACTCACTACGCATGAATTTTCAAAATTTTTAATCTACGCGAGATGTTTGTCCTTATATAGAAAGTAAAAGTCCTGGTGATGCCGGAAGAAAAATAATTTAAAATAATGAACTCTTTACTTGATAAGGATTATTAGTTTTCAATGTTTCTAATGTTAGTATACAAGATGTAATAATTACAAACTACACTGTCGATTAGGATTAACCATGTTAGGATAAATTTAATGGTAAAATAGTAATTTTTATTTTTAAATTTTTCTTGCTTGGGCTAATTGCAAGATTAACGTTACTTTTCAGTTATCTCAAGCTTTCATTATTATTTTTAACTTGCAAAGAATAATTACCATTATCAGAGATACGCGGGTTCCATCAAATAGTTTTTTTTGTGAACATATGATTTTTAGATTTTTTTCTTTTCGAAGTAAACAATTCATCTATTGCTTCACTGCGTAAAATTCCTCACTATCATAGTTTGAATATTATAAAATAACTTCGTTATTAAATCATCAAATTTTTAGTTTATCTTATTTACCAAAAGTGGAAACCTTACCGTCAAGAATTTGGAAAAAAATAAAAGTCGTTTAACTTTTGCAGAAGTTACATTTTATTATAAATTTTTGAATAGTACATTAAATAGAACAATTTCAATAAACTAAGTCTACAATACAAAAAAAATTTTAAAAAATTTCCTTTAAAAAATTTTCAAAAAGAGTTGTATATTCGAGGTTGGAACAAAACAATGTACAAAAATAGCCTAGAAACTTCCTAAATTAAATTAATAAAGAGGCAGCCCCCACAACGGGCGCCAATTTTGGTAACAAATAAAACTTTGGAAATGTTTTGCAAAGAACCACCACGACCCTACATTTTAGGCAGGAAGACAAGACAAAATTGTCTTTTGTTGGCAGTATCGCAAGTCACATTAGGTCAATTGGAAAGCATACTTTTGAAGAGCTCTCCTGTTCGATTTATACAGAACTAAAATAATACTGTGCTAGGAAAAAATTCGTGTCCCATATAACATTTAGTGTCGCCTCTTTACAGAACGACAAAGTACACTTAGGTGCATTCAACATGTACGAAAAATATTTCTTTTTAAACAAAAAACATTGATCACGTTAACAAAACAATAACCATCGAAGTCAGTAGGAGCCAAAAAGACTAAACAAAGTCGGTTGATTATACACTCCGTATTTCTGACTCAGACCATTAGAATAATAAGTGTTACCTATTGGTAATTTTGTAAACTGTAAAGGTTATAATAGAGGCCCCTTTGATTGAGCAACTCGGAATGAGTGCCAACTTCGCATACACTTCCATGATTTATGACGCAAATTAAGTCGGCGTCGTGAATGGTCGTTAATCTGTGAGCTATGGAAATGCAAGTTCTTCCAACTTTCGCGTTATCCAATGCTTCTTGCACCACCTTTTCGCTCTCGGCATCCAATGCGGAAGTGGCTTCATCCAACAACAGAACTTTTGGATTCCTCACCAAAGCTCTTGCAATAGCAACCCTCTGTTTTTGGCCACCAGACAGTTGAGTTCCCTTTTCGCCCAATTTAGTTTCATAACCCTAATAACCCAAAAAAAATTTATTTGGATCATAATCTACCATATTTTTCTTACCAATGGAAGAGATGTTATGAAGGTGTGAATGTTGGCTTGTTTGGCAGCGCTAATAACTTCGTCTCTGGTCACCGTTCTAGTATTATCACCATAAGCAATATTTTCGGCGATGGTTTTACTGAAGAGGTTCGGTTCTTGCGAAACAATTCCCAAATGAGATCGCAAAGCGAGCAGGTTCATCCTTTCAATTCCGCTATCGTCGGCAGTGATCTCTCCCGAATTGGGATCGTAGAACCGCTCCAGTAATTGGACAATCGTTGATTTTCCGCAACCACTAGGCCCTACCAACGCCACCATTTTACCTTGCATGACTGACAGGTTCAACCCTTTCAAGACTTTCGCTGTTGGACGATTGGGGTACGAGAAAAATACATTTTTATAATCAATATCTCCAATTTCCTGAAAAAAACAAAAGAGAAAGTAAGAGTGGCAGTTTCAAGAAAACAGAATACGTACCCATTTTTCGTTTTCATTTTCGGATCCATCAACGATCGTGGGGGTTCGGTTTATCAAGTCAAAAATTCTATGGGCCGCGATAAGACCTTTGGAGAAATTTGGAGTAAACGCAAGTGCGTTGGCCAAAGACCAAGAACTAGTGATTAAAATTTCGGTCACACTAAAAATGGTTAAAGGGTTTTACGTGTAAATTTACATTATGAAAGTATGTAAACTTACATAAAAACTGTTCCATATGCTAATCCTTCTTTTCTGACTAACTGAGCTCCGTAATACAAGGCAGCCGCATATGCAAAACACATCAAACTTCGAGAAACGCCGTAGACAACACCCCTCATGTGGGTATTCCTTTTGGCAATGTTTTGGTACGGAATCAACTCGTCCATGTACAAATCGTGGAAAACCTTCTCACATCCCAGAGAGGCAACGGTTCGAATCCCGTTAATAGCCTCGACGGCAGTCTGAAATTTTATCGTTATAAAATTTTACCACTTCGAACCTGGACAGTACCTTCGTCGAATTTTGTAAAGTTTTGTAGTGACTTTCACTTTCTTTGGCAATAATTTTTTGTTCCAAATATATGAAGATAACGATCATAGGTGAAAAGCAGAGAGAGACTAACGTCAATCTCCATTCGTAGTAAAATGCGATGGTTAGGGCAATAATTATGGTGGTTGCCGAATTTAACAATGCACCAATTCTTTGGCCGGTTGCGCCTTGTACGCTGGCCGCCTCGCCCGACAATCTGGCGCATAATGCGCCAACGCCGTTATCTTTAACGTCAAACCAACCAACTTCTTGATTTAGCATAGCTTTGTACATCAGGCTTCTCAGTCTCATGGTTAATTTTTCCCCGGCGTATCCAAAAGAGTAGCACTAAAACTGCTGATGAAAAAAATGATCAAGAAAAAAGTTAGAACTTACTTGAACTAAAGTGGCAACTCCGGCAATGATTCCAATCACTAAGAAAAGTAAGGAAAATTTATTTGCTCCGCTTCTAACTGCTTCGTCGTCTGTATCTCCTAAAATCTACAAAACAAGATTAGTTAGCAGCAAAAGAGAGTCGTAACCAAACACTTACTCCGATGATGTCACCAAATAATATGGAAAATACTGGCATAGCACACCCTGTGACCATAGAACTGAGGCAACCCAAGATTATGACCCACCACTCGGGAGAATTGTATTTCATGATGGCCCATAAGGAAGAATTCGTTTCGGAACTTTCTGGTGTCTTAACAAACTAAGAAAAATTTCAATTTTAAATACCTAATTGTGTTTTCATCGCATCCTTACATCACTAAGTGCACTTGGTAGGAGAGATGTCCTTTTTATTTCCGGTTCATCGATACTTTGTTGTTGTAGTAGTTCATTTCTGGCAACGGCATCTAGATTTAATTATAATTTTATTGTTAGACTGAATATTAAACCGCCAAACTCACCGATGGGAAGAGTTGCATCGTCATCATTATCTTCGGGTTCGGTGACTTGCGCGGTTACCAACTGATGATATGCTCCTTTTGCGGCCATGAGAGCTTCGTGTGAACCTTCTTCTTTTACTTGTCCTTCAGATATAACTATAATTCGATCCGCTTGTCGTACAGTGGAAAGTCTGTGAGCAACAATGACGGTTGTGCATCCATGGCTCGCCTAAAAATCGGAAGACATGAAATTGGATTCAAAATATAACTAAAGAATTGTTACAGCATCCAAAGCAGCTTGAACGACTGCTTCACTCTTGGTGTCCAAAGCGGAAGTGGCTTCGTCTAATAACAAAATCGCCGGTTCACGAACTAATGCCCTAGCAATTGCAATCCTTTGCTTTTGACCACCAGATAACTGAGCTCCTCGTTCTCCAATCATGGTAGAGTAACCAAGTGGAAGAGCCATAATAAAAGTATGCGCGTTCGCTTTCTTCGCTGCATCTTCAATCTCTGCTTCGCTGGCATCCAAATACCCGTATCTGATATTTTCGGCGATGGTGGTTTCAAATAACACCGGTTCTTGCCCAACAACACCCACGTAACTTCGCAACCAGTTCAGATTCCAATCAGTCATTTTATAATTATCAATGTGGATCTAAAACAAAACCATAATATAAAATAGGTAATAAAAATTAGATGGAGGAGAACTTACCGATCCAGAATCGGGATCGTAGAACCTTTGGAGTAGCTGGATGCAAGTCGATTTTCCGCATCCAGAGCTTCCTACCAACGCTACAGTCTCTCCAGAGTTTATGGATAAGTTTAAGCCGTTCAAAACCTTCCAAATAAAAAATTAAGATGTTCATTTCAGTTCTACATTTTTGCTTACCTTAACATCCTTCCTGGACGGATATGTGAAGTGGACATCGGTAAAAGTAATTTTTCCTGCGATCCTGCGCGGTTTCTTTCCCGTGTCTTTCGATTTATTAATGACGGGTTGACTAGCAATAACTTGGAATATTTTAGCGGCAGCTCCACGTGCAACACCAAACGCTTCTATGAACGGAGCGGCCATGCCAAAATACCAACTGCCAGTGAGAACACTGAAGAAAATCTAAGAAAATGAGATTTGGTTTGATTTTTACGTGGTGGTAAGAAATGATTACCGTGATCATGTTTCCTGCATCATATTTGACTTCTTCCACTGGCTTTCCTCTATCGGCCAAGATCAGTTTCACACCGTACCAAAAAGCCAAGGAGTAACTCGCGTAAGCGAATAACCACATGAAACCTTGGCTTATTCCGTTCAAGAATGATCTCTTTATGTTGTTGTTTCTAGCTGCTAAAAGTAAATGATTATACCTCGCTTCTTCCTTTTCTTGTCCTCCAAAAGCGACCACAGTTCTGATTGAACTCAAAGTCTCCTCCGCAACTGCACCGGCTTCTCCATAGGCTTCCGTTTCTTGTTTAGCCATTTTGGAAGAAATCTAAAATTTTAGTTTTTTTACCACGTTTATGTTTTATATTATTTTTTACCCAAGCAACGGCACCCATGGTGATGGCGGTGACTGGAAACGCAGTCATACAAATCAAAGCCAGCTCCCATCCTTTAACCAAGCCTTGAATTAAACTCGCGACAAAGACACCTTCATAGAAAAGAACGATTCCAATCTTCTCGCCCATTCCTTCTTCGATCTTCTTTAAGTCGCTAAAAACGTAGTCTTAGCATGGTTCTGAATGCAACGAAGAGTGAAATACAAAAATGTCAACTTACTCGGATATTCTACTAGAAAAATCTCCAGTTTGGTTTTGATCGTACCAGGAAATATCCTGATTCAAAACTTTCAAAAAAAATAACTCCCTAATTTTGAAGGTCTGAAAAAAAAGACGTTAGAATTGATGGTAAAATTGGTTGGATTATTTACTTGTCGCAGTGCGCTGTAGTTAAGCATGACGGTGGAAAAATAAGTACTAATGAGAATAACCACCCCCAAAGTGGTAGTAGTCACTACGAACCAAGTTATTCCATCTTGCAACACTCGACCAGCTTCTTCCATTACTACTGGATCGGTTCCGTTAATTTGGGCAGTGTAAGCATAAGTTACTATGATCCCCGTTGCATCACCGAAAGTCAAAGAAATTGCAGTCATGGCAGCGGCCGAAACCAAAGCAAAAACCAACGCAAAACATATTAAAGTTTTGTCTAACCCAGTAGAATATCTAAACTGAAAAATAATTGTGCAAAATTTGGAAAAAAATCATATTTTTCATGCCTACTAATTGCAAAAATGGGATGCTAGGCACTTCTTCTTTTTCGGGTGTCGTTGGTTTCTCTTCCACTTCGGGACTCTCCTTATTACTGAAAAGGAAAATGGTGCACTTTAATAAAAATTAAAATGTGGGATAACTTCCCCGTTCCCCGCAACCTTGCAGTCGCTCAGTCAACCGTGAGTAATATAGAAAAATATTCAACCAATTAAACGCAAATTCGATTGCAAGCCATGGACAGGGCCGCATCAAATACCGTTAACCTTAACATTTGAAAATAAGTAACTGTTTGATATTAGTGAAATTGCGCCGCAGGCGATTTTCTGTTAATTGTGCTATAATTTTTTGCCGTTCTATTCAACCATGAAAATATTTGTGTACATATTAATTACCTTCAATTATTCCGGGCTCCGTTGAAACTTTAGTAGTTACGCCCCTGGTACTAATAATTGTAAAAGCGATTATAGAAAATATTTATAAACATAAATTTATTATTACAACTCTACAACATACGCTAATCATTTGTGGAACAATGTGTGGCCCTGAAACCGAGATTCATTCAATGTCACCGATTTAAGCTTGGTAACTAAAAATAGATCAAATAAAACAAAAATTTTAAAACTTTTATTGCAATTTTAGCATTTCTAGTTTATCAGGATTTAAGCATTAAATTAGAGGAAGAGGGAAGTTCAAAAATTCCATTTCATCTAGGGTAATCCATTTTCGAAAAAATTTTAAATAGCCAGGATTTTTTAATTCAAAATTTTTACTTTATCTTTCTTTTATCGAGATTTAGTCAAGGTTTGCTATAAAACTTACTGTAAAAATAAACCACGTGTGTAAATCTTAAAAAAATATTACGTAGAATATTTATTTAAACAAAAATTTTATAGGTTTGCCCAAAAAAATCCAAACGTAATTTATATCTTGAAGGAAATGTTACAATCCCAAGAAAATTTGGCCCAAAAATGGGAAAGAAAACTTTGATGCATACAAAAATTTAAATGTTTTAAAAGAACTCCAGTTATTTTGTAGTTTCATGAAATAATTTGCATTTCAGGTATACACAAAAACTAAAAAATCCTGAAAAATTATCCTGTGGCAGAAAATGAAGGTCATTTACTTTTCCCATTTCAGGAGTCATTCGAACAGTTAACGTTTAATTTAATTTTATTGTTATGCAAAACTTGTCCATACAAGGTATTCGTTAACAATGACATTACATCACAATAAACAATTACCAAAAAGCTATCAGAACATACTAATTAATTATCATTTTACAACAAATAATCTCCAAAACTTAATAGTGTATTACGTACGTACTTTGTGAAGTTCCAATTTACTATACAAAACAGGAAGTTGCAGAATGAGCAGAAGGCAAACTCCGCAAGCAGTCAGGTCTAGTAAAAATGACTTTCTGAGCAAAATTGTGCGCTAAGAAGTCGCCCATGCCTGGGGTGGGAGTCACAAATCGGGACCAAGTGCAACCAGGGGTTGGGAGGTACGCAAATATCCCATTTTTGGTATTTTTAAAAAAATTCTACATGAAAATTTTTAGTGTTAAAAAGCGTTTTTGGTGACCATCAGACGTTGAATCTGGTAGAAGGGGGAAAGAAGTCCATAAGTCTGAAAAAATTGCGAACGTCCCTAATCTTTTAAAATATACATACATTCAAATAAAAAAAAATAAATTTTGTTTTTAAATTCGGTACCGAAATTTTTTAAAAATTCTAAGAAATCTTGGCAATGAAATCTTCTCGGAAGTTTTGTGATTATTTGTTTACATAAATTATTTAAGGTTTGTTCAAATCAAGCTTGAACTTGTTTAAATAAATTTAAATATTTGCTTCAAGTTCAAAAACCCACATTTTTAAGTGGAACAAAGAAATGCACTTTAAAGTTACCTATGTAATTATTTACAAATAACAAGATTAAAAAAATTAATTTTGTTGCTTTTCCAGAGAGTACCTAATTAGGTGTGTAGAATGTGAATCTCGTTAATCCCTTCATTCCATAAAAAGACAAAAATTTTAATTCGGGTTGAAAAATTTTTCTTTGATTTCCTTTAGATCTTTTATTTAAAACGTTAACCCTTTTGCAGATTATAAAAATTAGTAGAAACAAAAAAGAATTTATCCTTCGGATTCGTCTAATGCAGTGCTGCTAAAACGGTGGGCCGCGTTTTTCCTATTATTTACCTATTAAGAGAGCTCAAAAATATTTATAACACTATTTGAAATAACTTCCTTATTAATTTTTAAAAATTTCCTAGGGTAAAATATATAAATAGAGTCCTTGCCAGGAAACTTTCTTTCCGAAGTTTGAAAAAAATTTATTAATTCGATTAAATTCGTTTAATTAAGCTGCAGTATTTAAATATAATTATTTGAAATTCTAATTTTAAATTTGATCCTTTATATTTTCGCTCTGTAAAATATTGGTTTATTTTATTTTATGTACGAATTTACTGAAAAATCTTCCTTATTAATTTTTAAAAATGACTCCCGTAGGTTAGATAAATAAATATGGTCCTTGCCAGGCAATTTTCTTTTCCGAAGTTGGAGAAAAATTTATTAATTCGATTAAATTCGTTTAATTAAGCTGGGGTATTTAATTATAATTGTTTGAAATTCTAATTTTACATTTGATCCTTTATATTTTTGCTCTCTAAAATATTGGTTTATTTTATTTTATGTACGAATTTACTGAAAAATCTTCCTTATTAATTTTTAAAAATGTCTCCCGTAGGTTAGATAAATAAATATGGTCCTTGCCAGGAAACTTAAACAATATTATTTAAATTTTTTCTAAATTTAATGATACATTTTCTATATGTGCGTCACTTTTCATTTACGTCTTTGGACGCGTAATTACATTGCATTGTGTATAAAATGTAGGTATATTAATTAGAAATTAATCACAACATACAATTACTTTCATTGCCAGTAAATCACACATGAAATAAAACTGATAAATGTGTAATTAATTACGGACGTGAAGAACAATATTTTCATAAAAGTTTCCCGATTGTATATCTCAGCTATTTTAGTTTTCAAAAATTGAATACATTTTTTTTGAATAATTATAATATAAGTAATTAAATATTTTATGTTTCCTTGCATTTGGTTAAATAAATAAAGTTTGATAAAACTTTTTTATATTTTTTCAAAGTCCATGGTCGCCAAAACAATATTTGTATATTTTGAACTTGAGAACTAATTAATGCATTTATCGTAACCATCTACATAATCATAATTGACTTCCATTCGTAAAACCGTAGATTAAAAAATTGCAATTCAATAATGCCAATGACTCGAACTTTATGTAAAAAAATTGTTACACAATAAGTAGAAAATTATTCATACAAATAAATTTATTATTGAATAATAAAAACAAGCAGCAATTTTAATTTTTTAAAATTGAGTTTCCGCGGTAGATCGGAAAATTACAAAAATTATTCTCACCTTCCATTTAATTGTAATTTTGAATAATCATATTTTTTTCTTTTATCCGTTTTTGCCATAGCGGCTGCGTACAAAACAAATTACACCAACACAAAAATAAAAATCGATTTTAGTTAAGGTTAATTACACTCGCAAGATTTGTTAGATTGTACTGCTACCATATCTCAATTCATGTGACGGTGATATGGAAGGAATGACACAATCTATGGTAAATCCACCACCATAAAAATGATTTGCATTATCTCTTTACTTATAGTTCTTAGGAAAGACATAGAAGTCGCTAGTGCAAAATGAACTTTGGGTTAGCGAAAACAATCAATAATTTAGTCACAAACTGCAACCCAAAATTTTCAAAAATTTTTAAAATAATAGCGGATTCACGGATCACAAACCGCGACTGTTGTGTAACCGTTACCGTCACCTTGACACAGAGGAATGAAACTGCAAACAACTTCGTTTTTGGCACCGATCCCCGATTATTTTTAAAAATAAAACCGATCAGACTGATCCTTCCTGATGGTACCATTTAATTCCGGTTTGCAAAAATTTAATAACCTGGTGGCGAAGGCCAAGCTTCTCTTACCTGCCGTAACCCAATTTTGAATAATCATAGTCCTTTTTTAATTCCATTGTAGTATAGTAACAAATTGAATGGTTCAACAATTACATAATTTGACTACACCTAAACAATTGTGACTCATTGTGTTTCGCCGCCATGAAGAAACTACCTACAAAACACCGGCTAGAAAATATTGATAAAAATAATCAATAATTTGCTAGATATAGAACGCATGGCGTAAAATTAACAAAGCCAAATTAATTAAGACCATTATGGAAATTATGCGAGTATGAAGGTCGCGGAAAAATAATTTGCAGTGTTTGCAATATTTTTTGCAAAAAATTTTCTTTTCGAAAATTCATAGTTGAAGGTCAACTTCACCCGCTTCACCCTCCCACCCTATGGGACCAGCGACCTACTGGCACCATTAAAATAACATCATGCGACTTGAAGAAGCTTCCTTTATTTTCCTGTCATTTGTTCAAACATACAACAAAGGTGTGATTCGTTTAATCGATATTAAATTCTTCAATCGTTTTTTTTTTATTATTATGTAGTAAAAATAATTATATTTTTATTTCCTAATTTATAGGAAATGAGAAATTTTTATTTGCTCAATAAAATAAACAGCAAATTGTGTGGGTTGCTTAATTTTGAATCACTTTTTGTCTAGAATTCCGATGATAAATTTTGGGACAGTCACTGGAAATATTATGGGTTGTTGCTCCAATGATAAATAAAAAATTTTTTGCCTTATTTGGCAGCATTTTTGGAATTTAATTATTATATTTTTGGTTTTTAAACACTGGAAACTTTCGATGAAAAAAATGAAACCCAAAAAAATGTTGCGAAATTAGGATCTTTTTCCCCAGACTCCGTACCCCCCAAACCCCCCGGTCTCAACCATTTCAGCACACAAATAGCAGAACGTTGTTGGTTGTTACCCCTAGCATTCAAGGCTCGAGTGTACTACATAAACATACTTTACAGACCTACACAATCGGACCGTTACCAACGCAATTTGGTTCAAACGAGCAAGGACTGTTGGAAATTCTTGTAGGTACCACATCACTCCTACCATGTACTCTCGATAATTTTAAAATATTTTTCACAAAATTTGAAATCACTTATTTTTCGCAGAGCCTCCGTATAAGTGCAAATCACCTTATACTCCAAAAATAACTTTGTTTTGGCACGTGCAAATCTCTATTTGAGTGATTTTATGTAATACTAAATTAACACATACCCAACACAATTTTGAAGATTAACACTTTCCAAAGAAGTTTCCGAAAATCTAGAATTTGTTGCAACCTCACTTTCCTTCATCATAGAAAAAACTTTTGGCACTCACACACTCCGCTTGTTAAAAGGTTTTCAGTCCACACGAGATGTTTAAACGTGCAAGGAAGCTGGTGGAGTAAAATGTGTGCATAATGGGGTGACAGACTACGAGGCGAGTCCTAGTGGCGCCGTAAGGATAAATGTTAACAGTAAAGGATAATTTGATACGCAGCGGCTTGCTTGGACGGATTATTAATTTTCGTCGACTCACACATTTTCCAAAAGGAGACCACTCATTACTTTTAACAGCGCTCGCATAAATTTTTGCTTACTTTTTCTTGTGTGGGATGAATGCAAAATCGACAAGAATTTTCAGCTAACTAACAACTTTCGTTTGCTATATTAATTTGCAGTAGTTTTTGAAAAAATTATTTAAAAATTAATTAAGGATCTTGAGAAATCAAGAATTTTACTGTAATATTTAAATTACATACCACTCTTCAAATGAGTTTTTCGATTCGATATGGCATAATTTGAAAATTTCATTTTCTAAAAACCAAAAAAAATTGATATACATCCATCAAAATTAGTGACTAGTGAGGAAAAATATGCAGATAACTTTCGTTGTCTGAAAGTTTAGCTTTTCAAGAAATTTGAAAAGAAAAATTGAATTAGGTTAACTTTATTATCTGTTCGTAACGCTCGTTCGTAACGTTCGTAAGCTCTGCTTGTTTACCAATAGCTTGCAGGAATTGTGGTCAGGTGATACAATGTTTATAATATAATAAAAATATAATTTTCAATTTATTAATAATACATTTAAATTGAACAACTTTAATAAACTAGATTTACAAAAATATGTCAAAAATATAACTTTTTTATAATATAAATTTATATTAAGAAGAAACAGTGTTACATTCGAGGTTGGAAACGACAATGTTCAAAAATAACTTAGAAAATTCGTAAATAAAATTAATGAAAATGAGGCCCCACAATGGGCGCCAATAACCGTAACAATTAAAACTGTAAAGATAGATACGTTTTCGAAAATTTACTTCAAATATTAAGAATTTGCATAACTTATAACCTTCTGGGGTATTCCATTCCATACCATAATACCATACAATTATTTCGAAAAGCTGTGGTGTAATAAAAACGAACAAATCCATACACGATGTTGGTTTTTGGGACCGGGGGGTTTGGGGGGTATGGAATACCCTCCAATGATAGACAGAGTTATGGGATTTGCTAAAGCACACCTAAACTCTGAAAAACTCTCAAAAGGCAGAAAATCAGTAATGGACGATACCCACGGAATAAAATTATTTTTGTGGTTATTATGGTAGATTTACTGCGTTAGGAGTTATGAGGTAGTAAATGCTTCCGCCACATTTAACAATATGGCGCATTCGATTACTTAAAGAGGTCCATCCGGCTATTAGAGTTTGTGGCTCCCTCTAAACATTCAAATGGTAACTATTTCAGTTAAAGAACGCCACTAACTGTAATAACAGGATCAACACGGTTATTTTTCCGTACTTTATATTTACTGCTAATTACGATCATAGGTGGTACTTATTGATGGTATTGTAAACTATAAAGGCTATGATAGAGGCCTCGTTTGTTGAGAAGTTCAGAATGGGTACCAATTTCGCATACCCGTCCGTGATTTATGACGCAAATTACGTCGGCGTCTTGAATTGTCGTCAATCTATGAGCAATGGAAATGCAAGTTCTACCAACTTTCGCGTTATCCAAAGCCTCTTGAACCACCTTCTCGCTCTCGGCATCCAACGCAGAAGTAGCTTCATCCAACAACAAAACTTTCGGATTCCTCACCAAGGCTCGTGCAATAGCAACTCTTTGTTTTTGCCCACCGGACAATTGAGTTCCCTTCTCGCCTAGTTTAGTTTCATAACCCTAACAAAACGAAATTTTTTTATTCAGATCACAATCTACCACGTTTTTCTTACCAATGGAAGGGATGTTATGAAGGTGTGGATGTTTGCTTGCTTTGCAGCTCTAATAACTTCGTCTTTAGTCACCGTCCTAGTGTTATCACCATAAGCAATATTTTCGGCGATGGTTTTACTGAAGAGGTTAGGTTCTTGCGAAACAATTCCCAAATGAGATCGCAATGCGAGCAAGTTCATCCTTTCAATTCCGCGATCATCGGCGGTGATCTCTCCCGAAGTGGGATCGTAAAACCGTTCCAATAATTGGACGATCGTCGATTTTCCGCAACCACTCGGCCCTACCAACGCCACCATTTTACCTTGCAAAACCGAGAGATCCAAACCTCTCAAAACTTTTGCTGCTGGACGATTGGGATACGAAAAGTGTATCTTTTTGTAATCTATATTTCCAGTTTCCTAAAAAAAAACAAAAGAAAATAAAAATAAAAGTTGCGAAAATAAATAGGTACCCATTTTTCCTTGGTATTTTGGGATCCATCAACAACTTCTGGGGTTCTATTTATCAAGTCAAAAATTCTGTGAGCCGCAATGAGACCTTTAGAGAAATTTGGAGTAAACGCAAGTGCGTTGGCCAAAGACCAAGAACTAGTGATTAGAATTTCGGTCACACTAAAAAATTTAAAGAGTTTTACTTGTAAATTTACATTATAAAAGTATGTAAACTTACATAAAAACCGTTCCATATGCTAATCCTTCTTTTCTGACCAACTGAGATCCGTAATACAAAGAAGCCGCATATGCAAAACACATCAAACTTCGAGAAACACCATAAACGACACCCCTGACGTGGGTATTCCTTTTGGCAGTATTTTGGTAAGGCATCAATTCATTCATGTACAAATCGTGGAAAACTTGCTCGCATCCCAGAGAGGCAACGGTTCGAATTCCGTTAATAGCCTCCACTGCAGTCTGAAATGTTATCGTTAACAAATTTTACGGCTTCGAAAATAAACAATACCTTAGTTGAGTTTTGTAAAGATTTGTACTGACTTTCACTTTCCTTTGCGATAATTTTTTGTTCCAAATACACAAAGATAACAATCAGAGGTGAAAAGCAAAGAGCCACAAACGTCAGCCTCCATTCGTAATAAAATGCGATGGTTAGCGCAATAATTATGGTGGTTGCCGAATTTAATATTGTACCAATTCTCTGACCAGTTGCGCCTTGTAAGCTGGCAGCTTCGCTAGACAACCGGGCGCATAATGCGCCCACGCCATTATCCTTAACGTCAAACCAACCAATCTCTTGACGTAACATAGCTTTGTACATCAGACTTCTCAACCTCATAGTTAACCTTTCACCAGAAACTCCAAAGGTGTAACACTAAAATTGTTGATGCAAAAAAACTGACGAAAAAGAATTTAAAACTTACTTGAATTAATGTGGCAACTCCACTGATAATTCCAATGACTAAGAAAAATAAGGAAAACTTATTTGCTCCAGTTCTAACTGCATCATCGTCTACATCTCCCAAGATCTGCAAAAAAATATTTATTAGCAAATGAAAAACGTCCTAACCTAACACTTACTCCGATGATGTCACCAAATAATATGGAAAATACTGGCATAGCACATCCTGTAACCATGGAACTGAGGCAGCCCAAGACTATGATCCACCATTCGGGAGAATTGTACTTCATGATGGCCCACAAGGAAGAGCTAGATGCAGAACTTTCAGGTGCTTTAACAAACTAAGAAGTATGTAAATTTTACGAATTTTTTTCTTGGGTGCATCCTTACATCACTAACAGTACTTGGTAAGAGAGAAGGCCTTTTAGCGTCCGTTTCATCAATACTTTTTCGTTGTAAGAGTTCATTCCTGGCAATGGCATCTGTAGTAAATGAAAATTTCGTTGGTGGTCTGAATTTTAAACCGACAAACTCACCGATGGGATGAGTCCCGTCGTCATCGATATCATCGGGTTCGGTGACTTGCGCGGTTACCAATTGATGATAGGCTCCTTTTGCGGCCATGAGGGCTTCGTGTGAACCTTCTTCTTTTACTTGGCCTTCAGATATAACTATAATTCGGTCAGCTTGTCTTACAGTGGAAAGTCTGTGAGCAACAATGACGGTTGTGCATCCGTGGCTTGCCTAAAAATAGTAAGACGTGAAATTGGATTTCACATATAACTGATGAATTGTTACAGCATCCAAAGCAGCTTGAACGACGGCTTCACTCTTGGTGTCCAAAGCAGAAGTGGCTTCATCCAGTAGCAAAATAGCCGGTTCTCGAACTAAAGCCCTAGCAATTGCAATCCTTTGTTTTTGGCCACCAGATAACTGAGCTCCTCGTTCTCCAATCATGGTTGAGTAACCTTGTGGAAGAGCTGTGATAAAAGTATGCGCGTTTGCTTTTTTCGCAGCTTCTTCAATTTCTTCCTGGTTTGCATCCAAATACCCATATCTAATATTTTCTGCGATGGTGGTTTCAAATAACACCGGTTCTTGCCCAACAACACCCACGTAACTTCGCAGCCAGTTCAAATCCCAATCGCCCATTTTATTATTGTCGATGTAGATCTAAAAAAAAAACGGTTATAAAAAAGATTAAAAGTAGGTGGAAGAGAACTTACCGTTCCAGAATCGGGATCGTAAAACCTTTGGAGTAGTTGAATGCAAGTTGATTTTCCACATCCAGAGCTTCCTACTAACGCTACCGTCTCTCCAGAATTTATGGTCAAGTTTAATCCGTTCAAAACCTTACAAATAAAGTAAATAAGATCTTCATTTTTGTTATATAGTTTTGCTTACCTTCACGTCTTTCCTGGACGGATAAGTAAAGTGGACGTTTTTGAACGTAATTTTCCCTGAGATCCTGCGCGGTTTCTTTCCTGTTCCTTTCGATTTGTTAATGATGGGCTGGCTAGCAATAACGTGGAATATTTTGGCGGCTGCCCCTTGTGCAACACCAAACGCTTCTATAAACGGAGCAGCCATGCCGAAGTACCAACTTCCAGTGAGAACACTGAAGAAAATCTGCAAAGCAGGCGTTTAGTTTGATTTTTTGCTGGTGGTAGAAAAAATTTACCGTGATCATTTTGCCTGCTTCGTAGTTGACCTCGTTCTCTGGCTTTCCTCTATCGGCTAAGATCAACTTCACACCATACCAAAAGGCCAAGGAGTAACTCGCGTAAGCGAATAGCCACATCAAACCTTGACTGAGTCCATTAAAGAACGATCTCTTGGTGTTATTATTTCTAGCTGCCATAAGCAAATTGTTGTACCTCGCTTCTTCCTTTTCTTGTCCACCAAATGCGACCACGGTTCTGATGGAACTCAAAGTTTCTTCCGCAACTGCACCAGCTGCTCCATATGCTTCCGTTTCTTGTTTTGCAAGTTTAGAAGAAATCTGTAATGTTAATTTATCGAACAAGTTCATTTTTCGTTTAAATTTTTACCAAAGCAACTGCACCCATGGTGATGCCGGTGACTGGAAACGAAATCATGCAAATTAGAGCCAACTCCCATCCTATAACTAAGCCTTGGATTAAACTCGCAACAAAAACACCTTCATAAAATACGACGATTCCAATCTTCTCACCCATTCCTTCTTCGATCTTTTTTAAGTCGCTAAAAAACGAAGAATTATTAAACCAAACCAAATGATTCTGGTAAGGATTATCAACTTACTCGGCCATTCTACTCGAAAAATCTCCAGTTTGGTTTTGATCGTACCAGGATATATCCTGATTCAAAACTTTCGAAAAGAATAACTCCCTAATTTTGAAGGTCTGAAAGAAAAGAAGTTAGAATTGATGGTAAGGTAAGATTGGTTGGATTCTTTACTTGTCGCAGTGCGCTGTAGTTTAGCATGACGGTGGAAAAATAAGTGCTAACGAGAATAATCGCTCCCAAAGTCGTCGTAGCGGCTACGAACCAAATCATTCCATCTTCCAACACTCGACTAGCTTCTTCCATTACTTCTGGATCGGTTCCGTTAATTTGGGCAGTATAAGCATAAGTTACTATGACCCCCGTTGCATCACCAAAAGCCAAAGAAAGCACAGTCATTGCGCCAGCCGAAACCAAAGAAAAAACCAACGCAAAAAATATTAAAGTTTTGTCTAACCCAGTGGAATATCTAAACTGAAAAATAATTGTTCAAAATTTGGTTGAAAATCAGATGTGTAAGACCTACTAAACGAAAAAATGAAATGTTAGGCACTTCTTCTTTTTCGGGTGCTGTTGTTTTCTCTTCCTCTTCGGGACTCTCCTTATTGCTAAAAAAAGGAGTTTTTTTCAAAAAACCGAGATTATAGAAAAGTTTTTCAGTAAAAAAGGCTGTTACCACCTTCAAAAATTTTTAACCGTTCAGTGAACTTAGGAATTAATGAAAGTTCATTGATGGAATATTTACGTGGGTTTATTGAATCATCGTATAATTGAATCCGAAAATTAAGAATGGTTTTAATCACGTAATTAAATTAGAAGTGAAACTTTAAAAAAAAAACATCCCGTTTGGGGCCAAAATTGTTTAGAAAAAAAATATTTCTATATCTTGAATTTTTATGGGGGGTGGTACGAGGCTTCGTACTACCGTATGATCGTACTTACAGTTCCTTAAACTTCTTCATCTTCCCGCTGGTAAAATTGCTCTTCTCGTAAGCATCGAGAAGAATATCCAAATTTTTGCTGAATCTGTTATTTAAATTCAGACTCAACCGTTGACTCAATCTTTGCTCCATGTTATTATGGTCTTCGAGGTGTAACATTTTTTTAAATTTCGGGACACCAAGCACTTGTGCACACGAATAATTCTTTTCGACTAATATTAATTTATTGTTCAGTTTAAACTTTTAATAATTTTCTTAATTAATGTTACGACTTACGTCACCACCCATACCAGTCGGAATTGAAATGAATCAATTTCAATTAAAGTAGCTGAAAAAATGCAGCAATAATCTTCAAAACTGATCCTCTTTTTTAATCATATTTTATGAAAAATTCGAAATATTTTGTAGTAATCTGTCCAAATGTTTTATTTAATTTTTGAAGTGTCCTCGTAAATTATTACGCCGATTACATAATTAACGAATTTACCAAAATAACTTGTGCGAAATTAATTTTAATTGAAACGCGTAGTACTATAATTCTTAATCAAAATTTGAAATTAGTACTTAAATTTTCATTAAACTATGGCACTTTTCCTCACTTTAACAAAAAGTAATTTATGGTTCAATTCAAAAGGATTAATCAAAGAAAATATTTTTCATTAACTAGCACATTTTTGTATTTATTTTTTTTCTTAAAAAAATTAGGTACAAATTTTTACTTAAAATTAGCAAACACTTAATGAGCTTTTGGTTCTCGAATGTAATAGAATTAATGGATTCCCATTTGTAGATTGTACAAGTTCGTGTAAATTCCGTTCATATCTATCAATTCTGTATGGGTTCCCATTTCTGCAACCACTCCATGGTTAATTACACAAATCACATCCGCATCTTGGATGGTAGTCAATCTATGAGCGATAGAAATGCAGGTCCTTCCAACTTTGGCTTTATCTAATGCATCTTGAACCACCTAAAAAAAAAGTTTTACTCTCTTCCCGCAAAACAAAAAAGCCCCACCTTCTCACTCTCTGCATCAAGCGCAGACGTCGCTTCATCCAACAACAAAACCATCGGATTTCGTATAAGAGCCCTAGCAATCGCAACTCTTTGTTTTTGACCTCCAGACAATTGAGTCCCTTTTTCCCCTAACTTCGTATTGTATCCCTGAAACAAAACATTTTATCCCGTTTTAATAATAATCCATCTTAGATTTACCATAGGCAGCCCCACAATGAAATTGTGGATGTTGGCGTCCTTCGCAGCACTGATTATTTCGTCCATCTCCACTTTACGTTTATTATCTCCGAATGCGATGTTTTCGGCAATCGTTCGACTGAAAAGGTTCGGTTCTTGCGAAACAATTCCCAAATGAGACCGAAGGGCAGACAAATTCATGTTCCTTGTATCCTTTCCATCCACGCTCACCACACCTTCAGACGGATCGTAAAATCTTTCCAAAAGCTGCACGATGGTCGATTTTCCACAACCGCTAGGTCCAACCAAAGCGATCATTTTACCCCTGGTAACCGTCAAATTTAACCCTTGCAGAACCTTAACCGACGGCCTGGTTGGATAAGAGAAATGCACTTTTCGGTACTTGATGTTTCCGTTTTCCTGTAATAAGATGGAGAAGAGGTGAAAATGAATGAAAAAAATTGATTGTTTTACCCATTCTTCGTTGACGTCACCAGAACCGCTTTGGATTTTTGGAACTCGTTGAAATAACTGGGTGATTCGGTTAGCAGAAATTACTCCCTTCTGGAAATTAGGGCTGAAAGCCAATGCGTTTGCTAAAGCCCACGTACTAGTGATCAAAGCTTCCGATACTCTAAAATAAAAATTGTTACTATTGAAGTTTTGATCCAGAAGTTTATTCCATTACGTACAATATAACGTTGTTGTATTCGGCCTTTTCATTTCGTACCAAATAAGTTCCAAAGTAAAAGGTAGCAATGTAAGCAAAGAATACTAAACTTCTCGAAATTCCAAAAACTATGCCTCTGAAGTGCGTATTACTTTTCGCTTTATTTTGAAACGGAATTAACTCGGTCATGTACATTTCGTGAAATTTGTTCTCACAATTCAAAGAAGCGACTGTGCGTATATTACCAATTGCTTCGACGGCGATCTAAAATTAATTTGTGTTTTATGAAGCGCATATTAATTAGTGCGATGATGAGGATGGAATTTAATTAAACAGAATTTACTTCGCAGTAAAGAAGTTTTTGGAAATTTCCGTATCAATCAAAAGAGAATTTTCTTCCGCGTGCGAGGATTTTCTTTTTTGAATACTGAATACGAATAAAAGTCGCAATGTAATATTGCATTTCAAATTTAAATTTACCACGGAGATGGTCACAAGTACAGAATGAATTAAGCTATACTTACTTTTGTGGATCTCATCAACGCTTTATGGCTTCCTTCATTTTCTTCAGACATTATTTTTTCTTCCATGTAAACAGCCACAACCATCAACGGTGCAAAACAAAGGCCAACTAGAGCAACTCTCCACTCGAAATAAAACGAAACCCCAACAGCGACCACGATTGTAGTAAATGCGTTGGTCAGGGTTCCAATTCTGGTACCAGTCGCCTAAACCAAAATACTAATAAAAATTGTAATTTAATTTTTTCTTCTTAAAATTACCCCTTGCACGCTGGCCGCTTCACCCGAGAGTCTCGCACAAAGTGACCCTACGCCGTTCTCACGTTCATCAAACCACGCAGTTTCTTGTTTCAACATCGTGGTAAACATCAGATTTCTCAGCCTCATAGATAATTTTTCTCCAGCAACACCAAACATGTAAACCTGGAAAAAGTATGCAGCACCGGAAGCAATTCCAAGATAAAGAAAGTAGAGAGACAGCCTATTGACGTCTTCTACGGGTTCATCATAAGAGAAAACCTAAAATAGTCCAGGAAAGTTTGTTATATTGAATGGAAGGCTCCCAAATGGAATAACTTACTTTAATCACTTCGCCAAATAAAACCGCGCTTACAGGTAATCCGGCTCCAGTCACAAAAGCAGAGATGCATCCGACGATGAGAATCCACCATTCAGGCCGATTTATCTGCATCATTGCCGAGAGCGATTTTAAGGTCGATTTTTTTACTTCAATTGCAGGTACTATCTAGAATTTTGAAAGAAACATTGTAAAAGCAAGAAGAGAAAAACCGGATGAAAACCTTACATGATTTGATTTAATTTCGTGAACATCTCTATTTTTTGGTTCAACACTCTCTTGCGGCTCAAATTTGACTTTTGTGGCTGAAACCAAGAAGTTAGGAATGGACAGAACACTAAGATTCTAAAGTAACTCACGTGTTGCCTCGTCAGGACTGGAATCGTCGTCAATAATTGTACTCTTCCGTGGTTCTTCTTTAACCGTAACCAAGCGGTAGTAAGCACCTTTTTTGGCTAAAAGATCGTGATGAGAACCTTCTTCCAAAACTCTTCCTTCGGAAATCACAATTATCCTGTCTGCGTTTCTAACTGTTGATAACCTGTGAGCCACTATAATCGTTGTACATTCGGTACTAGCCTAAAAAAACCCTTAGATCAAGCATGGGGCTTAGAGGAAGTTTGCGGAGACTTACCGCATCCAAAGCTGCCTGGACGATAGCTTCGCTGTTTGTATCCAACGCTGAAGTTGCTTCATCTAAAAGTAAAATCGTAGGCTCTCTAACCAAGGCCCTCGCAATGGCGATTCTTTGCTTTTGGCCACCGGATAACTGTGCACCCCGCTCCCCAATCATGGTTTCGTATTTCAACGGCAACGCACTTATAAACGTATGGGCATTCGCCTTTTGCGCGGCTCTCTCAACATCTTCTTGAGTTGCATGATCACATCCAAATTTGATATTTTCGGCAATCGTTGCTTCGAATAGTATCGGTTCTTGTCCCACCACTCCAACTTTACTTCTTAACCAAGTGAGATCCATGGTTGTTATATCACAATTGTCAATGGAAACGCTTCCAAATGTCGGATCGTAATAACGCTGGATCAGCTGAATACACGTCGATTTTCCACAGCCTGAGCTTCCCACCAGGGCAACCGTTTCTCCTGAGTTAATTGTCAGGTTTAATCCTTGCAAAATCTTGACGTCAGCTCTAGACGGATAATGGAAGTAAACATCTCTGAACACAATATCACCTTTCAAGTTGTCCAGTTTGATTCCTCGGCCCTTAGAAATATTAATAACTGGTTCGCTTTTTATAATTCCAAAAATTTTAGTTGCAGCCCCTTTGGCAACCCCAAATATGTCCACAAAAGGTGCAATCATGCCAAAATACCACGTTGCTACTAGTATACTAAAGAAAACCGCAATAACTCTTCCGGCGTCGTACGTAATATTCTCGTATTCCTTTTCTCTCTCGATCAGTTTAATTCCGTACCAAAATGCAATCGCATAACTCGCATAATTAAAGAACCATAAAATTCCGTTACTGATGGCATTGAAAAGAGACCGCTTAATGTTGTTCCTCCGTGCTTCCAATAGCTGTTCATTGTAACGTTTCGTTAGAATTTCCTGTCCTTCGAAAGCGACCACAGTTCGTATCGCCGTAAACGTTTCTTCCGCGATGGAACCGGCCTCCCCATACGCATCCATTTCTTGCTTTGAAAGTCTGGAAGAAATCTAAAAAGTGAAATAGTTAACAAACTGAACCGAGATCCAAAAAATGCCACAATTTACCCAAGATAGTACTGTCATCGTCGATAAAGATATTGGAAAAGAGACCATGCAGACCAAGGCCAATTCCCAACCCAGAATCAATCCTTGGGTGACACTGATTACGACGGTCATTACGTAAAAAATGAAAGTGGCTACTTTTTCTCCGATTCCTTCTTCTATTTTCTTCAAATCGCTAAAAAATTAAATTTGGATTTAATTATTGGTTTCGGTAGTTTTGTGGTTTTTAAAAGCCACTGACAGTTTAAATGAAATGATTCTAATCAAAAATAACCAGGCAGAAAATTTATAAGTGAAATTGGGTGGCAAATACATAAGTTTTGGAGTTATTGAAGAAGAAGTAGAAGAAATCGTATCAGTTTCACCTTGAAAACTTTTTTTCTTTTGTTAATAACTCGAAAACGGTTGAAAATATCAAAAATGTTGAAGAGATTGAAAATATTAAACGTTAAAACAGAAGTATTTTTTGTTCTAGGTATTTTTTATGATGTTGCACGGTTTTCGAGTTATTGGAGAAAAACTAGATTAAGTCATATCAGCTTTACCTCGAAAACTTTTCTTCTCTCTTTAATAACTCGTAAATGGTAAAAATTAGCAAAAATTTTAAAGTTGCCAAAAATGTTAATTGTAAAATCGGAAATATTTTTTGTTTCAAGTATTTTTAATTAGCTTTTACTATTTTTGAGTAATTAGCAATGTGAGCCTAAAATACGTCAAGGAATTTTCAAATTTTTTCACTAATAGTTTTTCTGTAATAACTCGAAAACGGTGCAAAATATCAATAATGTTAAGAGAATCGAAAAGGTGAAGCGTAAAATTGTAAATATTTTTTGTTTTAAGTATTTTTAATTATCTTCCACCGTTTTTGAGTTATTGGAAAAAAACTAGGAGAAGTCGTATCGGCTTCATCTCGCAAAATTTTTTAGTTTTCTCTTTCTAATACCTAGAAAAAGGGAAAAATGGTTGCTATTATGGTTACCATGCTTACCATGCGTTACTATGGTATTATTATGCGTTGCTGCAGCATACCTAAAATATTCATATGGTAGCATACGCTGCCATTGGAAATAATAACAACGGTAAAAAATTTCAAAAAATTAAATGCGGAATTATTTAGCCCTGCTTGGTGGAACAGGGGATAAAGGTTAATTATAAACGGAAGATTTTACTTACTCTGCCACTCGGCTCGCAAAGTCTCCGGTTTGGTTAACGTCATACCATGGAATGTCTTGATGCAATACTTTTCTTAAAAATAGTTCCCGTATTTTGTACGTCTAAAAATTGTTTGATCAGAAAATCACCAAAATTTCAAAGCAACTCTACTTACTTGCCTTAAGGCACTATAATTAAACATCACAGTCGCTAAATATGTTAAAATAAAGGTGAGAATTCCTAATACTAGCGTCGAATATACAAACCACATAATACCATCGGTCAAGAATTCTTCGTTGCTGTTTCTTTCGGCTTCAGTTAATTTTTCGTTAGATTTAATCGATACGTATTCAATAAGGGTGCCGGTTATATCCCCGAAAGTAATCGAAAGCACACTGTTGCATAGCGCACTAATCGTACTGAATATGCTACCCACGATTACGTTAAATTTGTCTAACCCCGTTGAGTATTTATACTGAAAAATAATGAAACACCCTGTATATTATATTTCAAAATGTTTTGATCACCCTGTATACGTCGATAGGGGCGCGCTCTCACTTGGTGCTATTTGATTGCGCTCGCCGTTTAGCGTAAGCTCAGAACCAATAGAAAACATCCGTTAATACTATCCAACCAATAGAAATCATCGCATAGTTTTAACGGCACGTTAAAAGTTTTATGATATCAGGGTATGAAAGATACCTTCGCATATACAGGATGGGTCAAAAGTAATGCTCACCAATTTGTAAAAAGAGATCGTGGGGTATTCGATTTTCATACTCTTCTTCAAGTCTTCTTTGCCCTCGTCGCTAAAAGATCAAAATTACAAAATTATTTCTGTGTGAATTTTATTCATTAATAATAAAAATAATTAAAGATAAGCACGGGGAAAAGATTACTTCCGGTTTTTGTGGACTTGATGGTCTCTTCAGGTAAAAACAGCTGAAGTAATATTTTAATTTATCACGTGTGAGACGAAAAAATTTGATTTAAATCAAAAAATCCAAAGATACGGTCACAATTAACAATTTTTTTTTCGATTTGCAAAATTGTATTTACCTCAAAAAGTTTAAAATTTTTAAAAATTCCCACATTTTTGCTTTATGGTTTTTGAAGTATCCAACTTCACGTTTGTTTACGTTTTAACTGACATAACCTCACAATTAAAGCGCATGAAGAAATATTTAAAATTTGAGGTCATGCGCATGCGTGGTTTTGAATAACCCCGGCGCCGTTACGCAATATCGTTATAATGCGGTTTTTAATGGTCCGTCACCGAAAAATTGCAATTTTAAGAATCAAGTTGTCAATTATCATAAAATATAATTATACATAGGAATTTTAAACGTCTCAAGGTTGTTTTTAATCTCTTATTGATTAACTATTCGAATGTTAACAATTTCAAAAAAAAATTAATTATTGCACAACATAGAAAACATACAAAAATTTTACTTTACCCTAAAGTGGTGCATTTTGGATTGCCTCCAAAATTCGAAAGACTTGTAATATCGGACGAAAGTCCCACTTTGCCTGCCATTTTTTTCTAATTTTAAAGTCACATATCCACTCAAACAATTAATGGAATTTGAATTGCTGTAATGCGTGATTACAGCTTTGTGTTAGAATTATCTGATGTCAACACTTTTTCGTTTCCAGGCTTGTAGATAAGGCTATCCTCTTGAAAATATAATGGAAAATTATCTTACGTGTACCTAAATTTAGTCGAGTGCGTGCGGTTTTTAAAAGTAATCGTGACGTAAAATTCAAGTAGAAAGAAATGAAGAGGTTTAAAGGTGACTTCCTTCTTTAATGCGCTAAATATGAGGGGTCGCAAAAAGTTTTGCGCTCGATATACATATCTTCGGGCTATGTCTTCACGAGGTGCGAACAGGTAATTAATTACCTGAGTAATTTAAACAAATAGAAGAGGTAATTTGCAAACAATGGTTTGTCTATTTTAAAGCCAAACCTGTTTTTGTAAATCTTCTAATGACTCAGATAGGTAAAGGTAAAAATACAGTTATACAACATAATATGGTGCAATTGATTCGATGTCTATTTTAAGATGTTCAAGTTTAAATGTTGCAATAGTATATTTATCTAAAAATATATTACGTTATGAATTAATGGCCTAACAAATAAAATTTGTAGTTTTTTTTTAATTGATAACAATACATGAGTAAATTGACCTTCAATTTTTCACATTCCTTTCATTCCAGATTCTACATAATCACTACAAAAGTCATATCAGCCGGAATCCCCCCCTCACTTGTCACAAAAGGAACACAACAATAGCGATTTGTCATGCCGATATCACAGAATATTTACGGTAACTACAAGAAGCGACACTCGACAGTGATTTTCTATGCGCATGTTGAACAACAAAATGGCCACCGTTTGCTTTGAGTTAATCAATAAAAACACTGCAAATAGTGGCCATTTTTTTGGTAAACAGGCACCTTAAAAACATTGTAAAGTGTCGCTTCTTATTCCTATAGCAAATATTCCTTGGTAAAATATTTAATAATTAGGGTTTGAAATCCCGAAGAAATCCAATTTTAGATGTACTGGGGGGTATTCCATACCCCCCAGACCCCCCGGTTTTCACCCATTTTTAAGTTATCGGATGGATCGTTTTAAATGCGACAGTCTGTAGATTCAAAAGTACGAGAGTTCAGTTTTTCGATAATAACTCGAAAATGGTGAGAGATATTAAAAACAATTTATAACAAAAATTATTTGCCATTTTACGCTAAACATTTTAGTTTTCTACAACATTTTTGATATCTTTCTTCGTTTTGGAGTTATTTGAAAAAAACTGGGTTAAATGGAACCCGAGTGCTAAAATCTGAAGTTTCTGCCGAAAATAAAATGGGTAATAAGCAGAGGGGTTATTAACTTCAAGGGTAAGGTATTTAAAGCTGTAAAAAATGGATGAGAGACCGGGGGGTTTGGGGGGTATGGAATACCCCCCAATTATAAACAGGAAGCCAACTTTTCAAAATTGATACATATCAATTTTTTGATTCTTGAAAAATAGTTTAAATTATTATAAAAATTATTTTGGTTTGAACCAGATTTGATAATTTCAAGTTTTAAATTTTTTTTAGAAAATTTAATTCATTGTGTGATTTTTACAATCGTGCATTTGTTAATGTTGACTTTATTGTTTACAATACAGTACCAAAAGTGGCACTAAAATCGTCAAATAAAAACGCAATAAATCCAAAATTTTACTTTTGGTTAGTTTACTTTCTCCCCCCCCCCCCACCTCATTACTTCAATCTTTAAAATTATAAATTATAAATGCGTTTTCTAGTATCTCAAATAAAAGCTATTAAAAAATGCAATTTTTCTCCGCAAAAAAAACTAAAATCTGTTGATTAGTTCTCGAGTTATTGCAAAAAGTATTTTATAACATCTCCTGAATTTTAATTTGTTTTTACCAAACAATAATATTTTTGATGGTTTTCGATTAACATTATTAACAGAAAATATTTGAAATACAAATTTTTGAAAACTTTTTGCAATAACTCGAGAACAAAACGACAAACTGAAAGTTTCTTTGCCCATAATGACGACATTTTTTCAAAGCTTTTGTTTGACATATTGGAAACGGTAGGTAGCATTTAAGATTTTAAAAACGTGAGTGGTGGGAGTGATCCAGTGATCGCACCCCCATATCAGCAGAAACTCTTTCAACGAATATTATCACGTTTTTCCTCTAATAACTGAAAAACGATCCAAAATATCAAAAATATTTAAGAGGCCGCAAGTCTTCAGTAAAAACAGGAAAGTTTTTTTTAATATCGTCCTGTTTTGATGTACGTACAGAAAAACTGTGTTGAGTCGTATCCGAAGACCATGGGCGTCCATAAGATCATTTTCAAGGGGAGGGGAGGCAAAATCAAAAACAATGTGTTATAAAAGAATTTTAATCATTTAAAACCGAAAAGTTTAAAAACTTGGGCTGGTGAAATATTAAATGTCTAAAAAAAAATTTAGCAGCCAAGAGCCAGGAGCGCAGCTGACCTTTTTGCCTCTCTACCCAATAGACGCCCATGCCGAGAACGACTCAAAGAAACTATGGGTAATAAATACAAGCGCGGGTAGGTCTAAGTGTTAAGAAACTTTAGCTTTTTATTCAAAAGCTCCGTGTGCATCATATGAAGAAATAATGGGAAACCGGGGGGTCCGGGAGTATGCAATTACAAATTTGATTATGATGCAAATTTGGTACTTGAAATGTTGGTTTATTGCTAGCTTACAATTTCTATGGAGGGGTACGGTTTTTATCACACCCCCAATCGAAACAAGAAAAATAAATAAATACAATTTAATCTTCTTTCGTGGAAGGGGGGAGGCAAAAAACTTCATTTTTGATATGCATGTAATACCTCCAGAAGCACTAAGTGACAGCAAGACGACTTTTCTAGCAAAGTCACCTTATTGCTTACTTACGACCCCCCGGTTTTCACCCATTTTCAAATTATCGGATGTCGACAGTTTGTAGATTTAAAAGTACGAGAGTTTAGTTTTTTAATAATAACTCGAAAACGGCGAGAGATATTAAAAATAGTTTATAACAAAAATTATTTACCATTTTACGATGAATATTTTAGTTTTCTACATCATTTTTGATATCTTTCTTCGTTTTGGAGTTATTTGAGAAAAACTAGGTTAAATAGAACCCGAGAGCTAAAATCTGAAGTTTCTGCCGAAGATAAAATGGGTAATAAGCAGAGGAGTTATTAACTACAAGGGTTAGGTATTTAAAGCTGTAAAAAATGGATAAAAGACCGGGGGGTTTGGGGGGTATGGAATACCCCCCAATAATAAACTGGAAGCAAAATAAGCCGATTTTTCAAAATTAATATTAATTTAAATTTGAATTTTGAAAAGTAGTCTTGATTTGAGCATTATACTCGAAGTCGGTTATGGATGAAAGCACCAGCTGTCGGCCAATTGTATTAATGGAGTAGCTCCAATCAAAAGCAACAAATAAAGTCTTACCAAAATTAACAGTAAAAATGATAATTTAATCATTGTTATTTTTAATATATTTTACTATTTTAAATTTTACTATATTTAATAAAGTTGTAGTATAAATACCTACATATATTTGAGATAAGATAAATAAATTTTTCTATTTTTATTTATGAGAAGTCCACATTAGATCAGTAACATTTTGTTCTCCAACCAGTTAAAAAAGTTATCTTTTCTTTCAACATTAAGTCTGTAGAAATGTCAATCAGTTTGAGTTTTTTATATTGTGTAATGTCAAATTAGCTTATTGTACCCCGCTCATACTGAGATGTTTGATGGATTGTGAGGTGAATACCTATCAAACAGATCTCAAGGATTATCTCGGTTACCAACAGTGTAGATGTCCACTGTAAGGCCGAGCTTTAAAAAATTTTAATTAGTTCTATTCTGAGGTTTTCTCGAGCTACGCCCCCCCTCACGCCTTGGCCCGTTCTTGATTTAAACCCAGAATTTCCGCTCCCTAACTCAACTAGTTATCACACCATGCCACACCATACTGCTGGCCTTAACCTTTCTAAGCTTGGATCGTGATATTCTAAACCAGATCAATAAACAATTTCGGCTAGATCTATTTTCACCGACTTACAGTAAGTCCCCCTTTGGTTTCTGCGACAGTTTCAAAATTACTAAACTTCTGTAGGCACTTCACTAAATGTTTATTATTTAATTAAAAATAGAGAAGTACAAAAATCTATAACCTGTATAATGCGCGTTACTTTTATAAAGCATTAACAACCACGTAATGAATAATTTAAAGTTATTCATTTGATAATGTTATTTGTTATTATAATTTGTTATATGTTATTTGAGTTTTTCCTTTTAAAAAATCAATATCTACACTGAAGGACTACATACATTCCTGAATACATTCCTGAGATTGGTTATTATAACATTTTTGTTTGTTTGATCGAGTACGGGGACCTACAGTTTAAGTAACTCAAAGAAGCTAAGACTGCGTTGTTAATAATGAAAATTTTTAAATGATTCAAAAGGAATTAATTAGGTAAAACATAAAGCTATTTTGGTAAAGACTTAAAATTTTGAAATTGAACTTAGTTTTAAAGCAAAAATGTCGTTAATTATGACTAACTGTCAACGGCGTAAAAAGGAATTATTGCTTCAAAATTAATTTTAATTTAAAAATTTTAGGTTTGTACCAAAATAGTTGTAGGTTTTACCTAATTATTTCTTTTTGAATCATTAAAAAAAATTTATTATAAAGATCGTAGTCTTGATTTGTTCAAGGCACTGGATTTTGGGGATTCAAGTTGAACTATCTCAATCTGTTCTATATTTCTTTAACCTCGTAAATCGATATACTATGCAATTCTGAGACAGGAAATTATACAACTCAAGTTATTTTTAGTTTTACTTTTGCGTGATGTTAAGGCATTTGAAGGAAGCCGACAATGTTACATATTTAGAATCAGACATAAGTGTAAACGCTATCCATGACCATGACCCATGATAATTTTTGACCTAAATATTTTATTCTAAAACTTACCCGGACAGCACACCAAGCTACAAAAACTATTTCATAAATTATTACAGTGTTAAAGTAATCGATTTATTTAGGTACTTATTGACCAAGCAAGGAAACCACCTCAATTGGTGTCGGGTGGACAAAAGAAAATATACAAGCAAATAAATATTTTACTCTTTTAGATTACATATTTTAACAATAAATAATTGAATAATAATCGCGAATTTAAAGCGACGTTTCCGTTGAAGTCGGCGTAGTATCGCTTTTTCTCATTAGCGTTTGCGCCAACATTGATTTTCCGGTAATCATGTAATAACTGAAAATAAGAAAAAGACTTAGTTATAATAGTTTTGCCCAATTTCCAAAAATTAGCTTACCGCGCTTTGAGAGATCTAAAAATGCTTCTTTTGAACACAAACATAAAAAAAATAAAAACACCATAGAGAGCGTTGCAAAAATCCGTTAGGTACCATAAAAACGCTGGAGTTTCCCGAACTTGCCAGGAAACCATCCAAGAAATAAATTCCATTGACCAATTTATCCCCATCGCCATCATCAACTTCAGATACACATTAAACCTGAAAATCTAGCCATCAGCCAAAAATGCGATTTCCAATTTTTTAATTTACAACCTCTGCTTGTCGCTTTCAAAATTTTCTTTCCCCGAGTTGTTTTTTCGAAAATTAGCCGTAGCTTGATGAACGCCTCTGATTTGCAAATAAGTCCGTACGAAAAGAACAATGTTGATGATTATGAGGATCCCGATTGGTCCATAAAAATAAAACAATTCCGTGAGTTTATCTGAAAATTGATTTAAAAGAAGAAAAATACAAAATTGAGTGAAAACAACATACATTTTTACCTTTGAACCAGCACTGGTCCTTTCCTAATCCAGGATTGAACCACCTCACCGGGGAAGCACCAAAACTTATAGATAGAACTAAGATGACCATCAGAAGTGGAGCACCCCAAGCGTAAGCAGAATATTGAAGAAAGCGTTTCTTCTCTTCCTCCTTCACTCGTTGAGCAAAACCACGGGAACCACTTTAAAGTAAGAGGTAGTAGTTAAAATGTTAAGGTTTTATTTGAGACCAAACCTGAAAGTCCACCAAATGTCCAAGGAAATTACGTTCATCCAAAAAAATGAAGCCATGAAGAAGAATAAGCAGAAACTACCTGAAAATAAAAATGAGAAAGAAACATTGGATGAGTAAATTCAAACGGATGTTTTAAAAGTTGTCAGTTAGCTGCCTGATAGTTGGCTGTCAGCTAGCTAAAAAAAATTTTCTTTTTACTTTTTGGTGCAAAACAGTGTAAATAGTTGCAACCAAAAAGGTCCAAACAAAATAAACTGAAAATATTGTCGGACTTACCCAAAGTTGCGCAAGAGGATGTGCCCAAGCTTTTTGATTTGAGCTGCACTATCACCAAAGTCAAGTACGCAAAAAATAAAGCCAACACGTAACTCATTAGGGAATTTCCGTGCAAATTCTTCTCTGGAAGGAGCAAATAAATAATGAACGTAGCAAGGAGAAATGGCATCGAAACGAGCATTCCTAAAACAAAAATGATTTTGTAACGGGAAAAAATTTAACTGGATTATCTTCACCTATAAAATTTAACCCTCTGCCAATTCGGAACTCTGAACTGGCGCAAACGATAGCGGAAAAATTTATATCGTCGAAATTATCGACGCAGTACTTGTCGTAGTCGATGTAGGTTTTCGTTATGGGATGGTAAAGTCGTCCATCCTTTTGGACCAAAAACTCATCTTCTTTGATGGATTTGGGGTCCAGCCTATATCGTTTCGAATTAGCACATTCCATGATACCGGAAACGATGCTGAAGGTTGCCATATCGTTGATGACCGTCTGATTTTCTTCGTAAACGCTTACCGAAAACTGATTAACGTTGGAAAATACGCAGGATGCGCCGCTGATGTGGTAATTCGGCTGGCAACATTTCCTCACGCAAATTTTGCCACCGCAATCGTCCTTAAGGCCATGATGGACGACAGATGTAAGGTTGTACGAATTAATGGCAATAATTGGCGCGAAGAAAAAACTTAATATAATTAGCACTTTTATTATCTTCATGGTTATATTTTATTCTGGAAAATTTGTTCGCCATCGGTGACCATACAATACTGAGAGATAAGACGTTCGTTCGATAGTATTGTAAATCTTATCATCGGTTTCACGAATTGCTCCACACCTTTTAGTAAATATTTAGGAATTTAAGGTAAGATATTCGGGTTTACGTCATTTGTACATTTCAAATAACAAATTGTTGGTTATTTTTGGAAGAGAAGAGTAAACTAACGCCACGTTGATGAATTGGATTATTTTCTATAAGTCAATGTAAGATTTCGAAACAAAAATATTTGTTTGATTACAGTACGTATTTGTATCTACGTAAAAATGCCTCGATAAAATTAAATAAATTTTTTTTGATAAAGCACAATTCGCACTACCATGGTGTGGTGTGTACGATAGATAAATGAAATAATTTTCTGGTTTATATTTTACAATAACAAAACTAATAAATTAGTTTTATTTTTAAATAAAAAAATATTAATCAGGTAAGTGTCGCTTGTTACAGTGAAATAAGTGAAGTTAGGGAAGTTGGGGTAATACGAGAGATTAGATAAATTAAGGTTCTAAAATAATCAAGAAAACAACAAAGAAATTTACGAATTGATTTGGATGAGCAATAAATTAAAATTATTTATCTAACATAAACACAGTAAAACTGGTCAGGCGCAGCTGGGGAATAATGAAGCATAATCAATCAGGATCCTTTACACTTGACTTGACAGTACACCACTGTTGTAGTATTACTCCCATGTTTATATTAATAAAAATGTTATTTTTATTTTGGTAACAGCCGCAGATAAAAAAAATAAATCATGCGCCCACGTTCTTTCAATTAAAAAACTTTGATTATCACCATGAGATCATAATATTTCAATTAATAAAATGGAATTGAGTAATATTTTGGCCGAAACGGCTGAAACCGATTTACTTAATGAAAATAAGGGGTGAGACATTTTTAATAACAAAATGTAAATAAAAATGATTTTTTATTTTTAGAGAAATCCAAAAAGAAACTGAAAATAAAGCAAATGAAGTCAAAGATGTTCCGTTCACGCAAATCGTAAGTTTTTGTTTTGAACCAATAGTTGAACAAATTAGGGCCTAATTCGGTTAAAGTTTCTGAACAACTAGAAATTTTTTTTTAATATTATAAGTTCAAATTTTTATTATCAATTCCAAACTACCTTAAATTTAAGAGAATTTTGGATTTCAGTTTGAATTTTTAATTAAATTTTTTCAGAAAAATTAAATTTTGTTCAAATATTCTGAAACTTCATCAAATACTAATACTAATGCAGCAAAAGCAGGAAAAATAACAGATAAATTATAAATTCTCAATTGTCTTATACTTCTGATCATTTTTGGTTTCAGTCCAATTTTTTACTCCACTTTTTTTAAAGAAATTAAATTTTGTTCGAATAATCTGAAATTTCATCAAATTACTAACAATATAATAGAAAAAACAGAAAATATAATTATAAGCTGTAAACACTAAATTGTTTTAAATTTCAGATAATTCTTGAATTCAATTTGACTTGTAATTTAAATTTTTCAGAAAAATTAAATTTTGTTCAAATATTTTGAAACTGTACCAAAATATTAATGGTTATATAGCAAAGACAGAAAAAATAACAAAAAATTGTAAACCCTAAATTACCTAAACTTTCAGATAATTTTTGGTTTCTGTTTGATTTTTTATTTGAATTTTTCAGAAAAATTAAATTGTGTTCAAATATTATGAAAGTTTACCAAAATATTAATAGTTATATAGCAAAAACCGAAAAAATTACAAAAAAATTATAAAATCTAAATTGTCTTATATTTCAGACAATTTTTGGTTTCAGTTCGATTTTTTATCCTAATATTTTTAGAGAAATGAAATTTTGTTCAAATTAATATTCTGAAACTTTATCAAACTACTAACACTAATATAGCAAAGACATTAAAAATAATAAAAAAATTATAAATACAAAATTGCCTTAAATTTCAGATAAATTTTGGTTTCAGTTTGACTTTTAATTTATATTTTTCAGAAAAATTAAATTTTGTTCAAATATTTTGAAACGGTACGAAAATATTAAAAATTATATAGCAAAAACAGAAAAAATTACAAAAAAATTTCAAGCCTTAAATTATCCTAAATTTCAGACAATTTTTGGATTCAGTCCGAATTTTTATTCCAATTTTTTTGAGAGAAATTAAATTTTGTTCAAATATTCTGAAACTTCATCAAACTACTAACACTAATATAGCAAAAACATTAAAAATAATAAAAAAAATATAAATAATAAATTGCCTTAAATTTCGGATAATTTTTGGTCTCAGTTTGACTTTTATAATTTATATTTTCCAGCAAAATTAAATTTTGTTTACATATTTTGAAACTATACCAAAATATTAATAGTTATATAGCAAAAACAGAAAAATTAACAAAAAAATTGTAAACCATAAATTGCCTTAAATTTTAGATAATTTTTGGTTTCTGTTTGATTTTTTATTTGGATTTTCCAGAAAAATTAAATCTTGTTCAATTATTATCAAAGTTTTCCAAAATATTAATAGTTATATAGCAAAAACAGAAAAAATTACAAACAAATTTCAAGCCTTAAATTATCATAAATTTCAGACAATTTTTGGATTCAGTCCGAATTTTTATTTCAATTTTTTTGAGAGAAATTAAATTTTGTTCAAATATTCTGAAACTTCATCAAACTACTAACACTAATATAGCAAAAACATTAAAAATAATAAAAAAATTATTAACACTAAATTGTCTTAAATTTCGGATAATTTTTGGTCTCAGTTTGACTTTTAATTTATATTTTTCAGAAAAATTAAATTTTGTTCACATATTTTGAAACTGTACCAAAATATTAATAGTTATATAGCAAAAACAGAAAAAATAACAAAAAAATTGTAAACCATAAATTGCCTTAAATTTTAGATAATTTTTGGGTTCTGTTTGATTTTTTATTTGGATTTTTCAGAAAAATTAAATTTTGTTTAAATATTATCAAAGTTTACCAAAATATTAATAGTTATATGGCAAAAACAGAAACAATTACAAAAAAATTTCAAGCCTTAAATTATCTTAAATTTCAGACAATTTTTGGATTCAGTCCGAATTTTTATTCCAATTTTTTTGAGAGAAATTAAATTTTGTTTAAATATTCTGAAACTTTATTAAACTACTAACATTAATATAGCAAAAACATTAAAAATAATTAAAAAAATTATAAATACTAAATTGCCTTAAATTTCGGATAATTTTGGTTTCAGTTTGACTTTTAATTTATATTTTTCAGAAAAATTAAATTTTGTTCAAATATTTTAAAACTGTACGAAAATATTAATATTTATATAGCAAAGACAGAAAAAATTACAAAAAAATTTTAAGTTCTAAATTGACTTAAATTTCAGACAATGTTTGGATTCAGTCCAATTTTTTATTCCAATATTTTTAGAGAAATTAAATTTTGTTTAAATTTTTTGAAACTTTATCAAACTACTAACACTAATATAGCAAAAACATTAAAAATAATAAAAAAATTATAAATACTAAATTTTCTTAAATTTCAGATAATTTTTGGTTTCAGTTTGACTTTTAATTTACATTTTTCAGAAAAATTAAATTTTGTTCAAATATTTTAAAACTGTACGAAAATATTAATATTTATATAGCAAAGACAGGAAAAATTACAAAAAAATTTTAAGTTCTAAATTGACTTAAATTTCAGACAATGTTTGGATTCAGTCCAATTTTTTATTCCAATATTTTTAGAGAAATTAAATTTTGTTTAAATTTTTTGAAACTTTATCAAACTACTAACCCTAATATAGCAAAAACATTAAAAATAATAAAAAAATTATAAATACTAAATTTTCTTAAATTTCAGATAATTTTTGGTTTCAGTTTGACTTTTAATTTATATTTTTCAGAAAAATTAAATTTTGTTCAAATATTTTAAAACTGTACGAAAATATTAATATTTATATTGCAAAAACAGAAAAAATTACCTAAAAATTTTAAGTTCTAAATTGACTTAAATTTCAGACAATGTTTGGTTTCAGTCCAATTTTTTATTCCAATATATTTAGAGAAGTTAAATTTTGTTCAAATATTCTGAAACTTAATCAAACTACTAACACTAATATAGCAAAAACATTAAAAATATTAAAAAAAATTGTAAACACTATATTGCCTTAAATTTCAGATAATTTTTGGTTTCAGTTTGACTTTTTATTAATTTATATTTTTCAGAAAAATTAAATTTTGTTCAAATATTTTGAAACTGTACAAAAATATTAATATTTATATAGTAAAAACAGAAAAAATAACAAAAAAATTGTAAACCTTAAATTGCCTTAAATTCAGATAATTTTTGATTTCTGTTTGATGATTTATTTGGATTTTTCAGAAAAATTAAATTTTGTTTAAATATTATGAAAGTATATCAAAATATTAAGAGTTATATAGCAAAAACACCAAAATAATCAAAAGAATTCTAATTCGTAAATTGCTTTATATTTAGACAAATTTTTGGTTTTACTGCGATTTTTATTCCAATTTTTCAAAAGAAATTAAATTTTGTTCAAATATTCTGGAACTTTATCAAACTACTAATACAAATATAGCAAAAACAGAAAAAATAATAAAAAAATTTTAAACATTAGAGTGCCTTAAATTTCACAAAATTTTTGATTTCTGTTTGATTTTTTATTAAAATTCTTCAAAAAACATAAATTTTGTTTAAAAATTCTGAAACTTTACCAAAATATTAATAGTTATATAAAAAAGACAGAAAAAATAACGAAAAAAATCTAAACTTTAAATTCCTTTAAATTTCAGATAATTTTTGACTTCACTTCGATTTTTAATTTAAATTTTTCCAGAAAAATAAATTTTCTCTAAATAGTTTGAAACTATATCAAACTACTAATAATATAACAATAACTAATAAATTAACAAAAAAACTTTAAAACTCAAAATTTCAGTTCATTTTTGGTTTCAGTTCAATTTTTTATTACAATTTTTTCAGAAAAATTAAATTTTGTTCAAATAATCTAAAACATCATCAAAATACTAATAGTTATATACCAAACATAGAAAAAATAATAGAAAAATTGTAAACCTTAAGTTGTCTTAAATTTCAGTTCATTTTTGGTTTTACTTCAATTTTTTTTAAATATTTTGAAACTTCGTAAAAAATACTAATAATTATATAGCAAACATAGAAAAAATAACAAAAAAATTGTAAACCTTAAATTGCCTTAAATTTCAGATAATTTTTGGTTCCAGTTCCAATTTTTATTCAGATTTTCTCAGAGAAATTAAATTTTGTTAAAATATTCTAAAACTCTATAAAACTTTTAATATTATGATAATAAAGACTGGAAAAATATCGCAAAAGTTCTAAACCTTAAATTACTTTAAAGTTAAGATAATTTTTGATTTCAATAATGGTAAAAAATTTTTTTTAAATATTCTGGAAATTATTTAAAATTTTTAATCATATATTGCATTATGTTTTAATATAATTTTTGATTTCAGTTAGATTTTTGATGCAACTTTTTTTATAAAAATTTATTTTTAATTTTTTATTTTTATTGCCTACAATTTATTATTATAAAAAATAATTTAATCTAATAATTTAATTGCAGTTTTGATATTCGTCGCAATGGGACAAAATTTTCATGTTTCTGGGTTTATTGTGCACGATTAGAACAGGAATTTGTCATCCGATAATTATGCTAGTTTTTGGAAAACTAACCCAAGACATAATCACTTACTCTCTCAATATAAAAGATCACGAAGAGGAATTCATGGACAGCATCACAAAATTTGTGAGCTACAACTGTACAATTGGAATTGTCATGCTCCTTTTGACTTACATTTTAGCACTTACGTCTTCAATTACACTTACATCAGACAGGTTCGACTCTAAACTTGAGCACACTGAACTTTAACTACATTTTCCTAGATCTTTAAAATCAGAAAATTGTATTTTGAGAAAATCTTGAACAACTCTGAAGTGAGCAATTTGGTATTGCTCGGGCAAAATTTTTACATAACAGTTTTAGATTTACTTAGACGACGAAAAAATTGATGAGTTAGATTTGACTTAGATGAGAAGCAAATTTGGAGTTGTTGGTTGACCGGATGACGTTATTCGCTCTCAGGTCCCAAATTGGAGTCGTTTCCCAAGAACCCAATCTGTTCGATAAAACCATTTTGGAAAACATCGCGTATGGTCAAAACGACCGTAAAGTTACAGAGAGTGAGGTTATCAAAGCCGCCAAAATGGCCAACATTCACACCTTCATTTCTTCGCTTCTTTTGGTGAGACTGTTTAATTTCTAAACTCCTGGGTTTGAAAGCTTTCATTTAAGGGTTACAATACAAGTTTGAGCGAACGTGGAACCCAGCTCTCTGGTGGTCAAAAACAAAGAATTGCGATCGCTCGTGCGTTAATTAGAAATCCGAAGGTTTTGATGTTGGATGAAGCTACTTCGGCTTTGGATTCTGAGAGCGAAAAGGTCTGTGCTTCGTCGTTTTAAAAATTAATTGAAACGGAAGTTTTCAGGTGGTACAAGAGGCGTTGGATGTGGCCAAGAAAGGAAGGACCTGCATAACCATTGCCCATCGTTTGAGCACAATTCAAGATGCTGATGTCATTTGCGTTATGGACCACGGTCAGGTAGCTGAAATGGAAACCCACTCCGAATTGTTACAGCTGAGAGGAATGTACCACAATCTTCATTCGCAAAGTATTTTTTAAATAAAAATTTTGTCAACGACGTTTTTTAATCTTTAATCCCACTAACCCACCCTGCATGCTATAAAACGAAGTTAACTTATCAAATCCGAACCACGAACATACAGGTAATTTCAGTTGAGAATTTTAGGACAGCGTTTGCTGTTGAAAGTGCAGTGTTTAGTGCAAAAGTGAAGTCTAAAATTGGATCATGAGGATCCACGATGCAAGGTTTGCAAACAACAATTTTTTAAATCCCAAAAAGTCTTCAATTTTGTAAAATCATGGCCCACATTTATTTTTGGACGTCTTTGACCTTGATATAAATTTAAATTTTGTAAATGTCGGAAGTACACGATTTTGCATATTTGGTACCTTCCACGTTTGACCTAATTTTTTAGAGTTTCCCAAAATAGCATGTTCAACCTGTTGCCTACATAAAAAATTGATTATATCATTTTCGTGGACGTTTCATGTGTAATTGCGAAGTACTCAATCATTCAAACCAGAGATACTGGATTCAATCAGTAAAATCTGCTTTTTAATACTTAAGTGCATTGATTCATATAATTAACTTATTTTAGTGCGCCAATACTAAAAAAATTTATTTATTTTCTATGAATTATATTTTTACTTATTAAAGTTATTATAAGTTAATCTAAATAACTACCTATATTTTTTGATAAAAATATTGAATGATTATAATATACTTCTCTTCCGTGGTGTATATATTATTTTTTCTACGATATCAGTAATCAAAAAGAATATTCTTTTATAGTTAAATAAGATCAAAATTATTTTGTTTTGTTGTTGATTTATTATTTCTGTTAATCCCCTAGCAATCCAAAATTTTCAGAAAAATTTTTAAGGACTGTTAATCTTTACAAAATCGACAATTTTCTTCGGTAACTAATAAATAATCGAACTCAGATTTAATAAAAATTCTATATTATTCATTCGAAATAGAGATTGATAAAAATAATTTATTTTCTAATCAGCTATCTCCTTGAAAATCCACAATAAATCCACTCGAACTGAATTATTTGTCACAAATTTACCAATTCATTCGAAATTAAGATTAAAAATATTTCATTTCCCGATTATTCCAGTAAACTGCAGCAGTTAAATGACTCAACAATTTTTCTAATTGTGGTCTGATTAAAAAACAAAAATACAAAAATGGAAAATCTTTGTTAATATTTCATCTTTTTACGGATCTATTTGTTATCTGTTGTTCTGCAATTATTATTATTTATCTATTGATTGTACATTTTATATTTTCTTTAGATCAAAGAATTTAAACAAAAAATTGATTACAAAATTTTGACATTAAAATCAAAAAGGGAAGAAGAAAGTAGGTAAGTTTTTTTATCATCTGTTTGTAGTGGAACTGATGACCGTTTTGAACAATTTTTTATGTAAACAATGACACTTGAAATCAGCAGGTAATGCTTTAAAGATGGCAGACCGCAGAAGTTAAAATGTTAACCGCTCGGCCATTGTGAGGCTGATGTTCTTGTTGACGACTACGTAAATCCTACACTAAATCCTCCCGCCAATTGTAAATAAGCGACTACTGTTCAAAAATTAAATATGCCTTGTAACCAATTTTTAAAAATTGTCTTGTAACTTCTTACGTATAGCTGAAGGGTATTCCATACCTCCCAGACCCCCCGGTTTACCTTCCAAGGTTAGTAACATCCATTTGAGTATTTGGGTACGTCCCAACTTAGATTTTCGTTAATAAATTCATAACCATGAGAGAAATCAAAATGTTTTTAAATATAAAAAAAATTCTCCTTCTTATTCTGAAGACTTTTAGTCTCTTAAATTTTGTTGATATTTTACACCGTTTTTGAGTTATTGAAAAAATTCAAATTAGTTCTACACGAGCTCTCGAGGTTTTAACTGTAACAATGATTTATTGCTTTAAAAAGCGGAGATAAAAGAAAACAAAACAATGTAATGCAGTTAAGTGAAAATTATCGAAAAATTTTCTTCTAGTCTGACGATGTAATTAGAAACGGGTGGGGGGTTATTACACTTTGTCTCCCTTCTTAGTTATAATTAAGTAATAAACAGACGTGACATTTTAAGAATCAAATTTGCGTTGTTATTAATTTTGAAAAGTCGTATTGTTGCTTCTTGTTTGCAGCTGGGGGGTATTTCATACCCCCCAGACCCCCCGGTCTTCCATCCATTTTTACATATCGCTCTTTACAATAGGGAACCCCTAGTCTCTTTAAATTACAGGATGGTTACGCTTCTGTCCATTAAATATTTTATTTTTGACGGAATTGATAAACTTCCCTATTTGAGTAGTACTCAAATTTGACTCAAATGAATGCGACTTTCAGCTTCTTAAATATTTTTGATGTCTTGCATCGTTTTTAAGTTATTATGAAAAACTGAACGATTTCTGTCGTTCTACTCGAGCTCTCTAGGTTTTAACTATAAAAGATATCAATTTTGAAAATTCGTATTGTTGTTTGCGGTTTATATCTGGGTTGTATTCCATACCCCCAGACTCCCTCCCACGGTTCTAAGTAAATTTCTTCATATTTCACGAGGCACCAAGTCTTAAGACTCGAGGTAAATTATAAAAATCCCCGATCTCACTGTCTGTTTTTTGTGCCTGTCTGTCTGTTAGTAACGCAAAACCCACTTTTATGACTGACGTTTATAAACATTATTAGTACGATAAAACCGTCAAGTGTTTTCTAAATTTATGTAATCTATTTCGTAAACCGGAAGACCGAGCAAGTATAAATTTCATGTTTATTTTTATCATAAAATAAAATTAAGCAATTTTGGGGTGTGGTAATGTAACGAGAGGTAACGTAAAATTATTTTAATGCTTTCTTGAAGCTGGGGGGTATTTTATAACCCCCCAGACTCCTATTTTCTCATGCATACTTTTATATTTATATATTATCGCACCTTACAATACAAAACTGTAGCTTTTACCAAATGAGTTCAAAACCGGGGGGTCTGGGGGGTATGGAATACCCCCCAGGCATAATTAATGCTGTTTCAGATGTTATGATTGGTCAAGTTTTTTTCAAATCCACCTGACTAACTTAATTGCAATGTTACTGATAATCACTTTCTTCCTATCTTTTAGAGGCTTTTTCGATTTTTTAAAGTGTGCTAGGTTTCCCAGCCCTCTGTTAGCTACTCCTTTGCTAAATATTGGGATAAAAACAAAGCGGCAACTTGAATGAAATTAACATATTTTGAAGAAAAAAAGTTCAAAACAATGTAATCGTGAACAGTCATTGTCACTCATCCACTTGTTAGATAACAAATTTCTATACATTGCACGTTTTATGTAATATTTTCAAATAGATTTTTTCATATAGGTAGGTACATTGTTTATTTTGGTTTGAACCAGACTTGATAATTTCAAGTTTTAAATTTTTTTTAGAAAATTTAATCCATCGTGTGATCTTTACAATCGTGCAACCAACAAAAATAAAAACGCGGGAAATCCAAAACTTTACTTTTTGTTAGTTTACCTTGCCCCCCCCCCTCGACCACGAATCACATATCGGTTTCTGATTTCTGATCACCCCAGAATCTCTCAAAAAATATTATTTAAGTTTGTAGAGTATTTTTTATTTTAATACAATTTCTATTAGATGTAAAATTATTAGATAAACAATCTACCTGCAGAATAACAGATGACTATCCTTAAAAAGATGAAAAAGTAACAGAGAATGTCACTAACCTAAAGTATAAATTTTTAAAATATACAACACACATTTACGTTTAAATCAATACTTACAATATGACAACGGTGGTAAAAAGAATTTTAATTGGGTAAGCATAAGTTAAGTGCGGCACTCGGGCCGCATATCCTCGACAATGTAGATTACATTTGAACTGGTACTTTTCACACTATAAAAGTTCTTCTAACGCATTTTGAAGTTTTTAAAATTTCATTTTTGTTACGATTCCACGTTAAACTTCAGTTTTTTTATATTCGACATCAAGGCTGAGTCAGAAATTGAGGCTAATATAGAGCTTTTAACTGAGGGATCTATTAAAAACAGCTGATAATTAAGAAATAATGTTAAAGGGTTAGTGAAATTGGTAGATGGTAGAATTGTGGAAAAAGTCACTGACGAGAGAAGTCACAGATGGGTCAGCTGGCAGCTGGCTGTCAGTTAAAAATGTTACTTTAGTAGAAACCTGAAATTTAGATAACAGTTTTGAATGAAGAAGATTCAGTAGGTGGTTAAGGACAAGTCCTGGCCAAGTTTCTTTCTATAGAAGAATTCATTACAAGCAGATAATAAAAAAAGAAAAAGTCGCCTACTTTCTTCTACCTTTCTTCTTCCTTTTTAAATTTTAATGTCAAAATTTTGTACTGTAATCGATTTCATGTTCATATTCTCTAATCTAAAGACACGTAAGTGTTCATCATTTTTGCGCTAATGAGTAAAATTGATTCTATTGTAGGGGGTGTACGCATGCTTGTAAAACAAATCGTTATCACTTTTATCTATTTTTTTTGTAAAAAATTGAGATATAAACTTCTTTAAAGAGCAATCACACGTTAGAGTAATAAATGATAGTAGTAAGAGAGTTTGATCGCGTAAGACGAAAAGGTGAGACGAAAAGTTGCGCTCCTGTTGTTTTCGAGCTTTCTGATTGGCTCTCAGTTTCAAAAGTTATCGTTTTGGAATTTCGAGTGCGGCCACTTCATATAAATAAAATTGCGTGCTTAATAATTTAATATATTTTTTATAAGATAACCGACGCCTTGTTTTTAAAGTGTTGCTGCCATGTCAACTTGTTGATTCTAGTTTCATAATTTATGGGAAAACTGAAAGTTTTCAAAACAAAAAACAGTTCTTCACTACGAATTTTTAAACTTGAAACTTTTTTTTGTTTTCAGCAGCAAAATGAACAAAAAGCCTTCGCTAACAACCCAGGTTTCCCTGGCCAGTGAGAATATGTACAGTGGAACGGGGTAAGTTTTTTAAAAAAAATTTTATTTCGATTTGCAAAATAGCGGACTTTTAAAGTAATCGCGGTTATCATCGCGCAAATCTAATCGCACTTAGTTCATTATTACGTAAAGCTAAAAAAGATAAAACATTATTTTATCAGCATATTTTTTACAGAAAAGAAGTGGAAGAAAATGTAACCAAAGACAAAAATGATGTTAAAGCCGTTCCATTTTACCAAATTGTAAGAAAATTTTTTTAGTATTTTTAAGCTGCCAGCTAAACTGGCTGCAGTTATTTGGCTGACGAAAAAGAGGTGACTTTTGAACAACCACTTTTTGCTTGCTGCAGCTGCAGGATTAACCTGTAGAATTAGTCGTTAGTTACGACTTGTCGTAGCTTGCTGAAAATTAGCTTCCATACAGCTAAAAATTAACTAGTCAAATCTGATTGGGTTATTGTTTTATTTTCCAGTACCGATATTCCAGCGGACAAGACAAACTTTTACTTTTTTTTGGATCACTATGTGCGATAGGAACCGGAGTTTGTCAACCTCTCAGTATTTTAGTTTTCGGAACCCTAACCCAGGACATAATAACGTACGCCCTAGACATAGAAAAAAACGAAGCTGAGTTTATGAACAGCATCACCATGTTTGCGGTTTATAACAGCTCGATTGGAGCAGGGATGTTGATTCTGAGTTACCTCAGCACCGTGCTCTTCAATTACAGTGCCATCAGACAGGTTCGATTCTATAATCCAAAATATCTCCACATTCATGTTCCCTTTTCAGATTTTCCAAATTCGTAAGTTGTACTTCTCCAGCGCTTTAAACCAAGACATCTCTTGGTACGACGTAAACCAAACAGGCGATTACGCCAGTCGCATGTCCGAGTAAGTACGAAATTCCAACGTTTTTTCCTTTTTTTTCAGTTTTTGAAATTTTTAGAGATATGATAAAGCTACAGGACGGCATGGGAGAAAAAGTGGCCATGTTTTTTCACTTCCAAGTTGCTTTTCTAGCGAGCATAATTTTGGCGTTGATTAAGGGATGGAAGTTGGCTCTTATTTGCCTCACTTCCTTGCCCATATCCATGATTGCAATGGGAACAATTGCATTTGTAAGCCAATTCGTAACATCTTGGTTAGTTTTTAAAAACCTGGTTTGCAGATCACCAGCAGAGTAGCAAAAAAGGAAATGGATGCTTATGGTGCAGCTGGTGCGATTGCGGAAGAAGTTTTTAGTGCTATTCGGACGGTTATGGCTTTTGGAGGTCAACATAAAGAAATTGAACGTTACGGGGAGAAATTGGTTTTTGCACGGAATAACAACATCAAGCGTAGTCTTCTGGCAGGAATTGGCTTTGGTTTGCTTTGGTTTTTCATTTACGCAAGCTACGCTCTTGCATTTTGGTATGGTGTTCAGTTGGTCGTCGAAGAACGGGGCAATCCAGACCCAGATTATGATGCTGGAACCATGATTACTGTAACCTTACTTACCTTCAACAAGGTCAACATCTAAAACCACTCATTTCAGGTCTTCTTCAGCGTCATGCAGGGAAGCATGAATTTTGGAATGTCCTCTTCGTATATCGAAGTGTTCGGAATAGCAAAAGGAGCAGCAGCAAAAATTTTTTCAGTGATCGACAACATTCCTGTGATTAACATTTCAAAAAATAACGGGAAAAAACTTGATCAAGTGAAAGGCAACATCGTTTTGAAAGACGTCGTTTTTGATTATCCTTCCAGACCAGACGTTAAAGTAAATCGTCCACTCTTTCTTTTAATTTTTAACTTACCATTTTTTTAAGGTCTTACAAGGAGTCAACTTGACCATTAATTCAGGCGAAACAGTTGCTTTGGTCGGCAGTTCTGGGTGTGGAAAATCCACGGTCATCCAGCTTTTGCAAAGGTTTTACGACCCACTATCCGGACAAATTTATTTGGACGATGAGAAGTTTAACGAATTGGATCTGACTTGGTTAAGAAACAACATTGGAGTTGTCGGTCAAGAGCCGGTTCTTTTTGGAACTACGATTGCGGAAAATATTAGGTACGGAAATTTGAATGCAACTCAAGATGAGATCGAAAGAGCAGCCCAACGAGCAAACGCACACATTTTTATATCTTCGTTGCCGCAAGGCTACGATACTTTGGTGGGAGAACGAGGCGCACAGTTATCTGGAGGTCAAAAACAGCGAATTTCCATTGCTCGGGCTCTTGTTCGTGAGCCTTCCATACTTTTATTGGACGAAGCTACATCAGCACTTGACACTAACAGCGAAGCCAAAGTACAAAATGCACTTGATCATGTAAGAATCTTTTTTTTTCTTCTGTTTAATTTCGCTTCCGAAGGACTAAATATTGAACAAATTTTTAGGCCAGTAAAGGATGCACGACCATTATAGTTGCCCATCGCTTATCGACAATTCGTAACGCTAATAGAATCGTGGTGTTTTCTGCGGGAAAAATAGTGGAAGAAGGAACGCATAAAATGTTGATGGCCAAACAAGGAACGTATTACAATTTAGTCAAAACCCAATCTTCACCAGACGAAGCAGATGAACTTGGTAAGAACATACACCATTGAGGTATTCCTGTACTTCATGTTTTGTTTGCAGACGAAGATCAAACGGATGATATTAAAATGATTGAAGATAAAAAAATGTCGCTTGTAGAAGATGTTATTGATGAGGTAAGGTAGTAATAAAAGCGGAAGAAGTTTTAAATTTAAGGATTTCAGGCGGACCTTTTAATCGAATCAAATGAAACTTCGTCCACATCGTTGTGGGCAATTATGAAAGTAAATGGACCCGAATGGTGGAATATTGTGATTGGATGCTTTACCTCGGTGATCATGGGAGCCGCTATGCCTGCGTTTGCCGTTTTCTTCGGAGAAATTATTGCTGTAAGTTTTGTTCAATTTTTTAGTTCTCAGCATAATTCAGCTTCTTCCAGGTTCTTGGAAGTACGGAATCAGATGAGCAAATTTACAAAAAAACAAATACGTTTTCGCTTGTATTTGTTATAGCTGGACTCATCACTGGAGCTGCCACGTTTCTGCAGGTAATGCAAATTTTATTTCTTATTTTTAGGAAAACCGTCAATAACTTTTCTAGATCTACATGTTTGGTGTTGCTGGAGAAAAACTGACCATGCGGTTACGGAATTTGATGTTTGTTTCCATGCTGACTCAGGAAATTGGTTGGTTTGACAGAAAAGAAAACGCAGTCGGTTCCTTATGCGCAAAACTTTCAAACGAAGCTGCAAGTGTTCAAGGGGTAAGAAGAAATTTTGGACTAATTCAAATCTCATTACTCCAATAATTATTGTAGGCAACTGGCCAAAGAATTGGAACAATTCTCCAAGCCTTATCAACGCTCGTCATTTCAATTTCCCTGTCTATGTACTACGAATGGAGGCTTGCCTTGGTCGCACTTGCGTACACGCCAATTATTTTAGCCGCCATCTTTTTTGAACATCGTCTCGTGCATGTGGAAAACGACGGTCAGCAAAAGTCGTTGGAGAAATCAACAAAGGTAGGTTCTTCCAACTCACATTTTCCAATCCACAATTAACAATTTTTTTAAGATTGCTGTGGAAGCGGTTAGTAGTATAAGAACCGTCGCTTCGTTAGGATGCGAAAACAGTTTTTACCAAAGTTACGTGGCAGAATTACTCCCCATTCATAACACATCCAAAAGAAATACTCACGTGAGAGCCATTGTAATTGGGATTGCTCGCAGTATTATGTTTTTCGCTTTTGCCAATTGTATGTACTATGGAGGCGTTTTGATCAAAAATAAAGAAATGACTTTTGAAAAGGTGTACAAGTAAGTACTTTTCTGATCTTCCAGACCAAGGATACATAATAAACTTTCAGAGTCTCCCAAGCGTTGATAATGGGAACCGTTTCCATTGCGAGCGCTCTGGCATTTGCGCCTAACTTACGCAAAGGTCTAGACGCAGCCGAAAAAATATTCCATCTGTTGAATCGATCCCCGTTGATCAGGGACCACCCCAATTCGATTTCCAAAGAATGGGTAAGTCGATCTTCACTGCTCTTGAAGCATCCCAAAAACAATTTTGCTTTCAGTCCAAAAGTGACATCACATACAAAGAGGTCTGTTTTTCCTATCCCACCAGGCCGACCATACGTGTTTTGAAAGGTTTCAATCTTTCCATATTTGAAGGCCAAACGGTGGCTTTGGTGGGGCCAAGCGGTTGTGGAAAATCCACGGTCCTTCAACTCCTGGAGCGATATTACGACCCGACGGAAGGAGAAGTCAGTGTGGAAGGCGAAGACATTAAAAAGATTAAGTTAGCCACGTTGCGATCTCAGATTGGAGTAGTTTCCCAAGAACCCAACCTATTCGATAAAACCATTGGAGAAAATATTGCGTATGGTCGTAATGACCAGGACGTAAAACAAGCTGAAATTATTGCGGCTGCCAAAAAGGCAAACATTCACAATTTCATTGTGTCACTTCCTTTGGTATGTTCTTCCGTTTCCAAGCAAACATTGGTTAATAAATTTTTTTAAGGGTTACAATACCAGACTGGGTGAACGTGGAACCCAATTGTCCGGTGGTCAAAAACAAAGAATTGCCATAGCTCGTGCCTTAGTTAGAAATCCAAAAGTTTTAATGTTGGATGAAGCGACTTCGGCTTTGGATACCGAGAGCGAAAAGGTTTGGTGTTTATTCCTTCTTTTGTTTTCTTTTGTTTATGCTGATGTTTTAGGTGGTGCAAGAAGCTTTGGAGGTGGCAAAGGAAGGAAGGACTTCTATAACCATCGCTCATCGTTTAACCACCATTCAAGATGCTGATGTTATTTGCGTGGTCAACCAAGGAGTTGTAGCCGAAATGGGAACTCATTCCGAATTATTAAAACAAAAAGGAATCTATTACACGCTACACCGCCTACAGACGAGGCATGGCAATAGCTAGAAATAATTTTTAATGTAATTTAATTTATTTAGTGATAATTAAACTTATTTTTGTGTAACGGATTTCACTCATTGAGGTTTAGAGAACCCGGGCCCATAACCTGTTAAGGTTTTACAAGTTTTTTAAAACAAATGCCTTAATAAACATTTTATTTGACTGTTTCTCGGTTATAAATACATTTTTAACTTAAGCTAAATATCACACGCTTTGACACTCTGTCCTGTCGGCATTTGCCGGCCAATCGCAAACGAAACTTTGCGTGTGGAACGCAGTTCCTTCCCGACAAGAAAATTCCATTGGTTTACCATGTACGCAGCGGTAGTACTGAAAGCGGAACAAGGTTAAAAAAATAAGTGGATTTTGCTAAACTTACCTTGCGACAATCCTTGTGCGGCAAAAAATCTTTATCCGTACAGTCAATTGAACCATCAATTGCGTTATCGTCGTCTTCTTGCAGATTTGCTTCTGTCGTAGTTCTTGGTGTTGTACCTTGCGTAACTACTTTTTCTGTCGTTGTCCTAGGTGTTGTAGTACCTTGCGTAACCACTTTTTCTGTAGTACTCGCACTTGGAGTCCATTGTTCTGAAGAAGGTGTAGAAGGCTTCATTTCTCCACTTTCTGATGGCGTGCTAGGAGGTTTGGCCCACTCGGGCTAAAAAAATGTTGTAGAACAGTTTTTTCACTTAGTTCCACACTTACCCGCTTGGTGGTGGGGATGTTTGATTCTGGAACTGAGTAACCTTTCATGTTTGAGTCCAAAATTTTTATCAAGGCGTTCTTGGGTCCACATAAACCGTGGAAATCATCCATGTCTATTGCCCAGGTCATAGCTCCACCATATCCTTGCGATTTTATATAATCCATTTTAATTTGCACACTTTCAGGATCTTCGTATCCAACCCATTGGTTTCCTTTGTAAGCGTAAGGAACCTTTCCGTGTTCGTCCCATTTCTTGGTCCATCCCGATTCTTTGTTCATAATTTCGGTACAAATCTGAAATAAAAGTAATGTAAGATTATGAAAAATGATGGAAAGTTGAGGGTTACTTCGTAATAGGCTAAGAATCCAGTCGCGTTGGTATATGGTCCAGGATCACCACCACCAGCTTCCTTGTTGATGAACGTTCCTAAGTCGTAATTGTTGTTACTGTTCCCAAGAGTGAAAGTTCTTCCATAAAACGGAATTCCTACCACCAACTTCTTTGGAGAGCAACCATAATTGACCCACAGTTTCAGACCGTCGTTCTAGAAACGAGTCGTTACATTAACCATCATCTTGTCTCGCCCGAAGGAAAAACTACTTACAACGTTTAACTTTTCATACGCCCATTGGTCATGTGGTCGGCTGAAGAGTGCGCTGTGGGTATCAGCAAATCCGGCCCAGTTTCCTCTCAAATCGTACGACATCACGTGAATTGCATCCAACTGTCTAAAAAAATTCCACTGAATCTTTTTTCCCATTTGCAGAGTCTTCATATACTCACTCGCACAGTTCCGGTACGTGATAGCCTTCCTGAAGCCGGAAGTTAGCGATCGGAACCGCCATGGTTATTTCCCAACCTTTTCCAACCGCGTCGAACGATCTTCTCAGTTCTTCAACAAAATACAAGAACTTATCCTTATCGGAGAACTTTCCTCCGCGGTCGGCCGCACCCGGATATTCCCAATCGAGATCGAATCCGTCAAAACTGTACTGATTCATGAAATCTTGCAAAAAATTAGATTTTGATAACCACCGACCTCCCAAAAAGCCTTACCAACTACGCTTCTGATAAACGAGTCTCGTCTAGATTTGACGGCAACCATTTCGGAATACTTTTCACCACCTTCTGCCCAACCTCCAACGGCGATTTGATACTTCACATCCGGGTACTTTGATTTTAAAGCAGTGAAGTTTTTAAATCCGCTTTTAGTAACGTCCAACTGAAAATGATCGTTAGTTTTCACAAAAGAAGTTTTTAGAGTTTGGATTACCTCTGGATCGATGACGAGAACGCTCCAAGATTTATCATTCACTCCGATGAAAGAGTAAACTAAATGGGTGCACAAACTCACGGGGACGTCTTCGATTCCGTAGCGACCTATTCCGGGCCTGTAAACTGCCCAGTTGCTGAAGTAGCAAACTACGCGAGCAGGAGTTGCTTCTGAAAATTTCAAAAGACTGAAACTACCTCGTCAAATAAAATGAAAATAAGGACTTTTTTGTGGGAAATTCAATTCTCTAAGAAATTAAATTGGATTATTAAAATGAAAATTACTTACCACATTGTGCGGCTAATAAAATCGTCCAAAGGGACACTAAAATTGCCTTCATTTTAACTCTTCCACCTAAAACTCAGAAAATATTTTTCTAGCAAATATTCAAATTAACCCCCCATCACAACCTTGCAATAACAAATTTAAAAATAAATCGTTTGTTGCATGCTAATGAAAGGTTCCTTAATTAATTAGAATTTCTAATTTCTGCAATTTGAATAATTCGATTACCTACTTTAAATAATTAATTAAACAAGCTCACCTGATGAAGACAAAATTGTGTTTTGGTTGCTTAAAGGGAGCGCTAATTTGAATGTAGAAAAATATTGGCTTCGCCAAGTTTTATACGCGTGCGGTGGTTGCTGATTTTTTTGTTTATCTTCGGCCAATAACATTTTAAGAGGTTTATTGAAGCTCAATGCCCCATAACTCGATATACAGGAATACAAAACGGCAAATCGTGTCATCTCTTTTCATCTTCATTGGAGAGGACGTTTAAGGAAAAAATCGAACAGTACCATCTTGGTCACATTTAATTTGGACGTGTAATAAATTTTGAATTAACCGTTGCTTGGTGTTGCGATTACATTTAAATTTTCCATTAAAAGTTGGTTTTTTGTAACAATAACAGTTTTTGTAATAATAATTACTTTTAAATTATTCGACAACGGTTGTTTCGCCCATTTCGTGCTATTGTGTAGTCAAAATTTCGGTTAGGTTTTCTTCGACATTTATTAATCGTTGGATACTTTTGGTCCTCATTGTTAAATTTTTCTAGATTTATCTTTAATCTCCCCTGTTAATACAGGATGCGATCAAGAAGTATCCAGACGAAGAGATGCAAAAATTACAAGAAAACATTTGGAAGGTACCCCGTATGTCAGGCAAAATTATGCAATCTGCCCATCAAACTGTAAACCAGTTCCAAGTATTAAAAAAAATTTATTGTCGCATCGAAACTGTCCGCCCGTATCGTGTAGGTGAATCTGTATAAGAATGACACCTTCATTGTACTACTTGAAAATTCTTCTGATGAACGATTATTCTTAATCAATTCCAGGTTCTCTGACCCTTTGAAAATATTTGCTGAGTGAAAAGGTGTGAGACTAAGGGTCGCTGATCTACAAATCCAATTTTAAATATTCGTAGGTACTTATCAATAATTTTATCATGCTTATCGGCTTATCGTACACGCGTGGCATACAACTCACTTTAATACATAGTAGCCTTCATCCAATGGCAATCACGTATGAGTAAACAATACAACCGTTTCAATTAGTTTCTTAATACGTGAAGTAAAAATTAAAAAGCGGCACCCAATATGAGGATTTTGGTGGTAAATGCGTTGGATGTAGCAAATATTGTTTTTGGGAAAAACGTACTTGGGACTGACGCAAACGTCGGAAAATATCGTTCTAAGATCGAAATAAAACCACTAGTGAAATGTTAAACAGCAATCTAAAGTAAAAACTTTGCTAGTCATAGAAATTTTTTTATTGCTATAATAAATTTTCTCAGGCTGTGCGACCTAAAGGCCGCACTAGAGCTGTTTTTAGATTGGTCTTAATTGAACGAACCTATTTTGATTACGATCCTTAGTGTGATTCTAATTTTTAAAGTAAAATTAATACAATAAATAATAATAAACCAGAGTTGTTATTCTTAAGTTTAAAAAACGCACTAAAGACTGACGCAAAGGTCACAAATTTGGGCTAAAATTGTAACAAAAATCTTTTACGTTAAGCATACTTAAATTGATAAACAGGTTTTTTTTATCCTTCAGCTTTTCTTGGCCCCAAAGAGTTGTTAATATTTGAATTATTAAACTGTCAAATGTTCAAGTTTTAATAACAACATTAAATTATGAATTAATCCGCTAATCTTAAATAATTTAGGTATTCAATGTATCTTGCTCGGAGCTTTTCTTAAATTTTGAAGAAAAAAAAATTAAATTTTAAAATGCCAGGTCCTTGACGGAGCCTTTATATGTATACTAGGTGGAAAGCCCCGTCCACGGACGGGTAGCTAGCCGGTGGATCTCTATTTTAGGGGTATTAATTTAAAAAAATCGTTTTCAAACACTAATATAAGCTCACTGGCGTATTCAAAGGGGAGTAATTGGGTAATTCCCCCCCCCCTCTAAGAATTATTATTTGCTTTCCATTTTTCAACAAATAAAGATCAATCTATGTTGAAATTTACATTGCTATAGGTAAATTCCCCCCCCCCCCCCAAGGTAGTTGGCTGGAAACGCCCCTGCATAAGCTCAACCGATGGATTTCTCTTTTAACATTTTTCATTAAAAAAAATAAATCCCTAATACTGACAATTTTAATTGTTTACATTCAAACGTCCTCAAGTTCAAAAATAATAAGGATTATAAAGCTGATTCAATCGGGCGTCTCACCAACGCTGGAAACTCGTTTGGTGTGCAACTCGATCCCAGGGGAGTTGATTTAAAGTTGCTAAAAACTCACGATATCAACCAATCAGAAAGGAGGAGGTAGAAGAGTAGCATGTGCTGCCCGTTTGTTATTGTGAAATACATTTATTGAAAATGTAAAAGTAGAATATTAAATTTTTTGGATGGATAATCTTCGGATTAACCAAGATAAAATTTATATATAAGTGCCTTAGTTGAAACTTACTTGGTATGCAACTCGTTCCCAGGGGAGGTGATTTTAAATTGGTAAAAAATTGGATCATTTAATTAATATAGCTGGCTCAACCACGGACGGGCGTCCCATCGAGGTTGAAAACTTGATTGGTGTGCTACTCGATCCCAGGGAAAGTGATTTTAAGTTGGTATGATTATAACGACGACCAATTAGAGCGCGTTGTGTGTTTTAAAAAAATGACAGGCTCCTACTGCTCCAGCGTGTAATTTTTTTTAAAACACACAGCGCACTCTGATTGGTTGTTGTCGTCGGTCCTACCAACTTAAAATTACTTTACCACTCCGTATAGAAATATATATAACCTTTTCTGAATGGAGTACTAAGGTGATTTTAAGTTGGTACGACCAAAGACAACAACCAATCAAAGTGAAAAATGACACGCTGGAGCAGCAACAGCAGCGTGCTGGTGTTTTATATATGTGATTTTTTGTAGAAAAAAATAATCTGATGTGAACTTTTTTTAGTGTTCTTCACCTAATTTTTCTCCAATAACTTGCAATAGGCGTACAGTATCAAACAATGATTGATACAAAAAAGGTTAATCTTAATAGGCTTAAGACTTTTGGTCTCTTTGATATTTTTGATATCCCACACCGTTTTCGAGTTATTGCAGAAAAACTTTAATGAGTCATACTCGAGCTCCCGTGGTTATAATTGTTTACATTCATAGTAGAAAAAAACCGATTTAGCCTAAATACGCAGATATACAAAAAGTATTAAATTTTTATTAAAAAAAAATTCAATTATTTAATTTTTTTTAGTTTATAAAGTAAACTAATTGTAAAACTAGATTGAGTCATACTCCTCAATGAACGTATGGGGCGGGTATAGGATAGGGTAAGGATAGAAAATGAAAAAAAAAGTCATTTTTGTCAAGAAGGCTAAAAGATAAAACCATTTCCTTTTCTTTCCGGCAGCTGAAAATGCAAAATTAGAATTCTGCGCATCAAAATACGTCATCTACAATGAAAAACACGACTTCAAAATTTTAGTCGGATTTTAATAAAGCGGTAGATTAACCCCTTTGAATTTTTTTTGCCCAAAAATAAATATTATAAAACTATAACTTTCTCAACGGATTCTTATGTATTTTGATGAGAAAATACGTCTGACGCAGTTTATTTTTGACTAAGAATGAAAATTTTACTTTTACGGTCTCATTCGAGTTGTAAAAATTAATTTTTGAATTTTCACTTTTATCAGCAATTTTGAACCATTTCCCTTGCTTTCCGCCAGCTTAAAATGCAAAATTAGAATTCTGTGCATTATTTAAGTATTGGAATGTACGAAAACGTAAAACAGTGTCAGAGGGTATCAAATTGTCTGCAAATAATAATAACATTAATAATATTCTGCAATAAAAAATACTTTTTGGTATTCTCAATTCTAATTTATCACCATATAATTTAACACTAATGAATTATATAATTTTTTTAACAAACTAACCCAAAATGTTTGCGAGACTTCAGTCTTTTTACCTTCTTACCAAAGACCTAACAAAAATATTCAAAAAAAATTATGTGGAGCCCCCTGCGAAAAAATAATTCGGACGCATATGTCTCTCGAATTGTGATTCGGCGATCATCGTTTGACATTCTACTAACTTCGTTAGTGGAAAGTGCACAATGCAAATTATTATCAAGTTTTTCAATGATTAGCAGGTTAAAAATGAAAATTAGTAAATGATTGTTGTACATATGTGCTCTTTACGATAGGTTGCATTTGTTTAATGCTTTTATTTAACCTGAAAATGTTAATAATTAGTGGTAAGTAGTAATTTTGTTTGAATTATTTAATAACCTCACAATATGGCGTCATCGTATATACAACTTAGTAATGTGTGATATTTATAGTAAATTATGTTTTTGTCGTAGGTTTTCATACCGAACGAGTTGAATGGTGGAATGCAAAATTGTACAGCAGCAGTTGCAAAGTGGAGAAGAAACTTAAGCTGTCGCAGCCGTTGAAGATGAAAGGTCAGTTTACTCTTTTTTTTGTCAATCCAGTTTCCACTATCCATTGTGTAGGATTACACTCCTACTAGACTTCCGATTCACAAAGTCTGCACCTGTCATTTTCTTCCAGTCTTATTTTTTTGAGGTGGTATTTCACCGGGCAATGTCCGGTGAACAGCCCCGTAATGAGTCTAATTTCGTTCTTTGTTAGAAGAAGAAGCTTTTTTGCTTCTGCAGTCGAGTACTTGATGAATTTCTTTTCCTGTCTTTGTCCTGGTGTATTTTTTCAGAGGGTTTCTTTGCTCTCTGCCTCCCATTTTTGAACCTCCAGCCCCCTGTGTGCTTTGGTTAGCCCACAGAATGGTTCGGGTCTAGTCGGTTCGTTCTTGAGCCTGATCTAGCTAGTCTATCAGCTATTTATTGATAAAAAATTATTACACACATGTGTATAGTAATTGTCAAAATTCCCTGGCCTTTTTCACAAAAGGTCAGTTTAATCTTCTTTTTTTTTCACCATTTTTTGTACATTACGTTAGTGAAATTTAGTTTTAAGAAGTTTTTGCATGAAACTGCTACGTATTTTCATGAATATGCTACGATATTATTATTTCCTGGAAAGGTCGGCATCTCGAGTAGTTTACTTCTGAATGTTCAGTTCTGAATGAAAATGGTATAACTAATTAGGAAATTTTGTAGAAAAAATTATTTTATTACTACCACATCTTTTAAATAATTTTCGATTTAAGTTAACCACTTAGTTAACTTTGGTTGTAAACTTAAAAGAAATTGAGTTGTTTTTTTTTTGAAATTTTGAATGTTTTAGTTTATGTATGTATATCGTAGTTAGATCGCTCTCACTAAATAAGATGTAACTTGGTCAATTTTCAACATTTTAAGTTGAGATTTGTTTCACATATTTTTGAATATGTATTACTTTGACAAAATGTAAAAAACATAAACCTCGATTTCTTTTAAGTTTACAGTAGTTGTGTTCCTCCATATTAACTTCAGTCTGATATTACTTAAAAGGGTAGCAGTAATAAAGTAATTTTTCCTACAAAATTTGCTTATTTTTAGAAGAGCTTTTCAACAATACCATTTTTGAATTTTGATCTATGGTGCTGTTTAAAATTCTGGAGTTCTGGACATTCAGGAGCAAACTATTCTGGGAAATAATAATATCACCATTTGATTTTTTTATTATGAATTTTGTAATGACATTTTTTGACCCAACTCTCTACGAACTACCTTTTTTGAAAGAAATTCCTGATTCGAGTGGTCTCATTCACCCTGTATACATTGAACATTGCAAACGGTGGTGTAGAAGTTTTTTTTTACTTGTATATATGGGTGCCAACACGTAAAAAACAAAAATGCTAACACAGGAGATCTCGGGAGAACTTTTGGCATTTAAAAAACTTTCAAATTTTAGGACTTTTTTTACTTTTCTGCTTATAACTCCTAAACGGTACATCCTAGTAAAAAAGTTAGGATATAACAAATTAAAAAATATTAAATTTTGCATCGACTGAGGACTGCCACTTAATAATTTAGTCAAGTGGTATGGTCGAAAACCATACATTTCGAAAAAAACGAAAAATATCGATTAAATTATAACTAACCTCCGCTGCCAAATTAAAAACTTGCTCAAAGTGATCTTGATAGTTCATTATAAATTTAAAATCCCGGTTTTTACATGATATGCCTACACTATATTTAATTCTTAAATACACTAATCTGGGGGTGGTACGTCGATGTTTATACCGTAATCACCTGAAATTAAACCGAATTAAACCTGAAATGTTAAAATATATGGGAGAGAACGGAATGGAAGAGTTGAATAACATTTATAATTTGGCATGGGAACAAGGAATAATACCGAAGGATTGGGAAGTCGCAATAATACTACCGATATATAAGAAGGGCGACAATAGAAAATGCGAAAACTATAGAGGTATTTCACTGATATGTGTGGCAGCAAAGGTGTACGAAAGAATACTGGAAGCCAGACTACGGAAAATAATAGAACCAACATTAGAAAAATCTCAAAGTGGCTTCAGAAAAGGTTTCAGTATACACATATTTACAATAAGACAGATAATGGAAAAACAGAGAAGACAAGATGAATGCTCATATGTGTGTTTTGTGGACTTGGATAAAGCATTTGATAGAGTACCTAGAGAACAAATATGGAAGATATTGGAAGAGAGAGGGGTCAAAAAGAACTTGATACGAGCTATACAAAGCATCTACAGGAAGACAACAAACTATGTAAGAACGGGAAATTTGAAACGATGGAGGGGCTGAGGCAGGGTGGTGGGTTGAGCCCTATATTATTTATAGTACCAATGGACGTGGTGATTAAGGAAACAAAGGCAAAGACCAAAAAATTAGTAGTAGGATATCGAAACATGCAAAAAGTGGAGATATCAGAATGTGCATTTGTCGACGACCTGGGGATATTTGCAAACAGTGAACAAAGCCTGCAACGCAACGTTGATATATGGAAGATGGCCTTGGAAAAAAGGGGTATGAAGATAAATGCAGAAAAAACCAAGGTACTGAAATTGTGAAAAATGGAAGGAGAAATGAATATCAAAATAAATGGAAGACAAATTGAACAGGTGAAGCAATTCAAGTACTTGGGCATAATCATTGATGAAAATGGAAGTTACGAAGCTGAAATAAACAGTAGAGTGAATTCGGCAGCGAATTTATATTATGCATTAGGTAAAACAATTGTAAACAAAAAAGAAATTTCCAGGAGAACAAAAATTACTGTATACGAAACTATCTACCTACCGACACTAACATTTGGATGTGAGTCATGGAACTTGACACAAAGGATGAAAAGTAAAATTCAAGCATCAGAGATGAAATATTTGAGGAGAGTGGAGGGAGTAACGAAAATGGATAGAATCAGAAATGAAGAAATAAGAAATAGACTTGAAGTGGAACCAGCAATGGGAAGGGTAAAAGATAGTCAGCTGAGATGGTTTGGACATCTGAATCGGATGGAGGGAGATATGCCAGTGAGAAATGTATGGCAGGCAAAACCAGCAAGAAAAAGAACAAGAGGAAGACCAATGAAAACTTGGAACGACAATGTTGGACAGATCCTGAAAGAGAGGGGGAAAACCTGGTATGAGGCAGGACAATTAGCGTTAGAGAGAAAAGAGTGGCAAAAATTTGTGAATAGAGGAACTTTAGAAGAGAGATGGAAACCTCAACACCTTCGGGTAACATGAGGACTTATGATTTTGAATTAATTGAAATACACTAATCTTAGTACCAACATATGAACTTGTTCTGTCGAGCTTTGTACAATATTAAGTTGTACCAAGTTGACAGGAAGGTTAAAACTAACAGCTGTGTACAAATGGGTTGTACAGATCGCGAACAGTACAAATCTCGTAATACCAAGTCCGGTAAATCGCACTTCGTACAAAGTAGCCCGTACACTTCGCGCTCGGTACAAAAATCACTGTACAGAGAGCGAACTGTACAATTTCGGGCTCGGTACGTAACATGCAATTTCCAATTTTTGGGTTTTTTATTTGATTTAATAACTTATAAAATGAGATGCCGCTCTTGAATTTTAGCGACGAAGAATTAAATTTGCCCCTTGCAATTTGTAATTTTCTTTAGTCTTGTGTATATTTTATCGAGGAACGATCGTCATATCGTGCTAAAATAACCCCCCCAGCCCCCCACCCGGATTGTATTTTTGCGTGACTGCATTTTTTGTGGCAATATTAACACCGAAAACGCGATTGTGATGCGAAAATTATTAAGTTAGCTTTGGTAAGGCATTAATTCACCCTCTTCTCTGGTATTTCCATTATAAAAAGTTTCGAGAACGCAAATGTGAACCTGCAAATCCACTAAGAGTGGATATAATGGATTAAAAGGGAGAGGCTAGAGTTACGGTTAACGTAACTTTTAGGAAGTGCTTAAAGTTACGGCAAACCTCCCCTCCACTCTTTTTTGACATTTCTATGTTTACGGTTACGGTGATTTTGGCAACCATTAAAGCTTGGTTACGGTTAGGTCTAACATCGTTTTTGAGGTTATGATTTTGCAAATATTTTAAGTTAATGGAGCAAATATTTTAAATTGATGTTTTCCTGTATAATAATATTATTTGACTATTATGTATGTTGGTTAACCACGGACTTCTTCTTTTATTTAAGAAGTCCGTGTAGTTAACGTAACTTCTAGGCAGTGGCTAAGTTACGGCAAAAAATTGGTTAAATTACGGTAGACACAGGCGTAACTTTCTTTGCAATTTTACGGCAGAAATGTTTGAAGTGTAATCAATTATTGAAGTTTATGCGAGTGAATTTCACATATTTTCTATTTACGATATTTTCTGTTTTCAACGAAAAAAATTGTCAACTATGAAAGCATAGACCATAATCATTTTTATAGAAACATTATAAATTCAAATTATTATCTGTACCTGTATTATATAAAAGAAATAAATTATTTTATATCTTAATAAAATTATTAAATTACTTTCTTTCTTAATAAAATCTTTAATTATTAAAGTAAAATCTTAAAATAAAATAGAAAGGTGTGTACACAGTAACAACGAAGTAGTACGCACCCTTTGCATTAGTTTAAGACTGTAAATACTATAAAATTACGGTGTAATTAATTATTATTAATTATAATTAATCGTTTAATCAATAATTATATTATCTAATGGGATTCTCAAATAAAATGTAATACTAAGAGAAGGTGAGATAGGTTTACATCAGCGGTCGGCAACCCGCGTCCCGCGAGGCGTCTTGGTGCGGCCCGCGAGACTCCACAAATGACGTTTTAAAAATAAAACAGTAATTCATGATAATCGCAATTTTATAACAATGAAAATATAAAAAAAACACAGCTACAGATCACCTGTAAGCTATATAATCGCTAAAAAAAAGTTAAATCATAAATTTAACGTTTTAAATTTATATAAAATTAACGTTTAGTTACGGAATAAAAAATAAGGAATAAGAAGTTGACCAACTTTTGAAGTTTAATTTAAATTTAAAAAATGCTCTCCACTTTTACAATAATTTGTAATATTTTTACAATAAATTGTAATTTTACAATATTTACAAAATCATAACCTTAAGCTTTAATAGTTGCCGTAACCACCGTAACCGTAAACATAGAAATGTAAAAAAAAGTGGAGGGGAGGTTTGTCGTAACTTTAAGCACTTCCTAAAAGTTACGTTAACCGTAACTGTAGCCTCTCCCGGATTAAAAACAAGTAAGTCCTATTACTTTGAATTTTACATCATTATTTAACTTCTACGAGTTAATAAAATAATATTTTTGTAATATTAAAAAAAAACGAGTGGATGTGAATCGGATGTGGTTGTTCGGCCTTCGGCCTCACTGGATGAGAGATGTGGCCATCACATGACTTTACCATACAATAATCTTGTGGTACGATATTATGTCTTGCACACTAATTTAATACAGTTTACAAAAACGTAGTTAACGATTTTGGCCGCTCCCTATGATTTGGTGCCCATGTGCGAAAATTTTATCGGCTGTCACTTTCCAAGGATCATTCCTTTTATCGATAACTCGATGTTATAAATTTTTCTTTCGGTAAGTGGATTTATCTAGACAGTTGCCCATAACATCACTTGCGACATTATTAGGTGTCGCCCTCTACCGACCCAGTACCAAACATACTCATCGCGTCACTAATTTACTCCCAATCTCACGTTCCCGTGGACCGATAGAATATCGTTAATGCGCGACATCATACGATGGTGAATCGAGTCACTTTCCAAAGATCATTCCTTTTATCGATAACTCGATGGCAAGATTTGATGCTATTATTTTGTAGCTGTAGCTGACACTTGGCATCTGCGGAGCAGATGCGGGCGATAGCCCGCTTATCTCCTTCATCTGGTTTTGAGACCTGACGTTGAGAATTTTATACAGGGATTTCAAACCCGAGGAGCGGCGTCGAGCCGGTGTCTTGTTTATTATTGCGCTATAAGGTAAGCACTGCGGGGCCGGAGGCTAACGTCGAATTGTCCACGCGTGCACGCACGCGTGAGATAATCCCCGTGCCCGCGGCGGCGCGATGTGCTTACCTTGGGCCCCTTCTACAATAACAGAGCCTCAGTCGCGCCGTTGCTACAGCGTTTTTATTAAAATATAAAAAAAAAATTTTTTTACAATTTACAAAGTCAACAATAATCTAACAATAGGCGCTGAAAAAAAAATTAAAAACACAAGCTGAAAAAGAAGAAGATTAATTGGACAGGACAATGACGGATATTTGTAACCTCCCCGAGGCAGCGTGAACACTCCTCACTGGAACACGTCGTTCTCGGAGTCAGTATCTGAATACGTGACGTCTGGGGCTGCGGTCGTTTTTCATTGGTCAGCCCATTGGCGTTCCAATAAACGACTTTTAGGGCTGCGGGAAAAGTTGTCGTCATGAGATTTTAGAAGTGATGGCGTGAGCTGGAGGACAGGAAAGAAGTTAGTCGGACCTGGCGAAATGGCTGAGGGTTTTCTGGATCTCCTCGGAGGACATTCCGAACCTGACGAGCTCCAAAGTAACCCTGGCTATTTCTTGCTTGGAAGCGGTGAATCTACCGTTGTCGTCGGCAGGAAGATTATTAGAAGGCTTGTCTTTTTTGGGAGCCTCAGATACATTCTGGGGAGAAGCTGGTTGGGTGAGTTTTGACCTGGTCACCTGGACGTTCTGGGAGAGAGCTGATTGGGTGGGGTTTGACCGGGCCACCTGAGCGTAAGAACGTTCATTGGTGACCGGTTTGTACCGTCTTGCCTGGTTGTTGAGGGGAACTGGTCGAAAGAGAGCTTGCGCTCTCCACATTTTAGGATATGACTTGCAGCCCTGGTAGCTAGCTGGGTGGTCACCACCACAGTTAGTGCAGGTAGCCGTACCCTTGGGCCTGGTGCACTCGGCTGTCCAGTGCTGGCCTGGACATTTTACACACCGGGGTGTGGCCTTGCAGCAGCTCTGAGCGTGGCCGAAAGATTGACAGCGGTGACATTGCCCAATCTTGGTTTTTGCGTGGGGGACTTCTATTTTGACGCAAATGTCATGGACCCTATCCTCGTTGAAAATATTGGCGTAGGTCATGGTTTTGGGCATAGTGACCATGATGAGGGGAAGGGGTCTTCTGCCCCGACTGCTCCTCATTCTGCCTACCGTGCAGTCGTATCCCTTTGAAATGAGGTCCTCTTGGACCTCTTTAACATCGATGTTGATGGGGATGCCCCTAATGACCGCTTTTAGGGGCTTTTCCTCTCTCAATTGGTGGAAGTACCATCCACCTTCTTCGGGAGTAAGAACTTCCTCGAAGTACTTGTATATGGCCCTGTAGTCGTTTTCGCTGGCGGGAGTGATGCTCAGTCCGCCAGCGAGTAGTTTAGCCTTTGTGAAACGAATCCCCCGCCTCACGAATTCGCTCTTTATGCTGCTCCACTTAGCAGTATCCCTTAGAACTAGTGGAGGGATTCTGGTCTTAAGTGGAACGGCCAAAGGGGACTCTCGACGGGACGTCTGGTTAGGGGCTGGGGAAGTATTACGTGATATGTCTGTATTGGGGGGATTTGAGGGGAGTGATTGGCCGGGTAGTTCATGCTCTTCCGATTGGCTGGTCTGCTCGTCTACCAACATTGGTTGGGTGTCGAGCACACCCGCCAATTGGGAGCTAATAAAGTCCTCTAATGGAGGGAGGTTAACAAGATTATCCGTCTGGTTAGTACTTACCTGTGCTTCGTTAGTCGGCTTCTTTTTCTTTGAAGATCTATCTCGGCTTCCTGACATACTGCTTGAGGCAGGTCTCGTCTTTCTTTGTTGCAGCTTGCGCCTACTTTCTCGGTCGCGCTTTCTCTCCACATCTTTTGGCCCATCCTGCACTTTTGATTGGCTGGACTTGGTCTTTCCTGAGTGGTTCGCCGGTAATATCGGTTCCTCCTTATCCGGCTCTTCGGTGGACATCGTGGCTTCTTCACTTTGCACGGTTACAGGGTTGCTCGAAACAACCTTTTTTCCTTTAATCGTGCTCTGCCTTTTGGCCTCGAACTTTTCCAGGCTCGAGGTGATCAGGTTCTTGTAACCCATCAGCTTCTTATGAGTGCTGATGGCGTCATCGTAAACCGCCTTTACCCTTTGGTAAGAGCGGCTATCCGGTCTTTCGCCTAAACTTTGATAAAACGCCTTCGTCGGGCTCGATCCATACGCGTCTAATTCTTTCTTCGTGTTGGCTGCCAAATTGGCCTGCTCCAATAGGGAAGCTTCCAAATGGGCTAGCATGCGCTGGAGTTCCACTTCGGTTAATTCCGATAACTTCTTGGAGCTTGACATATTCTTCGATGACAGTTTGAGTCTTGGCAGGGAATCTATCTATCTTCTTTGACTATTTTTTTCGATCTGGTTGCTATTATTTTTCGGTGAGTGGATTTATCTGGACAGTTGCCCATAACATAACTTGCGACATTATTAGGTGTCGCCCTCTACCGACCACAGTACCAAACATACTCATCGCGTCACTAATTTATCCCAATCTCACGTTTCCGTGGACCGATTTTAACCAAAATCTAATCAAATCTAAGTTTCAATATAAAAGTACTAAATATAAAATTTGGTTGAGAAATTCCTATTAGTTTGGGCGCTAGAGCGCACACAAAATTAAGTGACATACAGACACACAGACATTTCTTGATGTTGGGTCTCTTTCAACTCGTTAGACCTCAAGGAATATAAATCCGTGAAAATCTGAAAAAAAAATTTTTTTCGATTACATAACTTTCCCATTCGGTATGGTAAAGTAATTATGTGGAGCGTCCTGTAAAAAAATAAATCGGACGTCTATGTCTCTCGAATCTTAATTCTTGATTGTGATTCGTCAATCGTCTGTGGCATGTTGCAAACTTCGTTACTATGCAGTGCACGACAAGTCGATTTTATAAAGTTTTTCAATAATTAGCAGATTAAAAATAAAAATTAGTAGATGATTCGTTTACATAATGTGCTTATATATTAGGTTGCAATTGTTTAATGCTTTTATTCAACCTGAAAATGTTAATAATTAGTGGTACGTGGTAATTTTGTATAAACGATTTTATAACCTCACAATATGGCGTCAACGTATAAACGACTTACTAATTTTAATTTAGATGGATTTAATGTGTGATATTTATAGTAAATTATGTATTTGTTTTAGGTTTTTGTGCCGAACGAGTTGAATGGTGGAATGCAAAATTGTACAGCGACAATTGCAAAGTTGAGAAGAAACCTAAGCTGTCGCAGCAGTTTAAAACGAAAGGTCAGTTTGCTCTTTTTTGGCAATTCAGTTTCCACTATCCGTTGTATATTATTAGTGTAATTTACTTTTTCTCTATCAAAACCAGATTGTGAGTAATGCAAGTTTTATCTTGTGAAAACTCCCCATATAGGAATGCAAATTTAATGAATTTGGTCACTGGCGTTATTTGACGCTCATTTTATCAAGTAATATTTAATGTTTTTCATTTATATTAAATATTATTGTTTAAAGATGGCTAGGGCTGAGAAGAACCGGCAAGGAGAAATATCAACGCAGTACATGCGGGGGAGAACGTGCCGGTGTCGACCGGTAAATGGACTGAAGGAATTTTCGTAACTGCGCATTATCACGTGCGGGTTCTTCTTAGCCTGAGCCAACTTTAACTTTGGGGGTTATTGTTGCTTTGACGATTAATTTAAATTTTTCAAAGGAAGTGAAAAAATTCGCTAGTCAAATCGGAAGGGGTTTTAGCATTTTTGCCTAAAGCAACTTACCTTTTCGTTCCCAACTTTGGATTTTTAATTTGTTGCACTTTTTCTAACAAATAAAATTTGGACAGCCACAACTGGACATTTACCCAGATCTGCCATTAATTTGATTTCCACAAACACATAGATCCTTCAGTTCCTCTAAGAGCTATGTAACATACGAAAATTATAAGTTCCCCCAAGTTTATAAATTTGGATGATACTCAAAATCAAGTACACTTTCCATCCCTGGTGTTTGCAAGTTGAGTTGGATCAGAAGAAATTTTGAATGAACTAATGCGTGTCTTTTCTACTTTGCAGATTTGGAACATCTAAGAGTCATTCAAAGAGATGAGGTTTGAAGGAAAACTTGGCGTAACGAGAAGAAGAGAAACATAAATTGAGGCGGAGTTCTGCAAGAGCGCTGTTGCATTATTTTTAAAGGAAATGTAAGTGTTTTAGTTTTTTGCCCTTAATAAGCAGTTTGCCATTGAAATTAAAAAGCTTGTACTTCATCCTGCAATTACGCAACGGTTAATGAGATTTTCGTCATCTTCCGCTTCAGATAGGTACAAATTTGTAAACGAGAACTTTTTGAGAACAAAATTTTAAATTTATATTGGAATGTAAATATTAGATATTTCAAGAGTTCAAAATAATTTTCGCTTTTTGTTGTAATTTGATCGACCGCATTAGAGGCTCAGGGGTTGAAAAACCTACCCTTAGATGAAAATCAGAAGTAAATTTCATGTACCGATGAAATTTGGTGTATTTGTTCATGATAGTATTTGAAACATAGTACTAAATTGAAATGAAAAATTTAAGAAGAACGCGTATCAAACAACATATGTTTTTATCACATTAAAAATGTCAAAGTTTGTGCCAAATAATGAGCATTTGCGGACTTCATTACAATGTTGTACCTAATGTTGCTTCAAGCACAGGAGAGGAAGCCTTTGTTTACATGGAATTGTAACGATTATGAAAAATGGATTTATTTTGGGTATCCTAATGGCAAAAAATCATGGGTTGATGCAGGCCCACCATCAACATCACTGCAAAACCAAATCGATTTCGATAGAAGAGAATGTTTTCTATTTTGTATGATCAGAGAGGTGTGCTGTACCTTGAATTCTTAAAAGGTAGTGAAACCTTTTAATGCTGATCGCTAACAGACAAAAAATGATCAATTTGAACCATGCTTTGATCGAAAAAGCGACCAGAATGGGCTAGAAGACACAGCAAGGTATTTTTTGCTCTATGACAACGCCCCATCACACAAAGCAAAACCGGTTCGGGATATGTTGAAATCACTTGGCTGAAATTTGTTACCCCACCAGCTTTATTTACCAGACAACGAGACACGCATTTACGGCCCAGAACAGGAAAACAACCGAGGAAGGGCAAAATTGCGTATAAATGGTTTTCTTCCAAGGATGAACAGCTTTTTTTTTGAGATGGGGTTTCCCCAAATTGATGGGGAAAATGTGTAGCTAGCGATGTAAAATACTTTAAATGAATCGCTTTTAGTTTTTATCCGAAAATAAGAAGTTTTGAGTGACGTAACGGACCGCCGCTCTCAAACGTGTAGTTGATGATGATGAATCAGAAGATTTTGTTTCATTAAATAAACCTGGAAAATAATTTAATACACCTTATAACCGTATATCCTATGTGTGGCTTGTCCTCAATATTAACAAATTATTCTGTTAAAATTCTGTTCTGTTTCAAAATTATATAAATAACAAAACTTTTACAAAATCATTATATATAATAATTTGTTCCAGTCTTCCCCCTTAATAAATTATCGGATGGTACATCACTACACAAAATTGGAAAGCTGCAATTGAAAAATATTCCAACCGTAGCATGGGAAGATAAAACGAAAAAACACCACGCTTGAGGACCACAGCAGCCTTAGCAAATTTATCACAGGTTAGTTGCATGATTATTTTAAAAAAGTTTAAGTTTCTTCCTGCAGTATAATCTTTACCCAAATTCTTCAGATGATTTTATAATTGTAAAACCGCGAGTCCTCTCCTGTAATTTCTCTCTCTCAAAAAATAAGTTTGCTCTTTGTAATTGGTAATTTCTAATAAAGTAGCCGAGGAATGGATTTCAAGAAATTCTTGAAAACGGTATCAAGAAGCCTAAGTTTGAAATTACGAGGTAGGGAAGTTTTCAAAAAAAAAAATTCACGAAAAAATTTTTTTATTCGAAATTTTTACCAATATATTTCTCATCCTTAATTTTGCAATTTCAAATTTGGATTCTAGTTGTACCGTGAACATTGAAGAACGTTATTTCACAAAGTCGGTATGCTAAAAATTTTTTATATTTTATATTTTTTATATAACAACGCAAATGGGCCGACATTTCTTTCTATTTATTTTGTTTAATTAAAAAATATTTTTTTATTTTTTTTGCACAAATAAAGCTGTTCTCAAAAGTACGTTTAAAGACAAAAAAACATAAAAAAAACTGTTTGATTAGTCAATTTGTGAAATAGTTATGATCGTTTGAAGAAGAAAAACATCACTTTTTCTAAAAAATTTGAAAAAATTCAGAGAACTGTTTTTGGTGGGATAGTGTAATATGTAAAAATTTCAGGCAAATCAAAAGGGGTCGGGTTCAAAAGTAGTCGATTTGGTGTGGAATGCCCCATATACAAGTTAAAAAAATAAAATCTGCAATGTTCAATGCAGATATCAACTGACTTATTGGCAGGGATGGGCGAAATATATTTGGATATTGTAATTCTAATATGAAAAAATTGAAATTGTCTACCCGTGATTTCACATTTAGAGTAGAAAATGCAAAACATTTTGGATTTTTTTTATTTAAATTTAAAATATGAAATATAATACATGAGACTGTGAACCTTATTTTGAAGAAAAAATTTAAAATTATCTACTAATTAAATTTCTTCAAAAATTTACCAACTGCAAACAAAAAGTAAATAAGAAATTGAAAAAATTTGGATAATCGTTCCAGTATCCCCTCACCAGCCGCCACTGCTTATAACTCATTTTTAAAAAATGATCCAATGGATCCCTAAAGAAACCTAACTGTTACATTTTAGCGACAATTAGCGGATTTAATTTTTAACGTGAAATTCTCGACAATCTTGAGGGTTTAAGGAATAGAAGAAAGTCGGGCTGAAGGGGGTGTAATAAAACCAAACAAACGGTTACGTCGACCAGTTTTGAATTTAATCAATTCTTCCTCAGGACTCGTAACCCTCATAATAATGGAAATGTTTGAATTATAAAAAAGATGGTGAATGGCACGAGTTGTTCAAAAATTTAATGCCAACTACAAAAGTCATTGTGTAAAACCTAAAAATGAAAATTTCTACAGCAATTTTCCTGGTTACTGTCACAAATACAAAACCCAAATAAAAAAAATATAAGAGGTTTTATGTTTCCTCTAATATAAGAGGAAAATTGCTGTACAAATTTTCCTTTTTAGATTTTTGATAATGATTTTTCTAGTTGGCATTAAATTTTTGAAGAACCTCTGCCATTCACCATCTTTTTTGTAATTCAAACATTTCCATCTGGGTTACAGGTCCTGAGTTACGGGTACTCGTTTGTTTGGTTTTATTGCATCCCTCTACAGCCCGAGATTCTCCTATTTCTTACAACATTTTTGGAGTGAGAAAATTCTTGTCGCTTGAGGGTTTACATTAAATTAAACTTGCCCTTTGTTATGTTAATTTAAGGTCTTTTGGTTTCATAATTGTAAAAAAACGCGAACTCTATCCTTTTTGACCTGTACTTTGGCGGAGAGAAAATTAAATTTGTTTCTTTTCTGCAATTTGTAGTTTTCATCAAAAGGTGTCTTTTAACATTCATATTTTTATCAATTTTCTATTTAAATCGTTTCAGCTAAAATTTCAATATTTTTTTTTTTATATCTTCTCAACTATAAATTACAAGTCACGTGTTTTTCCAAATTATTATTATTACATATTCGTTACAATAATATACATAATTTAGCTTTAATTTAACGGATTTCATAACATAAAATAACTTTAGATCAACCCCCAATGGGGTATTCTCATTCATACCACAAAAAATAGGTATACATTTCTTAAATTTTATTATATGTCGTAAAATATTACTGACGAGAATATTTTTTGCGTTACATTTACTAAGATTTGAACTGACATCATGATAATCCCTCCCGAGTTTATAAGTTTGGCTTGATAGCCAAAATCAAGTCAACTTTTCTATCCCTGCTGCATGCAAGTCGAGTTGAATCAGAATTAATGTCATCTGGACTAATGTGTATATTTTCTACTTTGCAGATTTAAAACATCCAAGAGCTATCGAAGGAGGATCTTGGAAGCTGGACAGAGTTACTTGTTTTAAAAAGATGCTTGCTGACGAATGAAATGTTTTAATTGGAAAACTTGGACCATCGAGATGCAAATGAGAAAACATAAATTAAGGCGGAGTTGTGCAAGAGAGCTGTTAAAGAAAAGGTAAATTATATTTTATTCCTTTAAAATAATTAGTTTTCCGTTGAAATTAAAAAGCATGAATCGATCATGTTACGCATTATTTGTGGATTTGTTTTTACAGGTTGGTTACAGCGACACCTTAAATATTAAATAATAAACTTGCCAATTTTTAAATAAGATGCAAATTATTTTGTGTTTAAAATACGTAATATTATGTGTTTGTTATAGATTTTCATAGCGAAAAAGGTGGATTGCGAAGTGCACAATTTTACAACGGCAATTGGAAAATTGCTGAAACAAAAGGTTAGTTTAGTCTTTTTTGTTCAATCCATTTTCCAATATCTTTTTTTAGTCACTTTAGAGTAATTTAGATTTCTTCTTATAAAAACAAACGTGACCTGTGACGCGGAAAGGTACTTAAACTCGAAAAAATCAATTTTTTGTTTTTTGCAGTTTCCGAAACTGCATGTTTTCTTTTTTGTATAACGGCGTAAACAAAAAATTTGTTTGCCGTTTCTTTATTTATTTTAAATAGTCGTAAAAAAAATTTCTCACTATCTATGCTTTTCGAATAATCTTGCTTACGTAGAGAAGGTAGTAATATCCAACGTTGAACCCCCTCATTACAAAGGACCTAGGGGACTCTTCTAATAAGTTTTAGTTTACTCGCAGTTTCTTTGTTTTGTGCGTGTCTAATAAGTTGTGATGGTATTATGAAAACTTAAAGGTGAAGAAAGAGTTAAATGGAAGTGTAAAAGATGCTTTTAGACTATTGTCAAGGTAAGCTTGGTTGATTTTAAATAATTTTGATGTAAATTTGAAAAAAATAAAAAATGAAGTTGTTTTTATTACGAAACCCATTCCTGATTTTATTATATTATTGTTATATTGTTGAGAAGTGAAGAGATGCGGCAGTTTTTATTTTACTCTGGAGGAACTACGTGATAGTTGAAAATTATTTAGGAAAGCTTATCTGAAGTGTCAAAGTGGTGCTTGTAGCCGTCAATGCTTTCAGAGTCACGGTCATCTACCCATCAAGCAGAAGCTGATTTTAGAGCGACCGCACTAGGGAGTAATCCACGCCTCAACCTGGACCTTCAAATGCACTCGTTTTACCAGCAAATATTATTATATTAAATATATTTTATCATATAATTATAAAAGAATACAGAACAGCATGGAGGGAACATCTGGATAGAATGGAAGACGATGGAATGGAATGGCCAAGGAAGCTGTTCTTATATAAGCCTAGAGGAAGAAGATCCATAGACCGTCCCAGGAAGAGGTGGCGAGATCAATTTTGAGTGATGCAACCGACCACTGGTGTCAAAAGTGTAGTTGATGATGGTGATATTTTATGATTATGTCTGTAATTATATAATAGTACCTCGTTAATTTTCATATTTTAATTTAAACTAGCCGTAATCGAAGAAAAACAAAGAGGGGTTCCATATTACTATCTTCTTCTCTATCTTTCCTCGTGACAGGTCATATTTTATGCCATAAATAAGTTTTTATTATAAATCGAAAAAAATCGCCATGTAAGAATTCAAATGAAACTTTTGCGTTTTTGCTTCTCATAATTTATTGTCAAATTGCAACTGCAGTTTAGGTAGACCATCGTTACTCGAAAAAATCCTCAACTCAACCTACAAACTTAGATTAGGAATTTGTCATTTTCTTGCGACTTCTCCACAAAAAACGTGTACCTATTAATTTTTCTTTTTCTATTACTCTGATAATTTTATAATTGTGTTATTGTTCTCTACACTACTATTCCATCTCTAGTGGCTAGGACAGCATCAACGGCGTAGGATGTCCGGAAAACCATAGATTTCTTTATTTTTGTTACTAGTGCATTTTTTAGGTTGCCTCAATAATTTACGTCAACATTGAGATGTTTACCAATCGCAGGTGAATCGATGATTCTTGTTTAATTATTGCAGCTTTTGTTATTTTTAGCTTTACACATGAAGTCCAGTTTCAACAATGAATCATCAATATTCCACAAGTTCCAAAGAAACGGAGATGTTGCATCGAAAAGATTGTGGTGGTAGTGTAAGTTGAAAGGCAATTACTGTATTTTTAAATTTTACTTGATGTTTTTGCAATCAATTTTACCCAAGTTTTTTGTTTCCTAGATGCGCGATTTGTTGTTTTAGAAGTTGCCTTCGGATGGCAACTCATGTGTATTTTTTAGTTTTTTTATTTTGATTTGATTGTCCCAGGGTATCCCTTCAAGATATCCTGGATTTTACTTACTTTGTTATGTATTTGTGTGTCTCCTATATGGACTTTTGGAGTCATGAACCCCACCTTTTATTGGGTTCAGATATTGTCATCAGAAGACAACTCGTCAAAAAAATAAATTACGCATGTAGGAAACTGCCCAGCACAGACATAACGCGTCTGTAAAATTGACTGCAAATACACATTTACAAGAGATATCATAAAGGAAAATTAAATACAGTAACTTCCTCTCAACTTCCCTTTCCACCACAATCGTTTCGATTCAATATCTCTATTCTTTAGGAACCCCTAGAATATTAATGCTTCATCGTTCAAACAGAGTTCCAGGTACAGTGGGGCCCGCTTAATGTGATCACATCGGGACTTGGGGTTTTTGATAACAATAACCGATTGATACCAATAAACAAAAAAAAATTTTATTGCTTATTTATTAATATGTACTACATCTACAATAATTAATTAATAATAGTTACTCATTGTGAAGTTTTTTATAGCTCTGTTCGTTTGTCAAGCACTAACTTGAACCATTGCTTGAACTGAACACGTTTTTATGACGTCACTATACAACTTTGTGCAGGATTATTTTGCACTTACTTGCTCGGTTCAGGTTAGTTCATACAAACGAACAGAGCTTATGTATTTAAACGACGGAGTTCATAATAAACATAAAAATGTAATATGATATCACATATTATGTGACGGTGATAGAAAGTCTTTGAAAAAAATGAACCATAGGCAGACTTTCTTGCTAACACCTGACTTTTTAAATTATGTGGGTGACTTATGCATAATATAAAAAAATGCATGTAACTGAAATTCAACTCCTTTGCTTGTGGGAGAAAATAATCTTAAGAATAATATGATAACATTAACCGAATTATGATAACTAAAAGCGACGTTTTTTGTGTGTAATAATATATGTCCGGTCCGTTCCTGGCAAAAGTGATAACAATATCCGAATGATAACATTAACCGCGATCACATTAAGCGGGCCCCACTGTATAAAGATTACAATAATTAAACAAGAATTAATTCACCAGCGAACGGTAACATCACAATGTCGATGTAAATTATTGAGGCAAGCTAAATGCGCTTCTAACAAAAATAAAGAAATTAATGGTTTTCCGGCCATCCTACGCCGTTGATGCTGTTCTAGCCACTAGAGGTGGAATTGTGCTGTACGTTCAAGCTACCGTTGCGACAGAGGAGTCCCTCGATGTCGGAATGATAACACATCTTCCCATAGATAGACACCCCATAAATACAAAACCGAAAATGGCAGACATTTTACTGGTCGGATAAAAAAGTAATTCGCGTTTTCAAATTTTAACAAGTCATAGGGCAGCGCGGAAACCAAGGGGTGGTAAACAGGTATCCGTTAAGCTGAATTCACATAGAAGATTGTATTTGGATGGTAGAATCGTGAATTGCTGATAGGTTTGAAAATAATCAATCAAGGTTGGTAATCTTACGTTTTCGAACCTATCAGCAGTGTCGGATTCTACCATCCAAATACAATACCCTATTTGAATGCCACTTTACTGGTACACTCCCTCTAGATCTAAACATTATGCACCTCATTCCATCGTCTGACGACAGCGGTAATTTTTCAAAACACGTTGCCCCCTTCTCGCACACGGCTGTGTATTGGATAAATATAAAAAACATACTGACAAAGTAATGAAAAACAGATATGTTTTATCAAAAATTATAAATTATATTCAAGTAAAAAATTAATTAATGTTTAACAAATTTTGGTAGTAAAATATCTTTTCTCAGATTAGAATTTTACTAAAAATTTTATAATGCAGAACACCCAAAAATATTTGCCACGAGCCGCCACCGATACGCTTCGATATGTAAAATTTCACCGTAACTTTAAACTTTGGTCTTGAAATTTTAATTTTGTAATCGTAAAGGACCCCGAATCCAGCCTTGTATTTACGCGCGTCTTGTAGATTAAATTTTGGTCTTGCAATTTTAATTTTGTAATCGTAAAAAAACCTAACGCCGGTCCTGTATTGCTCGTAAAATAGTAGGTTAAATTTTGGTCTTGTAATTTTAGTTTTGTAATCGTAAAAAACACCGACGCCGTCCCTGAATTACGCGTAAAATAGTAGGTTAAATTTTGGTCTTGTAATTTTAGTTTTGTAATCGTAAAAAACACCGATGCCGTCCCTGAATTATGCGTAAAATAGTAGGTTAATTTTTGGTCTTGTAATTTTAGTTTTGTAATCGTAAAAAACACCGACGCCGTCCCTGAATTGCGCGTAAAATAGTAGGTTAAATTTTGGTCTTGTAATTTTAGTTTTGTAATCGTAAAAAACACCGACGCCGTCCTTGCATTGCGCGTAAAATAGTAGGTTAAATTTTGGTCTTGTAATTTTAGTTTTGTAAAAGTAAAAAACACCGACGCCGTCCCTGAATTACGCGTAAAATAGTAGGTTAAATTTTGGTCTTGTAATTTTAGTTTTGTAAAAGTAAAAAACACCGTCGCCGTCCCTGAATTGCGCGTAAAATAGTAGGTTAAATTTTGGTCTTGTAATTTTAGTTTTGTAATCGTAAAAAACACCGACGCCGTCCCTTCATTGCGCGTAAAATAGTAGGTTAAATTTTGGTCTTGTAATTTTAGTTTTGTAAAAGTAAAAAACACCGACGCCGTCCCTGAATTACGCGTAAAATAGTAGATTAATTTTTGGTCTTGTAATTTTAGTTTTGTAAAAGTAAAAAACACCGACGCCGTCCCTGAATTGCGCGTAAAATAGTAGTTTAAATTTTGGTCTTGTAATTTTAGTTTTGTAATCGTAAAAAACACCGACGCCGTCCCTGAATTGCGCGTTTCATAGTAGGTTAAATTTTGGTCTTGTAATTTTAGTTTTGTAATCGTAAAAAACACCGACGCCGTCCCTTCATTGCGCGTAAAATAGTAGGTTAAATTTTGGTCTTGTAATTTTAGTTTTGTAAAAGTAAAAAACACCGACGCCGTCCCTGAATTACGCGTAAAATAGTAGATTAATTTTTGGTCTTGTAATTTTAGTTTTGTAAAAGTAAAAAACACCGACGCCGTCCCTGAATTGCGCGTAAAATAGTAGTTTAAATTTTGGTCTTGTAATTTTAGTTTTGTAATCGTAAAAAACACCGACGCCGTCCCTGAATTGCGCGTTTCATAGTAGGTTAAATTTTGGTCTTGTAATTTTAGTTTTGTAATCGTAAAAAACACCGACGCCGTCCCTGCATTGCGCGTAAAATAGTAGGTTAAATTTTGGTCTTGAAATTTTAATTTTGTAATCGTAAAGGACCCCGAATCCAGCCTTGTATTTACGCGCGTCTTGTAGATTAAATTTTGGTCTTGTAATTTTAGTTTTGTAATCGTAAAAAACACCGACGCCGTCCCTGAATTGCGCGTAAAATAGTGGGTTAATTTTTGGTCTTGTAATTTTAGTTTTGTAATCGTAAAAAACCCCGACGCCGTCCCTGAATTGCGCGTAAAATAATAGGTTAATTTTTGGTCTTTTAATTTTAGTTTTGTAATCGTAAAAAACACCAACGCCGGCCCTGACTTGCGCGTAAAATATTAGATTAACCTTTGGTCTTGTAATTTTAGTTTTGTAATGGTAAAAAACACCGACGCCGTCCCTGCATTGCGCGTAAAATAGTAGGTTAAATTTTGGTCTTGTAATTTTAGTTTTGTAATCGTAAAAAACACCGACGCCGTCCCTGAATTTCGCGTAAAATAGTAGGTTAATTTTTGGTCTTGTAATTTTAGTTTTGTAATCGTAAAAAACCCCGACGCCGTCCCTGAATTGCGCGTAAACTAATAGGTTAATTTTTGGTCTTGTAATTTTAGTTTTGTAATCCTAAAAAACACCAACGCCGGCCCTGACTTGCGCGTAAAATATTAGATTAACCTTTGGTCTTGTAATTTTAGTTTTGTAATGGTAAAAAACACCGACGCCGTCCCTGCATTGCGCGTAAAATAGTAGGTTAAATTTTGGTCTTGTAATTTTAGTTTTGTAATCGTAAAAAACACCGACGCCGTCCTTGCATTGCGCGTAAAATAGTAGGTTAAATTTTGGTCTTGTAATTTTAGTTTTGTAAAAGTAAAAAACACCGACGCCGTCCCTGAATTACGCGTAAAATAGTAGGTTAAATTTTGGTCTTGTAATTTTAGTTTTGTAAAAGTAAAAAACACCGTCGCCGTCCCTGAATTGCGCGTAAAATAGTAGGTTAAATTTTGGTCTTGTAATTTTAGTTTTGTAATCGTAAAAAACACCGACGCCGTCCCTTCATTGCGCGTAAAATAGTAGGTTAAATTTTGGTCTTGTAATTTTAGTTTTGTAAAAGTAAAAAACACCGACGCCGTCCCTGAATTACGCGTAAAATAGTAGATTAATTTTTGGTCTTGTAATTTTAGTTTTGTAAAAGTAAAAAACACCGACGCCGTCCCTGAATTGCGCGTAAAATAGTAGGTTAAATTTTGGTCTTGTAATTTTAGTTTTGTAATCGTAAAAAACACCGACGCCGTCTCTGCATTGCGCGTTTCATAGTAGGTTAAATTTTGGTCTTGTAATTTTAGTTTTGTAATCGTAAAAAACACCGACGCCGTCCCTGCATTGCGCGTAAAATAGTAGGTTAAATTTTGGTCTTGAAATTTTAATTTTGTAATCGTAAAGGACCCCGAATCCAGCCTTGTATTTACGCGCGTCTTGTAGATTAAATTTTGGTCTTGCAATTTTAGTTTTGTAATCGTAAAAAACACCGACGCCGTCCCTGAATTGCGCGTAAAATAGTAGGTTAATTTTTGGTCTTGTAATTTTAGTTTTGTAATCGTAAAAAACCCCGACGCCGTCCCTGAATTGCGCGTAAAATAATAGGTTAATTTTTGGTCTTGTAATTTTAGTTTTGTAATCGTAAAAAACACCAACGCCGGCCCTGACTTGCGCGTAAAATATTAGATTAACCTTTGGTCTTGTAATTTTAGTTTTGTAATGGTAAAAAACACCGACGCCGTCCCTGCATTGCGCGTAAAATAGTAGGTTAAATTTTGGTCTTGTAATTTTAGTTTTGTAATCGTAAAAAACACCGACGCCGTCCCTGAATTTCGCGTAAAATAGTAGGTTAATTTTTGGTCTTGTAATTTTAGTTTTGTAATCGTAAAAAACACCGACGCCGTCCCTGAATTGCGCGTAAAATAGTAGGTTAAATTTTGGTCTTGTAATTTTAGTTTTGTAATCCTAAAAAACACCAACGCCGGCCCTGACTTGCGCGTAAAATATTAGATTAACCTTTGGTCTTGTAATTTTAGTTTTGTAATGGTAAAAAACACCGACGCCGTCCCTGAATTGCGCGTAAAATAGTAGGTTAAATTTTGGTCTTGTAATTTTAGTTTTGTAATCGTAAAAAACACCGACGCCGTCCCTGAATTGCGCGTAAAATAGTAGGTTAATTTTTGGTCTTGTAATTTTAGTTTTGTAATCGTAAAAACCCCGACGCCGTCCCTGAATTGCGCGTAAAGTAGTAGGCTAATTTTGGGTCTTGTAATTTTAGTTTTGTAATCGTAAAAAACACCGACGCCGTCCCTGCATTGCGCGTAAATTAATAGGTTAATTTTTGGTCTTGTAATTTTAGTTTTGTAATGGTAAAAAACACCGACGCCGTCCCTGAATTGCGCGTAAAATAGTAGGTTAATTTTTGGTCTTGTAATTTTAGTTTTGTAATCATAAAAAACACCAACGCCGGCCCTGACTTGCGCGTAAAATATTAGATTAAACTTTGGTCTTGTAATTTTAGTTTTGTAATCGTAAAAACCCCGACGCCGTCCCTGAATTGCGCGTAAAGTAGTAGGCTAATTTTGGGTCTTGTAATTTTAGTTTTGTAATCGTAGAAAACACCGACGGCGTCCCTGAATTGCGCGTAAATTAATAGGTTAATTTTTGGTCTTGTAATTTTAGTTTTGTAATCGTAAAAAACACCAACGCCGGTCCTGTATTGCGCGTAAAATATTAGATTAAACTTTGGTCTTGTAATTTTAGTTTTGTAATCGTAAAAAACACCGACGCCGTCCCTGAATTGCGCGTAAAATAGTAGGTTAAATTTTGGTTTTGTAATTTTAGTTTTGTAATCGTAAAAAACACCAACGCCGGTCCTGTATTGCGCTTAAAATATTAGATTAAACTTTGGTCTTGTAATTTTAGTTTTGTAATGGTAAAAAACACAGACGCCGTCCCTGAATTGCGCGTAAAATAGTAGGTTAAATTTTGGTCTTGTAATTTTAGTTTTGTAAAAGTAAAAAACACCGACGCCGTCCCTGAATTACGCGTAAAATACTAGGTTAAATTTTGGTCTTGTAATTTTAGTTTTGTAAAAGTAAAAAACACCGACGCCGTCCCTGAATTGCGCGTAAAATAGTAGGTTAAATTTTGGTCTTGTAATTTTAGTTTTGTAATCGTAAAAAACACCGACGCCGTCCCTGCATTGCGCGTAAATTAATAGGTTAATTTTTGGTCTTGTAATTTTAGTTTTGTAATGGTAAAAAACACCGACGCCGTCCCTGAATTGCGCGTAAAATAGTAGGTTAATTTTTGGTCTTGTAATTTTAGTTTTGTAATCATAAAAAACACCAACGCCGGCCCTGACTTGCGCGTAAAATATTAGATTAAACTTTGGTCTTGTAATTTTAGTTTTGTAATCGTAAAAACCCCGACGCCGTCCCTGAATTGCGCGTAAAGTAGTAGGCTAATTTTGGGTCTTGTAATTTTAGTTTTGTAATCGTAAAAAACACCGACGGCGTCCCTGAATTGCGCGTAAATTAATAGGTTAATTTTTGGTCTTGTAATTTTAGTTTTGTAAAAGTAAAAAACACCGACGCCGTCCCTGAATTGCGCGTAAAATAGTAGGTTAAATTTTGGTCTTGTAATTTTAGTTTTGTAATCGTAAAAAACACCGACGCCGTCCCTGACTTGCGCGTAAAATATTAGATTAACCTTTGGTCTTGTAATTTTAGTTTTGTAATCGTAAAAAACACCGACGCCGTCCCTGCATTGCGCGTAAAATAGTAGTTTAAATTTTGGTCTTGTAATTTTAGTTTTGTAATCGTAAAAAACACCGACGCCGTCCCTGAATTGCGCGTAAAATAGTGGGTTAATTTTTGGTCTTGTAATTTTAGTTTTGTAATCGTAAAAAACCCCGACGCCGTCCCTGAATTGCGCGTAAAATAATAGGTTAATTTTTGGTCTTGTAATTTTAGTTTTGTAATCGTAAAAAACACCAACGCCGGCCCTGACTTGCGCGTAAAATGGTAGGTTAAATTTTGGTCTTGTAATTTTGGTTTTGTAATCGTAAAAAACACCGACGCCGTCCCTGAATTTTGCGTAAAATAATAGGTTAATTTTTGGTCTTGTAATTTTAGTTTTGTAATCGTAAAAAACACCAACGCCGGCCCTGACTTGCGCGTAAAATATTAGATTAACCTTTGGTCTTGTAATTTTAGTTTTGTAATGGTAAAAAACACCGACGCCGTCCCTGCATTGCGCGTAAAATAGTAGGTTAAATTTTGGTCTTGTAATTTTGGTTTTGTAATCGTAAAAAACACCGACGCCATCCCTGAATTTCGCGTAAAATAATAGGTTAATTTTTGGTCTTGTAATTTTAGTTTTGTAATCGTAAAAAACACCAACGCCGGCCCTGACTTGCGCGTAAAATAGTAGGTTAAATTTTGGTCTTGTAATTTTAGTTTTGTAATCGTAAAAAACACCGACGCCGTCCCTGAATTGCGCGTAAAATAGTAGGTTAATTTTTGGTCTTGTAATTTTAGTTTTGTAATCGTAAAAAACACCAACGCCGGCCCTGACTTGCGCGTAAAATATTAGATTAACCTTTGGTCTTGTAATTTTAGTTTTGTAATGGTAAAAAACACCGACGCCGTCCCTGCATTGCGCGTAAAATAGTAGGTTAAATTTTGGTCTTGTAATTTTAGTTTTGTAATCGTAAAAAACACCAACGCCGGCCCTGACTTGCGCGTAAAATATTAGATTAACCTTTGGTCTTGTAATTTTAGTTTTGTAATGGTAAAAAACACAGACGCCGTCCCTGAATTGCGCGTAAAATAGTAGGTTAAATTTTGGTCTTGTAATTTTAGTTTTGTAAAAGTAAAAAACACCGACGCCGTCCCTGAATTACGCGTAAAATAGTAGGTTAAATTTTGGTCTTGTAATTTTAGTTTTGTAAAAGTAAAAAACACCGACGCCGTCCCTGAATTGCGCGTAAAATAATAGGTTAATTTTTGGTCTTTTAATTTTAGTTTTGTAATCGTAAAAAACACCAACGCCGGCCCTGACTTGCGCGTAAAATGGTAGGTTAAATTTTGGTCTTGTAATTTTGGTTTTGTAATCGTAAAAAACACCGACGCCGTCCCTGAATTTTGCGTAAAATAATAGGTTAATTTTTGGTCTTGTAATTTTAGTTTTGTAATCGTAAAAAACACCAACGCCGGCCCTGACTTGCGCGTAAAATAGTAGGTTAACCTTTGGTCTTGTAATTTTAGTTTTGTAATGGTAAAAAACACCGACGCCGTCCCTGCATTGCGCGTAAAATAGTAGGTTAAATTTTGGTCTTGTAATTTTGGTTTTGTAATCGTAAAAAACACCGACGCCATCCCTGAATTTCGCGTAAAATAATAGGTTAATTTTTGGTCTTGTAATTTTAGTTTTGTAATCGTAAAAAACACCAACGCCGGCCCTGACTTGCGCGTAAAATAGTAGGTTAAATTTTGGTCTTGTAATTTTGGTTTTGTAATCGTAAAAAACACCGACGCCGTCCCTGAATTGCGCGTAAAATAATAGGTTAATTTTTGGTCTTTTAATTTTAGTTTTGTAATCGTAAAAAACACCAACGCCGGCCCTGACTTGCGCGTAAAATATTAGATTAACCTTTGGTCTTGTAATTTTAGTTTTGTAGTCGTAAAAAACACCGACGCCGTCCCTGCATTGCGCGTAAAATAGTAGGTTAAATTTTGGTCTTGTAATTTTAGTTTTGTAATCGTAAAAAACACCAACGCCGGCCCTGACTTGCGCGTAAAATATTAGATTAACCTTTGGTCTTGTAATTTTAGTTTTGTAATGGTAAAAAACACAGACGCCGTCCCTGAATTGCGCGTAAAATAGTAGGTTAAATTTTGGTCTTGTAATTTTAGTTTTGTAAAAGTAAAAAACACCGACGCCGTCCCTGAATTACGCGTAAAATAGTAGGTTAAATTTTGGTCTTGTAATTTTAGTTTTGTAAAAGTAAAAAACACCGACGCCGTCCCTGAATTGCGCGTAAAATAGTAGGTTAAATTTTGGTCTTGTAATTTTAGTTTTGTAATCGTAAAAAACACCGACGCCGTCCCTGCATTGCGCGTAAAATAGTAGTTTAAATTTTGGTCTTGTAATTTTAGTTTTGTAATCGTAAAAAACACCGACGCCGTCCCTGACTTGCGCGTAAAATATTAGATTAACCTTTGGTCTTGTAATTTTAGTTTTGTAATCGTAAAAAACACCGACGCCGTCCCTGAATTGCGCGTAAAATCGTAGGTTAAATTTTGGTCCTGTAATTTTAGTTTTGTAATCGTAAAAAACACCGACGCCGTCCCTGCATTGCGCGTAAAATAGTAGGTTAAATTTTGGTCTTGAAATTTTAATTTTGTAATCGTAAAGGACCCCGAATCCAGCCTTGTATTTACGCTCGTCTTGTAGATTAAATTTTGGTCTTGCAATTTTAGTTTTGTAATCGTAAAAAACACCGACGCCGTCCCTCAATTGCGCGTAAAATAGTGGGTTAATTTTTGGTCTTGTAATTTTAGTTTTGTAAAAGTAAAAAACACCGTCGCCGTCCCTGAATTGCGCGTAAAATAGTAGGTTAAATTTTGGTCTTGTAATTTTAGTTTTGTAATCGTAAAAAACACCGACGCCGTCCCTTCATTGCGCGTAAAATAGTAGGTTAAATTTTGGTCTTGTAATTTTAGTTTTGTAAAAGTAAAAAACACCGACGCCGTCCCTGAATTACGCGTAAAATAGTAGATTAATTTTTGGTCTTGTAATTTTAGTTTTGTAAAAGTAAAAAACACCGACGCCGTCCCTGAATTGCGCGTAAAATAGTAGTTTAAATTTTGGTCTTGTAATTTTAGTTTTGTAATCGTAAAAAACACCGACGCCGTCCCTGAATTGCGCGTTTCATAGTAGGTTAAATTTTGGTCTTGTAATTTTAGTTTTGTAATCGTAAAAAACACCGACGCCGTCCCTGCATTGCGCGTAAAATAGTAGGTTAAATTTTGGTCTTGAAATTTTAATTTTGTAATCGTAAAGGACCCCGAATCCAGCCTTGTATTTACGCGCGTCTTGTAGATTAAATTTTGGTCTTGCAATTTTAGTTTTGTAATCGTAAAAAACACCGACGCCGTCCCTGAATTGCGCGTAAAATAGTGGGTTAATTTTTGGTCTTGTAATTTTAGTTTTGTAATCGTAAAAAACCCCGACGCCGTCCCTGAATTGCGCGTAAAATAATAGGTTAATTTTTGGTCTTTTAATTTTAGTTTTGTAATCGTAAAAAACACCAACGCCGGCCCTGACTTGCGCGTAAAATATTAGATTAACCTTTGGTCTTGTAATTTTAGTTTTGTAATGGTAAAAAACACCGACGCCGTCCCGACGACGTCATTGCGCGTAAAATAGTAGGTTAAATTTTGGTCTTGTAATTTTAGTTTTGTAATCGTAAAAAACACCGACGCCGTCCCTGAATTTCGCGTAAAATAGTAGGTTAATTTTTGGTCTTGTAATTTTAGTTTTGTAATCGTAAAAAACCCCGACGCCGTCCCTGAATTGCGCGTAAACTAATAGGTTAATTTTTGGTCTTGTAATTTTAGTTTTGTAATCCTAAAAAACACCAACGCCGGCCCTGACTTGCGCGTAAAATATTAGATTAACCTTTGGTCTTGTAATTTTAGTTTTGTAATGGTAAAAAACACCGACGCCGTCCCTGCATTGCGCGTAAAATAGTAGGTTAAATTTTGGTCTTGTAATTTTAGTTTTGTAATCGTAAAAAACACCGACGCCGTCCTTGCATTGCGCGTAAAATAGTAGGTTAAATTTTGGTCTTGTAATTTTAGTTTTGTAAAAGTAAAAAACACCGACGCCGTCCCTGAATTACGCGTAAAATAGTAGGTTAAATTTTGGTCTTGTAATTTTAGTTTTGTAAAAGTAAAAAACACCGTCGCCGTCCCTGAATTGCGCGTAAAATAGTAGGTTAAATTTTGGTCTTGTAATTTTAGTTTTGTAATCGTAAAAAACACCGACGCCGTCCCTTCATTGCGCGTAAAATAGTAGGTTAAATTTTGGTCTTGTAATTTTAGTTTTGTAAAAGTAAAAAACACCGACGCCGTCCCTGAATTACGCGTAAAATAGTAGATTAATTTTTGGTCTTGTAATTTTAGTTTTGTAAAAGTAAAAAACACCGACGCCGTCCCTGAATTGCGCGTAAAATAGTAGTTTAAATTTTGGTCTTGTAATTTTAGTTTTGTAATCGTAAAAAACACCGACGCCGTCCCTGAATTGCGCGTTTCATAGTAGGTTAAATTTTGGTCTTGTAATTTTAGTTTTGTAATCGTAAAAAACACCGACGCCGTCCCTGCATTGCGCGTAAAATAGTAGGTTAAATTTTGGTCTTGAAATTTTAATTTTGTAATCGTAAAGGACCCCGAATCCAGCCTTGTATTTACGCGCGTCTTGTAGATTAAATTTTGGTCTTGCAATTTTAGTTTTGTAATCGTAAAAAACACCGACGCCGTCCCTGAATTGCGCGTAAAATAGTGGGTTAATTTTTGGTCTTGTAATTTTAGTTTTGTAATCGTAAAAAACACCGACGCCGTCCCTGAATTGCGCGTAAAATAATAGGTTAATTTTTGGTCTTTTAATTTTAGTTTTGTAATCGTAAAAAACACCAACGCCGGCCCTGACTTGCGCGTAAAATATTAGATTAACCTTTGGTCTTGTAATTTTAGTTTTGTAATGGTAAAAAACACCGACGCCGTCCCTGCATTGCGCGTAAAATAGTAGGTTAAATTTTGGTCTTGTAATTTTAGTTTTGTAATCGTAAAAAACACCGACGCCGTCCCTGAATTTCGCGTAAAATAGTAGGTTAATTTTTGGTCTTGTAATTTTAGTTTTGTAATCGTAAAAAACCCCGACGCCGTCCCTGAATTGCGCGTAAACTAATAGGTTAATTTTTGGTCTTGTAATTTTAGTTTTGTAATCCTAAAAAACACCAACGCCGGCCCTGACTTGCGCGTAAAATATTAGATTAACCTTTGGTCTTGTAATTTTAGTTTTGTAATGGTAAAAAACACCGACGCCGTCCCTGCATTGCGCGTAAAATAGTAGGTTAAATTTTGGTCTTGTAATTTTAGTTTTGTAATCGTAAAAAACACCGACGCCGTCCCTGAATTGCGCGTAAAATAGTAGGTTAATTTTTGGTCTTGTAATTTTAGTTTTGTAATCGTAAAAACCCCGACGCCGTCCCTGAATTGCGCGTAAAGTAGTAGGCTAATTTTGGGTCTTGTAATTTTAGTTTTGTAATCGTAAAAAACACCGACGCCGTCCCTGCATTGCGCGTAAATTAATAGGTTAATTTTTGGTCTTGTAATTTTAGTTTTGTAATGGTAAAAAACACCGACGCCGTCCCTGAATTGCGCGTAAAATAGTAGGTTAATTTTTGGTCTTGTAATTTTAGTTTTGTAATCATAAAAAACACCAACGCCGGCCCCGACTTGCGCGTAAAATATTAGATTAAACTTTGGTCTTGTAATTTTAGTTTTGTAATCGTAAAAACCCCGACGCCGTCCCTGAATTGCGCGTAAAGTAGTAGGCTAATTTTGGGTCTTGTAATTTTAGTTTTGTAATCGTAGAAAACACCGACGGCGTCCCTGAATTGCGCGTAAATTAATAGGTTAATTTTTGGTCTTGTAATTTTAGTTTTGTAATCGTAAAAAACACCAACGCCGGTCCTGTATTGCGCGTAAAATATTAGATTAAACTTTGGTCTTGTAATTTTAGTTTTGTAATCGTAAAAAACACCGACGCCGTCCCTGAATTGCGCGTAAAATAGTAGGTTAAATTTTGGTTTTGTAATTTTAGTTTTGTAATCGTAAAAAACACCAACGCCGGTCCTGTATTGCGCTTGAAATATTAGATTAAACTTTGGTCTTGTAATTTTAGTTTTGTAATGGTAAAAAACACAGACGCCGTCCCTGAATTGCGCGTAAAATAGTAGGTTAAATTTTGGTCTTGTAATTTTAGTTTTGTAAAAGTAAAAAACACCGACGCCGTCCCTGAATTACGCGTAAAATAGTAGGTTAAATTTTGGTCTTGTAATTTTAGTTTTGTAAAAGTAAAAAACACCGACGCCGTCCCTGAATTGCGCGTAAAATAGTAGGTTAAATTTTGGTCTTGTAATTTTAGTTTTGTAATCGTAAAAAACACCGACGCCGTCCCTGCATTGCGCGTAAATTAATAGGTTAATTTTTGGTCTTGTAATTTTAGTTTTGTAATGGTAAAAAACACCGACGCCGTCCCTGAATTGCGCGTAAAATAGTAGGTTAATTTTTGGTCTTGTAATTTTAGTTTTGTAATCATAAAAAACACCAACGCCGGCCCTGACTTGCGCGTAAAATATTAGATTAAACTTTGGTCTTGTAATTTTAGTTTTGTAATCGTAAAAACCCCGACGCCGTCCCTGAATTGCGCGTAAAGTAGTAGGCTAATTTTGGGTCTTGTAATTTTAGTTTTGTAATCGTAAAAAACACCGACGGCGTCCCTGAATTGCGCGTAAATTAATAGGTTAATTTTTGGTCTTGTAATTTTAGTTTTGTAAAAGTAAAAAACACCGACGCCGTCCCTGAATTGCGCGTAAAATAGTAGGTTAAATTTTGGTCTTGTAATTTTAGTTTTGTAATCGTAAAAAACACCGACGCCGTCCCTGACTTGCGCGTAAAATATTAGATTAACCTTTGGTCTTGTAATTTTAGTTTTGTAATCGTAAAAAACACCGACGCCGTCCCTGCATTGCGCGTAAAATAGTAGTTTAAATTTTGGTCTTGTAATTTTAGTTTTGTAATCGTAAAAAACACCGACGCCGTCCCTGAATTGCGCGTAAAATAGTGGGTTAATTTTTGGTCTTGTAATTTTAGTTTTGTAATCGTAAAAAACCCCGACGCCGTCCCTGAATTGCGCGTAAAATAATAGGTTAATTTTTGGTCTTTTAATTTTAGTTTTGTAATCGTAAAAAACACCAACGCCGGCCCTGACTTGCGCGTAAAATGGTAGGTTAAATTTTGGTCTTGTAATTTTGGTTTTGTAATCGTAAAAAACACCGACGCCGTCCCTGAATTTTGCGTAAAATAATAGGTTAATTTTTGGTCTTGTAATTTTAGTTTTGTAATCGTAAAAAACACCAACGCCGGCCCTGACTTGCGCGTAAAATATTAGATTAACCTTTGGTCTTGTAATTTTAGTTTTGTAATCGTAAAAAACACCGACGCCGTCCCTGCATTGCGCGTAAAATAGTAGGTTAAATTTTGGTCTTGTAATTTTGGTTTTGTAATCGTAAAAAACACCGACGCCGTCCCTGAATTTCGCGTAAAATAATAGGTTAATTTTTGGTCTTGTAATTTTAGTTTTGTAATCGTAAAAAACACCAACGCCGGCCCTGACTTGCGCGTAAAATAGTAGGTTAAATTTTGGTCTTGTAATTTTAGTTTTGTAATCGTAAAAAACACCGACGCCGTCCCTGAATTTCGCGTAAAATAATAGGTTAATTTTTGGTCTTGTAATTTTAGTTTTGTAATCGTAAAAAACACCAACGCCGGCCCTGACTTGCGCGTAAAATATTAGATTAACCTTTGGTCTTGTAATTTTAGTTTTGTAAAAGTAAAAAACACCGACGCCGTCCCTGCATTGCGCGTAAAATAGTAGGTTAAATTTTGGTCTTGTAATTTTAGTTTTGTAATCGTAAAAAACACCAACGCCGGCCCTGACTTGCGCGTAAAATATTAGATTAACCTTTGGTCTTGTAATTTTAGTTTTGTAATGGTAAAAAACACAGACGCCGTCCCTGAATTGCGCGTAAAATAGTAGGTTAAATTTTGGTCTTGTAATTTTAGTTTTGTAAAAGTAAAAAACACCGACGCCGTCCCTGAATTACGCGTAAAATAGTAGGTTAAATTTTGGTCTTGTAATTTTAGTTTTGTAAAAGTAAAAAACACCGACGCCGTCCCTGAATTGCGCGTAAAATAATAGGTTAATTTTTGGTCTTTTAATTTTAGTTTTGTAATCGTAAAAAACACCAACGCCGGCCCTGACTTGCGCGTAAAATGGTAGGTTAAATTTTGGTCTTGTAATTTTGGTTTTGTAATCGTAAAAAACACCGACGCCGTCCCTGAATTTTGCGTAAAATAATAGGTTAATTTTTGGTCTTGTAATTTTAGTTTTGTAATCGTAAAAAACACCAACGCCGGCCCTGACTTGCGCGTAAAATATTAGATTAACCTTTGGTCTTGTAATTTTAGTTTTGTAATGGTAAAAAACACCGACGCCGTCCCTGCATTGCGCGTAAAATAGTAGGTTAAATTTTGGTCTTGTAATTTTGGTTTTGTAATCGTAAAAAACACCGACGCCATCCCTGAATTTCGCGTAAAATAATAGGTTAATTTTTGGTCTTGTAATTTTAGTTTTGTAATCGTAAAAAACACCAACGCCGGCCCTGACTTGCGCGTAAAATAGTAGGTTAAATTTTGGTCTTGTAATTTTGGTTTTGTAATCGTAAAAAACACCGACGCCGTCCCTGAATTTCGCGTAAAATAATAGGTTAATTTTTGGTCTTGTAATTTTAGTTTTGTAATCGTAAAAAACACCAACGCCGGCCCTGACTTGCGCGTAAAATATTAGATTAACCTTTGGTCTTGTAATTTTAGTTTTGTAATCGTAAAAAACACCGACGCCGTCCCTGCATTGCGCGTAAAATAGTAGGTTAAATTTTGGTCTTGTAATTTTAGTTTTGTAATCGTAAAAAACACCAACGCCGGCCCTGACTTGCGCGTAAAATATTAGATTAACCTTTGGTCTTGTAATTTTAGTTTTGTAATGGTAAAAAACACAGACGCCGTCCCTGAATTGCGCGTAAAATAGTAGGTTAAATTTTGGTCTTGTAATTTTAGTTTTGTAAAAGTAAAAAACACCGACGCCGTCCCTGAATTACGCGTAAAATAGTAGGTTAAATTTTGGTCTTGTAATTTTAGTTTTGTAAAAGTAAAAAACACCGACGCCGTCCCTGAATTGCGCGTAAAATAGTAGGTTAAATTTTGGTCTTGTAATTTTAGTTTTGTAATCGTAAAAAACACCGACGCCGTCCCTGCATTGCGCGTAAAATAGTAGTTTAAATTTTGGTCTTGTAATTTTAGTTTTGTAATCGTAAAAAACACCGACGCCGTCCCTGACTTGCGCGTAAAATATTAGATTAACCTTTGGTCTTGTAATTTTAGTTTTGTAATCGTAAAAAACACCGACGCCGTCCCTGAATTGCGCGTAAAATCGTAGGTTAAATTTTGGTCCTGTAATTTTAGTTTTGTAATCGTAAAAAACACCGACGCCGTCCCTGCATTGCGCGTAAAATAGTAGGTTAAATTTTGGTCTTGAAATTTTAATTTTGTAATCGTAAAGGACCCCGAATCCAGCCTTGTATTTACGCTCGTCTTGTAGATTAAATTTTGGTCTTGCAATTTTAGTTTTGTAATCGTAAAAAACACCGACGCCGTCCCTCAATTGCGCGTAAAATAGTGGGTTAATTTTTGGTCTTGTAATTTTAGTTTTGTAATCGTAAAAAACCCCGACGCCGTCCCTGAATTGCGCGTAAAATAATAGGTTAATTTTTGGTCTTTTAATTTTAGTTTTGTAATCGTAAAAAACACCAACGCCGGCCCTGACTTGCGCGTAAAATGGTAGGTTAAATTTTGGTCTTGTAATTTTGGTTTTGTAATCGTAAAAAACACCGACGCCGTCCCTGAATTTTGCGTAAAATAATAGGTTAATTTTTGGTCTTGTAATTTTAGTTTTGTAATCGTAAAAAACACCAACGCCGGCCCTGACTTGCGCGTAAAATATTAGATTAACCTTTGGTCTTGTACTTTTAGTTTTGTAATCGTAAAAAACACCGACGCCGTCCCTGCATTGCGCGTAAAATAGTAGGTTAAATTTTGGTCTTGTAATTTTGGTTTTGTAATCGTAAAAAACACCGACGCCATCCCTGAATTGCGCGTAAAATAGTAGGTTAAATTTTGGTCTTGTAATTTTAGTTTTGTAATCGTAAAAAACACCGACGCCGTCCCTGCATTGCGCGTAAAATAGTAGGTTAAATTTTGGTCTTGAAATTTTAATTTTGTAATCGTAAAGGACCCCGAATCCAGCCTTGTATTTACGCGCGTCTTGTAGATTAAATTTTGGTCTTGCAATTTTAGTTTTGTAATCGTAAAAAACACCGACGCCGTCCCTGAATTGCGCGTAAAATAGTGGGTTAATTTTTGGTCTTGTAATTTTAGTTTTGTAATCGTAAAAAACCCCGACGCCGTCCCTGAATTGCGCGTAAAATAATAGGTTAATTTTTGGTCTTGTAATTTTAGTTTTGTAATCGTAAAAAACACCAACGCCGGCCCTGACTTGCGCGTAAAATATTAGATTAACCTTTGGTCTTGTAATTTTAGTTTTGTAATGGTAAAAAACACCGACGCCGTCCCTGCATTGCGCGTAAAATAGTAGGTTAAATTTTGGTCTTGTAATTTTAGTTTTGTAATCGTAAAAAACACCGACGCCGTCCCTGAATTTCGCGTAAAATAGTAGGTTAATTTTTGGTCTTGTAATTTTAGTTTTGTAATCGTAAAAAACCCCGACGCCGTCCCTGAATTGCGCGTAAACTAATAGGTTAATTTTTGGTCTTGTAATTTTAGTTTTGTAATCCTAAAAAACACCAACGCCGGCCCTGACTTGCGCGTAAAATATTAGATTAACCTTTGGTCTTGTAATTTTAGTTTTGTAATGGTAAAAAACACCGACGCCGTCCCTGAATTGCGCGTAAAATAGTAGGTTAAATTTTGGTCTTGTAATTTTAGTTTTGTAATCGTAAAAAACACCGACGCCGTCCCTGAATTTTGCGTAAAATAATAGGTTAATTTTTGGTCTTGTAATTTTAGTTTTGTAATCGTAAAAAACACCAACGCCGGCCCTGACTTGCGCGTAAAATATTAGATTAACCTTTGGTCTTGTAATTTTAGTTTTGTAATGGTAAAAAACACCGACGCCGTCCCTGCATTGCGCGTAAAATAGTAGGTTAAATTTTGGTCTTGTAATTTTGGTTTTGTAATCGTAAAAAACACCGACGCCATCCCTGAATTTCGCGTAAAATAATAGGTTAATTTTTGGTCTTGTAATTTTAGTTTTGTAATCGTAAAAAACACCAACGCCGGCCCTGACTTGCGCGTAAAATAGTAGGTTAAATTTTGGTCTTGTAATTTTAGTTTTGTAATCGTAAAAAACACCGACGCCGTCCCTGAATTTCGCGTAAAATAATAGGTTAATTTTTGGTCTTGTAATTTTAGTTTTGTAATCGTAAAAAACACCAACGCCGGCCCTGACTTGCGCGTAAAATATTAGATTAACCTTTGGTCTTGTAATTTTAGTTTTGTAATGGTAAAAAACACCGACGCCGTCCCTGCATTGCGCGTAAAATAGTAGGTTAAATTTTGGTCTTGTAATTTTAGTTTTGTAATCGTAAAAAACACCAACGCCGGCCCTGACTTGCGCGTAAAATATTAGATTAACCTTTGGTCTTGTAATTTTAGTTTTGTAATGGTAAAAAACACAGACGCCGTCCCTGAATTGCGCGTAAAATAGTAGGTTAAATTTTGGTCTTGTAATTTTAGTTTTGTAAAAGTAAAAAACACCGACGCCGTCCCTGAATTACGCGTAAAATAGTAGGTTAAATTTTGGTCTTGTAATTTTAGTTTTGTAAAAGTAAAAAACACCGACGCCGTCCCTGAATTGCGCGTAAAATAGTAGGTTAAATTTTGGTCTTGTAATTTTAGTTTTGTAATCGTAAAAAACACCGACGCCGTCCCTGCATTGCGCGTAAAATAGTAGTTTAAATTTTGGTCTTGTAATTTTAGTTTTGTAATCGTAAAAAACACCGACGCCGTCCCTGACTTGCGCGTAAAATATTAGATTAACCTTTGGTCTTGTAATTTTAGTTTTGTAATCGTAAAAAACACCGACGCCGTCCCTGAATTTTGCGTAAAATAATAGGTTAATTTTTGGTCTTGAAATTTTAATTTTGTAATCGTAAAGGACCCCGAATCCAGCCTTGTATTTACGCTCGTCTTGTAGATTAAATTTTGGTCTTGCAATTTTAGTTTTGTAATCGTAAAAAACACCGACGCCGTCCCTCAATTGCGCGTAAAATAGTGGGTTAATTTTTGGTCTTGTAATTTTAGTTTTGTAATCGTAAAAAACCCCGACGCCGTCCCTGAATTGCGCGTAAAATAATAGGTTAATTTTTGGTCTTTTAATTTTAGTTTTGTAATCGTAAAAAACACCAACGCCGGCCCTGACTTGCGCGTAAAATGGTAGGTTAAATTTTGGTCTTGTAATTTTGGTTTTGTAATCGTAAAAAACACCGACGCCGTCCCTGAATTTTGCGTAAAATAATAGGTTAATTTTTGGTCTTGTAATTTTAGTTTTGTAATCGTAAAAAACACCAACGCCGGCCCTGACTTGCGCGTAAAATATTAGATTAACCTTTGGTCTTGTACTTTTAGTTTTGTAATGGTAAAAAACACCGACGCCGTCCCTGCATTGCGCGTAAAATAGTAGGTTAAATTTTGGTCTTGTAATTTTGGTTTTGTAATCGTAAAAAACACCGACGCCATCCCTGAATTGCGCGTAAAATAGTAGGTTAAATTTTGGTCTTGTAATTTTAGTTTTGTAATCGTAAAAAACACCGACGCCGTCCCTGCATTGCGCGTAAAATAGTAGGTTAAATTTTGGTCTTGAAATTTTAATTTTGTAATCGTAAAGGACCCCGAATCCAGCCTTGTATTTACGCGCGTCTTGTAGATTAAATTTTGGTCTTGCAATTTTAGTTTTGTAATCGTAAAAAACACCGACGCCGTCCCTGAATTGCGCGTAAAATAGTGGGTTAATTTTTGGTCTTGTAATTTTAGTTTTGTAATCGTAAAAAACCCCGACGCCGTCCCTGAATTGCGCGTAAAATAATAGGTTAATTTTTGGTCTTTTAATTTTAGTTTTGTAATCGTAAAAAACACCAACGCCGGCCCTGACTTGCGCGTAAAATATTAGATTAACCTTTGGTCTAGTAATTTTAGTTTTGTAATGGTAAAAAACACCGACGCCGTCCCTGCATTGCGCGTAAAATAGTAGGTTAAATTTTGGTCTTGTAATTTTAGTTTTGTAATCGTAAAAAACACCGACGCCGTCCCTGAATTTCGCGTAAAATAGTAGGTTAATTTTTGGTCTTGTAATTTTAGTTTTGTAATCGTAAAAAACCCCGACGCCGTCCCTGAATTGCGCGTAAACTAATAGGTTAATTTTTGGTCTTGTAATTTTAGTTTTGTAATCCTAAAAAACACCAACGCCGGCCCTGACTTGCGCGTAAAATATTAGATTAACCTTTGGTCTTGTAATTTTAGTTTTGTAATGGTAAAAAACACCGACGCCGTCCCTGCATTGCGCGTAAAATAGTAGGTTAAATTTTGGTCTTGTAATTTTAGTTTTGTAATCGTAAAAAACACCGACGCCGTCCCTGAATTGCGCGTAAAATAGTAGGTTAATTTTTGGTCTTGTAATTTTAGTTTTGTAATCGTAAAAACCCCGACGCCGTCCCTGAATTGCGCGTAAAGTAGTAGGCTAATTTTGGGTCTTGTAATTTTAGTTTTGTAATCGTAAAAAACACCGACGCCGTCCCTGCATTGCGCGTAAATTAATAGGTTAATTTTTGGTCTTGTAATTTTAGTTTTGTAATGGTAAAAAACACCGACGCCGTCCCTGAATTGCGCGTAAAATAGTAGGTTAATTTTTGGTCTTGTAATTTTAGTTTTGTAATCATAAAAAACACCAACGCCGGCCCTGACTTGCGCGTAAAATATTAGATTAAACTTTGGTCTTGTAATTTTAGTTTTGTAATCGTAAAAACCCCGACGCCGTCCCTGAATTGCGCGTAAAGTAGTAGGCTAATTTTGGGTCTTGTAATTTTAGTTTTGTAATCGTAAAAAACACCGACGGCGTCCCTGAATTGCGCGTAAATTAATAGGTTAATTTTTGGTCTTGTAATTTTAGTTTTGTAATCGTAAAAAACACCAACGCCGGTCCTGTATTGCGCGTAAAATATTAGATTAAACTTTGGTCTTGTAATTTTAGTTTTGTAATCGTAAAAAACACCGACGGCGTCCCTGAATTGCGCGTAAATTAATAGGTTAATTTTTGGTCTTGTAATTTTAGTTTTGTAATCGTAAAAAACACCAACGCCGGTCCTGTATTGCGCGTAAAATATTAGATTAAACTTTGGTCTTGTAATTTTAGTTTTGTAATCGTAAAAAACACCGACGCCGTCCCTGCATTGCGCGTAAAATAGTAGGTTAAATTTTGGTCTTGTAATTTTAGTTTTGTAAAAGTAAAAAACACCGACGCCGTCCCTGAATTGCGCGTAAAATAGTAGGTTAAATTTTGGTCTTGTAATTTTAGTTTTGTAATCGTAAAAAACACCGACGCCGTCCCTGCATTGCGCGTAAATTAATAGGTTAATTTTTGGTCTTGTAATTTTAGTTTTGTAATGGTAAAAAACACCGACGCCGTCCCTGAATTGCGCGTAAAATAGTAGGTTAATTTTTGGTCTTGTAATTTTAGTTTTGTAATCATAAAAAACACCAACGCCGGCCCTGACTTGCGCGTAAAATATTAGATTAAACTTTGGTCTTGTAATTTTAGTTTTGTAATCGTAAAAACCCCGACGCCGTCCCTGAATTGCGCGTAAAGTAGTAGGCTAATTTTGGGTCTTGTAATTTTAGTTTTGTAATCGTAAAAAACACCGACGGCGTCCCTGAATTGCGCGTAAATTAATAGGTTAATTTTTGGTCTTTTAATTTTAGTTTTGTAATCGTAAAAAACACCAACGCCGGCCCTGACTTGCGCGTAAAATGGTAGGTTAAATTTTGGTCTTGTAATTTTGGTTTTGTAATCGTAAAAAACACCGACGCCGTCCCTGAATTTTGCGTAAAATAATAGGTTAATTTTTGGTCTTGTAATTTTAGTTTTGTAATCGTAAAAAACACCAACGCCGGCCCTGACTTGCGCGTAAAATATTAGATTAACCTTTGGTCTTGTACTTTTAGTTTTGTAATGGTAAAAAACACCGACGCCGTCCCTGCATTGCGCGTAAAATAGTAGGTTAAATTTTGGTCTTGTAATTTTGGTTTTGTAATCGTAAAAAACACCGACGCCATCCCTGAATTGCGCGTAAAATAGTAGGTTAAATTTTGGTCTTGTAATTTTAGTTTTGTAATCGTAAAAAACACCGACGCCGTCCCTGCATTGCGCGTAAAATAGTAGGTTAAATTTTGGTCTTGAAATTTTAATTTTGTAATCGTAAAGGACCCCGAATCCAGCCTTGTATTTACGCGCGTCTTGTAGATTAAATTTTGGTTTTGCAATTTTAGTTTTGTAATCGTAAAAAACACCGACGCCGTCCCTGAATTGCGCGTAAAATAGTGGGTTAATTTTTGGTCTTGTAATTTTAGTTTTGTAATCGTAAAAAACCCCGACGCCGTCCCTGAATTGCGCGTAAAATAATAGGTTAATTTTTGGTCTTTTAATTTTAGTTTTGTAATCGTAAAAAACACCAACGCCGGCCCTGACTTGCGCGTAAAATATTAGATTAACCTTTGGTCTTGTAATTTTAGTTTTGTAATGGTAAAAAACACCGACGCCGTCCCTGCATTGCGCGTAAAATAGTAGGTTAAATTTTGGTCTTGTAATTTTAGTTTTGTAATCGTAAAAAACACCGACGCCGTCCCTGAATTTCGCGTAAAATAGTAGGTTAATTTTTGGTCTTGTAATTTTAGTTTTGTAATCGTAAAAAACCCCGACGCCGTCCCTGAATTGCGCGTAAACTAATAGGTTAATTTTTGGTCTTGTAATTTTAGTTTTGTAATCCTAAAAAACACCAACGCCGGCCCTGACTTGCGCGTAAAATATTAGATTAACCTTTGGTCTTGTAATTTTAGTTTTGTAATGGTAAAAAACACCGACGCCGTCCCTGCATTGCGCGTAAAATAGTAGGTTAAATTTTGGTCTTGTAATTTTGGTTTTGTAATCGTAAAAAACACCGACGCCGTCCCTGAATTTTGCGTAAAATAATAGGTTAATTTTTGGTCTTGTAATTTTAGTTTTGTAATCGTAAAAAACACCAGCGCCGGCCCTGACTTGCGCGTAAAATATTAGATTAACCTTTGGTCTTGTACTTTTAGTTTTGTAATGGTAAAAAACACCGACGCCGTCCCTGCATTGCGCGTAAAATAGTAGGTTAAATTTTGGTCTTGTAATTTTGGTTTTGTAATCGTAAAAAACACCGACGCCATCCCTGAATTTCGCGTAAAATAATAGGTTAATTTTTGGTCTTGTAATTTTAGTTTTGTAATCGTAAAAAACACCAACGCCGGCCCTGACTTGCGCGTAAAATAGTAGGTTAAATTTTGGTCTTGTAATTTTAGTTTTGTAATCGTAAAAAACACCGACGCCGTCCCTGAATTTCGCGTAAAATAATAGGTTAATTTTTGGTCTTGTAATTTTAGTTTTGTAATCGTAAAAAACACCAACGCCGGCCCTGACTTGCGCGTAAAATATTAGATTAACCTTTGGTCTTGTAATTTTAGTTTTGTAATGGTAAAAAACACCGACGCCGTCCCTGCATTGCGCGTAAAATAGTAGGTTAAATTTTGGTCTTGTAATTTTAGTTTTGTAATCGTAAAAAACACCAACGCCGGCCCTGACTTGCGCGTAAAATATTAGATTAACCTTTGGTCTTGTAATTTTAGTTTTGTAATGGTAAAAAACACCGACGCCGTCCCTGAATTGCGCGTAAAATAGTAGGTTAAATTTTGGTCTTGTAATTTTAGTTTTGTAAAAGTAAAAAACACCGACGCCGTCCCTGAATTACGCGTAAAATAGTAGGTTAAATTTTGGTCTTGTAATTTTAGTTTTGTAAAAGTAAAAAACACCGACGCCGTCCCTGAATTGCGCGTAAAATAGTAGGTTAAATTTTGGTCTTGTAATTTTAGTTTTGTAATCGTAAAAAACACCGACGCCGTCCCTGCATTGCGCGTAAAATAGTAGGTTAAATTTTGGTCTTGTAATTTTAGTTTTGTAATCGTAAAAAACACCGACGCCGTCCCTGACTTGCGCGTAAAATATTAGATTAACCTTTGGTCTTGTAATTTTAGTTTTGTAATCGTAAAAAACACCGACGCCGTCCCTGAATTGCGCGTAAAATCGTAGGTTAAATTTTGGTCCTGTAATTTTAGTTTTGTAGTCGTAAAAAACACCGACGCCGTCCCTGCATTGCGCGTAAAATAGTAGGTTAAATTTTGGTCTTGAAATTTTAATTTTGTAATCGTAAAGGACCCCGAATCCAGCCTTGTATTTACGCTCGTCTTGTAGATTAAATTTTGGTCTTGCAATTTTAGTTTTGTAATCGTAAAAAACACCGACGCCGTCCCTCAATTGCGCGTAAAATAGTGGGTTAATTTTTGGTCTTGTAATTTTAGTTTTGTAATCGTAAAAAACCCCGACGCCGTCCCTGAATTGCGCGTAAAATAATAGGTTAATTTTTGGTCTTTTAATTTTAGTTTTGTAATCGTAAAAAACACCAACGCCGGCCCTGACTTGCGCGTAAAATGGTAGGTTAAATTTTGGTCTTGTAATTTTGGTTTTGTAATCGTAAAAAACACCGACGCCGTCCCTGAATTTTGCGTAAAATAATAGGTTAATTTTTGGTCTTGTAATTTTAATTTTGTAATCGTAAAAAACACCAACGCCGGCCCTGACTTGCGCGTAAAATATTAGATTAACCTTTGGTCTTGTACTTTTAGTTTTGTAATGGTAAAAAACACCGACGCCGTCCCTGCATTGCGCGTAAAATAGTAGGTTAAATTTTGGTCTTGTAATTTTGGTTTTGTAATCGTAAAAAACACCGACGCCATCCCTGAATTGCGCGTAAAATAGTAGGTTAAATTTTGGTCTTGTAATTTTAGTTTTGTAATCGTAAAAAACACCGACGCCGTCCCTGCATTGCGCGTAAAATAGTAGGTTAAATTTTGGTCTTGAAATTTTAATTTTGTAATCGTAAAGGACCCCGAATCCAGCCTTGTATTTACGCGCGTCTTGTAGATTAAATTTTGGTCTTGCAATTTTAGTTTTGTAATCGTAAAAAACACCGACGCCGTCCCTGAATTGCGCGTAAAATAGTGGGTTAATTTTTGGTCTTGTAATTTTAGTTTTGTAATCGTAAAAAACCCCGACGCCGTCCCTGAATTGCGCGTAAAATAATAGGTTAATTTTTGGTCTTTTAATTTTAGTTTTGTAATCGTAAAAAACACCAACGCCGGCCCTGACTTGCGCGTAAAATATTAGATTAACCTTTGGTCTTGTAATTTTAGTTTTGTAATGGTAAAAAACACCGACGCCGTCCCTGCATTGCGCGTAAAATAGTAGGTTAATTTTTGGTCTTGTAATTTTAGTTTTGTAATCTTAAAAACCCCGACGCCGTCCCTGAATTGCGCGTAAAATAGTAGGTTAAATTTTGGTCTTGTAATTTTAGTTTTGTAAAAGTAAAAAACACCGACGCCGTCCCTGAATTACGCGTAAAATAGTAGGTTAAATTTTGGTCTTGTAATTTTAGTTTTGTAAAAGTAAAAAACACCGACGCCGTCCTTGAATTGCGCGTAAAATCGTAGGTTAAATTTTGGTCTTGTAATTTTAGTTTTGTAATCGTAAAAAACACCGACGCCGTCCCTGCATTGCGCGTAAAATAGTAGGTTAAATTTTGGTCTTGAAATTTTAATTTTGTAATCGTAAAGGACCCCGAATCCAGCCTTGTATTTACGCTCGTCTTGTAGATTAAATTTTGGTCTTGCAATTTTAGTTTTGTAATCGTAAAAAACACCGACGCCGTCCCTCAATTGCGCGTAAAATAGTGGGTTAATTTTTGGTCTTGTAATTTTAGTTTTGTAATCGTAAAAAACCCCGACGCCGTCCCTGAATTGCGCGTAAAATAATAGGTTAATTTTTGGTCTTTTAATTTTAGTTTTGTAATCGTAAAAAACACCAACGCCGGCCCTGACTTGCGCGTAAAATGGTAGGTTAAATTTTGGTCTTGTAATTTTGGTTTTGTAATCGTAAAAAACACCGACGCCGTCCCTGAATTTTGCGTAAAATAATAGGTTAATTTTTGGTCTTGTAATTTTAGTTTTGTAATCGTAAAAAACACCAACGCCGGCCCTGACTTGCGCGTAAAATATTAGATTAACCTTTGGTCTTGTAATTTTAGTTTTGTAATGGTAAAAAACACCGACGCCGTCCCTGCATTGCGCGTAAAATAGTAGGTTAATTTTTGGTCTTGTAATTTTAGTTTTGTAATCGTAAAAACCCCGACGCCGTCCCTGAATTGCGCGTAAAATAGTAGGTTAAATTTTGGTCTTGTAATTTTAGTTTTGTAAAAGTAAAAAACACCGACGCCGTCCCTGAATTACGCGTAAAATAGTAGGTTAAATTTTGGTCTTGTAATTTTAGTTTTGTAAAAGTAAAAAACACCGACGCCGTCCCTGAATTGCGCGTAAAATAGTAGGTTAAATTTTGGTCTTGTAATTTTAGTTTTGTAATCGTAAACAACACCGACGCCGTGCCTTCATTGCGCGTAAAATAGTAGGTTAAATTTTGGTCTTGTAATTTTAGTTTTGTAAAAGTAAAAAACACCGACGCCGTCCCTGAATTACGCGTAAAATAGTAGGCTAAATTTTGGTCTTGTAATTTTAGTTTTGTAAAAGTAAAAAACACCGACGCCGTCCTTGAATTGCGCGTAAAATAGTAGGTTAAATTTTGGTCTTGTAATTTTAGTTTTGTAAACGGAAAACACCCCGACGCCGGTCCTGTATTGCGCGTAAAAGAGTAGATTAAACTTTGGTCTTGAAATTTTAATTTTGTAATCGTAAAACACCCCGACGCCGGTCCTGTATTGCGCGTAAAAGATTAGATTAAACTTTGGTCTTGTAATTTTAATTTTGTAATCGTAAAACACCCCGACGCCGGTCCTGTATTGCGCGTAAAAGTGTAGATTAAACTTTGGTCTTGTAATTTTAATTTTGTAATCGTAAAACATCCCGACGCCGGTCCTGTATTGCGCGTAAAAGAGTAGATTAAACTTTGGTCTTGTAATTTTAATTTTGTAATCGTAAAAAACACCGACGCCGTCCCTGAATTACGCGTAAAATAGTAGGTTAAATTTTGGTCTTGTAATTTTAGTTTTGTAATCGTAAAAAACTCCGACGCCGTCCCTGAATTACGCGTAAAATAGTAGGTTAAATTTTGGTCTTGTAATTTTAGTTTTGTAAAAGTAAAAAACACCGACGCCGTCCCTGAATTGCGCGTAAAATAGTAGGTTAAATTTTGGTCTTGTAATTTTAGTTTTGTAATCGTAAAAAACACCGACGCCGTGCCTTCATTGCGCGTAAAATAGTAGGTTAAATTTTGGTCTTGTAATTTTAGCTTTGTAAAAGTAAAAAACACCTACGCCGTGCCTGAATTGCGCGTAAAATAGTAGGTTAAATTTTGGTCTTGTAATTTTAGTTTTGTAATCGTAAAAAACACCGACGCCGTCCCTGACTTGCGCGTAAAATATTAGATTAACCTTTGGTCTTGTAATTTTAGTTTTGTAATCGTAAAAAACACCGACGCCGTCCCTGCATTGCGCGTAAAATAGTAGGTTAAATTTTGGTCTTGAAATTTAATTTTTGTAATCGTAAAGGACCCCGAATCCAGCCTTGTATTTACGCTCGTCTTGTAGATTAAATTTTGGTCTTGCAATTTTAGTTTTGTAATCGTAAAAAACACCGACGCCGTCCCTGAATTGCGCGTAAAATAGTGGGTTAATTTTTGGTCTTGTAATTTTAGTTTTGTAATCGTAAAAAACCCCGACGCCGTCCCTGAATTGCGCGTAAAATAATAGGTTAATTTTTGGTCTTTTAATTTTAGTTTTGTAATCGTAAAAAACACCAACGCCGGCCCTGACTTGCGCGTAAAATGGTAGGTTAAATTTTGGTCTTGTAATTTTGGTTTTGTAATCGTAAAAAACACCGACGCCGTCCCTGAATTTTGCGTAAAATAATAGGTTAATTTTTGGTCTTGTAATTTTAGTTTTGTAATCGTAAAAAACACCAACGCCGGCCCTGACTTGCGCGTAAAATATTAGATTAACCTTTGGTCTTGTAATTTTAGTTTTGTAATGGTAAAAAACACCGACGCCGTCCCTGCATTGCGCGTAAAATAGTAGGTTAAATTTTGGTCTTGTAATTTTGGTTTTGTAATCGTAAAAAACACCGACGCCGTCCCTGAATTTCGCGTAAAATAATAGGTTAATTTTTGGTCTTGTGATTTTAGTTTTGTAATCGTAAAAAACACCAACGCCGGTCCTGACTTGCGCGTAAAATATTAGATTAACCTTTGGTCTTGTAATTTTAGTTTTGTAATGGTGAAAAACACCGACGCCGTCCCTGCATTGCGCGTAAAATAGTAGGTTAAATTTTGGTCTTGTAATTTTAGTTTTGTAATCGTAAAAAACACCAACGCCGGCCCTGACTTGCGCGTAAAATATTAGATTAACCTTTGGTCTTGTAATTTTAGTTTTGTAATGGTAAAAAACACCGACGCCGTCCCTGCATTGCGCGTAAAATAGTAGGTTAAATTTTGGTCTTGTAATTTTGGTTTTGTAATCGTAAAAAACACCGACGCCGTCCCTGAATTTCGCGTAAAATAATAGGTTAATTTTTGGTCTTGTGATTTTAGTTTTGTAATCGTAAAAAACACCAACGCCGGTCCTGACTTGCGCGTAAAATATTAGATTAACCTTTGGTCTTGTAATTTTAGTTTTGTAATGGTAAAAAACACCGACGCCGTCCCTGAATTGCGCGTAAAATAGTAGGTTAATTTTTGGTCTTGTAATTTTAGTTTTGTAATCATAAAAAACACCAACGCCGGCCCTGACTTGCGCGTAAAATATTAGATTAAACTTTGGTCTTGTAATTTTAGTTTTGTAATCGTAAAAACCCCGACGCCGTCCCTGAATTGCGCGTAAAGTAGTAGGCTAATTTTGGGTCTTGTAATTTTAGTTTTGTAATCGTAAAAAACACCGACGGCGTCCCTGAATTGCGCGTAAATTAATAGGTTAATTTTTGGTCTTTTAATTTTAGTTTTGTAATCGTAAAAAACACCAACGCCGGCCCTGACTTGCGCGTAAAATGGTAGGTTAAATTTTGGTCTTGTAATTTTGGTTTTGTAATCGTAAAAAACACCGACGCCGTCCCTGAATTTTGCGTAAAATAATAGGTTAATTTTTGGTCTTGTAATTTTAGTTTTGTAATCGTAAAAAACACCAACGCCGGCCCTGACTTGCGCGTAAAATATTAGATTAACCTTTGGTCTTGTACTTTTAGTTTTGTAATGGTAAAAAACACCGACGCCGTCCCTGCATTGCGCGTAAAATAGTAGGTTAAATTTTGGTCTTGTAATTTTGGTTTTGTAATCGTAAAAAACACCGACGCCATCCCTGAATTGCGCGTAAAATAGTAGGTTAAATTTTGGTCTTGTAATTTTAGTTTTGTAATCGTAAAAAACACCGACGCCGTCCCTGCATTGCGCGTAAAATAGTAGGTTAAATTTTGGTCTTGAAATTTTAATTTTGTAATCGTAAAGGACCCCGAATCCAGCCTTGTATTTACGCGCGTCTTGTAGATTAAATTTTGGTCTTGCAATTTTAGTTTTGTAATCGTAAAAAACACCGACGCCGTCCCTGAATTGCGCGTAAAATAGTGGGTTAATTTTTGGTCTTGTAATTTTAGTTTTGTAATCGTAAAAAACACCGACGCCGTCCCTGAATTGCGCGTAAAATAATAGGTTAATTTTTGGTCTTGTAATTTTAGTTTTGTAATCGTAAAAAACACCAACGCCGGCCCTGACTTGCGCGTAAAATATTAGATTAACCTTTGGTCTTGTAATTTTAGTTTTGTAATGGTAAAAAACACCGACGCCGTCCCTGCATTGCGCGTAAAATAGTAGGTTAAATTTTGGTCTTGTAATTTTAGTTTTGTAATCGTAAAAAACACCGACGCCGTCCCTGAATTTCGCGTAAAATAGTAGGTTAATTTTTGGTCTTGTAATTTTAGTTTTGTAATCGTAAAAAACCCCGACGCCGTCCCTGAATTGCGCGTAAACTAATAGGTTAATTTTTGGTCTTGTAATTTTAGTTTTGTAATCCTAAAAAACACCAACGCCGGCCCTGACTTGCGCGTAAAATATTAGATTAACCTTTGGTCTTGTAATTTTAGTTTTGTAATGGTAAAAAACACCGACGCCGTCCCTGCATTGCGCGTAAAATAGTAGGTTAAATTTTGGTCTTGTAATTTTGGTTTTGTAATCGTAAAAAACACCGACGCCGTCCCTGAATTTTGCGTAAAATAATAGGTTAATTTTTGGTCTTGTAATTTTAGTTTTGTAATCGTAAAAAACACCAACGCCGGCCCTGACTTGCGCGTAAAATATTAGATTAACCTTTGGTCTTGTAATTTTAGTTTTGTAATGGTAAAAAACACCGACGCCGTCCCTGCATTGCGCGTAAAATAGTAGGTTAAATTTTGGTCTTGTAATTTTGGTTTTGTAATCGTAAAAAACACCGACGCCGTCCCTGAATTTCGCGTAAAATAATAGGTTAATTTTTGGTCTTGTAATTTTAGTTTTGTAATCGTAAAAAACACCAACGCCGGCCCTGACTTGCGCGTAAAATGGTAGGTTAAATTTTGGTCTTGTAATTTTGGTTTTGTAATCGTAAAAAACACCGACGCCGTCCCTGAATTTCGCGTAAAATAGTAGGTTAATTTTTGGTCTTGTAATTTTAGTTTTGTAATCGTAAAAAACACCAACGCCGGCCCTGACTTGCGCGTAAAATATTAGATTAACCTTTGGTCTTGTAATTTTAGTTTTGTAATGGTAAAAAACACCGACGCCGTCCCTGAATTGCGCGTAAAATAGTAGGTTAAATTTTGGTCTTGTAATTTTAGTTTTGTAATCGTAAAAAACACCAACGCCGGCCCTGACTTGCGCGTAAAATATTAGATTAACCTTTGGTCTTGTAATTTTAGTTTTGTAATGGTAAAAAACACAGACGCCGTCCCTGAATTGCGCGTAAAATAGTAGGTTAAATTTTGGTCTTGTAATTTTAGTTTTGTAAAAGTAAAAAACACCGACGCCGTCCCTGAATTACGCGTAAAATAGTAGGTTAAATTTTGGTCTTGTAATTTTAGTTTTGTAGAAGTAAAAAACACCGACGCCGTCCCTGATTTGCGCGTAAAATAGTAGGTTAAATTTTGGTCTTGTAATTTTAGTTTTGTAATCGTAAAAAACACCGACGCCGTCCCTGCATTGCGCGTAAAATAGTAGTTTAAATTTTGGTCTTGTAATTTTAGTTTTGTAATCGTAAAAAACACCGACGCCGTCCCTGACTTGCGCGTAAAATATTAGATTAACCTTTGGTCTTGTAATTTTAGTTTTGTAATCGTAAAAAACACCGACGCCGTCCCTGAATTGCGCGTAAAATCGTAGGTTAAATTTTGGTCCTGTAATTTTAGTTTTGTAGTCGTAAAAAACACCGACGCCGTCCCTGCATTGCGCGTAAAATAGTAGGTTAAATTTTGGTCTTGAAATTTTAATTTTGTAATCGTAAAGGACCCCGAATCCAGCCTTGTATTTACGCTCGTCTTGTAGATTAAATTTTGGTCTTGCAATTTTAGTTTTGTAATCGTAAAAAACACCGACGCCGTCCCTCAATTGCGCGTAAAATAGTGGGTTAATTTTTGGTCTTGTAATTTTAGTTTTGTAATCGTAAAAAACCCCGACGCCGTCCCTGAATTGCGCGTAAAATAATAGGTTAATTTTTGGTCTTTTAATTTTAGTTTTGTAATCGTAAAAAACACCAACGCCGGCCCTGACTTGCGCGTAAAATGGTAGGTTAAATTTTGGTCTTGTAATTTTGGTTTTGTAATCGTAAAAAACACCGACGCCGTCCCTGAATTTTGCGTAAAATAATAGGTTAATTTTTGGTCTTGTAATTTTAATTTTGTAATCGTAAAAAACACCAACGCCGGCCCTGACTTGCGCGTAAAATATTAGATTAACCTTTGGTCTTGTACTTTTAGTTTTGTAATGGTAAAAAACACCGACGCCGTCCCTGCATTGCGCGTAAAATAGTAGGTTAAATTTTGGTCTTGTAATTTTGGTTTTGTAATCGTAAAAAACACCGACGCCATCCCTGAATTGCGCGTAAAATAGTAGGTTAAATTTTGGTCTTGTAATTTTAGTTTTGTAATCGTAAAAAACACCGACGCCGTCCCTGCATTGCGCGTAAAATAGTAGGTTAAATTTTGGTCTTGAAATTTTAATTTTGTAATCGTAAAGGACCCCGAATCCAGCCTTGTATTTACGCGCGTCTTGTAGATTAAATTTTGGTCTTGTAATTTTAGTTTTGTAAAAGTAAAAAACACCGACGCCGTCCCTGAATTACGCGTAAAATAGTAGGTTAAATTTTGGTCTTGTAATTTTAGTTTTGTAAAAGTAAAAAACACCGACGCCGTCCTTGAATTGCGCGTAAAATCGTAGGTTAAATTTTGGTCTTGTAATTTTAGTTTTGTAATCGTAAAAAACACCGACGCCGTCCCTGCATTGCGCGTAAAATAGTAGGTTAAATTTTGGTCTTGAAATTTTAATTTTGTAATCGTAAAGGACCCCGAATCCAGCCTTGTATTTACGCTCGTCTTGTAGATTAAATTTTGGTCTTGCAATTTTAGTTTTGTAATCGTAAAAAACACCGACGCCGTCCCTCAATTGCGCGTAAAATAGTGGGTTAATTTTTGGTCTTGTAATTTTAGTTTTGTAATCGTAAAAAACCCCGACGCCGTCCCTGAATTGCGCGTAAAATAATAGGTTAATTTTTGGTCTTTTAATTTTAGTTTTGTAATCGTAAAAAACACCAACGCCGGCCCTGACTTGCGCGTAAAATGGTAGGTTAAATTTTGGTCTTGTAATTTTGGTTTTGTAATCGTAAAAAACACCGACGCCGTCCCTGAATTTTGCGTAAAATAATAGGTTAATTTTTGGTCTTGTAATTTTAGTTTTGTAATCGTAAAAAACACCAACGCCGGCCCTGACTTGCGCGTAAAATATTAGATTAACCTTTGGTCTTGTAATTTTAGTTTTGTAATGGTAAAAAACACCGACGCCGTCCCTGCATTGCGCGTAAAATAGTAGGTTAATTTTTGGTCTTGTAATTTTAGTTTTGTAATCGTAAAAACCCCGACGCCGTCCCTGAATTGCGCGTAAAATAGTAGGTTAAATTTTGGTCTTGTAATTTTAGTTTTGTAAAAGTAAAAAACACCGACGCCGTCCCTGAATTACGCGTAAAATAGTAGGTTAAATTTTGGTCTTGTAATTTTAGTTTTGTAAAAGTAAAAAACACCGACGCCGTCCCTGAATTGCGCGTAAAATAGTAGGTTAAATTTTGGTCTTGTAATTTTAGTTTTGTAATCGTAAACAACACCGACGCCGTGCCTTCATTGCGCGTAAAATAGTAGGTTAAATTTTGGTCTTGTAATTTTAGTTTTGTAAAAGTAAAAAACACCGACGCCGTCCCTGAATTACGCGTAAAATAGTAGGCTAAATTTTGGTCTTGTAATTTTAGTTTTGTAAAAGTAAAAAACACCGACGCCGTCCTTGAATTGCGCGTAAAATAGTAGGTTAAATTTTGGTCTTGTAATTTTAGTTTTGTAAACGGAAAACACCCCGACGCCGGTCCTGTATTGCGCGTAAAAGAGTAGATTAAACTTTGGTCTTGAAATTTTAATTTTGTAATCGTAAAACACCCCGACGCCGGTCCTGTATTGCGCGTAAAAGAGTAGATTAAACTTTGGTCTTGAAATTTTAATTTTGTAATCGTAAAACACCCCGACGCCGGTCCTGTATTGCGCGTAAAAGTGTAGATTAAACTTTGGTCTTGTAATTTTAATTTTGTAATCGTAAAACATCCCGACGCCGGTCCTGTATTGCGCGTAAAAGAGTAGATTAAACTTTGGTCTTGTAATTTTAATTTTGTAATCGTAAAAAACACCGACGCCGTCCCTGAATTACGCGTAAAATAGTAGGTTAAATTTTGGTCTTGTAATTTTAGTTTTGTAATCGTAAAAAACTCCGACGCCGTCCCTGAATTACGCGTAAAATAGTAGGTTAAATTTTGGTCTTGTAATTTTAGTTTTGTAAAAGTAAAAAACACCGACGCCGTCCCTGAATTGCGCGTAAAATAGTAGGTTAAATTTTGGTCTTGTAATTTTAGTTTTGTAATCGTAAAAAACACCGACGCCGTGCCTTCATTGCGCGTAAAATAGTAGGTTAAATTTTGGTCTTGTAATTTTAGCTTTGTAAAAGTAAAAAACACCTACGCCGTCCCTGAATTGCGCGTAAAATAGTAGGTTAAATTTTGGTCTTGTAATTTTAGTTTTGTAATCGTAAAAAACACCGACGCCGTCCCTGACTTGCGCGTAAAATATTAGATTAACCTTTGGTCTTGTAATTTTAGTTTTGTAATCGTAAAAAACACCGACGCCGTCCCTGCATTGCGCGTAAAATAGTAGGTTAAATTTTGGTCTTGAAATTTAATTTTTGTAATCGTAAAGGACCCCGAATCCAGCCTTGTATTTACGCTCGTCTTGTAGATTAAATTTTGGTCTTGCAATTTTAGTTTTGTAATCGTAAAAAACACCGACGCCGTCCCTGAATTGCGCGTAAAATAGTGGGTTAATTTTTGGTCTTTTAATTTTAGTTTTGTAATCGTAAAAAACACCAACGCCGGCCCTGACTTGCGCGTAAAATGGTAGGTTAAATTTTGGTCTTGTAATTTTGGTTTTGTAATCGTAAAAAACACCGACGCCGTCCCTGAATTTTGCGTAAAATAATAGGTTAATTTTTGGTCTTGTAATTTTAGTTTTGTAATCGTAAAAAACACCAACGCCGGCCCTGACTTGCGCGTAAAATATTAGATTAACCTTTGGTCTTGTAATTTTAGTTTTGTAATGGTAAAAAACACCGACGCCGTCCCTGCATTGCGCGTAAAATAGTAGGTTAAATTTTGGTCTTGTAATTTTGGTTTTGTAATCGTAAAAAACACCGACGCCGTCCCTGAATTTCGCGTAAAATAATAGGTTAATTTTTGGTCTTGTGATTTTAGTTTTGTAATCGTAAAAAACACCAACGCCGGTCCTGACTTGCGCGTAAAATATTAGATTAACCTTTGGTCTTGTAATTTTAGTTTTGTAATGGTGAAAAACACCGACGCCGTCCCTGCATTGCGCGTAAAATAGTAGGTTAAATTTTGGTCTTGTAATTTTAGTTTTGTAATCGTAAAAAACACCGACGCCGTCCCTGAATTGCGCGTAAAATAGTAGGTTAATTTTTGGTCTTGTAATTTTAGTTTTGTAATCGTAAAAACCCCGACGCCGTCTCTGAATTGCGCGTAAAGTAGTAGGCTAATTTTGGGTCTTGTAATTTTAGTTTTGTAATCGTAAAAAACACCGACACCGTCCCTGAATTGCGCGTAAATTAATAGGTTACTTTTTGGTCTTGTAATTATAGTTTTGTAATGGTAAAAAACACCAACGCCGGCCCTGACTTGCGCGTAAAATATTAGATTAAACTTTGGTCTTGTAATTTTAGTTTTGTAATGGTAAAAAACACCGACGCCGTCCCTGCATTGCGCGTAAAATAGTAGGTTAAATTTTGGTCTTGAAATTTTAATTTTGTAATCGTAAAGGACCCCGATTCCAGCCTTGTATTTACGCGCGTCTTGTAGATTAAATTTTGGTCTTGCAATTTTAGTTTTGTAATCGTAAAAAACACCGACGCCGTCCCTGAATTGCGCGTAAAATAGTGGGTTAATTTTTGGTCTTGTAATTTTAGTTTTGTAAAAGTAAAAAACACCGACGCCGTCCCTGAATTACGCGTAAAATAGTAGGTTAAATTTTGGTCTTGTAATTTTAGTTTTGTAAAAGTAAAAAACACCGACGCCGTCCTTGAATTGCGCGTGAAATAGTAGGTTAAATTTTGGTCTTGTAATTTTAGTTTTGTAAACGGAAAACACCCCGACGCCGGTCCTGTATTGCGCGTAAAAGATTAGATTAAACTTTGGTCTTGTAATTTTAATTTTGTAATCGTAAAACACCCCGACGCCGGTCCTGTATTGCGCATAAAAGTGTAGATTAAACTTTGGTCTTGTAATTTTAATTTTGTAATCGTAAAACACCCCGACGCCGGTCCTGTATTGCGCGTAAAAGAGTAGATTAAACTTTGGTCTTGTAATTTTAATTTTGTAATCGTAAAACACCCCGACGCCGGTCCTGTATTGCGCGTAAAATAGTAGGTTAAATTTTGGTCTTGTAATTTTAGTTTTGTAATCGTAAAAAACACCAACGCCGGCCCTGACTTGCGCGTAAAATATTAGATTAACCTTTGGTCTTGTAATTTTAGTTTTGTAATGGTAAAAAACACCGACGCCGTCCCTGCATTGCGCGTAAAATAGTAGGTTAAATTTTGGTCTTGTAATTTTGGTTTTGTAATCGTAAAAAACACCGACGCCGTCCCTGAATTTCGCGTAAAATAATAGGTTAATTTTTGGTCTTGTAATTTTAGTTTTGTAATGGTAAAAAACACCAACGCCGGCCCTGACTTGCGCGTAAAATATTAGATTAACCTTTGGTCTTGTAATTTTAGTTTTGTAATCGTAAAAAACACCGACACCGTCCCTGAATTGCGCGTAAATTAATAGGTTACTTTTTGGTCTTGTAATTATAGTTTTGTAATGGTAAAAAACACCAACGCCGGCCCTGACTTGCGCGTAAAATATTAGATTAAACTTTGGTCTTGTAATTTTAGTTTTGTAATGGTAAAAAACACCGACGCCGTCCCTGCATTGCGCGTAAAATAGTAGGTTAAATTTTGGTCTTGAAATTTTAATTTTGTAATCGTAAAGGACCCCGATTCCAGCCTTGTATTTACGCGCGTCTTGTAGATTAAATTTTGGTCTTGCAATTTTAGTTTTGTAATCGTAAAAAACACCGACGCCGTCCCTGAATTGCGCGTAAAATAGTGGGTTAATTTTTGGTCTTGTAATTTTAGTTTTGTAAAAGTAAAAAACACCGACGCCGTCCCTGAATTACGCGTAAAATAGTAGGTTAAATTTTGGTCTTGTAATTTTAGTTTTGTAAAAGTAAAAAACACCGACGCCGTCCTTGAATTGCGCGTGAAATAGTAGGTTAAATTTTGGTCTTGTAATTTTAGTTTTGTAAACGGAAAACACCCCGACGCCGGTCCTGTATTGCGCGTAAAAGATTAGATTAAACTTTGGTCTTGTAATTTTAATTTTGTAATCGTAAAACACCCCGACGCCGGTCCTGTATTGCGCGTAAAAGAGTAGATTAAACTTTGGTCTTGTAATTTTAATTTTGTAATCGTAAAACACCCCGACGCCGGTCCTGTATTGCGCGTAAAAGAGTAGATTAAACTTTGGTCTTGTAATTTTAATTTTGTAATCGTAAAACACCCCGACGCCGGTCCTGTATTGCGCGTAAAATAGTAGGTTAAATTTTGGTCTTGTAATTTTAGTTTTGTAATCGTAAAAAACACCAACGCCGGCCCTGACTTGCGCGTAAAATATTAGATTAACCTTTGGTCTTGTAATTTTAGTTTTGTAATGGTAAAAAACACCGACGCCGTCCCTGCATTGCGCGTAAAATAGTAGGTTAAATTTTGGTCTTGTAATTTTGGTTTTGTAATCGTAAAAAACACCGACGCCGTCCCTGAATTTCGCGTAAAATAATAGGTTAATTTTTGGTCTTGTAATTTTAGTTTTGTAATGGTAAAAAACACCAACGCCGGCCCTGACTTGCGCGTAAAATATTAGATTAAACTTTGGTCTTGTAATTTTAGTTTTGTAATGGTAAAAAACACCGACGCCGTCCCTGACTTGCGCGTAAAATATTAGATTAACCTTTGATCTTGTAATTTTAGTTTTGTAATCGTAAAAAACACCGACGCCGTCCCTGAATTGCGCGTAAAATAGTGGGTTAATTTTTGGTCTTGTAATTTTAGTTTTGTAATCGTAAAAAACCCCGACGCCGTCCCTGCATTGCGCGTAAAATAGTAGGTTAATTTTTGGTCTTGTAATTTTAGTTTTGTAATCGTTAAAACCCCGACGCCGTCCCTGAATTGCGCGTAAAATAGTAGGTTAAATTTTGGTCTTGTAATTTTAGTTTTGTAAAAGTAAAAAACACCGACGCCGTCCCTGAATTGCGCGTAAAATAGTAGGTTAAATTTTGGTCTTGTAATTTTAGTTTTGTAAAAGTAAAAAACACCGACGCCGTCCCTGAATTACGCGTAAAATAGTAGGTTAAATTTTGGTCTTGTAATTTTAGTTTTGTAAAAGTAAAAAACACCGACGCCGTCCCTGAATTGCGCGTAAAATAGTAGGTTAAATTTTGGTCTTGTAATTTTAGTTTTGTAATCGTAAAAAACACCGACGCCGTGCCTTCATTGCGCGTAAAATAGTAGGTTAAATTTTGGACTTGTAATTTTAGTTTTGTAAAAGTAAAAAACACCGACGCCGTCCCTGAATTACGCGTAAAATAGTAGGTTAAATTTTGGTCTTGTAATTTTAGTTTTGTAAAAGTAGAAAACACCGACGCCGTCCCTGAATTGCGCGTAAAATAGTAGGTTAAATTTTGGTCTTGTAATTTTAGTTTTGTAATCGTAAAAAACACCGACGCCGTCCCTGCATTGCGCGTAAAATAGTAGGTTAAATTTTGGTCTTGTAATTTTAGTTTTGTAAAAGTTAAAAACACCGACGCCGTCCCTGAATTGCGCGTAAAATCGTAGGTTAAATTTTGGTCTTGTAATTTTAGTTTTGTAATCGTAAAAAACACCGACGCCGTCCCTGCATTGCGCGTAAAATAGTAGGTTAAATTTTGGTCTTGAAATTTTAATTTTGTAATCGTAAAGGACCCCGAATCCAGCCTTGTATTTACGCGCGTCTTGTAGATTAAATTTTGGTCTTGTAATTTTAGTTTTTTAATCGTAAAAAAACACCGACGCCGTCCCTGCATTGCGCGTAAAATAGTAGTTTAAATTTTGGTCTTGTAATTTTAGTTTTGTAATCGTAAAAAACACCGACGCCGTCCCTGAATTGCGCGTAAAATCGTAGGTTAAATTTTGGTCTTGTAATTTTAGTTTTGTAATCGTAAAAAACACCGACGCCGTCCCTGCATTGCGCGTAAAATAGTAGGTTAAATTTTGGTCTTGAAATTTTAATTTTGTAATCGTAAAGGACCCCGAATCCAGCCTTGTATTTACGCGCGTCTTGTAGATTAAATTTTGGTCTTGCAATTTTAGTTTTGTAATCGTAAAAAACACCGACGCCGTCCCTGAATTGCGCGTAAAATAGTGGGTTAATTTTTGGTCTTGTAATTTTAGTTTTGTAAAAGTAAAAAACACCGACGCCGTCCCTGAATTACGCGTAAAATAGTAGGTTAAATTTTGGTCTTGTAATTTTAGTTTTGTAAAAGTAAAAAACACCGACGCCGTCCCTGAATTGCGCGTAAAATAGTAGGTTAAATTTTGGTCTTGTAATTTTAGTTTTGTAAACGGAAAACACCCCGACGCCGGTCCTGTATTGCGCGTAAAAGAGTAGATTAAACTTTGGTCTTGAAATTTTAATTTTGTAATCGTAAAACACCCCGACGCCGGTCCTGTATTGCGCGTAAAATTGTAGGTTAAATTTTGGTCTTGTAATTTTTGTTTTGTAATCGTAAAAAACACCGACGCCGTCCCTGAATTGCGCGTAAAATAGAAGGTTAAATTTTGGTCTTGTAATTTTAGTTTTGTAATCGTAAAACATCCCGACGCCGGTCCTGTATTGCGCGTAAAAGATTAGATTAAACTTTGGTCTTGTAATTTTAATTTTGTAATCGTAAAACACCCCGACGCCGGTCCTGTATTGCGCGTAAAAGTGTAGATTAAACTTTGGTCTTGTAATTTTAATTTTGTAATCGTAAAACACCCCGACGCCGGTCCTGTATTGCGCGTAAAATTGTAGGTTAAATTTTGGTCTTGTAATTTTAGTTTTGTAATCGTAAAAAACACCGACGCCGTCCCTGAATTGCGCGTAAAATAGAAGGTTAAATTTTGGTCTTGTAATTTTAGTTTTGTAATCGTAAAAAACACCGACGCCGTCCCTGAATTGCGCGTTTCATAGTAGGTTAAATTTTGGTCTTGTAAATTTAGTTTTGTAATCGTAAAAAACACCGACGCCGGCCCTGAATTGCGCCTTTCATAGCAGGTTGAACTTTGGTCTTGTAATTTTAATTTTGTAATGGTAAAACACCCCGACGCCGGTCCTGTATTGTGCTTAAAAGAGTAGGTTAAACTTTGGTCTTGTAATTGTAATTTTGTAATCGTAAAACACCCCGACGCCGTCCCTGAATTGCGCGTTTCATAGTAGGTTAAATTTTGATCTTGTTATTTTAGTTTTGTAATCGTAAAACACCCCGACGCCGGTCCTGTATTGCGCGTAGAATAGGAGATTAAATTTTTGGTCTTGCAATTTTAGTTTTGTAATCGTAAAAATCCCCAAACCCGGCCCTGTAATTACGCGCGTGTAGTAGATTAAATGTTGGTCATGTAATTTTAATTTGGTATTCGTAAAAAAACCCAAAGCCGGTCCTGTGTTTTGGCGTAAGAGAAAATTAAATTTGTCCCACGCAATTTTTTTGTCATGACCACTGATATTCCGGAAGTGTCGGAGGTTCCAACACTTGTTGGAGCGGTGGAGAAATTGTCGGAGCGCGTCACGTGTAAAATATAAATCCCCCTCCTCTTCTTTAATTTTTGTGGTAAATTTGAGTAGGCGTTGGGGTGATAAGTTGAACATGGAAAACGCGATTACGGTGCGGAAGTTAATTAACAAGTTGGCATTGTTAATGCCATCGCAGTAGTTCACCACCTACCTCGCGGTGTTCCATTTTGAAAAGCCCCGAAATGGCTAATGGCGTGGGTCACGGGTGTTTATTTGTAGTCGAAGATGTCGACGAATTTTTATAAAGTGTTGATGAGTTTATAATTTGTATTTTGTACTTTGCAGATTCGAAATGATGGGCCCACTACAACGAGGAGTCGACGGCAATGGCGGATGGCAGAGGTGGTGTGCGGTCGGATCCAGTCGTTCCAAGTGTCGTGGTGTTTGTTGATATTATATGTTTACTTGTTATAAATTATACTTTGTAATATTTAATATTATGCTGATGTGAATAAATGAAAAGTAAAGTACAACAGAATTTTATTTACAAGTGTCATACCACCAATAATTTAATACTAAATATTCAAAAATGAAATGGACAGCCTTTCGGTTTAAGCCTCTGAACCTAGGCTCCTCCAGTCCACCGTCGCTCGCTTCGCTCGCGTAGTCCCAACCACCCGCCCTAACGAGATACATTACTTATATACCCAAAAATCCCCACTCTAGAATCAAGAATAGTGGGCTCGGTTTCCGAATGCATACCGAACTCGAATCGCATTTTTCTACTTCATCGTCATACGAGTGTCACAACATTTTTTGACAATTGGACTTAGAATATTTTTCAAATTTATTTCTTACAACTCATGCACTCCTGATAAGTAACGATTTTTAAAAATTTACTGTTTCGCTACCAGGATCGCAGAAGTTGAAAGAGGTATATTTTTATATTTGTGCTCCTAATACTTGTAAGTTTTTATTTGTAAAAATTTCAAAGTTTTTAAGATTTCTGACCAGGAGCGCAGAAGTTAAAGGAGGTAAATTTTTATTTTTCTGCTCCTAATAAATTTAATTTTTATTTGTAAAAATTTTAAAGTTTTAAGATTTCTGACCAGGAGCGCAGAAGTTAAAGGAGGTAAATTTTTATTTTTCTGCTCCTAATAAATTTAATTTTTATTTGTAAAAATTTTAAAGTTTTAAGATTTCTGACCAGGAGCGCAGAAGTTAAAGGAGGTAAATTTTTATTTTTCTGCTCCTAATAAATTTAATTTTTATTTGTAAAAATTTTAAAGTTTTAAGATTTCTGACCAGGAGCGCAGAAGTTAAAGGAGGTAAATTTTATTTTTCTGCTCCTAATAAATTTACTTTTTATTTGTAAAAATTTGCAAGTTTTTAAGTTTTCTTACCAGGATCGCAGAAGTTGAAAGAGGTATATTTTTATTTACTTGTGATACTTACATCGAGATGTTCTCCTAATACATGGGACGTTTTATTTATATAATTTTGCCACTACTTTTTTAAGTTACTTATCAGGAAAGCATAAATTGAAAGAGGGAAAAATTCAAATACTTACGGAATCATCTCATATTTATTTTCACTTGAAGACTAAAAAAAAGAACTCGACCACAAAATGGCGCTATAGCAGCCGTTAACACAGCTTTTGTTGATTAATGATACTAATAAACGATATTTTAAATTTTATTGTAAAAATATGTAAGAAAGTACAAGGCAACGCAATATTTTCCATTTCATTTTTCCAATCATTCTTTCTTTTTTCGAAAACTCCTATTTCTGCGGTCCAAATCGTAGGTGTCGGATGGCCGGCCCCGTCATTTATCTGAAATTAGAAATAATAAAAATCAAAATCACCCTTTTACTGCTTAACTAAAAGCATGGGCGCAACTAGGTGTGGGCTGGGGGGCCAGCCCCCCCCCAAAAAATATAAAAAAGTTGGATTTTTAACGGCCAATTATTTTGCTATCCCGGCCGTAAATGGACTGTTTTGGTACACGATTTGAGGTACGAAACGGGATACACACTTTTCGTCACTAGGACGCGAAAAAGAATTAAAGGCCCTGCCCTTAATTCTTTTATGGTTTTATGAGCGGGATCTAAAACCTTTTCAGAACGAGGGTTAAAGGGAATTAACGGATTTGGTTCCCTAATTGGGGCTGGGACAACTCGCCGTCAGCTCAACTCGTCGCCGTCAACTGAAAAGAATCCAAGAAAAGTCCATGGATTATAAAAACCACGGATGCAAAATTTTGTATGTTTCAGATTCGATTTTATGTTTTGTATCGAACAACTATAATGTATAATGTATCGAACAACTATAATGTATAATGTATCGAACACTTATAAACGAAGACATTTTATAAATAAGTACCATAGTTTATTACAAAGTTGTAGAGCTCTGAATTTACTAAAATTTGGTTGGTAAAGCAAATTTTTAAACCCATAGTCCGGTCAAAATAGACATAAAAAAATAGGGGCACCCTTGCATAAATTCTCAAGAAACTGAAAATTTACATAAACGTTAGGGATACCTATAATGAAATTGTGAAAAATCCCCATCGATCCCATGTGTGCAAAAAATTTTATTCGAGATCAAAGTTTGCAGTAATAGGTTTTTTGGATTTTTTAGCCAAACGGTTAGTTGTATAAGAAAAATAATTTAGACTAAAATTGTACATCATTTAATTAGTATCTAAAAAATTGTTCTTCCACTTTTTATTTTCTAAGATTTATCATTTTTGAGAAAAAGTGATTCCAAATTTTACTCAAGTCTCCAAGTACACTACCTTATAGGTGGCCCGGAAAGGTGTGCATACCAAGGACAATCCAACTTTAGAATCGCTTTTTCTCAGAAATGGTGAATCTTAAAGAAAAAAGGCCCAGGACAATTTTTGTAGATAATTAAATCATCTACAATTTTTGTCTCAACTATTTTTCTTATAAAACTAACCGTTTTGCTAAAAAAATCCTAAAAACTCATTTTTGCAAACTTTGACCTCGCATAAAATTTTTTGCACACATGGGACCGATGGGGACTTTTCACAATTTTATTATAATGGTATCCCTAACGTTCGTGCAAATTTTCAACTTGTTGGGAATTCATGCAAGGGTCAATGTTTATTTTGACCAAACTACTAATACAACCCGATAACAGAGATACAACCGATCAAAGTTAGACAGACAGAGTTTTTTATAATGCAAACAAATGGCCGAAAACCAAGATTTTGCCTCTATAACTATTTATTCCCATCATTTCCATGGTAATCACTCATTAATATCAACATCCATTTGTTGGATCCTCCGCCTCTCATTCCGCCAAACGTGAAGATGCCTAATTTTAATGTAAAAAATGCTAATTAACGTGGGGCATCTTGATGTTTGTGGGAGGGTGGTCATAAATGTTCATATTGATGAGTGATTAACATGGAAATGATGATAATAAATAGTTAGTTATAGAGGCAAAACCTTGGTAGTATTTTGTCTATTTTTTTACATTTTGAGAAACTTTGTCTAACTTTGATTGGCTGTATCTCGGTTAATACTAGATTTAAAAATTTCCTTCGGCAACCAAAATTAAGCAAATTTACTGCTCTATAACTTTGGAATAAACTATGGTACCTAAAATAAAATATACTCACTTTACGATATATAAGCAAAAAAAAACTAAAAAAAGTTCACAATTCTTGAGATTTCTACTTTAGCATGGGGTCCTTGAGATCAAAAACATAGAATTGACATGGCGAAATTATTAAACAATAATTTGATTATTATGCTAGAAAGAGTCATATAAAACTTCAAACTATTGAAGATATACACATAATAATAACCACCACAATTCTACGTTACATTTAAATGAAAGAGACTACAAATACCGATTTAAGAATAATTAAAAGAAAGGGCACAGCCAGGTTTATTTGGAAAATCTGCCTCACGACTTGTTCAATTCGAACTTGGGGAACCAATTTGATATCAAATAAAAACAATTCAACTAATGTTTAGCTGTTTATCTCAAACGGTTTTCGAGATTTTCAAAAAACTCTATTTTTGACATGTGACAAGAAGCAAATTTAATTTTACGCGGCCAAAGTATCTACATGAGGGGTATTCCAGATCTTTACAATTACTAAACCAAATGACCCTAAATTGCAATTCTAAGAAGAAATTTAAATGTTATCCAAGATAAAATTCAGGAGAGGATTCGCGTCAAGACAACATTGCAAGGAGGAACTATTTTAAAATGGACATGTCACTAACCTCTAATAAAGCTGCTCTGGTCCTCAAAGTGTGGCATTCTTTTGTTGTTTCTTCACAGTGGTGCGGTTGGAATAATTTTCAGTTGTTGCTTTCCAAATTGCTGCAATGATGTACCATCCGATAATTTATGATGGGAGAAAACTGAAACGAATTATTATTAGTAAAGTTATAAAATTTTTGTAATTTACCATAGTATTTAATGAAAAAACAACTGCTTATTTTCGAATAAAAACTAAAAATGTTTTGTTCCAAGTATGGAGATACGCAATTTTTCCCCTTTCTCGGATGTCTGCACTTGAAATGCGTGTCGCATCGATGAAAACAAATGATAATCTGAAGGAGCAAAGCCTGTGGAATAAGACTGTGAGGGTAACAAGTTCAAGCCAAGCCCATGAATTTTTGCGTTTCTGACAAAAACTTGTTTACAGAAAACTATGGTTTAACGAGAAAATATCTGAATTACACTAAAGTAACTAACTACAAAGAATGGTGGAAACTGTGTGTGAAAAACAGCAGTGCAATGTTGGTATCAAAAGGATAGTAGATATTTGTAATTGTCAATAGATGTATAGTAATCTGCAGCTGACGGTAAGATTGTGGCTATTCGTAGTTTTATAAGATGTCGCTGTAACCAACTTATCAAAAATCCACCACAAAATTCGAAAAAGAATTACAGAATAAAAATTCATGCTTTTTTATTTATAGGGAAGAAATTATAATTTACCTTTTCTTTAACAGCTCTCTTGCACAACTCCGCTTTAATGTATGTTTTTTCTCATTTTCATCTTGAACCAAATTTTCTAATCGAAACATTTCCTTCGTCTGCAAGCTTCTTCTTAAACTACCTCTGTCCGGCTTCCAAGATCGTAGATCCTACTTAAATTATCCTTGGATGCTTTAAATCTGCAAAGTAAAAAAAAATATATACGTTAGTCCAGTTCATTCATTCTGATTCAACTCGTCTTGCATGCACCTGCGATGGAATAGCTGACTCAATTTTGACTGCAAAACCAAACATATAAACTTAGGGAGGTTTATCATGGTGTCAGTTCAAATCTTAGTAAACGTAATGTAAAAAATTTTGTCATTTGTAATATTTTTCGACTAATAATAAAATTTAAGAAATAAACCAATATTTTTTGGTATATACAGTAAACTCCTGATTATCGGCGGGATTGACTGGCGTGGATACCGCGGATAATCGAATTTCGCGGATAAGTCGCAAAATTGCCGATTAATGGTTAAACAAAGGCCGACGGCCAAATTATCCGGAAACAGTGATTTTATTTCTATATGTTTATTTCTGATTTACGAAAAAACCTTCTTTTTTATAAAAATGTCTTCTACAGCCACCGCGGATAATCCGCAAAAGCGGATAAACTGTCCACAGATTCTGGATTCTGGATTTGTTCTGGAGGGCAAGACAAGCTCGCGCGCACTTAGGCCACCAATCGGGCCCATTGTACTACCTCCGGTTTCAGTTACACCCCAGTCCTGTCATTCCCCATTGAGCCAATCCAGTTTTAGGATGAACTCTAGGATCCTGGCAGGTGGAGTGTCCCTGATTCTGGCCATGTCAGGCCAGAAGTCCCCCAACACAGATCCTCTCGTTGAAGTTAACGCCGGACAGTAACAGAGTACATGTTCGGCTGTTTCCTCCTCTTCATTGCATCCACGACATATTGGGTCTTCTGCATATCCCATCATGTGAAGATGTTTGTTTAGTCTGTAGTGTCCAGTTAGAATCCCTGCAATTATCCGCAGATTGACTCTGGACAGTTTCAGATAGTATCTAGCATGTTTCCAAGAGGGTGCGGTTATTGCAGCCCTTGCTTGACGACATGTTGTTATTTGTACCCATCTGCGGGTGTGCAGTTGTAGGGTATGTTGTTTTAAGAGTGCATCTAGAGCTTTAACTGAAGGCGTGATCATCGGCTCCGGGCCGCAGGGAAGACTATTGGAACCGCGTCTTGCAAGTTCATCAGCTCTTGTGTTGCCCTCATCACCTTGATGTCCCTTAACCCAGCAAAGGGAAAGAACATTTTGGTTAGATATATTATTCAGTGTCTGAATGCAATCAAGCACCAGACCAGAGGTGACTTTGTGGTTCCGAAGTGCCACGAGTGCCGCCCTGCTGTCTGAAATAATATGAATATGTTGGTTCTGGATATGTCTATCCTGAACTATTTTTGCGCATCGTAGTATGCCCATAAGTTCCGTTTGAAATACGGATGCATATGTGCCCAGCGCTATGCTTATGCTTAGGTCAAGTTCTGCAGAATATATTCCTGCACCTGATCCAGCATCGTTTTTGGAGCCATCCGAATATAGACGTATGTCATAGTTAGGTGCTCTATCAGTATTTAACAGAACGTCGTACTTCCTGTCAAATATATATTTAGGTTGGATTCTATCTGGCTCCAAGTGCAGTAGAGGTATTCCTCTGGAATAATCCTCCAAAATCCGCATATGTGCCGTAGTTCCATACCTATTGTCCCATATTTTCCAACTACGTAGCCTAAGCGCCCCCCTAACCGCCATCTCCTGCACATGAAGATCAAGTGGTGGGAGGCAGAGGAGAGTCTCAAGAGCCGCAGTCGGTGTTGTTTGCATTGCCCCAGTTACAGCCAGACAGACTATTCTCTGTATTTGGTGTAAGGAGGATGCTGTTGTTACTTGTTTGGTTCTGGGCCACCATACAAGGGCACCGTAGCATAGCATGGGTCTGACAACGGCGGTGTAGAGCCAGAGGGTGATCTTAGGAGACAAGCCCCATGACCGTCCCATTGTTCCTCGACATTGCCAGAAAGCCAGCTTAGCTTTTTCGAGTTTCATCTGTAAATGTTTTCCCCAGTTCAGCTTTTTGTCAAGTATTATTCCCAGATACTTGACTTCATCGGCTAGTTTTAGAGGAGTACCTGTTAAGCTGGGCATAATCATGTCCGGCAGCTTTCTTTTTTTGGTGAATAGTACAAGCTCTGTCTTTGTCGGATTTACCGAGAGAGAGTGTTCTTTACACCATTGTGCTAAAATCTTGAGAGCGTCCTGCATTAGCATGCAGAGGATATTCTCATATTTTCCTGTAAGCAGTATGACGATGTCATCTGCGTAGCCTAGGGTATAATAGCCCATATCATTTAGGAGTTTGAGTAGGCTGTTCACTACCATGTTCCACAGTAGTGGGGAGAGAACTCCCCCCTGAGGGCAGCCTCTTGTCACAAATCCTTTAATCTTTGTGTCTCCAATACTGATCTCCACGGCTCTCCAAGTCAGTACAAAAAGAATCCATTTTGCAATGATCACGGGAACCCCATGAAGTTGTAGTGCTACACTCATACTTTCGATGGTAGCTTTATCAAAAGCTCCTTCGATATCAATAAACACGCCCAGGGTGGATTCACAATTATCCAACGACCACTCTATGCGCTCCACTACCTTGTGAAGTGCCGATTCGGTCGATCTCCCTGGGATGTATGCATGTTGATTCGCATGTAACGGTCTGTGGATCAGAACCGTGTCACGGATCTCTCTATCGCATAGTCTCTCCAACGTTTTCAGGAAAAACGATGTGAGGCTAATTGGTCTAAAAGATTTAGCAAGGGAGTAGTCACTTCTACCTGGCTTAGGTATAAAGACAACTTTTGCTTTCCGCCATTCCTTCGGTGTGTATCCGTGCGCAATGCATGCCCGAAACACTCGCACCAGGTGACTGAGCACTAATTCCAAGCCCCACTGTAGTAGGGCTGGAAATACCCCGTCAAGCCCAGGCGATTTGAAGGGGCTGAAAGACTTGATTGCCCATGTTATTTTAGCCGCATTCACGACTTTATTTGCAGTTTCCCAATCTGCCTCAGTCGGCGGCTGGCCCGTAGGTGCGGACCAGTCAAAGTCCAAGACAGTTTTGCTATCAGGAAAGTGTGTTTTTAGCAGGATTTCAGCAGCCTCCGAGAGGGTCTCTGTGTAAGAGCCGTCCTCTCGGCGAAGGCTGCCTGGCTGCCGGTGTGGATCTTTTGACAAGATCTTTTTTAGTCTTGCTGCAGCGGTAGTTGATTCAACACCACTACAGAAGATTCTCCATGATTCTCGTTGTTTTTGGCGTATCAGTCTCTTGTACTCCGACTGTCGCATTTTAAATGCTGTCCAGTCGGCGTCACTTTTAGAGACTTGCGCCTTGTTGTAGAGCTTTCTAGTCACCCTTCTCAGCTGGTCGAGTTCTTTGCACCACCAAGGTGTTGCATGACTCCGTAGTCCAGCCGTCTGAAGTGGACAGGACAGCTCATAAGCTTTTGTGAGGGAATTCTGAAGTGCATTAGTATACATTTCGATTTCCTCAGTGGTTGTTAAGAGTTCTTTTGTGAAGTTTTTCCCTGACGTATTGGCCTCCAGGGAAGAGGATAGGTGGTCTAAAAAGGCCGTCCTGTCAACCCTTCTCGGATTCCTGTATTGTCTGGGTTCCACTTTTTTAGTTTCAAATTTGAAACAAATCCATTTATGATCCGACATTGTCATTTCTTTTGACACATGCCAGTCATATATTTTATTTGAAATGCTTAATGACGCAAGGGTAATGTCTATTACCGAGTTGCGTGTGGGTGACACATAGAAAGTAGGGTCGTTCCCACGGTTAAGAATTTCTAGATTAGTACTTATTAAGTAGTCTGATAGAGACTTACCTCGGTTGTTGCAGTCCCCGCTTCCCCATGCAACATGGTGGGAGTTGGAGTCGCAGCCAATTATGAGGTGCTCTTTCCTTTGCTCACAATAGTCCACGAGGTCCACCATCCTCCGAGAAGGTGGTAGTTCAGGTGAATCTATTGGGAGGTACAGTGACGCCATGATTACGTTCTGTTGGCCATTCCCAAAGTCACAGCTGAGTCGGACCACTGTAAGGTCCCCGTCACTGAGCTGCGGTAGAAGGTTGGCCTGTATGTTGTCAGGTATGTATATACACGTCCTGATTTTACTTGTGCTACCTGTAAAAATGGTACCATTTAGTCTTGTAAGACCCCTTACTTGGGATTTTACTAACCATGGCTCTTGTATAAGAGCTATTGTATCCGTGCAGCGGTCGAGGTGGCGACATAAAGTTGCAACAGCCCCTCGACAGTGCTGCAGGTTAATTTGTATAGTGTTAAGCTCTTTCAAGGAGGCCATTAGCCTACCTTGTTGAGCTTATTGGTTGGAGCTTCCAGCCTCACCCAGGCTTGCGCCTGTCTCCATTGGAGTGACCGTAGTGGCTGTGGGCTCTGTGACGTTGGTTGTAGGTTCGTCCTCGATCCTTGTCAACCTGATGCTAAGGGTGGTGAACCTATAGTTCAGCCTCCCCCCTTTTTGCTTTATGGCAGCATCGTCTTCTCTCCCGACTCCGAAAACAATGAGTCTGCCTTGCGGCTCCTCTTTGACGTTGTCGGCGAAGATGCACCATTCTTTTGGCTTTACCCATTTATTTTGGGCAGCCAGGCGCTTTATGACAGCCTCAGTGGGCTCCGGTTCTCCCGGGACCCAAAGGGTTCCACAGGTCCACAGATAATCGAGAGTTTACTGTATATGGCAATTACAGATTTCGCAATTTTTAGAATTACTAACTCAATCGCCTCTAACAGAACATCACAAGGTGCAACTTTAAGATTACGCAGTCTCCATACAAGACAAGATTTGCGATATCTACAATTATTAAACCGATCGCCCATAAATGAACATCACAAGGTGCAAATTTAAGTTTTCGCAGTTTCGATACAGGTCAGGATTCGCGATTTTTACAATTTCTATACCAACAGCCCCTAAGTGAAAATCACACGGTGCAAATTTAAGCCATTCAGGCTTTCATACAGGTGAGTATTGGCGAATTTTACAATTACTAAAACAATGGCCCTTAACTGAACTTCACACGGTGCAAATTTAAGCTTTTGCAGCTTCGATACACGCCCTGATTCGTGATTTTTACAATTTCTATACCAAAAGCCCGTAACTGAACATCACAAGGTGCAAATTTAAGCCTTTCCAGATTCGATACAAGACAGGATTCGCGATTTTTACAATTAGTAAAACGATGGCCCCTAACTGAACATCACACGGGGATAATTTAAGGTTTCACAGCTTTCCATGCAGGACAGGATTCGCGATTTTTACAATATCTAAACCAACAGCCGCTAAGTGAAAATCACACGGTGCAAATTTAAGCCTTTCAGGCTTCGATACAGGTGAGTATTCGCGATTTTTACAATTACTAAAACGATGGCCCTTAACTGAACCTCACACGGTGCACATTTAAGACTCTGCAGATTCCATATAGGTCAGGATTCGTGATTTTAACAATTTCTAAACCAACAGCCCCTAACTGAACATCACAAGGTGAAAATTTAAGGTTTCGCAGCTTTACATGCAGGACAGGATTCGCGATTTTTACAATTTCTAAACCAACAGCCCCTAAGTGAAAATCACACGGTGCAATTTTAAGCCTTTCACGATACAGGTGAGTATTCGCGAATTTTACAATTACTAAAACAATGGCCCTTAACTGAACCTCACACGGTGCACATTTAAGCCTTTGCAGATTCCATACAGGTCAGGATTCGCAATTTTAACAATTTCTAAACCAACAGCCCCTAACTGATCATCACAGGGTGCAAATTTAGGCTTTTGCAGCTCGATACAGGACAGTATTCGCGATTTTTACAATTTCTAAACCAACAGCCCCTAACTAAACATCACAAGGTGACAATTTAAGGTTTCGCAGCTTTCCATGCAGGACAGGATTCGCGATTTTTACAATTTCTAAACCAACAGCCCCTAACTGAACTTCACACGGTGCAAATTGAAGACTTTGCAGATTCCATACAGGACAGGATTCGCGATTTTTACAATATCTAAACCAACAGCCGCTAAGTGAAAATCACACGGTGCAAATTTAAGCCTTTCACGATACAGGTGAGTATTCGCGAATTTTACAATTACTAAAACAATGGCCCTTAACTGAACCTCACACGGTGCACATTTAAGCCTTTGCAGATTCCATACAGGTCAGGATTCGCAATTTTAACAATTTCTAAACCAACAGCCCCTAACTGATCATCACAGGGTGCAAATTTAGGCTTTTGCAGCTCGATACAGGACAGTATTCGCGATTTTTACAATTTCTAAACCAACAGCCCCTAACTAAACATCACAAGGTGACAATTTAAGGTTTCGCAGCTTTCCATGCAGGACAGGATTCGCGATTTTTACAATTTCTAAACCAACAGCCCCTAACTGAACTTCACACGGTGCAAATTGAAGACTTTGCAGATTCCATACAGGACAGGATTCGCGATTTTTACAATATCTAAACCAACAGCCGCTAAGTGAAAATCACACGGTGCAAATTTAAGCCTTTCAGGCTTCGATACAGGTGAGTATTCGCGATTTTTACAATTACTAAAACGATGGCCCTTAACTGAACCTCACACGGTGCACATTTAAGACTCTGCAGATTCCATATAGGTCAGGATTCGTGATTTTAACAATTTCTAAACCAACAGCCCCTAACTGAACATCACAAGGTGAAAATTTAAGGTTTCGCAGCTTTACATGCAGGACAGGATTCGCGATTTTTACAATTTCTAAACCAACAGCCCCTAAGTGAAAATCACACGGTGCAATTTTAAGCCTTTCACGATACAGGTGAGTATTCGCGAATTTTACAATTACTAAAACAATGGCCCTTAACTGAACCTCACACGGTGCACATTTAAGCCTTTGCAGATTCCATACAGGTCAGGATTCGCAATTTTAACAATTTCTAAACCAACAGCCCCTAACTGATCATCACAGGGTGCAAATTTAGGCTTTTGCAGCTCGATACAGGACAGTATTCGCGATTTTTACAATTTCTAAACCAACAGCCCCTAACTAAACATCACAAGGTGACAATTTAAGGTTTCGCAGCTTTCCATGCAGGACAGGATTCGCGATTTTTACAATTTCTAAACCAACAGCCCCTAACTGAACTTCACACGGTGCAAATTGAAGACTTTGCAGATTCCATACAGGACAGGATTCGCGATTTTTACAATATCTAAACCAACAGCCGCTAAGTGAAAATCACACGGTGCAAATTTAAGCCTTTCAGGCTTCGATACAGGTGAGTATTCGCGAATTTTACAATTACTAAAACAATGGCCCTTAACTGAACCTCACACGGTGTACATTTAAGCCTTTGCAGATTCCATACAGGTCAGGATCCGCAATTTTAACAATTTCTAAACCAACAGCCCCTAACTGAACATCACAGGGTGCAAATTTAAGCTTTTGCAGCTTCGATACCGCCCCGGTTTCGCGAATTTTACAATTTCTATACCAACAGCGCGAAACTGAATATCACAAGGTGCAAATTTAGCTTTTCCAGCTTCGATACAAGACAGGATTCGCGATTTTTACAATTAGTAAAACGATGGCCCCTAACTGAACATCACACGGTGAAAATTTAAGCCTTTCAGGCTTTGATACAGGTGAGTATTCGCGAATTTTACAATTACTGAAGCGATAGCCCCTAACTGAACCTCAAACGGTGCACATTTAAGCCTTTGCAGCTTCGATACAGGACAGCATTCGCGATTTTTACAATTTCTAAACCAACAGCCCCTAAGTTTAAATCACACGGTGCAAATTTAAGCCTTTCAGGCTTCGATACAGGTGAGTATTCGCGATTTTTACAATTTCTAAACCAACAGCTTCTAACTTAACATCACAAGGTGAAAATTTAAGGTTTCGCAGCTTTACATGCAGGACAGGATTCGCGATTTTTACAATTTCTAAACGAACAGCCCCTAACTGAACATCACACGGTGCAAATTTAAGCTTTTGCAGCTTGATACAAGACAGGATTCGCGATTTTTACAATTTCTAAACCAACAGCCCCTAACTGAACATCACAAGGTGCAAATTGAAGGTTTTGCAGCATCGATACAGTTCAGGATTCGCGATTTTTACAATTATTAAACCAACAGCCCCCAACTGAACATCACAAGGTGAAAATTTAAGGTTTCGCAGCTTTACATGCAGGACAGGATACGCCATTTTTACAATTTCTAAACCAACAGCCCCTAACTGAACTTCACACGGTGCAAATTGAAAACTTTGCAGATTCCATACAAGACAGGATTCGCGATTTTTACAATTTCTAAACCAACAGCCCTTAAGTGAAAGTCACACGGTGCAAATTTAAGCCTTTCAGGCTTTGATACAGGTGAGTATTCGCGAATTTTAGAATTACTAAAACGATGGCCCTTAACTGAACCTCACACGGTGCACATTTAAACCTTTGCAGATTCCATACAGGTCAGGATTCGCGATTTTAACAATTTCTAAACCAACAGCCCCTAACTGAACATCACAAGGTGAAAATTTAAGGTTTCGCAGCTTTACATGCAGGACAGGATTCGCGATTTTTACAATTTCTAAACCAACAGCCCTTAACTGAACATCACACGGTGCAAATTTAAGCATTTGCAGCTTCCATGCAAGACAGGATTCGCGATTTTTACAATTTCTGAACCAACAGCCCCTAACTGAACATCACACGGTGCAAATTTAAGCTTTTGCAGCTTCCATGCAAGACAGGATTCGGGATTTTTTCAAATTCCAAACCAACAGCCCTTAAGTGAGGATCACACTGTGCAAATTTAAGACTTTGCAGATTCCATACAGGACAGGATTCGCGATTTTTACAATTTCTAAACCAACAGCCCCTAACTGAACATCACAGGGTGCAAATTTAAGCTTTTGCAGCTTCGATACCGCCGCGGATTGGCGAATTTTACAATTTCTATACCAACAGCCAGAAACTGAACATCACAAGGTGCAAATTTAAGCTTTTCCAGATTCGATACAAGACAGGATTCGCGATTTTTACAATTAGTAAAACGATGGCCCCTAACTGAACATCACACGGTGAAAATTTAAGGTTTCGCAGCTTGCCATGCAGGACAGGATTCGCAATTTTTACAATTTCTATACCAACAGCCCCTAAGTGAAAATCACACGGTGCAAATTTAAGCCTTTCAGGCTTTGATACAGGTGAGTATTCGCGAATTTTACAATTACTGAAGCGATAGCCCCTAACTGAACCTCAAACGGTGCACATTTAAGCCTTTGCAGCTTCGATACAGGACAGCATTCGCGATTTTTACAATTTCTAAACCAACTGCCCCTAACTGAACTTCACACGGTGCAAATTGAAGACTTTGCAGATTCCATACAGGACAGGATTCGCGATTTTTACAATTTCTAAACCAACAGCCCCTAACCGAACATCACAGGGTGCAAATTTAAGCTTTTGCAGCTTCGATACCGCCCCGGATTCGCGAATTTTACAATTTCTATACCAACAGCCCGAAACTGAACATCACAAGGTTCAAATTTAAGCTTTTCCAGCTTCGATACAAGACAGGATTTGCGATTTTTTCAATTTCTATACCAAAAGCCCGTAACTGAACATCACAAGGTGCAAATTTAAGCCTTTCCAGATTCGATACAAGACAGGATTCGCGATTTTTACAATTAGTAAAACGATGGCCCCTAACTGAACATCACAAGGTGCAAATTGAAGGTTTCGCAGCTTTCCATGCAGGACAGGATTCGCGATTTTTACAATATCTAAACCAACAGCCCCTAAGTGAAAATAATACCGTGCAAATTTAAGCTTTTCAGGATTTGATACAAGTGAGTATTCGCGAATTTTACAATTACTAAAACGATGGCCCCTAACTGCACTTCACACGGTGTAAATTTAAGCCTTTGCAGATTTCATTAAGGACAGGATTCGCGATTTTTACAATTTCTAAACCAACAGCCCCTAACTGAACATCACACGGTGCAAATTTATGCTTTTGCAGTTCGATACAGAACAGGATTCGCGATTTTTACAATTTTTAAACTAACAACCCCTAGCTGAACATCACAAGGTGTAAATTTAAGGTTTCGCAGCTTCGATACAGGTCAGGATTCGCGATTTATACAATTTCTAAACCAACAGCCCCTAACTGAACATCACAGGGTGCAAATTTAAGCTTTAGCAACTTCGAAACGGACCGGATTCGCGATTTGTACAAAATCTAAACCAACAGTCCTTATGTGAAAATGACAAGGGGCAAATTTATGCCTTTCAGGCTTCTATGCAGGTGAGGATTCGCGAATTTTACAAATTCTAAACCAACCGCCCCTAACTCAACATCACTAGGTGCAAATCTAAGGCTTCGCAGTTTCGATACAGTTCAGGATTGGCGATTTTTACAATTATTAAACCAACAGCCCCCAACTGAACATCACAAGGTGAAAATTTAAGGTTTCGCAGCTTTACATGCAGGACAGGATTCGCGATTTTTACAATTTCTAAACTAACAGCCCCTAACTGAACATCACACGGTGCAAATTTAACCTTTTGCAGCTTCAATACCGCCCCGGATTCGCGAATTTTACAATTTCTATACCAACAGCCCGAAACTGAACATCACAAGGTGCAAATTTAGCTTTTCCAGCTTCGATACAAGACAGGATTCGCGATTTTTACAATTAGTAAAACGATGGCCCCTAACTGAACATCACAAGGTGCAAATTGAAGGTTTCGCAGCTTTCCATGCAGGACAGGATTCGTGATTTTTACAATATCTAAACCAACAGCCCCTAAGTGAAAATAACACCGTGCAAATTTAAGCTTTTCAGGATTTGATACAAGTGAGTATTCGCGAATTTTACAATTACTAAAACGATGGCCCCTAACTGCACTTCACACGGTGTAAATTTAAGCCTTTGCAGATTCCATTAAGGACAGGATTCGCGATTTTTACAATTTCTAAACCAACAGCCCCTAACTGAACATCACACGGTGCAAATTTATGCTTTTGCAGTTCGATACAGAACAGGATTCGCGATTTTTACAATTTCTAAACTAACAACCCCTAGCTGAACATCACAAGGTGTAAATTTAAGGTTTCGCAGCTTCGATACAGGTCAGGATTCGCGATTTATACAATTTCTAAACCAACAGCCCCTAACTGAACATCACAGGGTGCAAATTTAAGCTTTAGCAACTTCGAAACGGACCGGATTCGCGATTTGTACAAAATCTAAACCAACAGTCCTTATGTGAAAATGACAAGGGGCAAATTTATGCCTTTCAGGCTTCTATGCAGGTGAGGATTCGCGAATTTTACAAATTCTAAACCAACCACCCCTAACTCAACATCACTAGGTGCAAATCTAAGGCTTCGCAGTTTCGATACAGTTCAGGATTGGCGATTTTTACAATTATTAAACCAACAGCCCCCAACTGAACATCACAAGGTAAAAATTTAAGGTTTCGCAGCTTTACATGCAGGACAGGATTCGCGATTTTTACAATTTCTAAACTAACAGCCCCTAACTGAACATCACACGGTGCAAATTTAAGCTTTAGCAGCTTCGAAACAGACCGGATTCGCGATTTTTACAATTTCTAAACCAACCGTCCCTAACTGAACATCCCAGGGTGCAAATTTAAGCTCTTGCAGCTTCCATACAGGACAGGATTGGCGATTTTTACAATTACTAAAACGATGGCCCCTAACTGAACTTCACACGGTGCAAATTTAAGCCTTTGCAGATTCTATACAGGACAGGATTCGCGATTTTTACAGTTTCTAAACCCACCGCCCGTAACTGAACATCACACGGTGCAAATTTAAGCCTATGCAGCTTCGATACAGGACAGGATTCGCGATTTTTACAATTACTAAAACGATGGCCCCTAACTGAATATCACACGGTGCAAATTTAAGCCTTTGCAGCTTCCATACAGGAGAGGATTCGCGATTTTTATAATTACTAATCGTGTAAGCCTTTGTTATTTCTTATCAAGAACTTACTAGTCCAGCAACAATCGGTGTGAAAACAGCCGACTAAAGTCAGCGACAAATTTTATAGAAAATGTCCAAAGTTATACCATCGAGATAGTATAAGATAGTATAGCGAGAATAAATCTAGATAGTAGTTATTTTTTTTGCGCATAAGTTTAATATACAGTAGAAGCTCCAAATGCAAAGGGGCAAAAATCCAAAGGCATGTTCAAACTAACGCAGGTGTTCACACTAACTGGGGTGTAGAGAAACTAGTGTTTTACGTATATTTAAGACATATTTATTTCTTATAAAACGTATATACGTTGTGTATGTGTAATGTTGCAAGATTCATGAAAAAACAGGATTTTTTAACAATCATAAAATTTTTCAACATCATGAAATAAAAATATTACCATGTTATCACCACCCATTAACGTCCTCATGGGGGGGGGATGGGGTGAGCTTCCCCCTCAATGTTGCAAAAAGTTGACAAAAACACCTAAAAGTTGGTCAATTTGCCATTTTTTTTATGTCTAAATTTACTAAATGCTGTAAAACTTACAAAAAGTTGGCAATTTTGAATGGATTCAGCTGGCAAATTTGCAAATTTGAAATTTCTCCCCGCCGAAAAAAGTTGGCTGGGCACGTCCCTGTCAGCACCTTGTATTTTGTCGACAATTAGGCGACTTTCTTATTATTATTCAAATATGCATTTCTTTCATTTAAACACGGGCAGGTACCTTTATTTTATATTTAATCACGTACAAGTGATAAGAAGTGGCTAGTAGACATTCAAGATATTTAATACACAACATTAACAACTGTTAACTTTCCTGTTCACGTTATCGAGTGTAATAATGTTCACGTTACCGAGTAGCTATAGAAAAAATTGGGCGTTCACAGGACCGAGATGTTCATAAGTTCGAATGTTCACATTATCGAGCTTCTACTGTATTTAATAAATTTACAAATTACACTCATACATATACCGGGTGCTGAATGAGTTAGGCGAACATAGGATATTAACATGTAAAAACTTATTTTTGCAAATTCCTGCTTCCCTAATTATTTTAGAGAAAAATTGAAAGACACAGATATAATGTAGAAATATAAACTACGACTGATAAGAGCATTAGAATTTATCTAGCTTTTACGTAAATGGTCAAAAAATTCTTTTGAAATTGTTAAAACTTTTATTTATCAAACTTGCCATGTAAGTTTCCGAGGTAATTATTTTTGATAAGTAATAAAAAACAATTGCACGTTGTTGACAGTTTTGCACTTTATTAAATTTTAATTTCATAAAATGGAATATTACCTTGGAAACTTATGCATGGCCAGTTTGATAAATAAATATTTCAACAATTTCAAAAGAATTTTTTGATCATTTACGTAAAAGCTAGATAAAATCTAATGCTCTTATCATTCGTAGTTTATATTTCTACATTATATTTGTATCTTTCAATTTTTCTCTAAAATAATTAGGAAAGCAGGAATTTGCAAAAATAAGTTTTTACACGTTAATATCCTATGTTCGCCTAACTCATTCAGCACCCGGTAGATAAACTAGCTGGCCCGGCGAACTTTGTTTCGCCTCAGAATTAATAAATGATTTAACTTTTTAGCGGAATAAAATTCAGGTTTTTATTAAAAATACTTAAAATGAATTAAGTTCAATAAAGGTAAAAAAATTAAAGTGCGCTTCCTTTTTCGCCGCCTTAAAGCTTAACGGCAAAGTGATAAATAAGGAGTCGGTGCAAGAAGAGAGAAAGTTGCCCGGTCAATAACATTAAAAATGAATGACGGCAGTACATAATAAACACAACAAAAAAAGAATTAGCAAAATCGGTCCAGCCGTTCACGCGTGATGCGATGATCAAGGGAAATAGGGATTCATTTTTATATTATATAGAGATTTTAATACTATTAATCAATATTATTATAATCATTGCATAACAAAGAAAGTACGAATTTGAGCCAAAACTGAATTGTGAAAACTAAAATGAAGGTTAAAATGGTCTTAAACATGCCCAAGATCGCCACTAAAATATTTAGTAGCCAACTAACAATTTTCGTATCCCACTAAGGATAGTATCCTTTTAACTTGACTATGCATACAGTTTGCTTAGTTAGCTACTAAAGGGTAGTTCACACTACATGATTTATCATATGACTTAGTCATAAGAAAAGTCATGGCTAAAATCATACCATCACAACAGCCAATCATAAAAGCCATAACTTCTATAATATCAAAAATCATATAGTGTGAACGTAAAAAAATCCCTCGTATGAGAAGTCATGTGACAAGTCATATGATAAATCATGTAGTGTGAACTACCCTTAAGTATGACACTAGTAGCGCTTTAGTAGCCACTAAGTTGACTATGCATAAGGCTGTGTATCTTTAAACAATACATAGGTACTCCAACTTCTATCGCGAAATTTTGAAGAGTAAAATCTCAATTTATCCAAAACCACACATACTCACACTTTTAAATTTATACCATAGGTTACTCCCTTTTATGGGCTACAGAACCATATAAATTTTGTGAATTTTCAAAGGAGCCCCAGAGGTGGAAACTCGACTTATATCGATTAAAATTTCGTGATTTTTCATATTTTGCAAATACACAAAATTTATATAGTCTTGTAGCCCATAAAAAAGACTACCTACGGTATAAATTTAAAAGTGCGAGTATGTGTGGTTTTGGATAAATCGAGATTTTACTCTTCAAAATTTCGCGATAGAAGTTGGAGTACCTATGTATGTGTTATTACATCTACATGCTTATATTTGTAAATTCGTACTTTCTTTATTATGTTGTAATAATTATAGGGACCGAGCGTATTTGCAACTAGCGCCAGTAATGGCATGAAAATTTGCATAGTAGGCGTAAACATGCCTTTATTGATCAAAACAAATTTAAAAAAATAAAACTAATTATTGATTAACAACTTAAAAAAATTAAACTAATCATTGATTAGTTTATTTTTTAAGTTAAAAAAATAAAACCAATCAAATAATAATAATAATATTATGTTTTGTGGCTATGACGTACATGCCAAAATGTTCAAAGTGTCCGCCGTTAGGCGCCACTTTACAGTATTCGCTCGGTCCCTATAATAATAATATTGACTAATAGTATTAAAATATATCTATATTGACACTGGAAAGGTCAAATGGCGTTACCCTTATTAAAAATGAGTTACTTTTTTAGAGAAGAAAAACTAAATTAATTATTCAAGTATGCATTGTTATGGTTGAAAACTTCAATGTTGTTTGACAAAATGTTTGTTTTATCAATTGCAAATTATTCTGAAATAATACTTTCCTTGGTTTCATAGATGTTAACTAATATTTAAAAGATGTTTAAAATAAGGGTTAAGCCAATTGACCTTTCTACTGTCGATATACTTTATTTATTTATTTTTTTAAATTTTTAAATATATTAAACTCATGCGCATGCGTAAAAAATTAACTATCCAGATTTATTTTCTCGATGGTATAACTTCGAGCATTTTTGGTAAAATTTGTCGCTTACTTTAATCGCTGTTTTCACACGGGTGGCTTTAGACCACATTTAAAATCGTAAAAAATCTTGGCACAAAAATTCTTATATGAAAGATCCATTTCTGGCATAATCACTTTCTTTAAAATACCGTGTAAACAAGACTTGCTTACTTAAGAGGGGCATTTTTTTCAGGGCCCTTTTAATTTAATCAACAGATGGCGCCTACTTAAATATTTTTATAAAATAAGAGGAATTTGCTATATTTAAAATATAGCAAATTCGTTGAGATAATACTATTCTATAAACAATATTCTTGATCTTAAGCTATTTTGAGTTCGTAATATTTATTTATAAAGACACAATTCATAATTAAAGTTTAATTATCTTTTTTTGTAAGTGAGTGTGTTTTGACATACTCAATACGAACTCAAAATAGCTTAAGATCAAGAATATTGTTTATAGAATAGTATTATCTCAACGAATTTGCTATATTTTAAATATAGCAAATTTCTCTTATTTTATAAAAATATTTAAGTAGGCGCCATCTGTTGATTAAATTAAAAAAGCCCTAAAAAAATGCCCCTCTTAAGTAAAAACTTTCAACTGAAGTATATGTAAAAAATGTTGAATTTTACGAATATGACAGTTTAAAAAAATTTACACCATTAGAAATACTACATTCCGTAAACTTTTCGAGCAACCCACGTATAACTAGTGAAATTTTTAAAATCCATCTTGTACTCAAAAATATTGTTAACCATGAAAATACAAGGTAAATGAAAGACTCGGCTCAAGACTGTACTGCAGAGAGAAACTTAATTTTTTTTAAATAATCATGCAACTAACCTTTAATAAAGTTAGTAAAACTTTTTCTGCTTTCTGCACAGTGCTGCGGTTGGAGTAATTTTCAGTTGCTGCTTTCCAATTTTATGCAATGAAGTACCATCCGATAATTTACGAAGGCGGAAGACTGGAACAAATAATTATTATTAGTTTTGTCATTTAAGTAATTTCAAGACAGAACTCTTAAATCCCTGTTCACACTATAATTTCTCATGTGACTTACGTCATACAGAAAGTCATAGCTAAAATCATGCCATCATAAAATCCATAATGATATAAAAAAAATTTTCATATGAGAAATTATATAGGGTGAAGTGTTTAACAGAATAATTTGTTAATGTTGGTCATTAGCTCCACATAACATAAGCTAGAATCGCATAAAGTAAATATTTCGTGGTCTGGAATTATTTACATGTAAATAACAAACAGCACGTAAAAATAACTTTTTAAATCTACATTTTTGATTTTGAAATTTAAGTTCACATTGGTGACTGAGGATTTACAGTTGAAACCCTGCTTAAAATGTAATACTTTTCAATCCCAAGCAATTCCAATTTGTGTAAATTTTTAAATGCCAACAGAAAGTGACTAAAGCGAAATCAGACTAGCAAAAAGGACAAGAGATAGCCGTAAAAAAAAAGAAGAAGAGTGGGGCGTCCCAAGAAAAGATGACAAGACAGCCTTTAACTCATCAGAAAATATTAGTCAGAAACAGAAAAATAATCCTAAAGGAAGAGAAGACGTTCCAATGTAAATTTCCACTTAAAAGAGTAGTCCAAGTAAAATTGAAATTTTGTAGACTAGATAGTTCTCGTCTACAAGTTAATACCCGAAACACATTAATCAAAATAATAATAAAATCTTACCTCCAAGATTCCCCCACTTAAAATGACAAGGTGGTACTGGGCTCCCCCATCTTCATCGACGATATTCTGAAGAGACCAAAACCAAGGTGATCTACGTCCGCCTCCTTCCAGTACCACAAAATGATTACTGTCCGTGTATCTACAACAATAACGCAGTTACAAAATTATCACAATAAATTGAAAAATAAAAATTAACGCACTTAAAACATGGGCCAATTCATTCCAGTACAGAAGGATCAGGTTTTTGTGAAGTTAACAATGTCACAAGAAAATGGCAAGTTTTTAATCTGATTTTGTAAGTTGCGTTGATGATTTTTTCGAGTAGCTAAAGGGGCGTTCTCACGTTTCAAGTTCAGTTGACCGATTTTAGTTGATTAACAAAAGTTGAACAAAATTTGAATGAGTTTTTGTTCACACATTTCAATAAATACCGATTCAATTCATTGCAAGGTTTTAATTTAATTCGGCTGTAAATGACGTCAAAAACAAAATACACATGCACGAGAGTTGAAAACGAATCGAAATTGACGTTCAAATGACGTTCACACGTATCAAGATAGCTTTCAAGTTTCTATCAATTAATAAACTACCTAAAATGCGATTTTAATTTAATAATAAGGCATCTTGGTGTTTATGAGGAACGAAAACGCAAACATTTTGTTTGCATTCTTACGTGGCAGTTTCATGCAATTTGCAGCAAAAACTTGTTTACAAAATAATATGGTTTTATGAGAAAAAAACTAAATTACGCTAATGTAACTAAAAAGAATGGTGGGAACTGGATTGAAAAAAAAGGGTCTAAACTGACCTTTTGTTTTGAAATGGTCCCGCAGGTTAAGGTTTCCTCGATTATCCAATTGTCGTTGGAAAATTTTACATATCACCATTCTTCTTGTTCCCAATGAAAATCTATAACAAACACATAATATTATGTATGTTAGCGTGAGCCAAAATATTTGCAATAAATGAAGCTAAAATAATATTCTTCTCGATTTTCTATATTTAGGTTCTTCTACTGTCTTCACACACCTATGATAAACTGTGTTTTGATATAGTAATACTGTTATAGTTGATTACCAACCTAATAATACCAAATTAGGTTGGTATTACTTACTCAACGCATTTATTTAAAATTATTAGTCAGGGCAGAGTATTTCATTAACGTCATATACAGGTCCGGGTTCAGGTTTAGTAATCCTCACTTATTCTAACATGTATTTTAATCACAAGATAATTTATTTCTAATTCAAAAATTATAAAGTTGAAATGTTTGATTATAAAATGCTACGTCATTACTGTAATGCATGGACTTAGAAAGATAGGACCCGCAACTCCCTACCTGAAAGCTTTGTTGCTTTGTTGTCCCTACCTGAAAGCTTGAAGAAAAATTTGCGAGCTCTTAACCGTATGGGTTCATCACTTCTACCGCTAGGATCGCTGAATTCCTGTTCCAAAAATACGATTTAAATTCAAATTGAAAATTATTAATTTAACCAATATATGAAAATAAAACATTAAAGATTGAAAATATATTATATATTAAAAACAGTAATGCATTTTTCATACATGTACGTGCACTTTTATTCAAACTACAAAGGATTAAGTTCGGTAAAAAAATTGGACAACTGTCAACAACGCGCATGCTTGGAATAGTGATAAAAATTAAAAGAAATTGTTTTTTAAATAATCGAAATTATATAATTACTTATTAAATAACGTATTTTATTATTTAAAAAAACTTTATATGTATGAAAAAGTAAGTTTTGTAATGAAAATAATTTGAAAATAAAATATTCAAATGAATATTTTGGAACAGGAATTCAGCGATCCTAGCGGTAGAAGTGATGAACCCATACGGTTAAGAGCTCGTCATTTTAATCTTAGTTGCTAGTCCTATCTTTCTAAGTCCATGCTGTAATGAAATAACAGTAGATGACAGACGTTGACAGAATTGGTTGACAGAAATCATGGTAGGTGTCAGCAGGTCAATGTTGGTATTGATTGATTAATAGAAATCTGTAATTATAAATAGATTTATAGTAATCTGCAGCTGTCGGTAACAACGTAGTTATCCATACTTATAAATGATGTCGCTGTCAGTTTATTGTCAAAAGGAAGCTCCACAAAATGCCATGTTGATCGAAGCGGAATTATAAGATTGACATCAAGCTGATTAATTTTAACAACGGCAAACTGCTTAGGGAACGTACCCATACTACGTGACCCGTTTAGGGGGGGGAGGGGGGTCTTCAAAATACCACGCTTGGTCACCGAGGCGGGGGAGGGGGCTTAAGTTTTTGTCACGTAGTCAATATCTTTTAGGGAAATCTTTGAGCTATATTCAAAATTAAATGAAAAGAAGACTTTTGTTTTTAAATAAAGACAAATATGAGCCAATTTAATTTTTTTTTAACTTTGTATTTGCAAAAAATGGTTTAAAACCATATTTATGAACTACTACGTGACAAAATAGGGGGAGGGGGGGTCTTGGCATATACTACGGATGGTCACCGAGGGGGGGAGGGGGTAAAAAATTGTAAAAATTAGGTCACATAGTATGGGTACGTTCCCTTATATACATGCAAGAAAATATAACACTTACCTTTATTTTAATTATAATGAAACAGCGCTCTTGCAAAACTCCACTTCGATTTTCGTTTTTCTTCATTTCGTTGGACCAAGTTTTCTATCAACAAATTTCATCCATGTCAACAAACATCTTTTTAAACTAACATTTTCCAGCCTCTGAGATTGTAGATCCTCCTTGAATGGCTCTTGGATGTTTTAAATCTGCAAAGTAGAAAATATACACATTAGTCCAGATTACATTCATTCTAATCCAACTAAACTTGCATACACCATGGATGGAAAAAGAACTTACAACTTTCGCGTGACGCTACGTTTACTACGCTAGATTTACGTGTTTGCAAAAATCAAATTAATGTAGGTGACTGGTTTATCCCTATTTTCAGTTCACCAACCTACCAATCAGCGTTCTAGTAGTTGGAAATGACTTAATTCTATTTCTTATATTATCCTGAAAAAAACTGCTATATGGGGCATTCCACTTTTTTACCACTATTGAACCTGACCCCTTTTAATTTGACAGAAATTTTTACATGTGCCTATTCCACCAAAAACATTTCTGTGAATTTTTTCAAATTTTTTTACTCAACCCAAAAATAAGTTATAAATTTTTCGAAAAAATTGTTTTTCTCAAACGTTCTTAATTATTTATAAAAATTGACTAATCGAGACGTACCTACTTTTTTGTTTTTTTTTCATTTTTAAACGTGACTTTTCAAAACAGAAACAAAAAAAAATTCAATCTTGTATTCGATAAAAAATTTTCAGAAAAAATCATTAATTTAAAAGTTCGCTATTTCTGGATTTGATTTGAATAAATCCCCAAGTTTCACAATTTTTGACCGTATGGAATCCAAGATAATTAATAACAAGATAATAATAACAAAGTTAGCAACTTTCAGGCTCCCCTCCCATTCAAAGCATATTAAATTTCCTGTCCGCCTAACTAATTTTCTATTTTACAAAAAATATCGCTCGATAGAATTTTGCAAATATTTAGGAGAGTAAAGAAGAATGTTTTTTAAACAAATTAAAAAGAAACAAATAGCACCTATTCGAGGTATATTAATTTAAAATATAATTTTTGTTTAATTTCAACACATTCTGTTTTTTGATGGGAAAGCCACAAAGGCTTCAGCAACTTAGATCGAACCATCTCCCCGTACTTTTTGAAATAAATTCCCTATCCTTATCCATTACTCCCTCATGACTAAAAACAAAAAAAACTAACTGGCCAAAAGTAGAACAAGAACTGACCAAATTTGAAATCATCAGCAATTTAAAAACAAATTTTTAATAAAACAAATAAAAGCAATTGCTCACTAAACTAAATTTATAAATTAAAAATAAAAACAAACTTCGAAAAATTTACCAATAATAACGATACCCTGACTTAAAAACCCAAATCAACAAAACTAACCAGAGACATCAACAGTCATTTTACCACTATTAAGAACAAAAACTGAAAAAAAAAACACGAAAATAACGCCACAAAACATGTCAAAACGCTAAACCAAGACCCATCCAACAAAGACTTTCCTTCAATCCAAACTCCTCCAAGACAAGCCATTTTTGACCTTGACAAAGCAACCGCAATAGCCCAGAAATACCTAAAACATCACAACCTGACAAATCAATCTCGATACAGATGTGCCTATAATAGATAAACCACATTCAAATTACCAAAGAAAAAAAATAATCAAAAAGTTCAAAAACTGAGCCCCAGACTTTGACCCCAGACGTCTTTGCATTCCTCCTAAAAAAACTTCCTAAAAATTAAAAATTTTTAAAAAAACCTTTTATTTAAAATTACAAAAGTGCACTAAAAAGTAGAAAATAATTTTAATAAAAGCAAACAAAGCTTCGTGAAAACATCAATATAAAAGCGTGAGGCTGTTTATAGGTGGATAAGCAGGCTAACTATTGGTGTACAAAATTCATAACCCCACGCTTTTATATTGATGTTTTCACGAAGCTTTGTTTGCTTTTATTAAAATTATTTTCTACTTTTTAGTGCACTTTTGTATTTTTAAATAAAAGGTTTTTTTTAAATTTTTTATTTAATTTTTTATTTTCTAATTTTTTAGTCATATCTTTTCAAATACAGCTTATGTATTTTAACTAATATAGGTTCATCCTATCAGTTTTCTTTATTTATGTGTTTTAGATGTTTGATACTTCACCCTGTATAAACCATTACAACAAAAACTTCACCCTGAATGCGGTCCTTAAAAATGAGATTTAGAATTCTAAGTTACTTTCCACCCTGTATGATAACATTGTCCAATGCGCATCGACGCAAGCGCTTAATGGTTGTCAGTTTTTTCCCGATTTTTCGCTTATTTTTCAGAATTTTAGAAAAACAAAATTAAAATATGAAAATGCTCTGCAGGTGAAAGCTGTGTACCAAATTTCAGATCTCTAGGACGCCGGAAAGTTGCTTAAAAATGGCCTCAAAGCGGTCGACCCACACGAACGACGGACAACGGTCTTCCCAAGTTAAATAAAAGCTTTTAATAAAAAAGTCATTGTCCAAATTTACTACATCCTTAATTCATGTTTAATTAATAAATATTTCCCAAATAACTGGAAATCCGCCATAGTTATGTATCTCCATCCACAAATCCGGAAAACCAAAAAACCTACCATCCAGTTACCATCCCATCAGTCTTCTCCCCACCCTCTCCAAAGTTTTAGAAAAAATTATTTTAAATTAATGACTTTGAAAAACAAAATGACCTCCTTATTCCCGAACAATTCGAATTCCGATCAAAGCACTCCACCTCCCTCCAACTAGCCATCTTAATCAACGACGTTACAATAAATTTTAATCAAGACAAAGTCACGACAACTGCCACTTTCAACTTGGAAACAGCTTTCGACACCATCTGGCACAAAGGCGTACTCCACAAACTACTAAAATTAAATTTCCCACTCCATATTGTCAAAATTATTTCCAGCTTCCTACAGGACAGAACCTTTCTACTCAAAATTAAAAATTCCCTATCTAACCCCCCCAACCCATCCCAGCAGGAGTACCGCAAGGCTCTTTCACCCACTCGTATTAATTATTACATAAACGACGTACCAAAAACCGAAGAAACAAATTTTCAACATTGCGCCGACGATACTTTAATCTCCACCAACGATGAAGCAAAAGACGCCACCATCGACAAATTTCAAATTCACTCCGACCGTTTCTTTTGTGTTTGTCGAGAGTGAAGAAACCTTGCATAGACGCCCCTCATTGAAAGGGGGGGTAGGGAGTGTCAGATTCGTACTGACTAAAACCCCACTCCGTTGAAGCGCCAGGAACTGCTGTTAAGCATTACTTCCGTACACTTCTCTTCTTAACTTCCGCCCTTTCGGGACTTTGTTCTTCTTTTCAGGGCGTTCTCCCTCTTTGTTGTCTCGCGGCGGCTCGTTGTTGTCTTTCCGCGTCTTCCTTTTCCTGTAGGATCTCACTGCTTCGTTGAAGGCGGTGAAGAAGGCGTCCGACTTCTCTTCTACCAGTATTTTTAGGGTCGCTGCTGGCACCTTGTCTGGACCAAAGGGTCGAGGCCACCGCCCTTAGTTCTTCTAATGTAAAGGGGTTCCATGGGTCAGGGGCTGGCAGTTTGCTTTCTTCTTCCCTGGAATGCACCGGGAAGAGTGCCTCTGCTATCATTCTGACTCTCGCTGGAGTGAGTCCAGGAATTTTTGTTCTCCCTCTGAGTCTGCCCGGCACCATCTTATAGGATCTTCCCATGGGTTTTCGTCTTGGAGGGTCAATAGTTCCTCCCAGCACTTACGCTTGGCTTTTTTGATGGTGTGTGCCAGGTCTTTTTTGGCAGCGCGATATTCTTCGTATGCTTTGTCCGTTTCCTCGGGGGTCCTAGCATTTTGATAGGCTCTCCGTCGTTTGTTTGCAGTCTTCCTGAGTGCAGCTATTTCCAGGTTCCACCAATAAACAGGTCGTCGTCCATTGCCACCTCTTCTTAACATTGCAAGCTAATGTAACCGCTTCCATCAGCGATACCGCTCCACCCCCCCCCCCACTCCCGACCGCTGACATGAAGACCTTCAGCAACTTCTCTCTGTCCATCTTATGTGGCATCCAGCCTTTGTTGGTTGTGGGCCTATCTGCTGTGCTGCTGCTTCTTGTGTCTTCCACAGTATAGAAGATGCATTTGTGGTCACTTAAGGTTTCCACGTCTTTTAGAACCTCCCATTTAGATATTGCCGAGGGTCTGGGAAGGGGCCAGGATGAGATCTATTATCGAAATCGACTCCTTCTTTTCCTTCTGTTCTTCGTCTTTGGAGGTATATTTTTATCATGAATGTCGGGGTGTTTCCGACATTGGCCACCATCACCGGGGCCTTCTACCCCGGGAGGGTCGCTAGAGACACCCGAACATCTCCCGGGTGCCATTCAGTTGTTGGCGCACCCCCCCTGACTTTGGAGGGAGACTGTTAGGGAGACTAGAGATATGTGCTGTTTGATCCGCGGGTGTTATTTTATTTCCCACCTACCCTGCCTTGCGGCCGAGCATTCCCCTATCCGCCACCTGGGAACGCGCCCTCTAGGAGTTTCAGCCTCTCCACTCCGACCTACTACTCAACTACTGCGACGACTGGAGATTAAAGATTAACGACAGAAAAACTAGAGTAACCACCTTTTCACAAATACGAGACCGACTTAATAAAAACTCAAAATCAATAATGAACAAATAACAAACTCAAAAACAACCAAGTGCCTGGGGGCGTACGTACACCTGAGGTAGCGACTCACTTTCAGACACCACCTAGAATAAAAAATCAATACAAGCTACCCGTGCAATGCATGCCCTCTATTCGCTCCTAAACTCAAGAAACAAATTAAATACTAAAATACGACTCCAACTCTACAAATCCATGATCCAACCCATACTTCTTTACGCTTCCCCCATTTGAAGCCGAGTGGCCTGCTCAAACATTCAAATAATCCAAAAACTCCAAAACAAGTGCCTTTGGCTGATCACAAATTTTTGTGAAGAAAAAGTAAATAATTAACATACTTAATAAATTTTACCGAGAATTTTCAATATGGGTAATATTCAAAAATAAAAGTTTTTTAATCGCAAAAATATGCACATACACACACTTCAAAAAAATTTTTATTTGGTGGAATGACCCCTACATAATATTTTCAGATCGTTTCCTGAAATTTAGATTTATAAAACAAAAGATTGTTTATAACAATTAAGTGACCGCAGTAAAGAAATAAGGTGCATATAAAAGATTTCTCTCAGAATAATAGGTATAAGAAATCGATTAAAATCATTTCAACCACTAAAACGTTGATTAATCAATTAATGCAGTTTCTAAAGGAGTTTGAGACGAGAGAAGAGACCTCTCGCATAATGCCAGATAGGAAAAAAACAATGACTCAAATACAACTAACCTGTAAGACTTCAAATGATCGGCATTCTTTCGGCTGAGCGAATATCCAGTTACGGCTCTCCAAATTTTGTGTACTCCAGCATTTCATTTAGAAAAACTGCAATAAATTAAAAATCTAAAATTAGGAACAACTTCTCACAAATTCATAAATAACTAATACATTAATTTATTTACCCATGCAAAAAAATTAATTTTTATTAAAGAAATGCAGTTATGACTTACGAAAGGCTAATTGGAATCTATCGAAAGAAGAAATTTTATTATCTATCCTAATTTACAGTCAATGAGCCCCTGCTTTTACAAAAGTAAATAAAAAACAGTCAACTAACCTTTAATAAATTTACAAATGAAACTCAAGCCATCCCAATTTTTCCTTTCGACTAAGTTTTCGATTGTCGATATCCAATTTTATGCACCGATTTATTATGAATACTAGAACAAATTTAAAATTGTAAAGATTTCTCAAAAGTTACTTATTATATTTAGGAACAACTTAGCATGTATTGCGGCAGTTAAATTAGAAAATAAAATTTTAAGGACAAACTCACATTTTTACCGCCACTGCATGATTTGATTCCGGTATCCCTGCAACAAGTGCCTGTAAATACATTACAAAATTTTAGGTTATAAAACTTTTTATAATAAAATCAATCGAATTACTTTGGTGCTGATGATGAAAATGAATTTATATCGTTATGAATGTAATATATTTAATTTAGTGCAAGTTTCCTACTTGGATTCAAACACAATTAATCTGCAAAAATGGCGTCCTTAACGATAACGACCGAATGGTTAGCCGAGAAGCTATTTGAAATATTGTTCGTGTACACATAACCATGGTAACGGCGAAAATTTTGTTGCTAGGTTATTGGAACAAAATTTTGCAGCCCAATTTAATTTTGAAAAGGAATATTAGGAAAAACTTACGTTGCATTCATAAAAGACCTCGGATTGTAGAAAAATGCATCGCTGTCAATTCCTACCATGACCTCACAAAATCACTTAATTTATTCCATAAAAAACAATGGCAAAGATACGTTTTAAAACGATAAAATTGTAATTTAATTCTTTATAAACATTCTTGAATATTTAATTCAACATAAAAATCCAATTTTAAAGTAACAATTACCATTCCGGTGTTAAAGTAACGCGTACCACCGTGAAATGACTTGAAAAGCGCTTCTTAGCAATAGCATCATCCGTTTGTCGTTTGTTTCAATATGGGCCAATCAAATTGGCAGATTGCGAGCGCAAATTTTAAATTATACAATTACATTTCAGTAATTATAATAATTACTAATTAAAATAAAAGCTTTTAAAAATCATATAAAATTAGTAGTTTAATTATTTAAAAAATAAATTGTTTTCATTTTTTTTATTATGTAGGTCAGTGGCGCAGCCAGAAATACGTTCTGCGAGGGTCGACTATTATTGATATTATTTTGTTAATTTAAGATAAATATTGTGTAATTTTTAGCTCCACGTCATGCCCAAGCCTAAAGAAAGCTTTATTAAAAAAAAAAAATAAGCTACTAGCGTAAAACAGAATAAAAAAGATTAAATTTTCCGACTCGATAATCTAAAAGTTCAAAGAGGAAATTTTATATTAAAATATTAATTACCATACAAAGCAAATATAAATTTAAAAAATCATCTTTTGTATTCGCAAAATTTATATTAACCTTTTAACCCATCGGCTATGTATGAATTGGTATATATTCAGTTTTGGTTATTATTAGCCTAGTATGTTCTACAATGATGTCGCTATTAAGATTTACTATTTTAGTTATTTTTTGTGTAGTTACTTATCAAAATCATGATGTGAATTCACAAATTCTATACGGAGGGGGGTCAAGACAAATAAGTGCTGTGGTGAGTTTTTCTAAACGTTTATTTCTTAAGTTTTCGTTAAATAATCCCATTTAGGAAGCATCGACGCCGATTCCTCCCGATCCGAAAATCGATGAAGAAGGGATTCAAATGCTGATGACTCGTTTGGAAACTTTATGTGTAGAAAAATTGGAAATGTTAATATCGGACACTAACACACGTTTTCAATCGTTGGAAAATCAGTTATCTCAATGCTGTTCTTGTTCTGTGTCTCCGGTAGTTCAGAATATCGAAAATTTGAGAACCCAAGTGGAAAATTTAGGTAAAGATATTCAAGTTTTCATAAGGGACACCAACAGACATTTTCAATATTTGAAAAATGAATCTTCCGAGGTTCATTCCGCTGTCGGTAACATTGTTCAAAATAACGAAAACTTTGAAGCTAAAGTGGAAAATTTGGGTAAAAACATTCAAGAATTAATGGATGCCACTAGAAATTTACCTTCCGATGTGGAAGCGATAAAGAGAAACGTTCCGTCCCTTATTAACGTTACAAGGTATGTATTTTCAGTGTCAAGTAACTCTTTAGATATTTCACGTAGATTAAACGTAATTTTTACATTGAACCTCTTAAAGCTAATAATTTTCCCATATTATTATTAAAAGCTTTTAGTCGTATATTCGAGTTTTCGTGATTATAATTGGACCCCCTTTAGCAATAAGAAAGATTGTAAAGTTCAATTTTCAAGTATCCGTTTGTACGTTTGTCCGTCATCCGTCAGCGTTCTCATTAGTCCAATGACTTTGACAATGATAAAGGACAATGAGAGTGCTCCCAGATGAAATCGAACCAGTTCTCTCAAACCTTGTCTGAATAATCACAGTAGATATTTTTATGACTTTTATTTTCAGATCACTAGTGGATTTATCATCAAATTCGGAAATGAAACAAATTTGCAACGAAATAGAAGAAATAGAAGATTTACAAACAACAACCTCAACATCTTATCCATTTAACGTTACTTTGGATAAGCAATATCCAAAAAATTGTAAAGAAGTTCGAGAATGTGATAAAACAGCTTCCGGAAACTACATGATTCAACCGGAATGGGCGCCTACACCTTTCGAGGTGGTATGCGATTTAGAAACTAGGGGAGGCGGTTGGGTGGTGATTCAAAGGAGATTTGATGGGTCACAAGATTTTTACCTAGGTTGGGAAGATTACAAGAAAGGATTTGGTAATTTCGGGGGCGAATTCTGGCTCGGTTTAGAGCATATTTATCTTTTAACAGGATTCGAAGTGAATGAATTGCTGATAGAACTAGGAAATTTTGAATCAAATAACAAGACTGCAATTTATTCTCAGTTCAATATTGGATCAGAAACGGAAGGATATGCTATAAAAGTTTTGGGTGGGTATTCCGGAGATGCTGGCGATTCCTTCATTTCCATCATTGGAATGAAGTTTACTACCAAAGATAACGATCAAGATGTTCATGAAACAATACAATGCGCTGAATTTCATGGTAAGATTTATGATAATATTTTTATTAAATCGTAGCGAGCGAATTTAGAAAATTTAAAAACCAAAATTAATTTAACATGCTATCAATTATCACCAAATCACCAAAACGTTTGCGAAGATTAAAATAATTTCTTGAAGAAAACGGTGGCAATTTTGAAAAATTTATCAGATAGATGACAGTTGTGTTTTCTGTGCTATGATGTTTTATTTTTCATGGCACTCTACATACCTATGTGTAAATAATCAATAAATTATTATTGCTTGTTTAAATCTTAAATTTTCTCAAATATTTTCTTATGTAACCTTATGAAAATTTTATAATTACTTATAGAGAAAATATTGCAAATTGCAAAAATGTTAAAAAAAAGACATGTTGCCATTTGAAAAAAAAAATTTATGTTGACTTCCGGTTGAATTTAAAGTATAAAAAAATATACCTTGGCAGTTTCCAATAGAAAATTTGGAATTGAATAAAAAACTATTTAAACTTTTCTTTGTATCTAGTAAAATTTAAGAATTATTCACTGTTACCACAATCGGTGAAGACACTGTATACATAACGTGACCATTTATTTTTTGACCCAAAAAGGGACACCCCCTCAGCTCCCACTCATCAGTAAATTGTCAAAAAAACGCTTTTTTAAGTTATTTATTTAAAAAAAGTTAGCTTTTATTACAAATTAAAAAAATATATCCAAAATGTTTAGTTATTTATTTATATTTATCATAACATTGCATTGTTATGGTAGCAACATAACACGAGGTTTCCGAAAACGGGACAATTTTGCGTCCCGGAGTTCATTGTCGGGACACCGGGACAGGCAATCAAAAAAAAAAAGACGGTCCCGTTATGTATATGTGGCAGCATCGTTCATTTTTGAATTAATAATTTTTGATCAAGTAATTAAAAATATAAAAAAAAGAATTTTGTTTTTGGTAACTAAGAAAAAATTTATTAATTAGATTCATTATGTTTGAGAAGCTAAACACCAGTTTACGGATGTTGAAATTAGCACATTTGTTATATAATTAAAATTAGATAATGGATTTTGAGATAAATTTTCAAACGCTTCGTGGGAAAAACTAATACATATAAAATGATCCATTACCAAACTTTTGCGCTACGATTTAATTACTTCCAATATAACTAACATTATTTCCTTATTTTAGGTGGTGCCTGGTGGTACCATCAGTGCGGATTTACCAATCTGAATGGAAAGTATTTTGGTCGTGACCAAAAACCTGGCAATATTGTGGGAATATTTTGGTATTATTTCGATCCTAACAACCCCTGGTACAGTTTGAAACACAGTAGGATGCTAGTGCGGCCTAGGGTGTAAAATAATAATGGATCAAATTTTTATCCACAAGTTCAATCCGTAAAGTCATTTTTGAATTTTTTTAACTGCTTCTATAAATTTCATTTGTAGACTTGTTTTAAGCAATTCTGATCGATTTGTGTGGTATTTAGTTTTAAGAATAGTTTTCTAATTTTTCATAGTGCTTACTATTGGGGTTGTTACATGAATTTTAAAGTTTTTTTTTTCATAAAATTTAGCTATTGTTAAACAGCACTGTATAGGTAGATCAAAAGTCTATAAGAACCTTCATTTTCTCAAAAACATTTTTTAAAAAGTTTATATTTGAAAACGTCAAACTTAGTTTTTAAATTAACTGGCAATTTAAAGTGCGTTCCACTTAAGTTGCCAACTATTTTTGAGGAAAATAAAGTAATTTGTCTTTGAAAGACGAAAAAAAAGTATTTGTAAGAAAAATAAAGTATTTTTTAAACAGAGACGTAGGGGAGTAATCAGGGGGGAGTAATCCCAAATTTGTCAACTGAATTAATTAAAAATTGTTAACTTTTTGTAGGTTTTGCAACTTTTTGTAAATTTAGACATAAAAAAGACCAACTTGACTAACTTTTGAGTGTTTTTGTCAACTGTTTTGCCAAATTTCTAAAATATTGGAGGGAAGGCCCCCCCTTGAGCAAGATCTATCATTTGAACGCTAACTTTTTCAATAGGTAGCACAGTTACTAAGGTTTAATTAGCCGTCTTTCATTGGTTGGTTTTGGTGCATCGTACGTACACATTACCAACATAACGTCAAAAAATAAATTTGATTTTTTTTCCAAGTTAAAAAAATGTTTGGAATAAGAAGAGTAAAAATACAGTATTTTAGCATACTTTATTTTAATTGTATATTATAAAGTATAACTGCCCAAAATAAAGTAGGATACTATATTATAAAGTATGGTTGGCAACCTTACAGGGGGAGGCACCTGGGGGCACGGCAATATTAAAAAAAAAATTTTTGAAAGTAAAGGAAAATTTCTTTATAATAATAAAAGTTCTCGGAAGGGGAACAACAAAAAATTCTATTTTTTACAAGTGCCCTCCTCCCCCGAAATTAAATCCTAGCTACTGGACTGCAACGTGGTCGCGTGGGTTTTTTATTGGACTGACAATTAACCGTGATAATCGAAGGCTTTAAGAGGGGCATTTTTTCAGCGCCCTTTTAATTTAATCAACAGATGGCGCCTACTTAAATATTTTTATAAAATAAGAGGAATTTGCTATATTTAAAATATACTTCGTTGAGATAATACTATTCTATAAACAATATTCTTGATCTTAAGCTATTTTGAGTTGGTTATATTTATTTATAAAAACACAATTCATAATTAAAGTTTAATTATCTTTTTTTGTAAGTGAGTGTGTTTTGACATACTCAATACGAACTCAAAATAGCTTAAGATCAAGAATATTGTTTATAGAATAGTATTATCTCAACAAATTTGCTATATTTTAAATCTAGCAAATTCCTCTTATTTTATAAAAATATTTAAGTAGGCGCCATCTGTTGATTAAATTAAAAGGGCCCTGAAAAAATGCCCTTCTTAAGTGGAACACACCTATGGTAATTTCTTTGCAGATGGTTAAGTTTATTTATTATAAACCAAACATTTGCACCAAAAGTTAAAAATTTAAAAATTAGTTTAAATTAAATGATAAAAAATGCTTTGTAGAAATGTAGTTACTCGAACGTGTTATTGTAGTTGTTACATATTATGTATTATCTAATAATTTTTAATAATACATATAATTTCTGGTTTATTTAACAAAAACAATGAATTTTTAAATTTCAAACTCTTCATTGGTTTAGCAACACAAAATAGAGCTTTCTGTAGTGATTTTTATAAATGTGTGAATCATAAAAATAATTACAGTCCAAAGATTAAAAAAAGTGGCATTGTAGCTCCCAAACGGATGAACCAATTTTGATTTAGTTTTTTTTATTCGAATGGTGACTTGATCGACAGTGTTCTTAGTTATGATTCAAGAAAATCTGTTCAGCCGTTTGAAGATCATCTGCTCTTTTCTAATCGATGAAGTCAGGATTAGTTAGGGATAGTTAAAAAATTCGTCCACATAGGAACCAATCAGCATCTAATGCTCGACTCATCAAAAAATGTATACTATAGGATAGGGCATCATCTGTTTGTAACATGCACACTATTGCACCTCCAAAGACATTTGGCAAGTTTACCAATTATTCAATGTTTTAAGTTACCCAACTCGATCATTTTGAAATTCAAAGAATTTGCTTCGGATACACAGTTGCAAAAAAATACAAGGTGGACGATACAAATACATTGGTAATGGTATTTTAAACTTGTGTACAAAAATTTAGGACGCTATCTTAAAGGGAGCATCTGGTGCACGAAATTAAGTAAAAGTTTAAGGTTCGAGGTGATAATTTCAGTAACCTGAGTTTTGAGTTCATCTACAACTTCAGCCACATTGAGAATCTATTGAATCCATCAAAAACAAACATTTTATTGTCTTATCCTAATTTATAATCAATGAGCCCCTACTTCTACGAATTTGGCTACAAAAGTAAATAAAAACAGTCAACTAACCTTTAATAAATTTACAAATCCAAGGCAACTTTTCCCCTCAACTAAGTTTTCGATTGTTGATATCCAATTTTATACACCGATTTGTGATGAGTACTGGAACAAATTAAAAATTGTAAAGATTTCTCGTTTGTCACTTATTAAATTCAGGAATAAATTAACAGGTATCGAATATAGTTAAATAAAAAACTCACATTTTGTTCAGCCACTGCATGATTTTATTCCAGTATCCCTGCAACAAGTGTCTGTAAATAAAGTACAAAAAGTTAGGTTATTAAATTTTTATATGGAAATCAATCAAATTACTATGGTGCTGATGAGTTTCGAAAAAGCACAAACTTTTAGTGAAATTAATTTGGATCGTTATGAACATTTAAAATAGTGCAGGTTTCCTACTTCGAGTAAACAACAAAATAAATATTAAATAACCTTAACCTGCAAAAATGAAGTCGCTTAACGACAGTGGCCGAATGGTTAGCCGAGAAGCTGTTCGTGTTGTTTTTGAGTAAATTATTCAAAAATTGCTCGTGTACACGTAACCATGGTAACAGCGAAAATTTTGTTGCTAGGTTATTGGAATTTAAAAAGAAATATTACGAAAAACTTACGTTGCATTCATAAAAGACACCGATTGCAAAAAAATGCATCGCTGTCGATTCCTACCGTGACGCCACAAAATCACTTAAAATTTATACCATGAAAAACAATGACAAAGAATCGTTGTAAAACTTGAATTGCAATTTGATTGTTTATATACATTTTGGAATATACAATTCAACATAAAATTACAATTACAATAAATCAGTCGAAATGCGCTACTCTGAAATAGCATTATCCGTTTGTCGTTTGTTTCAATATAGACCAATCAAATTAGCAGATTTCCAAGCAAAAATTTTAAATTGAACAACTATTTAGGTAATTATAATTAATTAAAAAAAAAGCTTTTTCGTTATTTCGGGCTGTAAATGACCTCTTAACGGGCCTGTTTTGAGAATAATAAAGGAGGTTTTTTCGTGAAAGGCTACCTCAAGGGGGACCGACCCGAACTTTATTTTGTCCCAGAACAAAATAAACCTAACTTTTATTTTGTCCTAGGACAATAAAAACCTAACTATATTTTGTCCTAGGACAAATAAAAACACTCTTTGTTCGGGTACCTGACCGCTTCGCTTAAGTTTTTAATAACTTGACAAATGACTTGCGACCTTCACGCCATCTATTGATAGTTATCTCAGAGCAAAAAAATCGTGAATTTTGTGGGATATTATCCCCAAAATAACGAAATTACGACACCTTTAGTTAAAAAATTGGCAATTAAATTAAGTGTTACTTTATATTTATTTAAAAAATCATAGATTTAGATAATATCCGACAAAATTCGAGATTTTTTTTGCAATAATTGCATAACGTGACCATCCGTCCGCAATACGACGGACCGTCCGTCATTTCAACATGCTGTCCGTCAGACCAAATTGTCCGTCATTCGGAAATTTCAAAAGAAAATTTTTTTACTTTTTCAAATGGGAAAATCATATGCTGTGTCACATCAGATCTTTTCACATTATTTACAAATATACCAAGTGACCGTTTGATGAAGTCGGAAATCGTAAATTTTTGGAAAACTCGCGACGTTTACCCCTTATCCGACATGGAAAACTTTACTATAATCTGACACTCGAACTGCAGTTTGTTTTTTCCTAAGTACGATATTTTAAAAATTATAGGTGTAGTATAATATTAATAAAATTAAAAAAATAATTAATTAATTATTTACTGTTCTGACAAGAGCCGCAATTTTCGCTCGAACGCTCAAATAAAAACTTCAAAATTTAAACTTATTTGCTTTATTTTAACTCTGTATAATTTTTAAAATACCATACTTATTTAATATTACCTAATTGTTAATAATCTAACAATTTAACATATTTCTTTCTTTCAGTTGGTGCCTGGTGGTGGTACCTTCATTGTTCACGTAGCAATCTGAATGGTAAGTATTTTAATAGTGCACCTAAGAATATAAATTATGGAGTTTTTTGGATCGAATTTCATGACAACTATGACAATATGAAACACACTAGAATGTTAGTGCGGCCTAAGGTGTAAACAGCCCCGCACATGGGGGGGGCATTACCAACTGAGTGGAGAGACCCTCGGCTTACAGGAAATCAGGACCAAAATTTTTTAAATCTTGTTAGAAGGCCCACTTTTCGTTCGAGTAACCAGGCCCAAAATTACATGTAGGGGGGGCTAGGTGTAAAGTAATAATAATTGATCGAGTTTTTTCCCATAAATTCAAAGAGTAAAGTCACTATTTGAATTTTTATAGCTACTGATTCTACACATTAAATTTGTAAATCGATTTGTCTTGTATTTAGTTTTAAGAATAATTTTCTAATTTTTCAGTGTACTTAAGGGGGAAGTCTACTGTGACAAGAGAAAAAAACAGGCCGATTTTCCGGATTTTTTTTTCTAACAAAATATGACTCGTACATTAAATTAAATTAAACCGTCATCTTTTTTATATATTGAAGTATTTGTAAAAAAAATTTTCAAGTCAGGTATCCAAATTTGCCGTTGTGGCACTCTTTCAACGCAGGTCCGCTTTTTTTTTGTGTTAAAACGGTGTACATGAAATCTCACGTCTGGGTGATCTAAAACAAACAACAAAAAAATGTTATTATCTACATAGTATTGACTCCCGTTTGTCGAAAGATTTTGTCGATAAAACATTTTGGTTTCAAAAAAAAAGTTTTGAAATTTTTTTCTACTTTTTTTTTACCTAAATTTGATGTTATTATTGCTTATAACAATTAAAAAAAAAAACGATAACAAAAAAATACCTCGACAAACGAGAGTCAATACTATGTAGATAATAACCATTTTTTTTTTTTTTTTAGATCATCCAGACGTGAGATTTCATGTACACCGTTAAAAAACGACGGACCTGCGTTGAAGGAGTGCCACGACGGCAATTTTGAATATTTCGACTTGAAATTTTTTTTACAAATACTTGAATTATATAATAAAGATGACGATTTAATTTAATGTAAGAGTCATAATTTTGTTAGAAAAAATCCGGAAAATCGGCCTGTTTTTTTTCTTGTCACAGTAGACTACCCCCTTAATTCAAAAGATTAATTACCTACTTATTAATTCTTTGTTGTAATTTACAACTTGTATTAATTTTGTAAAATAAATTGAAAAATATTTGTTTATATTTTTCGTATTTTAAAAAAAGGAAAAGCTTTTTTTAAATTTCAAAGTTTGAATGCGATTCATCTTTTGAGTAACAAAAACAAACAAAATTTAGTGTGCTTTGTAAACTTTTTAAGAAAATTAAACAATTTAATAATTTGAATTGAAAACTTTGTTTTGATTGAAAACATGGTAATTTAAATCTCCCGGAATACCACCTCACAATAAAGTGTTAGAATTTTTCATTATTTTTACAGGATATACTCCCCTATTCTGAAACTTTTCGTTATTATTCGTTATCGTTAGCAAATCGTTAAGAACCGTAAAGTTTAGTTTCCACCATGGACTTAGAAAGATAGGACCAGCAACTAAGATACAAAATGGCGAGCCGTATGGGTTCATCACTTCTACCGCTAGGATCGCTGAATTCCTTTCTTCCATGGTTTCTAAGTCTTTCTAAGTCCATGGTTTCCACTCAGAATTTCAGGATGACTATAAACTGCCCCAATCCATGAAACAGGTAAAAATTCAAAGTTGTAAACTGACCTCCGACCAAAAACAACAACACTAATCCTGTATGTAAACTGCCCTAATAATGTTGATAGGGGTTATGTAAATTGCCCTCCAAATTTGACCATAATCTGTAAACTTCCCTCTGAGCAAAAAGGTTGCCACTAATCTGGGATCTAAACTGCTTATTCGGCTTAATTTATTAATTCCTTAAGTAGTAACAATTTTACCATACAGGGTGGAAAGTAAAACTAAGCTCTGTTTGTTTATATAACAGGGCAGTTTACATAACCCCCAGTTACCATCCTTGTGACTAATGCCCGTGTCCCACGGTCAATATTTTGATGATAATTTTTATCAAACCCGTTTTGATCGTGGAACAGGTCATTTTGTTAAAAATTTTTAACCTGTCAAACGATGCTTCTATTTTAATGACGTCACATCAATATGTTGATGGAATATGACCGTTTCTATAATTTTGATGAAAAAATGGTATTTCTTTCTGCGTTCAACAAGGATCAGAGGTGCAGTAAAAATTCGTTCTAAGAAGGTTTTTGTTAATTTAAGATAAATATTGTGTAATTCTTAGCTCCTCGCTAAGCCCAAGCCTAAAGAAAGCTTTATTATTTTAAATAATAAATTTAAAAACTAAACAATAGAGCTAATATTAATTCACTAAATTATGGTTATATCAAAAAGCAAAATTTACTAAACAAAATAAAAATATCTACTTTGAGAAAACAGTTACATAAAATGGTACATTGGGCGTGTAAACATTTAATAATTAATAAGATATTGGAAAATACGAGTACGTAAAACAGAGTCAGAGGGTATCAACCTAACTTCAAATAATTGTACTTTGATAATACTCAGTGCACTAAAATACTTTTTGGTATTCCCAATTCCAATTTATCAGCTCATTAAATTATATATTTAGCGATAAAGCAAATAAAATCTTTCTTATTCGCAAAGCTTATATTAACCTTTTAACTTTTAACCCATCTGCTAGATTATGAATTAGTATAAAATGTTCAGTTTCGGTCAGGATTAGATTAGTACCTATGTATGTTCTACGATGATGTCGTTATTAAGATTTACAATTTTAGTTATTTTTGGTGTGGTTACTTCTCAGAATCACGATGGAAATTCACAAATTAACATCAAAATCACACAAGGAAAAGTGGTAAAATTTTCTAAACATTTATTTCTCAATTTTTCCAAAAATAAGCCCATTTAGGAAACCCCGACTGCGTGTCTTCCCGATCTAACGATAGATAATGAAGAAACTCAGCTTATCCTTTCTCGTTTGGAAACTTTGTTGGTGGAAAAATTGGATTACTTGATAACAGACACCAACAAACGTTTTCAATATTTGGAAGATCACATCGAAAACTTAGAAACCAAAGCGGAAAATTTGGGTAAAAACATTCAAGAATTGATGGATGCCACTAGAAATTTACCTTCCGATGTGGAAGCGATAAAGCGAAACGTTTCGTCTCTTATTAACGCTACAAGGTATGCATTTTCAATGACGTCAAGTCATTCGTTTTGATACTTCACGTAATTTTTACATTGGACCTCTTTCATATTATTATTTAAATAATGTTATCCAATTTTTATTACTTTTTTTGTTATTCTAAATTTGTATTATTTTTGAACACCCTCAGCTTACTCCCATTAGATACTCGCAACTTTAAAATCTTATTTGGTTACCGATCCTCTCCAATATGTTAAACAACAGCTATTATGTCAATTTTTTATGAATTATTATAAAAAGCATCTATTGGAAATGTGAAAACTATTGCACTATTAAATCGGTTCATTTTATTAAATAAATAAAAATTATCAAATTTTATAGAAATGGAAATTACTTAAATTTAATTGAAAATTAAGAAGAAGAAATGTGTGATTTCGTATCAGTTTATGCCTATATTTAAGAAAGTTTTGAAAAATTTATAAGTATTTTTACATATTATTATTTTTTGTGTAATTAAATTTGGCTGTCCCTTAGAATGCGATCCCGAATTTAAAATTTCGTTTTTTTTTTCAAAAGCTGTTTAATAAGAATTTTATGAGAATCCTAAAAAAATGTTATTTTTTTCATATCAGTAGTTCGCTCAACGTAATTATAATATTTTAGAAATCTGAACAAACTCTTCTCATATTAGTACGATTCTTTTATCAAAAAATGCCGCAATAATAAATTTTATCGTAATTTTGTAAAAATAAATATCATAAAAATAATTTTGTTTGTAATGGTGTTCTAGGGTTATCTTGCTGTTGCATTCACACTGCAAGCAAATTCATCATCAGTTACGCTTATCGACAACTTCTGTTATCGTCTTAATGAGCCAAATGCATTATTATAATTATGGCGTATTCCTTCTCTTATTTCTTCTTTTTTTTCATTCTTAAATGAATACCAGGTTTGAAACGGTTCCCTCCAACTTTGCCCAAACAACCACATTTTTGTGTTTGTTTGTATATTGTACATTGTATATTCACATTTTACATTAACAAAACGCCACCACACAGAATAATTGGAACTGCTGAAAAACGTAATGTGTTATTGACGGTGGCGCCACCAACGGTAATGTAAAACGCGAATACCCTATAAATTTTATTTTTAGATCACTCGAGGATATATCACCAAATTCAGATTTAAAACAAATTTTCAACAAAGGATTACAGGAAATAAAAGATTTTCAAACATCAACCTCCACATCTTGCCAATTTAATGTCACTATCGATAAACAATATCCAAGAAATTGTAGAGAAGTTCGAAAATTTGAAAAAACGACTTCCGGAAACTACATGATACAACCGCAACATGCGCCCAAACCTTTCGAGGCGGTATGTGATTTAGAAACTAGAGGAGGCGGTTGGACGGTGATCCAAAAGAGATTTGATGGGTCACAAGATTTTTACCTAGGTTGGGATGATTACAAGAAAGGATTTGGTAATTTGGGGGGTGAATTCTGGCTCGGTTTAGAGCATATTCATCTTTTAACGGGATTCGAAGTGAATGAATTGCTGATAGAGCTAGGAGATTTTGAATCAAATAACAAGACTGCAATTTATTCCCAGTTCAGTGTTGGACCAGAAACGGAAGGATATGCCATAAAAGTTTTGGGTGGGTATTCAGGAGATGCTGGCGATTCCTTCGATAACATCGTTGGAATGAAGTTTACTACCAAAGATAACGATCAAGATGCTCATAAAACAATACAATGCGCTGAATTTCATGGTAAGTTTTATAATATTTTTATTAACTCGTAGGGAACGAATTTTCTTCTTACAAATCAATTTTTTTACCCTATCGGCTTCCGATATAAACACAAGTTTACGCATGTTTAAATTAGCTCATTTTGTTAAATAATTGAAATTAGATAATGGATTTTGAGATGAATTTTTAAACGTTTCATGGGAAAAACTACTAGCTATAAAATGATCCATAACCAAACTTGTACGCTGGGATTTAATTACTTCCAATATAACTAACATTATTTCCTAATTTTAGGTGGTGGCTGGTGGTACCATCAGTGCGGATATACCAATCTGAATGGAAAATATTTTCGTCGTGGCCAAGAACCTGGCAATATTGTGGGAATATTTTGGTATTACTTCAATAATTACAGCCACTGGTACAGTTTGAAATACAGTAGGATGTTAGTGCGGCCTAGGGTGTAAAGTAATAATAATGGATCACATTTTTATCCACAAGTTCAATCGGTAGTCATATTTTAATTTTTTTAACTGTTTCTATAAATTTTAATTTATTTGTTGATTCAAAAAAATGGACATTTAAACCTCCCGGAATACAACCTCATAATAAAGTGTTAGAATTTTATTTCTTTTAGGCTAAAATGTTAGATAGATTTTTAAAAATAAAAAAAGCACATGTATTTTTCACTACATCCCATTTTCTTTTGTAACTGAAATTTTTGCATAAAAAGTATCAAGTTACAGTGAATCACATAAAAACTCGGGCACCTAATAAAATTAAATTAATTTCCACGTAATTCGATTATTTAAAAAGATAACAGCGGTTTTAACTTACCATTTTGTTAACGTACTCCTTGGGTAACGGAAAACAAAAAAAAGTTGTAAAAATATATTTAAAATATGAAATTATAAGCGTTTTAGTAAGTTTATACTATAAATTACGTTACAAAAAAACTCGACCACAAAGTTAGTTCTTCAATAAATTCCTAGAATTCTATAACAATAATAGCAATGCAATTATTGCATTTTTATAAAGGCGCAAATAGTAGGGGAGAGGTTTGCAAGTTGCCAGTGCTTGCAGGTTGCCAGGGTCTCTGAATTTCGGCATCTAAGCGAGCCACACAAAAAATTTCGACTGAAATCGTCAACAAAGGAGGTGTGGTCAATTTTAAACTACTTTTGGTCCAAAAATATCCAATATTACAGTGTCTACTGAAGAAAGTGTGAAAAAGCGTAAATTTAAAAGTGAATAATTAAAATTGTGTTTTTGTTTTGTGATTATAAATTGAACATTTTTATATAAAATTCAAAGTAAATATTTTTACTGTGTTGTATTATATTCAATTTAATTCATTCCAAAAGAATTTCAAAAATAAAACAAATTGGAAATTTTTTGTACGAATTATTGTGAAATAGCTTCAGAATGCAGGTTGCCATGCTTTAAGACTTGTAAGTTGCCACCCCTTTTTTTTCCGCTTATTTCAACTTGTATGCCAGCTTTCATGATTTTTTGATGATTACAATTGTTATTAAGTCAAAAGTAAACTGTTTTTCTTACAATTTTGAAATATTTGTAGTATGGCAGCGCGTAGATCTAGAAAAAGCGACCGCGGTATTAAGAATTATGATGCATTGCTCGTCGGGCAATTTCATGCCAATTTACACAAATTTTTTTATAATTATGTTTTTAAATATGACAAAGAACAAAGAAAATGCAATATATTTTTACAATCAGATGTTTTTCTTTCCGTTTTTCTACATTTTTAGCAATTTTACAGGGGGTGGCAACCTGCAAACCTAAATTTCAAGGTGTCGATTTTAGGTACTTTAGAAAATTGCCTGTAGAACTTTTATTTTTTGAAATTTCAAATGATTTCTACTTCAGGATTGTGGCATTATAGTTCCTCTTTCCAAAGTATTTTTTTTATTTACAATATATTAATTTTAAGATGAGTTATGATAAAAAAAGCTAAGGGGTGGCAACCTGCAAGTCATTGCCCTATTAGTTTCAATACCATGAATTTGAACCGTGACATTGAAATATTTTTGCGAGGTAGACTGAAATTGTAAAAATATTAGTTTTGATGTAATGAGACGCGTCATTTTTCATTAAGCCAGGGGCAAATTACAGCATAAAATTGGAAAATTGCTAAATGTATATCCCAGGTGAGATATTTTTACCCACAAGTTCAAACAGTCAAGTCATTTTTAAACTTTTTTAACTGTTTCCATATGTTTTATTTGCAGACTTTTTATTAAGCAATTCTAGAATAGTTAGTTAACACTGACTCCAATTTTAAAAATTTCTGAAGGATCCAATGATAGAAAATGATCAAAAACTCAATAATAAAACATAAATAAAAAATTAAATAAAACATTAGAAATTTAAAAAAAAAACCTTTTATTTAAAATTACAAAAGTGCACTAAAAAGTAGAAAATAATTTTAATAAAAGCAAACAAAGCTTCGTAAAAACATCAATATAAAAGCGTGGGGCTGTTTATAGGTGGATAAGCAGGCTAACTATTGGTGTACAAAATTCATAACCCCACGCTTTTATATTGATGTTTTCACGAAGCTTTGTTTGCTTTTATTAAAATTATTTTCTACTTTTTAGTGCACTTTTGTAATTTTAAATAAAAGGTTTTTTTTAAAATTTTTTAATTTTTTATTTAATTTTTTATTTTCTAATTTTTTAGTCATATCTTTTCAAATACAGCTTATGAATTTTAACTAATATAAGTTCATCCTATCAGATTTCTTTATTTCTGTGTTTTAGATGTTTGATACTTCACCCTGTATAAATCATTACGACGAAAAACTTTACCCTGAATGCGGTCCTTAAAAATGAGATTTAGAATTCTAAGTTACTTTCCACCCTGTATGATAAAATTGTCCAATGCGCATCGACGCATGCGCTTAATGGTTTTCAGTTTTTTCCCGATTTTTCGCTTATTTTTCAGAATTTTAGAAAAACAAAATTAAAATATGAAAATGCTCTGCAGGTGACAGCTGCGTACCAAATTTCAGATCTCTAGGACGTCGGGAAGTTGCTTAAAAATGGCCTCAAGGCGGTCGACCCACACGGACGACGGACAACGGTCTTCCCAAGTTAAATAAAAGCTTTTAAAAAGGCGAACCAATACAAATAGGGATTACAATTTCAAAAATTACAAAAGAGTAGGAGCCGGAACGAGTAGCACCATTGCAAAAGCTTCGCATGGTGTCATTAGGCCCTGCTCCGTCAAACATGTGATTTTGTTGTTGTTGGTTCTCGCCCCCTCCGATTCGCTCCAAAGAGCTTCGAGCCGTTTTGACTAACGCTGTACTAATTTACTATATATTGTACTCTCCTACTGCTGTTTAAAAAAATTTAAAAAAATAAATCAAAATCATGGGGGAAAACTACCAGCAAATAGAAAAGCACAAATTTGCCTGCTCCGGCCAGCCTTTCTGTTAAAAGAAACATAAAAATCAAAAACAAACTATGAGAATGTAAAACACCTTTTTAATTTTATTCAAAAGGAAAAAATTTTTAGCAGATAAATTTAAGAAAAAAAAATCTTATAATACAGTGGGGCCCGCTTAATGTGATCACATTGGGACTTGAGGTTTTTGATAACAATAACCGATTGATAACAAAAAAAGGAAAAAATTTTTATTGCTTATTTATTAGTATGTAGTACATCTACAAAAATTAATTAATAAAAGTCACTTATTGTAAAATTTTCAAGTAGGACTGAATCTTACAACACACATTAACAGCAAACTATCGTCCATTTATGTATTTGAACGACGGAATTCATAATAATCATAAATATGTAATGTGATATCACATGTGTGACGTTGATTTTCTTGCTAACACCTGACTTTATATTATGTGGGTGGTATGCACAATATAAAAAAATGCTTGTAACTGAAAATCAACTCCTTTGCTCGTGGGAGAAAATAATCTTAAGAATAATATGATAACATTAACCGAAATCTGATAACTATAAGCGATGTTTTTTGTGTGTAATAATATATGTCCGTTGCGTTCTTGGCAAAAGTGATAACAATATCCGGATGATAACATTAACCGCGATCACATTAAGCGGGCCCCACTGTACTTCAATTATCAGGTTTGAACCAATGAATAGCAATTCAAAGCCAATGATCCATTTAACGTGCCTGTAACCAGATACTATTAACTTCTTAAAATAACCTGCTGATTAGAAGCACGCTGCGGAAATAATTTTTACAAAATAAATAAAAAACAACGTTGGGTACCTTTTTAATCTTCCCCAAATGTAGATCCAAATATGGTCCAAAATTTATTGATCACGCGTGTTTCCAAAATTAATTTCATCCACTTAAATCTCGGGATATATGCAACGAAATTCTTCACCAAAAATGAAATATTGATAAATTGGTCCAAACAATACAGGTCTCTCCAATATTTCCAACCTGGGACTCCAAAATCAAATTACTTTCTCCATTCTACCAAACTAATCCACGTTTTGCGTTTCATAAAATATAAACAAAAATCGCTCGTTTTCAGGATATTAAAAATCCAAATCTTGAAATGTCACGTTCCAAAAATACATCATTCAAATTAAAAGCCCCAATAAAATCTCAATTTGGACACTTTTCAAACACTCGAGAAAACGCAAGATGGACGTCCGTCTAACTTGACGTTCCACCCAAGAAAAAAAAAACCATACTTCCGGTTTTCCAACTTTTAAAATTAAAAATTTTCACTTTCCATTTTATTCTTCAACTCCTGTTGCCAACCGACACTTTTTAAATACCTAACTTTTACAATGTTTAAATTAAAAATTTTCCTTTTATTGGACATGTTGGCTATTCAAATTTTAAAAACAGGCTCAAGCGCCTTATAAAATAAATGGAAGTATTATTTTCTTTTTACTTCTTCACAACAGAAGTATGAAAACTTAAAAAAAAAAACTGCGCCAACAAAAATAAAAAAATTTCCTTTTTCTAAACCCAAAATTTTACAAATAAAACAAAATAAAATTATCACTCATATCGCTTGTTTTTGATTTAGTGTTTTGTTATACGACAATATATAATATTTATATTGACATAAAATAATCCTTTAGAATACCAATCAATTTTCACAAAATTATTTTTAAAATAAATTTAAAATCTTTCAAAAAAATACCAAATTCAATGATCGGATTATTCGTTATCACTTAGCCCAGCTTAGCTCAGTCGAAAAGCTTATCACACCGCTCACGCGCGACCTTCTCATAAAAAAATTTTGCTTTTCAAAAATTTATTCTTCTTTCCTAAATAGAATCGAAAGAAGGAAACACAAGAAAACTTTTCGCTGCACACAAATTTTATTACTTTTGCCAAAATTTACATATTCAATTTCGCAATGCCCAAAACCGCGACCTTGCAACACCGTGGGTAGCTTGCAAGTCCTTATCAAAATTTCTAAATTTCCCCACCTTGGCTATTACACCAGAGGCGTCGCAAAATTAAATTTTCAAAAATTAAAATTACAAAAATTGTCATCAACTAATAAATTTCTTCATCCCAAAAAATATAAGACAATATATATGGGGCATTCCACACCAAATCGACCACTTTTGAACCCGACCCCTTTTGATTTTCCTGAAATATTTACATATTATACTATCTCACCAAAAACAGTTCTGTGAATTTTTTCAAAATTTTTTATTCAACCCAAAAAAAGTTACGAATTTTTAGAAAAACTGATGTTTTTCTTCAAACGATCGTAACTATTTCAAAAATTGACTAATCGGAACGTTTTTTTTTTGTTTTTGTTTGTCTTTAAACGTACTTTTCAGGAAAAAATACAAAAAAAATATTCAAACTTGGATTCTACAAAATTTTTCATTTTTTCGGAGAAAATCATTGATTTTTCAAATGTCGACACTTTTGATTTTTGATTTTTTTATTTAAAAAAAAAGTCTGATTTATTCCGCGTATAACAACGCAAACCCCATAATGGGCCGACATTTCTTTCTATTTCTTTTGTTTAATTGAAAAATATTATTTGCGTAAAAAAAACAATAGTAGTTTATATCACAAGGGCGATAAAGGGGGTATTTTCATCCGCCGGGCGAAAGTTTATGAAACGAGCCGCGCAGCGGCGAGTGAATAATCGACCGAAGGATGAAAACCCTTATCGCCCGCGTGATATGAACAATTTTTCGTTATTTCAGGAAAAATATCCTACAAAATTCGCGATTTTATATAATAGCTCTAAAATAGCAATCGATAGATGGCGTGAAGCTTGCAAGTCGTTGATCAATGTTTGTCTCTTTGGAGTGAAAAAGGATGATTTTCTTTTGAAATTTCCGAATGACGGACAATTTGGTCTGACGGACAGCATGTTGAAATAACGAACGGTCCGTCGTATTGACGGACGGATGATCACGTTATGCAATTATTGCAAAAAAATCTCGAATTTTGTCGGATTTTATCTAAATCTATGATTTTGTAAATAAATATAAAGTAACACTTAATTTAATTGCCAATTTTTTAACTTAAGGTGTCGTAATTTCGTTATTTTGGGGATAATATTCCACAAAATTCACGATTTTTTTGCTCTGAGATAACTATCAATAGATGGCGTGAAGATCGCAAGTTGCTTGTCAAGTTATTAACAACATATAGATAAACGCGTGTTTATCGACGGGTGAATTGCTCTGAAATAACTATCGATAGATGGCGTGAAGATCGCAAGTTGTTAGTCAAGTTATTGACAACATAAGCGAAAAACAGGAGTTCACCCGAACGGATGAATCGTTCGGGCAGGTATCTCAACAAGGACTGTGTTTATAGGTCCTAGGACCTTATAAAGTAAAGTTTTATAGGTCCTAGGACCTTATAAAACTTAGTTTTATGGTCGTGTTGGTCCCCCTTGAGGTGACCTTTTGAGAAAAGACCCCTTTTATAGGGCTCAAAACAGATACGTAACGGGGTCATTTATAACCTGAAATAACGAAAAATATTTTTTAATTAAACAAAAAAAATAGAAAATAAATGTCGGCCCATTATGGGGTTTGCGTTGTTATACGAAGAATAAATCAGAGTGTTTTTTGAAATAAAAAAATCAAAAATCAAAGGTGGAAAAATTTGAAAAATCAATGATTTTCTCCAAAAAAATGAAAAATTTTGTAGAATCCAAGTTTGAATATTTTTTTTGTATTTTCTCCTGAAAAGTACGTTTAAAGACAAACGAAAACAAAAAAAAAGTTCCGATTAGTCAATTTTTGACATAGTTACGATCGTTTGAAGAAAATCTACATCAGTTTTTCTAAAAATTCGTAACTTTTTTTGGGTTGAATAAAAAATTTTGAAAAAATTCACAGAACTGCTTTTGGTGAGATAGTATAATATGTAAAAATTTCAGGAAAATCAGAAGGGGTCGGGTTCAAAAGTGGTCGATTTGGTGTGGAATGCCCCATATATAATACTTAAGTCAGAATAATTTCGCTCTAATTTCAAAAATGTCACTATTTTACCTAATATAACTTATCGCTCTGATTTTAGACAGATCATTATCCCACAATTTATACAAATATATATTGTTATACGACAATTGTCGACACAATCTGGGTGACATATTCACAGTATAGCTTATTCTTAATTTATACTTGCTTTGCCCTCCCCCCCATCCCAAAATAGAATTTTTTGATAAAATTTGTGTCAAACTTGCGAGCATCAATAAGCTTACAATATTTTCGTTTGAACCTCAACCGTCGCGAAGTTACTCGCAAAATATTGAGAAGAGCTGTAGACATGACCCCCCCCCCAGTGGAATTTTGGGGTGGCATGGTCTCAATGAGCTTCCAACGTTTTATTCTCTTCGTCTTCTTCACTTTTCGCATTAGGCTTTTCTGCCTGCCACGGTACCCATCTCTTTATAGGTCATCCAAAATTTCTCTTCCCCTGCGGCTTGTACCTTCTCACTTGTATCGGTATTCCTTCCTGTCTCTCATTCTATCTAGATATTGTGACAATTTGTCTTTGTTTTTCTTTAGTTTATCTCTTATACTGAAAATTCCCAACTCTTCCCTAATTTCAACGTTCTTTATTCTGTCTTCTCGTTTACATCCTTTAATCGCTCGTAAAAATCTCATTTCCGCCGCCTGGATTATTCTCCTTTGTGCTAAAATAGTTTTCAAGGTATTTCAAAAATAAGTTGGACGGGGTGAGCATGAGAGCATGTCACAACGTAACATTCTTCTTCAAAATTTCTGATTTTGAATTTAAAATAGTTCGATATAATTTAAGAATTATTTACCAAAATAATATTAACTAGAATAATTTTTGCACAAACGATTTAAACTATTTTGGATTCTAAATGATGTAGGAGAAGGGGTGGCGACATGTACCTTATAAACAGTCCTTTTGGTTGGTGCTTCATTTTCAAAATTCAAAACAAACCAATCGACGGATTGTTTTGGTTTTAAACCACATTTAGGGCTAGTTCTACAAAGCAAGTATAAATTAAGAATAAGCTATACCGAGAATATGTCCAATCGTATAACGTTATATTTTGTATAAATTGTGAAATAACTTATTGCTCTGATCTTGGCTAGATCATTATCCCACAATTTATACAAATATATAACGTTAAACGACGATTATGAACAAAATATGTGTGAGATATTCTCAGTATAGCTGATTCTTAACTTATACTTGCATTGTAGAACTGGCCCTTAAAATCATAAAAAATCATGGTATGAAAACTTGTCTACTTAAGAAGGGCATTTTTTTCAGGGCCCTTTTAATTTAATCAACAGATGGCGCCTACTTAAATAATTTTATAAAATAAGAGGAATTTGCTATATTTAAAATATAGCAAATTCGTTGAGATAATACTATTCTATAAACAATATTCTTGATCTTAAGCCATTTTGAGTTCGTAATATTTATTTATAAAAACACAATTCATAATTAAAGTTTAATTATCTTTTTTTGTAAGTGAGTGTGTTTTGACATACTCAATACGAACTCAAAATAGCTTAAGATCAAGAATATTGTTTATAGAATAGTATTATCTCAACGAATTTGCTATATTTTAAATATAGCAAATTCCTCTTATTTTATTAAAATATTTAAGTAGACGCCATCTGGTGATTAAATTAAAAAGGCCCTGAAAAAAATGCCCCTCTTAAGAGGGGCCCTTAATTCAGGGACTTTTAATTTAATCAACAGATGGCGCTTACTTAATTATTTTTATACAGAACTTTTTTATAAGAAACAGAGGCATTTGTATTTAAACTATAGCAAATTCGTTGAGATAATACAATTCTATGAACAATATTCTTGGTATTGAGCTTTTTTGAATTAGTATTGAGTATGTCAAAACACACTCACTTACAAAAAAAGATAATTAAACTTTAATTATGAATTGTGTTTTTATAAATTAATATTACGAACCCAAAATAGCTTAAGACCAAGAATATTGTTTATAGAATAGTATTATCTTAACGAATTTGCTATATTTTAAATACAAAAGCCTCCTGGTTCTTTATAAAAATAGTTAAGTAAGCGCCATCTGTTGATTAAATTAAAAGTCTCTTAAGTACAGGAGAAATAGGTTTTAGGATGCAATTAATTCCCACAAAAACGGGATTTGAATTTTCTACATCGTTATTGGTATCTTTTTGACATACTAAAAGTCTAGAAAAATCTAAGTATGCAAAATGCGTTTTTTTGGCCCAAAAGTTTTAAAGAAATGACGCGCATGAATAGATTAACGAGATTCCTCAAAAAATAGGTTTTTTTTTCCTAATTCCTAACTAATTCCCACTAAAGTAAAATGTAAATTAAATGTTAAAAATCTCAAATTATACGAATATGCCAGTTAAAAAGCTTTACACCACTAGAAATACTAGATTTCCGAAACTTTTCCAGAAACCCACGTAATAAGTTGTAAATTTGCATTTTCTTTCTTTTATCTGTATCAATGCAACGGCATACTTCGAATCTTTGTAGGAAAAAATGTCTCGTTTAATCAGCTAAGGGAACGTACCCATACTACGTGACCTATTTTTTACAATTTTTTACCCCCTCCCCCCCCTCGGTGACCATCCGTAGTATATGCCAAGACCCCCCCCCTCCCCCTATTTTGTCACGTAGTAGTTCATAAATATGGTTTTAAACCATTTTTTGCAAACACAAAGTTAAAAAAAATTAAATTGGTTCAAATTTGTCTTTATTTAAAAACAAAAGTCTTCTTTTCATTTATTTTTGAATATAGCTCAAAAAAGCGCGAGATTTCCCTAAAAGATATTGACTACGTGACAAAAACTTAAACCCCCTCCCCCGCCCCGGTGACCAAGCGTGGTATTTTGAAGACCCCCCTCCCCCCCCTAAACGGGTCACGTAGTATGGGTACGTTCCCTAATTTAAACGAAAATTACGACTTTAGCTTTAGGTAATAATATAAAGTTCTTTCGCAAGTTAATTATTCAAAAAAATTGGGTTCCACCATCTTTAACTTAAATAGTACAGCAGAAGGTCCACTCTGGCTACGCGGGGGCACGTGGAAACTTCACTGATTTGGTGAAAACTTGCCAGGTGCACACCCCTAAAACCAAGGTAGGCCTGCTACAGCTAAACTAAAATTTATTTCACTTACTACTTGTTGATGGAAGTCAACTATGGCACTGCTACACTCCTACGTAAAGCCTCTATAAATAAAAAAGAAAAAAATATTAGATTTATTCGTAGTTATTTAATAAGTATTTTTGTTTCCTCGGATGCTAAGACAACCTCGGCTTTCCTTCCGCAGAAAGTTCTTTACGATATTTGAAAGAAAACATAATTTTCTATTAGGCAAACAAACTATTAAATCAAATTCAAATTACTTAACTGAATAAAAAAAACTTATATTATTAGGTTATTAATCACCTTTTGAACAATCGTTCAACAAAAATTACCTCAAGTTAATGAAGTTGATAAAAAAAAATTATTTAAACCAATAGAAACAATGTTTTACATTCTATTTCATTCATTCTACAACAAGTTATTTGTTTTATCTAAAATACGAGTAATCGAGCAAATTTGAAAGTGACTAATAACAAAATTTGAAGATAACCTATAACACAATAAAATTATGAAGTAATTAAGATATCAGTAATTTGAAAATTGTAATTGTATTATAATTATTCAGTCTCCTTACTTCCATTAATTTACTGTTTCGATCAAAAAGTTTTTAAGTTAAATGAAACCACACTCGTTGCATTTGTACACGTATCGTAAAATCACATAGATCATAATTATCTTCTAATTAGTTTAATTTGAGTGCAATAATCACCCCCGATGTTAAACACGCGCAATTAGGAAACAAATGCATTTCGTCAGAGACAAAAATTCAAAAATCAGGTAACATTTAATAAAAATGACATCCCGCGCCATCTACCGGATGTTGGCGAGTTAAAAAAAATTATTTAATAAATTTTATTTGGTATCCAAACAAAATATTAACATTGTTTTTAACCCAAATTTCGATCTACAAAAAAATAAAAAACTTACTTTTCATTTACAAGTGAAAGAGCTTCTTGCAGAATCAAGGTGCAACTACTTCGTCTCTTAAATTTTTCCACCGTAGCACTTCAAGTTTTCGTACACTAGAAAAAGTTGAAAGCTCAAAATTAAAACCAAGCTAACCAAAAGTTAATTATTAGGTATTTATTAAAAAACCACCAAAATAAGTTACTTAAATGTTTTTCTTTCAAGAGACGCCGCCTTGCGTCATTTCTTGTAGAAATTCAAAAATCAAGTAACATTTGACCGAAAAGTAGCAATAATAACCCCCGAATTAAACAAATGCAAAAATTACCTACAAAAGTTGCATCCATTAATGACAATAACTCCCAGGAATTCTTGTGTACACGTAACCATAGAAACGGCGAAAATGTTGGTTATCGGTTGCTGAAAATGCTTCGCTATCAATTCCTACGATGATGCCGCCACAAAATCACTTAATTTACACCACAGAAAACGATGATCAAGATTCGTTTTATAACGACAGACTTGTAATTTGATTCTTTATAAACATTTTTATAAATAATTCAATATTAAATTACAATTCTGAAGAAATAATCACAATTCGTTAAACTACCACGCACCACCGAGAAATCACAGAAAAAGAACTGCACAAGTGCACAGTGATAGCGTCACCCGATCGTCGATTGTTTGAATGCTGACCAATGAAATAGCCGAATTACTTTTGTTTTTAAACATGTTTGTTACTGAGCGTAAATTTTAAATTACAAAATTAAAATTTAATTTTAAAACATATTTACAAGTAAAAATAATTTTGACTTACATTTGCAAAAAAAAATACATATAAAAAGAAGTTAATTTAGCTTCACAAAATAAACTAGTTGAAATTTACGAAAACTTAATGATAGCCAGGCCGGACTAGAAAAATGAGTGGTTATTGTGAGAATGACGCGCAGGAATGGATTAACAATATTCCTACTTGTCTATATTTACAATTCATGCAGAATTTTTAATTAATTTTTATTAATTTCACATTAAAATTACAAAATAACAATAAAATAATTTTACTCTTAGTACCTATATTATTAAAATAATATATCACATCAGCCATGGCAATCCAAAGGAGATTTGATGGTTCTCAAGATTTTTATCTAGGCTGGAAATATTACAAAAAAGGATTTGGTACTTTAGGAGGCGAATTCTGGATAGGCTTAGAGAATATTCATCTTTTAACGGGATTCGAAATGAACGAATTGCTAGTAGAGATAGCTGATTTTAAATCACAAAAGAAAAGTGCACTTTATTCCCTGTTCTGTGTTGGATCAGAAGTTGAAGAATATTCGTTAAAAGTTTTGGGTTCTTTTTCGGGAGATGCTGGCGATTCCTTTACTTACACTACTGGGATGAAGTTTAGTACTAAAGATAACGATCATCCAACAGTACCTCGCGCCCAATATCATAGTAAGATTGATAATAATATTTTTATTAAAGCTTTTTTTTGGGATAATATAACTAACATTTTTCTTACTTTTTAGATGGTGTTAAGTAATTCTGATCGATTTGTGTTGTATTTCGTTATAAGAATAGTTTTGTAATTTTTCAGTGTGTATACTAATTATGTGTTCAAAAAAATTCTTTGTCGTATTTTATAATTTGTATTAATTTTGTAGTAAATAAATAGAAAAATATTTGTTATGACTTATGAGTAGGTATTTTTCTTGCATATCTAAACAATGTAGGTATATTTTGATTATTAAATTCAAAATTTTGTTAAGTTTGGGAAAATTGATGTTTTAAAAAATTTAATTATCAATTAAAATTTTAATATCCAATTAACCCTCAAGTTACCTACAACCTAAAAACCTCATCTCTATTTTTATTACTGATACTGATGTTTGTTTTTTTTTAAGTTTGTTTGTGTCGATCACAATATTTAATGAATGTTCCTTATTGATAAGATGAAGATGTTTATGGTTTTATAAGTAAATAATTATGCAAAGGGGAAGCTGCAAAATTTCACAATAAACATTGAATTAGACGCAGAAGTGTGTCAGAGGGTATCAAATTGTCTACAAATAATAATAATATTGATAATATTCTGCAATAACAAATACTTTTTGGTATTCCCAATTCTAATTTATCATAATATATAATTTAACACTAATTAATTATATAATTTGGTTAACAAATTATCACAAAATGTTTTTTTTTTTTAATTTTTTTTTTAATTTAATTTAATGTACGAGTCATAATTTTATTAGAAAAAAAATCCGGAAAATCGGCATGTTTCTTCCCTTGCCACAGTAGACTTCCCCCTTAACCATCAAGAACCTAACGAAATATTCAAACTGTTTTTTTGCTTGAATTAAAATAATATATTGAAGTGATCTCAGCGAGACACCTCTCAAAAATGCGCCAGCAGCTCGCCAAATGGGAACACTAAAAAATCTTTTTCAGGGTATGTGGCTTCTCGTCGAAAATATGAATTTTGTCGTAATCAACAAAGTCAAATAGATGAAAACGAAGTCGAAATTAACAATAGAATAATTTAATTTTTTATTCAAAATCTTACTAATAAAAATATTCATCAAAAAGACCTCTTTACTCACAAATTTGAGTTTTGAAAGCGCTGTGTAGGTAATATGTTAGCAAATACAAACGCGTTGCTATAAATGAAAAATCAAGTGCTCAAAATAGAAAAAACAACGCATTTGCATCCACTAGGGTGTAATCGTGTTCGTAAGCTAAACAAATTTGTAATAATTTTAAAATTATGTAAAATAAAATTATTCAAAAACAATAATCAATAATTAAGTCTATCGGCGCCACAAAAATAATTTTAATTTTCACAACAAACGCAATTTTATCGATAATGTTAACAATATGCACAGAGCTCTTTTACCTTGTAAATTTTGTTGGTGAAGAAAACTCCTCATTCGACCAAAACGTTGATAAATTTTCCTTCATTGTACTCTTGAAACCAGAATTTCAAATCACACGAAAAAAATGACGAATCAAAACAAATTGTCGCTCAAAACTCGGAACAACACTTTTCCAAAATTCCAAAATTATAAATCAACAAATTCTGGTCGAACGCCAATTCAATCTTCATCAAATTTCGGTCTACCAAGACCAAAAAAAAACGATCTCACAAAGAAATATTTCACTATTTACGCCTTTTTCGGCGGCCAAAAATAACACAACCAAAATGGCTCCAAGTTTACTCTTTTCACGACCCTGAGTCGATTAAAATTTTCTAACCAAATTTTTCTTCCTTTTCTTCATTTTTTATCACACCGAACCTGCGCTCTACCAACCATCCTTATCATGCGCTCACTTTCAAAAACCTTTAAATAATTTTCAATACCAAACAAATTCATAACTTCAAAAATTTTTAAATAAAATAAAATTTGTCTGTTGTTTATGTTAAAAGTTACAATAAACTTTCATTAGAGCGTCTCTTTGATAAATAGAAATCAACATAAAATGAAATAAAAACAAAATGATCAACTTCGACTCAATCTTCTAAATTTTAAATTGGGGAAAGTGACTTTTTAAGGTCGTTTCATGACAATATAAATATATTTTAAGTTTTTAACTTGTAAAATTGTAGGTATAATTTCATTGAATTGCATTTAAAAAAAAATAATAATCAATTAAAATTTGATCACTTTTCCTGTATATATGGTAATCACAACAAAATTGCTTTTTCAGATTCTGTAATTCTAAATTATATCATGTAACCATTTAAACATTTCTGGCTTTTTAGGGCTTAAAAGTAAATGTTACATGAAAACCTTTATTTAGCTATAACGCAAAGTAAAAATTCAATACATCGTTTTATTTGCAAAATATATAACCTTTTAACCCATTTTCATGATAGTGAATTGGTATATATTTAGTTTCGCTCATGATTAAATTAGTATATATTGTCGTATTATTTTTGGGATGAAGAAGTTTATTTTGCTTGTTTTAATTTTATATTTAATATTTGTAAATTTAAATTTGTGACGCCTCTGGTGTCATAGCCAAGGTGGGGAAATTGAAAATTTTTGAGAAGGACTTGCAAGCTACCCACGGTGCTGCAAGGTCGCGGTTTTGTGCATTGCGAGATGGAATGCAAATTTTTGCATTAGTATAATAATAAAATTTGAGTTCAGCGAAGGTTTTTGTGTTTCTTTCGATTTATTTTAGAAAAGAAGAATTAAATTTTTAAAAAGAAGAATTTTTAAAAAGAAAAATTTTCTTATTAGAAGGTCGCGCGTGAGCGGTGCGATAAAGTTTTTCAACTGAGTTAGGCTGGGCTATATAATGCTAGATAATCTTGCAAATTGGTTTTGGATTTTTTGAAAAATTATAGAATCGACATTTTATTTAATTTGATGAAAAATTAGAAGAAGGATTATTTTAGTACAATATGCTACGATGATGTCGTTATTAAGGTTTACAATTTTAGTTATTTTAGGAGGTGCGGTTACTTCTGAAAATCATGATGTGAATTCACAAAATCCATACATAGAGATGACCAAACAAAAAAGTGTGGTAAGTTTTTCTATCATTTATTCCCCAATTTTTCTTTAAATAAGAATTCCTCATTTAGGATGCCAAGGATCCGATCACAATAGTTGAAAACAAAGAGATTGGAAGTTTTATTGGTAGAAAAGTTGGAAAACTTGAAGACAGAAGTGCGGGACATCAACACACGTTTGCATTCTTTAGAATATCAGTCTTCGGAAGTTCATTCCACTGTCGATAATATCATCACCTTGGGGGTAACTGCGACTTAACTAGAAAATTGCTATGAAAATCGAGCTTTTTTAAAATCAATTTTTGAAAAAACTGGTCGTTTTAAGGCATTCCTCCTCACCTAATTCTCTTATTTAAAATGCGCTCTTTCAGAATTCATCGAGGTTTCAATCGTAAAATTTTTATTTTAGGGTCTACGTTTCTTACCTTTCCCCAAAATTAATAATTTTTTTAAACCATAATCATGAATGAATTATTTTATTTATTCATTTATTATAAATAATTATCAATATTTATTAAACCATCAATTTTAAAAACATTTTTCTAGTAGGTTTTTACAGTAATATGCAGTGGTTTCAAAAATCACAAAAAGTTTTGAATAAAAAAATTAAATAAAAAATTAAAAATTTAAAAAAAAAAAACTTTTATTTAAAATTACAAAAGTGCACTAAAAAGTAGAAAATAATTTTAATAAAAGCAAACAAAGCTTCGTGAAAGCATCAATATAAAAGCGTGGGGCTGTTTATAGGTGGATAAACAGGCTAACTCTATTGGTGTACAAAATTCATAACCCCATAAATTTAAAATAATTTAAAAAATTTAAAATTCATAAATTTAAAATAAAAATTTTTTTTTGTATAACTAGATACAAAAAAAAGTTTAAATAGTTTTTTATTCAACTCCAAATTTTCTATTGGAAACTGCCAAAGTATATTTTCTTATTCTTTAAATTCAACCGGAAGTAAACATAATTTTTTTTTTCAAATAGCAACATGTCTTTTTTTAACATTTTTGCAAACTGCAATTTTTTTTCTATAAATACCTATAAAATTTTTATAAGGTTACATAAAAAAATATTTGAGAAAATGTAAGACTTAAACAAGCAATAATAATTTACTAATTATTTACACATAGGTATGTAGAGTATCATGAAAAACAAAACATCACGACACCGAAAACACAACATTTCATTTATCTGATAAATTTTTCCAAATTGCCACCGTTTTGTTCAAGATGTGATTGTAATATTCGCAGAAGTTTTGGTGATTTCATGATAATTGATAGCATGCTAAATTAATTTTGGTTTTTAAATTTTCTAAATTTAAAGATAGATTTGCGTCAACTATCGTTTTTAAATGACTCCATAGAATAAGTCTAATGGTGTTGAATGATATAATAGTGATTTGTTTTTATTAGCACCATACATATCTAATTAATAAGTTTATTATTGTTTGTTTAAATCTTGTGTTTTCTCGAATATTTTTTTATGTGACCTTATAAAAATTTTATGTCTCAAATTCCTTCGTCCTACGAAAGGACATAGTGACATTGTTCTCTAGGCAAATTACATCTCGGTGGTTTGCCGTTGCCTTTCAAGTGGAGACGGTCAGAATAATATTCTTACTTCACCCGGAGTCGAACCGGATTTTCTGTATTAGCAGTCTGTGCGCTTAATCGCTATGCTAACGACCGTCTCAAGGCCGTATATAAGGGAGTTGTTTTGAGGGGTTCAACCCCTGCCCCCCATGGCTTAGCTAAAGAGTAAAAAAAGAGTCTAAAAACTATTTTCTTTTGTAACCTCCTCCCCCCATGGTATAGAAAAATTTTTTTTTAGGTAAAACCCCTTTCATGACTTATGTCTAGCTACGGCCCTAGTCTAAGCTTGACAGAAATTTTTTTATCAATTTAACTTTATCTGTATTTTCATGAGATTATACATCTGCAACAGATGCAGTACACAAGAAACTCCTACAAAGTTTAATAGAACGTTTGGCTTGAAAACTAACATCTCCGATAGGTAAAGTAGTAATCAAAGTGAAACAGTAAATGAGCTTGTTATATATTAATATTTTTCATTGCGTGAAGAACCCACAAAAAGTAAATATCCATGTCTCCTCTGATACATAATGAGAGTAGATCTTCGAAAAGATGGGTACAAAAAATTAAGGCTTTTGTGTATGGACCGGGAAAAGAAACAAAAGGTAATTAAAAAAATGGAAGAGCCCTACTGTATAGCTTACTCCGGCACTGCATATCCGTAATTTTCAAGAGGCAGAAAAAAAGATTTCTGGAATCGACCTTCAAACCAAAATTGCTTTGGATAATAATAATTTCTAATCTTTCACTTTGTTGAAAATTAAATTGTTTGTTTTATTACAACTAATAATTAAAATAAGATACATAATTTTACAAGATTCAATTTTTTAAATTACCTAAATGTAATTTTACAATTTAAAATTATCGCACAAAAATCTGCTAATTTCATTGGTCGACATAAAAACAATTGACAATAGGATGATGGTGATGTTGCAAGCTCTTCCGCTGCGATTTCACGGTGGTGCGCGTTAGTTCTATATCGGGGTGGTGATTATTACTTCAAAATTGTAATTTTATATTGAATTATATATTTAAAAATGTTTAAAAACAATCAAATTACAATTATGTTGTTATAAAACGAATCGACATTGTTTTTCATCGTGTAAATTAAGTGATTTTGTGGCGTCATCCTAGGAATGGATAGTGACGCATTTTTCTGCAATCCGAGGACTTTTATCAATGCAACGTAAGTTTTTTTAATATTCCGTTTTGGTTGCGAAATTTTAATCTAACCTAAGAACATTTTCACCGATTTTATAATTATTATGCGAACAAACGTAATTTGTTGTGGGAATGACTTCCCGCGCAATCGGCTAACCTTTCGGGTCACTATCGTTATGCGACGCTAGATGGCGCGATATGTCATTTTTTATGATTTGATTTTTTGAATTTTTAAACGCAAGGCGGTGATTTTTGAAATAAAAGCATAAGAATAAAATCGAATAAAGTTGTAAATTTTCATTATGATGATATGTGGGTGGATTTCAACCCTTTATCCGCTGAAATTGAAAACTAAATATTTTCGTCGCTTTCTTGGTTATGATGACAATTTAAAATTCAATTATAGGGCAAAATTTAAAATGTAATGCTTAATTCATATTTGTTTAAATCCCTGTAGATTTATTTAACATAATTTTATTTTCTGTCGTAATTCTAAGAATTTCAACTATTTATTTTCAACTTGGAGCAAATTTAAGCCGTTGCTATGGATTGTGATTAATAACCTAATAATAAGTTTAAATTATGTTTTCAATTTAACGATTCAGTACTAATTTGAATTTGATTTGATAGTTTGTACGGCTAATAGAAAACTAATGTTTTCCTTCAAATATCGTAAAGAACTTTCTGCGGAAGGAAAGCCGAGGTTGTCTTAACATCCTTTCTAAGAAGGTATTTAATGTTTTTTCCTTCTTTTTAAGGAGGTTTGTGTTGCGGTATAGCAGAGCCAGTTATGTTTTCAATTTAACGATTCAATACTAATTTGAATTTGATTTGATAGTTTGTACGGCTAATAGAAAACTAATGTTTTCCTTCAAATATCGTAAAGAACTTTCTGCGGAAGGAAACTTCTCAACAAGTAGTAAGTGACCAAATTTTATATTAGCTGTAGCAGGTCCACCTTAGTTTTAGGGCTGCCCAACCGGTAACAACAAACTGGTGAATTGTTTCAATAAGCAGTAAAATTTTCATGTGCGCCCCGCGTAGCCAAAGTGGACCTTCTGCTTTAACCCTCGTATAATTTTATAGACCCCTCCGTGTTTAAATGTATGTAATCTAGATAGTCCATTCACGCGCGTCATTATGTTTAAATTTTTTTGCGTGCCAAATAAATTACCCATTTTGTTTGTTGTTGTTAATTTGATTAATTAACTTCCAACTTTGCAATTCTTTAGTAGTAAATCAATTTTTTTTACATTGGCAAAGGGAGTCTCGATAGTCAAAATTGGCACAATAAAGCAAAAAAGGCGTAAAAAACTTGGTGCCAATTGATCACATCCGCTCTTTAATCATACATAATTAACTATTTCCGAGATTGACTAATCGGGACGTTTTCTTCGTTTTTAAATGTGCTTTTCAGAAAAAGATAAAAAAAACTGGGTGCCTCCTCGGTGATCAGCCGGAGGCACTTGTTTTGGACTTTTGATTATTTGAATGTTTGAGCAGGCCGCTCTGTTTCAAATGGGTGAAGCGTAAAGAAGTATGGGTTGGATCATGAAGTTGTAGAGTTGGAGTCGTATTTTAGGATTTAATTTGTTTCTAAAGTTTAGCAGTGGATAGAGGGCATGCATTTCATAGGTGGTGTCTGAAAGTGAGTCAATCTTAAAAAGTTAGAAATTTTTACTAACAAAAATTAAATTTATTAGGAGCTTTGGACAATTTAAAAATTGTCCAAAGGTTTTCACCTAAAAGTAAAAAAACAAATGGATATAACCGGTTTTGCACGAAAAATTAATAAATTCTTTTAAAAATTAAATTTATTCTGCTTTTAAACACAAATTAGTTTAATAAAAGGCTTTACAAAGTACATAAAAAAACAAGGATTTGAATAAAGGAATAAATTTTTTTTATAAATTTAGGAAAAACAATTAGAAAAAAAAAATTAAAAACAATCACAAATGGACTATCATCATCAGACTCAGCTCGTCTCTCTTCTATCCGTTTCATTATCTGTCTTTCATATTCATCAAATTTGAGATATAACCGATTTTGCCCCAAAACACCAACTTGTATTAATCATGTAAATTGAAACTTATTGGTACAAGAATAATTATAAAAGTTAATTAGGTAAAAATAGTTAAAAACAACTTGAGGAGGTCGCGTGCAAAACCGGTTAAATCCATATTTTACCAAAATAGAGTAAAACATGTTTTCTATATAAACTTTGTGCCCTCTACACGATTCTGAAGTTCGTTTTGAGAAAAATCAATTACATCTTGCTTAAAAAGTCTATCAAAGTAGGTGCATGTCCCCAGCCCCCCCCCCCCCCCCAATTCGAATTTTGACTTCAAAATAGTCTAAATCGTTTGTGCTTCGTTTGTACCTGTTTGTGCAAACATTATTTTTGTTTGTACCCAAATAGTTTTCTAGAAATTTCAAAATTTCGCTGGGGGGGCTGGAGACATGCTTTTTTAAATTTCGAATTTTGGATTCAAAATAGTCTAGAACGTTTGTAATTCGCTTGAGATTGTTTGTGCAAGTTTTATTTTCGTTTGTACCCAAATAGTTTTTGAGATTTTTAAGAAAAACACAGAAACGGACGCGCATGAATGGATTAACGAGATTCTAAGTATAACTTACAGGATCACGTTCAAAATATGCTCTATCGTTTGTACTTTGTTTGTCCAAGTTTTATTTTCGTTTGTACCCAAACAGTTTTTGAGATTTTGAAGAAAAACATCAAAGATACTGACGCGCATGAGTGGATTAACGAGATTCTTAGCACGGGGAAACACAGAAGTTTTTAAAATTTTGAATTTTGGATTTAAAGTTAAATTGCACTGGCAAAGATTCTCAGATTTATTTAATATGGACTATTATTCACCATTAAAAATTAAAATAAATGATACACAATTTTTTGTTGTTATTTTTAAACGCACACCACCTATAAAATGTAGATTATTATGCTATGTTCAAGGTGATTTGCATGATTAACAGTAAATATACACACCAAACTTTTTTCAAATTAATTTTTTATTACAGAAAAAAAAAATTGAATTTCTGAAGAATTTCAAGCAACAATTCAAAATTAATTTCTGACGGTCTAGGCATGATTCTTTGATTTAATGAATACGTGAATAACAAAGGATACTAAATGTAATGTCTGTTGTACTTATTTATTTTTTTAAATAGTTTTGTTTATTTAGTATTTTACAAATTATTTTACGCTACATATAAATATAGGTAGCAGAAGTCTAATTGTTGAAAATGTCTACAAATTAGACAAAAATAAGGCATTAGGCACTATGTTTTTTATGCCAATTTTGCTATTTTTGGGTTTTTATGCTTAATTTTTTTAATATGCTACTTTATGCTATTTTGGTACTTTTTATGCTTCTTTTGATGCTATTTTGAATAGTATTGGTTTAAACCGGTAATAGAAGATTTTAAAACCGAAATCAATGAAGTTCCTGGTGCAATTGGGGAAGTTGTAAAAATTAAGTTTAATGAAGTTATGGTAAAAAATAAAGGGTTTATTAAATTACAAAACATTTCAAAGGTTTTAACTAGAGAACTATTAAACGATTTGGATATGAATGTCCAGCCTTTAGATACACCAATGTTTAACACGTTGAATGCCATGGGGGTCACCGGTGACCTGCACTAAGTTTGTTCGTGGCGCCATGGGGGTCACCGGTGACCGGCGAAGCCAAGATTATTAGAAACACATAAAAAGCTATATATATTGTCGTGTTCTGACGAACAACTCTTTAAAAGCCGTAGCTGTTATAGTCGGTAGTCTGCATTAATGAGCTCTCTCAGGTAGTGAATTCCAGGGTATGCTTAAATTATCCACAACAAATGAAACAAAACCTTTACCGGGCATCAATAAAATTTTACTCAGATAAATTTGGTTATCAATAATATAGTCAAAAACAGAAAACAGAATTTTTGTTAAATCAAAATTCCACAATGAATAAATCAGATATAGACAAAATTTATCTACAAGTTCCCACATTTACTATTTCAAACTTATTACTGTAACTTGTAAACAAATCAGGCATTATAAATTGTACAAAAATGAAATAAAAATAATAGCACAAAATTATTGTCTTATTTAAAATCTCGCGCCGACCTGTTATAAACCGCATAAAACACTGTTGAATACAACCGCTAGAAGTAAATAAAGTTTGATGTAACACATAATACACGCGTTGGTCCAAATCATTAAAATAAAATTAATTTCAACCACAAATTAATCAATCCAATAATTAAAATAGCTGCATCGGTGTTTTAAACTTGGTGTAATGGTGAAATTAATCTGTTATAAGAGAAGTTTCCAGGTTTGAAAAGAAAATGTGCGTTGCATAACCTCGAACTTTAAAATTTATGAATTTCATTTTTCAGAAATAATATCGAACTAGCTCAAAATAAAAGAATTTAAATTCTAATTACCATTCGATGGCTTCATAAATCGTTGTTAAGTGGAAATAAATTGCGATAAAACTTTACAAAATGGACGGTCATCATTCCAGGCTATTAGTTAAAAATTATCCATAATATCACATTCCAGAACTCAATTTTCCAGAAATTACCATGCTCATCATACTGACACTTTACTAATCATAATTGTAATTATAATTTACAATTCAGACCGAAATTCCAACACTTCACAACTTATCGAGAAAATTTGTCTTCCTCGAAAACACAACTTAACACTCCGGCCTCTCAGTCAGTAATCCTTATCTTTTTACAAAATTTTCCTTTCTTTTCCGTTCCAGGTTTTTGGAAATCGTGGCCCATGCTGATTCGTCGATTTTTCCAGCGAAATTTGAAATTTTTCAAAAAAAAAAAATTGATATCAGAAACTTTTAAATTATTTTTCAACAATTACCGCACCATCTAGAGTTATTTACGAACAATACGACGTTATAGTTTTCTATGCACGCATTCACTTATTTATTAAAAGGAAGGTAAACAAATTAACAATGCAAAAATTCAATTAAAACAAAATGCAGTCATATCTGATTAATTTAACTTTTTAGATTTCTGGAACAAAATATCCATCTATGAAATCCCGTTTTCTTAGCAACAAGCAAAATTATGGCCATTAAGAGAAAAACCCTTCAACTTGTCCGAGTAAAATTCAAAATCATATAAAATTCAATGAAAGGACAAATTAACATCAATTGTGGATATTTTAAACTTTTGGTAATTAGCTCGTCCCACGTCATCATATATAGAATAAATAAAATAACAGTGCCTTTCAGCACCGTGAAGGTCGCCGGTCACCTCAGTGAATTAAATGCGTCATGAATGATTACAAAAATTAACTGTTACATATTGTAAATAATACTTCATCAAAATATGAAGCACATACTGAGAAATTCAGTGTGGCCAGACGGACAAACCATATCAAATTACCGTGGCATTCAACGTGTTAAATACGCGCCCATAACCAGCGTTGACGTAGAAAGAAGTTTTTCGGCCCACAAGAACGTTTTTAGTGATCGACGAAAAAATTTAAAAACTGATAATTTAGAACAATACTTAATTATAAATTGTTACAACAATTATTACATATAAAAATCATTTTTTACGTTTCTGTTTATAATATACTTTTAAATATTTTGTGCTATTTTTTTAATATTTTTATGCTATTTTTGAGTATTTTTATGCTATTTTAAGCGCTATTTTTCGAAATTTTTATGCCACAAAGTCCGCACTCTAGTAATAACAGACCCGTCTAAGGGTAACACCTCTTAAGTAATTGGTCAAACAAAGTCTATCATCAATATAAAACTCTTATTAGCGCTAATAATCGTTTTCTATTGGTGATTTACATATGGTGATTATTTATGGTGATTCTATACCTTAAGACGGGTCTGTTGTTACATGTAAATCCGCTCTCTACTTATGTGTTCCATGTGTTTCCCCGCGCTAAGAATCTCGTTAATCCACTCATGCGCGTCAGTTTCTTTGATGTTTTTCTTGAAAATCTCAAAAACTATTTGGGTACAAACGAAAATGAAACTTGCACAAACAAGTACAAACCAAACACAGACGTTTTAGACTATTTTTGTATCAGGAGTTGGAAATTTTAAAGAAATTTTGTTTTACCACGTGTTACCTAGAATCTCGAAAATCTCAAAAACTATTTTGGTACAAACGAAAATAAAACTTGCACAAACAAGCACAAACGTTTTACAAGCGTTCTAGACTATTTTGAATCCAAAATTCGAAATTTTAAAAAATTCTATGTGTTTCCCCGTGCTAAAAGAATCTCGTTAGGCCATTCATGCGCGTCAGTTTTTATGATGTTTTTCTTAAAAATCTCCAAAACTATTTGGGTACAAACGAAAATAAAACTTGCACAAACAATCACAACAAAGTACAAACGATATAGAGTATTTTGAACGTGATCCTATGCACTCATGCGCGTCAGTATCTTTGATGTTTTTCTTGAAAATCTCAAAAACTGTTTGGGTACAAACAAAAATGAAACTTGCACAATGAAGCACAAACAAAGTACAAACGATAGAAAATATTTTGAACGTGATTCTGTAAGTTTTACCAAGAATCTCGTTAATCCACTCATGCGCGTCAGTTTCTGTGTTTTTCTTAAAAATCTCAAAAACTATTTGGGTACAAACGAAAATAAAACTTGCACAAACAATCTCAAGCGAATTACAAACGTTCTAGACTATTTTGAATCCAAAATTCGAAATTTAAAAAAGCATGTCTCCAGCCCCCCCAGCGAAATTTTGAAATTTCTAGAAAACTATTTGGGTACAAACGAAAATAATGTTTGCACAAACAGGTACAAACGAAGCACAAACGATTTAGACTATTTTGGAGTCAAAATTCGAATTGGGGGGGGGGCTGGGGACATGCACCTACTTTGATAGACTTTTTAAGCAAGATGTAATTGATTTTTCTCAAAACGAACTTCAGAATCGTGTAGAGGGCACAAAGTTTATATAGAAAACATGTTTTACTCTATTTTGGTAAAATATGGATTTAACCGGTTTTGCACGCGACCTCCTCAAGTTGTTTTTAACTATTTTTACCTAATTAACTTTTATAATTATTCTTGTGCCAATAAGTTTCAATTTACATGATTAATACAACCTAAATATCAGCAAATCTTAAAATATAGCCAAGCAATTGTAGACTAATTTATATTGATTAATTTTCAATGTTATTTCTCTATGTCTCCTACAAAATTTCATGCTTACATATCTAGACCCACCGGTTTAGGCTGTGCGTTGTCTGTCAGTCGGTGTTTACTATTCTATTTCATTTTAAGACTTATTAATTAGTATTAATTCCGACCTTGCTGTAATTTATTATTATTATTAATTCACTTTATATAAGTAAAAAAAAATTATGTAGAACCCCCGTAAAAAAATAATTCGGACGCCTATGTCTCTTGAATCGTGATGATCGTGATTCGTCGTGTGGTCATTTTACGAACTTCGTTACTATAGGCGGTACACGACAAGGCAAATTATTATCAAGTTTTTTAGTGATTACCTGGTTAAAAATGAAAATTAGTAAATGATTCTTATACATATGTGCTCCTTATAATAGGCTGCAATTATTTAATGCTTTTATTCAACCTGAAAATGTTAATAATTAGTGGTACGTAGTAATTTTGTTTAAATTGTTTTATAACCTAACAAAATGGCGTCATCGTATAAACAATTTACTAAATTCATCAATGTGTGATATTTACCCATAGTAAATTATGTATTTGTTGTAGGCTTTCATACCGAACGAGTTGAATGATGGAATGGAAAATTGTACAAAGTCAATTGCAAAGTTGAGAAGAAACCTAGGGTTGTCGCAGCAGTTAAAAACGAAAGGTCAGTTTACTCTTCTTTTTTTTTGTCATTCCAGTTTCCACTATCCGTTGTGTATCATTAGTGTAATTTAGTTTTTTTCTCACAAAATCAGATTAGGAGTGCTGCAAAACTACCCACACAGGAATGCAAATTAAATGAATTTGATCTTTTGATTTTTGCAAGTCATTTTTCATGTTACTCGTTTACTTACTGTACCATCTCATAAAAATATGTATTATTTAGGTATAATTAAATAAAGTTTTCATTGGTACTCACAGTAAGCAGGATGGAAATGTTTATACCATAGAGCAGCGAAGGAATGTATTTTTTTCAATCCAGTTTTTATTTTTTTTTACTATTGCAGTCACTTTGTAACTGTTATGTATTTTTTTTTTCAGATGACAGCAATGTTATTGTGATGCTTGAAGAAGGTCGATGTAGATCATCAGGTTTGGTTTTGGGGCCTTCAGAATTACGTCGATGAACTTTGTTCTTGTAAGTGGAGGAAGTGCATTTGTTGATGAGATGACATCTTTTCTATCTTGGAGGTAAGATTTTATTATTATTATAAACTGAATGTGTTTGGGGTGGTAATTTGTAGACAAGAATTTTTTGAGAACAAAATTTCAAATTTAATTTGGTTACTTTCTAAGTGCAAATTTTGTTTGTTCATCTAGGGATGATAATTATACTTCATTTAATTTTACAATAATTGTAAAATAGACTGAAGGAATTTACGTAACTGTGCATTATCACGTGCCGGTTATTCTTATCCTGAGCCAACTCTAACTTTGGGGGTTATTGTTGCTTTGACGTCTAAATTAAACTGAATTTAATTACAAAATTAAATTTTTCAATCCATTCCAAAGAAGTGAAAAAATTTGGTAGTTAAATCAGAAGGAGTTTTAGCAATTTTGCGTTAAGCAACTTACTTTTTCGTTCCCGATTTTAGATTTTTAATTTTGTTGCACTTTTTCTAATAAATAAAATTTGGACATTGACCCAGATCTGCCATTAATTTGATTCTCATACCAACACATAGATCCTTCAGTTCCTTCAAGAGCTACATGTGATACACAAAAATTGTAAGTTTCCCCAAGTTTATAAATTTGGTCTGACACTCAAAATCAAGTAAACCTTCCATCCCTGGTGTATGCAAGTTGAGTTGGATCAGAAGATCCATGTTATCTGGACTAATGTGTTTATTTTCTACTTTGCAGATTTGAAACACTTAATAGCTATCCAAGGAGATGAGTTTTGAAGGAAAACTTGGCCTAACGAGAAGAAGAAAAACATAAATTGAGGCGGAGTTCTGCAAGAGCGCTGTTTCATTATTTTTAGAGGAAAGGTAAGTGTTTTATTTTCTTGCCCGTAAATAAACAGTGAAATTCCGTGACGGTTACTATCGGATTTTGTAGTGGATTCATTTTTACAAGTTCATTACAGTGACATCATGTAAAACTACGGATAACTATGATCTTACCGGTAGCTACAAATCTACTAACAATTACAGATACGATATTCTCTTTTAACCCTAAATCACCAATCATATTTTCGAGTTACACCATCACTAAACATTAATTTGTGTTTATTAAGAGCGAAATAAAAAAATGTATTAATAATTTTTATTAATTAAACAGCATTTTATACGAAACAATATTTATTAACAGAAATTGAAATTTTCGGGTATATGGGGGACGCAATCAATCTAACGACGGGTAACGTTGACTAATTTTTGTAGTTGCTTAAAATTGCTGATGTTCTATTACCTGCGCCTAACATCTATGTCGACATGTACGCTTATTCAAACATTTCAACATCAAGGTCATGAGTCTTGAGAATGCTTCAGAATTAAAGCGAGACTAGTCGACGTTACTCGTCGTTTGATTGATTGCGTCCTTCATATGCCCAAAAATTCTAATTTCTTTATACATTCAGTGGTGAGATAATTCGCTTAATATTTATTAAAGTTAATGAAATACTATTAGATAAACGTAAATATAAAGATAATTTAAATTAAGAATTTGAACGATTATTAATTAATACATACCTATTATTTAAACGTACATTATGGATAATTTAAAATTATTTTTTATTCATAAATTTTAATTTCAAGAATTATTAATTATTCTTAATGTATTCTTCTATTGTTGTAATAATTTATTACAAATCTTTTAAATTTTAAATAAATTATGTTGACCTCTTCGTGAAAAAATTCTACGGACGCTTATGTTTGGAATCACAATCGTCATTCGCCGAGTACGGTCGTGTGTGGTCGTGTGTATAAACTTCGTTTTATGTCCATACAACGAAGAAAGTTATTATTACCTAGTTTTTGAATTTAACAGTTTAAAAATGAAAATTAATAAATAATTTATGTACAAATGTGCTCCGGATGAGTGGCGGTAATCATTTAATGATTTTATTCGATCTGAAAATGCCAATAAGTTGTGGTACTATGTAATTTTGTTTCAATTATATTATAACCTCACAAAATGGCGTCGCCGTTTAAACAACTTACTAATTTTTAAGTTAGATGATTCATTTTTTGATATTTATATTAAAAATATCTAATGGATATGTATTTCTTTTATAGGCTTTTATAACAAACAAGATGAATGGTACAAAATTATAATAATTGGATATTTGAAGAAACCTCGAACTCTGTCGCGCGCTTAAAAATATCAGGTCAGTTTAGTTTTTTTTTAATTTAGGTTCCTCTATCTTTCGTAGCTACCTTAGGAAATTTACTTTTTCTTTGCTCGTAAAATTAGTTTTAAATTAAAGTCCCATCTGACGTAACCCTAGATCACCCAATTTGTAATGTTTTCTGGACTAATGTGTTTATTTTCTACTTTGCAGATTTGAAACATTCAAGAGTAATTTAATGAGATGAGTTTCGAAGGAAAACTTGGCCCAACGAGAAGAAGAAAAACATAAATGGAGGCGGAGTTCTGCAAGAGCGTTGTTGCATTATTTTTAAAGGAAAGGTAAGTGTTATATTTTCTTGCGTGTAAATATGCAGTTCGCCGTTGAAATTTAAAAGCATGATCTCCATCCTGTAATTCCACGACGATTAATATTGGATTTGTTTTGACGAGTTCGTTACAGTGACACCATGTAAAACTACGGATAACTACGATGTTACCGGTAGCTGCAGATTACTATACATCTATTGACAATTACAGATACAATATTATTCTTTAACCATTGTACCAATGTCAGTTCAACTTTCGGTTAAATACAGGGTTATTAAGCATGTTGATTGGCTGAACTGAGTTCAAAGTAGAACGAGGTTTAACCGACTTTGGCACAACTCACCCTATGTGTAGCCTTCTGTCCAAGATTAACAAATTATTCTGTTAAAATAACTGTTTCAAAATTATATAAATAACGAATCTTTTAGAAAATTATTACCAATAATAATTTGTTCCAGCCTTCCTCCTTAATAAATTGTCAGATGGTACATCACTGCACAAAATTGGAAAGCAGCAATTGCAAATTATTCCAACCGCAGCAAGGGAAGATAAAACGAAAAAATGCCACGCTTTGAGGACCAGAACAGCTTTAGTTAAATTTATTACAGGTTAGTTGCATGACTATTTTAAAAAATTTAAGTTTTTCCCTGCAGTATAATCTTCACCCAAGTTCATCAGATACGTGGTTGAAGTTATACACGAACTCAAAAACGAAAATTGTCACACCGCCCTTTAAACTTTTACTTAATTGAGTGCACTGGGCGCATCTTTTAAGATCTCTTCATAAATTTTGGTACACATGTTTAGAACACAATTACCAACAACTATGTCAAATTTCATTAACCGCATTAGAAGCTAAAGGTTTGAAAATCAGGCCTTTAGATGACAATCGAAAGTAAATTTCGGAATAAAGGTCGGATTTTCAAACCCTTAGCCTCTAATGCGGTTAATGGAATTTGACATGGTTGTTGGTAATGGTGTTCTAAACATGTGTACCAAAATTTATGAGAGGATCTTAAAAGATGCTCGCGGTACACAAAATTTACTTACTTTTGTCATTTAAGGGTAGGTTTTTCAGATCATTAGCCTTTAATGTGGTTGATGAAATTTGGCATAGTTGTTCATAATGATAGTTAAGTTTGTGTACAAAAATTTAGAACGCTATCTTAAAAGTTGCTCTCGGTGGACTCAATTTAGTATAAGTTTAAGGAGCGGTGTGACAATTTTCCTAGATTGAGTTCGTGTACAACTTTAACCACATCATCATATGATTTTATAATTGTAAACACCGTGAGTCCTCTGTAATTTCACGTCGAAAAGTTAAGTTTACTCCTTGTAATTTTTATTAAAGTAGCCGAGAAATACGTTTTAAAAAATTTTTGTAAACAGTATCAAGACGCCTAACTTGAAATTACGAGGTATGGAAGTTTTCCAAAAAAAAATTTCGAACAATTTTTTTAATTCGAATTTTTTACCAATATTTTTTTCATTCTAAAATTTGGATTCTAGTTGTAGCGTGAACATTGAAGAACGTTATTTCACCAAGTCGGTATGTTAAAAAAATTTTTAAAACAGTTTTTGATAAAGTTGGAAAAAATCGTTGTTTTTTTACCGTGACCATACTACTTAAGAGGGGCACTTTTTTCAGGGCCCTTTTAATTTAATCAACAGATGGCGCCTACTTAAATATTTTTATAAAATACTAGGAGGCTTTTGTATTTAATATATAGCAAATTCGTTGAGATAATACTATTCTATAAACAATATTCTTGATCTTAAGCTATTTTGAGTTCGTATTGAGTATGTCAAAACACACTCACTTACAAAAAAAGATAATTAATCTTTAATTATGAATTGTGTTTTTATAAATAAATATTACGAACTCAAAATAGCTTAAGATCAAGAATATTGTTTATAGAATAGTATTATCTCAACGAATTTGCTATATTTTAAATATAGCAAATTCCTCTTATTTTATAAAAATGTTTAAGTAGGCGCCATCTGTTGATTAAATTAAAAAAGCCCTGAAAAAAGTGCCCCTCTTAACCAAATTATTAAGCTGTGGTACTTATGCGACGCAGAATTTAATGATTTTTAATTTGTTATCTTGTAACTTTTTCGCTAGGTTGCACAATTTATGAGTTATAAGCGAAAGTACAATAACGTCTCCAAATTTTGAAGCTTTTTTAGGCCAAAAGTTCTTCCGAGATCACTCTTGTTAGCATTTTTGTTTTTTACTTGTTGGCACCCATGTATAAAAGTTAAAAAAATAAAACCTTCTGCAATGTTCAATGCAGAAATCAACTGACCTATTGGCAGGGATGGGCAAAATATATATTTGTATTTTGAATTGAAAATGGATAGAAAACACAGGATAACTTTGATATTTTTGTTTGTAATTCAAAAAAAGTAAACAGTCTTATAAAATATTTTGCATTTTCTAATTCAAATATGAAAAAAATTAAAATTGTCCACCCGTGATTTCATATTTAGAGTAGAAAATGCAAAATATTTTGGAAATTTTGAAGAAAGAATTCTAAGTTATCATGTGTTTTCTTTTTATTTTCAATTTAATATACAAATGTATTTTACCCACCTCTGCCTATTGCAAACAAAAAGTAAGTAAGAAATTGAAAAAATTTGGATAATCATTCCAGTATCCCCTCACCAGCCGCCACTGCTTATAACTCATTTTTAAAAAATGACCCAGTGGATCCCTAAAGAAACCTAACTGTTACATTTTAGCGACAATTAGCGGATTTAGTTTTTAATTTGAAATTTTCGGCAATCTTGAGGGTTTAAGGAATAGAAGAAACTCGGGCTGAAGGGGGTGTAATAAAAGCAAACAAATGGTTACGTCGACCAGTTTTGAATTTAATCAATTCTTCCTCAGGACTCGTGACACTCGTAATAATAGAAATGTTTGAATTACAAAAAAGATGGTGAATGGCACGAGTTCTTCAAAAATTTAATGCCAACTACAAAAGTCATGGTCAAAAACTTAAAAATGAAAATTTCTACAGCAATTTTCCTGGTTACTGTAACAAATATAAAAGGTTTTATGTTTGTTACCAGGAAAATTGCTGTACATATTTTCCTTTTTAGATTTTGGACCATGACTTTTGTAGTTGGCATTAAATTTTTTAAGAGCTCATGCCATTCACCATCTTTTTTGCAATTCAAACATTTCCATTATTATGAGGGTTACGAGTCTTGAGGACGAATTGATTAAATTCGAAAGTAGTCGACGTACTTGTTGGTTTGGTTTATTCCATTCCTTACAGCTCGAGATTCTTTATTCCTTACAACATTTTTGAGGTGGAAAATTCTTATTTATACCACAAGAAATAGGTACATTTCTTAAATTTTGTTATACGTTGTAAAATATTACTAACAAGAATATTTTTTGCGTTACGTTTACTAAGATTTGAACTGACAGCATGATAATCCCCCCCGAGTTTATAAGTTTAGTTTGACAGCCAAAATTAAGTCAACTTTTCCATCCCTGGTGCATGCAAGTCGAGTTGGATCAGAATGAAAGTCATCTGGACTAATGTGTATATTTTCTACTTTGCAGATTTGAAACATCCAGGAGCTATCAAAGAAGAGTCTACAATCTTGGGAGCTGGACTGAGTTAGTTGGTTTAAAAAGATGCTTGCTGATGAACGAAATGTTTTAATTAGAAAACTTGGTCCAACGAGATGAAAATGAAAAAACATAACTTAAGACGTAGTTCTGCAGGAGAGCTATTAAAGAACAGGTAAGTTATATTTTCTTCCTTATAAATAAGTAGTTTTCCGTTGAAATTAAAAAGCATGAATCGATCATGCTGTAATTATTATGTTCCGCATGTGGGGATTTGTTTTTACAAGTTGATTACATCGACATCTTGTGAAACTACGAATAACTACGATCTTACCGACAGTTGCGGATTACTGTACAACTATTAATAATTACAGGTATCTACTAATCGTGATACCAACATTGAACCGCCGACACCTACCGTGACTACCGTCAACTATAGAATCGTTCGTACTTACCGACAATTACAGATTTCTATTTTTTATCGACATCTTTTGTTTCTTTGTTTTTTTGTGGGTGTGTCAAAATTCTCCCGCGTTTTATTCATGCAATGCAAATTATTATCAAGTTTTTTCGGCGATTATCGGTTTGAAAATGAAAAGTAGTAAATCATTGTTGTACAAATGTGCTGCAGATGAGTGGCTGAAATCATGTAATGCTAACTGAAAATGCCAAAAAGTTTTAGTAGGTAATCAATCAGTTAAAATTATTTTTAATTTTTAACCTGTAATAAAAATACGTAATATTATGAATTTGTTGTAGATTTTCATGGCGCACAAGATGCATGGTGGAGTTCAAGGTTTCATTGCAACACTTGGAAAATTGAGCATTCGAAAACAAAAGGTAACTTTATAATAATTTTCAATCCAGTTTCCACCGCCCTTGTAGTTAGTTACATTAGTGCAATTCAGATTTTCTCTCATTAAACCACATTTTTTTGTAAACAAGTTTTTGTCAAAAACGCTAAAAATCATGGGCTTGGCTGGAATTTGTTACTCCACCAGCCTTATTCGCCAGACGTTGCTCCTTTTGATCATCTATCATTTGTTTTCATCGATGAGACACACACATTTCAAGCGCTGAATTGCATAACAGCCGAGTAAAGGGAAAATAGGGTATTTCGATGGTTTTCTTCTAAATACCGACAGTTTATTTTGCAAGAGGGGTGTTTCCAAAATGAACATTTTTATGGGAAAAATGTATAGAAAATACTTAGAGTGAAACATTTTTAGTTTTTATTCGAAAATAAGCAGCTTTTTATTCATTAAATACATTCAGAAATTAATGTATTCACTTTATATCCTGTGTCCGTTATGCCCAAGATTAACAAATTTTCTGTTAAAATAGTTACGTTTTAAAATTATGTAAATTACAATAATTATATAACATCTTTACTAATAATAATTCGTTTCAGTCTTCCTCCATCATAAATTATAGGACAAAGTTGAAGATGTTTGTTGACGTTGACTGAAATGTTTTGGTAGAATACTTGGTTCAACGAAATTAAGACACGAAGTGCACAATTTTACAACGACAATTGGAAAATTACGGAAACTTACCTGCTACACCAATTTGAAAACAAAAGGTTAGTTTAGTCTTTTTGTTCAATCCATTTTCAAAAATCTTTTTTTAGTCACATTAGAGTAATTTAGTTTTTTTCTTATAAAACCAAATGTCACTTCTGTCACGAGGAAAGGTACTGAAGCGTGAAAAGATCAATTTTTTGTTTTTTGCAGTCTTCGAAATTGCATGTTCTTTTTTTTGTAATAGTGTAAACAAAAAATTTGTGTGCCATTTCTTTGTTTATTACAAATAGTCGTAAATTGTTTCTCACTTTCTACGTTGTAACAATAGCTACAGTTGTTTTTTGCTTCTCTGTAAAATTCTTCAATTAATCTTGCTTACGTAGAGAAGGTAGTAATATCGAACGTGGAACCCCCTGATTACAAAGGTCATATAAGGGACTCTTCTAATAAGTTTTAGTTTACTCGCAGTTTCTTTGTTTTGTGCGTGTCTAATAAGTTGTGATGGTATTATAAAAATTTAAAGGTGAAGAAAGAGTTAAATGGAAGTGTAAAAGATGCTTTTAGACTATTGTCAAGGTAAGCTTGGTTGATTTTTAATAATTATGATGTAACTTTGAAAAAAATAAAAAATGATGTTGTTTTTATTATGAAACCCATTCCTGATTTTATTATATTATTGTTATATTGCGGAGAAGTAAAGAGATGCTGGAATTTTTATTTTACTCTGGAGGAACTATGTGATAGTTGACAATTATTTAGGAAAGCTGATCGGAAGTGTCAAAGTGGTGCTTGTAGCTGTCAATGGTTTTAGAGTCACGGTCATCTACTCATCAAGCAGAAGCTGATTTTAGAGCGACTGCACTAGGGAGTAATCCGGAGAATGAAACCTCTTATCACGTCTCAACCTGGACCTTCTAATACACTCGTTTTACCTGCAGATATTATTATATTAAATATATTTTATCATATAATTATAAAAGAATACAGAACAGCATGGAGGGAACATCTGGATAGAATGGTAGATGATGGAATGCCAAGGAAGCTGTTCCTATATAAGCCTAGAGGAAGAAGATCCATAGACCGTCCCAGGAAGAGGTGGCGAGATCAGTTTTGAGTGATGCAACCGATCGCTGGCGCCAAAAGTGTAGTTGATGGTGATGATGATGATATTTTATGATTATGTCTGTAATTAAAGGTATAATAGTACCTCTTCAATTTTCATATTTTAATTTAAACTAGCCGTAATCGAAAAAAAAAGAGGGGTTCCATATTACTACCTTCTTCTCTATCTTTCCTCGTGACAGGTCACATTTTATGCTATAAATAAGTTTTTATTATAAATCGAAAAAATCGCCATGTAAGAATGCAAATGAAATTTTTGCGTTTTTGTTCCTCATAATAGTCAAATTGGAACTGCGGTTTAGGTAGACCATCGTTACTCGAAAAAATTCTCAACTCAACCTACAAACTTAGATTAGGGATATATCATTTTCTTGCAACTTGTCCACAAAAAACGTGTATTAATTTTTCTTTTTCTATTACTGGATTAATTTTATAATTGTGTTATGTGTTTTTGTTCTCTACACCACTATTAGATCTCTAGTGGCTAGGACAGCATCAACGGCGTAGGATGGCGCCGGAAAACCTTAGATTTCTTTATTTTTGTTACCAGTGCATTTAGGAAATTAGGTTGCCTCAATAATTTACGTCGACATTGAGATATTATTTGCAGGTGAATCAATGATTATTGTTTAATTATTGCAGCTTTGGTTATTTTTAGCTTTACAAATACAAATTATTGAGGCAAGCTCTAAGCGCTTCCTAAACGCGCTTCTAACAAAAATAAAGAAATCTATGGTTTTCCAGCCATCCTACGCCGTTGATGCTGTCCTAGGCATTAGAGGTGGAATTGTGCTGTAGGTTTAAGCTACCGTTGCGACAGAGGAGTCCCTCGATGTCGGAACGATAACACGTCTTCCCATAAATAGCCACCCCATAAACACAAAACCGAAAAAGGCAGACATTTTACTGGTCAGATAAAAAAGTAATTCGCGTTTTCAAATTTTAAGAAGTTGTAGGACAGCGCGGAAGCTAATTTGTGGTAAATAGGTATCTCTAATTGTAGTTTTGATTTAATTAATGTCCTTTGTTTTAATTCAATAATTATAAAAATCCCGAGCGTCCGTTTGTGTGTTTACTCGTCGAATTGTAAAATTGCACCTTGTAGTTTTTATTTCGGGGTGGGGGGGGTTATTTATATGTGATATTAATTTTGTAATCGGAAGCACCCCCGAAGCCGGCCACGAAAATGGTGAGCTCTGAACCGTATGGGTTCATCACTTCTACCGCTAGGATCGCTGAATTCCTGTTCCAAAATATTCATTTGAATATTTTATTTTCAAATTATTTTCATTACAAAACTTACTTTTTCATACGTACGTAAAATGCGTACTATTTAATAAGAATTTATATAATTTCAATTATTTTAAAAAAATTTCTTTTAATTTTTATCACTATTCCAAGCATGCGCGTTGACAGCTGTCAAATTTCTTTACCGAACTTAATCCTTTGTAGTTTGATTAAAAGTACACGTACATGTATGAAAAATGCATTACTCTCTTTAATATATAATATATTTTCAATCTTTAATGTTTTATTTTCATATATTGGTTTCATTAATAATTTTCAATTTAAATTTAAATCGTATTTCTGAAACAGGAATTTCAGCGATCCTAGCGGTAGAAGTGATGAACCCATACGGTTAAGAGCTCGCAAATTTTAAGCTTTCAGGTTGGGAGTTGCGGGTCTTATCTTTCTAAGTCCATGATAGTAGGTTAAACTTTCGTCTTGTAATTTTAATTTTGTAATCGTAAAAAACACCGACGCCGTCCCTGAATTGCGCGTAAAATAGTAGGTTAAATTTTGGTCTTGTAATTTTAGTTTTGTAATCGTAAAAAACACCGACGCCGTCCCTGAATTGCGCGTAAAATAGTAGGTTAAATTTTGGTCTTGTAATTTTAGTTTTGTAATCGTAAAAAACACCGACGCGGTCCCTGTCTTGCGCGTTTAATAGTAGGTTAAACTTTCGTCTTGTAATTTTAGTTTTGTAATCGTAAAAAACACCGACGCCGTCCCTGAATTGCGCGTAAAATAGTAGGTTAAATTTTGGTCTTGTAATTTTAGTTTTGTAATCGTAAAAAACACCGACGCCGTCCCTGTCTTGCGCGTTTAAGAGTAGGTTAAACTTTCGTCTTGTAATTTTAGTTTTGTAATCGTAAAAAACACCGACGCCGTCCCTGAATTGCGCGTAAAATAGTAGGTTAAATTTTGGTCTTGTAATTTTAGTTTTGTAATCGTAAAAAACACCGACGCCGTCCCTGTCTTGCGTGTTTAATAGTAGGTTATACTTTCGTCTTGTAATTTTAGTTTTGTAATCGTAAAAAACACCGACGCCGTCCCTGAATTGCGCGTTTCATAGTAGGTTAAATTTTGGTCTTGTAATTTTAGTTTTGTAATCGTAAAAAACACCGACGCCGTCCCTGTCTTGCGCGTTTAATAGTAGGTTAAACTTTCGTCTTGTAATTTTAGTTTTGTAATCGTAAAAAACACCGACGCCGTCCCTGAATTGCGCTTAAAATAGTAGGTTAAATTTTGGTCTTGTAATTTTAGTTTTGTAATCGTAAAAAACACCGACGCCGTCCCTGTCTTGCGCGTTTAATAGTAGGTTAAACTTTCGTCTTGTAATTTTAGTTTTGTAATCGTAAAAAACACCGACGCCGTCCCTGAATTGCGCGTAAAATAGTAGGTTAAATTTTGGTCTTGTAATTTTAGTTTTGTAATCGTAAAAAACACCGACGCCGTCCCTGAATTGCGCGTAAAATAGTAGGTTAAATTTTGGTCTTGTAATTTTAGTTTTGTAATCGTAAAAAACACCGACGCCGTCCCTGTCTTGCGCGTTTAATAGTAGGTTATACTTTCGTCTTGTAATTTTAGTTTTGTAATCGAAAAAAACACCGACGCCGTCCCTGAATTGCGCGTAAAATAGTAGGTTAAATTTTGGTCTTGTAATTTTAGTTTTGTAATCGTAAAAAACACCGACGCCGTCCCTGAATTGCGCGTAAAATAGTAGGTTAAATTTTGGTCTTGTAATTTTAGTTTTGTAATCGTAAAAAACACCGACGCCGTCCCTGAATTGCGCGTAAAATAGTAGGTTAAATTTTGGTCTTGTAATTTTAGTTTTGTAATCGTAAAAAACACCGACGCCGTCTCTGAATTGCGCGTAAAATAGTAGGTTAAATTTTGGTCTTGTAATTTTAATTTTGTAATCGTAAAAAACACCGACGCCGTCCCTGTCTTGCGCGTTTAATAGTAGGTTAAACTTTCGTCTTGTAATTTTAGTTTTGTAATCGTAAAAAACACCGACGCCGTCTCTGAATTGCCCGTAAAATAGTAGGTTAAATTTTGGTCTTGTAATTTTAGTTTTGTAATCGTAAAAAACACCGACGCCGTCTCTGAATTGCGCGTAAAATAGTAGGTTAAATTTTGGTCTTGTAATTTTAGTTTTGTAATCGTAAAAAACACCGACGCCGTCTGAATTGCGCGTAAAATAGTAGGTTAAATTTTGGTCTTGTAATTTTAGTTTTGTAATCGTAAAAAACACCGACGCCGTCTCTGAATTGCGCGTAAAATAGTAGGTTAAATTTTGGTCTTGTAATTTTAGTTTTGTAATCGTAAAAAACACCGACGCCGTCCCTGTCTTGCGCGTTTAATAGTAGGTTAAACTTTCGTCTTGTAATTTTAGTTTTGTAATCGTAAAAAACACCGACGCCGTTTCTGAATTGCCCGTAAAATAGTAGGTTAAATTTTGGTCTTGTAATTTTAGTTTTGTAATCGTAAAAAACACCGACGCCGTCCCTGTCTTGCGCGTTTAATAGTAGGTTAAACTTTCGTCTTGTAATTTTAGTTTTGTAATCGTAAAAAACACCGACGCCGTCTCTGAATTGCCCGTAAAATAGTAGGTTAAATTTTGGTCTTGTAATTTTAGTTTTGTAATCGTAAAAAACACCGACGCCGTCTCTGAATTGCGCGTAAAATAGTAGGTTAAATTTTGGTCTTGTAATTTTAGTTTTGTAATCGTAAAAAACACCGACGCCGTCTGAATTGCGCGTAAAATAGTAGGTTAAATTTTGGTCTTGTAATTTTAGTTTTGTAATCGTAAAAAACACCGACGCCGTCTCTGAATTGCGCGTAAAATAGTAGGTTAAATTTTGGTCTTGTAATTTTAGTTTTGTAATCGTAAAAAACACCGACGCCGTCCCTGTCTTGCGCGTTTAATAGTAGGTTATACTTTCGTCTTGTAATTTTAGTTTTGTAATCGAAAAAAACACCGACGCCGTCCCTGAATTGCGCGTAAAATAGTAGGTTAAATTTTGGTCTTGTAATTTTAGTTTTGTAATCGTAAAAAACACCGACGCCGTCCCTGAATTGCGCGTAAAATAGTAGGTTAAATTTTGGTCTTGTAATTTTAGTTTTGTAATCGTAAAAAACACCGACGCCGTCCCTGAATTGCGCGTAAAATAGTAGGTTAAATTTTGGTCTTGTAATTTTAGTTTTGTAATCGTAAAAAACACCGACGCCGTCTCTGAATTGCGCGTAAAATAGTAGGTTAAATTTTGGTCTTGTAATTTTAATTTTGTAATCGTAAAAAACACCGACGCCGTCCCTGTCTTGCGCGTTTAATAGTAGGTTAAACTTTCGTCTTGTAATTTTAGTTTTGTAATCGTAAAAAACACCGACGCCGTCTCTGAATTGCCCGTAAAATAGTAGGTTAAATTTTGGTCTTGTAATTTTAGTTTTGTAATCGTAAAAAACACCGACGCCGTCTCTGAATTGCGCGTAAAATAGTAGGTTAAATTTTGGTCTTGTAATTTTAGTTTTGTAATCGTAAAAAACACCGACGCCGTCTGAATTGCGCGTAAAATAGTAGGTTAAATTTTGGTCTTGTAATTTTAGTTTTGTAATCGTAAAAAACACCGACGCCGTCTCTGAATTGCGCGTAAAATAGTAGGTTAAATTTTGGTCTTGTAATTTTAGTTTTGTAATCGTAAAAAACACCGACGCCGTCTCTGAATTGCGCGTAAAATAGTAGGTTAAATTTTGGTCTTGTAATTTTAGTTTTGTAATCGTAAAAAACACCGACGCCGTCCCTGTCTTGCGCGTTTAATAGTAGGTTATACTTTCGTCTTGTAATTTTAGTTTTGTAATCGAAAAAAACACCGACGCCGTCCCTGAATTGCGCGTAAAATAGTAGGTTAAATTTTGGTCTTGTAATTTTAGTTTTGTAATCGTAAAAAACACCGACGCCGTCCCTGAATTGCGCGTAAAATAGTAGGTTAAATTTTGGTCTTGTAATTTTAGTTTTGTAATCGTAAAAAACACCGACGCCGTCCCTGAATTGCGCGTAAAATAGTAGGTTAAATTTTGGTCTTGTAATTTTAGTTTTGTAATCGTAAAAAACACCGACGCCGTCTCTGAATTGCGCGTAAAATAGTAGGTTAAATTTTGGTCTTGTAATTTTAATTTTGTAATCGTAAAAAACACCGACGCCGTCCCTGTCTTGCGCGTTTAATAGTAGGTTAAACTTTCGTCTTGTAATTTTAGTTTTGTAATCGTAAAAAACACCGACGCCGTCTCTGAATTGCCCGTAAAATAGTAGGTTAAATTTTGGTCTTGTAATTTTAGTTTTGTAATCGTAAAAAACACCGACGCCGTCTCTGAATTGCGCGTAAAATAGTAGGTTAAATTTTGGTCTTGTAATTTTAGTTTTGTAATCGTAAAAAACACCGACGCCGTCTGAATTGCGCGTAAAATAGTAGGTTAAATTTTGGTCTTGTAATTTTAGTTTTGTAATCGTAAAAAACACCGACGCCGTCTATGAATTGCGCGTAAAATAGTAGGTTAAATTTTGGTCTTGTAATTTTAGTTTTGTAATCGTAAAAAACACCGACGCCGTCCCTGTCTTGCGCGTTTAATAGTAGGTTAAACTTTCGTCTTGTAATTTTAGTTTTGTAATCGTAAAAAACACCGACGCCGTCTCTGAATTGCCCGTAAAATAGTAGGTTAAATTTTGGTCTTGTAATTTTAGTTTTGTAATCGTAAAAAACACCGACGCCGTCCCTGTCTTGCGCGTTTAATAGTAGGTTAAACTTTCGTCTTGTAATTTTAGTTTTGTAATCGTAAAAAACACCGACGCCGTCTCTGAATTGCCCGTAAAATAGTAGGTTAAATTTTGGTCTTGTAATTTTAGTTTTGTAATCGTAAAAAACACCGACGCCGTCTCTGAATTGCGCGTAAAATAGTAGGTTAAATTTTGGTCTTGTAATTTTAGTTTTGTAATCGTAAAAAACACCGACGCCGTCTGAATTGCGCGTAAAATAGTAGGTTAAATTTTGGTCTTGTAATTTTAGTTTTGTAATCGTAAAAAACACCGACGCCGTCTCTGAATTGCGCGTAAAATAGTAGGTTAAATTTTGGTCTTGTAATTTTAGTTTTGTAATCGTAAAAAACACCGACGCCGTCTCTGAATTGCGCGTAAAATAGTAGGTTAAATTTTGGTCTTGTAATTTAGTTTTGTAATCGTAAAAAACACCGACGCCGTCTCTGAATTGCGCGTAAAATAGTAGGTTAAATTTTGGTCTTGTAATTTTAATTTTGTAATCGTAAAAAACACCGACGCCGTCCCTGTCTTGCGCGTTTAATAGTAGGTTAAACTTTCGTCTTGTAATTTTAGTTTTGTAATCGTAAAAAACACCGACGCCGTCTCTGAATTGCGCGTAAAATAGTAGGTTAAATTTTGGTCTTGTAATTTTAGTTTTGTAATCGTAAAAAACACCGACGCCGTCCCTGTCTTGCGCGTTTAATAGTAGGTTAAATTTTGGTCTTGTAATTTTAGTTTTGTAATCGTAACAAACACCGACGCCGTCCCTGTCTTGCGCGTTTAATAGTAGGTTAAACTTTCGTCTTGTAATTTTAGTTTTGTAATCGTAAAAAACACCGACGCCGTCCCAGTATTGCGCTTAAAATAGTAGGTTACATTTTGGTCTTGTAATTTTAGTTTTGTAATCGTAAAAAACACCGACGCCGTCTCTGAATTGCGCGTAAAATAGTAGGTTAAATTTTGGTCTTGTAATTTTAGTTTTGTAATCGTAAAAAACACCGACGCCGTCTCTGAATTGCGCGTAAAATAGTAGGTTAAATTTTGGTCTTGTAATTTTAGTTTTGTAATCGTAAAAAACACCGACGCCGTCTGAATTGCGCGTAAAATAGTAGGTTAAATTTTGGTCTTGTAATTTTAGTTTTGTAATCGTAAAAAACACCGACGCCGTCTCTGAATTGCGCGTAAAATAGTAGGTTAAATTTTGGTCTTGTAATTTTAATTTTGTAATCGTAAAAAACACCGACGCCGTCCCTGTCTTGCGCGTTTAATAGTAGGTTAAACTTTCGTCTTGTAATTTTAGTTTTGTAATCGTAAAAAACACCGACGCCGTCTCTGAATTGCCCGTAAAATAGTAGGTTAAATTTTGGTCTTGTAATTTTAGTTTTGTAATCGTAAAAAACACCGACGCCGTCCCTGTCTTGCGCGTTTAATAGTAGGTTAAATTTTGGTCTTGTAATTTTAGTTTTGTAATCGTAACAAACACCGACGCCGTCCCTGTCTTGCGCGTTTAATAGTAGGTTAAATTTTGGTCTTGTAATTTTAGTTTTGTAATCGTAAAAAACACCGACGCCGTCTCTGAATTGCGCGTAAAATAGTAGGTTAAATTTTGGTCTTGTAATTTTAGTTTTGTAATCGTAAAAAACACCGACGCCGTCTCTGAATTGCGCGTAAAATAGTAGGTTAAATTTTGGTCTTGTAATTTTAGTTTTGTAATCGTAAAAAACACCGACGCCGTCCCTGAATTGCGCGTAAAATAGTAGGTTAAATTTTGGTCTTGTAATTTTAGTTTTGTAATCGTAAAAAACACCGACGCCGTCTCTGAATTGCGCGTAAAATAGTAGGTTAAATTTTGGTCTTGTAATTTTAATTTTGTAATCGTAAAAAACACCGACGCCGTCCCTGTCTTGCGCGTTTAATAGTAGGTTAAACTTTCGTCTTGTAATTTTAGTTTTGTAATCGTAAAAAACACCGACGCCGTCTCTGAATTGCGCGTAAAATAGTAGGTTAAATTTTGGTCTTGTAATTTTAGTTTTGTAATCGTAAAAAACACCGACGCCGTCCCTGTCTTGCGCGTTTAATAGTAGGTTAAATTTTGGTCTTGTAATTTTAGTTTTGTAATCGTAAAAAACACCGACACCGTCCCTGTCTTGCGCGTTTAATAGTAGGTTAAATTTTGGTCTTGTAATTTTAGTTTTGTAATCGTAACAAACACCGACGCCGTCCCTGTCTTGCGCGTTTAATAGTAGGTTAAACTTTCGTCTTGTAATTTTAGTTTTGTAATCGTAAAAAACACCGACGCCGTCCCAGTATTGCGCTTAAAATAGTAGGTTACATTTTGGTCTTGTAATTTTAGTTTTGTAATCGTAAAAAACACCGACGCCGTCTCTGAATTGCCCGTAAAATAGTAGGTTAAATTTTGGTCTTGTAATTTTAGTTTTGTAATCGTAAAAAACACCGACGCCGTCTCTGAATTGCGCGTAAAATAGTAGGTTAAATTTTGGTCTTGTAATTTTAGTTTTGTAATCGTAAAAAACACCGACGCCGTCTGAATTGCGCGTAAAATAGTAGGTTAAATTTTGGTCTTGTAATTTTAGTTTTGTAATCGTAAAAAACACCGACGCCGTCTCTGAATTGCGCGTAAAATAGTAGGTTAAATTTTGGTCTTGTAATTTTAGTTTTGTAATCGTAAAAAACACCGACGCCGTCTCTGAATTGCGCGTAAAATAGTAGGTTAAATTTTGGTCTTGTAATTTTAGTTTTGTAATCGTAAAAAACACCGACGCCGTCTCTGAATTGCGCGTAAAATAGTAGGTTAAATTTTGGTCTTGTAATTTTAATTTTGTAATCGTAAAAAACACCGACGCCGTCCCTGTCTTGCGCGTTTAATAGTAGGTTAAACTTTCGTCTTGTAATTTTAGTTTTGTAATCGTAAAAAACACCGACGCCGTCTCTGAATTGCGCGTAAAATAGTAGGTTAAATTTTGGTCTTGTAATTTTAGTTTTGTAATCGTAAAAAACACCGACGCCGTCTCTGAATTGCGCGTAAAATAGTAGGTTAAATTTTGGTCTTGTAATTTTAATTTTGTAATCGTAAAAAACACCGACGCCGTCCCTGTCTTGCGCGTTTAATAGTAGGTTAAACTTTCGTCTTGTAATTTTAGTTTTGTAATCGTAAAAAACACCGACGCCGTCCCTGAATTGCGCGTAAAATAGTAGGTTAAATTTTGGTCTTGTAATTTTAGTTTTGTAATCGTAAAAAACACCGACGCCGTCTCTGAATTGCGCGTAAAATAGTAGGTTAAATTTTGGTCTTGTAATTTTAGTTTTGTAATCGTAAAAAACACCGACGCCGTCTCTGAATTGCGCGTAAAATAGTAGGTTAAATTTTGGTCTTGTAATTTTAGTTTTGTAATCGTAAAAAACACCGACGCCGTCTCTGAATTGCGCGTAAAATAGTAGGTTAAATTTTGGTCTTGTAATTTAGTTTTGTAATCGTAAAAAACACCGACGCCGTCTCTGAATTGCGCGTAAAATAGTAGGTTAAATTTTGGTCTTGTAATTTTAATTTTGTAATCGTAAAAAACACCGACGCCGTCCCTGTCTTGCGCGTTTAATAGTAGGTTAAACTTTCGTCTTGTAATTTTAGTTTTGTAATCGTAAAAAACACCGACGCCGTCTCTGAATTGCCCGTAAAATAGTAGGTTAAATTTTGGTCTTGTAATTTTAGTTTTGTAATCGTAAAAAACACCGACGCCGTCCCTGTCTTGCGCGTTTAATAGTAGGTTAAATTTTGGTCTTGTAATTTTAGTTTTGTAATCGTAACAAACACCGACGCCGTCCCTGTCTTGCGCGTTTAATAGTAGGTTAAACTTTCGTCTTGTAATTTTAGTTTTGTAATCGTAAAAAACACCGACGCCGTCCCAGTATTGCGCTTAAAATAGTAGGTTACATTTTGGTCTTGTAATTTTAGTTTTGTAATCGTAAAAAACACCGACGCCGTCTCTGAATTGCCCGTAAAATAGTAGGTTAAATTTTGGTCTTGTAATTTTAGTTTTGTAATCGTAAAAAACACCGACGCCGTCTCTGAATTGCGCGTAAAATAGTAGGTTAAATTTTGGTCTTGTAATTTTAGTTTTGTAATCGTAAAAAACACCGACGCCGTCTGAATTGCGCGTAAAATAGTAGGTTAAATTTTGGTCTTGTAATTTTAGTTTTGTAATCGTAAAAAACACCGACGCCGTCTCTGAATTGCGCGTAAAATAGTAGGTTAAATTTTGGTCTTGTAATTTTAATTTTGTAATCGTAAAAAACACCGACGCCGTCCCTGTCTTGCGCGTTTAATAGTAGGTTAAACTTTCGTCTTGTAATTTTAGTTTTGTAATCGTAAAAAACACCGACGCCGTCTCTGAATTGCCCGTAAAATAGTAGGTTAAATTTTGGTCTTGTAATTTTAGTTTTGTAATCGTAAAAAACACCGACGCCGTCCCTGTCTTGCGCGTTTAATAGTAGGTTAAATTTTGGTCTTGTAATTTTAGTTTTGTAATCGTAACAAACACCGACGCCGTCCCTGTCTTGCGCGTTTAATAGTAGGTTAAACTTTCGTCTTGTAATTTTAGTTTTGTAATCGTAAAAAACACCGACGCCGTCTCTGAATTGCGCGTAAAATAGTAGGTTAAATTTTGGTCTTGTAATTTTAGTTTTGTAATCGTAAAAAACACCGACGCCGTCCCTGAATTGCGCGTAAAATAGTAGGTTAAATTTTGGTCTTGTAATTTTAGTTTTGTAATCGTAAAAAACACCGACGCCGTCTCTGAATTGCGCGTAAAATAGTAGGTTAAATTTTGGTCTTGTAATTTTAGTTTTGTAATCGTAAAAAACACCGACGCCGTCTCTGAATTGCGCGTAAAATAGTAGGTTAAATTTTGGTCTTGTAATTTTAGTTTTGTAATCGTAAAAAACACCGACGCCGTCCCTGTCTTGCGCGTTTAATAGTAGGTTAAACTTTCGTCTTGTAATTTTAGTTTTGTAATCGTAAAAAACACCGACGCCGTCTCTGAATTGCGCGTAAAATAGTAGGTTAAATTTTGGTCTTGTAATTTTAGTTTTGTAATCGTAAAAAACACCGACGCCGTCCCTGTCTTGCGCGTTTAATAGTAGGTTAAATTTTGGTCTTGTAATTTTAGTTTTGTAATCGTAAAAAACACCGACACCGTCCCTGTCTTGCGCGTTTAATAGTAGGTTAAATTTTGGTCTTGTAATTTTAGTTTTGTAATCGTAACAAACACCGACGCCGTCCCTGTCTTGCGCGTTAAATAGTAGGTTAAATTTTCGTCTTGTAATTTTAGTTTTGTAATCGTAAAAAACACCGACGCCGTCCCAGTATTGCGCTTAAAATAGTAGGTTACATTTTGGTCTTGTAATTTTAGTTTTGTAATCGTAAAAAACACCGACGCCGTCTCTGAATTGCCCGTAAAATAGTAGGTTAAATTTTGGTCTTGTAATTTTAGTTTTGTAATCGTAAAAAACACCGACGCCGTCTCTGAATTGCGCGTAAAATAGTAGGTTAAATTTTGGTCTTGTAATTTTAGTTTTGTAATCGTAAAAAACACCGACGCCGTCTGAATTGCGCGTAAAATAGTAGGTTAAATTTTGGTCTTGTAATTTTAGTTTTGTAATCGTAAAAAACACCGACGCCGTCTCTGAATTGCGCGTAAAATAGTAGGTTAAATTTTGGTCTTGTAATTTTAGTTTTGTAATCGTAAAAAACACCGACGCCGTCTCTGAATTGCGCGTAAAATAGTAGGTTAAATTTTGGTCTTGTAATTTTAGTTTTGTAATCGTAAAAAACACCGACGCCGTCTCTGAATTGCGCGTAAAATAGTAGGTTAAATTTTGGTCTTGTAATTTTAATTTTGTAATCGTAAAAAACACCGACGCCGTCCCTGTCTTGCGCGTTTAATAGTAGGTTAAACTTTCGTCTTGTAATTTTAGTTTTGTAATCGTAAAAAACACCGACGCCGTCTCTGAATTGCGCGTAAAATAGTAGGTTAAATTTTGGTCTTGTAATTTTAGTTTTGTAATCGTAAAAAACACCGACGCCGTCTCTGAATTGCGCGTAAAATAGTAGGTTAAATTTTGGTCTTGTAATTTTAATTTTGTAATCGTAAAAAACACCGACGCCGTCCCTGTCTTGCGCGTTTAATAGTAGGTTAAACTTTCGTCTTGTAATTTTAGTTTTGTAATCGTAAAAAACACCGACGCCGTCTCTGAATTGCGCGTAAAATAGTAGGTTAAATTTTGGTCTTGTAATTTTAGTTTTGTAATCGTAAAAAACACCGACGCCGTCTCTGAATTGCGCGTAAAATAGTAGGTTAAATTTTGGTCTTGTAATTTTAGTTTTGTAATCGTAAAAAACACCGACGCCGTCTCTGAATTGCGCGTAAAATAGTAGGTTAAATTTTGGTCTTGTAATTTTAGTTTTGTAATCGTAAAAAACACCGACGCCGTCTCTGAATTGCGCGTAAAATAGTAGGTTAAATTTTGGTCTTGTAATTTTAATTTTGTAATCGTAAAAAACACCGACGCCGTCCCTGTCTTGCGCGTTTAATAGTAGGTTAAACTTTCGTCTTGTAATTTTAGTTTTGTAATCGTAAAAAACACCGACGCCGTCTCTGAATTGCCCGTAAAATAGTAGGTTAAATTTTGGTCTTGTAATTTTAGTTTTGTAATCGTAAAAAACACCGACGCCGTCCCTGTCTTGCGCGTTTAATAGTAGGTTAAACTTTGGTCTTGTAATTTTAGTTTTGTAATCGTAAAAAACACCGACGCCGTCCCTGTCTTGCGCGTTTAATAGTAGGTTAAACTTTCGTCTTGTAATTTTAGTTTTGTAATCGTAAAAAACACCGACGCCGTCCCAGTATTGCGCTTAAAATAGTAGGTTACATTTTGGTCTTGTAATTTTAGTTTTGTAATCGTAAAAAACACCGACGCCGTCTCTGAATTGCGCGTAAAATAGTAGGTTAAATTTTGGTCTTGTAATTTTAGTTTTGTAATCGTAAAAAACACCGACGCCGTCTCTGAATTGCGCGTAAAATAGTAGGTTAAATTTTGGTCTTGTAATTTTAGTTTTGTAATCGTAAAAAACACCGACGCCGTCTGAATTGCGCGTAAAATAGTAGGTTAAATTTTGGTCTTGTAATTTTAGTTTTGTAATCGTAAAAAACACCGACGCCGTCTCTGAATTGCGCGTAAAATAGTAGGTTAAATTTTGGTCTTGTAATTTTAGTTTTGTAATCGTAAAAAACACCGACGCCGTCTCTGAATTGCGCGTAAAATAGTAGGTTAAATTTTGGTCTTGTAATTTTAATTTTGTAATCGTAAAAAACACCGACGCCGTCCCTGTCTTGCGCGTTTAATAGTAGGTTAAACTTTCGTCTTGTAATTTTAGTTTTGTAATCGTAAAAAACACCGACGCCGTCTCTGAATTGCCCGTAAAATAGTAGGTTAAATTTTGGTCTTGTAATTTTAGTTTTGTAATCGTAAAAAACACCGACGCCGTCTCTGAATTGCGCGTAAAATAGTAGGTTAAATTTTGGTCTTGTAATTTTAGTTTTGTAATCGTAAAAAACACCGACGCCGTCTGAATTGCGCGTAAAATAGTAGGTTAAATTTTGGTCTTGTAATTTTAGTTTTGTAATCGTAAAAAACACCGACGCCGTCTCTGAATTGCGCGTAAAATAGTAGGTTAAATTTTGGTCTTGTAATTTTAGTTTTGTAATCGTAAAAAACACCGACGCCGTCTGAATTGCGCGTAAAATAGTAGGTTAAATTTTGGTCTTGTAATTTTAGTTTTGTAATCGTAAAAAACACCGACGCCGTCTCTGAATTGCGCGTAAAATAGTAGGTTAAATTTTGGTCTTGTAATTTTAGTTTTGTAATCGTAAAAAACACCGACGCCGTCTCTGAATTGCGCGTAAAATAGTAGGTTAAATTTTGGTCTTGTAATTTTAATTTTGTAATCGTAAAAAACACCGACGCCGTCCCTGTCTTGCGCGTTTAATAGTAGGTTAAACTTTCGTCTTGTAATTTTAGTTTTGTAATCGTAAAAAACACCGACGCCGTCTCTGAATTGCCCGTAAAATAGTAGGTTAAATTTTGGTCTTGTAATTTTAGTTTTGTAATCGTAAAAAACACCGACGCCGTCCCTGTCTTGCGCGTTTAATAGTAGGTTAAATTTTGGTCTTGTAATTTTAGTTTTGTAATCGTAACAAACACCGACGCCGTCCCTGTCTTGCGCGTTTAATAGTAGGTTAAACTTTCGTCTTGTAATTTTAGTTTTGTAATCGTAAAAAACACCGACGCCGTCCCAGTATTGCGCTTAAAATAGTAGGTTACATTTTGGTCTTGTAATTTTAGTTTTGTAATCGTAAAAAACACCGACGCCGTCTCTGAATTGCCCGTAAAATAGTAGGTTAAATTTTGGTCTTGTAATTTTAGTTTTGTAATCGTAAAAAACACCGACGCCGTCTCTGAATTGCGCGTAAAATAGTAGGTTAAATTTTGGTCTTGTAATTTTAGTTTTGTAATCGTAAAAAACACCGACGCCGTCTGAATTGCGCGTAAAATAGTAGGTTAAATTTTGGTCTTGTAATTTTAGTTTTGTAATCGTAAAAAACACCGACGCCGTCTCTGAATTGCGCGTAAAATAGTAGGTTAAATTTTGGTCTTGTAATTTTAGTTTTGTAATCGTAAAAAACACCGACGCCGTCTGAATTGCGCGTAAAATAGTAGGTTAAATTTTGGTCTTGTAATTTTAGTTTTGTAATCGTAAAAAACACCGACGCCGTCTCTGAATTGCGCGTAAAATAGTAGGTTAAATTTTGGTCTTGTAATTTTAGTTTTGTAATCGTAAAAAACACCGACGCCGTCTCTGAATTGCGCGTAAAATAGTAGGTTAAATTTTGGTCTTGTAATTTTAATTTTGTAATCGTAAAAAACACCGACGCCGTCCCTGTCTTGCGCGTTTAATAGTAGGTTAAACTTTCGTCTTGTAATTTTAGTTTTGTAATCGTAAAAAACACCGACGCCGTCTCTGAATTGCCCGTAAAATAGTAGGTTAAATTTTGGTCTTGTAATTTTAATTTTGTAATCGTAAAAAACACCGACGCCGTCCCTGTCTTGCGCGTTTAATAGTAGGTTAAATTTTGGTCTTGTAATTTTAGTTTTGTAATCGTAACAAACACCGACGCCGTCCCTGTCTTGCGCGTTTAATAGTAGGTTAAACTTTCGTCTTGTAATTTTAGTTTTGTAATCGTAAAAAACACCGACGCCGTCTCTGAATTGCGCGTAAAATAGTAGGTTAAATTTTGGTCTTGTAATTTTAGTTTTGTAATCGTAAAAAACACCGACGCCGTCTCTGAATTGCGCGTAAAATAGTAGGTTAAATTTTGGTCTTGTAATTTTAGTTTTGTAATCGTAAAAAACACCGACGCCGTCTCTGAATTGCGCGTAAAATAGTAGGTTAAATTTTGGTCTTGTAATTTTAGTTTTGTAATCGTAAAAAACACCGACGCCGTCTCTGAATTGCGCGTAAAATAGTAGGTTAAATTTTGGTCTTGTAATTTTAGTTTTGTAATCGTAAAAAACACCGACGCCGTCCCTGTCTTGCGCGTTTAATAGTAGGTTAAACTTTCGTCTTGTAATTTTAGTTTTGTAATCGTAAAAAACACCGACGCCGTCTCTGAATTGCCCGTAAAATAGTAGGTTAAATTTTGGTCTTGTAATTTTAGTTTTGTAATCGTAAAAAACACCGACGCCGTCTCTGAATTGCGCGTAAAATAGTAGGTTAAATTTTGGTCTTGTAATTTTAGTTTTGTAATCGTAAAAAACACCGACGCCGTCTGAATTGCGCGTAAAATAGTAGGTTAAATTTTGGTCTTGTAATTTTAGTTTTGTAATCGTAAAAAACACCGACGCCGTCTCTGAATTGCGCGTAAAATAGTAGGTTAAATTTTGGTCTTGTAATTTTAGTTTTGTAATCGTAAAAAACACCGACGCCGTCTCTGAATTGCGCGTAAAATAGTAGGTTAAATTTTGGTCTTGTAATTTTAATTTTGTAATCGTAAAAAACACCGACGCCGTCCCTGTCTTGCGCGTTTAATAGTAGGTTAAACTTTCGTCTTGTAATTTTAGTTTTGTAATCGTAAAAAACACCGACGCCGTCTCTGAATTGCGCGTAAAATAGTAGGTTAAATTTTGGTCTTGTAATTTTAGTTTTGTAATCGTAAAAAACACCGACGCCGTCTCTGAATTGCGCGTAAAATAGTAGGTTAAATTTTGGTCTTGTAATTTTAGTTTTGTAATCGTAAAAAACACCGACGCCGTCTCTGAATTGCGCGTAAAATAGTAGGTTAAATTTTGGTCTTGTAATTTTAGTTTTGTAATCGTAAAAAACACCGACGCCGTCTCTGAATTGCGCGTAAAATAGTAGGTTAAATTTTGGTCTTGTAATTTTAATTTTGTAATCGTAAAAAACACCGACGCCGTCCCTGTCTTGCGCGTTTAATAGTAGGTTAAACTTTCGTCTTGTAATTTTAGTTTTGTAATCGTAAAAAACACCGACGCCGTCTCTGAATTGCGCGTAAAATAGTAGGTTAAATTTTGGTCTTGTAATTTTAGTTTTGTAATCGTAAAAAACACCGACGCCGTCCCAGTATTGCGCTTAAAATAGTAGGTTACATTTTGGTCTTGTAATTTTAGTTTTGTAATCGTAAAAAACACCGACGCCGTCTCTGAATTGCCCGTAAAATAGTAGGTTAAATTTTGGTCTTGTAATTTTAGTTTTGTAATCGTAAAAAACACCGACGCCGTCTCTGAATTGCGCGTAAAATAGTAGGTTAAATTTTGGTCTTGTAATTTTAGTTTTGTAATCGTAAAAAACACCGACGCCGTCTGAATTGCGCGTAAAATAGTAGGTTAAATTTTGGTCTTGTAATTTTAGTTTTGTAATCGTAAAAAACACCGACGCCGTCTCTGAATTGCGCGTAAAATAGTAGGTTAAATTTTGGTCTTGTAATTTTAGTTTTGTAATCGTAAAAAACACCGACGCCGTCCCTGAATTGCGCGTAAAATAGTAGGTTAAATTTTGGTCTTGTAATTTTAGTTTTGTAATCGTAAAAAACACCGACGCCGTCTCTGAATTGCGCGTAAAATAGTAGGTTAAATTTTGGTCTTGTAATTTTAATTTTGTAATCGTAAAAAACACCGACGCCGTCCCTGTCTTGCGCGTTTAATAGTAGGTTAAACTTTCGTCTTGTAATTTTAGTTTTGTAATCGTAAAAAACACCGACGCCGTCTCTGAATTGCGCGTAAAATAGTAGGTTAAATTTTGGTCTTGTAATTTTAGTTTTGTAATCGTAAAAAACACCGACGCCGTCTCTGAATTGCGCGTAAAATAGTAGGTTAAATTTTGGTCTTGTAATTTTAATTTTGTAATCGTAAAAAACACCGACGCCGTCCCTGTCTTGCGCGTTTAATAGTAGGTTAAACTTTGGTCTTGTAATTTTAGTTTTGTAATCGTAAAAAACACCGACGCCGTCTCTGAATTGCGCGTAAAATAGTAGGTTAAATTTTGGTCTTGTAATTTTAGTTTTGTAATCGTAAAAAACACCGACGCCGTCTCTGAATTGCGCGTAAAATAGTAGGTTAAATTTTGGTCTTGTAATTTTAGTTTTGTAATCGTAAAAAACACCGACGCCGTCTCTGAATTGCGCGTAAAATAGTAGGTTAAATTTTGGTCTTGTAATTTTAATTTTGTAATCGTAAAAAACACCGACGCCGTCTCTGAATTGCGCGTAAAATAGTAGGTTAAATTTTGGTCTTGTAATTTTAATTTTGTAATCGTAAAAAACACCGACGCCGTCTCTGAATTGCGCGTAAAATAGTAGGTTAAATTTTGGTCTTGTAATTTTAATTTTGTAATCGTAAAAAACACCGACGCCGTCCCTGTCTTGCGCGTTTAATAGTAGGTTAAACTTTCGTCTTGTAATTTTAGTTTTGTAATCGTAAAAAACACCGACGCCGTCTCTGAATTGCCCGTAAAATAGTAGGTTAAATTTTGGTCTTGTAATTTTAGTTTTGTAATCGTAAAAAACACCGACGCCGTCCCTGTCTTGCGCGTTTAATAGTAGGTTAAATTTTGGTCTTGTAATTTTAGTTTTGTAATCGTAACAAACACCGACGCCGTCCCTGTCTTGCGCGTTTAATAGTAGGTTAAACTTTCGTCTTGTAATTTTAGTTTTGTAATCGTAAAAAACACCGACGCCGTCCCAGTATTGCGCTTAAAATAGTAGGTTACATTTTGGTCTTGTAATTTTAGTTTTGTAATCGTAAAAAACACCGACGCCGTCTCTGAATTGCCCGTAAAATAGTAGGTTAAATTTTGGTCTTGTAATTTTAGTTTTGTAATCGTAAAAAACACCGACGCCGTCTCTGAATTGCGCGTAAAATAGTAGGTTAAATTTTGGTCTTGTAATTTTAGTTTTGTAATCGTAAAAAACACCGACGCCGTCTGAATTGCGCGTAAAATAGTAGGTTAAATTTTGGTCTTGTAATTTTAGTTTTGTAATCGTAAAAAACACCGACGCCGTCTCTGAATTGCGCGTAAAATAGTAGGTTAAATTTTGGTCTTGTAATTTTAGTTTTGTAATCGTAAAAAACACCGACGCCGTCTCTGAATTGCGCGTAAAATAGTAGGTTAAATTTTGGTCTTGTAATTTTAGTTTTGTAATCGTAAAAAACACCGACGCCGTCTCTGAATTGCGCGTAAAATAGTAGGTTAAATTTTGGTCTTGTAATTTTAGTTTTGTAATCGTAAAAAACACCGACGCCGTCTCTGAATTGCGCGTAAAATAGTAGGTTAAATTTTGGTCTTGTAATTTTAATTTTGTAATCGTAAAAAACACCGACGCCGTCCCTGTCTTGCGCGTTTAATAGTAGGTTAAACTTTCGTCTTGTAATTTTAGTTTTGTAATCGTAAAAAACACCGACGCCGTCTCTGAATTGCGCGTAAAATAGTAGGTTAAATTTTGGTCTTGTAATTTTAGTTTTGTAATCGTAAAAAACACCGACGCCGTCTCTGAATTGCGCGTAAAATAGTAGGTTAAATTTTGGTCTTGTAATTTTAGTTTTGTAATCGTAAAAAACACCGACGCCGTCTCTGAATTGCGCGTAAAATAGTAGGTTAAATTTTGGTCTTGTAATTTTAGTTTTGTAATCGTAAAAAACACCGACGCCGTCTCTGAATTGCGCGTAAAATAGTAGGTTAAATTTTGGTCTTGTAATTTTAGTTTTGTAATCGTAAAAAACACCGACGCCGTCTCTGAATTGCGCGTAAAATAGTAGGTTAAATTTTGGTCTTGTAATTTTAGTTTTGTAATCGTAAAAAACACCGACGCCGTCTCTGAATTGCGCGTAAAATAGTAGGTTAAATTTTGGTCTTGTAATTTTAGTTTTGTAATCGTAAAAAACACCGACGCCGTCTCTGAATTGCGCGTAAAATAGTAGGTTAAATTTTGGTCTTGTAATTTTAGTATTGTAATCGTAAAAAACACCGACGCCGTCTCTGAATTGCGCGTAAAATAGTAGGTTAAATTTTGGTCTTGTAATTTTAGTTTTGTAATCGTAAAAAACACCGACGCCGTCTCTGAATTGCGCGTAAAATAGTAGGTTAAATTTTGGTCTTGTAATTTTAGTTTTGTAATCGTAAAAAACACCGACGCCGTCTCTGAATTGCGCGTAAAATAGTAGGTTAAATTTTGGTCTTGTAATTTTAGTTTTGTAATCGTAAAAAACACCGACGCCGTCTCTGAATTGCGCGTAAAATAGTAGGTTAAATTTTGGTCTTGTAATTTTAGTTTTGTAATCGTAAAAAACACCGACGCCGTCTCTGAATTGCGCGTAAAATAGTAGGTTAAATTTTGGTCTTGTAATTTTAGTTTTGTAATCGTAAAAAACACCGACGCCGTCTCTGAATTGCGCGTAAAATAGTAGGTTAAATTTTGGTCTTGTAATTTTAGTTTTGTAATCGTAAAAAACACCGACGCCGTCTCTGAATTGCGCGTAAAATAGTAGGTTAAATTTTGGTCTTGTAATTTTAGTTTTGTAATCGTAAAAAACACCGACGCCGTCTCTGAATTGCGCGTAAAATAGTAGGTTAAATTTTGGTCTTGTAATTTTAGTTTTGTAATCGTAAAAAACACCGACGCCGTCTCTGAATTGCGCGTAAAATAGTAGGTTAAATTTTGGTCTTGTAATTTTAGTTTTGTAATCGTAAAAAACACCGACGCCGTCTCTGAATTGCGCGTAAAATAGTAGGTTAAACTTTCGTCTTATAATTTTAGTTTTGTAATCGTAAAAAACACCGACGCCGTCCCAGTATTGCGCTTAAATTAGTAGGTTACATTTTGGTCTTGTAATTTTAGTTTTGTAATCGTAAAAAACACCGACGCCGTCCCTGAATTGCTCGTAAAATAGTAGGTTAAATTTTGGTTTTGTAATTTTAGTTTTGTAATCGTAAAAAACACCGACGCCGTCCCTGTCTTGCGCGTTTAATAGTAGGTTAAACTTTCGTCTTGTAATTTTAGTTTTGTAATCGTAAAAAACACCGACGCCGTCTCTGAATTGCGCGTAAAATAGTAGGTTAAATTTTGGTCTTGTAATTTTAGTTTTGTAATCGTAAAAAACACCGACGCCGTCCCAGTATTGCGCTTAAAATAGTAGGTTAAACTTTGGTCTTGTAATTTTAGTTTTGTAATCGTAACAAACACCGACGCCGTCCCTGTCTTGCGCGTTTAATAGTAGGTTAAACTTTGGTCTTGTAATTTTAGTTTTGTAATCGTAAAAAACACCGACGCCGTCCCTGTCTTGCGCGTAAAATAGTAGGTTAAATTTTGGTCTTGTAATTTTAGTTTTGTAATCGTAAAAAACTCCAAAGTCGGCGCTGCATTTACGCGCGTGTAGTAGGTTAAACATTGGTCTTGCAATTGAAAATTTTGTTATCGAAAAAAAAACCCGAAGCCGGTCCTGTGTTTTGGCTTAGAAAAAATTATATTTGTCCCACGCAATATTTTTGGCATGACTCATGACTACTAATATTCCGGAAGTGTCGGAGGTTCCAACACTTGTTAGAGCGGTGGAGAAATTGTCGGAGCGCGTCACGTGTAAAATATAAAGCCCCCCCTCTTCTTTAATTTTTGTGGTAAATTTGAGTAGGCGTTGGGGTGATAAGTTGAACATGGAAAACGCGATTACGGTGCGGAAGTTAATTAACAAGTTGGCATTGTTAATGCCATCGCCGTAGTTCACCACCTACCTCGCGGTGTTCTATTTTGAAAAGCCCCGAAATGGCTAATGGCGTGGGTCACGGGTGTTTATTTGTAGTCGAAGATGTCGACGAATTTTGATAAAGTGTTGATGAGTTTATAATTTGTATTTGGTACTTTGCAGATTCGAAATGATGGGCCCACTACAACGAGGAGTCGACGGCAATGGCGGATGGCAGAGGTGGTGTGCGGTCGGATCCAGTCGTTCCAAGTGTCGTGGTGTTTGTTGATATTATATGTTTACTTGTTATAAATTATACTTTGTAATATTTAATATTATGCTGATGTGAATAAATGAAAAGTAAAGTACAACAGAATTTTATTTACAAGTGTCATACCACCAATAATTTAATACTAAATATTCAAAAATGAAATGGACAGCCTTTCGGTTTAAGCCTCTGAACCTGGGCTCCTCCAGTCCACCGTCGCTCGCTTCGCTCGCGTAGTCCCAACCACCCGCCCTATCATTTATTCTGGTCTGGTGCGAAGCACCAGGGCTGTTGCCCCATATCTTCGCAGACTTGAAGAGTAAGGTTGCGGGCTTGCCCGCAACGTTACGTCGGATGATTTTTATTGAGGCGTACCTCTGAAAATTAGCGCGAAGCTAAGTCCTGGCTGTGTTAACCTGTGGGACCTACAGCTTTACGTGGAATCCGAACCACGGAGTCGGATAAATTTTGTGGCCGGGTTGGGGATCGAACCTAGCCCCGCCAAACTAGAGTCCTCTCCTTAGCCCGTTCACCTAATTCACCTCCTCCCACCCGCCCTAACGAGATACATTACTTATATACCCAAAAATCCCCACTCTAGGCATGGCGAATAGTGGGGTCGGTTTCCGAATGCATACCGAACTCGAATCGCATTTTTCCACTTCTACTTGATCGTCACACGAGTGTCAAAATATTTTTTGACAATTGGACTTAGAATATTTTTCAAATTTATTTCTTATAACTCATGCACTCCTGATAAGCAACGATTTTTAAAAATTTACTGTTTTGCTACCAGGATCGCAGAAGTTGAAAGAGGTAAATTTTTATATTTGTGCTCCTAATAAATTTAATTTTTATTTCTAAAAATTTCAAAGTTTTTAAGATTTCTGACCAGGAGCGCAGAAGTTAAAGGAGGTAAATTTTTATATTTGTGCTCCTAATAAATTTAATTTTTATTTGTAAAAATTTTAAAGTTTTTAAGATTTCTGACCAGGAGCGCAGAAGTTAAAGGAGGTAAATTTTTATTTTTCTGCTCCTAATAAATTTAATTTTTATTTGTAAAAATTTCAAAGTTTTTAAGATTTCTGACCAGGAGCGCAGAAGTTAAAGGAGGTAAAATTTTATATTTGTGCTCCTAATAAATTTACTTTTTATTTGTAAAAATTTGCAAGTTTTTAAGTTTTCTTACCAGGATCGCAGAAGTTGAAAGAGGTATATTTTTATTTACTTGTGATACTTACATCGAGATGTTCTCCTAATACATGGGACGTTTTATTTATATAATTTTGCCACTACTTTTTTAAGTTACTTATCAGGAAAGCATAAATTGAAAGAGGTAAAAATTCAAATACTAACGGAATCATCTCATATTTATTTTCACTTGAAAGAACTCGACCACAAAATGGCGCTATAGCAGCCGTTAACACAGCTTTTGTTGATCAATGATACTAATAAACGATATTTTAAATTTTATTGTAAAAATAAGTACAAGGCAACGCAATATTTTCCATTTTATTTTTTCAATCTTTCTTTCGAAAATTCCTATTCCTGCGCTCCAAATCGTAGGTGACGGATGGCCGGCCCCGGCGTTTATCTGAAATTAGAAATCAAAATCACTCTTTTACTCCTTAACTAAAAGCATGGGCGCAACTAAGGGTGGGCTAGGGGGTCCAAGCCCCCCCAAAAATATCAAAAAATTAGATTTTTAACGGCTATTTATTTTGCTATCCCGGCCGTGAATGGACTGTTTTGGTACTCGATAACGTAAGAAACGGGACACACACTTTTCGTCACTAGGAGGCGAAAAAGAATTAAAAGCCCTGCCCTTAATTCTTTTATGGTTTTATGAGCGGGATCTAAAATCTTTTCAGATCGAGGGGCTTGAAGGGAATTACCGGATTTGAATTCCTCATTTGTTATTGGAACCACGTACTCAAGGGCTATCGGACCCCACTTTCAGAAAAAATTGGAGGACTTGATTTCGGGATTGTGTCATCCGTAAAGATGAGGATGGATGAGGAAATTAATATTATAGGGATAAAGTACTATTAAGCTGCCCGCACACTTAGGCGACGCGACACCACAACACACCAGGCGACGCGACAGTTTGGTAGGGTCCGCACATTTTGGTGTGTGCTTCTGCGTGTAGTGTGGTGTCGCGTCGCCTAAGTGTGCGAGCACCTTTAGACCTTTTATTTTGCTTCTTTGCGCCGACCCGGCCAACGAGCCTAACTTTTATTTCTTAATGGAGGTACCTGGTTTAGGAGGCTAAAAACATGGACATGGTTATAAATTGATTTCTAAATGAAAGATTTAGATTCTATTTCTTTGATCTGCCCGATTTCCACACAAATTTTTTTTACATCTAATTATATAAAGTAAAAACCTACGACATTAAATCAAAACTATAAGGTGCAATTTTACAATTCGACGTGTAAATACAGAGACGGACGCCCGTTATCGACAAACCGAAAATGGCAGACATTTTATTGGTCGGATAAAAAAGTAATTGGCGTTTTAAGTTGTAGGGCAGCGCGGAAGCCAAGGCATGGTAAAAAGGTAACCGTTACGGGTACACTCGCTATATCTAAAGATTATACACCTCATGCTTATGCCATTCATTGTCTGATGCGAGCGGCAATTTTTCATGCTTTGATTTGAAAAATCACACAAGAAAAATTAGCGCTTGTGTTAGACATGGCATGTACCTGTGGTGATTACACCCCATTTCGCCACTTCCGTATGATCTTTAAATATAGCGAGTGTACCCGTAACGGTTACTTTTTTACCATCTCTTGGCCACTGCGCTGCTGCTACAATTCTTAAACGTCTGCCAATTTCGGTTTTGTATTTATCGGGTGTCTATCTATGGGAAGACTTGTTATCATTCCGACATCGAGGGACTCCGTTGCGACAGGCAACGGTAGCTTGAACCTACAGCACAATTCCACCTCTAGTGCCTAGGACCGCATCAGCGGCGTAGGATGGCCGGAAAACCACAAATTTCTTTTTTTTTTCTTAGAAGCGCATTTAATAATTGGCTGCAGCGGGTGAAAAAGAGGTTAAGTCATTTTTTTCCAAGCTGAGTTTTTGTCATTTTTGGAACCTACAAGCGTTCACATTTGCATTGGTATAATAATTATTATTACGTATATCAATGCAAAGGTGAACGCTTATAAGTTCCAAAAATGACAAAAACCCATTTTCGAAAAAAATGACTTTTCACCCTTTTTGCAGCTTTTTCACCCGCTGCAGCGAATTTATTAATAAATATAATTTATTTATTATTATATTTATCTTGAATTAATTCCGGTTTAATTATTGCAGTTTTTGTTATTTTTAGCTTTGTTTGAACGAGGAACCATTGATATTCCAGAGGTTCCAAAGAATAGAGATGTTGAATTTGTGATCGATTGTGGTGGAAGGGTAAGCTGAGAGGCAGTTGCTTTATTTAATTTTACTTTATAAATGTAAATGTGTCAACAGTCAAACAGTCAATTTTAGCGACGCGTTATGTCTGTGCTGGGCACTTTCCTAGATGCGCGATTCATTTTTTTGACGATTTACCTTTCGATGACAAAATGTGAACCCAACAAAAGGTGGGGTTGACAATGTTTCGACTCTAAAACTCCATACCTATAGGAAACACACAAACACATAACAAAGCAAGTAAAATCCTCAAGGGATACCTAGGACAATCAAATCAAAATAAAAAAATTCAAAAATTCAAATGAGTTGCCATCTGAAGACAACTTACTAAACAATAAATCGCGCATCTAGGAAACAGCCCAACGCAGACAAAAACCGTGCGGGTAAAATTTAAAAATACAGTAATTGCCTTTCAACTTATCCTACCACCACAATCTTTTCGATTTAACATCTCTCTTCTTTTGTAACTTCATGTGTAAAGCCAAAAATAACAAAAGCTGCAATAATTAAACAAGAATCATTGATTCACCTGCAATCGGTAACATCTCAATGTCTTGAGATGTTGTAACAAAAATAAAGAAATCTATGATTTTCCGGACATCCTACGCCGTTGATGCTGTCCTAGCTACTAGAGATCTAATAGTGGTGTAGAGAACAAGAACACAACACAATTATAAAATTATCACAGTAATACAAGAAGAAAAATTAACACACGTTTTTTGTGGAGAAGTCGCACGAAAATTACAAGTCCCTAATCTAATTTTGTAGGTCGAGTTGAGAGAGTTGAGTTTTCGAGTAACGATGGTTTACCTAAAACGCAGTTCCAATTTGACAATTATGAGGAGTAAAAACGCAAAAATGTCATTTGCATTATTACGTGGAGATTTCTTTCGATTTATAACAAAAACTTAATTATGGCATAATATACGACCTGTCACAAGAAAAGATAGAGAAGAAGGTAGTAAGTAATATGGAACCCCTCTTTGTTTTTCTTCGATTACGGCTAGTTTAAATTAAAATATGAAAATTAACGAGGTACCATTGTACCTTTAATTACAGACATAATCATAAAATATCACTATCATCACCATCAACTACACTTTTGACACCAGCGTTCAGTTGCATCACTCAAAACTCTCGCCACCTCTTCCTAGGACGGTCTATGGATCTTCTTCCTCTAGGCTTATATAGGAACAGCTTCCTTGGCCATTCCATTCCATCGTCTTCCATTCTATCCAGATGTTCCCTCCATGCTGTTCTGTATTCTTTTATAATTATATGATAAAATATATTTAATATAATAATATTTGCTGGTAAAACGAGTGCATTTGAAGGTCCAGGTTGAGGCGTGGATTACTCCCTAGTGCGGTCGCTTTAAAATCAGCTTCTGCTTGATGAGTAGATGACCGTGACTCTAAAACCATTGACGGCTACAAGCACCAATTTGACACTTCAGATCAGCTTTCCTAAATAATTCTCAACTATCGCGTAGTTCCTCCAGAGTAAAATAAAAACTGCCGTATCTCTCTCTACACTTGTCAACTTGATATATTGAATTGCAATATATCGTCGGCTTACTTGTAAAACCTTCCAAGTCCGATTAACAAAACTTTTCGGGAGACTTTTAAAATCTGCTACTACTCTTATTTTAGAATTCTAATTTATGAAATTTTTATGAGATACTCCAAAAATATAGTTTTATGTTTATCATAGAAATATTTTACGGGGATTTCATAATTTCCATATTAGAGAATTTACAAGTTTTTCATTGAACATAAATTTTTCTAAAAATCGGATTTGGAAGGTTTTACAATTAAGCCGATGATATAATAAAATCGGGAATGCATTTCATAATAAAAACAACTTCATTTTTTATTTTTTTCAAATTTACATCAAAATTATTTAAAATCAACCAAGCTTACCTTGACAATAGTCTAAAACCATCTTTTACACTTCCATTTTTTTCTAATACCATCACAACTTATTAGACACGCACAAAACAAAGAAACTTCGAGTAAAGTAAAACTTATTAGACGAGTCCCTTGGGCCCTTTGTAATCAGGAGGTTCCACGTTCGCTATTACTACCTTCTCTACTTGAGCAAGATTAATTGAAGAATTTTACTGGGAAGCAAAAAACAACCGTAGCTATTGTTATAACGTAGATGGTGAGAAAGAAATTTTACGACTATTTGTAGTAAACAAAGAAACGGCAGACAAACTTTTTGTTTACACTGTTACAAAAAAGAGAACATGCAGTTTCAAATTATACTAATACTGCAAATTATACTAATGGGATATTAAAGAAGATGTTAGAAAATGGGGTAACTGAACAAAAAAGACTAAACTAACCTTGTTTTCAAATGGTGCGGCAGTTTAAGCTTCCGTAATTTTCCAATTGTCGTTGTAAAATTTTTCACTTCGCCATCCAACTTTTTCGCTATGAAAATCTATAACAAACACATAATATTACGTATTTTAATCACAAAATAATTTGCATCTCATTTAAAAATTGGCAAGTCGTATATTTATATAATTTTAAGGTTATAAATTAATTGGACAGCAAGTGAACTAAAAAATTGTAATTTGTAGATGTTGGTAAGAAAAAGAAATCTGTAATTGTCGATACCAGTACAGTAATCTGCAGTTATTGGTAAAATTGTAGTTATCCGTTGTTATAAATGGTGTCGCTGTAAGCAACTTGTCAAAACCAAACCACAAAGGACCCCGCTTAGGCCTTATGGGTTTTGGGTCCCAGTCAAATTTAACCAAAATTTACGATATTGTAGTTCATAATATGCTGATAAAAAGTGTCAATGGGCACAAAGCCAAAAAATGTACAGTTTTCGAGATATACGGCATTAAAGAATTAATCTAGTCATTCTATGAAACACACAATGATAAAGTCAAAAACGATACCACCTAGAAAAAAAAAATACTGCCGTGTAGAAGAAAAAATTCTAAAGAAGATAGCGTTTTTTGCATCGCTCTAGCTAGTGTATTACATAACCTAAAAAATTAAACAAAGTCGAAAGAGCGGTTTCTTGAAATTAAAAAAATAATGAATTTTCCAACAAAAAAACAGTTAAGTAAAAAAGTTGTAGAAAATAAGTTGTAGAAAGTTAAAATACTGATTCATTATTTATTTTCTGAGAAAAACGAAAAATGCCGTCAAAATTTGACGTTTTTGTTTTTTTTCTTAAATCGCAAGAAACCGCATTTTCGACTTTGTTTAATTTTTTAGGTTATGTAATACACTACCTAAAGTGATGCAAAAAACTCTATCTTTTTTAAAATTCTTTCATCTACACAGCCCTATTTTTTGTTTCCGGGTAGTATCGATTTTGACTTTATCATTGTGTCTTTCGTAGAATGACTGGACAAACTTTGTAATGCCTTATATCTCGGAAACTGTCCATTTTTTGACTTTGTGCCCATGGACACTTTTTATCAGCATGTTATAAACTACAATATCCTACATTATGGTTAAATTTGACTGGGACCCAAAACCCATAAGGCCGTAGCGGGGTCCTTTACATGAACGCAAGAAAATAAAATATAACACTTATTACCATTTCTTTAAAAATAATGCAACGGAGCTCTTGCAAAACTTCGCCTCAATTTATGCTTTTCTTCATTTCTTTGAACCAAGTATTCTACCAAATCATTTCGGTCAACGTCGACATCAACATCTTCCTCAACTTTGTCCAGACTCTGAGATTGTAAATCCTCCGTCTATAGTTCTTAGGTGTTTCAAATCTGCAAAGTAGGAAAACACACATTTATTTATTATTATAACAAATATTTATTTGGAGAATGTGGCGAAATTATTAAATAATAATTTGATTATTACCATAGAAAGAGGTCATGTAAAACTTCAAACTATTGAAGATATACACATAATAATAACCACCACAATTCTACGTTAAATTTAAATGAAAGGGACTACAAATACCGATTTAATAACAATTAAAAGAAAGGGCACAGCCGGGTTTATTTGGAAAATCTGCCTCACGACTTGTTCAATTCCAACTTTGGGAACCAATTTGACATGAAATAAAAAAAATTTAATTTAAAAAATTTAGTTGTTTATCCCAAACGATTTTCGACATTTCCAAAAAAACCCTCCTTTTTTGACAAGTGACAAGAAGCAAAATTAATTTTACGCGGCCAAAGTATCTATACAGGGGGTATTCGAGAATTTTACAATTATTAAACCAAATGACCCTAAATTGCAATTCTAAGAAGAAATTTAAAAAATTTAAATCCCAGATAAATTACAGGAAAGGATTAGCGATTTTTACAATTGTAAAATCATCTGAAGGACTTTGGTCAAGACTACATTGCAAGAAGGAACTTAAAATTTTATAAAATAGACATGTCACTAACCTCTAATAAAGCTGCTCTGGTCCTCAAAGTGTGGCAGTTTTTGTTGTTTCTTCACAGTGGTGCGTGCGGTTGGTTGGAATAATTTTCAGTTGCTGTTTTCCAATTTGCTGCAGTGATGTACCATCCGATAACTTATGATGGGGGAAGACTAAAAAAAATTATTATTAGTAATGATGTTTTAAAATTTTTGTAATTTACATAACTTTAAAACAGAACAATTTTTTAATCTTGGGCATAAGGGACACATAGGATACAAAGTGTATACATTTGGAAAACTCCTTATTTATAAAGAAGAAAATATAACTTACATTTTCTTGAACAGCTCTCTTGCAAAACTCCGCCTTAATTTATGTTTTTTCCTTTTCATCTCGTTGGACCAAATTTTCTAATTAAAACATTTCGTTCGTCAGCAAGCATCTTTTTAAACCAACTAACTCTGTCCAGCTTCCAAGATTGTAGATCCACCTTCGATGGCTCTTGGATGATTCAAATCTGCAAAGTAGAAAATGTACACATTAGTCCAGATGACATTAATTCTGATCCAACTTGACTTGCATGCACCAGGGATGGAAAAGTTGACTCGATTTTGGCTGTCAAACCAAACTTATAAACTAGGGGGGAGGAGGACTAATCATGCTGTCAGTTCAAATCCTAGTAAACGTAAAGCAAAAAATATTCTTGTTAGTAATATTTTACAACGTATAATAAAATTTAAGAAATGTACCTATTTTTGTGGTACAGTCAAAACTCTCTAAATCGGATTCTCATAATGTATTAAAATTAGTTCGAATTAGGAAGAGTTCAAATAAGAGAGTAAGAATCAAAAGAGTCTCTTCTTTTATTTAGGTATATTATTGTAACCAATATGTAATAATAATTTGAAAAAAAAAATGTAACTTGTGACTTATAGTTGACAAGTTATCGTCCCCTTAATACTACACCTGGGTAACTTGAAATTACTGTTATTGAGAAAATTGAAAATATCTGGGACTTATCTACATTTTGCAAGTGGAAAATTTATATTTAAAAACATAATAGAACATATTTAGTTGTAGCACTAAGCGGTGAAGCGGTTAAAATTAGGTAGATACATGTAGCTAACTCAAAATAGCCAAAATTCGAGTTACCTAGTTGTAAATTGTAGTACAGAGGGACCATATTTATAAAAAAAAAAAATTGAAATTTTAGCTGAAACGATTTAAATAGAAAATTGATAAAAATGATAAAACTAATGATAACACTACGTATCGATGATAAAACGTTAGCCGGTTTTATTTTATTATTATACAGTCAAGTGTTTTAAGAGGTGTACGGTACTGATGAGAGCAAACAAGCTCGAAACACAGTGTTTTTTCGTTGTGGTTTTGGGTTGCAAACATTGGTAAGGCTGTGTCTACCGTTCTTCCTTGATTGTATAATTTTTATTTCATCTTAAAGTTTGTGTAAAAATTTTTTCAAGATATAAATGTTAAAAAGACACCTTTTGATGAAAATTACAAATTGCAGAAAGGAAGCAAATTTAATTTTCTCTCCGCCAAAGTACAGGCCAAAAAGGACAGGGTTGGCGATTTTTTACAATTATGAAATCAAAAGACCTTAAATTAACATAACAAAAAGCAAGTTTAATTTAATTTAAATCTCAAGCGAGAAAAATTATCTCACCCCAAAAATGTTGTAAGAAATAGGAGAGTCTCCGGCTGTAGGGGGATGAAATAAAGCCAAACAAACAGATACGTCGACCAATTTCGAATTTAATCAATTCATGGCCGATTTCAGCAACGTTATAAAATAGTTGATCAGACATTAGTTAACCTAGATCAACTATAAACCAATGGAAAACGACTATTAGCGCTGACAAACGTTTTCTATTGGTTCCTAGTTGATCTAGGTTAACTAATGTATGATCAACTATTTTATAACGTTGCTGAAATCGGCCATCATCATCTAGGACCCGTAAATGGCATGAGATCTTCCAAAAATCACGGACAAACATCTAAAAAGGAAAATTGCTGTACAAATTTTTCTTTTTAGATTTTTCACCATGACTTTTGTAGTTGCCATTAAATTTTTAAAGAACCCCTGTCATTCACCATCTTTCTTGTAATTCGCACATTTCCATTATTACGAGTCTTAAGGATGAATTGATTAAATTCGAAACTGATCGATGTACCCGTTTGCTTGGTTTTATTCTATTCTGTACAGCCCGATATTCTCCTATTCCGTAAACCCTCAGGGCCGCCGAGAATTTCACGTTAAAAACTTAAATCCGCTAATTGTCGCTACTGTAACCGTTAGGTTTCTTTAGGGATCCACTGGGTCATTTTTTAAAAATGAGTTATAAGCAGTGGCGACTGGTGAGGAGATACTGGAACGGTTATCCAAATTTTTTCAATTCCTTATAATACTTTTTGCAGGGGTGGGCAAAATACGTTTGCATTTTGAATTGAAAATACAACAAACACACGATAACTTTCAATTTTCTCTTCAAAATAAAGTGCACAGTCTCATGCATTATATTTCATATTTTAAGTTTAAAATAAAAAATTCCGAAATATTTTGCATTTTGTACTTCAAATAGGAAATCACGGGTGGACAATTTTCATTTTTTTCATATTTGAAGTACAAAATCCAAAATATTTTAAAATTTTTTATTTTAAATTTAAAATATGAGATACAATGTACAAGACTGCACTTTTTTTTTTAATTTCAAACAAACATAGCAAAGTTATCGTGTGTTTTCTTTCTATATTCAATTTAAAATACAAATATATTTTGCCCATCCCTGCAAATAGATCAGTTGATATCTACATTGAACATTATAAAAGATTTTATTTTTTTAACTTATATACATGGGTTCCAACACGTAAAAACAAAAATGCGAACATGGGTGTTCTCGGAAGAACTTTTGGCCTGAAAAAAACCTCCAAATTTTGGAACTTTTTTTGTTTTTTCGTCTATAATTCATAAATGGTGCAACTATTGCGAAATAGTTATAAGTTATAACTATTTCGCTAGGTTATTTCTATTTTTGTCTGGGCCGATTCTACTTTTAATCTCTCTCTGATATCAACATTTCTAATTCGATCTCTTCTGCTCACCTCTTCCACTCTTTTCAGATATTTCATTTCGCTAGCTTGTAGTTTGCTTTTTTCTCCACTGTTTAGAAGCCATGTTTCGCAGCCATAAGTTAAAACCGGTAAGTAAACCGCTTTATACACAGTTAATTTGTATAATTATTATTGTTCTTTTTAGCGCGTGAAATACTCCTGCTGTGGCACTGATTCTGTTATTAATATCTGCTTCATATTTTCCGCTACTTTCAATCATCGCGCCTAAGTATTTAAATTTCTTGACCTCTTCCACATGTTCACCATCAATTGTAATGTTTATTATTACATCATTTTTACATATGACCATAACCTTCGTTTTATTGGCATTTATTTTGATATTGCTGGACTTAAGCTTTTCATTCCAAACGTAATTTTTGTATTGTAGGTCATTTTCGTTACTTCCAAAAATTACAAGGTCATCTGCAAAGTTATAACATAACAAATTAAAAATCATTAAATTCTGCATCGCATAAGTACCACAACTTAATAATTTGGTTAAGTAGTATGGTCACGGTCAAAAATCGACGATTTTTTTCCAACTTTATCAAAAACTGAGATATATTAGGTGTACAAATGAATAATCCAATTTTTTCAGTTACATTCAAGGTTTATTTTAAAAGAAAGTAAATTAAATTGTCCAATCAAAGTATTCGCAATTGCTTTCTACAATTTTAAGCTAATGTTTTTGTCTTTGGACGCGATAAAGTCGTCAAGCCATTTTCGCATCTCATCCACTGATTTAAAGTACATATCGGACATGGCGTGTTGCTTCGACCGGAACAAGTGGTAGTCGGATGGAGCAATGTCTGGTGAATACGCCGGGTGCTGCAAAACGTCTCAGCCAAGACTTATTATGGTGTTATGGTGCATCATACGATACAATACCTTCGTCGAGAAAGGAACAAATCGATTCGCACCCTCTGGCAGCATTTTTTCCTTTTTGATGGGATTTGTAAATAATGCAGTGACGAATATGCACATTATTTGTTGCCACTTTCTACTAAACTACTCTGAGTACTTTTAAAGGTTACATTGGGCCTTTCACCAAACTATATGTTTTTTTATAGCTATAATTTCGACATTCCATAATCACAAAAAAACAGAAAAATCTATTCAATTTAAACATGATTTTATAACTGCTTAAAATAATTTGGATTATTCATTTGTACACCAAATTATAATATGAGTCTGCAACTTGGAAATGACTACTCTAATAACTCGTAAAATAAAAGTTGCAGAGTGAAATTCTTCGTTCACTGAATACCAAAATTTTTAAAATCCATGTAAACCTGTACAAATTGGTAATCTCCTGATTTCCAAATTGTCGTATGAAGATACCTACGGCATTTGCAAACATCGGCCAAATTCGACCAATCCATATCCAGTCACATCCTTTCCATCTTACCAAAGAGCAAGTAGTACCGAGGACAATAAAAGTCCAAGAAGGTTTCACACATAGGTGAGAATTTCAAGAGACTGCTTTGGCGAAATGGACATTGGCAATGGTATTCGTGCAAGATGTCTGTGATGCTGTTGAAAATTACTGCAACGTCTCGTTTGAAACATTAGAGCATCATGTGGCTGAATTCCAAGTTCTCGTACCGATAGATGCAAATCCAACTAAAGGAGTGGTTACACAGCACCCCCTCCCATTTTCATATTCGGCTAACATAATATCTTTAAGTAGTGGTGTCGTTCAAGAAGTCAATGTAAGCTGCCACTTGTCTCAGGAAATTGACCTCCAAGGGGTGGCCAAGATTAATAATCATAGAAATTTGAAAAATAACACAGTCAAAAAGAGAGACAACAGACCTTAAGTTCAATTTTCATGTATCCGTTTTTTGCCTTTTGGTCTCGCAATTCTTCCTTCGCGACCATTCCCAAGAGCTATACTACTCTTTTATGGCAGAGTGGCATCAAAAAATCCAAGCGATTACGGCTGATGAAGTTTTACTAATACCCGAAGTGATCTTTGGTGAAAATATAATTAACCAAGTTGCTCAGAAAAAGTTTTTGACCAATTTGCAAAAGTAAAAGTAGTCTCACTCAAGTTCTGAAAAGTCACCTTCAAGGATTGCAACATTGAAATAAATCAGGACCAAGAAGATGCTGACTTTGTCACTGTTAACTCTCCCATTTTTAAGATCAAGATTCACAAAAATGTCAAAATAATTGGGGAAGACATAGAACTCCTTGTGCTTAAGATAGGGCTTGGAGAGTCATGCAGCAATTTGATCTTTCTGAAGCCTGGAAGAGAGGGTGCCGCTGCTGTGCTATATTCGACAACATATTTCAAATTTGGCCTATCCATATCCGCTCCATCCATTTCAGCTACACGTTTATTGGTTGCGCTATCCGTTATTTGTGGCTAAATAAAAATGAAGTTGAGCAGTATAATCACCTTTTCGAAAGAACTTAAGGACATTTCCTGACGCTTCCTCGACCCACTCATCCAAGACGTGATGAAATTGCTGAGACTTGTGCGCGTTTTCGCGACCCCCTACACCGGCGACTCCACCAACGTAGCCCTGCATGCATTGAGCCACTTCACGTTTACACGAACAGTGACCAAGAAAAAAGTGGACCTTGCAAGTCTGCAATACGCCAATTGCCGGACATCGAGAGATTGCCAATTTAGAGAGGTATACCTAATACTTGACCGAATTTAAAAATGTTTTATTTTCATTAGATGCAAAATTTGACGCTCTACAACTTTTATTTTCAATTTTTTTTCTTAGAGTACTCATTTCAAAGCTGCAGACTCATATATGTACAGTACTCTATCAAAGTTTTTGACAAAGCTGACAAAAATCGTCGTTCTTTGACCGTAGTTTTTAACCATATCACATAACCAGATTATCAAGTGGCGGTACTCATTCGACGCAGAATTTAATGATTTTTAATTTTCTATGTCGTAACTTTTTTACTTGGATATAATATACCGTTTAGGAGTTACAAGCAGAAAAGTAAAAAAAGGTCCTAAAATATTGACGTTTTCTGAAGACCAAAAGTTCTCCTGAAGTCTCCCGTATTAGCATTTTTGGTTTTGACATGTAAATAAAAATACATGCATATCCATGTATACAAGTTAAAAAAATAAAATCTTCTACATGACCGTTTGCCCTGTTTGATGCTATATGGACTAGCCTACAACCGCAAACAAATATTAAATAGGAAATTCAAAAAACTTGGCCAATTGTTCTAGTGTGAGTCCCAGAGTCGCAAAACGCAAAAAATAGAAATTTTAGCATACCGACTTCGTGAAATAACTTGGAAAAACTTCTTGCCCCAAAAACGTCTAATAGATGAAGGATCTTGGTAAAAGGGGTAGTTGCAAATAAAACTAAGCGATTCGTAGACCGGTTTCGATGCCTATGCGCATCGTCATCAGGACTATAATTTGTAAAAACAAAATACAATGCATTCGGCCGAATACAATCAAAAATAACATTACCTAGGAATCATATGGTATTCGTGTTATCCTATTGCAACTGAACACAAAAACACAACAGGTGCACAATTGGGCTGATGTTGAGGGACTGAATGAACAAGTAGGGTCAAATCGTACAAACAAATATGATATTATTAATAACATAGTCACAATTTTACAAACTACGTACGACTGGCCCACTTTTTTTTGCGTCCAGTTGCAATAGGATAAAACGAATACCATATGATTCCTAGGTAATGTTATTTTTGATTGTATTTGGCCGGATTCACTGTATTTTGTCTTTACAAATTATAGTCCTGATGATGATGCGCATAGGCATCGAAACCGGTCGACGAATCGCTTAGTTTTATTTGCAACCACCCCCTTTACCAAGATCCTTCATTTATTATTAGTGAAATAACTAACGTTCTTCAATGAATCCAAATTTTAGTATGAAAAAAATATTGGTAAAAAATTCGAATTAAAAAAATTGTTGGCAAATTTATTTTCAAAAACTTCCCTACCTCGTAATTTCAAACTTAGGCTTCTTGATACTGTTGAAAAAGGAATTTTTTTTAAATGTATTTCTCGGCTACTTTAATAAAAATTACAAATTACAAGGAGCAAACTTAACTTTTCCACGTGAAATTACAGGGGAGGACTCACGGTTTTTACAATTAAAAAGTCATCTGAAGAACTTTTTCATTTTTAAAATAGTCATGCAACTAACCTGTAATAAATTTACTAAAGCTGTTCTGGTCCTCAAAGCGTGGCATTTTTTCCATTCATCTTTCCTTGCTGCAGTTGGAATAATTTTCAATTGCTGCTTTCCAATTTTGTGCAGTGATGTACCATTTGATAATTTATTAAGGAGGAAGGCTGGAACAAATTATTATTGGTAATGAATGATTTTCTAAAAACTTGTTATTTATATAATTTTGAAACAGAATTATTTTAAAAGAATAATTTGTTAATCTTGGGCAGAAGCCTACATAGGGCAAGTTGTACAAACGTCGGTTAAACCTCGTTCCACTTTGAACTCAGTTCAGCCAATCAACGTGCTTAAAAACCCCGTATTTAACCGAAAGTTGAACCGACATTGGTACAACCCACCCATTGGATATAGCAGGGGTGGCCAAGCTCCTTGATAGTCGAGCCATTTTTCAAAATTTGAAATTTTTCGTGAGCCGCAATTAAATACGTATTTAAAAGGTATGCAAAAAAAAGTATTAAAAGAAATTTATCTTTCATATTTTGAAACACATACGGAACGATAATAATTTTTTTAAATATAATAGCACAAAAATGAATGAAAAACAGTCAGGGGTAAAAAGGAACTCGAGTACATTTATCGAGAGCCATGAGTAATCCTTCAAAGAGCCGCAGGTTGGCCCCTTGGGATGTAGGGTTATAAGGTGCATTACATTAATTTCTGAGTTTATTTAATGAAAAAAAACTTTTGATTCATCATCATCAACAAACTATACATTTGAGACTGGAAGTCCGTTTCGTCACTCAAAAAAACTAAAAATGCTTCATTCAAAGTATTTTCCATCGCTAGCTACACATTTTTCCCATCAATTTGGAAATTTGAAAAAGCAAATTATTTATAGGTAGATATTAATACCGGTATTACATGCAAATCAATATGGAATACCAGTATTGAAATGTTGGTCCGGTATTGCATTCACTACTAGGTTTTCCAGACCCTTAGCCTCTAATGCGGTTGATGAAATTTAGTATGGTTGTTAATAATAGTACTTTAAACATGTGTTGATAAATTGAAGAGAAGATCTTAAAAGATGCACCGTGTGTATAAAATTTAGTTGATATTTTTATCTAACGGTAGGTTTTTCAAGTCCTTAGCTTAAAAGGTACGCCTGGTGCACGCAATGAAGTGAAAGTGAAAGTAATGTTCGAGCTTACATGAGTTCGTGAACAACTTCAGTCACGTACAATAACTCCCAAAGTTCAGCAATAACATCTAATATAAATGAGTAACAAGAAAATCTACTAGCAAAAGTGCGCGTCAAATAACCGCAGTAACCAAATTCAATTAATTTACATTTTTACGTGGGAAGTTTTTATCCGGTTCATTGCAAAACTTGCATCCCTCGTAATATAGTTTTGTGAAAGAAAAAGTAAATTACACTAATGAATGATACACAACAAATAGTGGAAACTGAATTAAAAAAAAAAGTAAACTAACCTTTCGTTTTCAACTGCTGTGGCAACTTAGGCTTCTTCAATTGTACAAATTTGCATTCCATTACTCAACTCCTTTAGTATGAAAGCCTACAACAAATACATAATTTACAGTGATTATCACAAAATGTTGCACCTAATTTAAAAATAATTAGTAAATTGTTTATAGTACGTCGACGCAATATTGTGAGGTTATAAAATGATTGAAACAAAATGACTACGTACCACAAATTATAAGTAGTTTAAGATCGAATGAAAGCATTAAATAATTACAGCCTGTTATAAGGAGCACATTTGTACAACAATCATTTAATAATTTTCATTTTTAACACACAAACTTTGGTAAAATGAATTTGTAGGTACGTACATTTAAATTGGTGCAAGTTTTCGACAAATAAAATGCAAAAATGGCGTCGCGTAACGACAGTGGCCGAATGATTAGCCGAGAAGATATTTCAAAAATATTTAGTGTACACGTAACCATGGAAACGGCGAAAAATTTGTTGCTAGGCTATTCGAATAAAATTTTGCAACCCAATTTAATCTTACAAATGAATATTAAGAAAAACTTACGTTGCATTCATGAAAGACCTCGGATTGCAGAAAAATGCATCGTTGTCCCTCAGTTGTTACCATGACGCCACAAAATCACTTAATTTATACCGCGAAAAACAATGACAAAGATTTGTTTTAAAACGACAGAATTCTAATTTGATTGTTTATAAACATTGTTGAATATATAATTCAACATAAAATTACAATTTTGCAGTAAAAATTACCATCGCGGTGTTAAAAGTAAAGCGCACCACCGTGAAATCACTTGAAAAACCCTGCATAGCAATAGCATCATCCGTTCATCGTTTGTTTTAATATGAACCAATCAAATTAGTAGATTTCTGAGCGCAAATTTTAAATTGTAGTACAGTAATTAAATATCTTGAAATAATCGAAATCGACTAACCTTCAATATTTGTGTCGACTAAATCTGCAATTTTAGCTTTCCAACTTCACACACTTATTCAGCCATTTGAAAATAAAACTGTAACAAATTAAAAATCGTAAGAATAACTTAAAAGCTGCCAAAAAGTTTAACTTAAAAATTTAAATTGACAAATTAATATCGTTCGGCGGCATCTAACGATGAATATCGGAAGTACTTCCGTCCTAAAAGTAGGCATTTCTGTTTACTTTTCAAATTTGCCGTTAGATGGTACCACTTGTAAAACTCCGCTGTCAAAACTTAATTTATTTCATCAGCTGAACTTTTTCCTTATTTTAAAAACGCCGAACATTCTAATTGAAGCTAATCAAAATCAGGTACATTATGACGAACGACGTGGTGACCGGTTTCATGGGGCTGGGGCTCAGCAAACAAAAGGCCGAAGAAACGTTAAAAAATCAAACCGTAACCAAGAATTTGACGTTTATCGTCAACGAGGTTAGTTTCGCCACATTTTCACCCGTTCCATATTTAGATTTAGAAACCTTCATTCTAGATACGCGGAGCCCCTTTAGGCGAAGGGGTCGGAATGCTCCTCTACCACTTGGCAACGAAAACCAAACCTCAAATTAGCGACCACTTGCCCTTGTTGATTAAATACATTGTGAACAAAAATCTCGATTCCACTTTACGAGTGGATAAGGCTATCGAATACACTTTGAGCCACATAGGCAACGTAAACGTGGGGGAGCTCGAAGAGTTTTGTGGCGTCGGGGTGGTCGTCGGTCCCGAAGACATCGAAAAAGTCGTGGAAAAGTTCCTGGCACCACACCACAAAGACTTGAAGGAAAAACGGTACCGTTTTAATGTCGGTCAAATTATGCAACAAATTAGGACGGAACTGCCGTGGGCAGATGGTAAGGCAGTGAAAAACGAAGTGGACGTACAAATTTTCGATTTGTTGGGTCCTAAAACTGACGAAGACCTCGCACCTCCCCCTAAAGTGGACAAGAAAGCTGGGAAGGTGAAAACGACTACGACGACAACTGTTAAGAAGGAAGTCGAAGCCGTTGAGAGTACCAAAGAAACAATTTTAGATGTGATGAAGAAGGTGGTGTTTCATGCCCCCGGGGAAAACTTTAAGACTGACGGTTATGTGGTAACGGAGAACACGATGCAACTTCTCGCCCAGCATCTCAAAGCTACGGGGGGTAAGGTGGGTTTCTTGCTATTATGTGCGAAAGTTGTAGTTTCACTTTTTTTATACGTTTCAGGTTATTACACGGTTTCCACCGGAACCAAATGGGATCTTGCACATTGGACATGCCAAGGCGATCAACATTAATTTTGGGTATGCTGCCGTAAAAGGTGGCAATTGTTACTTACGCTACGATGACACGAACCCGGAAAAGGAAGAGGAGAAGTACTTTACCGGTATCAAAGACATGGTGGAGTGGTTGGGCTACAAACCGTTTAAAGTGACGCACAGTTCGGATTACTTTGACCAATTGTACGAATGGGCAATCCAGTTAATCGGCCACGGGCTCGCGTACGTGTGCCACCAGCGCGCTGATGAAATGAAAGGTTTCAATCCTCAGCCGTCACCGTGGAGGGACCGTCCGGTAGAGGAAAGTTTGCAGTTGTTCCAGGACATGAAGAACGGTAAAGTAGATGAAGGAGCTGCCACTTTGAGAATGAAAACGACTCTGGAAGAAGGTAAATTGGATCCGGTGGCTTATCGGATTCGTTTCCTGCCCCACCATCGCACCGGTGACAAGTGGTGCATTTATCCAACTTACGACTACACCCACTGTTTGTGCGACAGTTTAGAAAACATCACTCATTCGCTCTGTACTAAAGAATTTCAATCGAGGAGATCCAGCTACTACTGGCTTTGCAACGCCCTCAATATTTACTGTCCAGTGCAATGGGAATATGGGCGCCTTAACGTTAACTACACTGTGGTTTCCAAGAGAAAAATTGCCAAACTGATCGAAGAGAAAGTGGTCAGTGATTGGGACGATCCTCGCTTATTCACCCTGACTGCGTTACGAAGGCGCGGTTTTCCCTCTGAGGCCATTAACAATTTTTGCGCTCAACTTGGAGTAACGGGGGCACAAAGTACCGTCGATCCTTCCATGTTGGAATCAAACGTTCGCGACTGTCTAAACACTACGGCCCCTAGAAGCATGGTCGTGCTAGACCCCCTAAAAATCACCATAGAAAATTACCCTCACGATAAATCGATAGAAATCACCGTCCCTAATTTTCCAAATAATCCCGAAATCGGCAGTCACGTCGTAAGCTTTTCCAAGGTCATTTACATCGAACGAAACGATTTTATGGAAAATCCCGATCGGGGTTATCGTAGATTGGGCACGGATCAACCCGTAGGGTTAAGGTACGCGGGACACGTTTTAAGTCTGCAAGATGTGAAAAAGGACGAGGGCGGTCGAGTGTTGGAATTAATTTGTAAGTGTACGCCGGTCGAGAAGGTGGAGAGTAAACCCAAGGCGTTTGTTCATTGGGTAAGCGACCCGATTCAAGTCGAAATTCGTTTGTACGATAAACTTTTTAAACACAAAAATCCGGAAGACGCTAACGAAGTTCCCGGTGGATTTTTGAGCGATTGCAATCAGGATTCTCTTAAAATTCTATCGAGTTTAGCCGACAAGTCGTTGAGGAGTGCAAGGAAGTTTGATAAATTTCAGTTCGAAAGAATTGGATACTTTTCGGTGGATCCTGATAGCTGCAGTGAGAAGGTGAATATTGTGGGATGAATTTTCACTGTGATGTTTTAATTTTTTTTTGTTCTAGTTGGTTTTCAATCAAACGGTTACATTGAAGGAGGACGCAGGAAAGTAAAACAAAAAATTAAGTTATTATGTTTTATAATTACAACAAAGATTAAAAACGAAATTTTTTAATTATTTTGGAGGTTTTATTTTCCCTAACCCTGAGATTTTCAAAATACCAGAATAAATTAATTATTATTTGTATTTTTAAATTCATTCCCAAAAATTCAACAGTATATAGAAATAATAGGTCAATAGAGGGTTCGTGTCACAAATTTGTCCAAATGAATTTTTTAAGCCATCCATTATTTATCACGTTTTGAAATCCAAGTTTGTCTGTTGGCAATGCAAAAAGTTAAGTATGACATTAAACTGTAATCGTAAAACCCATGACTAACTTCTAAACTTGAAATGTTGTCTAACTGCTGGGGTATTTCGTACCCCCAGACTCCCCGGTTTCTACATCATCTCTTCACATTTTCCACAAATTATCACCGGAGGACCTACAGTACCTCCCAGCTGTCAGTAACCAAAAAGAAGACATTTCAAATTAGAAATCAAAGTCGTACTTAACTTTTTGCGTCGCCAACAGACAGACAAACTTACATTTCATATAAAAAGATGGAAAAAAACTCCCCGATTTCCTTATCATCTCTTCACCTATTACCCCCTTAAAATCCCCGTGTGTAAAGTAAAATATGAATAAACAAACAAAATCGATGTTGCCTTCCACTAATTTTGTAAAATACCTGTGTTGCAATGCGTCGATTATTCAGTGACCAAATGCTTCGATGTTGCAAATAATTAACAATGTACTTTTGATTTGATCTTTATAAATGTAAAAGATATAAAGCTATTTAAGAATTACATACATACCTTTATTGTTGATATAATTCCGCTTGACCATTATTTCTTGAATAATTTCACCGTACACAACACCCGAAAGTCATCACTTATTGCAGGTTAAATACAAACTGTCATTTTTAATTTTATCTCCACCTACGGACAAAATAGGAATTAAAATATTCAAATGTAAATGTCAACAACTTTGTAAACAAACTTACACTTGATTTTCCTTTTTTCTTGTTCTTGCAAAAATTATCGCCTTGTAAAATGTTTCAATTGCAGCAAAAATTCATAAAGCTACTGCGAACTAAAATCTGATGTTATACAACTTAAAAATAAAGAATTTTGGCCCTAGGTAAGAGAGGATGAGAGAAGAGGTTTGGTAAAGGAAAAAGAAGGTTGCAAAATAAAATGCAAGCACTGCAAGGTATTCCATATAATAGTACTGTTATTTCGTTTTTTTTTGTATAAATACATATAACAACTGAAATATTCATAATATTGTTCATTACGTGTATCTGCGACGATTTACAACAAGAAAATTAACTAAGAAATGCTTAAATATAAAATAAGAATTGTCACAAAAGATAATTTACTATGTACACAAATGCTTTTTATTTGAAAAGAATGGAGCAACATGTTCGTGCCAATTTTGGACATTTATATTATAAAAAAATGCAAGAAAAAGATAATAATTAATTATAAAAACTTTAATAATAATAAATTAAAAACGCTAAAAATATACTTTGGGAGATAATAAATTAATAAGGAAAAATAAAAATGCCATCACTAAACGTTAATGATTATAATTCTTAAGCTAAGTTGTTAAAAAATCCTCTCTCGCGTTCTCTCTTTCCTATGTACACGAAAACATAAATACAAAACATGCAACTCTCATCCCTTTGTAAGTTTCATCATCATACAACAACAAACTAAAGAAAGCCTTAATTTTTAATAAATAATGAACAATATTTGATCCAACAAATAATTATTGCACTTACAGTTAGAGACATCTAAAAATATGCACTTCCAATTTTGCCACTCGAAAAAAAACAACCAAAAATTGCCCATCTCAAACTGTAGAAGCAATTTCTTCTTTTCTAATTCACCAAATTCGTGACAAACATTTCTTTCCCACCAATCAAACAAATACGTAATACAAATTTTTTACAAAAAATGTCGGTCGCAAATTTGCCGCTCCGTAGTAATGAATATAAAAATCTGTTTGTTACAGAATACGCGATAGGCCTTTACATAATTTTTTTCTCTTAATAATACATAATTTAAATATTACCTACATAATATAATAATTTTAGTATATAACAAACAATTTATTTATACAATATGTCTTCTGCCGTATGCTAATGACGCACAATCGGTGTTAGTCAGTTGTTATCGTTTTCTGTTAGACTTTCCTATAAAAAGGTCAACGTCAAGTTTTGATAAATCTAATGTTTGTTTTAAACCGTTTTAAATCTAGCACTAACCTGTATGCTCTCCAAGTCGCTGGATTGTGTTTGATCTACCGTGGAATAATCGACATCGACGTTTTGCGATCTTTCCGCTACCAATTTGTCGTGAAGCTCTCTCGTCCTCTGCAACTCCCTTCTTAACCTATCCCTTTCTTCGTCTCGCTGTTTAACAAGGCTCTGAAATGTGAAGAAGCGATTAGTGAGAGCACGGCCATCGCTACCACTTGAAACTAACCAATAGGGTCGTAAGCTGTGTGCTCAGCGTGGTCGCGATATCTTGAAGTTTGTGACAAGGTACGGAAGGCAGATGATTGCTTTGTAGCGAGACTGCGCTTTCGTTGCTGGCACACGACGAATGTCTTCCGCCGGTGGCAAGAATTGCGTCCGCCTCGGATATGTTAAGAGACTCGTTCACGACGGCCAAAAGCTGATCGGCTAAAAACAAAAATCATGAAACGACTCCGCGTAAAACAAACCAAAAACGGAAAGTTTTACTTTGAAAAACGGCAGCTAGCACCAATTCGGAAGGCTCCTTATCGCAGTAACTTTTATTGTTCGTCACTTCGCTCGCCATGTCCGCTATCAACTTATACTCTTCCCTTGGAATGCTCAACAGATCGGCGACGAGATCTTCTTTGTCGGCCAGCGCGCGACGAACTTCCTCGTCTTTGCGCTTGATTTGTTCTAAATTGGGAGAGAAAACCAAGTTAAACTTATCCGAATTAACGGTAACGTTCCCTCTAAGCGAGCAAGAGTAAGAGGAAACGTTTAAGCGATAGGGGTGCATTGGGCGAGTGCGTTACCTAAAGGTGTGAGAACTGGTTCTGCAGTGTGTACAGGAGGAACGGCTACGTGCACTTCTGTAGGTTGTACTAAAGGCCAATCGTCGGCGGTAAGCCTCATTGTTACACCACCACCAGAAACTTCTAAAACCACAACCAATTTCATTAAAAATTTCGGTTCACGGCAAAATTTTGAATAAAATTAATAAACAAGTAAGCGCATCCTGTCGCGGCACCTACCAGACCTACAAAATTTATTAGCGTGCGCCCAGGTGAATCTAATGAATTTTAAGGTGCACAAATTATTTATTAGCTTTGCCTCTTCGCCCACAGCTAAATTATTTACTTTATGTAGGATGAATCAATAATGTCAATTTTTACCATTTTTAAATCCCTCGTCGAAATCCTCCGACCCCCTTCGTTTTTTTGGATGATCAAAAGCCAAATTTCATATTAGTAACAATTTGTGACCCTCCGGATATGGCAGTCCTTTATGAATTTCAAAACCCCTAAATGAATTTCATAGCATAATTAGTTGGTGGCCCAACGTAGGGCAAAACTGAGATTGCTTTAAAAATAACTGCAAGTTTGGTATTCAATTTTCCAACTATTGATTCACCCTATATATCGATATTCGTTGCAGTATCGCCCAGACCTAGCTACGTAGATAAATAAAGAAGTTTGGTTCCAAAAAGCAAAAAAAAATTATAATTACCGTTCGCCACAGCGGGTTCGCCGTCCGATTGGGAGAGCCTTTTTTCGGCTTCCATTATATCACTATTTCGGTTACTGCTTTCTCCACTGGGTCCTCCACTCTCGGTTTCGCTTCCGCTGTTAGCGTCACCGCCTACATGTTCCGCACGTTCCGAAACGTCCAAAACATTGGGCAGATCTTGAAGCGTTTCAATTTCGTCAACATCTGGAGTCGGATTAGATCTTTTAGATTTTCCTTCTCGGTTGTTGTACGCTTCGACGACGTCTGATATGTGCTTTAACCATCTAAAAAAAAAAAAAAAAGTTTAGGGCCCTTCCCCTACTACCTGTTGTCCAGTATCTACTCAAGTCCCCTTATCAACAATGCAAGCAAGCAACGACGGAATTACCTTGCGGCCGAATTTTGCACGGTATTAAACATCCCGAAAATAGAAATAAAATTTTTATCAAAATGAATCATTCCCACAAGACATAACGTACGTGATAATTCTCGTGATGACATGCAATCTGTTCGTTTCGTAACCGTGTTATTATTAAACTGGTGTAAATAAAAGCAAAAAAGGGAAAAAAAAAAGGGTTAAGTCATTAAAATTAATCTACACTAACCCGTAAAATGATTTTCATGCGGAACAAAATAATCGACTGCGTTGCCTGGAAGAACGGCAGTTGAAGAGTGACTAATAAAAAAGCGACAAAAAACAATTCTTGCTCAAAAAATCCATTCTAAACAATCGGGCGGGCAAAGTGCCAAATGGTTATTAATCGCTATTTCGAGATTATTTATAAACTGCTTCGCAACTCTCGTGAGTCACAAGGAAGAAAAGCGAAATTATCGATGAAAGAAGTGTGGCAATTATTGCGAAATTAGGCAAGAATAATTCGAAATGGTCGGAAAATGGAACCCCCTTTAGATTCTAAGGCGACAATCGCTGTGAGATCAATTTTCTCGAATCGTAGTACGAAAAAATAAACAAAAATATTTAATGAATACAAAAATAATCTAGACGTAAAATTTTCAAAGGAGCTGGTCATGAATGAGATATATTTTAGGAATCGGAGGACAAAGTTGTTTATTTTTGTTTGAATGCTGCAAAACACAAAATCTCCTAAATCATCATTCAATTGATGGCAGATATAGGTTTATGCCCGAAAACATCCCGAACCTTAAGAGGAATGGCACGTCGAAATTTTATCAAATGTACGAGACTTTCGACTTCCGCGAGATTTGATTTTCAAAAAGAATTTGAAATAAAAATTTTCTACGTTATTAAATTTCCAAAATTTGGCAGGTTTAAAATGAAACGACAATTGAAAATCGAGGGCGCCACTACGTCACAATATTACCCAAAACGCGGGTAGTATAATTCACAAAAACTAAAAAAATATCAAAATTTTTATTAAAATTTTTTGTTGGGCATAAAATGACTTACGAAACGCGCGATTTACAACGAAATCCATATAATTTTTACTTTGTTAGAAGCCGGGGAATCCCACAGCCAAAAAATTTAAAATGTTGAATTTTTACTTTTGTTAATTAATAATGGTGTGTTTTTCTCCGAAATTTTCTCAAGATTTTTCAAAATTTAGACTAATTCTGCGACCACCAAAAACAAAAGAAAATCGAAAGTGTACCTTGTAATGATGCTACCACGTCGCTTTTCGCACTTTTCAGTTTTGTTGGTGTTCGGGAAAACCAACAAACTACCCCGTCTTTGGACACACAAACACTTTTCGCCCTCACCGTCGAGACTATAAGACTTGCGTCTCTGTAACATTTTAAATCAAAACCTGCAGTTGATACGCCAATCGTCAAGCGACTACCAATAAATCCGAAGGTTTATTTTCCATTTGCACCTGGGGGCAAATCGTTTTCGCGAAGCGTTCAAAGAACTTGAAATTTTCGGTCGGGAGTGGGCACTTAAATTAATAAAAAAATAAACAAATTCGCGCTAATTTTCGGAACGATAATACGGAACTCCGCAAATAAATCACAACTAAATAACACAAATTTCTGTGAAAAAACGGAAAGTGGAGCGCGCGTTCGTGAGAGGACGTCTCGTAGAACATTGAAAAAATTAAACAAATGAAGATGGATGGAATGTTTTTAAACGTGACTTTTAATTGACAAATCAAGGTGGAATATTGTATAAACATGTAGCATCGTTTATGGCACAATTATGGGGCTTTAGTGTAAACAAACTGCAATAAAAGAGACCACGATCGCAAAATTTACGGTTTCGTAAATTCAGGGTGAAAAAGAAATTTAATTAAATGCTCGGCGGTGGTGGAGGTGCAAAAATTATTGAAAACATTGATAATAACTAAAATAATTAACCTATTTTCTATTTGCTATAAAAATAAATTGCAATTATAGAATGCTAAACAATTCCGACGCCTTGAACTAAACTGACAGGCCATTATAACCATTTTCGTTCGAGATTTGTAATTAATTTGTCTTTGGGTCGTTTGTTAATAATTTCAAGTCCTCGACTTTCTATACTCTTGTTGCTAAGAGATTCAGCAAAAAAATATCGGAATAGAAATGGTGGCGATGCTAGGTGGGGGGGGGGGGATTTGTTGCTAGTAGACGCGGTTACAGAATTTCGTTTAGGAGAGAGGGGGCAGTTTTTATGTGATTACACCTATCTTCCAGAAAATTTTATCAAAATAAAGTGCTTCTGTTGTGAGTCGGAGGGGGGGGGGAGGCAATTGCATTCATTGCCTCCACCTTGTTTATGCGCCTGACTTGGAGTTTGATACAATAAAACAAATGAGGTGCGAGAAAGCTGACGTTTGCGTCCTTTCAAGTTAAAAAATTACATCATAAAAGTTCACTTTTAAACGCTAGAGGCGCTAAAGTCGAGCTTTATCGCTCCCTTATTGGAAAACTAGCGAGAAAGCTCGATGGTAGCGCCTGTAGTATTAAAAAAGTTAATTTCTATCATAAACTTTTTTCATGTAGAGGGGAGCTTTCTCGATCCCTATAGCAGCCCCCCTTAAACCCGGTTACGGCAAGTGATAAAAGAGGTCATGATCACAAAGTTTCATTTAAGTACTCTATCCACTAGAAGTTGAGGACACAATAAAATATAATCCTATTATTCCAATTATATGAAACCCAAGTTATGTCTGTCTGTTGGTAACGCAAAAAGTAAATTACTACCGTAAACTGTAAAATCAATCGAATAAAATTTTATAGGCATATCATGGCAAAATTTTCAAGGAAAAAAAATTAGAAAAATTTTATGTATTTCATCTTAAATTACCCCTAAATTCTCATTTATATGATACTATCCGGAGTGTCTGGGGCTGTAAGGAAGCAGCAGGGCTACTTTTCAAAATTGAAGACAATTACAAGTTGATTTTTAAATTATTTTTGCTGTTTACTAACAGCTGAAGATATTTTATAACCACCTCAGATGGTGGCCCCCCTAGACATGGGAAAAGCAGTAAAATTTCTTGTAAAACGTGAAATGGTATTGAAACCGGGGGGTCTGGGGGGTATGGAATACCCCCCAGCTGCAAGAAAGTAATTAGAAAACATTTCAAATTTAATTCTTACAAATACCGTCTTATTGTTTAATTACAACTGGAAGATAATCCATCTCCCCCCTTCCGTTATAAACAAAACTAAAAAAGGGTAAACATTAAAAACAGAAGAGCACTCATGTCAGTGGTGTTCTCCATTATCTTCAAGCAACATAGCTCGGCTTCCGTTTCACACTTCTGCTCTTCGCTAAACGTAACTCGGCCTTTAGCCTCGCACTCTACATAATAATCATGTAGGTGTTATAGTGCTAGTAAATACAAAAAAAATTATTTGGAGTAGTACAATTTTTAGTGATCTAGACTACAAAACAATTGCAAAAAAATTCGAGGATTAAAATAACAAAAGGTTAGAGCCTGGGTTAGAGGAATGCAAAGCCTGAGGCCGAGCTATATTATGCGACCAGAAGAAGTTCTCAGAAAACTAGGTAATAATTGTGACAAATTAGAGAAAAGCAGTCAGAAAAAAATTGCTGACATCCTATATGCATGCCGACATAGTACATACAGCTGGGGGGTATTCCATACCCCCCAGACCCGCCGGTTTCCTATTCATCTCTTCGCATTTTACACACAAAATCCGTCAATAAAAAGTTGTTTAGGAGAGAAGGTGAAAAGATGATAAGAAAACCAGAGAATCTTTTTTTTTTCAGATAATTCTTGTCTAAACGGTAGCCAATTTTGTGCGCGGTATGTGTGGAGAAAAAACGCTCCCGTTCCGTCGTGCACTTAATTTTTGTTTCTGCACATTAGCTCCGCCTAGTCAAGTCAGAGTGGCTAAACTGACCTCGCACTTCCTCTATCAGAGTATTATACCTCGGCCTTGCGGCCCTTGCACATCTTATGTCACATAATATAGCTCGGCCTCCGGCCTCGCACTTCTCTACCCTGATGTTTTGTAATTTTAATCTTGCAATTAAAGCATTCCCGAATTTTTATAAATGGATCGCCAAGTAAGAACTCTTTAGCACTAAAAATTCTACTGGTCCAAATGATTTTTTTGTTATATCTTTGAATAAATTAACTAAAACCTCCATATTCATTACGTTAAACAAAGAAGTGCGAGGCCAGAAGCCAAGCTTTGTTTTGTGAGATGGAAGAGAAAACTATGAATAAAAAGAATGGTCATTTTTCAGTGAGGACGTTTAGCGACGAAATATTTGGTATAGAAGGGTGGGGGGTATGGAATATCCCGTAACTGTAAGCAAACAACAAGACGATCTTTATAAGAATTAAAAATTTAAATTTTCAAAGTCAACAGCGCTTAGTTTAAAAGTTAGAAATTTTGAAAGTTTGCAGAAGGGAGGAGCAAAAACTTCTTTTTTTTTAAATAAAGTTTCTCAAAAGTCCCAATTGTCCTAATCTAAAATAAGATATTTCATTCAAAATCGACGCTAACCTTATCGTTTGCTAAACAATTCATCAGTTTGATATCAAGTTTTTTTTCGGGCTAGACCAAATATTGAAGTATCACATAACAAAAACAATTTTTGCAAATTAATGTATCATTTTCGGTAATTAAAGTTTGATAATGATAATTTATTTTGAAATTTACCATACAATTAGTTCAAAATTAGGGGAACTATGGGACGCAGTCTAAAAATCCCCCCCCCCCCCCCGCATCAAGTGAAAACAAACAAAAATTGACAATTCTTACGCAAGTCGTTCAATAACCCAAATTTTACAACAAAACAAAATTCCTCCCCTACATACAGAAAAAGTTGTCAAGGACTGTTACAAAATTCGGTGACGCATTTTTAGCAGTTCTTTAACCCTACGACATTTAGCGACGACACTTCAAAATTTATGTTTATTAAAAAATTACATTAATTTCGCAAGTTAATAATTTATAGTTTTTAAAAGTTATGCAATCTTCCAAAGCAAAGTACGCGAGGGGAAGCTTGGAAATTCGCCAAGTGATAGGAAAAAAGAAGAAAATCAAGTCAAAGTTAACAACAAATATATTATTTTAGTCTGCACTGGCGATTTTAATAATTAAAAAAAAATCTTAATGAACACAAATGACAAAACTGAAGTCGCGGGTTATGATGCTGAAGGCTCAAGCTTATATTCATATCCCCCCTCCCCGCGGGACCCAGTAATAATAAAAAACGACTTACATGTCTCTTTCTGACTTATCCCTGGCAAGAAGATCAACCAGCTGACTATTTTGTGTTGACGTGTTGACCAGAAAAAAGGAACTTTTAGCTGAAAAACAACATAGGTTACTTAATGTCCAACAAATACAAGAAATAAACTTACATGCCGCATTCTCTCTTACTAAAAGTGTTGAAGTCTTAATAATGGGTGCAATAGGTTGCTGAGTCGATATTCCCGATTGAAAAAATTTCAGAACAAAACGTTCAGCATCCTTTTGCAATAAGATCACAGCTTCTTCTAATAAAACTACATGTAAAGCTACGAGTTTGTCCGGCCTCCTTAAATGCATGGCGCCTTCGTGTATTAAATTATATCTCGTAAAATCTAAATTCTGTAACACAAAAAAGGGGTTAGAAAAAGTTGAAAAAAAAGTGGGAAAATAATCACCTTATATTCATTTACAATTGAATGATCAAACTTTTCAAACAACGACGTGTCCAAGTGCTTCTGAATTTCTTTTAAACGCGCACGATTGCAAGCAATTTTTGCGGCTTCGTTAACGTGATTTAAAATTTCTTTGGATCTATCGTGCGCTTGTTTCAGTTTACTTAACTCTGCCTGCATTAATTCGGGTTCCCTTTCCTTATTCTTCACTTCGCTATCTATCAGCCTTTCCAACAGTAAAGGGTACTTGGATAGTCTGAAGATTAAACAAATTAGAGATGAAATTTCGGTGGACATCAAAACAAAAATTCTTACCTTTGCATTTCGGTAGGCAAAATACCCTGCAAGGGCAACCTTCGGCACAGATAATTTTTCTCACACTCGCTTAAAAAACCATCAAACCTCGAGTCTTTTTTCCGTTTCTCTTTAATGAACGCCAGCGCCAATTGTTGCCTTTCGCAAAAAGCAGCAGACAACGACTGAAAATTCTCACCCATCGTTCCGTCGAACATATTTAAAAGCATATCACCTATGTCGCCCACCACCGGACTTTCTTTCCGTTTACTTTTCATGGCGGTATTTAAAAGCGAATGAATTTCCAGTAATTCGCTAAGATTTGGAAAGATGAGATTAATATCTTCGGGCTTGAGAAGTTTCGAAGCTTGTAATGGTTTCTTAAACACATAGTCCAACACCCTGAGATTCCGTACGTGCGACCTTTCCGTATGAAATAATTCTGTAATAAAAAAAGAAAGGTAAAAACCACGTAAAAATGACGTCAATCGGTTACCGTTTATCACATCTTGTCTTTTTTTATCGTGTGGAGGCAAATTTGCGAGTTCTTCTTGCGGCACAGAACTTTGCCAGTCGGGCGGATCAGCTTCCACTTCCATGTCGCTGTCCAGACCCGAACCCGCAGGATGGGCGGGTGGAAAACCTGATACTGCATCTAGGGACGCGCTTGGACTTTCGGAAGATCTGTATTTCGAAAAAATAACGTTAAGTCTTTTACTCTCAGCCCATCAAACACTCGAAGCGTTTGGAAAATCTAAAGGGGGCATCTTGTGCTGCCACCTTTCAGCCATATTTTTACAACTAAAATACTACCTGCATTAAAACGGCACAAAATGGAAAAGAAAACAAAGTGCGGCAGCGCGGCCTTTTACTCGAAAAGGGTCAGCGTTTCGAGTAAATAGTCGCGATTTATTTAATTTCCAATTGAAACCTTAATTTGATCTTTTCTGGGCGCACCTGGTAGGTATGTACTTGAGAATCAGAAACGATCGCTTCCGTACGATTGAAAATATTCAAAAGTCGTTTCCAGGCGCCCAGTTATTTTTTAGAAGAGTTCGTTATGGCCCATTGACAGTGAGCCAATAAAAAAGCAATAGCAGAACCTTCAAATTATAGATAATTCCCACTCGAGATAAAAGCGTTACTTTTTAATGTATTTTCAATGAAATTGTAGAAAAACGCCCTATAATGGAAAATAACAAAATTACTCACCTAGAAGACAAGCTCGAATTGGAAGAACTACCAGAATTCGTTTGATAGGTCAGGCCGTGTTGATCCAAATCCACCGTTTCACTGCACAAAAAAATAACAAGTTAGAACAAAAAATCACATTCGCGTCGTTTCGTGTTTTCGATACAAAAGAAAAGTAGTACGGTCAAAGCCTTACAAGTCCGAGTTTTCGACGTAAAATTTGGACGCTCTAAAACTATTCCTGCTTGCACTAACCGACGACGAAGACCTCATCATAAGAATTTTAAAAAATACGCGATCGACATATCATGATTTATTACAGTGCATAAATTAGGATTGGTCGGCTCATATAATACAAAGTGGGAGTTTTCGTTCCAAAACGATAATCAATGACCCTTGATTATCTAATCGCACCTTTTTGCACTTTACTATCGCATTATCGCGTACATTTTCGATTGGGAAACTTTTTGAATCAAATTAAGGTAATCCAAAGGGTCTCTCCCACCATAATTCATTGTTGTCAAACGGTGAATCAACAACTTGACGCACTAATAATAAAAACTTGAAAATATTGTGCTTTTTATTATCAAAATATTTGGAATAATTGCGTTGAAGGAAATCAATTGAAAGATAGGAAAAATAAAAAGGAATTTTTGCGCCAACCACCGCACAACCGAGCGCTGTTCTTTATATTCAATCAAAAATTATTTATTGATGACGTGAATATGGACAGTTTTTTTTACAAAAAAAAATTCCTGGCGGAAAAATATTTATTTTCATGGTTTAGGCGTGGGAGGCATCCAACGTCGTGGGTTTTGAAAATCATTTTTAATGAAATTGGAAAGTGGAAAAATCACAAAAAAAACTTGACGATGACACTATTGGGTTTGGAGAGGACCTTTTATTCGGTATATTTTTTATTTACCTTGGGAGGAAAATAATGATCGTATTAAAATGATATTTTGTCTCGAGTACTTTTGGTGAGTCAATGTGGTGTTTTACTGTTTATAGAGAATATTAATAATTTTTATTTATAAACATTATATAAATATGTTATTAATAGGAGATAGATATCGATGATGTTTTCTAATTCCAACCAACTTTGTTATGACAATAATTAATTGAAAATTAAAAATTGATATAGTGACAATTTTGACCTATTCCGTGCTATACGAATCCGTGTAAACTTGGGAAATTTGAAATAGTAGCACTATTTTTTTAAATAAATTATAATTGACCGCGATTGTGTTTTCTGAAATTATTTAATTTAAGAAAATTTTAAAAACGTACTACAAAAAAAAAGATATGAAATACAATACATATTTAAAAATAGATCCGATTTTACAACTAACTAAATCAGTTTAATCTAAAATTCAATTAAAATTGTTAATTAAAAATGTAATTTATACACCTCCTCGTAATTCTTGCTTTTACCACTTGTTTATAGAAACATTGACTTTTATAATAAATTACATAATATTTTGACTCACTCAGTGCAACGAAATAAATAATTTAAAATTTCTTCAGATTCCTTTTACTATTTTGTTCAATTATTAAATCACTGATTTGTCCAACACGAACGCGCATGAATGGACTAACGAGATTCCCGCTACAGCCAGCTTACTCCCTGACCACAAATTTATTCTTCGAGTTCTCACTATGAAAATATCGAGATAGCTACACAATTGCAAACAAATTAAAATAACAAAAGAACAGAGTAAAAAAGTGCGTGGTCGTAGACCGAGTTTTGTATGTTACGTGACACAAAAAGTGCGAAAGCCGCAAGTCGAGTTATGGTGCATGTTACACGGAAAGAGAGGTGAGCGGTCTCAGGCCGAACTAACCTACGCCATATAAGAAGTGCAATTTAACTGTAAAAAAATAAAAGAAATCACTTGAGGCAATAAAATTTCTTCTTGAGCTCCAACTTTATGTACAAGCAAAAAAAACAACAGTCTCCAGAGAGATCTTAAAAATGGAAAAAATGGATCTAGGATCTCACGCTCAACTACAAGCCTAACTAAAAGCACACGGACGGGTAATAGAATGCGGTTATTATGGTCGATATTTGCGTAAATATGTAAACTTTAAAATCAAATTTTAACAAAACTAATCGATATTTTGGGTTATTCTTCACCTTAAAGGCTTCATCTTGATGTTATCTATCAAATCCCGTTGAGTTTTCATTAATAAATTTAATATCTACCAAACAAATGGTAAACAAAAAGTTCCCATTATAGACCATTTATAGACGATCTTATCTGTTATTGTGTCCACCACTAACGCGCATGAATGGATTACCGAGATTTACGCTAGCAACAGCTCACTCCCCAATTTATTTAAAAAAAAGAGCCAAGTTGAATAAAATTTCTAACGTTTGGATTGCATATAAGGTTACTCCCCCCCCCCCCCGTTTCTTTAATCCCGCTGTTAGATTAAGCCTCTAATTTATTCCCGTTCATTAGCGCAACAACTTTACTTGGCGCCGGTGTGCCAAAGGCGCCTGTATAAAAAAATCTTGATATAAAAGAAGGTCATCCGACCTTTGAAGCTGGCGCCGATGTTCTTTGCACACCCTGCACATGGCTAGTTACGCCACTGTTCCCGTTGCTAGGGTAGTCCCGACGCTATTCTCGTTACTAGGGTGACCGCACATTTTAATCCCGACGCTAGGGTGGACACTTATCTTTAGTTTTCTTCTGATACAAAAAAAAATGCTTATAATGGTTTATAAATTTCTTTTAATTAGTAAATCATAGCTTTCCGATACCCATTAAAAAAATTTTATGAACATTTAAACGATAAAACAACAACGTCATTTCACCAATTTAAATTTTTAATATTAAAACTTTCGATAAAATATCGAGAAATCGATTTTAGGAATGGAAATTTCCTACAAAATTATGTTTAGTTTTTTAGTCTACGATATTTTGTGGTTCTCGAGACTTTCATAGAATTTAGCGAAAGACGTCGGTCGGCGTCGCGATAAAAGTGTCATACTTTTTTTTAAGATTTTAGATCACAGAAAAAATTTGTTAGATTATTAAATAATGCAGAAGTATTGAATTGAATCGCCGGACAAAGTCGTTAAAAGTGATTTTCGAAATCTGTGACTTTGGTTGGATGCTTCCCACGCATAAACTATTGAAAATAAATATAGACTGCCAAGAACTGCTTTACAAAAAATTTTCCGAATTGCAGTTATCGCAAAATTTGGATTTAAATTCCAAGACATAATTTTTTTTACATTGACCGGGCCAAATTTTCATGATGCAAATTTGGTTAATCTAATCTGAGATTAGTTTCATTTTAGGACTAAAACAAAATAATATTTGTGTGCTGATGAAGCATTTAATTCACTGGATGCTGGGACAGATTAATCGTATTTTCCGTGACTTCCGAGTAAAATGGAAAATGTAACCAGGAGGGGAAAGTTTCATCCAAATTAGAACGGTTTGTAGGGGTGTCTCACCCTAACTTTCCGGTAGCATTTCAATGCACACGGGAATGACAAGATAAAATGTCAAGGTTATAAAAGTTTGCGCTTTGAAAAACAGAAACTGCATTTTCGTTTTGACCAGCCCGACGACCTCGAATAGAACATAAATCATGAAAATTTTTCTCTAAACACCTCTTGACCCAATTAAGTCAGCGAAAGAAAATTAATGAACAGAGTGCACATCCAACTTAAATAAACAAGTCAATAAATGGTTTCATCGGGAAAGAAATGGGGAGCGTTTTGAATTTAGCGTTTGATTGACGTGACGTTAATGAATGTTTTTCCGATCGTGGAGGTCAATGCCAAAAGAATCTTTAAAACTTATAACCTTTTAGATATCAACAAATCACGATCGCCGTCCAATGAAACGTTAAAATTTTTCCAATATTCTCTGTTCATAATAACAAAATCCCTAGTTCCTCGGATTCAAAAAATCACATTGCTGGACAACTACTAAGGCACCACATTTGAAACACTGCACTATCACTTCCGAGACGAGAATTCTTATAGAAGGGGGCGTAACCAAAAATTCGAATCGTAAACTTTTCTACGCACGGAATAGCGCAAAATAACGTAAATCCAGGAATCCCGCAGCTGTCCCGGTAAAAAGTCGGATCTATATACACCACGTTTTGATAACGCACGCGCTCCTACAGGATAGACGGTTTTACACGAACCGCATCACGAAATCGTAAATTACAAATAAAAAAAAGACAACTTACTGTGTCGTGTTGTGGAGTGGATCGCTTATGTTTCTCCGTTGCTTTCGCTGAAACAAAAAAATAAGTTAGTTTTCTAAGGAATCCTAACTAACCGAATTATCCCATCCCGTAAGTCTGCATCCTCCCTTCCCAGTTTACATTTTAATTTAACATGAATGAAAGAGCAAAAACACGAATCACTAGGGTCGCCCACGTCGATCTCCGGCGCGATTCATTTAACCTACCCCAACATACTTGGGCAGATATTGCGTGGGTGGATGATACACTGTTCATAATTGAGACATAAGCGCCCACATAATGCAGCTTTTTCTTTCGAAATTATTGTTTCACTGCCCCAGATACTCTCATCAGTTCTGAAGGGGACCTACAGTTGAAGATCCTTTTCCAGTGACTAATACTTGAATTGCCTTGCTTAGGTATCATTTTCTGATTAAAAGATATTTCAAATAATTCTTTCCAATTTTTACCGACGACGCAAAGCAAGGCAAGACAGGAATGGGTAATTCTGTGGGGTTTAAACTTTGCTTACGAAACTCACCTTTTCGGATTGCTCTTTGACACTTTCTGACCTATTGATATTTGTGGACACCCTCTTCTTGTTGCCCGTGTATGCAGGAAGACTAACGGTACTGCAAAAGAAAAAAATAATTACAAAAAAACCAATATTATGGTTCCCACCCAAATGATTCAATCGCTAGTCACACCTCGAATAAAATAAAATTCGCCAAGTAAAAAATACCGCGTCAAAGATAAGCCAGATTTATTGGAGCAATTATTTAGTAAAAATTGTCAAACCTCAATTTTCTAGAATTTTTAACCGGAGTTTTTTTCTTAAACATTCTATTGCGAGTGCCACTGTTTTGTCTGATAAGAAAAAATAGCGGATCCATTTCCATCACTCCGCTCATTTTTGAAACAAAAATTTGCACGTTAAAATTTCACCGCACAAAAATCACCATGGTGTTCGTAAGTACGCAATCCAACCAACTACAGTCACCACCTTTCTTTATCATCCTTATCCGCCACAAGATAATGGCTTATCAAAATTATTGCTAATGTTATAGAAACTAAAAATAATGCTGCGGAATTTAGTAGGTATAAACAATTTGTTATTTAGCTTGAAAATAAAAAGAAAAAAAAGCACCAAAAATCGCATACAAAAGGTTCGAGATCAGTTGTTATTTATTGTAACCTTGACGACCCGCAATTTTATTTTCAATTGAGTGTGAAACGACATCTATTATTCGGTCGTAAAATGAAACAAAACATTGAAATTAAAACAATTTAGATTACAGTCATAAAAATCGTTTATTTGATTTCCTTATCGTTTTAGAATTCTTTAGCGCTTTCGAGTGCAGGAGATGCAATTAAGTACATAAGATTACAAAACGAGTCGAAAATAAACCCGGCTTATCTTTATTAAGTGGAACTAGAAAATTGAAAAGATATCAGGCCAACTACTGATAGCATACAAAGGCATCTCCTAATTATGTTCTATGTAATTTTCAAGTGGAACAGTAAATTAATTGTTGGAATAATCCCCAGATGTATCTGGCTTTTCTTTTATATTAACCGTCTGTTAGTAACGCATGCTCCTCAAGGTATGATAAGCTTTACAATAACCTGAAAGGTCTCAAACTGCGGAAGTCACGTCGAAAGTCTCTCTGTCTGTCCGTAACGCACGTATGATGGATTAATCGAGATAATTCAAAAAAGATTTTAGACGATGATCTGATTCATTTAAATTAATTAATGTTGTTTTGCTTTGTTGATGTTTGCGATGGACAATTGATTTAAACGAAGTATTATTTAATTATTGATGTAAATATTTTTATTTAATCTTTCGTCGGGCTGGGGGGTATTCCATACCCGCCAGACCCTCCCGGTGAATAGCACAACCCGTAAAACCTAACATTGTCACTCGGCCTTACCTTTCTGTTCTTCGTTTGTCTTGGCTCGGCCTCTGGCCCCGTACGTATGCTCCTTGCTTAACGTAGCTCAGCTTTCTGCGCCGCACCGCTCACCAAAATACATAATAAAATATAATGTGTGTCATAAGAAGTTCAAAGCCGGACACATAGCTATATTAATTTTTTTAACACTAAAGGCACTAACGTCGAGCTTTCTCGCTCCCTTATTGGAGAATTAGCGAGAAAGTTCGACGTAGCGCCTCTAGCGTTAAAAAAGTAAACTTCTATCAAGAACTCTTTTCAAGGGGGAGCTTTCTCGTTCACTATATTGTTGAATATTAGTGTGTAAAAGTAACATTTTGAAGATAATAGCTAACTAGCAGTTAAAACGGCTGTGCAGTCAGCAAAAATTATAGCAATATTGCAACTTTATAGACAGAAAGATAGGCACGCAGCTTTATAATACGTTATTATGTTGAAGAGTTGTTAAATTCTCTTCTCTGCTTCTACTGCTCGTATAATGTAGCCGATCTCCGGCGTTCGCATTTCCTATATCATGTAACAATGAGCTTTTGCAATTTTAGTCCTCCAATTTTCTTGCAATTGAAGCACTCCTGATTTGTTATGAATAGATAAACAAAGAGCAGACAAAGCAGCTAGGTTAAGTAAGGAGCAGAAGTGCGAGGCTACTGGAGGCCGAGTTATGGTTCGAATTTTCTATGACATTCTTATTATATTTACGAGTTGTTTTGATCACCGGGAGGTCTGGAATACCCCCCAACCCGACGAAAGGTTAAAATAACAATATCCCAACTATTGCATTGATTACGCAAGTAGAATTTTGGAAATTTTGGATCTAGAAAAAATATGAAGTCAATAATTTATTTGACTTTTATGATTAAAGTTTGCGTGATTAAATATTTACATTGGTCATTTTACATCTTCTTACAAGAGTAATATTTAAATATTTAATAATATAACCTACTAATTAAATAAAGCAATGTCAATTAAACGTATTGACAATTTTAAACGTGAAATGCGTTCCAAAATCGATGCTCAATAGCGACTTCATTTGAAGCTATTCAACGAACTTTGTAATAAATGATCTTGAAGATCACAAATTACCCTAACTGACATCGTAGTTAAATTCTAAAGTTGTCTTCTAGTTTTTAATCAAGTCGTCTTTTGCAGAAGCTAAAAAAATGCGGCAACCCTAGCGCCCTTACTTCAAGTTTTTCCCAGTTGTCCTATTAATTTTCTGCGTATCTTAATCACAAAAATCGTTATTGGAATTAAAAAAAAATTTAATTAAATTTTGAAAATGAGAAATTGACCATCAATTGTAAACATTCCATAATCCAAATATTTACTAGCAATAATCTCGAAAAAAAATTAGTTTTGTACAATTTAGCTACCTGCAGCAAAATTTCGGAAATAGGCTAAAATAATTTGCAATTAATTCGCGTTAAGCTGGGTGCAAAAAGCGGAAGTTATACTTAAATAATAAAAGCTTTCAAGATGAATATGGAAATAAGCAGTTCATGTACTCATTATATTCCATTAATATGATACGCATTAGGAAATTCGTAAGTACGCTAATTAAATTTCCTGATTGGTTTCCGTTTTCTTTGACACCACATAATTAAGAAGCTAAGTAAACGTAATATAATTTGAATTAATTCATCAAGTTCGACAGGTCGTACTGCTGAGTGAAGCGTAACTTCTTGCGTTCAAGTCCTCCGGTCCTTTTAACCCTAAGAGGGTTTAATTACTTTTGAAGGTTACCATGGCCTTCTGGTTACAAACAGTCAAATTTTCAACTCAACAACAATTTAATTCACACCAAGAAATACTAGTATATAATCATTCAGATAGCATCGCCATTTTTTTCTTGTCCCCAAGTGCTATCCACCCCATGGTAGGTTCGACTACCGCAGTTTTGGAGCATATTACTCAGACTATAATTACTATTCAAAGGATCCCTTCCATACCTGAGCGATTAATCATTTAGCTGGAAAAGGTATCCTTGAACTCTTCGAGAACGTAAAGTAAATTACTTCTTCCGCGAGCGCACTAGAAATAAATCTCTCACCTATCTTGGTTTGTGACGTCCGCTTCATGATCAATGTGTTCCGAATTTTCCTGTTGTGTCCTGGAAGACTCTTCTCGAACAGCATCCGGTCTCCTGTCGGAACCCGTCCGCGACACTGGATGGCCAGGTTTCGTCTCACCTAGAAAAATAAAACACGGTAATTGAGCGTCCTGATCAAAGAGACAGCGCAAATTAAATTATTTTTTTTGCGCAAATTGTTGGGATAAAACTTCCGTTGTTTATTAAATAAAAAATATGTTAAATTGAAAACGCGTGCCCGAAATCGTAATATTTACATAATTACCGGTTGTTTAATTTATTCAAGAATTTTAAAATAATAAACGGCTATGTGACGCGTCTATTCCGGTTATTTCAGAAAATTTGCAATTGTGCACGTTGATTATTATTGCATACTTTAATGAGAAAAGTTCCTCTTGTAGTTTCGAATGAAAAGCGCACAATTGAAAACTCTCAAAGGAAGAAAATGTATAGTTTAACAATTTTAATGAGATCTTTTCATGCGAGACGAGCACTGAAAAATCTGGGTACTTTCAAGTTTTCTATAAACTTCCCATTCAATTCCAAATGCCCTTTGCAAAACAACTGAAAGAAAACAAAAGAAAACATAGTTTTCAACGATTTTCGCGAAGTACTTGGTTAGGTTCCCAATTAATTCTGGCCGGTACTGATTTGAAAATAGTGATGTGAAAAACACCAGGTACTGCGGTGGCACTCAAAACAACCGAAATAATTTGTTCTTGTTTCTTCTCGTAACAAAACACCTTAGCAACGGAAAAATTACCTGCACAATTAGACGACTGAACGTCCAAATCACAGCTAATAGAGTTACTGACACTGTCGCTTCCAAACTTCCTCGAAATTTGAACACCAACATTTTTGGAATTATTGTTAAACGCGAAGAAATCAAACTCATTTTGTACAATTTTACAATTTCTCTTCGCCTGCTCCAAAAGTTTATTTCTCCTAGTCCTAAGCAAGTTTAAGTTTATGGCACTGCTCGACTTGGCCTTTGCTAAGACCGGCTTATCAGCATTGATGATGTTGTTATTGTTAACCGCCTCCGGAATGGCTAAATTCGAGCTAGCAGTTCTGAGTCCGAAAGTCGTTTTCGGCCGAATCCGTTCCAAATTTGAAGTCTGTCGAATGAGACGGAAATCAAAGTGCGAGGTCGATTTTCTGATTTCTGGTATCGAAGTAAAATCTTCAATTTTCTTCGGTTCTGGCTCCGCCTTCTTTTTCTTGCTCTTTTTGTCGCTTTTCTCGACGATTTTTGGCATCGTCGGCTGCCCGTTGCTCATCGTACTTTCTCCATTTTTGGTTTTGTAAATTTTCGATTTCACCCTCTTCAAATAGGAATCGTTGGTGTGGTCGGATTTCAAATTTGGGGCGGTATTTCTATTTTGGTTTTTTAGATTCTGGCTGTCGTTTCGTTTCACTTTGCTTTTTTTATCGTTCGACAGAACCGCCTCCCGCTTGGAGCCATCGCTCTGTTTTTGTTGCGATTTTTTCCTCAGTTCGACCCCGGAAAAATCGTCCGTTTCGTCGCACTTGTGCATCATTTTCACATTACTTTTAATATTTTCACAGCTCGTGGACGGTTTTAGAGCACCGTACCGAAAAATGTCGCTAAATCGTCTACTCCTCCGTTCAATCTTATCCAATTTATTATCTGAGTTACTATCCAATTCGTTAACTGATAATTCACTGTAAGTTCGATTAGTTAAATTAGATCGGCTGTCATAACCGTTTATCACAAAACTGTCACTGTAACGTTTAAAATTACTATTTAATTCCGCAATAATATCATCAGGTTTGGCATCTGTTACGAGTTGCTTTGAATCTGTCGCATTTGTGGTTAATTGAGTGACGTCAGCTTTATTATGAGTTTCGTTCTCTCTTTTGCCGCTGTTCAAATTTTCGATTAAATCCGGACCTTTTTTCGTCACGCCGTTGTTCTTCTTGATGTTATTTCTGTTCGTGGTTTGCTTATTTGGGGTCTTTTTTGGTCCGTTTGTGGCAGCCGTATCTATCGACTGGGCGGCATTTGAACTTTTCGACTTGGAGTTTTTCCGTTTCCGGTGGGTAATCTTGCTTTTTAATGATGTCATGTTGTTGTTAGCAGTTTCCGTTTCGTTTGACCACATTGTTTTATTTATCACCAAATAAAGTCTGTCACACACTCCGTTTTTAGACTTCTTGGTAAATTATTAATTAATTTAGCGATACCCTCGACCTGATTAAAATAATAAAAAAATCAACATTTGAAATTCGCGGGGATTATTATTGATATGTTGCTTCTGAGGAGAACAAACAAAATTTCTATTCTCTACACACCCGCAATTTTAAATTGGATCAAAAAGTTAAACAGAATTAGCAGCAATGTTGGCTGATCTTCCGGTCAACACTTCCGTTTATATCAACTGTGACTGTGATAACGCCGATTTCACAATGTAGACTAAAAAAATGAAAAATAATCGATAACTTTATTACGATGACCCAAATGAAAACATTAACATTGTTAGACAAAAGTTATAGATAATGAAAATAATTTTCCGTTACACCAATATGACCAAGTAGAAAATTATTCAAAGTGGCCATTAATAGTACGATTTAACTGGACTTGAAATTCCTAAGCGATGAGGAAGGAAACGAGCACAACATTTTCGCACAACCGAACCGATCGCGGTGATTGAGAAAGTAAAATTAATTGCATCTCACACTTACATTATGAAACGAAACAATGCACTAAAAATTTTTACTTTCTAAATAATTCGAGGGGGGCGAGCGAGAACGGTGAGAAAAATATAACGCAGGGGCGTCCTCGAGAGATTTTCAAAAAATCGAAGTTGCAATCGTATAAAAGTGTTTTTATAGCTTGACATAAAAAAAGAGGTTATTCCACAATGGATAATAAAATTTCAAATGTGATGTATGTACTTTGATTCCGTAGTCATCGCAAATGTTATGACCACCAATAGGAAAGGTGAACATAATTATTATTTATCCGATACTCGTGTGAAGATTACAATGCCACCATAGAAGCTTTCCGATGAAAGTGGACGCTTCAAGTTTTGTCTTCGCAACAATGCAAACGATGCAGGTTTGAATGTTGGAATTGCATCACCATCTAAAAATATGTGCGATTCGGCATTTACAACCGGAGGTAGTACAACAAACATTTTTAAACCCTTTAGGGTCCACCCGTGCCAGACAAAGGCTAATAATAAAGACGGGTTCCGTAAAAACACGTTTACGACCCGCCAACAAACATTAAAAGTTGATAAGCTCGAACTCGAAGCAACAAAGCCTTAAATCCAGATTAAAAATAAACCGAACTCGCAAATATAATTTTTACACGATGTAATCTTGGCTGAATCTCTAACGCCCAGCTAATATCTCAATTGTCGACCAGATGTTTACGTTCAGTCGTAAAATAAGTTTCATAACCCCCCCCCCCCCCCGCCGTATACAGTCAGACGGATAATAAACCAAGTAGCATTTCAATTTAAAGTAAATTTATTTTCCCCTTAGGCGAGCTAGAGCGTATTCCATACCCCCCAGACCCCCCGGTGATCGACACAACTTGTACACGCAAGAATTTCCATAGCTGCTCATTAGCTGGCTGTCGGCTAACCTATCACAGCAGTTCACTAAAGAGCTGACAGCTCCCCAATAATAGTTAGGTAGCAGCAAGTTGTAACAAGAAGCTAATACCTGGCTGGAGCATCCATATATTGTTTGATAAGAGCTAATTGACAATCAAATGCGTAGCTAAAAATCAGGCTGCTTACGAATAGATAGCTGACAGCCAGGCTGATAATGATTAGTAACTAAAATAAGTTAACAATTATTGTTGGTTTTTAATAGTAAGGTTTGATGAACGCGCAACCGTATTAGCTGCCAGCTAGCCATTAGCTTCAAAATTCTAAGGGGGTCGCCAATGCCCGAGGCCGCTCAAATCATCACAAATCATATCTCGGCCTCCTGTCTCACACTTCTTATGATATAATGTATATAATGCTCGGCCGTACCCCGAGATTTTGTAATTTTAATACTCCAATTTTTTTGCAAACACTCCCGATTTTTAATTATTTAAGTTGTGTCGTTCACCGGGTGGTCTGGGGGTTATGGAATACCCCCCAGCTCAACGAAAGATTAACGTAAAAATATTTACAGTAAGAATTACGTAATAATTCGTTCAAATCAATTGCCCATCGCAAACAAGCCAGTTGCCATGGTTACGCAGTGGTGGATCACTGGTGGATCCACAGTCATTTAAATTTCTATACGGCTGATATACAATAATCCGAGGCAGAGTAGGAATATCATTTCACATGACAGGTTCCTACTTTCTGAAAGCCCCCGGTATTGGAACAATTTAATGGCAAGTGTTGTGATAATAAAAAAATTGTATGGATAGTAAAATAAAGACAATTAAACTGCTGATTATTTTATAAGCAATGTTTGCAAAGTGGAAAAAGAATGCAGCATTATAAATGCATTAAAATTGAAACACGCAATGTCAGCTTTAAAAGTGCTGTGCACAGAGTGGAATTTTATAATTTCGAATTCCAGCTGTCGAAACGAGGGGGTTTACCTATCCTAAAACAATACAAATCGATTTACGGCGTTACCATGGCAGTGATAAACAAAACAAAAGAAGATATTAACTGTCAAACGATTTTTCAAAACAATTGATGGTTTGACAGTGACTGACCCGTGGGCACCATTTTGTTATTTCGAAATTTTAATTCTAATAATTTAAGATAATTAAGAACCCACATCACAATGGGTTAATTTCCCCCTCGTGTTTATATTTCAAAGCGACCTCCCGGAGAGTTAACCCTAAATAAAGTTGCAACATATCAATATATCCACGCTGCATGTTTTGGTATTATTATCGAATGCACATTTTCATAAGATGGTACCAAAAATGTAGCAGAAACATGACGAAATTTTGAGCACCACCACACCCACGACGAACGTTACTCCGCGTTTTTATTGTTGAAACGACGACCGTACACCTCTAAACTCCAACACAAACTGTCTCGCAGGTACACAACCGGATATTAATAATACACACAACTAAGTCAGGTACCTCTCAGGTAGGTAGGTATAGGCAGGCACATTCATACATAATTTCTTAGAAAATAAAAAATGCCCGAAAATATCGGTCCAATCAAACACTAATGGTAACAAACGCGAATGAGATCAAACACTCAAAATAAGCACAAAGTACAACACACATCAATTAATTAATTAAAAAGTACGATAAAGAACGAAAATCAAGTAGTCGTTCGTAGCAAAGTACCAAGAAAACTAACACTAGCAGCAAGACGGCGCGCATTCTTACTCGCAAGCGGACATTTGTTTTATTCTCTCATGAGGTTCCCCCTTCGTTTCATTTCGCTTTACTATGTGCAGTGGTGTACACGTTAAACAAACCAACATAATACACATACATACGACATTGACATGAATTATTGTAAGCGAGGTTAAATCACAAAAAGTCTGAGAGGTCGATGATTTGTTATCGCTACATGCCACACCACACCATTCCATATTACAAAAATAAACAATCGATTGTTAAACATCGTTGCATAACGGCAACGTAATCGTTTGCAGTACTTTTTTCAATCCGGCTCGAAGGACCAAAATCCGTGGAGATTTTATTCAAACCCTCAAGCGGGCCCAAATTTCTCGTGTAACTATTCGAACGTGGGGTCATAAATTTTTATCATTTATTAAATCACGTTGATCTTGGAATTATGCAGATCGTGAGTGCTGAGGTAACTTCCACCACCTATAACCTTTTAATGGTTTCGCAGATATTTTCAGCATATGACACATCGTCGAACCCAACAAAAACCCAAATATTGCGGTAAAATAAGATTTGGTTCAATTTGTCGGTCTACTGAAATTTTGATGTAACATTAAAAGCTGGGGAGGAAGTGGCCTCGAAAATATCGATTCGACACTACGTCTAGGAATTATAATAAAATTTGAATCAAATTCAGATCGCAAGGCCTCGTGGGCATAAAAATGAACGATATGCTTATGTAACACGACAGGACCGGACCACGCCAATTAAAAATCACGACACTTCTCCGGAGCAATGAACGCGCCAAGATTGGTCAATTATTTTCGGCAAGAGTGCATATGAATATGCGCATCTCGCATGTTGCAGAAGATGCAGTGGTCCGTTTCGTAATTGAGATTCAGGGTCGCCTCATAAAACAAAAACGTAACGAAATTTATTAAGACAACTTAATTGGTATTATTTAGAAAGAAAATGGCTATAAATAAACGGACTTGGGACGATTTAAATTGAAAATGAACTAAAAATATATGCGCACTAATGAGCTAAATAAAGGAAACAATTAAAAAGCGTCTCAAAAAACTATATTTTAAATAGTACGCGCACTCGAACTAATATTGGAAAAATCGCGTCGTCAAAGGATGAAAGAAAATATTTTAGTAGACAGGAAATGAGTTTCATCTATTTTAAGTTCAATCGCTAAATATACATTTTTAATTGTAACTTATTTGTTTACACTCTGTATAATATAGAATCAACATTCTAATATCGGTTGCGCACAAAAAAATCACGTATCATTATTTTTACGCTTTAGTGACTTCACCTTACATTTTTCCCCTTGATAGAACTTGACTTAAATGGATTAACGAAAATCCCGCTATCGACCGCTCATTCACTGACCACAAAGTAATTTTTAGGAAAAGTTTAATACAAGTAAATTACGCAAGACTTCACCTTAAATTTTACTTCTTGGTAAGTTAGATTAGTTAAGGCAGGGGTTCCTCGACTTTTTTGTGCCACTTGTGAAACTTTCTAAAATTCGTGTGCCCTCTTAACACTTAAAATGAGGAGTTTTCTAGCAAATTATTAAATTGGATGATACCGGCGCGTTGTCAGGTCGTTTAGATACACAAGAACTTAGCTTTATTAGATTCGTTCTTCAAAACATTTTAAATATTGTTTACTTTATGAAAAGTATTTTGTAAATTTTTGACACTAAATCATGGCGGTGATGACCCTAATGTGCATAAACGAAAATTGGTGGGTTCCGTTTACACGACAGCACTCGCACGTTCTCCCCTCACTACCCACAGCATAAAAGACGGACATATCTCTGCCATGATTTAGTGTCTAGCCTATTTTGAATTTCCGTGATTTAATAAAGCAGCTCTTTTAATAAATTTCTTCCATTGTTTTATTAAATATCAGGCGACCGGTAATTTGTTTCCATGGTTATTGTTGCCTAGCAACCACCCGTCTACTAGAAGACTGTCAAATCCAACAAAAAGCATCAAAACAAAAATTGACATTGACATACTTTTGTTTTACCTTCCAAAACAATTCGCACTCAAATTTCGAAAATATTAATCGATAGAATCAATAAAAAAATCGCACCTAAAGCGTCATACCTAAACCAAATATCACCGGTTTTCGTTATTTATTAAACGAATAAATTGGCTTAATAATTCAGAGAAACAAAGTACATTACATAATCCCCGCAACAAAAATGGTAATAAAGCAAAATGAACATAAATAATCAAGAAAGTAACCGTCGGCGTTGTTCGTTGCAGTGATTCCTAAACGGTGGAATCATCAAAAGCCTAAAAAAGGAGGTAAACGACTTCGGGGTGTTAAGTTATTAGTCAACAAGTGTTGGCGACCATAACACAAGACCTACATTTTTTTAACCAAAACAATTCTCAATAAAAGTTCCAACGCACGACGAATTAATTTATTAGCGGATACAACTTAAAAATAGGATACACTGAAGTGAAAATCCAGCCAAGAATAAATAGTGGCGTCAACTAAGCAATTTCACCGAATATTTGGGCGACATATTTTCGAAAAAGTAAAAAAGATATCGATATTTTTTATTTAACTTTCCTGTCTAGAATAAAAGGACCTACATAATGTGCGATTTTTATAACAGTTATTGATAAAATTGTTAAAATCAATTGTGACACGTTTAATGCGGAGTATTAAATTAAACCGAATAATTAGAGAAATTAAACCCGAGATTTTCTTTTGTTTTGTAAGTTACAATGAAAATTTGTTTCCAATTGTATCGTTTCTTAATCTAAAACCAATTAACGATTGATTGCGACGTAGTCGAGCAATAAAAATAACGAAATATAATTTTTTGCATCAGTCAGACGAATCAAACCAACTATCCACACCGGGAATAGCGCATTCCTTTTCGATCGATAGTACAGTGGAAAACACGACCCCGAAGGGACCCTTTAGTTTTATGCCGGATAAAAACGACCGACGAGGAAGTAACGAGACGCATAAAGATTATAAAAAGGACCTTTTGTGTTTCAAAATTCCACAAACAATCGCTTTAATAACTGCAATATAAGGGAAATTTTCATAAAGAAAACATAATTTTTCTTGTTAAGCACACTCTTCCACGCTTTGATTTCAATTTATGAAGTGTGCGCGACACTCGGAGACGAGAAAATGAAAATTATCCATCAATCGCATTGTTCCTTGGAGCAAATCGGAAAACTTCCGATGTGCTAATCGCAACCGCACAAGAGAAATGTAAATTACAAGTACGATTTGGAACTTACCGCCTAATTTAATGGAGAACATAATTCAATGATAAAGACATCTGACGTGGAGTCGATATTAAAATTTTAATAAATCAACTGGTAATAAATTGGCGTTCTGGCGCCCGACAATTTTCTTGGTAAATTTATTATTTACACACGTGCCGATATGCATCTTTCGGAATTACTGTAAAAGCAATGATCGAAAAATCACTTTGTTCGTTTCATCCAATAACACTTAAATAAACATACGCGCCGGACTATAATTAGACCGCATGGGTTTACATATTGTCGAGAAAAACGGTTCCGTGTTCAAATCCCAAACAACACTACCGCGCGTTCCCGGCGTTTGGCAAAAAAGTCGAGGAATGGAAAATTTGTTCCTCGCGCCAACACAAAAATATGTATGTACAACAGTCGAGACCGATTAATCTCTTACGAATGGAGAACCAGCGCTCAGCAGTCACCAATTAAGATATACCGCATTTAAATTGATTTTACATTTGCTGCCAACGCAATTTATAGCCATTTAAAAATAATCGCAGGCAGGATTCAAACCGTCCGCTCCCTAAGTTCTTCTCCGCTCTTCGAAAATATACAAAAACCGGCAGCTTTCGGAATAAATAGACGCAAGGTTAACTGAAATTCGAAATTTTCCGAAATATTGCATTTCGTACAAAAAGGAATTAAATTCGGAATAAATCAAATTACTTGGCAGCGATTTTGTTTGAAAGCTTAATCTTATAACAAGCCTCGATTTACAACAACATTATGTACACTTCGCGATTGAAATATTAAAAAGGTGCTCGAGCAAAATCAAATTTCATTTGCATACGATTTTCGTGCCAAATTTTAGTTATCAAATTGAGTAATTTGAAATAATCCGTCATTGGATGGGAAAATGACAAGATTTTCAAGCATCAAATCTATCGAACCGTGATCGAAGGGGTATTTCTGCGTAGTCACCGCTCAGTAAGCGGCTGAAGCTAAATTTAAGAAGTTATTTACTAATCGAGTAAAAAGTTCTGACTTAAAAAGAGAATACGGATTACGTTTAGATTATTTATAAGTTATTTTTTTAAATAAAATTTTCAAATTTCGTGAAAACCGGTTCAGTATTTCAGTAATCCAATCGTGCGCGTCACAGTAGCTGAATGTTATATAGCCTGTATTACTCATGGGTAACAAAAGCCATCGATTGCTGAAAACTCCGTCAAAATCAGTTCGTGTTTCAGGGTCGAAAAGGCAGAGCGTGGCACAGGTCTTGGGGGGGGGGGACGGATGAGCCACAAAATAAGTTAGGAGGCTTATAATCGACAAATTGTCATGCGATAGATTTAAACCTACAATATTAGATAGCCAGGTAGAAATAATAATAATAACTCTGCAACTGTGTTGGTGTCAATAGGTGTTTCAATTTAAGATGGTAGCGCTGCTAGCGGTCATCTTGGTACTAGGCGAGAAGTGACAGCTATTTATATTATAAATAAAAGACATCACCGTGACATAATCAGTAAACAACTGAACATTTATGCAGAATAAAATTGATGGTAAACAACCATTCCATCACATCTCGTCTAGTACAAAACTTGCCACCAGATAGCGTATCGCTTATTTCAAAACGCCTATAGCCATTAGTTCTAAAAATTAGCACCTACGGCGCCGGCATCAAAATTTCTCCAAGTTCACAATTAATTCAGTGAAATTTTGATTAAATAATTGAAATTAACTTGACCGTTCATAACATAGTCACTAAAAAATCAAAACAATTGAACTACAAGCAGAAAAAGGTCACCGTGTCCTCCACTTTGACTATGTATGTTGGCCTAGAAAAACAAGTTTAACCTTGAAATGTTTCTTTCAATATAAAATTGCTTTTCGTAGGCGATGCAAAACGACGAGTTTTCGTTTTGCCGGTCCGCCCCTGACAGTAAATAAATTTAAAAACTGCTGTAATGCGGAAAACAAAACTAAAGTTGGCAACAACGAAGTACCGCAATGCAATGAAGACATTTCATATTTTTTATCCGACTTCAGATCCAACAAAAAATTGTCATGTCGATTTATTTCATCCGCCCGAATAAACAATTTGAGAAAAGCACATAACTTCCATGGCACTCGATTCGGAAATATCATCAAAAAAATGGATATCCAAAAAGAATAGTAACAAATTTTATTATAATCAAATAAGAAAAGTAAAATGGAAAACTTTTCGTTCTCGTTAAGTTTCCAACTTCCTATGTATGCACATAATTGCAAAAGTTTTGTTAAATCTGTTTTACGTTATCACATTCGTTTTTCCATTCGCCATTTTTCATGGTCGACAAGTTCAAGGTCCAAAACTTGAGAAACAACAAAAGGGTCGTAAAACACCTCGTTTCTTCCTCCACACTCGTGGTCGTAAAAATTAATAAAAAAGATGTTGGAAAAGTCGATTCATTAGATAAGTTTGTGTGTATGTGAATGTGCGACATAAATAGGCGTCGCGTGACGTCAACGGACGCCGATACTACCACCGTTCATTCATCGTTTTGCGTCAGGCACCAGATTGTTTACATTATCTACATTTGACATTGTTTGGTTTGTTGTTGCTGATGCCAGGAAACATTTCAATATTTTGTGTAAAAATATCTGTATACCACATGACTTCCAAACGGAAGGGCTCGATAACAAATTAACAAACACATCGATAGAGCATAATAGAGAAGGTCGTCATGTTTATTTTATTAACCTTCAAAATCATTTCGGCTAATATTTCTAATCAAAGTACATAATATTATGATTTAATCGTTTAACCGCACCCCCTTAGTGACGCATTACTCGGGGTAATTCTTGTACTCGGCTTCGCCTCGTGAAAAAAAGTGGCACTGTACTTTCTTCTTCACAAAAAAGTTTTTCGATTTAGAATCAATATTTTATATTCCCTATTCAGATATCATCGCTCAGGTGCTGCGCTCACTTGATCAAAACGATAAATTTAAAATTTCTAGATAAGTTATGAAATAAATGCCGAAAAGCTGTCTAGCGATTTAGACGAGCTGTCAAATAATAAATTCTCAAAATTTATGGTCATAATAATCTGAGATACAATTAAAATCTTAAGCGCACAGTTAAAAACGAAAATAATCTGTAAAGACCCCTCTCGAGTTATAAATAAATCCACAAGTCGTTCGAGCTCTTGGTTTACCAATTGAGCAACCGCTTAGGAAGCAAGAGAAATGGGCGCTTTCAAGAGACAGCATTTGCTTGTGTGCCACATGTAACAAACATAACTTTTTTCTAAAAATAGCTAGGGGACTTGAAATTTTGTTTTGGCGCCACTTCTTTTCTCAAAATCCGGCCTCATCAGAAAATGTAAATTTTAATCAAATTACGATTTCCACGATTTAATTAACCAAAAAAACTCACCAAATCGTAAAAATGCTAATCAAGTGCGTGATACACGAAATTGAATTAATAGATAAACTCACCTGAAACAAAAAAAAACAGAATTAATAAAACAGTCGAAACTTTTACACCTGAAATTACAAAAAAGTGAACATTTGACGTAACGGCGCATTTGGCAAAGAAAGGTGTAAATACCAAACTGAAATAAAACTCCACATACTTAGGTACATATATTTCTCTTTATGACTCGATATATAAATAAAATACTCGGCATAAAGAAAAAAACCGAATGTTACAACTCAATTTTCGTCTTTGTGTCTCTTTTGTCACTCAAAATTTTTTTATTAACTTTGAAGGCTTCGTGAACTGGAAACTGCTAACCAAGTAAATTTAAAATTAACAATTAATTATTGAAAAGTAATTTACGACTTTTAACCCCCCAATCCATTACGTTCCCCCTCCAACTTTCCTACTGTTTCAATTGATTACTTTTTAATAAAAAAAAATCATCTATTTTTATTTCGTTGTGTCAACATCGGAAATAATTGTAATCGATAACGAAAAGAGGTGGTGGTTTCAATCACCTAGAAAAATATCGTGATCAACTCAAATTAGCAAAGCTACCGGTTTATTACATTACAGAAATCCATAAATTCCATTAACTTATTGGATTTATTATCATTTTCTGAATGAACACAAAAAGAATCAGAATCAAGAGAGATAAGGCAGAAACTAATGGACGATAACGATCACAAATTACTGCAAAGACGGAAAATTCGATGCTTTCATTAATAAAAAAAAAAAAATAGTAGCGTAAACAATATGGACTCCTTTCAGCTGAACAGTATTTTTTTACAAAAGAAAAATTCGAACGTCTTTTTGCAAAGTGAACTTCTTTCCATTGAAAATTTCAAAATAAATTAAATACAAAGGGATGGTTAACTATAGACCAATCAGCGAGCTTCTAGTAAAGATTTAGAGGTCAATTTTTGACAGGTGACAGCACAGTGGCGGAACTAAACAATAATGTCAAAGATATAGATACCCAGTCACTTTGTTTTTCGGAGCTCACATATAAAGTGAAATAACTTGAAAACTATTAGGTTTTATTTTGGGGAATCTCCAATAAAAATGAATACAAAAAAAGCACACCCCTGTTTATTACTGTAAACGTCGGCAATTTTGTTGGTGAAAGTGGCACTGAAAAAATATTCCTTGATTACAGTAACATTTGTGTCCCCCTCAATAATCTGCCCCACCTTCCCCTTAAGACTCGGCACACTCCAGTAACACTCACATATTAATGCGAAACAAAATAATAATAATAAAAAGAACATTAATTTACAACTGTATCCACCGAGAAAATTGTTAAAACGTTAAACCAAATAAACATTTGCTTCATGACCTGATATTTGCAAATGCCAGCAGACGGAAAATGTCAAGTGAGGTAAACGAAAAATAAACGACATTTCAGAAAACCTACAAAATCACTCCAAGCTAATCGACTCTTCCGGCTTCTCTATGATTTAATAAAAAGCAGTGTAAAAGAAGATCCAATAACCACTAAAAAAACTTAAAATAAATAATTAGGTAAAATTAAAACTTCTTAATTAGAAAAATTAAACGTGACTCAGAATTGCGAAGGCAGACGCGATGAACGTGGGCACGCAAAGTTTTTCTTGGCTATTGTTACATTTCTTTGGCACGTAGGTGAGCGACTGGTTATTCATAGTGCACTGCGAGTACACCGAACGCGATTATTATGAAACAAAAAATTGGCATCGTCGAACGCGAAAACTTCAAACAGAAGTGGAATCCTTCGGGATCCTCAGGAGTTAGTTACTCTTCGAGCCATCGCCATCGGGAAAAACTTGTTTGGGTTTTCACGTCCAAATTGCAACTTACGCATTTGGAACATTTGGAAATAGAACTGTTAACTTGTTGAAAACTTGTTAACACATTTGGAGCCAAATTCGCCAACGTGGAAAAACTGGACTGTCATTCTGGCGCCCATTTCGCCAAAGAAAGAAAGATTTTGAGTTCTAAACTGGAGTTTAGATATCGACACTTGTAGCGCCCTTATTTACATCAACCGGTTGTAAATTTAATTTATCAAGATGAGTGTATTACTTTTTTAAGTATGTATCTCAAAGATGAAAGCCGTAAACTGGAATTACACAAACAATAAAAAAAAGATAAATTAAATTTTCGAAAATTAGAAATTTTACGACGAAATTCGCTTTAGTGTCCACTTAACCCGGTCGAAATGTGCTATAAAATTATTTTTCTCTAATCGAATGTTAATAGAAAATGTTTCACCATTTAGGGTGACTTGTATAGATCTAGTTTAAAATTTTAAACTGCAGATTAACCAATCACAATAGTCAAAATCCGAGTTTAAACCATAGTTACCGGTTAAACTTGGACTATACAAGTCACCCTTAGCGTTTACCAAACAGGAGCGGACTGGTACTAGAATGTAAATGTTTTTCTTATAAAAAAAAAGTTCATGTGTACTTGGTCGGGGTTTGATCCTACGACACCCGAACTATTTTTCTCAAATAACTCGAAAACGGTGCCAGATATCAAAAAATGCCCCCCCCCAAATGACGATTACTTTTTGTTTGAAAAATCTTTGATAACATTTACTGTTTTCGAATTATTGAGAAAAATTGAAGTGGGTCGTACTCGAGCTCTCCTAGATTTTGGTTACAATATAATGAAATTTAATTAGTGATAGTCAATTTTCGATTAATCCATGTAGTTTTGTTGTAAAAATCTTGATACTACTATGCCGGTCATTTGTGCTAGTGCTGATATCGAAATTTAGTGACATAACATGAACGTTCATTCCCCCGGGAAATAAAGGGTATTGGAGCGGAATTGTTAGGCCAAAACAAGTAATGTAACATTAGAATAGATTACAATATTGCATTGAGGTTCAAATTTTCAGGGGTATTAAAAATGTTTTTGTAAAGTGTTCTGAAATTGGTCACCCATCCAAGTGCGAGCCGCAAGTAACCCAAAATATATTATACAGGGTGTAACCGAATGATGCCCTTATAATAACTGTAATTACGGTCCTGAGCAAGATTTTTCAATGTGTCAGGAAGTTTCCATTTTGGCTTGTCGGTAGCAGCATAATTTATATTTGCAGAAGATTGAAAAAACAAACGTAAATTAAACAATGGTGCATGTGTGTCGACAAAATAATTAAGTTGTTTACAATCGCTGATTGCTACTAACCTGTATTAGATCCCCAGGTAGGCAACTTAAGTAACTTTTTGAAGCTGCTCGAACGTTTCAAGCTACCCGAACGAGAGGTATAATCCTGGGTCTCCATAAACCTTACAAAAACTAGACACAAATCCGAGTGATAACTTTCACTAATAAAAAATTCAATTCCTTGCTTTTTGAACACTTGAACCACCACATTGTTTCATTTATTCCAAAGATTCTCGTGAACCTAGAGGTTATTAAAAATAAATAAAGAAGTAAATTCGATTCAAATTGATAAACAAATCGAAAATATCGACAAATTTAATTATATCCTGTACCTTTTATCGCGAAATAAAATAAATTGGCGCTAATTCTGCTTCGACTTTTTAGGAAGGAAGTTACTAAAGGAGGATGTGGGTTATTGTGGGTTTGGTGCAACCCAAACGTAAAACAAACATGAAATTTAGCACTTCAAGAAATCTGCAGATATTAAAATTACTAGGGGTTGTAAATTTCGAGCAGGTACCTGTGAGCACCCACCCTAGGTAGTTTCTATTTTAATGCACTCAAAGAAGTAACAGATGTTCGTTCTATAATTAAAATGTGCGAAAGATCCTTTTGTACATTTGTCTACATAAAACGACAAGGGGTCGGTCGTAAAAAAATAAAGAGATTTAAAGCGGTTCTATGCGAAGTAAAGCCAAGTCACTGAAGAAGAGCTAGTGACATTTGCTGCTGTCAAATTAACGTCAAAATTGAAGGTATTGTAATGGGATTCTCGCGGTTGATAATTTTATTCATGGGTGTTTTATATCCGGGGTATTGTTCCTACAAATCGCTGAAGAATAAAAATATGGAAAATAACATAAAATGGTTAACTTATTGGATGAGTTTTGCGGTTTTCACGATGGCTGAATATGTTGGTGACGTTTTACTGACTTGGTTGCCGTTCTATAACACAACCAAAGTGCTGTTCATCTTGTGGCTCTTGTCTCCCATAACGGAAGGTTCCAAGATGTTTTACTATAAATGCGTGCTTCCACTTTTGGCAGACAGGGAAAAGTACATCGACGGTTATATTTCCAACGTGGTCCTCACAGTGGTGTCACGTCTAATGCCGGCCACGATGTTGATATCGCAGGAATTTGGTCGAACCTACAGGAATACCCTACAACCCATCAGAAGACTTTTGGAAGCAAAAAGCAGCATAAAAAATCCTCCGTTTCAGTATTACCGATATGGAGGTTCCACGGTTTCCCTACCACTCAGAGGTAGCAAAAGCGAGGTGAATGTTTCGAAAAGTAAATCGTACGACGAATTCGACAAGTGTGAAAAGATCACAGAAATTCCAGGTGGATCGAAGCAAAGCGACGATGTAAAAAAAATGTTGAAGATCAACTTTCGCGACAAAAACATAAAATCGAATCACCACAAAATCGAAGAAGTATACATATTTTTCCAATAGTGAAAAAGTTTGAGGGTTTCTGTCTTAGAGCATGATTATCTAAAAGCAGCCAATTTATAAATAATTTCGGGTTCATTTAAAGCAAAAAACTCAAAATATTTTTTTTTCGATTTGTTTGTGCAAACAAAACTAAGAGATAAACGATGTAAAAATAGTAACCTTGGAGTGATTAAAAAATTGACTAGTAATTAAAAGTTTCTTATTATTTAAATCCCGAATTGTTGGGGCGAGAAAGCACTGGTAGCAGCACAAGTACGATAAACAAAAACACACGCGACGAGAACTGCAAGAAGAGCATGGGCGCACGACGCCGGTGGAACATGCGATATCACTAAAATACGGCCAAGATATGGAGAGCGAGAATGCGAAAGTTGGACGGCGCAGCCAACAGCTGAGCGTCCCGAACTAACCTAACGTAAAATTACATTGCTCGTCCCGTGTACCGCATTGCATAAAAGAACCGACAAAAGAAATCCAACTAACTCATCATAGGCGGAGTTTGTCTTCGTGCACGGAAGGTGCAACTAAAATTAACACAAAAATTCGGCGTTGACGCAAATTACGATCGACGTTAATTGTTATATCGATAATTTTGTGAAATGACTCAAAAACACAAACTTCCTCTTTTGACTGCCAGGAACGAAATTTCCAGTGTCATTACCAATGCTATTTTTGTAACGTTACGCCGTAATATATCAATAACCAATGATAGACAGTCGTAAGCGTTATAATTTATTGCGAATTACCATAATTGGAAATTTCGAGTTTTCACAAAAAAGAAGTTGGAAGAATATTATTATCACCACGACCACATAGTTCTAATCTAACTGTACATAATTAAGCCAATCCAGAATTATTTGTCCCGTGGTTCCGATTCCACGTGAAATTGACGTGCATTACATTTATTTCTGAATAATGCCTGCCCAAGGAGCACCAAATGAGAGCGAAGCAAATCAACCAGTATGATTTATATTCTTAAATTTTATCCCCCCCCCCCTCAAAACAAAACTATAATTGAGAAACGGACGCGCACGAATGGATTAACGACATTCCTATTGTTTCACTAAGCTAAATAAAAACATATTTTTAAATATTAAAATAAATATCGAAATCTCATTCGAAATAAACACATCAAATTAATTACAAGTTATAATTACTAATTATTATTAATGTAAACAATGTCGAAAATCGATCCGTATCATATCTTTATTACATGGGATAAATTTAATAGAAATATTCTGAAATACCGATTATCCGGGGTAATTGGGGACGCTAGAAACAGAATAATTTCAAAACACGGTTAAACCAATTTATGTTTTATTGCGTTCAAAACATAAAAAGTAGTAATACTTTCATAAGTTTCTTTTTATTTGTTCTATATTCTATCTGTATCTTCTATCTATTATTTAATATTATATTTGTGTCCAGACAAATGGATTAATATTTAAAAATATTTATCCAATTTCAGACGACCTAGACAAGTGCGAATCAAGCGAGGTAACTGTGAACTTTGAATTTAAAGACGGGTTGACCTTGAAAATTTTTTAAGTTTTAACCCCTCAGGCTAGAGCAACATTTTTTAGAACAATAAACTACATAAAACCTAATAATAATCATCACATTTTATAAATGTTTTTTCGATTTTCTAGTCTCTTCTCCCGTAAGGTACCCCAATAACCTAACTAAAAGATTCGCCATCTTGTTTTGATTATTATGAAATAACTTGTTTATAACAAAAAAACTGTGTGGTATATTTATAATTTTTCGATGTACATTTTTTTCTAACAAAACCAAGTAAGTTTTCAAAACTGAAAACTAGAAAATTCGATGACCTTCTAGAGAAAATCGCAAATATTTAGAACAATTCCATACGAAAACAATTCTGATAAGGCGAACAACCAACGCAGGAAGTAACTTCAAATTTAGTAAGTTATAATAATATACCGCTTCCCGTAACGGCAACAATAATACAAAATGATACGATTTTCCATCCAGAGTTATGGAAAGTCACCCTAATTTTGCAAACAAACCGCAACTTTGAGGTATTGCGCACTATCATTCCAGGTCATGAAAGGGTAGTTCAATAAAATTTGTTTTAACCAATTCAGTTTTAAAGTTGTTGGTAAAAGAGCAAATTTTCAGTTGACCCATCGACCCATAAAATAAATATGAAAGCTGGCGACGTGCCAAAAATTGTACTAAACATTTCTACTAGCCAAATTATCTTTTCTCATCAATATTGCTCATGTTAAAACTGAATTGAATTTTAATCAAGTGAATCATCTTCTTGTTCGCCATAAAACTACACTCACACAGAAACATACAGGTTTTTATTACGGAAACGTGAATAAATTGCATTCCAATATGGCTGTTTAAAATAGCACAAACTAAGTCTGGTCAAAAATGTAAAATATTTATTTTATGGCAGATAAAAGTTAGCTCATCGCGCTATTCGTGTAATTTTTTGCGGGACTTGAACCGCAAGTTTTGTTTTAGGATTCCTGGATCAGATTCAAAAATTAAATAGTAATCATAGGGTGACACCACCGCACCGATGGAATTTTATCAATCGAAATGTGATCGCAAAGAACCCTGAAGGAATTGGAGATTTTAATTTTCCATCAGAAAATATAATTCTGAAATCGTTATTGAGATGAAAATTAAGACATGAAATCTTTTTGGCAAACTTCCAATTTATTTCCAACACGTTCAGTCGTCTATCTGTTCAATCATTAATTCTGTTTCGTAATCTCCGCTGCGTGCAGTCGCAATAATTTCTAAGGCATTTAATACGAATGTAATTATGTACTTTTCCGATGAATAGTAAAAAAATAAGAAGGGGGTGATGCAATGTGTCGACTTTCCCCTATCCAAGACGGCGAAAAAATCACCCCTCGAGAAGGTACGAAACTACAGGGTAAATTGATCCTACTGCGCTCAACAATAAAGTTTGAAGTGACGATTTTCCCTCATAGACATAGAAAACTAATCAATAATTTCCACACGTTTTCCCTTGGTTACGTATTTTTGTTTACACGAAATGAACTAATTTTTATACGATTCCTACTTGTCTAAATGCATGTCAAATGCAGCCCCTAACCGCACGTGAAATTTATTTAAATTTTCATAAACTAATAAAACGAGCGAACGACCCTATTAAGTGGCGTTCCTCTACCTTCAACACAGACAGATCAATAACTACTATAATTTGATTTACATCCTGTCGCATTAAGGGGGTCTTCTCGTAAAGGAGTTTTAAAAAATCAATATTTTTTTTATTTCATTTTCTTATATCATAGGGTCTTAAAAATATGTCTTGTAAATATTTTGTTGATACTAATAAAATTGACAAGGTTGTGTAGTTTTAAACTCGCCTACCAGCTTCGTAAATGAAGCAGAACGCTTCGGTCTGAACACTTATTCGGCAAGTGACTAATTTATGAGCAATAAAAAAAAGGACCAAACAATTAAACACTATTTATAATATAAATCCAAATTTATAACTAATAAATTAAGTAAAATTGCACATAACTAACAATAAATTAAAAATTTTCAATATTTTTGCAAAAAAATACTTTAAAAAGCAAAAAATAATTAAACCAAAAAATATTTTTGAAAGAAAGTTTACTGACAAGTTCTATGAAAACAAACTTAAAATTTTTTTTGTGTTACTCGTGATTTTACGTGTTAAGAATCGAATAAATCTATGCAAGACAGAATATCAGAACCTTCAGAACAAGCTAAAATGGCTCTCAGAAAATATAAATTTAAGCAAAAACATTTGTTCAAAGTAAAAAAAGGTCCTTTTTGTAGCCCCGGATTATAAAAGTAAGAATCTTTATATAAATTTGGCATTAATCTTATTAAAATGGTACGAAAATCTTTAAACGAACTTTTCTCAAAACTACATTTTTTAAGCTGGCGGCAGTAATGATTCTTGAACCAGTCGTCCTATCAACTTGATTTTTTTTAGAAAATGTCCAGTAAATATGTCTCTATAGCCCCTACCAGAATCAAATCCAGAAAATTATTACTGCTTTTTTGATGACACATTAAACATGAAAAATTTCATTAAAAAAGCAAAAAAAATTTGTATTGCTGCCGTTTTGTCATTTTTTTAATTTCTTTGTTCATTTTGGTACCGGCGATAGCCACACTTGTGTAGATTAAGAAATTTTTTTGTATTTTGATATCAGATCAGTAGAACAACCAAAATCACTGCCGCCAGCTGGATACATTTTTTTAATGAGACGATCATTATGGTGCTTAAAGTGTTATTATAAATAGTATTTTTGGGTTACAAAAATTTATACAGATTCTTAAAGTATAAGTCTATATATATATATAAATTATGAGAATAAAATATTTAGCCGTTTCTTTGAAAAAAAATTCATAAAAATCACGTAAAAATTCCTTGTCTTCACTAGAAGACCCCCTTAAATTCTAAAGGAAATTTAATTAAACTTCGTGTTTTCATTAAGAGCGTTGTCCAGTGATACCGACTGTCATGTCATTTATATCCAGAATTGTACAAATTAATGTTAAAATAATCACATCTGTCTAGGTAAAACCGAAACAAAACCGAAAAGAGTCCAATTTATTCATTAAACTTAAAATTACGAATTTGGGAATCCCCGAATCCTAGTTTTGAATTAATTCTGCAACGAATCTCCGATTGGTTTTTGAACTTTTGTTTATTCTAATCCGAGGTATCCCAGAATTAAATAGCACAGAAACGCCATCTGTCGACTAAATTTAATTTAAAACGTAAAATCGCAACAATAAAGTTAGAAAAATTCCGCTGAAGTTTATAGAACACACCAGCTGATTGAGGACGATAATTTTGTTATCCTAAGGTGTGGCCTGATAATAAACAGCAACTTCCTTATTATCTTAAGGTAAACAAATTAACGGCACTAATTAACCCGGTAAAATTGCGCCCCTGACGCTATAATTTCTCCTATCTTAGACCGAAGCTAAAAGGGTGATTATAAGAGCAATTGAGTTTTGAATGATGGTTTATGTGTTGTTAGTTGTTCTCCATCTCAACAAACTATTACATTAGAGAATTAAATCCCACATGCTGTGTAGGGCAGTGGTGCGTAACCTTTTCCCTGGCAGGGTCATTTGTTAAATTCATCCAACTTTCCTTTTTATCCATTTTGAAATCTATCTGCAGTAGAAGTAACTGCCTCCACCCCCACATATAATCATGGATTATAAATATAAATAATTTGAATATTGTAATTTACCATTTCATAACTGGTCACATAAAAATAGAAATACTTGAAAATCGCCTTTTAAGTTATAAATTAAATATTAAGAATTAATCATTATTATATTCTCAGTAAATATTGAACTAGGTACAAGAAAAGATGTTCAAATAAGATAATAATTATTCACTAAACAATTAAAAAAGTAGGTATTTATTATTCAAATATTTTTAAGATACCTTCTGTAAATTCTGAATTTATGTATGTGGAAGCTTTATTTGAATTTTATTCAAAAAAGGTTTTAAAATTTATCATTTCTTTGCCAAATTAAAAAAAATAAAAGAATGGATTCACTTACCGGTGCTGTCTAAATCCGTTGTACTGATGTCTCGTTCCTCAGCCATTCTTCGTTCTTTTTCCACTGAAATCAAAGAAATTTTCGTTTAGAAATAAAAGTTACCCTTTTATTAAGAGGGGGACGGACGTAGTGGTTTCCCAATAGGTGGCGCGAAGATAGAAACCAAACATTTTTAATGAAAATCCTATTTACCCCTTTTTCTCTCTCATTGCTAGGGAGTGGACCAACTCCCTGTTTTTTACTTTATTTGGCTACTTCTTTGATGTGGTGGGAGAAGTAAAAAAAGGCGTTTGTCTGTTTTTTATTTTCATGTCAGTTCCCCTCTTAATATGATAATTATTGAAAAATTAACAACAGAACTAATAAAACTAGGTAAGGCGAGAATGATTGTAAGATTCACCCCCAAGGAATTAGTAAATCTTTTAATCTGTAAAAATAATTAAATTTTGAAGTCTGCGGAAAGAGTGAGCAATAGCGCCATCTGTTGATAAACCTCCAAACTACACCAGTTTTCTCCGAAACTAAAATTTGTTCGTTTATGACATTTTCAAAGATTAAATAAAGTTTTAAAGAATATAATGAATTTAAACAGTTCATTTACAATCAGAGCTGTGTGTAATTTAAGGCCAGGAGGTAAAGGACACTGACCATTTCAGAAAATTAAAGAGAACTTTCAGATCACCTGATCTGAAAAATGTAGATAGGTGTAATAAGGCTTAACCTCTGTGCAACGAAAGAAATCACTCTAAGCCCCCTCCCCAATAAAAAAAGTAAGATTTGCTTACATAAAATAAAAACCAAACAACTTCAAATCGTTCTTTAGATTTTACTTCGATCAGAGCTCCCTCTACCATTGCAAGGTAAAGAATTGCACCTTGAGCCTTCAATACCATACCCTACACAATTAATTTACTAACTTACATTGAATAAAGTGAGAGCTGGGTTTCCGTCGATGGTCGCGACTGTGTATCCTATCCATGAACTTCCCTATCCCTCTATCTTTCTTATTCATGGGTCCTGGACAAATATCCTCATACAATTTTACACACAACCTGTGTACGTTGATGTTACACGCTAAAAACAAAAAAAAATGTAATCTCCCTAACTTTCGTCACACAAAATTAAACTTACTGGTGCATTGGTAACCCTGAGGAGAAATTCCGCTGATTATTTGCTGACAGTGCTTGCAAAGTATCCCAATGTAGTAAGGTTGAACCACAAACTGGTGACCTTGCACGGTTAACTGCAAAACAATCAAATCAATTAATCATAAAAAAATTCTGCACGAAAAAAACTTACCTTTCGAGAATACTTTCCAATAAATTTCGGTCTGAAAGTTTCCTTTTTTACAAACGTCGGGCACCTATCCAAACCTCTAGCCGTCGATCTTACTCCAAAAATTCGCGTTATAACCGTCGCTAAAGCTGCAGCCATGAGGTAACGTTTGTGGTCATAAATTTCCTGATCCACCTCTTTCCTACGGTAAAAAAAAAGTACCCATAGTTTAAAAACAAACAAGTCAAACAAAATGGTACTTACAAGTACGGGTCAAGCTTATCCAACAGAAGAGTTTCATACAAATTCATTTCCTTGGTTTTATCCTGGCTAATATCGGCCAAAATTAAATCGTTGGGTCCAAAAATGGTACCCAAACCGGCGGTCCGTTTTTGTTGAAAATCTTCCAATTGTCGAGTGAGCTCCTTGTTAGCCTTAGAACGCGCTTTCCAAAAAATCTTCCGCAAAATTTCTTCCTTATCGAACTCGCGAGTTAAGACGTCGTCGATTTCGCGGGCGATGCTTTCGTCCACGTTACTAAGCCTAAGTGGCGCCTCAGGAACCAAAAACGTCGAATGTATTTCGTATGCCCACTTGCGCATTTCCTTAGCGTTGCCTTCTTTATACAGATCGGTGATCAAGTAAAATAGAAGACTGTTGGGGTCGGAATTCGATAAAATGTAATTCATGAACACAGCTAAGTGAGGTGTATGCTCCCATAAGCGAGATAGAGATTTAAAGGGACCGTGATCTTCCAGTTGACCCTGAAAACGATGGCAAATGTTGCAGTTTTGGATTTAAACTTTAAGTTACGGTCGACTTACAACTTCAGGATCGGATATTTCGTCGTCTTCCATACTGATGATAGGTTGCTGCGCTGATTGGGCAGTTGCTGCGTGAATGGGTGAACCATTTGCTAAAACTCTTGCCAACAGACTGGAACTGGACAAGAGTGACTGATCGAGAGATGAATCCATTGCGTTCTAAACAAATGTATTGTCATATTTCAAACTTACGTGTAATGATTTTCTACAAACCTCATCAAAATGGTCCACGTCGTCTGCGTTAGCGGAATTCCTATTGTGATCTTGGCGTCTTCCAGAGAGCGGACTGGGATACGGAGGCGGCGGAGTACCGGGTGGTGTAGCTGTAGGTTCCCAGCTCTCGGATCTCGTCAAATCGCTCATACTTTCGGAAGCGATTAGGCGTCTGGAAGCTTCGGCAGGAGACACGATACATAAAGATTCCGGACTGGATTTGGTACGATGATGAGTATGGTTTGGAGTCTAAAACGCGAAAGAAGGGATTAAATAGATGCCGAAATCGTAAAGAGGCAAAATCTAAAACCGCTCGGTTCCTAAAGTTAATTTTCGATAAAAACAGAAAAACCACACAACCGCAAGTCTTTTGAATTAAAATAAATTAATAGGAAGGTGCAACTCCTCAACCAAATATAAGAAAAATTTAGAACGTCTCGCGATTTAAAAAATTAACAATTTAAGCGAGAAAAATAAAATAGAATTAGATACGGAAAAACTAAAAATCTACAAAATTGTTACTTACATAGTTATTAAGTAATGGTGTGCAAGTTGCCACAAGTGGATACGACATTTGTTTGTTTATGGAATTAACAGCATCGGGATCGCTAATTCCACTGTTAGAGACTGGATTTCGTGGAGGAAGTGGAGGTGGAGTGGACATGTCGGAATATAAGGAATTATCGACCATAATTTCGGACGTGGGATTTTTCGTACCATCCGACTGTAAATTATTTACATTTGAGTCAACATCAACTCCGTGCTGCGTATTAAAATTAATATCGTCGCCACTTAACACAGAATTAATATCTAAAGGCACTTGGCCATTAACATATACAGGCTTCTTGTTATTTTGACCGTCGATTTGAGGACGATTTCGTTTTGGAAGCGGCGGAGGCACATCGTTATCTAAATTACTTAATCCTTCGTTAGGGGAGGTGGGGGAACGGGAAAAACTTTTTTTTAGCTTTTTGGTTGGTAGCGATTTTGTTGTTAGATTTGGGGGTGGCGTGTTAGGAAGTGGAGGTGGTGGTTTATCTAAATTATCGAATAAATGGGAGATGCGTGGTGTTTGCTGTAAGAGATAGACAGTAAAGCAGTGTTAGTTTTAGTATCGACAGCCATACACAATAAATGGACCCACATTTTTAATAAGAACGCGTTTTATTATTTATAAAATTAGGCGTCCCCTTAAAAAAAATGGGGACCATTTAGTTTCGAAAATTAGAAACATCACCAATTAACATCAAACTTTGATAAAACCAAAGAAGGAGTTGGGATGTGGTCAACGTTTCCTCAGTTTACTAATAAGGTAATTAAATGATTTGGATAAACTTCGCCAGTTAATGACCCTTTCGGTTTTATCAACGTTTGGATCTTTTCAGGCAGCGTTTAATATTACACAGAAATTATGAGCCACAAGCCAACCATCAACCGATTAACCGTTTACCAAAAACAAGAGAATTAAATTCTTTTTTTAAACGATCCTTCAGCTTGCAACTGCCGTCAACAAATTGAAAAGAATGTCGCGTAATTCGTCAAGTTAATTTTAAAAAAAGGTCAAACTAAAAAATTACCTCGTTTTGCGTTCGTACGTGGTTTTGTAGAATCGTGTGCAACTTTTGTAAATTACTTTCGGCCTTTGATAGTTTTTCGTTCTTCTTATCGTTTTGAGAAACCGCAATTTCGCTACGAAGCTGATCGATGTACCGCTGTTCCTTTTCTATCATGAGTCGAATTTGCTGTTCCCGTTCCAATTGCAACTGGTACTGCTTCTCGTGCTGAAAAGTTTTCATGATTATTAGTTGTTAATATTAAAGAAAAAAACAATTATTCGATGCCGTGCAAGGATTACCGATAAATGATCGTTAAAACCTTACATCACTGCTATTACTATCACAAATGACACATTATTTACATATAAATATCTTGTTTGTGGACACAAAGTCTAGGTAACTTAAATAGTATTAATATGAACAAGATGCAATGTAAAATTTTAATCTTTCGAAGTTTCGTCGTTTTAAATTTTGTAGTCAGGTGTGTTCACCAAGCGGACGTTAATCGATAAGGTCCACCCAATTACAAATAATATTAGGTTATAGTATGGAATTTTCTTAAGCTTTACGTAAAATGATTACGTGATCATCTAGCAATTTGAAGAAAAGAAATGTGGTCACCTAGCAACTGGAGGTTAAGAATGGTGAAAGAAAGAGATCATCTAACGACGAAAGAAAACAAAGAAGGTGGGATCAAAAATAATGATGACGTTAACTAATGACATTAGTGACGACGCCTCAGTGCTTAGCATCCATTACCACTCACACTAAGCACTGAGTCAGTGACGCTTTGTACGAAAGGAGAATTTTTGAAGAAGTAAGTCGACACTGTAATCTAGACCAGGGGTCGGCAACCTTTTGGTGTAAAAGGGCCAAATATTTTACGTGAGTGTTAGTGCGGGCCGCACTTCTTGGAAAATCTACTAAAAATGAGCTTTTTTTATACAAATTCACCAAAAAAACGTCATTTCTGGAGAGTCTTGCAGGCCGCACCAAGACGCCTCGCGGGCCGCAGGTTGCCGACCCCTGATCTAGACCATCCAGCAGTGGCGTGGTTCTACATAAAATGTACAGACGGAGGGGGGGTTGGTTTCTCAGACTTTTTGATGAAAATGGTCTACAAAATGTTCTTAATTTTGGGCTAGAATATAATTCTTTAAACTTGGACGTCACACCGTTCTAACCTAACTAATCACGGAGGCTATTTAGGTTAGATAACCATGTGATGACGTAACAACCAAGTTCGAAGATTTATACTATACCTAGTTCGCAATTTAATTACTGATTAATTCAATAAAATATTATATTGTGCCTCCATTTCTTTTACTGTGAATTTTGTACATTAAACCACGACCTGAGTATTTTCTTTATTAGTCATCTTCTTGCTATTGCAATTTTAAAAGTCAATAAACAAATAAAAGAGTTCCATTACACATTCCTATAACTAACAAATATAAACTTTTTTTTAATTAAGACCTACACGTAGAGACCCCGCACATAAGTTATTTGTTTACATGCAAGAGGGGGCCAGAACTAAAGTGGTGTAAGCAAATACACAAAGCAAAGTCAAAAAATTTGACTTACACCACTATAGTTCTGGTTCCCCACATAGTACAAATGTGAGATAAAATTGTTTTTCCATATAATAAAATAAGTAACTTACAGTAACTGGTTGAGGTCCGGTTATCCTCTGGGAAGCATGAGTAGTAAGAGGACGTGCATGCAAACTAGGGGACCCCATGTTTCGAAGGGGTCCCGTTCTCTGTTGTACGGTCAGCACCACTTGCGAAGAAGCTGAAAAAAATTAAAATTTAAAAATTAACAAGCTACCTTTCAGCAACAGGGTATTGTTGTAAATTATTCCATTTTTGATACATTACGACAGGCTTGGACAAATAGTTTTACAAATGGGATTGGCCTTTATTTAAATTAAAACTGTTATTCGCGTATCATATTGCATTCCGAGAAGTACAAAATAACAATTTACAAAAAAAGAACGTGTTATGAAAATTAATGTTATTTATATTTATCTTATCATGCAATGTTTATTATAATTGATTACACATTGTTTTAATTAAGTGCACTGCAAATATTGATTAGTATTTTGGTAACAGAAGGAAAATTTAAGTTCGAAATTATCTCTTCCTTGCGAGTCGGATTCCAATTTTTTCGATAGGAAATGCGTTAGAAAATCGCGTTGCTTATATATTTTTGCAGTCTATTTATACATAGATAGACGTATGCGCCAGCGCGAACGTCATCGCATTCATAATAAAAAAAGCCCACCTGAACATTTACACAATGTACCTAATTAATTTTTTAAAATTGATTAAACACTTCAACATGTAATAAAATTGGAAGATGCGCTGCTGCTGTTTTGTTTGTTATTCTAATTTTACTTTTAACTTGCATTACTCACTATTGGTCTTATAATAATTTATCAGGTCTAGGACATAAGAAACGTTCCACAAATAAGAGGTGACACCAAATACTTTTCTTAAAATAATTAAGTCCAGCTTTGAGTGATTGTTACGATTTTGGGGTAATCTTCGTAAATTGAAACTACGCTACAGAACAAACTGCTTAGTCTTTCCCCACTGGACTAATTAAAGCAACTAACAGGGACGGACTAGCTATGTGGAGATGTTCTGCATAAAATCAGAATAATTTTTGTGCATAATTTGTTTTACTCTAACAGAACTTACAGCTTAAAGTGGAATTCAAACCATTACACAAACAATTTGAGAGTTACATTAACTAATACATTCTGATTGTGTCAAGTTCGTATCCCAGATAGAAATGTATACCTTGGAACAGCATTTAAAATCCATCAAAACTTAAACATAGTCTAATTGCGGCCTACACGCCGCACAGTTTCCATTTTTTAGAGAAAGCCTAATCCCATCGCCGCTCCCTAGCTACGCCCCTGATAATTAAATATAACAATAAATCATTTCTATCGTGGTTAATTATAATTAAAAAAAAAAGTCTCATAGATCTGAAGTGATACTGTGATGCAATTGCAAAGCCTCAGGCAGAGTTAAATATGGCAGCCTTGTAGAGAAAATCATAATAAGAAAGGGGTCGAAAATGATGCTTAAGGGGGACGGGGTTAGTTAAATGTTATGTCGGTATCAAAATCCCACTGTTGGGATATGTAAGAAAATCGTGATTATATTTCTTTTTCTTCTCGATTTATCATAGTAAAAAACGTCACTTCCTATTTCTGGCGATTGATCATAGCAAAATAAAAAGAAGTAAATTCCTATTCCTTTGATTATAGAGAAATGAAAGGCACGATACAATTTTTTGTACGTCAGTAGTGAACATGTAACAGATAAATTTCAAAATCGAGATTGCTGCAATTGCAAGAAGATTGGAGAATTAAAATTATAAAAGAACGAGGTAGAGAAGTGCGAGACCGTAGGCCGAGTTATATTATGTCTTATAAAAAGTGCGAGGCCGGAGCAGGAGAAGCTGGCGTCAAAAAACTATGCATTTAATTTTTTTTGCGCAAGTCCACCAACAAAATGGCCACCATTTGCGTTGTTGTCATTCGTAGATCAAAATATTTGAATAATTAAAATACTGTTAACGGTGCCCATTATTACCCAACTACCAAATAAATTTTTATGGGCCACCCCAAAATCAGCCATTGTCAAAATTTCATTCAGTTCATTAGCAAAGAGAGCGTCAATTATTACGTAAACACAATTTTTGACCCCCCTCTCACATTATGTAAAGATTATTTAAGAAAAAAAGTAATTTTAGCCCCCCCCCCAATGGCGTACCAATTTAACTCTGTTCTGAATTGTAAACTTCTTCCCTCTTAACCCCATTTTTTTTGGAATTATGCTTTTTTAACCCCCTAGCATAAATCTTATATAGTCTACCAAGTACACAACTATCAATCTGTTCGTAACGCACCTCTATTTGGTTAATATGAACCGTAAACCAAACTGTCACGTGATTCCAAGTGCCTACGTCCACGAGAATAACCCCAAGATCCGTGACGCATTCAGTTCATTAACAATTTAAATATTACAGTCCCAGTGCGGCCTTAAGGCCGCACAGCCTGGGAAATCTAGTGATTTCACATCGATTTATGTAGTCTACCAAGCACCCAACTATCAATCTGTTCGTAATGTAATTATTTGGTTGCAGACAGAATAATGTGATCGTGATTTCAAGGGCCTACATCCACGGTCGGTAGTATAAATTAAAATTCAGCCAATAGCAAGCATTTCCTTAGTCCTTAGTTTCGTATCAGTGGCGGGCTCGACAACTGTTCACGTCTATGCAGACTTTTGTTTAAAAAAAATTAGTTGTATTTGAAATAATTATTATTTGATATTATTTTCAAGCTCCGCAAAATCCAACGCCGTCACTGGTTCAAATCCAGATATTATCATCTCGCTGAAAAGCTTTCCAGAAATAAGCTCTCGAGCTATCTGAGAGTCTATTTTTGCTTAGAATCCTTAAAATTTGGATCTTAAAAAAGTCACTTCATCGTAAAACTTTCACGCTTTGATGTTTGATCTCAAAGTTTAAAAAAATTGACTGCAGTACTTATGATTTATGAAAATCCAACAATCTCTTCTTTCTATTTATAAGAAATTTTGAAGTCTGGAATTAGGAACACGGGAATAAAATTGACGTTGGGGTCTTAATAGCCCCCAAGTTTCCAAAAATCGTCCAAGGCGCTGGTTACATTTAACTTCCGTATCGACATATCAGTGCCAGTCCGCCCCTGCAACTTGGTGTAATAAATGTGTGAAGACAACCTTCAATTACACGTAGGGTGTATTCAACCTCGTAAATGTAATTCCCGATAGGAATCTCGAAGGGGAAAAGGAAACAGAACAAAAGCAACACAACTGTTGGAAAATTAAGCATCTGCAAAATTTAGGGGTAGAAAAATTGCCGAAAAAGTTGTTGCTTTTAATTATTGACCCAAATTTTGTTGGTTGTAAAATTGGAAACCTGATATGGGAAGGTTGAAAAATCGATTGTCTATAAATAAAAGTAGAAAATTGATTTGAGAATTATTTGTTAAGCGATACAAATTTGTTGGTGTCCGGTAGTTTATTGTGTGGTGTGCTTTATGGATCGGTGTGGTAATAAACATTAAATCAGTAGGAATTACAGTGCATTAATTAGGGCAAACCTAAAAATATCTTAGGTCAATATAATTCATTAACGAAACAGACAAACCAAAGTACAAATGCTATGTCAATAAATAAAAAATCTACTACACCCAAACAACTTCCTTAATTTTTTTCTTTCCATCACACCAACGCAATTTTTTTTTCATGGTAGGTACAAAAATTTACGGTCGTTTTATGGCTTCTCGCAGAAGGAAAAAAACAGGCTCTAGCGATTTTCGATTTGTTTACATTTTTTAGATAATTTAACAAGCCTGATCTGTTTTCAAAACTATGCTGCCTGCCAAATATATCAGAATATGAAATACGTTTCTATTTTAACCATTTCGACATTGACACATAACTATTTTGTTAACCAAGTTTATTTCGGCTAAAAAATTTTTTGAAAATGACTCAAAATCTGCAGCCTCCACAAATCCAAACTAAGGTGTATTAACAAAATCTCGCGTGACGGTTTTACTTACAAACAAGAGAAAAACAACCCCTTTACTGGCTCCTGCGATGGTCCTCGAAAAAAAATGAACAAACGAACGTCGCACAACAATTAACACTTATCAATTAGCACTTCTGATAAACACACAAACGCACAAAATAAAACACGAAATATCGCACCTTTAAATTTGGATCGTAGTGAGCTTTGATTTTCTTTTGAACTGATCGCCACAAAAACATCTGTCGCAGGACGACAAAATCCGAATCGAAATCGGGAAAAATCGTTTATTATAGTGTACTTCGATTGACTAGTCGCAAAAAACAAAAACAAAGTGTGATTACCAAATTTTTTGATTTCGAAGTGATTGGAAAGACAAAGGGTGAAAATGGAAAAAAGGGCTAAAAGTACAAAATTTGTTAGTTAGGAACTGATAGAGGAATTTAAACTTGGAAAAATGTAAAGAAGAATAATAAAAAGAGACGCTTGATTTATATTCGGAGTGCTTGAAAGGGACGACGCACCCTTCTGCAACCCTACGAACCTAGGGAAGTACTCAGACGCAACAACAAAAACGATGTTGATTAAAGTCAACAATGGTTCGGAATATACTTGCAAAATACAAATAATTGCGGTTTTCCCTGAATCGTTCCAATTATTCATATGGCAACCCCCGATTCCCCTAAGATAAATAAATAAAAAACACACGGTCGATTGTAATGTGACCCCTTAAATAAATATCGACGCGATATCGGTGATGGAAAATAGTTGATTTATTGTGTAATCCAAGCCTTCGCACACAAATGGATCAGATTGTCATGATTTATGGACCCAAATTTGGATAAGAAAAAATAATCCAACTTACATTTGATCAAGTCCACGACTTCGGTATGCATCGACTGCGTCACGTTAACTCCATTAACCTAAAAAAAAAAGAAAAAATTCTTTAACACCCCAAGAAAATTGATAAGACGTAGTCAAGTTACCTTTATAATTTTGTCACCCGCATGCAAGCCGGCCTTCTCCGCAGCCCCTCCGTCCTTAACGCTTTGAACATAAACTGGATTATCTCCTGAAACTTTCATTCCATATCCCGTCTCATCCTTATTAATGATAATTTTGAGAAATTGCGAATGTGCGTGCGTTGGCGAATCCATAAGTGAGACTGGGCGGCCCATCACCCCGACCATGTTTCCCGATGTTATTGGAATGGTCATCGGAGATGGCCGCCTCACAGAACCATTTAAATTAGAACATTGTCTGAAACAAAACAAAATCGTTAGGACCCAAAAATAAAGAAAATTCCGAGTTCTAGTTTAATAAAAACCCACGTGTGATAAAATTAAAATGGTGATTAAGATTGGATTCAGAAGAAAAAAATTATTGTTTAATACTCCATTATTGTCGATGATGCAATGCGTGCAGGTAATAAGAAAATGTTAAACAAAAATTCGTAATTTATCTCCGACGAAGTGACCACACAAAACTTTACGATCCGTTTTATGATCCAATTCTTTTAACCTGTTTTATGATCGTGTGCTCGGATGAATGGAATATGGAACACACACACACAGCATACGAAGAACAGACAAATTTAAAATAATAAAAATAGAAGTAATTAACGCAGTTTGTTCATCATCAACATCGTTTTTTTTTATGAAATAAAAATTGAACTTTAATCGAACGAAGGAGTAAATGTCAAACGAATTTTTAATTCAAGGCTGGTAAGCATATCTAAATGTTTAGATTCCTAAATTATTTACTGTTTATATGACGTTATGTAAATATGATGTCATTTATTAGGTAAACACGTTTAGTACACAAGTGTAAATAGACTTGGCCTAAAAATTAGAAAATCCGATCAAATTAACATAATTGAAACTGTTACTCGAAAATAGACATTTTGGTCGTCAGAGAAGTTTTCCAGAGGCGAGTTAAAAGGGACATTTTATTAGGTAAGGTAGGTAGTTTCCAGAAAAAGCCGAAGACGAATCAATTAGCACCCCTCCCTTTCAAGTTGTAGCACTTTGTCGATGACACGACGCCAAACTTAATTAATCCATCCAGATTGTAATGGATCGGATGAAAAATAAAAGTAGGTATAAAATTGGAAAACAATTTTGTAGCTGGAACCAATCAATTTCCAGATGGGTGAAACGATAATCTGTTATGTTTTGCAATAACTATTGTTTATTTTGCTTTTACTATTTTATTACTTACACACAAATTAATTATAGGTAGACTGACAGATTTACGTTATTAATTCTGGCTTTTATGCTGAGTGTCCACTTTTACTTTTATCTACTTTAAATAAATTTGCAAGTTTAAATTTAGAAATTTTGTGATTTGTTTACCTATGGCAAAAAGAAATTATTGATGCAGATTTGAGAAAAATTAGACTAAAAGTATTTAACAAATTCTTAGTTGGTGGGAGGAAAACCCAAAGGTCCAATCGGGAGTTTCTTATGGAAGTTTCCTCTTTCTAATTATTTAATTTAAAAAAACGGGACATTTACGCCCTAGGGCGGGAAAATTAAGCTAAACTTAGGAACTGGAGGAAATGCAAAAAACCATCCTTAGAAACGAGAGGAAGGTAAAATAGTCTTCAAGAATAGATCAATAAAAAAATTCTGTAAATTTGATGTGTATCTGTTCGTAACGCACTCTGCATAAAAATTTATGTATGATCGCATTTCTCTCTAGAAGATGCCAAAGAACGAATGAAACAGTTAATTAAAGACTTATAGATTGTTGTAAGTGGAAGCCCGTAACCTCGCTGACGCTCGTCTAGCAAACATTACATTCGTTGCACAAAATGAAGCATTTCCTAACTTGTTACATTAATAGCAATCATTGCATGAAAACGACTGCAGTGTGAAATTAAAAATTTAAATAATCACTGTATTGTAAGAGGGTACAACCGAGTTTATGACCATGGAAAAAGCTAAAGATTGGCAAATTAAAAAATCGCCTGCGGCATTTTTTAATTAACTGATGGTAAACTTAGTAATATTACAGAAAGGCGTTTGTCCTTGTCCATTACTCCTGCTTCCAGAAAATCTTTTTCCCCAAGAAGCTTACAATTTTGCAAACCTTTTGTTCAAAACAAGGTAAACTGAGATCACAATACTTTCCAATAATTAAAATTCATTTTCCACATTTCCATTAAATTTTAGTCGACCGATGATAAAAACATACGTCACGCTGAAGAACAAAAAAAATAAAACCATGCCCGAAGGTTATGCTTTAATTACACCTTTGTCTTGCTCTTTGTAGAAAAAACAAACAGAAAAAAACTAACAACACCAAAAGTGTAGTCGTGTAAGACGAGTACCATAATTTCTAATTAACTGCACACAAATTGCTTACTCTTTCATTACAATTAAATTAAATTAGTTAGTTATATTTTTCGAGTACATTAAATTAACCTCATTTAAATGACTTGCTCATTTCCTTCATTTGCAATATGTTGTAATCTAAACTAACTAATTCTAATTTCTGTTGAATTAAACAAACGCGAAACAAGAGTTAACTTGTAATAACAACATAACTGCTGGTTATTTTGTTCATACCTGCCGCATAAACGAATGCACTTTTACCGAGTTATGCATATCATGAATATCTAATAATCATTTTGCATACTACAAATGCCAAAGATACAAATTCGAAAGTAGTTAAGGTATGCGCGTTTAATGATAAAAACTTCTTCAATATGAAAATTTATACAAATGGATTGCCATGTTTACTACTCACAAAATCTAATCGTTTAAAAATTGGACTTGACCCCGCTCTTTAAGTTATAAACATTCCTATCCATTCATAATTTGTTTTCTTTTCAGGTCAAAACAAAAGCCAAAGGGTTAAACAACAGTTGGATAAACAAACGAGTGTTTCCCTGTCATGGGCATCAATAGGTTTTCATGAGTAACCATGGTTATTCTAGAATAACTCAAAAACGGTGAAAGATTTCGAAAATGTTTAAAAGCCAAAAGTGTTCCTCGTAAAAGGACAAAAATATTTTTTATTTTAATTTTTTTGATATCTTTCATCGTTTTCGAGTTATTGGAAAAAAACTGACCATCGCGCCCGTGCAAGGTGTCGACTCGCCCAAGTTTTTCGCAAATAACTCAATAACGGTGAATCGTATCAAAAATGTTCATAAGGTCAAAAGTGTTCCTCTTACAAGGACAAAAATATTTTTTGTTTCAAATTTTTTTGATATCTTTCATCGTTTTCGAGTTATTGGAAAAAAACTGACAACCGCACCAGTGCAAATTACTAGATTGGCCGGTCTATTGCACTAGGACTATTTTTAAGTTGGTAATAAACAGAATGTGCGACGGACAGATAGACTTTTTAGGATCGGCTGCGAACGCGACCGGTACCGGGTTCAAATCCGGAGGGGGGGGGGTAAAACTTTCTTATGACTAGTCTCCGTGCTTCGGAAGACACGTTAAGCCGTTGGCCCTTCTTCTTCTTAAGGTGCCGTCACCTATCGGAGGTTGGCGAGCATTTGAAATGCTACATCTTGGGAGATTACTCAAGGTGGTTTGCCATTGCCTTCCGAGAGGTCATAATAGAGAGGATCGAATCTAAGGCTTCTAGCCTAGTCCGGTCCTTAGCCCGTTCACTTAGCTCACCTCTCAATGTGGTCCATTGCCATCATTAACATAAAAGCCATAGTACAGGCACACCCGAAGGCCAGCCCAGCAAGCTACCTAATGGATGTAAAACATTTATATGCTCATAGCTCTAACACTGTCAAAGAAACGACGTAGATGGTAAGTTAAAAAAGAAGAATATTAGAAGTGCGAAGGCCGTAAGCCAAGCTATGTTTTGTGAACTAAAGAGTAAAAGTGCGCACGCTTACCAACAAAATGGCCACCCTTAATTTGTCTTCATTGGCAGACCAAAATGGTTTGCTAAGGATTTGAATAATAAAATTAAAACGTAATTCTTCCGACGTTCCCCCCTCCTTTAGCATAGCTGGTTACAATATTCGCCCCCCCCCCCCCGCAAGAACGTCCGATGATCACAAATAAAAAAACCCTGTTTTTATTTATTCCCATTATTGCTCTAAAATCGAACAAAAAGAAATTTAACTCTGTAAGTTCGAGAAGAAAAATTCTAGCATAGCTTTCCTACGATTCCCAGCAATCGATTTTGATGTGGATGTCACATTTGGCTGACATGGTCAACTCCTTTCTTATTGTGACTAGCTCTGTGAAGCCACCATATTTGACTCGGCCTGCAGCTTCACAATTTAACGAGACCCAATTGCGTCACTACATCACTGTAAGATCCATGGACGTATATCTATAGGAAGTGCGAAGGCCGCAGGCCGAGCTATGTTTGGTCATGATGGAGGGCGGTCTCAGAAAACTAGATAAACAAAGTGATAGTTTTTAAAATGTAAAAATGGCCGCCACTAATACTGTTATTCCTTAGTTTTCCAAACCTGACTTCACCTACTCGAGTAACATAGCTCGGCCTACGGCCTTCGCACTCTTTATGTCACAGTGAGAACTCTTTGCTCATTAATGTTTTCTTGCCCGCAGCTGGGAGCAAAATTATACTGCTTCAATGATTTTTATTGTTTTGTATCTACAATTATGTATCTTGAAAAGCGCGAGGCCGAAGGCCGAGTTATGTTAAACGATATAGCAAGTGCGAAGGCCGTAGGCCGAGCTATGTTAAGAGAAGAGCAGAAGTGTATGGCCGAACTATGTTTATGATAAAGGAAGGTTGGTCTCATAACAGTGGTCGTTTTTCACTGCCCACGTTTACCAAAAGAAGGCAATATTTGCTTTGTTTTCATTGATAGACCAAAATAGTTGGCCAAGAGATTATGCATAAAGGACGTCTATAATTTTTTCAGACTTTTTGACCCTCCTATTTGCCACAATTAGTTATAATCTTCGCCCCCCCCTCCACACACAATAACGTCCGATGGTCACAAATCAAAGACCCCCCCTAATTTCTTTAAAATCGAACAAAAATAATTGACCTTTTTTTACTATGATCATTCGTCAAAACTAGGAAATGACCTTCTACTTACGACGATTCTTGGTCCATCTTGTCTTGAGAAAAAACGAAAGTGTCCCCCTAGCCCCCCTCAATTTTACTTGTAGCCTCACAAGCATAATCATTCGTAGACTAGAAGGCTTCACGAATAGAATGGAGAATGCATAGGACAAATCGACGAGGGTTGTGAAGGGACGATCCAGGACAACGAAGAAGTCTGTAACGTTTGGGTCACAGTAAGTATTATTTCGTTCATTTATCACCAAACTAGAGATAGTTCTAGAGCGACCTTTAGGACGCACAACCTGGTCAATCTATTTTTTAATAAAAGCGAACCAGAACGCATTGGAAGACTCAGATCATAGCCAAGCACCGAAAGGCTCAGAAATGTAGTATGGAAAAAGTAAGACACTTGATCCCTTTTTCATTTTTTAGCTTAATAATCTCAAAAAACGTCAAAAGATCAAGTCTCCCTTTTATTAGACATTTGGTCTTCAGCGGTGGGAGACTTGATTTCACTTGAAATCAAGAATGAGAATGGCAAAAGGATTAAAATTAATTAAGGGGCCAAATTAAAGCAAAAGATCAAGTATCCCACCTTTCCCTATGGATTCCACTTTAACCTGCAAGTTCTACCGTTCAGTCAAACAATAATAAATCAGGAGAAATTTCAGAAGGTGACCTCACTGAAATGACAAAATCGGACCAGAGAAAAACCATAAATGTTCACAAATTCTTGTAACTAATTCGAAATTTCTGTGGTTTCCATGACTGACGAGTCAGATAACAAAACTATGATTGTGAAAGAACGTAAAAACAGGAAAATGGGATAATAAACAATTGAGCAATTCGAAAATCGTGAAGATTTCTTTTGCACTTAAAATTCTACTCGCTTAACCTGGTACAAGTGGATTCATGCCAAAAAACCTTGTTGGAATTCTTAAAGAGGCAAAATATGAGTCACCTAAACCAAAGATGTGTTAACAGGTCGTTGGCCTAAAAAAATAAGATGCAGAAAATAGTTTCAAGGGTACATACGAAGAAGACCAACTTCCAAAAAGTCAAAAAACAGAAAAAAAAGTCAACACTTCGGGTGACTGGAAAACCTGGTCTTGTGACCCCTCTTATTCAAAGAGGATATTTGTTTTAGAGAAAAAAAGTTTTTGAATGGCACAATTGTGCACACAGGACCCGACAAGTGTAAACAAGTATTTTAACAATGGGGGCACTTTAAAGGCAGGTGTAAAATTTTTATAACTTCCTCGTGACGATTGCGATCAAAAAAGTTAACTGTTTGTTATTTAACAGGATTTTTTGATTATGGTAGGTATCGATTTAAGAATCGTGAAGAGTGCTGGTTAAGCATAATTAAATGCCACATAACCAACCCACGTTTAAAATATTTCATGAATGGCACCACAAAAGTGACCCATATTTAAGATTTTATGAAATTTTAATTATTACCCGATTCTTGTGACTTGGCCGAGCGAAAAGAATAATGGAAAATGTGGAAGTATGGGAGGCCATAAATTTCAAACAATACAACAAATCCGTGTATTATGAGAACAGACAAACCGGTTACGTCAATGCATACTCCTTCTTGGTTAAATAGAAAAAGAAAAACAAACGTGACATAAGTTACTTGATCATTTTTTTTCGAAATCACAAAAAGGGGCGATTAATTATTATTTACAAAATAATGCAACTTACTTTTCTTTATGAGCGGGCGACGTGTTATTCATTATATCCAATAGCATCCAATAAAAATGTATACAAAAATAATAAACGAGATGTGTCCATGAAAACACACATTTCGTAAATTTTGTTACACCTCACCCCGCACTAAAATTATCACAAAAACAACTCCGACATTACGAATTAAAATTGCACCATGGTTTACAAAAATTTAAAAAATTACACTACGTTTAAGGCACTAATTTATCCAATTATTTACTCCGATCACAACATAATCAACCAACAAGTGTCAGCCATTTTGGAAACTGAGTTGTGCGCATTTCTATTAAAGCTCTTGTGCGCACCGTATCAATTTAAGTCGAATTAATAATATTTTTTTCCCATTTTATTTCAATTTTTTGGTTACGCAAGGGCCCGCTCCAATCGAATGTTTTGGAAAAAAAGAAAAAGAAATAATTTCCTTCGTCCATTGAAAATCGAGTGGCGCCAAGTTTTGAAATTTAAATAATCGGCCGTCAAATTAAACTTCAAAAGTAGAGCGTAAAAAATTAGTTGTTAATCAAAAAAAAGTTGTGGGGGGGTTTTAAATACTAACAAATTACCTATTCAAATTTTAATGATTTTGATTCTTGCGCCATCTAGCGGTTTTCATTGCAACTCGATGCAATCCAAATTAATTAAATAATGTAAGATTAACGAATTTAAGTTATCACTTACATTATTTTTGTTGGGGGACGTTGGCCTGCGCCAGACTCAAGTTGTTTATCTGCAAATAAAACAAAAATAGAACAAAAAACGTTTTACTTATTAGTTGCGCGACTATAAATAAGTTATATTTTGGAGAGCCTCCCCAAAATTAGGATGTTTTGCACCTTCGGCAGCAAGGGCCTGACTAATCTTTTGCAAGGTTCCTAAGAAAAAGTGTTTTGTCGCCCCTTCATTCACTAGCTCCAGTGATGAATGAATGTTATTGGTCTATAGGGCTCTTGGTGTGTACTCCGCACCACCAGACCTCCAGGTTACACAAAGGTACTCTGCTGGAAAGGGCTGTAAACCCCCACTATGTTGGCGTACATGTAAAATACGAAGCAATAGTTTTGAAACCGGGCGGGTCTGGGGTACCCCCCAAACAAATCCGTAGCCAAGTTTTTCTCTCGAGGAGGCATTCATGATTTTTAAATTCTTTACTAAGCCATTCGTAAATATAAATACTAGAAAATAACAGACCTCCGGATTCCCAACCTGGAGGGTACTCCGTACCTCCCAGACCCCCCAGATGTGCATCAATTTTTTTTTAATTTTACAGAACGCACCCTGCTGAAAGCGACTGCATCGCCCCCTAGCACTCGAAATTAACTACTTCTGTGGATGTACTACATCATCATGAGTCAGTGGATGCAGGGACGTGCCCATGGGGGGGAGCTTCCCCCCAATGTTGTAGAAAGTTGGCAAAAAGTTGACAAAAATACCCAAAAGTTGGTCAACTTGGCATTTTTTTATGTTTAAATTTACAAAAAGTTGCAAAACTTACAAAAAGTTGGCAATTTTGAATTAATTTAGTTGGAAAATTTGCAAATTTAAAATTTCTCCCCCCCCTGAAAAAAGTTGGTTAGGCACGTCCCTGAGTGGATGTAAAACCGATGAATTTGGAGATATTAAGAAGTAAAGTTCCGTTCGGTCGAGCCCATTTGTGTATTTGAGAGATGTCAATTCGAAGAGTTCATAAGTTCAAAAGTAAATTAAATCACGACGGCAATGGCATATTCTCCTTCCACATTTAATGCGCAGATATTTGTCCTTGAAGATCCAACTAACTTTGCGTTTATTCTACCATCCATCCAGGCCCGGAAGAGGGGGAATTTTAAGGATTGTAACTTAGCCGTAATTAATTTTATCACTTCCGCATTTTCTTGCAAAGAGCATTTTTAAACCTTCATATTTTAGAGTACACTAAAATCATTTTAGGGAGGGCCAAACCTCCTAACCCCCGTAAATAAACCTTAATTTATTTCCGTTGCTAGGGTGTGGTGTGTACCCTCCAGTAGCTAGAATTTAATTTCGGGGGGGGGGGGGAGCACTTGTAAAAATTTAAATTTTTGGTGGTTCCCCTTCCGAGAATTTTTATTATTATAAACAAATTTTCCTTTACTTTCAAAAAAAAATTTTGTTTTCTGAACATTTCGAGGGGGGGTAAGTGCCCCCAGCTACCCTCCCCCTTGGCTACGGGTAATTTCTAAAATTTTCTTATTATCTGTCACATTCAGTTTTATTGAATTTTTCAAGCTGAAATGGTTTGAAATTCCAATAACCTAAGGGGTAGTTATAAATACTATTTTGAAAAAAAATTCTTAATCTTTGTAATTATACTTAAATTAAACCTACAAATACAAAAACCGACAGTAAAAAATTCTAATCACTTTTAAGGGTAGCTTTTTAGGGAAAATAATAGTAAATTTTGATTTTGGTAATTATTTTAAAAATCTTTCTGAAAAAAATTTTTAAAATTTTGTAAATACCTTAAAATTGAATTGCAAATTCACAAAAAAGTATTTTAATTACTATGGGGTAATTTTTAGGGGATAAAAAGTTAATTTTGTTTGGTAATAATTTTGAACATTTTTTTGAAAAAGAATTGTGAAACTTTATAATTAGACTAAAAGTAAACTCATAAATACAGAAAAAATAATAAAAAAATTTGAACCATTAAGGGGTAGGTTTTAAGGGAAACAATAGAAAATTTTGTTTGTTTGTTTGTTATTCTGAAAAAAAATCTGAAACTTTGTACATATACAAAAATAGAACTGCAAATACAGGAAAAAATTATGAAAAAATTCTAATCATTAAAGTGGAGTTTTTAGGGGAAGTAAAAGTAAAATTTGTTTGGTAATTATTCTGGTAAAAATTTTGAATTTTTGTAATTTTACCAAATTTGAACTGCAAAATATGCAGAAAATAGTAAATAGAGGCAATAAAATTATGGGCGTCCATGGGGGGGGGGGGCAAAAGGAACATCTGCCCCCCCTGGCTCTTGGCTGCTTAAATTTTTTTTAGAAATTTAATCTCACCAGCCAAAGTTTTTAAAATTTTCTAAAACTTTCGGTTTTAAATGATTAAAATTCTTTTATAATAAAATATTTATTTATTTTGCCCCCCCCCTGAAAATGATCTTATGGACGCCCACGAATAAAATTAAATATTTCAGAATGAAGGTGCAAATAAAAATAAGTTTAATTCAACATTAATGTTATTTATATCCTAAAAATGTCACATTAGAGCAAGTTGGACCACACAGTGCAGTACGGCAACATCGTTGGGAAAATAAACAATCCGAAGAGTTTGTACATCTTATCAATCGCTGGCAGGCCAATCGAGTCTCTGGACTTGCTTCAGAAGGACAACCATTGGGATTAATAACTAAAAAATCACGTTTTAAAAATTTTTCAAAATGCTGACTGCCCCTCACTCACAATCACAACAACTGTTATGATATTGACAACAATACTCGTTAACCGTGTCTCCACAAATCCTACAAATCGACTGAATACTATCCTGGGCAAGATGGCAGGAAAAAACAAAACTCAATAAAATCCAAATTCCAAAATAATTTCCCATCATTGAAAAAACCTTTATTAGCAAAAATATTACAATACCGAATGCACAAATCGTACTAACTAAAAAAACCCATCCAAATTTGACCATCCACTTAATTGCAACAAAATTAAAATTCACTCCGCACTTTAACCTTAACAAAATTGTCCTAGAAATTTGAAAAACCACTCACGCACCACAACAAACAAACGAATAAAAGACACGAACGTGTCGACGTGCCGGCACCGTTTTCCACTTTAATAAACGGATAAAAGAAATCGTAAGGCAAACTAACGCTAAATTTGGGAGGGTCGACAAATTTCCGCACCTTCTCCCTCGTCATATCGTAAAACACCACCTCCCCCCTAATCCCAATTTCAAAATTCACCTTTTTTTCGGTCGCCACAAATTTCACCCTATCTTCCGTTCCAAACGTAAAAGTAACTCCCAAAATCTTCTCCTGGCTGTTCAAATTTTTATAATGGACTCGCGAATGAAACACCGCGATTTTCAACGTGGTTGTCAAATTTCCACACTGAAGAGTTCGATTTTGATCAGTCCAGTTACCAAAAGTGGCGTTTAAGATCTCCATTGGAGTTCTGGACGGTAAAATTGGAACCCAATCGTTGGAAACCGAAACGTTCGCGTTACCGAAAGCCCCGACGACGCGATTCACGTCGCTGTAGTTACTGGTCAAGATTGGCCAAAATTGGAAAATTGCTTTTTGGATGGAGGCGCAAGTTTGGTTGCGATTACCGATTTCGATTTCGTCCGAAAGTTTACACTTTGTAATCAAGTTGTATCCAAATTCTACGGGGACGTAATTATGATCGTCCAGCACGCAAGCGCCCATTTTACTCGAGGGTAGAAGCATAAAATTATCCGAAAATCGTTCGGAATTCCGGTTGATTTTTTTAGTTACGGTGACGGTTTGATTTCCGTTGGTTGTATTGGTGACGTTGAAGAAATGAAGTAAACTTCCAATGAGCAAAGGTTTTCCGACCAAGTAACCCGGATTTCCGCTTAAAGTTAGTGAATTGTTTAAAGTTGAGTTTGTCCAAAGGTAGCTGACTTCAAATTCTTGAACAAGATGGAAGGTTTCTGCGATGCTGATATTCTTCACCACGAGATATAATTCGGCCTTTGTTATTCCTTTAGTTCCGTTGTGATAGAGAAGGAATTTAGCACTTTGGGTTGCAAATGTACAGGAGGAACACACGAGGTCGGTTTTCTCGGAATATTTGGTGCAGTTCTGGAAGTTTTCTTTGCAGATTTTTGTTTCAATCGGCAAGCACACGTTTTTTGGGCAATCCTGCCGCAAAATAAAAACGTTATTCAAAAGAGAAAGCGTGAGAGTGGTGCAAAAAAAATTAAAGAAAAAAGAGTGTAAGCAAATGGAAAAAATACATTAACAAGCAATCTGATGAAGCAATTGATGAGATGAGTTGATTTGCAATTTGTGTACCCATCTAAGTGCAAAACCTTACCGGTGTCTTCTAATCCGACGAGAAAGAAAATTTCCAGGTCTTTTTGTTTTCATATGGCAATATATTAAATTTAGCCCTTCAAAGGTCAATTTTAATCCTACATTTTAAGGTTGGACTTGCAGCCTTAGTTTAGGCAAATCTAGCTCTGGCAAAAACAGTGGCAGCTTGCCTTAAAGTACGCAAGGGCACCCCCCAAACCAAAAACAAACAAAGCAAGGAAATCTTCATAATATATTAATTTGTTATTTTGTTTTTGATTATTATGAAATAACTTTGTAATTAAATTTATAAATTCACGAGCTGCATCCTTTTAGGCTTACAGTTAGGATATTTTTCTGGTTATCCTCCCAACATTTGGGGCAAGCATAATTCAACAAGAAAGTATCGTAAAAGAGAAAAAGCAAGCAAAGTAGTGCAAAAAAATCGAATTAAAAATCAAGTGCCCTACCTGAAATTTTCCCTCGTATTTAGAAACGTTGAAATCCATCGGCGAATTCAACACCAAAGCGTCCAAATAACGTCTTGGATTTAAATCACCATTCGCCTGAGTCTGGATGCATTTGGTCTTGAAATTTTGCAAAAAGTTGACGTTCTTCTTTATCAAGCAAGCGTTAGTTACAAAACTATCCGGTAGAGCTGTAAATCAAGGTATTAGTTGGAACAAGCGACCAATAGACACCAAAGGTTTCTTACTGAGTAATTCTGTTCTATTGCTTCTCACAATCCAAATATTGGAACCAAAGGTGTAAAATTCGTTGGTTTGGACAAAAATTGGAACGGGTAAGCTTTCATCCAAATTTGGCCAAGAAAATTTTCCTCTTTTTTGAAGTTCAGCTTCCTCTAATGTCGCAATTGGCTAAAATAATCAATAATTCATTATTGAAAGTGTGGCCTTTTGAAAGTGTAGTCTAGAAGGGAGAAAACAAATAAAGGGAGGGTCTTTAATTTGTGACAATAATAATATAAAATTTACTAGTACTAACGCCATCTTTGTTTCAACAGACACAATTCGGTCAGTTACGATAGGGGTCTTTGATTTGTGACCTTCAAACGTTCCAAGGCGCGGGGAGGGGGAGAAACTTCTTTCCAAAAAACTTTGGTGTTACGTCATTGCACACCACCGCCATTGGTTATGCAACCAAAACAACTTTTGTTATCGGCTGGGTTATTATAACGTAACAACAAAGTTTCCTGACAAAGGCTAAATTTACCTCATCATTCTGGATGGTGTACAGGGTAGGCAAATTGGTTTTCACAATGCAGAAAATGCCATTTTGGTTAACTTCCCACTTGTATGGAGTGTTGTTGACGTACATATAATCCACATAATCACAAAAAGAAGTGTCTTTGTTATGATGTATCTCATCGATGCAAGTTCCAAAAATTTCCTTATCTTCAAAGCTGCAGTCCGCGTCACAACAACAGTTGATATCGCAAAATTTTTTCTGAAAACAAAATAAATGGTAAGCGTCACATTTGAAAATTCATAGTATAAATACCTGTAAATCGCAAGTGCATGTTTCTGCAAGGACTGCTTTTCTACGCGGAGCCTTAGGACGAAGAGTGGTTGTGGATGAAATTTCTGGAACCGCCGTTGTGGAGGTACCAAGAGTTCCATTTACAGTTGTAAGAACCGTACTAGGTTCGGTCGCACAAGAAGAGTTTGGGCTACAAGTCGTCACGTCCAAGATGGTGGTCAAAATCGTCGTGGTATCGATGGCGCTGGTTTCCGTTATATTATCTATTGCCGTGCCGGTGCTAGATTCTTCCGCCCAACACAAGGAAGATAACATAAATACCAGGAAGATCATGGTTTTCCTTCACTTGTATTCGACACCAAACTTGTTAAAATTTCTCAAAATGACGTTCAAGTTTAACTTGACAATTCCCATGGTTTCGGTGCTCAACTTAAACCGATCGTTTGCCGAAATTACCAAATCTGGATACTTCAGCTGTGGACCACCGCCCATGAAAAACTGAATAAAGCGTTCCCTTATGGTCCCAAAAGGTCGCCAAGTGAAACACTCGAGCGTATGCGTACCGGGACTGGTTGGTACGGTTACGAATCCATAACCGTACAAATGACTGCGTCCCAGCCAGTCCAAATGGTAAACCTGAAGATAAATTTTTGGCCAACCTAGAAAAGTGGTTTTCGTCAAATTGTAAAATTGTATAAGGATCCTATTACCTTGAACACCTTTCGTGGCCAAGTGAATATCGATGGGAAAGTACCAGTTACACGTATTTTCAAATTCTGACGTTTCTACTTGACTTTGTCCTTCTTTTTTGCCCTCTATTACTTTCCAGTTGTTACCTATAACAATTTTACAATCTTCACAAACGCATCGTAGTTGTGATGGTCACACCAACTAAATCATCAGTAACGTGGAATTCGAACCACGGGACAAATAATAATATGCCATCAATAACCTACGATTTGGACGTCTTTAACCTAACTCCCCACGTACCCTGGGTTTTCCAGTAGAATTTAAAATAAAAACCTAAATTTAAACTTAAATCGCTTACCGTACTGCAAACTCCACTTGCAAAATAAATTTTGCTTCGGAAAGTTCCTGCCACACGAAATTTGTCCAAATATGTGCACCTCGGCCATCAAAATTTTGAAAACTGTCAACCTGCGATTTGTTTGTTGTCATCGTCGCCTAGCAACGCCAACTATTAATTTTGTTTTGCCATAATTTGAATTTTTAAAATTGGCACCTCAAATACGATTTTTGTTTATGGCGGAACATTTTGAAGAAAGCCGGAAAAAAATATATTTTGGATCTTTAATTAATTATTTATTACCGTATTTCTACGATAACAAACGTAGGAGCATGCGCCCCGGTTGATGCTGCCTGAAATTATAACCGACAGCCGCCAAGATGGCGTCAATTTGTAACAACATAATTTAATAAATGAAAAGTTGTTTTGTTGCAATTGGATTACTCTTTAAGGGTTTTATGTGTTTTAGAAACGTGGTTTAATCGAATCTGCGTTGTTTACATTTAAAGTTATAAAATTCCGCAGTCGCGCCGATGTAAAATTTAGGTTATTTTAGTGCAAAAAAATCGTTATAAATTTAAATTTTTTGTTGTTAGTGATCAAAGTAGTCGGAGTTTTGAAAAACGTAGGCTGTTCGACAATCACTGCTGTTCGGTTGTTTTTATTGTTTGTGTGACTTTTGTTGTAGGCTGCGTTTTTGTTGACAATGGGGAAGAGAATTTTAAATGAACCGTTTATAGTGAATTTGCCGGAAAAGAGGCCCCTTTTACATGACATTGGGTCTCCGGGAGTGGACATAGGAGCGGGGACCATTTTAACCGATGTTTTGGGTAAAAAGTGGAAGTTGGGTAAAACTGTCGGTACTGGAGGTTTCGGTGAAATTTACCTTGCTAGCGATTGCATCAATAGACACGTTAAGGAAGACTCGCAGTATGTAGCTAAAGTTGAACGTCACACAAGTGGACCATTGTTTGTCGAAGTGCATTGCTACCTTAACATAGCGAGATCTAACATGAGTAAGATTTTTTTTTATTTATTCAACTGTTTTTGTTTTTGACAGTCAAGTGGGAAAGTAATTTAGGAGCTACAAACTCCAGAGCTAGTTGAACTAAACTATCACCTGCAAACGACCATTTTAGGCTTTACGTGGTCAATTTGGACATCTCAGCTAAATTTAATAAGGTCGATCTAATCTTACCGAAGTTGTAGAGACTGGAACATAAAATTTTTGGTCTGGTTGGTAGAACCCATACAAAATTTGGTGACATTTTTATGAAATACAGTGGGGAGGCGCCAGTTTTCGATTTTTTAAAGGGGGGCCTAGTAACATAAAATTTGGAAAATGTTCTTTGTAGTTTCGTGTTATAATTTAGTGTTGAAGACAGGAAAAATAACTAAACAAATCCAAGCCCTAAATTTTTAAGTATTGCTCTAACTTTACCAAAGTTTGTAGAGACTGGAATAAATAAAATTTCCTTTGGGAGGTAGAACGCACACAAAATTTAGCCACATTTAAAAAGGTGTGTATTATTTTATGAAGTAATGGGGAGGTGCTAAGATTAGATTTTTCAAAGGGGGGGGGGGTTGTAAGTTTGGAAACCACTGATATTCATTCACTCTCTCCAAAAAAAATTTTCTTATGACCCACTTTAGTATTGACAACAACAAATTTTTCAGTTAATGAATGGAAAAGTCAACACAATCTGGATCATTTGGGAATACCACACTACACTTCTTCCGGTTCTCACACGGTAAACGGTACAAAATACCGTTTTTTAATCTTACCCAACTTGGAGAGCGATTTGGATAGGATACTAGAGAAGAAAAAGTATAAATTTAATTTGAAAACCGTGCTGACAATCGCACGTCAAACCATCGACGTATTGCAGTATATGCACGGTAAAGGCTACATTCACTCGGATATAAAAGCATCCAATATCTTGTTGGGCCGGAAAAATAAAAGTGAACAAGGATTGACACGAACGCGTTCGTGTAAAATAAAAACTCCACCGATAATTAAGCGTAATTCAAGCCGGGTGTGCAAGAAACCTCGCAGTCGCGAGGTACTCCGACGTAAGGTGGACGAAATTTATTTGGTAGATTACGGTTTGGCGTGCAGGTACATGTCGAGCGACATGTCCAAGCACAAGGAATTTTGCGAGGACGTCCGCAAGGCGCATGCCGGTACCATTTTATTCTGCTCTCGCGACGCGCACGAGGGCGTCCAATCCAGGCGTTCGGATCTGGAGTGTTTAGGCTACAACATGATCTACTGGTTGACTTCCAATCTACCGTGGAGCAACGATTTAGAAGACCACGAAGTGGTTTACAAAAAGAAGAAGCGATGTCTCAACAATTTAAAATATTTCTTGGAATTTTCCTTTGAACAGTTTAAGTGTCCACTTTTTCTGTACGATTATTTCGACTATTTAAATAAACTGAAGTTTGAAGAAGAGCCTGACTATGATTACTGTAAAAATTTGTTCCACGATGCCCTAGTGAACCACGGTTTAAGCGACAATTTGTTGTTGGATTTCGATAACGCGGAGTTGACCGTCGTGAACAGGACGAGTAGTTTGGAAGATTTGAAGATCAAACGCGAGATTGCCTTCCAAATACTGAAACGAAGTCCGCTCAAATCGAATTTGGCCGCGAAACCCATGCTAAGGAAGCAGCTCCAAAAAAATTTAAAGCAAAAAATGAATTGGTCAAAAATATTAATGGATCCGGAGATTATTATTAAAAATGCGCTTAAATTAAAAAAGACGATCGATTTGAGCGATTCAAATACATTGGGATTGTTAAACATGAACATACAACAACTAAATCCAACCCCAGCCATGTTAAGCGTTTATAACCGGTTTATGGATAGGCATAATAATGGTATGGGGGCTTCCCCTCGCGATAGAGGAGAATGGTGAGCAGTCAAATAATTAAAAGTTAAAATTCTTTATTTACAACATTTACAATTTTCAGTGTGGATCACATCGAAGGTTACACCTCCGCAATGATGGAGATTCACAAAACCAAAACGGAACGGGAGTCCATGGATCAACCAGTTTTAAGAAATAAAGTTCGTGGCAGGCCAAAAGGAGTTAAAAACAAGGTGAAAAAGGAATCTTCGACTTCTCGGGCACGCACACGCTCGTGTAAATCTCCTGTAATTGTTGTAGTGGCAAAGCAATCAAAACCGTTGCCTCCGAGAAAAATTTACAGTTTAAGGGGTTGAGTGTGCTTTCAAAAAGAGTGCGTCTAAATTTTCAAAAAACTTGTTTTAAGACTGACATTTGTACATAGGAAAAATATTGTGATGTTATAAATTATTTTTTTAATTAGAAAAACGAAATGATTATGAGGATTTTCTGTGATTTTCAATCTTTACTTAAATTGATGTATTTCTTAGGTAATAAATTCATTGATAAGTTAAAAGTGAGCAGTCATTTTCTGTATGTCGTGTAAATCCTCCACCAACTCTTCCAATTTTGTACCGATCTTCCTCGAAACTTCAATTTTTTCGTTGATGGCCAGGTTGAAAAAGTTCCAAACGAGTTCGCCGTCGATTATCGACCTACATGGATTTGGGTTGTGCTTCCTCCACGATTTTACAGTTCTATAAGCTTTAGGGTTCAGTCCGCATGTATGGGCTCCATAGGTTAGTAGGACATTTTGCAACATCAAGAGTCGTCGGTAAGTTTTCTCAGCTATTGGTAGAACGTAACCCAAACCGCCATCAAGTGTTGCTATAAAACAAAATTAAAAATGGATTATTTCTTTTAGTTTTAGAAATTTCGTGAAAATTAAGTATTTTAGTAGTAATCTCACAAGTGTGTTCATGCAAGTCACAGTACTTTTATATCCTGTTTTTTTGTAAATGTAATCCACCAAATTTTTTTTGAATTTGGATTTTATTCGTCGCGTGCACCACCAACGCGCATGAATGGATTAACGAGATTTTTGTTACCGACCACTCATTCATTGACCTGCGTGAAGTTAGCCCCCTTTTTTTGAAATTGTAATTTTTTTTATTTGTGCTCAATGTGCTTAAAAGAATTTTTTAATTTTGAACAAAAATAACAGAAAATCGAAAAAAACACTTTTTGACGCCAGCCCCTTTTTTTTGAAATTGCAACTTTTTTTGGTTGTTTTCAATTGTGCTCAAGTTGTGCTTAAAAGAATTTTTTAATTTTGAACAAAAATAACCGCGTAAAGCGCTAAATAAGATTTCGACCTAGCCCCCCTTTTTTTGAAATTGCAATTTTTTTTAATTGTGCTCAAGGTGCTTAAAAGAATTTTTTAATTTTGAACAAAAATAACCGCGTAAAGCGGGAAATAAGAGCAAATAAAGCTGAGCTTTATTTTTCATACAGGGTGGAAAGTAAAATAGATTTTCAAATTTTATTTAAAGGACCGCATTCAGGGTAAATTTTGGGATAAAAATGGTGTCAAACGTTGGAGCTTTGTTTGAGCCTGAATGAGCTTCAGTGAGCGAGATTTTAAGTTAATTTTTTAAAAAGTTTTCAACAACTGAGTACAATCAAAAAAATTGCAAGTTCAAAAAAGGGGGGGCTAGGTCGAAATCTTATTTCGCGCTTTACGCGGTTATTTTTGCTCAAAATTAAAAAATTCTTTTAAGCACATTAAACACAACTTGAGCACAATTGAAAACAACCAAAAAAAGTTGCAATTTCAAAAAAAGGGGGGGGGGCTAACTTCACGCACATCATTCGTTGACCACAATTTTTTTTTTTTTTTTATTGTTTACCCAGAATATTTACAATCTGTCTTACAACAATAAGTAAATGAGTTGTCAATTCAAATAGCTTAGTAATTGACCACATAACCACATAGTAATTAAAAAAACAGAAGTTTAATAAAAGTAAATTACGACGCAAGACTTCATCTTAAATTTTTCTTCTTGGTAATAATTAATTTTATCTCATTTTTAAGTGTTTTACAAGGTTTTCTTTCCGTGCGGAGAGGGGGGGGTTAAAGATGAACAATCAGGGCTTCCCATATTAAACCGAAAAACTGTATATTAATGTCAGCAGAGTAACTAAAGCGAGGTAAAGGTGGTGTAGGGCAAGGGTGCACAAATAGGGGTGTCACCTAAGAGCAATAGATGTAAAATTTCTGTCTAAATCGGTTCAATAATTCAAGTGAAAATCTCGTTAGTTTATTCAAGCGCGTTAGAGTAACGAAATAATCAATGAGAGGTGAGCTAAAACTACAAAAATTTATCCAACTTCATTATGACCCTCTCCTCTCGGAAGGCAATGGCAAACCACCGAGAGTAATCTGCCTAGTGAATCATTTAATATAAAAATAATAATATTAAATTGGTAGCCAACTTCTAAAGAAGATATAGCACTAAGAAGAAGAATAATCAATGATTTTACTCACCAAACATCGTAATTTGCCGTTTTCCAACCCCGGGAGCCAACTTACGATCTTCAGATAACTGGCCGACTTTACATTTGATTCTAAAAAACGTGTTAACGCATTGTCCTAGATGAAAATCGGCTTTTCGTAATAAACGCTGTCCTCCGCACGACTCACGTGCCTCGGGCTGGTACATGTACAACGTCAGATTTTTCTCGTTGTCGGAACATAAGAAGCCCAAATTCGTGTTGTCAATTAAATACTCGACAGTGTAAACTTCCGAGGGGCGAAAATCCTAAAAAAAAACTAGTAAATTAATCTCGAATTTCGCCAACAGGGACACCTACCCTTGAAACCAAAGACAGCGTTCGATACTGTTCCTGGAAACGTAACAACGAAATTGATTTGTAAACATCTGCGATCAAAATTAAGCTTTTAATCGTAATAATTTGATGAGTGTAAATTTGCGCGTCGATGAAAGCCACACCAACTAAATCGTTATCCTTCAGTTGCCAAATGTAAATCTACAATATTAACAAAAAGTTACACTTTTGCTTACAGTTATAACAAAACGATGGCTTACTTTTTGACCTACGGCCGATACCAAGAAGCCCGTGACGTGCGAAATCGCGGTGATGGGTCCTTTCTGTTCTTTAGCATAAATTTCCTTGAATCGATTTTTAGTCAACGGTTGCCCAGGTTCGGGAACAACCTCGATAATGTCGTATATCAAAATCCTGCCCCTAGAAGTAATGTCCTCACCGTAATTGTAATTTGTGCCAATTGCGACGTAGCCCTTCAAACCGGAGACCGTTCCTTCGTACGCGAGTGACACGTATTTTAAACAGTTGACGTGTTCCCATTCCTCGAGATCGATCTTTGTGTTGGGAATTATCTCCCACGAAACTGGGGAAAATAAGGTAATACTGAAGGTATCCTGTAAAGGATAGGGGAACCTTTCGCCTTTGTCCTCGACGGACAATTCCTTATCTTCGCCGTTAAATTTGTAGTACTGTTTCGATGGTTCAGCGATGCTCGTTACGATACAGTAGGTTTTCGATTCCAAATGATACTGGACAAAGTGGGGAGTACATCGTAAGGGCACCTTACGTACGGGCCACGGTGAATCGTAACTTAGATGAGTCGGCAATACACCAATACGAAGTTCGGCCTTTCTATTAAAGTAAAGAAAACCTTGCGGACAGTTGACGTTATTGAAGGAAGTGAAGCACAAGATCTCACTGTCTATGGTCATCACGTGGGTCCGAAGTTCTCCTCGCGACGTCAAGAGCAACCAATAAGGCGTCGCCCCCGAAATAAACACGCCGTTGTAACCAGCAATATTGTTAAAATAACGCATGCGCGGAACGCGCTCTTGTAAAGTGAAAAACTCTGAATTTTCAGTTTCGACCATCACACCGACGTTGGGAGAATAAATAATGTTGTGCTTCATTTTTCTGAAACGTAACTTTAAGTTGCCTCGTGAAAATCGAAACACTTCGTAAATGTGTAAATCGTTTTCCAAACGAACCAACAGTAAAGGCCTGGTTCCGTGATTACCCAGCGGCACCATCAAAATTTCCTTCACCTCAAACTCCCGTTGAATGTTTATTTCGTGCATAACTTGCGCCGTATCGCTCGCCAACAGCGGAACCGATTCCAAAGAGTCCACTAAAACTTTGTAACCAAAACACAAGTTCCTAACAATAAACGATAACTTAAATTCCGGTACGGAATAAATTTCCAAATTCGAATTTTCGCGCACTATAAACAACCAGTACGTCGGTTTATAATCTACGAGGTATTTTTTCCACCAGTTGAAGGCGATTTTAGGCTTAGACGAAGGAGGATTGAGCGTAGGCATTTTAAAATCGCTCTCGTCCCCGTACAGCAAATCGTCCTCGTTTTCCGCCTCCATTTTCGATTCGCTTTCCTTGACGAAGGCCTCGGGTACGTGGGTGAAATCGTCGGGAATTTTACTTGAAAATAAACCGGAAACGTCGCGATACATGCACAGAGTTGTAACGGCGGGGGTGTTTGCTAGAGTCGATTTGCTCACCACTAAACGGGCACTGCCTTTGCCTTCCCGAAGCATCATGGTGATTACTTGACCATCGGCGGCCAACATGGATATATAGGGATCTGCACTGGAAGCGTGGACGATCGGGGATCCAACGTCTAATGGAATGTGTTGTAATTGTGTGATACCGTAAAGTAAACGAATGCCCGCCGTGGTGACTTGTACGATGTATTTGTTACCGCCTAAATTTGTAACGTAAACCGTCGGTCCGTGCGTGGAAAATCCCGTATTGTCGATTTCGTTTATTTCTTGTCCAGTTTGAAGGATCTGAAAACGTTGAAATAAAGTAACAGTTTTTATAGGTCAGTGCAATTAGAGTTTTGCGACTCGACCTCGGTGCGCCTCCATCTTAAAAAAACCAACCAAAATTTCGGTTAAAATAGTTTTAAGAAATTAGCCCAGTCAATAGGTACTTTTACCTTGCAAAAGTTTATATTTAGCATGATTGTTCAGTTAGGTAAATTATATAAAATTCCAAGTTTTCGACATTGAGGGGGTGCCGCTCGCGCCGTCATCTTGGTCTGAAGGGGTGGAACAAAGGTGCATGTCCCCAGCCACTCCCCCCAATTCGAATTTTGACTCCAAAATAGTCTAAATCGTTTGTGCTAGGTTGTACCTGTTTGTGCAAACATTATTTTTGTTTGTACCCAAATAGTTTTTGAGATTTTCAAGAAATACATCTAGGACCCTGACGCGCATGATTGGGTTAACGAGATTCTGGACAACAACTACAGGATCAAGTTCAAAATACTCTCTATCTTTTGTACTTCGTTTTTGCCTGTTTGTACAAGTTTCACTTTTGTTTGTACCTCAATATTTTTTTGAGGTTTTCAAGAAAAATATCTAGGACACTGGCGAGCATGATTAGGTTAACGAGATTCCCTTAGCACGGGGAAACACATAAAATTTGTAAATTTTTAAAATTTTGAATTCAAAATAGTCTAGAACAGCGGTGGCCAACCTTTTTAAGTACGAGTGCCAAAAATTTACAAACAGTGTTAATCGAGTTGCTCCCGTGCCGAACACTTTTTAATAGGGGAAGAATTAAAAAAAAAATTTATTTCAGAATTGTATTTTTGAAAAATTTTTAAAAAAAAACTGAAAACTACGAATTTAAATAATCTATTCTAAAATGTGAATAAATTGGTGTAAAACCGGGGGGTCTGGGGGGTATGGAATACCCCCCAGCACAAGGAACTAACAAGGTAACTTTTCAAAATTGATAAAGAAGCCAATTTAATTCTTTAGTGAATATCTCTTTCTTATGTATGGCTGGGGGGTATTCCATACCCCCCAGACCCCCCGGTTTCACACCAGTCATTTTAAATTATAGGAGGTCTTTGCTATAATGATGAATTTTCTAAATTGTCGAAGACGATAAAAACGATGATAATTCTTGAGAAAACATTTTTTTACTTGCGGCTGGGGGTATTCCAGTTTTCTAATTGCTTTTTGTACCGTTTTTTATCATTTTGGCCAGTAAAGATTTTTAAAATCAGAGTACTAGATATCGCCTTACTTTCCAACAAAGGGAGCAAGAAAGCTGACATTAGCGTCCTTTAGAATTAAAAAATTTAATAAAAAAAGTTTACTTTTTTAATGTTCAAGCCGCTAACGTCAAACTTTCTCGCTCCCTTATTGGAGAATTAACGAGAAATCTTGACGGTAGCGCCTTTTAGCGTTAAAGAAGTGAACTTTTTTTAAGTGATCATTTGTCATGAATTTTTATCGTGGGGGGAGGGGAACTTTCTCGCTCCCTATTGCTTTTGCTTAGACGTTTTTACACAGCTGAATGTATTCGACTATTGATATTATTTCACGTTACTTAATTTGTAGCGCGTATAAAATGATATCATTTGTAAATCGTTAACGTGCCACCGCTGGTCTAGAACGTTTGTACTTCGTTTATGCTTGTACTTCGTTTGTGCAAGTTTTATTTTCGTTTGTACTCAAAGAGTTTTTGATATTTTCAAGAAAAACATCATAAATACTGACGCGCATGAGTGAATTAACGAGATTCATTTAGCACGGGGAAACACATAGAATTTTTAAAATTTTGAATTTTGGATTCAAAATAATCTTGAACGTTTCTAATTCGTTTGTGCTTGTTTTTGTTTTAAAGTTTCAAGTATTATAAGCTTGATAGTAGGTCTATTTGTCATGTTACTTCAAACTACTCTGAGCAAGTTAGTATAAACGAGTGGATGTGAGTCGGATGTGGTTGTTCGGCCTTCGGCCTCACTGGATGAGAGATGTGGCCATCACATGACTTTACCATACAATAATCTTGTGGTACGATATTATGTCTTGCACACTAATTTAATACAGTTTACAAAAACGTAGTTAACGATTTTGGCCGCTCCCTATGATTTGGTGTCCATGTGCGAAAATTTTATCGGCTGTCACTCTATACCAAGTCACCTTCCAAGGATCATTCCTTTTATCGATAACTCGATGTTATAAATTTTTCTTTCGGTAAGTGGATTTATCTAGACAGTTGCCCATAACATAACTTGCGACATTATTAGGTGTCGCCCTCTACCGACCACAGTACCAAACATACTCATCGTGTCACTAATTTACTCCCAATCTCACGTTCCCGTAGACCGATGGAATATCGTTAATGCGCGACATCATATGATGGTGAATCGAGTCACTTTCCAAAGATCATTCCTTTTATCGATAACTCGATGGCAAGATTTGATGCTATTATTTTTCGGTGAGTGGATTTATCTAGACAGTTGCCCATAACATAACTTGCGACATTATTAGGTGTCGCCCTCTACCGACCACAGTACCAAACATACTCATCGCGTCACTAATTTATCCCAATCTCACGTTTCCGTGGACCGATTTTAACCAAAATCTAATCAATTCTAAGTTTCAATATAAAAGTACTAAATATAAAATTTGGTTGAGAAATTCCTATTAGTTTGGGCGCTAGAGCGCACACAAAATTAAGTGACATACAGACACACAGACATTTCTTGATGTTGGGTCTCTTTCAACTCGTTAGACCTCAAGGAATATAAATCCGTGAAAATCTGAAAAAAAATTTTTTTTCGATTACATAACTTTCCCATTCGGTATGGTAAAGTAAAAATTGTGAAAATTGATTGGTGTAATAAGGGGATTGATCGTTTTACACCAATCAATTAGAGCAAAGTGTTCTGGTTGCACTAGGACTGTGATACCAAACTATAGCGGAGTGATTCAAGAAAACTTTGGGGGGGGGGCATATAGATATACGTCCAACACAATTCCAACAATTGAAATTTTGGGATAAAATTGATGTCAATCGTTAAAACACCGTTTGAGCCTCAATGAGTTTCTATTCCCATCATTTTAATTTCATTTTCATTATCATTAGAGTACTACTCCGAGCAAGTTCCGTACAATAACGCTCAAGTTTAATTCCATTTTATAAGATTCAAATTTTTTATTTGATTAAAAAAAAACCTAATATGGTAAATACAAATTTAACCTAAATTTCAAAAACTGTTTGGTTACAAAACAAAGTAAAGACGATTGTGACTATTTTGAACTTAACCCTGTAGGTGTTGTCTAGAATCTCGTTAACCCAATCATGCCCGCCAGTGTCCTAGATATTTTTCTTGAAAATCTCAAAAAAATATTGAGGTAAAAACAAAAGTGAAACTTGTACAAACAGGCACAAACAAAGTACAAATGATAGAAAGTATTTTGAACTTGATCCTGTAGTTGTTGTCCAGAATCTCGTTAACCCAATCATGCGCGTCAGTGTCCTAGATGTATTTTTTGAAAATCTCAAAAACTATTTGGGTACAAACAAAAACAAAACTTGCACAAACGAAGTACAAACGTTTTAGACTATTTTAAATCCAAAATTCGAAATTTAAAAAAGCATGTCTCCATCCCCCCCCCAGCGAAATTTTGAAATATTTCTCGAAAACTATTTGGGTACAAACGAAAATGAAGCTTGCACAAACGATAGAGTATTTGGAATGTGATCCTGTAAGTTTTACCCAGAATCTCGTTAATACACTCATGCGCGTCAGTATTCATGATGTTTTTCTTGAAAATCTCAAAAACTATTTGGGTACAAACGAAAATAATGTTTGCACAAACAGGTACAAACGATGCACAAACGATTTAGACTATTTTGGAGTCAAAATTCGAATTGGGGGGGGGGGGACATGCACCTGTGGAACAGTGCACCTGAACAATCATGCCAAATATAAACTTTCCTATATCTTTTGCAATATGGAGCTATTTTTTTTCGCTCTATTGACTGGGCTAAATGTAGAGCATAAAATACCGAGATAAAAATGGGTAAAAGTTTGTAAAATGCATGACTAGATTTGATTTTTTGTGAATATCTCATTTCCAGTACAAACATCAATTTTATCAAACATAAAATGTCATTTATAAAAACTTACCATGGTTCCGTCCTCCTGACTCAACAGTAGAAATGCATGCTTATCGTCGCTCTTGCAAACCGTCCACATGTTTATGCAACCAGGTAATGTAAATGTCGTCACAATTTGTGGTTTGATCGAATACTGTAGAACACTCAAAGCACCATTTTTTCCGTAACCGCTCGTCGTCACCAATTCCAAATCGAAATCCACGTTGTTTGCAAACTCCTCACTCAAGAAGGCCGGTTCGCCAACCGCGAGGTTACCACAAGGTCCAATGTTGAGCAAACTGTCGCAAACCTAAACAAGCAATTTTATCAAAAGGGCTGGATAAGCACGGTAACAGAAGTAGCAAATGGGGGGGCATCAAGCAGCCCAGCAGAAAAAGAAGTATTTTTATTACTTACTTCAAATATGTAACCAGTAAATTGTAAACTGGCTTGCTTGACGTTCCCGTATACTTCAAATTCTTCGGGATCCCGAATGTCGAGCACATCGGTAGCCATGCAATCGTTCAAACTATCCAGCACCTTCTCGGGTTCATCGGTGACGTTTTCTAAATCATCATCCATCTTGGGCCGCTTAGCAGTAGGTTCATCTTCTTCGAGAGTAATCACTTGGTTATGCTTCTCAGTAAACTTAAGCAGAAGGGAATTTCCCAACCGGGAACCCAAAAACAAAAAGTTATCCTCACAAACGCATACGCAAGTTGTCAACACACTCGAAGCCGCCTTATCAAAGTGAAAATTACGCACGTAACGCATGCTGTCCGCCAGTAGAGTCAACACATACAATTCGCCCCCTTTCAAAGAAAGAACCAACTGATCGTCGGCTAAAAATCCAACCTGTGCACAGTCCAAGCTGATTTTAATGTCGTCTTGCGGTTCTGTAAAGAAAACGTAAATAAATCAGCCTAGTATTAAAAAATCCTGCTTACTGAAAGGAAAGTTAGTGCTGCTCTCCGAGATGCTGTTCAACGAGACTCCGTAAGGCGGAATACTTTGATTTAAGTAAATTAATGCGTTAACCGACATTATTAAAGTACCCCCTAAGGGCTTCTTAATCGGCACCGCTCGAGTGCAATCAAACGGTAAATTAGTAACCTGCCAGATGATCGGATGAACCTTCTGCTGGAGATTTAACGAAATTGCCGCCATTGAGCACGTATCGGTTCGTACCGCAACTCGGCCTGAAAACGTCTTCAGTGGTTCATACAAAATCAACAACGTCGGTTCGTAATAACCGTGCAAAAACTGGATATCGATAATATCATCGATCTTATCCATCACTTGCTTTAAAATTATCATGTACGAAGCTAAAATGGGAGCTCTTGATCCGTAATTTGAACTAGTCATCGGCTTAAGTTCAGCTAGGTCTCCATCGTCAATTGAATTCTCACGTCGGAACGGTAAAACCACCAGCTTCCTACCAAAAACCGACATCACGGCGCATCTGTTTTCCGGATCGGTGCGTACAATTGGGACGTGGTGGTGGTGAGTCCATCCTTCCTTCATGTCGTCCTCTTCGAAGTAATGCAGACTCAACGTCTTCAAGTCGTGATTTTCGGAATCGTACTCAACTACCGAGAGTTTCGCGTCGGAAAAGGCGATAAGTAAAGCATCCCGGGGCGAATTCGCCAGGTTTACACTCTGCAGGGACATGACGTTCCCGAACAGCGTATATTGCCCAATACATTCTAGTTTCGATTTCGGGGGCCTCAAATCTACAAAAGTCGGTTACATATAATGTTATACGATCGGTACTCGAAACTTACCAGAGTATCGGTCGCTCCGAAATTTTGGTTCGACGTCTGGAATGAGCCTAAACACCTTTAAGATGTTAGTTGCTGCTGTAACCAGATTCTTTTCGGCTTTGCTGTAAAAGTTACAGCTAATGGCGTGCTCGATGCCAGTAGCAGGATGGGTTTGTTTGCAAATCGAAAACATCGCAGCAGGAAATTCTAACAACACAAAAACTCATAAATTTGAGGTTATGATTTTATTTATTCAAGTAACTTACATTTTATCCGTTTATTTATTGAATTCACTAAAATAACAACATACTAAAAAATAAATAAAATAATTTTTCTTCATTAACATTTATTGTGAGTTCCGCACTTTCGGTTTTATCAACTATTTTAATTAAGGTTGGCACAACACAACCTTAACTGGATCGGCGTCAAAAAAATTAGGTTAGGTTCCTGCAGCCAAAAGTAAACATCCTTGACAGACCTACACGTCTGACGTAAATAGAAAACGTCCGTTCACTCTAACAAGCCAATAGAAATCTACCGTTATTTTTAACGGATCGTTAAAAGTTTTATGAAATCATTTGAATTATTTTGTGTAACGCATTCTTTTTGCCGGGGCATGTACTGACATTTTATCGTGGAAATATTCTTTTCGAAAATCGAAGAGCAATTGAAATATGTATTCGATGGCAGTTTGCACGTTGGGTATACACGAGGCGAAAACTATCACTTTTCCGGTCGGAAATATTACTAAGGTTGCTTTTAGATCTTCTATTTTGTATATTACTCCTATACGCATTTCCGGTTCATAATCTGCCTCAGGATGACTTTTACAGAAATTGATAATATCAATGGCAAAAGGCATTACACATGTCCCCTTAACATTCACTACTCGATAATTGCTAAACTTCACATCATGTCCTAACCTTTCTAGAATACGAGCAAACCTTCGTGCTGCAATTTTGGCCTCTTCTTCCTTTGTAGTACCAGTGCAAGTCACAATTCCGGAAGACCAAATGTTGGCGGTAGAATAAGGTTTGTTTATCTTCATGGTGAGCATACCCGCTCCGGGTTTGTATTCGACGTTCACACTAACCTTCGCAATTTTAGCCAAATCTAATTTACAACCAACGCTAAAAGTACAAACGACGTTAGTAATTACAATGTCGGTTGGTGGGGCTTCTTCATCTTCCGCCTCCCCTGCATTACAACTTTCTTCCACATTATTCGTACTCGTACTGCACTCTACGTTACCATTCCGAAAAGGGGTCATTTTTGTGATAACAGGGTTAAATATTTCATAAGAATAATTTCTACAGATTAAAATTTATTAGTTACTTTTGCGTTTTAGCTGTTGGCAAGACTACAAACTGTTATTATTGAAATACTTTTTTGAGAAGACAGCCTTTAAGGTAACCAGTAGCTACTGGCTAAAAATTCCACTATGCCACAAGTGACACTTTTCAGAGCAAGAGAAAAAGTTTTATTCTCAAAGGGAAACTTTTTCTAGAAGTGACTCGGCTTCGCCTCGGGCAAAGAAGCTTATCCTGAAATGACACACCGGAGCTATTTTTAAGTTGGTAATAAATGATCAAATAAGATTTTGGGCTAGCCCCCCTTTTTTTGAAATTCCAATTTTAGGAGTTGGTTGTCCCCAACAGAGGGGCTACTCCTCATCTGTAAGGCAGCATCAATATGACTTTTGAAAATGTATAACGACGCAAATTAGGGTTTTAAAAAGTTTTTATTGCTTGCTTATGGCTGGGGGGTATTCTATACCCCCCAGACCCCCCGGTCTTGGGTTATAATTGGAAATAAATTTGAGTAAATTTTAAAAATTACAATACCTGTACTAAATTTTTCAAATGTTTTTTTTTACTTTCTATGGTGAGCTAAACCTCGTAGCTACACCTAGAACGTAGCCATAATCTAATGCTGGGTTGGGGGGGGAGGGCTAAAGCCAGTAAAACTGAGCAATAAACCAATTAATTTGTTAATAAATAAAAATTAATTACTGACTTTTCAATCTGGGGGAGAAGATACACTTGTGTAATTATAATTTCTTTACACACAGTGGCGTAGCCAGAACTTCGTGCTTGGGGGAGCTAAGATGCACAGAAATTGAAACGTGCAATGCACTAAAAAATGCAAAAATATATTTTTAATGAGCATTATCTAATTACAAATTAGTAAATTTCATTAAAATTTATTAGCGACTTACAAGCTGGGGGGGGGGGCAAGTACTATGTGACATCACGACAACATTAAAGTGAAACTTTAACCTTGCGTATGTAGTAACAAATTTTTTTTTAAGTTTTAGTATGTTTTCTTAACAATTTATCGATACAGTCCTTGCCAGGGCACTTTAGTGCTACGTCACCCTAACCCACCCAGTCATCAAATATTTAAATCTTTTAGTACGAACAAAGCGCTATGTTTTGTTGATTAATGATTAATAAAAAAAATTAAAAATCTATTCACTAATATTTACTATTATATGTTTTTAAAATTTTTTTTAAATTTGGAGCTAAAGGTCGGCATACAGTAAACACGAACTTAACCGACGTGCTCATCCGGATCGGCTTCAGTAGTTTCGGTTACTTCAGTTACGGTAGTTCCTTCAGTCGTCGCAGTTACTTCAGTTACTTCGCTTTTTGTGGCTATGGGAGTTGTTTCTTTAGGTGCAGTGGATAAGACTGTGTCTCCCGAGGTTAAATGTAGCAAATTTAGCTGCGTCTCTGGAACAAATTATTATATTTTTTTAATTATTAAAAATTGCTTTTAACAATCCAGGGAAGGAAATTTACGCCTAACTGATCCCGTTCAAAAACTTAACCGAATTGATCCGGTTATTAAAGTTTGTGGCGCCCTCTAACGGATCTATGTTGAAATTGGATTAAAACAACATTGAATTTGATATTAATTATAGAATGAGAGGGGGCGTTCATCGATTTTGACAAAAATCTGTTAGAGGGCGCCACAAACTACAATAACCGGATAAACCCGGTTAAGAACGAACTTACCTTGTTTTAGTAGATTGCTTGCACCGATATTATATAAGTCGACAGCTGACGGTACGAAGGTATGACTGACCGTATCTTGTTTATATTTCAAATCTTCCATAATAGAAAACGCATTGCTAACTGTATCCAAGTGATCTAAAAAGGTTTTAATTATTTCATTTTCAAACAATTTTTTCTCGATTCCAATTACCTCTACTTGAGGTGTAAATCATATGAACATTGGCAGTATTAATCGAAGCACTGTCGAGACCATAAAAAGTTTCTTTTAGCTCCACTGGAACCACATTAAGGCTACCAGCATGCACTAGGAGTTCGTCGGATGATTCCTCTTCCAATGTTAGTTCTTTCGGCTTGGGAAGATGCTCAACATTGTTGTATATTTCCTCGTGAGCTGCCACAATGTAGTTATGTTGCTTAGCCTTGATTTTATCCCTAACCACTTGCTTCTCGATTTCGGGCAACAAGAAATTGTGGACCAAACTTGCCACCAATTCTTCCTTCTCGTTGAAGGTCAATCTAAAAGCAAAACTGTCAACAGATAATCCTCAAACTGCGACGTCCCAAGTACGTATTCATAGTCGCGTAAGCATCTTCATCAATCTTGGTAGCCACACCCTGGACGAATTTGGTCGCATCTTCGACAGAAGCAAATTCCATACCTTCCGTGATGATGTCTTGAAGAAACAAGTCGACGGTGTCTTGGTGAACTTTGACGGTCTAAATAAGATAATTCCGGAGGAAACCAACAAACTTTAACCATATTACCTGTTTAAATATTTCGTCGTGTTCCCTACGCCTTCGTAATTCGGTTTGTCGTCTTCCAGCTTCGGCAGCTTCCCGTGCACATCGTTCCCTTTCGAACAACAAACACATCGCGTGTATTCTTCGTTCTTCCAAAAGCCGCCGCAATTCTTTATTGAGAAAGTCGAGCAAAGTACCCACCACGGTTCCGGAAAGCTTCTTCAGCGAGTCCTGAATCCTGGCAACCTTGACGATAGAAAAGAAAAAATGTAAATTGGAAAAATTAAGGTTCTTCTTATTATTACGTTCTTCAAACACAGCGTCTTTTCTCGTTGTTGAGATTTCACCTCCAGACGTTGCTTGAATTTGATTATTCTGTCTTCGTCTTGGAGCGAGTGGGTGGAACGCAACTCTTCGATGAGTTCTCTGCATCGATCTCTTCCTTCGAATATCTAAAAAAAATCAGACGTCAGGAAGAAAGTTAACACGCACGGAATACTTGCAAGGATTTGTGAAGCTCGCCCTCTTAACACGCTTTGAATGAGAAGGGCAGATTGATGAACTTCTTCGTCCCAATCGTCCAGCGCTTCCAACGTCGGAGTCTCGCACACACTTTCTTCTCTCTCGATTCGTTCCAAAGTGCATTTTCGTGGTTCCTTTTGCCTAAGATCTACAAAATTTACATTATTTTTTACGTTGCTATTGGTCGATTGCACCAACGACGGCGACGTTGTTGGTGCAATTAGCCTCTAAGTGGAAGAAAAACTAAACGTGCGCACTCTTAAGTTCTTCGTGTAGCTGTTTAAGGACCGGAGTCGTCCATTTGGTTTCGCGTATGCATAAGCGAGTTCCTGGTAATTTGATATCGGACGCTTTAATTTTCGTCGCTTGATCCAACCATCTAGGAAGGGTCTCGATCGCTTCAGCGGCTACAAAAACCTCATTAAAACAAAACCTCAAACAAATCGCGATCTGATCTTACTCAAAAATTGGGATCGGTACTTTTTGTAATGATCGTCGATCACTTGGTGCCAACGTTTAGGATGATCTCCGTGCCGCATCATCGGTCCATAGACTTCTGACTTCTTGTCACCGTGTGCTTTCACCACGTCGACGTATTTGTACTTAGTCGTCAAACCTGCTTGCTTGACGTTCAATTTCCTCAACTCTTAACAGACAAAAAATTTGGATCTCATCCGTTGTGCCCACCACTGATGCTTAAGAGTGGATTAACGAGATTCTCTGCAAAAAAAGAGCAACATTTTTGTTTTTTATTTAAAATAAGTTTTTTCAGCGAGGTAGCGGAAATCTCGTTAATCCATTCATGCGCGTCCGGTAGTTTTGTTACCTCTCTCGGCGTTGTGCCTTAACACTTTTAGTTTTGCTTCTTTTTCGGCGGTTTTAATTTTGCAAAAGTTTTTCAGTTTCATTTCGGATCTTGTTTTGGACTTGTCAAGCAATTCGTTCAACATTTGTTCCAATAACTCCATTCTGAGATCTTGAATGTCTTGTATTTCCTGAAAAGAGAAGCCAAAACACAAGAAGAAATTGGAAACGTAGAAAAATAGTATAGTAAGCACAAGAAATTAGAAGAAAGTGCATCTTAATCTCTCAAATTTGAAGGTTATTCAAACGTGGGTGCTTTACTTCCGTGTCACACACACTATTTTTTACGCTTCGTGTTTTTGCTTAGGTTATACTTTAGCTCTTTAGGTGCAAAAATTATACTTTAGTCTCTTATTGGATAATGGAAAGTATAAATGTTGCAGGTGTGATACAAAAAGGCCGATAATAGCAGCCGTAGAGAACAATAATCGAGAGTGAGCTATCCCCCCTTTCAGATACTTCTCGACGACTGAGGTAATTAAGTACCTGATCTCTGAAAGCCCATTCGTCTCGTTCGATAGCCTCAATCATTCTTCTTCTCTCTTCCAAGCTTTCAGGTCCCGTGATTGGAGGCATTGCTTTCTCCCACGCTCTCTTCATTCGAGCTCTTTCGATCAAAACGACTTCGTGCATTCCAGCTGGCAATCCACTACCTGAAGTGGAAACATTTTTAAAAAAATTTAGCGTACCTAAGGGGCATCCCGATTAAACCTACCCCATTTTAAAAAATCCAACATCAGCAATTCTGGATCGTCACCATTTTCAGGATCGCCGATGAAATAATCCGGCTCCCATGGAATAGTCTGGGCTTCCGATTCTCGGTACTGCGTTTGCATTTTGGTGTTCTTTTTCTTGATCGGTTTGGGAGGTTTGGATTTTAAAATTCGCTTAGGTTTGGAAATCTTCAAATCCAAATTTAAAATCTTGATGGGACTGAAAATAAGGATCTCAGTTTCAATGTTCCTTCTCAACCTGCGAAGATCTTACGAACGGAAATATTTGTGTCGATCTGCACCTCCAATATCGATATTTGATTGGAAATAAGTCACAGATTCTCGTTGAGCTTGTACACGGACTTCGTAGTCTGGAATTGGTTCGGCTTGTCTCATCACGTTTTGATACCTCGGTTGATGAGGTAAATCGGAAAACATGGTCGGAAAATTGGGACAAATGGCCTAAAAGTGAAAGCTTACGAGAGGATAACACTGATTTTGATTTTCTCACATATTTGGCGCTACTCATTTGCGCTATAGCGGCCGCTTTGTAATAATCTTTTGCCCCGGAGACGATGAACAAAGGATCTGGAAGAAATGAGTTTTTGAAACAGTTTGAGATTGGAACTTTAGCTTACCGTAAATGAAATCATTAAATCGCGCTGTTTGAATTTTCGACATTTTTTTTGCGAAAAGAACTGCGAATTCCAACTTTTGGGAAATAGAACGTCAAAATTTGCTGATATTGCCTTAGTTACCAATGTAAGAAGAGCTTATTAAATCGATACGAAAATTTAACTGAAGTTGGAGACGAACCAATCGATTTTTCATGCAAAAAAAGATATAGGTACAGGGTGAATTTTTGAATTAAATGAATTATTATAAAAATATTGGACGTTAGCAATCTTTTCTCTTATATCCGTGGTGTTTGCTGACGAAAGATTAATTTTTACTTAAAATTTTTGAAATTAATGATAATCAGTGTGGCTCGGCCTTTAATTTTGTACTGTTGTGATTGGTAGTAGTTCTTTGGGTAGAATTTATAAATAAACAAAGCAACCTAACCTCAATTTTGAAAATTCATGTGAATGTGCTTATAAAAATCAAAAATGGGTAAGCAAAAGCGACCGCGCCAAAAGGCCGCAGCAAAAATGGAAGCAAAAAAAGCTGCATCGACTGATAACACCGAAATGGACGTTGACAGCCCAGACGTCGGAGTGAGTGACACGGATTCAAAGGGGATATCATTTAAGCATACAAAAGCAAAACTGGAAACTCAGTTATCAAAAATCGACAAGCGAGCCTTGCGTCAGCGAATTTTAATGCAAAAACTTGTGATGGGTGGAAATGGAACTAAATCACAATCTGGTTCCATCGCAGCCGAAGAGTCCGATGAAGAGATCCCTGTTACGTCATCCGCATTGTTACAACGGTTAGAGAAACGAGAAAAACCAAAACATAATTTGAAAACTAAAGCCAAGCCGATAAAAAAGGCGCATCAGCGTCAGAAGCAGTACATCCACAATGTTTTAAAAATTACGACTCAAATGAACAAGAAGTCTTCAAAAGATGTCAGCCACGAAGACATAGCTGAACGTGTAAAAAATTTAGTCTCTAAGTTGCAAAAATAATTTTTAATTATTTAGGTATTTATACTTTTTTTTTGTAAATAAAACTTGAATTAAGTTAGAAATTTGATTTGATTTTGAATGAATCTAAAAGTAGGTCAGGGTCATCTGTGAGGGGGGTGGTTCAACCCCTCCATGGCATAAGAGAATTTTATTATAAAAAGAATTTTAATCATTTAAAACCGAAAGTTTTAGAATATTTTTTGCATATTTTTTGACTCTTTTGCACCTCCTTCCCCCAATGGACGCCCATGATGAAAATGAAAAAACATACATTATTATTGTGTTATCGACAATAACTCCCTTATGAGTATGACCAATGTCTAACTAAGGTCTTGAATTAAGGCCATGCTGATACTAAAAATTAAATCGCCTGCGGCGCTATTTTTTTATTTTGAATAAAATTTTACCACTGTTGACAAAATTTAAACAAAGAAATTTGTTTTGCACTAGACAAGAGACATTTCAGAAAAAAAAAATTATTAGACTGGGTGACAAAATTGGGAGCGCCAAGGTAAATCCCCCTACGGAGAACATGTGCACTCAGCACCCTACCGAATGAACAGTCATACTTTATTTAAATTTTAAAATCATTCAGGCAAACCAATTAATATAATCTTATCTTTATTCTCGGTTTCCTCTCGCGTGGATCTTTTATCTATTATTTTGTTTACACGAAAATACAGGAAATATTCTATTTCCCCAACCGTTTCACGTTAATTTTAGCAATATTGTGATTCGCTTGCGGTTTTCTGGCCCAATTATTTATTACTTTATAAAAACGGTTAAACCCCTTTTGTTCCATTAGCGGTTGAACGCTGCAAGTTATTGGCCCATGAAATTTGAAGAGCCCTCCGATCCCGAAATTTTAGGTAAGTTTATTTAAAAAATTTATTTTTTGTGTTAAAAATGTACTCACGACGGCGTAATTCCCAAATCAGTGACGGAATGAGTACTTCAGAAGCCCCAGGCGCAATTCAATTTTGAGCCCCCCGGTAAATATTTAACCTTTTCTTGATGACGAGAAACAATTTTTATTTATTTTGAAGCCCCAGACGAGCGTCTGTTTGGAAATCCGCCACTGTCCCAAACTAATTATCATTTAGCAAGTCACATTTTACTTCCTGCAAGTGGTATGATTCAGATTATGTCGATCTTAACAGTTCATCTTTTGTTAGTCATGAAATTTTCCTAATGAATTTCGATTGATCAAATTTGGCTTCTACCAATTTCACCCCAAATTCAACCTAATTTCAGAAAATTTGTTCAAATATTCTGGAACTTTTTGGAATTACTAATTCAATTATAGTAAAGACTGGAAAAATGCTAAAAAAATTCTAAGCCCTAAATTGCATTCAAAACTTAGATATTTTGATTTCGGTGCAAATCTTTAAAATTTTGATGAAAATTAAAATTTGTTCAAATATTCTGAAACTTTGTGGATGTACTAATTCAATTATAGTAAAGACTGGAAAAATGTCAGAAAAATTCTAAGCCCTAAATTACATTCAATAATTACATATTTTCATTTCGTTGCGATTTTTGATTTACAATTAATTTTTAATAAAAATTACAATTTGTTTCAAATATTCTGGAACTTTGTGGAATTACTAATTCAATTATAGTAAAGACTGGAAAAATGTTAAAAAAATTATAAGCCCTAAATTGCATTCAAAACTTAGATATTTTGATTTCGGTGCAAATCTTTAAAATTTTGATAAAAATTAAAATTTGTTCAAATATTCTGAAACTTTGTGGATGTACTAATTCAATTATAGTAAAGACTGGAAAAATGTCAGAAAAATTCTAAGCCCTTAATTACATTCAATAATTACATATTTTCATTTCGTTGCGATTTTTGATTTACAGTTTTTAATAAAAATTAAAATTTGTTTCAAATATTCTGGAACTTTGTGGAATTACTAATTCAATTATAGTAAAGACTGGAAAAATGTTAAAAAAATTCTAAACTCTAAATTGCCATCAATAATTACATATTTTGATTTCGGTGCGATTTTTGATTTACAATTTTTAATAAAAATTAAAATTTGTTTCAAATATTCTGGAACTTTGTGGAATTACTAATTCAATTATAGTAAAGACTGGAAAAATGTCAAAAAAATTCTAAGCCCTAAATTACCTTCAATAATTACATATTTTGATTTCGGTGCGATTTTTGATTTTCAATTTTTAATAAAAATTAAAATTTGTTCAAATATTCTGAAACTTTGTGGAATTACTAATTCAATTTTAGTAAAGACTGGAAAAATGTTAAAAAAATCCTAAGCTCTAAATTACTTTCAATAATTACATATTTTCATTTCGGTGCGATTTTTGATTTACAATTTTTAATTAAAATTAAACTTTGTTCAAATATTTTGAAACTTTACGAAATTACTAATTTTATTATAATAAAGATAGGAAAAATTACTAAAAAATTCTAAACTCTAAATTGCCTTCAACAATTACATATTTTCACCAGCGACTTGCACTTTTTCAGTCGCACGTGACAATTACGTTACGAACAGACAGATACAACAGAAATGAAATTAAAATGTTGACTGATTTTCAAAGCAAAAGATTTCAACCATTTTTTTTTTAATTTAGGAAAATGGATTTACGTTTTTGGATAAGCTTGACGATTCGATTGTCTTACATAACTTTTGTGAGCTCAACATGTACCTGGCGCAACGGCGACTGTCACACTTTAAAATGCGTAGAAGAAACCACTACCTCACTCAACTTCAGCCAAATTAGTGAAAATCACCCTCACGAGTACGATTATTCGTACGATGAATCGTACATCTCCGATCCGATAGCACTTCAAAAGGCCTGCTTAAATTTAGACGTTTCTCATTCGCACATAACCACCCTCAGCAATAAAACCTTCAACGTCAATCACCCGCACGAATACAGACGAATCAAGATTGTGGATGTAAACTTGGAAGAGATCCAATCTAACGTTTTTGCTAGCTTTGGAAACGTCACCCAACTTATTTTAACCAAAAATCTGCTTAAAACTATCAACTTTTTGGACGGATTGTCCAACTTGGAAGAGCTCGATCTGAGTTACAACGCTCTGAAAAGTTTCGAGACGCAGCCAAACATTCAAACGCTGCGGGAGATTTCCTTATCCTACAACGCTTTAACCACCTTAAATTTGTGCAAATTTCCAAATCTACTGCAGGTCGAAGCAAACAACAACAAACTGACGACGGGATTTAATTTTGGATGCAACCAAAAATTGGTGAGCTTGAATTTGGATTCTAATCGAATCGGGGACTTACGTGGTACCAGTTTTGGGAACCTAACCAACCTGGAAAGTTTATTTTTGAGCAACAATACAATCACTTCTATTGCTGATGATTCGTTCACAGGATTGATTTCTCTGCGGTACTTGTACTTAGAAAATAACAAATTGGACACTCTAAATCGAACCACGTTCGTCGGCTTAAAAAATCTCAAAAGTTTAACTTTGGATAACAATCGCATCGCCGTCATAAATCCGGATACGTTTTCCCAACTGAGTTCTTTGACCAATTTGGGCCTAACTGAAAACCAACTGAGTTCCATCGGAAAAGGAAGTTTTCATGGATTAACAAGCCTGGTGGAACTGGATTTGAGCAGACACCTCATTTATAACATTCAAGGAGATGCATTCGCGGGTCTAACCCATTTGACCAAATTGGATCTGAGTTCCAGTGACGTGAAGTATTTGGACCGCAATGCTTTTCTCGGTGTTCCAAATTTGAAGGAATTAAATTTAAACCATAACAGTTTTTACCTCGGATCTCTTTTGTTCACCAACTTACGGAAATTGGAAAGGCTTCACCTCAAAGTTTATTACAACTACCACATTTTATCAAACGCGTTTTACGGATTACAAAACTTGCACGAATTGGATTTGACCGACTTGAATATTGAAATATTGAACGCTGGGTGCTTCAACGGATTGGATCGTTTAAATTTGCTTAATTTGAGCGGCAACTCCTTGATCGAAGTCGAAGCTGAAACCTTTATAGGTTTGCCCGGATTGACAAAATTGGATCTGAGTTACAACAACGTTTCCAGCATCGCTCCCAAGGCGTTCTATGAACTTAACAGTTTAACCGAATTCAACATGACGCGCAACAATTTAAAAACGCTAACGGCCCATTCCTTTATCGGTTTGCGTGGTTTAACACACCTGGACCTATCAAATTCAAACGTCGAAAAAATTGAAAATTTTGCTTTTCAAGATCTGTTTAGCCTGACGAAATTGGATCTAAGTCGGAACAGACTGACCAGTTTTGAAAACCCCGGGTTCTTCCACGACCTAGCAAATTTGGAAGATTTGGATTTGAGCAATAATAATTTCGATGTGATCACCCAAACAACATTTCAAGGTTTAGGTTTAGTGAGCATAAAATCCATTAATTTGGAAGGAAATCGCATTAGTCTTGTAAGTCCGAGAGCTTTCATCCATCTGAAAAATCTGCTACTTCTGGATCTCTCCAATAACCGAATCGGCCAGTTAGGAATTAACGTATTTAATAACGATTTGGAGACTTTGGTGCTTCATCGCAACCTCCTTAAAAATGTAACAAAAGATGCGTTTGGAAATTTGAGAAACCTGATCGAATTAGACTTGAGCAATAACAACCTCACCAATTTTGACCCAACCGTTCTCCCACCTTCGAATCTTGCACACTTAAATCTGGGTTACAATTCGTTGACCAACTTGAAAAGCAAAGTTTTGACAAACAATTTTCCAAATTTGAAAGTACTGGTAATCTATGGTAACAAATTTCCATGTGACTCCTGGCAAAGCATTTTATCGCCGCTGTACGGAATCGACTTAATCCACGATTTGTTTACAAGCGTCCCTTGCGGTACGCCATCCTTAAAAAGGAACGAATCTGGAAGTTACGAGAAGCTGATCAACGAAACTAACCAAAATTTGAAAGTGCTGATGCAAAATCAGAATTCCGGTGGTTTTCATGAAACCGAAGTTTCGACGGCGAATGTTTTTGAAATTATTCTTATTCTTATTTGTGTTGCATTTTGTGTGGTGAAGTTGGTGACGTGTTCTAAAAAGTTTTTGCCCACTTCCAGTCGGAAGAGTCTCAGATGTAGCTTGGTAAACAATACCGATTCTCGTCTGGAATTGGCAAATGATAATGATTTTTAAAAGAGCAGTTTTGATGATGAATAATTTTAAGTTAAATTGTAATAAAAAGTTTTTTTATTGGTAGTTGTTATTAATTTCACGAGTCATGATAAAAGAAGTAAAATCCTCCAATGGCATACATAAATTGTATGCCCCCTCATGACCTTTGCCTAGTTACGGCTCTGTTAATTTCCATCATCACTCAATTTACTTCCGACCCTGTATATAATCAAAATTAGTTTGGTAATTTTCATTTTGTAAATAAACGGTGTCACCTGATTGGCGGTGCAATTTCAACTGTCAATTTAAACCGCGTAGATCTTTTTACCAAATTTAGTGCGTACGTGACGATTTAGTATTATAAAGCGTTAAAAACGCTGTATTAAGTGAAACAGGCCTATCGTAATTACTTAAGAGTGAAGTTTAGGAAGCTTGAGAAAAATGGGGTCCAAACGAAGACGTGCTCCTAGCACGACCGAAGATCGTAAAGCAAAGAGAAGTAAATGTAAGTAAAAACTACCTACCGTAGTTTTTCATAATTTTACCCCCCATTTGTTTTCAGTTACAATCGAACATATTGCGTTGCCTTCGATCACCGAAAGTGGGGTTATGTTGGTGACTGGTGCCGGCGATGTGGGTCAACTCGGTTTGGGGCCTGATGTGTTTGAGAAAACCAGGTTTACAGTGGTAAATGTGGAACACGAAATTGTAGATGTATGTGCCGGAGGAGTGCACACGGTTTGTTTAACAAAAGACGGGAAGGTAAGTCGAAACTTTGCCCTTTGATAGTTTTTCGGGGTTCTAATTTTACTTTTGTAGGTTTTAACTTTTGGTTGTAATGACGAAGGTGCCTTAGGACGTAACACAAGTGAGGAGGACGCGGAGCGGACTCCCGGAGAAGTCGAGTTACCAGATGCAGCCATACAAATTTCCGCTGGTGATTCGCACACGGCAGCTTTGTTGAAAGACGGGCGCATTTTTGTCTGGGGTACCTTTAGGGATTCGCACGGCAGTATGGGCTTGACGCCGGAAGGTAACAAAACAGTTCCATATGAAATCGTCACTGAAAATGTTGTGGTCAAAATATCATCAGGTGAAAATCACTTGGCGTTTTTGACTAAATTTGGTGACGTGTTTACGTGTGGTTGTGCCGAACAAGGTCAGTTGGGACGGATTACCCAGAGGAGTAGCGACAGAGATGCTAGGGGTGGATTTGGAAGTAAAGATAAACTTAGTAATTTGCTTACTCCGACGCCGCTAAGTCTGAGCCCTTCAAAGCGGTTACATTTTGAAGACATCTGGGCCGGTACGTGGTCGACATTTGCTAAAGTTGGCGGTAAGGACGCGATATATGTGTGTGGTCTTAACAATTATAACCAACTTGGGTTGAAGAATAGGGACCCGATTTATTTTCCAAAAGAAACTGCTCAGTTTGGTAAGCATAACTGGCAGATCATATCGAATGCACAACACCACACTCTGGCACTCGACAAAGAGGGAAAAGTTTATGCGATTGGTCGTAAAGATTACGGACGTTTGGGTTTGGGAGAAGTTACCGAAGAAGAAGTGGTGGAGTTGACTCCACTGCAAACATTGCAAGATAAGAAAGTTGTTCATATAAGTTGTGGATCGGCATCTTCATATGCAGTGACGGAGGACGGGGAGCTGTATAGTTGGGGGTTTGGATCGGAAGGTCAGTTGGGTACAGGACAAGATGAGGATTGCTTAGTGCCGACGCTCATCAAATCAAAGCAATTGGTAGATCGGCAGGTTTTGAAAGTCAGCGGTGGTGGACAGCACACAGTGATTTTAGCAAGAGATGTGAAACCTCCAAATAACAACACAGGTGACATTGCAACTGCTTGATGAAGCAATCTGAAATATTATGTCTTTTTATCACTGCCTTTTGGAATATTAATTGTTTTATTTATTCTATGTAAGAAATCGTTTTTTTGCAAATTAAAGTTTTTTAATTTTTATCAGAAATTTAGTTTATCTGAAACTATGATTTTTTATATAGAAAACTTTCAAGTTTCATCCTTTACATTTCTTGGGGTTCCACAAGTTGTATCATCAAGAAATGTTAATTTTTTTTTAGAATTTAAATTTTTGAGGGAAGAACTGGGGACGATTGAAATTTTGTTGTTTTGAAAAGTTTTTATTATTTGTTATCATTTAAATATTTATGTATTATTTTGTGAACAAATAAAGGGGGGGACACACCAAGATTAGATATTTTTTTCGGCGGTGGGTGTAGTAACAAAGTTTGAAGACCATTGTGCTCAGTGGTGCTTTTTGAGGGAGGTGAAATATGAAAATATTTATTTGACTTTCTAAAACCTGGTAAATTTGTGTCAAAATTCTAAACTAAAAAAGGGTACATTTTTGGCAGGTTCAATTATTGTAACTTTTTGAAACAAAATTTTTTAATGAAATCTGTAAATGCTGCAGATATAGCGAAAAAATTCTAATTGTAAGGGGTAATTTTTTAGGGTGGGCTTAAGTAACAAAAATTTGGTAAAACAGCAAAAATTTGTTAAAACCTGGTAATTATTTTAGTATTAATTTTTGAATAATGTAAAAAAATAATGAAAAAGTTCTAAACAAAAAGGGGGTACATTTTTGAGGGGTTCAATTGTAACATTTTGTCCAAAATTTTTAAAATTATGCAAATTTTGTAATGTTATATCTGTAAATGCTGCAAAAAATAGCGAAAAAATTTAATCATAAGGGGTAATTTTTTAGGGTGGGCTAAGTAACAAAAATTTGTTCAAAATTTTTAAAACCTGGTAATTATTTTTGAATAATGTAAAAAAATAATGAAAAGTTCTAAACAAAAATGGGGTACATTTTTGAGAGGTTCAATTGTAACATTTTGGCCAAAATTTTTGATGTTATGTAAGTTTTTTAATGTTGAATTTGTAAATTTTTTAGGGTGGGCTTCAGCAACAAAAATTTTATTTAAAATTTGGGGAAACGGTAAAAAAATTTGCTTAAAATTTTTAAAACTTCGTAAATATTTTAGTATTAAATTTTGAATACTGTAAGAAATAATGAAAAAATTGTAAACAAAAAGGGGGTACATTTTTAAGGGTGGGCTTAAGTAACAAAAATTTAGTGAAACAGCAAAAATTTGTTCAAAATTTTTAAAACTTCGTAAATATTTTAGTATTAATTTTTGAATACTGTAAAAAAAATAATGAAAAAGTTCTAAACAAAAAGGGGGTACATTTTTGAGGGGTTCAATTGTAACATTTTGTCCAAAATTTTTAAAATTATGCAAATTTTGTAATGTTATATCTGTAAATGCTGCAAAAAATAGCGAAAAAATTTAATCATAAGGGGTAATTTTTTAGGGTGGGCTAAGTAACAAAAATTTGGTGAAACAGCAAAAATTTGTTCAAAATTTTTAAAACCTGGTAATTATTTTTGAATAATGTAAAAAAATAATGAAAAGTTCTAAACAAAAATGGGGTACATTTTTGAGAGGTTCAATTGTAACATTTTGGCCAAAATTTTTGATTTTATGTAAGTTTTTTAATGTTGAATTTGTAAATTTTTTAGGGTGGGCTTCAGCAACAAAAATTTTATTTAAAATTTGGGGAAACGGTAAAAAAATTTGCTTAAAATTTTTAAAACTTCGTAAATATTTTAGTATTAAATTTTGAATACTGTAAGAAATAATGAAAAAATTGTAAACAAAAAGGGGGTACATTTTTAAGGGTGGGCTTAAGTAACAAAAATTTGGTGAAACAGCAAAAATTTGTTCAAAATTTTTAAAACCTGGTAATTATTTTTGAATAATGTAAAAAAATAATGAAAAAGTTCTAAACAAAAATGGGGTACATTTTTGAGAGGTTCAATTGTAACATTTTGGCCAAAATTTTTGAAATTATGTAAGTTTTTTAATGTTAAATATGTAAATTTTTTAGGGTGGGCTTCAGTAACAAAAATTTTTAAAACTTTGTAAATATTTTAGTATTAAATTTTGAATATTGCAAAAAATAATGAAAAAATTGTAAACAAAAAGAGGATACATTTTTAAGGGTGGGTGCTTAAGTAACAAAAGTTTGGTGAAACAGAAAAAGTTTGTTCAAAATTTTTAAAACCTCGTAAATATTTTAGTATTAATTTTTGAATACTGTAAAAAAATAATGAAAAAGTTTTAAACAAAAAGGGGGTACATTTTTGAGGGGTTCAATTGTAACATTTAGGCCAAAATTTTTGAAATTCTGTAAATCTTTTAATTTTAAATTTGTGAATGCTGCAAAAATAGCGAAAAAATTTAATTTTATAGGGTGAGCTTCAGTAACAAAAATTTTTATTTGAAATTTAATGAAACAGCAAAAAAAATTTGCCTTAAATTTTTAAAACTTGGGGAATATTTTAGTACTAAGTTTCGAATAGTGTAAAAAAGAATGAAAAAATTCAAAACAAAATGGAGGTACATTTTTGATGGGTTCAGTTGTAACTTTTTGAAATCATGTCAATTTTTTAATGTTGAATCTGTAAATACTGCAAATATAGTGAAAAGATTGGTTTTGTGATGTGCCGATGATAGAAGGCGGCTGCAGAAAACTGAATAAATATGCTCGCTTTTTCAGTGCCCACACTTATCAATAAAATGGCCACCTTTGCAGTGCTTCTTTTGCTATTTACATAATATGGCTCAGCCTGCGGCCTTGCAAGGTTTTTACGACATTTTTGTGATTGTTAGGGAGAAATGCGAGGCCGAAGGCCGAGCTATGTGCCGATGGAGAGCGTCCACAAAATACTAGATATGAAGAGTTGTCCAGTGCTCACGATTACCGTAGTTAATTCTATACCATTACCAAATTCACTATTTATCTTCCTTCCATTAGTTTTTCTTTTAGTTAATTGAACTTTTTGTTCAACTATCAGTTGAACCTCTCCACATTATGTAAAATATCTACAGAATCTCTGTAAATTTTATTTCACTTTCAAATGTTATATTTTAAATTCTTTAACAGTTGTACATTTATTTTGTACTACTCAGTTCTTAAAATTTTTTACTTTACCATGAACTGAAAATTTGCAAGTATTGCATGATATAGTAGTAAACGAAAGTGACTTTATGCTGGTGATGCTAATTAGCATTTTAGTTGTGCTTAAAAAACCCTTTGGAGGGAATCCCCCCCCCCATTCCCCAGACCAACATAGTACATTTTGTTATTGAAATAATTAAATTGTAACCTTTCCAAATAGATAATCTAAAAGTCATTGTATCTGGACCCCCCAGCATCAAGAGATTTAGCTAAAGGGGTCAATGGCGTTGTGGCAAAATCAAATGGTAGGGGTTCGAACAAATTTACCTCCAAATCAAAGGGTCAATTTCGGAGCGCCCCTAATGAGGAAATTTTTTAATGTTTGTTTTTCAAAATAAAACATCTAATTTTTATCAGAATTTTAATAATGTAATTTAGATGAATACAAAATAAATCTTAAAACTTAATTAATCCTTTCTCAATTGGAAATCGTCTTTCTTGATTCCATCCTTGGTGATGATGTTAATTTCGATGCTATCACCAGTATAAATGTCCCTCTCAGCGGCTGAAATAAAAACGTCCTTCAAGATAGCAAGGGCACGATCCAAACCGAGCGGTTCGTCTTTCACATTCAGCATGTTCTTCAAACCAATTTGATTATCTAACAGAGGTTGCAGTAAAGCACCTGCCGAACCGCCGGCCCGGTAGTTGGACCTCTCGCAGTGACCGATTGGGTCGTAGCTGTAAATGCAGCCCTTGCCTTCGCCGTCTAATCCCACCAAAATGTTGGAGATGTAGTAAGGAAAGAAGCGCTTATAGTAGAGCATCGTGGACAACATTTGAGCCGTTGCTGGGGTTTGCATCACTTTGTTGTGCTCGTGCTGATACATCTGCATGCGGGCAGTTAAAATGCGAGTCAAAGTCAGGGTGTCGCACCAACATCCCGAACATCCGAGGACGGTGTGCTTCGACAAAGGAAACAATTTGCTCTGTTCACGAGTGTAAATGGAAAAGCCGGCACTTAAGCGAGTATCGGCTCCAATAACGACAAAGTCGTTGCCGGCGATCGCCACAATGCTCCTAAAATGCAATTCATTGTAAAAAATCGGCAAGTTGAAAGTTTTCTTGAAACTTACCCTCCGTTATCTGCGTATGGGTTGAAGTCGTGTTTTCTGGGCACTTCGGTCTCATAATCTGGATAATTTGGACGCGACATATTTTGAATTAAAGCCATTATTTACTTTTCAAACTTATTAACCACAAGTCGGGAATGACAATACAAAATTGTTTTTCTAGGTTATGAAACCACCGCGCTAGGTGTCGCTGCAGTTATTGCAGTAGTCGCGAAATAAATAAGATTTTCACTTTTGTCTTACTTTTACCGAGCATATTATTTATTTTTTTACATTTATTAATGACTTATTCCTCAATTTTGCCCCTTTTGACCGTACGAAAAATTTTTAACTGATAAATTCCATTCCGCTAGAAAGTTTGAGAACCGCAGTAATAGAACCTGTTTATCGTTACGTCACTTGAAGTTGTCAGATGACTTTTACATTTTATGTCAAAAATTCAGTCGTATTAATAACATTTATTAAATTTTAAATTGAATTTGGAATTTTAAGGATGTCATCATTGAACGCAGGGGCCGACCAATCGTCACCCATCAAACACGTCATTCCAAGTCCACTAATAACGAGACGGACGCGGACACCATCTGTGTAAGTTACCTCCACATTTCGAATTCGTTTTTGACTAAAAGAGTGTTTTAGGTCAGAAAGGGCTCTCAAATCACCTGAATTGATTGGAACGATTAAATCGTTTTGTCGGGAGAAGGGTCACGGTTTTGTGACCCCAAAAACTGGAGGTGAAGATATCTTCGTGCACATTTCTGAGTTAGTCCCTTAAGTCTTTGTACTTTACTTCCTAACGGTTTTTACGTTTTAGTATGGAAGGTGAATTGATTCCGTTACCCGGTGATACCGTCAAGTACCGCCTGTGTCAAATTCCACCTAAATTGGAGAAATCTCAAGCGGTTCATGTCCACATCGTTAATTACACGGAAGAGGTTCATAGGAAGTGGGAATATTCGTAGGGTTTTAATTTTTAAGGTACATAACTTTTTTTAACCGATTTTAGCATATTTTACACAACAAAATATAACTCAGTATTTTTTTGTCGGATGTTATTTTAACTGTATTTTTACACATTAAAATGCGCTTCTATGTTAGCATTTTTGCAATATTATAACTTCTTCCAGCCTACCTTCCTGTAAAAATTAGCACCACCACTAAACAAAACAAAAGTAAAAGTTGAATTTTGTTTAAGAATGTTAATTAATGTAATAATTTGCTGGAAATCTTCTCCAAACATAATTAATTAATTCGTGTATTATCCACCAAAGAACTTGATTAATGCAACCTTCTCAAGTACACACCGAATACCAAACAACTAGACTTATTGGGTGGTCACATTTTTCTTGAGTCAAAGGTCGAAGAACCACATCAATGATAATCTGGGAAATAAATTCCATTTTTGCTAGAATTGATTTATAAAAAAAAATGAACTGTGTCCAATTAAAAATTGTAATCTTCATTATGCCCCTGTGGGGTCGAAAATTTATAGAAATTTTATTTTTACTCATTAATAGCTGTTTTAACCACTTTTTTTATTATTATTACTGCTATTTTTTTCCTACAAAAAAATTAGCTTAAAATTTCGTTTTAAAATCATTTAATTTAAACGTTTAAATTCGTTCATCTCCCGCTTGCCATTTTAAAACAAAAGAGTTCCAAAATCTCTCACCCCACGCCAACTTTGTGGTTCGCGGCTTCGTTTGTATGACGCTACGTCTTAGAAAACTTGAAAATTCGGGTTAATTTCGGCGGATCAAAGTGAAATTTGATTTTCCTGTATTCCATGATGTTCCAGTTATAATTTGTGATAATCAAAAGTCTCGGTTTTTCTGAATTACAAGTTTTCTGGACGCGATGACGTCATATCGCTCGCCGGGTCCGCGATCGTGGTTAACTTACTTTTCATGGTTTAATTTTAAATCATCGGGTGTGATTTGTGCTCTTAATCGTTTCATTTTCAATTTTCGTTAATAAAAAGTGCTATAGCAACTTTCTGTGCCCCAAACTAAAAGTGCGGCGCCATTGCAAAATTTGAGCTTCGCGTCCCTTGGAAAAAAGGGTAAGTACAGATATGTTCCAACTTGCTCAAATTTATTTTTGTTTTTTTATTATTATAATAATATTATGAACGTGATGATGAGAGATATCTGTAATTTTCTACAATTGGGGGGGTACTGCCGCCTGTTTATAAATATTTAAAAAGTACAACCGATAGTTGTACCTGCTGCTGAAAATTGGTGTTTGATGAAAGAAATATTATCATCGAAGAAAGTTTCAATACAGATTATTATTTAGGTCTTCGAAGGAGAAATTACATGCCAAAATTTTGGCTTAATTATGTCATCGTAAAGTGCCATATTTGCTCTAACTTTGTCTGATGAATTGCATATTTTTCGATTTTAATAGATTAATAATTTCATTTATAGGAATTATTTCTAATTATTATTTACATAATTTCTATCACGTTTTTGCCAATAAGGCACGATCAAAGTTACAAATCTTACAAAAAGAATGTTCAGAAATTTGCTATCGTATGTCAAACGAAAGGTAAAAACTAACCTATCATTTGCTGCAAAATAACTACAATCGGTTTATTTGTTTCTCGAGTTATCGAAAAAGTATTTTTTGAAAAGAAAAGAACCTGTCGAGACATCTTTTTTTTTTTTAGTTAAACTTACCGTTGCTTTGACGACGTTTTTTGTTACATTTCACTAATGACCCCCCCCCCCAATATTTCAAACGCGCCTGTTTCCAAAGTTGACTTTGTTTGTCAATTTGTGCTGATTCAATTGTTGGTCCTTGAATTAGGAACAAAAGAAGTGTGATCAAAATTTAACAAATTGTAATGAAATGACGTAAAAAGATTGAATTTTGCTCACACACTCGAGAAAAATTAACTCGACTGCATGCAACGAAGGATTAGATAATAAAAGTTCAGGAAAAACCCCGAAACAAAAACTCAATATTAAAAGATATTAAAATGGGCATGATACTACTACATTTTTGGTTGACACGTTACTGTAACAGACGGACAGGCAATTGTGGGATTTTATCATTATTCTTCGAACGTACCAAAAAGAAGAATAATATGGATAATGGAATGTCGCTCCTAAACCGTATTTAACCAGATTTTTGCTAGAATTGTGGACACATATTACTAAATTGTGAAGCTGTGCGGCCTGAAGGCCGCACTGGAACTATTTACACTTTCTAGAAGACGCACACAAATGGGTTAACCAGATTCCCATTAGAATAGGGGATAAGTAGGAATCTCGTTAACGCATTTACGCGCGCCGTTGAAGAAATGGATAAAACTTGTTGGCCTTCAGGCCGCACAGCTTAGGCTATCTTTCTTTTCTTTTGTTTATTTACATGAAACTTGACATTTTATTACTAACTTAATTTTATCTCTTCTACGCCCTCTCTTCATACATTACCAATAAACAATTTAATTAATAAATAAAAATCCCCTCTTACGAATTGCCCTTAGATTGCTTAGTAATTTTTGACGGATTCTTCAGTGTTGATACAGTTAGAAAATTGAAGAATTTTTAAAAGAAATGTACATATATTTTATCTCTCCCTAAAAACCACCCCTCACGGTTTAGATTTTTTTCACTATTTTTCTAGAGAACATTTAGATCTGGTATGCTGATTAATAGAATTTCGGCCGGTTACAACTTGAATTTAATAAATATGTCTTGTTGCGACGGAGGTGATTGTTTGAAATTTCATGAAGGATTGCAGAATAGCTAAATTCATTGCTTAGGTAAAAAAACCGATCATTTGTAAACATTTACATAATAAAAATCAGTAAAAATTAATTTGCAACTTTAATTAAAATTTTACTTTTTACCCCCCCCCCCCGCCTAAAAAGTGAACTTTTTGGAAATTAGAATTTTTTCATCATTATTCACGTATACGCTAGTTTAGTATTGATAATCAAAAACTGTTCAGAATTTTTAATTAACATGTATTTGTCAACTCTTAATGAAAACAACTAGCGGCGGCCTTAGGGCGGTGCGACCGCACCGGGCGCCGTCCACCTGCGTCAAACCAGCACCCCCACTTTTTCCAAATGAAAAATAAAATAGTTACGAATTTTGTGTACAAAAAGAAAATTTTGTGCTTTCATAGTTTCAAAGTTATATCCATTTTAATGGCGGGGGTGCTGGCTTGACGTCAAGCGAGCACTCCTACTTTGCAACCAGTAACGCTACACAAAAAATTAACATTCCAGAATTTTGTGCTGTCATTGTTTTAAAATTATAACTAATTTAAATCGTGGCACGTCAGGCTAGAGAAAGGTAAATGTCGCTCCCCCCCCCCAAATCAAATTTTTGAGTAAAATTTGCGTCAAACGTTTGAGCATCAATGAGCTTCCAATATTTTCATTTGGGCCTCAACCGTCGCAGAGTTATTCGCAAAAACTTTGGGGGGGGGGCTGTAGACATACTATCTCCCTAATAGGGCTGAAGACATGTTAGCCCCCCCTTCCCCCAAGTAAAATGTTGGGGTAAAAATGGTGTCAAACGTTTGAGCATCAATGAGCTTCCAAATTTTTCGTTTAAGCCTCAACCGTCGCGGAGTTATTCGCGAAATTCTTGGGGGGGGGGCTGTAGACATGTTTTTCTATTTTCGTTCTTATTTTGAATGTTTTTGTGAAATTGATGTCTATCGATAGATATTCGTTTGAGCTTGAATGAACTTCCATTCCTATCATTTTAATTTCATTTTCTGCAAAGTTACGAGCATTCAAATTTCGAGTACTCCGGGCAAGTACCGTACAAACATTTTCTATTTTAATTTTATTTTATTGGATTAAAATTTTTGATCCCATTAAAAAAACTTAATCCTGCTTTATTTACACATAATTTACACAAAATTCTGATATGTTTATTTTTTGTGTAGCGTTACTGGTTGCAAAGTGGGGGTGCTAGCTTGATGTCAAGCCAGCACCCCCACCATTAAAATGGATATAACTTTGAAACTATGAAAGCACAAAATTTTCTTTTTGTACACAAAATTTACACAAAATTCGTAACTATTTTATTTTTCATTTGGAAAAAGTGGGGGTGCTGACTTGACGCAGTTGCGCCGTCCTAAGGGGGTCCAATAAATGTTATTGGTTCTCAAACAAGCTACTTTTGTCGGCCGGCGTGTGTAAATTCCTCCTCGGTAATAAACAATCTCTTGTAATCTGACCATTGAGGGTCAAGGGCGGATCCAGTAACTTTTTCAAGGGGGGAACTTTTTCAATTCCATAGATGGAAAAGAAAAATACAAAAAAGAGATATTTAAATGATCAAAAACTCATATCCCAAGGAGGGGGATATGAGTTACAAAATTTTTAAAGGAAATGTCGTTTATTTCATCTCTTCCTAAAACTAACCCCTGCAGTGTTTACAGTTTTTTTACTATATTTTTGGCTTGTCTAAGGAATATTTGGAGCTCGCATGTAGATTGAAAAGCTAATTGCAGCAAAGCTAATTTTCTTTGCTTTGTTTAAAAGTTGATCATTTGTAAACATTCTAAAACCCTGTTCACACTATATGATTTCTTATGTGACTTATTAGTCATCGCTAAAATCATGTAGTTTGAACGTAAAAAAATTTCTCATATGAGAAGTCATGTAGTGTGAACAGGGTTTAAAAGAAATCAACAATCATTTGTGATTTTCTAATTAAAATTTTACTGTTCCTCTTTCTGAAAAAGTCACCCCTTTGGCAATTAGCACTTTTTCACGACTTCGCCTGAAAACATCCCTCAACAGCCTTCTAAAATTTTTACTATTTTTTTGTTTAAAAAGATTTTGGCCCGACAAAACGCGAATTTAATCAATCTATTGTGCATCGCGCCGTAGGCGATTGTTTGAAGGATTTCAGCAAGGCTAATTTTTTTTCTGCTTATTGTTGCATTTCCAGATATTCTATTAGTATATTAAAAGCAATTCAGAATTTTTAATCCAAATGTCCTTTTCATCCCCCCATGAAAATAAACCTCAAGGGCATGCTGGAGTACATGGAATTTTTTTAATATTTTTTTAATGAATTCGTAGGCATAATATTGGTCGAGTTAGAAAGTTTCAAAATTAAAAAAAAAAACATGCATATTTCATTTCTCCCCGAAGAAAACCCTCATTGAACACTTAGCATTTTTTTACTATTTTTGTTCTGTTTTTCTAACGAACATTTGGAGCAGGTACTTATGCAGAGTCATAGAATTTCGCCCGGATAAAATATGAATCTAACCTAACGCGACGTAGGAGATTGTTTGAAAATATTCAAAGGATTATTGCAGTAGTAAAGCTAACTTTCCTTGCGTACATATAAAAAATTAATCACTGAAAAACATTTTGAAATAAATAAATAATCATTTTCGGATTTTATAATTAATTTATTATACAAAATTGATTTTTACCCTCCCCCCTCTCATTGACTTTAGATTCATGTAAACGTATAGACACGGCCCTCCATTTCCTTCCTTTATTTTGCACCCCCCTCTTCCCAAAAAAACGCAGAATAAATAAATATTTTTATTGATACACAAAAACAAAACAAAATACGACAACAATTTCAAGAATCACATGTTTTTTTTTTTAAATAACGAAAACAAAAATGGAAAGCATAAAACGTACATCAAGTTTCCTTAATATTTAGTAGGTACATAATTAATTAAATATTTTTTCTCTTTCGAACGTGTGCATGTCGATAGGGTAATATTATTATTATTATCGATTTCAAGTCTTTCATTTTATTAAATTTTTTTTAATAGCATACAAAATATTTTTTTATTATTTGTATATTTATTTATCCGTTACACAATATAAAATTTATTGTTTGACTAATTACGAGGTGATGTGGCGCACGTGTGAAATTAAATTGTAAAAAAATAATCAACAAAAATATACAAACGCTCTATTAAAGGGTGCTTCGCACGTCCTTGCTTTCGTCATTGGAAGACTCAAAAATTTTACTGCGGAAAGTGTCAATTTTTTTTTTTTTTTTTTGATTAATTCTACATTGGAATGTTCAAAATATTTAAACCTTCACCACGAAAAGGTTAAATTGTGTCCATAATTCGCGCAAAATAGAACGTGTACAGGGTGTCCCGGATAATTTTGCGTTTTCGAGAGGCATCGGTTTTTAAGTTATTCGCCATTTTTTTGGTGCACTTAATTTTGACAAAATATTGGTGCAGTTATTAGCGGGGTAGTCGACTAACCCCGATCTCCCCTAAAAATATTTTAACATTATTTAATTACAAGCATTTAATAATGGCGCACAACGTCACATGATAACCGATCAAAAACAACAAAATTTTCCCACCCGTACAGCACCCTTCTAATATATTACAGGAATGAATTTTCTTTGGTTAGTCCCGCGCTTTGCCATTCTTTCTCGAACCTTTATTTGCTTTGGTGGTTTCGAAAAGTCGCGGCAGTGCACAGTTCGGTTATCAGTAGATTACACTAAAAGATATTATAGAAATATTTCTTTTTTTTATACGTTATTATATCGTGCCAACTGGAATAAAGCGGTTGAGGATGCGCACCCTACCGCCTCATTCAAGTCGCCGTGCTAAAATACTCTTAAGTTCTAATACGCTACACAATTTACTTTAAAATTTATACACCTAAAATCATAAAGGTGCGACGTGCAACGTGTCAATATCACTGATACTTCTAACACGCCTGTGCTGATTTTTGCTGCGATGTAAACTTCCTCCGATCGGATTGCTCATTCGAGCTCTTTCTTTGGTCGATATGTAATAATTTTTTTGACTCTTGGTTTCGTTTATGTTGTGCAACTTGGAATTGAAGTGGAAATCGCGCGAATTTATGATCGACGATCCGGTACTGCTGGTTTGAGGATAATGGAAGGGCACCGCGTAATCGGGTGATTCACCGCCGGAGTGCGACGACCTAAACGGTATCGGTGGCGGACTCACTTGGCTCGTCACGGACGAGCTACCAGAACTGGAAGTCGGAGAATGCTTTTCTAACTCGCGTTCGTTTTTAGGTTTGGTAAAACCGAACGCTCGACTCAGAGACCCCTGAAATTTGTATTTCTGAAAAACTGTAGAGGTGGGAGGTGTGGGAAGACTCGCTGTATGTAGGGGAAAGTGGGGTATCTGGTGTAAAATTATAAGTGTGTTGCATGCAATGGAGACCCATACTTGGGTACTTACCCTGATGCTTTGTCTTCTGTTTTCCACACTGATTTGCTCGGACGAGGAAGCCGTGAGACCTGCACAGGAGCGTGAAAACGAACGTCCTAAAGATCCCCCGGGTGCACGAGATTTTGTCTTCACGCGCACATAGTGTTCTAATGTGGATCTAGCATAACAGTGCAAAATGAAAATTAGGAAAAGGCAGTGCGGGAAACATTTATACAAGCATTCTATGTTTATTTATATTTCACCAGGTCCAGTGTCTCGATTTAACTGTGAACTAACATTTAGCGACATTTATTTCGTGCAACTTCTAAAAAACATTAAACAACAAAAACTGTGCTAAATTTCGTGTAAGCGAAAGGGTGCAAAGCAAAAGCAGCAAATTAACATAGAATGCGTTGTGTAAGTGTTTCCGTTTATTATTTACATGTGAATAGAAAAATAGAACACATTTTAAATAAGCAATGGAAAAAATAGACCTTCTCTATGGTCTGAGCCACAGGTGCTTCGCAAACCACAACAGAGAAACATGCAGTTGATTCCACAAATATAAAACAATTAGAAACTTCACAGTCTGTTGTTTTTCTAAGGGCCGATTGCACCAACCAACTAGGTCAAATAATTAGTTATTTATATTATTATTGTAACGACGCCGAGATGAAAACTAACATGATCAAGTTACATTGGTACAGTCAGCCTTGAATGGTTCTCACTGCGTGGTTCTTTGTTGTACTGGTGTTACGCCGCTGTTGAGAAGTAGTGGAATAAAACAGTGGCGTCACAAAAGTATTTATTGCTAGAAAACAATCATGACATTGCATCTGATAGTATGAAAAGTTCTCACTGTTTCGGTGACCAGCCATTTAGGTAGAATTGTTCTATCTTTCCGTACATAAAATTTTTTAAATCCCACAGCGCGCTGCATCGTCCAGGGTAGGCAAATTTTCTTGTCTTTTTAGGCTCCGATTTGGGTCACCCTTTTTTTACTTCAAAAAGTTACAGAAGAACTGTACAGACATTTTATCTATGAATAATTAAATGGCCTCACAAGTCCTTTGCTGGACCAAGTTGGCGCCCAACGTTTAGGGCACCCCACTGTTAATTTTAGTTAATCTAAAACGTCTTTACATTAACTTTTTCTGTAACTTTTGAGATAAGAAAGTCATTAATGGCGCCCAACGTCGTAACAAAAAGCGATGCTTGCCCATCCTGTACAGCACAAATATTTCGCGTTACGATAGGCCACACCCTTCGAAAATCTAATAACTAAAATATTAAAGAAAACAAGACGCAAATTAATGATATTTATTTTGATAATTTCGTCTTCACTTGAAATATTTTAAATTTGCGCATTTACAGTTACTAATTTTTTTTTTGTTTGTAAAAAACAAAAATATAGTAAAGCTTTTACCCCTATCACTTGCTCACAATTCTAAATAATTATAATCTTTCTTTTTATATCACAACCCTCAGATCATTTTTTGCACATTTATTTTTTTATTACAATGGCGTCTGTAACTCACAGTTTTTTGAGTTTTTCTTTCAAAACTAAAAATCATCGATAAATTTGGCACTAAAATCAGTTCGGCGAAATTCAAAAATAAAATTAAGTTTTTAGTAGGTATAGTTTCGAGTCGAAAAAAGGGCGCCACTGTGTTTAGAAGCTACAACACAATTTTTTGATTTTCGATAATTAAAATTTGATTATGTACGTAATAAAGGCAGCGTTAGACACAGTTTTAATATTATTTTTGTACATTTGTATATAAATATGTTTAAAATTCTAAACTAACATTAATTTTTTTTAGTTGATGTAAAATTTGGTACTTGCGATTTTTCAGTCGACTTTTTTTAAATTGCCAATTTTGGACCCCTGTGCCTTAATGACAATTTTATTTTTTGTCCAAATTTTAATTAATCCGAATCGAAGGACCACCTAAACTGTTTTTTGTTCTAAGTAAATATTTTTTGATTGTCGATTTAAATAACGACTGCCGTTTTTAAGTGAACGAAAACAAAATTTTTGTAACCTATTTATCGATTGTGTTTTGATAAGACGCGACTTGCTTCCGCTTGGAGTTCTTCCATTTGACAAAAAATGACGTACCTCGCTGGTAATACGATCGATTCCAGTTCTGCAGTCAAATGGCGCCTAATTATATTTTTGCTAGTCGGAATTCCTAACGCTGTCGCCATTGTGTCTCCATTAAACGACGGTTCCAACACCACGAGTCCGCCGTGCACGCCACTGTCTGAAATTTCAATATTTAGACATCCGCTCCACTTCCCCAAACAATCCTACCTTTTAAGTTGTCCGCGTATTCTCCCAAATCGATGGTTCGGGCCCAACGAATGAACCTCTGGTTAGTCCACACCAAGGGATCGGCCTCCACGGTTTCACATTGATGTCTTCTAACCGCCAACGCCTAACGCACAATAAAATAGAACACATTTAAACAAAACGTTACTGTCTTACCTGTCTGTCGTATTTCATAATTCTCAAGAGATGGATTCCATGGACGACGGAAGCTTGATGAAACTTACGCGTGACGCCCAAAAATTTCTCCAGTTCCTTTTTGCTGAGGTGCTCCAACATACGCGCATCCACCAAATTCGTAGCGAAATTTTCAGAATACTGCAAAACTTAGTTTTATATTTCTCATCCACAGATCCGTCTCGCTTACCTGTGACAAACCGAGATCGGGTAACCATTCGCTCGAAACCCACGTATGACCAAGTTGAGCAATGCAAGGATATCTGACTAAAGATGGATGTCGATGTTCTTCAATTGCTAGCCTCAATTTTTTTCGATGCATGGGATGAGTAATTCCTAATCCGCATTCCAATTCGATATCGTTGAGTTCCAGAAGCACCTGACCATGTAAATCACCAATCTATAAGATTCGTTTCATTCCAATTTTGAAAGTATTCCAAAAATTGGATAACATTAAAAAAATTGCCGTTTTGTTACCTTTCCACTTTTGATATTTTCGGCGCAACGTGCGCCATATTGAGGCATACCAAGTGCGACTTCCAGCCATGCTAGAACGGTTGGGGCTCTCCATCTATCCATAGGCACCGACGAAGCTTCACGTAACAGCCGTAATTTTTCCGCGTAACCTTCTTCGGTTAGGGGCGACCAACTACGATAAGGGTCGTAATTATTGTCACCTAAACAAGTTCAAGTTAGCAATTTTGTTTGCGGCCGGGACGGGGGGGGGGTTACTAAAAGGTAAAGGGGGAAGAACTTACTTTCTTGTAGCGAACTGGTTTTATTTCTATGCCTAGAACGAGCAAATACTCGGGAGATACTTCCCCAAGTGCCGCCTCTCCCACCTCCAAGTCGGCTCGACGTATTTTTCGATCTACGTCCAATAGTTGGGGGTTCAATATCGACGGGCGAATTTAATTGTTCTACAGATCTGCAAAGGCACGCTCGATAGTAGGAGATGTATGATTTCATGTTCTAACTTTCTTACCTCGATAATATTCCGGTATCCACGGAGCGCGAAAAGGAGTTAGCGTTTAACGGTGATAAAGTTGGACTACAATCCTTTGGAGTTACGACCGCTGAAACCGTCATCAAATAGAACGAAATTACATAAGAAAAAGGTTATACTTACATTGGTACATGTGGGGAGGTGGAATAGAGGAAACGATAGAAATGGAATCTATTTCTATGTTACCGCTTTCGACGGTAATCGTGGGAGTTCCGTCGGTCGTAGAATCCGACAGATTTCCACCGATGGAGGTGGTGCCGCTTTCCCGATCCGAACTAACGCGAACGCCAGAATCGGCACTACAACTACCTCGATCACCAGCCAACAATCCCAGACCGTGATGACCGGAGAGAAGGCCACCAGAACCTGGAGTAATGGCACCGCCGCCATTCGTGTGCCTCGACATAGAAATTAACGATTCTTGATCCGACAAACAACCGCTTGAAACCAACTGTCGTCTTGCCTGTAAAAACAACTTCGAAACACCTTCACACTTTAAATTTAAAAAAGTTACTTCTTGTAAATGCTCTTGTGCTTGTTGTAACTGCAACTCTTTGGCATTTAATTGAGCCGCCAAAGACAAACTGCGTTCGGCCTCGTCGCGAGCGTGTCGCAACAAACTCCAACGTTCCCTTTCGCGCTCTTCCCTTTCATTCGACAGTTGCTGAAGGGAGGTTTCGTTTTCCCGCACTCTTTGCTCGTAGTTCCTTATAAAATCCCTAAGTTCCTTTTCTTTATCCTCCAGCGTGGCGTAAAGCTGCTTCATTTGATTCAACAAATCAAACTTTTCCGCTTTCAAACGCTTACGATCCGACTTTAAAGCTGCAAAGGAACTTTAGAATTTTGAAGTTGGCAAAGAAAGTTGGCTTACCGTAAATTGCTTCCTTTGTTATTTGCAGTTCCAGTTCCAACGCGTGCAGTCGTGCAGGACTATCGACGTCTTCTTCTTCGGGTATTTTTTGCCTGTCTGCAAATACCGAAGACGCACCGGAAACCACCAAACGTCTCAATCGCGTAATTTCCGCTTGTAACCGTTCGTTTTCTAATCGCATCCGGCGTAACACGGAATTGGAGGGACCCGCGCCCGCAGGCGAGGGCAGCAGAGGTGGAACCTCTTCTTTGATTTCGCTCGAGTTTCGCGAGGACCTCGGGGATGTTGGTTCTATAACTGTGGAAAAAAAATGGGTTAGTGGAAGAAGAAACAATTGTTATGTGACGTACCGAAATCTTGCTGACTGCTGCATCCAGGTTTAGGAGACTCTGGTTTTTCCAAACCACGTGAGTCGGGAGTATCTCGATCAACGATTGGCGTCGTACTTTCCTCCACGGTCATGGCGAGTTCCTTGTCGTCCACTGCGGTTCCAGAAATTTCGGCTTTCAGAGGAACCGACTTGCACTTTTTGATTCCGTCTTTATTGGATTTGGTTTCTTCGCTGCTGGAATCGACCGAGTTAGCATTACCGAGAGATTTGCTCCTTTTGGTTTCTGTGCTCTGTTTTAAATTTAGATTATTGTCCGTTTTGCTGCATTCGGTTTCTGCATTCAAATTGACTTTTTTGTTATCGGTGTCCTCGTGGTCGGTTAAGAAAAGCGAATCTGGGGTGCGATCCGCAATTTCCGATATTAAAATTGACGACGTTTCTTTACAATCGGTTTTTTTGGGATCGTGGGTTTCACGCGATGGTGTTGGGGTTGAGGAAGGGTACTCGGGATCTATCCGAGCTGTAAGGTTTGCAGAGTGTTCCTCTACCATTCTGCGAATCTTTTCCTATAAATTCCAAACATTAAGTTACATTTTCGATTCTCAGAATCGAAATGGAAGAAAAAGTGTGTAATGGGTGGATGGTGTAACGTGTTTGGTTTGTTGAGAAGAGAAGTGGTGTAGTGTTTGAGTTCTGAAGAGAAAGAAAATTTATTATCAAAGTAAAAGCAGTTTTTGAGACTTACATGAGCGTCTACTAGTAGACGACGCATTAGAAGCGCCATGGCGGAATCACGGCCAGCTTCACAGCCGTTCCTTCCGCCATTATATCAGCTTTTGGAAATACACGACCTCTTGTTCGTACTAGAGAAACAATATAAATATGTAACGTTATAAAATATTAAAACATTTTGATGTACAATTCAGAAAAATTCATTATTAAAAAAAAACGGTGCCAAGCAAAGTTGTTACGCCACTGCACAGAGATGCGAGAGCGTTACGAACAGAGAGATACACGCATAGTTTTTTTACGATTTTCTTATATTAATTTGATTAGCTGACCTTTAGCATCGTCTAGAATGCCACCTAAGGCGTCCGAGGTAGTTCAAAATAATATCAACAGATGGAATTACAACATTGGAAATGTAGATCTTTATTATAGACCACGTGACATTGCGTACTGACATTGCTTATTTTTATATTTTTATTCTGTTTTATAATTTTGAATCGACTAATTGCATCTCTAGGTTACATTTGCTCCGAGCAACATCTTGTCTGCGCATGAACATGCCTGCCTTTAACGAGCTTAACAAATTTAAATAACTAGAATTATTCAACGGACCACCGGTTGCTAACCGCTGATATAGTGAATAAAGCTTACAGCTTTCTGTGACTAAAACTTTTAAATTAATCTTTTATATCATTTTCATTTCTGTCCAATCCACGAGAATGTTTTTTCCTGCGTAAGAAGATAGCACTGGTGTAGCTATAATTTTAGCCTGTTTTAAAGGGTGGGAAGCGCAACTTAGCAACGGGAAGAAAAGTTCTAACCGTCCTTGCGGGGGGTCTTCCATAAATTATGTACTATGTATACTCAAAAATGGGTTGGGGGCAAGCCACCCTTAGCGTGATGTATGTTTTACTAAAAATCTTAAATATAATTATTAATTGGGGGGGGGGGTCCAAAATTTGCGAAGTAATTTTAAGTCGGGTGCAGAGTGACGAAGGAGGAGGAGAGGTCAAAAATACTGAAATTTTGTGTAACGTAATTTATGGATGACCCTAGGGGTAGCAAATTTTTCCAACCTTTTGATCTCTCCTCTCTCTTTGTCAAAGTGCCCACAATCTTCTTGTCATATTTCTCTAAAACTGAAATAAAATCTATTCATTAATTTAAAATTTTTATTGCTATAATATTAAAATTCTTTATAAAATATCAAAAAAAATTTTAAGTCCAATTTCGACAATTGGACGTCACTTCCCCCATCCCTTAGTCACTCACGCGAGGAGATGTAAAACTGTCCTTTTTTACTTTTTTTCCCGTCACTATAGTAACGGCCTTAGCAACAGGTGGAAAAGTAAAATAGGATGTCACTTGGCAGCCTTAACGGTGTTTTCTTCAACCTACAAACTTCTTGAGCGAAGGACCACATTAGAATATCGAAAATGCTACGCGAGCCGAATCGCAGATTTTTTTAGGAAAGATATGAAAATTTTAGTTTACTGCAATAGTTCAAGTTTTTTAAGTTAGACAAGTTACTTTTACTTCTTCATGTCACATAACATAGCTCGGCCTACGGCCTCGCAATTTTAATCTTTAATTTCCTTGTAATTAATTGTGAACCATAACTTTTTATGTTACATAACATAAATTTAAATTATTATACATCAGGATTAGAAGATCAAGTGCGAGGCCGTAGGCCGAGCTATGTTATGTGACAAAAGAAGCCAAGTTGCACTGAAAGAGAAGTGTAAGGTCGCAGGCCAAGCTGTGTTACGCGAAATAAGAAGAGTGAGGCTACCCCCTACGCTACGGACCTATAAAGTTACCTTTACGACGGCTACTGATGGTGAACAAGCGCACTGAAAAACGACCACTATTATTTCCTATTTTTCTGTGACCAGCTTCTCCTTGCATAGCATAGCTCGGCCTGCGGCCTTCGCTTTTATTGCTTTATATCTACAATTAAATGTTCTACGATATTTTCATGCTTATTGCGTATCTTGGGAAGTGCGAGGCCGAAGGCCGAGTTATGTTAAACGATATTGGAATTACAAGACCGGAGACTGAACTATATTTTGTGATGAGGAGGTTTCAGAAAACTGGGAAAAAGGTGGTTTTCGTCTCAGTGCCCATATTTACCAATAACATGGCCCCCCTTACTTTAGACCCCCTCAAAGAATATCTGATAGTCATAAATTAAAGTCCCTCTCATTATTAGGTTAGGTTACCTAACCTAATTAGGTTAGGTTACCTAACCTAAATGGTTCAAATAGGAATTTATCTGTCTTTCGTTTTGCTATGATCAACCGCCAAAAATAGTAAAGTAAATTTTTTTTTATTATGATCAATTGACCAAAAAAACAAATTCAAACACAATTTTCTAACGTATTGCAATAATGGGACATTCATGTGGACATCACATCTGGTTACCCCTAGATCACACTAACGTTAGTCACGTTTTGTGACCCCCCCCCTCGGCATGATGGACCCCTTAGGAACTGGAAGAAATATAAAACCATATATCTTTTGCTTTTCCTTCTGTTACTATAGTAACGGCCGGCGGTAGTAAAGGGTGGAAAAGGAAAGTAGGAAATTATTTGGACAGCCTTCGCGGTATTTTCTTCAAAAACTCCTTAAAAACTTAATTTGGCGACATGTTTTAGGTATTTTTTCATTTTCTAGAGTGGGCTTAGCCCCCACCGTAGCAGCCCCGATGAAAGAGATATTTTAATAATAAGGGTACAACACAATCAGTATATGGGCAATCGAGATTCCAATTTTTTTAGTGATTTTTTGAAAAATTACATGAGCCAATTTTTTTTTTTTTCTAAAAGTTTTGTAATTTATTATCAGAATTAATATATTTTATAATTTTTATTTACTTTTTAATCTACGAATGCTTTTGGCTTTTATAATCACCAAAAAAATTGGGATCTGAATTGCTGATATACCTACTCGCTGTGATGTCCTCTTGTAAGTGAGACAGGTAATGTACAGAATGAGCCGAAAGCGAATTCCGTAACCCGTTGAGTCAACTAAAATACCTCTTTAATATGTAATAAATAAATTTATCATCACTTTCTTCATGAAAATTAAAAAATTATTCATCAATAAGTGAATCTTTTTATTATTTCTCAATTTATGATACATCGTAATGACCGACTAAATAACATAGAGACATTCACGTGCCTACACGAAAGATGGACATGCTAATTATTTTTTGTAAATAATGTACTGTACATGTCGATGACGGCATTAACCAACGAATCCTTTCCACCGGGTTTCGACAACGTGCAATGCAATTCCGACGTGAGCTTTTTCAATCGGTTTGTGATGCTAACACCCACACCCAAATCGCCATCCTCCCCGATGGTGTGTTCCACATCGGTGGATTCGCTCTCCACAAACGACGCCTCACTCCGGGCGCTCTTGTGCGAAATTAAAATACTCGCGTTGCGATCGCCAATCGAGAAATTTTGCATGGGTCGAATTTTACTCTCGAAGACGGTGTTCATACTTTCTTTGGGGCTCGGCAATGGTGAACTCTTTCCGTGCTCCTCCATTTTACTTCGAGAGAGGCTGCTTAAACTTTTTCTCATGCACTGCACCGTAGTAACAAAATTTCCTACTTGATGATGTATAGACGGTAAAGTAACGATCAATGCTTCGTTGGACGAATCCTTCATTAGTTCGAATTCGTCCGGAATTGCAGTTTTGGACGAAATGGAGGCCAAATTCGCAGTACGTATTTCCTCTTCGCTAGCGATTGCGGCCAACGTGGATGTGGTTTTAGAAGTAGCAAGTTTGGGGTGAGATGCAACACTGGGAGGAGTGCACGTGACACGAAACGAAACAGAATCGCTGACCTTAATAACACCTTCCACCTTGGAAGAGCTTTCCAACTGTGCCTTCATCGATTCCGTTTCTCCTTTATTATTCAATGTTTGAACTTCCACAGAGGTAGTCGAAACCAATGGCGATGGAATTATTTTGGACGTTTCTTTTTCCTCAAATAATTCAGGCGGTTTAACGACGCTTTCTTTTTTGTACTTTTCCTCCAAATCCCCTATGCCGTTGTTAAATTTTAACCGTGTGCGTTGATTAGTTAAAGGTAATTGCATTTCTTTCAATAATTGTTTCAACCCAATCTCTTCGTTGGTCTGAGAGAAAGCGCACTTATGTTCTGCGTTCCTACCCAAGTACGCGTATCCGCCCAAAAAGTCGGAATAAGCCACGGTTTGGGTAAAACTATTCGATTTTGGCACTTCGGACTCTTCCGAATGCTTTGCTATTTCTTGTATTATAATCAGAAGTTCTTTAATTTGCAGTTGTTGGTCGACAATTATGTTCCCTAAGTTACTCGTTTCTGTTACCATATTCTGGCGTTCTGTTTCTAAACCTGAAAAACGGAAGAGCTTTGGAGAAAGTAAAATATTGGGCGCTCGATATTACCTTTTATTTTTTCGAGCAATTCGTCGAGGTTATTTGTACAATCACATTCTTCTCCTCTGACCGCGCAGGTTTCCATCAGCTGAGCGTAAGCCAAGCGAATGCCTTCGAGATCTTCGGCTTGCGCTTTGTAAAAATCCCGTTGCTTTTTTGCCGTTTCGAATTCTTCTACATTAGTACGCATATATTGTAACTAATGGAATCGAAACTGTTAGGAGATAGCAAGGATAAAAGGTTGGATTAGACTAACCTGATCTTCCAGATCGTAGTAATAGATAAGTTTGTTCTGCAAATATTCCCGTTCGTTTATAACCGACTCTAATTCGCCCCGAATTTTAATAAAATCTTTGTTTTTATCGTCTTGAACTCTTTCCAACTCGTTCCTCGTTTGCTTCAGGCGCAATTCCAATTCTTCCCTTTCTAAGTCTATTCCCCGCATGAGTTCCACTTGGATTTCCAGCTCAGTGTTGATCTCTTGAAGTTTTGCAATTTCTTCCACGTATTTATCCTTTTTGTCTTTCGAAATGTTCAAAATGGAAACTGCATCGGTGTTAACGATTTCTAGCAATTTATGAACGTTTGCTTGAGGAAAAATGTTAAATTAATATAGGAAAATTAGGAAGGGGAGGAAAAGTGGGTTACTTTTGTCCTCACCAGGTGCCGGAAGAGCAGTAAGAGTAAAGGCGTCCACACGCTCGATAAGGTGGGGGTTGGAAGATTGTGACACACGTTCTTGTAGATATTTGTTTTCTCGCTTCACTTCCATAATCTCTTTTTCCAAACGCAGTTTTTCGTATTGGGCCGCCAAAAGGACACCATAACTCAACCGTTTCGACACCGGCATGGAATAAACTTGGTCAACTAAAACTCAGTCGTTAAAGCGAAGCTTCCAAAAGGAGAAACACAAACCTAAAGAATTTCTTTCGTCTTCAATTATAACCAACCTGTTGCAGCAGGTCTTAAAAACGTCCAGCTCTTTGCGTAATTTGATGGTGGAACCGAGAATTTTTGCCAAATTATCCACCTTGTCGTCGTTTTCGTTGAGGTGCGTTAGAAAAACTTTAGGGTTGCTCTCGCTCGTTTCGTGTTTGGCAAATTCTGCAATTTTGGTCACAATTCCGTGCACCATCTCTTCCTGCTGCTGCGCAACATTTAAAATGTTTTTCTCCATGCACAACATCCGTTGGTGTAAGTTCATCAGAGTACTTTTCAACCCCGTCTGTTTGCAAAATCGAACCATTGCCAAATTAACGTGGATGTTTTCTTCGGCTTCGTAGGGCGCGCACTAAGGACGAACGGTTATTTTTCGAAAATGAAAATCAAAACCACTTACGCTGTCGGCCAATTGCATAACCTGGGGATTGTTTAACACTTTGTTCAAGTAGAAGCCCAGCTGTAACTTTTGGTTGTGAATTTGTCGTTTTAGCAATAAAATGGATTTATTTTTATCGTCCAAAAGGGCCAAAAGGGAACTGGGAACTAAATTCGTTAAGCTTGGTTTATAAAAAACGGATTCGCTTTTCTAGAAAATGGAGAAATTAAAATTTAAAAAATTAGGTTGATTGAAAAAAGCTACCGGATCCTCATTTTCGGTGTCGGTTTTGCACGGTTTCTCTTCCTCAGCATTGGTATACGTCATTACTTCCATCTTGCATATTTAATTTTTGGATATTTACTTTGAAATTTTGCTAGTTTTCCTCAAACAATTTAACGTGACAGATTCGTTTTATATTTCAAAATTTATGGACAGTCACTTGATTAAAATTCAACGAGTAAGAATGACTTGCGTAAGTTTCGATGATGAGGAAGTTAAATTCATTTTGCAACGCGGAAATGAGATACGTGATCTGCTTAAAATGCATCGGTGGATATGCATAAAAATTTATTATTCAAATTTCTGGTGAATTTATAAAATTAGAAACGCTTTAAAATTTTTAGAAAGAAAAGCTGCCTGATTACGTGTAGGTGGTTGCAGCAGCGTGGTTTTACCATTGGTGTGCTCAGAAGGCAGCTAGGGGACCATAACCCCTTCGTCGTGTCCATTTTTGCGGGTCGCCTAGCGTTCCAAGCAAAATACTTCTTAAAAAAAGTTGTGTTTTACTTCCCCCCCCCCCCCCAAGAATGCTCTGCCCCGAAAGACTCAGTACGCCACTGAGTTTTACTAGGAGCCCGTGTCACGTGATTAATTTATCCCAGCCAGATTCACATAAATATTTTACTAGTCAAAAAATCGTATTTTTGTTCTGTTGCTCATGTTTGTTATGCATCTTGGTATAAGTGCGAGGCCGGAGACCGAGCTAAGTTTTGTGATGAATGAGGGCAGCTCAAGAAATAAAGATCTAAAAGAAGTGATCGTTTTTCATTCACCAAAATCGTTCTAAATTCAACAAAAACAAAACAACATCGTCTCAAAAATGGACCTCCCCCCTCTCAGAGAACGTCCGATGGTCACAAATCAGACGCCCCTCTTTATTTGTTTTAAAATTGAATAAATAGGAATTTACCATTTATTGTTTCGCTTTGTTTCAAAAACAAAGTATTCAAGCACAATTTTCTTACGTATCTCAACAATGGAATTTTGATACGTTTGTCACATTTGCCCCCCCCCTTTTCGTTAACATTTACAATTAGTTACATTACCCTTCCTACAGACGCGGAGTTCTTTATAAAAGACCCTTTAAGATCTGCTTGTCAATCTCCAGTTTTTTTATTGGACAACAAGACGTCGCATATTGAATAAATTTATCTGCCAGATAGTTATAGGATGTTTAACTAGAGATTGACAAACTGATCGTTTATTTATAACATATTTTTAATTTGGAGCTGTTTTTTTCGATACTCAATTAAACTTAAGTCAGTGAACAACTATTGAGAACAGCATTTAATGAATTAAATACGGACCACGGAAATACGACCACGGAACCACGGAAATACGAATTAAATAAGAACAACTATTTCCTGGCCTACAGGCTCGGAAAACGTCAAACATCTGGTTGCTATGGAAACTGGAATATCACAGCTATTCGCGAAATTTGTTAAATATTTATAGAACAAAGTAGGAAGTAAAATTCATAAGATTTGAAATTGTACTTGTACTTAATGATGCTGGGACATCAAAGTGCCGCAGGTGATTTAATCTTGGTTAACTCTAATTTAGATTGGCGAGGCACTTAATCTCTGTTTAGTTGGCACTTGAACACCGACGATGATCTGCTTTATTTCTTGACTGACCACGGTTGATGAGGAAACTTACTGAAAATAGTTTTAGTGCGGCCTTTAGGCCGCACATCCTGTGCTATTTGGTATCTAATTATCAAAAATTAAATCATCTGCGGTTCTTTAACGTCCCTATCTATCCTCATTAGGTATCAGTACAATTTCACTATAGTGAAATTTCCAAACTCAAACATAATGTGGCATAAATGCGAGTTAAGAAACCTTAAATTATTAACAATTATTGTAGAATTTTTACACAAAATAAAGTTCTCATTTCGCGTTCGGGATCGAACCAAATTATCATTCAAAAGCAGCAATAACTTCTTTAAAACAAAACCGATTTTATTTATTAAAATTATAAAGCGCCCCTGATTTTCGTTGTAGAATTTTCAAATTCCAAATGTACAATTTTTCTTGATCGATCTTGCAATCTGACGAAGACGGCCTTGACATACTTTTTAGCTTTCTTATTGTAAAAATTTTCGTGGTGGACGTTCAACGCGTAAAATTTTGTTGAATTTTTGGTATTTTACGTTTTTCAATTGCTCGCCCAATTTATTCAACTTTGCGTCAGGTTAATCAACTTTTGGATAAATTCCGAGTTTAAAATGGAACAACCACCGGTTAATTTTTAGCAAAACGCGATATTTGATTTCAAAATTGCGAGTTAACTCAATTTTCGCGTTTGTTTTTTGGTCCGGATTGCATTTCAATCAAGCAAATTGTGTTTTAAAATTTTTTTAATTACATGTCCTAATTTTTAAGCGGAGCGTGGCACAAAAATTGAAATAGGCGGATATCGTTACTAGATAGAGGAAGTCACCTATTGTTGCATCCTTTCGAAAAAAAATGCGAATAAAATTCAAAAAAAAAAAAAAATATTACGATTTCGTTCTTTCTAATTTTATTAGGTGACGGTTGTTATTTAATTTACCAAATTAAATTTAAACGAGTAATTACGCATTCGAATTGACTAAAGAATTTTTATTAAATGTTCAGGCGTAGTCATGTCACAAAAATTATACAATCAGCCACCCCAATTTTCTTGATTATTTGATTACAAAAAGTAGAGCGTGATTTAAGAAGTTAATTTGTGTTCTTTTCTTTTCGACACATTTTTAGAAAATCGTCTCGGCGATAACTTACCCCGTTAATATTTAGGTCAGCAAAGCTCCTGTCGGAAAAGACACACCCTCCATATTGACTATTTGCGATCGTATTAGCAAAATTGCACGAAAAGATTCACCAAAAACATCTCAAAAATTTTTATTTCTTTCCAATTTCGACTGCTAAAATTTCAAAAATCAAACCCTCAAAAGGTTCGAGCGCCACTCACCCCCGATTTTTTGCGATTTTTTCACTCCGATTTATTTTTTTATCACTCCGAACCGAATGAAGTAGGAAATAAAATTTGGGGGCCGAATGTTACAAATTTCCAAATTTGAATTGCATTCACTGTATAAACAAAAGAAAATGCGCGCTCAGTTTTTCCGTTTTGAACTGTCCACTCGCGGAAACAAAACTCTTAGGTGGATGCGGAAACAACGGAGATGTTTTTTTTTTAGAAATAATTATGCAATTTTAGTTTATTTTAAGTCATCCGTTGGTTACACAGAATCAAACGCAACTAAACTCTTCCATTCATTGACTAAATAGTAACGCAAGCGCATACAAGAAAGAGAGAGATTCAAATAAATAAGCACATAGAGGAAGCCTAGGTGAAATAATGCACGAAGCAAATTATTGAAATAGAAAGAAAAAGAGCGCTGGGGTTACAATTTTTTATGTTAATTATTTTCGAGGTTTCGGGGTGGCAATCTGATTATTGTATTGGTATTGTCAATGTAAAAATGAAATGTGAGGCCGTAGGCCGAGCACCAATTTTGTGGGTTATGGTTTAGATACCAAGAAACAAGATTTCTTCTTATTTTGCCCGCGATGGTAGCAATTGAAAACGACAATTGCAGTTCGGCTTATTAGCCAATACTTCCAGACTTAGGGGCTCAGAACTAAAGTGGTGTAAGTCAAAAAAATGAAGTTTTGTATAATTTAGTAGTAATAAAAGTAATTTTTGAATGGCATCAGAAAGTTCCTTTTGACTTACGCCACTATGTCTGCATCATAGACCATCTAACTTTTTTTTTCAATATTCAAAAAAATTTATTTATTGAAAATTAGATATTTGAATTGCGCTAACGGTAGATAAACAAAAATAAAGCGATTAAAACAATTCGAGGAGAAGTTTAATACTTGTAATTCTTCTAATTTATTGAGGAAAAAAATTAAGATTTTTTGTGCAAAAAATTCCGCTTTGAAGATAAAAGTAGCGCTCTACCATTTTTGTGAATTCAATTGTAACGATTAAATTTAGACAAAGATGAAAAATATTCTCCCTCGATATTATAGAATGCATTTAGGGTGGATGTAGCAAAAGCAGTCATGTAATGCCGTAGACACCGCACACTATAAAATTACAAGTGCGTATGTATGTGATATTACGCACTAAAGCACACCGACAGGAAGAACATTGACGTATCTGTACCTACCGACTTTCGTGTTCCAGCGTACTACCTAACAAAATTATTGATTTTTTTGTTTGAGCATCGATGATTCCGTCTATTGCACTTTTGAACCCCTTTGCGTGCCATTTCATTTTCGACTTGCCAGGGTGCAAAATGTGATTGACCCGCTTTTAACCATATCAATTTTTTTTTTTGATAAAAAAATATTGTTTGTCATTACAAACAATTTTATGATTCCTTATGTTACTCGTAATTACCCTTAATTTTTTCCCTCCTGTCGTATATTGAAAGGGAACGTGAAGGGTGGTCACCGTCGAGGTGCTGGAACTTATCTCCCCTTTGTATGTGTTGCTTGTTGCACCTCAACAAAGGCGGTTATTATTGCACGTTAACTTCTGTAATTTGTCCAAAATTACATTGTGGTATTTGTGTAGTAAAAAATATGGCTACAATAAAGATAATGTGACCAACTCTTTCTCTTCAAATAAAAAGCAGAACTCCACCAATTTGTACTACATTGTAGGCATCAAACCACAACAGCATATCAAAAACAGAACAATTACTACCCAAAAAGCAGAACAGTTCGGGTTAAATCACACGGTTGGTAAACTTAATTTAAACGTGCATATGAATTATTTAAATTTAAAATTATTTTTTATTCATAAATTTCAATTTCAAGAATTATTAATTATTGTTAATTTAATCGGTTCTATTGTTGTAATAATTTATTACAAAATCTTGTTTATAGTATTTTAAATAAATTATGTTGACCCTTCCGTGAAAAAATTCTACGGACGCCTATGTTTGGAATCACAATCGTGAAGCTCCGGGTGCGGTCGTGTGAAAATTATAAACTTTGTTTTCTGTCCGTAGAACGATGAAAGTTTATTACCTAGTTTTTGAATTTAACAGTTTAAAAATGAAAATTAATAAATAATTTATGTGCAAATGTGTGCCGGATGAGTGGCGGTAATCATTTAATGATTTTATTTAATCTGAAATTGCCAATAAGTTGTGGTACTAGGTAATTTTGTTTGAGTTATATTATAACCTCACAAAATCCCGTCGACGTTTAAACAACTTACTAATTTTTAAGTTAGATGATTGATTCATTTTTTGATATTTATATTAAAATATCTAATGGATATGTATTTGTTATAGGTTTTCCTAAGGAACAAGATGAATGTGGAGACAAAATTCTACACCGACAATTGGATATTTGAAGAAACCTCGAGCTATCGCAGCATTAAAAATAGCAGGTTAGTTTAGTTTTTTCTTTTTAAATTTAGGTTTCACTGTCCTTTGTAGCTACCTTAGTGTAATTTAGTTTTTTGCTTGCAAAATTGGTTACGAATCCTACCTGACGTAACCCTAAATCGCCAATTTGTAATCGTTTTTTTTGCTACTCGAAGGAATCTCCAACAAATTAGGAACTCGCTATTTCCCTTCTCTCTCCACAACAATGTTTATTCTTTGACAAGAGACCTGATCCTTTCCTAAATAAATGAGTTTTCCTACGTCTTAAGAAGGTTAATATTTGTTTATCAATTAATGCAGTGCTTATGTAATTTATTTACTCAAATATACGGATGAACTACGGTACGTTCTAGTGATGGGGCTGTATAAACCATAATTTGTACGGTAGTGACATATCACAAACACATCTTCAAACTTTATGTTTCGGTACGCAGCACGCAACTTGAAGCGCTCGAAAAGGAAATTGCGGCTAATTTCTCCATGCAATAGGCGATGAACATAGCAGAGTTAGGTTGCTGTTCTTCCAATGATTTGGTCCTGCATTGCATTAAGCCTTCATCATATGAGAACTTCTCAGCCGTCTTACCACTTTTGAAGCGATGGAATTTTAAGAACTTTTGGTTTACTCCTATTCTTTTATCGAAAATTGCATTGCTTAGATTTGGACCATCAGTCAGCAAGTGGACATTGAATCAAGTAGCCTTAAACTGTGTGATTTTTGTCATCCTGCTCTTAGGGACAAAATTTGTAAACGAGAACTTTTTGAGAACAAAATTTTAAATTTATTTTGGAGTGTAAATATTATTTCAAGAGCTCCAAATAATTTTCAATTAACTTTCGCTTTCTGTTGGCATTTTAAAACTCAGATTTCCAAAGTTGTCTTGTCACCTCGAACCTTAAACTTTTACTTATTTTTGTGCACCGAAAATTACCGGTTGTAACATTGAAGAACGTTATTTCACTAAGTCGGTATGCTAAAATTTTCTATTTGTTGAGTTTTACGACTCTGGGACTCACACTAGAACAATTAGCCAAGTTTTTTGAATTCTTTATTTAATATTTGTTTGCGGTTGTAGGCTAATCGATATAGCATCAAAACAGGACAAACGGTGGTTTAGAAGATTTTATTTTTTTAACTTGTATACATGGGTATCTTTTTATTTTTTTATACATGTATAAAACAAAAAATGCTAATACGGGAGACTTCTGGTCTCTACAAAACCTCAAAATTTTAGGACCTTTTTTTGATTTTCTGCCTGTAATTCCTAAACGGTACACTCTAGTAAAAAAGTTACGATATAGAAAATTAAAAATCATTAAATTCTGCGTCGAATGAGTACCGCCACTTGATAATTTGGTTAAGTGAGATGGTCAAAAACGACGGTCAAAGAACGACGATTTTTGCCAAATTTGTCAAAAACTTGGATAGAGTACTGTATATGAGTCTGCAGCTTTGAAATGAGTATGTACCCTAAGAGAAAAAGTTATAAAATAAAAGTTGTAGAGCGTTAAATTCTGCATCTAATGAAAATAAAACATTTTTAATTTTGGTCAAGTATTATACCTCTCTAAATTGACAATCTCCCGATGTTTGGCAATTGGCGTATTGGAGTCTTGCACGGTCCACTTTTTAGGATCTTAGAGGCAGTTACTGGATCGTTGTGAGAAGCCAGGATAGCGGTATCATCCGCAAAGGTAGCAACCATTGTAGAAACCATTGTTGACAAGTCATATGTAAATATTAGATATAAAATCAGTACCAATACGCTTCCTTGTGGTACGCCTGCATTAATGGTGTGCAGGTCAGTATACGCGTTACCGTGTTTAACCAGAAATTGTCTGTTACTCAAGTATGACTTAATGATTTGGTAAAACTGGTACCGCAAGGTCTTTTTCAGTTTGTAGAATAATCCGGGGTGCCAAACTTTGTCAAAAGCTTGGCTTATATCTAAGAAGGCCGCCGAGCAGAAGCGCTTGTTTTCAAAGTCTTCATTGATTTTTTTAACTACGCGGTGAACTTGTTCTATAGTTCCATGCAGGTTACGAAATCCAAACTGTCTTTTGTCCTGTATGGATGCTGCAAAATCTTAAATTTGCACTGTGTGATGTTCAGTTAGCGGCGATCGGTTTAGTAATTCTAAAAATTGCGAAATCTGTAATCGCCATATTTATACCAAAAAATAGATATAGGTACATTTCTTAAATTTTATTATTAGTCGAAAAATATTACAAATGACAAAATTTTTTACATTACATGTAGTAAGATTTGAACTGACAGCATGATAATCCCCTTAAGTTTATAAGTTTGGTTTTACAATGAAAATCGAGTCAGGTTTTCCATCCCAGGTGCATGCAAGAAGAGTTGAATCAGAATGAATGAGCATGAATCTGGACTAACGTGTATTTTGTTCAACTTTGCAGATTTAAAACATCCAAGGGCCATTCAAGGAAGATCTACGATCTTGGAAGCGGGACAGAGTTAGTTTAAGAAGCAGCTTGCAGACGAAGGAAATGTTTTGATTAGAAAATTTGGTTTGAGATGAAAACGAGAAAAAACATTCATTAAAGCGGAGTTGTGCAAGAGAGCTGTTAAAGAAAAGGTATATTATAATTTCTTCCCTATAAATATAAAAGCATGATTTCTTAATCTATAAAATTCTTTTTTGAATTTTGTGGTGGATTTGTTTCGACAAGTTGGTTGCAGCGACATCATGTAAAACTACGAATAGCTACTATCTTACCGACAGCTGCAGATTACTGTACAACTATTGATAATTACAGGTAACTACTACTCGTGTTACCAACATTGAACCGCTGACACCTACCGTGACCATCGATCTTATATTACACTAGATGATGGATACAGGTACTAATATTGAAGCCACTTTTTAATTGTTTACCTGCTGTTTATTTACAAAGTCCCTGGAACTGATTGGTACTTTCAAGTTTGTTGTTGTTTACCTGGCCCCTCTCCACCAATCAGATCCAAGGACTTTGTAAACAAACAGAAAGTAAACAAAGAAAAACTGGCTTCACAACAACCAATGCTATTTGAATAGGAATCTACCATCTAGTGAAATAACTGATCTAAGACCGTGACTTCCATCAACCATAGACTCGTTCGTACTTACCGACAATTACAGATTTCTATTATTTATCGACATCTACAGATTACCTAATATTGGTATTTTGACATCTACGTGAAAATTCTCCGGCATTTTAATCATACAATGTAAGTTATTATCAAGTTCTTTCGGCGATTATCAGTTTGAAAATGAAAAGTAGTAAATCATTGTTGCACAAATGTGCTGCGGTTAAGTGACTGTAATCATGTAATGCTAACTGTAAATGACAATAAGTTTTCGTAGGTAATCAATCGGTTTCAATTATTTTTAATTTTTAACCTTTGATTAAAATACGTAATATTATGAATTTTTTATAGATTTTCGTAGCGAACACGATGCATGGTGGAGTCTAAAGTTTCATTGCAACAATTGGAAAATTGAGGAAAATCCTAACCTGCCGCAGCTTTCGAAACCAAAGGTCAGTTTATAATCATTTTCAATCAAGTTTCCACCGGCCTTTGTAGTTAGTTACATTAGCGCTATTCAGATTTTCTCTCATTAAACCATATTTTTTTGTAAACAAGTTTTTATCAGAAACGCAAAAAATCGTAGGCTTTGCTGGAATTTCTTACTCCACCAGCCTTATTCACCACACTCTGCTCCTTTTGATTAGTATCATTTTTTACCAACGATGGAACAGCCACTTCAATGAATTGTAAAACGGCAGAGAAAAGGGAAAACTGGTTATTTCAATGGTGTTCTTTGAAAACTTTGTTCTTGTATCGTAAAATCGTAAAAAACACCGACGCCGTCCCTGAATTGCGCGTAAAATAGTAAGTTAAATTTTGGTCTTGTAATTTTAGTTTTGTAATCGTAAAAAACACCGACGCCGGCCCTGAATTGCGCGTAAAATAGTAGGTTAAATTTTGGTCTTGTAATTTTAGTTTTGTAATCGTAAAAAACACCGACGCCGTCCCTGAATTGCGCGTTTCATAGTAGGTTAAATTTTGGTCTTGTAATTTTAGTTTTGTAATCGTAAAAAACACCGACGCCGGCCCTGAATTGCGCGTTTCATAGTAGGTTAAATTTTGGTCTTGTAATTTTAGTTTTGTAATCGTAAAAATCACCGACGCCGTCCCTGAATTGCGCGTTTCATAGTAGGTTAAATTTTGGTTTTGTAATTTTAGGTTTGTAATCGTAAAAAACACCGACGCCGTCCCTGAATTGCGCGTTTCATAGTAGGTTAAATTTTGGTCTTGTAATTTTAGGTTTGTAATCGTAAAAAACACCGACGCCGTCCCTGAATTGCGCGTTTCATAGTAGGTTAAATTTTGGTCTTGTAATTTTAGTTTTGTAATCGTAAAAAACACCGACGCCGTCCCTGAATTGCGCGTAAAATAGTAGATTAAACTTTAGTCTTGTAATTTTAGTTTTGTAATCGTAAAAAACACCGACGCCGTCCCTGAATTGCGCGTTTCATAGTAGGTTAAATTTTGATCTTGTAATTTTAGTTTTGTAATCGTAAAAAACACCGACGCCGTCCCTGAATTGCGCGTTTCATAGTAGGTTAAATTTTGGTCTTGTAATTTTAGTTTTGTAATCGTAAAAAACACCGACGCCGGCACTGAATTGCGCGTTTCATAGTAGGTTAAATTTTGGTCTTGTAATTTTAGTTTTGTAATCGTAAAAACACCGACGCCGACCCTGAATTGCGCGTTTCATAGTAGGTTAAATTTTGGTCTTGTAATTTTAGTTTTGTAATCGTAAAAAACACCGACGCCGGCCCTGAATTGCGCGTTTCATAGTAGGTTAAATTTTGGTCTTGTAATTTTAGTTTTGTAATCGTAAAAATCACCGACGCCGTCCCTGAATTGCGCGTTTCATAGTAGGTTAAATTTTGGTCTTGTAATTTTAGGTTTGTAATCGTAAAAATCACCGACGCCGTCCCTGAATTGCGCGTTTCATAGTAGGTTAAATTTTGGTCTTGTAATTTTAGGTTTGTAATCGTAAAAAACACCGACGCCGTCCCTGAATTGCGCGTTTCATAGTAGGTTAAATTTTGGTCTTGTAATTTTAGTTTTGTAATCGTAAAAAACACCGACGCCGTCCCTGAATTGCGCGTAAAATAGTAGATTAAACTTTAATCTTGTAATTTTAGTTTTGTAATCGTAAAAAACACCGACGCCGTCCCTGAATTGCGCGTTTCATAGTAGGTTAAATTTTGATCTTGTAATTTTAGTTTTGTAATCGTAAAAAACACCGACGCCGTCCCTGAATTGCGCGTTTCATAGTAGGTTAAATTTTGGTCTTGTAATTTTAGTTTTGTAATCGTAAAAAACACCGACGCCGGCACTGAATTGCGCGTTTCATAGTAGGTTAAATTTTGGTCTTGTAATTTTAGTTTTGTAATCGTAAAAACACCGACGCCGACCCTGAATTGCGCGTTTCATAGTAGGTTAAATTTTGGTCTTGTAATTTTAGTTTTGTAATCGTAAAAAACACCGACGCCGTCCCTGAATTGCGCGTAAAATAGTAGATTAAACTTTAGTCTTGTAATTTTAGTTTTGTAATCGTAAAAAACACCGACGCCGTCCCTGAATTGCGCGTTTCATAGTAGGTTAAATTTTGATCTTGTAATTTTAGTTTTGTAATCGTAAAAAACACCGACGCCTGCCCTGAATTGCGCGTTTCATAGTAGGTTAAATTTTGGTCTTGTAATTTTAGTTTTGTAATCGTAAAAATCACCGACGCCGTCCCTGAATTGCGCGTTTCATAGTAGGTTAAATTTTGGTCTTGTAATTTTAGGTTTGTAATCGTAAAAAACACCGACGCCGTCCCTGAATTGCGCGTTTCATAGTAGGTTAAATTTTGGTCTTGTAATTTTAGTTTTGTAATCGTAAAAAACACCGACGCCGTCCCTGAATTGCGCGTTTCATAGTAGGTTAAATTTTGGTCTTGTAATTTTAGTTTTGTAATCGTAAAAAACACCGACGCCGGCCCTGAATTGCGCGTTTCATAGTAGGTTAAATTTTGGTCTTGTAATTTTAGTTTTGTAATCGTAAAAAACACCGACGCCGGCACTGAATTGCGCGTTTCATAGTAGGTTAAATTTTGGTCTTGTAATTTTAGGTTTGTAATCCTAAAAAACACCGACGCCGTCCCTGAATTGCGCGTTTCATAGTAGGTTAAATTTTGGTCTTGTAATTTTAGTTTTGTAATCGTAAAAAACACCGACGCCGGCACTGAATTGCGCGTTTCATAGTAGGTTAAATTTTGGTCTTGTAATTTTAGGTTTGTAATCCTAAAAAACACCGACGCCGGCCCTGAATTGCGCGTAAAATAGTAGGTTAAATTTTGGTCTTGTAATTTTAGTTTTGTAATCGTAAAAAACACCGACGCCGTCCCTGAATTGCGCGTAAAATAGTAGGTTAAATTTTGGTCTTGTAATTTTAGTTTTGTAATCGTAAAAAACACCAACGCCGTCCCTGAATTGCGCGTTTCATAGTAGGTTAAATTTTGGTCTTGTAATTTTAGTTTTGTAATCGTAAAAAACACCGACGCCGTCCCTGAATTGCGCGTTTCATAGTAGGTTAAATTTTGGTCTTGTAATTTTAGGTTTGTAATCCTAAAAAACACCGACGCCGTCCCTGAATTGCGCGTTTCATAGTAGGTTAAATTTTGGTCTTGTAATTTTAGGTTTGTAATCGTAAAAAACACCAACGCCGTCCCTGAATTGCGCGTTTCATAGTAGGTTAAATTTTGATCTTGTAATTTTAGTTTTGTAATCGTAAAAAACACCGACGCCGTCCCTGAATTGCGCGTAAAATAGTAGATTAAACTTTAGTCTTGTAATTTTAGTTTTGTAATCGTAAAAAACACCGACGCCGTCCCTGAATTGCGCGTTTCATAGTAGGTTAAATTTTGGTCTTGTAATTTTAGTTTTGTAATCGTAAAAAACACCGACGCCGTCTCGGAATTGCGCGTTTCATAGTAGGTTAAATTTTGGTCTTGTAATTTTAGTTTTGTAATCGTAAAAAACACCGACGCCTTCCCTGAATTGCGCGTTTCATAGTAGGTTAAATTTTGGTCTTGTAATTTTAGTTTTGTAATCGTAAAAAACACCGACGCCATCCCTGAATTGCGCGTTTCATAGTAGGTTAAATTTTGGTCTTGTAATTTTAGTTTTGTAATCCTAAAAAACACCGACGCCGGCCCTGAATTGCGCGTAAAATAGTAGGTTAAATTTTGGTCTTGTAATTTTAGTTTTGTAATCGTAAAAAACACCGACGCCGTCCCTGAATTGCGCGTTTCATAGTAGGTTAAATTTTGGTCTTGTAATTTTAGTTTTGTAATCGTAAAAAACACCGACGCCGGCACGGAATTGCGCGTTTCATAGTAGGTTAAATTTTGGTCTTGTAATTTTAGTTTTGTAATCGTAAAAAACACCGACGCCGGCCCTGAATTGCGCGTTTCATACTAGGTTAAATTTTGGTCTTGTAATTTTAGTTTTGTAATCGTAAAAAACACCGACGCCGTCTCTGAATTGCGCGTTTCATAGTAGGTTAAATTTTGGTCTTGTAATTTTAGTTTTGTAATCGTAAAAAACACCGTCGCCGTCTCTGAATTGCGCGTTTCATACAAGGTTAAATTTTGGTCTTGTAATTTTAGTTTTGTAATCGTAAAAAACACCGACGCCTTCCCTGAATTGCGCATTTCATAGTAGGTTAAATTTTAGGTTTGTAATCGTAAAAAACACCGACGCCGTCCCTGAATTGCGCGTTTCATAGTAGGTTAAATTTTGGTCTTGTAATTTTAGTTTTGTAATCGTAAAAAACACCGACGCCGGCCCTGAATTGCGCGTAAAATAGTAGGTTAAATTTTGGTCTTGTAATTTTAGTTTTGTAATCGTAAAAAACACCGACGCCGTCCCTGAATTGCGCGTTTCATAGTAGGTTAAATTTTGGTCTTGTAATTTTAGTTTTGTAATCGTAAAAAACACCGACGCCGGCACTGAATTGCGCGTTTCATAGTAGGTTAAATTTTGGTCTTGTAATTTTAGTTTTGTAATCGTAAAAACACCGACGCCGACCCTGAATTGCGCGTTTCATAGTAGGTTAAATTTTGGTCTTGTAATTTTAGTTTTGTAATCGTAAAAAACACCGACGCCGTCCCTGAATTGCGCGTAAAATAGTAGATTAAACTTTAGTCTTGTAATTTTAGTTTTGTAATCGTAAAAAACACCGACGCCGTCCCTGAATTGCGCGTTTCATAGTAGGTTAAATTTTGATCTTGTAATTTTAGTTTTGTAATCGTAAAAAACACCGACGCCTGCCCTGAATTGCGCGTTTCATAGTAGGTTAAATTTTGGTCTTGTAATTTTAGTTTTGTAATCGTAAAAATCACCGACGCCGTCCCTGAATTGCGCGTTTCATAGTAGGTTAAATTTTGGTCTTGTAATTTTAGGTTTGTAATCGTAAAAAACACCGACGCCGTCCCTGAATTGCGCGTTTCATAGTAGGTTAAATTTTGGTCTTGTATTTTTAGTTTTGTAATCGTAAAAAACACCGACGCCGTCCCTGAATTGCGCGTTTCATAGTAGGTTAAATTTTGGTCTTGTAATTTTAGTTTTGTAATCGTAAAAAACACCGACGCCGGCCCTGAATTGCGCGTTTCATAGTAGGTTAAATTTTGGTCTTGTAATTTTAGTTTTGTAATCGTAAAAAACACCGACGCCGGCACTGAATTGCGCGTTTCATAGTAGGTTAAATTTTGGTCTTGTAATTTTAGGTTTGTAATCCTAAAAAACACCGACGCCGTCCCTGAATTGCGCGTTTCATAGTAGGTTAAATTTTGGTCTTGTAATTTTAGTTTTGTAATCGTAAAAAACACCGACGCCGGCACTGAATTGCGCGTTTCATAGTAGGTTAAATTTTGGTCTTGTAATTTTAGGTTTGTAATCCTAAAAAACACCGACGCCGGCCCTGAATTGCGCGTAAAATAGTAGGTTAAATTTTGGTCTTGTAATTTTAGTTTTGTAATCGTAAAAAACACCGACGCCGGCCCTGAATTGCGCGTAAAATAGTAGGTTAAATTTTGGTCTTGTAATTTTAGTTTTGTAATCGTAAAAAACACCAACGCCGTCCCTGAATTGCGCGTTTCATAGTAGGTTAAATTTTGGTCTTGTAATTTTAGTTTTGTAATCGTAAAAAACACCGACGCCGGCACTGAATTGCGCGTTTCATAGTAGGTTAAATTTTGGTCTTGTAATTTTAGGTTTGTAATCGTAAAAAACACCGACGCCGTCCCTGAATTGCGCGTTTCATAGTAGGTTAAATTTTGGTCTTGTAATTTTAGGTTTGTAATCGTAAAAAACACCGACGCCGTCCCTGAATTGCGCGTTTCATAGTAGGTTAAATTTTGATCTTGTAATTTTAGTTTTGTAATCGTAAAAAACACCGACGCCGTCCCTGAATTGCGCGTAAAATAGTAGATTAAACTTTAGTCTTGTAATTTTAGTTTTGTAATCGTAAAAAACACCGACGCCGTCCCTGAATTGCGCGTTTCATAGTAGGTTAAATTTTGGTCTTGTAATTTTAGTTTTGTAATCGTAAAAAACACCGACGCCGTCTCGGAATTGCGCGTTTCATAGTAGGTTAAATTTTGGTCTTGTAATTTTAGTTTTGTAATCGTAAAAAACACCGACGCCTTCCCTGAATTGCGCGTTTCATAGTAGGTTAAATTTTGGTCTTGTAATTTTAGTTTTGTAATCGTAAAAAACACCGACGCCATCCCTGAATTGCGCGTTTCATAGTAGGTTAAATTTTGGTCTTGTAATTTTAGTTTTGTAATCCTAAAAAACACCGACGCCGGCCCTGAATTGCGCGTAAAATAGTAGGTTAAATTTTGGTCTTGTAATTTTAGTTTTGTAATCGTAAAAAACACCGACGCCGTCCCTGAATTGCGCGTTTCATAGTAGGTTAAATTTTGGTCTTGTAATTTTAGTTTTGTAATCGTAAAAAACACCGACGCCGGCACGGAATTGCGCGTTTCATAGTAGGTTAAATTTTGGTCTTGTAATTTTAGTTTTGTAATCGTAAAAAACACCGACGCCGGCCCTGAATTGCGCGTTTCATACTAGGTTAAATTTTGGTCTTGTAATTTTAGTTTTGTAATCGTAAAAAACACCGACGCCGTCTCTGAATTGCGCGTTTCATAGTAGGTTAAATTTTGGTCTTGTAATTTTAGTTTTGTAATCGTAAAAAACACCGTCGCCGTCTCTGAATTGCGCGTTTCATACAAGGTTAAATTTTGGTCTTGTAATTTTAGTTTTGTAATCGTAAAAAACACCGACGCCTTCCCTGAATTGCGCATTTCATAGTAGGTTAAATTTTAGGTTTGTAATCGTAAAAAACACCGACGCCGTCCCTGAATTGCGCGTTTCATAGTAGGTTAAATTTTGGTCTTGTAATTTTAGTTTTGTAATCGTAAAAAACACCGACGCCGGCCCTGAATTGCGCGTAAAATAGTAGGTTAAATTTTGGTCTTGTAATTTTAGTTTTGTAATCGTAAAAAACACCGACGCCGTCCCTGAATTGCGCGTTTCATAGTAGGTTAAATTTTGGTCTTGTAATTTTAGTTTTGTAATCGTAAAAAACACCGACGCCGGCCCTGAATTGCGCGTAAAATAGTAGGTTAAATTTTGGTCTTGTAATTTTAGTTTTGTAATCGTAAAAAACACCGACGCCGTCCCTGAATTGCGCGTTTCATAGTAGGTTAAATTTTGGTCTTGTAATTTTAGGTTTGTAATCCTAAAAAACACCGACGCCGTCCCTGAATTGCGCGTTTCATAGTAGGTTAAATTTTGGTCTTGTAATTTTAGGTTTGTAATTGTAAAAAACACCGACGCCGTCCCTGAATTGCGCGTTTCATAGTAGGTTAAATTTTGGTCTTGTAATTTTAGTTTTGTAATCGTAAAAAACACCGACGCCTTCACTGAATTGCGCGTTTCATAGTAGGTTAAATTTTGGTCTTGTAATTTTAGTTTTGCAATCGTAAAAAACACCGACGCCGACCCTGAATTGCGCGTTTCATAGTAGGTTAAATTTTGGTCTTGTAATTTTAGTTTTGTAATCGTAAAAAACACCGACGCCGTCCCTGAATTGCGCGTAAAATAGTAGATTAAACTTTAGTCTTGTAATCGTAAAAAACACCGACGCCGTCCCTGAATTGCGCGTTTCATAGTAGGTTAAATTTTGATCTTGTAATTTTAGTTTTGTAATCGTAAAAAACACCGACGCCTGCCCTGAATTGCGCGTTTCATAGTAGGTTAAATTTTGGTCTTGTAATTTTAGTTTTGTAATCGTAAAAATCACCGACGCCGTCCCTGAATTGCGCGTTTCATAGTAGGTTAAATTTTGGTCTTGTAATTTTAGGTTTGTAATCGTAAAAAACACCGACGCCGGCCCTGAATTGCGCGTTTCATAGTAGGTTAAATTTTGGTCTTGTAATTTTAGTTTTGTAATCGTAAAAAGCACCGACGCCGTCCCTGAATTGCGCGTTTCATAGTAGGTTAAATTTTGGTCTTGTAATTTTAGGTTTGTAATCCTAAAAAACACCGACGCCGTCCCTGAATTGCGCGTTTCATAGTAGGTTAAATTTTGGTCTTGTAATTTTAGTTTTGTAATCGTAAAAAACACCGACGCCGTCCCTGAATTGCGCGTTTCATAGTAGGTTAAATTTTGGTCTTGTAATTTTAGTTTTGTAATCGTAAAAAACACCGACGCCGGCACTGAATTGCGCTTTTCATAGTAGGTTAAATTTTGGTCTTGTAATTTTAATTTTGTAATCGTAAAAAACACCGACGCCGGCCCTGAATTGCGCGTAAAATAGTAGGTTAAATTTTGGTATTGTAATTTTAGTTTTGTAATCGTAAAAAACACCGACGCCGTCCCTGAATTGCGCGTTTCATAGTAGGTTAAATTTTGGTCTTGTAATTTTAGGTTTGTAATCGTAAAAAACACCGACGCCGGCACTGAATTGCGCGTTTCATAGTAGGTTAAATTTTGGTCTTGTAATTTTAGGTTTGTAATCCTAAAAAACACCGACGCCGTCCCTGAATTGCGCGTTTCATAGTAGGTTAAATTTTGGTCTTGTAATTTTAGGTTTGTAATCGTAAAAAACACCGACGCCGTCCCTGAATTGCGCGTTTCATAGTAGGTTAAATTTTGGTCTTGTAATTTTAGTTTTGTAATCGTAAAAAACACCGACGCCGGCCCTGAATTGCGCGTAAAATAGTAGGTTAAATTTTGGTCTTGTAATTTTAGTTTTGTAATCGTAAAAAACACCGACGCCATCCCTGAATTGCGCGTTTCATAGTAGGTTAAATTTTGGTCTTGTAATTTTAGGTTTGTAATCGTAAAAAACACCGACGCCGTCCCTGAATTGCGCGTTTCATAGTAGGTTAAATTTTGGTCTTTTAATTTTAGGTTTGTAATCGTAAAAAACACCGACGCCGGCCCTGAATTGCGCGTTTCATAGTAGGTTAAATTTTGGTCTTGTAATTTTAGTTTTGTAATCGTAAAAAACACCGACGCCGGCACTGAATTGCGCGTTTCATAGTAGGTTAAATTTTGGTCTTGTAATTTTAGGTTTGTAATCGTAAAAAACACCGACGCCGGCACTGAATTGCGCGTTTCATAGTAGGTTAAATTTTGGTCTTGTAATTTTAGGTTTGTAATCCTAAAAAACACCGACGCCGTCCCTGAATTGCGCGTTTCATAGTAGGTTAAATTTTGGTCTTGTAATTTTAGTTTTGTAATCGTAAAAAACACCGACGCCGGCACTGAATTGCGCGTTTCATAGTAGGTTAAATTTTGGTCTTGTAATTTTAGGTTTGTAATCCTAAAAAACACCGACGCCGGCCCTGAATTGCGCGTAAAATAGTAGGTTAAATTTTGGTCTTGTAATTTTAGTTTTGTAATCGTAAAAAACACCGACGCCGGCCCTGAATTGCGCGTAAAATAGTAGGTTAAATTTTGGTCTTGTAATTTTAGTTTTGTAATCGTAAAAAACACCAACGCCGTCCCTGAATTGCGCGTTTCATAGTAGGTTAAATTTTGGTCTTGTAATTTTAGTTTTGTAATCGTAAAAAACACCGACGCCGGCACTGAATTGCGCGTTTCATAGTAGGTTAAATTTTGGTCTTGTAATTTTAGGTTTGTAATCCTAAAAAACACCGACGCCGTCCCTGAATTGCGCGTTTCATAGTAGGTTAAATTTTGGTCTTGTAATTTTAGGTTTGTAATCGTAAAAAACACCGACGCCGTCCCTGAATTGCGCGTTTCATAGTAGGTTAAATTTTGATCTTGTAATTTTAGTTTTGTAATCGTAAAAAACACCGACGCCGTCCCTGAATTGCGCGTAAAATAGTAGATTAAACTTTAGTCTTGTAATTTTAGTTTTGTAATCGTAAAAAACACCGACGCCGTCCCTGAATTGCGCGTTTCATAGTAGGTTAAATTTTGGTCTTGTAATTTTAGTTTTGTAATCGTAAAAAACACCGACGCCGTCTCGGAATTGCGCGTTTCATAGTAGGTTAAATTTTGGTCTTGTAATTTTAGTTTTGTAATCGTAAAAAACACCGACGCCTTCCCTGAATTGCGCGTTTCATAGTAGGTTAAATTTTGGTCTTGTAATTTTAGTTTTGTAATCGTAAAAAACACCGACGCCATCCCTGAATTGCGCGTTTCATAGTAGGTTAAATTTTGGTCTTGTAATTTTAGTTTTGTAATCGTAAAAAACACCGACGCCGGCCCTGAATTGCGCGTAAAATAGTAGGTTAAATTTTGGTCTTGTAATTTTAGTTTTGTAATCGTAAAAAACACCGACGCCGTCCCTGAATTGCGCGTTTCATAGTAGGTTAAATTTTGGTCTTGTAATTTTAGTTTTGTAATCGTAAAAAACACCGACGCCGGCACGGAATTGCGCGTTTCATAGTAGGTTAAATTTTGGTCTTGTAATTTTAGTTTTGTAATCGTAAAAAACACCGACGCCGGCCCTGAATTGCGCGTTTCATACTAGGTTAAATTTTGGTCTTGTAATTTTAGTTTTGTAATCGTAAAAAACACCGACGCCGTCTCTGAATTGCGCGTTTCATAGTAGGTTAAATTTTGGTCTTGTAATTTTAGTTTTGTAATCGTAAAAAACACCGACGCCGTCTCTGAATTGCGCGTTTCATACAAGGTTAAATTTTGGTCTTGTAATTTTAGTTTTGTAATCGTAAAAAACACCGACGCCTTCCCTGAATTGCGCATTTCATAGTAGGTTAAATTTTAGGTTTGTAATCGTAAAAAACACCGACGCCGTCCCTGAATTGCGCGTTTCATAGTAGGTTAAATTTTGGTCTTGTAATTTTAGTTTTGTAATCGTAAAAAACACCGACGCCGGCCCTGAATTGCGCGTAAAATAGTAGGTTAAATTTTGGTCTTGTAATTTTAGTTTTGTAATCGTAAAAAACACCGACGCCGGCCCTGAATTGCGCGTAAAATAGTAGGTTAAATTTTGGTCTTGTAATTTTAGTTTTGTAATCGTAAAAAACACCGACGCCATCCCTGAATTGCGCGTTTCATAGTAGGTTAAATTTTGGTCTTGTAATTTTAGGTTTGTAATCGTAAAAAACACCGACGCCGTCCCTGAATTGCGCGTTTCATAGTAGGTTAAATTTTGGTCTTTTAATTTTAGGTTTGTAATCGTAAAAAACACCGACGCCGTCCCTGAATTGCGCGTTTCATAGTAGGTTAAATTTTGGTCTTGTAATTTTAGTTTTGTAATCGTAAAAAACACCGACGCCGGCACTGAATTGCGCGTTTCATAGTAGGTTAAATTTTGGTCTTGTAATTTTAGGTTTGTAATCGTAAAAAACACCGACGCCGGCACTGAATTGCGCGTTTCATAGTAGGTTAAATTTTGGTCTTGTAATTTTAGGTTTGTAATCCTAAAAAACACCGACGCCGTCCCTGAATTGCGCGTTTCATAGTAGGTTAAATTTTGGTCTTGTAATTTTAGTTTTGTAATCGTAAAAAACACCGACGCCGGCACTGAATTGCGCGTTTCATAGTAGGTTAAATTTTGGTCTTGTAATTTTAGTTTTGTAATCCTAAAAAACACCGACGCCGGCCCTGAATTGCGCGTAAAATAGTAGGTTAAATTTTGGTCTTGTAATTTTAGTTTTGTAATCGTAAAAAACACCGACGCCGGCCCTGAATTGCGCGTAAAATAGTAGGTTAAATTTTGGTCTTGTAATTTTAGTTTTGTAATCGTAAAAAACACCGACGCCGTCCCTGAATTGCGCGTTTCATAGTAGGTTAAATTTTGGTCTTGTAATTTTAGTTTTGTAATCGTAAAAAACACCGACGCCGGCACTGAATTGCGCGTTTCATAGTAGGTTAAATTTTGGTCTTGTAATTTTAGGTTTGTAATCCTAAAAAACACCGACGCCGTCCCTGAATTGCGCGTTTCATAGTAGGTTAAATTTTGGTCTTGTAATTTTAGGTTTGTAATCGTAAAAAACACCGACGCCGTCCCTGAATTGCGCGTTTCATAGTAGGTTAAATTTTGATCTTGTAATTTTAGTTTTGTAATCGTAAAAAACACCGACGCCGTCTCGGAATTGCGCGTTTCATAGTAGGTTAAATTTTGGTCTTGTAATTTTAGTTTTGTAATCGTAAAAAACACCGACGCCTTCCCTGAATTGCGCGTTTCATAGTAGGTTAAATTTTGGTCTTGTAATTTTAGTTTTGTAATCGTAAAAAACACCGACGCCATCCCTGAATTGCGCGTTTCATAGTAGGTTAAATTTTGGTCTTGTAATTTTAGTTTTGTAATCGTAAAAAACACCGACGCCGGCCCTGAATTGCGCGTAAAATAGTAGGTTAAATTTTGGTCTTGTAATTTTAGTTTTGTAATCGTAAAAAACACCGACGCCGTCCCTGAATTGCGCGCTTCATAGTAGGTTAAATTTTGGTCTTGTAATTTTAGTTTTGTAATCGTAAAAAACACCGACGCCGGCACGGAATTGCGCGTTTCATAGTAGGTTAAATTTTGGTCTTGTAATTTTAGTTTTGTAATCGTAAAAAACACCGACGCCGGCCCTGAATTGCGCGTTTCATACTAGGTTAAATTTTGGTCTTGTAATTTTAGTTTTGTAATCGTAAAAAACACCGACGCCGTCTCTGAATTGCGCGTTTCATAGTAGGTTAAATTTTGGTCTTGTAATTTTAGTTTTGTAATCGTAAAAAACACCGACGCCGTCTCTGAATTGCGCGTTTCATACAAGGTTAAATTTTGGTCTTGTAATTTTAGTTTTGTAATCGTAAAAAACACCGACGCCTTCCCTGAATTGCGCATTTCATAGTAGGTTAAATTTTAGGTTTGTAATCGTAAAAAACACCGACGCCGTCCCTGAATTGCGCGTTTCATAGTAGGTTAAATTTTGGTCTTGTAATTTTAGTTTTGTAATCGTAAAAAACACCGACGCCGGCCCTGAATTGCGCGTAAAATAGTAGGTTAAATTTTGGTCTTGTAATTTTAGTTTTGTAATCGTAAAAAACACCGACGCCGTCCCTGAATTGCGCGTTTCATAGTAGGTTAAATTTTGGTCTTGTAATTTTAGGTTTGTAATCGTAAAAAACACCGACGCCGTCCCTGAATTGCGCGTTTCATAGTAGGTTAAATTTTGGTCTTGTAATTTTAGGTTTGTAATCGTAAAAAACACCGACGCCGTCCCTGAATTGCGCGTTTCATAGTAGGTTAAATTTTGGTCTTGTAATTTTAGTTTTGTAATCGTAAAAAACACCGACGCCGGCACTGAATTGCGCGTTTCATAGTAGGTTAAATTTTGGTTTTGTAATTTTAGGTTTGTAATCGTAAAAAACACCGACGCCGTCCCTGAATTGCGCGTTTCATAGTAGGTTAAATTTTGGTCTTGTAATTTTAGGTTTGTAATCGTAAAAAACACCGACGCCGTCCCTGAATTGCGCGTTTCATAGTAGGTTAAATTTTGGTCTTGTAATTTTAGGTTTGTAATCGTAAAAAACACCGACGCCGTCCCTGAATTGCGCGTTTCATAGTAGGTTAAATTTTGGTCTTGTAATTTTAGTTTTGTAATCGTAAAAAACACCGACGCCGGCACTGAATTGCGCGTTTCATAGTAGGTTAAATTTTGGTCTTGTAATTTTAGTTTTGTAATCGTAAAAAACTCTGAATTGCGCGTTTCATAGTAGGTTAAATTTTGGTCTTGTAATTTTAGTTTTGTAATCGTAAAAAACACCAACGCCGTCTCTGAATTGCGCGTTTCATAGTAGGTTAAATTTTGGTCTTGTAATTTTAGTTTTGTAATCGTAAAAAACACCGACGCCTTCCCTGAATTGCGCATTTCATAGTAGGTTAAATTTTGGTCTTGTAATTTTAGGTTTCTAATCGTAAAAAACACCGACGCCGTCCCTGAATTGCGCGTTTCATAGTAGGTTAAATTTTGGTCTTGTAATTTTAGTTTTGTAATCGTAAAAAACACCGACGCCGGCCCTGAATTGCGCGTAAAATAGTAGGTTAAATTTTGGTCTTGTAATTTTAGTTTTGTAATCGTAAAAAACACCGACGCCATCCCTGAATTGCGCGTTTCATAGTAGGTTAAATTTTGGTCTTGTAATTTTAGGTTTGTAATCGTAAAAAACACCGACGCCGTCCCTGAATTGCGCGTTTCATAGTAGGTTAAATTTTGGTCTTGTAATTTTAGGTTTGTAATCGTAAAAAACACCGACGCCGTCCCTGAATTGCGCGTTTCATAGTAGGTTAAATTTTGGTCTTGTAATTTTAGTTTTGTAATCGTAAAAAACACCGACGCCGGCACTGAATTGCGCGTTTCATAGTAGGTTAAATTTTGGTCTTGTAATTTTAGGTTTGTAATCGTAAAAAACACCGACGCCGGCACTGAATTGCGCGTTTCATAGTAGGTTAAATTTTGGTCTTGTAATTTTAGGTTTGTAATCCTAAAAAACACCGACGCCGTCCCTGAATTGCGCGTTTCATAGTAGGTTAAATTTTGGTCTTGTAATTTTAGGTTTGTAATCGTAAAAAACACCGACGCCGTCCCTGAATTGCGCGTTTCATAGTAGGTTAAATTTTGATCTTGTAATTTTAGTTTTGTAATCGTAAAAAACACCGACGCCGTCCCTGAATTGCGCGTAAAATAGTAGATTAAACTTTAGTCTTGTAATTTTAGTTTTGTAATCGTAAAAAACACCGACGCCGTCCCTGAATTGCGCGTTTCATAGTAGGTTAAATTTTGGTCTTGTAATTTTAGTTTTGTAATCGTAAAAAACACCGACGCCGTCCCTGAATTGCGCGTTTCATAGTAGGTTAAATTTTGGTCTTGTAATTTTAGTTTTGTAATCGTAAAAAACACCGACGCCGGCACTGAATTGCGCGTTTCATAGTAGGTTAAATTTTGGTCTTGTAATTTTAGTTTTGTAATCGTAAAAAACACCGACGCCGACCCTGAATTGCGCGTTTCATAGTAGGTTAAATTTTGGTCTTGTAATTTTAGTTTTGTAATCGTAAAAAACACCGACGCCGTCCCTGAATTGCGCGTAAAATAGTAGATTAAACTTTAGTCTTGTAATCGTAAAAAACACCGACGCCGTCCCTGAATTGCGCGTTTCATAGTAGGTTAAATTTTGATCTTGTAATTTTAGTTTTGTAATCGTAAAAAACACCGACGCCTGCCCTGAATTGCGCGTTTCATAGTAGGTTAAATTTTGGTCTTGTAATTTTAGTTTTGTAATCGTAAAAATCACCGACGCCGTCCCTGAATTGCGCGTTTCATAGTAGGTTAAATTTTGGTCTTGTAATTTTAGGTTTGTAATCGTAAAAAACACCGACGCCGGCCCTGAATTGCGCGTTTCATAGTAGGTTAAATTTTGGTCTTGTAATTTTAGTTTTGTAATCGTAAAAAACACCGACGCCGTCCCTGAATTGCGCGTTTCATAGTAGGTTAAATTTTGGTCTTGTAATTTTAGGTTTGTAATCGTAAAAAACACCGACGCCGTCCCTGAATTGCGCGTTTCATAGTAGGTTAAATTATGGTCTTGTAATTTTAGTTTTGTAATCCTAAAAAACACCGACGCCGTTCCTGAATTGCGCGTTTCATAGTAGGTTAAATTTTGGTCTTGTAATTTTAGGTTTGTAATCGTAAAAAACACCGACGCTGTCCCTGAATTGCGCGTTTCATAGTAGGTTAAATTTTGGTCTTGTAATTTTAGTTTTGTAATCGTAAAAAACACCGACGCCGGCACTGAATTGCGCGTTTCATAGTAGGTTAAATTTTGGTCTTGTAATTTTAGGTTTGTAATCCTAAAAAACACCGACGCCGTCCCTGAATTGCGCGTTTCATAGTAGGTTAAATTTTGGTCTTGTAATTTTAGTTTTGTATTCGTAAAAAACACCGACGCCGTCCCTGAATTGCGCGTTTCATAGTAGGTTAAATTTTGGTCTTGTAATTTTAGGTTTGTAATCGTAAAAAACACCGACGCCGGCCCTGAATTGCGCGTTTCATAGTAGGTTAAATTTTGGTCTTGTAATTTTAGGTTTGTAATCGTAAAAAACACCGACGCCGTCCCTGAATTGCGCGTTTCATAGTAGGTTAAATTTTGGTCTTGTAATTTTAGTTTTGTAATCGTAAAAAACACCGACGCCGGCCCTGAATTGCGCGTAAAATAGTAGGTTAAATTTTGGTCTTGTAATTTTAGTTTTGTAATCGTAAAAAACACCGACGCCATCCCTGAATTGCGCGTTTCATAGTAGGTTAAATTTTGGTCTTGTAATTTTAGGTTTGTAATCGTAAAAAACACCGACGCCGTCCCTGAATTGCGCGTTTCATAGTAGGTTAAATTTTGGTCTTTTAATTTTAGGTTTGTAATCGTAAAAAACACCGACGCCGTCCCTGAATTGCGCGTTTCATAGTAGGTTAAATTTTGGTCTTGTAATTTTAGTTTTGTAATCGTAAAAAACACCGACGCCGGCACTGAATTGCGCGTTTCATAGTAGGTTAAATTTTGGTCTTGTAATTTTAGGTTTGTAATCGTAAAAAACACCGACGCCGGCACTGAATTGCGCGTTTCATAGTAGGTTAAATTTTGGTCTTGTAATTTTAGGTTTGTAATCCTAAAAAACACCGACGCCGTCCCTGAATTGCGCGTTTCATAGTAGGTTAAATTTTGGTCTTGTAATTTTAGTTTTGTAATCGTAAAAAACACCGACGCCGGCACTGAATTGCGCGTTTCATAGTAGGTTAAATTTTGGTCTTGTAATTTTAGGTTTGTAATCCTAAAAAACACCGACGCCGGCCCTGAATTGCGCGTAAAATAGTAGGTTAAATTTTGGTCTTGTAATTTTAGTTTTGTAATCGTAAAAAACACCGACGCCGGCCCTGAATTGCGCGTAAAATAGTAGGTTAAATTTTGGTCTTGTAATTTTAGTTTTGTAATCGTAAAAAACACCAACGCCGTCCCTGAATTGCGCGTTTCATAGTAGGTTAAATTTTGGTCTTGTAATTTTAGTTTTGTAATCGTAAAAAACACCGACGCCGGCACTGAATTGCGCGTTTCATAGTAGGTTAAATTTTGGTCTTGTAATTTTAGGTTTGTAATCCTAAAAAACACCGACGCCGTCCCTGAATTGCGCGTTTCATAGTAGGTTAAATTTTGGTCTTGTAATTTTAGGTTTGTAATCGTAAAAAACACCGACGCCGTCCCTGAATTGCGCGTTTCATAGTAGGTTAAATTTTGATCTTGTAATTTTAGTTTTGTAATCGTAAAAAACACCGACGCCGTCCCTGAATTGCGCGTAAAATAGTAGATTAAACTTTAGTCTTGTAATTTTAGTTTTGTAATCGTAAAAAACACCGACGCCGTCCCTGAATTGCGCGTTTCATAGTAGGTTAAATTTTGGTCTTGTAATTTTAGTTTTGTAATCGTAAAAAACACCGACGCCGGCCCTGAATTGCGCGTTTCATAGTAGGTTAAATTTTGGTCTTGTAATTTTAGTTTTGTAATCGTAAAAAACACCGACGCCGTCTCTGAATTGCGCGTTTCATAGTAGGTTAAATTTTGGTCTTGTAATTTTAGGTTTGTAATCCTAAAAAACACCGACGCCGTCCCTGAATTGCGCGTTTCATAGTAGGTTAAATTTTGGTCTTGTAATTTTAGTTTTGTATTCGTAAAAAACACCGACGCCGGCCCTGAATTGCGCGTTTCATAGTAGGTTAAATTATGGTCTTGTAATTTTAGATTTGTAATCGTAAAAAACACCGACGCCGTCCCTGAATTGCGCGTTTCATAGTAGGTTAAATTTTGGTCTTGTAATTTTAGTTTTGTAATCGTAAAAATCACCGACGCCGTCCCTGAATTGCGCGTTTCATAGTAGGTTAAATTTTGGTCTTGTAATTTTAGGTTTGTAATCGTAAAAAACACCGACGCCGTCCCTGAATTGCGCGTTTCATAGTAGGTTAAATTTTGGTCTTGTAATTTTAGTTTTGTAATCGTAAAAAACACCGACGCCGGCACTGAATTGCGCGTTTCATAGTAGGTTAAATTTTGGTCTTGTAATTTTAGTTTTGTAATCGTAAAAAACACCGACGCCGTCCCTGAATTGCGCGTAAAATAGTAGGTTAAATTTTGGTCTTGTAATTTTAGTTTTGTAATCGTAAAAAACACCGACGCCGGCCCTGAATTGCGCGTTTCATAGTAGGTTAAATTTTGGTCTTGTAATTTTAGTTTTGTAATCGTAAAAAACACCGACGCCGGCACTGAATTGCGCGTTTCATAGTAGGTTAAATTTTGGTCTTGTAATTTTAGTTTTGTAATCGTAAAAAACACCGACGCTGTCCCTGAATTGCGCATTTTATAGTAGGTTAAATTTTGGTCTTGTAATTTTAGGTTTGTAATCCTAAAAAACACCGACGCCGTCCCTGAATTGCGCGTTTCATAGTAGGTTAAATTTTGGTCTTGTAATTTTAGTTTTGTATTCGTAAAAAACACCGACGCCGTCCCTGAATTGCGCGTTTCATAGTAGGTTAAATTTTGGTCTTGTAATTTTAGGTTTGTAATCGTAAAAAACACCGACGCCGGCCCTGAATTGCGCGTTTCATAGTAGGTTAAATTTTGGTCTTGTAATTTTAGTTTTGTAATCGTAAAAAACACCGACGCCGGCACTGAATTGCGCGTTTCATAGTAGGTTAAATTTTGGTCTTGTAATTTTAGGTTTGTATTCGTAAAAAACACCGACGCCGTCCCTGAATTGCGCGTTTCATAGTAGGTTAAATTTTGGTCTTGTAATTTTAGTTTTGTAATCGTAAAAAACACCGACGCCGTCCCTGAATTGCGCGTTTCATAGTAGGTTAAATTTTGGTCTTGTAATTTTAGGTTTGTAATCGTAAAAAACACCGACGCCGTCCCTGAATTGCGCGTTTCATAGTAGGTTAAATTATGGTCTTGTAATTTTAGTTTTGTAATCCTAAAAAACACCGACGCCGTTCCTGAATTGCGCGTTTCATAGTAGGTTAAATTTTGGTCTTGTAATTTTAGGTTTGTAATCGTAAAAAACACCGACGCTGTCCCTGAATTGCGCGTTTCATAGTAGGTTAAATTTTGGTCTTGTAATTTTAGTTTTGTAATCGTAAAAAACACCGACGCCGGCACTGAATTGCGCGTTTCATAGTAGGTTAAATTTTGGTCTTGTAATTTTAGGTTTGTAATCCTAAAAAACACCGACGCCGTCCCTGAATTGCGCGTTTCATAGTAGGTTAAATTTTGGTCTTGTAATTTTAGTTTTGTATTCGTAAAAAACACCGACGCCGTCCCTGAATTGCGCGTTTCATAGTAGGTTAAATTTTGGTCTTGTAATTTTAGGTTTGTAATCGTAAAAAACACCGACGCCGGCCCTGAATTGCGCGTTTCATAGTAGGTTAAATTTTGGTCTTGTAATTTTAGTTTTGTAATCGTAAAAAACACCGACGCCGGCACTGAATTGCGCGTTTCATAGTAGGTTAAATTTTGGTCTTGTAATTTTAGGTTTGTATTCGTAAAAAACACCGACGCCGTCCCTGAATTGCGCGTTTCATAGTAGGTTAAATTTTGGTCTTGTAATTTTAGTTTTGTAATCGTAAAAAACACCGACGCCGTCCCTGAATTGCGCATTTCATAGTAGGTTAAATTTTGGTCTTGTAATTTTAGGTTTGTAATCGTAAAAACCACCGACGCCGTCCCTGAATTGCGCGTTTCATAGTAGGTTAAATTTTGGTCTTGTAATTTTAGTTTTGTAATCGTAAAAAACACCGACGCCGGCCCTGAATTGCGCGTTTCATAGTAGCTTAAATTCTGGTCTTGTAATTTTAGTTTTGTAATCGTAAAAAACACCGACGCCGGCCCTGAATTGCGCGTTTCATAGTAGCTTAAATTCTGGTCTTGTAATTTTAGTTTTGTAATCGTAAAAAACACCGACGCCGGCCCTGAATTGCGCGTAAAATAGTAGGTTAAATTTTGGTATTGTAATTTTAGTTTTGTAATCGTAAAAAACACCGACGCCGTCCCTGAATTGCGCGTTTCATAGTAGGTTAAATTTTGGTCTTGTAATTTTAGTTTTGTAATCGTAAAAAACACCGACGCCGTCCCTAAATTGCGCATTTCATAGTAGGTTAAATTTTGGTCTTGTAATTTTAGGTTTGTAATCGTAAAAAACACCGACGCCGGCACTGAATTGCGCGTTTCATAGTAGGTTAAATTTTGGTCTTGTAATTTTAGTTTTGTAATCGTAAAAAACACCGACGCCGGCCCTGAATTGCGCGTAAAATAGTTGGTTAAATTTTGGTCTTGTAATTTTAGTTTTGTAATCGTAAAAAACACCGACGCCGTCCCTGAATTGCGCGTTTCATAGTAGGTTAAATTTTGGTCTTGTAATTTTAGTTTTGTAATCGTAAAACACACCGACGCCGGCCCTGAATTGCGCGTTTCATAGTAGGTTAAATTTTGGTCTTGTAATTTTAGTTTTGTAATCGTAAAAAACACCGACGCCGGCCCTGAATTGCGCGTTTCATAGTAGGTTAAATTTTGGTCTTGTAATTTTAGTTTTGTAATCGTAAAAAACACCGACGCCGTCTCTGAATTGCGCGTTTCATAGTAGGTTAAATTTTGGTCTTGTAATTTTAGGTTTGTAATCCTAAAAAACACCGACGCCGTCCCTGAATTGCGCGTTTCATAGTAGGTTAAATTTTGGTCTTGTAATTTTAGGTTTGTATTCGTAAAAAACACCGACGCCGGCCCTGAATTGCGCGTTTCATAGTAGGTTAAATTATGGTCTTGTAATTTTAGTTTTGTAATCGTAAAAAACACCGACGCCGTCCCTGAATTGCGCGTTTCATAGTAGGTTAAATTTTGGTCTTGTAATTTTAGTTTTGTAATCGTAAAAATCACCGACGCCGTCCCTGAATTGCGCGTTTCATAGTAGGTTAAATTTTGGTCTTGTAATTTTAGGTTTGTAATCGTAAAAAACACCGACGCCGTCCCTGAATTGCGCGTTTCATAGTAGGTTAAATTTTGGTCTTGTAATTTTAGTTTTGTAATCGTAAAAAACACCGACGCCGGCACTGAATTGCGCGTTTCATAGTAGGTTAAATTTTGGTCTTGTAATTTTAGGTTTGTAATCCTAAAAAACACCGACGCCGTCCCTGAATTGCGCGTTTCATAGTAGGTTAAATTTTGGTCTTGTAATTTTAGTTTTGTAATCGTAAAAAACACCGACGCCGTCCCTGAATTGCGCGTTTCATAGTAGGTTAAATTTTGGTCTTGTAATTTTAGTTTTGTAATCGTAAAAAACACCGACGCCGTCTCTGAATTGCGCGTTTCATAGTAGGTTAAATTTTGGTCTTGTAATTTTAGTTTTGTTATCGTAAAAAACACCGACGAGGTCCCTGAATTGCGCGTTTCATAGTAGGTTAAATTTTGGTCTTGTAATTTTAGTTTTGTAATCGTAAAAAACACCGACGCTGTCCCTGAATTGCGCATTTTATAGTAGGTTAAATTTTGGTCTTGTAATTTTAGGTTTGTAATCGTAAAAAACACCGACGCCGTCCCTGAATTGCGCGTTTCATAGTAGGTTAAATTTTGGTCTTGTAATTTTAGTTTTGTAATCGAAAAAAACACCGACGCCGGCCCTGAATTGCGCGTTTCATAGTAGGTTAAATTTTGGTCTTGTAATTTTAGTTTTGTAATCGTAAAAAACACCGACGCCGTCCCTGAATTGCGCGTTTCATAGTAGGTTAAATTTTGGTCTTGTAATTTTAGTTTTGTAATCGTAAAAAACACCGACGCCGTCCCTGAATTGCGCGTTTCATAGTAGGTTAAATTTTGGTCTTGTAATTTTAGTTTTGTAATCGTAAAAAACACCGACGCCGGCCCTGAATTGCGCGTTTCATAGTAGGTTAAATTTTGGTCTTGTAATTTTATTCGTATTTTGGTCTTGTAATTTTAGGTTTGTAATCCTAAAAAACACCGACGCCGTTCCTGAATTGCGCGTTTCATAGTAGGTTAAATTTTGGTCTTGTAATTTTAGGTTTGTAATCGTAAAAAACACCGACGCTGTCCCTGAATTGCGCGTTTCATAGTAGGTTAAATTTTGGTCTTGTAATTTTAGTTTTGTAATCGTAAAAAACACCGACGCCGGCACTGAATTGCGCGTTTCATAGTAGGTTAAATTTTGGTCTTGTAATTTTAGGTTTGTAATCCTAAAAAACACCGACGCCGTCCCTGAATTGCGCGTTTCATAGTAGGTTAAATTTTGGTCTTGTAATTTTAGTTTTGTATTCGTAAAAAACACCGACGCCGTCCCTGAATTGCGCGTTTCATAGTAGGTTAAATTTTGGTCTTGTAATTTTAGGTTTGTAATCGTAAAAAACACCGACGCCGGCCCTGAATTGCGCGTTTCATAGTAGGTTAAATTTTGGTCTTGTAATTTTAGTTTTGTAATCGTAAAAAACACCGACGCCGGCACTGAATTGCGCGTTTCATAGTAGGTTAAATTTTGGTCTTGTAATTTTAGGTTTGTATTCGTAAAAAACACCGACGCCGTCCCTGAATTGCGCGTTTCATAGTAGGTTAAATTTTGGTCTTGTAATTTTAGTTTTGTAATCGTAAAAAACACCGACGCCGTCCCTGAATTGCGCATTTCATAGTAGGTTAAATTTTGGTCTTGTAATTTTAGGTTTGTAATCGTAAAAACCACCGACGCCGTCCCTGAATTGCGCGTTTCATAGTAGGTTAAATTTTGGTCTTGTAATTTTAGTTTTGTAATCGTAAAAAACACCGACGCCGGCCCTGAATTGCGCGTAAAATAGTAGGTTAAATTTTGGTATTGTAATTTTAGTTTTGTAATCGTAAAAAACACCGACGCCGTCCCTGAATTGCGCGTTTCATAGTAGCTTAAATTCTGGTCTTGTAATTTTAGTTTTGTAATCGTAAAAAACACCGACGCCGGCCCTGAATTGCGCGTAAAATAGTAGGTTAAATTTTGGTATTGTAATTTTAGTTTTGTAATCGTAAAAAACACCGACGCCGTCCCTGAATTGCGCGTTTCATAGTAGGTTAAATTTTGGTCTTGTAATTTTAGTTTTGTAATCGTAAAAAACACCGACGCCGTCCCTAAATTGCGCATTTCATAGTAGGTTAAATTTTGGTCTTGTAATTTTAGGTTTGTAATCGTAAAAAACACCGACGCCGGCACTGAATTGCGCGTTTCATAGTAGGTTAAATTTTGGTCTTGTAATTTTAGTTTTGTAATCGTAAAAAACACCGACGCCGGCCCTGAATTGCGCGTTAAATAGTAGGTTAAATTTTGGTCTTGTAATTTTAGTTTTGTAATCGTAAAAAACACCGACGCCGTCCCTGAATTGCGCGTTTCATAGTAGGTTAAATTTTGGTCTTGTAATTTTAGTTTTGTAATCGTAAAACACACCGACGCCGGCCCTGAATTGCGCGTTTCATAGTAGGTTAAATTTTGGTCTTGTAATTTTAGTTTTGTAATCGTAAAAAACACCGACGCCGGCCCTGAATTGCGCGTTTCATAGTAGGTTAAATTTTGGTCTTGTAATTTTAGTTTTGTAATCGTAAAAAACACCGACGCCGTCTCTGAATTGCGCGTTTCATAGTAGGTTAAATTTTGGTCTTGTAATTTTAGGTTTGTAATCCTAAAAAACACCGACGCCGTCCCTGAATTGCGCGTTTCATAGTAGGTTAAATTTTGGTCTTGTAATTTTAGTTTTGTAATCGTAAAAAACACCGACGCCGGCCCTGAATTGCGCGTTTCATAGTAGGTTAAATTATGGTCTTGTAATTTTAGATTTGTAATCGTAAAAAACACCGACGCCGTCCCTGAATTGCGCGTTTCATAGTAGGTTAAATTTTGGTCTTGTAATTTTAGTTTTGTAATCGTAAAAATCACCGACGCCGTCCCTGAATTGCGCGTTTCATAGTAGGTTAAATTTTGGTCTTGTAATTTTAGGTTTGTAATCGTAAAAAACACCGACGCCGTCCCTGAATTGCGCGTTTCATAGTAGGTTAAATTTTGGTCTTGTAATTTTAGTTTTGTAATCGTAAAAAACACCGACGCCGGCCCTGAATTGCGCGTTTCATAGTAGGTTAAATTTTGGTCTTGTAATTTTAGGTTTGTAATCCTAAAAAACACCGACGCCGTCCCTGAATTGCGCGTTTCATAGTAGGTTAAATTTTGGTCTTGTAATTTTAGTTTTGTAATCGTAAAAAACACCGACGCCGTCCCTGAATTGCGCGTAAAATAGTAGGTTAAATTTTGGTCTTGTAATTTTAGTTTTGTAATCGTAAAAAACACCGACGCCGTCTCTGAATTGCGCGTTTCATAGTAGGTTAAATTTTGGTCTTGTAATTTTAGTTTTGTTATCGTAAAAAACACCGACGAGGTCCCTGAATTGCGCGTTTCATAGTAGGTTAAATTTTGGTCTTGTAATTTTAGTTTTGTAATCGTAAAAAACACCGACGCCGGCACTGAATTGCGCGTTTCATAGTAGGTTAAATTTTGGTCTTGTAATTTTAGTTTTGTAATCGTAAAAAACACCGACGCTGTCCCTGAATTGCGCATTTTATAGTAGGTTAAATTTTGGTCTTGTAATTTTAGGTTTGTAATCCTAAAAAACACCGACGCCGTCCCTGAATTGCGCGTTTCATAGTAGGTTAAATTTTGGTCTTGTAATTTTAGTTTTGTATTCGTAAAAAACACCGACGCCGTCCCTGAATTGCGCGTTTCATAGTAGGTTAAATTTTGGTCTTGTAATTTTAGTTTTGTAATCGTAAAAAACACCGACGCCGGCCCTGAATTGCGCGTTTCATAGTAGGTTAAATTTTGGTCTTGTAATTTTAGTTTTGTAATCGTAAAAAACACCGACGCCGGCACTGAATTGCGCGTTTCATAGTAGGTTAAATTTTGGTCTTGTAATTTTAGGTTTGTATTCGTAAAAAACACCGACGCCGTCCCTGAATTGCGCGTTTCATAGTAGGTTAAATTTTGGTCTTGTAATTTTAGTTTTGTAATCGTAAAAAACACCGACGCCGTCCCTGAATTGCGCATTTCATAGTAGGTTAAATTTTGGTCTTGTAATTTTAGGTTTGTAATCGTAAAAAACACCGACGCCGTCCCTGAATTGCGCGTTTCATAGTAGGTTAAATTTTGGTCTTGTAATTTTAGTTTTGTAATCGTAAAAAACACCGACGCCGGCCCTGAATTGCGCGTAAAATAGTAGGTTAAATTTTGGTATTGTAATTTTAGTTTTGTAATCGTAAAAAACACCGACGCCGTCCCTGAATTGCGCGTTTCATAGTAGCTTAAATTCTGGTCTTGTAATTTTAGTTTTGTAATCGTAAAAAACACCGACGCCGGCCCTGAATTGCGCGTAAAATAGTAGGTTAAATTTTGGTCTTGTAATTTTAGTTTTGTAATCGTAAAAAACACCGACGCCGTCCCTGAATTGCGCGTTTCATAGTAGGTTAAATTTTGGTCTTGTAATTTTAGTTTTGTAATCGTAAAAAACACCGACGCCGTCCCTGAATTGCGCGTTTCATAGTAGGTTAAATTTTGGTCTTGTAATTTTAGGTTTGTAATCGTAAAAAACACCGACGCCGGCACTGAATTGCGCGTTTCATAGTAGGTTAAATTTTGGTCTTGTAATTTTAGTTTTGTAATCGTAAAAAACACCGACGCCGGCCCTGAATTGCGCGTAAAATAGTAGGTTAAATTTTGGTATTGTAATTTTAGTTTTGTAATCGTAAAAAACACCGACGCCGTCCCTGAATTGCGCGTTTCATAGTAGGTTAAATTTTGGTCTTGTAATTTTAGTTTTGTAATCGTAAAAAACACCGACGCCGTCCCTAAATTGCGCATTTCATAGTAGGTTAAATTTTGGTCTTGTAATTTTAGGTTTGTAATCGTAAAAAACACCGACGCCGGCACTGAATTGCGCGTTTCATAGTAGGTTAAATTTTGGTCTTGTAATTTTAGTTTTGTAATCGTAAAAAACACCGACGCCGTCCCTGAATTGCGCGTAAAATAGTAGGTTAAATTTTGGTCTTGTAATTTTAGTTTTGTAATCGTAAAAAACACCGACGCCGTCCCTGAATTGCGCGTTTCATAGTAGGTTAAATTTTGGTCTTGTAATTTTAGTTTTGTAATCGTAAAACACACCGACGCCGGCACTGAATTGCGCGTTTCATAGTAGGTTAAATTTTGGTCTTGTAATTTTAGTTTTGTAATCGTAAAAAACACCGACGCCGGCCCTGAATTGCGCGTTTCATAGTAGGTTAAATTTTGGTCTTGTAATTTTAGTTTTGTAATCGTAAAAAACACCGACGCCGTCTCTGAATTGCGCGTTTCATAGTAGGTTAAATTTTGGTCTTGTAATTTTAGGTTTGTAATCCTAAAAAACACCGACGCCGTCCCTGAATTGCGCGTTTCATAGTAGGTTAAATTTTGGTCTTGTAATTTTAGTTTTGTATTCGTAAAAAACACCGACGCCGGCCCTGAATTGCGCGTTTCATAGTAGGTTAAATTATGGTCTTGTAATTTTAGATTTGTAATCGTAAAAAACACCGACGCCGTCCCTGAATTGCGCGTTTCATAGTAGGTTAAATTTTGGTCTTGTAATTTTAGGTTTGTAATCGTAAAAAACACCGACGCCGTCCCTGAATTGCGCGTTTCATAGTAGGTTAAATTTTGGTCTTGTAATTTTAGTTTTGTAATCGTAAAAAACACCGACGCCGTCCCTGAATTGCGCGTTTCATAGTAGGTTAAATTTTGGTCTTGTAATTTTAGGTTTGTAATCGTAAAAAACACCGACGCCGTCCCTGAATTGCGCGTTTCATAGTAGGTTAAATTTTGGTCTTGTAATTTTAGTTTTGTAATCGTAAAAAACACCGACGCCGGCCCTGAATTGCGCGTTTCATAGTAGGTTAAATTTTGGTCTTGTAATTTTAGTTTTGTATTCGTAAAAAACACCGACGCCGTCCCTGAATTGCGCGTTTCATAGTAGGTTAAATTTTGGTCTTGTAATTTTAGGTTTGTAATCGTAAAAAACACCGACGCCGGCCCTGAATTGCGCGTTTCATAGTAGGTTAAATTTTGGTCTTGTAATTTTAGTTTTGTAATCGTAAAAAACACCGACGCCGGCACTGAATTGCGCGTTTCATAGTAGGTTAAATTTTGGTCTTGTAATTTTAGGTTTGTATTCGTAAAAAACACCGACGCCGTCCCTGAATTGCGCGTTTCATAGTAGGTTAAATTTTGGTCTTGTAATTTTAGTTTTGTAATCGTAAAAAACACCGACGCCGTCCCTGAATTGCGCATTTCATAGTAGGTTAAATTTTGGTCTTGTAATTTTAGGTTTGTAATCGTAAAAACCACCGACGCCGTCCCTGAATTGCGCGTTTCATAGTAGGTTAAATTTTGGTCTTGTAATTTTAGTTTTGTAATCGTAAAAAACACCGACGCCGGCCCTGAATTGCGCGTTTCATAGTAGCTTAAATTCTGGTCTTGTAATTTTAGTTTTGTAATCGTAAAAAACACCGACGCCGGCCCTGAATTGCGCGTTTCATAGTAGCTTAAATTCTGGTCTTGTAATTTTAGTTTTGTAATCGTAAAAAACACCGACGCCGGCCCTGAATTGCGCGTAAAATAGTAGGTTAAATTTTGGTATTGTAATTTTAGTTTTGTAATCGTAAAAAACACCGACGCCGTCCCTGAATTGCGCGTTTCATAGTAGGTTAAATTTTGGTCTTGTAATTTTAGTTTTGTAATCGTAAAAAACACCGACGCCGTCCCTAAATTGCGCATTTCATAGTAGGTTAAATTTTGGTCTTGTAATTTTAGGTTTGTAATCGTAAAAAACACCGACGCCGGCACTGAATTGCGCGTTTCATAGTAGGTTAAATTTTGGTCTTGTAATTTTAGTTTTGTAATCGTAAAAAACACCGACGCCGGCCCTGAATTGCGCGTAAAATAGTTGGTTAAATTTTGGTCTTGTAATTTTAGTTTTGTAATCGTAAAAAACACCGACGCCGTCCCTGAATTGCGCGTTTCATAGTAGGTTAAATTTTGGTCTTGTAATTTTAGTTTTGTAATCGTAAAACACACCGACGCCGGCACTGAATTGCGCGTTTCATAGTAGGTTAAATTTTGGTCTTGTAATTTTAGTTTTGTAATCGTAAAAAACACCGACGCCGGCCCTGAATTGCGCGTTTCATAGTAGGTTAAATTTTGGTCTTGTAATTTTAGTTTTGTAATCGTAAAAAACACCGACGCCGTCTCTGAATTGCGCGTTTCATAGTAGGTTAAATTTTGGTCTTGTAATTTTAGGTTTGTAATCCTAAAAAACACCGACGCCGTCCCTGAATTGCGCGTTTCATAGTAGGTTAAATTTTGGTCTTGTAATTTTAGTTTTGTATTCGTAAAAAACACCGACGCCGGCCCTGAATTGCGCGTTTCATAGTAGGTTAAATTTTGGTCTTGTAATTTTAGATTTGTAATCGTAAAAAACACCGACGCCGTCCCTGAATTGCGCGTTTCATAGTAGGTTAAATTTTGGTCTTGTAATTTTAGGTTTGTAATCGTAAAAATCACCGACGCCGTCCCTGAATTGCGCGTTTCATAGTAGGTTAAATTTTGGTCTTGTAATTTTAGGTTTGTAATCGTAAAAAACACCGACGCCGTCCCTGAATTGCGCGTTTCATAGTAGGTTAAATTTTGGTCTTGTAATTTTAGTTTTGTAATCGTAAAAAACACCGACGCCGGCACTGAATTGCGCGTTTCATAGTAGGTTAAATTTTGGTCTTGTAATTTTAGGTTTGTAATCCTAAAAAACACCGACGCCGTCCCTGAATTGCGCGTTTCATAGTAGGTTAAATTTTGGTCTTGTAATTTTAGTTTTGTAATCGTAAAAAACACCGACGCCGTCCCTGAATTGCGCGTTTCATAGTAGGTTAAATTTTGGTCTTGTAATTTTAGTTTTGTAATCGTAAAAAACACCGACGCCGTCTCTGAATTGCGCGTTTCATAGTAGGTTAAATTTTGGTCTTGTAATTTTAGTTTTGTTATCGTAAAAAACACCGACGAGGTCCCTGAATTGCGCGTTTCATAGTAGGTTAAATTTTGGTCTTGTAATTTTAGTTTTGTAATCGTAAAAAACACCGACGCTGTCCCTGAATTGCGCATTTTATAGTAGGTTAAATTTTGGTCTTGTAATTTTAGGTTTGTAATCGTAAAAAACACCGACGCCGTCCCTGAATTGCGCGTTTCATAGTAGGTTAAATTTTGGTCTTGTAATTTTAGTTTTGTAATCGAAAAAAACACCGACGCCGGCCCTGAATTGCGCGTTTCATAGTAGGTTAAATTTTGGTCTTGTAATTTTAGTTTTGTAATCGTAAAAAACACCGACGCCGTCCCTGAATTGCGCGTTTCATAGTAGGTTAAATTTTGGTCTTGTAATTTTAGTTTTGTAATCGTAAAAAACACCGACGCCGTCCCTGAATTGCGCGTTTCATAGTAGGTTAAATTTTGGTCTTGTAATTTTAGTTTTGTAATCGTAAAAAACACCGACGCCGGCCCTGAATTGCGCGTTTCATAGTAGGTTAAATTTTGGTCTTGTAATTTTATTCGTATTTTGGTCTTGTAATTTTAGGTTTGTAATCCTAAAAAACACCGACGCCGTTCCTGAATTGCGCGTTTCATAGTAGGTTAAATTTTGGTCTTGTAATTTTAGGTTTGTAATCGTAAAAAACACCGACGCTGTCCCTGAATTGCGCGTTTCATAGTAGGTTAAATTTTGGTCTTGTAATTTTAGTTTTGTAATCGTAAAAAACACCGACGCCGGCACTGAATTGCGCGTTTCATAGTAGGTTAAATTTTGGTCTTGTAATTTTAGGTTTGTAATCCTAAAAAACACCGACGCCGTCCCTGAATTGCGCGTTTCATAGTAGGTTAAATTTTGGTCTTGTAATTTTAGTTTTGTATTCGTAAAAAACACCGACGCCGTCCCTGAATTGCGCGTTTCATAGTAGGTTAAATTTTGGTCTTGTAATTTTAGGTTTGTAATCGTAAAAAACACCGACGCCGGCCCTGAATTGCGCGTTTCATAGTAGGTTAAATTTTGGTCTTGTAATTTTAGTTTTGTAATCGTAAAAAACACCGACGCCGGCACTGAATTGCGCGTTTCATAGTAGGTTAAATTTTGGTCTTGTAATTTTAGGTTTGTATTCGTAAAAAACACCGACGCCGTCCCTGAATTGCGCGTTTCATAGTAGGTTAAATTTTGGTCTTGTAATTTTAGTTTTGTAATCGTAAAAAACACCGACGCCGTCCCTGAATTGCGCATTTCATAGTAGGTTAAATTTTGGTCTTGTAATTTTAGGTTTGTAATCGTAAAAACCACCGACGCCGTCCCTGAATTGCGCGTTTCATAGTAGGTTAAATTTTGGTCTTGTAATTTTAGTTTTGTAATCGTAAAAAACACCGACGCCGGCCCTGAATTGCGCGTAAAATAGTAGGTTAAATTTTGGTATTGTAATTTTAGTTTTGTAATCGTAAAAAACACCGACGCCGTCCCTGAATTGCGCGTTTCATAGTAGCTTAAATTCTGGTCTTGTAATTTTAGTTTTGTAATCGTAAAAAACACCGACGCCGGCCCTGAATTGCGCGTAAAATAGTAGGTTAAATTTTGGTATTGTAATTTTAGTTTTGTAATCGTAAAAAACACCGACGCCGTCCCTGAATTGCGCGTTTCATAGTAGGTTAAATTTTGGTCTTGTAATTTTAGTTTTGTAATCGTAAAAAACACCGACGCCGTCCCTAAATTGCGCATTTCATAGTAGGTTAAATTTTGGTCTTGTAATTTTAGGTTTGTAATCGTAAAAAACACCGACGCCGGCACTGAATTGCGCGTTTCATAGTAGGTTAAATTTTGGTCTTGTAATTTTAGTTTTGTAATCGTAAAAAACACCGACGCCGGCCCTGAATTGCGCGTAAAATAGTAGGTTAAATTTTGGTCTTGTAATTTTAGTTTTGTAATCGTAAAAAACACCGACGCCGTCCCTGAATTGCGCGTTTCATAGTAGGTTAAATTTTGGTCTTGTAATTTTAGTTTTGTAATCGTAAAACACACCGACGCCGGCCCTGAATTGCGCGTTTCATAGTAGGTTAAATTTTGGTCTTGTAATTTTAGTTTTGTAATCGTAAAAAACACCGACGCCGGCCCTGAATTGCGCGTTTCATAGTAGGTTAAATTTTGGTCTTGTAATTTTAGTTTTGTAATCGTAAAAAACACCGACGCCGTCCCTGAATTGCGCGTTTCATAGTAGGTTAAATTTTGGTCTTGTAATTTTAGGTTTGTAATCCTAAAAAACACCGACGCCGTCCCTGAATTGCGCGTTTCATAGTAGGTTAAATTTTGGTCTTGTAATTTTAGTTTTGTATTCGTAAAAAACACCGACGCCGGCCCTGAATTGCGCGTTTCATAGTAGGTTAAATTATGGTCTTGTAATTTTAGATTTGTAATCGTAAAAAACACCGACGCCGTCCCTGAATTGCGCGTTTCATAGTAGGTTAAATTTTGGTCTTGTAATTTTAGTTTTGTAATCGTAAAAATCACCGACGCCGTCCCTGAATTGCGCGTTTCATAGTAGGTTAAATTTTGGTCTTGTAATTTTAGGTTTGTAATCGTAAAAAACACCGACGCCGTCCCTGAATTGCGCGTTTCATAGTAGGTTAAATTTTGGTCTTGTAATTTTAGTTTTGTAATCGTAAAAAACACCGACGCCGGCACTGAATTGCGCGTTTCATAGTAGGTTAAATTTTGGTCTTGTAATTTTAGGTTTGTAATCCTAAAAAACACCGACGCCGTCCCTGAATTGCGCGTTTCATAGTAGGTTAAATTTTGGTCTTGTAATTTTAGTTTTGTAATCGTAAAAAACACCGACGCCGTCCCTGAATTGCGCGTAAAATAGTAGGTTAAATTTTGGTCTTGTAATTTTAGTTTTGTAATCGTAAAAAACACCGACGCCGTCTCTGAATTGCGCGTTTCATAGTAGGTTAAATTTTGGTCTTGTAATTTTAGTTTTGTTATCGTAAAAAACACCGACGAGGTCCCTGAATTGCGCGTTTCATAGTAGGTTAAATTTTGGTCTTGTAATTTTAGTTTTGTAATCGTAAAAAACACCGACGCCGTCCCTGAATTGCGCGTTTCATAGTAGGTTAAATTTTGGTCTTGTAATTTTAGTTTTGTAATCGTAAAAAACACCGACGCTGTCCCTGAATTGCGCATTTTATAGTAGGTTAAATTTTGGTCTTGTAATTTTAGGTTTGTAATCCTAAAAAACACCGACGCCGTCCCTGAATTGCGCGTTTCATAGTAGGTTAAATTTTGGTCTTGTAATTTTAGTTTTGTATTCGTAAAAAACACCGACGCCGTCCCTGAATTGCGCGTTTCATAGTAGGTTAAATTTTGGTCTTGTAATTTTAGGTTTGTAATCGTAAAAAACACCGACGCCGGCCCTGAATTGCGCGTTTCATAGTAGGTTAAATTTTGGTCTTGTAATTTTAGTTTTGTAATCGTAAAAAACACCGACGCCGGCACTGAATTGCGCGTTTCATAGTAGGTTAAATTTTGGTCTTGTAATTTTAGTTTTGTATTCGTAAAAAACACCGACGCCGTCCCTGAATTGCGCGTTTCATAGTAGGTTAAATTTTGGTCTTGTAATTTTAGTTTTGTAATCGTAAAAAACACCGACGCCGTCCCTGAATTGCGCATTTCATAGTAGGTTAAATTTTGGTCTTGTAATTTTAGGTTTGTAATCGTAAAAAACACCGACGCCGTCCCTGAATTGCGCGTTTCATAGTAGGTTAAATTTTGGTCTTGTAATTTTAGTTTTGTAATCGTAAAAAACACCGACGCCGGCCCTGAATTGCGCGTAAAATAGTAGGTTAAATTTTGGTATTGTAATTTTAGTTTTGTAATCGTAAAAAACACCGACGCCGTCCCTGAATTGCGCGTTTCATAGTAGCTTAAATTCTGGTCTTGTAATTTTAGTTTTGTAATCGTAAAAAACACCGACGCCGGCCCTGAATTGCGCGTATCATAGTAGGTTAAATTTTGGTCTTGTAATTTTAGTTTTGTAATCGTAAAAAACACCGACGCCGTCCCTGAATTGCGCGTTTCATAGTAGGTTAAATTTTGGTCTTGTAATTTTAGTTTTGTAATCGTAAAAAACACCGACGCCGTCCCTAAATTGCGCATTTCATAGTAGGTTAAATTTTGGTCTTGTAATTTTAGGTTTGTAATCGTAAAAAACACCGACGCCGGCACTGAATTGCGCGTTTCATAGTAGGTTAAATTTTGGTCTTGTAATTTTAGTTTTGTAATCGTAAAAAACACCGACGCCGGCCCTGAATTGCGCGTAAAATAGTAGGTTAAATTTTGGTATTGTAATTTTAGTTTTGTAATCGTAAAAAACACCGACGCCGTCCCTGAATTGCGCGTTTCATAGTAGGTTAAATTTTGGTCTTGTAATTTTAGTTTTGTAATCGTAAAAAACACCGACGCCGTCCCTAAATTGCGCATTTCATAGTAGGTTAAATTTTGGTCTTGTAATTTTAGGTTTGTAATCGTAAAAAACACCGACGCCGGCACTGAATTGCGCGTTTCATAGTAGGTTAAATTTTGGTCTTGTAATTTTAGTTTTGTAATCGTAAAAAACACCGACGCCGGCCCTGAATTGCGCGTAAAATAGTAGGTTAAATTTTGGTCTTGTAATTTTAGTTTTGTAATCGTAAAAAACACCGACGCCGTCCCTGAATTGCGCGTTTCATAGTAGGTTAAATTTTGGTCTTGTAATTTTAGTTTTGTAATCGTAAAACACACCGACGCCGGCACTGAATTGCGCGTTTCATAGTAGGTTAAATTTTGGTCTTGTAATTTTAGTTTTGTAATCGTAAAAAACACCGACGCCGGCCCTGAATTGCGCGTTTCATAGTAGGTTAAATTTTGGTCTTGTAATTTTAGTTTTGTAATCGTAAAAAACACCGACGCCGTCTCTGAATTGCGCGTTTCATAGTAGGTTAAATTTTGGTCTTGTAATTTTAGGTTTGTAATCCTAAAAAACACCGACGCCGTCCCTGAATTGCGCGTTTCATAGTAGGTTAAATTTTGGTCTTGTAATTTTAGTTTTGTATTCGTAAAAAACACCGACGCCGGCCCTGAATTGCGCGTTTCATAGTAGGTTAAATTATGGTCTTGTAATTTTAGATTTGTAATCGTAAAAAACACCGACGCCGTCCCTGAATTGCGCGTTTCATAGTAGGTTAAATTTTGGTCTTGTAATTTTAGGTTTGTAATCGTAAAAAACACCGACGCCGTCCCTGAATTGCGCGTTTCATAGTAGGTTAAATTTTGGTCTTGTAATTTTAGTTTTGTAATCGTAAAAAACACCGACGCCGTCCCTGAATTGCGCGTTTCATAGTAGGTTAAATTTTGGTCTTGTAATTTTAGGTTTGTAATCGTAAAAAACACCGACGCCGTCCCTGAATTGCGCGTTTCATAGTAGGTTAAATTTTGGTCTTGTAATTTTAGTTTTGTAATCGTAAAAAACACCGACGCCGGCCCTGAATTGCGCGTTTCATAGTAGGTTAAATTTTGGTCTTGTAATTTTAGTTTTGTAATCGTAAAAATCACCGACGCCGTCCCTGAATTGCGCGTTTCATAGTAGGTTAAATTTTGGTCTTGTAATTTTAGGTTTGTAATCGTAAAAAACACCGACGCCGTCCCTGAATTGCGCGTTTCATAGTAGGTTAAATTTTGGTCTTGTAATTTTAGGTTTGTAATCGTAAAAAACACCGACGCCGTCCCTGAATTGCGCATTTCATAGTAGGTTAAATTTTGGTCTTGTAATTTTAGTTTTGTAATCGTAAAAAACACCGACGCCGTCCCTGAATTGCGCGTAAAATAGTAGATTAAACTTTAGTCTTGTAATTTTAGTTTTGTAATCGTAAAAAACTCCGACGCCGTCCCTGAATTGCGCGTTTCATAGTAGGTTAAATTTTGGTCTTGTAATTTTAGTTTTGTAATCGTAAAAAACACCGACGCCGTCCCTGAATTGCGCGTTTCATAGTAGGTTAAATTTTGGTCTTGTAATTTTAGTTTTGTAATCGTAAAAAACACCGACGCCGGCCCTGAATTGCGCGTTTCATAGTAGGTTAAATTTTGGTCTTGTAATTTTAGTTTTGTAATCGTAAAAAACACCGACGCCGGCCCTGAATTGCGCGTTTCATAGTAGGTTAAATTTTGGTCTTGTAATTTTAGTTTTGTAATCGTAAAAAACACCGACGCCGGCCCTGAATTGCGCGTAAAATAGTAGGTTAAATTTTGGTCTTGTAATTTTAGTTTTGTAATCGTAAAAAACACCGACGCCGTCCCTGAATTGCGCGTTTCATAGTAGGTTAAATTTTGGTCTTGTAATTTTAGTTTTGTAATCGTAAAAAACACCGACGCCGGCCCTGAATTGCGCGTTTCATAGTAGGTTAAATTTTGGTCTTGTAATTTTAGGTTTGTAATCGTAAAAAACACCGACGCCGTCCCTGAATTGCGCGTTTCATAGTAGGTTAAATTTTGGGCTTGTAATTTTAGTTTTGTAATCGTAAAAAACACCGACGCCGGCCCTGAATTGCGCGTAAAATAGTAGGTTAAATTTTGGTCTTGTAATTTTAGTTTTGTAATCGTAAAAAACACCGACGCCGTCCCTGAATTGCGCGTTTCATAGTAGGTTAAATTTTGGTCTTGTAATTTTAGTTTTGTAATCGTAAAAAACACCGACGCCGTCCCTGAATTGCGCGTTTCATAGTAGGTTAAATTTTGGTCTTGTAATTTTAGTTTTGTAATCGTAAAAAACACCGACGCCGGCCCTGAATTGCGCGTTTCATAGTAGGTTAAATTTTGGTCTTGTAATTTTAGTTTTGTAATCGTAAAAATCACCGACGCCGTCCCTGAATTGCGCGTTTCATAGTAGGTTAAATTTTGGTCTTGTAATTTTAGGTTTGTAATCGTAAAAAACACCGACGCCGTCCCTGAATTGCGCGTTTCATAGTAGGTTAAATTTTGGTCTTGTAATTTTAGGTTTGTAATCGTAAAAAACACCGACGCCGTCCCTGAATTGCGCGTTTCATAGTAGGTTAAATTTTGGTCTTGTAATTTTAGTTTTGTAATCGTAAAAAACACCGACGCCGTCCCTGAATTGCGCGTAAAATAGTAGATTAAACTTTAGTCTTGTAATTTTAGTTTTGTAATCGTAAAAAACTCCGACGCCGTCCCTGAATTGCGCGTTTCATAGTAGGTTAAATTTTGGTCTTGGAATTTTAGTTTTGTAATCGTAAAAAACACCGACGCCGTCCCTGAATTGCGCGTTTCATAGTAGGTTAAATTTTGGTCTTGTAATTTTAGTTTTGTAATCGTAAAAAACACCGACGCCGGCCCTGAATTGCGCGTTTCATAGTAGGTTAAATTTTGGTCTTGTAATTTTAGTTTTGTAATCGTAAAAAACACCGACGCCGGCCCTGAATTGCGCGTTTCATAGTAGGTTAAATTTTGGTCTTGTAATTTTAGTTTTGTAATCGTAAAAAACACCGACGCCGGCCCTGAATTGCGCGTAAAATAGTAGGTTAAATTTTGGTCTTGTAATTTTAGTTTTGTAATCGTAAAAAACACCGACGCCGTCCCTGAATTGCGCGTTTCATAGTAGGTTAAATTTTGGTCTTGTAATTTTAGTTTTGTAATCGTAAAAAACACCGACGCCGGCACTGAATTGCGCGTTTCATAGTAGGTTAAATTTTGGTCTTGTAATTTTAGTTTTGTAATCGTAAAAAACACCGACGCCGGCCCTGAATTGCGCGTTTCATAGTAGGTTAAATTTTGGTCTTGTAATTTTAGTTTTGTAATCGTAAAAAACACCGACGCCGTCTCTGAATTGCGCGTTTCATAGTAGGTTAAATTTTGGTTGTGTAATTTTAGTTTTGTAATCGTAAAAAACACCGACGCCGGCACTGAATTGCGCGTTTCATAGTAGGTTAAATTTTGGTCTTGTAATTTTAGGTTTGTAATCCTAAAAAACACCGACGCCGTCCCTGAATTGCGCGTTTCATAGTAGGTTAAATTTTGGTCTTGTAATTTTAGTTTTGTAATCGTAAAAAACACCGACGCCGACCCTGAATTGCGCGTTTCATAGTAGGTTAAATTTTGGTCTTGTAATTTTAGTTTTGTAATCGTAAAAAACACCGACGAGGTCCCTGAATTGCGCGTTTCATAGTAGGTTAAATTTTGGTCTTGTAATTTTAGATTTGTAATCGTAAAAAACACCGACGCCGTCCCTGAATTGCGCGTTTCATATGAGGTTAAATTTTGGTCTTGTAATTTTAGTTTTGTAATCGTAAAAAACTCCAAAGCCGGTGCTGCATTTACGCGCGTGTAGTAGGTTAAACTTTGGTCTTGCAATTTAAAATTTTGTTATCGTAAAAAAACCCCGAAGCCGGTCCTGTGTTTTGGCTTAGAAAAAATTATATTTGTCCCACGCAATTTTTTTTGTCGTGACTCATGACTACTAATATTCTGGAAGTGTCAGAGGTTCCAACACTTGTTGGAGCGGTGGAGAAATTGTCGGAGCGCGTCACGTGTAAAATATAAATCCCCCTCCTCTTCTTTAATTTTTGTGGTAAATTTGAGTAGGCGTTGGGGTGATAAGTTGAACATGGAAAACGCGATTAGGGTGCGGAAGTTAATTAACAAGTTGGCATTGTTAATGCCATCGCAGTAGTTCACCACCTACCTCGCGGTGTTCCATTTTGAAAAGCCCCGAAATGGCTAATGGCGTGGGTCACGGGTGTTTATTTGTAGTCGAAGATGTCGACGAATTTTTATAAAGTGTTGATGAGTTTATAATTTGTATTTTGTACTTTGCAGATTCGAAATGATGGGCCCACTACAACGATTAGTCGACGGCAATGGCGGATGGCAGAGGTGGTGTGCGGTCGGATCCAGTCGTTCCAAGTGTCGTGGTGTTTGTTGATATTATATGTTTACTTGTAATAAATGATACTTTGTAATATTTAATATTATGCTGATGTGAATAAATGAAAAGTAAAGTACAACAGAATTTTATTTACAAGTGTCATACCACCAATAATTTAATACTAAATATTCAAAAATGAAATGGACAGCCTTTCGGTTTAAGCCTCTGAACCTGGGCTCCTCCAGTCCACCGTCGCTCGCTTCGCTCGCGTAGTCCCAACCACCCGCCCTAACGAGATACATTACTTATATACCCAAAAATCCCCACTCTAGGCATGGCGAATAGTGGGGTCGGTTTCCGAATGCATACCGAACTCGAATCGCATTTTTCCACTTCTACTTCATCGTCACACGGGTGTCAAAATATTTTTTGACAATTGGACTTAGAATATTTTTCAAATTTATTTCTTACTACTCATGCACTCCTGATAAGTAACGATTTTTAAAAATTTACTGTTTTGATACCAGGATCGCAGAAGTTGAAAGAGGTAAATTTTTATATTTGTGCTCCTAATAAATTTAATTTTTATTTGTAAAAATTTCAAAGTTTTTAAGATTTCTGACCAGGAGCGCAGAAGTTAAAGGAGGTAAAATTTTATATTTGTGCTCCTAATAAATTTACTTTTTATTTGTAAAAATTTGCAAGTTTTTAAGTTTTCTTACCAGGATCGCAGAAGTTGAAAGAGGTATATTTTTATTTACTTGTGATACTTACATCGAGATGTTCTCCTAATACATGGGACGTTTTATTTATATAATTTTGCCACTACTTTTTTAAGTTACTTATCAGGAAAGCATAAATTGAAAGAGGTAAAAATTCAAATACTAACGGAATCATCTCATATTTATTTTCACTTGAAAGAACTCGACCACAAAATGGCGCTATAGCAGCCGTTAACACAGCTTTTGTTGATCAATGATACTAATAAACGATATTTTAAATTTTATTGTAAAAATAAGTACAAGGCAACGCAATATTTTCCATTTTATTTTTTCAATCTTTCTTTCTTCTTTCGAAAATTCCTATTCCTGCGCTCCAAATCGTAGGTGACGGATGGCCGGCCCCGGCGTTTATCTGAAATTAGAAATCAAAATCACTCTTTTACTCCTTAACTAAAAGCATGGGCGCAACTAAGGGTGGGCTAGGGGGTCCAAGCCCCCCAAAAATATCAAAAAATTAGATTTTTAACGGCTATTTATTTTGCTATCCCGGCCGTGAATGGACTGTTTTGGTACTCGATAACGTAAGAAACGGGACACACACTTTTCGTCACTAGGAGGCGAAAAAGAATTAAAAGCCCTGCCCTTAATTCTTTTATGGTTTTATGAGCGGGATCTAAAATCTTTTCAGATCGAGGGGCTTGAAGGGAATTAACGGATTTGAATTCCTCATTTGTTATTGGAACCACGTACTCAAGGGCTATCGGACCCCACTTTCACAAAAAATTGGAGGACTTGATTTCGGGATTCTGCCATCCGTAAAGGTGAGGATGGATGAGGAAATTAATATTATAGGGATAAAGTACTATTAAGCTGCCCGCACACTTAGGCGACGCGACAGTTTGGTAGGGTCCGCACATTTTGGTGTGTGCTTCTGCGTGTAGTGTGGTGTCGCGTCGCCTAAGTGTGCGAGCACCTTTAGACCTTTTATTTTGCTTCTTTGCGCCGACCCGGCCAACGAGCCTAACTTTTATTTCTTAATGGAGGTACCTGGTTTAGGAGGCTAAAAACATGGACATGGTTATAAATTGATTTCTAAATGAAAGATTTAGATTCTATTTCTTTGATCTGCCCGATTTCCATACAAATGTTTTTTACATCTAATTATATAAAGTAAAAACCTACGACATTAAATCAAAACTATAAGGTACAATTTTACAATTCGACGTGTAAATATAGAGACGGACGCTCGTTATCGACAAACCGAAAATGGCAGACATTTTATTGGTCGGATAAAAAAGTAATTGGCGTTTTAAGTTGTAGGGCAGCGCGGAAGCCAAGGCATGGTAAAAAGGTAACCGTTACGGGTACACTCGCTATATCTTATGCCATTCATTGTCTGATGCGAGCGGCAATTTTTCATGCTTTGATTTGAAAAATCACACAAGAAAAATTAGCGCTTGTGTTAGACATGGCATGTACCTGTGGTGATTACACCCCATTTCGCCACTTCCGTATGATCTTTAAATATAGCGAGTGTACCCGTAACGGTTACTTTTTTACCATCTCTTGGCCACTGCGCTGCTGCTACAATTCTTAAACGTCTGCCAATTTCGGTTTTGTATTTATCGGGTGTCTATCTATGGGAAGACTTGTTATCATTCCGACATCGAGGGACTCCGTTGCGACAGGCAACGGTAGCTTGAACCTACAGCACAATTCCACCTCTAGTGCCTAGGACCGCATCAGCGGCGTAGGATGGCCGGAAAACCACAAATTTCTTTTTTTTTTCTTAGAAGCGCATTTAATAATTTACATCGACATTGAGACGTTACCGTTCGCTGGTGAATTATTGCTTGTTTAATTTTTGCAGTTTTTGTTAATTTTAGCTTTAAACCTGGAACGCGGTTTGAACAATCAAGCATTGATATTCCAGAGGTTCCAAAAGAATAGAGATGTTGAATCGAAACGATTGTGGTGGAAAGGTAAGTTGAGAGGCAGTTACTGTAGGTATTTAATTTTCATTTATGATATCTCTTGTAAATGTGTATTTGCAGTCAATTTTACCGACGCGTTATGTCTGTGCTGGGCAGTTTCCTAGATGCGTAATTTATTTTTTTGACGAGTTGTCTTCTGATGACAAAATATGAACCCAATAAAAGTTTGGGTTCATGACTCCAAAAGTCCATATAGGAGACACACAAATACATAACAAAGTAAGTAAAATCCAGGATATCCTGAAGGGATACCCTGGGACAATCAAATCAAAATAAAAAAAATAAAAAATACACATGAGTTGCCATCGGAAGGCAACTTGTAAAACAATAAATCGCGCATCTAGGAAACAAAAAACTTGGGTAAAATTGATTGCAAAAACATCAAGTAAAATTTAAAAATACAGTAATTGCCTTTCAACTTACACTACCACCACAATCTTTTCGATGCAACATCTCCGTTTCTTTGAAACTTGTGGAATATTGATGATTCATTGTTGAAACTGGGCTTCATGTGTAAAGCTAAAAATAACAAAAGCTGCAATAATTAAACAAGAATCATCGATTCACCTGCGATTGGTAACATCACTTGTAACAAAAATAAAGAAATCTAGCCACTAGAGATCGAATAGTGGTGTAGAGAACAATAACACAATTATCACAGTAATAGAAAAAGAAAAATTAATACACGTTTTTTGTGGAGAAATCGCAAGAAAATGATAAATCCCTAATCAAATTTTGTAGGTTGAGTTGAGAATTTTTTCGAGTAACGATGGTCTACCTAAACCGCAGTTCCAATTTGACAATTATGAGAAGCAAAAACGCAAAAAATTTCATTTGCATTCTTACATGGCGATTTTTTCAGTTTATAATAAAAACTTATTTATGGCATAAAATGTGACCCATCATGAGGAAAGATAGAGAAGAAGGTAGTAATATGGAACTCCTCTTTTTTTGTTGATTACGGCTAGTTTAAATTAAAATATGAAAATTGAAGAGGTACTATTATACCTTTAATTACAGACATAATCATAAAATATCACCATCATCAACTACACTTTTGACACCAGTGGTCGGTTGCATCACTCAAAATTGATCTCGCTACCTCTTCCTGGGACGGTGTATGGATCTTCTTCCTCTAGACTTATATAGGAACAGCTTCCTTGGCCATTCCATTCCATCGTCTTCCATTCTATCCAGATGTTCCCTCCATGCTGTTCTGTATTCTTTTATAATTATATGATAAAATATATTTAATGTAATAATATCTGCTGGTAAAACGAGTGCATTAGAAGGTCCAGGTTGAGGCGTGGATTACTCCCTAGTGCGGTCGCTCTAAAATCAGCTTCTGCTTGATGGGTGACTCTAAAACCATTGACGGCTACAAGCACCACTTTGACACTTCAGATAAGCTTTCCTAAATAATTCTCAACTATCACGTAGCTCCTCCAGAGTAAAATAAAAACTGCCGCATCTCTTCACTTCTCAGCAATATAACAATAATATATAATAAAAGCAGGAATGGGTTTCGTAATAAAAACAACTTCATTTTTTATTTTTTTCAAATTTACATCAAAATTATTTAAAATCAACCAAGCTTACCTTGACAATAGTCTAAAACCATCTTTTACACTTCCATTTTTTTCTAATACCTTCACAACTTATTAGACACGCACAAAACAAAGAAACTTCGAGTAAAGTAAAAATTATTAGAAGAGTCCCTTGGGCCCTTTGTAATCAGGAGGTTCCACGTTCGATATTACTACCTTCTCTACGTAAGCAAGATTAATTGAAGAATTTTACAGGGAAGCAAAAAACAACCGTAGCTATTGTTATAACGTAGATGGTGAGAAAGATATTTTACGACTATTTGTAGTAAACCAAGAAACGGAGGACAAACTTTTTGTTTACACTGTTACAAAAAAGAGAACATGCAGTTTCAAATTATACTAATACTGCAAATTATACTAATGGGCCTAAAGAAGATGTTAGAAAATGGGGTAACTGAACAAAAAAGACTAAACTAACCTTGTTTTCAAATGGTGCGGCAGTTTAAGCTTCCGTAATTTTCCAATTGTCGTTGTAAAATTTTTCACTTCGACATCCAACTTTTTCGCTATGAAAATCTATAACAAACACATAATATTACGTATTTTAATCACAAAATAATTTGCATCTCATTTAAAAACTGGCAAGTCGTATATTTATATAATTTTAAGGTTATACATTAATTGGACAGAAAGTGAACTAAAAAATTGTAATCTGTAGATGTTGGTAAGAAATAGAAATCTGCAATTGTCGGTAAGTACACCATAGTTAAAAGAAGTCACCGTAGATGGCAGTAGAGCTAAATGTTATTAAATAATAGAAATCTGTAATTGTCGATACAAGTACAGTAATCTGCAGTTATCGGTAAAATTGTAGTTATCCGTTGTTATAGATGGTGTCGCTGTAAGCAACTTGTCAAAACCAAACCACAAATTTACATGAACGCAAGAAAATAAAATATAACACTTATTACCTTTTCTTTAAAAATAATGCAACGGCGCTCTTGCAAAACTTCGCCTCAATTTATGCTTTTCTTCATTTCTTTGAACCAAGTATTCTACCAAATCATTTCAGTCAACGTCGACAAACATCTTCCTCAACTTTGTCCAGACTCTGAGATTGTAAATCCTCCGTCTATAGCTCTTAGGTGTTTCAAATCTGCAAAGTAGGAAAACACACATTTAGTTATTATCATAACAAATATTTATTTGGACAATGTGGCGAAATTATTAAATAATAATTTGATTATTACGATAGAAAGAGGTCATGTAAAACTTCAAACTATTGAAGATATACACATAATAATAACCACCACAATTCTACGTTAAATTAAAATGAAAGGAACTACAAATACCGATTTAATAACAATTAAAAGAAAGGGCACAGCCGGGTTTATTTGGAAAATCTGTCTCACGACTTGTTCAATTCCAACTTTGGGAACCAATTTGACATCAAATAAAAAAAATTCAACTAAATGTTTAGTTGTTTATCCCAAACGATTTTCGACATTTCCAAAAAAACCCTCCTTTTTGACAAGTGACAACAAGCAAAATTAATTTTACGCGGCCAAAGTATCTATACAGGGGGTATTTGAGAATTTTACAATTATTAAACCAAATGACCCTAAATTGCAATTCTAAGAAGAAATTTAAAAAATTGAAATCCCAGATAAATTACAGGAAAGAATTAGCGATTTTTACAATTGTAAAATCATCTGAAGGACTTTGGTCAAGACTACATTGCAAGAAGGAACTTAAAATTTTATAAAATAGACATGTCACTAACCTCTAATAAAGCTGCTCTGGTCCTCAAAGTGTGGCAGTTTTTGTTGTTTCTTCACAGTGGTGCGGTTGGAATAATTTTCAGTTGCTGCTTTCCAATTTGCTGCAGTGATGTACATCCGATAACTTATGATGGGGGAAGACTGAAAAAAATTATTATTAGTAATGATGTTCTAAAATTTTTGTAATTTACACAACTTTAAAACAGAACTATTTTAACAGAACAATTTTTTAATCTTGGGCATAAGGGACACATAGGATACAAAGTGTATACATTTGGAAAACTCCTTATTTATAAGGAAGAAAATATAACTTACATTTTCTTGAACAGCTCTCTTGCAGAACTCGTTGGACCAAATTTTCTAATTAAAACATTTCGTTCGTCAGCAAGCATCTTTTTAAATCAACTAACTCTGTCCAGCTTCCAAGATTGTAGATCCACCTTCAATAGCTCTTGGATGATTCAAATCTGCAAAGTAGAAAATGTACACATTAGTCCAGATGACATTAATTCTGATCCAACTTGACTTGCATGCATGGAAAAGTTGACTCGATTTTGGCTGTCAAACCAAACTTATAAACTTGGGGGGGACTAATCATGCTGTCAGTTCAAATCCTAGTAAACGTAACGCAAAAAATATTCTTGTTACTAATATTTTACAAGGGGGCATCCATTAATTACGTGAGCTCAGAATGGGGGGGGGGTCCTGTAAAATCTTACTAACCCCCCTATTCTGTAACTTTTCGTTATCGTTATGAAATCGTTAAGAACCGTAAAGTTTGGTTTCTACATACCATTGCATTACTATTTAATGCAATTCTGAGTGTAAACTAAACTTTACGGCTTTTAACGATTTCATAACGATAACGAAAAGTTACAGAATAGGGGTGTATATCTCATTTAAACCGGAGGGGGGATAATCAAAAATCTCACGTCAACTTTAAAAAATATAAAATACTACAGATATTAAAAAAAAATATTTTAAGTGTTCATTTTGCCTGTTAAAAAAATGTCATGGCCATTAAAATCATTCAGTTTGAGAGTACTGTATGGTTCATTATTTTCCCAAATAATAAAAATAAATTTTGTTGAAAATATTTTTAGCTTCAATCTCACGTAAGGGGAGGGGTGTCCAGGCAAATCTCACTAAATCTTACCTAAGGGGGGAGGAGTCTAAACTTATCGAAAAATAGCTCACGTAATTAATGGATGGCCCCCCACGTATAATAAAATTTAAGAAATGTACCTGATTTTATGGTACAGTCAAAACTCTCTAAATCGGATTCTCATAATGTATTAAAATTAGTTCGAATTAGGAAGAGTTCAAATAAGAGAGTAAGAATCAAAAGAGTCTCTTCTTTTATTTAGGTATATTATTGTAACCAATATGTAATAATAATTTGAAAAAAAAAATGTAACTTGTAATTTATAGTTGACAAGTTATCGTCCCCTTAATACTACAACTGGGTAACTTGAAATTACTGTTATTGAGAAAATTGAAAATATCTGGGACTTATCTACATTTTGCAAGTGGATAATTTATATTTAAAAACATAATAGAACATATTTAGTTGTAGCACTAAGCGGTGAAGCGGCTAAAATTAGGTAGATACATGTAGCTAACTCAAAATAGCCAAAATTCGAGTTACCTAGTTGTAAATTGTAGTACAAGAGGACCATATAAAAAAAATAAACTGAAATTTTAGCTGAAACGATTTGATAAAAATATAAATGTTAAAAAGACACCTTTTGATGAAAACTACAAATTGCAGAAAGGAAGCAAATTTAATTTTCTCTCCGCCAAAGTACAGGCCAAAAAGGATAGGGTTGGCGTTCTTTTACAATTATGAAATCAAAAAACCTTAAATTAACATAACAAAAAGAAAATTTAATTTAATTTAAATTTAAACCTCAAGCGAGAACAATTTTCTCACCCCAAAAATGTTGTAAGAAATAGGAGAGTCTCCAGTTGTAGGGGGATGCAATAAAGCCAAACAAACAGGTACGTTGACTAATTTCGAATTTAATCAATTCATCCTCAGGACCCGTAACCCAGATAGAAATGTTTGAATTACAAAAAAAATGGTGAAGGGCATGAGACCTTCCAAAAATCATGGACAAACATCTAAAAAGGAAAATTTGTACAGGAATTTTCCTGGTAACTGTTACAAATATAAAACCTTTTATATTTTTTATATTTGGGTTTTATATTTGTGACAGTTTAGAAAATTGCTGTACAAATTTTTCTTTTCAGATTTTTGACCATGACTTTTGTAGTTGCCATTAAATTTTTAAAGAACCCCTGTCATTCACGGTCTTTATTGTAATTCGCACATTTCCATTATTACGAGTCTTAAGGATGAATTGATTAAATTCGAAACTGATCGATATATAGCCCAGTCAAATTAGATTTTCTGCTCGGAAAAATTACCATCGAGCTGAATTTTGGTATACACTTTTATTACATCATTGTAAACAATATGTGTAAAGTCAAAATCGAGATCATGTGAGCTTCAAAGGTTATTCGAGGTCAAAGGTCACAAAAACGACCTTTTTGTATATAGTTTGCTTTTTGTTTATTTTCCGATAAAAAGCTTCAAACAAAAATTATAGAGGAGATAATTATCTATAAAAAAGGTTTTATAAAGTTTTTATAAAAAAGCTATTGTTTTTGCGCTCGAGGGCTTACAATGAGCAAATATTCTGGTGGCTGTTTTACGTTAAGGGTATATCATTCTTGATTCAAATTCCGGTTTTTTTTGTGGTGTTATTCCATTATATATGTACAACCACAGATTAGTATACAGATAGCCAACCCCATTGCTAAAATGGTTAACACATTTCTTACCTGAAACCATGTTAGTACTGGAGACGGCTACCAGAGGCGTATTTCTGGGAGACATCACGACATTGAACTATGGTGGCTACTGGATACGCTTCATAGATGTCGTTTCTAAAATATCTCATGAAAGTAGAAAATTTTTTTTACCTACGGCTTAAGGGTTTACTTTCCTTCAAGGCATGATACTACAACGGCATAATGTATGTATAATTAATTTTCTGCTTAAGATTTTATTAAATACTAGTTGAAAAGCCCGTCCAAGGACGGGTAGCTAGCCGGTGGATCTCTATTTTAGCGGTATTAATTTAAAAAAAATGGTTTTCAAACACCAACACTAACATAAGCTCAACCAATGGATTTCTTGTTTTACAATCTTCATTAAAAAAAAATAAATCCCTAATACTGACAATTTTAATTGTTCACGTTTAAACGTCCTCAACGTTGGAAACTCGTTTGGTGTGTAACTCGATCCAAGAGGAGTAGATTTTAAGTTGCTAAAAACCAACGACAACAACCAATCCGAGTGCGTTGTGTATCTTAAAAATATGACACGCTTAAGAAGTTGTATGTGCTGCCCGTTTATTGTTGTGAAATACATTTATTGAAAATGTAAAAGTCGAATATTAAATTTTCTTAATGGATAATCTTTGGACTAACCGAGATAAAATTTATATACAGGGTGGCCCTTTGAAAACGAAACAGACCTGTCCAAGCGTTTTTCCTTCTTTTATTCTTAAATGTCTTGAAATATCGGTTTTATTTCGCATTTTTGCAGCTTCAATTTTTTTGTTGAATAATTGATAAAACTTGAAAAAAATAATAGAACTGAATTCAGGGAAGCAAAACCTTTCAAATGAGGTGTTACTTGCCATATCATCCTTATTATCATTTTAGGGGTTGTCATCGCAACTCAAAGGGATGAAACAATACAGAAGTAACATTAGTCGCAAAAGTTGTCCCCCTCAATGATAAAATTGACGTGTTTTTGCATTTCTTAAGAAAAAAATTCTGCTTGCCACAATCCCGTCTGTTTCGTTTTCAAAGGGCCACCCTGTATAAGTACCCCAGTTGAAACTTACTTTGTATGCAACTCGATGCCAAGAGAGGTGATTTTAAATTGGTAAAAAATTAGATCATTTAATTAATATAGCTGGTTCAACCGCGGCAGGCCCGTAGCTAGGATTTAATTTGGGGGGGGGGGGGCACTTAAAAAATTTAATTTAAATTTTTGGTGATTTCCCTTCCGAGAATTTTTATTATTTAAGAGGGGCACTTTTTTCAGGACCCTTTTAATTTAATCAACAGATGGCGCATACTTAAATATTTTTATAAAATACTAGGAGGCTTTTGTATTTAGAATATAGCAAATTCGTTGAGATAATACTATTCTATAAACAATATTCTTGGTCTTAAGCCATTTTGGGTTCGTATTGAGTATGTCAAAACACACTCACTTACAAAAAAAATAATTAAACTTTAATTATGAATTGTGTTTTTATAAATAAATATTACGAACCCAAAATGGCTTAAGACCAAGAATATTGTTTATAGAATAGTATTATCTTAACGAATTTGCAACATTTTAAATACAAAAGCCTCCTAGTATTTTATAAAAATATTTAAGTAGGCGCCATCTGTTGATTAACTTAAAAGGGCCCTGAAAAAAGTGCCCCTTTAAAACAAATTTTAATTTACTTTAAAAAAAATTTTTTTCTGAACATTTCGGGAGGGGGGGGCACGTGCTGCAAGGTGCCTTCCCCCTGGCTACGGGCCTGAGCCGTCTGAAATCAAGGTTGAAAACTTGATTGGTGTGCTACTCGATCCCAGTGGAGGTGATTTTAAGTTTGTATAATTAACGACAACGACCAATTAAAGCGCGTTGTGTGTTTTTAAAAAATAACACGCTGCTACTGCTCCAAAGTGTAATTTTTTTTAGAACACACAGCGCACTCTGATTGGTCGTTGTCGTCGATCGTACCAACTTAAAATTACTTTACCATTCCATATAGAAATATATTGTCGTGTTCTGACGAACAACTCTTTAAAAGCCGTAGCCGTTATGGTCGGTAGTTTGCATTATTGAGGCTATCTCAGGTAGTGAATTCCAGGGTCTGCTTAAATTATCCACAACAAATGAAACAAAATCTTTACCGGGCATCAATAAAATTTTATTCAGATAAATTTGGTTATCAATAATATTATCAAAAACAGAAAACAGAATTTTTGTTAAATCAAAATTCCACAATGAATAAATCAGATATCGACGTGATTTATCTACAAGTTCCCACATTTACTATTCCAAAACTTATTACTCTAACTTGTAAACAAATCAGGCATTATAAATTGTACAAGCTAAAATAAAATAATAATACGCATAAATAATTGTCTTATTTAAAATTTCGCGCCGACCTGTTATAAACCACATAAAACCAAACTGTTACTTTTTATGCCTATTCGTAACTGAAGTTCGATGTAACGCGTATCACAACAGTAGATCGTAATCGTCGTATAAAAAAAAAATTAAAGTTAATCTCGGTGGTTAACTAATTGTATCAAATTACGAATTTGGTGCATCGAAGTGATTAAAGTTGATGTAATACTCCAATCAATCTGTTGTCCACTAAATTTCCAGGTTCGTATAAAATGTGACTAACATAACCTCTCATTGTAATTTTTATAAATTCCGTTTTCAGAAAAATAATATCGAAATAGCGCAAGATAAAAGAATTTAAATTCTAATTACCATTCGATGGCTTCATAAATCGTTGTTAAATGGAAATAAATTGCGATAAACTTTACAAAATGGACGGTCATCATTCCAGGTTATTAGGTAAAATTATCCATAATATCACATTCCAGAACTCAATTTTCCAGAAATTACCATGCTCATCATACTGACACTTCACTAATCAAAATTGCAATTGTAATTTACACTCCATTCTCATATTACAATATTTCACAACTTATCGAGAAAATTTTGTCTTCCTCGAAAACACAACTTAACACGTCCACCTCTCGGTCAGTAATCCTTATCTTTCCACCAAATTTTCCTTTCATTTCCGTTCCAGGTTTTTGGAAATCGTGGCCCATGCTGATTCGTCGATTTTTACAGCGAAATTTGAAATTTTTCCAAAAAAAATTGATATCACAAACTTTTAAATTACTTTTCAACAATTACCGCACCATCTAGAGTTATTTACTAACAATACGACGTTATAGTTTTCTATGTACGCATTCACTTATTTATTAAAAAGAAAGTAAACAAATTAACAATGCAAAAATTCAATTAAAACAAAATGCAGTCATATCTGATTAATTTAACTTTTTAGATTTCTGGAACAAAACATCCATCTATGAAATCCTGTTTTCTTAGCAACAAGCAAAATTATGGCCATTAAGAGAAAAACCATTCAACTTGTCCGAGTAAAACTTAAAATCATACAAAATTCAATGGAATGACAAATCAACATAAATTGTGGATATTTTAAACTTTTGGTAATTAGTTCGTTCTACGTCATCATATAACCTTTTCTGAATGGAGTACTAAGGTAATTTTAAGTTGGTACGACCAAAGACAACAACCAATCAGAATGAAAAATGACACGCTGGAGCAGAAGCAGCAGCGTGCTGGTCTTTTATATATGTAACTAGTTGGAAAGCCCGTCCACGGACGGGTAGCTAGCCGGTGGATTTCTATTTTAGAGGTATTAATTAAAAAAAAAAATTGTTTTTAAACACCAACACTAACCTAAGCTCAACCGATGGATTTGTCTTTTAACATTCTTCATTAAAAAAAAATAAATCCCTAATACTGACAATTTTAATTATTCCCGTTCAGACGTTCTTAAGTTCAAAAATAATGATTATATAGCTGATTCAAATGCGGACGGGCGTCTCACCAACATTGGAAATTTGATTGGTGTGAAACTCGATCCCAGGGGAGTTGATTTTAAGTTACTAACCCCCCTATTCTGTAACTTTTCGTTATCGTTATGAAATTGTTAAGAACCGTAAAGTTTGGTTTACACTCAGATTTGCATTAAATATTAATGTAATGGTATGTGAAAACCGAACTTTACGGTTCTTAACGATTTTGTAACGATAACGAACAGCAACGAAAAGTTACAGAATAGGGGGGTAAAAGCCAACGACGACGACAACCAATCAGAGTGCGTTGTGTGTCTTACAAAAATGACACGCTGAAGGAGGAGGAGGTAGAGGAGTAGCGTGTGTTTGCCGTTTAGAAAATTTGAAAATGTAAAAGTTTAATATTAAATTTTCTGGATGGATAATCCTCGCATTAACCGAGATAAAATTTATATATAAGTATACCAGTTGAAATTTACTTGGTGTGCAACTCGATTCCAGGGGAGGTGATTTTAAATTGGAAAAAAATTAAATCATTTAATTAATATAGGGTAATATAGACGGGCGTCTCAACAAGGTTGAAAACTTGATTGGTGTGCAACTCGATCCCAAGGGAGGTGATTTTAAGCTGACGTGATTAACGACAACTACCAATCAGAGCGCGTTGTGTGTTTTAAAAAAATGACACGCTGCTACTGCTGCTACTCTTCAAGCGCGTCATTTTTTTTGGACACACAGCGCACTATGATTGGTCGTTGTCGTCGGTCATACCAACTTAAAGTTGCTTTACCACTCCATATAGAAATATATATAACCTTTTCTGATTCGTGTACTAAGGTAATTTTAAGTTGGTACCACCAACGCCAACAACCAATCAGAGTGCTTTATGTGTCCTAAAAAAATGACACGCTGGAGGAGCAGCAGCGTGCTGGTCTTTTATATTGAAGTGTTCTTGGCGAAACACCTCTCAAAAGTGCGCCGGCAGCTCTCTAAAATGGGAACGCTCGAAAAATCTCTCTCATGGTAGGTGACTTCAGATGAAATGAAATAATCGAGTCGAAATTCACAACTTAAAATTTAATTTATTCAAAATTTAATAAAAAAATTTATCAAAAAGACCCCTTTTGAACTCACAGATTTGAGTTCTGAAAGCGTATGGTGTAATTGGTGTTAGCAAATACGAATGCGCTATTGTAATTGAAAAATTTAACAATCGAGAATAGCAAAATAACGCATTCGTACAAACTACGGTGTATTCGTGTTCGCAAAAAGTTTATAATATTTACAAAAATTATGTGAAATAAATTATTCAAACTATTAGCGATGAAGTTATCGGCGGCACAAAAATCTTTATATCACACTTAACGCAAAAATTTTATCAAAATGTTAAATAACTTTTATTTGAGTTTTTAAATACCTTGTGAATTCCATACAATTGAAGCTCCTCGTTCCATATGCAGGAATGTCGAACCATTGACCAAATTCATGTACAAATTCAAATTCCAAATCGTTGACCAAAGAACTCTTGATCATCAAAAATTAACGCCAATCAAATCTTCACAAAATTCTGGTCCTCACAAGACCAAAGACGATCTCACCGGTCAAAACACTCAAATTTACGCCTTTTTCGGCGGCCAAAAATAACTCAACCAAAATGGCTCAAATGTTCGCTTTCTCACGACACTCAGTCGATTGATTTCTCTTTTATTAAGTAATTAAATTTTTAATTACAATTTTTAAATAGCAATAATCTAAATAAATTTTCAACCTTTTGCCGGGATCGAACCGGTAATTCCTACATAATAATCAACGATCGCACCTGCTATCACACCAGGGCGTCTCTTTGATAAATCGTAAAAATTAACTTAAAAATTTGAAAAGAAAACAAACTTATCAAATTCGACTCAATTTTTATCAAAAATAATGACTTTTTAAAGTCGTTTCATGACAATATATGTGATACCTTAAGACGGGTCTGTTGTTACATAATAAACAGACCCGTCTAAGGGTAACACCTCTTAAGTAATTGGTCAAACAAAGTCTATCACATATATAAAACTCTTATTAGCGCTAATAATCGTTTTCTATTGGTGATTTATATTAGCCTATACCTTAAGACGGGTCTGTTGTTACATATAAATCCGCTCTCTAGAATTTCTAAGTACTAAGGTACCTAAAGTACTTAGTACTAAGGCCAACAACCAATCAGAGTGCTTTATGTGTCCTAAAAATGCTGAGAAGCAGCAGCAGCGTGCTGGTCTTTTATATATGTGATTTTAGAAACGACATCTATGAAGCGTATCCAGTAGCCACCATAGTTCAATGTCGTGATGTCTTCCAGAAATGCGCCTCTGGTAGTCGTCTCCAGTACTAACATGGTTTCATTGTTAAAATGTGTTAACCATTTTAACAATGGGGTTGGCTATCTGTATACTAATCTGTGGTACAACATACTACCCCACAATCACCCGAATGCTTGCACATACTATCCCCCTACCCTCCAAATGTTTGTATATTGTAAGCCTTCTAGCGCGAAAACAATAGCTTTTCATGAAAATTCCATACAATCTTTTTTGTAGATAATTATTTACTCAATAATTTTTATGTAAAACTTTTTATTGTAGGATAAACAATAAACGAGCTATTTACAAAAAAGCCGGTTTCATGACCTTTGACCTCAAATAATCTTTAAAGATCACATGATCTCAATGTCGACTTTTTACACATTGTTTATAACGACGTACTATAGCCCAGTCAAATTACACAAAAAATAAGCTCCAGCTCGAAAAAATTACCAACGAGAACTGAATTTTGGTATACGCTTTAAAGGTCGCGAAAACGAATTTTTGTAAATAGTTCGTTTATTGTTTATCCTACAATAATAGTAGTTTATATCACAAGGGCGATAAAGGGGGTCTTTTCATCCGCCGGGCGAAAGTTTATGAAACGAGCCGCGCAGCGGCGAGTGAATAATCGACCGAAGGATGAAAACCCTTATCGCCCGAGTGATATGAACAATTTTTCGTTATTTCAGGAAAAATATCCTACAAAATTCGCGATTTTATATAATAGCTCTAAAATAACAATCGATAGATGGCGTGAAGCTTGCAAGTCGTTGATCAATGTTTGTCTCTTTGGAGCGAAAAAGGTTGATTTTCTTTTGAAATTCCTGAACGACGGACAATTTGGTCTGACGGACAGCATGTTGAAATAACTGACGGATGGGTCACGTTATGCAATTATTGCAATAAAATCTCGAATTTTGTCGGATTTTATCTAAATCTATGATTTTGTAAATAAATATAAAGTAACACTTAATTTAATTGCCAATTTTTTAACTAAAGGTGTCGTAATTTCGTTATTTTGGGGATAATATCCCACAAAATTCACGATTTGTTTGCTCTGATATAACTATCGGTAGATGGCGTGAAGATCGCAAGTTGTTTGTCAAGTTATTAACAACATAAGCGAAAAACAGGAGTTCACCTGCTCTCGGAGTTCACGGAGCTCACTCCGTGGTTCGGATTCCACGTAAAGCTGTAGGTCCCACAGGTTAACACAGCCAGGACTTAGCTTCGCGCTAATTTTCAGAGGTACGCCTCAATAAAAATCATCCGACGTAATGTTGCGGGCAAGCCCGCAACCTTACTCTTCAAGTCTGCGAAGTGTTACAATCTTATACGTCACTACGACACCTGCAACAGATTAAATTGTCCGGTAGCTCGTCGTAGGGCCGCAGGTGATTTAAATTGGTGTCGTAGCGGTAGATGTTAAAATAAAAAAAAATAATTAGTTGAGCGCCACTGTCATAAGATATTAATAAAATTTGCATCGGATTGACTAAATTAGATGACAGACTAATTTTCATCCGCGACGTAACTTTTGAAAATAACACACCTTATAAAATTTTGTAAATTGAAATTTCCTTACAGTTGAGACTTTCCTAAAAATATGGTTTGCAAAATGCAAAGAAAACAAAAACGTAAGAACAAAATAACACATATATTAAAGATAATAAAAATAAACAAACACAAAAATAAATATAAACAAATTATATATGTACAGTGTGTTATGAAATTAAATTTTATAATGTGAAGAAAAAGAAATAAAATAAATAAAAATAAATGTTGTTTAAATTCTAATATTTAAAATTAAAAATTAATAATAATAAATTTTGGGCCCAATAGATTTAATTAAAAGATAATAATTCTTAAAAATGAAATTATTAAACTAAATTTAATATTAATAGAACAAAATTTTAAAATTAATACACAAAACAAAACAAAAATCAAAGTAAAACACGCACTGTATTTTCGACGATAAAAATATATTTTTCACTTACTACTTGATGAACTTGAATTTTTCTTTCATCTCTGGAAACTCCAAATTACAAATGATATAAGGTGGTTTTCTTTAAAATCGGTAAAATCGGTAGGCGGTATAATACTTCATTCAAATTAATTAACCATTGTTAAACACATCCCTCAATTTCGGAGGCAATTTTGAATAATACTCAATTTTTGAACTTCACGAAAGTTTGTATAAATGTTGCATTACATAATTTTTAATTATTTCCCGAATATTGTCGGTTATTTAATAAAATAATATTTGGAAAATTATCTTATAATAATTTTCTTTTCATACGATACTTTAAATAATATGCAAACACTTCCGATAAAAGTTTTTAAATTTTCACAACAGTTTTAACTAACTTTGATTTGCCGATTTATTTTAAATTTGAATTAATTCGAAACACTTGTGTTTTTAAAAGAATTAACTTAATTGAATTTTAATTCCGCATAAAGCGAACGAGTATCTTAAGTTTTATTCTCAAAAACTTGAACGAAACTGATAACGAATTTCAGTCTGCAACACACCACAAACATACAAGATGCTTATTTTACAAAAACATCGTTGCAGTTTGGGCGGTTGGAGTCGGATGGATTGACTCACAGCCCTCGACTGTCAGAACTCAACTCCCCTAATTTTTGATAACTACCTGTATATATATAATTACTTAACCGTTCCCCCACTAAAAATATAAGAAAATTTTGGACATTTTTACAAACATGTAAGATTGTTAGCATAACTCTTAGGCGCTTGACTGTCCATCAAGTAAGAAAAACCATCCACCCCATTAATTTTAATTACTTTCTCCCCTAAACCCAGTGCTACAAAAACTATTAAACTTTGAATATGGTATTGTTTCTGAATTGTTTCCCATAAAACTAATAAAATTTTATTGCACTATATGAAAAAAAAACATTAAAAATACTCGAAATAAAGCAACCTCTTTTCAATTTTTAATTGCTTAACATAAACCCCTTAAGCCAAGATTTTGTTACATATGAATATGAAACAAAATGTCATTGTTCGACACGTGAAAGAAAAACATAATATTCTACAAAGAAGAAAAGATTATAATGACTAATGATGCATGGAAGGAAAATATAAAATTTATATAATGAAGAATGGACATTACTAACACGAGTAAACAAAACTATTAAAATAATACAAAGAACTTAAGAAATTGAATATTGAAGTTTTAAAATGAATATAAAATTTATACTTTGTAGCAACTCAGTTAATTTTTTACTTATTTATTTAAAAAAAACAAAGGAATCTCAAAATACTCTAACAGAAGATATGGGGCAACAGCCCTGGTGCTTCGCACCAGACCAGAATAAATGATGAACGGATGAACCCGTTCGGGCAGGTACCCCAACAAGGACTGTTTTTATAAGTCCTAGGACCTTATAAAGTTAAGTTTTATAGGTCCTAGGACATTATAAAAGTTAGTTTTATGGTCGGATTGGTCCCCCTTGAGGTGACCTTTTGAGAAAACACCCCCTTTATAGGTCTCAAAACAGATGCATAAAGAGGTCATTTATAACCTGAAATAACGAAAAAAGTTTTACACTAAAATTATAGAGAAAATAATTATCTACAAAAAATATCTTATGGCATTTTCACGAAAAAGCTATTGTTTTTGCGCTAGAAGGCCTACAATGTATAAACATTCGGGGGGTAGAGGGGTAGTATGTACAAACATTCGGGTGATTGTGGGGTATAATTAGTACATATATAATAGAAGAAAACCACAAAGAAAAAAAAACCGGAGTTTGAATCAAGAATATATACCCTTAAGGTAAAACAACCACCCCAATATTCGCTCATTATAGGCCTTCTAGCGCACAAACAAAAGCTTTTTCATAAAAATTTTATAAAGCTTTTTTGTAGATAATTATCTTCTCTATAATTTTTATTTTAAACTTATTATCATAAAATTAACAAAAAGCGAACTATTTACAAAAAGGTCATTTTTGTGACCTTTGACCTCTAATAACTGTTGAAGCTCACATGATTTCGACTTTTCACATATTGTTTACAATGACATAGTAAAGGTGTATAAAAAAATTCAGCTCGATGGTAATTATTCCGAGCTGGAGCTTATTTTTCGTCTAATTTGACTGGGCTAGTACCCGTTTGCTTGGTTTTATTCTATTCTGTACAGCCCGATATTCTCATATTCCGTAAACCCTCAGGGCCGCCGAGAATTTCACGTTAAAAACTTTAATCCGCTAATTGTCGCTACTGTAACCGTTAGGTTTCTTTAGGGATCCACTGGGTCATTTTTTAAAAATGAGTTATAAGCAGTGGCGACTGGTGAGGAGATACTGGAACGGTTATCCAAATTTTTTCAATTCCTTATAATACTTTTTACAGAGGTGGGCAAAATACGTTTGTATTTTGAATTGAAAATACAACAAACACACGATAACTTTGAATTTTTTTTTCAAAATAAAGCGCGCAGTCTCATGCATTATATTTCATATTTTAAATTTAAAATAAAAAATTCCGAAATATTTTGTATTTTGCACCTACTTCAAATAGGAAATCACGGGTGGATTATTTTCATTTGTTTCATATTTGAAGTACAAAATCCAAAATATTTTAAAATTTTTTATTTTAAATTCAAAATATGAGATACAATGTACAAGACTGCACTTTTTTTTTTTCAAACAAAAATAGCAAAGTTATCGTGTGTTTTCTTTCTATATTCAATTTAAAATCCAAATATATTTTGCCCATCTCTGCCAATAGGTCAGTTGATATCTACATTGAACATTATAAAAGGTTTCATTTTTTTAACTTATATATACATAGGTTCCAACACGTAAAAACAAAAATGCTAACATGGGTGATCTCGGAAGAACTTTTGGCCTGAAAAAAACCTCCAAATTTTGAAACTTTTTGTTTTTTCGCCTATAATTCATAAATGGTGCAACTTAGCGAAATAGTTATAACATAACAAATTAAAAATCATTAAATTCTGCGTCGCATAAGTACCACAACTTAATAATTTGGTTAAGTAGTATGGTCGCGGTCAAAAAACGACGATTTTATCCAACTTTATCAAAAACTGAGATATATTAGGTGTACAAATGAATAATCCAATTTTTTCACTTACATTCAAGGTTTATTTTAAAAGAAAGTAAATTAAATTGTCCAATCAAAGTATTCACAGTTGCTTTCTACAATTTTAAGCTATTTTTCAGGCGGCTGATGAATTCCATCTCGGAAAAATGTTTTTGTCTTTGGACGCGATAAAGTTGTCAAGCCATTTTCGTATCTCACCCACTGATTAAAATTACATATCGGACATGGAGTGTTGCTTCGACCGGAACAAGTGGTAGTCGGATAGAGCAATGTCTGGTGAATACGCCGGGTGCTGCAAAACGTCTCAGCCAAGACTTATTATGGTGTATCTTGCATTGGTGTTGTCTTTTGTTAATCAAGCAGATTAACTGACGTTGGTAACAGTCCCTAATAACTGTTTCACTCGGTTCCAACAACTTCCACACTTCCAAAGGCCTCAAAGGCGTAGTTTGTCGATTAGGCTAAAATTACCGCTTTTGAACCCCTTAAACCAAAATGTGCACCCATCATACGATACAATACCTTCGTCCAGAAAGGAACAAATCGATTCGCACCCTCTGGCAGCATTTTTTCCTTTTTGATGGGATTTGTAAATAATGCAGTGACGAATATGCACATTATTTGTTGCCACTTTCTACTAAACTAATCTGAGTACTTTTAAAGGTTACATTGGGCCTTTCACCAAACCATATGTTTTTTTATAGCTATAATTTCGACATTCCATAATCACAAAAAAACGGAAAAATCAATTCAATTTAAACATGATTTTATAACTGTTTAAAATAATTTGGATTATTCATTTGTACACCAAATGGTTCTATAATATGACTCTGCAACTTGGAAATGACTACTCTAATAACTCGTAAAATAAAAGTTGCAGAGTGAAATTCTTCGTTCACTGAATACCAAAATTTTTAAAATCCATGTAAACCTGTACAAATTGGTAATCTCCTGTGTTTCAAATTGTCGTATGAAGGTACCTATGGCATTTGCAAACATCGGCCAAATTCGACCAATTCATATCCAGTCACATCCTTTCCATCTTACCAAAGAGCAAGTAGTAACGAGGAAAATAAAAGTCCAAGAAAGTTTCATACATAAGTGAGAATTTCAAGAGACTGCTTTGGCGAAATGGACATTGGCAATGGTAATCGTGCAAGATGTCTGTGATGCTGTTGAAGATTACTGCAACGTCTCGTTTGAAACATTAGATCATCATGTGGATGAATCCAAGTTCTCGTACCGATAGATGCAAATCAAACTAAAGGAGTGGTTACACAGCAGCCCCCCCTTCCATTTTTATACTTGACTAACATAATTTCTTTAAGTAGTGGTGTCGTTCAAGAAGTCAATGTAAGCTGCCACTTGTCTCAGGAAATTGCCATCCAAGGGGTTGCCAAGATTAATAATCATAGAAATTTGAAAAATAACACCGTCAAAAAGAGAGACAACAGACCTTAAGTTCAATTTTCATGAATCCGTTTTTTGTCCTTTGGTCTCGCAATTCTTCCTTCGCGACCATTCCCAAGAGCTATACTACTCTTTTATGGCAGAGTGGCATCAAAAAATCCAAGCGATTACGGCGGATGAAGTTTTACTAATACCCGAAGTGATCTTTGGTGAAAATATAATTAACCAAGTTGCCCAGAAAAAGTTTTTGACCAATTTGCAAAAGTAAAAGTAGTCTCACTGAAGTTCTGAAAAATCACCTTCAATGATTGCAACAATGAAATAAATCAGGACCAAAAAGATGCTGACTTTGTCACTGTTAACTCTCCCATTTTTAAGATCAAGATTCAAAATAATTGAGGAAGACATAGACCTCCTTGTGCTTAAGATAGGGCTTGGAGAGTCATGCAGCAATTTGATCTTTCTGAAGCCTGGAAGAGAGGGTGGTGCTGCTGTGCTATATTCGACAACATATTTCAAATTTGGCCTATCCATATCCGCTCCATCCATTTCAGCTACACGTTTATTGGTTGCGCTATCTGTTATTTGTGGCTAAAGAAATATGAAGTTGAGCAGTATAATCACCTTTTCTTAGGATAAGAACTTAAGGACATTTCCTGAAGCTTCCTCAATCCACTCATCCAATACGTGATGAAATTACTGAGACTTGTGCGCGTTTTCGCGACCCTCTACACCGGCGACTCTACCAACGTAGCCCTGCATGCATTGCGCCACTCCACGTTTACACGAACAGTGACCAAGAAAAAAGTGGACCTTGCAAGTCTGCAATACGCCAATTGCCGCCGGACATCGAGAGATTGCCAATTTAGAGAGGTATACCTAATACTTGAACGAATTTAAAAATGTTTTATTTTCATTTGATGCAGAATTTGACGCTCTACAACTTTTATTTTTAACTTTTTCTCTTAGAGTACTCATTTCAAAGCTGCAGACTCATATATGTACAGTACTCTATCCAAGTTTTTGACAAAGCTGACAAAAATCGTCGTTCTTTGACCGTAGTTTTTAACCATACCACTTAACCAGATTAACAAGTGGCGGTACTCATTCGACGCAGAATTTAATGATTTTTAATTTTCTATGTCGTAACTTTTTTACTAGGATGTACCGTTTAGGAGTTACAAGCAGAAAAGTAAAAAAAGGTCCTAAAATATTGACGTTTTCTGAAGACCAAAAGTTCTCCTGAAGTCTCCCGTATTAGGATTTTTGGATTTTACATGTAAATAAAAGTAATAAAAATACATGCATATCCATGTATACAAGTTAAAAAAATAAAATTTTCTACATGACCGTTTGCCCTGTTTGATGCTATATGGACCAGCCTACAACCTCAAACAAATATTAAATAGGAAATTCAAAAAACTTGGCCAATTGTTCTAGTGTGAGTCCCAAAACCCAAAAAATAGAAATTTTAGCATACCGACTTCGTGAAATAACTTTGAAAAACTTCTTGCCCCAAAAACGTCAAATAGATGAAGGATCTTGGCAAAGGGGGTGGTTGCAAATAAAGCTAAGCGATTCGTAGACCGGTTTCGATGCCTATGCGCATCATCATCAGGACTATAATTTGTAAAGACAAAATACAATGCATCCGGCCGAATACAATCAAAAATAACATTACCTAGGAATCATATGGTATTCGTGTTATCCTATTGCAACTGAACACAAAAACACAACAGGTGCACAATTGGGCTGATGTTGAGGGACTGAATGAACAAGTAGGGTCAAATCGTACAAACAAATATGATATTATTAATAACATAGTCACAATTTTACAAACTACGTACGACTGGCCCACTTTTTTTTGCGTCCAGTTGCAATAGGATAAAACGAATACCATATGATTCCTAGGTAATGTTATTTTTGATTGTATTTGGCCGGATTCATTGTATTTTGTCTTAACAAATTATAGTCCTGATGATGATGCGCATAGGCATCGAAACCGGTCGACGAATCGCTTAGTTTTATTTGCAACCACCCCCTTTACCAAGATCCTTCATTTATTATTAGTGAAATAACTAACGTTCTTCAATGAATCCAAATTTTAGGATGAAAAAAATATTGGTAAAAAATTCGAATTAAAAAAATTGTTGGCAAATTTATTTTCAAAAACTTCCCTACCTAAATGTATTTCTCGGCTACTTTAATAAAAATTACAAATTACAAGGAGCAAACTTAACTTTTCCACGTGAAATTACAGGGGAGGACTCACGGTTTTTACAATTAAAAAATCATCTGAAGAACTTTTTCATTTTTAAAATAGTCATGCAACTAACCTGTAATAAATTTACTAAAGCTGTTCTGGTCCTCAAAGCGTGGCATTTTTTCCGTCCATCTTTCCTTTCTGCAGTTGGAATAATTTTCAATTGCTGCTTTCCAATTTTGTGCAGTGATGTACCATTTGATAATTTATTAAGGAGGAAGGCTGGAACAAATTATTATTGGTAATGAATGATTTTCTAAAACACTTGTTATTTATACCGGGTGCTGAATGAGTTAGGCGAACATAGGATTTTAACATGCAAAAACTTATTTTTGCAAATTCCTGCTTCCCTAATTATTTTAGAGAAAAATTGAAAGACACAAATATAATGTAGAAATATAAACTACGAATGATAAAGGCATTAGATTTTATCTAGCTTTTACGTAAATGGTCAAAAAATTCTTTTGAAATTGTTAAAACTTTTATTTATCAGACTTGCCATGGAAGTTTCCGAGGTAATTATTTTTGATAAGTAATAAAAAACAATTGCACGTTGTTGACAGCTTTGCACTTTATTAAATTTTAATTTCATAAAATGGAATACTACCTTGGAAACTTATACATGGCCAGTTTGATAAATAAAAATTTTAACAATTTCAAAAGATTTTTTGATCATTTACGTAAAAGCTAGATAAAATCTAATGCTCTTATCATTCGTAGTTTATATTTCTACATTATATTTGTATCTTTCAATTTTTCTCTAAAATAATTAGGGAAGCAGGAATTTGCAAAAATAAGTTTTTACATGTTAATATCCTATGTTCGCCTAACTCATTCAGCACCCGGTATAATTTTGAAACAGAATTATTTTAAAAGAATAATTTGCTAATCTTGGGCAGAAGCCTACATAGGGCAAGTTGTACAAACGTCGGTTAAACCTCGTTCCACTTTGAACTCAGTTCAGCCAATCAACGTGCTTAAAAACCCCGTATTTAACCGAAAGTTGAACCGACATTGGTACAACCCACCCATAGGATATAGCAGGGGTGGCCAAGCTCCTTGATAGTCGAGCCATTTTTCAAAATTTGAAATTTTTCGTGAGCCGCAATTAAATTTTGAAACACATACGGAACGATAATAATTTTTTAAAATATAATAGCACAAAAATGAAAATGGAACTCGAATACATTTATCGAAAGCCATAAATAATCCTTCAAAGAACCGCAGGTTGGCCCCCTGGGATGTAGGTTTATAAGGTGCATTACATTAATTTCTGAGTTTATTTAATGAAAAAAAACTTTTGATTCATCATCATCAACAAACTATACATTTGAGACTGGGAGTCCGTTACGTCACTCAAAAAAACTAAAAATGAAAAACTAAAAATTACAATATGGAAATTTTGTAAAAGCAAATTATTTATAGGTAGATATTAATGCCGGCATTACATTCAGATCAATATGGAATACCAGTATTAAAATTTTGATCCGATATTGTATTCACTTCCAGACCCATAAGGCTCATTCACACGGGTTAAGTTGATAAGTAATGTGTTGATAAATTGAAGAGAAGACCTTAAAAGATGCACCGTGTGTATAAACTTTAGTTGATATTTTTACCTAACGGTAAGTTTTTCAAGTCCTTAGCTTAAAAGGTAAGCCTGGTGCACGCAATGAAGTGAAAGTTTAATGTTCGAGCTTACATGAGTTTGTAAACAACTTCAGCCACGTACAATAACTTCCAAAGTTCAGCAATAATATCTAATATAAATGAGTAACAAGAAAAACTACTAGCAAAAGTGCGCGTCAAATAACCACAATAACCAAATTCTTTTCATTTACATTCTTACGTGGGAAACTTTTCATCCCAATTCGTTGCAAAACTTGCATCACTCGTAATCACTCGTTTTGTGAGAGAAAAGTAAATTACACTAATGAATGATACACAACAAATAGTGGAAACTGGATTGAAAAAAGAGTAAACTAACCTTTCGTTTTCATCTGCTGCGGCAGCTTAGGCTTCTTCAATTGTACAAATTTGCATTCCATTATTCAACTCGTTTGGTATGAAAGCCTACAACAAATACAAAATTTACAGTGAATATCACAAAATGTTGCACCTAATTTAAAAATAATTAGTAAATTGTTTATATGTCGACGCAATATTGTGAGGTTATAAAATGATTGAAACAAAATGACTACGTACCACAAATTATAAGCAGTTTAAAATCGAATGGAAGCATTAAATAATTACAGCCTGTTATAATGAGCACATTTGTACAACAATCATTTACTAATTTTCATTTTTAACCCTAAAATCTAGAAACAAAAAAACTTCCAAATGCTTTAGAATAATTTGCCTTGTCGTGTACTGTCGGGTCACGCCAGACGATTGACGAATAAAAAACACGATTCAAATGACATAGGCGTCCGTATTATTGTTTCACAGTGGGCCAACATAATTTTTTTTGATATTATAAAAAGTATTAAACGTATTCGGTTCTTGACGTGGGTGAAGTTGCACTCGAACTCAAACCCAGAATACCGTAACTGTCACTCGAACCTTCAACATTAACTTAATTGCTGGTACCGGGCACTTCAGGCCCTTAGCCTCCAATGCTGTCTATGAAATTTGGCATGGTTATTGGTAATGGTATTTTAAACGTACGTACAAAAATTTAGAAAAGTATCTTGATAATTACGGCATTCTGAGTTAGAGTTCGTGTTTTAACTTTAGCCACGTAGCATTGACTGACAGACAACGCACAACCTAAACAGGTGGGTTTAAAAACAAATTTTGCACACGAGTGCCTTATTAGTGCCCTAGGTGAGCACTAAAATAGCTATTTATATACCGAGTATCGAAATGGTAATGTTTTACACATTTCGATTAGAGTTGTATACAAGATTTCCCTTTGACCGAAATTCCTTTTGACCAAGTAAAATAATTAATTAGTACTAAGAATTGCTAAGTTGGCAAGTTAATTAATCAAACAAGGGTAATTTATTTGGAACGCAAAAAATTTAAACATAATGACGCGCGTAAATGGACTATCGAAATTCCCTTTAACCAAGTAAAAAAATTAATTAGTACTAACGAATTGCAAAATTGGCAAGTTAATTAATCAAACAAGGGTAATTTATTTGGAACGCAAAAATTTTAATCATAATGACGCGCGTAAATGGACTATCGAAATTCCATTTGACCAGGTAAAAAAATTAATTAGTACTAACGAATTGCAAAATTGGCAAGTTAATTAATCGAACAAGGGTAATTTATTTGGAACGCAAAAATTTTAATCATAATGACGCGCGTAAATGGACTATCGAAATTCCCTTTGACCAAGTACAAAAATTAATTAGTACTAACGAATTGCAAAATTGGCAAGTTAATTAATCGAACAAGGGTAATTTATTTGGAACGCAAAAATTTTAATCCTAATGACGCGCGTAAATGGACTATCGAAATTCCCTTTGACCAAGTAAAACAATTGATTAGTACTAATAAATTTTAGAGTAAATAAGTTCATTGATCAAACAACGAGGTTAATTAATTGGCAGGCAAAAAAATTAAAATTAATGACGCGCGTAAATGGACTATCGAAATTCCATTTGACCAAGTAAAACAATTCATTAGTACTAATGCATTTCAGAGTAATTAAGTTCATTGATCGAACAACGAGGTTAGTTAATTGGCAGGCAAAAAAATTAAAATTAATGACGCGCGTAAATGGACTATAGAAATTCCTTTTGACCAAGTAAAAAAATTAATTAGTACTAACGAATTGCAAAATTGGCAAGTTAATTAATCGAACAAGGGTAATTTATTTGGAACGCAAAAATTTTAATCCTAATGACGCGCGTAAATGGACTATCGAAATTCCCTTTGACCAAGTAAAACAATTGATTAGTACTAATAAATTTTAGAGTAAATAAGTTCATTGATCAAACAACGAGGTTAATTAATTGGCAGGCAAAAAAATTAAAATTAATGACGCACGTAAATGGACTATCGAAATTCCTTTTGACCAAGTAAAAAAATTAATTAGTACTAACGAATTGCAAAATTGGCAAGTTAATTAATCGAACAAGGGTAATTTATTTGGAACGCAAAAATTTTAATCCTAATGACGCGCGTAAATGGACTATCGAAATTCCCTTTGACCAAGTAAAACAATTGATTAGTACTAATAAATTTTAGAGTAAATAAGTTCATTGATCAAACAACGAGGTTAATTAATTGGCAGGCAAAAAAATTAAAATTAATGACGCACGTAAATGGACTATCGAAATTCCTTTTGACCAAGTAAAAAAATTAATTAGTACTAACGAATTGCAAAATTGGCAAGTTAATTAATCGAACAAGGGTAATTTATTTGGAACGCAAAAATTTTAATCATAATGACGCGCGTAAATGGACTATCGAAATTCCCTTTGACCAAGTAAAAAAATTAATTAGTACTAACGAATTGCAAAATTGGCAAGTTAATTAATCGAACAAGGGTAATTTATTTGGAACGCTAAAATTTTAATCATAATGACGCGCGTAAATGGACTATCGAAATTCCCTTTGACCAAGTAAATAAATTAATTAGTACTAACGAATTGAAAAATTGGCAAGTTAATTAATCGAACAAGGGTAATTTATTTGGAACGCTAAAATTTTAATCATAATGATGCGCGTAAATGGACTATCGAAATTCCCTTTGACCAAGTAAATAAATTAATTAGTACTAACGAATTGCAAAATTGGCAAGTTAATTACTCGAACAAGGGTAATTTATTTGGAACGCAAAAATTTTAATCATAATGACGCGCGTAAATGGACTATCGAAATTCCCTTTGAACAAGTAAAAAAATTAATTAGTACTAACGAATTGCAAAATTGGCAAGTTAATTAATCGAACAAGGGTAATTTATTTCGAACGCAAAAATTTTAATCATAATGACTCGCGTAAATGGACTATCGAAATTCCCTTTGACCAAGTAAAAAAATTAATTAGTACTAACGAATTGCAAAATTGGCAAGTTAATTAATCGAACAAGGGTAATTTATTTGGAACGCTAAAATTTTAATCATAATGACGCGCGTAAATGGACTATCGAAATTCCCTTTGACCAAGTAAATAAATTAATTAGTACTAACGAATTGCAAAATTGGCAAGTTAATTAATCGAACAAGGGTAATTTATTTGGAACGCTAAAATTTTAATCATAATGACGCGCGTAAATGGACTATCGAAATTCCCTTTGACCAAGTAAATAAATTAATTAGTACTAACGAATTGCAAAATTGGCAAGTTAATTAATCGAACAAGGGTAATTTATTTGGAACGCTAAAATTTTAATCATAATGACGCGCGTAAATGGACTATCGAAATTCCCTTTGACCAAGTAAATAAATTAATTAGTACTAACGAATTGCAAAATTGGCAAGTTAATTACTCGAACAAGGGTAATTTATTTGGAACGCAAAAATTTTAATCCTAATGACGCGCGTAAATAGACTATCGAAATTCCCTTTGACCAAGTAAAAAAATTAATTAGTACTAACGAATTGCAAAATTGGCAAGTTAATTAATCGAACAAGGGTAATTTATTTCGAACGCAAAAATTTTAATCATAATGACTCGCGTAAATGGACTATCGAAAATCCCTTTGACCAAGTAAAAAAATTAATTAGTACTAACGAATTGCAAAATTGGCAAGTTAATTAATCGAACAAAGGTAATTTATTTGGAACGCTAAAATTTTAATCATAATGACGCGCGTAAATGGACTATCGAAATTCCCTTTGACCAAGTAAATAAATTAATTAGTACTAACGAATTGCAAAATTGGCAAGTTAATTAATCGAACAAGGGTAATTTATTTGGAACGCTAAAATTTTAATCATAATGACGCGCGTAAATGGACTATCGAAATTCCCTTTGACCAAGTAAATAAATTAATTAGTACTAACGAATTGCAAAATTGGCAAGTTAATTACTCGAACAAGGGTAATTTATTTGGAACGCAAAAATTTTAATCATAATGACGCGCGTAAATGGACTATCGAAATTCCCTTTGAACAAGTAAAAAAATTAATTAGTACTAACGAATTGCAAAATTGGCAAGTTAATTAATCGAACAAGGGTAATTTATTTGGAACGCAAAAATTTTAATCATAATGACGCGCGTAAATGGACTATCGAAATTCCTTTTGACCAAGTAAAAAAATTAATTAGTACTAACGAATTGCAAAATTGGCAAGTTAATTAATCGAACAAGGGTAATTTATTTGGAACGCAAAAATTTTAATCATAATGACGCGCGTAAATGGACTATCGAAATTCCCTTTGACCAAGTAAAAAAATTAATTAGTACTAACGAATTGCAAAATTGGCAAGTTAATTAATCGAACAAGGGTAATTTATTTGGAACGCAAAAATTTTAATCATAATGACGCGCGTAAATGGACTATCGAAATTCCCTTTGACCAAGTAAAACAATTGATTAGTACTAATAAATTTTAGAGTAAATAAGTTCATTGATCAAACAACGAGGTTAATTAATTGGCAGGCAAAAAAATTAAAATTAATGACGCGCGTAAATGGACTATCGAAATTCCATTTGACCAAGTAAAACAATTCATTAGTACTAATGCATTTCAGAGTAATTAAGTTCATTGATCGAACAACGAGGTTAGTTAATTGGCAGGCAAAAAAATTAAAATTAATGACGCACGTAAATGGACTATCGAAATTCCTTTTGACCAAGTAAAAAAATTAATTAGTACTAACGAATTGCAAAATTGGCAAGTTAATTAATCGAACAAGGGTAATTTATTTGGAACGCAAAAATTTTAATCATAATGACGCGCGTAAATGGACTATCGAAATTCCCTTTGACCAAGTAAAACAATTGATTAGTACTAATAAATTTTAGAGTAAATAAGTTCATTGATCAAACAACGAGGTTAATTAATTGGCAGGCAAAAAAATTAAAATTAATGACGCGCGTAAATGGACTATCGAAATTCCATTTGACCAAGTAAAACAATTCATTAGTACTAATGCATTTCAGAGTAATTAAGTTCATTGATCGAACAACGAGGTTAGTTAATTGGCAGGCAAAAGAATTAAAATTAATGACGCGCGTAAATGGACTATCGAAATTCCTTTTGACCAAGTAAAAAAATTAATTAGTACTAACGAATTGCAAAATTGGCAAGTTAATTAATCGAACAAGGGTAATTTATTTGGAACGCTAAAATTTTAATCATAATGACGCGCGTAAATGGACTATCGAAATTCCCTTTGACCAAGTAAATAAATTAATTAGTACTAACGAATTGCAAAATTGGCAAGTTAATTACTCGAACAAGGGTAATTTATTTGGAACGCAAAAATTTTAATCCTAATGACGCGCGTAAATGGACTATCGATATTCCCTTTGACCAAGTAAAAAAATTAATTAGTACTAACGAATTGCAAAATTGGCAAGTTAATTAATCGAACAAGGGTAATTTATTTGGAACGCAAAAATTTTAATCATAATGACGCGCGTAAATGGACTATCGAAATTCCCTTTGACCAAGTAAAAAAATTAATTAGTACTAACGAATTGCAAAATTGGCAAGTTAATTAATCGAACAAGGATAATTTATTTGGAACGCTAAAATTTTAATCATAATGACGCGCGTAAATGGACTATCGAAATTCCCTTTGACCAAGTAAATAAATTAATTAGTACTAACGAATTGCAAAATTGGCAAGTTAATTAATCGAACAAGGGTAATTTATTTGGAACGCTAAAATTTTAATCAAAATGACGCGCGTAAATGGACTATCGAAATTCCCTTTGACCAAGTAAATAAATTAATTAGTACTAACGAATTGCAAAATTGGCAAGTTAATTAATCGAACAAGGGTAATTTATTTGGAACGCAAAAATTTTAATCCTAATGACGCGCGTAAATGGACTATCGAAATTCCCTTTGACCAAGTAAAAAAATTAATTAGTACTAACGAATTGCAAAATTGGCAAGTTAATTAATCGAACAAGGGTAATTTATATCGAACGCAAAAATTTTAATCATAATGACTCGCGTAAATGGACTATCGAAATTCCCTTTGACCAAGTAAAAAAATTAATTAGTACTAACGAATTGCAAAATTGGCAAGTTAATTAATCGAACAAGGGTAATTTATTTGGAACGCTAAAATTTTAATCATAATGACGCGCGTAAATGGACTATCGAAATTCCCTTTGACCAAGTAAATAAATTAATTAGTACTAACGAATTGCAAAATTGGCAAGTTAATTACTCGAACAAGGGTAATTTATTTGGAACGCAAAAATTTTAATCCTAATGACGCGCGTAAATGGACTATCGATATTCCCTTTGACCAAGTAAAAAAATTAATTAGTACTAACGAATTGCAAAATTGGCAAGTTAATTAATCGAACAAGGGTAATTTATTTGGAACGCAAAAATTTTAATCATAATGACGCGCGTAAATGGACTATCGAAATTCCCTTTGACCAAGTAAAAAAATTAATTAGTACTAACGAATTGCAAAATTGGCAAGTTAATTAATCGAACAAGGATAATTTATTTGGAACGCTAAAATTTTAATCATAATGACGCGCGTAAATGGACTATCGAAATTCCCTTTGACCAAGTAAATAAATTAATTAGTACTAACGAATTGCAAAATTGGCAAGTTAATTAATCGAACAAGGGTAATTTATTTGGAACGCTAAAATTTTAATCAAAATGACGCGCGTAAATGGACTATCGAAATTCCCTTTGACCAAGTAAATAAATTAATTAGTACTAACGAATTGCAAAATTGGCAAGTTAATTAATCGAACAAGGGTAATTTATTTGGAACGCAAAAATTTTAATCCTAATGACGCGCGTAAATGGACTATCGAAATTCCCTTTGACCAAGTAAAAAAATTAATTAGTACTAACGAATTGCAAAATTGGCAAGTTAATTAATCGAACAAGGGTAATTTATATCGAACGCAAAAATTTTAATCATAATGACTCGCGTAAATGGACTATCGAAATTCCCTTTGACCAAGTAAAAAAATTAATTAGTACTAACGAATTGCAAAATTGGCAAGTTAATTAATCGAACAAGGGTAATTTATTTGGAACGCTAAAATTTTAATCATAATGACGCGCGTAAATGGACTATCGAAATTCCCTTTGACCAAGTAAATAAATTAATTAGTACTAACGAATTGCAAAATTGGCAAGTTAATTAATCGAACAAGGGTAATTTATTTGGAACGCTAAAATTTTAATCATAATGACGCGCGTAAATGGACTATCGAAATTCCCTTTGACCAAGTAAATAAATTAATTAGTACTAACGAATTGCAAAATTGGCAAGTTAATTACTCGAACAAGGGTAATTTATTTGGAACGCAAAAATTTTAATCATAATGACGCGCGTAAATGGACTATCGAAATTCCCTTTGAACAAGTAAAAAAATTAATTAGTACTAACGAATTGCAAAATTGGCAAGTTAATTAATCGAACAAGGGTAATTTATTTGGAACGCAAAAATTTTAATCATAATGACGCGCGTAAATGGACTATCGAAATTCCCTTTGACCAAGTAAAAAAATTAATTAGTACTAACGAATTGCAAAATTGGCAAGTTAATTAATCGAACAAGGATAATTTATTTGGAACGCTAAAATTTTAATCATAATGACGCGCGTAAATGGACTATCGAAATTCCCTTTGACCAAGTAAATAAATTAATTAGTACTAACGAATTGCAAAATTGGCAAGTTAATTAATCGAACAAGGGTAATTTATTTGGAACGCTAAAATTTTAATCAAAATGACGCGCGTAAATGGACTATCGAAATTCCCTTTGACCAAGTAAATAAATTAATTAGTACTAACGAATTGCAAAATTGGCAAGTTAATTAATCGAACAAGGGTAATTTATTTGGAACGCAAAAATTTTAATCCTAATGACGCGCGTAAATGGACTATCGAAATTCCCTTTGACCAAGTAAAAAAATTAATTAGTACTAACGAATTGCAAAATTGGCAAGTTAATTAATCGAACAAGGGTAATTTATATCGAACGCAAAAATTTTAATCATAATGACTCGCGTAAATGGACTATCGAAATTCCCTTTGACCAAGTAAAAAAATTAATTAGTACTAACGAATTGCAAAATTGGCAAGTTAATTAATCGAACAAGGGTAATTTATTTGGAACGCTAAAATTTTAATCATAATGACGCGCGTAAATGGACTATCGAAATTCCCTTTGACCAAGTAAATAAATTAATTAGTACTAACGAATTGCAAAATTGGCAAGTTAATTAATCGAACAAGGGTAATTTATTTGGAACGCTAAAATTTTAATCATAATGACGCGCGTAAATGGACTATCGAAATTCCCTTTGACCAAGTAAATAAATTAATTAGTACTAACGAATTGCAAAATTGGCAAGTTAATTACTCGAACAAGGGTAATTTATTTGGAACGCATAAATTTTAATCATAATGACGCGCGTAAATGGACTATCGAAATTCCCTTTGAACAAGTAAAAAAATTAATTAGTACTAACGAATTGCAAAATTGGCAAGTTAATTAATCGAACAAGGGTAATTTATTTGGAACGCAAAAATTTTAATCATAATGACGCGCGTAAATGGACTATCGAAATTCCCTTTGACCAAGTAAAAAAATTAATTAGTACTAACGAATTGCAAAATTGGCAAGTTAATTAATCGAACAAGGGTAATTTATTTGGAACGCAAAAATTTTAATCATAATGACGCGCGTAAATGGACTATCGAAATTCCCTTTGACCAAGTAAAACAATTGATTAGTACTAATAAATTTTAGAGTAAATAAGTTCATTGATCAAACAACGAGGTTAATTAATTGGCAGGCAAAAAAATTAAAATTAATGACGCGCGTAAATGGACTATCGAAATTCCATTTGACCAAGTAAAAAAATTAATTAGTACTAACGAATTGCAAAATTGGCAAGTTAATTAATCGAACAAGGGTAATTTATTTGGATCGCAAAAATTTTAATCATAATGACGCGCGTAAATGGACTATCGAAATTCCCTTTGACCAAGTAAAAAAATTAATTAGTACTAACGAATTGCAAAATTGGCAAGTTAATTAATCGAACAAGGGTAATTTATTTGGAACGCAAAAATTTTAATCATAATGACGCGCGTAAATGGACTATCGAAATTCCCTTTGACCAAGTAAAACAATTGATTAGTACTAATGAATTTTAGAGTAAATAAGTTCATTGATCAAACAACGAGGTTAATTAATTGGCAGGCAAAAAAATTAAAATTAATGACGCGCGTAAATGGACTATCGAAATTCCCTTTGACCAAGTAAAAAAATTAATTAGTACTAACGAATTGCAAAATTGGCAAGTTAATTAATCGAACAAGGGTAATTTATTTGGAACGCAAAAATTTTAATCATAATGACGCGCGTAAATGGACTATCGAAATTCCCTTTGACCAAGTAAAACAATTGATTAGTACTAATAAATTTTAGAGTAAATAAGTTCATTGATCAAACATCGAGGTTAATTAATTGGCAGGCAAAAAAATTAAAATTAATGACGTAAATGGACTATCGAAATTCCATTTGACCAAGTAAAAAAATTAATTAGTACTAACGAATTGCAAAATTGGCAAGTTAATTAATCGAACAAGGGTAATTTATTTGGATCGCAAAAATTTTAATCATAATGACGCGCGTAAATGGACTATCGAAATTCCCTTTGACCAAGTAAAAAAATTAATTAGTACTAACGAATTGCAAAATTGGCAAGTTAATTAATCGAACAAGGGTAATTTATTTGGAACGCAAAAATTTTAATCATAATGACGCGCGTAAATGGACTATCGAAATTCCCTTTGACCAAGTAAAACAATTGATTAGTACTAATAAATTTTAGAGTAAATAAGTTCATTGATCAAACAACGAGGTTAATTAATTGGCAGGCAAAAAAATTAAAATTAATGACGCGCGTAAATGGACTATCGAAATTCCCTTTGACCAAGTAAAAAAATTAATTAGTACTAACGAATTGCAAAATTGGCAAGTTAATTAATCGAACAAGGGTAATTTATTTGGATCGCAAAAATTTTAATCATAATGACGCGCGTAAATGGACTATCGAAATTCCCTTTGACCAAGTAAAAAAATTAATTAGTACTAACGAATTGCAAAATTGGCAAGTTAATTAATCGAACAAGGGTAATTTATTTGGAACGCAAAAATTTTAATCATAATGACGCGCGTAAATGGACTATCGAAATTCCCTTTGACCAAGTAAAACAATTGATTAGTACTAATAAATTTTAGAGTAAATAAGTTCATTGATCAAACAACGAGGTTAATTAATTGGCAGGCAAAAAAATTAAAATTAATGACGCGCGTAAATGGACTATCGAAATTCCCTTTGACCAAGTAAAAAAATTAATTAGTACTAACGAATTGCAAAATTGGCAAGTTAATTAATCGAACAAGGGTAATTTATTTGGATCGCAAAAATTTTAATCATAATGACGCGCGTAAATGGACTATCGAAATTCCCTTTGACCAAGTAAAAAAATTAATTAGTACTAACGAATTGCAAAATTGGCAAGTTAATTAATCGAACAAGGGTAATTTATTTGGAACGCAAAAATTTTAATCATAATGACGCGCGTAAATGGACTATCGAAATTCCCTTTGACCAAGTAAAACAATTGATTAGTACTAATAAATTTTAGAGTAAATAAGTTCATTGATCAAACAACGAGGTTAATTAATTGGCAGGCAAAAAAATTAAAATTAATGACGCGCGTAAATGGACTATCGAAATTCCCTTTGACCAAGTAAAAAAATTAATTAGTACTAACGAATTGCAAAATTGGCAAGTTAATTAATCGAACAAGGGTAATTTATTTGGAACGCAAAAATTTTAATCATAATGACGCGCGTAAATGGACTATCGAAATTCCCTTTGACCAAGTAAAACAATTGATTAGTACTAATAAATTTTAGAGTAAATAAGTTCATTGATCAAACATCGAGGTTAATTAATTGGCAGGCAAAAAAATTAAAATTAATGACGTAAATGGACTATCGAAATTCCATTTGACCAAGTAAAAAAATTAATTAGTACTAACGAATTGCAAAATTGGCAAGTTAATTAATCGAACAAGGGTAATTTATTTGGATCGCAAAAATTTTAATCATAATGACGCGCGTAAATGGACTATCGAAATTCCCTTTGACCAAGTAAAAAAATTAATTAGTACTAACGAATTGCAAAATTGGCAAGTTAATTAATCGAACAAGGGTAATTTATTTGGAACGCAAAAATTTTAATCATAATGACGCGCGTAAATGGACTATCGAAATTCCCTTTGACCAAGTAAAACAATTGATTAGTACTAATAAATTTTAGAGTAAATAAGTTCATTGATCAAACAACGAGGTTAATTAATTGGCAGGCAAAAAAATTAAAATTAATGACGCGCGTAAATGGACTATCGAAATTCCCTTTGACCAAGTAAAAAAATTAATTAGTACTAACGAATTGCAAAATTGGCAAGTTAATTAATCGAACAAGGGTAATTTATTTGGAACGCAAAAATTTTAATCATAATGACGCGCGTAAATGGACTATCGAAATTCCCTTTGACCAAGTAAAACAATTGATTAGTACTAATAAATTTTAGAGTAAATAAGTTCATTGATCAAACATCGAGGTTAATTAATTGGCAGGCAAAAAAATTAAAATTAATGACGTAAATGGACTATCGAAATTCCATTTGACCAAGTAAAACAATTCATTAGTACTAATGCATTTCAGAGTAATTAAGTTCATTGATCGAACAACGAGGTTAGTTAATTGGCAGGCAAAAAAATTAAAATTAATGACGCGCGTAAATGGACTATCGAAATTCCTTTTGACCAAGTAAAAAAATTAATTAGTACTAACGAATTGCAAAATTGGCAAGTTAATTAATCGAACAAGGGTAATTTATTTGGAACGCAAAAATTTTAATCCTAATGACGCGCGTAAATGGACTATCGAAATTCCCTTTGACCAAGTAAAAAAATTAATTAGTACTAACGAATTGCAAAATTGGCAAGTTAATTAATCGAACAAGGGTAATTTATTTGGAACGCAAAAATTTTAATCCTAATGACGCGCGTAAATGGACTATCGAAATTCCCTTTGACCAAGTAAAAAAATTAATTAGTACTAACGAATTGCAAAATTGGCAAGTTAATTAATCGAACAAGGGTAATTTATTTGGAACGCTAAAATTTTAATCATAATGACGCGCGTAAATGGACTATCGAAATTCCCTTTGACCAAGTAAATAAATTAATTAGTACTAACGAATTGCAAAATTGGCAAGTTAATTACTCGAACAAGGGTAATTTATTTGGAACGCAAAAATTTTAATCATAATGACGCGCGTAAATGGACTATCGAAATTCACTTTGAACAAGTAAAAAAATTAATTAGTACTAACGAATTGCAAAATTGGCAAGTTAATTAATCGAACAAGGGTAATTTATTTGGAACGCAAAAATTTTAATCATAATGACGCGCGTAAATGGACTATCGAAATTCCCTTTGACCAAGTAAAACAATTGATTAGTACTAATAAATTTTAGAGTAAATAAGTTCATTGATCAAACAACGAGGTTAATTAATTGGCAGGCAAAAAAATTAAAATTAATGACGCGCGTAAATGGACTATCGAAATTCCATTTGACCAAGTAAAACAATTCATTAGTACTAATGCATTTCAGAGTAATTAAGTTCATTGATCGAACAACGAGGTTAGTTAATTGGCAGGCAAAAAAATTAAAATTAATGACGCGCGTAAATGGACTATAGAAATTCCTTTTGACAAAGTAAAAAAATTAATTAGTACTAACGAATTGCAAAATTGGCAAGTTAATTAATCGAACAAGGGTAATTTATTTGGAACGCAAAAATTTTAATCCTAATGACGCGCGTAAATGGACTATCGAAATTCCCTTTGACCAAGTAAAAAAATTAATTAGTACTAACGAATTGCAAAATTGGCAAGTTAATTAATCGAACAAGGGTAGTTTATTTGGAACGCAAAAATTTTAATCCTAATGACGCGCGTAAATGGACTATCGATATTCCCTTTGACATAGTAAAAAAATTAATTAGTACTAACGAATTGCAAAATTGGCAAGTTAATTAATCGAACAAGGGTAATTTATTTGGAACGCAAAAATTTTAATCATAATGACGCGCGTAAATGGACTATCGAAATTCCCTTTGACCAAGTAAAACAATTGATTAGTACTAATAAATTTTAGAGTAAATAAGTTCATTGATCAAACAACGAGGTTAATTAATTGGCAGGCAAAAAAATTAAAATTAATGACGCGCGTAAATGGACTATCGAAATTCCATTTGACCAAATAAAACAATTCATTAGTACTAATGCATTTCAGAGTAATTAAGTTCATTGATCGAACAACGAGGTTAGTTAATTGGCAGGCAAAAGAATTAAAATTAATGACGCGCGTAAATGGACTATCGAAATTCCTTTTGACCAAGTAAAAAAATTAATTAGTACTAACGAATTGCAAAATTGGCAAGTTAATTAATCGAACAAGGGTAATTTATTTGGAACGCAAAAATTTTAATCCTAATGACGCGCGTAAATGGACTATCAAAATTCCCTTTGACCTAGTAAAAAAATTAATTAGTACTAACGAATTGCAAAATTGGCAAGTTAATTAATCGAACAAGGGTAATTTATTTGGAACGCAAAAATTTTAATCATAATGACGCGCGTAAATGGACTATCGAAATTCCCTTTGACCAAGTAAAAAAATTAATTAGTACTAACGAATTGCAAAATTGGCAAGTTAATTAATCGAACAAGGATAATTTATTTGGAAAGCTAAAATTTTAATCATAATGACGCGCGTAAATGGACTATCGAAATTCCCTTTGACCAAGTAAATAAATTAATTAGTACTAACGAATTGCAAAATTGGCAAGTTAATTAATCGAACAAGGGTAATTTATTTGGAACGCTAAAATTTTAATCAAAATGACGCGCGTAAATGGACTATCGAAATTCCCTTTGACCAAGTAAATAAATTAATTAGTACTAACGAATTGCAAAATTGGCAAGTTAATTAATCGAACAAGGGTAATTTATTTGGAACGCAAAAATTTTAATCCTAATGACGCGCGTAAATGGACTATCGAAATTCCCTTTGACCAAGTAAAAAAATTAATTAGTACTAACGAATTGCAAAATTGGCAAGTTAATTAATCGAACAAGGGTAATTTATATCGAACGCAAAAATTTTAATCATAATGACTCGCGTAAATGGACTATCGAAATTCCCTTTGACCAAGTAAAAAAATTAATTAGTACTAACGAATTGCAAAATTGGCAAGTTAATTAATCGAACAAGGGTAATTTATTTGGAACGCTAAAATTTTAATCATAATGACGCGCGTAAATGGACTATCGAAATTCCCTTTGACCAAGTAAATAAATTAATTAGTACTAACGAATTGCAAAATTGGCAAGTTAATTAATCGAACAAGGGTAATTTATTTGGAACGCTAAAATTTTAATCATAATGACGCGCGTAAATGGACTATCGAAATTCCCTTTGACCAAGTAAATAAATTAATTAGTACTAACGAATTGCAAAATTGGCAAGTTAATTACTCGAACAAGGGTAATTTATTTGGAACGCAAAAATTTTAATCATAATGACGCGCGTAAATGGACTATCGAAATTCCCTTTGAACAAGTAAAAAAATTAATTAGTACTAACGAATTGCAAAATTGGCAAGTTAATTAATCGAACAAGGGTAATTTATTTGGAACGCAAAAATTTTAATCATAATGACGCGCGTAAATGGACTATCGAAATTCCCTTTGACCAAGTAAAAAAATTAATTAGTACTAACGAATTGCAAAATTGGCAAGTTAATTAATCGAACAAGGGTAATTTATTTGGAACGCAAAAATTTTAATCATAATGACGCGCGTAAATGGACTATCGAAATTCCCTTTGACCAAGTAAAACAATTGATTAGTACTAATAAATTTTAGAGTAAATAAGTTCATTGATCAAACAACGAGGTTAATTAATTGGCAGGCAAAAAAATTAAAATTAATGACGCGCGTAAATGGACTATCGAAATTCCATTTGACCAAGTAAAACAATTCATTAGTACTAATGCATTTCAGAGTAATTAAGTTCATTGATCGAACAACGAGGTTAGTTAATTGGCAGGCAAAAAAATTAAAATTAATGACGCGCGTAAATGGACTATCGAAATTCCTTTTGACCAAGTAAAAAAATTAATTAGTACTAACGAATTGCAAAATTGGCAAGTTAATTAATCGAACAAGGGTAATTTATTTGGAACGCAAAAATTTTAATCCTAATGACGCGCGTAAATGGACTATCGAAATTCCCTTTGACCAAGTAAAACAATTGATTAGTACTAATAAATTTTAGAGTAAATAAGTTCATTGATCAAACAACGAGGTTAATTAATTGGCAGGCAAAAAAATTAAAATTAATGACGCACGTAAATGGACTATCGAAATTCCTTTTGACCAAGTAAAAAAATTAATTAGTACTAACGAATTGCAAAATTGGCAAGTTAATTAATCGAACAAGGGTAATTTATTTGGAACGCAAAAATTTTAATCATAATGACGCGCGTAAATGGACTATCGAAATTCCCTTTGACCAAGTAAAAAAATTAATTAGTACTAACGAATTGCAAAATTGGAGAGTTAATTAATCGAACAAGGGTAATTTATTTGGAACGCAAAAATTTTAATCCTAATGACGCGCGTAAATGGACTATCGAAATTCCCTTTGACCAAGTAAAAAAATTAATTAGTACTAACGAATTGCAAAATTGGCAAGTTAATTAATCGAACAAGGGTAATTTATTTGGAACGCAAAAATTTTAATCCTAATGACGCGCGTAAATGGACTATCGATATTCCCTTTGACCAAGTAAAAAAATTAATTAGTACTAACGAATTGCAAAATTGGCAAGTTAATTAATCGAACAAGGGTAATTTATTTGGAACGCAAAAATTTTAATCATAATGACGCGCGTAAATGGACTATCGAAATTCCCTTTGACCAAGTAAAAAAATTAATTAGTACTAACGAATTGCAAAATTGGCAAGTTAATTAATCGAACAAGGATAATTTATTTGGAACGTTAAAATTTTAATCATAATGACGCGCGTAAATGGACTATCGAAATTCCCTTTGACCAAGTAAATAAATTAATTAGTACTAACGAATTGCAAAATTGGCAAGTTAATTAATCGAACAAGGGTAATTTATTTGGAACGCTAAAATTTTAATCAAAATGACGCGCGTAAATGGACTATCGAAATTCCCTTTGACCAAGTAAATAAATTAATTAGTACTAACGAATTGCAAAATTGGCAAGTTAATTAATCAAACAAAGGTAATTTATTTGGAACGCAAAAATTTTAATCATAATGACGCGCGTAAATGGACTATCGAAATTCCCTTTGACCAAGTAAAAAAATTAATTAGTACTAACGAATTGCAAAATTGGCAAGTTAATTAATCGAACAAGGGTAATTTATTTGGAACGCAAAAATTTTAATCATAATGACGCGCGTAAATGGACTATCGAAATTCCCTTTGACCAAGTAAATAAATTAATTAGTACTAAGAATTGCAAAATTGGCAAGTTAATTAATCGAACAAGGGTAATTTATTTGAAACCCAAAAATTTTAATCATAACGACGCGCGTAAATGGACTATCGAAATTCCCTTTGACCAAGTAAAAAAGATAATTAGTACTAACGAATTGCAAAATTGGCAAGTTAATTAATCGAACAAGGGTAATTAATTTGGAACACAAAAATTTTAATCATAATGACGCGCGTAAATGGACTATCGAAGTTCCCTTTGACCAAGTAAAAAAGTTAATTAGTACTAACGAATTGCAAAATTGGCAAGTTAATTAATAGAACAAAGGTAATTTATTTGGAACGCTAAAATTTTAATCATAATGACGCGCGTAAATGGACTATCGAAATTCCCTTTGACCAAGTAAAAAAATTAATTAGTACTAACGAATTGCAAAATTGGCAAGTTAATAATCGAACAAGGGTAATTTATTTGGAACGCAAAAATTTTAATCATAATGACGCGCGTAAATGGACTATCGAAATTCCCTTTGACCAAGTAAATAAATTAATTAGTACTAAGAATTGCTAAGTTGGCAAGTTAATTAATCAAACAAGGGTAATTTATTTGGAACGCAAAAAATTTAAACATAATGACGCGCGTAAATGGACTATCGAAATTCCCTTTGACCAAGTAAAAAAATTAATTAGTACTAACGAATTGCAAAATTGGCAAGTTAATTAATCGAACAAGGGTAATTTATTTGGAACACAAAAATTTTAATCATAATGACGCGCGTAAATGGACTATCGAAGTTCCCTTTGACCAAGTAAAAAAGTTAATTAGTACTAACGAATTGCAAAATTGGCAAGTTAATTAATCGAACAAGGGTAATTTATTTGGAACGCTAAAATTTTAATCATATTGACGCGCGTAAATGGACTATCGAAATTCCCTTTGACCAAGTAAAAAAATTAATTAGTACTAACGAATTGCAAAATTGGCAAGTTAATAATCGAACAAGGGTAATTTATTTGGAACGCAAAAATTTTAATCATAATGACGCGCGTAAATGGACTATCGAAATTCCCTTTGACCAAGTAAATAAATTAATTAGTACTAACGAATTGCAAAATTGGCAAGTTAATTAATCAAACAAGGGTAATTTATTTGGAACGCAAAAATTTTAATCATAATGACGCGCGTAAATGGACTATCGAAATTCCGTTGACCAAGTAAATAAATTAATTAGTACTAAGAATTGCTAAGTTGGCAAGTTAATTAATCAAACAAGGGTAATTTATTTGGAACGCAAAAAATTTAAACATAATGACGCGCGTAAATGGACTATCGAAATTCCCTTTGACCAAGTAAAAAAATTAATTAGTACTAACGAATTGTTAGTTCACAACACAACAAAAGTTAATTCACAACAAATCACAACCGACCGCGGGATTTCGAAATAATTATCGCGAACACGCATTTTTATTTAGAAAAAAATAATCCTGTAAATAAAAAAATAACAAATAACAGCTCGGCCCGAAAGAAACGACTTAAAAATTTCCTCTCAATTTAACTCTTATAAATTTTGCGTATTTGGTACTACATTTAAAAACCAATGTTACCAAAATACAAACACTTACTCTAAAATTGTTCCTTGAGAAGAAAATTCGCAGGAGGTTTCTGCTTGAAATGAAACACTTACACCATAACATCACAAACTTCCATTATTACACTTACTTAGAATAAAATACAAAATAGTCAATAAACAAGTAAGCGCTTCTAAATTGAATAAAACTTTTAAGTGTTCAACTCGAATATAATAAATTAAAATGCATCTTTTTCGAATCAAATTCTAAGAAATACGACCGCTAGGCACCCGTTGCTAAGCGACGATTTCAATTCTGGCGAAATCCTCCGAACACCTGCACGAGTGCACCGATTTGAACAAAATTTAAAACGAGAAGATTCCTACTTTTTAATAATTATTTCACTAAATTAATATAATTTACACTTCTTTGGTTTGTTCAATCACTAATTCACGTCGCGTACAATAATTACTTATTAACTTTTTAATTTTGTAATTGTACGAAACGAAACCTGCAAAACTATCGAACACACTTGGGCGTCTGATTTAAATTTATAAAATTACAAAGTTAATTAAATTATGCGTTAAAACGTAATCGCAATGAATTTACGTGCAGCTCATGCAAAAGTTACAACGAAACTGAATAAATTAGACTCGCGGTGCAACAAATTGCGCCTTTTTCAAATCAAATTCTAAGAAGTACGCCCGCCAGTTACCCGTTGCTAAGCGACCACTTCAATTTCCGAACACATGCACGATTATGCACCGAGATTTGAACAAAATTTAAACACTTTTAAAAAATAATCTTAAAATTTGTGTAAATTAGTAAATTTTTAACTAGTAAAGCTCAAAATAATTTTTTATTAATTCATTTTTAATCAAAATTAATTTTTAACTCGGTAATATTTTAAAATTAATTTATTAAAAATAAATATTTTGTAAATCGATTATAGGTACAATTTAAAAAAAAGAAACTTTTTTTTAGCTGAGAAATATAATGAAAATTTGAAAATGCAATTAAAACATCTAAAAATTTACTCTTTCAAAGAATTAAAAGTTAGGCAAGTTAGCATTCTTCTGTAAGATGGAACACATTATTTCAAAATTACATTAAAAAATAATAAATTATTTACATTACTAATTAAAGAAGTGAGACTTAAACGCCCTTACGCCACGGTCCTTCAAGTTGGTCTTATAGGTAATCCCCCCCTCTTCGAGAATTTGAAATGCACTCGGGATATTGCATATGAAAATTAATCAATATAAAATGACAATTGCTTGGATATACAATATTTCAGGTGAAATATTCCAAATATAAATTAGGTAGCATTTTCAAAAAATCGCCTGCGGCGCTTATAAATGCCCTCCCTGTATGCCGGAAATTGAAAACCTGTGCTGTAAATTGTAGAAGTACTGAAAATATTTAGAAAAGAGGCCTCAAAATTCAATTGCACCTGGGGCCTCATGAGTGCTAAATCCGTCGCTTGACGCAAGACTTTTGTTATGTTCAAAAACACCGTGCTGCCTGTTATCACATTAACATTAAATAGGAACCCTCTTAAAATAAAATTAAAAACCAACAAAACTATTGTTTTGTACCTGATTTGTACCCAATTATACCATCGATGAAAAATTTAGTATCTCGAAAGTTTTCTGGAAAAGCGCAAATCAAACGTGGGGTTCCTATTTAATGCTGTAACCCCCATGAAAAGATATTGCCATCAAACTATACATGTCTTTTGTGCCTGATTTGTACTCAATTGTACCATCGATAAAAAATTTCGTATCACAACAGTTTTCCGGAAAAGCACTACCAATTTTTTTTCTTCTTATGTAGGTACTAAATATTTAAATATTTTCCGTGTATTCTGGAAAATATCCTTAATTTGTTAATACTTAGAACAGAGATAGAAAAGCTTTTTACCATGGAAAGCCAATTTTAATATAGATAATTATAATTCATGTAAAATAAACTTTGAAATAATAAAAGGTTTTTGAATTCAATTTTTTAATTTAAATTTGACATAAATTCAAAATAATATTATGTTATATTTCACAAATCCAAAAACTTTTGATTATCTATAAAAATAATATATTTCTCAAAATATTGCTTATTTTTTCTGACCACCCTTCAAGTTTTGCTGCCGGGTGTCGCCCAACCAAAAAAAAAGAAGCTGGCGCCGCCACTGATTACTGTAGATCACTGTAGTAGATGTTAAATTTTATTAAATAGTAGAAATCTGTAATTGTCGATACAAGTACAGTAATCTGCAGCTATCGGTAAAACTGTAGTTATCTGTTGTTATAAATGGTGTCGCTGTAAGCAACTTGTCAAAACCAAATCACCATTTAAATGAACGCAACAAAATAAAATATAACAATTACCTTTTCTTTAAAAATAATGCAACCGCGCTCTTGCAAAACTCCGCCTCAATTTATGCTTTTCTTCATTTCCTTGAACCAAGTATTCCACCAAAACTTTTCAATCAACGTCAACAAACATCTTCTACAACTTTGTCCAGCCTCAGCGAAAGTACAGCCTCCTTCAATGGCTCTTTGTAGTTTCAAATCTGCAAAGTAGAAAAAGACACATTTATTTATTATTATAACAAATATTTATTTGGAAAATGTGGCGAAATTATTAAACAACAATTTGATTATTATGCTAGAAAGAATCATGTAAAACTTCAAACTATTGAAGATATACACATAATAATAACCACCACAATTCTACGTTAAATTTAAATGAAAGGGACTACTAATACCTATTTAATAATAATTAAAAGAAAGGGCACAGCCGGGTTTATATGGGAAATCTGCCCCGTGGTTTTTTCGATTCCAACTTGGAGGATTGATTTGACATCAAATAAAAAAAATTTAACTATATGTTTGGCTGTTTATCTCAAATGGTTTTCGATATTTCTAAAAATCACTCTTTTTTTGACAAGTGACAAGAAGCAAAATTAATTTACGCGGCCAAACCACAGGGTGGTAATCGCGATTTTTACAATTATTAATCAAAATGACCCTAAATTGCAATTCTAAGAAAAAATTTAAATGTTATCTCAGATTAAATACAGAGAAGGATTCGCGATTTTTACAAATGTAAAATCATCTGAAGGACTTGGCTCAAGACTACATTGCAAGGAGGAACTTAAACTTTTTTAAAATAGACATGTCACTAACCTCTGATAAAGTGTGGCAGTTTGTTTTGTTTCTTCAGAGTGGTGGGATTAGAATAAGTTTGAGTTGCTGCTTTCCAATTTGCTGCAGTGATGTACCATACGATAATTTATGACGGAGAAAGACTGGAAAAGAATTATTATTAGTAATGATGTTATAAAAGTTTTGTAATTTCCATAATTTTAAAACAGAACTATTTCAACAGAATAATTTGTTAATCTTGATGGTTATGGACGTAGTGGGCGAAAAAGAGATGGTGGAAAATAAACTGGTGCACTATTTAAATCAAACGGCAGACAACAATCCTCAGATTTCACGTCCATATCCTGACAAGAGTCGTCTTACACTCAGCCGATTCCACCTAACCTAACATTCCGCAATCTCCGTCCAATTATCTAAACAGCAATGTGAACACTCCCCTCACCTGCATCAAATGGTACATTCGCCGGAGTCAAATTATGGAAACGTCCAAAATCTGATGATGTCGTCAGGCATGCTGCATTCGCCAATGAATCAAATAGTTCCTTCAAACAATCTCAGTCAAATGATGCTCTCTCCGGCAGCCAACCAAATGGTGCCTTCACCTCCAGCCAACTTAAACCAAATGGTCCATTCGCCCATACCACAAGCACCTCAGCAAATCAGATGTCACTCCCAAATGATGTCGCCAAATTCGCCCAGCATTCAAATGCTACCGCCATCTCCAAACTGCAATTTGATGCCGCAGATGGTTCATCAAAACATACAGCAGCAAAATTGTTACAATCAAACGCAACCCCACAGCGTTTGTTACGTCCAGCACAGAAATACGACGTGGGAAAACAACGGTCAAATGTTGCAGAATCGAATCTGTCACAATCAAAATCACAATTGTAGACCGCAGCAGTCCAACAGCGGCTAATCTATCACTAGGACGATAACCTTTTAAGAAAAGATGGTGCAGTTACATAAATTTTGTAAAATTATTGCAAGTCCACCCAGTTTTAAAAGCAAAGCCACAGATTTTGGAATAATTAATGAAAATGGAACTGTCACCTTAGGGGCCGTCCATTAATCACGTGATGTTGTTTTTGACATTTTTTAACCCCCCCCTTCCCCTTGGTGATACATTGTGAGGTTTAAGACTACCCCCCTCCACATCACGTGTATTTTTTAGTACCTACAAATAATCTTAATTTTTTTAAAATACAGTCGAGTCGCGAAATAGTGAATTAAATATGGCAAAGACCTTTCACTTTTTCGGGGTTGTTCACTATTTCGGTACTTACAAAATTTACAGTAAAGCCACGTTTTGAAAATTAAAGCTTTATTTATAAACTAGAAAGATGTCCAAAGCTATAGGTTTTATTTAATATATGTCACAAATTTTGTTACAGTGTACAGGGTGGCTCAATTTCGATCCTTCTTATGGGGAAATCGGTAACTATGGGAGATATCAAAAAATGGATAGCGCATCCTCGATCTCTTTTTTTGAGAAGATCTCAATGGCGAAAACCAGAATTTGCTATCTTTTTTTGTTTTCGAGTTATAGCCAAAAATTCGATAATTAGACTTTTCTATAAATGTCGATATTTTGGTTGTTTTTGAAGTTACCAAAAAAGTGTTAACACTTTCTTCAGACACTTTTTTAAAGGCAACAAAATGGGATAAAGAGATTTTAAATATCTAGATTAGTTTCTAGATATTTAACCTCTTTTCAATGATGTATAACATGTGGGGTCTAATATTTTAGTTTCATCCTATTTTATTAAAAAATGTAATAAAAATAAAGAAGAATGAAAAATTTAATATAATAGTAACTGTTTTTAGTAGATAACAATAAAAAATATTCAATACTTAACAAAAATTACAGTAAGTATTCAAACTGAACTCAGTTGTTTCCAATAAATATAACTTTGTCAAAACAAACACTACGAAATTGGCATCTAAAAAATTCTTTTCCCCATTAGTTTTTAGTAGGAAAATATTTGTTTAGTTAGATAATTACTAAAATATTATGTTGCACGTATCGTATTTTTCATAGTGTTCATAAGCCATTTTACATTTACGTGAAATAACAGGTAAATATAATAACATAATATTATTAGAATTGCTAATAAATATTTAATATTTTAATTACAGCAACTAAACTAATATTTTCCTATTAAAAACTAATTGATAAAAGAATTTTTTGATGCCAATTTCGTAGTGTCTGTTTCGACAAAGTTATGTGTATTGAAAATAATAGACTTCAGTTTGAATACAATTACTTTAATTTTTGTTAAGTATTAAATATTTTTTATTGTTATCTACTAAAAACAGTTACTATTATATTAAATTTTTCATTCTTCTTTATTTTTATTACATTTTTTAATAAAATGGGATGAAACTAAAATATTAGACCCTACATGTTATACATCATTGAAAAGAGGAGAAAAACGCCATTTAAAAATGCCATAGCCAACTATAGTTTCTATTTAAAAAAACACAAGTTTATGTTATAACTCGGAAACTAATCTAGATATTTAAAATCTCTTTATCCCATTTTGTTGCCCATAAAAAAGTGTCTGAAGAAAGTGTCAACACTTTTTTAGTAACTTTAAAAACAATCAAAATATCGACATTTATAGAAAAGTCTAATTATCGAACTTTTGGCTATAACTCGAAAACAAAAACAGATAGCAAATTCTGGTTTTTGCCATTGAGATTTTCTCAAAAAAAGAGATCGAGGATGCGCCATCCATTTTTTGATATCTCTCATAGTTACCGATTTCCCCATAAGAAGGATCGAAATTGAGCCACCCTGTACATGCAGTGTGCAATTGTTTCATATACAACTAAATTATTAAATCGTATTTGTATCGTTCCGTTTCTTTCTTTCTAACATGGATAATTCACACTTCTAGCAAAGTTACAAACCTAAATTTTGCCTAAACTGGCAATGCTTCATCTTATGTATTTAGCATAGGACAGAGTGACCACCACAACTTATTCTCACCGCCATTCTTAACAACCTTAAGAATACCGAATAAACAAATTTAAAATTAAATTTGCGACATCTTTGATAAACCAAAGAAAGCTACATAACCACAAAACACAATAACTATATACCGGCATTTCAAAAGTTTATCACGCAAAATAGTGCTGCCATCTACTTATAGAAATAATTTTGATACATATAAATTTACATTGCGTTATTCATCTTTATAGCTCTTATAATCATTGATTCTATGCTAACGTTACGCGTAAAATGAAGTGTAAATATAATACGTAATGTAAATTCTCCATGTTGGGGGAAGTCCCTATAAATGATGTCATTCAAACTGCACGATTTATAGTACGCAGTTCGCTGTATCGGAGTTACCGCTGTTCGTTATATAGGAGTCCCATATACACTCAATGTTAAAATTTTTGTGTTCACTATTTCCGGTAGTTCACTATATACGGTATTCACTATTTCGCGACTCGACTGTATTTATAAAATACAGGTATAAATATCATCAAAAAATAAATACACGTGATATATTACTAGACCCCCCCTCGACTCTTGTGATATTTCGTGATTTTTTTGGACCCCTTCCCCTCCTTTCGAGCCTCACGTGATTAATGGAGGTATCAGATGATTTAATTTGTATCAAAATTGACACCCAAATAGTTTTTGAGATATTTCAATAAATTACCGGGGGGGGGGGCTGCAGGCACACAAGCTCTCTTTCCGAATTTTGAATCTAAACCAGTCTAAATCGTTCGTGCTTCGTTTGTATAAAAATTATATTAGTTTCTACCCAAACAGTTTTCGAAATATTTCAAAAATAGGCTGGGGGAGGGGTCTGATGGCATGCTTTCTTGAAATTTGGATTCAAAATAGTCTAGAATCAAGAGTGTTTGTGCAAGTTCTACTTTCCTTTGTACTAAAATGGTTTTTAAAGAGCATTTGGCAAATTTCGAATTTACCCCCCTGAAAAAAGTTAGTTAAACACGTCGCTGATCCCGTAAAATAAGGGACGTCTGGTCACTCTAGAGTCTAGACCCCAGTTTAGTTAGAGACTGAAATGGAAACTGTGTTAAGCCATTCATATTCATACACATATTCATCAGCTGATCAAATTTATTTATAATTAACAAATTTATCCCCCTAAAATGTGAAGGTGTAAAACCTGGAGTCTGGAATACTCCCTACCAGGCCCGTAGCCAATGGAGGGCACCTGGGGACACGTGCCCTCCTCCCCCCGAAATGTTCAGAATAAAATTTTTTTTGAAAGTAAAGGAAAATTTGTTTATAATAAAAATTCTCAGAAGGGGAACCACCAAAAATTTTATTTTTTACAAGTGGCCCCCACCCCCGAAATTAAATACTAGCTACGGGCCAGCCCCCTGCACAAGGAAGTATCAATATGACTTCCCAAAATTGATAAAGACAAATTTTATTTATTTTTAATTTTTAAATTGCACACTTCTCAAGCTCTTGCTCACGAGCCCAGCATTTGAAGTTACGCCACTGTCTTTTGGGCCTGTTTGAAATCTTCTAACCATATGTTCCACAATCCCTTTCAGGATTATTATTTCTTTTTGCTTGAAGTGCCTAATTTAAAATGAGGTTTTACTATTATGTAATTTCAAGAAACTAAATTTTGATAACGCCATCTTTTCAAATATCGCTGAACTAACTATTCATAAGTAAAAAACGTAGCAGTTGAAAAGATGTCTTTCGAAATCATTCAAATTATAGTCGAACCAAAAGTATAGTTAGGTACAGCACTTAACAATATTTGAAATTTAAAAGATTTTAATGCAGAATATTGCACTAATGGTGCACTATTTAAATCAAGTGGCAGACACCAATCCATCAGATTTCACGTCCATGTCGTGGCAAGAGTCGTCCTCCACTCAGCCGATACCACCCAACCTACCAAAGCCAGTCAGTAACATTCCGCAATCTCCGTCCAATTATCTAAACAGCAATATGAACTCCCCTCACCTGCAACAGATGGTACATTCGCCGGCGTCAAATTATGGAAACGTCCAAAATCCGTTGATGTCACCAGGCATGATGCATTCGCCAATGAATCAAATGGTTCCTTCAAGCAATCTCAGTCAAATGATGCTCTCTCCGGCTTCCAACCAAATGGTGCCTTCACCTCCAGCCAACTTAAACCAAATGGTCCATTCGCCCATACCACAACCACCTCAGCAAATCAGATGCCATTCCCAAATGATGTCGCCAAATTCGCCCAGCATTCAAATGCTACCGCCATCTCCAAACTGCAATCTGATGCCGCAGATGGTTCATCAAAACATACAGCAGCAAAATTGTTACAATCAAACGCAACCTCACAGCGTTTGTTACGTCCAGCACAGAAATACGACGTGGGAAAACAACGGCCAAATGTTGCAGAATCGAATCTGTCACAATCAAAATCAAGTAGTACAAAACAGTCATGGCATGTGTTATCCAAGAAATTACGGTAATTGTAGACCGCAGCAGTCCAACAGCGGCTTTGTAGCACCGAACCAGTGCACCAATCACATGTACCCCATGTGTAACTCCAACACCTTCGTTCCCAATAATTGCCAACAAAAACATAACATAACTTCCTACCCGTGCAACACACAAAGTAATTTCAATATGTGCGTTACAAGCGAACCAATGATGTCCCCAAACATTGCAGCACCGGCGCCCCCAGAAATGGTGACCCAGTTACAACCGGCTCAAATGGTCCGCCCTTGCTCTCACGTCGATCAAAATTGCTTCCGACACCAATTCAACTGTGTTCCCACCTGCGCGTGTACGAAAAATAAAGTTTACAACGAAACTACAAAGTGCTTCCACCAGTGTTCAAATACTGAAATCCAGTGCAAGGACATCTCCCAATCCCAGTTATCCCCCAGTGTAAAACAAACCGGCACAAACGTGCAAATGAAACAGGACACCTATCAAAGGACTTTAGAATACGTTCAAAATTGTCAATCATGGGTAAGCAACGCTGACGTACTCATCCGAAAGAAACGGGAGCCGATAAAACCTCCTCCAACATGGTCATCGCTAAGTTTCTTGTTAGAGGAAAATCGTTACTTACAAATGATACAATAATGTAAATTGTGATAAATAGTGAGGATATTTTTTATAGAGTAAATTGACTGTTATATTTGTAAATTTTAAAAAATTTCCTAGTAATTATTATGGAACCGCTAGATGGCAGTACAAACTGCCGGTTGTACTTTTTAAACATTTGTAAATTAGCAGTAATCGCCCCAATTGTAGAAAAATATATAATATTTTAAATGTTTTATTGAAATTTATTTAATAAATTTAAGATTGACCACGTTAGAAACATTTCTGTACTTACCCTTTTTTCCAGGAAGACGTGTTGCTCAAATTATGCAATATGGCGGAGCCCCCTTTTGTACACAGCACTGAAAGTTTGGTTATCACTTCGTATTATCGCAAATTGAAAATGAAACGATGATTAAAACCACAAGAGCACAAAACACACCCGATGATTTAAAATTGAAATTAAACCATGAAAAGCAAGTTTACCGCGATCGCGGACCCGGCGAGCGATGTGACGTCATTTCACCTAGAAAACTTGTAATTCAGCAAATCCGGCACTTTTGATTATCACAAATTATAACTGAAACATGAAGGAATACAGGAAAATCAATTTTCACTGCGATCCGCCAAATTTAACCCGAATTTCAAGTTTTCTAAGACGCGGCGTCGATGCACACGAAACCGTTCACGAACCACAAAAAGTTGGCGTGGGGTGAGAGAAGTTGGAACTCTTTTGTTTTTAACGTAGTAGGCGAGGCGGGAGAATACGTTTAAATTTTTTTAAATTAAATTATTTTGATAAGCAATTTTAAGCTATATTTTTTTTTGTTAAAGTGGCGAACAATGCAAAGAAACAATTTTAGCGAATGAAAATCCTTTTACCAAGATAGAATTTATAGCTTACTTGATTTTCACACATTTCATCTTTTGAAATAGGAATTAATTTTATTGTACTACTTGTTGAGAGAATAAACCAATTTTTGATAAAGATACGCGTCGAATTCGTGCCAGTCCTAAAAAAATCTAAAGTGCTCATCAGTTTAGTCTGATTGGTTCCTAAATCAGGGCAAAAACTTAAAACTTTTAGTTCTAAAATTGAGAGCCCGCTGTTTTAAATAGAAAATATTTTCAGCACACCACTGACGAAATCTAGGAAAAAATCACAACAGATATTTTTTTTTAAATAAATCAATTTGATCGAACAATTTATTGATCTTGATCCCCTCTTCCTCCAAGTAAACTGACCCTGACAATTATTTTTTAGAAATTTAAAATTCTAAAATTCTCTCCCTTTCCTCAACAAGGCTTGCAGTAAATAATCCAAAAAAACTTGAACGAGATTTTCTTTGCAAATTCAAAAAGAAAAAATATAAAAATTCTAAAAAAAATAAAAATTTTGTTTTAACATAAGAAAATATTGGATGTGGTTGTTCGACCTTTGGCCTCACTGGGTGAGAGATGTGGCCATCACATGAATTTACCATACATTAATCTACAGTCTATCCATTATAAGAAATTGGTTTTGTTGAAAGAACAAAATCTTTAGATATAAGTAGACATTTTCTCAATTTTATTGATAACTTCTCCATGGCAGCTGGAGCAGTCAAAGGTTACTCTTGTTCTGATAACTTAAAAGTGTTCAAATATGATAGTTCGTCTAAGCAACAAAATAAAAATAATTACTTTCTAATCAAAATTTTTGTTTTTATGAATCACAATGCTATTCTTGATAACCGTAGATAATTTTCGCATTATTGTTGCAAAAATGCGATGATTACGTTTATTTAATCAAACTTAGGTTTTATTTGTGCTGAAACCTTTGGCCATGTCGTTTAAAATATTAATGATTTTGTTTGGTGAGCATTACAATTATATAACTTTTTTTTGTTAAAAATCACGTGATTTTTAGTTTTTTACAGTGTAAGTTACGCCGACTCTAATTTTTCTGAACCGCGAGATGTGACCAGGTAAATCTTTTCTATACTTGAATTATTATTGTAAAATAAATTTCAGAAACTTTTTTAAATGTTTTCTTAGACTTCCTAATTTTTTGTTTTTTTTTTAGTCAAGTACCGCAAGATTTTACCACACATTCAAATGAAAGTGCAATTTCTTTAACAGATGATCCTGGAGATGGAAAAGATGAAATTGAAAATAACTTTGAGTAAGTTAAAATAGAAAAAAAAATTAGCGATGTCGAGAAATTGCAGTATTTGAGATTGAGAAAGGCATATTATCATCCTTTACAGACCTGTACTACCCCAGTACCATACCAAAAAAAAAAAGAATTCCGGGCCACACGTTGGCTTAATCCGGCATTTCGCCTGGTTGCTTCAATAAAGCGCGCAAATTTATTATTCGCCCCCACAAATAATTTTTAAATAAATTTTTTTTAGCACACTGCAAAAGGGACAATACAGAAGCGTTACAATTTACGTGATTTCCGAAATCACCGGCTGGTTTTACTTCATCCTGTGGTCAGTTACATTTTATCCTCTCTCTCTGAACAATTACAGAAGAAAAAGGTGGTTAAACTAATCATCAAATCCATTTTTATGTAAAAACAAATTCAATCTTTAGCGTAATTGGACTCAATTTCGATTTTCTCTTACTCAACGTTGTCGGTTTCACGATGTACACTATTTTCAATCTTGGAATTTATTTGGTTCCTGTAGTTAAGGTAAGAGCAATTTTTTTTTCATTTTACTGCTTAATTTGGTTAGATGAACTGAAAAGCTTTCGGCATTTTTCAACGTCGTCGGCTAAATCCAACAAAATTATTCATTTATTACCTACAATTTTTTGTTTAAGGAAGAATATTCACGGAGACACCCGGGAAGTAAAAACCCAGTACAACCTAACGACGTCTTTTTCTCGGTAAATGCGGTCTTGAGTACGGCGTTCACAATTTATCAGTGCTTTATTTACGAAAGAGGAAACCAAAAGGTTTCGACAACTGCAAAGTACATCACAATGGTTTACTGTGTCCTGAGCGCGGCTCTTGTTTTATTGGCAAACTTGGACATGATTATGTGGCTGGATGTTTTATACGTCTGCTCCTACATTAAATTGTGGATCACTTTTACCAAATATATTCCTCAGGTGAGATTTTCCATTTGAATAAAACCGTGGACATCCACATCCGTTTTTTATTTGTTTAGATTTACATGAATTACAATCGGAAAAGTACAGGAGGTTTCAGTATAATTACCGTTTTTCTCGATTTTTTTGGAGGAATTTTGAGTATTTCACAAATGATTTTAGATGCATACAATTACAGTAACAATTTTGTCACCTAAAAAGCACTTTTTGAAAATTAATTTGCTTTTTTACAGACGACTGGTCTCTGGTGATTGGAAATCCTACTAAATGCGGGCTGGGGTTTATAAGCTCGGGATTTAATTCGATATTTTTAGTACAACATTTCCTGCTGTACAATCAATACGAATCAATTAAAGGAGGAACTTACTGCTGAGACCATTGAAATTTTAACACTGAATAAAGTAAAACAAACAAATTCAAATAGCAAGTTTTATTACCAAAAAAATTAATAGAGAATCACAACAATTTGGAACAATTAAACGATCGTAAAAGCTAACAGATCCCTGAACACTTAATCTAATATTTGGTGAATTACCTTACTTAATTTTCACTGGGCACGTTAAATCGATAAAAAAATGTGTACAAGCAAAATAAGCTCGTGTGAATCTCCTATAATAAGAAAATACTTTCATTAATACTTAATAACAAAAAATGGAATGAAGACAAGAAGCTACACGTAAAGGTATAAAATTTCTCCCTCGAAGTTGGTCCTACTTATTTTTATATTATCAACACTTCCTAATATAATTTTGTACAATTTTCCTCAACAATAAACAGATAACATTTTAGTAAAGTAAACCAAAAATATAATAAAATAATAAAAATAAAAAAAATTGTATACTTGGTTTACAGAGAGAGCAACCCCATTAGGTAATTTCCTCCAAAAAACTTAAAAATAACACAGCTGGAATGAAAATCTAACAACCTGCTTTATCATAAAATTTGAACACTTGGATATTTAATATGTAAAATCTTTTATATTACAATAAAATTAGCTGCAGTTTTTAAGAGGTGCAAATATTCAACACATAAAGCTTTGCACCTCGTACGCTCACCTTGAATTATTGTATCTCTCACGTAAAACACTTATTGCATTGTATGCACATTTATACAAAAAATAAAAATAGATTTAAAGATTGCGCATATGCCGTAAACGTCTGACTAATAAACAACTCGAAGATAAGCCGCTGGTTCCTTTACACAACTCAGAGTAACTGATCGATCTTCGTGGATAATCGATTTTATTAGCAAAAATCTGAAATTAAAAAAAATTTGTCATTATACCAATATTATTTTTTTTAATTGTTATCGGTTTAGGGGAGGTAAAATGTCCATTTGGGATAATTAACGCAAATAAATTAGCAAATTATACTTAATTTCAATAAAAAAATTTGTAAATAATTTTGAAATATCTGTTATTATTTTCAAAAGGCAATTGAAGGTAAACGAAAAACTGAATTTTAAATGTCTATTTTAACCAAAATTTAAATATAATAATTGAATTTAATTTGGTTTTTCGATATTTTTTAATAAAAAAATTTATATTGTTTCAATTTCATAAAGAAACTTTGTAGTTATACTAATATTGCATTACTAAATCCTGTAAAAATAATGAAAAAATTTTAACGATTTAAGGGGTGGAATTTAGAGGGTGGAAATAACAACTTTTGCACTTTAAAAAACAAATTGGAAAATTATATTTAATTTCCTAAAGGATTTTAAGTAATGGACCTAAAATTTCTGTGTTTTTTCCATCAAAAATATTCCAAGGTTACGGAAAAAATTAACTTTAATGCACCGATTTACCCCAAATTTAAAATAAATTCAATTTATGGTAATCTTTTAATTACAAAATTTAATTTTGAGTAAATCAGCTGAAAATGTGTAATTATAATATTATTGCCTTACTAAATCATGTAAAAATAATAAAAAAATTCTAACAATTAAGGGAGTGGAATTTAAAGGGTACAACAGTCAACTTTTTCAAATTAAAAACCAAATTGGAAAATTATTTTTAATTTCCTAAAGGATTTTAAGAAATTGACCTAAAATTTCTGTGTTTTTTCCATCAAAAATATTACAAGGTTATGGTAAAAATTAACTTTATAGCACCGATTTACCCCAGATTTAAAATAAATCAAATTTATGATAATCTTTTAAACACAAAATTCAATTTAGATTAAATCAGGTGAAAATGCGTAATAATAATAATTTTTCATTACTAAATCCTGAAAAAATATTGAAAAAATTCTAACAATTGAAGGGGTTGAATTTAGGGGGAATAATAGTCAACTTTTTCTAATTAAAAAACAAATTGGAAAATTATTTTTAATTTCCTAAAGGATTTTAAAAAATCAACCAAAAATTTCTGTGCTTTTTCCATAAAAAATATTACAACGGTACGGAAAAAATTAACTTTGCAGCACCGATTTACCCCAAATTTGAAATAAATCGAATTTATGGTGTTCTTTTAATTACAAAATTTAATTTTGATTAAATCGGCTGAAAATGTGTAATTATAATACTATTGCATTACTTAATCCTGTAAAAATAATGAAAAAATTCTAACAATTAAAGGGGTGGATTTTAGGGGGTACAATAGTCAACTTTTTCTAATTAAAAAACAAATTGGAAAATTATTTTTAATTTCCTAAAGGATTTTAAGAAATCAACCAGAAATTTCTGTGCTTTTTCCATCAAAAATATTACAACGGTACGGAAAAAATTAACTTTACAGCACCGATTTACCCCAAATTTGAAATAAATTGATTTTATGGTGTTCTTTTAATTACAAAATATAATTTTGATGAAATCGGCTGAAAATGTGTAATTATAATAATATTGTATTACTAAATCCTGTAAAAATAATGAAAAAATTCTAACAACTAAAGGGGTGGATTTTAGGGGGTACAATAGTCAACTTTTTCTAATTAAAAAACAAATTGGAAAATTATTTTTAATTTCCTAAAGGATTTTAAGAAATCAACCAGAAATTTCTGTGCTTTTTCCATCAAAAATATTACAACGGTACGGAAAAAATTAACTTTACAGCACCGATTTACCCCAAATTTAAAATAAATCGAATTTGTGGTAATCTTTTAATTACAAAATTTAATTTAGATTAAATCGGCTGAAAATGTGTAATTATAATAATATTGCATTACAAATTTCCTGTAAAAATAATGAAAAAATTTTAACAATTAAAGGGGTGGAATTTAGGGGGTACAATAGTCAACTTTTTTAATTTAAAAACAAATTGGAAAATTATTTTTAATTTCCTAAAGGATTTTGAGAAATTGACCTAAAATTTCTGTGATTTTTCCATCAAAAATATTATAGGGGTACGGAAAAAATTAACTTTACAGCACCGATTTACCCCAAATTTGAAATAAATTGAATTTATGGTGTTCTTTTAATTACAAAATTTAATTTTGATTAAAGCGGCTGAAAATGTGTAATTATAATAATATTGTATTACTAAATCCTGTAAAAATAATGAAAAAATTCTAACAATTAAAGGGGTGGATTTTAGGGGATACAATAGTCAACTTTTTCTAATTTAAAAACAAATTGGAAAATTATTTTTAATTTCCTAAAGGATTTTAAGAAATTGACCTGAAATTTCTGTGATTTTTCCATCAAAAATATTATAAAGGTACGGAAAAAATTAACTTTAAAGCACCGATTTACCCCAAATTTAAAATAAATTGAATTTATGGTAATCTTTTAATTACAAAATTTAATTTAGATCAAATCGGCTGAAAATGTGTAATTATAATAATATTGCATTACTAAATCCTGTAAAAATAATGAAAAAATTCTAACAATTAAAGGGGTGGAATTTAGGGGGTACAATGGTCAACTTTTTTAATTTAAAAACAAATTGGAAAATTATTTTTTATTTCCTAAAAAATTTTAAGAAATTAACCTGAAATTTCTGTGTTTTTTCCATCAAAAATATTACAAGGGTACGGAAAAAATTAACTTTACACCACCGATTTACCCCAAATTTAAAATAAATCGAATTTATGGTAATCTTTTAATTACTAAAATTAATTTTAAGTAAATCAGCTGGAAATGAGTAATTATAATAATATTGCATTACTAAATCCTGTAAAAATAATGAAAAAATTCTAACAATTAAAGGGGTGGATTTTAGAGGGTACAATAGTCAACTTTTCTAATTTAAAAACAAATTGGAAAATTATTTTTAATTTCCTAAAGGATTTTAAGAAATTGACCTAAAATTTCTGTGATTTTTCCATCAAAAATATTATAGGGATACGGAAAAAATTAACTTTAAAGCACCGATTTACCCCAAATTTAAAATAAATAGAATTTATGGTGATCTTTTAATTACAAAATTGTAATTTGATTAAATCGGGCTGAAAATGTGTAATTATTATTGCATTACTAAATCCTGTAAAAATAATGAAAATATTCTTAGAATTAAAGGGGTGGAATTCAGGGGGTGGAAATGTCAACTTTTGCTAATTTAAAAACAAAACCTGAAAATTATTTTTAATTTCCTAAAGAAATTTAAGAAATTAATGTGAAATTTTTGTTTTTGTTACTCCAAAAATAATCCAAGGTTACCAAAAAACTTAATTTTAGAGCTCTTATTTTCTCCAAATTTAAAATGAACTGAATTTATGTAAATCTTTTAATTAAAAAATTTATTTTAATTAAAATAAGCTGAAAATTTCTGATTATACTAATATTTCATCACTAAATCCTGTAAAATTCTAACAATTAATGGGGTGATATTTAGGGGGTTTAAATGTCAACTTTTGCTAATTAAAAAACAAATTGGAAAATTATTTTTAATTTCCCAAAAAATGTTTAAAAAAATTTATTGCAAATGATTTATCGTTTAGAAAGTTTAAAAATTAGACTTTGTTTCTGTTTTCCTTACCCAAACGACTTCCGCAAATTTAAGAAAAACTGGATTTAATTTTACTTCTAAAAACATTAAAAACAATGAAAAAATTTCATTTGTCGATGAGGTGGTTTTCAAGGGGAATTTCTTCACATTTACATCTAACTATAATGAAGTTTCTGATAGCTAATGGGTGCTAGCTACTTTAAAAGTTAAAAATTTTTCAAATAACTGGCTGCCTACTATTAGCTATGTATTTTTCAAAATGTGACTTATTTGAGATGTTTAAATTATAAATATTTAGTTTAACTCCGCCCCCCCCATCCCATAGACCCCATAAACTCAAACAAACTAAAAACTTGGAATCTTTTCAAACATGGCAAAAACTTCGGGAAAAAAATAATAACCTTGAACGATTCCGGTATCTCCTCTAAGCTTCTGTGAACGAGCGTTCCATTCAAATATAAAACATTAGCTGCCTCATCTTCAGGCAAAGTAATAGTCTGATAGCTAAAAGTCGCTTCCCTCTCCATTCGTTTCAAAACCTCCTGAGCTTCTTGACTTTTACCTATACATAACAAATCGGGTCCGCCTACCGTCACCAAGGATTTCAAGTGCTTTTGTCCAGACACCTAAAAAACAAAGTCATTAAAGTGCCCCAGATCAGGACTCCACTTACCTTGATAGGCGTACATGGATATTCGGGAAATGAAACCGCAACGGCTCGTGCACCTGCCTCATTTGTCCAATCCGAAAGTCCCACAAAAAATTCTTTCCCTGTGAATAAAACATCGCCGCCGTCCAATTTTGCGGAGGTATCTGACATTTCTATTATTGGAAGATCTAACTCCTTCTTGAGGACCACTCGTATCGTGTCGATCTAAAAAATTAAATCAGCTTTAGAAAACCGCCCTGTAGGTTTCATGCGTTCATGTTGAAGACCAGACGGCGTCGCGTCATTGATCGATAATAAAAATGAATGGTACCTAAATTGTAAGCAATTGAAAAAAATTTATCAAGATAATAAAACGTCCTTGTAAACCAAATAAGTGTTACACTTGAGAGTCGGGAAGGAGGAAGTCTAGACAAGCGATAGTAACTCTTTATGGGGATAAAATTTTCTAAAGCGCTGCTTGAATGTTAACGAGGTCATTAAAGACAAATTTTTAAAATTAATCTAGGGCAAGAAAACTGATGATGACGTTTGCATTTTTCGTGTTCTCCAGTACCATAAAAACAAATTTGCTCCTATTTTTCTCGGTTCCAGTCGATCAGTAAATGTAAGTGCTCAATTTATCAATCTTGACATGGCACAATATAAACACGGAGTCCTCCATCACTAAGTACATACTACACACTGCAAGCTTAATTGAATTTTTCTTTCAGCTCTCGATAAAACGTCACGAGAAATTGATGAGGAAAAATTCCAACATCCACTAATTAGTAAAACTTCAAACGGGATGCGTGACATAAATTCGTATTGAGAGCAAAATGTGAGTTTGATGAACCGTGATGCTCTCGATGATGTAATGGAAGAATAATGAATTAATTCATTGAAATTACTGCGGACGGTATTATTCGATAATTGGATAACAGAAGAGGGAATTGTTCGTTCGTTCAAGGATGCCAGCTACACCATGCAGATGCACTCTGCATGGACAGAAACACCAAATTTTCCCAGGCAAAAAATTTATTACTGCGCGTCCTCGTCACAAATAAAGCCATCCGAATTACAGCCAAAGGTTACATTTACCAAACGCTGGAAATATCGCCACGAATATTAAAGGACGATTAACATCAAATATTAAACACATTTCCGTTTCCGTCTCAATTTCCTCTTGAATTATAAGTATTAAGAATGCACCTGGGGTGATGCGTGTTTCAAATAATAAGTCGAATAAAACTGCCCTAAATTTTTTAGTTATTTTTTTTATATAAAAAAATCATCGTGTAACTCGGATGAATGTTAAAAATAACCGTGTGACTTCTCAGGCATTATCATATCACCGATTAAACATCATTAATTTTACTCAGTTAACCTCGGAGTTAAAAAGTACACCTAATTACCAACCAACATTTTTTAACTTCCCGACCTAGAATTTGCTTCTAATCAATTACCATAAGCGTAATATCGATTTCTTCCAATCAGATTTGCGAAAAATGTTCAAATGGATCCGATGCTAAAGGTTAGCTAAAAATAAACTAAACTTCCTACAGGATACTATGTATTCGGGATTAGAATGGTTAGAATTCGCCTACGGCTCATTCAGTAGCTACGAACACCTAGAGGTATTGAAACTTGACAATTCGACTTTTCTTCTTAAGATAAAATATTCCAACTCGAAAATAATAAAAAAAGAAGGAAATTCCGTAATATGTATGTTTTTACATCTTAAATTCTTATGTACTACCGGACAATTCAGTTCACCCGAAAATACGAACCGATAGAATTATTTTAACTAATAACGAAATTGTGAATAAAAATAAATAAAAAAAATTTAGTGCGATTAAATAATAGTAAATTAAATAAAACTAAACAAAATTTCGTTTCTTTTTCTCAAGGCTCAATCAATAGATGTGGTTCTCTTGCCTTTTTGCGCATCAAAGCTATAAATAAAATACTAGAATGAAATTTATAAAAATGTTAATTTTTTAAAAAGGGACGATTTACGACGAAACGGTGGTGATTTAGTGATTGAATTGTAAACTAAATAAAACAAAAGAAAACGAATTGTACGAAATGTCAATTTACATATTTTATTATTATTATTCTTATTACGTCTTTGTTTGCGTGATTTACCCATTTATGTGTATAATAAAACCTAAATTCCTATTAAACATAAACAGTTAAATTAAATTCAAAACGGAACTAAACGGAATAAAATAAATTCACAAGCTGTCGAGACAGTGGAGAGGGTCAAGCGCCCCCCCCCCCCCCGCTACAGCAAAGCCCTCGATATGAAATCGCAGTAAAAGACTTCTTGCTTCAGCTGATTAGCTTTTAGAAACCGGTTCGAGAGAACTTGAGAGCGAGAGTAACGCGCATGAATAGATTAACGAGATTCCTAACAGATTTGCTCTTTGTAATTCAGAGGCAGTATGCAATACACACACAAATTTAATAGGAACCGTAAGAATAATTTAAGGTAAAGTCATTATTTGAGGCTTGCACTAAAGAATTTATAAAATCTTTGACAAAAGTTCATAGGGAAAATTTGAAATATCTTGAAAGATATTACCTACCATTTTTAATTTTAGGAAGAAGTACAAAATTCAAATTTTAATTGAAGGGGGCAAGTTTTACCCCCTCCCACTATCGAGTAAATAAACCGTACAATTTCTTTTTAGATTTACCAAGCATATCGAATTTTTATAAATGTTCATAAGACAAATCAGAATTTAATACAAAATAAAAATTCAAAATCACCCCCCCCCCCTTCCCTGGACAACGCTTACATTAAATAAATTATGAAACAAGAATTCTATGAAAACTCAGAAGAAAATTAGAAATATCTTTAAAAGAATTTTAATTTTAAATTTTTCGAATAATTTCAAAATTCAAATTTGGATTGAATATTTAGTTTCCCCCCTTAAAATTCAAATTTTAAGTCTTCTCCTGAAGAAGAAGAAATTTTAAGTAGCGAGTTTTACCCCCCGCTCCCCCCACTATCGAGTAAATAAACCGTACAATTTTTTTTTAGATTTACCAAGCATAATATCGAATTAAATTTATAAATGTTCATAAAAAAATTCAGAATTTAATTTAAAATAAAAATTCAAAATCATCCCCCCCTTCCCTGGGCAACGCTTACATTAAATAAATTATGAAACAAGAATTCTATGAAAACTCAGAAGGAAATTGGAAATATCTCTAAAAGAATTTTAATTTTAAATATCTCAAATAATTTCAAAATTTAAATTTGGATAGAATATTTGCCCCCCCCCCCTTTCGAGCATATTACCATTATCAATATTTTTTAGATATACCAAACAGATTCATTAATTTAATTAATTTTTTTAAACCGAAAAAAACGAAAGAAAACTTATAGAATTTGAGATCAAATTTGGTGCTTACCTCTCTCCCCCTACCGAGAAAACTGATAGAGTAAAAGAGTTTTAAAATACTGAATTATCAAAAATATCAAATTAAATAAAAAACTATTCGAAAGTTACCTTTCTTCATATTCGTGATAATTTTAATCAAATAATGTTAGCCCCCCCCCGTCCTAGCAAATTAATTAGAATAAAATTTGTTTTAGAAATTCCAAAGCTTCTTCTCTAATTTTGTTTTAAAATTAAACAATATATTGTAAAATAAACTTTAAAATTACCCCCTCCACATCCCGTAACCATGACAACGAATAAATGGTTTATAAGAAATTTAGTAAGCAATTTTTAAACTATTCGGACGATTTCAAATAGTTGGAATCTTGCCCCCCCCCCCCCAAGGAAACTAACAGCTTAAAGATTTCTTTAAGTTCGATTGTTTTATTAACTTTAATTTGATATAGGTAATTGAAAATAAAAATTTTTAATAAAATTTAAATCAAAATAGAAAAAAACCAAAACATATGGTCCTTAATCCTTCCCTAAACCCTCTCTGATTAATAAGGTAAAATAAGAATTTTTAAACGACCCCCCCTCCACCCATTTTAAACTTTTTTAAATCAAACAGTTTCTAATAATTGTAACGCAAATTCACAAAAAAATTAATTTTTTGGGTGGCCGCACCTGGAGATTGAAATTCCCGATCCCACCCTGTTTTATATATGGTTTAATCTGAGCCCAAAGCAGATTTTACGAAATATACGCCTTCCAATTTACTAACTAATCTGATAATAAAACGTAAACTAAGGAAAATTTCAGTTTTTTAAAGAAATTCCTTGTACTTTCCCAAACACTGGTTTTCATTCATATCCAGGACACACTGTACTATTTTGTTCCAGTTTAATCGGATGTATGAGATGAAGCGACCCAAATTATTATGAACTTTGATTGAGCAAAAACACAAATTAGTTTTCCAGATTTTTACCCTAATAAAAAGGTCAAACAGCTCCGTGCAATCACTTAATTGGATAACAAGCAAAAAAAAGCCTAGAGAAATCGGCTCTAGAATTTCATCTTTTTAAATCCACCCGAGCAAAAAATTTATCCTCTTATGAGATTAGGTTAAAAAAAAATTGATAAAAAATTACCGGAAACTTCCTCAAGAGGAAAATTTGACCAATATTAAAACTTCTTCAAAGGGAATTTCTCCTCAAGGCCTTCATTAAAATCGTCCAGACCCAATAAAAAAAAACTCACGTCCTTTCCTTTTGATACAAAATAAGTAAAAACCACCAGGGACTGCAACTTGGAAGTTTAATCCAATTTATAAAAAAAGCCACATTCGATAAAAAATTCAACTTTTTATGTCGAATAGAAGTGAAAAAGTGCCAATTAGGTCTCTACTTGTGGATAATAAAATTTTTATTGATATAGAGCAATTTAATTATTAAATGAATTTAACTTACTTCTTTTGCTCGTTGTGGATTTCCAGGTCTGGTGATGAGGGCAGTACCATTGCAAACAACAGCGGTGTCTTCGACGAAGACACATTCGGGTAGAGCTTCATCAGGAGGCAATTCGATTACGTCTAATCCTAATTCTCTCAGCAATCTCACATAACACTCGTGTTGTTTTTTTGCTTCGTCCAAATCAATTTCTTTGCACGATTTCAACGATTGCGGCAACCGACATACAATTGCGTGAGTATAACGAAGCGTCGCCATGTCGACTTTTCCACGTTAAAAACCCAACTGATCGGAGTCCTAACGGTCGCATATCCATCAGGCGCTCCGTTCATCGCTACGTTCCATTTCGTGTTTGTTCGGCGATCAATATTTCAAAAATTGGCAAAACAATTGAATTTGATTGCTAACAAGAAGTCTGCGGTCTGATCGCTTTTGAGAGCACAATCGGATTCCAATTCCACTTGCATGGCCACACCGACGACTGATCAATTCAAAGATTAAAATCTGTCAATCAATAATTGCGTTGCTTTTTCTTAGGTTTAGTCAGTGGTGTGCTAGAAATATTTTGCCAACGGGCTCTCATTTTTATTAAACCTAAAAATCTAATCAAAGCAAAATTTTCTTTCAGTAGCCATAACGTCCCAATTAAATAATATTAAAACTTTAAAATATCGAGTTATTTAAAAATCAATTAAAAAATTTATTGAGCTTTCAGATGATTATTTCATCCGTCGTGAATTAATATTTTTTATTATAGTCTCAATTAAAATTTAAATTTTGAAAGTCTTCAAAAATTTTAATTTTCATAAGCCACAGCAGTGTAGTGATGTGATCGCTGGTTGAAGTACAGAACAGAAATTCTTGGTTCAAATCGCAAACTTCACAGATTTTTCTTAGCTCAGTCTTCCAGTGGACATCTACATGCTGTGGTGAAATTGAAAAAAGTACAAAACGCTCAAACGCGTCCACACTATAAAAATCCATAATTTCATATAAAAATCAAAAATTTTAAAAATCCAAATCTCCTTTTGAATTTTTATCGAATTTTTCTTCAAGTATTCATAAATTATTTACTGCAAGTGTTTATAAAAAAATGCGAAACGATTATTGAATTTATTGTCAATTTACTCCATGAAGGGGGAGTAAAATCTTACTATTCAGACCAAGTTTGAATTTTGAAAATCTTTACAATTTTAAAATTTATTTTCATATTTCTTTTTGAATTTTCATAAAAATTTAGTTCAAGTGTTTGTAACTTCTTGAAAATATTTAATAAATTATTTAGAAGAATCTCTTGGATACGTCTAAAAAATATTTATATTATTAATTTACTTTATAGTGGTGGAGGGGGGGACAAACTGTCTAAAATTCTTCAGAACCTTTAAATATTCAATTTTTCTTTTGAATTTTTATCAATTTTTCATAAATTATTTATGCAAGTATAGTCGAAAAAATGGGGAATGATTTTAAAAGTTTTTTTAAAAATTTTATTAGTATAATCTAAAAAATATTTATACTATTAATTTACTCCATAGGAGGGAGAGAGGTGCGTAAAAACTTACTATTCAGTCCAAGTTTTAATTTTGAAATTGTTCACAAAATATAAAATTTTAATCTTTTAAGCAAATATTTTTGAATTTTCATAGAAAATCTTGTTCAAATTTTTATGAATTATTTATTGCAAGCTTTGTCGAAGGAAGAGTGAGAATTTAAGAATTTTTATTGTGAATTAAAGTTATGGTTAAACTTCATAAGAACTGAAAAAATCCTTTTGGGTTTCTAAAAAATTTTGAGCTGGTTAGTTTACTTGGCGGGCGGGAGGGAGAGGAGCAAGATCAATAAATTATTTCTTCAAAATTTAAAATTCTTTAAAGACTATTAAGTTTTTTTTATATAAAAAATATCGGATGTGATTTTTTTCGTAGATTTAATTAGTGTGGGTGCTGAAAATATTTTAATAACGGACCCTCACGTTTAGAACTAAAAATTTTAGTTTTTCTCCTGATTTAGGAACCACTTAAAGCCCACGTAGTTTGGTAGATTTTCTACAATTAGCACGAATTCGATTTTATTATTTTAACAAAAACAATGAAATTAATTTCTATTTCAAAAAATCAAAAGTGAGAAAACTAAGTAAGCTATAAATTCTCTCTTGATAAACGGATTTTCACTAGCTAAAATTGTTTATTTCCATTAATCGCCCCTTTAATAAAAAATATAGCTTAAAATTGCTTATCAAAATAATTTAATTTAAAAAAATTTAAACATATTCTCCCGCCTCGCCTACTACGTTAAAACAAAAGAGTTCCAACTTCTCTCACCCCACGCCAACTTTTTGTGGTTCGCGAACGGTTTCGTGTGCATCGACGCCGCGTCTTAGAAAACTTGAAATTCGGGTTAAATTCGGCGGATCACAGTGAAAATTGATTTTCCTGTATTACTTCATGTTTCAGTTATAATTTGTGATAATCAAAAGTGCCGGTTTTGCTGAATTGCAAGTTTTCTAGGTGAAATGACGTCACATCGCTCGCCGGGTTCGCAATCGCGGTAAACTTGCTTTTCATGGTTTAATTTCAATTTTAAATCATCGGGTGTGTTTTGTGCTCTTGTGGTTTTAATCATCGTTTCATCTTCAATTTGCGATAATACAAAGTGATTACCAAACTTTCAGTGCTACTGTGAACAAAAAGTGCGCCGCCATTGCATCATTTCAGCAACGCGTCTTTTCCTGGAAAAAGGGGTAAGTACAGATATGGTTCTAACTTGCTCAATTTTAAATTTATTAAATAAATTTCAATAAAACATACAAAATATATATTTTTCTACAATTGGGGCGATTACCGCCTATTTACAAATATTTAAAAAGTACAACCGGCAGTTTAGGCGAGCGGTTCGATAATAATTACTATGAAATTTTTAAAAATTTACAAATATAACAGTCAACTTATTCTACAAAAACTATCCACACTATTTATCACAATTTACATTATTGTATCATTTGTAAGTAACGATTCTCCTCTAACAAGGAACTTAGCGATGAAGTCATGTCGTTGATGACCATGTTGGAGGAGGTTTTATCGGCCCCCGTTTCTTTCGGATGAGTACTACTCGTGACGTCAGCGTTGCTCACCCACGATTGACAATTTTGAACGTATTCTAAAGTCCTTTGATAGGTGTCCTGTTTCATTTGCACGTTTGTGCCGGTTTGTTTTACACTGGGGGATAACTGGGATTGGGAGATGTCCTTGCACTGGATTTCAGTATTTGAACACTGGTGGAAGCACTTTGTAGTTTCGTTGTAAACTTTATTTTTCGTACACGCGCAGGTGGGAACACAGTTGAATTGGTGTCGGAAGCAATTTTGATCGACGTGAGAGCAAGGGCGGACCATTTGAGCCGGTTGTAACTGGGTCACCATTTCTGGGGGCGCCGGTGCTGCAATGTTTGGGGACATCATTGGTTCGCTTGTAACGCACATATTGAAATTACTTTGTGTGTTGCACGGGTAGGAAGTTATGTTATGTTTTTGTTGGCAATTATTGGGAACGAAGGTGTTGGAGTTACACATGGGATACATGTGATTGGTGCACTGGTTCGGTGCCACAAAGCCGCTGTTGGACTGCTGCGGTCTACAATTACCGTAATTTCCTGGATGGCACATGCCATGACTGTTTTGTACTACTTGATTTTGATTGTGACAGATTCGATTCTGCAACATTTGGCCGTTGTTTTCCCACGTCGTATTTCTGTGCTGGACGTAACAAACGCTGTGAGGTTGCGTTTGATTGTAACAATTTTGCTGCTGTATGTTTTGATGAACCATCTGCGGCATCAGATTGCAGTTTGGAGATGGCGGTAGCATTTGAATGCTGGGCGAATTTGGCGACATCATTTGGGAATGGCATCTGATTTGCTGAGGTGGTTGTGGTATGGGCGAATGGACCATTTGGTTTAAGTTGGCTGGAGGTGAAGGCACCATTTGGTTGGAAGCCGGAGAGAGCATCATTTGACTGAGATTGCTTGAAGGAACCATTTGATTCATTGGCGAATGCATCATGCCTGGTGACATCAACGGATTTTGGACGTTTCCATAATTTGACGCCGGCGAATGTACCATCTGTTGCAGGTGAGGGGAGTTCATATTGCTGTTTAGATAATTGGACGGAGATTGCGGAATGTTACTGACTGGCTTTGTTAGGTTGGGTGGTATCGGCTGAGTGGAGGACGACTCTTGCCACGACATGGACGTGAAATCTGATGGATTGGTGTCTGCCACTTGATTTAAATAGTGCACCATTTCGTCTGGAATCACCAGTTTATTTTCGACCATCTCTCCTTCGCCCACTTCGTCCAAAACCACTGCTTGATTTGGATGCAATTCGCTGGAACTCACGGACCCCTTCAGCGGTGACAACGTTACCGACGCCGGTCGTGGTGGAGGACTCTTCTTATTTGTGATGGTTTGGCTGGGTTCGGACAAGCGACGACCATCTGTTATCGTAGAGGTGTTGGAATTTGAAACGGAATTTTCAGGTAGTTTATTAGACAACCACGCCTGTTGCATAGCCGTGTGCTGCAGCGACATATCCTGAGTCTAGACAGAAAAATTATCATTAACCAATCATCGTTTGAAGAATTTTTAATTATATAAATTTTGAGATTAATATAATTAGAGCTAATGTTATGTAAGATTTATATAACAGGTATAAATTTTGATTTTATATAAAATTTGAGAGATGAGCTCTAGGCCATAGGTCCTAGGTTTGATCCCCAACCCAGCTACAAAATTTATCCGACTTCATTATGACTTTCTCCTCTGCGAAGGCAATGGCAATCCACCGAGAGTAGAAAGTTAAGAAATTATATATCATGGCACAGCTAACATTGCAATTTTTAATATTCTGCATTAAAATCTTTTAAATTTCAAATATTGTAAGTGCTGTACCTAACTGCAGTTTTGCTTCGACTATAATTTGAATGATTTCGAAAGACATCTTTTCAACTGCTACGTTTTTTACTTATGAATAGTTAGTTCAGCGATATTTGAAAAGATGGCGTTATGAAAATTTAGTTTCTTGAAATTACATAAAATAGCAAAACCTCATTTTAAATTAGGCACTTCAAGCAAAAAGAAATAATAATCCTGAAAGGGATTGTGGAACATATGGTTAGAAGACTTCAAACAGGCCCAAAAGACAGTGGCGTAACTTCAAATGTTGGGCTCGTGAGCAAGAGCTTGAGAAGTGTGCAATTTAAAAATTAAAAAGAAATAAAATTTGTCTTTATCAATTTTGGAAGTCATATTGATACTTCCTTGTGCAGGGGGCTGGCCCGTAGCTAGTATTTAATTTGGGGGGGGGGGGCACTTGTAAAAAATAAAATTTTTGGTGGTTCCTCTTCTGAGAATTTTTATTATTATAAACAAATTTTCCTTTACTTTCAAAAAAAATTTTATTCTGAACATTGTGGGGGGGCACGTGTCCCCAGGTGCCCTCCCTTGGCTACGGGCCTGGCAGGGAGTATTCCAGACTCCAGGTTTTACACCTTCACATTTTAGTTGATAAATTTGTTAATTATAAATAAAATTGATCAGCTGATGAATATGTGTATGAATATGAATGGCTTAACACAGTTTCCATTTCAGTCCCTAACTAAACTAGGGTCTAGAGTGACCAGACGTCCCTTATTTTACGGGATCAGCGACGTGCTTAACTAACTTTTTTCAGGGGGGTAAATTCGAAATTTGCCAAATGCTGTTTAAAAACCATTTTAGTACAAAGGAAAGTAAAACTTGCACAAACAAGCACAAACACTCTTGATTCTAGACTATTTTGAATCCAAATTTCAAGAAAGCATGCCATCAGACCCCTCCCCCAGCTTATTTTTGAAATATTTCGAAAACTGTTTGGGTAGAAACTAATATAATTTTTATACAAACGAAGCACGAACGATTTAGACTGGTTTAGATTCAAAATTCGGAAAGGGAGCTTGTGTGCCTGCAGACCCCCCCCCTCGGTAATTTATTGAAATATCTCAAAAACTTTGGGTGCCAATTTTGATACAAATTAAATCATCTGATACCTCCATTAATCACGTGAGGCTCGAAAGGAGGGGGAGGGCTCCAAAAAAAATCACGAAATATCACAAGAGTCGAGGGGGGGTCTACTAATATATCACGTGTATTTATTTTTTGATGATATTTATACCTGTATTTTATAAATATTTAAAAAAAATTAAGATTTTTTGTAGGTACTAAAAAATACACGTGATATGAAGGGTGGAGGGGGGGTAGTCTTAAACCTCACCATGTATCACCAAGGGGAAGGGGGGTTAAAAAATGGCAAAAACAACATCACGTGATTAATGGACGGCCCCTAAGGTGACAGTTCCATTCTCATTAATTATTCCAAAACCTGTGGCTTTGCTATTAAAACTGGGTGGACTTGCAATAGTTTTACAAAATTTATGTAACTGCACCATCTTTTCTTAAAAGGTTATCGTCCTAGTGATACAACTCCCTTACAACTCACCTGTAACACTAAATTTCCGGAACTTGCCGAGTTGGATGCCGGCAAAGTTTGCAATCGCTGAAGTTGTCCTGCCAGTAACTGAGAGGGTGGCGGTGGTGGAAGGCTGATTCCACCACCAGTCGTAGTAGATAATTGACTCGATCGACGTGAACTTCCTGCCGAAATTGGATCGTAAAACGAACTGGGGCCACCACCTCCCGTGGTGGGTTTCATACTAGAGGCCTAAAACAACGACGTTAAAAATGTTTTCAAAGTTTTGGTACCAAGCACGTACCTGTGAGGCAAGACTACTCTTCCTGCTCATATCAGCACTTCTCATGCTTCCGTAATATGAACTAACCGTCGAGTTGCTGTCTCTCCTAATCGGAATTTGAGTGTTTCCAGAATTTTGGATGCGATGCTGTAATTCACTCACTTGAGTTTTATTTTGTACTAAACCAGTCACTCCTTCAACTTTCAAATCCGTTATTCTTCTGTTTAAATCTGTGATTCCTATATTTTTACGCTGTATCGGCGTTAAATTCGGAAGAGCCACCGATTTATTCTGAAGTCGCGGTTTAATTCTGTTTCTGTTGGTTGGTCCAGCTATAGCTACACCACCTCGCTCCGTTCCAATTCCAACCATGGCACGCAGAACCTCAGGCAAATCTTCGATCTAGAATGATTTCACATTATTAGTTATTTTATTCTTTCTTACGAAGGGGTAGAAAAATAAAAGTGGTCTCAGTAACAGATATAAAAGTAAAGTTATCCCTAGCAACGGGAGGAAAAAAACACTGGCCTTAGCAACGAGAAAGTAAAATCGGATAGGAAATGACACAAAATTATTAATTTAACAGGCCAGTGCAATTAGCGATTCCAATCGTAATTATTAAGGTAGTTTCATCTTTTTAATATGTAACTGGTCTTTTAATTTTAAATTAATGTTTTCGACTTTGGTGTACCTATGCGCGCGCCATCTATCTTGAAACAAAAACAACTCAAATTACGGTAAATTTTAGTTTTTCTTAAATATTTTCTTTCTCATGTAATTTAGTTTAAGTTGCCTTAATAAATTTTATAGAACATAAAATTTACTACAACTTTTGTATTTATAATTTTCTTATATCTCTAATAATAAATAGGAGTTAAAACGAAATAAGCTAGGGATGGAATATTAATTTCGATTAATCGATTATTTAATTGATAATCGATTAATAGTTTTGAAATAATCGATTAATCGAAAATGATCAAACAATCGATTAATCAAAAACAATAGAAAATAATCGAAATATTGATTATTCTAACAATCGATTAATCAAGTAATCAAACATTCGATTATTCGGTAATCCAAAAATAATCATTAGAATTGCAAAATCGCAAAATTTACTCTTTCTCTAAGTTTTCTCTTGCTTATTCCAATAAAGTTGATTAATTGATAGGTAGAGTAATCGATTGTTCAATTGTTTTTGATTAATCAATCGTTCGATTGTTCAATTATTTTAAAATGTTTTGATTGCTTTCGATTAATTGATTAATCCATTTTTTTTTTACACAATTAATTTTTGATTGTAACAATCGCCTAGCCCTAGTTGATGCAGCATTTCGGTGAATAAATATAACAAAATCGCCTATGGCTTTTCTTGTTATAAAATTCTCTTGGACTTACTTCCAAATCTTCGGCGTCGTAAGGCCAAGCCGGGTCGTCGAGTGGCCCATTTCTTTGTACTGTTGAGATAGTTTCGTTCGAAAGGTCGTCGTTGAATCCACCTGCCAATTGCGTGACCCCTAACGGAGAACCGTGCTGTTGACCTGGAGAATTGACGTCAGACTCAGATTTGACGCTAGGACTACTCAAACTCATAGTCTTATGACTTTGCATGTCTTCGCTTCTCGGACTAGAATCGATTCCTGCTGAACCATCGTCGTTTGGACCGTCGATACCTTTGTGCTTTTTATTTGCGTAAAAGTCAGCACCGTGCACCGTCTTGACGTGCTTTCGCAACGAACTTGGATCAGTGTACCGCTTTGTACATCCAGGAGCTTTACAAACGTACGGTTTCTGAAAGAAAAAGTAATAAAATGAATACATTGCGAACAACCGAGTGTTGATTTGTTTACCTCGTTACTGTGCGTTCTATTTTGATGTTTAGCTCGATCAGATGCGTTGCTGAAAGCTTTGGAACAGCCCGGATATTCGCAGGTGTAGGGTTTTTCTCCGGTGTGGGATCTTAGGTGAGTTTTTAAATTTTCCAACCTCGAGTACGCCTTGTAGCAACCTTCAAACTGTTTTACAAAATTAGTATCATCAAATCTAAAAGCGTCGCGCGTACTTACGGTGCATTTGTGCGGTTTTTCCCCTGTGTGACGGCGCATGTGCACCACCAGCATGTATTGTGCTTTGAACGGTTTTTCCGCACGGGAACAACCCTCCCATCGACAAACAAACGACTTTTTGTTTGCGTGGATGTGGTCGTTGTTGATATGCTAAAGTTTTAAATTTGTTAGTTTCTTTTTACCGTGTTAAGTTTACCATTAACCAAATACCTTAACGAGATCATCTTGGGTTGGAAATTCTGTTGAGCAGTCTTTCCAATGACAATTTGTTTCTATAAAATCACCGGGTTCGTCTTTGAGATCTGCTTGGTCGCCTGGTCCTTCAGAAGAGGTCACGCAGTGTTGGCCTCCCAAATTCACGGATTCTTTTCTCGCTCGTGTCTTTGTTTTGTTAGAATCTTCTAGTAGAGTCAAATTTGTTATTTCTGACTTTTTGCGAACGTCGGTGAGTGTCTATAATTGGAAAAAATCAAAATTTGTTGATACAGAAAGATGAGGAAAAACTTACATCAGTCTTTGTAATGTTTTGTACGCTTGATGTGTGAAGGGGGTGATGAGGGAGAGAGTACATGGAGTGGGGAGGGGCTGATGTTGGAGGTAGAGGTAATAGAGATCCTGCGCTTCGTATTAAATGGGCTTGGAGTTGTTGCAAATGCATGCTTGGATGGACTGCGCTAAGAGCAGGGCTGAGAGCACCTGCCGATAAGTGTCCATAGGAACCACTGGCGCTTGACGATCTTGAACCATTGACTATCGACGCTAAGGAATTTGGTGAGAAGCGGATCATGGAGTTAATGTCGAACGAGTCCGAATATGGTGACGAAGAGAGGGCTCTTTTGCGGGATTGCCTCAGACTTCCTGGACGTGAATTGCCTAAACGGGATCCATCCAAGCTAAACGGAAAGTCACTACTAGCCAACGTCGACGCCGGATGTAATTCGGTAAGCCCTCTAGAAGTCAAATATTCGGGAGACAAACCAATACCTGCAATAAAAATACAGAACATCAAAATAGTGAAGATGGTAGACAATTTTTTTATGAATTTAAGTGCAATCGAGAGGAGCATTCAAAAATTAATAAAATATTTTTGTCATTTTTTGATTGAAAAATGTTAATTCTGTAAAGAAATGTTATGTTGACTCCTGAAAGTAGGCAACAAAGCAAACAAAGTTATAGTTTTTGTAGTATTATTTTTTGTTTTGTCAAGTCATAGCCGCACTAGATTTAATATTTTTAGGGGGTCTAAAAAAAGTTTTTCAAATTATTTTTAATTTTTAAACGGTAATAACCTTAGGTATAAATAATATTTATTTTACTTCATACACATAATTTGGAGAGAGGGTTAATTTTGATTTTCGGGTGCTAAGCCCTCCACCCCCCAACTTCCGCCTATAGTGAATTAATGCAAAAAATTGTGACACATTTTATGTGGAGCTTTATATAAAATTAACTAATAATTATTATTACGGTAATTAAATTTTCCACTGTTCTGTCAATGTTTACGTCACCATGGTAACACGCAGGGTAGCTTAAACCATTATTCTGTTGTCATACTTCACTTGTAAACATTTTTATTGTAATCTTTGGTGAAGAAGTTACAGTTTGGAGAGTAAAAATGATGAAGACCTTACCATGAAATTTCCAAAGATTGGCAAAAGGAGCTCTAAAATAAAATCAATAACAAATTATGAGTTGTTCACTGGGGGGTATGGAATACCCTCCAGCATCATTAGAATAATTCCTTTTTAATTACCTCTATCTTTCTTTGAATACAAACTGGAGCAAAGATATGTGACGTCACAAGTGGGGTTGTATCGAGATTTATATTATTGGTGAACTAAAACAATTTTCTTCAATTGTATATACAGGTGTATAGTAGAATTTAACCCACATGTGATGTCATTTATGTTTACTTCACTGCTTAAACTTCGAGACGTGTCTATAAGCTCAAATAGTCTAATGATCAAACAATCACATTAACAGGCAGGGTCCACATAATATTACGACGGATTCAGAACTACAGTGGTGTAAGTCAAAAAAATAATTTTTTTTATTGTAAATTTATAGTTTTCAATACTATGAATAAAACATAGTAATTTTGTACTGTCATTTAATAATTACAAAAATGAAACTTTATAATGCTAAATTATACAAAATTAGATTTTTGACTTACATAATCACTTTGGTTCTGAACCATTCATATAATTGATAGTAAATATTCTCGCAAATAATGCATTTAAACTTTTTCAAAAATAATTTCATATAATAAGACATTTCTTTTCACTGAAAAAATATCGGCTTAATATCTACAAAATCTTCGTTTTAAAACTTCAGTTCTTTAAATGGTAACTATAGAGGGCGAAGAAAACTCCATTTTTTCATGACAAAAGTTCACTTTTTAAACGCTAGAGACGCTACCGTTGGGATTTCTTGCTAATGCTCCAATAAAGGAGCTAATTATTCAATGAGGGAGCGAGAAAGCTCGACGTTAGCGCTTCTAGCTTTCAAAAAGTGAAATTTGTCATGAAAAAAGGGAGTATTTTTCGCTCTCTATAGTTTTGGCCGCTAGCGGCGCTACAATCTTAAATTGAAACGCCTATAGCAAGCAAAGATAAACTTGTTCCTTTTAAATCTCTCTGAAATTTTGACACTCATTGTTCGTTAGATGGCGCTAAACGATACACTGCAAAGGACCCCGCTACGGCCTTATGGGTTTTGGGTCCCAGTCAAATTTAACCAAAATTTAGGATATTGTAGTTCATAATATGCTGATAAAAAGTGTCTATGGGCACAAAGCCAAAAAAATGGACAGTTTTCGAGATATACGGCATTAAAGAGTTAATCTAGTCATTCTATGAAACACACAATGATAAAGTCAAAAACGATACCACCTAGAAAAAAAAAATACTGCCGTGTAGAAGATAAAATTCTAAAGAAGATAGCGATTTTTGCATCGCTCTAGCTAGTGTATTACATAACCTAAAAAATTAAACAAAGTCGAAAGAGCGGTTCCTTGAAATTAAAAAAAAATGAATTTTCCAACAAAAAAAAAAGTTAAATGAAAAAGTTGTAGAAAATAAGTTGTAGAAAGTTAAAATACTGATTCATTATTTATTTTCTGAGAAAAACGAAAAATGCCGTCAAAATTTGCCGTTTTTGTTTTTTTTCTTAAATAGCAAAAAACCGCATTTTCGACTTTGTTTAATTTTTTAGGTTATGTAATACACTAGCTAGAGTGATGCAAAAAACTCTATCTTTTTTAAAATTCTTTCATCTACACAGCCCTATTTTTTGTTTCCGGGTAGTATCGATTTTGACTTTATTATTGTGTCTTTCGTAGAATGACTGGACAAACTTTGTAATGCCTTATATCTCGGAAACTGTCTATTTTTTCACTTTGTGCCCATGGACACTTTTTATCAGCATGTTATAAACTACAATATCCTACATTATGGTTAAATTTGACTGGGACCCAAAACCCATAAGGCCGTAGCGGGGTCCTTTTGCGACAATGGCGCTATCAGTCGTTAACCACGAATACTTATCATACCGAATTCGTATAAACCGAAAGGCCTTCTCACCTCAAGGTTAAAAAATCTGAATTGGTTAAAAATACTAAGAAGGGTACACACCCCGAGTGTTATCTTGATGCAATATTTCCCCACATCAGCTCCCATTTTGATTTTCTACTATACTATAAGCATCAAAAAATATTAATCGAAAAAAAAATTCAAATTTAGTTTTCTGAAATTCTCTCATTTGGAACAGAATTAAATTTACCTTTAGTTACCTCGATAATTTTTTGGAGATATTAATATTATCTATACTTTTTAATATTCAATCGTATTCGGATGACAGGGGGGGTGGACTCATTTTGAACTACAACATTCAATTTAAACTTAAAGTTATTAGTTTGTAATACCGAGAAAATTTTATAAATAGAAAACGGAAACAAAAAATAAAAAGAAAAGGTGCTGAAAAATTGTCGGTATGGAATGAGTTAATTTAAAACATGGCGATATAATTAATACAATCGACTTTGTTGACGTTTCCACTTTAATCATTTCAATTTGAAGTTGAAACGTGCGACCAATTTGTTTCTCAAAAAAAATTAATATCTCAAAATGACGGGCGTTCATACGATAGCAATTAAGGCGATATGCTAAGGTTTTTTGGCAAAATTGTGCTGGGAAGTTGGGTGATTCATTTGGACGATTGTATACACACATGTGTGACGTATGTTTCTTGTTGCACCAATATTCGGATGTTTATAATTAACCAAACGTCGACCAACGCACATTGAATATGAACTGAAAATAGAGAGGGCAACGGTTCATTAAGTAAATCGTCTGAAATTCCAAATGCCATCACCTACTGTAACTTTGGCACATATGGGAAGAAATTTTGAAAAATATAATAATAAGAAAGTTAACGGCGCCCGATTCTGGAGTGGTTGGAGATTGTTATGAGAGCGATGCATTAATGATTTATTTGAGTTGTAAATTTTGTTTATTTTCGAAATCAGCATATTGTAATATCGACTTGCTTATTTTGAATACTCGCCATGTTTATTTATGAATGTCTACGGTAAATTAAAAACGTGCTGTGTTCCATTTCTTGGTTTATTTTTGGAAGATGTACAAGAGCGTATCTTATGCGTTACCGTCTGTTTTATTGACTGGAGGTGTTGACGTTGCCCGGTGAATTATTAGACTCCGCGGAAAATTTCTTTGGTCGACGGTAATAAAAAGCACGTCGAATTTTTCAGACTTGTGCGTTTGGGGGAAATGAAATAAACGTGTAAGCGATAATAAAACCCGGCATTCCGGATGCACACAACAAAGTTAACCATATTCTTGCATGTTAATTACCTCTTTATGTGTTACTCAAAATGAGTGACCCGCATACTCAAATTTCAGAGCTTTGTTGTATTTATTAAACGGATGATTCATTTTATTTTCTTTAAAAATATTTGAATAACGTCAAGGAAGTGTCAACTTAAGAAAATACTTTTAAATTATCAAGCCTTCTCTTGTGTATTTTAGGTTTTGATTTCGATTAGTACGGTAGGGCTGCCCAACAGATGTGGTGATTATCACGCGAAAATCACGTGCTCTCATGCCAATGATAAGCGCCACCAGAAAGTTGAGACAATATTAACCAAATAATAATAAATAAATAAAAAAATTATTATATCCTCCGGACGATTACCGGGTATTGGCGAAATAATCCCCTTAAAGTGGAGACCATCAAGGATTGTTTATCAACGAGGTGTATCCAGGATGCATGGTGGGCACAACAAGTCGAGAGTCAGCATCATAAATCCACGATAGGACAGTGTCACAGAAGCCAGGCTTGGAGTCACGCTCAACGCTGCTGCAGGTCAGCCCCCAGGTGTGAGAAGTGAGAGTCCTCACTTAACGTCAAAAAAATAGTAAGCAGATTGTTCAACAGTACTACTTTGGCAGCTCTACTCGAAAAGAAGTAACTCGAGTAGGGAAAACGACGTTAAAAAGATTTTAGATCTCAATTACGGTGTAATTTAAAGAGGTAATATTACTATCAGAAATGTCTTTCTCACTAAATATTTACCAATAAACAATAAATTTTACAATATTGGTTTATTTTATGGAATCAAGCTGTGAGAATGTTGCTTCATTTTATTAGATTTTAAGATATCCAATGAGTCGACTATAAAAAAAAGAACAAGTTGACTTTTACGATGCTCTTCTCTTTATGGACATTATTTAAGATATGGAACATTTTATTGCACAAAAATCTACATACGAACGGTGTAATATTTTAATCGAACACTCACCGTGTACTGAACTTGCCGTCGAGTGCTGCAAAGAATAAAGGTACTCCATGTGGGGCGGCAGACGATAGGCGGGATGCAGCTCCCGGCCCAGCAGCTGGAGGCCGCCGCCAGGGCTACCGCTCACTCTGAAAATAACAAAAAAAATTAGATAAAATACAAATAATCTGGGAGAATGGGATTAAAATCCTAGAACCGGAAACAAAGCATATTGCATAAAGAACAACTTCGAGTAGCTTTGATTAAGCTCTGATCTGATCATGGAACACCTTATTAACGATTACATTTACTTTTTTTGTCTAGAATACTAGATAAACTTTCATTTCATTAAATCCTACACGAATAGCGTTGGAACAAAGACTGTTAATAGATTAATCTAGTTTTTTTTCAAAGCGTAACACTCGGTTAAATCAATTAAATATGCAAATTAAAAATGAGAACAGTCGTTGCAAGTTAATTTAATTAAAATGAATAAGATAAGAAAATAATGAGAAATCAACACAATTAGCGGACACGGTTATCTAAAAATTGTGTCTCTTTCATTGAACCGTTAAATTTCATAACTATCTAATTCCTTGAAATTACCAATCAAAAAGTCAATCAATAAAATCGAAAATAAGCTTGAACGACGTAGTGGTAAATAATTTTCTTATTAGTAAATGAAATAAACCATGTTTTATCAAGAGTTAAATTTAAAATCAGCGTCTCAATACGAACGGAACGGATTGAGCTTATTGAAAAATTCTATTGTCATTTCAAAATGCACCTATGGCCAATCGATGACAATTTTAATTTATTCATCTAATTTTGCAATTATAATTTACAATCGGAACTACTTGTACCAAAAAATGTAGTTTGTAAGAAAACTCCGTAGGTTGCAACTCGACTCTGCAAATAAGAAAATAAATCGATCTATTTAAATTGCCGTGTTCAGTTTACACTTCTTTCAATGTGGGAAGATTACATTCGAACCATGACAATGGTTGCACGTATTCCGTGGTGTAAGAAAACGCGATAAATGTGCAACAATTGCTAACTTGTAACCTTTTTTTCGTTTGGATCGCAAACCGGGATCTCTCCAGATCAGAGTGATAAATTGAACGAATGGAATTTGTATTTGTTTCACCAGCCAGAGACGGAAATTCAATTATGAGAAACATTTCAAAATGAAACGTTAACAAAATTAAGCAATATTTTTTTTTTAATTATTTTTTGGACATAATACATCACCATATTTTGAAGTTTGACAAAACCATCGGCGGCGATGTTGTTATAGTGCGTTCCGCTTAAGCCCATCAGCGACCGCGATGTGGTCCTGCGGTTATTTGATTGGACTGACGATCGACCGTGGTCGTCGTGGGCTTTAAGTGGAACGCACCCTTGGTGAACTTACGCACTGAAAAACGACTACCCTTATTGCTTAGTTTTCACAGGCCAGCTTCTCTTCGTGTAACATAGCTCGGCCTCCTGACTCCTATGTGTTATAGCTCGGCCTTCAGGGTGTTTTTCATTGAGTAGACTGTAGCAGACTTCTCGGTTTTTCTAATTTCCACATTTAGGTTATTTGTTGACTCTGGGTTACATTTTTAATGAATTGAACTGTCTCAGAGATTCTGGTTAATTAGTTCCTAGGTAACTTTTGCGAGGGGGTGGACGGGGCTAACCTCTAGCTGCAGCCAATTCAATGTCGTTAAATTCCATTACATGTAATTTTTTAGTTTTTGGCCAAATTTAGGCCCTAGTTGCAATGATCTGCATATTTTTTGTTTTAAAATTGGTTTTTGTACTGCTTATCATTCTTGACATCGGAAATTTTTAAATTTGCAGTCGTGGTTAACGTACTGTCTTTTTTTTTCTGCCGGGCGCAGGACTCGAAGGATTTGTTACTTTTGCTACTGTGTTGATACGGCACTGATTTTTTATCTGACGATAAACAGAACCTTAAACAGAATTTTCCTTCAATATTTCGAAGATTTTAAATTTAGCAGGGCCGGCGCCACCTGCTCTTGCGCCCCCCCAAATCACAAAATTGTAATGAAAACGTTAAAAAATATTATTTTTTAATCTGGCTTACCCATTAGCATCGGCCATGACAACGAGTTGCTCGTGATCTATCGCAATCGGTCGTCATGGTAACGCGATGCACGGTATTACACGATCATTCCTTTGTCATGGAACCTATCAGAAGGTGACAGAACAGTGGCAGAACGACGTTTTCTATTCTTTCCGCGACCGTAGCATCCTTATTTACCAACCATTTTTAAATTTCTAAACGACTTTAAAATCGCATTTAAAATACGAAAGTACAATTGTGTAGAAGAAAGGTTAAAATTTTCGAAAAATCTTCCTGTATTTCTATATAGAGAATGTAGTTTTTAGAATAAAAATTGAGCTGTCAAGTGTAGATAATGAAAGTGGCGACGATGGTATTAGATATTCCTTTTAGAACGGTAACACACCTAAACGAACCAGTCGTGTACTATGCAAATGCACACTGAATATGTATAATGGTGAACGCTCTAAATAATTAATTCAAATTACATAAAAAGAATGGCATGTGTGTGTACAAGTAGCCGTTTAATTGATCTCAATTTAATGTAAGTGGCGACGCCTGTAAAGCCCACATTCAAAAAACCAAGTCGCTCATTACTTAACCCCGATCGTCATTTAATAAGTAAGGGTTTCGTGGGAATGCCACAAGTTGGAATGAAGCGTCATTTTGGAGCAAAAGCAAACTGCCCAGAGAAGATAAGAAAATTGATTGCTCAAGAGGTGGATCGGGAAAATTTATTATAGATATGCTGATTTTCCTACAAAACAGTTGAAAAGAACATTCTTAACAAGCAGTTCCTCGTGTGTACGTCTCCATTCATGAATATTTAATTCACCGATCGGACTAAAGATTGGAGAATTCACGACACTACATTGGCTTCGTGCCAATTACCAGGTTCACTTGAATTTATCGACATATAGAAGCCGGTTCTAAAGTTGTTATCACTTCGAGGTTAGGAAAAATGGTCGTTAGGTGGCTTTGCGCCGTTTTTGTTCAAGTATGTCACGATCATAATAATTGTTATTCTAATCAATCATTTCCAATAAGTAATTTATATTCATCGATAGATCTCGTTTTGTTTCTATTAAAGTGAAGCATGCGTGAGACAATGTTCATGTGGCGAGTTAACGCTCACCAGACTGTATAATGCACAATCACATGGCCTATTTATTTACTAATCCAAGTGTTTACTGGTAAAAAAATCCTTCAAGGATTCGAAACCTGAAAAATGTCCCGCTCGAGCAGTCCGAGGATTTCTTCTTACCTGCTCGACGTAAAATTAGGGATAGTCAAGTTTTTTTCGAAAGTCAACCGTAAATACAAATAAATCTGAATAGATGTCTGTCTTGCGATGTTATCTTTGAATGAAACAGACTCGAAGAAGAGATACGGTGGTTCTTTATTAGAGAACCCGTTTGATCGTTAGTGTGTAGGGGCAACAAAAAATTACCTAGCGCTCGTGTAGGAGTGTACACGAAGAAGATTGTTTTGTTAAGAGCCGCGATGACACTCAACATGCAATGTAAATCAATTAGTACAAACTATTAAAATTATTAAACAAAGTGGCTCCAGGAATTGTTATCGCGAGGGTCCCATAAAAAATAAAATTCAACAGTTTACGACCGAACATTTTCTCAAGAAGATAACCCAATTTTAACATAGTCGATGCACCCACGCTGCTGCAAGTTTTACGATTACACTATAAATTACTATTCAAAAAATTTGCGGACATTTTTATGTTTTATTGTCGAGACGATGCCCAATAAAACTGTTATCGATTTCCAAGTTACGATATCGACATCCGAATGGAATAAAACAACATTGGTCCTTACGCGGTACCCCGAGGCACTCCAAATTGAAGCGAGAGGGAAAACTTAAATACACGTGAAAAGTGTATTATGTATAATCAAATCAGATACGGCCTAGTTAAGTATGTCAATTAACGTAAGCGACACACCCTTGGGTGAGATTACTTAGTATGCACGTTACTTCAGGTGTTAATAAGCCTTATCTGCGATATTATGCATTTATTTTTCGCCCAGATGAACATTTTAAGTCCATCTATCAATTATCTATAATTAGTATTCATTTATGTTACATAAAAACGATTGTAATTAGCACAAACGGGCTTTCGAGCATCATAAAGTTTTTCCTCACTTCTGGATGGCTTTTATGATTATGACCAAGTTAATGGAAGACCCGAGTTCTCACAAACTAGTACAACTTTTATCGAAGCTTTAAAAACGAAAATGAAGTTAAGATAAACTAATGTTTTTAGACAAACTGACCGGTCCAGTTTATTTGTTGTTTACCAAAGAGGCAAAATGATTATATTAGGAAGACACGAAAGCACCACTGTTTAGTGCGGGGCAGGGTCGGACTGACATCAACGTTTTGGTTACCTACGATGTTTAGATTGTTACCATAGCAACGGTAACCATAGAGTGAAACACTGTGTCAAGACATACTCCAGTTCTCGTGGTTATGACTTATGACTATAAATTATGATACATTGTACCCCAATAGTTCATCAAATCGCCGCCTCCTTGTACTATGTACTAGGGATATGTTACCACTCGTCGAAAAATGAACGACATTTAGAATATCGGTGCTTGAACAAATGGTTCACAGTCAATATTTACCGTGCGTTTTTCTCTCTGGGATATGTAGATTCATATGTTGAAATTCAAATCTTAATACTGATCGATCTCTTAAATTAATTAATGTTGTTCTGCCACTGTTCTGTCACCTATTAACCTACGCAAGGCGCAGACTCGTTGTCGTGTTAAAAGATCACTTTTTTCTTCACCAAATGGGACCGTTTCTTCGTCAATTTAGCATCATCAAAATAAATTTATTATATCCTTTCATTTTTTGAAAGTTCCAGGAGGTTTGTCTGGTGAAGTCCAGAAGTCCACTGTTTTACAGAGAAAGGTGTATAAAATTACTTCAACTAGCGCCACCAGTCGTGAATTTTGTATAGCGTCGTTAGTTCTTTCATAACGCGGTTTCTCGTATATAATAAGAATAACTTACTTTTAATCATCTGAATTAGAAGTTCAGTAATAAAACTTTGGTTAAAAAACACTCGGTAAAATTTAAGACAACAAAATTCTTTATTTCAAAAATGTTTGGGTTATATTGCAATGCTAGCAGTCGCTAATTTCGTGCAGCTATTGGCCCTCGTATAACGCGTTTTTGCATATAACTCGCCAGAATAACAGAAATTTTAAATATACGGTGAATATTTCGAAGCTGTAAGTTAGGGAGCTGCCAGTACGTAATATTTCTGTCAAATTAGACAGCTCCCAGACTTTTCTAGTTTTTCTTTAATAACTCGAAAACGCAGAACGACATCAAAAATATTTTAAAACAAAAACGGTGAATACATTTGGCCTCTTTTAACATTTTCGAGTTATTAGAGTAAACTTGGTTCGAGCCACACTCAGGCTGTCGAAGTTATGTATAACTATAAAAATCACGAATAGGAATAAAAAAAGGGCCTATATTGAAATTCGAATGAATTATGTTGTTCCTTATGAAAATTTCTGTTTGGAGGGGTTTGATGACTTTATTCTCATCCAATTCTGCTTATACACACAAATTTTACCACACAGGTGTTATTTTGTAATAATTATAGTGAGAAGATAATTTTGAAAATGGAATTTTAATTTTCGAGTTCGTGATGACCCGACCCAAATAAAATAATAAAACGAAAAAAGTACAACAAACTTTTGACGATGAAGTTACTAAAGCCGGTTTTTCCTCGTAGGGCATAATAAAGTCGTTTATCATCTTAATTCCAAGCCTGCCCACCGATATTCGATATACCATATAAAAGTACATTTAAATTTATCTATATTTTATTCTAATTCACAAAATAAGATAGAAGAATTTTTAAAAGATTAGAGATTTTAAAACGTAACACAAAACTTACTACCTGAAATTCTTGTTTTTTTTTTTATCTGTACACTTTTCGATGGTATGTTAGAAGTATTTTAACTTGAGACTTTTAACACACAAACAGAAAAAACGATAATTTTATTCATAATTAAAATAACAAAAACCAACAGATGGCAGTGAGGCCTATTAGCTTAAAAATTTTAATTGGTGAATTTGCGTTTGAAAGAATTTCGATTGTCCAAGTCTACGATGGCGAGTCAGCACTTTTCGAATGGATGGTCCAATTTACTTCAATTGTTACAAGTAGGAATTGTTAATGAAGATATTCAACCCGAAATAGTAAAATCATCCAAATGACGTCAACTTGGGCATTGACCACGATCGCATTTTGGACAAAAAGACCCGCAACTGGATAATCGCTTACATCACACCTTGAGACGTCCAGAATTGCATTTTATTACGCGTTTGACAGTTTTGAATTTATTTTCGAAATTGATTGTTATGGGCGTACCACCTGCCGATGAAAGATTGCAGTCCTGGTAAAATCCCTTACGATAGAATCTTAACACTGACCGTTTATTTAAAACACACTCACACACTCACCATAAATGTTGTTTATCTTGCCAAGCCTTAGCTACACTTGTTTAAGATATCATTTGAATGCTATATAATTCATTCCCCATTGTGAGCTTTTGACAATGGTAAAGGAGCTACTATTATGTTGGAATATGATTGCGTAGGCCCACAATTCTAAATCGGATCGCAGTTTAATTTTAAATTAATTGTTTTGGATTTAAACAAAGCACGGATTGTTGAAAGAAAAACGCGTTGTCCGATAGCTAATATCGGAGCTAGCTTAAACCACGTCGGAAATATTTATGGCAAGATCCTAAAAATTCGTAATTCCTAGAAACTTTCCAGTCTAAACAAACACAATAGAAAATTGTTTCGAAGGTCCTCGAGTGCTTTCAGGTAGAGGCGAGCAGTGCAAACGTTACACGAATAATTTTTGAAAACTTACTCTGGACGAATTCCTCATTTGAATTTTCGAATTGTTTAATTAGGCGGCGTTTGTTGTTATCCCGGCGTCGAAGTCTCCAGGAAAGCGTTTCGGAAGTGTCACATTTTTGTCACCACTGTAATGCATTTTCACAAATTGTCGCACTCACAAAATAAACAAATTTTAGTAGAAAGTGCAAAATAATCCATTTGCGAGTTGTTTTTGTGACGAAACGTAACAAAATCGCAAATCGCGTGGAGTAAGATGTACAAAAGCACGAATAAGACTGAACTTTGTGTCTCAAGAAGCCCGAGGTCTCGGAGGGAGAGTCGACCACCCAAGCCGCTAGACCAATCTCTGCACAGAATGTCTTATTCTCGTACCGACATTATAATAAAACACAATCACGACGAAATAAGACCGCGCGGATGATTGAGTTGTGGATTGCAAATTGCTGAGGGCGGTTTTGAGGATTCGCTATAAGAACCTCTTGATGGTAGTTGTAATGATTGACCAGAATTTACAGAAACACGGTTATTACCGGGTTATTCGATTATTAACCTCTAATGAGGGCTGCAATTTTAATCATAAAAAAAGGGACCCATGCGAATGCACGAATTCAAATTTTCTTCGTCGAAAAATAAAGGATCAAATTTTGATCCAATTTTAATATAAGGTTACAATCGCCACCTGTTTATGTTGTGCAAACAACAACTTCCAAGCTGAGCTACGAATGCCGAACGCAAAAAGTACAGACAAACCAAAACTGGATTATTTTAGCTTTTAGCAATTTGGTCTTACAACTGCGTCCCGAATGCAAATTTTTCTCTCTAAACAAAGGAACTTAGTTTAATAGTCTGACAAGTTTTAAATAGATGTTGGACCCCTAGGATGCGCTGCATTTCACGTGCACCACAACAAGAAGAAGACAAACAAAATAATTCGAATGCATCTCTTATTTACGTATGTACCTTCGCTTCGTCAAGAGTTGGACGCGACGTCAAAGATGATAGACAAATTAACTTTCGGATAAACGGATTGTTTCTCGACTCGTTTCGGACAAGTTTTAATGTTTATTAATGACGAGTGTCAGACGAGCACTTGTTTTCTGTTGAACTTTTTGATGAGAACATTTATGCACGCGAGATTTAAGTGTTGGGCTAGGTGCATCGCCGCGAACGCTACACAACCCTCCGTAAGGAGGCAGCTCCATAATTTTGATGATGCAAAAAAGGGAAAACGGTCCTTCGAATGTCTTCAACTTAATTTGTTTTCGGAAAATATCAAGATCAAGAAATGTATGGTTCTCGACCCCCCCTCTCCACACGAACAGTTGAACCAATCAGTGTCTCATGCCGCTGTAAACTTTCGGCGAGAGTGTAGATGGGTGCTCTCGCCATGTCTCGTCTGTCTCGGTGCACCTGGTAGTGTGTAGTGTAGATGGTCGCACGAGTACGAAACCTCTCGGCGAGACTGTACAGCGGGCAGCAGAACGTGGCATTGTATATCTTGACGAAGTAACTTTTAATATTATGAAGTAACTTTTTGAGTGGAGTGGAGAAAGAGCTTGAAATTATAGCTACACACATAAAAATGGATCGTCTTCCGTTCAACATTTTGAATAGGTTTTACTAAGCAATCCAACCTCTGGACTCCTAAACAACGGATGCTCTTGAAAATTTGATGGATTGGTAGAAAGGTACGGGCTATAGATAACCTCGGCACTTTGATAATTAATCAACTCTCTCGTGTGCTCTTAAAGTGCCCTAACGTAATCCTTTATCACATTGTTGTCATGGTTGCTTAGCGTGAAAGTGTTTAAATTTTCAAAAATTCAAATGCGGTGACATCCGTTCACTTCGGCGGTGTCTAACGTACCGTCGAATAGCCACTTCGCGCTACGATTTTGTGATATATTTCAGAAACCAATTTACTAATCAGACTTTCGTAACTTTTTTTAATTAATTATGAACCTCCCGCGAATTGGATAAAAAAGTGTAGGTAAAAAATAATTAATGAAAACATCAATCCTGTGCACGTATAATAATAATAATTAATAAATTGAAATTATAATCAGTTAAATTTTGATGTTGGCGGCCATGACGAAATAAATCATCCAAGTAATCTATCGATAAAGATCTCAGTGGTATGCAAGATTATAGCTTTAAATTTTACGTGTTAATTAATATTTTTATAATTTTGTGTTTGGAAGAAATTTTTGTTATCGATACTTAATTTTTTTATTATTTTAAATTGTTGAATAATTTATTCGGCTACTAAATAGTGGTTATTTATTCTTTTTTACCTTACGAGAAACCCATTAAAGGTAACCAGTTTCGTTGTTAAGTTCGTGTTTAATTTCTAAATTAGATATTAACATTTTAATTCCATCTTGCGCGAGGCACTTGGGCAATTTAGAAAGTCAACTGTGGGATGAAAAAAAAAAACCGATTAAAATTAAGTCATTAACTGGATCGATATTCATAATTTTTTTCGGTGGAGCAGGTGGACTTTCCGGGTCGTACTTTTACCGGCGTACACATCGGACCGCTATTAAGAGGTTGTGACAGTGACCTCCAACATCAGTTTTACAGCTCAATCAATTTCTTCTTCACTTAATCCAGGTAGAAACGTCGTAATTATGTAACGAATTAAGGTCTACATATTTTTAATTAGTTTAATCAAAATTAATTGTCGAAATTGAAAATGGTGCTTTCTAGAATCGACCAACACCTTTTCAAGCACAATCAAAAACCGTCACTCAACAAATGATTTATAATATGCGATGTGATTAACCGGGCCAGATACCTATAATGTTATGAAAAAAAATCGGGTGAACGAACGTTTTTCTATTGCCTTGTGCGAACGATGTTGCTGCTGCGAACTTTGAACGAATTTAGTAATTAAAAAGTTTATTAATTACAACAATTGAAATGTTTAAAGTAAGCGAATTACAGTAACAAATGCCAATTGAAATCTTTAAGGATGTAATAAAAAGAAAATTACGAGCCGGAGTTATTAATAAAGAAATGTGACGTTGATGAAGTTATGCAAAGGTTGTTGATCTTTGTGTATTATGTTTACCTACTCGGGCCGAGATAAAATAAGTTATTGGAGATGATTTTTTTAATAATAACAAAACGCGCTAGCTATTCGAATCGGATGTGACCACGGCGAGGGCGGCTATATAGGACGAACTGGTCGAAATGTATCAATTAGACTGCGCTTTCTTGCCTCGATTACGATAATAAACGAACAAATCATGTTTTATCACGAAAAATCTATAATGTAATTGAGATATGAAGAACGAATAAACACGGCTTGTGGGTTCTTCCGAGGCTGTGGTTACATGGGCGGTCTTCAACCACGATCCCGAAACCTATAATTGCGGCAATTTTGTTTTCTCATACTTCATTGCGTTTGGTGTTTTCGTTTTGGTTTACTCGATGACGCCTTTCGGCTCGTTTTGATGGCTTAAAATGAGAGATTCTTCGTGAGAGGTTGTTTTTTAATATTAAAACTAAACACTGCTTTTGTTGTTTTGACCGGTTCTTCTTTCTATAGTTAAATAAGTAATTTTGTACGCGAGATTTTACATTAACCCTAAGGCTTTATACTTGAATTATTAACACCGATTCTATAAAACTAGTAGCGCTTCTTTTCCAGTTTTCGAATTAAGCTATTATCAATTCCACTCTGCTTAAATCGATCCTCAAATTTTTTAATCGTTTCGTTTGTAACCGATAACTGTTATTCGACATGGACATTCGACCCCCCCTCCCCCCAATTACTCTCAGTGACACAAATTATAAATTCACAATTCACAGCCATCTTTCTTTTTAGGTTGGCCAAAACTTTTTTTTTCGATTCGAAATGATGAAACCCACTACCGATTTTGAAAAATCAAAAAATTCAACATGCATTTGCCAACGTCAATTTGTTAGGTTACATACCAAATAAGAAGGGAAAAATGTCAAAGAGAAGCAACATAAAATATAAAAGCGTGCGCTCTCTTGTGCATAGCAATTGAGACATTTGCTGGGTAATTTTACGAAAGATCAATACAACATTGAATCAAAACACTCATTATATCTGATAATTGTATCCTAACTCAACATGAGAGATGCATATCGCAGACCGACATCATCCACCACAAATCTAAGTATTGGAAAACAAGTTATAATCGAAACCAGTTCAATAAATGATCATTATATTACTAATATCTTACGTGCTGCGTTCTAATGACTCTCATTTTCGATTGGATAAATTTTATGTGGTAATTTAAAAATTATTGTTATTGTTTTATTACATGAAGACGAAGCTTAAAGATTAATGGATTATTATTTCGAAATTATTAACGACGGCGGATGCAATGAGTTCCTGCGTTCCATCGTCGTCTTTACCTGATTATCATGAGCGACCACAATCGTTGTTAGATAGATGTGTACACGATAAGAATATATGTTAATTCAAACAACATTGTTATGGAGTAACGAGCAAAGAATTTGTTAAATATTGTGACTGGGTTACGATACCTCCTATGACTTCTGATTTGCACGGTGGGACCAAACGTAACTTGGACTTACCTGCAACAAAAAAAAGAACGTTAGAAAAGACACAGAGTGGTAAAAAAACATGTAACAACTTGTAACTAACATAAATCCCTGCTTATATTTCCATTTTGAACAGTCCGGCGTAATAAGCATTCGGTGTTTTTGCAGGATAATGAGCGATTACGATGCGACATATTAATTTTTTTGTTGTTGGCAATACTCGACTACAATTCTTAACATAGACAGTAACGAGGCAATAACTTGTCCTAGAATGTGCTTAAAGAAAAAGCTTGCATGTATCAGAGGCCCGCTGTGAATCGAACCAACAAAATCATGCAGCTATATCTAATAGAGGCTGATCAAAGTGCCGACAGAAGGAAACTAGTTTAACAGAGTAGCCATGAAAACCGGTTGATTTCATCGACATTGAGAAATTAACAAGTACATCACAAGAATTTTCTTTTTTGACATTCAATTAGCTACTTTGTAACGTTTCATTATACAACCAAAAAAGTTGCAAATTAAAACGTTCCGAAATGATCGCTTCACTTTTTAGGCTTGGGAATAAACCGCTTCCACTGAACGATTCCTTAAATATTTGCTCATCTTTAGCTTTCAGGAGAATTTAGGTGATAGTTTGGCCGCCAATTCGATAAACCGAACAGTCTAACTTCAATTAGTTCGGATTATCGAAGTTTCACTTTACCGACGTGGAATCGTAGTCACGGCACATACATTTCGGAGCTACTGAAAATCGAACCTGAAAGTCTAACCCAAACACACCCAAAATGTTTTGGGGTATTTCTGTGTGATTGCTGATAAGCTGCCCTAAACTTCCAAAAAAACACTCGGTAACGAGCTATCTGGAGCTGAAAGGAAGACCTCGGTCATGCTCGTTGAAGAACCTTCCAAACTTTTGTACATGGAATTGATTAAAGTAATGAAGGAAGCGGTCCAGAATAACAGATGAAAGCTATCAAAAAGCTTTGGACCACGAGGCAAAAGCTGATAAACGGTAGATAAGCCAAACGTTGCGAGGATAGCCAGTACGCCAATAAATGTAAGAAAGATGCATTTTTTACGGTGTGTGGCCAGAAAATACACCTCGCTGGCTATGACGTGTGAGAAAAGTCAAAGTCGAGAAGCCAATTTGTTCTGGCTAGATCTTCAAAGAAGAGCCAAGACCGGAAAGAAATAAAAGCTGCATGCCGATTTCAGGACCTCATAATGTAGGAGTCTTCATCTAATAAGCATTTCTGGACAGTTTTAATGGACAAGAATCTCACACTAACTTTTTCGGCGCGAAGTGCTGATGGTGCACATGCAATTTTCTCCTTTTCTTCTCAGCACAGAACAAATTGCTTGTTAGATTTTAGACGAAGAAAAAACTTGAATTTTCTCATCCTCGATGACAATAGAAAACTCTTTGTTTTTTTATGATAGAGGAGGATTCGATATCATTAATCAGTAAAAAAGAAAGCACACGAACATTTGACAGCAATTCAAATAGAGTAGATACAAAATCACCATGCATCTTCTATCATTTACGCAATCTTTGTACTCTGTGCTTCAAATTTTTTCCGTTACGGCGATAGCGTTACAAACCCAAACTGGAAATTTACAAGTATTACATGCCATTATTTAGTAAACGAAAGCGACTTTCTGGTGGTGGTGCTAATTCAAAGTAGCTGTGCTAAATAGAACCTTTTGGAGGGTATTCCATACCCCCCAAACCCCCCGGTCTCACAGACCAACATAAGAAGTACATTTTGTCTTTGATTTTATTAAATCGGAACTTTTCCGCATAGATAATAATTCATGATTTTAGAACCGGGTGGTATTGAATCCCCCCCCCCCGTATCCGTAGGTACAGCTTGAATCTTATCCGTTTTGTATCCACCACTGCCCGCATGGATAGATTAACGAGATTCCTGCTACCGACCGCTCACTCAATGACTGCAAGTTTATTTTAAAAAGATGAGTAATATAACACACAAATTCCAATTAAAATATTTGGAAACGTAAGAGCTTAGGTTGATTTTAGAATCAATTTCTGGTCAGCAAGTGAGCGCTTGGTAGCGGGAATCTCGTTAATTGTATGGACACATAACGAACAAAATCCATAAGTTTAATCGCATTCTTTGGTGTTCACGGTCGGTATCTATAGAAAATTATTATTTGTTGAATATCACGGATAATTGTGGTACTCTTCGAGCGCTATTGCAATATGATAATATGTAGAAATGGTTATGAAACCGGGGGGGTCCAAATCTGAAATATTCTCTTCTTTCTTTTTTTTCATATAATTCTTGACAGAAGCATCGTGACCAATTTAATATTAAATGGTTTTTGGCAGATTACTCTCGGTGGTTTGCCATTGCCTTCCGAGAGGAGAGGGATAGAGGTTGGGGATCAAACCTAGGGCTTGACCTAGAGTCCGGTCCTTAGCCCTTTCACTTAGTTCACCTCTCAAATCTGTAATATGGGTTAGTAAAAAAAACTTTTTGAATTCGATATTAGAAAAATCTTCTCAAGCGTATCACTATATTCACGTGCTTTGGAAGCCACGTTTAAGGAACCGGATTATTACAGGACAAAGTGCTAAATTAGGAATCACAAGAAGAAATAAAAAGGAATAATGGGGTTGCTGTGAATAAAGCCATTATTAAGAGGTGATCGATGGTAAAACCCTGGTAGTTAGCACAATCAACTGCCTAATATCAGGGTAATGGGTTAAAACTACCGCAGCAAATCCAACTTTCTTATGACCGTCTCCGTGTTCCGAAGGATGGATAAAAATTTGTTGATCTTTCGTTTCGAAGCATCAAATAATCGTTTGGAAAATTCGGAAAAAGCCATATGTGATTGTGAACGGGCCATTAAACTCTAACAAAGTTGCTCGTTAACGAAGTTGTTCGATAAGGTGCCCGCTTCAGAAACTCCGCTCTGATTAAAACGATTTAATTAGAATCAAATCATCAAGTGTCATTTTGAACCAAAGAAGTTATCTCGAGCTGGAATCGCATTGTTTGGTGTAAACAAGTTCGATTTTCACCTGCATCAAATAACGAATAATTAAACTCGAATGCCATCAGGTAGATAATAGATCCATTGTTACGACATTCTTCGGTTGTTACGTCCAAATATCAATCCGGACAAAAAACGTTGTTCTCGAATGCCTCTCCAATTTCGTTGCCAATCAAAAGCTGAAAAAGCTCTTCGTCGTTATACCGAGTGTCATTATTTTCGGACGCCAACTTTTTCATTGTTTTCATTCAAGAAACCGACGTCAGTATTATCATCATCGGAGAGGTCAATTAGTCGACTTTATCACTTAATAATAAATTATAATTTTTTATCTTCCAAGTGTACAATAATAAGACGGTTCATTGAAATGTCGACCGGGTTATCGTTAAAAAGAATAATAAAACTGGGAAAAATAGAAAACCTGGCCAACTTTTTGCCCCCGAAATAACTGGTTGAAAAATAAGAAAAGTAAAAACGGAACGAGGAGCGTATAGGTCGTTTGTGCTTGGCCATAAATTTTGAGCAGACCGTCATGTTTTTTTGGATCTTGTCGGTAATTAAATACAAGTTCGATAATTGGCTTTATTTTAGTTACCTCTCATTTATTTGACGACTGGGAATTTAAAAATTTTACGATCTCCTTAATTATTGAATTTTTATTACCACGCTGCTAGAGCGATCCGGGTTGCGCAGATTTCAAAATGTTCTCTTTCAAGTTGTGCCGTTCTAAAAATGTCACCTCGTTTCTTGCACGTTAATGCTCACATACACGTGTTTATTTTTTGTCCCAGCCTCCCGTTTGTCTGTTAATTAGTAACCAGGGAGTTTATTTCGTTTTGTGACAAAATGTGCAAAAAATGAAAATTTCACCAACCGGTTTCGACCGATTTTTGTTGCGGAATGCACGACAATCATTGTTTACTAAACACAATAAGAATGAAAAAGCTGAGGAATACGAGATTAGCTGGAGAAGAAAAATAAGTTGGAATTAATCGCTTAATACATAATTCAGAACATTTTGAGGCTGTGGAGGAAAACGACGTGGTAGACACGTCTTTTTTACTTTTTTTCGATGCCGAGTACTTGCTGAGGAGGTGACGACGAAGCGAAACGAAAAGATTTGTTTTAAAATATTTATTCACTTCGTGCACCATGTGCGAATTTTAGTTGTTTATGGTCTTGGATTTGTTTATGTTGTGTTGGCTTCGTATTGTGTTGCACTTGCTCGGCGCTCACTTGGTTGGTTTTATTCTTCTTTTACTTGTCGTCGTCGTTTTCCTTTGTGTTTGGTATTTTTAACTACCAAACTATTCACAGCAGGTTACATTTTCTACAGTTTATTAACCATTCCATTTATCAATTTACAGTTGTTGCAAAAGCGGCTTCCTGTTCACTTCGCAACGACAACTCAATTTTTCCTTTTCCATCCGTAAAATTGTTCGTCTTTGTTGTTAACACAATATCAATAATTAAAATTATTATTCGAGGTGTGTCGAAAAAATTTCTAAATATCTGGGGTGTTTGGCTTCCCGCTACGAGAGGTGGTTTATTCGTGCTTGTGCATCTCATTTAACCAAGCACCAAGAGTTATCTATAAGAAATTGATTTAGTTGTCTAGAGTCTTCGTGGGCGTGTAGTGTTTGTATCTCGAGGTCAGATCCTATCTTCTTCGGGATGTTCACGATTTATAGCCATGAAAATCATCCGCTATAACTTAAGTCTTCGTGATATCATGGGGTTGTAGCCGTTCCAAAACTTTTTAGTTTGGTGTAAAAATATGTTGGCAGGATATTTATGCACCTTTAAACTTTTATTATCACAATAAATTTTTTTATCTCAATTATTTTTTAATTTCCCAAACTTTTCTTTTTTCTTCGGTCGCGTTCAGTTCGACTTCCATTTCTTGGAGTGCATAATATCTTTTTAGAGTGTCGTCACCTTTTTCATTGTCTCGTCTACTTGCGCCCAATGAATTTCTGACGATTCCCAGTTTTTGCATTTTATGGCGTCTGCTTTTTCACAGTAGTAGTGTAATAGTAAAGGTCACCATCATTGGCGTAGTACAAGAATTGCGGTAGAATGAAAGTCGCCCAATTCGACTAGCCTAGATAGACGTGGACGGAGTAATAATGGCAACGATTAGACAATAAATTAGAGTTCCCGTCTTGAAACGATAAAAAACGACCGTGTGACATTCTAAATGTTAGTTTTCCACTTTCAGTATCAGCTGTTGAGCGGAGGGGGGGGGGTTAAAAACCTAGCTAGTCGCTTACGTTCATCAGGTTTCTTTTGGTATTAATTCGACGTCCTTACGAGTTTCGCTCGTTTCTTAATTCCGCTACAACCCCCTCCCCTTCCAACTGGCTTCCAGTTCGCGTGATTCAAATACCTCGCATCTGCGGTAGCACAAATTTATACATTTGCGGCTCAGGTTGACCATTAAAAATTTGACTACCTAACACGTGACAACAACTTATTAAATAATTACATGCTAATTTATTACTTAATTAAAATAAATTGTAGTTGTTTAAGTGTAAAATTTTAATACGAATATTCACATTATGTGTCATAATAAAATAAAATTATACGATATTGAAATGTATCGTGTAAATTGCGTGTTGTAACACAAACACGTTTAAAAAGTAATTATAATAATAATAATATTGGAATGCAAATCACAAAATGTTTAAATTGTCTGCAAATTTGTTGGTATTTAACCAATAAAATTAATATTAACTATCCTCGCTTGTTCCGTGAATTTAAATGAGAAAACGTGGCTTGAAGATCAAAAAGCAAGCAAAAGCGATAATGGCCACGATTTAGACGATTGGCACATTTGGGCTCGGTATCGATTTCGAGTGCAGCAAGTAGGAAGAAAATTATCATAATTTCATAATATTCCGAAGTGAAATCATTTCGAGTCGAGATACCTAAATAGTTAAGTGGTTGTTTACAAAAGGAGAAATCTTAAGATACGTTAACTGATTATTCTGTCATCTAAGCCACTATGATTCTTGCATGCTCGGTAAGATTATCACGCTAGATTTAAGAAGCCGTCCGGTTACTTGAAAAATGACAACCGCCTTATTATTAATTACGCAAACCAAAAAATCATCTAAGCACACATGTTTGTTGTTCTTAACGAAATCATTAGTAACATTTTACGACGACCCAACTATTAACCAAATCATCTTCACTACGCTAATGAAGTTTGTTTGCGTTAATTGCCTTAATTTGCATTTCGTCATTTTTATTCGAGTGCAGCCAGCACTCGCCCAAACTCAAATTCTTTTATTAGATTAAAATCTTGCTTCGTATTAACGACTCGTAAAAACGGCCACATTGGAATTTATTAATTAAAGAACACAGGGACGGACCAGCCGTTTAACTCTTCCCGGCGGTTCAAAGTTCAAATCATTTTTTTGTTTTTACCTACACCGAGGTTTGAACCAGACCGATCGGGATAAATTGCACAAAAATTCGGACTTCAGGGTTCTATTCGAAGTAAAAATTTAACTCCAGTCCTCCCACGTCGTTCGTGTTTATGTTGTCACCATAAAGACTTAAAAAAGATACAGATTTAAAAAAAAGTAGAGTTGTGAAAATGTTTCAGAACGATAAAATTAATGCTTGGGTTTATTTTTGGTTTGTGTTTATGTTTTGTTTCTTTTACATAAATATTTACACACGGAACGCTTTTATAAAATTTTTTATTGCTTTTATATTTTCAATCTTCCGTCACGGGTTGTTACAATTAGTTTAATTAACTAATTTCCTGTGTCGGTCGTCAAATTTGGAAATTATACCTGACGGTCTACTTCTTTTCAGGTTCGACCCATTTTTTCAGCTCGGAACAATTAGCAGCCGTAGAAGAAGGCGATGGAGATGAAAACAATTGGGTATGTAATAATTAGTTCGTACGCCGATGGCGATGATTTGATTCGACTCCTTAATTCGTTTTTTATACAACGCTTTTAGTGTTTAATTATATAATTACTCCTTTCCAAGTACACGAGATAATTAAGATAACCAGTTCACTTGAATAAGTCGCAAGAAACGTTACAATTTTTCGATTGGCCCATGTTTAAGGGGGCCACCATCGCAAAAAATGTTATCGATTTTTGTGGTGGTGGTTTTTCGAGCCCACCCAATTTTCCAATCAATTTATAGGTAAACACGATCAATTTGAAATTAATTAGGCAAAATAATTCGTTTTTGGTGCGTGGGGAGATCGTAAATTATCTTACCTATATGCACCTAAATTTCTAATAATTAGGTTTTTCTCTTGGGATATATTAATTATTGTGCTTTTAACCGACAACAAAGTAAAGTTAAATTTAGTCGAGTGAAAATATTTGGTGTGTTAAAATTTAAGATACCTACTCGTAAATGCCAACTACTAAATTATATAAAAAGTGACGCCCCATAAACTTCAAACGTTTTCAATAGATGATTAAGCTTCCAGGCTTTCTATATCCAGAAGTGTCATATTTCAAAAATTACTTCTTGGACACAAACATTTTGTTTCTAAAAGAAATGTGTTTTTACTTCTCCAACATGTCAAGTGAGGAATTAGAAAGCTTTTTGATTTTGAGCCGCCTTTTAGACTTTGAAAATACACACACCACGGTCAACTTCCTGCTAAGTGCCACACGAATTATTTCTAAATTATCGCATCTGTAACGCACGAATTTTATTTTTTTTACTTTTTGGCTAAAGTTAGTTTCTTGAAACTAACATTTAATTAACTGATTAAACATTTTAATTTAATTTCTACGGCTTGCGATTAAAATAATTGGATAATTTATGCGTCGACCTTCCTTCTTAATTAAACTATGAAATTATTCAGTTTTGTAAACGCATTTGTTTTTAATGAAACGTAAAATTAATTATTAAAAGCCGTGATTATGTGTTTACAACTTGTGTGTGAATTATTAATATTTGTTCCATTATTCTACATACAAGGCGATAAACAATTCGAAAGGTTCTTCGACGAGAGTTAATTGCTTCAGACACTTTAAGAGGTTTTCAGTAGAAACTGACGAACGCGGTCGATTTCGGGATAGATCATACATATCTGAAGCAACCCCTGCTTCAGGTCACTTACCGGAGTTACCGTTTGTTTGACAAAGAAAACGATGGCCATTTTATTAGTGAACCTACACTCTAAAATACGACCGCGATCATCTTCGCGTAACATAGCTCGGCCTGCGGCCTCCGCACTTCTTATTATGTCATATCGTCCCCCTTATGCCATAACCACGAATGTGAATATTAATAATTTTTTAGAAGAGCGCAATTAAAGCTTTAAACATACGTATGTAATTTAAAATTAATCAAATTAATGAGTAGATACGACGCAACACAGTGTAAACAAAAGATTTCAACAAGTTAATTTGATTAATTTTAAAATATGAACGTATATTTAAAGCTTTAATTGCTCTCTTCTCAAAATTTGTAATAAACACATTCGTGATTATGGCATAAGGGGGACGATATAACATAACTCGGTCCAAGGCCTCGCACGTATTTTTGTAATTTTAATCCTAAAAATTTTTTGCAATTGAAGCAATCACGATTTTATATAAATAGATCACTTAGTTTTTTTTATTATGTATCTTGGGGAAAAGTTCGAGGCCGGAGGCCGAGCTATGTTACGTGACGTGAGTAGTGTGAAGCCCGCACGTTTTGTTATGACGACTTCTTATCTTTTCTTATTTTTTGTAATTTTAATCCTAAAATTTTTTTGCAATTGAAGCAATCCCGATTTTATATAAATAGATCACTTAGTTTTTTTTATTATGTATCTTGGGGAAAAGTTCGAGGCCGGAGGCCGAGCTATGTTACGTGACGTGAGTAGTGTGAAGCCCGCACGTTTTGTTATGACGACTTCTTATCTGACAGCAAACAGAATTTTTCTTCAATATTACGAAGATTTCAAAATTTAAGCAGTGCCATCTGCTCTTGCGCCCTCTTGCAAATTTTAATTATGTCACCCCTAATCATAAAGTTGCAATGAAAAAGTTAACTGTTACTTTTTGATCATAATGTGACATTTTGCAACAATTTTCCTCGGTCGTAACCAGGAAGCTACACCTGTAAGTGTAAATCAAAATAATCCAAATTGTAAACATAAATCAAATCATCCATGATACTAAAAACAAATGATGTACTACTACATGTAAATTATTAACTTTGATTACGAGATTATTTCATAATAATCAAGATGGCCACTAAGCACTGAAACAATTCGCGTAACATGGTTGGCCTATATTTTAGGCGTTAGGGCAGCAAGTCAACGGGGGCGGAATTTCCGATTAATTGGTATTGTTTCAGCGATCGTTAAGTTTGATTTTCTGCGCTTGAATCAATTCGTAATCGATTAAAATAAAATATTATGGTGTTCTGTAATTAAGTCTCTCAATAGCTCCTACAATAATAATAATCGATCGATTGTTGATCACAATTCATTTCGCGTTAACGAATCATTGTTTACATTTTCATCTCGTTAATTCCGTGTAGTGCAAAAAAATTTGTTGTTATCTCTAAGAGCCGGGGGTTGGGAGGATCCGAAGCGTTGGGATTTATATTTTAACGATCGGGTAGAAAAAGGGGAACAAAAGTTAATATTGTTTCGTTTTCCTTTAACAGTTTATTGTCTCGTGCAGTGCACAACACCAACACAAAGCTACGATCGTAAAATTTTATTGCATCGTCTCTGACCAAAACGATTGCCGATGCAAAAAAAGACACAAGAACTGTTTAAATGTTTATTGTTGATGTTTTGATTTTTTCTGACAGGATCTGTCTTAATTGATGTGTTAGTTTCTGGAAATGCCGACAGTTTAAATTGTTCTTTATTGTTTCGTTTCGTAGTGAATTTTTCTTTTGCCTTTGTTGGCTGAAAAAGAGGTCGTGTTGTAGAAATTCAAGGCTTAAAACTACAAGACGTCTCGTACATTCTTGAAAGTTTTACTTTTTTGGCTCTAATGAGGCCATCTTTTAGGATGGAGCAATTTTGCAAAAATTCCGCCTGGCGCCCGCAGCCACTTCTCTGCTCATTTTAAATATTCATATCGAGGAGTAGCCTAGCCATGGTGGCGAAAAAAATTAATTCTGAATGCAAAAGTTTTGACAAAAAAAATTGTAATTTATCGAGCAAAACGCTACGAGTTGTTTAATAAATTAGCGTTGAGCATCAATCATTTGTCCGCAATTTTAAATTGCGTTTTTAATGAGTTTTCATTAAAATTTGTAAAGTCATCCATCATGCTTAACAATTTTCTAAAACTTCGCTAGGCTGCTCGACGAATTCTTCAGCGCTTTTTATTAGCTCTTAAAACTGGTCGAGGAATTAAACGCCGCGTTTGTCAAATGACAAATTCATTATTAATTTTTTAACGTTTTTCTGAAAATGTCAACTTTCTCACGACTTCCAAGCTGACTACTTTTTAGCACAGGGCCGGAATGACTAGTAATTTGCGTATTTTTTATATCTCGATCTCTCGAAGAATCCTTAATGATCATTTACTTGACAGTGTGTCAAAGGTATAAGAAACGAGTTGAAATTAAATTGTTATCATATACTACGTAACTCTTAAATAATTACTTTAGCCGCAAATTATACTTAAAGTATAAATTTAATTTCTTAAGTAATATACGAACTAGAACAGAAATCATAATGAATAAATACTACATAAAACGAAAGCATTTTTATTGTATTTAATGACTTAATCAATTGTGCAATTATAATGCCTTTGTAAAAAATTCATTTTAATTTGCAGACACACTTTAATTAATTATTTACAAAGTAACTATAATTTCTATCATAATAAAATTTATTTAGTTGTTAGATACAGTAAACAATACAAATGTTTAGTTGTTACTGTAAGAATTCATTATGATATTTGTTCTAGTTCGTATAAAAAGCCTGAAAAATTAAACTAATGAAAATAAGATCCTTCGCGCACAGTTCATCTTAACCCTTCTTCATCTTGCAGTTGCAGAGGATGTGTAAACAAGAACGGCATTTCTTAATAAAAAAATTTTAATTCTCAATATTTGTCGATATTTAGTTATAAATTGTACGGCGAACGCTCTTAGTGTTAATGCGTGTGTTTATAGAACTTGATTCCATAATAGAGCAGCATTCCGAAGACGGAGGCGACACTGACCACTAAAATTATATGAGGTTATTGAATTTAACATAAAAATAAAATTATAAAAATTAAGTAATATAGTTTTTTGTGAATCGAATCTTAAGGAAGTAGTCCCGACGATCGCCATTTTAGATTCTTTTTATTTAATTAAATTGAGTTATGAATCAACGTCACGAAAATGAGTAAGTAATCAAGTTTTGAAAATTAATTTCTTAATTTGAGACGAGTCGTAATTTGCATTTCTTCTGGAAAATTTAACTCTGTGCTACGAAGTATGCGCATTTAAATTGCTAATATTAGCAGCGAAGATGCTCTTTACACTCTGGCGTGTATATAGAAAAAAAAGTTAAAAAACACATTAAGATTAGTTTGTTGATATTGACTGCATAATTTTGTAATTTGAACTTTACATTTTTGCATATTTACTTATGTATTTATTACGCGATAACATGGCAACACTTAAGAAATTGTCAATTGAGTTGTTACGAACCGGGAAGAAAAAGTTTGGGGAGCGCTGGAGGTAAATAGTAGTAGGTATAAAATTATGTTGTGTGCCAACCAACAACGAACGGTAAAATAAATATTGGCGTTTTACGCGTTTGCTACCGAAAGCAAACTAATTTTTCTGTTAATTCAATATTTAAAAAGATAACATTTTTGAATTTGCTTTTCTTGATATGTGGGTAAACTTTAATTATTTGTGAGCAAATATTGTTGTTAAAAAGGAGTTTTCAGTGTATCATCCAGATTTCGTACCGTAGGAGATTTTTTAAAGATTACATAACAATTTATAACTTGATGGCCTCATATCTGAATGTCAAATATCTCTGAATTTTAATACTCTTCTGTTCGTTGCTAAGGACATTTTACTTTTCAGTTTTTTTGCTTCTGAGTTTGGCTTTTCTGTTACAATCCATAACAGCGGCGACGAAAGTAAAACAGTCCTTGGCAACGGACGGAAGAGTAATTTTTTTTTTGTAGAATTGACTTCTTGCTTCCCCAAGTAGTCGCCGCCCATGGTTGATTTTCAGTGCCGAACTGAATATACCCCAAGCTTATTTTGAACTTACAATTAGTTATCTTGGCCCCAATTTTGGGATTTTAGCTCTGCTTAAAGAAACCATTTGGAGGGTATTCCATACCCCCCAGACCCACCGGTTCCATAGGCCAACATAGTATGTTTTGTCTTATTAGATTTTATTAAATCATAACCTTTCCAGATAGAAAATGAACAAGTCATGCATTTAAAACCGGGAAGAGGGGGTGTTATGCAATATCTCCCAGCGTCAAGAGATCCATCTTTGATCTTATCCGTTATTTTTTTGTTCATCATCGTTCGAATGAATGGATTAATGAGATTCCAGCTACCAAGCGACAATGAGACCACACATTTATTTTAAGGGGCTGATCCTATCATTACGAAATCATTCTAAAACCAAGACTTGTTCTTATTTGGAAAGGTTACGATTTTATAAAAGTCTAAGACAAAAGATACTATGTTGGTCTATGCGTCCGGGGGGTTTGGGGGGTATGGAATACCCTCCAACGGGTTTTTAAGCACAGTTAAAATTTGAATTAGCCACACCCGGCTGGCTAACCAACGTTCGCC